>OX421963.1:37389466-39879210 GCA_949128115.1 Anaspis maculata | reverse complement strand
AGGGGCGGCGCAAGGAACAGGAGCCCCATTTTTTTAATACAATGGGGGTTCAAAAAAAAACCTATTTCATTTTCGTTTGATTCTCTAACTAACCTAGAAAAACAATCGAAATCATGAATCAAAATAAAAAAAAGGTGGCTTTCAAAAGGTCAGTGTTCCTATTAAACAGGTGTCGTTTTCTTGAAATCTGAAGCAAGTATCACCTGTTGAGCCATCTTGACTTTTAACGTATTGATAACGTGACCTATCGACCTTGACAGGTCATTGGCGACGGAAGGGGAAGAAAATGCCACCTTTTCGATAGGAACCGTTATACCGACTTTTGAACGCCGCCCTTTTTTTTGTGAGGCAGGAGCTCAATTGTTTTCATAGGTTAGATAAAGAATCAAACAAAGATAAAGATGAAATTTTTTGACCTCTCATTGTATTTAAAAAAAATTGGGCTCCTGTCCCTTGCGCCGCCCCTGGCATTACCAAGGTCACGTAATTGGTACCAAAATGTGGCATTTTAAATTTGAAAATCGACCTGTCCAAGGTCTTTGGTAAAATGTTTTTGGTTACTCAATTACTGAATTTAAACGGGTTCAAGTTTCCACCCTGTATATTGCCGCCCCTAACGACTTGCCGCCTGCGTGAAAAATACGCAAAGCTGAAGGAGAACTAATAGGGTCATGATCGCTACGTAATTTGCGACTCACGACGGCCATTGAGTTTTCATATCATTGGCATTGGTTTATCGCAAATAAGTTCTCTCCGTCAATTTGGGTAAACAAAACCGGTGCATGGAACGACTGAAGTAAGAAACCAAATGGATGAATTTTAGGAGCCAATACAAACCTCGTCCAGCCCATGTTTACGAGGTGAAGAAGACCTCAAAAAAACATCGCATGATGCCCGGAGTACCTTATTATTTACCTTCACTCCGTGTCACGTAATTTCCATCAAATATATCTTCGCGTGTAGCTTTTGTAATTTTTCAGCTCTTACTATTCATTTTCCTTCAGTTCAACAAGATTTGTGCACTTGACAAACTTGACGTTTCACAGCAGTATTCCACAATAGGCTACTGGACTCAATTTCTTTAATTTCCTCAAATAAAACTGCAATTTTTTTTTATGATTCACGGTGAGAACTACAGCGCAATATCTCAATTCTAAGTGCCTCAAAAAATCGAAATGAAACGCTGGTGACGTTACTACTGTATATCTCCATCCCTACTCCTCTTACCGCGACACTCGTATGCTGTTTCCGTGTCACACGAATTTTTAAAATCGCTGTAACAGATAGATACGTGGAAAAAGCCAAGTTTTTCTTCTCAAAATGGGTTTACTGATGTGTAGGTACTTGATAGCCCGATCATGGTAAAATCTCAAAATGGCACCATTGTCTAGTAGCCTATACGTCGCTAGAACAGGCGTTCGCCATTTCTTTGCCACAACGGAGTGTAAGCTGCTCGGAGTACTATGTCGGTCCGTAGCGTCACAAACGTCAGATCTGGTTCAATCTAATGGCGGTTTTACAGAATTTCGTATGTCGCCGGCGACATACGAAGTTCTGTAAAGCTGTCATACCTATACATATAAGGTGCTTTCGTTTTGCCAGCAGGAGCTGCTCGGGGTAGATCACTAGACAAAGAAAGTAGATCCATCTGGGCCGTGATTGGTGTATGTATCTACTTTCTCTATCTAGTGATCTACCCGGAGCAGCTCCTGGCGCAAAACGAAAGCGGCTCTAGAGTTCTCTACAGCAGGACAAAGAAAAAGAAACTCATCTAATGAGTAAGTACGTAAGGCCGGTGGGAACAACAGCGCCATATGCAGCGGGCTGGATAGAGAGAATTCTTTAAACATTGTTACCTCTGCCTTTGACCATTGTAAGCATATATTATATGTGTGAGTATATGTGTATGTATTGGAAACTCCAATCTTATATAACATGGATTGAGCTTCCTCAAGAGAAGTCGTTTAATAGAAAATTATAATAATTTTTGAAGCACACCCCGCATCGCATCCGCGACAACTCACTTCTCAAGATGCTCAATTTTTTTCACAGGCCATCGACTGCGACGTCTTCCTAACCAACCCCGATACCTTGAACCATCTCATTTCCAAAAATGTCACGATTGCGTCTCCCATGCTGAGATCGGACGGCCTTTACTCCAATTTCTGGTACGGCATGACCGAAGATTACTACTACCAAAGAACCGATAGCTACAAACCTGTGCTTTATCGCGACGAGACTGGCTGCTTCAACGTTCCAATGGTCCACTCTTGCGTTCTGATCGACCTTAGGACGGATGAATCCGACTATCTCACGTACAAACCAGAAAGGGTGGCGAACTTCGATGGACCGATTGACGATATCATAATTTTTGCGGTGAACGCCAACCGTAGCGGCATCACGCTGAACGTGTGCAACGAAGAACGGTTCGGGTATTTGATGGTCCCTTTGGAACAGGAGGACGGGTTGAATGTGGATATGGAGCAGTTGACCAATATCAAGTTGGAAGTGTTGAGTGAAGAGGAACCGCTTTTCGTGCTCGATTGGTTGAAGCCGTATACGTTCTTGCCGGACAAGGACACCTTGGGTTTCGATAGAATTTTCATGATAAATTTGTTGAGGAGGCCGGAACGGAGGACGAGGATGAAACGGTGCTTCGACGAGCTGGGTTTGGATGTTACTATCTTGGACGCTGTAGATGGCAGGTAATTGTGTAGTTTTTACTGTATACAACTACCGTATGTTCATTAAAAACTTCAATAAAGGGAGGCTGTGACGCAGGCCATTCGATCCGAAAACGGCCAGGTTATCATCGGTCCATGGCCTCCCAATATTGAATTTTTTAATGAACATACTGTATAAAGACGGAGTGGGCAAAAAAAACACAACGTTTTTTTTCGTTGTAAAATTTCCAGTTTTACATCAATTTCTGTAAGAGTGGTACCAACGGGTTAAAGGTAGACGACCTGCCCCTGGTACTTTGCAACTACTAACACATATTGACCAAGATCACCTCAAAATTCCGGAGAAATTGGCGCCATTTATCCCCAGTGCTTATGCCACCAACAAAACGAGTACCGCCGGCGTCTATTCAGCGCCTCATATCCCTCAGCTGCGCTTCAGGATCTAAGTTAAGCGCTTTAGCTATAATAATACTCCCTCAACCTTGGTATTTAATTACCTTCTCTTTTCATATAAAGCTGGGTGCCAGTTCAGCAAATGTTTGCTATGTCATGGCATTGTTATTAGCGTTCAAAAATGGCCCAATAATAACTTGCCCTAAGAAACCTTAGGTTTATTCGCTCTCATCTTCGACGTACAGGTCCTGCGGTAGCTTTCTTTTCAGCTGGCTGTGTTACCATTTTTACTACTTGGAAATCGCCATCCTAATTCAGGGACAGGTTAACAATGATGTACCTACTTCTCGCTCTCGGTTAGTAGTAAAAAAAGTAATTTCGCATTTTTTTGGACGCCTGAGGTATGCTGATGCTCTACAAAATACAGAAGTTGCAAGAAGAACTTAGCTCCTGTTTGGCAGAAAATGAATGTTCTTTTCCAAGTTGCGTAATGATTATCTTTTGATATAATACGGATGGTAATTTCTGAAATTGAATTTCTACACCTTAGTCATAGCGCAAGAAATTTTGCATATTAGAAAGTTCACGGTGTGCTTAAGTGCCTGTGCCTGTGTAAGTTGCAAGAAAACCATGTAACACCTACAATTTTCCTTTTGGTCAGCTACGAGGGTGGATCACTATGATCGAGGGTGTCCCGCTGCTCAGAAGGCTGGAGGGGTGGGTATCGTTCGAAGTTGAAGTTCAAGGGGGCGCCACACTCTTAGTTACACCCGTCGATCGGTCAAGAGTGAGACCTGTGACCGAACCTCGCACCCTACCGACCAAATTCAGGATTTAAAACTTACTCGATTAGAAGAATACTCACTATTTCGGGGTTGCAAAGGGGTTGTTCAATAAAACTTGAGTTCCCAATTATTATGGATTTATTCCCGCAGATACTTCAGACCGGCACAGTAAATAAAGAAAAATAACAGTTTGTAATTCGAAGGAAATTTGATAAGTGTAAGTCGAAGTTACGTAATTATTTATACACAAGTGATGTTTATTTAAATAATTTAAAAAAAGGCACACTAATTGTCAATCCTAATACACAAGGGAGAAGGGTACTCTTTTATTTTATCTTAACGTAGTTACCTACTTCCAAAACTGAAAGTCAAAAATGTTTACCTTGCAAACTAACTGAACCCCGTGACGTCACGTTCTTCACCTGAAATTTGCGCAATGACTAACCTTGAGTCACAAATTTATATGGACTAGCGAAGATAAAAGAGGTACCTGACCCTAACGTAGGCAAGCGATAATTTGAATATTATTATTGATAGGACGGCAAATTAAATGAGATTTTCACAACGAAAGCACTGTAACTACACGACGAGTATTAGACCGAAGAAGTGTGACGTCACAACATGGCAACATGGCCGGCGGTTGACATTTTCTGGAGGCCAACGTCAAACGTGACATGACCGTGGGATGCACGGCACGTGGCATGCACTTGACGTTTCTCTGTTTGTGTTTGTCATGTGTTTGTCAAATTTATGCGAAGGTAAATAACGGAAATGGATATAACAAAAAAGATTAATAGTGGAGTCGGTACGATTTTTTTCGCTGCAAATTTGAGGAATGCAATGCCCTTTGGCATACATGTTCTCTGAAGATTTTCGAGCAATTTTGGTCGAGGCGATTTTCCAAATTTCCGTGCAGAAGCCGTATACAGGGTGAAATAGAAAAAAAATGTAAAAATTCGTATTTCGTGAACCAGACCAGGTAGAATTATGCGAGTATCGTCATAAGATGCCCAATTTCAAGAAGAAAAAGGTGCAATGAGCAGTTCTGACGGTTCTACCATATTTTCTGAAAAATCATGAAAACACTGAAAATTGTCAAAAAAATGATTTTTTCAAATAAATCAGTTATTTTTCAAAGCATTTTTTCATAACTTGGTATTTCTACCATAACTCATGTTTCAAATGAAATGTGGTGAAAAGTATGAATCTAGTAATGCTATTGTCAAATATAAGACTGTCAACTTTTTTTTTCTTGTGATCGCCATCTTGAGTCTCACCATAGATGAATGGTTTTAACAGTGAGTGGTAATCATTAGAATGACGTCATGGGACAATTTAAGTGGGTAAAAGACAACCTTACATAGAGCAATAACTTCTTCGCCGAGAAAAGAAGTGCACTCGATTTTCTGCTTTTCACAGAATTTTATCGCTTATGATGGCTGATGTGACCATGGGATGGGTGAGATAGCTATGGTGTTATGGTGCGTGATTGTTTGTTAGGTGGTTCGCCAAAATTCATGGCCGCAAGTTGAGTGGTTTGTGTTTAGTGGCTTTTCAAACAAAATATGTGCCACTTTTTTATGAAAAATACAAAAATAAACAGGGTGTCGTATGTATCTTATACCTCATTGTGAAAAACCTGCCGAAGGAATCCTTGAAATTGATAGTGGATATGCTTCTTATGAATATATTCGGTTGTCACCGACTTCAAAAAGTGATAAAGATGCATCCAAGTACTCTGGGGTGGACGTGAAAGATGTTCTTGCAGTTGAAAATTTGAAAAAAGCACGAGAGAGAAATCTCCATTTCTGTTTACCATTTTGTGGGAATCTGCATGGGAATAGGCACAATTGGTTCTGGAACTGGTTCTTTTCGAAATAAATATGTCATCAACTCACCAAACCACTGGTATCTTATGTGACTGCTCATCCCTGTCGTAAGTGCACATGCGAAACCATAAAAAAAAACAGAACCTGGATTTTTTATGGTTTCAGATGTGTTCAGTGTAGGTTTTTGTCCGGTGTAATTTCCATCTAAAATGTTGAAATCCCATCTAAGCTTGAAGTTGACCGCTCGGGACAGTAGGGGTGGTTGTTCTCGACGTTCACGTCGGAAGGTGGCTGGGACCCTTCGTCTACCATCCAGTTGGAAATAATTCTTACGAAATGACATTAAGAGCGACCTTTTCGACTTGCTAGCCCTTGACTTCTTGAAGAACTTTGAACAATTACATATAGTGACCAATGTTCGTGACGTGATAGAATCAAACTCGGCAGTAGGGACAGCCCTAGCCGGCTAGCTCTGCACTATCGAGGAAGCAGATAGACGATGGACGCATCATTGGTCATGCAAAAGATATGACTTTTCTTAGAGCTACATGGATAATTGTTTGTACCTACTGTTGATTCCGATGTAATTGTACTTCGGGTCTTCGCAATTCGCAAACGGTGAAAGAAAATACCTACACCCTACACCAAAAGTACAATCCCATCAGAATCAACAGCACAAACAATAAACGATGTACCTCCAAGAAAAGTCATATCTTTTGCATGACCAAGAGACGTCCATCTGCTTCCTCGATAGTGCACAGTTAGCCGGCTAGGGCTGTTTCTGCTGCCGAGTTTGATTCTATCACGTCACAAACATTGATGGTCACTATATGTAATTGTTCAAAGTTCTTCAAGGAGTCAAGGGCTAGCAAGTCGAAAAGATCACTCTTAATGTCGTCATTTCGTAAGAATTATTTATAACTGGATGGTAGACGAAGGGTCCCGGCCACCTGCCGACGAGAGCGTCAAGAACAAACTACCCCTACTTTCCGAGCGGTCAACTTCAAGCTCAGATGGGATTTCAACATTTTAGTTGGGAATTACACCGGACAAAAACCTATACTAAACACATCTGAAACCATAAAAAATTCAGGTTCTGTTTTTTTTATGGTTTCGCATGTGCGTTTACAACAGGGATGTGCAGTCACATAAGATACCAGTGGTTTATCATTGAAACCAGAAATATACAATGGTATAAATATTTAGGTACCTAGGTAGGTTTTGCTGCTGACCGAGAAGACATGATTGTCTTCACAATTACCGTTTTCAGCATGTTCAGTGGCATAGTTGATGACACATTTATTTCGAAAAAAACCAGTCCCAGAACCAATTGTGCCTATTCCCATGCAGATTTCCACAAAATGGTGAACAGTAATGGAGATTTCTCTCTCATACTTTTTTAAATTTTCAACTGCAAGAACATCTTTCACGTCCCCCCCAGAGTACTTGAATTCACCTTTATCACTTTTTGAAGTCGGTGACAACCGAATATATTCATAAGAAGCATATCCACTATCAATTTCAAGGATTCCTTCGGCAGGTTTTTCACAATGAGGTATAAGATACATACGACACCCTGTTTATTTTTGTATTTTTTATAAAAAAGTGGCACATATTTTGTTTGAAAAGCCACTAAACACAAACCACTCAACTTGCGGCCATGAGCTTTGGCGAAACACCTAACAAACAATCACGCACCATAACACCACAGCTATCTCACCCATCCCATGGTCACATCAGCCATCGTGAGCGATGAAATTCTGTGAAAAGCAGAAAATCGAGTACACTTCTTTTCTCGGCGAAGAAGGTATTGCTCTATGTGAGGTTGTCTTTTACCCACTTAAATTGTCCCATGACGTCATTCTAATGATCACCACTCACTGTTAAAACCATTCAGCTATGGTGAGACTCAAGATGGCGATCACAAGAAAAAAAAAGTTGACAGTCTTATATTTGACAATAGCATTACTAGATTCATACTTTTCACCACATTTCATTTGAAACATGAGTTATGGTAGAAATACCAAGTTGTGAAAAAATGCTTTGAAAAATAACTGATTTATTTGAAAAAATCATTTTTTTGACAATTTTCAGTGTTTTCATGATTTTTCAGAAAATATGGTAGAACCGTCAGAACTGCTCATTGCACCTTTTTCATCTTGAAATTGGGCATCTTATGACGATACTCGCATAATTCTACCTGGTCTGGTTCATGAAATACGAATTTTTACATTTTTTTTATATTTCACCCTGTATACGGTTTCTGCACGGAAATTTGGAAAATCGCCTCGACCAAAATTGCTCGAAAATCTTCAGAGAACATGTATGCCAAAGGGCATTGCATTCCTCAAATTTGCAGCGAATAATGGATTTTACGAACGTACCGACTCCACTATAATATTTTGGGCTATATCAGGTGGAGGAAATCAAACTATATTGCTATAAACTAAAAACTGCTAACTATAAACTGCGATCCATTGCTCTTTGCCTCTGAGCATCTCATGAACGAGATTGTCGACGGCAATGGGGTACTTGCCAATGGAATAGATTCAGCCGGAAATACTTTTGATTGCTAGTATAAGTGATAAGAGGACTCTACTGAGAATTTCACAAAAATCCCGTCATTTTCTACAGCAAAAAATGAATTTGAAAAATTCCTCCAAAAAGCTTCGCGCCAGGACAGGGATTTTGAGTGGGATGTCACTGTGACAGTGTCATTTTGAACATGCTGTCGCAAAACCGATTTCCTATCGAATTCCCTAACCGTGAGCATTTAGACAATAAAGTCGAACAAGGTTTCGAAGAAACTTACTCCAGAAACCTCTCATAATACTGTCTCAGTCGAGATAATTTATTTCCAGGGGGAAATCTGGAAGATCATCAATAGCACAGAAATAAGAGGTTGAAAATGAACAGTGAGCTTTTATAGGTTCATCATTAGCATGCAATTCCGGATAGGTACCTAATACTTTAGAGCTACAAGAGGTCCATGTCGGAAAGACGCGATGGATCCAAATAAAATGTGGGGAGCAGGAACACTGATGTCTGAAATGAAGCCGAGGGCACGCCAGGTCAGAGCACAGGTGACAAACATGCGGGAGGCTTTTTGGTGAACAGCACTAAAGACTAAAGAAAGAGACTAGTTAGGTTGACCAAGAAATGAACAAAACGAGTAGGTACTTACCGCCTAGATCGAAGCCTCGATCAAAGCAGTCAAAGGCAAAAAAAGGGCACAAGAAGAAACTACGGTCGGCGGTTTGACGTTGTCAGTCAGACTCAGATCAGATTTGAGATGATACGATTTCAAAGTTTGAAAACAGCAGCTTGACGACGTTATATCATTGCCAACCCAACGAGGAAAAAGAGCCCTTCTATGTTCTATATCTAATATATTTGTGACGTCACAAATATATTTTTAAAACACGCATTGCGGCCGCAATTTTGGGAATTTAGCCAAAAAAAAAATACGGGTACATTATTTTTAACTATACTATCGATAGGGCCAATAAAAAAAAATTAGGCAAGTACCCCATTCTCCTGCCCAGTTTTTGTTCGAGGTCTTCTCGCTGCCTTGATGGACCGTTACAATGAAAACGAGCGTGTTCCGCGTTGTCCTGGCGCTGAGGCTTTTGAGGCTCCCCAGTATTTCTTTCATCCAACTTTGAACCAAGGCGTTCCACTGCCGTTGCCACTGCTCGACGAACTGCTCTCTGGCCTTGTTTCTGCTTTCTGGTTTGCTGGTGGGCACTCCTAGGCTTGTTTCCTCTAATCGCAAGCATCGGGGCGAAGGGTGGGATACCCGAGAGCGCTCGTGCTGCATCATGCGGAACCGTTCTGTAGGCACTGGTGATTCCGAGTGCAGCTTTGCGCAGCTCTCTGTCAATGAGTTGGGCTATGTCTGGCCTTTTTGCAACCAAGTCCGCCTGTATGACGCTGGCTGTCTCTTAGGCTGGCAATTTCAGCAATGCTCACTGCCATTTTGCACTGACTTTTGTGACTTTTATGCCAAACACAACCAAACATAGAAACGTCACGTTCATGTGACGTTGGCCTCCAGAAAATGTCAACCGCCGGCCAGGTTGCCATCAGTGGCGCCGAACTCATAAAATTTTACTATGGCGAAAGATTTTTCAGACCCCCCCCCCATTGCAACGCAACGGTCGGGCCGGGGCACCTAAGAGCCCCTCAGTTAGCGCCGCAGGCGAAATTTTTCGGAATAATAATGATAATACTAACAATAATAAGCAAAAAATGGGAAGCCGTTGACCAAATTGTCCATAGATTTCATTATCTTTTCAAATTTCGAAATTTTTAGGAATCTCTTCAAAAATACCCCTTTGGGCGAAATTTCATGTTCAAGAACTCTGATGACAGAAAATATTTCTGCGTAGTTTGTGGGCAAAAGTAGGCAAGACCCGTATTAAATTGGACCCAAGTTTTATCCAGTGCCGTCTGTTGAACAAATGGGGCCCCGGGCACCAGGCAGTGAGGGGCCCCCATATAAAGGTTTTTAAAAAAAGCACGCGAGTGAGGCGAGCACCACCGCCGCAGGTTATTATTATTCAACTTTTTTACATGAAAATTTCGCGCTTTTTTTAAAATTTTAAACAGAAAACCGATCATTTCCAACAGAAGCCGGTCGTTTCTTGAGTTTTCGTGGGATGGAGCGTCGTGGACTCTTGGGAGGTAAAGGGAAGGCGCCACGATCAGCTCAGAAAGTGACATAATCAAATAAACGTCATAAACGGGATATGAGAATAACATTTTCACAAAAATAAGCCCAAAAAAGCCGGGGTCCTGGGCATAGGCCCTTCGGGCCCATGCCTGAAGACGGCACTGGTTTTATCAAGAGTAATAAAACTAACTTATTTGCCATTCCATATCAACAGATAGTGTGCAGTGCAGCGCCATGTAGCTGTAGGCACAAAAATCAAAAATTGAAAGTTTTTTGTGGGATCGTAAGATTTTTCCTAGTCCATTCAGTTAGCTGTTGAAATACCGTATGATCAAGAGTGCTGTGACATTATTATTCTAATAAAAGGTTGGCCATAATGACTGAATATACTGTTAAACGTCCATGTCAGTCTCTGAAAATGTTTAAAACTGAATAAAAAGCTTCCATTGTCGAAAATTATTTTTGAAATGACACAAAATTGGAAACGGAGAGTGGTCGTATCCATTACCGACATTCATTAAAGATTTCCAATTAACATACAAATGTCACTCTGGAGTAAATTGTAGGACATACTACCAACAATTGAAAAAGGCAAAAGAACACATAGCACTCTTGAGGTAAAATGGTTTTGATCAAACGGTACCTATACCTACATCGTAAACAACTTGTCATTCAGATTCAATATAGGTACCTAATAATCGTAATATCCAATGATTTGGTGGGTGAATCTTTCTTTCTCTTCTTTTCCTCCCTTCTTCTCCTTTTTGCCTTCCTCCGTCTTCTTTTTTTTCCTTTTTACCCCTCCAACCCCCCCCCCCCCTTATTTTGAGGTATGGCGAACGCCACAAAAAAAGGTCTATTCGGCGCCACTGGTTGCCATGTTGTGACGTCATCATTTCTCCGGTCTAAACAATAAATTTTAGCATAAAGTACTTAACACTTCTTCTTGCTGGTTATCCAAGCTGCAGATTTCTCGCACGAGAAAACACGGCGTTGACGTCACGAATTGACACGTGGTGTTGATGTTGACTTGACCCTCGGAAAAAACACAGGGTGCTGTGCCGGTTGCTGACGTCACCGGTCACTCAACTTCCACAGGAAAGACGATTTATCCCAGTCGGATGAAGAAATAGACAAAGCGGATGAAGTAGAACGGCGTGAATCACATAAATGGAAGCCTCGAAGGTGGTGTGAAAATCGGCTCACACGACGCACTTTTCTTCAGGAAAATCGGGAGGTAAAACACCCACTCTGGAGACAGAAGAGCCTGTAATTTGCTTTCAATTTTCGGTTTCGAAGATAACGAGAAGCGGTAGCTACAAGATGGAAAACGTCGGTGCTCGAGCGTAAAAATCCGCAATACTCGCGTAGAAAATCGGACCTTTTGCCAGGTACCGTTCCAATAATAAAATTTCGTAGCCGTGGAATCCCAGAAGACCTCTCTGGTAGGATAATAACCAATCCTTTTGGCTTCGGAAATTTTCAACGCTCTCAGCACGACTTTAAAACTAGCTTCCACTATCTAACTTTTTTTTTTGAGCTCGCCGAAATTCACTAAGAAGTGGCGCGATAAGGCCGGTTCTCTCCTTTTTGTCCTGTCTATTTATTTCAAGTTCCTGGTGCGAAAATTGAACGTTACGACCAGCTCCATTGGCAGGAATTAATTTTTTAATCAAGCTGCGTTACAACCACCTTCTCGTATTTCTGTTTGTCGTAGCACACGATTTTTTTTTACTTGAGACAGTACATATTATAATGTCTGGTTGACCGTCGGTTAAATTGCAACCGGAGGTTGACGGAATAATAAACAAGTCTAGAAGCCACCAATCTCCCTCCCCTAGTACAAATGCCCTCGGTGCCATTTTTTTCGGCATCAACAACGTATGTGATTCCACCAAACTGTGACCGAAGTATATGCGTGTTAATGTGTCAAACGATGTTCTTAGCTGTGTATAGAATCTTCTTATGTAAAATGGTAGGTTCAATCCACGAAGGTTATATTATCGCGTGATTGAGTTTATTTTTTTATACTTTATAATTCGGATTATTTACAGACCAGACAATTTTATTCCAATTGGAATCCCAGCATCTTTCTCTTTGTGAAAGAATGGAATCGATCTTCACATCGTCGATGTTGAGAAAAGTATTGCTATTACATTCAACATCCAGAGATTTCAGATAAGACACACCGACTCACTCGATTATACTTATCCCCATTTCCGACCCGTTGCGATCCGTCGCCATCTCGGTCTCGGTCCTCCATATTGAACTTTGGTACTTATTTGCATTCATTCAATTCTGATGACCCGCCATATTGCAATTTCATGTGATCCATGAAATTTGGAACATACCTGTTTCCTGTTTCTTGTGTTTATAAATACCTGCTTGTTTTCAATTTCATTCACCGCCCACTGTGTGGATCGGGCCTAGTACGTAGCTTAGAAAGTCCATAACTTAGAATGTCCATAGCTTAGAAAATCCTTAGCTTAGAATGGTCCGTAGCTCAGAAAGTCTATAGCTTAGAATGTTCGTAGCTTAGAAAGTTCTTAGCTCAGAATGGTCCGTAGCTTAGAAAGCTCACAGCTTAGAATGGCTCGTAGCTTAGAATGTCCATAGCTTAGAAAGTTCATAGTTTAGAAAATTCATAGGTAAGAATGTTCTTAGCTTAGAATGGTTCGTAGCTTAGAATGTCCATAGCGTCCAGACTACTGAAGATGACGTTTCATCTAGACAGATTGGTGTGCAAAATTGTTGAGAAAGTAAACAATCTCATTGCTACGTATTCCGATTGCGGGTCTACAAAAAAAAAACTACTGAACCTGACGACATCCATGTACACAGCTCGGTGTGCCAAATTGCTGAGAACTTTTGAGAATTTCAATTTCTAGTATACCCACTCTGTGCGCGCAAGTTTCCATCGAATTCTAAGCTATCAACTTTTTAGCTACGGATCATTCGAAGATATGATCTTTCTAAACAGACATATCCACGCAGTCAACATTTTAAGCTACGAACTAATCTGAGGTGCAAATTTCCCAAGCTGCGACCCATTCTAAGCTATGGACCATTCTAAGCTAAGAACCTTCTAAGCTAAGAACATTCTAAGCTAAGAACATTCTAACCTATGCATTTTCTAAGCTATGAACTTTCTAAGCAGTGAACATTCTAAGCTACGAACCATTCTAAGCTGTGAGCTTTCTAAACTATGGACCACTCTAAGCTAAGAACTTTCTAAGCTACGAACATTCTAAGCTATGGACTTTCTAAGCAACGGATCGTCCCCTGTGGATCCACCCGAAAGAAAATGTGCCGAGTCTCACGCAAGTGAGGAGATATTAACTTTATTTTTTGTATAAAAAATATATACATTTATCTTGAACGTCTATTAGCCTGTACAGAAGTTAACAATATATAAGTGCCTAAATCACATATTCTAACTGAATATTTTATGATTTAAAATCAGTGCCGAAACTAGGTGAAATGTGACTATAGGCAAGGATGCAATGATGCATCCCACAACATGGAAGTGTGGGGTCGAGGTTTGACGGCAGTGGGGGATGCCAGGGGCCCGGGGGGTGCGGTCCCCGGGAAAGAGCGCTGCAGACAGAAATTTTCCGAGCTTGGGTGCGGTTTTTAAAATGAGTAGTCATTTGGAATTTTTTTTTCGCACATACCTAATTTGACTCTCCTCTTGGCTGGCGCCCATGAGCTACGGTTTCTTAGGACCGTGCGCGACGCACAACTCACATGCGTTGGAATCTAGTAGTACGGACGTTAGGGGAACCAACCTTGCATTTCATCCCGGTGCTAAACGCTTTTGCACGTGAGAAGTAGGTCCCTATAGGTAATTTTTAAGAAGTGGTGCCCCGATGGGACCCGCGACTGGCGTGCTTCCGAAGAGGTCGAAGGTCAAAAAAATCGCCATTTTTGAAATCGTGGCTTTTTTGTACTTTTTTTGCTGGACTAGATATTTCCAAGGTCGAGGAGCACAATGCAAAAAATTTCCAGGAAGTGTCATGCACCAGTGGCGTACCAAACGGCTGCAAAGGGCCGAGATGCGATTTTTCACAAGTCCTATGGTAAACCTGACCTAACACTTTTTTTTTTGACATGTTTGGTATTGTTACGAAGCTCGCGACCATCCCGGCTCTTTCTAGAGAAATCTAGATTTCCGCGTTGCATTCGGGAAGCATCGAGAGACTTCAGCGGTAGGTCACGTCACGTCGAGACTTCTGGTGGAGGTGCCGTAGAAGGTACGCGTATATTCTCGACGCAGATACCAGAAAAATTCTCATGTGCTGGAAACACCAACAGGAAGCATCCAGAACCTTCGATGCCACTATAAGAGAAGAACTCTCTGGCATCGGCAGAGTTTGAATCGAGCGATCGTGGCGTTAACATCTCAAGCGACATTGTGAATTTATAAGCGAATAATAATTCTGTGCGTTATTTAGTTGTATCGGTAGTAGCTAATAAAGTGCAGTTTGTTTACAAGTAAATCAGCGCGTTTAATTTCGAGATAGGCGAACCCGAATACCGTAACATTTGGTGGCAGAAGTGGATATTTCGAAATTTGGAAATTTCAGCTGCTGATTTCGAGGTAATCTAGTGACTGCGCCGATTTAGACCAGTCAAACTAAGCAAAAATCTGGCCAAACCGGGAATAAATTCGGAAGTTGACGGAATTTGGTAGATCGATGCAGAATCCAACGTGGAATAACATACTAAAATTCCCGAAAATTCCAACGCTTGGCTTTTTTTCTAGGACCAATAAAAGAGCGCCATCCTTGTAAATTTTCGATTTTTTTGAATAACTTGTGAACTATCACATTAAAAACACAAAAACCAGCAAAGCAAATGTAGCCCGTTAAATTCTCAAGAGATCAGTATTAAATTCATCACTTTGTGGTTAATAGTCTCTGAGATACAGCGTCTGCTAGAACGCAGTGAAAATGACTCAAAATTTATTTCCGGATTTTACGTAACATCAAGTATAAATTTGAAAGGTCGAGGAAAAGTACCATTTTGAAGTTGGCGACTTCTAGACAAAAGTGTGATACCAAATGTTGAATTGTGTTTCCAAGATTGTGAAACACACTGAAATCCGCACATTTGCTGTCCACGTTACAGCCCTTGAACTGACACTATGCAAATTGTTACGTAAAATCCGGAAATAAATTTTGAGTCATTTTCACTGCGTTCTAGCAGACGCTGTATCTCGGAGACTATTAACCACAAAGTGATGAATTTGATACTGATCTCTTGATAATTTAACGCGCTACATTTGCTTCGCTGGCTTTTGTGTTCTAAAGGTGATAGTTCACAAGTTATTCAGAAAAAATCGAAAATTTACAAGGATAGCGCTCTTTTATTGGTCCTAGAAAAAAAGCCAAGCATTGGAATTTTTGGGAATTTCAGTATGTTATTCCACGTTAAATTCTGCATCGATCCACCAAATTTCGTCAACTTCCGAATTTCTTTCCGGTTAAAACCTATTTTGACTGGACTAATTGTAGAGAAATCATTTGATGATGACCAGAAGCATGACACAAAAAGAAACGGAAAAGGCTTTAGCGAGCATCATGGCGATGATGCAAGAACAAAAAAAGGAACGTCTCGAAGAGAAGGAAGGATTGAAGAAAGTTCTGGAAGCCCAGGAGCAGAAGCAAGAAAGAATTCTTGAACACCAGGAGCAGAGACAGCTCGAAGAAAAGATGGAATTGAAGAAAGCTCTGGTAGCCCAAGAGCAGAGACGGCTTGAGGAGAAGAAAGAATTTAAGAAAGTTGTACACGAACAAATACAAACGGTCCAGGGATTTGTCCATGAAAAGGTGGCAGCGATGGAGGCGAACATCTTGGAACTGGTTTCGGCAGTTGGTTTCGGCTATTTAACACAAGAATATCATTTGCTGAACTTTTTTCCCGCTTTCACAAAGTCAGCATGATTTTGTTTTTTTGAGATGTATCATGTCAAAGCTTGATGTGACGAAACGTGCTATTTCACAGAAAAAATTGGGCTTGGATCAGAATGTAGCGTTGATTTGGTACTCATTCATTTCAAGGCATGGGAATAGTTTTCTCTATCAAACAAAATAGAAAAAACTGAAATCGGAGTCGTATTTTAGTCATGGCATCCTTTTTCTTCCGACATTGCGAGCTTTTGGAATTAAATTTCTACATGATGCACGTTTTGGAACAAAACTACTAAGAAACTTCTGGTGTATAAAATTCATCTATAAAATAGTTCAATTGAACAATCTATACCAAAATTGTGATCATCAGTTTTCTGAACCACAATGGGAATGGAGCTCAAAAACGACAAATTCATAGGTCGAAACCTCGCGTTTTTTCAGAAATTTATTCCGCAATGTCGGAAGAAAAACTATGTCATGACTTAAACACGGCTCCGACTCCAGTTTTTCCTATTTTGTTTGATATAGAAGTCTATTTTTATGCCTTGAAATAAATGAAGTACCAAATGAAAGCCACATTTTGACCCTAGTCCAATTTTTTCTGTGAAATAGCAAGTTTCGTCACATCAAGCTCTGACATGATACATCTCAAGAAACAAAATCACTCTGTGACTTTGTGTAAACCGGAAAAAAAGTTCAGCAAATGATATTTTTGTGTGAAATAGCCCAAACTAACTGACTAAGTCAAAATCATAGTAATAATAACATTGAACAATGGTATAGAAGTAGAACAACAAAACATCAATTTTGAGGGTAAAAATAATCATGTTTTTCTGAGAAAACCGGTTCAAACATGTCTCTATCAAAATTTCATACTTATTTTTGGAATCAGAATGTGCGATTTTGTCAGAAATGATACCTAACATTTCAAAAAAAGTGTTAGTTACGGTTTACCATAAGATTTGCGAAAAATCGCACCTCGGCCCCTTCGCAGCCTTCTGGTATGCCACTGGTGCATGACACATTCTGGAAACTTGATGCATTGTGTTCCTAGGCCTTGAAAATATATGGTCCAGCAAAAAAATTATGAAAAAGCAACGGTTTAAAAAATGGTAATTTTTTGGACCTTCGACCTCTTAGTCGAAGGTCGAAGGTTTGCAGAAAAAACAGAACTTCTTCAGTCTTGCTGGGGCTGTTCTGTGCTACGGGCATACGGCATGAGTCTTAGAGAAAAAAAGGATAAAGGCTGTAGTGGTCCTACTATCCGAGTATGACAGTATGACGAAGACGAAGAAATGCTACTCTATCACTTCATAAGCCAGAAAACAAGAAAGTCAACTCATTGTTTGTTGAAAGAAAATCTGAAGGTGCCTTCACCCCGACAGTATAGAAAAGATTGTTTGGGAATGAATAAAAAAGAACCAGTTTATTATCCTCTGAAGAAGAAAATTTGGCACTCATGATGCCTCCTTCGGTAACTCACACCGACTGACTGCGTCGAAATCTAAATCAAACAGATTAGAACGCACAACGTCGGCGTGTGAGTTGTCTGTGCGCTTAGTTGAGCAGAACCCAAGAAACCACTTACACTTGAATACATGAGCTAGACTTCAACGCGTGTGAGTTGTGCGTCGCACACGGTCCCAAGAAACCGTAGCTTTAGCCTTTACACACAGGACTGCTTCGCTTGTAGGTTGTATAACCTATAGGTACAACCTAGCTTCGGCACTGTTCAAAACATTTTTTTTTTTATGTTTCTCAAACATCATATCAACGATTGCTATAACAATTGTATCTGTGGCACTCGACCTTCTGATTTAAGTTAACAGAGATGAAAATACGAGCTCTACCTGTTCGTGATTGACCTTTGATATGATGAATTCACGTTTTTTGATCACACAGGATAAAAAGCAACATGATCAATAAATTAAAAACCAATAAAACACCCCCGCAGTGAATATCAAGTAAACATTTATTTAGAAAAATTCAATCAAAGTTTCCAATAACTGCTTCGGTGAGAACCATCAAAGGGAAAAAGAGAAGGAGAGCTGCGTCATGCTAGGTAGACTAGAAATTCATTCACAACCATTTTTTCGGAGTTTGCACAGCATCAGGTCTACAGGGAATCACGCACATCGAATTGCTCCGATTCACACACGGTCTGTGCACTGTTTTCCCAACAGCACTTTTTTACACAATGAAAAATGCCATATCGTTTATAAAAGAGTGTTAACCAGCTCTGAGCGTCCTATGCTGATATGGCTGGTGTGTCCACTGTTATTTATCGATGTCCTCACCCGGGTCCCTCGTAGTAGCGAGTTATTGGAGTTTGGGGTGTTCAGGGACCGCCGCGAGGCCAAAGTGTAATTGCGGCTGTCAGGTCTTGATGGACAAAAAATTCTGGCCAGAGCCGAACGCATGTGTTTGGTTCCTTCCTGTGAACAAGAAAAAAACGCAATAGAAAAAAGTCGGAAAAAGCTGCAATTTCATGTTCAAATTGAAGGGAGCGAAGAGCTTTGTCTGATTTCAAAAAATGCATCAGATCGTACTTCGATCCAATTCGTTGTGGATAAATGTTACTTTTTATTAACTGAAATCGTGGGAGACTCTTAAGAAGTCAAAGCAGTAAGTACGTTATCAGTACTTAGTAGTAGATATTTTATGGGTAGGTCTAAGTATAATTTTCTCCATTTTGGCCGATTTTGACTTAATCTGCCCATAAGAAGTCGACTAATCATAGAAGAAAACCTTTATTGTGTCGTTTTTCTTCTGGCATGACCCTCGGATAAACCTGTCTACGAAAAAAGTGGAAAAAATAGGGGCCAACTAAAATATCTTTGGCGACATAATGTCTATTTTAAAAATCCAATTTTCGAGAAATTCAGTTTTTTGTTTCAGAAAATGAACAATCGCTCCAGCTTTCGACAGAGAGCCTGGTAAAGTTTTGCGCTGAAATGCAAAAAAAAAGTCTAGGCCTTAATATAATGGACCTAGGCGTAGGCATTCTCCAGACGCTGACCAGAATGGACGTTCCAACCTTGAGCCTTGGGCCATGACCTTTAAAGTTGAGCAACTTTCGTAGACTGCAACTTTCAACTTTTACGTGGTGATTTTACGTGAACGGAACGCCGTCACCTGACCTCACTTTTATGGATTTGTTATTAATTCGAAAAGTCTCTGTGGTCCTTCTTGTACATACGTTTAGACCATGAACTGCTAAATACTGCACATGGATATCTCAAAAATTCCAAATTTATCCAAGTGTGTCGCGATGGTGACTCGACACATACGCGACGTCATTGTACTTACGCGGTAGAAATCTAGAATCCGCCACTCGCCAGCGTATTTTTGTTAGATGTCAGCGTCTGGGGATTGGGGAACGTCTGCAGCTCGTTCATTGTATTTCACGCTCAAACTATGTGTGGCATTGTTTCCAAATACAATTGAGAAATAGAAAACAATTTCCTGCACCATGTCTGTCCGACACAGCCCTATAGAAAATTGTCTTCGATTCACAACCACCATTCTAGTAATATGTAATTTAGTTGCCCTTGCGGATCCACACGAAAAATTACAGTCATTCACCAGATACCCAAATATAATTTTTTTCCACCTGTGTCCTGCTCCGCCATTCACTAATGGAACCACACAACTCACTTCTAAGCGAGATGCCTTTACTCGAAGCAAAGCTAAAACAGGCGTTTCAAAAATACCTAATTGTGCAATTTGTCGTAAGGAGTACATGCATGCGGACAGTGATCCGAGTATAGTTCCCAATTTGCAACGTAGACAGTTTTTTATTTTAACGTCAGTTTAAGAACCATTAGAACTTTTTGCGGTTGTTTTTGAAGAACGGGGATTTCTAAAATTTGTGCTTCACCCTGTATCGTGAGTTAGCTTTGAAAACACTCAACAGTTCAAAATAGATGCTTGTTCGTTTTAAAAAGTTTTCAGAAATCAAATCATTTCAGTTTCCCGACTAGTATTCAACAACTTATGGGAATTTTTGTTCGAGACGTCGTCCCTTCGAGTGGAAGCTGCAGTTTCAAAGGCTGGAAGGCTCTTCAGGAAGCTGCATTCTTGAGGAATGGAACACATTTGCAGGAAATTCAAAATTTTTCCCAGAAAATTTGAATTTCTGGAAAAAACTCAGTCTTTTCTAAATCATCATTGTAAAAATCGTCAATTAAGGCTTTATTTTAAGCTTTATCATTTGACTCCAATGTCGATGAGCGGGTTTTGGATTTTCAACCGTTGAACTATCGGATAATTGGGAAAAATCGTTGTAAGATGTTCAAGAACGAGTTACCTCTTGTTTAAAAAAAAAATGGTGAAAATTTGTTCACTGGTTTTAAGTGAGGAATTTTTACAGTTTTTCCAGGGTGGAAAATTCGAAAACCGTTAGTTCGATTTGAAAAATTTTCTTCACAAAAAGTAATTTAATCCTTTCTACAATTATGACTTGCGGCAAGTCTGTTCCTGAAATGAATATTTCGTGGGGCTTACCGCATGTCGAAGTTTGCTGTGCATTTTTTTTGAAACTACGGAATGTGTGAGTTCCATTTAGAAAAAAATCTGCCGGAAAACCGGAACCGCGTCGCATTTGAGTATGGGCCTACACGACGGCCAATGCAATCTACTTTTGATATCAATTGAAATTTTTCAAAAAAGTCGATCCCCGAGCAGAAAAGATGGTCCAACTAAAGTCCTGCACCAAATTCGGGTCGTCCTGGTCAAAACTTGGGTAAGCGGTCCTCCCGAGTTACAACGGCCAAGAGAAAATTCCAAAATTCGTAACGCCCGACTCGGAAATGGTGAAAAACTGCAACAGCAGATTTGTCCTGATTCTCTTGTTGTGTTCCTTTTTGCCGAATTTGGAAGTTACTAATCGATCGGAACGAGGGACTTAAAGTATTGGTAAAACAAGGCGTTACGGTTGCGGGATCAATCGCTGTGGGCTTATTCCTCGACAGAAATTTACCATTCAGATCTCTTTCAAAAGCTGTAAGGATGTACTTTGGTCTGAGTCTATTGGCATTTCCAAAATCTAAAAATATATTTTTTCAAATTTCAAAATTTCCGAAATCAATTTTTTATTGGATTTTGGAAATGCCAATGAGCTCAAACCAAAGTACATCCTTGTAGCTTTCGAAAGAGACCGGAATGGTAAATTTCTGTCAAGGGATACGCCCACAGCGATTGATTTCGCAACGCCTTATTTCACCAATTTAACTCCATCATTTGCTATGAAATGCACTCACGCCTTCCTGCGATACAGCCTTATTTTCTAACAGAAATTTATCGTTGAGGTGAATTTGAAAAGAGAAAAAAAGGCTCTACTTATTGACTGCGAGTTTGATTTTTTTGTATTTTTTTCAAGAATTTTAAAATATAAAAATTAAATCACTAAGTCTGAATTTCTGCTTAAAAATAAGGCTGTTCCGCAGGAAGGCGTGAGCACATTTCATAGCAAACGACCGGCGCTCTTAAATACGCTTGAAAAATTTCGAACGTTCCAAATAACGCGACGGCTTCCTGTAGACTAGGCACAAAGTGGAAAATAAGAGAGTTCAGCGGCATTTATCGTTATTGTTTGACAACATGACGTTTTAGACTAATTTGACCTTGCTGAATACGAAAATTTTGGTTTCCACTTCAAAAACTCTACCGGAAGCTTCAAAATCCAAGATGGCGGACAGTGGGGCAAGTAAACCGGAAATGAGTCGTTTTAGGGTTCTAGAAGTCCTAGGATTACGATTCAAGCGGCGTTTTTTAGGTTTTTGATCTCCCTTGATCCAGCGGAAGTGGTTTAAAATGCATGATATACGTTTTCCATGGTAATTGTTCTATTAGTGTAATTTTACTAGCAATCGGAGACAGACGGATATTTTTTTGTTCAGTCCAATTTTCCTCACAATTTTCCTCGGAATTTTCGTAATGCCACGTGTATTCTTATAGACTAGACAGGGTGATACAAAACAACAGCAATAACTTTTTTTCTGAATAATATTATGAACATGTTAGAGGCTAAAACTAAAACTACCTGTTTCATTATTTTTATTGCACGCTGTTTGGGATGAGTATCTAACTCGATCGATGCTCGAGGGATGTTCAACCTTATAAAATGTTTTGCTAAAAAAGTGACGAAGTGATCACCAGAGTCAAAAAGTTACTCCCACTGTTGAGCCAGTGGGAGTAATTATCAAGCCATTATTTTCACAAAAAAATTATACGTGACTTGCACACATGTTGGCTGGAGACATTATGGTAAATACCGCGATCCTAAAATTGAGTACCTACTTGGCTTAAACGTTGAATGCATGTTCAGTATGAATCTGTGTAAGAGAAATACAAATTATCACAACACTTGAGTATTATTCTTGAATATTTTCAAAAGAAATACCTTTTCAAATGTTGGTGCATAATTTTTTTTTTGCTGCACGAACAATGACGCATGATACAGCATAAAAAAGATATGAAGTAAACATCACAATCATTTCACTTTATATAACCTAGTCATGAATTCTTCACTTGACATGACTGAACTAGCTGAAAGAGAGGAACTTTTCCAAGATTGGTCAGTAAATCCGAGTGATCTTTGAAGATGTTCCATGCCGTCTGCTTAGATATACTTTGCAGGTGTGATGTTGCATCAGCTCCACTTATGGCGTGTAAAGCAGGAAGGTTTTTTTTTTCAACATGTACATTTCGGCGAGAATGGAGGAGTGACTGCGATAATCGTCGTTCTCACCATGTTGGTTTGGATTTGTTTTCTTTAGTCGCTCAATATGTTCATCATTGGTAAAAAATGAGAAGCATATTTTATGGTAGGCACTCTAGGTGGTCTTAATGTTCACCCGAAATGAGATCTTTCACACGTCGTATGATTTCAGCATGTTTACCGTTTCCATGAACTGTCCGCTCCTAATAAGTTTCAACAGTCGAGACCTTCCTTTGTCGCTCAATTTGCACAAGGCCAATTTTTTTTCCTTGCTTCGCAGATGATGATGATGAACTTGTATCTGTTCAACTCTCGAAAGTTGAGATCCAAACAAGTCTCCATGGGGCACTTTGAGATTCAGGTCCGAGGGGATAACTCCAAGGGAGTGAATCTGAGGGAAAAAATCCCACAAGGAGAAATCCAATACACAACACAGAAACGAACAATAACTAACAAGAACAGAACAATTAGAATACAAGAACTGAACTATAACAACACTTCCACACCAAAAAATTCTTCAACAGTAAAATCACCGGCTTGATGGATTTTTCAATCTCTGACAATCTATCACAATAACTGATGCAAGGATGTCAACATTGTAACAATTTGAATAGGCATAGACATCACAATATTAACAAAAAGCTCCCGTCACAATCACATCTTATTATGATGAGGCGAGTCTAACGCCGGTTCTACAAATAAATTCACCACCGCAAACTCAAATTACCTACCCTAAAGCAGACCCTAAATACCTTTAAAAATCCGTTTTCCTTGGAAGTCAAGAGTCAAATCTCTCTGTTTCAAATCTCCGAGTTCTAATGTATCATATGAAATAAATAGAAGGCTCAGATCTTCATAGAAGCTCTGCAATCAACGATTTTCGAAAACCCTAGCCCTAGAGCTTTTTGCTTCTACAAACGTGCCGTCGCGCGTTAACGCGCGGGGCAGACTAGGCACGTCTCGCCTACCCTGGGCCGGCCGCGGCGCATGTATGACTTGCCTGTTGATTAAAAAATTCATAACTCCTCAACTGTGAGTTGTGGAGTAACCAAACTTTCCCAAAATATTTTTGGAAGTTTTCTCTACTTATGATCTCGCATATGTATGGACTTATTTTGGAAAACTGATGTAGTTCCCCATAGGTCGAAGTTTTTGTGTCATATTTTTGTACTTCTTCGGTTTCTAATGATTTGAAAAGACAACTATGAACATTCAGAAGAGGAAAATTGTTCTGAAGGCTTGAAAAAGGATCCAGCATCAGAATCATGTGAGAAAAAATGCCATATCTACTATGGTCTTTGAGTTCTAGCTGATTAAACGCCAAAAAATGGGTAAACTTGAGATTGAAAAAAATATGGAAAATAGGGGCTCCGCCCCAGAAGGCACCATTTTTCGCTCTGGAAACCGGGATTTTCAAATCCAGCGAGGTCGAATTAGTCTAAAAGTTTTATCGCCTACCGGTAACCTTTCCATGCCGCTGAACACACTTTAGAGAGCACTTTTGAGAAATTGAGCCTAGACTACTGCAGGAATCCTTGCATAATACATTTCATCATAAAGCCAGCAACCATACCAAAAATTCACTCAAGTTTTTTGAATTTCAAATTTGACGTCTAATATTTATTGCTTGCCATATATCTTTGAGGACATACATGTCCATAATGAAAAAACCTTGGGCAGTGCCCTCAAGTAGGTTTCCCAAAAGTAATCGCGACAGTTTTTTAAACACATAAACATGAATTAAACATGAATTCAGGAATGTACAGGAAGGCATATTTCATTCAAATAGGTAGGTACCGTAAAATGGGGTGATTAGGGACAGTTTCGGGATTCAACTGCCCGCGCCATTTCAGAAAAATTTATTTTTAATAAACAAAAATAACACAAATATGGGTCTTAGCTCGTAATATCATTGTGTTGCACTAATAAGTGAACATTTTCCCAATTTTCTTGAAAAAAAAATAAAAACATGGTGTCCCTATCCACCCCTCAAGGGGGGTGAATGGGAACAATCACTTAAAACGCTCAAATGTTCCTAGTCGTTCACTCAATGAGGTGAATAGGGACATATACATGGTTTTTAAATATGGTTTATGATATATAATAGCTTTTTTTTGGAGTTGAATCCTTGAAAAGGTTCGAAAATGGCATCTAAAAGTGTAAAATTATATTTTTTACCAAACTTTCATTTTCAAACGTACAAAATTCAGTGTGCTTTGTTGAAAATCGTACAAAGGCCCTTAACTGACAGTAATGCTTACATATCAAGAAAAAAATTGCACTTGCTAAAAAAAAACTTTTTTGGCATATCCTACCTACGATATCAAAATAACATAAAATCAAGTCAATTCATTTATTTGTTCCATTTTGTGTACAGTGTAGTACAGTCACAAAAAATATCCTATAGAGGACGTAGAACTTGACCCACCATAAGAAATAGTTGAAACAGTAATAAAAAAATGTGAAATATTGATACTTACGTTCAGAACTGTGCTGCACGTGAAGTTCGCACAGATGAAAAAAAGGCGCGAAAATATCGCTTGACAGCTTGAGCTGTCATACGTCATGTCTGATGACTTATCAGGTTAACCAACCTATTACAGAATAACCACATTTATCCTTAGTACAGTTCATTTTTTTGATTCAAATTACCATCAAAACAAAGGAAGTTTCAGATTTAATTTACATTCTACAGGTTTTTGTCCCTAAACACCCCCCCGTCCCTAATCACCCCATTTTACGGTAGTTAAGATTCAGTTAGGATGCCCGTTACGTTAAACGCCCGTTTAAGCAGTGAAGACTGTAAACCCACCTGTATTTCCTTCATTCGGATGCTGTAAATGATCGGATTAGCCAGCATTTTGAACACCACCAGCATGTTCTCAAGCCACCGCATCGAAAGGACCTGTTTCAGATACGTTTTGTTCAGGTTCTCGAGCTCCTCGCCGTGAACGTAACAGTCTTCTTTGCATATCAAAACAAACATCAGCAACGCAGGCAGCCATCCGATAATGCACGAGCCGAGTATCAACAATGTGGTGTAAATCGCCCGGATGTTACCCTCCAACTGCTTTTGCTCCTTCGCCTTGCTGCTGTGGCAGCCCTTGATGGTTCTTCCGGTCCATTTGGTGCTGCCGACCCTCGACAGATTCTTCCATATGTTCTGCTGCCGCCTAACGATCACGAGGATGTGAATGTAACAAATGGCCATCAAGACCATAGCCACAATGAAGAACGACGAGTAGCTCATTCGCAAGCGGAACGTATCGGTAAAAGTTGTCCTGTTTGTCTGCACGTTTGCGAACGTTTCCGTCCAATAGTCATCATCGCTTTGTGACACGAACAGCGATATCTACAAAAAAAAAATACAAGTTGAAATCTCAGAAAGCTGTTCCGTGTCTGTTGTAGCAGCTGTAGAAGTCAAGAAAGATTGAGCGTGATCGAGGGACACTACAAAATCGCAAGAGGTCCTATGTAAGTTGTTTGTCTATGATTTTTGGGATAGATAGGTAGGACTGATGGATGGTAAAACAGATAATGAGAAAAAGCAAGAGCTTTGGCTCGACCTACCGTAAACATCGTCGGAAATATCCACAGCAGGACTATGATTCCAGTTACTTTTCTCCTGGTGACTATGGAGTTGTAGTGGAGAGGTTTGAGTATGCCTATGTAGTGGTTGATGCTGAGAGCCAACAAGTGCGTGACTGTTATCAGAATCCCACTCAGTTTCGTCATCTCCATGAACAGCTGAAGCCACCTCAAGTTGATGTCGATAGCTGGAAGGTATATGCACAATGTGGCGGCGAACAGCAAAGAACTAAGCGCATCTGCCGCTGCCAAACTGATGCTGATTTTCAAAATAGGAGGCATTGGTCGGCGGATCCAATAAACGCTGACAAATACCACAACGTTGACCATCATGGCTATAAGAGCTGTGATGACTAGGATGGTCACGAAAGTGCTGAACAGGATTTCAGGGCTGTTATCGTAGGACGTCCAGAACTCTGTCGCGTTGTCTGTTTCGTTGTAGTACGTGTAGTTGTCCATTTTCTGTAACATGAAAGCCAGACTTAACTTCCCGCGAAACAGCTCGCAAAGCTTAAGAACTAATTGAAACTTTATGCATGTTTTGGAATATAATCGTCCTAACGGCTTAATAATAGTGGCAAAGGGCAGATGTTGCTTGAGTGACAGTGCTAAGAGTTGTATATTGTTCGAGGATAATACGAGTACATGTTATTGCGGATATTTTAAATCTCATCCTTCGTCGGATCACCGCGGCGCGGCTCACGGGAGTTTCCCAACTTCATTTGTTCCTTGACGTGATAAACCGTGATAAACTCAGTGAAATACTTTTAGGTGTGGTGCTGTGATGTAAGTAAGTACATACATTACCTTCGTCGTGTTGACATATAAGGCATTTCTGAGCTAAAACGTGGAGTAACTTGAAATTTATTGTTCAAGACAAATTAGGTTCATTCCGTTCATTACGTTCAGGTGACCGGAAATCGCCGCATTAGCCATCTGAACATCCTGAACTGTCCTCTCCACGTAGTCATCAAAAAATTTCATGTTTTATTGTCTATTACATATAGTGATGCGAGGAAGGGAACGTTCCTTTTATGCTCCTGAGAACGTTCGCGAAAGTTCGCGCACGAAAAAACGCTTGTGCGCGAACGTTCTCCTCAAAAGCACTTTGAGCATATTCAGCAGTTTCAGCACGTTCTCGAGCACGATCCCGGCCAATGGTTTCTCCCACTTCCCGCACAATTAAGCCAAAATAATGGAAGTTGGTCAATTTTGCTTCGATTTTTGCATGAAATGTTGAAGTAACCACTGGAAAAATTCCAGTTTTCAAGTTTTTCAACTTATTTCACCATTTTTATCCAAAATTCATGATAGGTTTTTATAACCCACGTGGAAAAATAACTCAAAATTGACCAAAGTTTTGTTTTTGCTGTATCAATTTTGAACCTCGTTTTGACCCAAGGTCAACGTGTGATAGGTATTTACATCGTTAAATGGGCCAATGGACTCCATTTTCTTATTTTTTTAAAATGAAACTACATTTTTTCATACTATTTATAGTGAAAGCTGCAGCGCGATATCTCTATTCTAAGTGCCTCAAAAATATCAAATAAAACGCTGGTGACGTCACTGCCCCATCTTCCATCCCTACTTTTCTCACCGCGATACTTGCATGCTGTGTTCGTTCCACGCGCAGTGCCAATAGGAACGCTCATGGCATCACGCGAATTTTTAAAATCGCTGCAACAAAATAGTCGCGTGAAAAAAGTTCTTTTTTCTTCTTCTAAATATGGGTTAACCTAACCGAAAGGTGGTCGATTGCTAGGCAAAATCATGTACACCATACTCCATACTTCAAGTACTTCACAGGAACTTCAGTTAGGTACTTCACAAGTACTTCAATATTTTCACGATGGATTTCAAGTAATTCTGAAGTATTTAGTTTAGGTGTACTCCATAAGGACTTTAGATACATGTACTGCAGCCATAGAAATGAGACCAAATTGCTTCGGATAGCGAAATATTGCGTGGAAATAGCTATTTATGCATTGTATATTGAAAAATCATCGACTAGGCATACGATATAACGACGCATATGGACTACGATGTTGCAATGGGGCACTGCTCTGTTTAAATATCATTTTTTGGTTCGAAAAGAACATGGAAAATTCTTTTTAGTTAGGTACCTAGGTAAAAGGTTGATTTCAAAAGAAATATCGGAGAAACTTGAGAAATTTGAGAATTTTGAGAATCTTGAGAACTTTCAGAATTTATCTGAAAAAGCATTTCAAAGCATTCATTATTTGTTTAAAAACATATATGCTCGGGTTTTTCCCGTTACTGCTCGTTTATTCTCGTTCATGCTCGTTTGTGCTCCGAGAACGTTCTCCAAAAATACGTGCTCGAGCATTTTGCATCACTAATTACATATACAGGGTGTCCCATAATTAGCGTGCAATACTTCACCAGCAGATTCTACGGCTGAAAATAAGGAAAAAAGTTCCCATAATCATAGGTCAAAAAATGCTCCGTAAGCGAGTTACAGCCCTCTAAAAGTTGTACCCTGAAGATGGTTTTTATTTAATATCTTCGGAACCGTTGACAGCAGAATCATGAAATTTTCCAATCTTTTGATGTCCAATAATATGCAATAATAATAATTCCAAAATTCTATCCAGAAATGGGTCAGACTGTGGGGGGTGGGGGGTGAAATCACCCCAACTTTTTCAAATGTCGTTTTTTTGCAACTTTAGCATGAATTTATGAAACTTCAAAGCATTTTGCATAAAAAAGGTCCTCTTGTTCAACTCCGATAGGAAGCACCGTTCTCGAGTGAAATCGATTTGAAAATTACCCTACCTGTCATAAAAATTGATAATGAAATTACAAAAAGAAAAAAATTGAGCGTAGGCCATGGAACACGACTACTATGTTTGGGGAAAAATAATTAAGACAGGGTGACAGATTCATGAAATGAGTGACAGTGTGTTTGAAAGTTGTGTTTAAGGGGTTTTTGATGCGACTAAAAAAGTTGTTGACGGGAATAGGTTTTATTTTATTTTTTTCATCAAGTAGAAACTCCTCCAAGAAAAAAATGTACGGGCATTGCTATCAAATTTTGGAAATTTCAAAAAAAAATTCAAGTTCATCTTCCCCCAAGAAAGTCGCATGCCATTTGAACTCTCTATTTTCAAAAAAAGGTACCAAAAATGATTTCTACTAAATTCACTTTTTCATGTCTACGAGAAATCATTTTTGGTACCCTTTTTTTTAGAATGGAAAGTTCAAATTTGGCATGCGACTTTCTTGGGAAAAGATGCATTGTCGATGATATCTAGTTTTTGCATTTTCAAAAATCAAAATCAAAAATTTTCAAATTTTTTTGGAAATTTCCTAAATTTGATAGCAATGCTCGTACATTTTCTTTTTGGAGGAGTTTCTACTTGACGAAAAAAATAAAATAAGACCGGTTCCCGCTAACAACTTTTTTAGTCGAATCAGAGACCCCTTATTAAAGCTAATTAAAGAAGTTTTATTGCGGGTACTGTTTTGTGAAAATAAAACGTTTCACAAACCAAGAGCTGGCAGACATGAACTTCGTGTATGGCTTCTGTAGTGGTCGTGCTCTGGCCTGTCACCTGTTTCGATTATTTTTTCCCAAACATAGTAGTCGGCTCCATGGCCTACGCTCATTTTTTTTTTTGTTATTTTCATTATGAATTTTTATGACATGTAGGGTAAGTTTCAAATCGATTTTACTCGAGAACGGTGCTTCCTATCGAAGTTGAACAGGAAGACATTTTTAATGCAAAATGCCTCAGGGTTTCACAATTTTTTGCTAAAGTTGCAAAAAAAACAGCACTTGAAAAAGTTGGGGTGATTTTACCCCCCACCCTCCACAGTCTGACCCATTAATGGATAGAATTTTGAAATTGTTATTGTCACATATTATTGGACATAAAAAGATTGGCCGATGTGCAAAATTTCAGGATTCTGCTGTTAACAGTTTCGCAGATATTAAATAAAAACCATCTTCAGGGTACCACTTTTAGAGGGCTGTAGCTCCCTTATGAAGCATTTTTCGACCTATGTTTATGGGAACTTTTTTTCTTAGTTTAGGTCGCAGAATCTGCTGGTGAAGTATTGCACGCTAATTATGGGACACCCTGTATTGTATCACAAACTTCAGCACAGGACCAGCGACATCGTTCCAAATGGTCAATAGTCATCATACTAAAATTAACCCTTTTCAAAGTCACAGGTATTGTTTATGAATATCTGTAAGTATGTAGTTACCTCTTCATAAAAATGTATTGATCGAGTATTTTATTCTATTTTTCTTCAACATGAAACAGCGGTATTCTTGCTTGAGTGTGACCTTCGTAAAAAATGAGCTATAATCAAAACCTTATTACTGTCAAATGATAGCAACAAAAAGACCCATGATTAGAATATATTTCTTGTGAGACCGTTCCTCGGGCGTTGTCGCTCTAATAAGTCTTCCTTATCGCTTCCTTCAAGGGCTTGAATACTCGCAATTCGTTTCCCTTTTATGTCGAAAATTACATAGTAACGTATTTGACGAAATGCTGCGAATAAGGAATCTTGCAGCTTGCAAGCCTTTGGAAATTCAGCCAGAGAGCTTATAAGATGATCTGGTGATTCAGCCTCTTTGAAAGTGGAAAGCCAAAGTGATCCCTAGCCATTGCGATTACTGTGACAGCTTTATTCAAATTTTTGTTCACGTTTTTCTCACTTGTGAAAATCGCTATTGCAGCCGCTTTATCCGTAGGTCCGGTGGTGTCCGTGATTGAGTAGACTACTCTCAAACCAGACGCCCTAGCTCTCTAATTTTTCCGCTGACACACAGCTACCATTCCCAATGCCGGTCTGGGCTATATTGAATTTTCATATTGCGCCACCAACATAGAGAAAACCGCCCACGATCAACTTGAAATAACATAGATGTTGCGATTCCTCCTAGATCTGATTGTTTGGCATACTAATTTTCTAGATAATTAATAGCTGCTACCCATACGATAAGCTTAGGCTTATACGCTTCCGACATAAATTAAACCGTCCCCAATCAACTCAAACATACTCAATTTAAAACATAAACCTGAAGATATACTTTTACTTCTTTCGCTGATGGATAGCTGATTGAAAATGAGGAGAGATAGGCCATTTTTTATTTGTCGCCGCCCCCAGCTTCCGCCTCCTAAACCTCGCCCAAACAAGTTGAATCTCCCAACCACAGTTTCAGTCGCCCGAATACGATACTTTTGGACACCCTGTATACCTTGGTGAACATATAACTTGATGAAGCATCATCATGTTACCCTCTAGTAGACATCCATTCATAGGATCACCGATTTCGCCGTACGAAGAGTGGGTGACAAAACAGATCACAGATAGTGGACGTTTAAAAATCAGTTTTAGTTACGGTTAACTTCGACGATGTGAAAATAAATTCAGGGAAATCTTATTCGGTGCAAAATTTTCCTCCTTCTAGTTATTAAAAAAATTAAAAGTTCTCACAATTTTAGGCGCACACTTGCAGGATTGCACTTGCGTGTGACTACTGATTATGATTACTGATTACAGTGATTACCCACCTGCCTCTACCTACCTTTAGGTACTAGGTGCACTACAGTAGCACGGCACGTCTTCAGAAAACTTATTTTAAAAGGAATGCATAATTTGTGTTCGTGATTTAAATGAGAATTACAACAAGTTACGGTAGCTTATAGGTACCTACACTTGTCCATGCCATTTAAGGTATTAATTAACCATGATCTGATAGGTAGGTGAGTCCTTATTCAAAACATCTGAAAATTGAGTCGACGTAACGCTGTGCTATAAAAAGCTAATTCGTTAACATGGGGATGGATCAAAGAAAATTTCAATTTTCAAGACGTACTCCACCGAGCATCATCCTCCGTTCAGTGGGTAGTCAGTCAGGTAGTCAAGTAGATGGGTTCCTTCCCAATTAGATTGACGAGAGTTTCCATTAACTTTGGATGATTTAACGCAGCGTAAAACTGTCAATGTTATTTTCTGTTATAATCATTCAAGAACCTACAACCTACCCCAATTCCGATAGACCTCTGCAAAAACTAAATTGCTGTCTGAGATCTGAGCTCTGAGTTTCTGTGGCTCCGAGCCATGCCGTGCTGCGTGCAGAATGGTCCCTAGGTCGGTTTTTCGGAAACAGTAACAGTTTCCGTTTCGTTTAATTTTGTGGTCACTAAGCCTAGGATTATAATGGATTTCAATCTCGATTTGAGAGCCACTTTTAGCGCTATTACTGGCTCAGATACTGGCTGGACACTAGGCTGGACATTAAAATCCTGGCCTTAAGTTCGGCATTGATTCGATTAATGTGAATACACCGGTAGATTTAATGTTATTCACAAACCAAACAAAAATGAGAATGCGAGTGAAATAATATGGATTTATTTTCAAGCTATGTGCACTTGACTCTCCTCTCTCATTCAAGCGGTTAAATTTTGTTCTCCAGAAGTCCCATTATATGATGCGGATCATTTAATGTCCATGAAGTCGGAGTTTTCCAGATCGTTTATCTCGAAATGATACTATAATAATCCGACTTCCCCTTCTTGTTTGCCTCTAAAATATACTTTCCTTTTCGTATACGTACCTGGTGCTTCCATGTTAAAAACCCGTTGAAATTGTTTGTGCTTGTGAATTTTTTCTCAGAAAATTCTTTGTAAAAATAAGACCATTGTCGGAATGAACATCCTTATACAGCTCTTACAAGGACAGGCAGTGAAATGAATTTACTACTTTGCTCACACTGCTCTGTATTGACAGATCCTGGTTAAGAGTTTGAATGGGAATTCTCACGTGTCTTATCCACAAATATCCGACTTCATAATAATGATATGTGAATGTAATCTTATATAAATTTTGTACTCATATTTAACTAGCTAACTAGCTAATAGTCATAGCTAACTAGTGACTTTTTTGCTTGTTCAAAGGGCCAGGGATAAAATATAAAATTTATCCTAGCCATTCATTGTTTGAACAGTCGATATTCTTGATTAGTTGAAACCTCGATGTTGTTTATTCCATTCGGATGCTAAATTGTACACCTCAAATTTAATTTCCGTTTTAATTTGCTTGCAGAGCCCTCAATCAGACTGTACTTCAGGAAATATCGCTTCTTCCCGATTACGCTGATCCCTATCACAAGAGGTGAGTATTATTTCACCTACATATTATAAATAAACCACGATTGGTTCATGAATAAACCGCCCTATAGTTGTGTGTCTCAGGTTGCAAAGTTTTAGACGATGTGTTGGTTCATACGTGAGACCCAAAATAATTATGTTAATGTGAGCTTTTAATCCTCGTTTTAATCAGAATCACGGACAGAGATAAATTAAGGTCGAGAGATTAATTTTCAACGATTTTAATGAAATCAATACTGGCACATTTTCGCAAGTAAACGCGTAGACGCGTATACACTGCATAATATACCTACATGCCTGCGAATTTTAAATCACTCGTTCCTTGTTTTTTTTTTTGTTGGCTATTCTGCCTGTTCTTGTTCTTTCTCTTGTGAATTATAATGAATTGTACAGGATTCAGAGCAAACTGATTGATTCTCATGAAAAGCATTCTACAATGGGGGAATCGGGCAATAGGGCATATAAAAAGGTAGGCTGCGGAGGATGTGATTATCTGACAGTCTCAGAACACAAGCACTACACAAATAATGTACTTAATGACTAATTAATTCACTTGGCTGCCTTGTGTTGCTCCGGTGCCAATCGAACATCGGAGAACGTCGGTTTAACTCGATTTCGAATGCACACTTCGCTCTAGGGCAGTTCTAAAGTGGCCAAGTGGTACAACCGTGAAGGTACCACCTTTTCGTCTGTGATTTTTTTCCTCATGAAATAGTTGTTCATGATGTTTGGCACCAAAAATAACATTTTCAGTATTGTGTCCTCAAAATAGTAATTTTTAGATTGACTAGTTGTTATCAAGGCGTTGCATTGTTAATTGAGCAGTTTACTTGTTGTAGTTACATTGTTACAGAATTGGCATCGTCACTGTGACGAATATAGAATAAGTACATAAGCTGGTGTCTGAAGAGCTTATACCTACTAAGAAATGTATGCAACACTTACGAAAATTGCTTCAGTTGATTTGTCCTCTGAAGATTCATTTCGCGTACTTGTTACATAATAGTATTCACGTAACAAGTTCGCAAAATGAAACTTCAGCGGACCAATTCGCTTGCTAAGAGCGGATGAGTCCGCTAAAGCATTTTGCCTACGTATTGCATAGAACGTTTTTTTTTTTTTTTTTTTTTTTTTTTTTTTTGGTATAAGCTTTTCAAACCATTTTCAATTCCTCCAAGCAGTACCTATTAGCTGTTGTAGTTCAAGCAGGAATTTACATGACGCTAAAGACGTATTTTGCGGACTCAAAACAATTCGCAAAAGAACCATTTTGAAGAGCGTAAGTATACCCTCGAGTATACCAAAAAGATGATTATTTTAATTCTATCAAATAAAATTCTAAATTGATTCTCCTGAACTCGTATCCAATGTGTAAACTCGAATGAAAACAAGTTTGAACAAGTTAACTTTAGAAAACTTGTTTTTTCTTTGACAATTTTGACGAATTTTTGTTTTACTGTTGGAGGTGTTCATTTTTAGAAAATTTTCAGGGACCATTAAATTGAAGTGTATTCTCCACAAAAATCTCCCACTCGATGTATAATTTTGTTTCTCGAGTTTAAAAAATCGATTTGAACTTGAGCCGGCACGGCGCGACGTCTACTACTGACCAGAACACTACAGCATGCACCTTTAAATGAAAACACCTCAAACTATTGAAGAAATAACAACTCATCTTTGAAAATTGGAGGATCTGTGGAGAATTGAATTTCCTATAACATAAACAAAATCGCCCAAAATCGCACTGCAGGGTTTTGAGTTATTTAAGTGGAGAGGTAACAGTTCATAGAGTATGAATCCTGTCAAAGTGTTATCTTCATCCTCAAATAACTCGAAATCCTGCATTGCGATTTATGGCGATTTTGTTCATGTTATAGGGAATTCAGTTCTGCACAAATCCTCCAATTTTCAAAGATGAGTTGTTATTTCTTCAATAGTTTGAGGTGTTTTCATTTAAAGGTGCATGCTGTAGTGTTCTGGTCAGTAGTAGACGACACGCCGTGCCGGCTCAAGTTCAAATCGATTTTTTAAACTCGAGAAACAAAATTATACATCGAGTGGGAGATTTTTGTGGAGAATACACTTCAATTTATTGGTCCCTGAAAATTTTCTAAAAATGAACACCTCCAACAGTAAAACAAAAATTCGTCAAAATTGTCAAAGAAAAAACAAGTTTTCTAAAGTTAACTTGTTCAAACTTGTTTTCATTCGAATTTACACATTGGATACGAGTTCAGGAGATTGAATTTAGTCGGAAAAGATACCAAACTTGTCGTGATCGGTTCTACATTTCGGAAAAACAAAATGGACCACCTAGCAGAGCTTCGCCCCCCCACTACTCCCCTTCAACAATGATGGACACTTTTTGTGCCAAAATGGTATCAAGGGAATATGATACGTCGAACTATAATGTATTCGCATCCAATGGATTGACGGGTTCCATCCCCTCCATTTTTACCTGCAATTTTTCACCCCCCCTCCAATAACTCAAAACCCCGGGGTGCGATTTTTGGCGATTTTGGATATGTTGTAGAGCACTCAATTCTGAACAGAATATCAAGTTTTCATGACGTCCATATTTATTCCGAGGTTTTGCCGATTTTTTTACTATTTTTCCTGTACTAATAGTAAAAGTCCTCAAGAATCCGGTGTGAGCTTCGGCCGTTGTGGCCTCGAGAAGAACTTGAGGATCAGTTTTTCTTGTTTATCTCGTAAACGATGGCACTTGGAGGGAAAGCACTTGAAGCAAAATTGTTGGAAATTGTGTTGTCTACAAGAAAGGTCATTACATATTCCATCATCAGTCCACTCCTTCCTCGTGAAAACACAAGAAAAGCTAAATAGTCCAGATGCTCGATGCCGAAGACTGTACGGACCTTGAGTTTTATGATGGCAGGGTGCCACTTGGTAGAGGTGTTGTTCGATCTATTCTCTTCTGATTGAAACTTAATGCCATCAATACCAATTATGCCGGCAGCATATACAGGGGTGACATAAAAATAAAAAGTTGAACAAATGTACCTCAAGAACCAAAATAGGTGAAGACATGTAAATCGCCAAAAATGTTTCTAATTTCATGAGCATTAAGTCGTCGTAAACTTGAATCGAATATGTTGAGCCGTTTCTGAAATATCTTCAGAAGACTGAAGTCGTTACGAAAAAAAAATATTTTTCCGTAATCAGTAATTCTTCAGATCTTGAATCGAAACTTGGTGTTTTGAATCGAAACAATGATAAATTACATTTAAAATGGAATTACAGTGAAAAGCCTTCTCTAGGCCAACTAATTTTAGAAAAAACACAGTCAACTTTTTTTCTGATAAGTAGACGAAAATATATTTTTTTTGGTAACAACTTCAGTCTTTTTAACATATTTCAAGAACGGCTCAAGATATTCAATTCAAGTTTACGACAACTTCATGACCATGAAATCAGAATTATTTATGGCGATTTACATGTCTTCACCTATTTTGGTTCTCGAGATACAAATGTTTAACTTTTTATTTTTATTCCACCCTGTATATGCCGCCGGCATAGTTCGTCTTGATGGCTTCAAGTTTCAACCAAAAGAGAGTGGATCAAACAACACCGCTACAAAGTGGCACTCCACCATCATAAAACTCAAGGTCCATACCAGTCTTCAGCATCGAGCATCTGAACTATTTTTATTTTTTTGTATTTTGACGTAGAAGGAGATGACTGACGATGAAATGTGTAAGGACCTTTCCTGTAGACAATAAAATTTCCAACAATTTCTTACCGGAAACTTTTTTCCCAAGTGCTATTGTTCATGAGATATACGCGAAAAACTGACCCTCAAGTTCTTCTCGAGGCCACAACGGCCGAAGCTCACACCGGATTCTTGAGGACTTTTACTATGTTGAACCACATGCTCAACTGAGCTTATGTACAAAAATCCGGCTAGTTATCATTTTTGTTCGCTATTTGCGATTTAAACAGCTAAAATTCCTGGACTAATTCTACTAACTTGTTTTTCGCAAAAAAATTTCAAGTTGCATGCCTGATTTTAATTAAAGTTGTACATTTTCCATGAAGTTAAGTCCCTGACTCCCTGACCAAGTCAAGACTCTTCCTGCAAACTAAATTTGGTTGAAATCCGTTCGGTACTTCTTGAGTTACTTATTAAACGTCAAAGGTTTTGGCTTTGACATCTTATATTATCTGAACGGTGACAGTGATTTAACTTTTTATATTCTGAATAGAGTTCTTGAAGAGTTCTCAAGAGATTTATCGCAAGTTGGGTTCCGTGAGATAAAGCTTCTGTCACTTTTTGAAAGTGGCGTTTCTATTTGACAGATCACGATGAAAAGCTCATTTTCACCTTGTTGCTACATGGTTATTGTATAGTTGCATACTAAATTTTGTCAAGATCGGTTCAACTCGTGACTAATGCGTTTCCACTGATGTATGTGCCTTTGCGCTGGCCCATTTTTCGAAAGTGCTGTGTAGGCACTTCGGCCCGTATCCATATCCCCCTTTTAGCGTTAGAAGCGGTTTTAAAGATGCGCCTCTAACATTTCCGTATTCATACGTGGTTTTAGCGCGCCTCTATCATCACTTTAAACAGGCGTCTCTAAAGTCGTCTTAGAAGGGGATGTTTAGAGACGCGTCTATTCATATGTCTCTTTTACGTGTCTTTAAGCGATTTTGGATGGTCTCACGCATGCGTCAAGTTAGATGGGATCCAAATGTGCCAACAGGCGTGTTTTGAGTCCATTTAACCTACAAGCTGTGCCGTGTGTTCTTGGGAAGTGTGACGAAAATCACATTTTCTTTCTAAAATATTGATTTAATTGAATTAATGAAGCATGCCGCCGAAATGCAGGAAGTGCACAATGCTCTGGATGTCCCTTTTGGTCATACTCCTTTACTATTTACTGTACTCAAGGCGAAAACGACTTGCACAAAACAGTTGAAAGAGGTGTTCACTTGTTAAGTTAACAGATCCAGGCCGCTATTCTTGAAACTGTGGGAGAAACTCCCTGAAAGTTTTTTGTGAGGTTTTATGCAATCCGCAGTACATCAATGTAGCAAGAGTTGCCAGCACTTCCGTTTTGCCAGGCGGAGCTGCTCGGGGTAAATCACTAGACAAAGAAAACAGATCCAGCTGGGCCGTGATTGGTGTATGTATCTACTTTCTCTATCTAGTGATCTACCCGGAGCGGCTCCCGGCGCAAAACGAAAGCGGCTTGGGGTTCTTGCCTACCTGCGTCCACCTTCGGGTAGGTAGTTTTGAGTACATTTCACAACGTTGCCAAATCAACACCCCCTTTAGTTAGATGGGCCCTAACAGGACGTAACAGGTGGCCTATGAATACGACCACTTTTATCAGGTAGCCGAGCGCTTTTTGTTAGAGGCATGCTAAATGTGGCTTTAAAGTGGGATATGAATACGGGCCTTGACTTTCGTGCCGGCCGCGACTTTTGGTTAGCAAAAAAGGCTTTCTAGTTTTTTCGCCGCCTCTAGCACTTTGGGTTGGGTTGATTGCTTTTCGGTCGTATTTGTGTTTCCAAATTGTGAGATGTTGAAAATTGGTAGGTAGGCACCAACGTGTTTTTGCCTTTGATTAATTTCAGTTGTTTATCTACATAAAATATTGTTTATACAAACAATACTTGATTAATGTAGATTTAAACCGGGCAGAGATAATAATGAAATCAACGATGTGCAAAAACACATGGTCGTCACATTTATTGCAGTCACGCTCAACTCCACTGTGTAATGTGCTCGTAATAATAAAGTAGAAAACCGAGTAGAAAACTCATTCTATCTACCATTCGCATGACCCGGGAGTTGCTCTTTTTGCGCTCTGAATAGAAGTTGCAGTGGAATTACTTTTCAGCACAACGTCTATCATAGGTTGCGTGCATTCAGAAAGAAAAACATTTTCAAGCTTGGTTGCATAAGAGATAATTAAGTTAACAAGGGATCATATATATTAATTTTTTGTACAAGTAAGGCCTGGATCTAATAAGGCCGATCCGTGCTGTGCTGTGCTGTACTTGAGTGATATGATTCGTCAAGTTGAAAGCCGCGAAGTGTTCATTAAATTTATTACGTCTGTGGTAGCTTCTGTTAAGGTATATCACCAACATTATGCAAGTCGAAGCATCGTTTATGGAAGCTACTCGAACCAAATAATTTTTAGATTTTTTTTTTAAATTTAGATTTTAGTTTTCTCAAAGTCTTGTACATCTCGAAGGATGTTTATTTGCTGACCGCGGTCAGGTCAGTTTCGCGGGCCCCTAGTCTCTTCTTGTCAGAGTCTACATGAGAAGTAAAATGTAACAAGACGAATGAATAATAATATAACAGTACATACCAAAAAAATTAATGTAAAAACGAGATGAAAACGAACCAAATAACTATGTAGTTATCTATCGTTTCCACTCATTTGAAATGTAATGCTGGCCTCTTGTATTTTGGTCTAGATCTATCGACTAAGCAAGCATACGAGAAGCCTCTATCAAGTTGAAGAGCATTGATGAAACTACATAAATCTGTGATTCCATCAATATACAGCTGTCTCAAAAGTATCGCACTCCGAATCCAGAACGATATAATGTGGAATCCACTCAAAAACACAAAGAAAATATGAAAAATTAATGAACGAAAAAAAAATCAGTGACGTTCATTTTTGAAGTAAGTAAGTAAGTAAGTAAGTAAGTGAGTGAGTTACTGCCAAATCTGTGCAGCTAAAAATGTAACAAAAAAATGAGTTTTTCAAATCTGGGCTGGCAAGAGAATAAAAGTCTTTTTTTCAAAAAATATATAAAAATTTTGAAAAAAAAACGAGTTTTTCGAATTTTAAAATTTTGAAATACTTTTTATTTGCATACCTGATTTTAGAGAACCCTAATTTTTTCCAATTTTCCCACTCCACTGGTTTTAACGGAACTCACTAATAAATAAATTAATAAATCTTATAAATTTTGAAAAAAAATTCTTCAAAAACGCCACCAAAAATGTTTTAATTATTTTAGGGGCCAATGAAATGTTTTACGGGCATTGGTGGAGAAAACGAGATTTTTGCTATTTATGAGTCAGCATGTTTCATAGACAGAAAATCAGTGCACACCCACTGTTCAATAATTTTTACTGATTAGTTAAAAATAAAAATAGAGAGAGGCGGAGTCCCACCCTTTGACCCACCATACCATCAAAAAGAAACATCACTAATTTTTTCTTAATATTTCTCTCGTCCTTTGAGTGGATTCCACACTGACGTGGATTCCATATACCGCACTGGACTCGGAATGCGATACTTGTGAGTCGCCCTACACATATACATACAGGGTGTCAGGTACTGGTTGTTATAAAACTTCAAGGGATGACTCTCCATTAAAAGTGGAATGAAATATTCAAAAATTCATTGCCCTAATGCTTACAAAAGATACATGACAGTTAAGGGTGTTGAAGTTGACTTTTTAAAATCGTTTTTTACCGTAACTTTTGAACCGTTTAACCGATTTCGATCAAATTTCAATCAAAATTTACTGAATCCCTATCCAAAAATAACAACGCGTTTCATCAAACATTTTTAGGGTGCAAAGGGGAGGCACCATCCATTACCTTCACACCTAAAAATGTTTGATGGAATGCGCTCTTATTGTTATCGACAGAGACCTATTTCAGTGAACTTCGGTCAAAATTAGATTGAAATCTGTTGAAAGGTTCGAAAGTTAGGGTGAAAAAAGGATTTTGAAAAGTCAACTTTAGCACTCTGCTGTATCTTTTCAAGGAAGAATTTTTGGACCATGAGTTATTTAATTCTTCGACTTCATTTTTGATAAGGAATCATCCTTCAAAGCTTGTAACAACCAGTACCTAACACCCTGTATATGTTCAACAATAATATACATTCATAATTATTAATGTTTTGAGGCATTTGGCGTACGGTTTTCACTCCACAGTCAGCCAAAAAAAAAAAACAGTTGACTTCACGATGTCATGAATGAACCATAAATAGATAAAAGATAACAGGCGTCTGTACAGGAGCAATCCGTCGATACCGATAACGGCATGCCATAAAGTTTGAAGCTTTCTGTTGAAAAGTTCTTCAGTACCTAAAGCTAAGCTCCTCTGCAATTTTGCTTCCTAGGGTCTTCATTCTTCACTTTTTTTCTAGGCCCATGACATTGGGGGAGATTGGCTGTTTCTTGAGTCACTTCAATATCTGGAAAGAGGTGAGTCTTTGCACACCAGTGCTTAGTAAATGTCGTTTTAAATTGTTGTTCTTTTCACCACCAGATCATCAGGAATGGATACGACATAACCCTGGTTTTGGAGGACGACATCAGATTCGAATCGTTTTTCCGCAGCAAAGTTCAAAGCTTGATGTCTGAAGTGAAACGCATTCCTGGATGGGACTTGGTGTAAGATTGAATTACAAGTTTAGCTAAATTCCTCTCCCGTACCCAGTCTAATTAACATATTTCTCGGAATTAATACAGTTGTGAAGTATTCTACAGGTAACTTGCCCTGATAAAGTGTTAGAATAATAAGAATTAGAATGAGCGAGGTGTAGATTCAACGGCTACCTATATCGCGTTCAACTTCTATTTTCCACGCAGCAGACAAGGCCAGCGTGATAGATTCCACCCTGTTAGAACGCTTTCAGTGAAATCCCAGAGTTTAGGTTACTAAACTCTGGCTAGGTTATGTAGATTGTAGATAGATATAATTAAGAAAGAAAGAGAAATAATATGAATGCTAAAAGAAAATTAGGAACCTTATTACAATTGGGCTAATAGAGGTAGATCTTATTATTTTGTTCAGCTTTCCAAACCCTATTATGAGTGTATATCTTTGTTCCTTCAGTTTGTGGCAGCGCTACCAGCTAAAATTAAAAATTGAAAAATTTTAGTAATTTCGAGGTTCATTTTGAAAAATCGTAGAGCCTCGTTTTTCGAATTTAAGAAATGAAATTTGGCATAACGATAGTCGAATAGAAGATGGATAACTTCATAACAAAAAAGTTTAGATTTAGTAGTAGGTACAGTGAATGCACTTTTTTTTCGAACTTCGCAAATTTTCAAGTGCCAAAAAGTCATTGTTTTTTTTTTCAATGAAATGCTTCCTATTTTGTTTCATCATTCGATAGTCTTTTTTCCTTCTTGCATGCCATTGGGGAAGCCTTTCGAAATCGAAAGTGTTTCCAAAATATTACCAAATATATTTATCGGCTAGGCATAACTACAAAATTTTGCTTGATTCAAAGCCTTCGCCTCGAAGTTATACAAAATGCCTTTTTTGTGAACTTCAACACCTTTTTTTGGAATCGATTGAAATGCATATATGTTATTTTTTTCTGAATCAGGAGGACTAGAAATATCTTTTCTCAAAGTTCAATCGGTTAAAAGTGAGACACCCTGCAGATATAATCATTTCCACGGCTTTTTTCATCAGAGTAAGCCTTGGAAGAAATGTTTTCTGTTGGCATGAATGATACCATGCTAACGCCATGCTTGATGCTGACGCCTTATCACATGTGCTCTGTATAATGTGAATAAATCATTTCCTGAAGTTTGCCGCAACATCACTAATACACTCTGTAAACCGACTTTTGCGCCACAGTTGGGATTTTTTTGAGATTTTGTAATCATGTGAGTACAACTGCGGTCTTTTGGTGAACAATTATTATAATACCTACCCCAAATATGTGACAAATTCGTATTTCCCTACCACCATCCAAAAAAAAGTTACTTCCAGTATCTACGCAGAGGCGGGTTGGTCCACTGGGCCCTGGGCCCCTACCATGCAAATCTTGCGGGCTTCGGACTTGAACCTCACATCATCTTAGAAATTTCATAATAAAGAAAAATAATTAAAACACTTTTTTAATCACTTATTTTTTAACGTCGGCCTATTTTCGCTCGGCCAGTTTTCGCTCGGCCCATTTTCGCTGTCAGGGCCTGCTACCACTGACGCTCAATGCAATAATTGAGTGCGAAAAATGTAATCCGGAGAAGTCACTCTACTCAAAGGTCGATAATGTGCACATGTTGGACAGGGAAAAGCCAGAAAATAGTCCGAGGCTCGCTAGTGCTCGTGCGTAATTTTATCACTCATGCGAAAACTATAACTTTCGTTGCTTGTTTCGTAATATACTATTTCCTGCGTAACAGTTCTACGAACCAACACCGTATGCTACATCCTCTTATGTCGAAAGTACGATAATAATGATAAGCGTTTTGCTAATTGTCCCATCATTGCCTGCGGTGTCGGCAATTTCATATCTTGTCTCTCCCGCTACTACAGAATACATAAATTCTCCCGAGTGGGCTAATTGAAACGTATCTTAATTAGTTCTTAACCACGCCACTATGTCACAATATTTTAAAGACTCTGCATCTAGAATCTAGATGTCAAGGAACGGAAGGGTGCGTACCGGATGCTGGGTGATACAACATCTCTAACATTCTCATACGGTGGACTGCAATATATCGACCCTCCTTTCTAGCTGGAAATGTCGGGTAGTTATCCGAGTACATTTGCTATAACTTTTGGTGATGATGCTGTCGAGGTGGTCATCAATCTCATGAGTGTGCAGGACCTAATTAAGTTGGTACATTTCTTTTGATAGGAAGAAACTTGTTTCGGCGTATTTCAAAAATGAAATTGATAAATTATTATTGTTATCGTAATTATACAGGTGCCTCAAAAGTATCGCATTGCGAGTCCAGAGTGATAAATGGAATCCACTCAAGATCAAGAATATGAAACAAGTATAAAAAAAAGCATTAGTCAACGTTTATTATTGAAGAGCTGCTTTTTATTCTCGTTATACAAAGTTACTTTGGGGAACTGTTTGTGACTGACTAATCAGTAAATTTTATCAACCACTGAATGTGCACTGAACTTTTATAAGTACTGAATTTAGTATACAGGGTAATTCCAGCGAAGTAATTCTAAGTGAATGAATCAAAATTCTGAAACTTGGTTCATTCATTGTTTGGTTAGATGCATTATTCTAAAAGAGTTTTCAAGGACGGAGTTGAATTGGTAAAATAAGCATTGCAGAATCAATCCCTGTGGGTTTATCCCTTGACAGAATTTCACCTTTTAGGTCTCTTTCGAAAGCTACAAGGATGTACTTTGGTTTGAGCCCATTGGCATTTCCAAAATCTAAAAATCAAACAAATATTTATTCGATTTTGGAAATGCCAATGGGCTCAAACCAAAGTACATCCTTGTAGCTTTCGAAAGAGACCTAAAGGGTGAGATTCTGTCAATGGATAAACCCACAGGCATTGATTTCGCAACGCTTATTTCACCAATATAACTCCGTCCTTGAGCTACCATTCCTTCATTCTCCCGCGGAGTAGGTAATTCGTCACTTCTCGCTCTCTTACGCCTTACATTGAGCATCAACTACTGCAGCTTTTTTTGCTGCCGAGTTCTGATTGGAACTCACGCCTGAAATTGCTGTCAATGACCAACATGTGACCAATGAGATCTCAGCAGCTAGAAAAGCTGCAGCATTTGATGCTCAATGTAGGGTCACCATTACATAGTATGTGATGAACTACATAGTTACCGTAGAGTGGTTATGAGTAAAAATCAAAATCTCACGTCCAACATGAGATTCCAATAAGCCATAGTGAGCGATTTGCCAGAAACTGCACAGACTTTCCAAATTTATTTCAAGCTCCTTTTCCTTGAGGATTCTCTTTCTCTTCTTGAAGCTGCTGCCCTGGCTCGATGCAACGGCCTCGAAAATTATAATCAAACCACTTACCAGCGAACTGCACAAATTTTAATTAACATGACGTATCGATTATCGTCTTTTTTTTAATTGGTCGAATAGTGTCCGATTCCTTTTTCTTGAGAAAGTAATTACTTTCTATAAAAAACCCGCAAAGGTTTGTGGGACCTTCCACTCAAGAGTTTTTTACTCTGATCGTTCAATATCCCAGAACTTCGTTTATACACTGTTTGAAATCTTCAAGTAATAAGTGGGGGATTTGAAAATTGATGGAAACGTGAGCATCTAGCAGAGAAAAAGATAAAAGTGCTTTACACAGAGATTTAGCCTAATCCCATATTTTCATTGCTAAATGTCATTAACCAGATAATTGCTTGGTTGGAGATCAAAGCAGTTGTCGTTTCAATTTGTTGTGTATGAGCACTGACGTAATACACAATGTAATCGAAATTCAGGGTACTTTATGTCCAATGTGAAATTTTGAAAAACTATTTCTCAATAGCAATTTTTGGAAAGCATTACGAAATCTTGATTACGAAATTATTGGAATTCTATTTACGTTCCTTGTACTTGCAAGAAGCATTGCTATGAAAAAAAAATAAAATATAGGACATCATTAGGACGTCATTATTGTTAGGTATTTCGCGTTTGAATTCGTATATAATTAAGACGACCGTTTAAAACACACACTGTTTACTACTGCGTACTATCATAAAGACACGTCATCAATAATTATTCGCGCTTCGGTATATCGCCAATACACTTCTAGTTGTTATCGCTCTGCATTTAAAACTGGTCCATCAGTCGATCCTATCGGTGCTTATATATCTCTAACTGTTATTTTGGAACCTTCCACCGGTTCTCCGGCAAATTCGACATCGATCGCGGCACGTGGCTTGGAGGCGACTTTCAAACAATCCTACACTTTTCGCGTGCATTACCAACGTGCTCTCGAAGCGGTGCCTTCACCAATTGGTCTGATGTATCTTACCCGCCTGTTGATATCTCCCATGCAATTTCGAACGGGGCAGATCCTACGCATATGCTCTCGAAAGCACCAGAGCTTCGCAACTCGTAACGCTGCGATTGAACGGTCTAGAAGGACCACGTTTTCTCTCAAATGCACGTGAGGCTCCTTATCCGTAACACTGCCTCCCTCTTGAGCCTGTTCGTCCCGAATAGGCTCATCGTTACTCTTGGAGTAACGTGCAAGACTATCAAGGAAGACAACTTTCATCCTGGCCCTCGGAGCTCGCTGGATTCTGTACACGACGTCATGAATCCTCTTGACTACCCTGTACGGTCCTGCCCACGGCGGATGCAACTTCGGAGACCTCCCTTTCTTGCGTTGAGCGTTGTACAGCCAGACCAGGTCACCCGCTTAAAATCTCGTGGAGCTAGCTCTCAATTCGTAAGTCTTCATTCGGTCGGTGGCGATTCGAATCCGTTTCCGAACCAACTCGTGGATGTCGCACATCCTTTGCCTCAGGTCGTCGACGTAATCGGGAATGTTCTTGGGATCATTCTCTGGTGTGCCAAATTGTAAATCGCAGCGGAGGCGGACCTCTCGACCGAGAACACGTGCCGGTGTTTCTCCCGTGGTGTCGTGAATGGCAGCGCGATATGCCATCAGGAATATCGGCAGATGACGATCCAGTCTCGCTGATACTCATCGACGACCTTTGACAGGTGCTGCTCCATCGTTCTGTTGAACCATTCAACGATTCCGTCAGACTGTGTATGAAGGGGCGTCGTCCTGGTCTTCTTGATCCCGGGTAGGGTACAGATACCATGAAACACGTTGAATTTGAAGTTCCGTCTCTGGTCTGAGTGTAATTCCAGAGGTATATCCCATACACTTTCTATTTTCAGTAGAATGACTTTTTGGAGCAAAAATAAAGTGACAAGCTGGAGGGCTCCGGCTACGGCTGATGGCACCTGCAAAGTTTTGCAGAGAAACTATCAGCGGTCATCGGCCGTATTCTCTCAGCGATCCAGCTCGTCACTTTATTTTTGCCCTTTAAAGTCATTCTGCTGAAAATAGAAAGTGTATGGGATATAAATACTTCCGAAACGGCTGATCAGATTGTCCACCAGCACACTCGCCACGGTAGAAGCCTCTTGGTTGGGTAGGGCGTACGCTTTTGGCCACTTGCTGAAGTAGTCCATGGCAACCAGGATGTATTTGTTGCCATCTTCTGTTGTGGGGAACGGACCAGCCACATCGATCGCGATGCGTTCAAAAAAATTTCATGACATTTTTCTACAAGATTTCGCATCAGGCTTCACTTACATCTCCCACGTTGCTGATCAACAGTGTCGAATTGAAATTTACTAGTTAGTTATCTTGAAAATTGTCGAAATTTTCTCAGTGAAAGTTTTCACTCGGACACCCGGTATGCATTTAATCATTAGAAGTTGACGCTCCCCGCGCTCTCGGTTCCTAAATTCCCCGATCCTTGATGTTTGTGAACTTTCAAAATTATAAACTAATTGCGTCATGTGATCCCATACATGTGTAATCTAAAACCGTGAAGCCAGGGAATCTAAGTGGCCAGGATTGGGGTATTCAGCGATTCAGCATCATGATATTCAAACCCCACGCTAGCTGACAATTTCATAATAGATACCATACTACATGCAATACTTGGAACAAACGTCTAAAATAGGGCGGCCAGATACGTTCCCTCAAGGGTAATGAAAGTCTGCTTCATTTACTAATAACTGAACTGAAAAGTTGAAGGAAGGTCTGCAAAAGGATATTCGATACAGTTGGTATCGCACACTTGCAAAAGCTGAGCTTGGGGCTTGAGGCAATCCAGATTTGAAAACATAAACTATACCTTGGTTGGTACTGTATAGAACACAAAATGCTAAATTAGCAGGCTGAAATAACACTGCATACGTAGAACTTACAGGGTATAAATCTATTGTGCTCGGTAACGGTCGGTATCAGACACAATATTGCTGTTTATAAAGGAGTTGAATAATTGGATTCAGTGCATGTCTCTGCTTTTCAGGTATTTCGGCCGCAAACGCCTGCAGGAAAACGACGAACCATACGTCGAAGGGTCTAATCTCCTCGTCGAAGCTGGATACTCGTACTGGACCTTGGGCTATGCCCTCAGCCGTCAAGGGGCCAGGAAGCTCCTGCAGGCAGACCCTCTATCCAGGCTCGTTCCTGTTGATGAATATTTACCGATATTGTTTGATAAACACCCTCAGGCTACCTGGAAAGGCCATTTTCCCCAGAGGGATTTAATGGCGTTGTCAGCAGCCCCGCTGCTAGTTTACCCCACGCACTACACTGGCGAGCAGGGGTACATCAGTGACACCGAGGACTCTAAGGTCGTCAAGGGAGTGTTGGAGAGAGAGGATCTTTAATTATTATTGTTAAATTGGGGAAAATGCCGCGTTTTCAACAAAGAACCTTGCAGCGATGAGGACAAACCGCAGGTGTTTTAGTATGCGACAATTTATTGCGTCATCCCGCACCGTCATCAATCTAAAAGAATCAGAGAAACGTTTGTAACTAAATCCAAAACGTTGTTGGCTTAGGCTTATAATTAGTGGCATTTTTTACGGATGTGGTTCGGAGGATTAACCGCACCGGACGTGTTCTTTTTGATTAAAAAAGACTTTTAGTTGCTGGGGATGGAGCGTTTGAAGCCAAGTCTCACCAATCCGAAAATGAATCTAACAGTCCTGTTCAGTTTGTGCTGTATAATGTAATGTGCAATCAAAAATTATTTTATCGTAAAGTTGAAGAGCGATTCTAAATCACGAACTTTTGAACTTGCGCCTATTTGCCTGCCTAAACATACACCCGCAGACGTAAGTCTGAAGAATAATTTATTTTTTGACTGCACGTTACTTTGGTCGGTTTAGTGCTTTTCTGCATCCAGTTTGCCATTAGTTGAAAAAAGAAATTGACCTTCGCTGTTGGTGCCTACGCATGATGTACCTTCCTATCCATCTATTTCAACGAAATATTTTTTATGCAGCAAAACATACGAACTGCAACTGCATAGATAAAGTAAAAACAAGCAAACAGTCAAATTGCAAAGTCACAATGAAATGGCTTCAAGTCTATTCAATTATTTTAATTTAAAGGAAAGAAATTAGAAACTCCCTATTTCATGGCGTTTCGTAAAATATTTGTGCCTATCGAAAAAAGCTGAACAAAGGTAGGCCCTTACCGTTTACGTCACATGCAATCCTTTAGTTTTTTTTCACCTAAATGCAATACATGGATAAAGAAAAGCAACCAGCTCCAGTTCAGCAAAATACTTTTTTATTAACAAATTTGGTTACCATTACCTATTAGGTATACTGGTGCCTTTACGAAAGTTAGAAATTTGCTAAGCATCGCCTTTTTGTAAGTATAGAATTTATTAAGTTTCGATTTTTAAGTTTTATGGTTCCTACTAATTATTTTGTGCCATTTGATGTGCCTTATACATTTATAATTACTTATATTATACATTTTTATTACGTACATATTAATGATAATTATAAATAACGTTTTCTTAACTCGAGTGTTTTTCTTAATCAAGCCGAAGCCTTAGAAAAATCTCTATCGACTCACTTAAAAGCTTGAGAGGACTTAGATTCGCAAACCGTGTGGAGCGAGCCAGCGTTATTTTCAATTAAATCATCCCTTCACGAAGAAAAAACTTTTTCAAGGAAAACATTTTTTCTTCATTTTCAGTTGATGATTATAATTATTAGATTTTCTCGCCCGACCAACATCGTCGCTAAAGTTTTGGAGGATCAGATCACATATTATGAAAGTCTGTAGTAAAGCATGGATTGGCCACCTTTGTCTTCATCGCATAGAAATCAAATTGAGCACGAACGACTGGAGTAAAGAACAAAGAAAACTGAAAAAACCTAATGGAAAACTTTTCTGACTCAGCGAAATGCAATAATAATTATTCAGAAGAGGAGAATAGAGGTATATCAGAACTTTTTATCGTGTGATCGAATAAATTCTTATGAATGGAGACTCTATGAATAGAGTTGAATTGGTGAAATAAGGCGTTGCGGAATCAATCCCAGTGGGTTTGTTCCTTGACAGAAATTCACCATCGAGGTGTATTTCGAAAGCTACAAGGAGGTACTCTGGTTTGAGCCAATAGACATTTCCAAAATCCAAAAAAATCTCGAAGAAAATCAAATTTTGAATAATAGTATTTTATGTAACAAGTACGCAAAATAAATCTTTAGCGGACGAATCCGCTTGCTTACAGACGAGGTGGAAGCCGAGTCCCTAAGGGCAGATGAGTCCGCTCAAGCATTTCGTGTACGTGTTGCATACAACGTTTTTGGGTATAAGCTCTCCAAATTCACATGAATTTTCACTCATAATCACGCTGGCTGAATTGTTGTGTTATGGCAACCTATTTTATTATGTTTAGTTTTCAAATCGAACAAAAAAAAAGGATGACGTTCCAATAGATATTTTGGAAAAAGCAAAGAACATTGTCTTAGATTTTCTTCCAGCAAAGTCTTGCACGCAATATGAGCGAGAATATGATTTAGATATTCATCGAATGGAAAAAGGAAAATGGTGTGAATATTGTGAATGAAGATGTTGGATGGCATATTCCAATAAACAAATAATTCAGTCCTCTAAAGTGTTGCCTATAGTTACCTTTGAAGGACTAGTCTGCTAAAGACGTATTTTGCGTACTCAAAACAATTCGCAAAGTAACCATTTTGGAGAGCGTATACCAAAAAATATTTTTTGATTTTGCCCATGCGTGTTTACAAGCATTATTTAACATATTTTTCCCTTATACAGAGTTATTCAAAAGTCTGGAATAAAATTCATGATTTTTTACCATATCTTTATCCTTAAAAACGCTCGAACAAAGGGCAAGCCGTTTTTCCATGACCTGTGCTATGATCTACCGTCAACCTCTTGACCCCTAGCCACCCTTAATTAGTATTTTTTTTAAATCGCACCTTATGGCTTGGGGGCTGGGGGCTCGTTGGAAAACTTGTCAAAAACTGTATTCAGATCTATCATTAAAAATTAGATCGAACGCTTCACCATGAAGTTTTAAGGAACTCCAAGTGTCATTTGAAATTTCAAAGTTAGGGTGAGTGGGGTCGTGGGGGCTGAAGATAGAAACCCAATGTATGTTTTAAATGCCCCCCTCGATCGAGCCCTCGATATAAAAATCGACCTGTTTCGGCTCGAAGAAATATTGACTGGGAATCGGGAGTCATTGCAGGTGGATAGTTTTCGAATGATCACCCGGTATAAATGTATATACAGGTGGCCCAACGAAAACGAAACAGACAAATTTTCGGGCACTTGACCTCACTTGTTTGTAATATGTTTACTAGAACGGGCATAAGCCGCATCATGGGTTCGGCAACTACGAGCCAGCCTCCTAGAAGGTGCTGTCACCCTCCGAAAACACTGAAATCAGCATTATCTTGAAAAATTTGCATCGAATCAAAAAAAAATTACCACCGCTATAAAGACAATTGAACCAGCTTTGAAATTATGTATTACTCAACCCCAATTATTATTTAAAATTTTAGAAGGGGCTGCCACCCTGACTACGGGGGTGAAACTTCACGGTTGAGGCGAAAGTGGACGATAAAATAGTGTTTCTGGACCGCTAGATGGCGTGGAAAGTGGTTTCCCACGCCACATTCGTGTTGTATGCTAAAAATTAAGTCTTTTCTGCTGGCTGATACATCTTTGAAAATAATTTTTTTCGATTTTTTTTCATTTCTCAATCAATTTTTGATTTTTTTCAAAAAATCAGGTTATCAGTTGATTTTCCCGAAAGTATAGAACACAAATTATTCTTCGGAATCCAAATATCATGAGCAGTATTGACCGAAATCGATTTTGAAATTTTTTCTTTGATTTAAGCCGCCATGCAGCCGCGCGCCGATCACAATATAGCCAGCTAAGCCATCTCACCACCATTCAGGTAACATTTTGTAGTAAGTCCTATCCAACATATTTTAGTTACCTTTAGTCAGGTACCTACCAATCTTTATAATGAGCAAGTTAGTGGCAAGATTGCTAGCAAACAACATTTCACGAATGAAAAGAGGCTGAATGTTAGAATTGCGGTTTTGGTAAGCACGTGTGTGCTAGTGGAACATGAAAAATTGAAAATTTGAAACATCCCATGAAAGTACCTATTGCGCTTGTTGTTCTATATTCCATTCTTTGAACCTTTTTGCTTCACTGAAAAGCTTCCAGAATCATGTCTGATGCCATATAGAATCGAAGAAGGTGGAATAGTCCTAGTTTCTGATCAACATCAATCATCATGTCTCATATAATTATTATTATCAAATTAATGGCGTTGCCTTACCTACTCCAATATGTGCTAAAATCAAAATCTGGTAGAGGTACCTACCGTCTCCAAAAAACTATCCAACAGCAAAATTGCGATATCATCAGCAATATCATAGTACTCATCTACCAAAGACAATCAATTACATTTAGTATTGTTTTCAGTCTTCAAAAGATAGCCCTTGATATTGTAAACTCATAGGAAGTTTTTCCAAAGCTTTTGTGTGGACTTTTTGTCTTTTTGAATGTCCGTATTGCAAAGAAAAACGAACAGTAACAAGTGCCCGTTTCTTTGAATAAAGAAGCCAAGAATGTAACTCCCAAAAAATTAACCATAGGTGAAAAAACATTACCAAGCAATAGGACCTGTCCGGGCCTATTAAAAACAAGTGAATATGCCCTCACGTGCGTGAGTCTCAATAGCGCCAGGTCTTGAAAATTGAATGTTCATACGAGACAAGAGTAAGTTTCACGTTTCATGACAATCGTTCCACTAATGGGAAATTTCAATACGGCGGCCAAATCATGAAATTCAGCTTAAAAATAAGAATGTTTATACAAGACAAGAGTGAGTTCCAAGTTCCATGACAATCCCTCCAAATGAGAGATTTCAATATGGCGACCAAGATGGCAGCGGAATCATGAAATTCACCTTGAAAGTGAAAATGTTTTTACAAGATAAGAGTAAGTTCCAAGTTTTATGACAATCCCTTCACTGATAACAGATTCCAACATGGCGGCGGAATCATGAAATTTAGCTCGAAAATTATAATATTCATACGTGACAAGGGTAAGTTTCAAGTTCCATGAAAATCGTTCCACTAGCAAGAAATTTCAATATGGCGGCCAAGATGACGGCGCAACCATGAAATCCAATCTGCCCACTGGCCACCCACGAGGGCCTGAGCTACCATTGGAGAAAGTTCCAGGGCTCTAGATTCATTCCCCGAGGAGGAGTTCAACTTCTTAGAAGTGCACAGGAAATCTTCGTTTTGTGATAATATTAATGATAACTATGAATGTATTAAAAAAACAATGCCCATTGGCCATCCTTGGGAATATCAGCTATCCATCGGAAAAAGTTCCAAGGCTCTAGCTTGATTCTCCGAGGAGGAGTTCAACTTCTTGGAAGTGCACAGTAAATATCTGTTTTTTGATAATATTAATGATAACTACGCATGGATAAAAAAAATAATGCCCATTGGCCACCCTTTGGGACATCAGCGATCTATCAAAAAAAAGTTCTAAGGCTCTAGTTTTATTCCTCGAGGAGGAGTACAACTTCTTAATTTCTTCACGGACAGACAGACGGACGGACAGACGGACGGACGGACGGACAGACAGACAAACCGGCCATATAAGCGTCATTTTCTTACAAAAATGCGCTAAAAATGGGGGCGAATGCCCGAAAATCTGTCTGTTTCGTTTTCAATGGGCCACCTTGTACCTATATAGGTAAAAGATGTTACACTTTTTTTGTCAATATTTCAGGAGATGGTAGAGCATCAAAAAATAAGTGGACTTCCTCGAAAAAATTTATAGAGGCTTTGAAAGTTGAATTTTGAGAATGGTTTTTTTTTTTTGGTTCTAACTCCAAATTTAATCACTGGATTTTGATCAAATTTGGCACGCAAAGTAATTAATGCATGCCTACAACCTGGTCATACTGACTTTTTTCACATTTGTAGAATTTGTGATTCATCTATTTAAAAAAATTATATTTCTGTTTTTTTTTCGCATTTACGATGCTCTACCGTCTCATAAAATATTGACAAAAAAAAATGGAACACACTGTATAACTACTGTGATGTATTTGCAAGAGTGACATGAGTCCTGTTATGTCTCCATCAACTTTGCAGCCCTCTAAAAACTCAAGTTAATGATATTTTAATATTTTGGCAAAAACTGACATGAGTCCGAAAACAAATAGCACCGCTGTAAAGAGAATTGTAGAAATTTCAAGATGAAAGTAATAAACCTTTGAAAAGAGGTGAAAAATGAATATTTCCTAGGGCTCACCGCATGTCGAAGTAGTTTAAAATTCACGGAATGTGCAAATTTTATTTTGAAAAAATTACCGTCGGAAAACGGGAACCGTGTCGATTTTGAAAATGGGTCTACACGACGCCCAATCCAATCTACTTTCGACATCAGTTTTTTTCGACAGAATTTTCCGCAAAAAGTCGATCCCCGAGCAGGAATGAATTTTTGAGTGGAGTCCTGCATCAAAAGCGAGTCGTCCTGGTCAAATAACGGGCGAGAGGCCTTTTCGGGAGGCCTCAATACATTAGGGATTGGATTGGTAGCGTAATATTTTGCAGAAATTCACTTACGTTAGACGATATTCATTAAGTGCTCATTTTATTTTCCGCCCAAAATTGGTAACTGATTGGTTCACATTTGCTGGAAAATCAAACAAATTTTGGTAAAAAAGTATGCACTTATATCCCATACACTTTCTATTTTCAGTAGAATAACTTTTTGGAGCAAAAATAAAGTTATAAGCCGGGGCGCTGGGAAAATACGGCCGATAGCTGGCGATAGTTTCGCTCCAAAACTTTGCAGGTGCGTAACTGCAGCCGTAACTGTAGCCCCTCAGCTTGTCACTTTATTTTCGCTTCAAAAAGTCATTCTACTGTAAATAGAAAGTGTATGGGATATTGGTAAGTATATCGAGTTAATTGGGCGATTTATCGCTTGTTTGCGTTTTTCATAGTTAGATATATATATGCATACCTACACCAGTTAAAGTAGCGGATGCCCCCAATTTACTTGCAAGTCGAATTTTTGTCAGCTTTTTATCTTGTTAAGTATATTTCCCGCGAGTTTCCTTAAACCAATTATCATATTACAAGCACCATCAAGTTGTATAATGAGTTATTAAAGTTGTACAAAGTTGTGTTGCATGAAATTAACCTTTCAGAAACATACAATTGTTTGTTCATTATTCATAAGTCATGTCACGTTTATTTCAGTTGTCCACACTTCAGCATTTTGGACTTGAAAATTGAAAGCGGTATACCTAGTATATTGGGTGATTTTACTCGTATTGGAAATTAAGCTACTATTATTGGCGACATCAAACAGCGAAGTGACATTTGCACTGCATTTGAAATGCACTGGGACTCTGCGAAATGAACTAAGTATAGAGAACTAGAAAGGGACACGCATGCAAGGAAATGTGAAATGCCACACACACGAAACTTCGAACGATGAAGTCTTGAGTACTTCCGCATGGGAATTTCTGGAATTGTTCGTCGAAGACGACATTATACGGTTTTTCTTTGTAAGCTTCTTTGTTTTAAATTCAACACTAACACTTCTGCCAAGGTTACGTAGTATCTACATATCCCCACATCGAGAAGCTTGGTATTGTAAACAGTAGGCATTATCCTTCATGGAGTTTTTGCAGTTTCGTTAATTTCCAAACATAACGTATGGTCCAAAAGTTTTGGGAATTTTTTTAAAAGCTAATAACTTTTTTTGGATAGTTTTAATTTTGTAGCTTAATATTGCAAAAACTAGCAGCATCTTTAACAATTTCAAATTCATATTTAACATATTGAAGATGGGCCATTATCTTTGATGGCTCTCAGTTTTCTTCTGCCATGTTCGATCATTCTCTGGACAACAGCAGGATTAATTTCTCAGAGCTCCTGCCTCCCAATGTACCGCAAGCTCGACCAATATAAGATTTTTGATAAGTATTGAGCAGAATCGGAGAAGAGCAGAATAGTATACGACAAGGGATAGGAAGCTGCAAATAAAGACCAATTACGGCGTCACATTTTTCAATAACATTGGAGAATTTCGCATTTGAGAAATTGATACAGAAAATCATGGAACGTGGCAGAAGAAAATTGAGATCCATCGAAGATGATGGTCCATTTTCAAGTTAGGTAGTTTCCATTATTGTTAGGTATATATGATGTTGATTTTTGCAATATCAAGTTTTGCGTTGGGTACCTACTTTATTACCTAATTGACAGATAAACGTTCGCACCTTATATACTCGTGTGTTGTGTAAGAAAATATTTCAGGCGTCTTCTGGTATTGGCCTGTATTCCAGCATTGGCCTCCAGTACATTAGTACATTCGCCGGGGCTCTAGAAATTTTCATCTCATCATTCTCATCAAGTTCGCATTTATCCGGCAAGCTCTTGATGCACGGCTCCTCCGCCAATTTTGCAGATGTGTCTCATTCGGACGTCGTGATCTCTAGCGAGCTTCCTAACAATACAATATACGAGTAGGTTAGATGGGGTGTGTCTAAAAGAGAAGGTGAATGCAACGTTAGTGTAATGTCGGAGTTGGATAACTGGAGCTGGTGCAGTTGTGGCAATTGAACGACCTGATAGATGTAGTTAGTGACAAACATGATTTTAACCTTTTGGGTGTTGCGTTGAAGATGACGACATTTCGTTCAAAGGACCCCGCATATTCCTCATGGGATTTGGCTCCCCGGGGGATTTAGCTCAAACTTTGATATGTTGTAGCCCTTGTTGAAGTGATCAAACTTTATCATTGCGCAAATTTTCTAAACTCAACGGTTCAACCTCTAGAGGGGGTGGAATGCCGGTAGTCACAGAACTAATTTATTGCAATTATGGGCTTCAATGAGCAAAAGATGGAGCTATTTTGACGCCACGAGGTGGTTCTAGGGTTATACTTGCCATAACTTTGAGCTGGTCAAAATATCTCATAGACCTCTATTTTTAGAACCAGCCCTAGCATTTCGGAAAATGACTGAAAATTCAAAGTTGAATAACGACCAAAATAAACGGGTAATTTTTTTGAATTTCTGACACGGTATGTTCAAAGTGATGCTGATCCATTATTTCTTGCAAACCAACTCCTAAAATATGACGTTCACCCTCCACTGAATTATCAACTTCTGCTCTGCCCTATCAGAAATAAATTGTTTCTTGATAAGTTAAAATAAGTTTCTACGACTGTATGTGTTGAAAAAGTTGGTCCATTTTGATCTCTTATGTCTACCCCTTACCCCTATAGCCCCTATATCATAATAGTTTCTCCCAAATTGGCAGTGGAAGCACTTGTTGCACATTTTCTAGTTGAATGAGTTGAACTAATCATTCTGGAAACACTACCAGGGTATAGGTGCTATAAAAGTAAGGGTGGGTAGACATAAGGGATGAATATGTATATATGTATCATGTGTCACCCTTTCCTAGATATGATGCTGAAATAGTAGAGATTCATTTTAACTTAACAAGAAACAATTTATTTCCAGTAGCGCAGAGCAGAAGTTCATAATTTATTGGAGGGTGAACGCCAGATTTTAGGGGTTGATCCCAAGAAATAATGGATCAGCATCACTTTGAACATACCGTGTCAGAAATCAAAAAAAAATTCCCCGTTTATTTTGGTCGTTATTCAACTTTGAATTTTCAGTCATTTTTCGAAATGCTAGAGATGGTTCTAAAAATAGGGGTCTATATGAGATATTTTGACCAGCTCAAATTTATGGCAAGTATAACCCTAGAACCACCTCGTGGCGTCAAAATAGATCAACCTTTTGCTCATTGAAGCCCATAATTGCAATAAATTAGTTCTGTGACTACTGGCATTCCACCCCATCTAGAGGGTGAACCGTTGAGTTTAGAGGATTTGCGCAAGGATAAAGTTTGATCACCTCAACAAGGGCTACAACATATTAAAATTTGAGCCAAATTCCCTGAGGAGCCAAATGCCATAAGGAATGTGCGGAATCTCATTTACGATGAGACGGATACTTTTGGAGGAAATTGCAAGTCTCACATTTATACGGTGTTGGCTGCTTTGAAATGAGTGTGATTCCCGAATCGTAGTGAAAATAACTGGTGGTCTCGAAATACTGGACGTACGATTTGGGCCATAGATAACCGTTATAATTCGAAAGAACCTGCATACCAAGGAGCGTCGTATTATTCTTATGAAGATTATTATTTAGTTGATCATCATGAGTGGGCTTCTATGTGTCCCGCTTTGAGTTATCTAGTTAATGCCTCCCTGACTGCGCTTGAGGTTTCTATCTACACATTACCGTACTGCCGGTTGCATGTATATTATATTGGGGGAGGGGTTGCCTAAAACTACCCGGCCTAGAACCAGATGAGACCCGCCCTGTCGCTCGTCCACTAGTACTACATACTGGCAGCCGGCAGTGCCCCATTCAACTCTTGGCCTCGCCCAGCGTTGCTACCGTCGAGTTATGCACGAAATTATGTATGCGCCACACATGCTCTTTAAAAATACGACCTATCCAAGTACAATCAAATATATATGTATACTTATTTTAATAATGATAAATTGCTTCTGACTACGCGTTCGATATCTTCTGGCATTATTCGTCCTCTCGTACATCCTTACGAAAAGTTCTTGAAGGTTTTTGTTGCGACTGTTTCATTTCAGTCTCAAGCTCAGTACTCAGTAGGTGTGTGTTGCTAGAGCCTGATTATTCGCGAGAGCTCTAGAAAAGTCCAGCAGCTTCGCGATGGATTTGGCAAGTTCTCCAACGCTTCTTCGCCAATTTAACGGGTTTGTTGCTTATTTCTGAGTCGGAGTCTCTGACAAATATTGCATCAGGTACGGCGACCTACCTAGCTGCTGAGATTTGTAATTGGCTCATTGACTCGGACCGACAGATTAGGACTGCAAAATTGCTGTGTGTTTAGGATATTCTAATAGGTGCTCTTGATCATTCAACTAAGCATTTAATTGCGAATATATGTCGCCGATATAATTCCTTGGACCACAAAAATGGAGTCCTGTGCTGCAACGACTTGGCAATGTAGGCCAATTTTTCCACAAATTCGTCTGTATAGTAGGTGCATCACCCAAGGAACCTTGCGACCCCGTGTTAATTCTTTGGTCGTAGGTAGTCATTCCCTGACGACAATGCTAGAGTGACTTGTTGAAAATGTCATAGGCGTGAAAGATTTCTTGATTCATGAAATTTTCTGATAAAATATATTTCGTGCAATGAAAATACATCTATAATTCTTAACAAACCTCACTCATGCAAATTAAACTGAAAAAGGCACTCGTGCTCTTTCCAAAAATTATCGATAATTTTCATTGCACTTGTTATATATTACTTCTGTAAATATTTTTCTTGCTGCGTAGGCACCTACCTGTACTTCTCTACAGTATTGTAGGTGGGTGGTAGAAATCATCATCGAGCATGGTAGCAAACATGTTTTTTAAATATAAGTAATTTCTCCGTAACGGCTAGCTCAAACAGCCATACAAAGTTGAATGCAAAATGTAAGCTATTTCGGGGTTGTATTGTTGGTCCAGATTATTTATGTCCATTTTTTTCAAAGCTGAATTTTTTGTAGCCGTGTAAAATTATTCATGATCGAGCCGCAGTTTTCGGAGCGGATGTAGAATTTATAATTATTAAATTTACCTCAAGTATTTGTTTGAGAACAAAAAATACCTATTTTAAATAAACTATTTCGCCAAAAAAAAAACCTTATACCGGGTGGGCCATAAAAAATCGTGCTCAGAATTTTTCCTCCAAATTTTTTTATTTCGTCCTCGATTTTCTAGAACTTTTCAGCATTGGCTAGCCAGTTGAATAGCCTATTATTTCCGTATTTCAAAATGGCGGACTAATGAAAATTCAAGTTGGCAGAAACAAATTAGTATAGGCCTTCTTTTGAACAAAGAAGCCGAGAACTCGTTGATGCCCTTCATTAAAAATTAGGAGAAAAACAAAACCAATAATGTATTATGAAGGAACAGACCTTCCTCGACAATTCAAGACCGCAACCAATCAAATCGGATCATCTGCTGAGGAGCTACTGCGAGTCGAAGCGAAACCTACTTTCCGGTTTTCTATTCCATCAACAAGGACGAATAAGGTCCATTTTCAATAGTTTCATTGATACCGAATTAGAAAAAATCGTTTTGGAAATGGGGATATGGCGGTCAGTCGACCACGAGCACTCGACAGTTGTCGATCTCGACAATTTCCCGTTTTCTAAATAGTACAAGAAAGATAGATTTCAACCTCGGAAAAAATATGGACGTCCTGAAAATTTGATATTCTGTTCGGAATTGAGTGTTCTACAACATATCCAAAATCGCCAAAAATCGCACCCGGGGGTTTTGAGTTATTGAAGGGGGGGTAAAAAATTGCTGGTAAAAATGGAGGGGATAGAACCCGTCAACCCATTGGATGCGAATACATTATAGTTCAACGTATCATATCCCATTGATACCATTTTGGCACAAAAAGTGTCCATCATTGTTGAAGGGGAGTAGTGGGGGGGCGAAGCTCTGCTAGGTGGTCCATTTTGTTTTTCTGGCTATGTAGAACCGATCACGACAAGTTTGATATCTTTTCCGACTAAATTCAATCTCCTGAACTCGTATCCGATGCGTAAATTCTGATGAAAACAAGTTTGAACAAGTTAACTTGAGAAAACTTGTTTTTTCTTTGACAATTTTCACGAATTTTTTGTTTACTGTTGGAGGTGTTCATTTTCAAAAAAATGTCAGAGACCATTCAATTGAAGTGTATTCTCCACAAAAATCATCCACTCGATGTAAAATTTTGTTTAACGAGTTTGAAAAATCGATTTGAACTTGAGCCGGCGCGGCACGTCGTCTACTACTGACCAGAACACACTACAGCATGCTACAGTTTGCACTACAGCATGCAACCTTAAATGAAAACACCTCAAACTATTGAAGAAATAACAACTCATCTTTGCAAATTGGAGGATCTGTGAAGAATTGAATTCCCTATAACATAAACAAAATCGCCATGAATCGCACTGCAGGGTTTTGAGTTATTTTAGGGGAGAGGTAACAGTTCATAGAGTATGAATCCTGTCAAAGTGTTATTCTCCTCCTCGAAAAACTCAAAATCCTGCATTGCGATTCATGGCGATTTTGTTCATGGTATAGGGAATTCAGTTTCACACAAATGCTCCAATTTTCGAAGATGAGTTGTGTTTTCTCCAATAGTTTGAGGTGTTTCCATTTAAAGGTGCATGCTGTAGTGTTCTGGTCAGTAGTAGACGACGCGCCGCGCCGGCTCAAGTTCAAATCGATTTTTTAGACTTGAGTAACAAAATTATACATCGAGTGGATGATTTTTGTGGAGAATACACTTCAATTTAAGGGTGCCTAGGAATTTTCTGAAAATAAACACCTCCAACAGTGAAGAAAAAATCGTCAAAATTGTCAAAGAAAAACCAAGTTTTCTCAAGTTAACTTGTTCAAACTTGTTTTCATCCGAATTTACACATCAGATACGAGTTTAGGAGATTGAATTTAGTCGGAAAAGATACCAAACTTGTCGTGATCGGTTCTACATGTCCAGAAAAACAAAATGGACCACCTAGCAGAGCTTCGCCCCCCCACTACTCCCCCTCAACAATGATGGACACTTTTGGTGCCAAAATGGTATCAATGGGATATGATACGTCGAACTATAATATATTCGCATCCAATGGGTTGACGGGTTCCATCCCCTCCATTTTTACCAGCAATTTTTTACCCCCCCTCCAATAACTCAAAACCCCCGGGTGCGATTTTTGGCGATTTTGGATATGTTGTAGAGCACTCAATTCTGGACAGAATATCAAATTTTCATGACGTCCATATTTATTCCGAGGTTTTGCTGATTTTTTTACTATTTTTCCTGTACTAAAAGGGTGAGGGGTGTAGAGGGGAAAGGGGAAATTAGGGTGAAGGGTGTAGAGAGGAAAGGGGAAATTGTCGAGATCGACAACTGTCGAGTGCTCGTGCTCGTGGTTCCACTACAGGTTTCTTAAATTTGGGTCATTTACGCGGGAATAAGGAACCGGTAGGTTGGCTTCGCTTCAACTCGCCATAGCTCTTCAGCAGATGACCCGATTTGATTGGTTGCGGTCTTGAATTGTCGAGGAAAGTCTATTCCTTCATAATAATGATTGCTTCTGACTTTCTGCTAATTTTTATTGAAAAGCAATGAGGACAAAAGAAATTCCATATTCAATTGCTTCCGCCATCTTGGATTTTGACATATCGGTCATTTTCTCACATGAAAAAGGTAGCCTGTTTAATTGGCTAGCCATTGATACCAAATTTGAGATAATCGGTTGAAAAATGAGCATATGGCGGATTGGCGGACAGGATACCTAAGTTTGGGTCAATTATGTGGAAATGAAAAAAAAAACCGGAAAGTAGACTTTGCTTCAACTTGCAATAGCTCCTCAGCAGATGACCCGATTCATTGGTTGTAGTCTTGAATTGACAAGAAAGGTCTATTTCTTCATGACACATTACTGGTTTTGGCTTTCTGATAACTTTAATTAAAAAGCATCAGGAACAAAAGAAGGCCTATTTTAAATTGTTTCTACCATCTTGAATTGTGAAATGTCGGCTGTGGTACCTCCTGGATTCACAGTTAAACACACTCTCGGTAATAACGAATCTTTATTTGCGTGCTAGCAAAGTTCGTATACGAACACGAATTTCGTAACCGATTGACGGGGCGTGCTTCCACCACTGGTATGTCGGCTCCTTCGCCAATTCAGCTAATGTTTTTTGATCGAACGTTGAAGTCTCCCCAGGTATTTCAATGCCAAGCCATCGTGTATATTCTGAAAATGTCCAGAGCCCCGCACTTGTACACTGCGACCCAATGGAAGAGTCTAGAAAGATCGCGTGTTTTCCAGAATCGCCGCTTGTAGCATTACCATACAGGTGTTCGCCGAACAGCCGATTCGGAGAGTGGTCGAAATAATTCTTACTCCAAGGCTGAAAACATACTGGAGCGGTGAGCAACGCGACGTTGAGAGCGAAGAGCAAAGCGACTAAAATAACAATACATATTATGTGCAAGGGCGACCCTTCAGTTGTCCCCTAATTGGAATATGTGCGTTTGTTTTCGTCGCCTTGCTTTCCGCTCTCATCGTCGCGTTGCTCACCGCTCCAGTATGTTTCCAGCCCAACACTAAATAATCGCCGTCTACACTATCCAGTTCGAGCCCTAATAACAATTCATTTTACAAAGTCCCTATCTGAACGGCCGCGTCGTTGGATACCCAACAAAGGGCGAGGCGGAAATGTGACTCAATGGCACTCATGGCATAGCACACACCAGCACATGCAGGCAGATTCAGAACGAACGCGTAAGCCCCATCATACACTCTCAACGATAAAGCTCAACCGTAAGCCCTCCGTTTGCTGAAGTTATCACTCCGTTACAAGAAATATAGAAACGAGAGAACTCGTTTCTATCGGGTCTTGACTATGCGTTCTCCAGGTTGATTAAAACGCATATTCTAGAAGTCTCAACTCTGCATCCTCGAGCTGGGTCGAAACTCATCGTCAAAGAATTTCGACTCAGCATCCTGAAGATGGATCAGAACTCATCATCAACGGATTTTAACTCTACTACCTGAAGATGGATCGAAACTTACCATCGGAGGGGTCTCAAGTCGAATACCTGGAGATGGGTCTAAACTCGTTATCAACGGGTTTCAACTCGTCTTTCGGAGGCGGATCGAATCTCATTATCCAAGGGCGGCAACTCTACATCTCAGAGGTGGGTCGAAACTCGTTGAAAAGTAGCAAGTCATCAGCCTCTAGGTGGGTCAAAACTCATTCTGGAAGGATCTCAACTCTACGTCCTCGAGGGGGATCGAAACGCATTATCAATGGATCTCAACTCTACATTCTCCAGGTAGATCGATATGCATCAACCAGAGTCTCAACCTAGCATCCTCCAGGTGGGTCGAAACGCATCGTCGGAAGGTTTAAACTCTACGTCTTCCAGGTGGATCGAGACGCAGCATCAACGGGTCTCAGCTCAGCATCCTCGAACTGGGTCGAAACTCTACACTAATTGATAACAGACCCGCAGAAGCACTTGGCAACGGACACGACCAGCCGGGAACGGACGGCAGCCCAGATGGATCGGCCCAGGTACAACGGTCAATCTCCATCGTTATACCTTCATTCCAGACCATTCGGAATCTATTTCTCGCATCCAGAACGACAGCGAACGTCTTATAGTCGTAGAACAATTCCATGAGGTAACTTGATACCTACTTGATGTAGCGCGCTGAAATCGTTGGCGTCCACTTGTATTTTTTGTTCAAATCAAAGGTGCCGCTGGTTCGGCTTACATACATTAATTTCTTGATTTTCTCATCCATTTTTGCCGCAAACTACGTGCGGTAGGCTTCAATACATTTTGAAATTACCATCACTAACGGTGCGTTCATCAGTCAGCTTATTTAGCCGCAAGTTTTAATTTTAGTCGCAAGGGCAGCGACGCGTATTGGCCCTTATGAACCAACCTTCTCAGAACAGCCAATAAGAGAGGCAGCGCTTACGACTAAAAGTAAAACTTGCGGCTAAATAAGCTGACTGAACGCACCTTAAGATCAACGAGCAACCATATTTAGCGGCAGCGCTGGTAATGATGCTGGAATAATATAAAGGGTGTCAACTAAACTACGCACCACTTAATCTGCGACCGAAAATTTTCCCTCTTTTCAAAACGATGTAACTTTTGATTCCCGACGAATATCTCAATTCGGTTTGCTGTTTCCATTAGTCCCATCTTCTGGCAGTCCACCTATAGATACAAAACTCGAGAGCGCCCAAACAAAGTTTGTACAGGGTAATATGTAAACCAGTGCAAATTTCCAATGTGTCCCAACCAAACCCCGTTCGTGAAAAAAAAGTTTCTCTCCTAGTTTCAACCATTACATTATGAAGCTTCATGTCTTACCTCCAGCGGTTTTGGAATTTCACGGATCGAAAGTCCAACAAAAACATGATTTTTGTTTCGAACTAATAGGACTCTCGATACCCTAAATTTTCCCCAGTTTTATCTTTTAGAGCCATTGTTTTTGTCTGAAATTTCAGTTTGACAACGAAATCATACGCAGGAGGTAAAAATTATGAAAAAACCAAATTGGACACATGAATATCTGTAATGTTCACCTCTCGAATTGTAAGCCCAACTTAAGGCCTAACTGCTATTCTGAAAAAAGGCCTCTGCTTCAACCTTCTTTGGAATAATGGAGGTGAGTTGTGAGTAAACTTGTTCAAAATGAATCAATGAGCAATCGCTTCAATTTCCATTTTCTTATCAACAAAAGGCCGATAGTAGTGCGTGACGATAGGTCTGTAACTAAACCGTAAGATGTCGTAGCTGGAATTGGGAAAAACCAGTCAAAGCTTTCAATCCAGTGCAGCTTTACCTTGAATCACTTCGCACGGGGGCAGCTAGAAAGCCAAAAAAAATGAAAAAATACGAACAGTTCCAAGAATGATTTATTCCTGCAACTTCTGATGAAGCTGACAAATTTCAGCTGACTGCCGATAGACCTAGAGCTAGGTATTGTAAGATAATTACTCAGTTAAAGTTAGTAGCTTTTATTGTTCCGAAACTCCCACTTCCAACCGCGCGGCAAGTTGACAGGAACTCCATAAATTCTCTGCATTTCAAACTACCTCCTGGGGGTTCAGGCCAGGCTTGGAGTTCCACCAGGGTGCGAACTTCGAATTTTATTATCTTGTGAATAACGATTTTATTTAATCAATAAAATTTCCAGTTGTGCTGGGCTTCCAGAATCCAGAGCCCCGGAGCGGAGCCCCGTTAGTGGGTATTGTTCCAAGACATCTCCGCACCAGCTGAACGTTTTTAACCGGATTAATGGAATTATTAATCCTGAGAGGACAAGTCAGCGCAAATCTTATTGCAAGCAGGGCGAATTTTCGAATTACTTATCTGATGCTTGCTGAGCGTCGCAGAGGATTCTTGCAAGGGCACTGGGGCCTTTCAGAAGCATAATTTCGTATGTATATAGGTTTACATCGAAGTTATAATTATTGAGAGAGAGAGAGAGAGAGAGAGAGAGAGAGAGAAAGTGAAAGAGAGAAAGAGAGCGAGAGAGATAGCAAAATACACCGGGGAGGTTGTTAAATTTATTTCCGCAAGATAATAATATCCTAGTTTTCTAGGCAAATTGTCAGAGTCAACGATACTGGAATGCCAATTTTCGCGAGGGGTTGGTTAGATTTGATATTTGCATTTCCTCGGAATTACAACGAAGAAATTATGCCTTTATATGGTTCCGCGAGTATGTTTTTGTTGAAGTGCTGACGGATGAAGTGCTGTTTTGTAAGGATACGAATGAGAGACGGAGCTAAAAATAAAAACAAATATCCGACAGAGGAAAATTTCAGGGTGTCTAAACAATTGCTCCTGGGGACCTGAAGTAATATGTGTGAAGATGTATGTTTTCCCTTTTCGTTCTTTTGAGGTCAAACGGTCAGCAGTAATTTGACGAAGTTAAGAGACATTTTCGTGCTCATGGAGCGGCATAGAAGAGGATTAGAAAGCTTTTTAGTTGGCACGAGAGGTTTTCAAGAGTGCGGGCTGAAGGGCCTGAGGGTAAGTAGGTACCTACCAACAAACCTAAATATGTAAAATTGGTGCTATCGAGAACAAACAAAATTTGCTCCGCATGGAGCCCACAATCCGTTAGAGTAGAATATTTCTTGAAATACCCCTGTTACACCAAAGAGTTTAATCATGAAGAGTTGAGGCTGTATTCTCAACAGGCCAAAATTTTGAGGATTTCTCCCTCAAAAATGTACTTAGATAAAAAGTCAATTTTTCATACGGTGTAGTGAGTGTATTAAAAAATTTAATACAGAGCGGTTTTTCAATTATGTTTTTTTGTTGCCAACTTTTTCCAAAAAACGGCTCTGTATTCAATTTTCGACGTATCTCAAAATTATAAAATAAAATTATAATAAGTTGATAATTTCATCGTTTGTTAAAAAAATGTCCCAGCAATCCCTTAGAAACTTTTCTGATGTTTTAAGGGTATTGGGCTTCCGAAAAAATGTGAGGTAATCCAAACGGAAACAAAGTGGACAAACATTTAATGAAATCCCATCAAAATCTAGAATAAAAGTATCTATAAAAGTATCTCTTTATCTTTATTTTTGAGGGAGAAAAATTGATACCCTGCGTAGTGCATAATACAGCCTTAAGGACGGAGTTGAATTCTTGAAATAAAGCGTTGCGGGATCAATCGCTATGGGCTTATTCCTTGACAGAATCACACCATTTAGGTCTCTTTCGGAAGCTTATGTAGTTTGGTTTGAACCCATTGGCATTTCCAAAACCCAAAAATTAAAAAAAGGATTTTCGAAAGATACCTAAATGGTAATAATGGTATGGTAGGACCGCTACGTGAACAGTTACTGCACTTCATGTTAGAGCTATGAAATTTGGTACACTTCTCCAGGGAACTATTCGGAACAATTCTATCCGAGGTGCTCACGCAAATTATTGCTGCATCCAAAATGGCGGCCGTTTTCCAAAATGGCGACTTGAATACGTGGAAATGTCATATTCGCCCCATTGTAGTTATACCGCAGGATAACGATTTCCATACTAGCTATTCTTAAACTGACGGTAACCATATCTAATAATCGTGACAGATGCTCAATTTTCTTTGAACAGGGTGTCGCACGAGGTCAAAACCCTACCCTTCACCAAACGGTTCACCTTGGAGGTATTTTGAAAAAACAAAAATTAGTCCTCTATAATTTTTTTCGTAGTTCTCGAAAATGGTAATAATATATTATTAATTTGTTCAGCTCATAATATACAGAGAGTTCAAAAAAAATTCAATTTTTGCGACGTCCTGTAATTAGTTATTGTTCCCTATGAAGCTTTCTATGTTGATTACAGAAATGTATGACACTTATGGACCTCTTTTCAAATAACCTCTAAAAAATCTGTTGTGGGGCGACACAAAACTTTCCCGGCGGTATTCAGGGACGTCAGTAATGAGTTTGATTTAGGCGTCCCTTCGGGGAAGTTGGATTTAATTGAAAAGTTGATTGAAAAAGTTCTAGTAAGTTGTGCGTTATGCGATCATTCTGCATCCATTGTTGAGCCTACAAAATAAGTGACAGGTTCTTAGGTTTCCATAGTGATAAAATACTTCGAAAGGTAGAACTAGGAAGACAATTGTTGCGAATTTGGAGAATGCAATGCTGCATCCAGACAAGCCCAGACCCAATGTGTCCCTTGAGGACTCCCGATCGAAATCATCTATCCAAAAACTAATCAGGTCATTCCAGGCTGACCTTATGTTTTCGTACCTGATTTCGATTTGATTGGAGCTACAGCTAGTTAACTGTTGTGATATCTCAAGAATGCAATGCTACACCTTTTCCAGTTGTAGTTCAGAAAATATCAATTGTATTTCAGATATCGTCAATTGAATTTCAGAATTTATCAAGTGTAGTTCAGAAAGCGTCAATTGTATTTCGGATTAGTCACTTGTAGTTCAGAAGGCGTCAATTGTATTTCAGATTTATCAAATGTAGTTCAGAAAACTTCAACTGTACATCAGATTATGTCAATTGTATTTCAGAAAGCGTCAATTGAAGTTCAGAAGGCGTCAATTGTAGTTCAGAAGACATCAGTTGCATCTATGGTTAGTAAAATGTAGTTCAGAAAGTATCAATTTTATTCAGACTCCTGCAAATTGGGGCACTTTTGCACAGCCACAGCTTCGAACTCTTGATCTTCTTGTATGATGAACTGCAGATATTCGGCACATCTTCTGTGTAACAGATGCTTGCGGGGGTGTTAATCGCACGACCGGCTTCCGCAGCACTGAAGAACGACAAATGCTACAATTATCTTGGAGCTGCATTGATTGATAAATTATACATATAAATTATTTTCTGAACTACAAATGACATGTTCTGAAATACAAATCACGCTTTCTGATATACAAATGATGCTTTCTCAAATTCAATTTATTAATCTGAAATACAATTGACTGTTTCTGAAATACATTTGACTAATCTGAAATAAAATTGATACTTTCTGAACTACATTTTACTAATCTGAAATGCAATTGACGTTTTCTGAACTACAATTGACGATATCTGAAATACAACTGATATTTTCTGAACTACAACTGGAAAAGGTGTAGTTCCACACAAAGGGGTTTACGCAGCCCCAAACAACACCTGAAGACACAATTAATCGGGGCGCACTGTTGCCTTCAATGATGCAACCTAAATTATTGTTTGAAAAATAGCCGGTGAAAATCAGTCGCGGATTGAAAACCTGGGGCAGAGTTCTAATTGAGTGCAATTCAGGGCCCCCAAGTGGTGACCTCTGAAATGAGACTTCGAGCCCATCAAGAAGTTAGGTCCGAACCACACCTGAAGGCACGATAGTTCTGAAAACTAAAAAAAGGGGGGGCTCAGTGGGGCTTCAAGAGACACCCGTAGACACCAGGAGCCTAGAGGGCTTCAACGAACCCAAGAAGACACAAGGCCGCAGTTTTGGCCTGAAACGGCAAAATCTGATAGACACAGATAGGGGCCCCATCAGGGTCTTGAACAGCAGACACCATGGGGATGGGGCCCTGGTACCGAATCAAATAAGGGAACTGCACACATTACAGTTTGTACATATACGTCAATGGAATGAGCATACTGGAGTTGCTAAAACTACAGAAAACACAAGGGGGTTTACGGAGCCCCAAACAACACAAAGGATCGGTTCGCACTGTTGCCCCAAATAATGCAAGAAGATACAAAAGAAAACACCGAGAACCTGCCGAGAACAGCGTTCATGTTGTCACTTTGACATTGATACGATTCGTAACAAAAACGTAGTTACCTACCGGTTTGGTTGCTATGTTGCTAAAAAAATTGAATAGGCCAAAAATCGAGGAACAGGCAAGCCCGGCTGAATTCGGCCAGGCCAAACTTTGAAAATTCATAGCGCTTGTCCGGAAAACGGTGGGAAACTCCAACTTCAGCATTAGTTTGATTCTTTGGTAATGTTGCTTCCTGCCGGGTTTGGTTCACATCTGTCCTATAGATTTTGAATAATTAAATGGCAAAGTTCCAGACTTTGATATTTTTTATAATTTGACAGACAACAGGTAGGAAAATACTTTTAACTGTTCTGAATACAGTTCTTCAAGGGCTTTCAAATGACATATCGCAAGTCAAGTTCCGTGAGATGTAGCTTCTGTCATTTGCTGATAGTGACACTTCTGTTTGACAGATGACAGCCAAAAACTAATCCGGTCATTCCAGGGCGAAACCATGTCTGCATATCAAATTTCAAATCGATCGGATAAACGGTTCGGCAGTTATCGTGGAAGATCACACACATACACATACACACACACACACACACACATACCGGTCGCGTGGGACTTGTGGGGACGCATGAAATAGACCCAATTGTGGGGATATCGAGATTTTTACATATTACGGTAGAGTTTTCCAAACTGTAAATGACTCTTTTTGTAGTTTTTCGATACACTAGAAAAATCGTGGGAAAATTGGTGAAACCTTACTGTGGGGTCCGTCCCCACAATTTGGTACACACATTTTTGGTGTGTGTTAAGTGTGTGGTCTTATCACACATCTGTTTTGAAATTGTGTGGACACTCTTGACAATAGTACCTACTTGTTATGGCCACGAGGTTAAAATTCTACAATGAAGTCAATGGGATATGGGGGTTTACTTTCGGGGAAGATAGGTACTGTCAATTGAAAACAAAACTAGTTCACTGTCACAAAACTGCCAGTAAAATAATGAATGTGTATATTAATACTGCAAGACTAAGGAAATGCTCCTCAAGGAAAAGAGCTATCGATCGATCGTAGGTAGGTACACTGAACATAATATGGGTAGGTACCTACCTACTAAACGTAACGTACCTACTGAACAAGTGGAATGTAAACATTCCTGGTTCAAGGGCTCGTTCAAGGGTAGGTACAGCTTCAGGGGCGAAGCCTTGAAAATTTTTTGACGCCCTTCGTTTCAAAGTTACAGGGTGATTTGACGAAAATTTCACAAAATCATATCTCATAATAGCATAAAATTTGAGATGCAGATTTCTGTACCAATGGACAGGGAGCTGGTGCCTCAAAACTTACGTCATAAGGCACATGATTTTAACCCTGTAGGTCTAATGTGCGTTGATAAGTTTGTTGGAAATTTCTTTGTCTTACATGTCAGACCGGGAGCTTCAGGCTGGTATAGGCTTGTCAAATTCCTAAAAATGACCAAAATTTACGTTATACCGTCCGTTTTTTTTTATTCTAGGCCCCAGCCCGTAGCACCTTTATTATGGATTTCACACCAAATATATTATATATTTTTGAATCCAGAAAAACAAGATCTTTCGAGTGATGATATGTCAAATTATTTTTGACAGATGTCATTTTTTGACAAATGACAGAATAGTACTTGTGATACATCATTTTAAAGCCCATCAAATTCTAAGGAGAATTGTGTTTTTATTTTTGAGATAGGGTGTCTTTCACAGCTTCTAGGGGTCTTTCAATAGGAAAAAATGTCAATTTCAGAAATAGCCACTCAATAAGTAATAGGTATTTTTGAAATTAACCAATGGTGATGATATGATTTTTAAATCGTCCAAATTATTGGGAAACTCTATAAACACCTTATCTTTCGCGTAGGCTCATTAAAAAATCGAGGGGGGTCATATCTGGCAAGCTCGGATGTCATCGCGTTGGGCCGGTGGTTCCAATTCACTGATCGTCGAATTTTTCATTCAAGGATGAACAAGGAGGCGGTCATTTCGAGCAACTTCTTTAGGACATTTTTTGTTCAATTGTGATTAATTGATTATTATCACCATTAGTTAACATTAAAAATAAGTACCTGCTTCACCTATACTCACTTATTATGTATTTCTGAAATTCAACATTTTTTCCTATTGAAAGACCCCTAGAAGCTGTAGAAGACACCCTATTCCAAAAATAAAAACACAGTTCTCCTCGGAATTTTATGGGCTTTAAAATTATGTATCACAAGTACTATTCTCTCATTTGTCAAAAAATGACATCTGTCAAAAATAATTTGACATATCATCAGTCGAAAGATCTTGTTTTTGTGATTTCAAAAATATATAATATATTGGGTGTGAAACCCAAAATAAAGGTGCTACGGGCTGGGGCCTAAAATAAAAAACGGACGGTATAAGGTACTTGAATGGAACCAACGGGCTTTTGTGTGGGAACATCCCCTAAATCAGAAATCGAGTCGTGAGACAAAATTTTTGAGGGTCCATGAAACAAGTTTTAAATTGTCAAAAAAAGACAAAATTCATCCCGTTCTGGAGACTTTTTCTCAGACATAATTTTAAGAATGAACAACAATTCTTACATGATTTTTCACGTGGGTTTTGAAACTGTCCACGAAAATTTTTAAGGGTATATCGCGCACAGGCTGCAACATCGAAACATTCTTCTCAAATCGGACACCCTGCATTTAAACATGGAAATCGATTCCGCTTCTTATCTTGATTATGATTTATGAACATATATCACACAAAGTGGGTGAGTCAACAAAATATCTGAAAAAAATTGATGAATGAATGCGAATTTTGGTACTTTTTTTGAAAATTTCGAACTTGTCTTCTGAACTGAATGGTCCCAAAAATTTTGTCTTACGACCAGATTTTTGATTAAGGGGATGTTTCCTTACAAAATTCCGTTGGTTTCTTTCATGTACCTGATTACGTAAATTTTGGCCCTTTTTCTCGACAACTGACAAGCCCCTTCTCTCCCCTACAAAATAGTATACAGGTGTCCCAGAAATGAGTAGGTACACAAAAAGATATCATATATTCCCGACAACAAAATAGGTCGATTCCAACCGATTCACTTGGGATTTTGAGTCAGCGTGTACTTTCAAAACACAATCGATATGCATCTGTCATAAGAAATTTCAATATGGCGGCCAAGATAGTAGCGGAATCGTGGAATTCAGCTTGAAAATAAGGATAATTATATGTACCTACGAGACAAGGGCAAGTTCCAAGTTCCATGAAAATCGTTCCACCGATGAGAAATTTCAATATGGCGGCCAAGATGGCGGCAGAATCATGAAACTCAGCTTGAATTAAGAATGTTCATACGAGACTAGAGTGAGTTCAAAGTTTCATGACAATTGTTCCACTAATAAGAAAATTTCATCATGGTGGCCAAGATGGCGGTGGAATCATGGAATCTAATCTGCCCATTGGCCAGCTATGAGGGCCTAGGCTATTCATCGGAAAAAGTTCCAGGACTCTAGTTTATTCCTTGAGGAGTTCAACTTCTCCGAAGTGGACAGAAGGTTCTTTGATGATGATAATAATAATAACTATGCATGAATCAAAACAAGTAGAGATCATCACACGTGCGTGAGTCGCAATAGCGCATTTTCTGTGCAGATTTGTCGTCCATGGAAATGAGGTCATGGTTTGAAAATAAGAATGTTTATATGAGAGAAGAGTAATTCCCAAGTTTAATGACAATGATCGTTCCACTAATCAGAGATTCCAATATGGCGGCCAAGATGGCGGCGGAATCATGAAACTCAGCTTGAAAATCAAAATACTCGTCGTACGAGACAAGAGTAATTTCCAAGTTTCATAATGAAGTGTCCCATCCCTTAGAGATTTAAATATGGCGGCCAAGATGGCGGCGAAATAATGAAATTCAGCTTGAAAATAAGAACGATCATACGAGACAATGGTGAGTTTCATGTTCCACGACAATGAACATGGGAATGATGGACGATGACAGCCATGTATGGTAAAAAAGCCCATTGGCCACCCTTGCGGACATCAGCTATCCAACGGAAAAAGTTAGGTACAAGGCTCTAGCTATTTTCCGCAAAGGGCAGTACCTCCAATTTCTCAAATTCTACACAGACAGACAGAAACAAGCGAGTATGCCTCATGGGCATGAGGCTGAGTAACGCACTTCCTTTTTGAAGGATTAGTGAACGGAAGATGTAAATTAGAGTTCTACCGTTATTTGGGCATAAATTTCAATATGGCGGGCCAAAATAGCGTCATAATCATGAAATTTTGCTTGAAAATCAAAATGATCGTACTATAGACAAGGCTTAGTTCCAAGTTTCATGAAAATCGTTCCAATAATAAGGGATTCCGATATGGCGGCCAAGATGGCGGCAGAATCTTGGGATTTGGCTGGAGAATGAGAATGATCATACGAAATAAAGGTAAGTCCCAAGCTTCATGAAAATCGTTGAGTGATAAGAAATTTCAATATGGCGGCAGAGCATCATTTGTCCAAAATCGGATGTATTTTGGTGAAGATCACATCGCCTGTGAATTCGACCGATTCCGATTCAAATCCTACTTCTATGATTTTGAAACATGTTAATTATGGAGAATACAAGATGGCGACGGGGTATCAATTGTCGGAAGTTGGATGTATCTTAATGAAGTTCACATCGCCTGCTTTCACTCGAATCAGACCACTTTCAGAGAAATTCCAAATGGCGGATCAAAGATGGCAGCCAAATGACAAAAATCATTGGTCAACTTTATATGGTGGACACGTACGCATTCCATTGGCGTTTGCACCACATCGATATCTTTCTTCGTTGAGGCATAATTCTCCTAGTTCTATCACTTCGAAACATATTCGATATGGAGAATACAATATGGCGGCGGGGAACCAATTGCCAAAAATTAAATAGATCTTGATGTGGTTCACATTGTTTCATCTCGATCAGATCACTTTTAAAGAAATTCAAAATGGCGGATCAAAGATGGCGGAGGAATAACAAAAAACCAAAAGTCAACTTGACATCCTGGACAAATATACTATTGATCAGCGTTCACACCACATCGATATCTTTCTTCCCTGAGGAGTTATCCCGGGTACGGACGGACGGACGGACAAAGTGAAGCTTAAAGCGCCTTTTTCCAATTTTTTTGGAAAGTGCGCTGAAAACGGCCATATGAACGTAATGGACTTTTTCAGCAGAAAAGAGACAGATGCGCGCGCGTTCGTACCGCGCAGCTGGTGGTGTCTAGCTATAACGGCGCCTAATATCTCCAAGGGAAACTCCGTTCGTTATGATGTGCGCGGCACTACACTGCGGTCATGTGGGGCTGTGACGTAAATCGTGCGAGAGAGACCACCTTTATTGGAAAGATTTACTTACTTTACTTACTTACTCTTTATTTACCTACCCCATTTCGGAATGGTTTGGATCACACGGCATAAGATGTTCTTCTTCATTGTATCAATACCTATTCACATCCAACAATACCTATGGGTACCTACACATAGTGATCGGCAGATTTCAGAAACTGATGATTGCTGAAATTTTCTATGAAATTTACATGACATTTATGAAATTTATGGAAATTTATGAAACATGGCAAAATTTGAAACAAAATTGATGTTTTTTCTTATAAAGCGTAGATATGTGAGTGTAAAGGTATGACTAATTTGAGTATTTGGGACATTGAACGACTGTCTGAATTTTGATATTGTTATTATTGCACATAATCAAGACACAAATGAAGTTATTGAACTCTGAATAAATAACAGGACAAAGCTAATGAAACTAAACAAAACAGGTATCGTACGAGTACCAGTTCTTACATGTAGGTAGTTGAGTAACAAAAATTAATTTCAAAAACTAGAATAAAAATTTCCAAACAGAAAACATCTTAACTAACCCTAGAGTGTGGAAGAAAAGGAATTTCTAGTTTCATAACTTTTGGAAATTTATGACTTGGCTAGAAACTTTCGAAAAGTTTCGGAAACTTCGAAAAGTTTCAAAATGAAATATTTCACAGCCCATCACTACCTACACACCACCTCATAATATAACCTACATAATATTGTGTAAATTCAATTCTGGATGTCCCCACAACAATGAGAATATTATGGGGACCTCGATGAATCTGGTACAGTTCAGCACTAGAAAATCAGTCAAACAGCGCCATCTAGCGACTCTGACTGAGGTCCCCACAATTTGGGTTACAATTATATGGTTTTACACACCATTCTTGACCTATAATTGTGGGGACATATTGGGAAATTGTGTTTTCTACGGTAAGGAGGCCCCAGAGAACACGTTAGAAGCACTTAAAATTTGTGGGGACGTGTGTATGTCCCCGTAATTGGTGAAGTCCACACAACTATGGTTACATTCTTGCCAAAGTCCCCATAAGCATAGCCGCACACGTGCACACACACACACACACACACACACACACACACACACACACACACACACACACACACACACACACACACACACACACACACACACACACACACACACACACACACACATACACACCCACAGACAGACATCATTCTGGAAATGGTCTTAATCGACTTGGGGGACCTCAAAATGGATATATCCGGTGAAATCTCAAAACTTTTTTTCTGCACGATTACACTACTTTCCCTCCATGTTGGTGGGGCCGGGAAAGTAAAATGAATTAATCTCACTTGCAAAGATTGTATTCTAGGCAGCCAGGAGATACACTACACTTCATATTAGAGGTATGAATCTCGCTACAATCCTGTGGAGAACTGTTTGAAGCAATTCTGCCTGAGGTGCCAATCAAAATTATGGCTGGATCCAAAATGGCGGTCGTTTTCCAATATAGTGGCCTACACATATGAGAATCTTGTATTTGAATCTCGAGACTAATAATAAAAATCTGTTGTGGGGCGACACAAAACTTTCCCGGCGGTATCTAGAGACGTCAATAATGAGTTTGATTCAGGCGTCCCTTCGGGAAAGTCGGATTTTTTTGAGAAGTTGATTGAACAAGTTCTAGTGAGTTGAGCGTTTAGCGAGCATCCTGCATCCATTGTTGGGCCTACAGAACAAGTGACAGGTTGTTAGGTTTCCACGGTGATAAATATATCGAAAGGTAAAACTAGGAAGCTAATTGTTGCGGAACTCGTTGCGGAATCTGAAGAATGCAACGCAGGTTCCTCATAAAAACTGTTGTTTCTACTTTAGACATGATGATGAAATTACACAAACTTGATTGAGAACCTTCTGCATCTGTGTGTCAAATTTCAACTCTATATCTCCAATCTGGAGCTTGGGCAGAGAAGCCCAGACCCAGTGTGCCATCTGAGGGCTTCCAAACTAAATCATCTACTCAAAATCTAATCAGGTCATTCCAAGCTGAACTTATGCTTTCGTACCTGATTTCGATTTAATCCGATCAACAATTTGGAAGTTATCGTGTAGTATGAAGTAGGTACAAGGTGATGATATAATTCAAAAGGTAGAACTAGAGGTAGTTAACTGTTGTGATATCTCAAGAATGCAATGCTAGTTCCACACAAGGGGGTTTACGCAGCCCCAAACAACACTTGAAGACACAATCAATCGGGGCGCACTGTTGCCTTCAATGATGCAACCTAAATTATTGTTTGAAAAATAACTGGTGAAAATCAGTCGCGGATTGAAAACCTGGGGCAGAGTTCTAATTAATTGCAATTCAGGGCCCCCAAGTGGTGACCCGTGAAATGAGACTTCGAACCCATCAAGAAGTTAGGTCCGAACCACACCTGAAGGCACGAGAGTTCTGAAAACTAAAAAAAAAAAGAGGGGGGCTCAGTGGGGCTTCAAGAGACACCCGTAGACACCAGGAGCCTAAAGGGCTTCAACGAACCCAAGAAGACACAAGGCCGCAGTTTTGGCCTGAAACGGTAAAATCTGATAGACACAGATGGGGGCCCCATCAGGGCCTTGAACGGCAGACACCATGGGGATGGGGCCCTGGTACCGAATCAAATAAGGGAACTGCACACATTACAGTTTGTACATATACGTCAATGGAATGGGCATACTGAAGTTGCTAAAGCTGCATAAAACACAAGGGGGCTTACGGAGCCCCAAACAACACAAAGGATCGGTTCGCACTGTTGCCTCAAATGATGCAAGAAGATACAAAAGAAAACACCGAGAACCTGCCGAGAACAGCGTTCATGTTGTCACTTTGACATTGATACAATTCGTAACAAAAACGTAGTTACCTACCGGTTTGGTTGCCATGTTGCTAAAAAAATTGAATAGGCCAAAAATCGAGGAACAGGCAAGCCCGGCTGAATTCGGCCAGGCCAAACTTTGAAAATTCATAGCGCTTGTCCGGAAAACGGTGGGAAACTCCAACTTCAGCATTAGTTTGATTCTTTGGTAATGTTGCTTTCTGCCGGGTTTGGTTCACATCTGTCATATAGATTTTGAATAATTAAATGGCAAAGTTCCAGACTTTGATATTTTTTATAATTTGACAGGTAACAGGTAGGAAAATATTTTTAACTGTTCTGAATACAGTTCATCAAGGGCTTTTAAATGACATATCGCAAGTCAAGTTCCGTGAGATGTAGTTTCTGTCATTTGCTGATAGTGACACTTCTGTTTGACAGATGACAGCCAAAAACTAATCCGGTCATTCCAGGGCGAAACCATGTCTGCATATCAAATTTCAAATCGATCGGATAAACGGTTCGGCAGTTATCGTGGAAGATCACACACATACACACACACATACACACCCACAGACAGACATCATTCTGGAAATGGTCTTAATCGACTTGGGGGACCTCAAAATGGATATATCCGGTGAAATCTCAAAACTTTTTTTCTGCACCATTACAATACTTTCCCTTCATGTTGGTGGGGCCGGGAAAGTAAAACAACAATCTTGACAGATGCCTAATTTTCCGTGTACAGTCATTTCAAATGAAAAGAGGGACCTAACTATGAAGCCCTTGAGACGGCGTTACTTTTTTGTGTCATCTCGCGTGAACACTTATAAATACATGGAAGAATGAGCATCTGTCACGATTGTTGTGGTTACAGTCAGTTTCTGAATGGCCAAATCTATGGAAATCAACAGGCATCAGGCAACAACAGGCGATACAGAGGCAGTGTAGTGTATCTCTTGGCTGCCTAGAATACAAATCTTCGCAAGTGAGATTAATTTATTCTTCTGAGGTTACTTGAAGGGAAACCCATGAGAGTCATACATTTCTGTAAGCAGCACAAAAAGCTTCATAGACAACAATGAATAATTAGGTACAGGGTGTCGCAAAATTGATTTTTTATTTGAACAACCTGTATATTATGAGTTGAACAATTAATTATATGATGAACATATTCGAGAACTACGGGAAAATTTCCAAAGGACTAGTTTTTGTTTTTTCAAAATATCTCCAAGGGGAACCGTTTGGTGGAAGGGAGGGTTTCACCTCGCGCGTAAACCCTGTATGAAGAAAATTGAGCATCTGCCACGGTTATTGTGGTTACCGTCAGTTTAAGCATAGCTAGTATGGAAATCGTTATCCTGCGGTATACAATGAGGCGAATATGACATTTTTCACGTATTCAAGTCGCAATTTTGAAAAACAGCTGTCATTTTGGATGCAGCGATGATTTTTGTGAGCACCTTGGACAGAATTGTTCCAAATAGTTCCCTGGAGAAGTGTACCAAATTCCATAGCTCTAACATGGAATGCAGTATATCATTCTGTTTTGCAACGCTTTATTTCACCAATTCAACTCCGTCGTTGATTGGGATTTACCATGGTGAGTTCTAGGTCAATGCTGGTTGAGTCACCCGAGGAAATAGTAGGGCAAATAGGTACAAGTAGGTACAGGCTGCCCGAAAATAACGTTTGGTAACTTAGGGAGACAATTCCTCGTATGAAAATAAGATTAAAATTTCAATGAACATGGGTCCGAAAATGCTTATTGAAAAAGCTATACAGCCCCCCAATTTTGTGGCCCTAACGAAGGTTTTTATTACATATATTTCAAATTTTAAAACTGAGGGGGAAAAATATTGTAATGAAATTCCCTTACTTTTTATGCTCAATAAGATTGGACAAAAATCATTTTACAATTTCAACTTAGGGTTGAGGGGCAAAAATGACCTTGAATTTTTTTATGTGATTTTTTCTCAAGTTTATGTGAAATTGTGAAAAAAATGTTGAATTCACCTTGCATTTCATGACGAAGCTCACTGCCGCCCTAGATGTCAGGCATTCTGAATGGACATGGTATTTATTTTGCATAAGACACACGAGTATATAACATCAATCCAAAGAGTTACCATGCACCACTTCTCCAGTTTGAAACTGACTTCAGTCACAAAGCGTTTGGATTCGAATCGAAAAACAGAGTTATAACTTGTCTCAGCTTTCAGAAACGTCTGCAGAATTGATTATGCAATAGGTGGGAAACGAAGAGCACTTCAAGCAGTTAAACGCAGACTAAAATTTAATTAATGAAATTGATGAATGGCCATGGCGACGGCGAGTGCGCTTTTTACGCGCGGCAATGTAAAACAGTGGACAACTCCCGACAATTTCAGTAATTCACGGCGTAATTACATTTCCGCAAAGCGTGTTTCGTACCGCGGAAAAATCTCATAAGCTTCACAAGCTGCGTTACAATTATAAAAGATTTTTCTCTTGGCGTTCCACATCACACCCGCTAGGTAACCAAATACGATACTTATATGATACAAAATGGAGACCGACTTACAGAAAAAAAGTTTAATTGAATTTCGTTTCACCGACCGACAGCGCGACAGTTTCTCACGACGTTTATTATCACCCAGCCAGTGTGCGCCAACTCAATGCAGGCAGTGGCTTCGGCCTTAAATCCTACAGGGGCAACTCCAAAGCCACTGACGACTGCTTGCCTTGCTTACGGAACTTTAATCCAGATAACGTGAAAAATGATAAGCTCGAATGGATTGGCCCACTCTCTTTTCATTTTGCCGCAGAGAAAGTGAAAGTCCTGGAAATTTTCACCAGTGAGCTGGGTGATGTCCCTTCGGTCGTTCATTAAGAAATTATTTGACAGCCCATCAGTCGCTGATTTTCGCGTGATGTGCGTCGTGCTTAGTTTTTACGCGATATTATCGGGAACGCGCCAGCTGGAAATGCTGGGATGGCACATTGGTCTTGATCGAGTTTTCATGACGAGCAATTCTAATCACACCGGGAAGTTTTAATTTGAATTTAAGTGCAACGTGAACAGCAACAGTGCGTCAATCCAGTATAATTTCGTATTCTGACTTTGTCGGCATTAAAATTCCGACTTTTAAATTGTTTTCAAACATGTTTCTTCTAAATCGGTACTTAGGTACTTACTACGTTCTTCTTGAAACCAAAAATAGCTAGTTTATGAAGAGTTTTAGGGTGAGTGTGCCTGTTTGTAATCTTCCACGATAACTGCCGAACCGTTGGTTCAATCGATTTGAAATTCGATATGGAGACATGGTTTTGCTGTCGAATGAGCCCGTTAGTATTTGGCTGTCATCTGTCAAACAGAAGTGTCACTCTAAACAAGTGACAGAAGCTAATTCTCACGAAACTTGACTTGCGATATGTCATATGCAAGCCCTTGAAAAACTGTATTCAGAATAGTAAGGGAGACGGACGCGGATTTAGTACCCCTATCGAATTATGTGTAGAGACTATCATCTATGTATCGAGAAAATATGTGTAACCATGGAATGGCAATCCTGCCAAGTAAATCCTGCCAGAAATGCAATTATTTAAATGATTTAAAAATTGTAGAATACAACCTTCAAAATTCTTGCTAACAAATGTCAGTCACATTGTTGATGGCACACAACAATCAGCCCTTTCACGGGCCACTGCCAGAAACTCATCTAGTTTTGCGTATGCGTAACGATAGTTGCTTAGCAGCACCATGTAAGTTCTGACAGTGGCGCGTGAAAGGGATGATTGTTGTGTGCCATCAACAATGTGACTGATATTTGTTGACAAGAATTTTGAAGGCTGTATTCTACAATTTTTGAATTATTCAATTAATTGCATTTCCAGCAGGATTTACTTAGGCAGGATTGCCATTTCATGGTTGCACATATTTTCTCGATACATAGATGATAGTCTCTACACATAACTCAATAGGGGTACTAAACATGCGTTCGTCTCCCGGACTAGAACAGTTAAAAGTATTTCTCTATCTGTTACCTGTCAAATAATAGAAATAGGTATCCCAAAATGTGAAACTTCGCGATTTATTTATTCACAATCTTTCCGATGGATTGAACCCAAATTCAGCAAAAAGCAGCACAACCAAAAAATCAGATTAATGGTGCGATTCTCTAAAAATTACATCCCATGAAGGCTCTATTACGTTGTTATTACCTAGGCAACAGCAAATGGCCGACACGAATTTTAAGATGACAGAGCGTTTATGGAATGTTATTGTTTACAGAATAGCACTATAAGTCTGCAGTTGGAGGTTCCTACCATTTTCCGGACAGGCGTTATGCATTTTCAAAATTTTTCCTGACCGCTACCACCTGGGCTTGGCTGTTCACGCGACATTTGGTTCATTCCATTTTCTCAGCAACCAAATGGGTAGTATAGAGTATAGGTATCTACGTTTTGTTAGGAACCGTATGTATGTCAAACTCACAAAATGTTATGGATCCAGATCTTGGTGTGTTTTCTTTTGTGTCTTCTTGTATCGTTCAAGGTAACAGTGTGCCCTGATCCTTTGTGTCTTCAAGTGTGGTTAGGGGATCCGATAACCCCCCTGTGTTTTCTGTAGCTTTTGCAACTTTAGTATGCTCATTCGTTTGGCGTATACTTGCAAGCTCTGTGTGCAAGGTTGGTACGGCTAACCATCGGACAATGAGAAGAAAAACAGTTGACTGTCAAGTTTTTCAAAGATAGTAGATGGGGACGATGGTAACACACGGCATTTCATTCTTGACTTCACTCTTCATGGGACTACCGAGTTCCACTCGAATATCTTGGAAAATTACTGATTTATTGAAACATGTCAATTTCCATGAAACTGACCACTGATTTCAGGATTTTTCAGGGACGGCTCAAGATATGGAGACGCGGTTTTTCTGATCTTAACAAGCATTGAATTGTGGATTCACAGGGTGACTTTCATGACTCCAACTCTTTTGGTTAACGAGTTGGATTTTTTGTATTATTGAACACCCTGTATACGGCGTCTGTAAGAGCCAGTTCCTCAGTCTCGACTGCATGACCTTCAAATTTGTATTTGTTGCTATGAGAAGAATTGTTGCAACCTCAGTGCAAAAATCGAATCCATGACAACAAAACCAGGTTAAGAATTTACCCGAGTCTGAAAAACTAGCCCTAAACTGTCGCCGTAATTGGCCAGATAATTTATTCTTTGAAAAATCTTTGAGCTTCATTTGAAATTTATACGCGAACGAACAACGTGTTGTGACTAAACTTTCTTAAGTTCAACCACGCCTGGTGCCTACAACACCTAACTTCATACCTGCCCGAATGGATCAGAACGAGGTCTTAATTTGGAATTAAAATTTTGCCCCAAATGCAATAAATCAATATAAAAAGAATCTCTCCCATCGTATATTTCTGCTAGAGCCACGGGGTATCCTACCGCCGACCAAACTTTAAATCTTGCATACAGGGGCGATGTTCTTGTATCTGTAAACTGAAGGTAGAGGAATGAGAATGGGAAATTAATGCCACACCGGGAAATTTCAGACGTAAACAGGCCGATACATCACTCGAAAGGATTCAAGCTTATTAATTTAAGCCGTAGACCAATCAGCCCATCAGTTTGAACGTTGGTATGGTGGCGTCTTCCTAGTTCCAATCCAAAGAACATTCTCATTTGATTATTCCGAGGATTATTCCGCAAATTCTGTGTTATAGAGAAGACAGAAGAGAACGCAGAATATGGAATACATTATTCGACAATATGCCATCCGACCTGTCGGATCCTTCAAATTGGGAGGAAGTCTGGGAATTTGTCGAGGAAATGCAATATGTGGTGGAAGCAACAGGAGAATTGATGAGATGATGCCCCAAAAAGCCAAGCGTCAACTATAGTACGAACAACAAGAATTACTTATTCAGACACGACGAATATGATTATGCTTGCAGCAAGTTTTGCTGCAAGTCATACCGTGGTGACAGGCTTCTCTTCAGGTGACTCCTCATAAATTATTTATTAATAAATGCAGGGGTACACATTTCAGCGCAAGATCGGCAATCGAGTCGGCAATAGTATAATAACTATAAAAGTTTTCATTACATATGAATATTTATAGAAAATAGAATTCAAAGAACATGGAAAAAATCGTCGTCATGGCTGTCGTGGGACCTCTCATCGTAGCATCCTTCCTGCAACATCCTTGAAGATAATTATTCCAATTTTATTCAAAATTGCATTCAGATATCAAATAAGTTGATAATTATTTATCGATTAAACTTGAAGGTGAGTCCTTTTAAAAAAATTACGTGTATTTAGAGGTCTACTGTCTTCGATGGCATGCAATTTTTGCTTATCGTGTCTCATCATGTTCTGGAAAAACCAGTTAGGCATAAAATTCGGATCGAAGTTCGGATGTAATTTAGTTCCCAGAAATCGACGTTTCACCAAAGGCATCTGCGCATACCTGTGAAAGTATAGGACGTTGCCATATCTCATACCTATCACGACAACAAGTTGACAACACTGTAATACGGTGTGCGTGTGTAATGTCACGCAAATGGCAGCTGACAGCGCTTCACGTCGATTTGACGTTTCGACAGACCCAACCTAATTACGCTCTTTTTCGGTGATCGCCTTGCAGCTCGTTGTGTTTCGTATCACGTGAATCTTTTCTGCGTCTTTGTGCCATATACGGCACGCATTATTTCATTCCGAACAATATCAAATGTTGAATGGTTAGGAAGTTATGTTTGTTTACATTTCCATTATTGATTGACAGTTGCCATTGACAGTGACACTTCGTGCGTCAAAATTGAAATTACCGCGCTCTGCAGGTATGCGTTCTCATGTATGCGCTGAAGTGATGTACGTGATGGTGAACGTGGATTAAATGGACCTTTGTATTTATGATGCCAAGACACCACTCAAATAAATAATAATGAATAAATGTTTTCCTCCTTTCCGGCTTATTAGCGCCATAGGAGTTTTTGCGCCTTTTATTGATAAAAGTAAATTATTACATATGAATTACAATACTCGTATACGCAAATTTTTGAACTAACACAACGACCAAGACACCACTCAAGTCGTATACAATCCAAGTGTGATTCGAACACCATTTTATACCGGGTGTCCGCACGAGAACTTACAGTGGGAATAATTTCCACAATTTTCAAGATATTTCCAATTTGACACTATCGATCAGCAACGCGTGGGACCAAAGTGAGCGTCAGTTCAAGCTTTCGCGCGGACACCCAGTATATACCGGTATACAGAGTGTGAAGAAGAAAGTAAAACAATTCATGAACCAATGCAAAGAAATATGTCTCTCTCCAAATTGGCCGATTTCATCAATAAGCTTGATCTATTCTATTCTCATCTATTCTCTTGACGCATTACATATTTAATTCTAAATAGAACAATCAGGGATTAGTTTTTCCGAAAACTTTGGTTAGATACGGTTGCGGCCAAAATAAAGTGGACGACAATGTCAACGAGTTGGCTTGCTGCCATACGACGTTCAGGCCAGAATTCTGAGAAATCATCAACTGTCGTCCACTTTAAAAAGGCCGCAACGGTACATTCATCAGTGCTCATATTCAAGTTTTTTTTTTATATCAACATTAAAGCCATAAAGATACTCACATCTTTTTCCCCTTATCTTTTTTATTCGCAGGGTAATCTATAAAAAAATCATAGCTCTGTGGTATTTCAGTGATAACTCTTTCACATTCCCAGATCAATCGATTGTCAAAATTCAGGGCTCATGTTGCAGCCAAAACTTCAGGTAGGAAGACCCATAGAAACTAATTAATTTGTAGGTCTAGATCCGAAGTTATAGGTGCAATACTGTTGAGCATAAACAACAGTTTTCCTGCACAGAAAGCTTGTTTGTTACATTAAGTAATCAGAAAAGTGCATCGTCAAATAATGCCATCCATTCTAGTGCACTTGCCTATAATGAAAGATGTTAAGTCGTCAGAATAAATAGATGGCTGAAAAACAACGAAGATTTTCAATATAATGCATGTCAAGAAAAGGAACCTGCATGAACATTCGATTCTCCGAACTTAAGGATCAATCAGTACTTGTAAAGGTTTCAGAGGACCATCTATTATTTCTGTAAAATTATAAGAAAAATACAGACTATCAGCCAAAGGTTTCAGCTAACGTACAAAATACAAATGGTTTGTAGCAATCCAAACTTCGCTTTCGATTCGGATATCCGAATTTTCAAAAATGAAAAATTCTCGGGAACGACAAATTAACTTTTGAATAGTTCAGCTGAGATTCTTAGTTCTCGATATAATCCAAATCTTCCAGTTTGGAAGATATGGAAGGCTGTTCTGATAGATGGAGACTCGGACTCGAGGTTAAGACACAAATGTGGAGACTTAGATTTAAGGGTAAGACACAAACCCGTTTAATTGGCGGAGGAGCCGTTCAATAGCTGTCAGGATTCATAAGGCGAAGCTGCTGACTTTTTAGAGCTCTCCCGGATATGTAGATGAAACTTGGAGATCTACATAATAAGGTTGTTAAAAATTGTTCGTAAGTATATAAACTACGCAACGAAATTATTGTCGTACTCCAAATTTGACCCATTCTCAAAACAAGGAAACTCCCGACTGGTTTGAACAATTTCAATTCTGTTCAAAACATTTGAGAGCTTAATTCTCTAGGTATGGAATCGTACAATTCGAAGATTGATAGATGTCAACTTGAGTTTCTACAGGGTGTTAGAGAAAGTAGTGCAACATTTATAAACTTTGACATACTCTCATTTGAAATAAAACTGTTTCTTTTGAATTTCAACATCGATGGCAATGTAGCTTAAGTTCATATCTCGAAACAGTTTTTGATTTATCTCTTCTATCTCTTTTATTTACAGAGTGGTATCGAAAAAACGACTTTTTAGTCTTCTGGTGATAACATTTTCCCTTCTTCACATATTTTTTTAATCCAGGGCTCATATTGAAGCTGAAGGCTTAGGTAAGAAAGCCCAATAAACGTAATCGATTCAAGACCAACACTCAAAATATAGGGTGGCATCAAAAGTGACATATGAATATATCTGTCCAGGAATCCGACCGGGTGGGGAATTAAATGAAAATCAACATTGTTTTCGGATGAGGCATTCATTCTTAACACTCTTTGATGTTTCATGATTGATTGTTGCAAGAACTTTGGATGCAGGGTCCAAATTGCAGCCGCATGTTTTCCAAGGAAAAGCAGCGCTGTAACTCACCTGCAAATGCCGTAACCAGTGTTACGGAAAACAGAGCGAAGAGAACTGTCTGTTCCCGACTGGTTCCCGATTGTTCCGAGTTTTGTATCGTTGGTTACGGACATTTTCAGACCAGTGAGAAAGCTGATTCACTCTCAAAAACACTCAATTCTAATTTGGTCCCTCCATCGATCATTCTGGTGACAATCAATCATGCAACATTAACGAGTGTTCAGAATGAATGCCTCATCCGAAAACAATGTTGATTTTCGTTCAATTCTTCACCTGGTCGGATTCCTGGACAGATAAATTCATATGTCACTTTTAATGCCACCATATATTCTAGTACAGGAAAAATAGTAAAGAAATCGGCGAAACCTCGGAATAAATATGGACGTCCTGAAAATTTGATATTTTGTTCAGAATTAAGTGCTCTACAACATGTCCAAAATCGCCAAATATCGCACTCGGGGCTTTTGAGTTATTGGAGGGGGAGTAAAAAATTGCTGGTAAAAATGGAGGGGATGGAACCCGTCAACCCATTGAATGCGAATACATTATAGTTCGACGTATCATATCTCACTGATACCATTTTGACACAAAAAATGTCCATCATTGTTGAAGGGGAGAAGTGGGGGGGCGAAGTTCTGCTGGGTGGTCCATTTTGTTTTTATGGCCATGTAGAACCGATCACGACAAGTTTGGTATCTTTTCCGACTAAATTCAATCTCCTGAACTCGTATCCGATGTGCAAATTCGGATGAAAACAAGATTGAACAAGTTGACTTGAGAAAACTTGTTTTTTCTTTGACAATTTTGACGAATTTTTTTTGTACTGTTGGAGGTGTTAATTCTTAGAAAATTTCAAGGGACCAATAAATTGAAGTGTATTCCCCACAAAAATCATCCACTCGATGTATAATTTTGTTTCTCGAGTTTAAAAAACCGATTTGAACTTGAGCCGCCGCGGCGCGTCGTCTACTACTGACCAGAACACTACAGCATGCACCTTTAAATGAAAACACCTCAAACTATTGGAGAAATAACAACTCATCTTCGAAAATTGGAGGATTTGTGTAAAACTGAATTCCCTATACCATGAACAAAATCGCCATGAATCGCAATGCAAGATTTTGAGTTATTCGAGGAAGAGTATAACACTTTGACAGGATTCATACTCTATGAGCTGTTACCTCCCCCCTTGAATAACTCAAAACTTTACAGTGCGATTCATGGCGATTTTGTTTATGTTATAGGGAATTCGATTCTTCACAGATCCTCCAATTTTCGAAGATCAGTTCTTATTTCTTCAATAGTTTGAGGTGTTTTCATTCAAATGTGCATGCTGTAGTGCTTTGGTCAATAGTAGACGACGCGCCGCGCCGGCTCAGGTTCAAATCGATTTTTTAAACTCGATAAACAAAATTATACTTCGAATGGATGATTTTTGAGGAAAATACACTTCAATTCAATGGTCCCTAAAAATTTTCTGGAAATGAACACCTCCAACAGTACAAAAAAAAATCGTCAAAATTGTCAAAGAAAAAACAAGTTTTCTCAAGTTAACTTGTTCAAACTTGTATTCATCCGAATTTGCACATCGGATACGAGTTCAGGAGATTGAATTTAGTCGGAAAAGATACCAAACTTGTCGTGATCGGTTCTACATGGCCATAAAAACAAAATGGACCACCTAGCAAAGCTTCGCCCCCCCCACTACTCCCCTTCAACAATGATGGACACTTTTTGTGCTAAAATGGTATCAATGGGATATGATACGTCGAACTATAATGTATTCGCATCCAATGGGTTGACGAGTTCCATCCCCTCCATTTTTACCAGCAATTTTTTACTCCCCCTCCAATAACTCAAAACCCCCGAGTGCGATTTTTGGCGATTTTGGATATGTTGTAGAGCACTCAATTCTGAACAAAATATCAAATTTTCAGGACGTCCATATTTTTTCCGAGGTTGAAATCTATCTTTCTTGTACTATTCTGAATGTTGGTCTTGAGTCGATTATATTCATTGGGTTTTCTTACCTAAGGCTTCGGCTCCAATATGAACCCTGGGTTCAGAAAATTGGTAAAGAAGAGAAAATGTTATCACCAGAAGACCAAAAAGTCGTCTTTTCAATACCACCCTGTAAATAAAAGAGATAGAGAGATAAATCAAAAACCATTTCGAGATATGAACTTTAGCTACATGCCATTGATGTTGAAATTCAAAAGAAACAGTTTTATTTCAAATGGGAGTGTGTCAAACTTTATGAATGTTGCACTACTTTCTTCAACACCCTGTAGAAACTCAAGTTGACATCTATCAATCTTCTCATAATTACGGTGCTATACCTAGGGAATCAAGCTCTCAAATGCTTTAAGCAGAATTAAAATTGTTCAAAACAGTCGGGAGTTCTCTTGTTTTGAAAAAGGTTGAAATTTGGAGTATGACAATAATTTCGTCGCGTAGTTTAATTGACCGATTGCCTAAAATGCGATAAGCGCCGACCCGAAATAAAAACAAGCGTTATACAATCAACGAAATAAAACTTGACGAAGTATACCCTGTATTACGAGTACTACTAATAATACTACTCCTTATTCATGTGTCTTGACGAAAGAACAATAAACTATAAGTATGTATTACCTATAGACATATATTAGACAATGAAAAAAAAATAGGGCCTGCAACGAGGTCTGTCTGGTTGCATCAGGAAAATGTTCTCTTCCACCCATAGCACCTGTTTTTATTTTCTGCGCTTTTTCATTTTCATTTGGAGTTTGTTTTCACAGAATTGGAGCAGGTGTACACCCAAGCCATAAAAATTTTCCTTCCAACATCGGTATAGGTACCTACCCATAATAGCCCAGGCATTTTAGTCGAAAAATTGTGTTAACCCGCAACAAATTCCCTCAAAGCTGAATTTTGGTATATATGTTGTATTGGACCTACGGAACAACATATCAAAATACTCGGACTTACACCCTCGTGCGTCCTTTGATTTTCATCCTCAAAGGTCAAGTTCTAAGAATTAGAGAGATACCTTTCTCCAATCTGTTCCTGCAAGTGAACGAAGTATCCGATCGATATAAGATATGTTTCAAATGAACAAAGGAGATTTGTTGTTAGTGCTTAAGTGTGTGAGGGAGTCTTTGCAACTCTTCCGATTGGTTAGTTCTGCGGAAAAGGCGGCTGAGTGTTAATTTGTCGCCCGGATATTTCAGGAAAAACCATGTGAGAATTTAAAGCCTCAAGCAATGTCGCACAAAGTTGAATATTGATATATAACTGGTATGATCCCTAAGGAAGAACATATCAAAATATTTGGACTTACACCTCTGTGCCTCCTACGATTTTGGGGCTTGGAATATCTAGTCAAAAAATTCACCCACACAATTTTCTCTTGAACTGTTCCTGTGGACGAACCAATCATTTTAACAATATAAGGTGGGTCTCAAAAGAAACACGGTATATTGTTGCCTATATGGAGTGGACTCCGGTAGCCATGAAACATTTCTGCTTGATGATGGCGTGAATAGTACGCGCAAGGTGGAATTTCTCTCCTGGATCTTTGAATGAGAAACATGTAAGAATATTTTGTGATGGCCAATAAAGCTGAGCATTGTTAATATGTTCTTCTTGCCATCTTTGAAACAGACCCAAGTGATGAGACTGATGAGTGAACAGTTGATATTCACAGTGTTCATCCCGAAAATAATGAATTCTCTACAAAAAATTGTGGTTTCTTCATATAGGGGCATCATTGTCTGAAGCTGTCAAAAATAAAAATTACCGACAAATCCTATATTTATGTTTATCTTGGACAAAAACAGCATCAATTGCTTACTCTTATCTATATTACAAAGTCAGAGCATCAATTTTTTATTAAACAAGTTTTACACCTACTTTTTTTCTGAAAATGGAATAACGGCTACAGAAAAGATGATTTTATGTTCCTTTTGCCCGATAGATACGATAGCTTTTGGTATTTTCTGATAGAGAAAGAACTTCGCTTTGTATTACACACAAAAACAGTGGAACCGCTCCATCATTCATTAGTAAAAAAAAAGAACTGCAAAAATTGTATGCATTTTCGGGAGAAAATTGGGCATATTAATCACTTTCACAACAGATCAATTTTCTGATCTTGTATCTGACTGTATCTTATATTTATATTATAAATTTTTATCGTTTTCAGTATAAAATGGTTGAGAACAATGAATTCTGTTGGAAATACTCAATTGAGATGATTCTAACCATACGGAAACCTAAATTACAAAACGACAATTTCAGATGGCAAAAATCGTCGTTTTTTCAGTAAAACTTATTTAATCGTGTTTCAATTCAATTTTAAACACCATATTTGATATCAGATGCCAAGATTTAGTTAGAAACGATACCACACTTGCCGATATCAATTCGAGGTTTTTGAGAGAAGAACAAAATAAATTTTGCCGATCTCCTTTTTTTTTCCAGGCAACTCAAACTACTTATCAACAATTCAAACGTCAAGCAAATATTGTGAAGCCTTGAGGCATCTAAATATGATTTTTTTCATTTATATAAGCTACAGGGTGTCATTTACGCATATAAAATGGCGATATTTAGCCCCCTCCCCCACAATCAATGACGCACAAGGGTGTTTCACCGAGTATTTTGATATGTTATTTCTTAGGTCTTACAAGGCCCGTATACCAAATTTCAGCTTTGTGGGAATTTGTTGCGGGTTGAAACCTAATATGCCTGGGCTATAAAGTCAAGTGGCGTTATCCTTTCTGACATTTGAAGAATAAATTAGTTAAAATAAGCAAGCTTGATTTTCTTTTCTTTTGGGCGACGCAAGGTACCTTGTATATAAAACAAGGTAGGTGAAAAATAATTCAACCACGGTTGAAAAAAAATTCGTCGCACATCCATGACAACAGCCCTAAACTTCTTACCCTAATTAGATCTTGGCCGGCGCTGTCATAGCTTTCATTTCACAAGTTTTATACACCCAACCTCATACCACATACTCAAGTTGGAGGAAGGAAGATAAATAGCAACCTTCCGAATTTTACATTACGCATATTTCGTCGCGAACATTATGTTGGATTTATGCAGCAGAAATTTAAAATTAAATTTCAATTTTCACTTCTCCGACTAAAACTATTAGTGTATTGGAAATAGAAAAAAATAGGTGCTTTGCTGGGATTAATTCAAACAAAAACGATTTTTTTACCATGGCAAGCTTACAGTCTCTTCTTCAACATATCAAAAGTCCTCAACTCTGGGACTGCTACAAATCAGTATACAGGGTGAAAGTCTATTATTTTTCTTTACTTCCTCTCTTTCTTGAAAAACTGATGACCAAAAAAAACTGTCTTAGGCTAGTTTGATAGGTCACAGTCTTCCAGTAAACATATAAAAAATATACCACCCAGCAACTGCTGCGTATCAAGTTACAGGGTGAAAACTATTTCTCATCTTCATTTTTTTTTTCTTGGTGGAACTGATCTAGATTGAAACCGGTTCCAGTTCTTTTGCAAGCTTATAATGTCAATCTGAACATATGGAAAGGACACATCTCTGCATCTGCTGCTTTTCAATTTACAGGGTGAAAAGTCATTTTCACGTTTCAATTTTTTTCTCGATAAAATCGGCTCACACAACAATTGCAACTGGTTCTTCTGTAAACTTGAAGTTTCTAGTCAAACATATCAAAATAATATATTTCTGCTACAGCTACGTTTTTATTTACAAATTTAACTGTTTGGTTGCGTTTCAAGATTTTTTGAATTTTTGATGCAATATACCCGAATATACCCAAACATTTAAATTTGTAAAAAAAAACGTAGCTGTATCAGAAATGTATTATTTTGATATGTTTGACTAGAAACTTCAAGTTGATAGAATAATCAGTCGCAATTGTTGTGTGAGCCGTATGCACCAAGAAAAAAATTGAAACGTGAAAATGACTTTTCACCCTGTAAATTGAAAAGCAGCAGTTGCAGAGATGTATCCTTTTCATATGTTGAGTATGACATTATAAGCTTGCAAAAGAACTCGAACTGACCTCAATCTAGATCAGTTCCACTAAGAAAAAAAATTGAAGATGAAAAATAGTTTTCACCCTGTAACTTGATACACAGCAGTTGCTGGATAGTATATTTTTCATATGTTTATTGGAAGACTATGGCCTATCAAACTAGCCTAAAACCGTTTTTTCCAGTCATCGGTTTTCCAAGAAAGAAATAAAGTAAAGAAAAATAAAAAACTTTCACCCTGTATACTAATTTGTAGCTGTCCCAGAGTTGAGGACTTTTGATATGTTGAAAAGGGAACTGAAAGCTAGCCATGGTAAAAAAATCGTTTTTGTTTGAATTAATTCCAGCAGATATTCTATTCCAATATACTATATATAGTCGTCGCGGTACGGGCCTAAAATCGTCCAAGTTCTGCACTTCTAACGATTTCGATTATTTTCGGCACAGATGATCATTGGACCTATTCAAGCGTTTTGACCCGCAGCACCACCAAATTTGCCCCTCAGGAATGGAGGGGTGGGGGTATCATCAGAATTTGAAGCTCCAGGTCTGGTATGGTCCAATGAAGACCCACAATGGCAAGTGAGTAGTCATTTCCAAATGATTTTCATCCGCTGATGTCGATTCTCACGTGAAAAATGAGTTGCGCAGTCATTTGACAAAGATAATTGGTAATAGTAAGAGATAAAGGTGAAATCAAGTGGTCATCTACTGAACTCTGTAGGAACTTGTTTTCTTGTGATAAATACATGAAACTTGGTAGGGCTGTTCATTATTACTTACTTTCCAAATATGGAGGGAGCACTACGCGTTCCGACGCATGACGTCGCGACGCAATGTCAAAAAACATAGTGGTCGTCATTTCCAAAATAGTCGATATATTATCATAGTTCATTTGATTTCTTTCATCAAACCATATACTTTTAAGATTCAATAACATATTTCTGTCGACTTGGGGAAACGGTGGGCTACCAGTGGTGAGTCAGGTGTCTGCTAGAGGGAACTGTGAGGTTTCTTTACCTAGGGTTGCTAGATTATCGACAGCTTTGGCTGTACAAGGGTTACGCAATCATCCGTTGCTAAGGGCCGATGGGAGGAGCTAAAATTCAGCTATGTGTCAAAATTTATCATGTGCGGAGAGAAAAAGAAATTTTGCGGGGTCCGGTGCTGTTGCTTGATGTCCGCAACCGAACATACATGAAAATTTCATTCATATAGCAGCATAAAAGACGTGTTTTGAAACTCATCGGGCAAGTCATATCCACTTCTCACACGAATTTGTACACCTAAATCCAAAATAAACACGCTCTTGACAGCTAGAGCCCGTTGAGACGGACGCCTATGGCCTTCCGTGATGCCGACAGCTGTCACTCCCTAACTCCGTAAGGCCATTTAGTAAACAAACGCTCAGCCAGAATGCGGTACCCTCACGCCGGCCGACCGGTCGCGTGATAATTAGGTTCCCTATCTTTACCCCCAAATTTCCACGGTCAACACCTTAGGATAAAACTATTATTAAGTTTGTCCATACAAATAATTATGTCATCTGGTCAACATTCTCCATGTTTCGTCCTTCTAAAGACTCCTCAGTATGGTTTATACAGATTTCGCAACCGCGCGAGATCATTCAGACTACCTATAGTCGTAGCGGTACACCAAATTATTCTGCACTTCTAACGATTTCGATTATTTTCGGCACAGATGATCATTGGACCTATTCAAGCGTTTTGACCCGCAGCACCACCAAAGGACACTATCTGGTTTGGGCAAATTTTGGGCCCGGCGCGATAGGTTTTTTTCAAATTGTGGTCGATAAGCTGCCGTATTTGCTTATATCAAATCGAAATGTTACTAAGGTAGTGATTTTGAACAATTATGCATGATTTTTTACTTCCCGGTTGTTTTCGAAGTGATTAATTTCAAGAAGAAAAAAAGCTCATAACTGGGCCTGGACTCACATCAGGTAGGTAGTAGGTAGGTTTTGAAATGTCGATAACTTTTTCATTTTTCAAAATATTTGAATTTTTTTTTTCTAATATTAAAGGAGAAACATGGGAAATTTGTCATGAAAGGTGTAGAAGATCATATTCATTGAATGTCGCCCGCATGCCTCTACACAAAAACGCCTTTTTCCTGGCCGTTACTACCCGAGACGGTCACTCACCCTGGCTTTGACTAGGAATACCCGCGTTTGGTGCAGAACTCTACTCAGATGCTCTTTTCTGCTCGTAGATCGCTTTCTCTCAGAAAATTTCAACTGATATCAAAAGTAGATTGCATTGGGCGTCGTGCGGGCCTATTTTCAAACTCGACACGGTTTCCATTTTCCGACGGTGATTTGTTCAAAATGAAACTTGAACATTTCGTGAATTAGAAAAAATGCAATGCGAATTTCGACCTGCGGTAAGCCACACGAAATATTCATTTTAGGTACAGACTTGCTGCAAGTCATAGTTAGGGAAAAGGTTGAATTGAGTTTCGTGAGAGAAATTTTTAAAATCGGACTAACGGATTTCGAGTTTTCCCTCCTTAGAATAACTGCAAATGTTCAACTTTTCGACCTGTAATCAGATTTTCATCAATTGTTTTTTTAACGAGGCGTTACTGGTTCTTGAACTTTTCCGACAACTTCTGTCAAAATTCTCTTAATTTTCTGAGAGTTTCCTTCCCGTTAGAAAATGCAAAACTGGCCTAGCTTATTAGTCCAGGAATTATAGAAAAAATAGCGAACAAAAATGATAACTAACCGTATTTTTTGTATATAAGCTCAGTTAAGCATGTAGTTCAACATAGTAAAAGTCCTCAAGAATCCGGTGTGAGCTTCGGCCGTTGTGGCCTCGAGAAGAACTTGAGGATCAGTTTTTCATGTTTATCTCGTAAACGATGGCACTTGGAGGGAAAGCACTTGAAGCAAAATTGTAGGAAATTGTGTTGTCTACAAGAAAGGTCCTTACATACTCCATCATCAGTCCACTCCTTCTTCGTCAAAACACAAGAAAAGCTAAATACTCCAGATGCTCGATGCCGAAGACTGTACGGACCCTAAGTTTTATGATGGCAGGGTGCCACTTGGTAGAGGTGTTGTTCGATTCATTCTCTTTTGATTGAAACTTAATGTCATCAATACCAACTATGCCGGCGGCATATACAGGGTGACATAAAAATAAAAAGTTGAACAAATGTACCTCAAGAACCAAAATAGGTGAAGACATGTAAATCGCCGAAAATATTTCTAATTTCATGACCATGAAGTCGTCGTGAACTTAAATCAAATATGTTGAGCCGTTTCTGAAATATCTTCAGAAGACTGAAGTCGTTACGAAAAAAAAATAGTTTTTCGTATATCAATAATTCTTCAGATCTTGAATCGAAACTTGGTGTTTTGAATCGAAACAATGATAAATTACATTTGAAATGAAATTGAAGTGGAAAGCTCTCTCTAGGCCAACTAATTTTAGAAAAAACACAGTCAACTTTTTTTCTAATAAGTAGACGAAAATATATTTTTTTTTGGTAATAACTTCAGTCTTTTGAAGATATTTCAAGAACGGCTCAAGATATTCAATTCAAGTTCACGACGGCTTCATGACCATGAAATCAGAATTATTTATGGCGGTTTACATGTCTTTACCTATTTTGGTTCTCGAGGAACAAATGTTTAACTTTTTATTTTTATTTCACCCTGTATATGCCGCCGGCATAGTTTGTCTTGATGGCTTCAAGTTTCAACCAAAAGAGAGTGGATCAAACAACACCTCTACAAAGTGGCACTCCGCCATCATAAAACTCAAGGTCCATACCAGCCTTCAGCATCGAGCATCTGGACTATTTTTATTTTCTTGTGTTTTGACGAAGAAGGAGATGACTGACGATGAAATGTGTAAGGACCTTTCTTGTAGAAAATAAAATTTTCAACAATTTCTTTCCGGGAACTTTTTTCCCAAGTGCTATTGTTCATAAGATATACGCGAAAAACTGACCCTCAAGTTCTTCTCGAGGCCACAACGGCCGAAGCTCACACCGGATTCTTGAGGACTTTCACTATGTTGAACTACATGCTTAACTGAGCTTATATACAAAAATCCGGCTAGTTATCATTTTTGTTCGCTATTTGCGATTTAAACAGCTAAAATTCCTGGACTATATCGGAGCTGGACACAAATGATAAACTTGAATAAAGCCTCAACTACTGACGATTTTTACAATGGTTTTATTTCGGAAAAGCTTCGTGGTTTTCAGCAAAATTGTCCCATGTTTGCATCTGATTTTAATAATTAATCACAGCTTGCCTATCTTCATGTCGCTTGGTCCTTCAGAATTGTTATTGTAGGATTTTCAGATAGCAGAGTAGATACATATTGTGATGTAGATAACTTTTGAATTTTTCAATATATTTGAATAATTCTTTTTCAATCTTGAAGAAGAAACAAGGGAAATTCGTTACATTACGTGTGAAAAATCATATCCATCAAAGGCTGTCCGCATGCCTTTACACAAAAAACGTATTTTTCCTGGCCGTGACTACCCGAGACGGCCGCTCACCCTGGCTTTGACAAGAAATACCCGCGTTTGGTGCAGGACTCTACTCAATTTGTTCTTTCCTGCTTTTACATCAACTTTTTTCAAGAAATTTCAACCGATATCTAAAATGGACTGCATTGGGCGTCGTGTAGGCCTGTTTTTAAATTCGACACGGTTTCAGTTTACCTTATAGCCTGATCGCGGAAGCTCTAGAGACTTTCATTAGCTTTGCGAATATTTTGGTATCCTTCAAATAACGGCTCCTCCACCAATAATGCAGTATCTGTCTTATTTGCGCATCTTGATCTCCAGCGAGTTTCGTAGTACTGGCTCCCCTCCCTAAAATCTGTTCGTCCCGAGCAAGCACTTCGTTATTCCTGGACGTTTTTACTTTTGATCACGGTGTACGGTTCCTCCCACTCCTTTTTTGCGTTGTGGTTGTACAGTCATATAATGTTACCTTCTTGAAATCCTCCAGAGTTGGCTTCCAAGTTGTATAGCGTTATTCGCGTTTTCATCCGTCGATCACAATACGAATCCCTTGTATTCTGAAACGGTTATTGGCTCATCCTCAGGTCTGCCAAACTTTCGTTTAGTAACAATATAACAATATTGTTACGAGCGGCGATCCCGTACGCGAAATATCGTAACATTTGGTGTCAGAAAGCGGTATAATTAAGAGTAATTCGGCTTGCGACTACAGGACGTTCGAAACATTCCTGATTTGGTAAATGCATGTCGAAGACAGGAGTCGAAGACAGGAGTCGAAGACGCTTTGGCGAGCATCATGGCGATGATGCAAGAAACAAAAGACGAAACGCCAGGCAGAGAAAGAAGAACAGGAGAAGAGACGTTTGGAAGATGAAGAAGATTGAAGAATCTACTAGAAGGACAGGAAAAAAGATTGAAAAATCTTTTACAAGAACAGCGTCTAGAAGACAGAGAAGAACTAAGAAACCTGCTGGAAGAACAGGAAAGGATACTCCTGGAGGAAATGGAAGAAATATTAGCCGTTGTGAAACAACAAATGCGGTATTTCGACGGCAGCGTGAGCAAGCTAGAAGAAGAAGTGGAAGCGGTAAAGGCCAACATGACGAAGCTGGAGCAACAGGTTCAGAAAACCGCCGCCAGTGCTGCGATGGTCAGTTCAGCGGGTGTCCAACGTGTGAAGCTGCCTAACTTCGAGGGGAAAAGCCCATGGACAACCTATAAGAGGCAGTTCGATGCCGCTGCCGAAGCAAACGGATGGAGCGACGATGAGAGAGCCACAGCTCTAGTCCTGGCTCTCAGAGGCTCAGCATTGGAGCTGCTCCTGACGATTCCTGAGAGTGAGCAGAAGGACTTTGCCAAGCTGACGAGGGTCCTGGAGCTTCGGTATGGGGACAATCATGTGCGGCAGATCCATCAAACCCAGCTGAAGGCCAGAACACAAAAGAGCGGAGAAAGCCTTCAGGAATTCGAATCCAGAGTCCTGAGGCAGGTTTACCTGGCCTATCCAGCTCATCCAGCGGATGTTTTGGCCGACATCGCCAAGGAAACTTTCATGGGCGGAATAAAACATTCAGAATGCGTCAGATGGTCATGATCAGCAATCCAGCCAACATCAGCGACGCACTCATCCAAGCTGTTCGCATCGAGGCTGCCAAAGATGCTTCGCGCCCTTATCGTTTTAGGGAGGTGAACTTTGACGAATCCAGAGCATCACATGCTTCCGAAATCGGTGAAGGAGATTTTTGAGGAACTTCTTAGCGCCATGTCTCGGAACAGACCCCAAGGCGAGCCAAGAGCTGGAGGAAGGCCGCGTTGCTTCGGCTGTGGGAGAACGGGACATTTTCGTCGGGACTGCAGGCAATGGTCGAGTTCAGCAGACCGTTTCATAGCGGAACGGAGAACGATCTCGACTGCTGATCGAGAAAGTCACCAACCGAGAGAAAGCAATCGTAGAGGAGGAAGACCACGTTGCTTTGAATGTGGAAGGGACGGACATCTGCAACGCGACTGCAGGCGATCATACGCTTCAGCAGACTTCATTCTGAAACGGGAAGCTGCTGATCGAGGAGGTCATCAGTCGAAAGAGAGCAATCGCACAGGAGGAATTGCTGCATTGCTCCAATTGTGGGAAGAATGGCCACCTGCAGCATGATTGCTGGCAACCGTACCGTTCAGCAGACCGTTCCAGGCTGGAACGGGGAGCTGCTGATCAAGAAAGTGAACATCGTCCTTGAAGGAGTCATGATGATGGCAACACAGATGGTCTTTCTCGGAGACCACGCACCGAGGACTGCAGGCACGACAAGAGGGTAGACCAGCAGAATGGGAACGTCGAAATCAAAGCACTTGTCTTTGAAACCCCGAGAAATTGGACTACGGCTGAGCTCAAGAAAGAGCAGCGTGAGGACCCAGCCATCGGTTTGCTTGCTCAAAGGAAAGAACTTGGCTAGGAAAGATGGGCCGAGATATCTGGTGAAGGGCCCCACTTCAAGGCTCTTTGGGCTCAGTGGAATTCTCTGAGAATAGAGAACAGGTTGCTAAAGAGAGTCTGAGAGAGTCCCGATGGGAAGAAAGAGATGGCCCAATTAGTGCTCCCAAAGAAGAGAGTGAAGGAGGTCCTAGAAGAAATGCACAATGGCGTCACTGGGGGGCACCTTGGGGTGAACAAGACGTTGGACAAGGTGCGCGAGCGGTTCTACTGGGTGAACTACCGGAACGACGTGGAAACATGGTGTCGTCAGTGCAAGGTTTGTGCGGTCAGCAAAGGACCAAGAACTCGCAGCCGAGGAGAGTTGAAAACGCGTTACAACTTGAAGACGAACTCCACGGGATTTCAAGCAGGTGACCTGGTCTGGTTGTACAATCCTCAGCGCAAGAAAGGAAGGTCTCCGAAGTTGCATCTGTTGTGGAAAGGACCGTACACGGTAGTCAAGAGGATTATTGACGTCGTGTACAGAATCCAAAGGGCCCCGAAAGCCAAGATGAAAGTTGTCCACCTTGATCGCCTTGCACGTTACTCCGGGAGTAACGTTGCTATTCGGGACGAACAGGCTTAAGAGGGGGGCAGTGTTACGAGCGGCGATCCCGTACGCGAAATATCTTTACAATATTAACAATATAATATGATATAACTTATATAATATAACAAACGTTTATATCTCTTGACCAAAGAGAACTTCGCCAATGTTCCGTCTCCTATCCGCCATTTTTGATTTTGACGTTTTGGCGAGCTCCAAACTGGTGTTTATAGCCTGCTGAACTTAGTAGATTGCTGTTACAAAAAAATTCGTTAAAATCGATCAATAAGTGAAAAAATGGCAGGTGAGAAACTAACATGTAATTAAGTAATATTCGATGCATATCTGAGAAAGTAATCAACAAACTTATTTGAAATCGGTATATCTTTACAACTGATGAACCGAATAAACTCGATGTGATCCTCAAATGCAAGGCAAAGTTCATTCTTCTCAATTCTGTCTTTTGTTTTGTAATTTTGATATCCCTTGACCAAGCGTCGTGGTCGGTAGTTTTCCGTCTTTCAACCACCATTTTGAATTCTGACATTTTGACCATTTCAAAACTGGTGTTTGTAGCCGATTCAATTAGATAGGCACTGAAGCAAATATAGTTTGAATTGACAAATAAATAAAAATTGCAGGCGAGAAACTAATCAATGACTGCGTTTTTATCGCAGCTTTGGATCCGATCGAAACTCTATCCGATCAGGTCGATCCGCTTGAAAGAGCCAATTTGAACTGTCGGGATTGAGATTTCAATCGGATCGAGCAGTTCAAGTCGATCCGGTGCTTTGGCCGGCTTGAGTTGAGTCGAACGGATCGAGGCTTGCATCCGCTCGTATTTCACCCGATGTGAACGGGATGGGATTGAAGTGACAGATGACCAACTTGTGAACAAAGCGTTATGTTTACGAAATCAAGGGATGCCTTCCAGTAATTGTGAATAAAATACACCATGAAAATTCAAAATTATTATCTTTTCCGGTTGGCGCAGTTTGACGCGTTTTAAACCATGTTGTTGTCTCTCATGATTTCTAACCTAATTCTAAAGTAGTGAAATAGGATTGAACGAAGCGGATCGAACGTGCGACTATAAAAACGCGCTTGACTGGAGCCACTCTGGATCCGATCGAAACTCGAGCGGATCGAACGCTGCGATAGAAACGCAGTCAATAAAATAAGTAATCAACCTTTTTTTCAAATCGCTATATCTTTGTACAGGATGAACCGATTTGGGTCGTTGTTGTTTTGGTTTGTTAGAGGAAATCTGTTCTTTCCAAAACCATCATTATAGTTACCATCGCAAGAATCGCAAGAGCGTTTAAAAAAAAATGAACGAGCTCAAAAAATGGTATATTTTTACTTGCCTCCGCCATTTTGAATCTTGACGTTTCGTCCATTTTGTTGCTTGACTTTTACAACCTATTCATTTGACTATTCAGTGATACTTAGTTTGCTGAAATCGGAGGAATAACAAATTTTTTGCGAGGAAAATAAAACAGTAAGGTTTTCGCTAGGCCCACCCAGTAGGTACGTCCCTTTTATGATGAGTAACACTTGTATTTCAGGTACATTTGAGAAACAGTTTGAGATATCTCAAAGTGGTTTGTTCCACATCAATGAGCATCGGATGAGGAGTATGTGTGCTAATTTTCATGTTCCGACCTATTTTGGTTCATGAAACAGAATTTCTCGATTTTTGATCACCCTGTAGGCATCCGCAAAGGGGTTACCATCGTAGAGACACAGTTCGAAATAAGGGCATTGGTCCGTATTACAATCCTGCCGGATGGCATCGCGATACCACGGGAACACGGCACGGGAAGCAACTTTCAGGCCATTCCAAGCGAAAACATCTGTTCGATCCATAGGATCATAATAACCTGGGATAGTGGAGAAGAAAAAAAAATTTTTGATGATGATCCCCACATGACTGTTTTTTGTAACTTTGCCTATTTGAAGATTGGCACCTTTCCAATATATGACCAAAAAATGGTGAAACAGTCATAAGGGCCTTGTGAGGCCCAAAACCTCGACAACTTCGATTGTATTCTTTGCCCCTCAGGAATGGAGGGGTGGGGGTATCTTCAGAATTTGAAGCTCCAGGTCTAGTATGGTCCAATGAAGACCCACAAAGGCAAGTGAGTAGTCATTTCCGAATAATTTTCATCCGCTGATGTCGATTCTCACGTGAAAAATGAGTTGCGCAGTCATTTGACAAGGATAATTGGTGATAATAAGAGATAAAGATGAAATCAAGTGGTCATCCACTGAACTCTGTAGGAACTTGTTTTTTGTGGTAAATACATGAAATTTGGTGGGGCTGTGCATTATTACTTACTTCTCAAATATGGAGGGAGCACCACGCGTTCCGACGGATGACGTCGCGACGCAATATCAAAAAACAGTGGTCGCCATTTCGAGAACAGTCGATAGGAATATTATAATTTCTTTGATTTCTTCCATCAAGCCATATTATGCTTTCAAGATTCAATAACATATTTCTGTCGATTTGGGGAAACGGTGGGCTACCAGTGGTGAACCAGGTGCCTGTAAGGGCAACTGTGAGGTTTCTTCACCCCCAAATTTCCGCGGTCAACATCTTCGGATAAAACCAACTATTTTGAAGTCTGTGCATACGAATATGTTATCTGGTTAACATTTCTCGTGTTTCGTCTTTCTAGAGACTCCTCAGTATGTTTATACAGATCTAGCGATCAAATGAAAGGCACTCAGAAAGGTACTTTTGATTACTGGAAAAATGTGATCTTCAATGTTGTACCATATTAGGTACATACTCGGTTACACAACTCTTACAAACTAAACTATAAATTATTATAACGATTAACCGCCTGTTAACATCGATGCCACCGTACTGAAAGAAAGATATCGCTTTGTATGAGACCCTATCAAATGATTGAATCATTATTGTTTGTTTATTTGTTTGTTTTCATCCTTATCGGCATTCCTTATGTCATAGGAGTTTGCTGAATTTGATTCCCAAATATCACAAGCTAAGAAACTTTGTTTCTATAGCACAAAGCACTGTGCCGGGAATCTAATTCAAGAATTGAAGATTTTGATATTGGTGCTTTTTTAAGACGTATTTACTTCATTCATATCCGAGACTTTATTCATACCCTAACACTAGAATCACGGAAATTGCATTTACTCCTTTTTTACCCATTTCAAACAGAACGGTATTTCAGAATTGGTTACTTTACTAGGTAGTCTGAATGATCTCGCGCGGTTGCGAAATCTGTATAAACCATACTGAGAAGTCCTTAGAAGGACGAAACATGGAGAATGTTGACCAGATGACATGATTATTCGTATGGACAAACTTAAAAATAGTTTTATCCGAAGATGTTGACCGTGGAAATTTGGGGGTAAAGAAACCTCACAGCTCCCTCTAGCAGACACCTGACTTACCACTGGTAGCCCACCGGTTCCCCAAGTCGACAGAAATATGTTATTGAATCTTGAAAGCATATGGTTTGAAAAAAGAAATCAAATAAACAATGATAATATATCGACTATTTTGGAAATGACGACCACTATGTTTTCTGACATTGCGTCGCGACGTCATGCGTCGGAACGCGTGGTGCTCCCTCCATATTTGGAAAGTAAGTAATAATGAACAGCCCTACCAAGTTTCATGTATTTACCACAGAAAAACAAGTTCCTACAGAGTTCAGTAGATGACCACTTGATTTCATCTTTATCTCTTATTATCACCAATTATCTTTGTCAAATGACTGCGCAACTCATTTTTCACGTGAGAATCGACATCAACGGATAAAAATCATTCAGAAATGACTACTCACTCGCCTTTGTGAGTCTTCATTAGACCATACTATAGACCTAGAGCTTCAAATTCTGAAGATACCCCCACCCCTCCGTTCCTGAGGGGCAAATTTGGTGGTGCTGCGGGTCAAAACGCTTGAATAGGTCCAATGATCATCTGTGCCGAAAATAATCGAAATCGTTAGAAGTGCAGAACTTGGACGATTTTAGGCCCGTACCGCGACGACTACTAGTGAAGTGACCGATTCTGGGATACCGTTTTGTTTGAAATGGGTAAAAAAGGAATAAATGCAATTTCTGTGATTCTAGTGTTAGGGTATGAATAAAGTCTCGGATATGAATGAAGTAAATACGTCTGAAAAAAGCACCAATATCAAAATCTTGAATTCCTGAATTCGATTTATGGCACAATGCTTTGTGCTATAGAAACAAAGTTTCTCAGCTTGTGATATTTGGGAATCAAATTCAGCAAACTCCTATGACATAAGAAATGCCGATAAGGATAAAAACAAACTCTCATTGGCTGGAAACACGCCTGATTATATTGTGCGTCTGGAAATGGGACTACCCAGATTGTCCTTGTACATTTTGGAGATGGCGTTCAACTGGATAGAAAGAATTCTCAGAATGAATAACAGACGCTTTCCGAGATTATGCTTTGATAGGTTGGCCGCGATTGAATCGGGTGAGTGAAGGTACAACTGGGCTTCGCAAGTCAAAGAGTACTTTGTTGGGGCGGGTCATGGACAGTCGTGGTTGAATTTGAAAAGCGGAAGTTTTGACTTGTGCAGGGGTGACATCCTCTCATTCTATAGAGATAAGTACCTAAGGGAAGACATTGAGAGGGCTCGGTCCTCCAGCTTTTCGGGTCGGTTTGTCACTTTTAACTTTGACGGAAATCCCAAAGATTATCTGCGGTTGAGGTTGCCCATTCACTACACTAGACTGATCGCTCAAATGAGACTTGCTAGCGACAAATACATAAAGCTATCGTTCAAGGGCACATGTTACAGAATAGCTGCTGATGAGATATGCTCCATTTGCAATCTCAACCAAAATGAAGATCTGAATCATTTTTTGTTCAAATGTCCTCTCTACTCCAACATGAGATCTGCATACATATCTAAAAATCTTAGTAACACCGATGATTTGTTTGTATTTTTAGATGAAAATGTGCGGGGTAAAGTAATGAAAGATATTTGTAATTTTGTTATGAATGCACTAAGGATCCGAGCTTTTTGTAGGAACGAATGACATTGATACACTTGGTCATATTTTTAATTGTGTTTCCATATTTTATTATCTATGTTTTATGTCTTGCTTTTGTTCTTTTGTCATAAATTTGTTAAAAGTTTGAAAGACAATAAATTATTTGTATTGTATTGTATTTGTATTGTAACAAATAAACAAACAATAATGGTTCAATCATTTGATACGGTCTCATACAAAGCGGTTTCTTTCTTCCAGTACGGTGGCATCGATATTAACAGGCGATTAATCGTTGTGATAATTTATAGTTTAGTTTGTAAGAGTTGTGTAACCAAGTATGTACCTAATATGGTACAACATTACAGATCACTTTTTTCCAGTAATCAAAAGTACCTTTCTGTGTGCCTTTCATTTGATCGCTAGATCTGTATAAACATACTGAGGAGTCCCTAGAAGGACGAAACACGAGAAATGTTAACCAGATAACATATTCGTATGCACATACTTCAAAATAGTTAATTTTATCCTCGGTTTCATCCAAAGATGTTGATCGCGGTGATTTGGGGGTGAAGAAACCTCACAGTTCCCCTTACAGGCACCTGGTTCACCTTTGGTAGCCCACCGTTCCTTCAAATCGACCAAAATATGTTACTGAATCTTGAGAGCATATGGCTTGATGGAAGAAATCAAAGAAATTATAATATTCCTATCGACTGTTCTGGAAATGGCGACCACTATTTTTTGATATTGCGTCGCGACGTCATCCGTCGGAACGCGTGGTGCTCCCTCCATATTTGGGAAGTAAGTAATAATGAACAGTCACACCAAGTTTCATGTATTTATCACAAAAAAACAAGTTCCTACAGAGCTCAATAGATGACCACTTGATTCCATCTTTATCTCTTATTATTACCAATTATCTTTGTCAAATGATTGCGCAACTCATTTTTCACGTCAGAATCGACATCAGCGGATGAAAATCATTCGAAAATGACTACTCACTTGCCTTTGTGGATCTTCATTGGACCATACTAGACCTGGAGCTTCAAATTCTGAAGATACCCCCACCCCTCCATTCCTGAGGGGCAAATTTGGTGGTGCTGCGGGTCAAAACGCTTGAATAGGTCCAATGATCATCTGTGCCAAAAATATTCGAAATCGTTAGAAGTGCAGAATAATTTGGTGTACCGCTACGACTAATAGGGAGCTGAACGTTCGTTTTCCTAAATTACCGTTAACTAGGAGATAGCCCATGTTCCATTTTTTTAGTGAAAGTGTGAGTTTCTCGTATTTCGCCCTTTTTTCTGCGCATAATTTTAGCTCTTTAGAATCAAAATGAAATAACAATTTTTGTATAAAATGCCCTCAAATCGGAAATAAAAGCTTAGATGAGTTTAGTTGGAGTTGGAGAGAGATTATGATTTCTTCTGCATAAATTTAACACTACTCAATTTTGATACGCAAATCTCTATTACCATACACAACCCTAAGAAGACGCAATTGTATTTGATTATGATATTCTCTTCAATTTTTTTCTCATAAGATGGATTACATACTCCTTATCACGTATAAAAGCATCCGGTATTCATAATTCACAGTTTTTGAATTTGAGTCATTATATGATTTCATGAATTCATTGATAGACAATGGATCGTTATTCTTGCCATGTAAAATTTCAATGTAACTGGATTTGCAGTTTTCTTAAAAACGGTCCCAAGAGGCATTTCAGAAGAAAAGAACCGTTTTCACAATCCTGAGTTATAAGTTTTCGATAATGATGTCGATAAAAAATTTAAACCATTCGGTTAAGTAAGGTATGCAATAATAGTTTATTATTCAACGAGCATACAATGGCAGCTATTATTCGTGCGGGTGTCGTTCAGGACACAAGGCTAGCGAGTGTTATCAAGATACAAGCGGATAATAGTCATATATGCGATTGAAAAGGGAAAGAAATTAACAGGTTTTTGAGACGCACCTTTCCATAAATCATTGTCGTGATCGTGAATAGTCATGCATAATCAATTATTCAATTATAATATCAATGATAAATATAATTTTTCATCATTGACCTAGGTTAATAATGGAGATTCAAAGCTAGCTGAAAAGTGAAAATTCAGAATACAACGAACTCCATCATATGGCGCTTTTCGTAAATTTAATCAGAAAAATTCTCACATCGATTTGAACGTGTATCATGTCATTTTGTGACCAGTGGGTGTTGTAAGCAAGGCGGTTTATACAGGGTGTCAATTTTTAAACGTCTCACCCCAGATTTCTCGCCACCAAATTTGTTCACAGAAAAACGTCGAAACAGGTCGATTTTTATTCCGAGGAGGACATTTTAAATGCACATTGCCAAATTATCATCAACCCCTAGCAAGTAACAGAATTTTCTTTCTGTCAAACATATTTGATTTTTTCCCAACCACCCTCCAAACACCTCTGAGCTACGGAACGCCAAAAGTTCCTTGATTTTGACTTTTAATGTTTACAGTATGACATGTGCGATGACTGCGATTCGCAGACAAATAACAAAAAAGACGTGCACTTGACAGGCGCGCGTTGGAATCGTGTTGAAATCTCCCAATCATGTCAGCATTCGGTCTCTTTTTTTCGCATTTCGCATGGTGGAAAACTTCTATCTTCCGTTTCTAGAAAAAAAACATTTTACAATCTTGTACCGCATTATATTTAGTTGCACATGCTCTTCATTATTTTCTTGTACTCTTGTAGTAAAGGAGCACCTATATTTGCCTAAATTCATAGTGACTAAAATTATCTACCGCAGTAGATAAATGCCAGCAAAAACAGGATACTAAAAATTACTCAAATTTATGAGATACACTTTGGCGCATGAAAAGGACATTTTCAGATAGATAGAAAAAAGATGGTTTCGGTGTAGGATTTTACAGCCTGGTCGTAACACTATATCTGTTTGGTGATGGTGCATTCGCGACAAAATAAAAACAAATCGATAGGTCTAGCTCTTTCGTCCAAATAAAAAAGTCATTCCGCAAATGGTTTCTGCTCAAGTTGATTCGTTTATATAGGCTGAAAGTGGAAGAATCTGATGGTTACCTATGTAGGTAGTTTCTGTAGTCATTTTTATTCTGAATTGAAGACAGTCATAAATGCCTCAAAATAAAAGAAATGTAATTATCAGGTATACAGCCGAGACTGCGGCTTTTTGATTTTACAAAATATTCAAGAGGTCGAAGGTGTACTCTACGCTCCATCGCTCCACGAATAAAGTAACTCGTCATTTTTAACACCTTTATCATAAATAAGCGAATAAATAACTATAATAATCCGGCGACTTCATAAGGCTACTTTTCCGCATGAAAATGTGATTTAAATAAGCTGTTATTACTATTATCGATCGATTGTATATCTACATAATAAAACTGTTTTTTCCGAATATGTCACTTTGTCATTCTCGTTCTGTCTGTTATTCGATAAACTATTAATCCATGGTGATAAAACTTGCGTTGGAAAATGTTGTTGAAAAATGCAGTACTCTATGCGTCACTCTATGCGATTGAATGTTAATTAAGAATTTTGCCTCTAAATCTTCTCGTTCTCGAGCTATCAATTTTTGGTCTTCTGGAGACAACCCTTAACTAGTATTATCAAAAGGGGACCAATATGGTTATGCTGTGGTAAATCTGATATGCTGCACTATGCTCATCAGTAGAGGGCGGATTTATAATTTTTTACATGTTCTATTCGCTAAGTTGGATTCAACTGTCGACTTGCAGCTTGACGTTTCCATCTATAAGGAACCTAAATTCAAAGTTTTATTTCGCATATAATTTATTATTCTGACTTTTTACCGCATACAAATTGATAGTCCATATAATCGCATATAGCCGCATATTTAGTCCATATTTTTGCACATAACTGAATATTTGTCACTGTTTTGGCCATTTTATTTATAATTATGTGCGAGAAAATCACGATATTTTGATTTCAAGGAAAAAATAATTTAAAATTTTCGAATTTTTTTTTTTACTGTGATGGTCAAAGTTGGTTGATTTTACATGTAAATGTTGTATTTTTCACTATTCTTGCAGCTTATATCACATATTTACTCGCATATATTGCTCTATTTGAACATTTTTACCGCATATTTTGATACTTTTTAAGCGCATATAAACTGCATATTTTGGACTTTTTTACCGCATATAAATCCGCTCTCTACTCTTCAGTTTATCTGCTATCTTGCTAATTTCATCGCTACCCAGCCCGCAGGGATTCTAGGCACTGCCTGGGGATAACCATTTTAGGGGTAAGAAGTAAAAATGTTTTTCAGGGGGCATTTTTCAAGTAAAACTATCAACTTTTGCTCAATTTATTTCGATAATATCGCTCATATTGAGAAGCCATTTCTCAAAAAGTGAAGGTACATTGGAAGAAAAAACAGCGTAACTCTCTATTAAATGAAAATAGGGAGATAAATCAAAAACCGTTTTGAGGAAAGACTATTCTTCATATTTTTGGTATTGGTATCCACTTTTTTTTTTGGCAAAATGGAGGATGACTAAACCATCAAAAGTTTTGCACTGTTTTATCTGACACCCTGTAGAAAGTCTATTCGCTTTTTCTCATACTTCGTAAAACTTGAGTCCGATAGCTAAAGAGTGAGTGTACCACCCAGTCTAAACAGATTCAAAATCGTTTGAAGGAATACAAAGCCGTCGAGTTTTGAAAATCGATGAAAATATAGACATAGACACTTAGTTTGTTGACCACTTGACTTGGCTTTTGTGAAAAGGTAGATTCAATTTGATTTTCAATAAAATCGGTACGAAACAGGGTGTACGTTCCTAGTAGTGAAAAAAACTAAAATATATACACCACGGTAGAGAATGCCTAGTGGCTCGGGATCTAAATGGCATTCCGGCTATAATAGCTGAGATACTTCTCTACCTTGATATAATGATATACTATTCTTCTGGTTCATTACTGTTTTATCGCTTTCCAGCTATTATTCACATTATTATTTGTGTGCGACGATTATACGGAGAGAAAAACCTAAACGTCCTGAATTTGGAGTTTTCCGATAATGTCACGTGCACGCCTACTTATGCCTTTTTATAACGCGCCACTCACCAGCCACGTGGGCACAATAAAACGCTTTTACGAGAACGGTGAAAATTTCGAAGAAATCGCTAAGACGATCTCTGGGGAGAAGTCGGGGGGACAAAACACTTTTTTAATGTGGGATTAATTTTCACAACACAGATTTTTTCTCATTTTTGGGGCAACATGTTTGGCAATAGGTCCACACTCCCACAGATCGGCCTGTATTCCGCACATCATACACTTCATAAAAAGTTGCGGGTATGATGAAGGCATATTTTATAGATCCAAACGATACGGTAGAACAGCTTATAGCTGATAGTTGTCTCGTAAAATAAGAGAATTAAATGAAAAAATAAATATGTGATATCATATCGCCCACGAATCCGTTAGTCAAACTAAAATGCTAATTATTATCACTCACGCCCTTGGCTTAGCTGTACCTACACAGTCATGCCTGTTCTGTATCTCGTAACGAGCTCGTTATGTGCATGCTATCTTTGTCTGTAGGTATCTATGAATCCCCTATACCTACCTCCCTCTTTGTCTATTTGGCGTTAACGACTTTGATCCATCCGGGATGTTTGCGGAAGATGAGATGTTTCAGGATCCGCGAAGACAGCAGTTCGATCCAGTGGCGGCTCGTGCAGTAAGAAAGAAGTTCGGTCAGAGCATAAATAAGTTTTTTACACGACCGGGTGTAAAGTGAGCCTTTTTACCCTCATTTTCAGGCGTAAAGTGGCTCATTTAGCCCGAGGGCGTAAAATTTTTACTTTTACGCCCTCGGGCCTTGGTTTTTTAAGCGTCAAAAAACAAATGCCTGTAATTATTATTAAATGTCACAAACTAATAAATTTATTGAAATGCACAGCTCAGAGGCATTTGGGACACCCCCAAAGGCGGGGAAGGGTGTATGGTTTCACTTATCAAGCTTCTCGTTGAATTGTTTGCTTTGAAAATACACATATTCGAAACTCCAAAAGTGAGGTTATGTCCGTTGACGGCTCTGGCCGGACTCCTATTTGTCAGAGTTCCGTGCTCAGTTTTCTTGAGGGGGCAGGCGAATACTAAATTTGAATAGCCGTTTTCGATACAAGAGCGCGATTTCAGGCCCGAAGCCGTTGTTGCCATCATAAAACGTGTAGCCGAATGAATATTTTGGTTTGTAGGTATCCGTCTGCCTGTCTCTTTACGTAGGCTGTAACTTTGCGGTAAAATCCGTGTCGTCCTTAATTGAAAGGGTTGTCTTCAGCATGGAAAGCACGGACCACAAAGTAGAAGGCTTCACCACCTTGGATTTTTCAGCTAAGTATAGGTATACCTACGTTCTCATGTATTTTTTTTTGGACTTCTCCGGCAGAAGATCAAGTGTGACTCGAGAAGCCATCGCCATCGGCGGGAGGAGTGCAGCGCCTCAAAAACGAAAATTCTTGCTGGGTGCTTTTCAATAAAAAAGACACTGACAATAGTGATAATTATTAAATGACAAGTTAAAACAAAATCATAGGTGCCCATTATGTCATTGCTAACTAGATCGATCTACTCCGTTTTTCGAGGCTAAACATGGGTATCTCGCTTATCTTGAGAGATACAAAGTCGGTTAGATTAGGAAAAAGTTGCGCATTTCCATGCCGATCAATGATCCAAAAAGAAATTTGACGTATCGATTTTAGTTTTTGAGATATCGTGAGAAAACAGGAATTTGAATTTTTGTTTTTATTTTCTATTCAAAAAACGGTTGAAGGTGGCCTTTTCTAATCCAGACACTGTCAGGGCACTTTTTTAAGGGGAACTCAAAGCTGCCAAATCTTTATTCTAGCATTCAAAACAACCGAGATACGACATTCAACTTTTTGCTCTGATGGGCGCCATATTGGATTTTGGTATTTTTGAATACGGTTTTCTTTTCTGGTTACAACGATGTGCCACATGTCACTGTTGAATAAATGTTTAACATTTACGTTTTTTTCATTGTCGGTGCTGTTTTTGTTTCCAAAGCACTCTTTGAAAAATAAAAAAATAGTTTTTTGCTCAAAAGCATGAATTCAACAGTGGCATGTGACATATCGTTGTAACCAGAAAAAAATATTGTATTCAAAAATGTCAAAATCCAATATGGCGCCCATAAGAGAAAAAAAAGTTGAATGTCATATCTCGGTTGCTTTGAAAGCTAGAATGAAGATTTTGGCAACAATAAATTCCCCTTGGAAAAGTGCCTCCACAATGTCTCATTAAGAAAAGGCTATCTTCAACCGTTTATCAAATAAAAAATAAAAACAAAAATTACAAATTTCTGTTTTTTCTCGATATCTCGAAAACTAAAACAGACAGGTCAAATATCTTCTTAGGGCTCGATACCAAGTTGCAGGCGCAAAAGTTAGGACGGCGTAACTTGCCAAATAGAGCGGTCTGATTGGCCGTTGCTATAGTAACCGCACTTACGGCGGTCTCAGCCCCAACTTGGTATCGAGCCGTTAGACCATTGATCGTCATGAAAATTCGCAACTTTTTTTTAATTTAACCGACTCTGTATCTCTAAAGATAAGCGAGATACCCATGCTTAGCCTCGAAAAACGGACACCCTGTATATATAATCGCTTTTTAGTTTTTCGGCTTTTATGGTTCAAAATCAAATTCAAAAAAAGAATGGGTCGTGTAAAAAATGTTGTATGCAGCTCAAGCGTAAAGCCTGTTTTAGGCCCTCTGTCTGAATGTGCCCTCGCTATGCTCGGGCACAACTTACATACGTCGGGCCTAAAACAGTCGCTTTACGCTCTTACTACATAAATAACTATTGAAAAGGGGGAGGGGGCTGAGGGGGCGCCCGGGCGCAGCCTGAAAATGTTATTTTTTTTTAGGGTTTCCATTTTTGAAAATATGGAGGGTCAAAAGGTGGTCCTTCGACCCCCTCTGTTCTCGTTATTTTGAAAGATTTCAGTTAACTGTTTTCAACAGACCAAAGAGCAATGTTCTCGGACCTTTGAATGTGTTTTGTAATCTTATTTACCATACCCCCGTGTCCTGGAATCCTGAAATCCTGAAAATCCAATTTTCTTCAAAACTGCATGCAGAAAATTTCATATGAGAACTATTTGTTATTTGTGTTATTTGTTGCTCTACATCAGTTTTATAACTCTAGCACCTTTCACGGGCATTTTTGAGAAAAAATAGATATTTACGATTCATGACTCACCCTGTATACTAATTAAAATTACAAGACACATTCAAAGCTTAAAAAAAACTGCTTTTTAGTCTGATGGGGAGAGTTTCCTAAAATATTTCAAAATAACGAGGATACAAGGGGTCGAAGGACCATCTTTTGACCCTCTATATTCCCAAAAATAGAAATCATATATTTTTTTCAACATTTTTCTGGCACTTTTGGAGCATTTCCCTATCTGCGGTTCAATTTTCTACCTCAAGTTTGCAAACACCCTGTATATGACTACCGCTCATACGGCATTGCGTGAACGGCCGTCTTGGGGGCACGATAACGTGATTACGTGCCGTTCCGAAAGAGTTAAAAATTCAGCCCGTAACAAATTATTTCAAGGATGTAGTCCATTTTCGGACTAACATAACTGGACTAGTAGAATAGAAGCTGAAAGGCATCAGTTGACTAATCAGAATAATAGCTGTCGATTTTCGTGATGAGAAAATAAAATTTCCGTCCGAGTGTTACATTTGAGCTTTCAGCTTATCGCTCATTGTGACAGGGCTTATTGCGATAATCAACGGTGGAAAAGTTGCCGAATTGTTCATAAATCACTTGATAAATCATTATCATCAAAATAAATATTGTACAAGTACGCATATTATTAATAAGGTAATAAATTACAAATTAGGTGTCTGTTTGATGAGTCAATAAGTCATTTATATTATAACATGGTAGTAGTTAAGTAGGTATAGGTACTTACTTACCCTCCTTTTTGAGTCTTATTTTCGAAGTTGCGCCTTTTACGGAATCTGTAAAAAAAAGTAATTCAGACCTAGTAGAAGTGTCCAGAAAGCAACTTTATTACTTCAAGGACGGCATTTCCTAGTGTTTTTTTCTTTGAACGTAAGTTTCATGAGAACCAGTGGAGTAAGAGACTTGAAAAAAAAGAGTAATCTAAATCTAGAATGGAAATCGATGAGTATTTAAAAATTTCAAAATTCGAAAAACTCAATTTTTTTCCAACATTTTTATATTTTTTTCAAAAAAAGTCCCTCATTTTCTTGCCAGCCCGGATTTGAGTAACTCATTTTTTGTTACATTTTTAGCTGCTCAGATTTGGCTGAAACTCACGCCACAAGAATTTTTCTCTTTCGGTCTACAGCTAATCCGCAGTCGGTTTCAGTCATTTTTTATGCTAGGAAATGCCGTCCTTAAGGACGAATAATTATCTGGAAAGAAGCAAAGAACAATGATTTTTTACTGCAGGTTATTGTTGATTGGCGATTTTAACGTTCTTAACTTTTTAGCTAAACAGAAGAACAGCAGGGTGGTTTTATCGAATGACTTTCAAAAAATCTATTTCAGTGCAACAACATTTTTATCCCGACGGTAGCTCGGTGGGCTCCATCTCTGTGACTTCAAACTCAGAGGTCCGGAGATCAAATCTCGCCGGGAGAGGTGGCTTTTCTCTATGCGCTTTCTAGTACACTTTCGCTTGGCATCTACTAACCGAGCGGTCACGTCAAGGGAAAAAGTGTGAAATGGAGGAAGTCACCAATAGTACAGGCGGTACGGAGCATATTTCATAACAATCCTGCATTTTATAAAGAAAGCGAAGCACTTTGCACAGTGACTCTTGGAACCATTTCGAGCGATTTGACCCGCAGCACCCGATAATTCGTCCCTTAGGGGGGCTATGGGGGCCCTCCAAATTTTCAAGACGCAAGAACTTTCACAAAACGATCATTGAGTATCGTCATGTGTGTCATGAAATGAGCTTATGGGTCTATTGAAAATTTTCTCAGCAATTATCGTTGTGTCCGGTCCATTCTTCACACTTGAAAAAAAAATTCTTCAGCAGATGTCAAAAAAACTGTTTTTATTTTTTAATCTACGTAAGGAAACGATAAACTCATATGTTTTGTTCAGTTTCCAAACAAATCGCATTCCGTGAGCCCAATTATGAAGACAAAATTTTTCTAATGGTATTTTCCAAAGAAGTGGTGTCCTCTTCAGTACACCTTTTTCAACAGTATTTTTTTCAATGCTCCCACTGGATAACAGTGTTAATTTTCACAGGTATGAGAAGCTTGAAGTCTTTTCTTAGTAATTTGGATGCAACAAGGCTTCAAAACGCGCAAGGGAGCCCTAAAAAAATTTTTTCTGCTCGGCTATCAAATTTTTGGCATGTTGATTTTGTAGTAGGGGAGAAGTGGACAAAAATTCATTCTCGGTCGCGCGGGCGGCAGCGGCGGTTTCATTCTAGCGGCAAATATATTTACGCACAACGACTCTGTATTCCGTTGTACTGCGGGAAAACTTGGCACAGGAGTAGCTTGTACCAAAGCAAGTGATTTGGCCCGCAGCACCAACATTTTTTACTCAGGGTACTCTGCATCGTGACCATTCTTCAGAACATGACCCACAATGCAACTGTTTCTGTTATAAGAGCTGATGCGTCGACTTGATGGTCATTTCTGTGCAATGTTTATTGGTAAAATCGAGAGCTGTAGTCTGAAATAGATGAAAAATTTATTCAGTAGCGTATAACTGTCATATTCTTGTTATAATGTTCAACAGAATTCAAGAAATTAATTGAGTATTGCTTCTGCGCTGTGCCCAGCCTTTAATAATAAAAGCGAGCAAAACACTCGAGTTCCAGTCATTCAAGATTTATTTGGAAATTATTGAATATAAACTTGAAACATCTCCACCCTCGTCTCCACCAGTACTTCCTAACCTCTTCAGAATTCTTCCTCCTCTTTTGAAACTTTTCCGGTCTCCGATATAGCCATACTGGGACCAAATACAAAAATGTTCAGAAGTTTGTATAAGCAAAAAAATACGTACTTGAGTTTCAGCTCATTGCAGTCCACCCATACTTCTGCAATATGTATCCAGACCGCCGGCGACCAGTTTACAACTCCTTTTGAGCCCCAAGAGGACAGCGAAGAAAATCTATGATAGCATCAGTTTGGCCCCAGATATGTCCAACCCGATAGAAATGTTTACTGTATGCCTCAGGCAAGGTATCAAAAGTGGGTGTTATGGCATGCAGCAACCGCTTCGTCCATGTCGCAAAGAGATCTTTCTGCGCCGTGTGCAATAATCATCGACTTGCAATAAGATATTCCCCCCACGACATACCTGATTTCTAATTTTTGATGTCAAACCAAGTCTTCTACATGTATTTCTGTTATAACCTTTAACATAATTCAAGAAATGAAGTGTTGCTCCTGCGCCGTGCCCAGCGTGGGCCTTGAGTAATAAAAATGAACAAGGTACTTAAATACTCTAGGTCCATCAACATGATTGAGCAATTTTGGAAATAAACTTGGAACATCTCCCCGGCTAGATGTAGTCCCCGGCTAGATGTATTTATTTCTCAACCTCTCCAGAATTTCTCCTTCTCTTTTCCGACACTTTTTTAGATGCCGCCATACTGAAATCAAATACAGGGAGATTTATATTATGATAATAAAGTACCCCATTGGAATGACAATAATAGCGCCTCTGTTTTTTAGAAAGGCTCTGAAATACCCAAGGAGTGGCGAAGAACCCACCTTTTGTTGCAGCATCCTCCTTTGCATATTTTGCATTGAAGCGTACATAGAAGTCTGGCTTTTCGACAAGTATACATTATTGTTTTGCAGTCAGTCTTACGTTTTGCAGCTGTTGAAATTTGAAAGTTCTTAAAGGTTTACACAAAAAAAAGGAAAACGTACTTGTGTAGCTCACTGCAGTCCCCCCACACTTCAGCAATCAGTGTCCAGACTGGCGACCAGCTCTCATCGATTTTCTTCCAGCCCCAAGAGGACGGCAAAAGAACGTCTCCGAGAGAGTCAGCTTCAGAGTCGGAGAGCAGAGTCAACACACGAAATGCGGAAGTCACTTTCTCCGTGCTCTTCAAGGTCTTCCATGCGTTTGGACGAAAATAACGAGGTGGTATCGCAACCAGAGAACGCGTGAAAGCCTTTCAGAGCAAAAGATTTCTCTTCGCCCAAACCTTCTGCAATCCGATGGATAGCGATGAATCTTTTGTGCAGTCCGCTACCGAGTATTGCCCACAGTTTTGGAAGTTCTTGAGAGCGAAGAGACAAGAAAAACGATATACCCAATACGACAACATCCGTAACAACAGTGAGGAAAACAATACTCTTTCCTCCGTGAGACACCAATCCCTGATGTGTAAGATTATGCGGCCATCTGCCATGTCTCCTATGGTAACTTCAACGAATGAAGTTGACGCATCAGCAGAGGAAAAAATCGTTCCCTGCATATATTTGTGACAACTGGTGCCCAATATGAATCACAGAGAGCATTCGATCCTAAAAAATCGAAGAGCTACACTTTGTTCTTCGAATTTTTAAGGAAGTCGGCCCAGTTACGAGGAACTACTCGCATTTAACACTTCATTGATTTCTTGAATTCTGTTGAACATTATAACAAGAATATGACAATTACGCTACTGAATAAATTTTTCATCTATTTCAGACTACAGCTCTCGATTTTGCCAATAAACATTGCACAGAAATGACCATCAAGTCGACGCATCAGCTCTTATAACAGAAACAGTTGCATTGTGGGTCATGTTCTGGAGAATGGTCACGATGCAAAGTACCCTGGGTAAAAAATGTTGGTGCTGCGGGCCAAATCACTTGCTTTGGTACAAGCTACTCCTGTGCCAAGTTTTCCCGCAGTACAACGGAATACAGAGTCGTTGTGCGTAAATATATTTGCGGCTAGAATGAAACCGCCGCCGCCGCCCGCGCGACCGAGATTGAATTTTTGTCCACTTCTCCCCTACTACAAAATCAACATGCCAAAAATTTGATAGCCGAGCAGAAAAAAATTTTTTTAGGGCTCCCTTGCACGTTTTGAAGCCTTGTTGCATCCAAATCACTAAGAAAAGACTTCAAGCTTCTCATACCTGTGAAAATTAACACTGTCATCCAGTGGGAGCATTGAAAAAAATGCTGTTGAAAAAGGTGTACTGAAGAGGACACCACTTCTTTGGAAAATACCATTATAAAAATTTTGTCTTCATAATTGGGCTCACGGAATGCGATTTGTTTGGGAACTGAACAAAACATATGAGTTTATCGTTTCCTTACGTAGATTAAAAAATAAAAACAGTTTTTTTGACATCTGCTAAAGAATATTTTTTTCAAGTGTGAAGAATGGAACGGACACAACGATAATTGCTGAGAACATTTTCAATAGACCCATAAGCTCATTTTATGACACACATGACGATACTCAATGATCGTTTTGTGAAAGTTCTTGGATCTTGAAAATTTGGAGGGCCCCCATGGCCCCCCTAAGGGACGAATTATCGGGTGCTGCGGGTCAAATCGCTCGAAATAGTTCTAAGAGTCACTGTGCAAAGTGGTTTGCTTTCTTTATTAAATGCAGGATTGTTTTGCCTACCGCTTGTACTACAAAGAAAGGGCGCTTATAAGCTAGTACTTGATGCGCCCCTAAACACCTAATTAAAAAAAAAACATTCGCAACTGGGGTGAAAGGGTGCTGGACCTTCTTTTTGTAGATTTTCAGGGTGTCATTTTGAAGTGAGTGGATGAGGATTTCTGGTGGATGCGGACGCATACCATCCTTCGTTAAGTTTCACTTTGAGTGTGAAAGTGTGAGCTTTACAGGCGAATACCTATACAGTTCAATGGGATTATACAAATGTTGCCGTGTACGATTTCAAAAGAACCAATTTCCTTGGGCTGTACGATTCATTACTCCACACAGTGCCGGATTAGTACGCAGTGGCGCCCTAGGCTGATTCATTTCGGCGCCCCCCCCCCTTCACTTTTGGAACTACAACAATTGATGAAAAAAATCCACCTTGATTTTTTCTTCAAATTTTAATAGTACATTTGAATAAAAAAATGTATAGGCTGTTCAAGAACAGAACAGAACTCACATATCACATTGTAGACAGAATACAATCATAGAGTAGCACACTGTAAGTACCTAGGTATGTCAAATGTTAAACACTAGTGACCACTAGTGACTGAATAGACCCTTTCAGCCTGTGGGCAGGTGATTTTCATTTCTATATATTGGTAAAGGTCTGTCTCCTTAAAAAAAGTCATTTTATGTTGTTTCAAAGATGGTGGGTAACATCCATTCGCTTCGTCGCTTGAGCTATGAACGCAAATACAACCTTTTTCCCGGTGTCTTACGCTGACGCCGTGGGGCAAGACCTTCCACCTTCTCAACGGTTCACTTTCGAGTACAGTTACTAGTTTGTTATAAGCAAAGGTGCGTAAGCAGTCACCCTATTAAGATTCAATTATTTTATTCATAATTTATCAGTTGCCAGCATATCAATTCATTTTTTCTACAGCATTTCTTCACTTGGGAGTGGATGTCGAAAGGTACTTTTCCAACTTTTCTAGCTGGTCTAAAATTATTGCAACAATATGGAAGATGAAACTACAACATTTTTCGTGAATTTCGCCTTTTATCCAGGCGCCCTAGGCTGCAGCCTACTTAGCCTATTGGTTGATCCGTCACTGACTCCACACCAACACACATTGTCTCTAGAGTCTGGATGTCGCACGTGAGATATACACCTATATACAGGGTGAGTCATTGATATGGGCGAGATCAATTACACCTACGCCGTTAATGATATCGAAATGAACCAAACGGCACTGCAAACGGGAGGTCAAAGTGCAGTTTGTAAAATTATTTTGCTCTATACAGGATGCCCTATTTTTGCAGAGCAGTTTTTAAACCAGTTTTTTCAAACCATTTTTTTCAATGGCATCCCCTGTATATTTCCACATGTTTAGATTCGCTTTTTCTCAGGCATCACAAATTCGTTCAGTTTTTGTAATTCGCTTCGACCGTTCAGAAGTTATAGAATTTTTAAAAAAAATTATGCTATTGTAGGCATTAACTGAAAAAATCGCAAGGCACTTGGTTTGAAGGATATCAAGTTGGGACTTGGTTCATGTCTAAGCAAGAACCTAGGGTATCTTTTGGCGGTAGAATCGCCTATTTCCGTTTTGGCATCACCTTGCTGTGACACATTGATTTTGGTGAATTTTAAAGGGCCATAACTTCATTTTTTTCGATAGCACTCCCTGTTTTTAAATTATTATTCGTATCAAGCGTCTTATTTTAAATCTTTTCCATTTCGTATGTTTTTCTCAAAAATGGTGGTTTGGAAGATATTTCGGATTTTCTGAAAAATGAGCACTCGATTCAACTTAGCGTGCTGCAAATCAACTAATTCTGACAACCAACGTCAAAGTGACTTCTATTATACGTCACTTCTAAATTTTCAGAAAAAAAATCAAGTGAAAATAAAGAATGCTCCACGGCCTCTTCAATTATTTCTTGCATATTTTCTCTGATATTGACTTCAGCTTCAATCTTCATACATCGTAAACAAAGTCCTAAAGAAAAATCGGGTTAGTCAAGTCAGGTGACCTCGCAGGCCATGGCACCGGATCAAGTGATCAACTTAAAAATCAAACTAATTCTAAATCCAAACCGCATCAACTAATTCTGACAACCAACGTCAATATGACTTCTGTTTTCTGTTGTACGTCACTTTCAAATTTTGACAAGAAATTATTATGTAAAAATAGAAAATCTCAAAATGTCGGAACAAGGAACCAAACAATATTATTTATTGAGGTAGTGCAAGAAATCAATGGTGATAACATTTACTAGTACATTTGCAATCATGAAAACTGTTCAAAATGACAATAATTCTTGTCAAAATAAAAAAAAAACGTACAATAGAAGTCACTTTGACGTTCTTTGTCAGAATAAGTTGATTTTCGTTGCACGCCGAGTTTAATAAATGAAATTTGTGTCCATTTTTCAGTAAATTCGGATTGTTTTCCAAACTATCAACCATGGATCTATCAACTTTTGAAAAAAAAAACACAAGAGGTACAAAAGATGTGAAATGAGACGCTTGATACGAATAAGAAATAAAAAACAGGGAGTGCTATTTTAAAAAAATGAAGTTATGGCCCTTCAAAATTTCAAAATCAATGTGTCACAGCAAGGTGATGTCAAAACGGAAATCGCCTTACGATTTTTTCAGTAAGTGGCTACAAATGCAATAATGTTTAGAAAAAATTCAACAACTTCTGAACGGTTGAAGCGAATCGCAAAAACTCAACGAATGCTGAACGAATTTATTTGTAATGCCTGAGAAGAAGCAAATTCAAACATGTGAAGATATACAGGCGATGCCATTCAGAAAATCGGTTCAAAAACTGCTCTGCAAAAATGGGACACCTGTCATTTGGCCGCCATCTTTGATCCGCCATTTTGAATTTCTCTGAAAGTCGTCCGATTTGAGTGAAATTTGCAGGCGATGTGAACTTCATCAAGATACATCCAATTTTCGATGATTGATGCCTCGCCGCCATCTTGTATTCTCCATATTGAACTTATTTCATAGTGATAGAACTAGGAAAATTATGCCTCAATGAAAAAAATACATATATCGATGTGGTGCAAACGCCAATCGAATGCGTACTTGTCCACCATATGAAGTTGACCAATGATTTTTGTCACTTGGCCGCCATCTTTGATCCGCCATTTTGAATTTCTCTGAAAGTGGTCCGATTTGAGTGGAATTCGCAGGCAATGTGAACTTCGTCAAAAAACATCCAATTTTGGACAAACGATGCTCTACCGGCATCTCGGCCGTCATATTAAAAATTCTTATTACTGGAACGATTTTCATGGAGCTTGGAACTTACCCTTGTTTCGTATGATCATTCTTATTTTCCATCAGCTAAATTTCAACATTCCGCCACCATCTTGGCCGGCATATTGAAATTTCTTATGAGAGTTGACCGATTTTCATGAAACTTGGAACTCACCCTTGTCTAGTACGATCATTCTGATTTCCGAGCCAAATTTCATGATTCTGCCGCTATTTTGGCCAATATATTGGAGTTCTGCCCAAATAACGGTAGAACCCTAATTAACATCTTGCGTTCACTAATCCTTTGAAAAGGAAGTGCGCTACTGAGCCTCATGCCCATGAGGCATATTCGCTTGTTTTTCAATATTCTTGGTCGATAACACTGATACCATTACTAGGGCAAAATAGGTTGGACTGTTCTCTCACACTATTTCAAGATTTTAAATGCGGAAACGGAATAATCAAGAATGTCAAAAATGTTACTGTGACAGTGTCATTTGGAACATGCTCGCTAAAACTTTCGCATCCTTTAACTATGGCCAATAGAGTCGAACAAGGTTTCGAAGAGACTTACTCCAGAAATCTCTCATAATACTGTCTCAATCGAAATGATTCATTTCACCAACTGAATTCTGACTTTGACTGCAATTGTGAAAACTAATTTATTGAAAATTCTCAACTATTTATCCGTCCGTTGTGTCAATCGATGTACGTGTTGAAGAAACTTCGAAGTTTTCTCTAATTATGACCTCGCATACCTATATACCTACGCTTTTCCACAAGATCAAGTGGGTACTTGTCCGCATATCAAAAATTTCAACTCATAGATTCACAAATTCGTTGTTCATGCTTCGCTGCTCTTAAATTATCATCAATTGTAGTTATTTAAGGTTATGTAGGCAAGATTTTTATCAATTTCACATGCGAAAGCAATGGACTATCGATTAGCGTTTGTACTAGATCGATAGGTTTTCTCCCTGAGGAGTAGTTCGCGTGATGGACGGACGGACAAAGTGTACCTAAGAGCGCCATTCCCTGTGGGAAAGTGCGCTGAAAATAAATCCAGGTTTCGAAACTTTACCCTTTTTGTACCTATGTATAACTAATGGGCTATGGCCCTAACTCCTTACATGGTTCATTCAAAACTCCATTTACTAGAATAAAAGTTACTTTTTGTCACTATTTTGTTCAACCTGACAGCAGGGAAATCTCACCAAAAAACCAGCAAACAACGACAGTAAGTGTTTCAGCTTTCTCTCTGTGTTCCTTTTGAAAGGACCACCGAAGCGGAGAAAAAACCAATCGCGATCGTGATTTCCGCTTTGTTATAACGCTTGACCACTTTAATCCGGTGTGTTTCGAACGGCCTCACGTTCTCTTTTAATATAAAAAGACGCGCTCTTAAAGCGTCTTGCAATATTATTTTTGCACGATACGCGCTACGCACACATAAGAGCTATTCAGAGAAGGTAAGGCAAATTTTTACAAATTGCTTCTTTTATTATATTGGAAACCGAGTAATATATTGCAGTCGAGTATGCATGAACAAGATTCAGGTGGCGTTCAAGCACACAACATGAAACCCATACTTGTTTGGAGTTTATGTAGCGTTGAGCCCCTTGTTTATCATTAAATTTCATAACGGACATTTTATTACCTGCCATATCCATCCAGGCATTTCCTCACAAAATTGTTGCACCCTTATTCTCAGTTCAGTAGCGTAACTGGGGGGAGGGTGATTAGAATGAAGATTTTTCCTTTAAAAGCGCTTTTTTGACGCCTTGAACAATTTCTGTCTTAAATATTTATAAGTAGGTAGCTATTATTGAAAAAAAAATGAAAAAAATTCAGTCAGAACTAGCTATCTGAACAAGATTTGAGTGAAAATAAAATAGTATTTTATCGCTCTGCACATTATAGGTCTTCGTCGACGTCGTCGAAACCAAGATATTGCGAAATGCAAAGTCTTATCTTCATCGCTACATCTATCATTATTCAGGGATTTTGTACGTCCTGTATACATGCTGATTATAAAAGTAAATCTGCGGCTCCGCTCCAATCTCCGACTAAAAAATATGTACCATAATAATATCTAAGTATATCCCGTTCACTTTTTATTTTCAGTAGAATAACTTTTTGGACCAAAAATTAAGTGACAAGCTGGGAGCGCTGGAAGAATACGGCTGATGGCCGCTGATAGTTTCGCTCCAAAACTTTGCAGGTGCCATTAGCCGTAGCCGTAGTCCCCCAGCTTGTCACTTTATTTTTGCTTCAAAAAGTCATTCTACTGAATTTAAAACGTGAACGGCATATAGGTATAGGTGATAAATGGTACGACAGAAGCGAGAATCGAACCGAGAGAACAGGAATTATGTAACAGGGATCCCGAATTACGGAACAACGGGAAACAAAGCAGTTCAACCTACTCTGGGGTTCAACCAGAGGAAGAGATTCAACCGTACGAAAAAGGTGAATTCGAAAATCAAGCCCGAAAAGGACCAGGAAGACCCAGAAGAACTGGACGGCCCTGATGGAACTTGTAGTGGGAAACTAGACAAGAATCTTCGGTGATAATGATTATTATGCTTTCAAATTCAAGAAAGACGTTTTCACCAAAGAACATCCAAAACCTAAACATCTTTCTTGCGTAGAGATGTTGAAAATGGAGGAAGAATGGCCAAAGAATACTCTTTCCAAGTGTGAAGAATGAAACGGATACGAGGACAATTGCGGTCAACATTTTCAATAGACTCTTATTGAGCTTCCTTCATGACACACATGACAATACTCAATGGTCGTTTTGTAAAAGTTTCTGCATCTTCAAATTGTGGGGGACCCCCCATTTGCCCCCTCAGGACAAAATTTTGAGTGCTGCGAGATTTTCAAGTTACTATGTCGCGTTTTGCATCGATCGCAAGCAGTTTAAATTAACACCCCTGTGATTGTCGGGTAGGTATTGAATTTTAATCTTGTCAAAAGAAAGCTGAAGTTTCACTCTTTTATTTGAGAAAAAGAAAATGGAGTTCCGATAAGTAACTTTTTTGTAATTAACGAATCAAAACGGAACACTCTTAATTTGTCACCCTTCACATTCTACATTTAATTTGATAATCAAGTTTAATTTCAGTTGCCGTTCCTATTGACTGAATACATCTTTTCACAATAATTGGGCTCAAATGTTTTGTGCCGTGAAAAGTAGAGAGCAAAAAGGAAGAGACGATCCCCTCCACCACCTGAACGGCCTCACATCCAACATTTACGCCACTGGCTATATTTTTGGCGTGAAACGACTTTATCTTTTATTGTTCAATAGACTTGATTTGATAATAGGCAGTACGCAGCATTTGTTAGAAATCCACTGCATTTTGTGGATTTCAACGACGCCAAAAACGTCAAAACATGACCTTGAAACGCCGTCGAGTTTTCTGTCGCCTATACCTAATTGGAGTTGGAGAGGGCAATGACTGAGGTTTCAAGAAATGAAGCGCATTTTGAAATTACACTTTTAACAATGAATCAACTTGTTTTCAATGCCAACGCCAAACGCCATTTCTAACTGAAAAGTGACATTATTTATTCAAAAATGATGGTTCATAGGATGATTTCCTGTAAACGGTGCAACTAAGGAAAACTATTATATAAATTGGCCTGAAAATATTGGAAGCAAAGAATTAACAGTTCCTCTGTTTTATTTCTAATATACCTAATTATTGCAGAATAGAGGTTTGAGAGAGAAATAAAGTGCATTCTGAGAACAGACTCCTGAAAAAATTACGTTTTGAAACAAAAATTAATTCCAAATGGACTTTCAACACTGATTAAATTCAGAGGGCCCACTACTGAGATGAGAGAAAAACAATAATTTGATTTTTTTTCACTGATCAAATTCGTTTTGAAGACTGCTATTTTGATGAACCCCCTGGAGCCAGATATGCCAAGACCATATCTAACTCAGAAAAGTAAAATAAATTTCTGGGGAAATTTTGTTCGGAAAGAAGCTCCTGAAATGGACTTTAAACATTAGAAATCAGGCATAGCTGCATACCAATAAAATTAAGACTTTCCATTGCTTGTTGCGATCCAGAAAAGAAAGAAATGGAATTGATTAAAGATAGATGGCCATGGATTTTAGATACAGAATCAACAGAAATAATGAGCCCTAAAGTTCTAATTTCCTTCAATAATCAACCCACAGGAACTCCGAAAACAGGATGTAGAAAAATGTACCCTCCGCCCCCCATCGTTATCATTAACTACAGCGATCAAAACATCAACAATAACCTGGAGGTATGTTGTCGGTATAAAACGCGCAAAACATTTTGTTGTTTACCACACAGGGGTGGTGCTACCGTCCCCATTTCTCTGCTTTTCGCATTATTTACACTCGAGAATTTACAACGTCTATGTGTTGATGCCTCCCAAATTCCAAGATGTACCAAAGACCTCGCCATAAAATTCACTATTTCCAATTTTTTCTAAAATGAGGGTTCACTTTAATGAAGTCTCGGAGTAAAAAAAAGCAACATGGCACAAGAGTGGCATCTACCAGCATTTAATTTTATGCTGGAATGGCAATTACTGGGGCTAATAGGGATTGGAGGGATAATCCGGATGATCATAAATTCGGATAATAAAGTTTCAAGGGGTCGGGGTATACATGATTCGATACCTACCCGCTCTTTTTTTATAGCGTTGTAGAGTGATGTTTGATCAAACAAATTTTACAGCCCTCTCCTATATAGACTATGTACGTGTATTAAATGATACGTATTTGCTTTTCTTATTATAAGAGTTCAGTACAAAAAAACTCCTTAAACCGACATGAACGAATGGGGAAGAAAGACCTATCGCGGCTTTGTGAATTTTAATTTACCATTGACAGCGGGTCGCGGCACGTGTGAACTCGTGGATAAGTAATCGAATCCCATTTCATGCTGTTCATTCGACAAAAGTGGAATATTTGTTTTTTTTTTGTTGATTTTCATACGTGCGAGTTTTTCTCGATATATAGGTAGGTATAGACAATACAAATAGAAAAGACCATATGTTATCACCACCGTCGTCACGGATATTGGGGCATCAAAAATCAGCCAACCTTTTTTTGAATGATGGACTCGCCTGGTTCCTACGCAACCGTAAAAATCCGTGACAACATATGGTCTTTTCTATTTGTATTGTCGATACTTAGCTGAGTTATGCTTCTGTGCAATTTGAGTCGTCAAGTCCTCGTAAAAGCTGCCAAGCTGACCCTTCAGCCATTTTAAGTTTTTATTACCACTCTGGCACTTGATGATTCGCTTACCGGTCGGTCAAATATTGCATCTTCTTCATGAATGGTGGATGCGCCGACAATAAGTGGCAAGTCAATATCTTCTTATCTAGTGGTTACAAAAACAAAAACTAGTCCTGAATAATAATGTTTATCCAATCCTATTAAATAATGCACGCATTATCACGCGCGCATACAAGCCTGCATTTTTCAACAAGACTGATGGATAAAGCATAGTATTCTACTCGCGGGTAATGGCTATTACTCATTCGGATGCTAAACGATACTCGCCAAGGCTTGTGTCGGTAGACTGCATCCTCATGAGTAAGAAGCAATCATCACCCGCTTGTTGAATAATACAGGGTGGTGAAAATTTCGATGCTCACCATTGGTATCTTGGAAACGGTAAGAGATACGAGGTCGGTTAAATTAGAAAAAAGTTGCGCATTTTTGTGGCGATTGAGAATCTGAAAAGAAACTTTGAATATTTTGATTGGTTCACGATTTATCACGAAAAAACTGAAAATTTTGATTTCAGAAATTATTTTTTATCTTTCCAACCATTCAAGCTATTTCAATCAAACTTGATAGTTTTATGTTTTTGATCACTCCGAGTCGATCAACGTTGACATAAATTTTCCAGGCCTTCTAGATGTCAAATTATGATAGTCAACTTTTGTTTTTCTTATGAACGCCATATTGGATTTTTGCACAAATAGATAGAGAAAAAAATTAGCTTTCCGAATTAGTAACATTCGGATATTTCAAGCGTCAAATTTTGAAATTTTCGTAAATTATTGACAAAATCGGGAATGCTTTGAAAAACAATTGAAATATTATCAATAGCAACAACAAAAAAGTGACAGATGGTGTGCAATTGACGTATCTAACTTCTTAATCGTGTTTTGTGCTTGTTTGTACCGGTAGTTCATAAATTGAATGGGTCAAGGGTGTCTGTGAGTTCAAAAACGTCTGTCGGAACTAGCATATCGTTCTTGTTAAAGTTGAAAAAATTTATTAAAAAAGGAGCAAGGATTACCCTAGTTTCGACAGACGTTTTTGAATTTACAGGCACCCTTGACTCATTTGATTTATGAGCTCTCGGTACAAACAAGCACAAAACACGATTAAGAAGTTACGGCTCGATACCAAGTTGGGGCTGAGACCGCCGTAAGTGCCGTTACCATAGCAACGGCGGATGCCAACCAATCAGACCGCGCTGTATTTGGCGAGTTACGCCGTCCCAAACTTCGCGCCTGCAACTTGGCATCGAGCCCTTAGATACGTCAATTGAACACAATCTGTCTTTGTTCTGTTGTTGCTATTGATAATATTTCAATTGTTTTTCAAATAATTCTCGATTTTGTCAATAATTTACGAAAATTTCAAAATTTGACGCTAAAAATGTCACAAAAAGAACATGTTGGTTACTAATTCGGAAAGCTAATTTTTTTCTCTATTCATTAGTGCAAAGATCCAATATGGCGGCCATGAGAAAAACAAAAGTTGACTATCATAATTTGACATCTAGAAGGCCTGGAAAATTTCTGCCAACGTTGATCGACTCGGAGTGATCAAAAACATAAAACTACCAAGTTTGATTGAAGTAGCTTGGAAGGTTGGAAAGAATAAAAAATAATTTCTGAAATCAAAATTTTCAGTTTTTTCGTGATAAATCGTAAATCAATCAAAATATTCGAAGTTTCTTTTCAGATTCTCAATCGCCACAAAAATGCGCAACTTTTTTCTAATTTAACCGACCTCGTATCTCTTACCGTTTCCAAGATACCAATGGTGAGCATCGAAATTTTCATCACCCTGTATACTATTATTATTTGTAGTTCTTGAATATGTTAGTCACATGTTTGTATATTTCATAACACACAGGTGTTCAAAAAAACATTGAAATTTTTGCGACACTCTGTATTTTATTGTTGTAGTCTATGTAGTTTTCTCTTCTAGTTACAGAAATGTGTGACACATGTGGGTTTCTCTTCAAATAACTTCTCAAAAATAATTGCGATGATAGTATTCTAGGCAGCCAGGGGATACACTACACTTGATGTTAGAGCTATAAAACTCGGTGCATTCTTTTCAGAAACTGTTTGAAACAATTCTGCCCGAGGTGCCAGAAAAATCATAGCTGCGTTCAAAATGGTTGTGGTTATAACAGTTTCAGAATAGTTGAAAATATGGGAGTCGACATTCTCCGGGACATAATCGGATGAGTACGAGATTTTCACATATTAAGGGCGCCAAATATTCATCAAGCCACACATCTTCATGAATGGTGGATTCGCCGACAAGAAGTGACAATTTAATATTCTCATCTCTCTTTCCTATGATTATAAAAACCAAAAACAGTCCTTGATAATTTTTCCTGTAGTTCTTGAATATGTTCATCACATGTTTGTATATTTCATAATATACAGGGTGCTCAAAATTATATCCATTTTGGACGCAGCGATAATTTTGATTGGCGCTTCAGGTAGAATTGTTTCAAACAGTTCCCCAAATAAGTGTACCGAGTTTTCACAGCTCTTACATGAAGTGTAGTGTATAGTGTATCCCCTGACTGCCTGTAATACTATCTTCGCAATTGATATTTATCCATTTTTGGGGAGTTATTTGAAGAGAAACCCATATCACACATTTCTGTAATCAGCATAGTAGGATGATAGACTGAAATACTTGATTCAATACGGGGCGAGTGTCGCACTGTCGCAAAAATTCAAATATATTTCTTTTAGCATCCTGTAAATTATGACATAATTATGTGTAATCCAAAGAACATGAGTATTCGAAAACTACGGGAAAAATGATCAAAGACCATCATGATCAAGTTTTTGTTTTTTCCTCGCGGTTTTTTTTTAATATCTCCAAGGGAAAGCTTTTGGTGGAGAGTAGGGTTTCATTTCGGAACTGCTCCTCGGGTGGTCTTGGGCAAACCCCCCGAGTATTCATGCCACCAGCCGGCGGTACGGCAATGTGTAGAGGAACACCAGCAGCGTGGTCGGGAGGCAGACGAAGTCAGGAACACCGGCGCAGGAAGCGTGGATGTATCGGACATCCGCACCTGCGGTTCGGGGGTGAAAGACGGAGTCAAGGTCAACCGTGCGCTTGTCGGCCCTAGTTCTTGGATGGGCCGACATCCAGGTACCACATTGCGGCTCGGTGGGTACGGCTGGTGTGGGAGAATGGTACAATGGGCCCAATAATGAGGCCTACGTGCCAGGTAAAACTCTGTTCCACCAACTCCCCAAAATGGAATCCAGAATCCAGGGTTTCATTTCACGCGAGCATGCACACAGAAAATTGAGCATCTGTCGCGATTATTGTGGTTGGCGTCAGTTAACTAGGCTAAATTTGAATTGGAAATTGCAGGTATGTACTGTTACATATTTCGCGTACGGGTTCGTTTCAATACATACTTTGTTCATTTCTGCGTACTACAAAAAATACACGCCAAAAATCATCTACGCTTGGGAGTATCGTTGAGATTATCGCTTTCTATCGCTCTCGATCACTTCCAATTCAGTACGGGTGTAGGTCGAGGATCGGTGCCTTATACAGGGTGATAGGTACCGATTATTAAAAAAGTTGAATAGACATAAAACTCATGCTCCTAAAATGCTTCCTTAAAAAGATACAGGGTGTTGAAGTTGACTTTTTTAAATCGGTTTTTCACCTTTACTTTTGAACCGTTGAAGCGCTTTTATTAAATTCGAATCAAAGTTCACTCAAATAAGTCTCCATCGGAAAATAATACCGTGATTCATAAAAATTTTTCATATGGGGTATAGATAATGGGGGGAAGATCCCTTTTTTCTCCCCTATTTTCACCTCCCCTAACTATTTTAAATTAGGGGCATCTAATTTAGAAAAAAAATTATTCCTGCAAAGTTTTGATCAGAGGCTTCGTTTTCAAGATATTTGGGTTCGAAACTTTAGAAAACACCTCAAAATCGCGGCTTTCAATGATCTAAAAATAAAAATCCAAGAAAACCCATGATTCCTCAACTGGAATGAGTTTTCTAGATGTTTAAAGTTGATTTAGTGCCATTTTCCGCCAAGAAACGAAGTGTTTCCAGAGAAAAACAATTTGGGCTCTGGAAAGTGTCGATTTCGAGATGTTCTCCAAAGTTCAAACCTCAAATATCTTTAAAATAAATCCTCCAATCAAAATTTTGCAAGAGTAACTTTTTATTTTAAATTGAATGGGGAGATAAAAATCGGGGAGAGAAAAAGAGAACTCTCCATATTACCCACCCCCATGAAAATTTTTGATGAATCGCGGTATTATTATTCGATGGAGACTTACTTTAGTTAAAATTTGATTAAAATCAGTCCAACGGTTCAACAGTTACGGTGGAAAATCGATTTAAAAAAGTTAATCCCAACACCCTGTATCTTTTTGAGGAAGCATTTTAGAACCATGAGTTTTACTTCTATTGGGTCTTATTTTTGATGAAGAATCATCCCTTAAAATTTGTAATAATCAGTACCCAACATCCTGTATAGGTCCGTCTAATTAATCTCGAATGTTCCATAGTTAGGTCCTCGAGCAAATTCCTCAGTGACCCGGCATATGGCTACTTAGCGACTTCCGAATAATCTTACACCTTTCGCGTGCAATCCAAACGTGCGGTGAATCCGGAACCTCCGCCAAAATGAACAGATGTGTCTTGACCCACTGTTAAAGGCTCCATTCCGCTCCACGGGCAAAAGCCTACACGCGTGTTCTAGAATGCACTAGAGCTCCGCACTTGTACACTGCGACCTAATGGGAAGAGTCTAGAGAGATCACGTGCTCTCCAGAATCGCCGCTTGTAACCGTACTTATCTATGCTTCCCTCTCTACTGGCAGAAAAGCACAAATAACGTTCGGTATGAGCAAACCGGGTTTAATTTCGGGAGTTTATTGAATGCAGTATTTAAGCAAAATTGATTTACAATAGACGCTATGCACAAAGATTGATTTCATTTATAAAATGAAGTGAAATTGATAAAATACCTGAGAGCAAGTCACCAGATATCTACCCCCGAAACGCTTCAAATCAAACCCTTATCCAACCGTTCTAGCCAACGATGGCGATGGCTGTAGCAGAATTTCTGCTGGATGATTGAACTTAGCTTGTAACAAACAGGGCAGGAGCTGCACGTGGAGTAGCAGGACGAAGTTATACTCTTGTCAGGAGCACGGCCTTGTACCAGTGTAAGCAATGTCAAGGACGAATCGACAACTGAAGAATCCAATCTTCCACGGCGCAGCGGTAAGCGCCGAGAGCGTTGCTTCTTGCAGACCTGAGACTGGGAAGTAGCAGGATGAGGAACTGGACTACTGGAACTATGCTATGAGTTGAACGGCACCACTGGGAGCAAGTCTGCGACGTATGAAACCAATCTCCCACGGTGCGAGCGCGATTAATCCCAGCTCGATGGACCATTATTATGTTATGTGTTCGGAATCTTTCCACTGAAGTTTTTCCAAGCCTGGGGTTTCATATCAAAATAAGTGTACTGTATTACTTTTTGATCATTTTTGTATAGTAACCCAACACAGGTACAAAATTGGTACAAAAAAAGCCTGTGCAGTTATTTTTGAAAACAAAACTTTCGAACTTTTCGACTAACAATAAATAATTATGTGTCTTGTAGGTAGGTCAATATAGCCTTCCAAATGAAATTGTTCCGTGCTGTCATTCACACTACCGGCGCGGGAACTTTTAATCTAAATCGCGGTCTATTTTTGTTCAATCTGCGGATAAAACGGAAGGGCAATTTTTCACCATCGGGGACTTCAGGGCACGCGTTGGTTTGGATAAACAGAGTATCGCATAGCCGTCATTGGGGATTTAGTGTTTGATGCTTTGCGCGTTGTGGCTAAAAGACGATTTTTTTTTTGTCATGTTCATCAAACCTATGAGCATCAAGCAAGCCAGCTCTATGATATCACACACCAGTTACAGGATAAGCACCTTATACCCACTTCTGTCTAGAAAAAATACAGGCCATACGAGAAGTATAATGGGAGTATAGAGATATAGGGACATTCCAGAGACCCTCTTCACATGTCACGTATCGATGCCGAACATTAAATTTCCTGAAACTGGATAAGAAGATTTTATTAAATTCCTAATTCTAAATTTACTTCTATGCGCATGTAGGGTGAGATACCTAAGGTAATTCTGGGATAGGTGGTCCATCCGAGCTTAGATTATGGTCCACGCGAATATTTCTTGTACAATATTCAAATTACACGCGCCCAGCCCCATTGTCATCGTAAGCGTGCGGCTCGCCGGGTGCGGGCCATCTATCCGAGAATTACTATATACTGACAGCCAGATTCCATGTTTTTGTTGTGCCGTTTTTTTCGATCAAAAGATACTCACTTTGATATTTACCTACCTTTGAAGCGACGTCGTGAAATGTAAAATTGAAAGTTATTTTATTTTTTTCTGCGTCTACTTATTTTATTTTTTTCTGCGTCTACTTTTTCTCTCCAGACTCGCTGATTCCTGAGATGTGTTTCGCGAACTAAATATACTAAATATTCAATTTTAGGAAGACAAACTTTTCAATTTTCATTGCTGTACGAGTCTCTCTGTCTGGTTTACTGGAGTGGTAGTCCAGGCAATGGGTAGATCACCTTGCAAAAGGTAGCAGAGAGTCGAAAATTTGCGGTCTGGTACAGTTTTGTGTCCAATCCACTGTTCATCGCCATCTCACTGGCATAATTTTTTTTTTTTTTTTTTTTATTTAATTTGAACAAACGTCTTACAGGTTTTACCTATTTACAAGACGGGAGCAGCTATACCAATAAATAGGATGAAATTCAATCAAAATAATAATAAAAAGTCAAATTCACAACATTATTATACACACATAATTATTTACAAAGAATTATATACAGAGAACAAGAAATGGACCATTGTAGCAGACACTGACAAAATGAAATGAAAGGCAAAAAAAAAGGCAAAATACAAAAAAACAGCGACAGTGAAAAACTGACTATTTATTGGCGATGCCAGTGAAAATGTTCTTGATTAACCACACATTACTGCTGAAGATGTCGCAAGTGTCTTCAATGCAGGAATAGTTACTGATCATTTGATGAATAGGTGACGATGATAGTACATTGGTTCTTGCACAGGGCAGATGGAAAAGTTGATGACTGCGAAAGCAGTGTCCCGGCGCGCGCAACCCTATTTGGTGTAGCAGCTCGGAGCAGTCGATGCCACTGTTGACAATTTTGAGGAGAAATATGACCGAATGCATTTTACGCCTGTTGAGCAACGACTGCATATTGAACTGCCGCAAGAGATACTGCTGTGGTGTGCCCCGGTCAGGATATGAACCCGTTAACATGAACGTAGAGGTCTTGAGGAATCTTCTCTGCACCCTCTCTAACGAGGCTATGTGAACATTATACACTGGGGCCCACACGACCGAAGCGTATTCGAGGCGAGCACGCACGAAAGATGTATAAAGCGTCCGAAAAGTCATTATGTTGGACATAAACCTGCAACTGCGCAAGACAAAACCTAGAATTTTCAATGATTGCGTGACGGTAGATTCTATGTGATTTATAAATGTTAGTCTCGGATCAAAGACAACCCCCAAGTCCCTCACGGTGGCCGGCCTACTTAAGTTGATCCCATTGATGGAGTAATCGTATTTCAGAGGTGATGTTGTTCTGTGGTAAGTCATGATATTACATTTTTCAATGTTCAATGGCAACTGATTCAGGGTACACCACCCATACAAGATGTCAAGGTTTCTCTGCAGACTATGACAGTCTTCAATTGTGCGGATCGGTCGATACAGCTTCATATCATCAGCGTATAGCAAATAATCTATGTCAAGGTCAGAGGTGATGTCATTGATAAATATGTTGAATAGGTCAGGACCCAGAACAGTTCCCTGCGGAACACCTGACGGCTGCGTGAAAGAGGAAGAACAGAAACCCTTATACTGCACATATTGAGAGCGGTCGCTCAAGTATGACCTGAATAAGTTTATAAGAGAGGTCGAGAAGCCGAAAAATTCCAGTTTTCTAAGTAGAAGTGAATGATTCAAACGGTCAAACGCTTTGGAGAAGTCTGTGTAAATGACGTCAACTTGTAATTTTTGGTCTAGATTATCAGCAATAAATTGAGTTAAACATGCTAAGTTTGTAGTAGTTGAGCGCCCAGACATGAAGCCATGTTGAGATGTTGTAATCAGTCTACTTGCATGAGAAGAAATATAATCATGTAGAACAAATTCGAATGATTTGGAAAAGTTGTTGATAATAGCGATGGGTCGGTAATTGTTGATATCATTTTTATTGCCCTTTTTGAAAACGGGACTCACTCGAGTTGTTTTCCAGCCCTCTGGATAAATCGACGTTTTTATAATCAGGTTAAATATGTAGTGAAGAGGAGTACAGAAGAAACTGGCGCAATCTCCTAGCAGGAAAGCCGGAATGAGGTCTGGGCCGGTGGTAAGTTTAGAAGGTATTCTTTTAAGAGATTCCATGACCTTAGATTCTGGAATTGATGTCAGGTGTATATAAGAGGAGGTCCTGTTATCCACTGGAAAGCTAGAGGGAGAGCAGGTGTTGGGTGATGTATTGAAATTTTTTAGGAATGAGTCGGCAAATGCATCAACCACCTCACTGGAGCTGCGCAATTCCGCGTCATCATAAATCATTACTGAGGGCAAGCTTTGATCCCTTTTTCTGGAATCAATATGAGACCAGAAAGCCTTCGGGTTGGCCTTTATGTCACGTTCGACACGAACACTGTATTTTTTGTGTGACTCAATAATGAGTGATTTGAGCTGAGATCTGAGTAGTTTGAATTCGGTATAATTAGCTGTAGTGGGATTTCTTTTGTATCTTTTCCAAGTGCGTCCCTTAATCTTGAGGAGCTTAATTATTCTGCTGTCATACCAAGCGGGGTATGTCCCACCTGACCTACCTCTCCTAGGCACGTGTCTATCCAGAATTTCGTAGAGCTTACCGTAGAGTGCAGTGACCGCGTTACTCGGGTCATCATATTCATGGAGAAAATCCCAAGCTGTGTCTGAAAGCTCACCGTACAGACTTAGAAAGTTTGCTTTCTTGAAATTGTAACCTTTGGATTGCACAGGTAACTCCGAATACATTCGAGAGGCAACATGGTCGAATTCAATCAAGAGCGCAGGATGGTGTGCGTCCTCGAGCAGGAGGATGTCAGGTGGCTCGGCGACATGACAGGAAAAATTACAAAGGACTAGGTCCAATAATCGTAGATTATGATTCAACCTTGAATTAACCTGAAGTAAGTTATGGAATGCACTCAAGTTATTTATTATTCGTACTTTGTGAGTATCCGGAGTAACACCATCCCTGCAGTCACAATATTCAGGAACATTATAATCCCCAATGATCAAGATATTATTACCCAACAATATATGCAGGTTCTCTAGTGCACACATTGTATTGTATATTGTACATTGTATATAATGAACCATTAAACAAAATATTGACTCTGCTGGAACTCTTGATAGCATTTGTAGCCACGCCGCCAGTGCTATTCTTGCAGTTAAAACAGATAACTCTTTCGGCAAACGTGTAATTTTTCCTAAAGGGTTCCTGAAGTAGAAATCACTTTTGATACCTTCCAAATTTTTCAAAAATTTGTGCAAGATTTGTGAGGGCAGCAGGGGATCAAAAACTCGCATCTGAGGGAAGGGAGCTGGAGACCCAGGGGCGTTCCTACCCATGGTGCCTATTGTGCGAACAATAGGGGCAGCCAAATTTAGGGGCAGCATTTCTTCGGCTAATAAATATAAGTGCTTAATTATGCAAAATGATCGCAGTTCCAATTTTTTCAGAAAATTTTGTCTGTTCTAAAAAATGATGTAACTTTTGATTTCCGGCAAATATTTTGATTCGGTTTGCCGTGTCCGTTAGCCTCATCTACAAGCAAAAAGTACGTTGAAGAGATAAGGTGTGTCGGACCAGCTCCAGCTATAAAGTTGTTTTAAATGTGTTTATCCAAGTAAATACGAATCTAAGTGGTTTGAAAAATTCAGTGAAAGCCTGTGATCCAACTGCGAATGATATTTGCCGCCCTGTGTGCGTCCCTGCTGCAGAAAGTTCAGAGAAATTCTTCATTCTCCGTGAGTGATTGTCGGCTTGTGTGTTTTTGTGGCCGGTCCGAGACGGTTTTTGTTTCGAAACAATGCCTGATGAATCGAACCTGGACTTAATAAAGCAAATCGAAAACTTAATAGCAACCTCTGAGGGCAAAATCAGGAACTCAATCGAGGCCTCAGAAACTAGAGTTCTCCTGAATTTTGAAGACTCGAACAACAAAATCAAAAATTTGGAAAAGGAAGTTGCCGTGCTTAGGAAAGAAATCGAGAAGCAAGAACAGTTTCAGCGACGAAATGGTGTGTTGCTTTACGGCCTGAACACTGCAGGACTGCAGGGCGAAAAACTCATCGAGTTTGTTACATCTGAGCTGAAGCGTCTCATCAAGATTGATATTGACATAAGAGACATAAATAACATCTACTGTTTACAACAGTCCAAGAGTAAGCCAATCAAAATCGAGTTTGTATCCTACTTATTCAAGGAAAAAGTACTTTCGAAGAAACAGCAACTCAGGGGAACGAAGATCTACTTGAATCAAGATCTCACCAGAAAGGAACGTGTGGCGTACCTCAAGGTACAATTCTGGGCCCGCTTCTTTTTCTAATTTATTTAAACGACTTGTTTCTGGTGAGGAGCGAAGGAACTATTGTAAGCTACGCTGACGATACTGCAATATTTTATGAGGATGATTCCTGGATTGATCTGAAACATATAATTGAAAGAGATTTTGTGAGGATTATAAATTGGTTTGATTTTAAACAACTTTTTATAAATTTTCAGAAAAGTTCTAATGTGGCTTTCTCCTGTAACAGAACAGGGCAACCTGACTATAAGTGTCTAAATATAAAGACAATAAATCAGAGCTTTCGGATCGAATCAGCGGACACCGCGGAATATCTGGGGACGAGTCTGGGGATAACCATCGACTGTCATTTAAAATGGAATAAACATACCGAGTACATAAGGAATAAACTCAGGGGTTTTGTATACCTCTTCAGAGTTTTGAAAGACATATTGGACAAAAAGCAATTACTCATGATTTACAGTTCATTCGTAAAGTCCCATCTGAGATATGGTTTGATAGGCTGGGGAGGTGTACTGAATGTTCATTTAAAAGCACTAGAGGTTTTGCAGAAAAGAATAATCAAAATAGTAATGAACAAGTCATATACCGGGTGATCATTTGAAAACTATCCACCTGCAATAACTCCCGACTCCTAGTGAAAATGTCTTCGAGCAAAAACAGGTCGATTTTTATATCGAGGGAGACATCTAAAACATACATAAGCGATTTTCTATCCTCAGCCCCCTCGCCCCCACCTACCCCAACTTAGAAATTTCAAACGACACTACCTATTTTGCGATACATTAAATTCAACAGAATAAAATTCTCTTTCTGAAAAAATATTTCTAAAATTTTTAACCCCACCCCTCTTCTCCCCTAAATTCTCTGAGTGTCCAATTAAATATTCTTGACCTCTCAATTCTCTTCAATGCAGTCAACGTCATCCTGCAGAGCATCGAAAAAGAAAATTTTCTATGGAAAAAGTGCCACCCAAATTCACCCCTTCGCTCCCCCCTCCTCACCTTAAAAATCTAAAATGACAATACCTACTTTGTGATACATCAAATTAAAGGAAATTGAATTCTCTCCCTGAACACAATTTTTTCGAAATTTTCAAAACCCCCGTTTTCCTACTAAAATACTCCAAAAGTTCCAGTTAAATGGGGGAGAGGTTGAAAATTTCAAAAAAAATTGTTTTTAGAAAGAGAATTCAATTTCCTTCAAATTGATGTATCACAAAGTGGGTGGTATTTTGTTGAATTTTGAAGTTGAGGTGGGGGAGAGTAATGGGGTCAATTTGGGTGGCACTTTTTCCACCAAAAATTCTCTTCTTTGAAGCTATTTAGGATGATGCTCACTAAACTAAAGAGAATTGAGGGGTCCAGAATATTGAAAGGGACACTCAGAGAATTTTGAGGGAGAAGGGGGGTGAAGTTAAAAATTTTGAAAATATTTTTTTCAAAAAGAGAATTTAATTTTCTTTAATTTTATGTATCGCAAGGTAGGTAGTGTCATCTGAAATTTTATTTTTGGGATGGGTGGGGGCGAGGGAGCTGAAGATAGAAATTTGCCAATGTATGTTTTAGATGTCGTCTTGGATATAAAAAACGACCTGTTTTTGCTCGAAGAAATATTGAGTAGGAATCGGGAGTTATTGCAGGTGGATAGTTTTCAAATGATCACCCGGTATGTATTCCACGGAGGACTTGTTCAGAGAAAGTATGATTATGGACTTGAGACAGCTATTTTCCCAGGATCTAGCTATTTACCAATACTCTGCGCAAGGAACAAAGGTTACTGTTGGCCAATCAGTTAAGTATGACTTGAGGGATAAAGGTTTGTTGAGGGTGCAAAGAAGGAACATAACCATAGGACAGAGAAGCTGTGAATATCTGGCGCCTAAAGTGTTCAACTTGTTACCGGAAAGAATTAAAGCTTCATTAGGTATCCACCTATTTAGAAGGAAGTGTAGACATTTTTTGCTTTCGTGTGATAGGGGGCTCATCCATCAACATATCGACCTAAAGAACAGTTGAAAGTCAAGAGTATTGGATACGAATACTTGGGGTTCTGGCTTCTCTTGGATTTTCCCTTAGATTTTTGGGTTGGGTGAGCTCATGTGTCGTTCTGATTCTGCCTGCTTGTTGTTGTCTCTGCTATATCGTTGTGCTCAGTTTATACTTGAGATCGTTTAATCACTTTAATGATTGATGATCGGTTTCTGAATCTTTTTAAGTCGGTTTCAGCCTGTTCCTTTGAATCTGTTCCAAATTGTTGTTTGTAATGTATTTTTAATTTGACTTTTAATCATTTTAACCACGCACAAATATAGGTATCTATATTTCTGTGGTTGTTTTTGAATTTATTTCAACTTTGTTTTTTTGTGAAATTATTGCCTGTATCTAATCTACAAATTTGGAAAATGAAATAAATTGTATTGAATTGTATCTTCTGGCAGTTCATCCTGGAGCCATTCTCTTTTGTCTGAGGTTTTTACGGCGCAGATTCATCAGTATCAGTCAACTTTGCGTCGATTGGTTTAGTAGTAGTGGAGTGCGTGAACCAATCTTCAACTCCAAGAAGCTGGCAAAATCAATAACTTGGTTTGTCTGTCAGCTTTTGACAGCGGTGAAGACGCTGACACCATTTTATTCAATACAATTCAGTTAAAGGTTGCAGTTAGTCCAAATCAAAATCAAAAATTCTATCAGGGGCACCACTTGGACACTTTTCTGAATTCCAAAACGCATATAACATCAAATGACAAGAGTAAAATGTACGATAACTGAGGTATTGGCCATCACGATGGTCATTTGTGCCGTCGTTATTGGCCAGTTTTCACAATGTAGCAGTTGGGCCTCGAGTTGTCTAACAAGTCGAGAAGTGAACACTAGCAGATATTCATTTGTGAAATTTGGTTTTTTCATAATTTTGACCTCCTCTGTATGATTCTGTTGTCAAACTGAAGTTTCAGACAAAAACAATGGCTTTGAAGGACAAAATTTCAAAAAATTCAGGGTATCGAAAGTCTCACCAGTTCAAAATAAAAATCATATCCTCGTTGTTTGACTTCTGATCCGGAAAATTCCAGAACTGTTTCGAGGTAAGACATGAAGCCTCCGGAGCGCCTTTTAAGCGCATCGCGATCGATGTGGCTGGCCTGTTTCCCACAACAGAATATGGCAACAAATACATCCTGGTTGCAATGGACTACTTCATCAAGTATATGGCCAGAAGCGTACTCCTTACCCAGTCAAGAGGCTTTTTGCTTCTACGGTGGCGAGTGTGGACACTTTCATCAGCCGTTTCAGAGTACCACTGGAATAATTACAGATCAGGGACGAAGGTTCGAATCCAACGTGTTCCAAGGTATCTGTACCCTACTCGGGATCCAGATGACCAGGACGACGCCTTTTCATCCATGGTCTGATGGAATGGTTGAACATTTCAACAGGACGATGAAGATGAAGCAGCATCTGGTCAAAGATCGTCGACAAACATCAGCGCGACTGAGATCGTCATCTGCCGGTATTCCTAATGGCGTATCGCGCTGCCATTCAAAATACCACGAAGAAAATGCCGGCACGTGTTCTTTTTGGCCGATGGATTCGCCTCCTCTGCGATTTACAATTTGGCATGCCGGAGAATCATTCCAAAGCTAGTGGCTACGTTTGCACCGTGGCTTTGGTCAGCGACCTAAGCACTAAATTCGACCCAAATAAATTTAGTCCACGTGGTGTGGACGATCGTAGACAAGGACCAAATCAGGACCAAGTAGCTTGGGTCAGGTCTTCGGTTAGCCGTGGACTGAAGTAAATTTAGTTTTTATATTTATTTAGTTCAAGTTCATATTTTAAAACAGGTCGGCCGCGTTAGTCTGCCGGTGAAAAAAGAATTACTTTAGGTGGAATTCGGGTCAGTGCTTGGGTCAGTCCAGTTTTAGCCACCGGTATAAACGTAGCCATTACCGATTAAGTCAACGACCTAAGACAAAGAATGTGCGACATCCCACGAGAAGGACCTTACACGGTTGTCAAGAGGATTAGTGACGTCGTTTACAGAATCCAAGCTGCGGGAGCCAAGATAAAAGTTGTCCACATTGATCGCTTCGCACGTTATTCGGGGTGTAACGATGAGCCCATTCGGGATGAAGCGGCTTAAGAGGGGGGTGGGGCAGTATTACGAGTTTCGAGGCTTTCATTTGATTCCAATACATACGAGATCAAACGGTGTGATTCTAGATCGTTCGCGCAAGCTGGAGATCCCAATGACCGAGTAAGAGACATTTGCAAAATTGGCGGAGGTGCAGACTTTCCAAAGCATGCCAGTATCTACGCAAATCTTCGGGCGAGTTATGCTGGATTATGCCAGAGAAATGTGTGGAATGTTCCCGAAGGTAACAGATCAAAGCGTTATGTGAATAATAGTGTGAATAATAACTGACGTGTATTTAGTAGTACGCAGTAATGAACAGTGTGTGTTAAACGTTGAACATTCGTCTTTCAAATAAAAAGGTACCTACCCAGCATAAATTCGTAACATTATAATTATTGAGGCTAAATAATAAAAGTGAACTCGGCGCTTGCCACGGCCATGGGCCGATAAAAAAAAAACATCGACGATGCTTGTTATCACACTTTTCGCGGGAATTACGACGATGTTTACTTTGCAAGAGCGAGCTTTTCAAAGAGATTTTTCAGCCCAATTAGAAACTTTTGTATAAAGAAAAGAATGCTTGGAGGAATATTTCGCTAATTTTAGCCAACCGCGAGCGTGATATATATCTTGTTGTACCGATAACTGCCTGGAAGAACTTTTCAGAGAAAATATAAGCAGGAAGGACGCCCTGCCACTGACGCACTGACCAAAAGAATAGGTACCTAGGTACTTATACTTTGTCGCAATCTTCACAAGGAATTTTATAAACAGAACGTGAGTCAAAACAAAGAACTATGTTTAGCATTTATACAAGAGTTTTGAAAAAAACTCAATTTTTTTTTCTGATGAAATTATCTTCGAGAAAAAGGTATTTTTTATCATTATTTATAGCAACCTTAGGAGGTCTTTCATTCAATGAAAAATATATCCCGCTATTGCTGCTGAATTTGCTTCTGGGGAGGGAATGATCTTGACTGGGCATTGTAGGCTAAACTACCAGCACAAGATAGGGATCATGAATGACGCCACATGTCGAGGCTGTGGAGAAGAGGATGAAACAGCTGAGTACGTGCTCTGCCACTGCCCAGCTCTTTCATCACTAGGAATCCATACTAGGGAACCTCTGTCCTGGTATGGCCAGCCTTGGCACCCTACCTGGCCGTGTCTTAGGGCCGTATTCATACCTCACTTTTAAGCTAAAAGCGCTATTAGAGCGATGCGCATTTAGGGGCTTTTCTTTTATTTCAGTGTTCAAAAATACATTATTGCGATTGGGAACGATTGTATGTACAGGGTGATCACGCGAGATGGGACCCCCCAACTGAACGCTTCCCCTTTGAGATATTTTTCAAAATAAAAAACTTATCCTTGATAATTTTCCCTGAACTTTTCGAATATATCTACCATAATTTTCTATATCTCATAATATACAAGGTGTTGAAGGAAAAAAGATGAATTTTTACGACACCCTGTATTTACTTATTGTAATTTAGACAGTTTGCTTTGCTAATTACAAAAATGTATGACACTTGTGGATTTTTTCCAAATAATTTGTCAAAAAAATTAATAAAATCTCAATTTCGTGGATATTATTCTAATAAAGATGGCTGTGATTACAGCACTAAATTTCAGAAGTGAGACTTGTTTCTTATCAAAACCAATGTTTTATTAATCTGTAGACTAAAACATAGTTTTAGTATTTTTTGGGTATTTGGTGCTGTAATCACAGCCATTTTTATTAGAATAATATCCATGAAACTCAGATTTATTAATTTGTTTGACAAGTTATTCGAGAAAAAATCGACAAGTGCCATACAGTTTTGTAATCAGCAAAGCAAACTGTCTAGATTACAATAAGTAAATACAGGGTGTCGCAAAAATTCAACTTTTTTCTTCACCACCTTGTATATTATGAGTAGAGAGCGGATTTATAGTTTTTCACATGTTCTATTCGCTAAGTTGGATGCAACTGTTGACTTGCAGCTTGACGTTTCCATCGATGAGGAACCTAAATACCAAGTTTTATTTCGCATATAATTTATTATTTTGACTTTTTACCGCATACAAATTGATAGTCCATATAATCGCATATAGCCGCATATTTAGTCCATATTCTTGCATATAACTGAATATTTGTCAATATTTTGTCAATTTTATCTATATGTGCTAGCAAATCATGATTTTTTCATTTCAAGAAAAAAATTATCGAAAATTTTGGAAGAAATTTTTTTTTTACTTTGGTGGTCAAAGTTGGTTGGTTGATTTTACATGTAAATGCTGAAATTTTCACTATTTTGCAGCTTATATCACATATTTACCCGCATATATTGCTTTATTTGAACATTTTCACCGCATATTTTGATACTTTTCAAGCGCATATAAACTGCATATTTTGAGCTTTTTTATCGCATATAAATCCGCTCCCTAATTATGAGATATAGAAAATCATGGTAAATATATTCGAATAGTACAGGAAAAATTATCAAGGAATAGTTTTTTATTTTGAAAGATATCTCAAAAGGGAAGCGTTCAGATGGGGGTGTCCCATCTCGCGTGATCACCCTGTACTTAATTGCAATCAATTTGCGAGTTAATTTGTATTTTTGAACACTAAAATATGAGAAATGCCCCTGAATGCGCATCGCTCTAATAGCGCTTTTAGCTTAAAAGCGAGGTATGAATACGGCCCTTACCGTGGGTTCCACAAAACAGATAATACGAGATTAGTTGATTCGCGATTTTTGTTTGTCAATTTGTAGCTGACTGATCAATGGAAATTCTGATTCGTATCTCAATAATGGAAAGATGATGGGTCTAGTATAGATTTCAGGCATTATTTGAGGTTAATCGCCTAGCATTTAGCAGAAAAAAGTTCAGTTAATCTGCAATCAGCCTTGATCGCTGATCATCTTTTTTGTGGAACTGACGGTTAGAGTTTGTCGAACGGCTCGGCTGGCTCGACGACTGACCGGGAGGGGTAGCCAACATTGGGGGGAGACGGCACAATGGGCCCAAATGAGGCCTGCGTGCCGGATGGAATTATGTTCCATCACTCCCCCCACTCAATCCAGAATCCAGAATGCTGCTGAATTTGTCCTTACAGGGTGAGAACTAAACTACGCACAAATCAATACGTCGTTCGAAAAAAATTTACCCTTTTTCAATTTGATGTAAATTTGGATAACTACAATGAATTTGCATTCTGTTTGAAGTGTCTATTGACTGGATCCTTTAGCAGTTCGTTCGTTTTTTTGCAAGACACTAGATAATCTACATAAATTTTGTACAGGGTGTTCAATAAAACAGTGCAAAATTTCTGAATCGTCATGAAGCTCCTGTTCGAAAAAGAATCTTTTTCTCTTGAATTTTCACCACAAAGAAGATAAGGTAGGCCTTAAAGTACAGGGTGGTGCTTGGATTATCTGCTTATCTTCTTTATTTACAGGGTGAGCACACAAAAATCATCTTTTTGGTTTTGCATGGATAACTTTTTCCCTCGTTGACCGATTTTGGAAATTTGCAGCTCATATTGAAGCTAAAACTATTGGTGAAAAGACCTAAAGATCAGAATTGACTTAAGACAAACATTCAGAGCCCAGGGTTCAATGAAATGTGACCCAAATTTAAAACGCCATCGACAGCCCGTTTAGAAAAAGAATTTGCTAATAGCCACGTTTCTTTCGAATAAATAATTTATTCTGAATGCATTATGGTCTTTGTTCTTGTCCTAGCCAAGAATTGTGTAGGTGGAGGAATTAATTTACAACTGCATGTTCAAGGAAGAGAAACAGTTCTTTGTTCACTGAAATTGGTCGTAACCACTGACGGTCGTAACCAACACTACAAAAATAAAAACAATGAATTACCTAAACTGGTTTGTTCATTACTCATTGTTTTGATTTTTGTAGTCTTGGTTATCGTTACGACCAATTTAAGAAGACCAAGGGGCTGTTTTTCCTTCTTGAACATGCAGTTGTAATTGGATTCCTTCACCTATAATTTTTGGCCAGGACAAGCTAGACAAACCTCAATGTTATCAGAATAAATTATTCACTCGAAAGAAAAGTGAATTTCAGCTAATCCTTCTCCCAAACGAGCTGTAGACGACGTTTAAGATTTGAGCCAACTTTTATTGAACACTTGATTCTGATTGTTTGCCTCGAATCAATTCTGATCCTCAGGTCTTTTTACCTAAAGTTTTAGCTTTAATATGAGCCATTAATTTTTAAAATCGGCAAACGACGAAAAAAGTTATCCATGCAAAATCAAAAAGATGATTTCTTTGTGCTCACCCTGTAAATAAAGGAGATAAGAAGAGAATTCAAACACCACCCTGTACTTCAAGACCTACTTCGTCTTCTTTGTGGTAAAAATTCAAGAGAGAAAAATTCTTTTCCGAACGGGAGCTTCTTGACGATTCAGAAATTTTGCACTGCCTTATTGAACACCCTGAACAAAATTTATGTGGATTGTCTAGTGTCTTGCAAAACCACAGACTGATAGCCAAAGGATGAAGTCAACGGACACTTTAAACAGAATGCAAATTCATTGTAGTAATCCAAATTTACATCAAATTGAAAAAGAGCAAATTTTTTTGGAACGACGCGCGACGTATTGATCTGTGCGTGGATTATTTATTTTTCAATTTTTTTTTGTCTTGATGGAATTAGTCTAGACAAAAATCTTTTCCGGCTCTGTCACAAGCCTATAGTACCTCATTCAACAAGTAACAAATCAACGTTAGTGCAGGGTAAAATGTGCTTCTTTGTTCAATTCTTGTCTGGGTAAAATCATTTATGTTGAAAATTCATCTATTATTAAAATTAACTGCAAACCCCAAACCATGTCAATAATGTGAGTATTGCAGGTTTCCATTAGTGCTCACCTAGGCTACTAGACGTCGGAGTATGTGTTCCTCTCAAAAAATTCCTCTACGATCAAGTACCGAGCTCTACACCAGGTGGCGTTTTTTAAATGTAAATCGCCTATTGACCTCTGCGTTAAATGATAATGACGCGTTTGGTTAGAATATCTATCAAAAATTGAAAATATGGTACCTAGGATAATGCATTATTTTAATCATTTTATTAGAAAATTTTGAATGGCAACACTCGTAAGTAATAAATGACTCCGTATGACATTTCTGCGATTACGCATCAGGTAGGTATGTACTAGCAATAGCAGCAATGTCAATACCATTCGTATGACTGCGTTTTATCACATCACGGAACATTTTCAGACATTAATTTTCAACGATTCAGTAGAGGGATTCAGTCAAGGATCAAGGACGTGAGGAGAAGGAGGAGAAGAGAGAGACACCAGCAGCAGATGACTTTAAAGTTGAAATCTGTTCTTCGAAATACATAATTCCTTAGGCTATTCAGCATTTATTCATGATTCCAAGCTGCTGCTGCTCCAAACTTCAAGTAGTTATACTTACATAAAACAAACTTAGGCGGATATGATTTTACAACTTTGTCTTATTATCGAGAGAGCAGGTATCGGTACTCGAGTAAGTATAACTATTCCTAAAAGTAAAAGTTGCGGTGATAAACCCGAGGACAAACCTATATCTTTCTGTGGTGTGTTGAATGACCAAAAAGGTAGTTTTTTTAATCTGTATAGTGATACCTATACTAGCCGTGAGCTTACATTATCATTAACCTGTCCTAAAATCTCGATGTCGGTTTTCTAAAAAAAAATCCTACTTATACCGGGTGATCATTTGAAAACTATCCACCTGCAATATCTCCCGATTCCTAGTGCAAATGTCTTTAAGCAAAAACAGGTCGATTTTTATATTGAGAGGGACATCTAAAACATACATTGGAGAATTTATATCTTAAGCCCCCTCGCCCCCACTCACCCCAACTTTGAAATTTCAAATGACACCACCTACCTTGCGATACATCAAATTGAAGAGAATTAAATTTTCTTTCTAAAAAACATATTTTGAAATTTTTCAACCCCACCCCCTGTTCTTCCTAAAATTCTCTGGGTGTCCAAGTTAATATTCTTGACCTCCATTTCCCTTCAATACAGTAAACGTCATCCTGCACAGCATCGAAAGAGAAAATTACCGATAAAAAAAGTGCCACCCAAATTTACCCCTTCGCTCCCCCCACCTGACCTCAAAAATTTAAAATGTCAATACCCACTTTGTAATACATCAAATTGACGGAAATTGAATTCTCTCCCGGAAAACGATTTTTTCACAATTTTTAAAGCCCCCCATTTCCCCCCTAGAATACTCCAAATGGCCAATTTATTGGGGGAGGGGTAGAAAATTTCAAAAAAATTCTTTTCGGAAAGAGAATTCAATTCCCTTCAATTTGATGTATCACAAAGTAGGTGGTGTTTTGTTCAACTTGGGAGTTGAGGTGGGGGAGAGCAAAGGGGTGAATTTGGGTGGCACTTTTTTCACCGAAAATTTCTTTCTTTGATGCTATCTAGGATGCGCCGACTGAATTGAGAAAAAAATGAGGGGTCCAGAATATAAAATGGGACAGTCATAGAATTTTTAGGAAAAAGGGGATGGGGTTGAAAATTTTGAAAATATTTTTTTCAGAAAGAAAATTTAATTTGCTTCAATTTGATGTATCGCAAGGTAGGTAGTGTCATTTGAAATTTCAAAGTTGGGGTGAGTGGGGGCGAGGGGGGTGAATATAGAAATTTGCCAATGTATGTTTTGAATGTCCCCCTCGATATAAAAATCGACCTGTTTTTGCTCGAAAAAATATTCACTAGGAATCTGGAGTTATTGCAGGTGGATAGTTTTCAAATGATCACCCGGTATAAACTACAGTTGAGACAACCATTGAACTTCGACGCCTTTTAAGTGATGGTGCCTCGCCTTAGCTATAATAAATAGAACTTTCTCAATCCTAATTCGATAGTTACAGTAATGTGTGGGGTGTCCATAATCAGTGTCTAATATCGCATCGTCCTTGGGATCCTCACCTGTTGGTCCTGTTATTGAGTCAATTTTTCGAAAATCTATTGTTCGAAATGTAAGTAGGTTTAGTATCCGAGAATCAATTTTCCGAATAGGTATAGGTGGGTATTTATTTGTAAAAATGTCTTCAGCGCGCATCTATACTGAAAGAGATTTCATTTCCATGGAACACATTGGTCCTTACAGCGGCCATCTCAACTGGAATACAACAAACGGTGTTTGCGGGTCCTTTAGACGCTATTGTTTATATTGAAAATAATTCAAGGGTAGTTCTCACTTAGAATGCGAATAAGGAACCATGGACGTCTGTAACGTACTGGTGGCCAGTCGGGAAGATCGAACGTTGAAGAGATTGGATGAAAGGCCTCTAAATCGGAGCCAGTAAATTGTTTTCAAGTGGTATTAGAAAAATTGATTCCAAATGAACAAGTGAGAAACAAAAAATCCGTGGAGAATCGATCATTCCCGCAGACAATGCTACATTACGCAATAAGTACGGAAAGTGGTACATTATGTATGAGTGATGATGTCCAAGATGTCCACCCCCATTTTTATCAAGATCCGTTGAAGCTAGCGAGTTGGAGTTGCGGTAAAGACCGTGGATTCAGCTGGTTTTTCTGATCAAATTTGATATGTCAACAAAACTACTTCACCAAAACTCTGACTACGGGGGCACCTCAAAATTTTGGGCAATTTTTTTACACTGCATGAAATTGAAAGATATGTCATTTAAAAACCCTTTAAAAGTTTCAATGGACAAGTGCAAAAAGTTTCCGAAAATTTTCAGCCGTTTTCATTTTATGACAGAAAACAAAAACCTGGAAAAACACGTTTTTATGTATAAAATGAGAATCAATGAGATTTTTTTCAAATTGCAAACTGCATTCAATAGAACTCATTGAAACGGTCAGTGGGATGTGTAACTCAATATGCAATAGCTATTTTAAATTTTGGAGGCAATTCAATTTTACCCATCAAAATCTTCATTTCGGAAAATCTCAACATTTCAGAAATAGTCATTGCATATTGAGTTACACATCATACTGACCGTTTTGATGAGTTCTATTGAATGCAGTTTGCAATTTGGAAAATTCTCATTGATTCTCATTTTATACATAAAAACGTGTTTTTCCAGGTTTTTGTTTTCTATCATAAAATGAAAACCACTGGAAATTTTCGAAAACTTTTTGCACTTGTCCATTAAAACTTTTCAAGGGCTTTTCAATGACATATCACTCAATATTGTGCAGTGTAAAAAAAATTGCTCAGAGTTTTGGTGAAGTATCTAGTTTTGATGACATATCAAATTTTATCAGAAGAACCAGCTGAATCCAACGCTTTTTACCGCAACTCGCTAGCTTCAACGGATCTTAAGAAAATGGGGGTGGACATCTTCTTTGAATGACCCTGTATAAACTGAGGAATCCAGGAAAGTGGAATGTGGCGTAGGCGGTATAATTTTGAACTCTACCAATATACGGATTTGGAGTTCCACGGATTTTGGGAAAAAATGAATTCAAATACTAGGGCCTTCGTAGAGCTCACTTGTTTTTCATTTGAGTTTTTTGCGTTCATTTAGGCCCCGAAAAAAAATAAAGAAAATTTCGTGTGACGTCACGCGCTTACTGGTTCCAGAGTGCGTAACAGATATCGCCAAATGACACGGTACAATTTCTCGCTAGATATCGTACGGAATCGGGAACGCGGTGAACTCCGAACATCCCAGCGTGTCAGCCTGTCAACCTGACAAACAGGTATGCAGACATGGTTTTGCTGTCGAATGACCGGATTAGTTTTGAGCTGTCATCTGTCAAACAAAAATGTCACTATCAAAAAACGGCAAAAGTTACATCTCACGGAATTCAACTTGCGGTATGTCATTGGAAGACCCGTGAAAAACTGTATTCAACATGGTTGAAAACATTTCTTCGCCTATCGTCTGTCAAAGAACAAAAAATAGTTTAAAACTTTGCCATTCAATTATTCAAAATCAATAATGGATTTGGACCAAATTCGGCTAGAAGCAACACAACAAAAGAATCAAATTGATGCTGAAGTTGGAGTTTTCCATCATTTCCCTCACAGGCGCTATAAATTTCCAAATTTTTTCCTGGCCAATATCAGCGGGACTGGGACTGGCCGTTAACCTGCCTTTGGCCCTTTTCATTCCCTTGGATACCAAATCTGTAAGCTTTATTGTTATATCAGCCTGACAAATTCTATAGGTATCTACGTCAAACTGGTGGTCACACGATGTTAGTGATAGGTGTAGGGCGGCCGGTAGCTCAGGAGTTACGACGCAAGACCACCAATCAAGAGGTATCCGGTTCGAAACCCGGCCGTTCCCGAAGAACTTTTCTCCTGAGCCAAGTGTTAATGACTGTGTGAATATTGATATTGTATTATGTATCGTATTTAAAAATGAAAATTTGTTGATTACTGATAACTGACCATTATTGTGTACATATGACTAAATGCAAAGAAACACTCAATAAAAAGGGTACCCTCCTATGACAAAAAATATGTCGATAAGGAGTAAAACATTATTATTATTATTATTTATTATTAGTGATAGGTGTACCCCCTTTTGTGTCTATTTGTGAGGTTTAAGGCAACAGCTGGCCCTGATCCTTTGTTATTTAATTGTCGTTTGGAGCTTCGATAAGCCTCTTATTGTGTTTCTTTGAGCCTCGTTGTAGCTCTTGGGACTCCAGTATCTTTTGGCGTGTGCGACTCTGTTGTGTGTTTTGTATGAAGGACCCCATGATGTCTTCCCGTCGTTTGAAGCTCTGATGGGACTCTTCCTTTTCTCGTTTTGTAGCTTATTTCGAATATTTATTATAACTGCGTTCGGAAATTGCAAATCTGTCTCCTCAGTTAGCTTGATTGCTTCGGAATCGTTCATCAATTGTCAATAAACGGCTCGATTCACTCGGATCTGCGTTTTCCATTAGCTAATCGAAGCACTCGGTGTTGGATCTTCCTGCTCCGATTCTCAATCGAGAGCTCACAGATGAAATCCCTATAATTGTCAAAAAAAATAATGTCAACTTCGAACTGAATCATCAGAAAAGTGCTCAGAGCTAAACTGCCAATCATGTTCGAACCAGAGACTCCAGAGACTTCCGGAAATTCAATGTTTGTCTGCGAAATCTGTGGCATTTGCCACCCGATGGCAGATTGGTGCCAAAAACAATTTGTCGCCCGAAGTACAGGACCATAGCGAGTGCTTCCCCCATTCCAGCTCACGATCGAGCTGAGCCTAGCTTTCATCAATCACAACAATTTGACTATGGAAATTCACGTTCGTTGCATCGTGCGGGCCACCGAATCGTTCGGCATATCCGGATCACCTCCAACAACGCTGAAACCACGTGACCAAAATCTACATCTGCTCGCTCCTATCAGTCCAATCCGCTTTTACATTTGCCGAACGCAGTATACGTGTGCCTCTTGGGTTTGCTCCCGCCATCTGAGGCTAAAGCAGACGCATACCATTTCTGTCGGCAGCGGCGCAGCGGTCAAGAAAAAATTGAGGTGTAGATATAATCTGAAACCCTATCGGTCCCCTGAGTTAGCCCGCTCAACTCCACAGACTTTTTTCAATAAGTTCCAAGTAGAAACCTTCCCTTCCCGAAGGAACGCTCCAATCAAAATTATTACTGACGGTCCGCTGGGAAAGATTTGGGGTGACACAACCGATTTTGATTCGTATTTTACTGATTTTTGCTTTTCAGTTATTCATAATAATAATAATGGAGAGGTGAAATTTATTTTTTTAAATGCCAGTTGGAAAAAGTTACTGCTTCCGATTTAAAGGTCTTTAAGGTGGAGCCGCTGTATAAGCGCACCAGAGGACTCGTGATAAAATTTACCACCTCCCTGCACTGATGGGAATTTGAATTTTTTTTCTTCTTCAAAGCCTATAAAAGTGATGCGAACTGATCAAAATCACTCCTGCCGATACTAAGTAAACTTTTCGTGAATCGAACGTGAAATGAACAAAAATAGAGTTCAAGAGATCGAAGCGGAGACGTTGCCGTTGCCGTTGCCGCATTCAAATTACCGCACTCTGCAGAAATTAGGTTTCCTCCAAATGTGTTCTATTTATACGATCCCGCAAGGACAAGGACCATTAATCAAACTCTTTTTTATTGAGGCTTGATCATTAGGAAAGAGAATCTTAGCTGTTCGCTATGAAAAAAAGGCGGAAAATTTCATCACGGGATTCACAGGGAATGGACTGAAACACACCAAGTGTTTGTGGCGGTGAAGTTTCTCGCCCTCCTCCGCGCACCGTTATATCGATTCTGCGTTCTTCGGCAGACGTAAATCCGAAGAGGAGGATTTCGGACCACTACACCACTGCAAAACCCCTTACGTGATAATCGGTCGTTTTTTGAGACGCCCCCTCAAGGAGCCCGCTTTGATTGTTATATGGGACCGACATTGTTATTCCCGAAAATTACACGCTGCTCCCAGAAACAATTCCCGCGAAACGAGGCCGACGGCTGCCTAGCTTGCCACAGGGTCTGAATTCCTTGAGATAACTATACTCTCTGGCTCAAAATTAATGTTTTCGCTTTCCAATTTATTTTCCCAGTTTGTTTTTTATTGAAACGTGTGCTTTGGAAACTTGATAGGAACAAATTATTATTCCACCTGACTCCCAGAGTAGGTACACAGAGGATACCTCGCAGCACTGTTGTGGCTACATCGCGTGAATTATTATGACTATGAAGGCTCATTAAATGATCAATAGGCTTATTAGTTGGCAAATGAGATGGAAGTAGGTGTGCGTTTGTACAGGATGCAGGAAAGCTTGTGCTACAATCTAACGCGAAATGTTTGGAATAAAAATATTGTAGCAAATAATTTTTATTGTTTACCTATAAGTACTGAGTTGAGTTGAGTATGCTGGGCATCGGGGCCTTAGTATCCGTGTCACGGCAACTGTGTCCGTGACAAGGATGCATGTGTTGTTTGTTTACTCAACTACTCCAGCTACTGAATTTTACAACTATTTATTGTTGTAAATTGATACATACATGCACGCTAGGGGCGTAAAACGGAAACATTATTTAGTTCAATACAGGTGTCCCGGAATAAGTGTTACAAAACTCACAGGGAGATAGTGGGGGCACTAGGTGAATGAACCTTGCAAATGGTGATGAAAGCATGAAATTCGGTACACATACTCAAAATGAGCACCTCTCTTAGATAAGAGGTGGAGCCACGCCGAATTTTCACCGGAAGGGGGCTCGGGGGGCTCCTGAAAGTTTAAGGTGCTAGGGCTCCCACCAAACCGCTTATCAGTTCGTTTTATCAATTAAAAAGGAAACTCATGAATATATCGCAAAAATTGACGACGTTTATCGCCTTGTCCCGGGAATTTTTCATGATGGAAAAAAATAAGTTCTTCGGCAGAACACACAGATTAGTTTTATTCTATTTTCACCTACAAAGAATTAATAAGGAGATGTGCAACACGTTGTTTCCCACAAATTCGTATCTTCTGAATTCGTTTGTGGAGTCAAAATTTTGATGGTGTATCTTCTTGAAGAGGGGCATTCCAAAGAGTAAGCTATTGTCAACACCAAGTTCAAACAGAATTTTTTCAATGTTCTGAATCGAAATTACTGAATTCCTTCCAGCAATGCATACCCTGAACCCTTCTTTGGAAGTACCGCGTGCAATTGAACGTGGAGTAAGTCCTGAAACACTATCAGAATTTTTCTTCTGTGATGCTACTATCCACTCTCGACCGGGGCAATTAGGTTCCTACACAGCATGCGCGGAGTGTATACACGATGCAGGGTATTTTCTCGGTTCAGTCAAATTTTTGATGATTGAAATTGTATCATAATATTGAAATAACGTGTATACACTCCGCGCATGCTGTGTAGGAACCTAATTGCCCCGGTCGAGAGTGGATAGTAGCATCACAGAAGAAAAATTCTGATAGTGTTTCAGGACTTACTCCACGTTCAATCGCACGCGGTAGGTACTTTCAAAAAAGGGTTCAGGGTATGCATTGCTGGAAGGAATTCAGTAATTTCGATTCAGAACATTGAAAAAATTCTGTTTGAACTTAGTGTTGAAAATAGCTTACTCTTTGGAATGCACCTCTTCAAGAAGATACACCATCAAAATTTTGACTCCACAAACGAATTCAGAGAATACGAATTTGTGGGAAACAACGTGTTGCACATCTCCTTATTGATTCTTTGTAGGTGAAAATAAAATAAAACCAATTTGTGTGTTATGCCGAAGAACTTATTTGTTTTTCATCATGAAAAATTCCCGGGACAAGGCGATAAACGTCGTCAATTTTTACGATATATCCATGAGTTTCCTTTTTAATTGATAAAACGAACTAATAAGCGGTTTGGTGGGAGCCCTAGCACCTTAAACTTTCAGGAGCCCCCCGAGCCCCCTTCCGGTGAAAATTCGGCGTGGCTCCACCTCTTATCTAAGAGAGGTGCTCATTCTGAGTACGTGTACCGAATTTCATGCTTTCATCACCATTTGCAAGGTTCATCCCGATTTTGGCTCTTAGCGCCCGCACTAAGATAGATAAATTGAAAAATAAGGGGACTTTTCTTGTTAAACAGACCCTCGCAACCGCATAATAACGGAAATACAGGCCTTCAAAGTTATTTTTTGGAAACAGTGTTTTTTGCATATCTTTTGAACCGTTTAATCAATTTTAGTCAAATTCATAACCCAAAGTTTACTGAAACCGGTCTCTATTGAACAATTAACGCATTTCGATACACATTTTCAGGGACGTAGGTAAAAGAGGGTGCCCTCCCCCTTTCCCCCCTATTTTTGACCTCCCCGAATATTTTTGGGATATGTTTCAATTTTTGAATTTTGCGTTCGATTTAAAGAAAAAAGTTACTCTTGCAAAATTTTGATTAGAAGCTTCGTTTCCGAGTTATTTGGGATTGAAACATTGAAAAACATCTCGAAATCGCCACTTTCCTGGTCCTGAAAATTGAAATTCAAGAAAACCCATGATTCGTAAACTGCGGAATGAGTTTTCTGGGATATCTCAAGTTGATTATCACCCACATACCCAATTCAACCAATCAGAACAACCGAATGAGACCCACGTGACTCGGTTTAAGCTATCGATTAATGCACACTAGGAGGTGATTAATGCACACTAGGTAATAGCACCGGATTGAAATATTTTTGGGCCCACGAATAATATGTATTTGAAATGACTGTATTTATACTTGTTTGAACTGAAATTTTAGTACTGGTGCGTTTAAAGGGTCTTCCACTTACTAAAATACAATTTTACAACCTATTAGACTTCGTTTCAGCATTGTTTCCAGCAACGAGGCCCCTTCTTTAATCCGCGACTGTGCACTCTCCTTTCATGCGCTGTCAACAGCTGTTAGTGACATTTAGTTTTTAGCTCTACCAGTCTACTGCCCATGTGAAACTACTGTGTTGTGAACTACCACTCATGGCAAGATAATTATTATTCAGCCAAGCAGAATTAGCTTGATTCAGTAGTGAGCTTCACAAGTGTATTCAGTTATTAGAAAGAAGAGAAAACAAACATTTTCACCCTTCTCTTGAAATTGATTTTTTCTGTTCAACAAGGCATGCTTTGAAATTGACAGTTTAATACAATGATACATTGGACCTACTATTTCTACTAATAGTCATTTGGGCGATAATCTGCAAAATTCATCTCGTGCTCTGTGTTTTATTCGAGTTAAATGTTTTAAATTTCTCAAACAAACTATCAAACACTCAAAAAGTAGACCCGATATTATCTTGGACAAAATCCCTCGACTTTGTCTCGGGATTTTAGTCAGATAATATCGGGTCTACTTTTTCCTCGTGATTGACAGTTGTTTTCGGGTTAAAACGATTTAACTGAAAAAACACTAAGCACTTGTTATATTACTATTGATTAACCACCCTTTTTGCTGAGAAACATGGAGCCTTTCAGAAAAAAACAATTTGGGCCCTGGAAAGTGCCGATTTTGTGTTGTTTTCCAATCTTTCAAACCCAAATATCTTGAAAATGAAGCCTTTAATCAAAATTTTGCAATTTCTTCAAATTGAACGCAGAATTCAAAAAATTGAAATCGTTTTAAAAAATATTCAGGGGGGTTGAAAACAGGGGGAAAAGGAGGAGGGTACCCCCTATTATCTCTGCCCCTAAAAATGTCTGATGGAATTCGTTATTATTGTTCAATAAAGATCTGTCTTAGTAAACTTTGGTTTGAATTTGAATAATATCGGTTGAGCGGTTCAAAAGTTATGCAAAAAAAAACTGTTTTTAAAAAACAACTTTGAAGGCCTGTAGCTCCGTTATTATACGTTTACGAGGGTATGTTCATTGGAAAAGTTTCTTTTTCAATTTTCTATCTCCCTGTAAGTTTTGTAACACTTATTCCGGGACACCTATGTAATAACTCAAACTTTATCCCTTGGCTTGGGGCCTAGCTTAACTGGACGACATCAACTGACACTAGCTCTGAGTAGGACATTTTACCAAGTCCCTAATACGCAGGAAACCCGGAGGTTAAGCGCTACCACCGCTATAGGGTCCTTGCACGATTCTTTTTTATTGCTTCCAATGATGCTTTAGTAGCCAAATAGCACCACAGACTTAACGGTTTTCCGAAAATCTTGATATATCATTTTATTTTGTAAATTAATAACACAAAAACTGCTAGGCATGCAACTTCCATGCACCGATGTGTCAGCTGCGGAATGACGTCATCGTGCCCCGGGCTGGGGCTACTTGATTCTACACTAACAGATTGCGACTACAAATTTAAAATGTTTGACATATTTCACTGTCGCACCGTCTAAGACGTCTGTGAAGGGTGAACCTCAGTTCAGGTTGAAAAGCGCGCAGCACGAGCTTGGGAATGGCCCTGACACGTGAGCGAGGGCGACGGCGCTATTCGCGGCTTTCATAGTTTCATTAACTATGGCGCGGCGGCTTTCCGTGAGGTCAGTTTTTTGTAAGATGTAACAGTAAAAGTGGGTGTATTCCAGTGGTGTATTCTGGTGTCCTGAGTACGGAAATGAGTGCAATAATCACTGGTACAGGTTAGCTGACACAGGCGCTACATCCCAAAATTGAAATAGGTTTGTTTTGTTTAGCTATAGGCGAGGCTATAGGGCTACATGGAGGACAAGAGAAGAGTTCCCCGGAAGGAACAGCTATGCCATGGAGTCAATGAACAAAACTTTCTTTCGCTCCGCCAGGGACTCTCAATTGCGACGGAAATGGAAGAATATTTGCCAGACGAGTGACGCTACGTAGTAAATGGTAGTACTAACCGTTTTTCGTTGTTTGTGGAGACATAGAGTGTGGAGATCATTTTTCACCAAGTGATTTTTTAAACAAGAACAATCAAGGTGAGACAGCGTCATTTCTATGCACTTGGACAATCTGCCGGAATCTTGAAGAGAGGTGATCGAGTCATTATTTTATGTATGTTGTGGCGTGCCGTTGGATTGGTTTGAACGTTGATGGGTTGGCCGGTTGGATCATCCACGGTTGAAGAGGTGATGACGAGGAATTGTTTGAAATAATAGCACAATCATTCATTACTGATCTTTTGCAGGAATGAAATCTGCGAGAAGTTATGGAGTACGGACCCTTGCTTTCAACACGATTAATCCTTGGAATGCACAACGCATTGATATCCGCACATTTTCTTTGCACGTTACACCCCTGAACTGACACTATGCAAATTGTTACGTGAAATCCGGAAATAATTTTTGAGGAATTTTTCCTGCGTTTTTGCAGACGCTGTATCTCAAAGACTATTGACCACAAAGTAATGAGTTTAGTACTGATCTCTTGGGAATTTAATGGGCTACATTTACTGCCATGGTTTTTGTGTCCTAAAGGTAATAGTTTATAAGTTATTCAGAAAAAATCGAAAATTTCCAAGGATATTGTATAGGTCCTAGAAAAAAACCAAGCCTTGGAATTTTCGGGAATTTTAGTATGTTATTCTACGTTAAATTCTGCATCGATTCACCAAACGTCAACTTTCGAATTTATTTCCGGTTAAAACCTATTTTGACTGGGCTACTAGCACATATATTTTTCAGGCCATTCTGAGGTTACTGAAACGCAGAGCCATAAAGATTTTATAATTTCCAACGGACAAAACGAAACGCCCAAAACAGGAAAGTACAGAAGGTTGGTAATCACAACCACTACTTATAAATAGTTAAACACAGAGCTATACAGTACAATACATCACGGGATAATCTTATAACAAATTCAAAATATGTGTTAATGAGTTAAAATTAATATCACAATCAGCTGACAACCTGTCAAATGTACAACACATGAAATAAATAGGACATCTTAGTAAAATATTGGTGCTGGGCCTTACGCAGTGAAATGTAGGCCGGTATCTAGAAGAGATACGCGGCACATGGAACGACAACCTATTAAGCAGCTGAAAACAGTCACTCCCTGAGTGGCACAATTTATATAAAAATGTCAAAGCAATTTGTTCAGTACGAGTCCGCAAGGGAGAATTTAGGGAAGGGGGGGGGGGGGTGTCAAAGTTTGATCCCAAAATGTTCGGTAAAAAATTTATTTCGACATTGATTCAATTCCTGGACGTCGAATGTGATAACGTCGGGTCCTCTGGAGTTGGAGATATGATTATTTGAGACAAAAAAAAACCATCAGGGGGGTATTGAGGAATATTTCTTGAAAAGTGTCAAAAATGTCTTGCACTCTTATTCAGACCAATTTTAAGGTGCCGCTTACAATTTCATCGATCAAAAATCGATCTGCAATGTTGAATTCATATCAACAGGTGCAATGGACTCATTGATCATTGGTCCAGTTAAAATTCCCATCTAGTGTTGATTTAAAGGTCCGTTTTTCACCATTTCATTGATATATTCCCTGGATGATTTTGCCCTACTTGCAAAATGAAGCGAATGACATGGTTAGAAAAAAACCATTGATTCTTGGGGATTCTTTGGGACATCAACCATCGATTTCAAAGGTCGAGGAAAAGTACCATTTTGAAGTTAGCGACTTCTAGACAGAAATGTGATACCAAATGTTGAATTGGCTTTCCAGACATAAGAAACACATTCAAATCCGCCCATTGCTGTCCACGTTACAGCCCCTGAACTGACACTATGCAAATTGTTACGTAAAATCCGGAAATAATTTTGAGTAATTTTCACTACGTTTTTGCAGCCGCTGTATCTCAGAGAATATTGACCACAAAGTAATGAATTTCATCCTGATCTCTTGTCCAAGCCTTGTCAAAAAATCCAAGCCTTAGAATTTCCGGGAATTTCAGTATGTTTTTCTACGTTAAATTCTGCATCGATCCATCAAATTTTGTCACCTTTCGAATTTATTTCCGGTTTGACTCGATTTTTGCTTAATTTGACTGGACCATAAATTACGTTGCGTCACTCCGACTTCCACGCTATTTTTGTGTATCGACCAAAATACGGCTTCACGAAGAAGACCTCTACATCTGACTCTGATCAAAATTTTGATTGACCCGACAATCCCATTGCACCTGTCAAATTTGATTTAACATTTCACATCGTTTTTTGTTTGTTGAAATCACAATTAGCACCCGAAAATGGGGTACTTGCCAATGGAATAGATTCAGCTGGAAATATTTTTGATTGCTAGTATAAGTGATAAGGGGACTCTACTGAGAATTTAACAAAAATCCCGTCGTTTTCTACAGAAAAAAACGAATTTGAAAAACTCCTCCTAAAAGCTTCGCGCCAGGACAGGGATTTTGAGTGGGGTTGGTCTGACTGTGTGACAATTGAATAATCAAAAATGTCAGGGATGTCACTGTGACACTGTCATTTTAAAATGCTATCGCAAAACCGGTTTCCTATCGAATTCTTTTACCGTGAGCATTTAGACAATAAAGTCGAACAAGGTTTCGAAGAAACTGAGTCCAGAAACCTTTTATCTGTCTCAGTCGATATAATTTATTTCCAGGGGAAAATCTGGAGGATCACCAATAGCACAGAATAAGAGGCTGAAAATGAACAGTGAGCTTTTATAGGTTCATCATTAGCATACAATTCCGTATAGGTAATACTTTAGAGGTACAAGAGAGTCATGTGGGGAGGACGCGATGGATCTCCAAATAAAATGTGGGGAGCAGGAACACTGATGTCCGAAATGAAGCCGAGGGTCACCCAGGTCAGAGCACGGGTGACAAACATGCGAAAGGCTTTTAGGTGGACAGCACTGAAGACTAAAGAAAGAGACTAGTTAGGTTGAACAAGAAATGAACAAAACGAGTAGGTACTTACCGCGTAGATCAAAGCCTCGATCAAAGCAGTCAAAGGCAAAAAAAGGGCCCAGGAAGAAATTACGGTCGGCGGTTTGACGTTGTCAGTCAGACTCAGATCTTGTTGTTTGAAAACGGCACCTTGACGACGTTATATCTTTACCAACCCAACGAGGAAAAAGAGCCCTTCTATGTTCTATATCTAATATATTTGTGACGTCACAAATATATTTTTAAAACACGCATTGCGGCCGCAATTTTGGGAATTTAGGAAGAAGAAAAAATACGGGTACATTATTTTCAACCATACTATCGATTGAGCCAATAAAAAAAAATTAGGCAAGTACCCCATTGGTCGAAAAGGGAATGCATAGAATTTTTGACACTTTTCAAGAAAAATTCTCCCTCAACCCCTCTATTCGGACTTTTCGTTCCAAATAAACACATCATCAACTTCAGAGGACTTGACATGATCACATTTGATGTCCAGGAATTAAATCAGGGTCGAAATAAATCATTTATTGGATATTTTAGGGCAAAACTTTGACCCCCCCTAAAATGCCCCCTGTTGAAAAATTTTCATGGCCCGGGAGACTAATCGTCTCAGAATGGTATAATAGCTATTTACGATACGAGTGTTAAAAGTGACAGGTATTATTTTGTGAGCGGGGACGCTTGCAAAACGAGCATTAGCGAGTAGAGCAACCCCGCGAACAAAATAAGACACTTTCAACGCGTGTATCGTACAGGATTTTATCTACAATGGTCTTTGAAATGTTCGGTAAATGTCAGAATTTATTGAAAATATGACAGGAATGCGCAGAATCATCATTTTTTCACGTCGCCCATGACAACGTGCTAAAAGTGACGGGTATTATTTAACGCTTGTAGATAAAGAATATTATGTATGTCAAATAAGATTACGTTACTCCAAGTTTCACGCTATTTTTAGCGCACTTCTCCAAACGGGAAGGCGCTTTTGCCCTCGCTTTGTCCGTCCGTCCGTCCGTCCGTCCGTCACAGCATCTAGTCCTAGACGAAAAGGTTTTTGCGAAAAATTTTTACTCCATTGGGTAGCTCATGACCTTGTATCCCGAACCAAGAAAAATCTTGACGAAATAATAATAAACAATGGCAATAATAACAATTTAGTGTGACGCGGCATCGCCGTTGAATGCTGCATTTCAGAAGCCGGCCTGATCTCGAAAGTTATCACATGCGAGGAAGTACCCGATCTTATCATTTTACCATAATACATATGCGGAGTTATATTTAGAGGATGATTTGAACTTCATTTTAATGAAAATTTCACATCGGTGCGGGGTGCAGGCCAATAGTTATTAATTTTTGAAAATGACTCCGAAACTACGGCTCGGCCGCAAATGATTTATTCGTTGCTTGCTGGTGCTTGATATCCTTTCCTCCGAACAAAACGAAATTCAATACAGAAACTATTTCAACTCGAATGAGTAGCTCATGGACTTGGAACGCGAATCAAGAAAAATTTTGCCGAATCAATCATGAACAATTACAATAATAACATTTTGGTGTAGGGCGGCTTCGCCGATCAAGTGCTGGCATTCGCGGTAAGATGTAGAAAGTTGCGATATGCAGGCAACTACAATTTCTTAATGAAATACATCACTGTATGTACGGCATTATATTTAGAGAACAATTTGAACTTTCTTTTGACAAAAACCCCACTTCGATCCGACCGTCGGGTCAATTGTTATCCATTTTTGAAAACGACCGCAAAGCCACGGCTCGGCGCATATTACACGACCCTACAAATTTAAAATCAGACGTGCCGAAATAGTAATTGAACATTTTGAAATAGCCAATACTAGGTACCTGAAGGATAATGGCACTCAAATTACGAAACATGTTCGCTCAATAACAAAAGAAAAAGTAGGTAGGTATCACTAAAAATCATGTGACAAGGCTACCATTTTTTCGGTTTTTCGATAAAAAAGAAATATTCCAATTCAAAAGTGAACCCGATATTCGTGTTCAGGAGGTCGAAATCAGTTGGAGAACATTTTTTTATATAAGTAACAGAATGACGCTAATGTGGCCGGTTTGTCTGTCTGTCTGTCTGTCTGTCTGTCTGTCTGTCTGTCTGTCCGAGTCCGTGCAGAAATTAAGACGCTGTACATCTTCTCGAGAATTGAAACAAGAGTCTTGGAACTTTTTCCCGATTAATAGCTGATGTCCCCAAGGGTGGCCAATGGGCACTATTTTTGTTATCCATACATCGTTATCATTATTCTCAAAAAACAGAGATCCCCTGTGCACTTCGATGAAGTTGAACTTCTCCTCGGGAAATAAAGCTACAGCCCTTGAAGATTGAACTTTATACGGTGGATAGCTTAGGTCCTCAAGGACCAAATAGGCAGGTTGGCTTTCATAATTCGGCCGCCATCTTGGCTGCCATATTGAAATTTCTTATTAGTGGAACGATTGTCATGAAACTTGAAACTTACCCTTGTCTAGTACGATCATTCTTATTTTCAAGCCAAATTTCATGATTGCCCCACCATCTTGGCCGCCATATTGAAATCTCTTATAAGTGGAAGGATTTTCATGAAACTTGAGAGTTACGCTTGTCTCGTACGATCATTCCTATTTTCAAGCTGAGTTTCATAATTCTGCCGCCATCTTGGCCGCCATATTGAAATCTGTTGTTAGTGGAACGATTTTCATGAAACTTGGAGCTTACCCTTGTCTAGTACGATCATTTTGATTTTCAAGCCGAATTTCATGATTCTGTCGATATTTTGGCCGCCATAGTGGAATTTTTTGCCCAAGACGGTAGAACCCTAATCACTTAACATCTTGCGTTCACTAATCCTCCAAAAAGGAAGTGCGCTACTGAGCCTCATGCCCATGAGGCATATTCGCTTGTTGTGTATAGACTAAAATACCGCTTAAGAACCAGACCTCTACATCTGCCCCTAAAGGAAATTTTGATTGTCTCGACGGGCCAGTTTCACCTATTATCTTTTATTCAACAATCCATAAATTTAGTACAGGGTGTTCAATAAGACAGTGCATAATTTCTGGATCGTCAAGAAGCTCCCGTTCGAAAAAAAGATTTTTTCTCTTGAATTTTTACCACAAAGAAGACGAGGTAGGCCTTAAAGTACAGGATGGTGTTTGAATTCTCTGCTTATCTCCTTTATTTACAGGGTGAGCACAAAAAATCATCTTTTTAGCGCACTTCTCCAAACGGGAAGGCGCTTTTGTCCTCGCTTTGTCCGTCCGTCCGTCCGTCCGTCCGTCCGTCCGTCACAGCATCTAGTCCTAGACGAAAAGGTTTTTGCGAAAAAATTTTACTCCATTGGGTAGCTCATGACCTTGTATCCCGAACCAAGAAAAATCTCGACGAAATAATAATAAACAATGACAATAATAACAATTTAGTGTGACGCGGCATCGCCGTTGAATGCTGCATTTCAGAAGCCGGCCTGATCTCGAAAGTTATCACATGCGAGGAAGTACCCGATCTTATCATTTTACCATAATACATATGCGGAGTTATACTTAGAGGATGATTTGAACTTAATTTTAATGAAAATTTCACATCGGTGCGAGGTGCCGATTAGTAGTTATTAATTTTTGAAAATGACTCCGAAACTACGGCTCGGCCGCAAATGATTTATTCGTCGCTTGCTGGTGCTTGATATCCTTTCCTCCAAACAAAACGGAATTCAATACAGAAAATATTTCAACTCGAATGGGTAGCTCATAGCCTTGTTGGTTTTGCATGAATAACATTTTTCCTCGTTGACCGATTTTGGAAATTTGCGGTTCATATTGAAGTTAAAACTATGGGTAAAAAGACCTGAGGATCAGAACTGACTCAAGACAAACATTTAGAGTCAAGGGTTCAATGAAATGTGGCCCAAATTTCAAACGCCGTCGACAGCCCGTTCAGGAGAAGGATTTGCTAATAGCCACGTTTCTTTCAAATAAATCATTTTTTCTGAATACATTAGGGTCTGTTGTTCTTGTCCCAGCCAAGAATTGTGTAGGTGAAGGAATTTATTTACAACTGCATGTTCAAGGAGGAGAAACGGTTCCTTGTTCACCTGAAATTGGTCGTAACCAAGACTACGAAAATAAAAACAATGAATTACCTAAACTGGTTTGTCCAATACTCATTGTTTCGATTTTTGTAGTCGGTTACGACCAATTTCAGCTGATCAAGGGGCTGTTTCTCCGTCTTGAACATGCAGTTGTAATTGGATTCCTTCACCTACAATTTTTGGCTTGGACAAGCTAGAAAAGCCTCAATGTATTCAGAATAAATGATTTCTTTGAGAGAAAAGTGACTTTCAGCTAATCTTTCTCCCAAACGAGATGTAGACGGCGTTCAAGATTTGGGCCAACTTTTATTGAACACTCGATTCTGAATGTTTGTTTCGAGTCAATTCTGATCCTTAGGTCTTTTTACCTAAAGTTTTAGCTTCAATATGAGCCGCAAATTTTTAAAACTGGTCAACGACGAAAAAAGTTATCCGCGCAAAATCAAAAAGATGATTTCTTTGTGCTCACCCTGCAAGAAGATAAGCAGGGAATTCAAACACCATTCTGTACTTCAAGGCCTACCTCGGCTTCTTTGTGGCGAAAATTCTAGAGAAAAAAATTCTCTTCCGAACGGGAGCTTCTTGACGATTCGGAAATTTTGCACGGTCTTATTGAACACCCTGTACAAAATTTATGTGATCATCTAGTGTCTTGCAAAACGACGGAATGATAGCCAAAGAATCAAGTCAACGCACACTCCAAACAGAATACAAATTCATTGTAGTAACCCAAATTTACGTCAAATTGTAAAAGGGCAAAATTTTTTGGAACGACGCGACGTATTGATTTGTGCGTGGTTTATTTCATAATTAAATTTTTTGGTGTAACCCGGGGTGAATTCGTCAGAAGCATGAAGACTGAAATAAACTACTTGAGGAGGGAATAATAGCGTGCCAGTACACAGCCCGTGTCGGGTGATAACTCGATTGCAGCAACGCTCAGCGCGGCTAAAAGTTGGATGGGAGACCGTCGGTAGGTAGTGCCGGTGGGCGAGCCACTGGCGAGTCTCATCTGACTCTAACCGGCCTATTCTTTATTTTCATGTCCGCTAACGATATGTTACGAAACGATATGTTCCTCAACGATTCCTCTAACAGAAACACGTCCCATGTCTATTCTGTAACAAATCTGTTGAGAGCTCGACTGTAGCAAGTCCGTAACGAAAACTTTGTGCTACTCTTTGGATAGTATAACCATTCTGACCAATCAGCGTTCAGCTAGCCTGTCAGCTGTTAGCTCAAAATTGACCGGGAAACGTGATTTTTTCCATGGATTTCGAATCTGTCTACTAAAATTTTCTGTGGTTATGGCTTACAGGGTGAAACATCGAACATTTTTCTCAAATTGGACACCTGTATTTTATTATGGGAATCGATTCCGTTTTTATCCTGATTATAAAAATACATCACACTTGATAGGTTACTCAATGAAAGCACCTGTGGAAAAATTGTTGAAATTTTAAGAAATATCGAAGCATCTTTTTTTTCAAAAGTTTAGGTTCGCCGTCCCCACACGCCGTCCTCACACGCCGCCCCCGACAAAAATAACAGAATCAAAGAAGTTACAGCCAAGGAAAAGAATGGGGTGTTCCCGGCCCATTCGACATCACAATAGTTTGAGCCGCCGCCCCCATACGCTGCCCCACACGAAAATGAAACAGAACCGAAAAAGTTACAGACATCGGACAAACACTATTGCGTTTCCTGCCCATTCGACATCGCAGGAAAAATAGTTCCTGCCGCCACCACACCCCAAACGCCGCCACCGACGAAAAAACAGAACCTCAGAAGTTACAGACACGTGAAAAAAACTTCGTGTTTCCTACCCTTCACCATTACTGAAAAAATAGTTTCAGCCGCCGCCGCCGCCCATACGCCGCCCCACATGAAAAAACAGAACCTAAGAAATTACAGACACGTAACAAAAATCATCATGTGTCCTGTTTCTTTGCCATTACAGGAAAAATAGTTCAAACCGACGCCGTCCCCACACGCCACCCCCGACAAAAAAACAGAAACAAAGTAGTTACAGCCACAGGAGAAAAACCCTTGTGTTCCCGGTCTATTCGACATCACAAGAAGAATAGTTGGAGTCGCCGCCCCCATACGCCGCCTCCGACGAAAAAGAAACAGAATTAAAAAAAAGTTACAGAAACCGGACAAAAACGATGGTGTTTCCTGTCTATTCGACATCGCAAGAACAATAGCTTCAGCCGCCACCACCCCCCAAACCGAGAACCTCAGAAGTTACAGACACGTGACAAAAATCATCGTGTTTCCTACTTCTTTACTATTACTGAAAAAAGTTTCAACCGCCGCCGCCCCCCATAGGCCACCCTCGACGAAAAAATAGTACCACAGAAGCTACAGACAAGGGCAAAAATCATTGTGTTTACTTTTTCACTAACAAAAAGTTCTTTCTTTTCAAATTTGAAACTTTCCGAGATGACTACCGCCAAACACTAGCTCGATCACTTCAGGACTCGCTTTCATAATCAGGATGAAAAGCGAAATCGATTCCCATATCAAACTACAAGGTGTCCAATTTGAGAAAAATTTTCGATAATGCACCCTGTGAGCGACATATCTACCACAGAAAATTTTTGTGGACAGATTCGAAACCTACGGAAAAAATCGTATAAGGATCGTTTTCCATTTTTCAAATTATGTTTTTTGGGAGGTCTCCAGGGGGGGAAGGTATAATTTATTCGTAAGCATCCTGTACCTTCTTTCCACTTTTTCAAAAATTTGATTTGAAACATTGGCATTCATTTTTCACATAATACTGCCAATCAACAAATGCCATAACATGCATAACAGATGGTGTAAACTTCCCGCTTGGGAACATGAATAGTACGGTGACATGTTACGCTCGTAACTTGATCGTTTGGCATATAGAATTGACAATATCGTTCAGCAACGAAAATTACGTTGGTAAACGGCAAATATGTTACTCTAACGAACATTCCTCAACGATTTCGATTTACAGAATAGTCATTCACGTTCTGCAACGAAAAATGTTTGCGAACGGGCATGTTATGCGATACAGAATAGGCCGGTAAACCGGCTGAACCTCCTTCTCGGGTGGTACTGGACAAATCCCCCGAGTATAATATGCCTGCAACCGGCATCGCGGCAATGTGCATAGAGGAAAACCGAAAGCGCAGTCAGGGAGGCTGACAAAATCAGGAACGTACCGGCGAAAAGCCTGAATCCGCACCTGCGTTCGGGGGTCAAATACGGATACCATTAGACATCCAGGCACCACTTGCGTCTCGGTGAGTCCGGCTGGTGGGGCACAATAAACTCATGGTAGCCCACAGTGGTAGCCTCATATTGAGCATCAAATGCTGCATCTTTTTTAACTGCAGAGTTCTAATTGGAACTGACGCCTTCGTTGCTGTCAATGACCAACATGTGACCAATAAGAGCTCAGTCAGCTAAAAAAGCTGAAGCACTTGATGCTCAATGTAAAGCCACCATTAGTGGTTTAGTGCAGGGGAGCAGGGGCAACCCGGCCCATAATAATAGTGAATGCAAACTACTTACTTGTCGAATATCTTCACGTAATCTGAATTTGTAAAGCTGAAAATAACAAAACTTGCTACATTTCACAAACATCGCTTTTCGTACGCACCCCATCCTGTCCTGATTGAGGTTTGAAAAGAAAAACGTATGCGGTGTCAATAAGAGATATCAATCCCAAAGTTTTTGTCGTTATAAAGGTCGGGTAGGTCTGATGGGGATATCAAGCTATTGGAAACTTCTGGACAGGAACCGTCCCTTTGGTGTGGTTGTTTAGTCTGCGACCAGAGATGAGGGTGAGCGTCGCAGACTCAGACTGCTGCTTGTACCTAAGACTTTATAGGCCGAGGGTGGGCCATTTTGATTACGTTGATAATATAATATACCTTCGCACCCTTGCTTAGTCCTTGAAAACACAGGAGAAAAAGCACACCGCTGTTGTCAGCTTCAGCAAGCTGTACATGACGGGATCTACTCTATTGGAAAGCAACTGCCACTTGATCCAGACTTGACTATAGTGGCTACGAGGACTATTATGCGGTCGTTCTCAGAATAATGCTTTCTAAAAGCTTTGTCTTTCTTTCTGGAGTAAATGTTTGCCTTAATGAAAATGTGAAACCTGGGGTGAAACTGTATAAGTTTCACATTGTGCAATATATAATACGAAATCAAGACATAAACCTACCGCTTAAATAGCTCTCATGTTATCCAGCATAATTTTTATCAGCGTATTTTCCATCTTGATGAAAATCGCTGTTGCATAACCGCTTTGTCCGTCCGTCCGTCCGTCCGTTCCTCGAACTCCTTGCAAACTAGACGCCCTAGCTTCCTGATTTTTTTGCTGTTACATAGCTGCTACTCCCAAAGCTGGGCTAGGCTATATTGAATGTCTATATTGTGCCGCCAACATAAAGAAAACCGCCCCCGATAAACTTGAAATAACATGATATTGCAATTTCTCCCAGACCCAATGCTCTGGTGTTCTCATTTTATGAATAATACATAGTTGCCACTTATAAACGTAAGCCCAAAAACATTCAATCTTCAATATGCGCTGCCGACATGAAAACATTGCTAAAACCCGCCCCCAATCACTTTAAAATGAAAAACATAAACCCGAAGACATAACGATCTAATTCTTTTGGTATATAATTAGCTGACTGAAAATTTGAAAGGATAGGCTACTTTGGGTTAGTCGCCGCCCCCAGATTCCGCCCCCAAACGACACAAAGTGCAACTTTCACTATTGTTACTGCTTAAGCTGTTCCCTTGAACATTTTGAAACTGCCAACTCAAACTGTTCAACATTTACTTAGCCGAAGACTGCCACTCCCACACGCCGCCCCTCAAAGTAAGAGATACCCAAACAAACAAAAAATGCAAATTTCACAATTCTCACTGATTGTCATGTCTTCTTGAACATTCAGAAACTCTTAATTCAAACTGTGCAACAGTTACTTTGCCGAATGCTGCCGCCCCCACACGCTGCCCTCAAAGTAAGAGATAAGTGAAAAACATAAAACCTGAAGACGCATAACGATCTAATTCTTTCTTTCGCTATATGAACAGCCGACTAAAAATGGGAAAGAATAGGCTACTGTTGATTGGTCGCCGCTCCCAGCTCCCGCCCCCAAACAAAAAAATATTGATAATCGAAAGAATTTTCATTCAAATCTATCCCATTGGTAAGTACTCCATTCTGATAACTGAATATCACAATGAGTTTCGATTGAAGAAAGTGGGCAAAGAATGGTGTTTTTCTTTCAACCTTTCTTTACATTCACAATATGCTTCTTTAAGGAAATGCGAAATGCGAAATGCTTTAAGAAAATCTTTAATACTCACTTGTTATGTGTGTATTCACTCAAAAAAATATTCTTGAATTATCTAAGTTACAAAAAAATAAGTATCTACCCTATGTATGTAGATTGTAGATTAGAGGTGGTCGTTTGGTCTCGGAGGATCCTTTCTGCACTGCGACCTATAAGATCTTTTGTGCGTGAGTATCTACAGTAGGTATCTACTCATTTATTGTGAAAATAAGAAAGTGAATTGTTTTTCATCTTTATTAGTTTTTCAGCCGCAAATGATATTTTTAGCGCATTTTCGTAAGAGCCTTGGAACTTCGTCCGATGGATAGCTTATGCCCCCAAATGTGGCCAATGGGCATTATTTTTCTGATACATACATAGTTATCACTATTATTATTAAAAAACAAAGATTTCCTCTGCACTTCTAAGAAGTTAAACTACCCCTCGGGGAATGAAGCTAGAGCCCTGAAACTTTTTCCAATGGATAGCTTAGGTCCTCAAGGGTGGTCAGTTGGCAGAGTAGATTTTATGGTTGCGCTGCCATCTTAGCCGCCATATTGAATTTCTCATTGTTGTAACGATTTTCATGAAACTTGGGACTCACCCTTGCGTGTATGACCATTCTTATTTTCAAGCTGAATTTCATGATTCCGCCGCCATCTTGGTCGCCATATTGAAATTTCTCATTAGTGAAACGATTGTCATGAAACGTGGAACTTACTCTTGTCTCGTAAATACATTTAATTTTCAAGCTGGGCTTCATTTCTATCAATTGACAGATCTGCACTAAGAAAATGCGCTATTGCGACTCACGCACGTGAGGGGATATTCACTTGTTTCTTTATCTGATCGGTGCGCTTTAATTCGGTTATGAAGTCTATCAGAGGCCATCAATACTAGCACTGGTGCTGCTGCTATTATACGAGATTCACAGAAAGCAGGGCCGTCTCTAGACATTTGGCCGCCCTCGTGCAAAAACTGTGAGGCCGCCCCCTTCTTCCATTCTTTTACTGTCAAATTTTCTAAATAGCTCTTTCAATTTCAATCTCGTTTTATGAAAATAACAGAAGCCGAGAAACAAGAATTTTTTCTCAAGTAGGTACACAGTAACAATATTATAAATTATAATAAACAAATAAACGAAAGTTAACAAATACATAGTAGATAAAATGTATAAACTAGAATATAATATTATGAAAATTTTACTTAGCGGGCCTTAACTTCGGAGAACTCTCTTATTGTATCCGACATATTTAACTGGTTCAAAATAGCATGTTCAGTGGAGATTGCTGACAGATTTGTCAAACGCTCCTGGATCATAGTAGACCGCAAGTCGTTTTCTATGATTTTTAGCTTTGAGAAACTTCTCTCGCCTGTTGCGACTGTGATTTTACTGGTCAAGTCAGCATTATCCTCAAAACAACAAATAAAGGGTGTTTTTTTTAAAGCTGAGCGGTTTTGATTCATCTCTATGATGATCCTAGATGTCAAACAGCTCCATATGTCACATCATTTTGTAGCCATAAGTTCCAAGTTTTGTACAATATGGAGCGCTGGCCCATTGATGATCGCGTGAGAATAGTACAGCTGTTTATAAGAAGTGGTTCCGTAACGCGAGCTCAACGAGATTTTCGTAGAGAATTCCACCGTGCGATGCTGCTCCAGACATTTTTAGGTGATGCTATAAATCAGCTGCAGCTTCTTGACGGTATGTGGCTCCAACAGGATGGAGCAAGGCCTCATATAGCCAACGTGAGCATGAATCTGTTGAGAGAAATGTTCCCAAATCGACTCGTTTCGAAAAATGGAGACGTTGCTCATCCAGCGCGCTCTCCAGATTTGAGCGTTCTGGATTACTTTTCATGGGAATTTCTGAGATCCAAAGTCTTCATGAATCCTTTGCAAGATTTGGATGACCTTAAAAATAAAATTCGACTGGCCATTGCCAGGATTCCCGCTAAAATGTGTCGCCGTGCAATGCACGATTTATTGCAGCGCAGCGGTCGGAAATTTGCGTTCAAAGACGTGAGGGTCATTTATTGGATAAAATCTTTAAAACAAATTAGTGTAAGTTTCAATATAAAATCTTGAATGTTTGCTCTTTGCCTACAACATACGTTGAATAAGTTCCTGTGGCTAGTTGAATTTTTATTGGAGTTTAGTTTAGTTTAGTTTCTTAGTTCTCGTTCTACAGGCTGATGTAAGTGGCATTGCAGGGTTTTCCCCTGGGAGGTAGGCAACCGCCCATCCCCAGCCCTTTGACAGTGTTGCCACCGTGGCAACACTTCTCAAAAGTTACCTTGGGTTATGTACCATTAGTGTGCAAGAGCTCAACCCGTCAGGAAAAAATGCAATGTTGGTTTCACTAACAGCCCCACTATGTTTTTTATAAGGTAGTTTGGGGTTTGTGCTGCACCTAAATGCATAGTTGAGGCAGGCATGGTATTTGGACAGCTACACAAGTGAATAGGTAACAACGAATTTCTCAGCAGTAAAGTCTGAACTATTCCACTTATCACCCCTAAACGATCTAGGGATAGATAACACTACCTACTTATAAGCTTGCTCACTTATGTCTTTTTGCACCAAAATACTTTCCCGGCTAGTAGAGTAAGATGGGGCAGAAGTACGCACTTAACGTTTGAGTATGTACAAAAGCTTTAAAATAAGTGATCAATGTGCTACAAATTGACCTAACAACTGCGAAAGGTTTATACAAACATTTGACATTGGAAAATTGTCAAAATATATATCTCAATTTCATTTATAAATGAAAAAGTTATATAGGTGTATATTTCATAAAATTATTTTGTATACATATATCTTAAAAAGAAAAATAAGCAAAAAAAAAAATGTATAACTCAGGTAAAAATATAAAATATTTCTGCCAATGATTCTGTAGTTGGAAAAGTTCCCATGACTGAAATGGCATTAGCTTTTTGTATAGTCCCACTGATACGTTGGGTTAAAAAAGATTTTGAACGGGACTCTCCAGTTTGACGGTGTAAAAGTCTTCCTAAACTGTCAATGAATCCAATCGCTTCTTCGCACCAAGCGCCTAGGGTCTCCACCGCAAAAGGGACGAACAGGAAGTCTTCCTGTAGCTTGGAGTATTTTCGCTTTTTCAAATTTGCGGCTTTTTTGGCAGCGTACCCTGCTTGTTCTCTGGAGTGGTCCACATTTGACGGTGCAATTGTGTCGGTGCAGGTGGCATCCCACACCAAGCACTGTCCATTCTCCCATGGTATTAGTGTTACTCCATCCACTCGCTTACCATCTTCTCGACACAGTCCACATGGTTCTAGACGGGCTGGAATTTTTGCAGAAATGAGCGAACGACAGATAATAGAATTCAGCTCTTGATGGCGGAAAAAACGGCCTGCACTTTTGGAACAACTCAGTCCATGGAGTCCATACTCATTCACTCGCTCTCCGCATATGCAGTAATGGGGTTTGCATATTTTGCATCCCAAGCGTATGCAGACTGCAATTCTAAAAGAATTGTTGTCGAAAAGTGTACCAATAGCACGGGATGGAAGTGCCTGGAGCCAGGCGTTTGCTTCTTTTCTTTGGGTAGCCAAGTGAGTGGCTTTCTGAACGAGTTTCTGAATGTCTGTTGTTGGCATGATTCCATTATTGATACGGACTAAATTCACCATGTCCCAGTTTTTTTGGAAAAGGGGGTCTGGAGGAAATTGGTCAGGGTTTAGCGAACTCCACTCAGCAAGAGCCTCCTCAACGTAAGAAATCTTTGGCTTGTCTGCATCTTCAAGATTTAACATCATATTGACAAGTTTAGATACTCCAAAAGTTGATGAAAGGAAAGCTGGTAGGAAAATGTCTTGTAGTTTTCTAATGCCAACTCCACCTTGCATAACCGGGAGAGAGGCCTTGGCGTATGCAAAGGGTGACAACTTACACTAATTTGTTTTAAAGATTTTATCCAATAAATGACCCTCACGTCTTTGAACGCAAATTTCCGACCGCTGCGCTGCAATAAATCGTGCATTGCACGGCGACACATTTTAGCGGGAATCCTGGCAATGGCCAGTCGAATTTTATTTTTAAGGTCATCCAAATCTTGCAAAGGATTCATGAAGACTTTGGATCTCAGAAATTCCCATGAAAAGTAATCCAGAACGCTCAAATCTGGAGAGCGCGCTGGATGAGCAACGTCTCCATTTTTCGAAACGAGTCGATTTGGGAACATTTCTCTCAACAGATTCATGCTCACGTTGGCTATATGAGGCCTTGCTCCATCCTGTTGGAGCCACATACCGTCAAGAAGCTGCAGCTGATTTATAGCATCACCTAAAAATGTCTGGAGCAGCATCGCACGGTGGAATTCTCTACGAAAATCTCGTTGAGCTCGCGTTACGGAACCACTTCTTATAAACAGCTGTACTATTCTCACGCGATCATCAATGGGCCAGCGCTCCATATTGTACAAAACTTGGAACTTATGGCTACAAAATGATGTGACATATGGAGCTGTTTGACATCTAGGATCATCATAGAGATGAATCAAAACCGCTCAGCTTTAAAAAAAACACCCTTTATTTGTTGTTTTGAGGATAATGCTGACTTGACCAGTAAAATCACAGTCGCAACAGGCGAGAGAAGTTTCTCAAAGCTAAAAATCATAGAAAACGACTTGCGGTCTACTATGATCCAGGAGCGTTTGACAAATCTGTCAGCAATCTCCACTGAACATGCTATTTTGAACCAGTTAAATATGTCGGATACAATAAGAGAGTTCTCCGAAGTTAAGGCCCGCTAAGTAAAATTTTCATAATATTATATTCTAGTTTATACATTTTATCTACTATGTATTTGTTAACTTTCGTTTATTTGTTTATTATAATTTATAATATTGTTACTGTGTACCTACTTGAGAAAAAATTCTTGTTTCTCGGCTTCTGTTATTTTCATAAAACGAGATTGAAATTGAAAGAGCTATTTAGAAAATTTGACAGTAAAAGAATGGAAGAAGGGGGCGGCCTCACAGTTTTTGCACGAGGGCGGCCAAATGTCTAGAGACGGCCCTGCTTTCTGTGAATCTCGTATAATAGCAGCAGCACCAGTGCTAGTATTGATGGCCTCTGATAGACTTCATAACCGAATTAAAGCGCACCGATCAGATAAAGAAACAAGTGAATATCCCCTCACGTGCGTGAGTCGCAATAGCGCATTTTCTTAGTGCAGATCTCATGATCTGACATGGTGCATTGACATGACATTGACATGATCAATATGGAAAATGCGAGGGAATTTCATTCACATGAAGTAGAAGAACTGGACACGCATAAATCCAAATGGTCTCTTCACGATTATGAAGCGTCAGACAATGATCAAGACATGAATAACAGATCATCCTCAGAATCATACTCAACAAGGTGGGGTAGATTCTCACATGTTGTTACCCCTGCAGCACTTATACATCCTAGAACAAGACAAGGAAGATCGCCTGCATCTACATTTTGAACCCCAGTTCTTCTTGCAGTTGCAAGACGCTATCTACAAAATAGTCTTCGGAGCTGGAGGAAGATGCGTCTTAACGGGGACCAACTACACGTGGGTGCTCCCGCGTAGCTCACCGTGTTGTTTTTTTTACACCTGGAGTACCTTATATAGCTTTATCTAGCGAAAACCCGAGGTTAATCCGAGGTCAAGGAGCCGCGATATTGCGTGTTGCGTGGAATGACAGACACACAGACGGACGGACGGACGAATAATGAAATAAAATATCTTTGTTTTTTGTACATCTAGAGTACCTGAGCTATCATCTAGCAAAAACCTAAGATATTGCCGGAGACTGCAGACGGCAATAACAAGAACAAACTATAAGCGCTACAAGCTATAAGTAGTAGCTCTAAAAACATGATGCACAAAGACGAAAATTGAGAAACTGTACCTAGTACCATATACTAGATGCTAGTACCCACTCATACGAGTATCACCAGACCAGATTTACTGAGTAGATACTGTGCATATTGAACGTAGAATCAATTATAACAGATCAAAGTCTAGGTTAATTATTTTTGAAGTGATTTTCCCGATATAATGCGTTTGACGTAACTTCATACAATCCTTATTGGAGTTGCTGGACAATTTACAATTGAGCTAAAATATACGTCATTTTGAAGCTGAAACTATAAGGAATCTGCTGCATATAATAATACCAAGTGATATTTAGTGGTCGATGCAGAAGTAAAATGTTAACTGAAGCATAAGAAAAAAAACACGAAAAAAGTGACATTATCAAGAAATTAAGTTTGTTAGTGTTAAATTTTGGACGAAAGCTATTCCACATTATTCACTTTGATTCATCATCTTTCATTCAAGACCAAAATAAAAGGAATCGATTGAGTGGTTGAGAACTAGGAGCATTTTTAAGCAGAAAGTGCACTTTGAGGTGTCTTCATCTTTGCCTGTCAAAAAAACAATGACGCACACGGGGGAAAGTTGGGGACTTTTTGTATGTTATACAGCAAAGTCTAGTGAACCTGAAACTGAAGAGATTCACCGTGTTTTAATTTGTTTCATGTTTTGCCGTTTTTTCGACTAAAAAGCCTGGGCTAGATATCGAACCGCATCAGTGCGATACCAAACAAAACATTTGGTATCAGGTTTAAAACTTTGGAATATAAAATCCAAAAATAATACAGGGACCTACTTACCTACCTCCCCGACGTTCAGTGAATAAACTAATAATAGGTACTTTCCACACTAGACGCCTGACTTCTTGTGTCTAAAGGAGGGAGTTATATTGGTAAAATAAGCGTTGCGGAATCAATCCCTGTGGGTTTATTCCTTGACAGAATCTTAACATTTAGGTCTCTTTCGAAAACTACAAAGATGTACTTTGGTTTGAGCCCAATGGCATTTCCAAAATCGAAAAATAATTCTTTTGATTTTTGGATTTTGGAAATGCCAATGATGGGCTCAAAACTCGAACCAAAGTACATGCTTGTAGCTTTCGGAAGAGATCAAAATGGTGAAAATCCCTCAAGCAGGAATAAACCCAGACGGATTGATTTCGCAACGCTTATTTTACCAATTATTGAACTCCGTCCTTGAGAATAAAGAATAGCTACAGGGCGGCTGGGCCGCAGGCGTAAAATACGAAAAGGAAACAAAAATTTGAAAATGTTCAGGGGCGGCCGCGGAGGTAAAATATCGAGTATAATATATAAGAAGTGAAAAAATAGGAAAAAACGCATTGAGGCGGCCGCCGCCCCCTGAATGTGGCCGCCCTTGTGCCACGCACGAGTTGCACGCCCGCTTAAGACGGCCCTGACAGAAAGGGATTCATCAGGTTCGTTTCATATATAGGGGAGACCGGGTACAAAAGTAACGCGCCATGGAAGTAACAGCGTCCTCCGCGCCTTTATGTGACGTACATTTAAAAAACTGCTAAGCTCATTGGATGCACCACGTTGACTCCTCTATGCATGCTAACCGGCATCCGGCTGCCAATCATTCCGTTTGCACAGTTCGTCTGAGTGTGTTTTTCGGTACCCAAAGTAAGTTCCTCTCTCTTTACAATTTTTCTGCTGGTTTTGGTGAATTAGCTAGTAAACAACTATGAAATATCGCCCAAAATAGCTGAATAATGCGACTACCAGATGCAATAAGCATATTAGTGCATTATTGAATAGTTGTTCACTTACAAGCTCATAAAGTTGAAAATTCTAGTCGGGGACAAAAGTAACGGGTGTTACGTTCATCCCCGTTCTTGCATAATACATTGATATGGTGATTTTTGCTATTGACTATTGACTTAACTATTGACCCGTGGGACGTACCGATGTGAAATTCAAATTCTCCCCTAAATATGCTCCCTAAACTCTCATATGTATTATTTGATTTTTATGAAAACGGGTACTTGTCCGCATGTCATAACGTTATATCCAGCCGGCTTCTGAAATGCAGCACTCATTGGCGATGCCCCACCACACTAATTGTTGTTGATGTAATTTTTCATCATTAATTTGTCAGGATTTTCCTTAGTTCGGGTTCCAAGGTCATGAACAGCCCATAAATAATTTTTTTTGGCTGTGACAGACGAACAGACGGACGGACGAAGCGGGGACAAGCGCCTTACCGTTTGGAGAAGTGCGCTAGAAAGTAGCCAATCATATTATGGTTTGATACCAAAAGATGTGCGCAAGATGCCCTACCAGCTGGCTAAAAGCATGACAAAAGAAAGCCCAAAACATGGGACGAAGCCGAAACAGCTGAACCCGATTGGTTTTCCGGATTTATGAGAAGGCACCCATATATTTTTTCAATTATTAATATAAAATACATTTGTACAAGTTGTAGGTAACTGTTATTGTTATTTTTTCATAAGATTTGTATTCTTGCTGGTGCTGTTACTTTCGACCCCAAAGGGTGTTACAATTGTCCCTTATATATGGGATGAAAGTAACATGTGAGTTGTCTTGGAAAATAAATCACCAGGTCTGAATAGTGTCATCCTGAACACAACTAACATTGGCCATTTGTAGAGAAATATTTGATGAATCTTTGGGTGGTTTCCTTTTTTCTGTGGGGCTTCCCGAACATTCATGAGCAGCCCAAATGTGAAAACTGTTACTTTAGTCCCCGGTCTCCCCTACCTTTTATAAAATATGCCGTCTCTCGGACCACCCGATTTCTCAAATTGCCATTGTTAGTGAGGACGTTAGTGCACGATATCAGGACAAACCTTGCATTTTTTCCTGACGGGTTGAGCTCTTGCATACTGATGGTACGTGACCTAAGGTAACATTTGAGAAGTGTTGCCATCTTTGCAACACTGTCAGAGGGCTGGGGAGAGACGGTTGCCTACCTTCAAGGGGGAAGTTCTGCATTGCTACCTATATTAGCCTGTGGAACGAGACCTAGGCGTTGAACGATGACAGGAGAGGTCTTGTTGGATTCAGCACACTTGAAAACATAGGAATATATTATTGTTCCTTCCCCTTTCTCCACTGATGCGCGCTAGGGGGCGGAAACGTTCATGTGGAATGGGGGAGTCTGTGTGTTTTTAGCACTCGGCGCGTCCCTGTGTTTGTGTGTGTGTCTGTCATATAAGGGCACACCGCCCCTAGGGTTGCCACCCGTCATCATTTAAGGAGGACAGTCCCTCTTTTGGTGTGTGGGTTGCATCCCCCAGCAAACGACCAAGAAATTTCGAGGAGTTTTTCGCTCCCGAGATTTCGGAGTTCTCACGAGCCTTGGCTCTCAGCAATGATTACATGAGGGTCACCACAAACAAGGCAGACCTCATAAATGAGTGTCTTGCACCCCTTCTGACAACTAGGCCCGACAAAGCCCCGCAAGTAGACGCCAAGATTTTCGAGGTACGGTACTTTTGTACCTGTTGAAAGTTGAAACCAACGTGCCAACCTGTGCATTATTTTCTAATTTTCGAGACAATGTCTTTTATTCCTATCTCAGAAGAGGTCTCAGTGTGTATCCCGGATGGACATCGTGTGGAACTTGTGAGTATCAAATCAACTACAGCCTACGGATGAAGTTGCCGATGTCTATCGCCAATTTTCTGGTTGTTTTCAGATACCCGCAGAACAGTCTTAGAAAGATGGCAAGAGATATAAGGGGTGTGGGAATTAAGATGCGTGTCGCTCACAACTATAAGCTTCCCAAGAAGTGCGAAGACTTTCTGAAAGATCCAGAAAACAAAAAAAAGAACTTTCCAAGTTCGTCGCTGACGGTATTCCAACGACCGGGGAGGTGGTTTGGTACTCTACAAGAGAGACGATCGTGGTAACAAACTCTACCGGGGGACGACCTGAGTGGTTTAGCATCTTGTAATCATGAGGAGGCCGATACCTGAGTCAATGTGCACGTAGCGGACGCCACGCGGGAGGGCCGTGCAAGGGTGATGGTCTACTCATGTAACACAGATGTTTTCATCCTTGCGGTATCTGCCTTCGTGCTGCTGAAAGGAGCTCTCAAGGAGCTATGGATTCGTCACACTGCCAGTAAGACCCACAAACTGGCATCTCAGGGAGATGATTGGGTGCAAATATGGACCACCGTGGGGACAATGTAACAATTATTGTGGATGCAAAGTGGCCTGTGTCGACAATTGCAAGTGCCGTATAGAGGGTAAAGATTGCGTTGTGGGTTTGTGTAGCTGCATCTGCGTTGCCTCGTTTTAGCTACCTACATGTCGCGGGAACAAAAATGGCGTCCTAAAGATCGGTACATGGTATAATGTTATTTTCACTAGTACCTGCTTGTTATACAATTTTCTTTAGTCGTAAAGTTGTAATAAATATACAAATAGATAATTCATCGAATAATTATTATTGTCGCTTTATCGAAAGAATAATGAGCTGAACTCAATATTTGACTGAGTAGGTAATGTCAAAAGCAAGCGAATCTCTACAGCGGTACCTTGGCACCCCATCATGCGCAAGCGCGAACAAGAAGCTGGCAAGAGGCGCTTTCGTTTTGCCGGCAGGAGCTGCTCAGGGTGGATCACTGGACAAAGGAAGTGGATCCAGCTGGGCCGTGATTGGCGTATGTGTATGTACCTACTTCCTTTATCTAGTGATCTACCCGGAGTAGCTCCTGCCGCAAAACAAAAGCGACTAAGAAGCGCGGAAATGCGCATGTTGCCACGTCAGGCATATTTGCAACGTTGCCATAGCGAGTTCCAAGGTGACGTTATGTTCCCTCGACCTAGGTATAGCTTTTTTTATTTTAGTGAAACAGTAGTTATATTATTGCCATGTTCTTGTAAACATAAAGATGTATCCGTTCAAATAAGAAGAAGGAGGGCTAGTGAACTAAGCAGAGATCAACCCATCAATATCCCAATCGATGGTCAGGTATACGCCGTCCCTGAAAAAATGCTGAAGCGTACTAATGCCCCACTCCGCATGACCGTTTCTCGCCCCCTGGCGCTCATATGTGGGGGAGGGGGATTTAACGAATAATATATTCCTATATTTTCCCCTGCCATGGATCATTGTCTGACGCTTCATAATCGTGAAGAGACCATTTGGATTTATGCGTGTCCAGTTCTTCTACTTCATGTGAATGAAATTCCCTCGCATTTTCCATATTCGAAGAAGGCAAATGACATAAGCTGTCATCTGGATTGCATTTTGCTGAATTTCTTTGATGATCTTGATGAATGCTGTCCCACTTTGAACAACCTGCATCTCTAATGTCTTGCGAGGATATCGGTCCTCGCATTCCTGGTCTTATTTGAACTTGTATTTGTCGGGTATTTTCTTAAAAAATACCCAGCTTCAGATTCAGTGTCACTGCTTGACATTTTAATAGTTTTTTTTTTTTTTTTTTTTTTTTTTTTTTTTTTTTGATGAAAAAGTGGACTTCTGCAGAATTGTACTTTTGCCCCACCGGTAGGGTAAAAGTATCCGCAGGTAATTCTTTTGTCTAATAAAGACCCACAATAATTCTTTTCTAATTTTATATGATCTCATTTATTGAAAAACATCTCTAGATTGATGAATTCGAACAATAAACCAACAATTGGGATATGAAAAAAATCTCAAAAAGTAAGTTGTGGAAAATATCACAAACAATGAAAATATTGATATTTTCTTGGATATTGTTTCAATATTGAGTTTGATCATAACGTATGTGACCTGACTGTCTTTTGATGGGCATTTGAGACCAATAAAATGGTCTGCTTTGATTTTAATGCACTTAGCAATAGCGTACTCTTGCCCCAATTCACAATGCGAACTTTTGCCCCAATTGAGAAATCAAATTTGGCGCCATAGATTCTTCCACACTAACAGAAAACAGCTGATCAAGTCTATCTTAACTATAAATCTCAGATATTGTTAGGGTAGTGACCGATTTTTTTTTTAATTTTTTTTTAAAGTTCACTTCTTGATAAGTGACGCTATATAGTTGACAGATTTTTCTTCGTAAGTTTTCTTGGTAAACTTCTTTGGTAAAAAAATTATGAAAGTTCTCGATCATTTCAAATTTGGCGCGATGACGTCACAATCTTTCATAGGCGGAGAAGCAGGCTTGACAACACTACAGAACTTACTACAAAAAGCACTAGCGTCAACCCGTCAACGCTCATAACAGCTGATTGTTATATTGTTGACGCTTTGTGTATCTGTGCGGTGATTCGTGTTGTTTAGTTGTTTTGCTTGAAAATATGGAGCCCGATTATGAACAGGCGACTTCCCAAAATTTACCCATGGTTCAATCTTTCATGATTTATGAATATTCCAAAACTACATCAGACTTCAATGGTTATGTTATGCTGGCAAACGTCAACGTCAACACTGACACACAGGCAACGGAGGTGGGGTCATTCCCACTACTGTCAAAAGATTGAAACGTCACAGCCCGCCTTACAGCTCGGTAGATTTGAAATCGTTCGCAAAAGGAGCCACTTTCAAGGCAGATTTTGAGACACTTAAAACTTTTTTTCTCGAATTTTCACGAAACGTAGTCTTGTTATTAAGGCTCTACATTCGATTAGTATGATTTTTTTTTATATTTTTCGATGGTGATCACTACCCTATTACTGGCAGCTTACAAGGATTTATAAGCCAAACTATGTTGAGTGAAAATTACTTCAATAGCTCATTTTAAATAACTAAGCTCACTACTGCCAGATCTGCAGTGCGATCGCCGGTATCTTTTGCACACTTCAGTCTGATGTGGTTGACATTCAATTCTAATTACAGATTTTGCTCTAGGTTTATCACAGATTCAAATATGGCCGATGCGTACTTTTACCCGCCGCGTACTTTTCCCCCATCCTACTCTATCCAGAAACCCGTGGAAATGCAATATTGAGAAAAATTTGGAATCCTCATACTTAGTATATGGTGTTCCCCATCAAATTCTGAAGGGATCCTCACATTTTCAGATTTTCCCGTATTTATTCCGGGTTAAAACCTGTTTTGCCTGGGCTAACTCAGCAAGTATCAAGTATCATGGAAGATGTCTATATATCATGGAAGATATTACAATGTCTATATCTTGCACTTGGTGATAAAAGAATGAAACTTGGCATACTCAATCTCTAGGGCTTGCTGGACAATGGTGAATGGATTCGCCAGATGCCATGATGCATACGGGGTAAGTAATAGAGATTAAAATTGAAAATTCTTACTCCATGAATCAGAATAAGTGAAACCATGTGAATCAGCCCATCCATTCATAACTTCATTTTTAAGAAAGGACAACAAACAGCTTTTCAATATTCTGATCCGCTTTTGAAATATCTTGTCTCTGAAATTCTTCGATGAAGTGATGTTTGAGAAATACTTAGATCATTGATTTTTCAAAATATCTAAATGAAATTTGGTATTCAAACAATGAGTAATGCTAAAAGTAAAAACTACTAGTCACAGCAAATCATATATCTAATAGTCTAGGAGGTAGCAGCTAGCGACGGATTTTTCATATAATTTCAACAAAGCTACAATGTCAATTTTAACATCCCCCTACATCTTCTGATGACCAGAACGAGCCTTCCCCGGCTGGTAGCCGGGGCCTTTGGCCGTTATAGCTCTTCAAAGGAAAAAAAGAACAAATTGTACGTGTCCTTTATATTGGGCTATTTTGAGACGTCAAACGATTACCCTGATAGCTCGATCAAATAAGAGCGAGCGGAATGTCCGCAGCAGCTAGAATGGGCGCAAGGTTCAGCAAGCCATGTTCCAAACGGGCCCGGGTTCGAGACCCACCAAGTTCGATCTTTCTTGTGAAGAAAATCGTTCCTTTTTAATTTTTTAAGCAATTTAAATTCAAAATACTGATTCCTTATATTACTGGATTCTTGACTTTTTTCCCATAATTCAGTAACGCCTTTTCGAATTTTTCTTGTTACTTTTCACACGGACTACAAGCGAACGCTATACTGAATTATCAAGTCAAAAGTCAAATCAAGTCAAGAAAAAAGTCAAGAATCCAGTGAGGAAACAGTATTTTGAATTTAGCTTGCTTTAAAAATTAAAAGAGACGATTTTCTTTCGAAAAAAAATGGGACTTGGTGGGTCTCGAGCCTGAGCCCGTTTTGGACATGGCTCGTTGGACCTCGCGCCCATTCTAGCTGCTGCGAGCATTTCGCTCGCACTTGTTTAATCGAGCTATCAGGGCAATCGTTTGACGTCTCAAAATAGTCCGTTATAAACTAGGGTTATAAAGGACACATACTATTTATTTCTCTCTTTGAAGAGCTATAACGTCCAAAGGCCCCGGCTACCAGCCGGGAAAGGTTCGTTCTGGTCATCAGGAGGTGTAGGGAGATGTTTAAATCAACATTGTAGCTTTGTTGAAATGCTGTGAAAAATCCGTCGCTAGCTCCCCGTCTATACAGGGTTTTCCAATAAGTATGTCCGAACTTTCAAAATTAACTATGGTAAGGAGGCTTCGAATATATTTGTCAACATTTGACAGTTGTGTTCTGTCGATCTTGCCAAATCAACATGGTGAGACATACAGTTCAACAGCGCTGTGAAATCTTCACGATTCATCACTTCAGAATATTTTGAAAAATTCCAGCACAAACTGGCCACCAAAATCATGCGATCTTACCTCCTCGGACTACTTTCTATCGGGCTATATGAAATTTCTGGTCTACGCAAATAATCCACAAACAATCCCTGAGCTGAAACGTAGAAGTCAACGCACTATTGAGAAAATTCCACGTGATATGTGTGGAAAAGTTATTGAAATTGGGTTTCCAGACTGCACTTAACCAGGCAGAGAAGAGGAGGACATTTGAATGACATTTTTTCAATTAATGGTATCGTTTCATCTACAAAATGAAATAAAAATTACCGGATCATCACTTGTACTTTTCTTCTCGATTTATTCGATTTGAAAGTTTGGTCATACTTATTGGAAAACCCTTTACTATACTAGCAAATATACAGGAATCACCTGTATAGGGGCCACGACATGAATAGCCTTAATAATCCTTATTCATATTACGTACGTACCTACCTAATTAAAATTTCTTTCTTCGCATCTCAAATGTCTGAAAAAAATGCATCCTTATTTCAAAGTATTTCCTTTCCTTTCATTTCTTTTTATTTCAAGCTTGGCTGAAGTTGGTCTGGTCGGATTGCGTGGAAATTTTATTTGTATATAAGAAGTTAATAAAGATGAAAAGGTATTTTTAACTTTGATAAAAATGAAAATTAAGCTGTTTTGGAACTTTTGAGGAGTTCTTTAAAACAAAACAACTTTATTTTCTGGGAGAGAGGCAGGGCAGACCATACCTGATAGTCTTATTCATATCATATCATATCGTAACCATGAAAGGTAGAGCCTCGGGCAGAGCATATTTCTTTGGAATTGATTGGAAACATGAACCTACATTATACACAATGTGTAGTTGGTTTGAGGGTATGAGGGTGCATTAACAAACACGTGCCATAACCATCGTGGACGTGGGCATTCATAGGTATAGCGTAGATACCTACTCTCCTATTTGCATATTATACTGCATATCAGTAATAACTGCATCGAAAGAAAGTTTGAAACAATATACAGGGTGTCACAACACTCGCGCTCCACCTTGAAGGTACGTCATCCTTATATAAGAAGGTAGAAGAGTCCTGCAAAGATTAAAAAAAAGTCCTGTCTTTTATTTTGCAACAACCCTTTTTATTTCCGTTAGATTTTAGCAGAATGTTTGAAACATTGCTTGATTTTTTTTTAGAAGTTGAATGTGTACCGAGTTTTTATCATGTGTAGGAGATGAGCCATGAGCTACAAAAATTCAGTTCACATAGAAAACCGTAAAGAAAAAGTCTATGAAAACGAATTGTGTTTTCTTGTGCTCTGCATCAGTTATGAATCCTTTGTTGAAACTGATTGCAGGCGCTTGTATATTAAATTGATATAAAGGATTTGCAACTCACCCGGCATAGTAAATAAATATTCAGTACACCTTCAATTATTAAACAATTCAGCTCATCAGTCTGTTTTAAACATTTCAGTAAAATCTCTTCAAATAACGGAAATAAAAAGGGCAAATTACCAAATTTAAACCCTCATATCTTGCTGGATAAAAAATAAAACACATTTAGAGATTCTCCAACATTTCACCGGGACTCGAAAGTCCTGCATAATACAGGGTGTTTCAGATTTAAATCGTGTCCTTCCAGGAAGTGATGAGGAACGTCAAAAGAAGTAGACTATCTCGAAAAAATATACTTATGTCAGAAATGATTAATAACGGAGATATAGGCGTCAAAGTCATCGATTTTTCGTCATAATTTGGAATCTTCTCAACCAATTTTGTTCAAATTTAAACCCAAGCTTACTAAAATAAGTCGGTATCTAACGATAATAACGCAGTCCATTAAAATTATTCAGGGGCGTGGATAATGGGGGATGCCTTTGCTGTTTTACCCCCATATTTTACCTCTTGAGGTAATTTTATAGATTGTTCACATTTTTGAATTTAAAGTTCAATTTCAAAGAAAAAGTTACCCTCGCAAAATTCTGATTAGTATAGTATAGTATAGTATTTTTTTATTTCGCCAGAAAAAATATTTACAATGTGAGTAATTTATCAAGAAACTTAGGCAAAACCCCAGGGCCGTCGTTCAGCTTTCCTGGTGGCCCAAGAGGCTGATCTTTCACAACGGCCCTGTACCTTCCTACAAAAAATAAATAAATAATCATACATACACAGCATAATAATAACAAAAATAATAGATAGTAATAATAATAATAATAGAGGCTTCGTTTTCAAGATTTTTTGTTTGAAGCTCCGGAAAACACATCAAAATATCCACTTCAAGAACCAAAAAAATATTTTTCCTGAAAACTTCTCGTTTCTTACAAAAAGTCATGGTTTAGCAACTTGGTACACCTATAAAACCTATCCCAATGAAGGAATCATTAGTTATCTTGGATTTTAATTTGTAGGGCTTTGAAAGTGGTGTTTTCGAGATGTTTTCCGAAGTTTCAACCTCAAATATCTTAATAACGAAGCCTTAAATCAAAATTTCGCAAGGGTAACTTTTTCTTCAGAATTGAACGCAAAATTCAAAAATATGATCAACTCACCAAATTACCCGAGGGTTAAGAAATAGGGGTAATAAAGTGGGGGCACCCCCAATTATCCACACCCCTGAAAATTTTTGATGGAATGCGTTATTATTGTTTGATACAGACTTATCTCAGTATAAGCTTCAATTCAAATTGGAACAAAATCGGTTGGGAAGTTCCAAACCTATGACGAAAAATCGATTTTCAAGGTTCAACTTCGAACGCCTATATCTCCGTTATTATTCGTTTCTGACATATATTTTTTCCTTAAAAACTACTCCTTTTGACGTTTTATATCACTTCCTGAAAGGACGCGATTTAAATCTAAAAAAAACCTGTATAAAATCCATAATTTTTCACTAAAGTCTCTGTCACACGACCATTGAAATTATACTTGTCGTTGAAAACCTGGAACGAGATCTGTGATGAAAAGGACTATACATACTTGCAAGGATGGCAGAAAACTATGATGAAAACGCTGCTATTTCACACATTTGATTCCACGGCGGTGTCACGCCCAAGTTTCATCGACAGCAATCGAAGAAAACTGGGCGCAACTGTCACTTTCCTTTCGTCGCGTACTATACACGGGAAGTGAACCGTTATATAGTAGGTTCACTTGTACCGTGGTTCTAGTTGGCTGTGAGATTTTGTTTCTAAGTTTTCAAATCTGATATTTGAAAACTCCCTAGAACTTGGCAGTTGGTTGCATTGATATTTGAAAGTTTAAGCTTGACGACAAGATCAACAACTTTACCGTTTGTCAGATCGAGTGTCAAATAGACTGAAAATCACGAGTTTCACGAAAATTGTGGTGAAATTATGCCCATCACTGTGAAAACTGTGTTTGCGCCTCAGCTTGTGTCTTGAACAATAACGTCCAGTGCCCATTTTAAAGTCCTCGAGAGTGCCATCAAGAACTCGCTTCTGGGAGAAAAAATGGCCGGATGGGTGCTGGGCATGTACCCCATAACGTTCAGCTTTGCGGAGAAGACGTGGATCTATTTTCAAAAACCACATAATATGGAAGCATTGTGAACTATTCCTGGTTTTTAAAAGAAGTACCCACACTCTGGAAGGCTGGAAACGATGGGAAGCTGAACCCTCCTAATTTTTGTGGGGATGGGATTCATCGGCGTTAATACTTGATTTCACTGCTCAGGACATCGTACTGGAACAAGAAATTTGCGGAGCTTGTGAAAGGTGAACAACATCCACTCCATATTTGCAATTTGCAAAGTTGATTTCGGTAAATTTTCCATTTTTGACAGCAACAGTCAACACACCATCACACCAACATAACCTATCTTTCGAAGCCAGACGCTCAGGCGCACACTAGGCAGTTGGACGTGAAGTCTACAATGCCAAACTGTGAAATTTGCCCAGCCTACTAGAATCACGGTACAAGTGAACCTACTATACATACATATACCCGGTAGATGACAGTTGATGTATCAATTATTGCTTGTTGTTTGTGGGTAAAGTTTTTTACACAGGACTCCTGGATAACTCGTTAACCGCACCTTCAAGGGGGAGTCCTGGGACACTCTGTATTCACATATCTACTCAATGAAACAGAAAAGAATGATATTTGAAACTTATGGTGCGATTCTCTAAAAAATTACATTCCATAAAGGCTCTGTTACGTTGTTATTTCCTAGGCAACAGCCAATGGCCGACCCGAATTTTTACATAACAGAGGGTTTATGGAATGTTATTTTTTACAGAATAGCACCATAATAGTCCAGTTGGCCAACTAATAGTGCTATTCTGTAAAAAATAACATTCCATTAACGCTCTCTTATTTAAAAATTCGTGTCGGCCATTGGCTGTTGCCTGGGTAATAACAACGTAACAGAGCCTTTATGGAATGTAATTTTTTAGAGAATCGCACCATAATAGTCAATTATGCGGCAAAAAATATAAAAACCATACACGAGACATATCTTCGACTAGGCAGAGGTCCGGCGGTCCTGGTTCTAAGAAAATAATTGGACGCGGTGTGTTGACCACCGCGACGGAGCTTCCAGCAGTTCCAGCCGTGCATGCCACAGTAAATAGACCTCCTATAATAGCCCAGTCAAGTTAGTATTTGACCTAGAAATAATTCGCCCAAAGCTTGATTTCTACACAATGACGGCTTTTACCTAATAGAACAACAATACTTATACGGAAGTACCCCAACTTTCGCCTGTCCGCGTCTTCAATTTTCAGATCCTCAGGCTCTTGAAGTGGCATCGGCATCGCTGAGCTGGAATCATGCCCATGGTCTTGATCATGAACCGACCAAGCTCATCAGACATGACTCAAATTGAAGAGAAGAGATCAAATAATGATTGTCCGGTGCAAATGGTCCACAATGGACGGCAAGCCGACAGACCCGCGAAATTAAAAAAAAATCGGTTGTGTCACCCCAAAACTTCCCCGACGAGTAGCAAGGGACAGATGGAAATTTTTGTTTAAGACGTTTTTTCGGGTGGGATGTTCGAATTTGAAAACGAGATTGAAGAATTGAGATATTTCCCTCAATTGGAGTCTCATTTTGAACTTCATCCTTTGAGTGCGGTCTCGATAAGCCCGCGTTTATTCATTTTCAAGTCGAAAACTCTCACAAAACTCAGCATAAATATCCAATTTCCGACCAAAAATAAATAGACACATAGTGTAACGGGGGGAAAAATGAATGGAGTTCGGCTCTCTTTTAACTGGTCCCTGCTCGGGCGCCAGTTTGTAACGGGGGGGGATGTTGACTGGGGTTTCTTCTCTCTTCTTTTAACTCGACTAAATTCGCGGGTTCTTACTCTTCCCACATGAATCGATGCGTTTCTCTCTAGGGGGTTTGCTCGGGCGCCACCTCACTTTACCGCAAGGAATTTAAACAAGATTCGGGTTTTACTTTAGTATATTGAACACACAACAATATCTCAAACAAGTATCAAAAAGACAACAATTATATTTACAGTTTACAACATTACTTAGAGAGAAATGTGACCGCACCTATCCACCCTGTGGGAATCTACTACAACAACACGACTACCGTCAATTATCCAACTTCAGTGCAATGCGCTACTCGTTTGGTGTGAAGCACCGATGGGTTCCGACCCCGCAACAGTCTAGGGTACTCTTCGTATCCGCTCCACCCCGCAACAGTGTAAGGTGGAGTAAGCCTACAAGAGCAATCCACACAGCAGCCCCCTTCAGGTCACTCGTCCGGTACCCACGTCCCAGACAACCGTGTTATCCGTAGACAGGACACCAGAGAGAGCACCACGAAGACGACCCGCAGGACGCGGTATTAACACGGAGGGGCATCCACACAGTCGCTCCCTTTCGGTTGATGTCGCAGTATCAGAAGCTCAGGACAACGGTCAGGTTGTTATCCACGGCTTCGACACCGCTAATCCCCCACAAAGGTGACCCGCAGGACACTATTGCATCTCAATGCAAAGTGGCGAGAAGTGCGCTTCCGTCTCCACCCCGCAACAGTGTAAGGTGGAGTATAGCCTACAAGAGAGCGATCCACACAGCGGTCTCCTTCAGGTACTCGTCCGGTACCCACGTCCCAGACAACCGTGTTATCCGTAGACAGGACACCAGAGAGAGCGCCACGAAGACGACCCGCAGGACGCGGTATTAACGCGGAGGGGCATCCACACAGTCGCCCCCTTTCGGTTGATGTCGCGGTATCAGAGGCTCAGGACAACGGTCAGGTTGTCATCCACGGCTTCGACACCGCTAATCCCCCACAAAGGTGACCCGCAGGACACTATTGCATCTCAATGCAAAGTGGCGAGAAGTGCGATCCCGGCATCACCGCGTCAGTTGGCCGTCGTCGGCTTGGTTCAAACAAACTAGATTGGCACTTGGTGTACGAATTGGTCGGCCGCGGCCAGTTAATTCATCAAGCACCGTTCATGTACCCTCCCTAGATGTTCGCCTTGCCGATTGCGACTGGCACAAACTGCGTGTCTTTTTATGACTGATGCATTCTCTGTACAACGTCTTTACAAAGACATGCGTACATGCGATCCAGTGGAATTGGATCAAGTGGCCGTCCGCCACAACTTTACTTACGTTGGGTTGTTGGACGCGGTGCGGTGGCTTGGCCGCACGGCGCCCTCTCTCGGTCACCGTTGGGACCTTGTATTTACCGCGGGACGAGTGCGCTTGCTACTTATTTATCTCGCGCTACCTAGACGCTTTATCACACCCCCTCCCTGCTTTGGGAGAAAAAGGAAAATTCCTTCGGGAGTTTCCTTTTTCTAGTGACCTTTCGTCCTATAGGTAATACACCCCGCCCCACAACAAATGTTTTATTGGGTCTCTTCCTTAGATTAAATAACTGTTATTTACAAACTTATAAACTACCTAGGTGCGGGTCACGGTAATCCTAAGACACAAGTAGTTGATACATATGGCCTCAGCCGAACTACAATTTACATGGCCGCAGCCGAATAAAACAAAACACAGTTAACTTTATACAATATTTTCTCAAACTAGCGACTCTCCGTGGGGCGATCGATCGTCGAGGGACCGCTTCCTATGCACCTTCCTGTGCATCGACGTCGCGTTCAGAGGCCGCTTTCTGTGCACCTTTCTGTGCACTGATGACGTCGCATTCAGGGACGCGTCAGTCGCACCAGTGTCGCTCTTGGAGGCTGCTTCCGCTGCACGTTGCTGGCGTCGTAGTCGGCGTTCACAACCGCGCCGGCGGTTGCGATGTCGCTTGTTGCTATGCCGCCGCTTCGTCGTGGGCGGTGGTGGGTCCGAGGACACGGGACCTTGCCATGGTTTCACCGATACTGAATCTCCGCTGCTGCTGGGCAATATAACCGTTGGATGGCGAGAGGACTCATCCTTTCTCTTCAGATCTTTCACGTGGGCTGGAAAAGATCGATCCTGGTTATCTCGGAGCAGTGCGACCTGAGTGGCGAGGGGCTCCTCCACCACAAAGGGACCGCTGTTTTGCCGTCGCAGCCGGCGCTTATAGCTTCGCCGGCGGTTTCGATTCTGCGTCTTTCGGCGGGTTCGCGGGAGGGTCGGCTCTACGTCCAGTGGAGCCGTCTGGGTGACGCTGTCGCAGTCTGGGAAGTGGGTAATCCTCTCTTCCAGAGAATTGTCAAGCCTCTGCCGTCTCTCCGTGCTCAGCCAGTCTCGGGGCGGCTCGGTTTCTTTCTCCAATGAGATGGTGGCAGTCTCGGCAGGTTCTTCACTCTTGTCCGCGCTTTCGCTGTCTGCTCCTCCCATGAACACTATTCGGCGGCTTGTGTTCACCACTATCTGCATTTTTGTCATCGAATTCATGCCCAACACTATGTCTGTTGTGAGAGGCGGCAAGTGAGACGCTCTGATTGTCCACACGTTGCCATCTTCCGTGGCCATTGGGAACGCAAAGTTTCCCTTCGTCTTGATGCGTTTCCCGTTGGCCAGCCGTACTGCTCCGCTCTCCATGGGCATGAATTTCTCCCTTCGCAGGACCGCTGCGAGTTTGTTTCCGACGTGTGACCAGCACGACCCGGTGTCCACCAGGGCGCGCCATTTCCTGCCACAAATGTTGACAGTTATCATTGGTCGGGTGTCTTTATCTGGCGTGTCCAGCGCACAGTTTGCCGCTGGAGGGGCCTCGTTTCTTTCTTGCTTGATTACTGGGTGACAGCTCCGTGTGAACACGTCCAGTTTTCCGCAAGTCCAACAGAACAGACGGGCCTGATTATCGCATCGCATCCGATTGTGGCTGGCATCTCCACAGCGTTGACAATTTCGGTTTCGGTCATAATTCGGAATGTACTTCGCCACTTTTTGAGCCGGCTGGGGCCGTGAGTCGGAGGCTGGCGCCGAGGGCGTCCACCGCTGGTTACCTCCTTGCTCTTCGGGCGTTTTCCGATCCCGCGTCCGTTTCTCTTCTGGCTCCTTGTAGGCCGTCTCCGTCGTATATGCCTGTGCTGCCCGAGGAGGTGGTCTAAAGGAACTCGTCTCCGCTTGCAGCTGTTCGAACTCCTCCGTCATCTGGACAAGTTCCTCCATGGTGTCGAAATCTCGCCATCGTACATATCCCTTATATTCCGGACGAAGATTCCGGTAAATCCGGGCCAGCTCGGTTCGCTCGTTGCAACCACCGTGCCGCCGCATCAGGGTCTGCATGGCGGTGAGATAGTCTCTGGCTTTCTCGCGCGCGCCTTGCGTCCGTGAACGGATTTCCTCTTCCATTCGGAATTCAAAATCATGAGGCAAGAAATGGCGTCGAAAATCTGCTTCGAATTCGTTCCACCAGATCCATCTTTGCCTGTTGTTGCGATACCACAGCAGCGCACTGCCTCGCAACAACTCGGGAAGGGCCTTTAATAGCGCCTCTCGTGGCAGATCATACGCTTCTCGTAATTCTTCTAGCCTCTCCAAAAATGTTACTGTTTCGCCGACCTGGCCCTCGAAATGCAGGTTCCATTTTCTGACAACGTTGAGTACGTCTCCGATGCGTCGCGTCGGCGGCATCTCTTCCGGACCCCACGGCAGGTCTTGCTGCTGCTCCGTGTGTCTCCTCGGTGGATGCGCTCGGTGGACGTCGTGTCGTGGTCTCTCGTACTGTTGCAAGAAGGGATTTCGCGGCGGCGCCGTCCAAACTCGTGGCTCTGCATCTCTTGGTAACGTATTTTCGACAAGCTGTCTGTGTGCGCCACAGCGCTCTTCATGGCTTGCCACCCTCTCTATTGGTGGTCTTCGTGCGCCACAGCCCTCTCCGCAGCATGCCACCTGGCTCCGTGGGGGCACCTGGGGGTCTGTTGGTCTCGCACTTTGTTGTTCGAAGCTCTCCCGTACCATGGGGCTTCTCGATTCTTCGTTGTGATGCGCTCGCATCGAAGCTTCCTCATATCGTGCCGTCGGACTTGTGATATCCACGATGCATCGTGAGTGAGGTGTATGCACTGATCCAATTGACGAGGTTCCTCCGCCTCTTCTGAGCCCGGTATCGTCGTGCGATTCCCTCTGTTCATCTTCTACTCGACGAGATGATTGGTTCTGCGGTGTCAAGCTGGATCGGGTCATGCGTTCGCTTCTTTCGTCCACTTCTCCTGCCGCGGACTCTTGTTGTTCACCAGCTTCTCCCCTGTCTTGAAGTGTTGGCGGCGTTCGTCTTTCAACTTGTTCGGCCACATTAACCGCTGCTGCCGTTCTTCTGCCTGCGAGCCATGGAATCGCGCCCGGACCATGCTCCAAGTAAAAAATTAGGCGTCGTCGCAGTTCTTCTATGGCGCCGGTTTCATTGATACCAAACTTTTGCAGTTCCGCCTGCACTTCTTTCTTCTTAAGCCGTTGGATCCAACCGTATCGGTTGTCCGTGGCATTCCCCATTTCTTGGGGTACTGGTGATTTTTGTCGTCGTCGCGTCATTGTCAAGGAGGAAAGGATAGGATGAGTCTACGCCTTGCACTGGTGTGTGTTTTGTAGCAGAAACGTGTCCCTGCTCGGTAGCGTCAGTTTGTAACGGGGGGGGGGGAATGAAAAAGAGTCTCTCCTCTTTTAACTGGTCCCTGCTCGGGCGCCAGTTTGTAACGGGGGGGATGTTGACTGGGGTTTCTTCTCTCTTCTTTTAACTCGACTAAATTCGCGGGTTCTTACTCTTCCCACATGAATCGATGCGTTTCTCTCTAGGGGGTTTGCTCGGGCGCCACCTCACTTTACCGCAAGGAATTTAAACAAGATTCGGGTTTTACTTTAGTATATTGAACACACAACAATATCTCAAACAAGTATCAAAAAGACAACAATTATATTTACAGTTTACAACATTACTTAGAGAGAAATGTGACCGCACCTATCCACCCTGTGGGAATCTACTACAACAACACGACTACCGTCAATTATCCAACTTCAGTGCAATGCGCTACTCGTTTGGTGTGAAGCACCGATGGGTTCCGACCCCGCAACAGTCTAGGGTACTCTTCGTATCCGCTCCACCCCGCAACAGTGTAAGGTGGAGTAAGCCTACAAGAGCAATCCACACAGCAGCCCCCTTCAGGTCACTCGTCCGGTACCCACGTCCCAGACAACCGTGTTATCCGTAGACAGGACACCAGAGAGAGCACCACGAAGACGACCCGCAGGACGCGGTATTAACACGGAGGGGCATCCACACAGTCGCTCCCTTTCGGTTGATGTCGCAGTATCAGAAGCTCAGGACAACGGTCAGGTTGTTATCCACGGCTTCGACACCGCTAATCCCCCACAAAGGTGACCCGCAGGACACTATTGCATCTCAATGCAAAGTGGCGAGAAGTGCGCTTCCGTCTCCACCCCGCAACAGTGTAAGGTGGAGTATAGCCTACAAGAGAGCGATCCACACAGCGGTCTCCTTCAGGTACTCGTCCGGTACCCACGTCCCAGACAACCGTGTTATCCGTAGACAGGACACCAGAGAGAGCGCCACGAAGACGACCCGCAGGACGCGGTATTAACGCGGAGGGGCATCCACACAGTCGCCCCCTTTCGGTTGATGTCGCGGTATCAGAGGCTCAGGACAACGGTCAGGTTGTCATCCACGGCTTCGACACCGCTAATCCCCCACAAAGGTGACCCGCAGGACACTATTGCATCTCAATGCAAAGTGGCGAGAAGTGCGATCCCGGCATCACCGCGTCAGTTGGCCGTCGTCGGCTTGGTTCAAACAAACTAGATTGGCACTTGGTGTACGAATTGGTCGGCCGCGGCCAGTTAATTCATCAAGCACCGTTCATGTACCCTCCCTAGATGTTCGCCTTGCCGATTGCGACTGGCACAAACTGCGTGTCTTTTTATGACTGATGCATTCTCTGTACAACGTCTTTACAAAGACATGCGTACATGCGATCCAGTGGAATTGGATCAAGTGGCCGTCCGCCACAACTTTACTTACGTTGGGTTGTTGGACGCGGTGCGGTGGCTTGGCCGCACGGCGCCCTCTCTCGGTCACCGTTGGGACCTTGTATTTACCGCGGGACGAGTGCGCTTGCTACTTATTTATCTCGCGCTACCTAGACGCTTTATCACAATAGAACGAACGGAAACTGGAGTTGTTCCATTGTAACTTGTCTGTTTCAGACGATTTCGCTTTGATGTGAGTTTAATGCATAATTAATTGGAGAGTAACAACAAAACTTCTGCAAATTGCGTCTGATAAAGTGATAAGTTGAATACCGGTTGTTAAATACCCTTTGAGCGGAAGGGTACGAAAATTTCCTGTAACATGGTCACGTCTGACACATCCGACCCTTCCCGCATCTCCCTGCGGGTGTGCTATAGCGCATCACCGGACTTATTTCTTTTCAAGATTATACTAATGTGCTTGGTTGGAATGTTTGCGCATCAAGCGAAATTCATTAGCTTGTTTTAAGGTTTTCATGTTCGCAGTAGGTATGCAGATAACTCTCCCCGTGGATTTGGAATTTGGCGGCGCTTATCCGTTTGCCCTACGCAACCCACTAAAACATACCAAAGTATCATCATTAAGGCTAAAGCACATACCTATTGACCGGCTGCCAGTTGCACAAAATAGAATGGACCTTGCATTTTTTGATGAAAAGATGTTACTTGGTGGGAATGTTTCTTGCATCATACTTTTGGGATCCAGAACAGTAGCCATCAGCACCAATCATACCGGCTGCGTACATAGGTACAGGGTGAAGAAGAAAATAAGTTGAAAATAATACTTCATGAATCGAGGCACTTGAGGATGTGCAAATCACCATCTGGATCCAGTATTTCATGCTTATGAGTCACAACAAAACGTTTAAATTTCCCTGAACCGTTTCCAGAATAACTTGAAGAAATTGAAAAAAACAACAAAAACACTAGTCGAGGGGATCGGGATACGTGATATATCTGCGATAGGAAATCTTATAAATAATATTAGTATAGGTTAGCCCACAGAAGGTTAGCCATTGTCTTAGCCAAATATTTTCAGATGTAGATCTATCTTTTGATTCCCGTCAAACATTTTGTTTTGGTTTGCGGTGTCGGTTAGCCTAATCTTTTGACAGTCCATCCTATAGATACAAAACTCAGACCCCCCTCCAATGAAGTTTCACAGGGTGCTATAAAGTTGGTTTGTTTGTCTTCACTATGATGCAGGAAATTCAAAAATTATTTGAGGGGTTTCAGGACCAATAAAATTACAAACTTCCTGTTACTGCGACTCAAACTCCCGTGTGCTGTCGTCGTTAGGGCCACTCCATCGAAGTAGGCCACATCGTACAGTAATGGTGACTTTACGTTATGTTTCGATATTGCAAGGTCCCATTTCAAAACCGTTTTGAAGTAAGACATGAAGCTTCATAATGTCATGGTTGAAACTGGAAAAAAAAATTGCAAACGGGGTTTGTTGAGCACATTGAAAATTTGCACACGTTCACATATCAGCCTGTAGGAAATTCAGAATCGTTTGAGAGGCTTTAAGCCTAATTAAATTATAAACTTCTCGTTACTGCGACGTTTCGCCCATGGCTTTTGGGCTTTCTCGGGTAGTATGACAATAAATGGAAATGAATAAACAGCACATGTATTTATTTTAGAAATAAAAACACCTTAGGCACGTCCTCGGTCCGCTTCTAAAATACATGTCCTCTTTATTCACTTCCATTTATTGTCATACTGCCGGTGGAAGCCCAGAATCATAAGCGAAACGTCGCAGTGACGAAAAGTTTTCTAATAATCGCCGCATAATTGGCGGAGGAGCTGTAGGTACCCCAAGAACTCGCCGGATTCGCGAAGCCAATCGACTCGGTTTAGCATACTGACGAAACTTCATCAGTTTGTGCGCTTTCCATTTAAAACATTTGTGTCATTGTGTCGGTTTGTGTCAGCTTGTGTTAGCTTGTGTCGATGAGACAAAGGAACACAGATCAAATGGAACGCATTTGTGTCGATTTGTGTCGACACAAGTCGACTTGTGTCGGTAAATGGAAAACGCCCTTTATTGACAAATTTGTACAATGTCAGGTCAAATTGGTTCTTAAGATGCCATAAATTATACCGAATCAAACGAAAATGAAAGTTTGCGGCGTATTCAGCACGCTGAACGCCTAGTCAGACATGGCCGAAAACATGACGGTGAATCTTTGGCGGAGACGCTTTAGTTTTTGGGGTAAGTAAAAACTTGCGGTTCCTTTACTCTCAGCTCAAGTTTTACTTGGAGTCAAGCAATTCATGTTTTAGTTTTGAATAATAATTCATCTGTGCCATTTTTTTCGCTTTCCTTGGGCTAGATCCCTGGCTCGAATTTCTTTCCACGGCGCGGCGGCATCACGTTATCATCGTGCATGGTGATACAGCTGCATTCCTTTTACACCAAATCTCAGATAATCTCACCTCAGTTAGAGAGAGAAAAAGCGAGAAATAAATGAGAGGGAGAAAGACACAACTAGCAATTGAAGTGAGAATTCTCAGTTCAGATGATGAAAGGAACGCAGCTATTAAGTCGGTTTGACAGCTTTGAAGGAATCATCAGTATTCTGATTATCAATGTTAGAGCTACATAACCTTCACTGCGTGAAACCACCTGTCTGTCTCAGGGATACCTACCAACATTACTGAAAATTTCCATAACTTGCTGTGTGCCAGGGCCGGCTTTACAGCTTTTGGCGCCCAAGACGAAGTTCTGTAATGCGCCATTCTATGAATGAAAAAATTGCATCTCTAGCGATTTTTTTTAATGATAACAATAATGTTGATAATAATTGAAAATTACACCAATTGTGAGTAAATAAGCGTCGCAGGCGAAATGTTTTCGAGAGATTAGAGAGATAAAGGGCGCTCAGGCGCCCCCCAAAAATTGGCGCCCGAGGCAGCAGCTTGACATTTGTCAAAATAGTGTCCTAATTTGCAAGAAATTCCAGTTGCCTCTCAATTCAAGCAACGATTACAAAAAACGTTGTTCGATATACGAGCGCTGTGCTTTTTCAGGCCCTCAGCCTCTCTTGCATCAGCTTGCAGCATTCGGCTACGCCTCATGATGGCAAAGATTCTGGCCTGAAAACGCGCTCTTGTATCGAAAACTACTATTGTGCCAGTCCGCATGACTAAGCTTTATTGAACATCCACAATTTGTTCAGGTTACTTTATTTACAAATTATACTTTGTTATTGAATTTTTTATAATTTAGTATCAAAAATACTCCAATAAGCATAGGTATGCAATTTTACTTCGATTCAGATTGGAAAACTAGAAATCTCAAACTCTAGTGGCAGTGAATTCAAAAAGAAAACGTCCTCTTTTGTAATGACATTTGGGACGGGTCTATTCGGCATTGATTTGGGGGAGGGGGAGGGGGTGTACCAACAACAGGCATATCAAGCGAGCAGGTTGGAGGCATTTTACAAGCGAAATACAAGACGTTTGACGCCTGAAACGCGTTCCATAAAACTCGCTGACGACGCTAATAAACCATAGGAATCCGTAATCAAAATAATTTCCCTGGTATTCAATGGAATTTTGCGGACGTGGGTATGCTTGTGTCGTACAATAAAATCCACCATACGTTGCGTATTATAGCACACAACGTGAGTTAAGGTGCCACATTTTCACTCTTTTATTATCACTCTCACTTTTTGCATAAACGTGCGCAACACAAAAACACCGTCGTTCCCCCGTAGATGTTAACAACCCGTAACTTAAAGAATTTATTAGCGCCGGCAACAAAAGGCGAAACATCAAAAATTATTACGAGTGCTTGAATTTAACGACACAAGCACAAGGTCAACGCACATCGCCCTGTGGAGATACCTACTGCGGGGATGGATACTGAAAAATTACCATTTCGTTGATGTAAATTCAGGGTGTTCCGCACAGAGATTAATTATTATGCGGTGTCCTACGGACATTTCACTAAGTATGTTGTATAGGTATGTATATATAGGACATGAAATATTATATTTCTCCGAGTCTTAATAAGAGATCCCCATACCCTTCTTTGTTGATATAGAAAGCAGCCCATTTCACTACGTTTCGGAATATACGCAAGGAGAAAATTGAATGATGGATGTTCATATTGTGAACAAGGAAAAAAATGATATGCAAATTAATTCGGTTGAAGAATAAGATGCCAGCTGAAAATGAAAAGATGAGTTTAAAATTGTCATGCCGTCATTTTTTACGTCTTTGCATCAAACTCATCATTGGGTATCGTTCGAGTAATGTTGGTTTAAATGAGAAACGAAACGTTTCTTGAATTGCATTTTTCTCTCGATAATCTTTTTGTTTCAATATCCAACAATATTGACGTTATGAATTTGCGTTCGATAATACCTAATTTATAGGTACGGAAGCGTAGAAGGGCCAGGCTGCGAATCTTTTTACGGACACAGAGTCGAGTTCCAAAGTCGACCCGGTCGTAAACTGCTCGTCATAAGTTCAGGATATGTCAAAATTTGCTCCAATTTCAAGTGAATATATCAGATAAAAATATCCGATTTGGAAAAAGTTGATGACCCCTGAAAGAGCTTATTAACCTTGGCAGCAGGACGCTTATCGACTTATGTCATAACTGACTTAGTTCATTATATACAGGATGCTAAAGAAGGGAGTGACAAAAGGGTTGATTTTTCAAGCCGTGTAACTTTTCAGCGTATTTTCGCGAGGAAAAACTTCTTCCAATGGATAGCTGATATTCCCAAGGGTAGCCAATATAGGCATTACTTTTTCATCCATTGTTACGGGTTTTTGGGTTTTAATATATAAATTAGGCTGATAGTAGGTAGATAGTTTTTACAAAGTTTTGTTTTTCTAAAGTGCCGTTATCGGTCAGTTCAGCGCAAGGCCTCCAACGCTCCGCAGCGTGCGCTTGATGGGAGGAACTTCTTAGGTAGAATCCGTATTTCGGAAAAACGACAAAAGGTCGAATTTTGAAGTTTACCCCCCAGTTTTTGAAAAGGTGCTTTTTGAGAAAGTTAAGGAGGCCCTAGCACCTTTCGAAGAAATCGTCTGAGGACGGATTAAAGTGGCACAGTGGCTGTTGTTGGAGGTACCGTACTTTATTTGTATTTTTTTTGTGGAATGTCGACAGTCTTTTGAAATTCATTTTAGGCCTTGTTTTCCGTACTGTGACTTATTGTAATCCAATACATGCAAGTTGGTTTTTCGGCCAACATAAATCGAAGCAAAAGTGACGACGCCCGAGACTCGAAACTCGAAACCCCGTTTGCGATCGCCGCAGCGATCCTTGCCGTTCGACCCTGCCTGATACGCACGATTCGAGGAATAAACGAAATTGAAACGAAGCACTAGGACCGTTTTTCTTTCGTCCCTTTGGAAAGTTCGTGGTTTGAAGCCAAAGGGCATCATTGAAGATGAATCACGTGGCGCCCGCCAATCAACGATGACATCCTGAACTTACCCCGCCCAGAGCTAGTCGGTGCCACCGGCCCTGGACCTTTATCCTGGTCATAAGGACTAGAAGAGGTAACACCATACATGATTATCATTATTATTATTATCAAAAAATAAAGATTTCCTGTTCACTTCAAAGAAGTTGAACTCCTAGGGGAATGAAGCTAGAGCCCTGGAACCTTTTCCTATGGATAGTCTGAGTCGTCAAGGTTTGGTTTATACCCCATGGATGGCGTAGTCGTATTCGTGCAAGATTGGACAATTCTAAAATTGTCCGGACAAATATCATGTTGACCGGGCACACAAGGACAATTGACCGGGTATATTTAGACACTTTTCAGAATGTTTTACACCACTTCCTCCTATCAATTGAAAGAGATCAATTTGAAAAAATTGCACATTCATTTACAAGCATTCAATCATGCTTGAATGGCCAGTAATGTGTCAGATTAAAACCGAAACAAGATGGATACGGAAGCGTGAAATCACAGAATAGCGTGAAATTCAGCTTGAAAGTTGGAATGTTAGTGCAAAACAAGAGTAAGTTCCAAGTTTCATGACAATCATTCCCCTAATAAGAGATTTCGACTATTTACACAGCATAAAAGATACTAACAACCAAGATGGCGACGGAATCATGTCATTCAGCCTGAAAATATAAGAATGATCATACGAAACAAGGGTAAGTTCCAAGTTCCACGAAAATCGTTCCACAAATGAGAAATTTCAGTATTGCGGCCAAGATGGCAGCGGAATTATGAAATTCAGGTTGAGAATAAGAATGCTCATATAAGACAAATGTAAGTTCCAAGTTTCATGACAATCGTTCCACTAATAAGATATTTTGGAGGCAATTCCAATATGGCGGCCAAGATGGCCGAAATTTAGATTGAGAATAAGAATGATCATATAGGACGAATGTAGGTTCTGAGTTCCACGCAAATCGTTATACTAATAAGAAATTTCAATATGGTGAACTAGATGGCACCGCAACCCTCAGGTCCAATCTGCTCATTGGTCACCCTTAAGGACCTAAGCTATCTATCGGAAAAACTTCCAGGGCTCTAGCTTCATTCCCTTAGGAAGAATTCGACTTCTTTGAAGTGCACAGTGAATCTTTGTTTTCTGATTATGATAATAATAATAATGATACATAATGGATGGATAAAAAAATATTGCCTATTGGCTTTCTTTGAACGTATAAGCCATCCACTGGAAAAAGTTTATTCTCACAAAAATATGTTGAAAATTTACACGGCTTCAAAAATCAACCCTTTTGTCACTCCTTTCTTTGGCATCCTGTATAGAAGCTGACCTAGTACGTTGTCGGTGTATTTTCGGGACACCCTGATAATGCATGAAGTCAGTTATGACCTAAGTCAACATGAGCGTCCTGCAGCCAAAGGTAAGCTCTTTCAGGGGTCACAACTTTTTCCAAATCGAATATATTTTCCCAGAGATATCCTCACTTGGAATTGGAGCAAATTTTGAGATATCCTCAACTTATGACGAGCAGTTTATGACCGGGTCGACTTTGATACTCGACTTTAGTAAAGCTGCGGCGATCGCAAACGGGGTTTCGAGTTTCGAGTCTCGGGCGTCGTCACTTTTGCTTCGATTTATGTTGGCCGAAAAACCAACTTGCTTGTATTGGATTACAACCCGTACGGAAAAATACTACTGAAAACTACAGAAAAAAACTACTTGGAAACTACTGAAATTGCCAGTAGTTTCCAAGTAGTATTTTGGACCTACTACTGCAGCAGTAGTAACCACTCCCAGTAGTATTTTGGACCTACTACTGCAGTAGTACGACTACAGCCAGTAGTAACTACTCCCAGTAGTATTTTGGACCTACTACTGCAGTAGTACGACTACAGCCAGTAGTAACCACTCCCAGTAGTATTTTGGACCTACTATTGCAGTAGTACGACTACAGCCAGTGGTAACTACTAGTTACCATTGCCAGTAGTATTTTGGACCTACTACTGCAATAGTAGGTACGACTACAGCCAGTAGTAACCACTGTAAGTAGTACGTACGACTAGTAGTACGTACGACTAGTAGTACCTATAATAACTACTGTCAGTAGTCTTCTGTAGTAGCCCCCTGCCAGTGGTGCGTAGGTAGGTAGGTAGGTAGGTACCTGTAACAATAACCGTAAATGTAATGTAACAATAGCCATGTGTTGAAACACTGATGCCATTGCATCTCAATCTACTTAGTCTAGGCAAAGTAAATTTCTCTAAAGCCTGTTTTTCAGAATTTTAATAAACGGATACCTTTCAAAAATTGACTGTGTGGCATTATCCTTGAGCCTGACGAACTCCCATATTATAATACTTCAAGGTACCTACCTATTATCTACTCACCACTCACAACCAGCACATTTTCTCGTAGGCAAAAATCTTTCATTTTCCCATTTTTAATTGGCCTAGTATTACATTTTCACTTTCTGGCAATTCTGTTATGATTTTTTGTCTCACTTCAGATCCTTTAAAGGGTGGATTTTTAATCCAAGACTGAAACCGAGCTTGAACGGGTTCCCCATCTTCATCAATAAATTGTGCAATAAAACACTTCTCATGATCGATTTCTAATGATTACCGAGAGCACACACAACACACGTACGTATAAATAAAATGTAGAACATTGTACTTCATCAAATAATAACTCATTAGACCAGGAAACGGTTAACTTTGATTTCAAACGAGTTTGGCTTGAAGGAACAGAAGGCAGGAACAGAAGGAAACAGTTGACAGTTAAAGTTTTCCTGTCAGTGCTGCCAACGTGGCAACTCATCCCCAGATTTGTGAATGAGACAATAATGAGATGAAACCATGGTGAAGAATCATGGCAAATATAATAAATTGCTAGAGAAGAGAGGTTCTAAACACCCAATAAAAATTTCGATTACATTTATTACACTAAAGGTCGTGAATGTTTTACTTCGAATGGTGACACTTTCAAATTCCGTGGTTGTTGTATTGGTGTTGGCGCTCTGTCTTCTGTCTGTCAAGTCAATGACAGCGTCAAAAACTGTCAATTTGGGCCTCGGGGCCTCCTCGCACCTCAAACTCCTCAAAGTGCAACTGCAACTCGTCAAACAGATGATTAATCCATGAAAAACAAAACAAGAGGTTGAAATATAATGAATAAGCGAAGAGGGCCTTATAAGTATAAACGCGGTATAATTACACTGATAAATTGTATTTACCTACTTGTGAATTCTGTAAAAAATGGTAACCTACTTAATATTTGTTGGAAAATATCTGTGTTTTATTAACTAATATTGTATATACAATATGTACAATATACGTGTAGGTACCTATTCGCAAAAGTAATTTCCATCATGCAGTAGTTAAATAATGAAACTACTCAGTAAAGAATAAGTAGTCCTCAGTAGTAAAAACACCAGTGATTTTAGTAGTTTTAGTAGTCACTCCGAGCTGACTACTGAACTCTACTAAATCTCTCAGTAGTTGACTACTGAAAACTACTCAACAGATATTGATCAAGTAGTAGTTTTAAGTAGTTACTACAGAAAACTACTAGCGATAAAATTATGGAGTAGTAGTAACTACTGAAAACTACTGATCAATCAGTGTTCAAGTCGTCAACTACTACAGAAAACTATTAGCGATGTAGTAGTTTTGAGTAGTTCACTATTGAAAACTACTGGTCAACTACTGGTTTTTAGTAGTTTTTTTCCGTACGGGAAGTCACAGTACGGAAAACAAGGCCTAAAATGAATTTCAAAAGACTGTCGACATTCCACAAAAAAATACAAATAAAGTACGGTACCTCCAACAACAGCCACTGTGCCACTTTAATCCGTCCTCAGACGATTTCTTCGAAAGGTGCTAGGGCCTCCTTAACTTTCTCAAAAAGCACCTTTTCAAAAACTGGGGGGTAAACTTCAAAATTCGACCTTTTGTCGTTTTTCCGAAATACGGATTCTACCTAAGAAGTTCCTCCCATCAAGCGCACGCTGCGGAGCGTTGGAGGCCTTGCGCTGAACTGACCGATAACGGCAATTAAGAAAAACAAAACTTTGTAAAAACTATCTACCTACTATCAGCCTAATTTATATATTAAAACCCAAAAACCCGTAACAATGGAGAAATTCTAACAACAATTTATTCTCTATTCCATTATCATCTAACTACGATAATAAATATTCTATAAAACACAAAAAAGTCAAATTCAATACAGTAACTACACTGTGTCAACTGGCGCGTATGTTTTTTTATTGCGGCAGTAGGTACGTGGTACTACGTAATAGGGCTTGAATTTTAATATTCTGAAATATTAGAGAAATAGAGTTCAGTATAAATTTTGATAATATTTATTGCTAAATATTCAATAAATGTTTGAAATCTTGCTGAATGCTTGTGCAATATTCCACCTTAATATTTTTGTAATATCTGTTACGAATATTTTGTGGACATTTACAGAATGGTGTGAATATTCATCAACTGCTACCAAATATTTTCGGAACATTTCGTGCTGTCTGGGCTGCATAAATACCCCGTTTGGCTATTTACCCGGGTAAATACCCCGGATATTTACCCTTCAAAATAAATATCCGGGTATTTTATATCACTACTGTGAACCCTTGGGACCCCGCAGGCTCTTTATTGGGATCTAAATCGATGACCAGCGTCGTCGCAGACCTTTCTTTGCATCATCCGTAGTTTTCACCCAAGGGACAGCAACAGCGACTGTCACCTTCCGGCGGACCGAGTTCTCTACACACACCAACTCCAACTGTTTGCACGCCAAAAACGGTCACCGTGGGCTAGCCGCGTCGTCAGTCACCTTTTTCTGAAGATTTTCTGCTTGGACCTCACCTGGAGATCCGCATTCTATATTCTACAGTTCGCTACCTTTGTACTTGGGACGCAAACATTTGTTGTGTCCCCACTGTCAAGATCCACGTTTAGGCTCGCTTTTATGACTCATTGGGGATCGGGGGATCAATCAGCAGGCACTAAATGGCAGAAATAGCAGGGGCAGAAGCTACTGGCAAAGCAGCATGCCATGCTTGCATCTGCCTGCGGACGGTGTACTGTAATAGTCACCAGTCGCAATTTTTCCACCGCAACTGCAATGCAATGCATTGCTGGTAGCGCAGTATTCCAGCCATCACCTCTGGAACTAGATGTACCTGTAGCCCGCTAAATACGCTAACCAAAAGATCAAATTCAAATTTCATGCCATTGATGTGTGTATTACAGGTATCTACTCGTATCTACTTAGGCTACTAGACGTCCGAATATGTGTTCCTCTCAAAAAAATTCTACACAATCAAGTAACGAGCTCTACACCAGGTGGCGTTTCTCAAATGTAAATCGCCTATAGGTAGTGAACAAACATTTGAACACACACTATTATTTATCATCATTGCCTACCTAATACAAAATGGGGGCAAATGCTGACAGTTTTTCGAGATGGCGCCAGTGTAGCTGGAGTAGTTCAAAAAATGACAACTTAGTTACCTACTGTCAAAGCCTTCAAATTATTTCCATCAAGACGATGCTTGTCACTGTGATAAGTTCAAGTTCAGTTCACACGCGGGCCGCATATTTGCATTTTTTTGGCGATATACCGCAAGATTCACACTGAGAAAAACAAAATTTGACATGGTTTCAGTTTGCAACCAGCTTGCTTTCTTGCGATATATCGAGATTTCAAACTGAAGCCGAGCAAATTTCATTTTTGTCGTGGTTATCTGTGATTCTGCAATATATCGCAAAAAAATGCGAATATGCTGGCCGTACAGACTGCGAATATTCCAGCAAGTTTTTGGTGCACCGCTCCTCCGCCAATTGTGCGGATGTGTGTCTTATTTGCGCATGCGAATTGCGGAAAAATCTACATCTGCTTATTTTGTATTGTATTTTATCCAATCCTATTGAATAATACACACATTATCACGCGCATACCTACATGCCTGCATTTTTCAATATACTCTTGACAGACTGCACCCTAATGGTCATCAAGTGTAATGATCTTTAACGTTAAATGACGATTGCGAATTTGGTGGTGACATACTGCAAATCGTAATAAGCCTATGAGCTTGCGCTGTAGCACATGAATAAACGTGGCGATCAATTTTCCCCAAAAATGTCAATGTCAACTTGTCGAATGGTCCGGAGTATTGGGCTATTATTTCCATTAACATCTATAATTATAATAGATATTTCATATTTCAGGTGAGATATGAGGTGGTACTTAGCTTATTAGATTCCATTCAATCAAGAAAGCGTGGTATGAACATTGCAAGCAATAAAAAAATAATTATTGCTTGCAATGTTCACACCAGATCATACTATGTTCATTTGTTGCTAAAACATATGTTGAATTTGTATTGAGTCGCAAGAAATAGAGGAAACGAAGAATAAGAGACTGATGATTTAGTCAACCTGATCAAAATCGCATAGTCCCATAGTCTAACCAACTTTTAAGCGCGACCCTGGTTTATGTGCGGGGCTGGCAAGTGGCAAGGAAACAGTAGTTTTCATCTTGTCAAGAGCGCATGCTCACGTTCCTTTCCGGTCGGCGAGAATTCGACCTTCGCGTGCTTGCCAGACTCGTACAGCTCTGTAATCATTCTCCCCACTCTATACCTCTCTGGTGCTAGTCAACCTGAACTGTCAAATCTTGCGCATGCCCACTGAAACACAAAATTGTCATGAAAACTACTACTGACAGATGCATGTTATAGTTCATTGTGTTTGTATCTATCGTGTGGTTCATTATAACCTTTTTTGCAATTTTCAACTGCTTTTGCGATAGGTACCTCTACCTTCCATTTTGCTTGCTTTTGCAAAACATCACATTTTTCACGACGGACGTTTTGGAATATACCTCATCTAGGTAGCATGTTTAAAAGCTGCTATCAGCATATTTTCAGCTTATTTATGAAATATTTACGGAAATAAACACTTATATAATATATATATATATATATATATATATATATTTCCAATGGACGGATCGGCCTCATGGGTCGACTAAAGGTAATGTATCATTTGACTTCGCGGCCAAATCTCGAAGCTCGCGTCTAGCGATGTATATCTGGTTGCCTAGCTCACAAATGAAAATAGCATTGGAGAAAGCGAGTGTTGAAAAATGTGAACCACTGCAAAACGAGCCAAGAGGAGAATGATTCGTTGTAGAAATAAAAATAATATTATTGTGCCTTCAGTACATGCAAATATCATAAAGAAAATAGAAAATTGAGTCATGTTAAAAACTATAGAATAACGATGTCAAGGTGAATAGGGAGACTGAGAATGAGTTATCAACCTGAGGCATACATAAAATAGGTACACTCAACCCTTAGAAGCAAAGGAAATCGCACTCAAACCACCTACAAGCTGAAAGACATATCAGGAGCGTAGGAGGTGTTGGAAGTGAATAGCAACTGGTAAACAGAGAGCATTCGGCCTCAAAATACAAATCTTAAAAAACAATCGGCCTCAAACGGAGAACAACCCATTGGATTTTCCTAAATTTTGAATCTTTGACCGAACTACGGGTTATTATTTTGGCAACACATTTCTACACAATTTCCAAAACCCGTCAAGTAGTTAAAGGTACCAGAGCACGACCATCTTCTAGACATAATTCGAAATACCTACTCTTGCGTGTTGAAGTAGAAAGCAAGCAGGCGCCAGTACGGAGAATTCTGATTTTGGCCTACCGGTAGATTTACTCCATTTTCTGGAGAAATTGTGCAGAATTTTGAGCTGAAAATCAATTTTGTTATTCAAAATCATGCCCACAGTTGATAAGCGGCATGAGAAGAAATGGTAACCTATTTTTTGTGGGTAACGGTCAAATTGATCGTACACAAACTGTGAACCTTTTCGCCTCAATGATATTAGTATAAACGATCGTTCCGCTTCAAAATACACACGCGAACAATCAATTGGCCTCGTTTTGGGAACCTATTGTCAAACTTCTCACATTTTTCAAAAACTGTCAAGTTGCTGAAGGTACCAGAGCACAAGAACCTTCCAGACATCATTCCGGATGATCTTTCGGTATGAAGTTGGAAATTAGCAGGCACCAGTACCAAGAATCCGAAGTTTGGCCTGTCGGTGGAGTCAATTCATATTTTTGGTCAAATTGTGCAGAATTTTGAGTTGGAAATCAATTTTGTTCTCCAAAATCATTCAAAATCATGCCCACAGTCGAGATATAGCGTGAAAAAAGATAAAAATCCATTTTTTTGTGGATAACGGTCAAATTGATGGTACACAAACTGTGGACCTTTCCAGCTTATTGATATATGTGTAAACGATCGTTCCGCCTCAAAATACACACGCGAACAATCAATTGGCCTCATTTTCGAGAACCTATTGTCAAACTTCTCACATTTTTCAAAAACTGTTGAGTTGCTGAAGGTACCAGAGCACGAGAACCTTCCAGACATCATTCTAGATGATCCTTCGGTATGGAGTTGAAAATTAACAGGCACCAGTACGGAGAATCCAAAATTTGGCCTGTCGGTGTAATCACTTCATCTTTTTGGTCAAATCGTGCAGAATTTTGAGTTGAATATCAAATTTTGTTTTTCAAAATCCTTCAAAACCATGCCCACAAATGAGATATGGCGTGAAAAGAGACGAAAACCAATTTTTTGTCGATAACGGTCAAATTTATGGTACACAAACTATGGACCTTTCCGCTTCAATGATATTAGTGTAAGCGATCGTTCCGCCTCAAAATACACACGCGAACAATCCATTGGCCTCGTTTTGGGAACCTATTGTCAAACTTTTTACATTTTACGAAAAACTGTCAAGTTGCTGAAGGTACCAGAGCACGAGAACCTTCTAGACATCATTCCAGATGATCTTTTGGTATGAAGTTGGAAACTAACAGGCACCGGTACGGAGAATCCGAAGTTTGGCCTGTCGGTGGAGTTACTCCATTTTTTTGGTCAAATGGTGCAGAATTTTGAGTTGAAAATCAGTTTTGTTTTCTAAAATCATTCAAAACCATGCCCACAGTTGAGATATGGTGTGAAAAGAGAGGAAAACCTATTTTTTGAGGATAACGGTCAATTTGATGGTACACAAACTGTGAAACTTTCCGCCTCAATGATATTAGTGTAAACGATCGTTCCGCCTCAAAATACACCCGCGAACAATCAATTGGCCTCATTTTTAGGAACCTGTTGTCAAACTTCTCACATTTTTCGAAGACTGTCAAGCTGCTGAAGGTACCAGAGCACGAGAACCGTCCAGACATCATTCCAGATTATCTTTTGGTATGAAGTTGGAAACTAACAGGCACCGGTACGGAGAATCCGAAGTTTGGCCTGTCGGTGGAGTTACTCCATTTTTTTGGTCAAATGGTGCAGAATTTTGAGTTGAAAATCAGTTTTGTTTTCTAAAATCATTCAAAACCATGCCCACAGTTGAGATATGGTGTGAAAAGAGAGGAAAACCTATTTTTTGAGGATAACGGTCAATTTGATGGTACACAAACTGTGAAACTTTCCGCCTCAATGATATTAGTGTAAACGATCGTTCCGCCTCAAAATACACCCGCGAACAATCAATTGGCCTCATTTTTAGGAACCTGTTGTCAAACTTCTCACATTTTTCGAAGACTGTCAAGCTGCTGAAGGTACCAGAGCACGAGAACCGTCCAGACATCATTCCAGATTATCTTTTGGTATGAAGTTGAAAATTAACAGGCACCAGTAGGGAGAATCCGAAGTTTGGCCTGTCGGTGGAGTCACTCCATTTTTTTGGTCAAATTGTGCAGAATTTTGAGTTGAAAATCAGTTTTGTTTCCTAAAATCATTCAAAACCATGCCCACAGTTAAGATATGGTGTGAAAAGAGACGAAAACCTATTTTTTGAGGATAACGGTCAATTTGATAGTACACAAACTGTGAAACTTCCCGCCTCAATGATATCAGTGTAAACGATTGTTCCGCCTCAAAATACACCCGCGAACAATCAATTGGCCTCATTTTTAGGAACCTGTTGTCAAACTTCTCACATTTTTCGAAAACTGTCAAGTTGCTGAAGGTACCAGAGCACGAGAACTTTCCAGACATCATTCCAGATGATCTTTCGGTATGAAGTTGAAAATTAACAGGCACCAGTACGGAGAATCCTAAATTTGGCCTGTCGGTGTAATCACTCCATCTTTCTGGTCAAATCGTGCAGAATTTTGAGTTCAATATCAAATTTTGTTTTTCAAAATAATTCAAAACCATGCCCACAAATGAGATATGGCGTGAAAAGAGACGAAAACCAATTTTTTGTGGATAACGGTCAAATTTATGGTACACAAACTATGGACCTTTCCGCTCCAATGATATTAGTGTAAGCGATCGTTCCGCCTCAAAATACACACGCGAACAATCAATTGGCCTCGTTTTGGGAACCTATTGTCAAACTTCTCACATTTTACGAAAAACTGTCAAGTTGCTGAAGGTACCAGAGCACGAGAACCTTCTAGACATCATTCCAGATAATCTTTTGGTATGAAGTTGGAAACTAACAGGCACCGGTACGGAGAATCCGAAGTTTGGCCTGTCGGTGGAGTTACTCCATTTTTTTGGTCAAATGGTGCAGAATTTTGAGTTGGAAATCAGTTTTGTTTTCTAAAATCATTCAAAACCATGCCCACAGATGAAATATGGCTTGAAAAGAGACGGAAACCTATTTTTTGTGGATAACGGTCAAATTGATGGACACAAACTGTGGACCCTTCCGCCTCATTGATATCAGTGTAAGCGATCGTTCCGCGCAAAATACACACGCGAACAATCAATTGGCCTCATTTTTGGGAACCTATTGTCAAACTTCTCACATTTTTCAAAAACTGTCAAGTTGCTGAAGGTACCAGAGCACAAAAACCTTCCAGTCATCATTCCAGATGATCTTTCGGTATGAAGTTGAAAATTAACAGGCACCAGTAGGGAGAATCCGAAGTTTGGCCTGTCGGTGGAGTAACTTTATTTTTTTGGTCAAATTGTGCATCAGAATTCTGAGTTGGAAATCAATTTTGTTCTCCAAAATCATTCAAAACCATGTCCACAGTTGAGATATAGCGTGAAAAGAGATAAAAATGTATTTTTTGTGGATAACGGTCAAATTGATGGTACACAAACTGTGGACCTTTCCGGCTTATTGGTATATGTGTAAACGATCGTTGCGCCTCAAAATACACACGCGAACAATTAATTGGCCTCGTTTTGGGAACCTATTGTCAAACTTTTTACATTTTCCGAAAAACTGTCAAGTTGCTGAAGGTCCCAGAGCACGAGAACCTTCCAGACATCATTTCAGATGATCTTCCGGTATGAAGTTGAAAATTAACAGGCACCAGTACGGAGAATCCGAAGTTTGGCCTCTCGGTGTAATCACTCCATCTTTTTGGTCAAATCGTGCAGAATTTTGAGTTGAAAATCAAATTTTGTTTTTCAAAATCATTTAAAACCATGCCCACAGATGAGATATGGCGTGAAAAGAGACGAAAACTTATTTTTTGTGGATAACGGGAAATTTATGGTACACAAACTATGGACCTTTCCGCTCCAATGATATTAGTGTAAGCGATCGTTCCGCCTCAAAATACACACGCGAACAATCAATTGGCCTCGTTTTGGGAACCTATTGTCAAACTTCTCACATTTTTCGAAGACTGTCAAGCTGCTGAAGGTACCAGAGCACGAGAACCGTCCAGACATCATTCCAGATTATCTTTTGGTATGAAGTTGAAAATTAACAGGCACCAGTAGGGAGAATCCGAAGTTTGGCCTGTCGGTGGAGTCACTCCATTTTTTTGGTCAAATTGTGCAGAATTTTGAGTTGAAAATCAGTTTTGTTTCCTAAAATCATTCAAAACCATGCCCACAGTTAAGATATGGTGTGAAAAGAGACGAAAACCTATTTTTTGAGGATAACGGTCAATTTGATAGTACACAAACTGTGAAACTTCCCGCCTCAATGATATCAGTGTAAACGATTGTTCCGCCTCAAAATACACCCGCGAACAATCAATTGGCCTCATTTTTAGGAACCTGTTGTCAAACTTCTCACATTTTTCGAAAACTGTCAAGTTGCTGAAGGTACCAGAGCACGAGAACTTTCCAGACATCATTCCAGATGATCTTTCGGTATGAAGTTGAAAATTAACAGGCACCAGTACGGAGAATCCTAAATTTGGCCTGTCGGTGTAATCACTCCATCTTTCTGGTCAAATCGTGCAGAATTTTGAGTTCAATATCAAATTTTGTTTTTCAAAATAATTCAAAACCATGCCCACAAATGAGATATGGCGTGAAAAGAGACGAAAACCAATTTTTTGTGGATAACGGTCAAATTTATGGTACACAAACTATGGACCTTTCCGCTTCAATGATCTTAGTGTAAACGATCGTTTCGCCTCAAAATACACACGCGAACAATCAATTGGCCTCGTTTTGGGAATCTGTTGTCAAACTTTTCACATTTTCCGAAAAACTGTCAAGTTGCTGAAGGTACCAGAGCACGAGATCCTTCCAGACATCATTCCAGATGATCTTTTGGTATGAAGTTGAAAATTAACAGGCACCAGTACGGAGAATCCAAAGTTTGGCCTGTCGGTGGAGTCGCTCCATTTTTTTGGTCAAATGGTGCAGAATTTTGAGTTGAAAATCAGTTTTGTTTTCTAAAATCATTCAAAACCATGCCCACAGTTAAGATATGGTGTGAAAAGAGACGAAAACCTATTTTTTGAGGATAACGGTCAATTTGATGGTACACAAACTGTGAAACTTTCCGCCTCAATGATATTAGTGTAAACGATCGTTCCGCCTCAAAATACACCCGCGAACAATCAATTGGCCTCATTTTTAGGAACCTGTTGTCAAACTTCTCACATTTTTCGAAAACTGTCAAGCTGCTGACGGTACCAGCGCACGAGAACCTTCCAGACATCATTCCAGATGATCTTTCGGTATGAAGTTCAAAATTAACAGGCACCAGTACGGAGAATCCAAAGTTTGGCCTGTCGGTGGAGTCGCTCCATTTTTTTGGTCAAATGGTGCAGAATTTTGAGTTGAAAGTCAGTTTTGTTTTCTAAAATCATTCAAAACCATGCCCACAGTTGAGATATGGTGTGAAAAGAGACGAAAGCCTATTTTTTGAGGATAACGGTCAATTTGATGGTACACAAACTGTGAAACTTTCCGCCTCAATAATATTAGTGTAAACGATCGTTCCGCCTCAAAATACACCCGCGAACAATCAATTGGCCTCATTTTCAGGAACCTGTTGTCAAACTTCTCACATTTTTCGAAAACTGTCAAGTTGCTGAAGGTACCAGAGCACGAGAACTTTCCAGACATCATTCCAGATGATCTTTCGGTATGAAGTTGAAAATTAACAGGCACCAGTACGGAGAATCCTAAATTTGGCCTGTCGGTGTAATCACTCCATCTTTCTGGTCAAATCGTGCAGAATTTTGAGTTCAATATCAAATTTTGTTTTTCAAAATAATTCAAAACCATGCCCACAAATGAGATATGGCGTGAAAAGAGACGAAAACCAATTTTTTGTGGATAACGGTCAAATTTATGGTACACAAACTATGGACCTTTCCGCTCCAATGATATTAGTGTAAGCGATCGTTCCGCCTCAAAATACACACGCGAACAATCAATTGGCCTCGTTTTGGGAACCTATTGTCAAACTTCTCACATTTTACGAAAAACTGTCAAGTTGCTGAAGGTACCAGAGCACGAGAACCTTCTAGACATCATTCCAGATAATCTTTTGGTATGAAGTTGGAAACTAACAGGCACCGGTACGGAGAATCCGAAGTTTGGCCTGTCGGTGGAGTTACTCCATTTTTTTGGTCAAATGGTGCAGAATTTTGAGTTGGAAATCAGTTTTGTTTTCTAAAATCATTCAAAACCATGCCCACAGATGAAATATGGCTTGAAAAGAGACGGAAACCTATTTTTTGTGGATAACGGTCAAATTGATGGACACAAACTGTGGACCCTTCCGCCTCATTGATATCAGTGTAAGCGATCGTTCCGCGCAAAATACACACGCGAACAATCAATTGGCCTCATTTTTGGGAACCTATTGTCAAACTTCTCACATTTTTCAAAAACTGTCAAGTTGCTGAAGGTACCAGAGCACAAAAACCTTCCAGTCATCATTCCAGATGATCTTTCGGTATGAAGTTGAAAATTAACAGGCACCAGTAGGGAGAATCCGAAGTTTGGCCTGTCGGTGGAGTAACTTTATTTTTTTGGTCAAATTGTGCATCAGAATTCTGAGTTGGAAATCAATTTTGTTCTCCAAAATCATTCAAAACCATGTCCACAGTTGAGATATAGCGTGAAAAGAGATAAAAATGTATTTTTTGTGGATAACGGTCAAATTGATGGTACACAAACTGTGGACCTTTCCGGCTTATTGGTATATGTGTAAACGATCGTTGCGCCTCAAAATACACACGCGAACAATTAATTGGCCTCGTTTTGGGAACCTATTGTCAAACTTTTTACATTTTCCGAAAAACTGTCAAGTTGCTGAAGGTCCCAGAGCACGAGAACCTTCCAGACATCATTTCAGATGATCTTCCGGTATGAAGTTGAAAATTAACAGGCACCAGTACGGAGAATCCGAAGTTTGGCCTCTCGGTGTAATCACTCCATCTTTTTGGTCAAATCGTGCAGAATTTTGAGTTGAAAATCAAATTTTGTTTTTCAAAATCATTTAAAACCATGCCCACAGATGAGATATGGCGTGAAAAGAGACGAAAACTTATTTTTTGTGGATAACGGGAAATTTATGGTACACAAACTATGGACCTTTCCGCTCCAATGATATTAGTGTAAGCGATCGTTCCGCCTCAAAATACACACGCGAACAATCAATTGGCCTCGTTTTGGGAACCTATTGTCAAACTTCTCACATTTTTCGAAGACTGTCAAGCTGCTGAAGGTACCAGAGCACGAGAACCGTCCAGACATCATTCCAGATTATCTTTTGGTATGAAGTTGAAAATTAACAGGCACCAGTAGGGAGAATCCGAAGTTTGGCCTGTCGGTGGAGTCACTCCATTTTTTTGGTCAAATTGTGCAGAATTTTGAGTTGAAAATCAGTTTTGTTTCCTAAAATCATTCAAAACCATGCCCACAGTTAAGATATGGTGTGAAAAGAGACGAAAACCTATTTTTTGAGGATAACGGTCAATTTGATAGTACACAAACTGTGAAACTTCCCGCCTCAATGATATCAGTGTAAACGATTGTTCCGCCTCAAAATACACCCGCGAACAATCAATTGGCCTCATTTTTAGGAACCTGTTGTCAAACTTCTCACATTTTTCGAAAACTGTCAAGTTGCTGAAGGTACCAGAGCACGAGAACTTTCCAGACATCATTCCAGATGATCTTTCGGTATGAAGTTGAAAATTAACAGGCACCAGTACGGAGAATCCTAAATTTGGCCTGTCGGTGTAATCACTCCATCTTTCTGGTCAAATCGTGCAGAATTTTGAGTTCAATATCAAATTTTGTTTTTCAAAATAATTCAAAACCATGCCCACAAATGAGATATGGCGTGAAAAGAGACGAAAACCAATTTTTTGTGGATAACGGTCAAATTTATGGTACACAAACTATGGACCTTTCCGCTTCAATGATCTTAGTGTAAACGATCGTTTCGCCTCAAAATACACACGCGAACAATCAATTGGCCTCGTTTTGGGAATCTGTTGTCAAACTTTTCACATTTTCCGAAAAACTGTCAAGTTGCTGAAGGTACCAGAGCACGAGATCCTTCCAGACATCATTCCAGATGATCTTTTGGTATGAAGTTGAAAATTAACAGGCACCAGTACGGAGAATCCAAAGTTTGGCCTGTCGGTGGAGTCGCTCCATTTTTTTGGTCAAATGGTGCAGAATTTTGAGTTGAAAATCAGTTTTGTTTTCTAAAATCATTCAAAACCATGCCCACAGTTAAGATATGGTGTGAAAAGAGACGAAAACCTATTTTTTGAGGATAACGGTCAATTTGATGGTACACAAACTGTGAAACTTTCCGCCTCAATGATATTAGTGTAAACGATCGTTCCGCCTCAAAATACACCCGCGAACAATCAATTGGCCTCATTTTTAGGAACCTGTTGTCAAACTTCTCACATTTTTCGAAAACTGTCAAGCTGCTGACGGTACCAGCGCACGAGAACCTTCCAGACATCATTCCAGATGATCTTTCGGTATGAAGTTCAAAATTAACAGGCACCAGTACGGAGAATCCAAAGTTTGGCCTGTCGGTGGAGTCGCTCCATTTTTTTGGTCAAATGGTGCAGAATTTTGAGTTGAAAGTCAGTTTTGTTTTCTAAAATCATTCAAAACCATGCCCACAGTTGAGATATGGTGTGAAAAGAGACGAAAGCCTATTTTTTGAGGATAACGGTCAATTTGATGGTACACAAACTGTGAAACTTTCCGCCTCAATAATATTAGTGTAAACGATCGTTCCGCCTCAAAATACACCCGCGAACAATCAATTGGCCTCATTTTCAGGAACCTGTTGTCAAACTTCTCACATTTTTCGAAAACTGTCAAGTTGCTGAAGGTACCAGAGCACGAGAACTTTCCAGACATCATTCCAGATGATCTTTCGGTATGAAGTTGAAAATTAACAGGCACCAGTACGGAGAATCCTAAATTTGGCCTGTCGGTGTAATCACTCCATCTTTCTGGTCAAATCGTGCAGAATTTTGAGTTCAATATCAAATTTTGTTTTTCAAAATAATTCAAAACCATGCCCACAAATGAGATATGGCGTGAAAAGAGACGAAAACCAATTTTTTGTGGATAACGGTCAAATTTATGGTACACAAACTATGGACCTTTCCGCTCCAATGATATTAGTGTAAGCGATCGTTCCGCCTCAAAATACACACGCGAACAATCAATTGGCCTCGTTTTGGGAACCTATTGTCAAACTTCTCACATTTTACGAAAAACTGTCAAGTTGCTGAAGGTACCAGAGCACGAGAACCTTCTAGACATCATTCCAGATAATCTTTTGGTATGAAGTTGGAAACTAACAGGCACCGGTACGGAGAATCCGAAGTTTGGCCTGTCGGTGGAGTTACTCCATTTTTTTGGTCAAATGGTGCAGAATTTTGAGTTGGAAATCAGTTTTGTTTTCTAAAATCATTCAAAACCATGCCCACAGATGAAATATGGCTTGAAAAGAGACGGAAACCTATTTTTTGTGGATAACGGTCAAATTGATGGACACAAACTGTGGACCCTTCCGCCTCATTGATATCAGTGTAAGCGATCGTTCCGCGCAAAATACACACGCGAACAATCAATTGGCCTCATTTTTGGGAACCTATTGTCAAACTTCTCACATTTTTCAAAAACTGTCAAGTTGCTGAAGGTACCAGAGCACAAAAACCTTCCAGTCATCATTCCAGATGATCTTTCGGTATGAAGTTGAAAATTAACAGGCACCAGTAGGGAGAATCCGAAGTTTGGCCTGTCGGTGGAGTAACTTTATTTTTTTGGTCAAATTGTGCATCAGAATTCTGAGTTGGAAATCAATTTTGTTCTCCAAAATCATTCAAAACCATGTCCACAGTTGAGATATAGCGTGAAAAGAGATAAAAATGTATTTTTTGTGGATAACGGTCAAATTGATGGTACACAAACTGTGGACCTTTCCGGCTTATTGGTATATGTGTAAACGATCGTTGCGCCTCAAAATACACACGCGAACAATTAATTGGCCTCGTTTTGGGAACCTATTGTCAAACTTTTTACATTTTCCGAAAAACTGTCAAGTTGCTGAAGGTCCCAGAGCACGAGAACCTTCCAGACATCATTTCAGATGATCTTCCGGTATGAAGTTGAAAATTAACAGGCACCAGTACGGAGAATCCGAAGTTTGGCCTCTCGGTGTAATCACTCCATCTTTTTGGTCAAATCGTGCAGAATTTTGAGTTGAAAATCAAATTTTGTTTTTCAAAATCATTTAAAACCATGCCCACAGATGAGATATGGCGTGAAAAGAGACGAAAACTTATTTTTTGTGGATAACGGGAAATTTATGGTACACAAACTATGGACCTTTCCGCTCCAATGATATTAGTGTAAGCGATCGTTCCGCCTCAAAATACACACGCGAACAATCAATTGGCCTCGTTTTGGGAACCTATTGTCAAACTTCTCACATTTTTCGAAGACTGTCAAGCTGCTGAAGGTACCAGAGCACGAGAACCGTCCAGACATCATTCCAGATTATCTTTTGGTATGAAGTTGAAAATTAACAGGCACCAGTAGGGAGAATCCGAAGTTTGGCCTGTCGGTGGAGTCACTCCATTTTTTTGGTCAAATTGTGCAGAATTTTGAGTTGAAAATCAGTTTTGTTTCCTAAAATCATTCAAAACCATGCCCACAGTTAAGATATGGTGTGAAAAGAGACGAAAACCTATTTTTTGAGGATAACGGTCAATTTGATAGTACACAAACTGTGAAACTTCCCGCCTCAATGATATCAGTGTAAACGATTGTTCCGCCTCAAAATACACCCGCGAACAATCAATTGGCCTCATTTTTAGGAACCTGTTGTCAAACTTCTCACATTTTTCGAAAACTGTCAAGTTGCTGAAGGTACCAGAGCACGAGAACTTTCCAGACATCATTCCAGATGATCTTTCGGTATGAAGTTGAAAATTAACAGGCACCAGTACGGAGAATCCTAAATTTGGCCTGTCGGTGTAATCACTCCATCTTTCTGGTCAAATCGTGCAGAATTTTGAGTTCAATATCAAATTTTGTTTTTCAAAATAATTCAAAACCATGCCCACAAATGAGATATGGCGTGAAAAGAGACGAAAACCAATTTTTTGTGGATAACGGTCAAATTTATGGTACACAAACTATGGACCTTTCCGCTTCAATGATCTTAGTGTAAACGATCGTTTCGCCTCAAAATACACACGCGAACAATCAATTGGCCTCGTTTTGGGAATCTGTTGTCAAACTTTTCACATTTTCCGAAAAACTGTCAAGTTGCTGAAGGTACCAGAGCACGAGATCCTTCCAGACATCATTCCAGATGATCTTTTGGTATGAAGTTGAAAATTAACAGGCACCAGTACGGAGAATCCAAAGTTTGGCCTGTCGGTGGAGTCGCTCCATTTTTTTGGTCAAATGGTGCAGAATTTTGAGTTGAAAATCAGTTTTGTTTTCTAAAATCATTCAAAACCATGCCCACAGTTAAGATATGGTGTGAAAAGAGACGAAAACCTATTTTTTGAGGATAACGGTCAATTTGATGGTACACAAACTGTGAAACTTTCCGCCTCAATGATATTAGTGTAAACGATCGTTCCGCCTCAAAATACACCCGCGAACAATCAATTGGCCTCATTTTTAGGAACCTGTTGTCAAACTTCTCACATTTTTCGAAAACTGTCAAGCTGCTGACGGTACCAGCGCACGAGAACCTTCCAGACATCATTCCAGATGATCTTTCGGTATGAAGTTCAAAATTAACAGGCACCAGTACGGAGAATCCAAAGTTTGGCCTGTCGGTGGAGTCGCTCCATTTTTTTGGTCAAATGGTGCAGAATTTTGAGTTGAAAGTCAGTTTTGTTTTCTAAAATCATTCAAAACCATGCCCACAGTTGAGATATGGTGTGAAAAGAGACGAAAGCCTATTTTTTGAGGATAACGGTCAATTTGATGGTACACAAACTGTGAAACTTTCCGCCTCAATAATATTAGTGTAAACGATCGTTCCGCCTCAAAATACACCCGCGAACAATCAATTGGCCTCATTTTCAGGAACCTGTTGTCAAACTTCTCACATTTTTCGAAAACTGTCAAGTTGCTGAAGGTACCAGAGCACGAGAACTTTCCAGACATCATTCCAGATGATCTTTCGGTATGAAGTTGAAAATTAACAGGCACCAGTACGGAGAATCCTAAATTTGGCCTGTCGGTGTAATCACTCCATCTTTCTGGTCAAATCGTGCAGAATTTTGAGTTCAATATCAAATTTTGTTTTTCAAAATAATTCAAAACCATGCCCACAAATGAGATATGGCGTGAAAAGAGACGAAAACCAATTTTTTGTGGATAACGGTCAAATTTATGGTACACAAACTATGGACCTTTCCGCTCCAATGATATTAGTGTAAGCGATCGTTCCGCCTCAAAATACACCCGCGAACAATCAATTGGCCTCATTTTTAGGAACCTGTTGTCAAACTTCTCACATTTTTCGAAAACTGTCAAGCTGCTGACGGTACCAGCGCACGAGAACCTTCCAGACATCATTCCAGATGATCTTTCGGTATGAAGTTCAAAATTAACAGGCACCAGTACGGAGAATCCAAAGTTTGGCCTGTCGGTGGAGTCGCTCCATTTTTTTGGTCAAATGGTGCAGAATTTTGAGTTGAAAGTCAGTTTTGTTTTCTAAAATCATTCAAAACCATGCCCACAGTTGAGATATGGTGTGAAAAGAGACGAAAGCCTATTTTTTGAGGATAACGGTCAATTTGATGGTACACAAACTGTGAAACTTTCCGCCTCAATAATATTAGTGTAAACGATCGTTCCGCCTCAAAATACACCCGCGAACAATCAATTGGCCTCATTTTCAGGAACCTGTTGTCAAACTTCTCACATTTTTCGAAAACTGTCAAGTTGCTGAAGGTACCAGAGCACGAGAACTTTCCAGACATCATTCCAGATGATCTTTCGGTATGAAGTTGAAAATTAACAGGCACCAGTACGGAGAATCCTAAATTTGGCCTGTCGGTGTAATCACTCCATCTTTCTGGTCAAATCGTGCAGAATTTTGAGTTCAATATCAAATTTTGTTTTTCAAAATAATTCAAAACCATGCCCACAAATGAGATATGGCGTGAAAAGAGACGAAAACCAATTTTTTGTGGATAACGGTCAAATTTATGGTACACAAACTATGGACCTTTCCGCTCCAATGATATTAGTGTAAGCGATCGTTCCGCCTCAAAATACACACGCGAACAATCAATTGGCCTCGTTTTGGGAACCTATTGTCAAACTTCTCACATTTTACGAAAAACTGTCAAGTTGCTGAAGGTACCAGAGCACGAGAACCTTCTAGACATCATTCCAGATAATCTTTTGGTATGAAGTTGGAAACTAACAGGCACCGGTACGGAGAATCCGAAGTTTGGCCTGTCGGTGGAGTTACTCCATTTTTTTGGTCAAATGGTGCAGAATTTTGAGTTGGAAATCAGTTTTGTTTTCTAAAATCATTCAAAACCATGCCCACAGATGAAATATGGCTTGAAAAGAGACGGAAACCTATTTTTTGTGGATAACGGTCAAATTGATGGACACAAACTGTGGACCCTTCCGCCTCATTGATATCAGTGTAAGCGATCGTTCCGCGCAAAATACACACGCGAACAATCAATTGGCCTCATTTTTGGGAACCTATTGTCAAACTTCTCACATTTTTCAAAAACTGTCAAGTTGCTGAAGGTACCAGAGCACAAAAACCTTCCAGTCATCATTCCAGATGATCTTTCGGTATGAAGTTGAAAATTAACAGGCACCAGTAGGGAGAATCCGAAGTTTGGCCTGTCGGTGGAGTAACTTTATTTTTTTGGTCAAATTGTGCATCAGAATTCTGAGTTGGAAATCAATTTTGTTCTCCAAAATCATTCAAAACCATGTCCACAGTTGAGATATAGCGTGAAAAGAGATAAAAATGTATTTTTTGTGGATAACGGTCAAATTGATGGTACACAAACTGTGGACCTTTCCGGCTTATTGGTATATGTGTAAACGATCGTTGCGCCTCAAAATACACACGCGAACAATTAATTGGCCTCGTTTTGGGAACCTATTGTCAAACTTTTTACATTTTCCGAAAAACTGTCAAGTTGCTGAAGGTCCCAGAGCACGAGAACCTTCCAGACATCATTTCAGATGATCTTCCGGTATGAAGTTGAAAATTAACAGGCACCAGTACGGAGAATCCGAAGTTTGGCCTCTCGGTGTAATCACTCCATCTTTTTGGTCAAATCGTGCAGAATTTTGAGTTGAAAATCAAATTTTGTTTTTCAAAATCATTTAAAACCATGCCCACAGATGAGATATGGCGTGAAAAGAGACGAAAACTTATTTTTTGTGGATAACGGGAAATTTATGGTACACAAACTATGGACCTTTCCGCTCCAATGATATTAGTGTAAGCGATCGTTCCGCCTCAAAATACACACGCGAACAATCAATTGGCCTCGTTTTGGGAACCTATTGTCAAACTTCTCACATTTTTCGAAGACTGTCAAGCTGCTGAAGGTACCAGAGCACGAGAACCGTCCAGACATCATTCCAGATTATCTTTTGGTATGAAGTTGAAAATTAACAGGCACCAGTAGGGAGAATCCGAAGTTTGGCCTGTCGGTGGAGTCACTCCATTTTTTTGGTCAAATTGTGCAGAATTTTGAGTTGAAAATCAGTTTTGTTTCCTAAAATCATTCAAAACCATGCCCACAGTTAAGATATGGTGTGAAAAGAGACGAAAACCTATTTTTTGAGGATAACGGTCAATTTGATAGTACACAAACTGTGAAACTTCCCGCCTCAATGATATCAGTGTAAACGATTGTTCCGCCTCAAAATACACCCGCGAACAATCAATTGGCCTCATTTTTAGGAACCTGTTGTCAAACTTCTCACATTTTTCGAAAACTGTCAAGTTGCTGAAGGTACCAGAGCACGAGAACTTTCCAGACATCATTCCAGATGATCTTTCGGTATGAAGTTGAAAATTAACAGGCACCAGTACGGAGAATCCTAAATTTGGCCTGTCGGTGTAATCACTCCATCTTTCTGGTCAAATCGTGCAGAATTTTGAGTTCAATATCAAATTTTGTTTTTCAAAATAATTCAAAACCATGCCCACAAATGAGATATGGCGTGAAAAGAGACGAAAACCAATTTTTTGTGGATAACGGTCAAATTTATGGTACACAAACTATGGACCTTTCCGCTTCAATGATCTTAGTGTAAACGATCGTTTCGCCTCAAAATACACACGCGAACAATCAATTGGCCTCGTTTTGGGAATCTGTTGTCAAACTTTTCACATTTTCCGAAAAACTGTCAAGTTGCTGAAGGTACCAGAGCACGAGATCCTTCCAGACATCATTCCAGATGATCTTTTGGTATGAAGTTGAAAATTAACAGGCACCAGTACGGAGAATCCAAAGTTTGGCCTGTCGGTGGAGTCGCTCCATTTTTTTGGTCAAATGGTGCAGAATTTTGAGTTGAAAATCAGTTTTGTTTTCTAAAATCATTCAAAACCATGCCCACAGTTAAGATATGGTGTGAAAAGAGACGAAAACCTATTTTTTGAGGATAACGGTCAATTTGATGGTACACAAACTGTGAAACTTTCCGCCTCAATGATATTAGTGTAAACGATCGTTCCGCCTCAAAATACACCCGCGAACAATCAATTGGCCTCATTTTTAGGAACCTGTTGTCAAACTTCTCACATTTTTCGAAAACTGTCAAGCTGCTGACGGTACCAGCGCACGAGAACCTTCCAGACATCATTCCAGATGATCTTTCGGTATGAAGTTCAAAATTAACAGGCACCAGTACGGAGAATCCAAAGTTTGGCCTGTCGGTGGAGTCGCTCCATTTTTTTGGTCAAATGGTGCAGAATTTTGAGTTGAAAGTCAGTTTTGTTTTCTAAAATCATTCAAAACCATGCCCACAGTTGAGATATGGTGTGAAAAGAGACGAAAGCCTATTTTTTGAGGATAACGGTCAATTTGATGGTACACAAACTGTGAAACTTTCCGCCTCAATAATATTAGTGTAAACGATCGTTCCGCCTCAAAATACACCCGCGAACAATCAATTGGCCTCATTTTCAGGAACCTGTTGTCAAACTTCTCACATTTTTCGAAAACTGTCAAGTTGCTGAAGGTACCAGAGCACGAGAACTTTCCAGACATCATTCCAGATGATCTTTCGGTATGAAGTTGAAAATTAACAGGCACCAGTACGGAGAATCCTAAATTTGGCCTGTCGGTGTAATCACTCCATCTTTCTGGTCAAATCGTGCAGAATTTTGAGTTCAATATCAAATTTTGTTTTTCAAAATAATTCAAAACCATGCCCACAAATGAGATATGGCGTGAAAAGAGACGAAAACCAATTTTTTGTGGATAACGGTCAAATTTATGGTACACAAACTATGGACCTTTCCGCTCCAATGATATTAGTGTAAGCGATCGTTCCGCCTCAAAATACACACGCGAACAATCAATTGGCCTCGTTTTGGGAACCTATTGTCAAACTTCTCACATTTTACGAAAAACTGTCAAGTTGCTGAAGGTACCAGAGCACGAGAACCTTCTAGACATCATTCCAGATAATCTTTTGGTATGAAGTTGGAAACTAACAGGCACCGGTACGGAGAATCCGAAGTTTGGCCTGTCGGTGGAGTTACTCCATTTTTTTGGTCAAATGGTGCAGAATTTTGAGTTGGAAATCAGTTTTGTTTTCTAAAATCATTCAAAACCATGCCCACAGATGAAATATGGCTTGAAAAGAGACGGAAACCTATTTTTTGTGGATAACGGTCAAATTGATGGACACAAACTGTGGACCCTTCCGCCTCATTGATATCAGTGTAAGCGATCGTTCCGCGCAAAATACACACGCGAACAATCAATTGGCCTCATTTTTGGGAACCTATTGTCAAACTTCTCACATTTTTCAAAAACTGTCAAGTTGCTGAAGGTACCAGAGCACAAAAACCTTCCAGTCATCATTCCAGATGATCTTTCGGTATGAAGTTGAAAATTAACAGGCACCAGTAGGGAGAATCCGAAGTTTGGCCTGTCGGTGGAGTAACTTTATTTTTTTGGTCAAATTGTGCATCAGAATTCTGAGTTGGAAATCAATTTTGTTCTCCAAAAGCATTCAAAACCATGTCCACAGTTGAGATATAGCGTGAAAAGAGATAAAAATGTATTTTTTGTGGATAACGGTCAAATTGATGGTACACAAACTGTGGACCTTTCCGGCTTATTGGTATATGTGTAAACGATCGTTGCGCCTCAAAATACACACGCGAACAATTAATTGGCCTCGTTTTGGGAACCTATTGTCAAACTTTTTACATTTTCCGAAAAACTGTCAAGTTGCTGAAGGTCCCAGAGCACGAGAACCTTCCAGACATCATTTCAGATGATCTTCCGGTATGAAGTTGAAAATTAACAGGCACCAGTACGGAGAATCCGAAGTTTGGCCTCTCGGTGTAATCACTCCATCTTTTTGGTCAAATCGTGCAGAATTTTGAGTTGAAAATCAAATTTTGTTTTTCAAAATCATTTAAAACCATGCCCACAGATGAGATATGGCGTGAAAAGAGACGAAAACTTATTTTTTGTGGATAACGGGAAATTTATGGTACACAAACTATGGACCTTTCCGCTTCAATGATCTTAGTGTAAACGATCGTTTCGCCTCAAAATACACACGCGAACAATCAATTGGCCTCGTTTTGGGAATCTGTTGTCAAACTTTTCACATTTTCCGAAAAACTGTCAAGTTGCTGAAGGTACCAGAGCACGAGATCCTTCCAGACATCATTCCAGATGATCTTTTGGTATGAAGTTGAAAATTAACAGGCACCAGTACGGAGAATCCAAAGTTTGGCCTGTCGGTGGAGTCGCTCCATTTTTTTGGTCAAATGGTGCAGAATTTTGAGTTGAAAATCAGTTTTGTTTTCTAAAATCATTCAAAACCATGCCCACAGTTAAGATATGGTGTGAAAAGAGACGAAAACCTATTTTTTGAGGATAACGGTCAATTTGATGGTACACAAACTGTGAAACTTTCCGCCTCAATGATATTAGTGTAAACGATCGTTCCGCCTCAAAATACACCCGCGAACAATCAATTGGCCTCATTTTTAGGAACCTGTTGTCAAACTTCTCACATTTTTCGAAAACTGTCAAGCTGCTGACGGTACCAGCGCACGAGAACCTTCCAGACATCATTCCAGATGATCTTTCGGTATGAAGTTCAAAATTAACAGGCACCAGTACGGAGAATCCAAAGTTTGGCCTGTCGGTGGAGTCGCTCCATTTTTTTGGTCAAATGGTGCAGAATTTTGAGTTGAAAGTCAGTTTTGTTTTCTAAAATCATTCAAAACCATGCCCACAGTTGAGATATGGTGTGAAAAGAGACGAAAGCCTATTTTTTGAGGATAACGGTCAATTTGATGGTACACAAACTGTGAAACTTTCCGCCTCAATAATATTAGTGTAAACGATCGTTCCGCCTCAAAATACACCCGCGAACAATCAATTGGCCTCATTTTCAGGAACCTGTTGTCAAACTTCTCACATTTTTCGAAAACTGTCAAGCTGCTGAAGGTACCAGAGCACGAGAACCTTCCAGACATCATTCCAGATGATCTTTCGGTATGGAAGTTCAAAATTAACAGGCACCAGTACGGAGAATCCAAAGTTTGGCCTGTCGGTGGAATCACTCCATTTTTTTGGTCAAATTGTGCAGAATTTCAAGTTGAAAATCAATCTTGTTTTTCAAAATCATTCAAAACCATGCCCACAGATGAGATATGTTGTGAAAAGAGACGAAAACCTATTTTTTGTGGATAACGGTCAAATTTATGGTACGCAAACTATGGACCTTTCCGCCTCCATGATATTAGTGTAAGCGATCGTTCCGCCTCGAAATACACACGCGAACAATCAACTGGCCTCGTTTTGGTAACCTATTGTCAAACTTCTCACATTTTTCAAAAACTGTCAAGTTGCTGAAGGTACCAGAGCACGAGAACCTTCTTAACATCATTCTGGATAATCTTTCGGTATGAAGTTGAAAACTAACAGGCACCAGTACGGAGAATCCGAAGTTCCGCCTGTCGTTGGAGTTACTCTATTTTTTTTTTTTGGTCAAATTGTGCAGAATTTTGAGTTGAAAATCAAATTTGTTTTCCAAAACCATTCAAAACCATGCCCACAGTTGACATGTGGGATGAAAAGAAATGGAAACAAATTTTTTCTTGTAACGGTCAATTGAAACTACAGAGAAACGTCTTTTTCCAAGATAAATCTCGTTGTAGGTTGTACACATGTAATTTTTCCAATGGCCTCATCAGGACTGGCGTAACGGAGCATTAGGCTTCAAAATACAGATTCAAAGAGACAAACAACCTCAATCAGAGAACATCCTTTGGATTTTCTGAAATTTTGAATCTCTGACTGAACTACGAGTCAACAAAAAACACAAACTGACTCTTGCACACTATTAGTAACATTGATTGAACGTGGGGTCAAATTTGCAGTCAAAATTTGAATAAATCCTCTTCTACATTAATAAAAACGGTACTACGGTTTTTTTTCAGATTTTTTTTTGGAAGACGGTGAGGATTGATTTTCAAAACAAAACTGTCGAAAATGGAGCAGAAGATGAAATTCATTGTTTATTATACACACAATGTAGGTAATATTGGCGTAACAGAGCATTCGGCTTTAAAAGTCAAAATACAGATTGATAGAAGCATTCGGCCTCAATCAGAACCGGTTGATTTTAGCAAAAATTTGAATTATTTATTGAACGAGACAACAAAGGAGATGGTGACATGCAAATCATTGGAACATTTTTCAGGTCTGGGTTTGAAGTTTACAATCTCCCCTTTTTTGAATTCAGTTTGTAAGTTTTTGAGTCTTGACGGGCCTCCATCCGTCCCCACAGCTAAATTGTAGAGCCCGGCTTCTCTCAAATCATACATTGAACCTTGAGGAAGCAGAGTTTCAAACGAAAACATTCTTTCACAAAGAGCAAAGTTGAATGCTAATTGGTAAACTCCAGGACTATGTGGCCGAAGAACACCATTGGCTTGTACATGCCTCGGTACATGCTTCCACCCTCATCAGATTCTGCGTTCCTGATATCTATTCCATCCCTTGAGCCCAAGTTGCGGGATTTTACGTGTTGTCCCCTACTGCTTATGCAACCAGTAATTGCAATGAAACAGAAATTCCCTTATTTCTGATAAAAGCGACCGCACTCCACCGTTGTTGCTGTTCGACTGCCAACAAGCTGAATCGTCCCCAAATGGCTGAAATTGGTCTGGGGGCGCTGTCTCCTGCCTTGAGGCCATTGATATCATAAGATGTAATTTTAGGATCGCCTCTTTTGGCCTCATGAGGCCGGAGGATCGAAAATGAGGCCGAAGTATTTTATTGGATGTAGGCTTTTGAGGCGGATGGATACTTTCGAGATATATATATATATATATATATATATACATATATATATATATATATATATGTACCTACTTACCTATCTCACGGATACTTACGGAAAAACCTATTCCCTCATCAATAAATTCAACTTTGCCAAAAACAGAGTACGCCAACCGATACTGTGCTACAAGCTCGCAATGTTCGTATCATCCAACTTTCGCGAACAGTCCCAGGCGGTCATTTCTTATGCAAAGCGAGGAGTTTTTTCAATTTTTTGTACGTGCTTATACGTGCACGCTAAGGGGCATTACATACCTACCTGTCTCACGGATAGTTACGGAAATCTATCTTCTCATCAATAAATTTGGCTTTGCCCAAAAATGAAGTGCCGCCAATCGATATAGAGTTTCTCATACACCTAAGGTACAAGAGGCGCAGGGTAACTTGAATGGGCCAGCGTGATGCCTGGTCGCATCCCCACTTGGCTATAAACGCGCGAATATTTCTCGAACTGGCGGTCTATAGGAAGACCTGCGCGCGTGCTGCGAGCAAAGGGAACCGCCTGTGTATGAGAAAGTCTATCGTGCTGCGTGTTTGCAATGTTCGTATCATCCAAATTCCGCGAATAGGTCGTCATTTCTTATGTAAAACGAGGAGTTTTGATTTTTCGTACGTGCTTATACCGAGCGTTCATAAATTAAATGGGTCAAGGGTGCCTGTGAATTCAAAAACGTCTGTCGAAACTAGCGTAATCATTTTGTAATAAATTTGTCAAACTTTGACAAGTTACGTCCCATATTATTGATCTCTGATCCTGCCATGAGTGCATATTTGTGTAAATCGGCGTGAATTTTGTGAATTGATGTACTGTAGTGACCTACTTATTAATAGTCGCGTGGAAGCGCAAGTTTGTGTCAGCACATTCTTCGACGGTCATTATTACCTATGCCTATTTAAGCTGTAACGTAGACTAGGAACGAACAATTAGAATAAACCTATGAAACAGAACACTTGTCCGTTATTCGTGCACCAGCTTAAAGGGCCTTACCACATGGCGACCGTGAGATAAGATTTGCAATCTTTCCTATGTACTGCAGTGTAAGAGTATTAAAAGTGCAGAAGACAAAAAATGGCTACTTCAAGAAATGAGTTCCTCGAGCCCATCCTCGAGCACAAGTAGACGCTGTGTCAACAACTCATCTCCACCATTCGTGTAAGGGTAAATCCAGCATCAACAATGGGACTGCAAAGAAAACAATCCACGAAGACGTTATGCGATAGTAACGGCAGTAATCCAGGAGGGCGAAACGCCAGAAGTAACCCTCCGCGAAGGTCAATGTCAAACGAGATGCCAGCTCATTTTTAAAAAACGCTGCTAATTACACGGAAGAAATCAGCATCACCCAGTAGAGGCTCCTTTTTGATGCGCGAAGACAACATCCAACCCAGTAGAGGCTCCTTTTTTGATGCGCGAAGAGAAGAACCACCCGGCCCTACATCAATATTCCGGTCCGAGCAGACAACTATAACAGCAACAATCTTGTGGACGTCGCCGTTTTCGACGACGCATAAAAAGCGCTAATTTAAAAATGATGAGTAAGTGCAAATTTCCCAATATAATTGAATAGGATTTGCAAAAATGCGGAATATTTTTCGTTTAGCTGAAGATGATTTAACGGACAAAATTTGCAAAATTAACCATGCATTCCTAGGAAAAGTCAAAAACTCTTATATGATGCACTTGCACTCCATATTTTTTCATAAAATTTAATATAAATCTAAACTACCAAAATGTCGAAATTAGATGCCGTAAAATTTCTGAACTTATGTTCTACTAGTTTAGAAGATACGTTTAGCGGAGACTCCGAAAAATTCCAAACCTTTATAGATGCTCTTGAACTTATAAAGATTTATCAGACTGGCAACGAAAATCTTGCAATTGCTTTTGTAAAAACAAGACTAGCCGGTAAAGCTAGAAACTACATTTCAAATGAGAAATCTCTTGACGAAATCATTGTAAAGCTTGAAAGAGTAATAAAAACAGAGACCAAGGATTCAGTGCAAGCCAGACTGATGAATCTTCATCCAAGAAATGGAGCGATGGAATCATACACGTCACAATTAGAAATTTTGGCACATAAACTTAATCGAGCTTATTTATCGGACGGAGTCCCCGCTAACGTAGCTGAAAAATATACGATTTCGGAAGTCAAAAAGGCAGTTATTAAAAATACGGCATCACCGACTACAAAATTATTGCTTAAATTGAGTAAACCTGATACGATTCAGGATTTGATAGCTCAGGTAGTCGAAGCCAATACCGATATAGAGGCTGTTCAAGTCAATTATTTCCAAAATGAAGGATACAACCGACAGCGCGAAAATTTCCCTAATTACCGTGAGAATTTTCATAATAATCATCACGGAAAGAAACAAGACACTTACAATGAAAGGCGTCTCGAGTCGGGAAACGAAAACGGTCTTCAGGCCACCGGTCAGGGTCTTGGAGACCATCTTCAGTAAATATTTTTTCTTTTAATTTGGCTAGGGGAAGTTTTGCTAAATTTCACACAGACATAACGCACGACAAAGCAATAACTTTTCTAATAGACAGCGGAGCCGATTCGAGCTTATTCAGACGCGAAAAAATCGACAAAAACCAAATTATTTATCCAGATAATCGTGCCGAAATAAGAGGAGTCACAGGAGGAGTTTCAGAAACCCTAGGTACGACCAGAGCGACCCTCTTCGGTAAAAATTTCAATATATTCCACGAATTTCACGTAGTAGATGACGATTTTCCCATCCCGTGCGATGCAATTTTAGGCACGGATTTTATTCAAAAGTATAAGTGTGTTTTGGATTTCGGCAGGTCTGTGTTAATTGTGAAATTTGGAAATAAATGCCATGAAATTCCAATGTATTTTTTTGCAGAAACGCAATACACACGTAAAATCGCATCGTGTTGCCAAATTGTAAAAAAGCTTAAAAGCGAAAACGTCATATCTGATTCAACAGAAAAGGCAATTGAAATTCCTAAAAGTCTGCCTACAGTTCCGCCTAACGAAGCAAAAATGGTGAATAGAACGCGCGAAGCAATAATTGCAAGCAAGAAACCAAAACTGTCGAGTCAATCGGTTTCAGAATTCAACGTTCGATCGTTTAGAACAGGAAACGAAGACACGCGTCCGCAAAATATTTTGAACGTGGATATAGCAAAAGTAAACATCCCAGCCCAGAGTAAAAAAGAAAACATTTTTCAAAATTCTGACCAAAAAGAAACTAACGTTTTAAACAGAAATGTTACCGTTTTCAAGGTAACAAGTAATAAAGAAACCTTAGATTTACCACGGCTCAAGTTCAAAGTTTCCAAAAATCGAATTAGTTTTACAATACAAGACTTCAATTTACAGAGTGCTACTAGAGTTGATAATAAAGTCATTCGTGATAACAAACCTAAAGAATTGTTATCCAGGGTCGTTCCCGGTGATAAAAACTATTATTATTCAAGTAATGAGAAAAGACTCGCCAGTGTTAACAGTGCTTTAGAGCATCTGCTAACCAGGTTAAATACAATAGCCGGTGAGAATAGACTTGATATGTTGAAACTTCAGTATGAAGATGAGCTATGGAATTTGGTGGGTATTAACGCATTCAAAAGGATAGCAAGTAAAGTACTCACACATGTAAAAATCGCGATTTGTACCCCTATTATCACACTATCCGACGAAAACGACAGAAAAGAAATTTTAGAAACATTTCATAAGGATCCACTACTTGGAGGTCATGCGGGCTCCAAGAGAATGTTGTCGAAATTAAAATTGTATTACAAGTGGAGGAAAATGAAAAAAGATGTAGTGAATTTCATAAAGAGTTGTGACTTATGCAAACTGAAGAAACCGATCAATGACATGGAAAATGTTGCAAATGAGTTAAAATATTGTTTTAAATTTCCGCGAAAGAGAGCTCACAAATTGTCAATCACAGACAATGAGCATAGGAAGTCAACTCTCGACTCTAGAGCAAATCCCATTCAGTTAGAAACTGGAAATTTTGTACACGCGAAAAGTGAAAAAAGACAAAAACTCGATGCTGTGCAAAATGAACCATATAAAGAGATCGAACTGGATGACCCGAATAGTGCATTACAAGATGGTGAAAACACTTTTTCCATTCATATAAGTGGATCAACAAAATTCTGAAGTATAACTATATGTATATAAAATGAAAATCAACATTTTCACTATTGTATCATCTCCAGTACCAATTAATAAAGGTATTTTAACCACGAACATTGCTATTCGGAGATTTATATAATTTTTTGTGTGTCAAGCTGTAAATAATTGTCTACCTGATTTTCATTATTTTATTGTGTATTTGTGTATTTTTCGTGAATTTTGTACCTACTGTCTATAAGTATGTTTAGTTGGTTATAAAAAATTTTGGTTTTTGAAAAATTCAAATTTCAGAAAAAAGGTTTAATTGTGCTGTATGCGCGCGCAGTGCAATTGAATGTTTTGAATGAAATTGAGTACAACAACCCAAAATTTTGATCTATTTCCCATGTTTGTAATTTTTGTAGTTTGATTTGGTATTCGAAGATTTCAGATTCAAATTTATTAGGTATTCTATCATTTGGTTGATTTATTTCGAAATACCATTATGATGTAATATTTGTTTTTTTTTTAATTGAATTTTTTAGTTTTTAAATGGTTAGAATGACGCATTCCCTGACAGGTATGCATCATACTCCCAAAAGGGGAGGTGTAGTGACCTACTTATTAATAGTCGCGTGGAAGCGCAAGTTTGTGTCAGCACATTCTTCGACGGTCATTATTACCTATGCCTATTTAAGCTGTAACGTAGACTAGGAACGAACAATTAGAATAAACCTATGAAACAGAACACTTGTCCGTTATTCGTGCACCAGCTTAAAGGGCCTTACCACAGTACCTACTCCGAAAGATGGAACCACACCTCTTCAGTGAAAAAAGTCACATTGAGCAGGTTTTCGTTGATCAAATCATCCACAAACCAGTGCCAGTGAGGAAGACGTTTGGGGTGGTCTGCCGGCAATAGAGCTTGATATGACTGCATTCTGTATTTTAACAATTTCATGGCCAAGTCCTTCTTGACAATTTTCTGGCATGTTTTCAAAGAGAGTCTAATTTCTTGAGAGAATGTGCAAGACACTTTTAAAACTTATCTGGTAGGTACTACTGCAAAATCTGGAGAGTGCTGCTGGAAATCTTCTGAACATAAACGCTGACCTCGACGCTGGCTACATCCCCAAACTTCATTTCTTCGCACACAAGTTCGAAAATACGCCTCGATGATGTAGGTTTTGTGCCCTGCCGTGGAAACCATATTTTAAATGTTCCGAAAACTGTGATTGGTTTGACAGATTACGATAACCAAAAAATTAGACATAAAATGAACGATGCTAGTTCCGACAGACGTTTTCAAACTCATAGGCACCCTTGGCCCATTTAATTTATGAACTCTCGGTACGTGGACGCTACGGGCATTATCTCATAATTTGGTACAAGAGATGTTGTTGCAAGAGGCAAGACACAAAATCCAGTTCCTCCATTCCAGAAATAAGTGACTGAATGGCGTACTGAAATGACAGACTAGATGACAGATATCGCGATTCATAGGCGCTAGCTGGCCAATGGTTTTCAAAAATCACGGCGATGATGCACGACCACCGGCGATTATTCGGCGATTATGGTTACTCCTAGTTAATGACCATTAAAGTCCTAAATGACGTTCTAAATGATCATTAAGTAAATGACGACGTGACACACTGGTCATTCATATCGTAATTTACGCTTAATGATCATCAAGTTTTCCAGTCTGTCAAGGGTATAAGACTGGATAAAACATAGTACTCTAATCGCGGGCAATGGTTATCACTCATTCGGATGCTTTATGATGCTCGCCAAGGCTCGTGTCGGCAAACTGCATCCTCATGAGTAAAAGGCAATCATTACCCGCTTGTTGAATACATATACAGGTGTCCGTTTTTCGAGGCTAAGCATGGGTATCTCGCTTATCTTTAGAGATACAGAGTCGGTTAAATTAGAAAAAAGTTGCGAATTTTTATGACGATCAATGATCCAAGAAGATATTTGACTTGTCAGTTTTAGTTTTCGAGATATCGAGAAAAAACAAAAATTTGTAATTTTTGTTTTTATTTTTTATATTTGAAAAACGGTTGAAGGTAGCCTTTTCTAGTCAAGACATTGTGGAGGCACTTTTTCAAGGGGAATTCAATGTTGCCAAAATCTTCATTCTAGCTTCCAAAACAACCGAGATATGACATTCAACTTTTTTTTCTCTTATGGGCGCCATATTGGATTTTGACATTTTTGAATACAATTTTATTTTCTGGTTACAACGATGTGTCACATGCCACTGTTGAATTAATGCTTCAGAGCAAAAAAATTTTTAAATTTTTCAAAGAGTGCTTTGGAAACAAAATCAGCATCGACAATAAAAAAAAGCGTAAATGTCAAACATTTATTCAACAATGACATGTGGCACATCGCTAACCAGATAGGAATACCGCATTCAAAAATATCAAAATCCAATATGGCGCCCATTAGAGAAAAAAGTTGAATGTCGTATCTCGGTTGTTTTAAAAGCTAAAATAAAGATTTTGGCAGATTTGGATTCCCCTTGAAAAGTGCCTTGACAATGTCTAGATTAGAAAAGGCCACCTTCAACCGTTTTTTGAATAAAAAATGAAAACAAAAATCAAAATCCTGTTTTTTCACGATATCTCAAAAACGAAAATCGATACGTCAAATTTCTTTTTGGATCATTGATCGTCATGAAGATGCGCAACTTTTTTCTAATTTAACCGACTTTGTATCTCTTAAGATAAGCGAGATACCCATGCTTAGCCTCGAAAAACGGACACCCTGTAGGCTGTCTGATTTCTACATGATTCTAGTGGGCTGTTTCTGGTCGCCATCGGCCGATCGCGGCCAGAATCGCAGCCCACTAGAATCATGTAGAAATCAGACAGCCTTGACTACCATGCGATCAACAAAATTCGGAATTGGGGTAGGCTGTGTCCTGGCCGAAAGCAGCTTGACGTCCTGAAATTTGACCAGGTCACAGCCTACCCCATATCCGAATTTTGTTGATCGCATGGCATAAACTGATGTATTTCAATATCGTAAAACTTGAGGGATTCTAATAAATGGATGTATTTCAGATGGACTATTATCCATAGGTACCTACTCCGTACTGTAACGGCAGTGGCGGAATTTGAAATCGCATGCACAACCCTTCTAAATCGAGCAGTCGAATTTACATTGTTTGACAATGCAATGACAATGAAAACTAGCTTGTTGATTTTATAACGGTGCCAGTGGTGTTTTTACAGTCCGCCACTGTACCTAGTATTATCCATTCCAAGCTCAAAAAACCGCTGTCGCCTATGATTTTTTTTCTTCAACTTGGACCATCTGATAAGTTGATGGATTGAAGATGCCAATAAGATGACCAATTTGTTAAAGTGATGTCCGGGCAATGGTTATGGTGCTTACTATCACCGTGCTTACTATCAAATTGCTATGGCGATAGCCAATAGGAAGGCCCGTTGCCCTAGCAATTTCATCGTAAGCACGGTGATTACCATAACCATTCCATTATAGAATCAGGCCGATTGTGAATTAATAACCTGATAGGAACTTGGCTGGCCATAAAAGAGAACATATATTTTGTGTTGTAAAGATCCAAAGATCGGGTGAAAAAATCGAATATCAGCTCAAATTGAAAAATAAGAACAGTGTCAGTGTCAAAGTGTTTCATTTATGAGCTCGTAACTGTACCCATCAATCATACTTATTTAAAAAATACTAAAAAACATTCAATCTATCTATTCAGAATCCTATCACATGGCGGTATACCTACCCATTGAAATTTGCAAACCTATTATTAGCCACTATTTGCACATCAAAGTCGAATATTTGCATCCGGATAGCAGCTGGTAAGGGGACTTTATTAAACACAATCAAATTTACGGTTTGTTTGATCATAACTTATAAGCGTAGGTAATGAACGAATTTTTGGTGCCGCTTTTATAAGTTCACGCGGGATCCTACACACATAACGGATGCTTTTCTCGCTCGGTGAAAAGGATCCGCGTTCTACTTTCCATTTGCTAAGCTTCTCAGAGGCAACTTATGAGGCGCTCTTTACAGTTTACACACACATCATTTTGTGGTAGGTATAGGACATTAATATTCTTGAAATTTCATTATACTCAGCAGAAGTTTTCAATCTCTCACGCTCAAGTTATACTGCCAGGAACTGAGTAATTTTAGTGGAACGAAATCGCACTTTAGTGTGAGACATTCGCCATCCGCCTCAAAAGCGAACTGACGAAGTTCAAATCCATGTTTAGGATTTGCATTGTTAATATTGCGTCTACTTTTTCGGTTTTTCCCCTCCAGTTTCAGTCACGCACAAAATAATACCTAGAGGAAGTGTGCCAGTGATCCCGCCGCTTTAAGCGCACTTCTTCAAACGGGAAGGCGCTGTTATGTTTTCGCTTTGTCCGTCCGTCACAGCATCTATAGTCTAGTCCTAAAAGAAAAGATTTTTGCGAAGATTTTTGCGAAAAATGTCAACTCCAGTAGGTAGCTGATGACCTTGGGACCCGGACCAAAAATCTTGACGAAATAATGATAAACAATCACAATAATAACAATTTCATGTGGCGCGGCATTACCGATGGAGTGCTGTAAAGTTATGACATGCGGACAAGTACCCGTTCCTATCAAATTATACAATAATAATATAGGGAGTGATATTCAGAGGAGAATTTAAACTTCACTTCAACAAAAATTCTACATCGGTACGACCCATGGCTCAATAATTACGAATTGTTGAAAATGGCCCCGAATCTACGGCTCGGTGGTGGAAGATTATTCGTTGCTTGCTGCTTGCTGGTCATGGACACCTTGCTGGTGCTTATAATCTCCTCCGAACGGGACGAAATCCTAGACAAGAAAGATTTCAACTCAAGGGTAGCTCATGGCCTTGGCTACCCGAACCAAGAAAAATCTTGCCGAAATGACGATGAACAATCAAAATGATAAAATTTTAGTGAAAGGCGGCGTCGCCGATTAAGTGCTTAAGTTTCTTTTTTTTCGACGAAATCCCTTATAGTATGGGGACATAGGCTCAAAGAACGCTTTTCTGTGTGCAGTTTTGTGAAGATTTATATGGAGCTATACCTCCGTTGAATCGAACCATCAAGAATCATGAAAAATTATGGTGGAACATTGACATCTGCTGCAGGCAAATATGTTGGAGGCGCCAATGTGGGCCCCGTTTGGTAGGTAATGAAGAAAGTGGCTGTACTTCGTTTGTTCTTAAACAGATTTTAACATTTCAGACGTCATTTTGTAGACAACTACATTCTCTTTTCATTCCATTTCTTCTTCATTATAAGGTATGCTAAAATGAGGCGTCTCTTTGGAGGTTATTCGATATTTTTGAAACTTGGCATTATTATAGATTTTGAGGTGCTTTTTCCGAAATTCTACTTGAACTTAAACTTCGTATCTGTGCCGCTCTGGCCTCATGGCAGGACTATGCCTTCATATTATTCATTATAACCAATTTCACGGCTTTCTGCATTAGAACAAGCTATGGAAAAATTGTGTTGTGTTGGTACAAATGATACGATGACAAGGGTTGCCAGCCAGTTGTCTACACGTGCAATTTTTAATGTGACACCTTGTCACCGTGTGTCGAGGTATCATGAACGCAAAAGTGAAAAACTTTGGGCTTATGCCAGGAATTGTGAGTTTCTTTGGAGTGCTTTGCAGTGTGAAAGATAAGGGACATTGTCTTCATTGGTTGGTGGGTCCCCGCCAAGGTTGTTAGGCTTTTGGCGGCTACTAATGAATGATGTCGAAGATCGGCAGGATACTACTCGGATGAAAAGGCCTACCGCCCAAAAGGCTACATCTTCTGATGCACATTACTGGAGCTGTGAGTACTAGATACCTACTCTAGCTCAAGCTCTAGCTATTATACCAACTGCAACAGCAAGCAGGGTATGAAGACACAATATGCGGGCAGACAACACAGTGTACCACTACCTACTCACGCCCAAATTGTCTTGTATCCGTACAGTTCATCTTCATGAATTATTGTTCTACTGTCCATATCGTCCATCTAAAGAATAAGTTTCCTCTTGGGCAGTGGGTTTTTCCTTTTTACATTCCATTTCTTCACGGCATCACGGACTTTCGGCATTATTTTTTCAGTGGCAGACAAAAACCTAATAGCCTTGGCGAAGACTCACCAACCAGTGAAGACCATGTCCCTTATCGTCCACACTGCAAATCACTCAAAGAAAACTAACAATTTCTCGCATATTCTCAAAAATTTCCACTTTCGCGTACATGACTCCCCGAGACGGTGCATGACAATGTCACTTTGAAAATTGCACATGAAGACAGCTAGCTGCCAACAGGTCGTCAACGTCCCATTCGTACCAACGCAGACTTTTTTCCATAACTTTCTCTGATGCAGAAAGCCGTGAAATTGATTTTTAACCATGACGAGTTGATTTGAGCCACTTCTGATGACTCGATTCGGCTAATATTTTGGCCATTTAGACGTTTTGTCAAAATGACAGCCAAACTTCGAAAATTGGGGCGTACAAGATATTCATCCACTTTTGACATTTCGATCACGGCGACTGGATTATTACTCTCCCCGACTCAATTTGACTCAAATTCTAGCCTCAATTCCCGATTTTAGTCATGTCACTGAAGACCTCGTGACATCAAAACTGCAGAATGCAAGTTGTTTGAATATTTCTTCTTTTCCTAATAAAAAAAATGGACCGAAAGGGATGGAGATAAACGATTTTCGCAGATGGTTATGTCGATAAGAGTTGTAATTGAAGCGATTGGAGCGAAAAACATAATAATTTTGCCCGATACCGACAATATTAATTTATAGTTAGGACGTCAGAGCACCAAAGCAATGAAGAATCTTATGAAGATTTTTTTGTTGATCCAGGACTTTGATTAGGATTTATTGGGGGGAGTTGATGGAACATTGTTCTACCTGGCGCGTAGGCTTCCTTATTGGGTTCACTGTACCCCTTCTCAAACCAGCCGGACTCATCGAGCCACAATGTGGTGCCTGGATGTTTGACGGTAGGTCCATCCAAGCACTGAGACTGAGAAGCACACGGTTGACCTGATCTCCGTCTTCAACCCCCGACGCAGGTGTAGATGTCCAACACATCTACACCTGCGTCGGGTACATTTCCGACTTTGTCCGTCTCCCTGACTATGCCGTAGGTTTGATTTGAGACTTGAGTATAGATTTAAAGTTATGCTGTTCTTCTAACTCATCATCTTCACAGTGCAGGCGCAGCACGGTATTGCAGCATGTAACTGTCCAGAACTGACTACTTTATACTTTCTTTCGCTGCGTTGCAGTCGCTTTTGTCAACAGGTTATCAATCAACAATATTTTTTTGTTGACATGGTGACTACTCTTTCTTAAAAGTTACAACTGAATAGTAAAACAAAACTCCTGTAGTGTCTACTGCTCCTAGTTCAATTATTTCAATTTTTTGAGGTGCTGCGCATCCACCATTTGAAGACATCTGTCGCTTATTCAAGTATTGAAGTTATTTATCATTCCTATTCATTTATCAAATCAATTTGCAAAGCGTTTGGTAGGTGCAATTTCCATTCCCATTATTGTGAAGTAGATAGATACGTTGATAAAAATATCTGCAGGATTTTTCGATCCTGAAATCACAGGTGAATACAAGCGACATGGAAAGTATCATACATAAGTTACATATAACTTACATATATCATATCATAAGTTATTGGAGGAAGTCCTTAAAAAAATCATCGAAATCGGTCCAGTGACGGAAGCAAGGCGACTCGGAAAAAAAACTGCAAGTGTTTTAAATACAATAAAATATCATGCGATCAACAAAATTCGGAATTGAGGTAGGCTGTGACCTGATTAAATTTAAGGATGACAAGCTGCTTTCGGCCAGAGCACAGCCTACCCCAATTCCAAATTTTGTTGATCGCATGGTATAAATAGTTTTTTCTTCAACTGCCTGGGGACCATGACGCACGAATAAGGCACATACACCTGCACTATTGGCGGAGGAGCCGTGCACCAAGAGCTTGCCGGAATAGATCATCAGTCGGATGTTCGCTGAGCATCTGAAGAACCTCCGTGAGATATTTCGAGCTGTTTAAGATGCCCATATAGCTGGATCCAAATAAGAAGTGTATAGTCCAAATAAGAATACTACAGCAAGGTTGTTCAAATCAAATGATGGGTGTTTTTTTTAGAGGTATAGAACTTCAATCAGCGATAGCGTTGGTGCTTGGAAAGGAAGATTTTGCCGACATTTTTTCATCTAAATATTCATTAAGGCTTGCCATTTGATCATGCACATGCACAATCGCACAACTCCAGACAGTTTTTCAAAACTGATCATAAAACTTGTTTTTTCATACGGAATTTTCGTGCTTTTTGTGGATTTTTTTCCAATTTCCAATTACCGGCCGATAAGATTTTGTATTTCAACTTCCTTAGACTTCTTTCATTTGGAGCTTGTGAAATCTCTGGCTTTCCTGAATGAGTCCCTAACGGTTCAGGGTCTTGGGGACAATATAGTTGGCCGTATTAGTTAGATACAGCCTGATCCTTGCCAAGAAGCTACCCGAAATTGAACCTAAATATCTAAATTGGAATTCAAAATAATAATTTCGAGCTGCTGTGCAATTGTGCGTGAGTATGAGCAAATGGCAAGCCTTTATGAGTATTTATATGAAAAAATGACGGCAAAATCTTCCCAAGCACCAACGCTATCGCTGATTGAAGTTCTATACCTCTAAAAAAAAACACCTTTATAAGGAGCTACTGGCCACAGTGAAAGCTGTTGGCCATTCTCACCAGTAGGTAACTCTACTGTCGTTAAAAATGAAATTGCTTTCACTTCAAGGACGACGCAGGGAGGATAAGAGGTCCCGCTCAGACATAACGACCATTTTTTCATGTCAATACTCGTAAAGTTCATTTGCTTAGATCGGACACCACTTCACCCACTTCGTATAGGAAGGTATAATATTGAAAGATTGAAAGATTGAAAGACCCAATCCCACCAACCCAACACTCAACAACTTTGGGCATATCAAACATCAGCAATAACGGAGTTTTTCAATCGACACATGAGCACACATCATTCAAAATCGATGAGCCTCTTCCATATTTCATAGTTTGTCACTGGGGCTTAGCGAACGCGGCTTTGTTGAGAAAAACTTGTTTTCCTTTACATTATCCTCCGCCGATACCTACTTTCCATGACGACATCAGCGGATTTCGGGGTGTTCCTCCCTCAATTTCCCACACGAGCAAACTTTGTGCCTGAGTGAAACAACACGTGTGCACTTAGCACTTCAACGAAAAAACGACTCGCACAATAAGGCCAGCGAAAGAAAAAACAAACACCGAGTAAAAAAAAGCATTGCCAAACTGGCATTCGGCAGATTAGTACCTACTCACCCGGATGGATATTTGAAACATTATCATGCGTCCGGGTTGCAAAATCCATGTTGATATCCGTTCAAACGGCGCTTTCTACTTTATTCAGGGATGAGCATCAGCTTCAAAAAGTTCGCATTTATGTTCCAACCGGACTCTTTTTCCAATAACAGTGCCGCCTGTAACACGAGGCAAAAGCAATAGTGAGTGGAAAAAAAAATGTTATTTGTGTAACAAAGTACCAGAGTTGAGTTTTCAATTGACGCGGAAAATAATGGGAACCACAGGGGCGAATGGGCACCACAGGAGCAAATGGGTGCCTAAATCGTCCTGGAAAATGAATGACGGCAAGCCAAAATCGGCACTAGGGTCGAGTTGCTTGAAATTTTTTTACTGAAAAAAAATTATAATAACGAGCAGAAAAACGGAAAACTGTTGACAAAGACATCAGTAAATAATTAAAAATTAAACCAAAGTATGTCTCCAGCATTGATGGTTTGTTTCTCAAAGTGGCTTTGAATATTATATAAAGGCGTTGTTGTCTCAAAGTCTTGCCACAGGTTTTGAATGTTTTTATTGGTCGACGCGCGTTTCGGCACGTTTTCCGTTTGAGCCATTATTACATACTCTTACTCGTATTTCACCTTATAGACGCCATCGTCTTGAAAATGGCTCAGTGCCGAATTGACCAATAAAAACATTTAAAACCTGTGGCAAGACTTTGAGACAACATCAACATCTTTATAGAAATAAAATACTTTTGGATTAGGGTCAGGAGACGGGAGATCCAAGGAGGCGTAGCCTGTCGGTTAGCGCTGCAGGCGTAAGTTTTTTCTAACAAAAACAGACCCCTTTTTGCATGATGATGGATGATGCAATAATCTTAGAACTTGGAGAGCTCGTCTAAATTGTAGACTTTATTCTGCTTCTTCAAACTCTTGTCTAATCTGAGGGTTTATTCCGAGAGAAAGTGTTGAGGCGATCCTCAAACAACTCCTTTACCGATTTCTCGGAAGTGTGCGAAACTCCGGATTCCTCAAATTCACCTCTCTGGAAACGATGGGTACATGAAGTATTTTTGGCGGCCTCAATGCGGCCGGATAGCCTGGATGTGTGCGCCGCGATGCTAATGTTGGCTGGATTACCGATCATGACCATCTGACGCAGGTCTGGGTCTTCTGATCAGTTAATGAAAGTGTCTCTTGCGGTGTTGACTGGAAGATCTGCTAGATGCGCTGGACAGGCTAGATAATCCAGCCCCAGGACGTCAGCTTCAAATTCCTGCAGGCTTTCTCCGCTTCTTTGTATCCTGGTCTTCAGCTAAGTATGCTGAATCTGCCTTACGTGATTGTCCGCATATCGGAGCTCCAGCACCCTGGTTGGCAAAGTCCTTTTGTTCGCTCTCTGATGTATAGCTAGCAGCTCCAACGCTAAGCCTCGAAGAGCAAAAACAGTACTGTAGCTTTGTTATTCTCGCTTCCTCTACTGGCCTTGGCAACGGTGTCGAACTGTTTTTTATAGGTAGTCTAGCTGTCTATGGCCTTTGCACATCGTAATTCGGCAGCTTTTTCACACGATGAAAACCTGCTGAAGTGTCCATCGTAGTACTATAGCGGCAGAGTCTATGGGGCAGGTCTTTGGACCCGTTGCTGATACAGCTGTATAACAATTCTCTTCTTTTTCTTCCAGGCGCTCCATTCCTTATTTTTCTAAAAGATTTTCAAATTCGTCATTTTCTTGATCGGTCATTTTCTTCAACATGCCTGTATTCTTCTTATTCCGAATTGAAAATGTTAATTTTCCTGCTCTTCTAAAAGATTCTTCATTCTTCTTTTTCTTCTAGTCGCTGCCCTTGTAGAAGATTTTTCAAGTTTTCTTCATCTCCTCGGCGTTTCTTCTCCTGTTCTTATGGAAGATTTTTTGCTGCTGCATCATTTGTGTCATAGTGTCTTCTAAAGTGTCTTCGACTCCTTTGTTTCCGGCTTTAACAAATCAATTCTGGAATTTTAAAACTCCCTGTAGTCGCTGGTCGAATTTCCCTTAGTTATATGTAGAGAGCGGATTTATAATTTTTTACATGTTCTATTCGCTAAGTTGGATGCAACTGTCGACTTGCAGCTTGACGTTTCCATCTATAAGGAACCTAAATACAAAGTTTTATTTCGCATATAAATCATTATTTTGACTTTTTACCGCATACAAATTGATAGTCCATATAATCGCATATAGCCGCATATTTAGTCCATTTTTTTTGCACATAACTGAATATTTGTCACTATTTTGGCCATTTTATCTATATGTGCTAGAAAATCACGATATTTTGATTTCAAGAAAAAAATAATTGAAAATTTTCGGAGAATTTTTTTTTCACTCCGATGGTCAAAGTTGGTTGCAGACTTGAGTCGAATCCCGAAAAAAAGTATTCGAATACGAATCCTGAATCCCGATGCAAAAAAAGGATTCGAATCCAGAAGATTCGAATACTGACTCTCGAAAGTATTCGAATACCACGTATTCGAATCCATGTATTCGTGAAAATGAATACCGTTTTTGAATACCCACATAGATTCACTTGTTTACCTACTTCATTAGAGCTGTATTGGCTTGAAAGCACTTATTCCGCAAACAAAAATATCAACATGATGATTTCATGTAAAAGAGGTGCGATTCTCAAGTTATTCGAATGACTTTTCGTATACGGATCTCTTTGGTTTCGTGTGCACTTTAGACAGTCGGAAAGGAGAATTCGGATACAAAAACTTTTTGAACACATTCAAGAGTAGCATCCCAGTAGACTAGGACACTTTCCACTTTTTTCTGGGCCTAGAAGCAAATCATATAACATTTTGGCAACAAGCGTTTTTTTACTAAATGGACCCTGCTGAATCTGAAAATCCATGTTGCCACCCCGAAATATGGACCGTTAGGCCCCCAGGGCCCCATTTTCGACATTTCGGGGCATTTTGGTTTTCTCCGGTTTTTTCAGTTCAACAGGTCATATCTCGGAGACCGTAACAGATAAAATGAAAATTCTTCCACTGTTGCCTTGCCTTATGATTACTGAAAGCCTCCTATGCACTTTCCGTTCTTAATTTCTGACAATTACATCTACAGATCATCAAGATCAGAAGAGATGCAAAAACACAACACAAAAACTTCGACCTATGGAGAGCTATGTGAAATGTTGAAAATAATTTCATATATATGCGAGACCATATGTAGAGAAAACTTCGAATAAGTTTTTGGCAAAGTTACGTTACAACAGGCCTTTTGGTTCAGGAGTTATGATTTTTTGAAAATAGATCAAGGGAAAGTGCGCGCTGTTTTGGGCGAGTGTCGGTCATTTGACCGAATAAGCTGACATCGGCCCGCAGTACAGCGGCGACGCTAGCGGTTCGTTCTCTTACTCTCAAAATTTGATCTGTAATGGATATTACTGATCATTTCACTATGTTTGATTACGAATATGAATATGTACCTACCTATATGTATGCGAACCAAAGCACAAAGATCCATGGCCCATAATCTATCGCTGGTTTAGGTACTCTCATGACCGGGCCGGACTGAATGGCACATCGCACTATTTTGACCAATAAGCGGTCTTCGGGTAGGTAGTTTTATTGATATTGATGCGGCATCTACAAGAACAGTTGATTCAGCCGGTTTCACATCCACAAGTCAAGATGTTGATCTATACTTTCGGTTAGGGGTCTAGCGTTCTCAATAAGGATCAAGTTCCGTGCTCCGTTTTTTTTCCAGCTAGTTTTCAGGAAGTAGTAAGACTGAGTCGCAGATATTTGCGCTGTACCACACTGCTGCCTGCCAGTGACTTCGCTGGATATAAAGTTGGGCTGCATAACTTGTAGGGATAGAGCTTCAGTCAAAAAGCTTAGTCAAAAAGCTTCAGGCTTTTTGACTGGAGACTTTTTGACTGTCCCAGCAAGGACATGCCTGGCGATATCAGTCCTTATTCCAACTGAATCTTTTACCTAAAAAAGATTTCCAGTCAGTAATTTGGTAGACCTTTTGAATTTAGTTTCACTTTGTAATGCTTTGTGAGGAATCTCTCTGCATCAAAGATGTCATCTTCCGTTAGTGGCATAGCCCCCAAGTTCGAAAGTAACGTGCGTGATAGGTACTTTGCAAATATTTCTAGGGCTGCTGTCTCCGTAATTATTGCCGTAATGAATGATGTCACATCACATCTCGTGAGTGCGTGCGAAACAAGTAGACATACTTTGTTTTTCTTCCAGCGATAACGTTTTCCGGTCATTCCTGCCAAAGATATTGGCACAGGTAACAGGCTCATATTTTGAAATCTGCGATAGATAAATTTCTCTGTCTGCTTTGTATATGCCATCCGAAGCACCGCTGTAAGATATTTTTATGGCTTTGCTGAACTATTTTGTTGGTATTTTTCGATGCAACAACTTGTCGTAAGTCGCCGAGGATGAATGGATGATTCTTTTGCAAAGGTTGATGGTGGCTACTGTTAGGCTTTTGAGTTTAGTTATCCGATATCTGTGCAAGACGATCTTCAACTAAGCTCTTCACTTGCTCTAGTCTTTGTCGGTGTGCTTCCAACATGAGCCTGTTATTTGTTCCAATATCTTTGGCAGAAATCACCGGAAAACTTTATCGCTGGAAGAGAAACAAAGTATATCTACTTGCTTCGCACGCATTCACAAGATGTGATGTGACATCATCACATCACAGAGACAAGTGCCCTTGAAATATTTGCTAAGTATCACGCACGTTATTTCCGAACTTGGGGGCTATGCCACTAACGGAAGATGACATCTCTGAGGCATAGAGATTCATCACAAAGCTTTATAAAGTAAAACTAAATTCAAAAGGTCTTTCAAATTACTGACTGGAAATCTTTTTTAGGTAAAAGATTCAGTTGAAATAAGGACTGATATCGTCAGGCATGTCCTTTCTGGGACAGTCAAAAAGCCTGAAGCTCTATCCCAACAAGTTATGCAGCCCGACTTCATATCCAGCGAAGTCACTGGCAGGCAGCAGTGTGGTACAACGCGAATATCTGCGACTCAGTCTTACTACTTCCTGAAAACTGTGGCTGGGAAAAAACGGAGCACGGAACTTGATCCTTATTGACGACGCTAGACCCCTAACCGAAAGTATAGATCAACATCTTGACTTGTGGATGTAAAACCGGCTGAATCAACTGTTCTTGTAGATGCCGCAATAATATCAATAAAACTACCTGCCCGAAGACCGCTTATTGGTCAAAATTGTGCGATGTGTCATTCAGTCCGGCCCGGTCATGAGAGTACCTAAACCAGCGATAGATTATGGGCCGTGGATCTTTGTGCTTTGGTTCGCATACATATAGGTAGTTACATATTCATATTCGTAATCAAACATAGTGAAATGATCAGTAATATCCATACAGAGCAAATTTTGAGAGTAAGAGAACGAACCGCTAGCGTCGCCGCTGTACTGCGGGCCGATGTCAGCTTATTCGGTCAAATGACCGACACTTCCCCAAAACAGCGCGCACTCTCCCTTTATCGATTTTCAAAAAATCATAACTCCTGAACCAAAAGGCCTGTTGTAACGTAACTTTGCCAAAAACTTATTCGAAGTTTTCTCTACATATGGTTTCGCATATATATGGACTTATTTTCAACATTTCACATAGCTCTCCATAGGTCGAAGTTTTCGTGTTGTGTTTTTGCATCTCTTCTGATCTTGATGATCTGTAGATGTAATTGTCAGAAATTAAGAACGGAAAGTGCATAGGAGGCTTTCAGTAATCATAAGGCAAGGCAACAGTGGAAGAATTTTCATTTCATCTGTTACGGTCTCCGAGATATGACCTGTTGAACTGAAAAAAACGGGAAAAACCAAAATGCCCCGAAATGTCGAAAATGGGGCCCTGGGGGCCTAACGGTCCAAATTTCGGGGTGGCAACATGGATTTTCAGATTCAGCAGGGTCCATTTAGCAAAAATCCGCTTGTTGCCAAAATGTTATATGATTTGCTTCTAGGACCGGTTTCTAGACGCCTTTTGAGAAAAGTGGCCTAGACTACAGGTCGGTATGAAAATTGGAAAAAACAAATTATTTGAAAAAAATGTATTCTAATTAAAATTTGAATGAAAACAAAATAAAAATTGAGGAGCTTGTGGTGTGGTGGTCGACTGCTATTCAAGAGGTCGCGGGTTCGATCCCCGCCGGGGACGAATTTTCGCCTCGAAAAGAAGATTCTTGGTTTAGTTGGAATGCTTGCTATGCTAAATGCGCGACGTAAAATATGAACGATGGTGACGACCCCATGCGATGTTGGTGGTCGTTGAAAATCTCTACCTTTTGTTGGAACACACAGGGGTTTGGCAAAATTTCCGGTATCGTGAAGGAAAGCATTCACCGGCGTCGGTGTTAGGCCTCGTTGCGGGAATAGGCCGATGTTAAGTAAACGAAAAAAAATCCAAAAAAAAAAAGAAACTCAGGCCTCAAGGAACAAAAAAATCTATTTTAATAAACTGTTGAGCATAAACAAAATAAAAAAATTAAAAGAAGAAAAATAATTCAGGCTTTGATGCCATTAGCTTCAAAAATAACAAGAGTCTGAGATAAATCGTCGAATCCAGGGATTCTATTATAGTATTCGGATACTTGGGATTCGAATACTATGAATACTAGAATACCGCCGAATAGTAACTTAAATCCAGAATCCCGAATATCGACAAAGAAAAAGTAGCTGCATGAATACGAATACAGAATTCATGACTGTATTCGAATACGAATACCGTAAAAAGTAACTTGAGTAGGATTCAAGTTACTGGGTATTCGAATACTACCGAAGTCTGGTTGGTTGGTTGGTTTTACATGTAAATGATGAAATTTTCACTATTCTTGTAGCTTATATCACATATTTACACGCATATATTGCTCTATTTGAACATTTTCACCGCATGTTTTGATATTTTTTAAGCGCATATAAACTGCATATTTTAGACTTGTTTACCGCATATAAATCCGCTCCCTAGTTATATGCCGCTCCTGACACCAATATTACAAGTTTGCGCGTCGTGATCTCCAGCGAGTTTCGTAACATTATTTATTCCAGAGTACCCTATAGTGGGGTCGGTACACATTAAAAAACGGTACAATACGGCATTTAATGATACAGAAAATTCCTTTTGCATGAGTGTTCTGGAAGGTCTATCGAACGATATTAGAAGGGGAAGCACAAAAGCTTCCCCTTAAGGGGGCCGCAGGGGGCCCTGTCAAGTTGAGGGTCCAAGAACTCCTACCAAACCATCTTTCAATTTCGTTGTATCACTCAAATGGGGATGATGTGACTCCATTGTGAATCTCGATGGCATTGGTCGCCATGTCTCTTTCAACCTTCATGCTTGAAAAAATAATTTCTTCGGGAGGTCAGAGAAATCACTTTTTATTTTTTTAAACATACAAGAGGATGCGAAGTTGGCATGTTTTGTGTCTTAACTTGTTATTTGGCATTCCCAAAATCCTATTATGAAGTCAATTTTTCAAATTCTCAATTTTGGGTTGATTGGTAGGCTAAGAAGTAGGTATTTTTTAACATCCAGTTCAGACAAACTTTTTTCAGTGTTCAACTGGAGGTTATTGAAATCATCATCAGGGGTGGATCCACTGAACTATTTTCTGAACATAATGTCGAGAAAATCAATCATAAACCGCGAATAGAGAGTACACAGATTATTTTTCTTTCGGTCGGTCGAATTGCGATGCCTACTACGCCCGTCAAGGAGAACGCTGAGCATCGCCAGCCTAAACTGGTATGAAAACAGCCTAAACAAATTCAAAACTGACTAAAACTCCGAGTGCTGACTCAGAATTGAATGTCGAACCACATAATGAGTGTTTCCGGCAGTTTTGAATTCGTTCAGGCTGTTTTCATACTAGTACTAGTCTGGCGATGCTCAGCGTTCTCCCTGACGGGCGTAGTAGGCATCGCAATTCGACCGACGGAAAGAAAAATAATTTGTGTACTCTCCATGTGCAGTTTGGGATTGATTTCCTCGACATAATGTTAGGAAAATAGTCCAGTCTATCCACCCCTGCGATTATTTCAATAATCTCCAGTTGGACACTGAAAAAAGTACGTCTGAACTGGATGTTAAAAAATACCTACTTCTTAGCCTACCAATCAACCCAAAATTGAGAATTTAAAAAATTGACTTCATAACAGGATCTTGGGAATGCCAAATAACAGGTTAAGACACAAAACATGCCAACTTCGCATCCTCTTGTATGTTTAAAAAAAAAAAGTGATTTCTCTGACCTCCCGAAGAAATTATTTTTTCAAGCATGAAGGATGAAAGAGACATGGGGACCAGTGCCATCGAGACTCACAATGGAGTCACATCATCCCCATTTGAGTGATACAACGAAATTGAAAGATGGTTTGGTAGGAGTTCTTGGACCGTCAACTTGACAGGGCCCCCTGCGGCCCCCCTAAGGGGATGCTTTTGTGCTTCCCCTTCTAATATCGTTCGCTGGGCCTTATAGAACACTCATGCAAAAGAAATTTTCTGTATCATCAAATGCCGTATAGGAATGGCTACCAACCCCACTACTAGAGCATGACAAAGAAACAAAGCTGTAGACCTATTCGCGACTCAAATTGATTCTCCCGTAAGAAGATGGCTACCAAAAGCGGATTGTGAGTGTGACAGATTGATAATAGATCAAAGTGACATAATCCCATTTTTAAAAGAATTTCAAGTCATTTTTGAGCAATAATTTGAATACTTCCGCAGATAAAGGCTACTTACAGTATTACCAAGGCTATAAAGTGAATTAATGCAAGTATCACTATAGTAGGTTTACTTGGACTGTGACTCTAGTTGGCTGCAAAAATTCTCTACTTCAGCATTGTAGGCTTGCCGCCTTTTCACCTGGTGTGAAACTGACTTCTCTTGAAGTGAAGTCATATTTCTTATCAAATTGATAATAAAATCTTGGAAGACTGACCTTGTCATACGTGGAAATGCGACTGGAGGGGCGCAGAGCTGTATTACCGTCATTTAGACACCAGAACCCTACGGGGCCGCCTTCAATTTAAGTCATCTTGACGGCGGCCACTCAAGGCCAACAAAAACTCGTTCCGCCAAGGTTCAAAACGAAACCAAATCGAAAACTGAAGGTACTCACATAAATTTCGGTCCAATAAGCAACTTTAAGCGGCTGTTTTTTTTTTTAATTCGGTTTAATAAACTTTTCACACGTAAATCCTGCTACAACAGCAGGCCTGCTGGGATGTTCCTTGTCTTGCCAATAGTTCTTCATGATTCGGCGTGTCTTTTCGACTGGAAGAAGGGAACGGATTGATGATTCCATGGGACCCCTTTTTTTGAAGGCTAGTATTTCTTCAGTTTGAATCACGTTAAGTTGAATCGGCTTCGAGAGATAAAAATATTTTTGACACCTGCCAAATGTCAAAGCTGCTTTGATTTATTTGTTCATTGGCGAAAATTAAAAACAGGTCGAAAAATTACTACATTTTCCAATAAAATGGAAAAAAGCGCCAGACATCACGTCCCGCAAAAATGTTCCGTTTATCTGCAGAGAAAATGCGTAAAAAATGTGTTCCAAAAGTGGTCCGAACGGCTTCGTGTCTCTTCGTGAATTATTGTGCCAAATGAAGCCAGAGTAGTCAACCGAAAAGTTTTGGGGATTTTCTATATTTCAGATTTGGAAACTTGAAAACAAAATCTCACAGCCGACTAGAATCACGGTACAAGTGAACATACTATAGTATCAGTTATCATCAAAATCCGCGTTTGACAGTTATCTTGTGGCGCAAAAATAATTTGAAGAGGACATTAATCGCGAAAAGGCGCATTATTGTTAGAAAATTTCAAACAAAAAATCAACGAACTGTATGTATATTTTCATTGTACCTACCTAAGTAGGCATTTATGCCAAAGCAGAGAGCTAAGACAAGATCTCATTCTCAGAACTGATTATGCAATTAATTACATGCGCCACTTCTTCACTGCTCATTTTAAATTCAATATCCCCCTCCTAACCTTCGCTTAGGAACCCGTATATACTCGTCATTCCTACGTTTATTTTCCGATTGAAAACCTCATCCTGAGTTGGTATATCCTCTAAAGTTTAATAATATTATCCTTCGTAAAGCAGTTGGTTTAACCTTTCGCATCAACTTTGAAAGTTTTATTGATACTGGGAGGGGTGTCCGCCTGGTTCAGATGTCTGATGTGATCGTGTCATCTATAGAATAACGTAAACTGCCAATTCAAATTATTGTTACTTTCTTAAGGACGGAGTTATATTATTGGTAAAATAAGCGCTGCGGAATCAATCTCTGTGGGTTTATTCCTTGACAGAATCTTACCATTTAGGTCTCTTTCGAAAGCTACAAGGATGTACTTTGGTTTGAGCGCATTAGCATTTCCAAAATCGAAAAAAACGTGGGTGTGTGACCATAGTCACCCTTGGAAGAAGTGGAACTTCTATAGGTTTAAATCAATTAGCAAACGTTCGAAGAGGTGTTCTGCTGTGCTAAGCCTAAAGCGCTATCTACACTTTGATAAATTTGATACACTGCATTTTCATGCTCATATTTTAGGGGCTATGATGTTCGCGCCCAGTAAACACAATATGGTATATTATACGTTTAAAAGTCGTGAACATTATCGGTAGATAAGTGGTACATCAAAGCTAGTATAATTTCACGACAAATGTCCGCCTCATATCCCACATTTTATTCGTATATCGTAGACAAATTTTATACGCATTCAGTGTACCAATTTTATTTGGATAATCAAAGACGTTTAAAAAATGGCAATGATAAACTAATATAAACCGAATATCATAAAACCTATAATTACCGGGGTAGGATATCCCATTTTAATATCGATATCATAATACTATTATTATTAGTATTTTAAACGTCTAAAAATACTGTATCATGTCCCACTTTTAGACGTTTATCATAATAAAATGATATGCGTATGAAGGGTGTAATAGAAATACTATTTATATACACTTTTCATAGGTGTATCATAATCAAATTTTATACGGATTTAGGAATTTTTCTAGGGCGAAATAACGTTTCAAAACAGAATAAACAACACAATTTGATAGATATTTTCAATTCATATTCAATTCTGTATTATATAAAATAACACTAAATAAGTGAATACTAAGAAAATAATTTTTCGCAACGGGCCTTATTCTTTGACAATTTAAGCCAGCCAGCCACAGCATTTCCAATGACTTTGTCGTCTGCTGCTCATCAGGCGCGAAGTTGATTTTGGCTGCCTTCTGTAAAAAATAATAAGAAGAGTTTAATATCGATCCGGAGCTCACCAGAGAGGTACTATAAAGTTGAAGAAACAAGTGAGATATTATAGGTATACATACCATAAATAACAGACATCAGGTTATTAGTTTTTTCGAAACTTATATGTCTCGTCTCGTGAAAAGTTGCGAAGTATTTCTGTGAAATTTGCACCCCGCATATGGCCTGGTGGGATGGCTCATCTGTAACATTTATATTATACGAGTATACTATATAGGTACCTACTATATTATAAACTTAATGCAATGATTTGGATGTATATCGACGACCGCATGTTGTTTATCCTCGGTTTTATCGACATACTACTTTTAACCGAGGAATCGCCAGAAATCATTTTCTCCTCATAATCCTGAAGATTTTCCTCCAGTTCAGATTCGACCAAATCGTAAATACCTAAAATGAGAAAAAAAAAGAGATATCTATTAACGTGGGTACGTACATATTGCCATCAAAATATTATACACTTACTTGTCTTAAAATGAACTTTTGAAATTGCACAAAAAATAGGTACCCTGTAACCCTAGGTTGTCTTTGGAAATCTTGGGCGAAAAACGAAATACCTTGTGGAAAACTTTTTGAACTGTTTAACTCGAGAAAGCTCGTAGTGAAATGAAACGTGTTGGCTTCTTCAGAAACTATCCTCTTCCATTTATGTGGAGGGAACAATGAGTAGGTACCTAAATTTTAAGAAGCACCCTGCGCTGGTGTCATTTTAGTGGCTATCGGGATTTAGGGGTGGATGCATGCGGTCACGGTATAACCTTGAAGGCACAGGAACATAATAACGTGATGGCCATATGTTTTTCACAAAAGGGCTGTGCTATGCATTATTCCTATAGGAACTGTATTATTTGTTTAGGCATAGAGTGTTTAGGTCATCCGAAAATATTTTTTCGAAAGCTGGCTTTTTCATTACAACTTAATGATATAGCATAGGCAGTGGTTTTTAAAACATTTATTCAATAACTACACATGCCATTTAAAAAAAAAATGACCCGGCCCATATAAATACGTGACAACGTAGGTTGTATATTGTAGGTACCTGCATCGCTGATGGTCAGGAGCTTTTTTCACTTAATTTTTGCTTCAAGAAGTCATTCTACTGAATTTAAAACGTGAATGGGCGCATATACGAGGGTCGTTTGATAAGTTTTTAGAATGGACATGAAGAAACATTTTTTTGGGTCAAAATTAGTTTTATTTCTCAACATAGTCTCATTTTAGCTCTATACACTTGGTCCAACGATGTTCAAGTCTTTTCATTCCTTCGCTATGGAATGATTTTTGAGACCCTTAAAATATCCGTTTTTGGCGTCGATTTCTTTATAATTCGATGTGAATTTCTTTCCACCGAGCCAAGTTTTCAGTATTGGAAGTAGGGAAAAGTCACATGGGGCTAAATCTAGAGAATACGATGGGTGGGGAACAAATTCGAAGTTTAATTCGTGTATTTTGGCCATTGCAACGGAATGTTCATTCGAGTGCGCTTTTGGTCGATTTTCAGCAATCGCGGCACCCATCGCGCCGATAGCTTCTTCTTTTGCAAATGTTCGTGCAGATATTGAATACATGTTCAGTTGAGATGCCCACAGCTTTAGCAATCTCGCGCACCTTCACTTTACGGTCGTCTAACACAATACCATGGATTTTCTGGACCATTTCTGCTGTTGTGACCGTATTTGACCTTCCAAATCGTGGTTCATCAGTCGGGCTCGTACGACCTCGGTTAAATTTTTTGTACCAATTGAAACAGTTGAGTTCGATGGAGCAGATTCCCCTAGAGTCCTCGTAAAGTCTTCAATCATTTGTAAATACTTTAGGCCTTTCAAAAAATAGTATTTGATTACAGAGCGAATCTCATTTTTCTCCATTTTCGCAAAATACCAGGAGTCGTGTATCTCAAATGGGCCCCAAAGATGAACTATTTGACGTATATGTCTAAAATTTTATATTTAGGCAACCTAAGCTTGCTAGATTTTAGTAAAAATAGGAACTCCGCGCTAGTACCGCTATTTCAGTGTTATTCTAAGGATATATCAAACGACCCTCGTACTATACCACCATATTAAGGACGGAGTCAAATTGGTGAAATGAGGCGTTGCGGAATCAATCCGTTTGAGTTTATTTCTTGACAGAAATCTATCATCCAGGTTTTTTTGGGAAGCTACAAGAATGTATTTTGGTTTGAGCCTATAGATATTCTCAAAATCCGAAAAAATTCAAGTTTTGGGAGAATAATTTTTGGATTTCGAAAATGTCTATAGGCTCAAACCAAAGTACATCCTTGTAGCTTTCCAAAAAGATCTGGATGATAGATTTCTGCCAAGGAATAAACTCAGACGGATTGATTCCGCAACGCCGTATTTCATCAATATGACTGTTCTTAATGGCTGATATATTTAGATACCTACCTATAACTTCATTGCTATAAGTCAATGGTGAACTCGAGGGTGAACTATAATTGCCAGAATTATGAAGCTGCGAATTTTCAAGCAATTTTTTATTAATTTCCACAACCAAAATAACTTCGGCTTCAGATATTTTATTGAAATGCAGATGCAAGATGTTTTTTTTCGAGGTTTTTGCAGAATACTGTAGGAGTCCATTGTGAAAAAAAGACAATTTTTCCTTCTCAAATGAAAGCCCTAGGATATGACACGCGTAAAATTTGACTATCTTCCAATGTGATAGGTTTTTCTCGATTTTTTTTTCCGTTCACCTGTTCATATGAAGAGAAATCTCTAAATGCCAATTAAAAGAAAATCACCGGCTTCTATTCATAGGCCTTTTAGTCGGAGCCGCTCTAAGCGTACAGAGGGGACTTTTAAATCGAGATTGATCAATGATCACCAGAATATCGATGATTTAAGTCACATATTTAGTTTGCATCCGTAGCACCACCTTGTTATGACGTCATTGAGGGCCTAAAGATTTTTTTAATGAATAGGTATGGTAACTTCGATATATAGATATTCTACCACGAATAGCACGATGCATCGCCGGCCATCATTATTGTACTCTCCAATAATTCCACTATTTCTTTGTTACGTGAAAATCATCCGGAGTGCGTAGAACCCCAGGGTAGACTGCACACTGCACTGTTTATTTGGTGAAAGGTGAAACGGAGTTTGCACGACGCGATTGACAAGAAGTGGGGTGAAACAGTGAAACATTTATTACTCATGGAAAATAAAACGTTGATTTCACAGTATTGCATTTCGACAATTGCAATTTGGATGCAATATATAACTAACCATGTTGTGTGGAAGTTTGACTAATACATGTAGTAGTATATGCGTGCGTTTATTATAGGGTAATAATTTTTTTAATATTAAACGTTAAAACTTTCAGAGGAGCTTGTGTTGTGGTGGTCATCGTGTTCGACTGCCACACTAAAGGTCGTGGGTTTGAGTCCCTCTGTGGGCGCTCGGATTTTCGTCTCCAAAAAGCTCTTACATTTAGTTGAAATGCTTGCTAAATGCAAAACGCGCCGTGTGTCGCATATAGCACGTAAAATACGAACGATGGTGCCAACCTTATGCGATGTTGATGTTCGTTAAAAATCCCTACCCTGTGTTGGAACACACAGGGGTTCGGCAAAATTCCCGAGATAGTAGAGGAAAGCATTTACCGGCGTCGGTGTTAGGCCTCGTTGCGGAAATAAGCCAACGTTGAATAAATGAATAAAAAAAAACCTACGTTAACTAATCCTAAGTCCCTGAGCAAGTACGTAATAAGTAATTCATCGGTATCATTAGATATGTGTATTTTGTATAATTGTCTTCATTTGCTCATAAAACTTATACCATTATACCAAAGTACTACCTCAATGTCATTGAGTATGAGTATGTTTTTTTATTATCCTCATTCGGTTATAAAACTCAAACCATTATACAAAAGTAATACCTCAATGTCATTAGATATGCGTATATAACATGATTGTCTTCATCCGTTTATAAAACTTATACCATTATACCAAAGTCCTACCTCAATGTCATTAGGTATGAGTATATTATATTATTATCTTCATTTGCTTATAAAACCTATATCATTATACCAAAATAATACCTCAATGCCATCAGATATGCGTATATTACATAATCATCTTCATCCGTTTATAAAACTTATACCATATACCAAATTCATACCTCAATGTCATATTAGGTATGAGTATATTATATTATTATCTTCATTTGCTTATAAAACCTATATAATTATACCAAAATAATACCTCAATGTCATTAGATATGCGTATATTACATAATTATCTTCATTCGTTTATAAAACTTATACCATATACCAAATTCATACCTCAATGTCATTAAATATGCGTTTATTATATTATTATCTTCATACGTTTATAAAAGGCATACCATTATACCAAAATATTACCTACATATCTATGTTTATACGTATATTAAACCGTATTCGATATACCAGAACGTCTTTTATACCAATCATGCGTATATTATACGTATAATTGACCAGCTTGTGTTTACTGGGCGATCATGTGCTTATGATTATACATGGATAGCGCAATAATTAGAGTTCTCAAATAACTGCTCTATTCATATTATACTATAACATAACGGCATAAAAACTTGGCATAAAACTGCAGTGTATCAAATTTATCAAAATGTAGATACGCGCATTAGGCTTAGCACGGCAGTGTTCTTTTCGTACTCCCGCTCGGCTCCCTAACCGTTTGTACCATATTGGTTTTTTCATTATCATTATTATTATTATGAGTCACTTGAAAGGTAGAATACTTTTGACATGATTTTTTTACGATTAGACTTTTTTTGTTTCTCTTCTCGCTGCGCTCGGCGCTTAAACTCCCATTCTCCGTCACATGAAGTCTCACTCATACCCCTAATACAATAAATATCAATTTTCATCAATAATATTCTCCACAAAGTACCTATAATATAATAATGTCAAAAATCAATTTCCAAACATAAAAATTTGATTATCAAACCAGTAGGTATATCATCGCTGCAATCAGCTGACATCTAGAACATTAGGCAACTGTTTTAGCCTTGATTGTCGAAAATTCTTTTTTTCCTCTTGGGCTTCAATAGGAATAATACACTTCTTCGGTGTATAATTGTTCCAGATACGGCGCGTTATTTTTTCCACCCATCGCCTTATTAATGCGGCATCATTCGGAAAGCCGTCTTCAGTCTATGTCGTGTCTCTTGCTTTTCCGATCCTTGCCACCAGGTACACAGCACTTCTTTTCACGAACCACATGTGATTTCTGATTTCATGTCATCAATGACGTTGTAACAACGTTACTGTTGTTATTAACAACGACAAGTTATCAACAAAAACAGAACCACAATAATTTAACAAAAACAAAACAAAAATAACATAAACAAATCAACCAAGCGCAAAAATAACAAAAAAAAAACAGCTCGGAACTTGGAAAAACTGCTTCACACATGAGAGCGCCGCACAATGGATACGAACCATTCCTGTCGGGCCACCAGCACCACAACACCAAGAAGAGCAGTCCAGTGTCGGCGATACACATTACGAAAATAACTTAATCATTTTCGATTAAAAAAAACAAAAATCGAGACAAAAATCGACGGGTCTCGGGAAACTTTTCAAATTTCACCAGGCAAAAATTTATTTAGGGTGGCTCGTTTCTATTGAAACACTCTGTATAGAATTGTCACTTTTTTGTGCGAATCTTCACTTTTTTGGGCAAATTGTCACTTTTTTATGCGAATTCCCCCTTTTTTTGTGCGAATTGTCACTTTTTTGTGCGAATTCTCACTTCTTTGTGCGAATTCCCGCAGAAAGTTTTGCATGGCCCTTCTACGCTTTCGTATGATACAAATCGACGGAATATAAACAGACATCAAACTTAAAACTGTCTTAATCGTCTTGAGTTAGGTACCACAGAACGCATATATGCGTCATTATTTAAAAATGGTTTTCACACGATAACAATGCTTTCCCTACCATTAATGGGGAATCGGGAACAGTAAACAGAGCACAACATTCAATAAAATGAAACATGTTTTCTCTATAACGCTGTTGCCTCATACCAAATCGCACATTCATCATTATTGTTTTTGTTCGGATGCCTCGCAGGCTTCTAAGCTGAGCTTGTGTTTCTTGGCATATTCTACCTTGGGTATTCTTTCATGTGTATCCCATCCCTTGCGGCTCCCGTCTCCTGTCTCTGGTAATAAAAACTTTTTCCAGGCACCGCAATACCATTATGAAGGTTGGTAGGTGAGAGATTTTCGTGATGTAGCAAAATGTCAGTGTTTAGCGTTGGGAAATAGTAGGTAAATAATTTTTGTGAGAACCCAATGCCGTCGAAACAAAACTACCTACTTTTTTGTTTGTATTGTAGCAGGCGTTTTGTTCATGTCCACATATCTCTAAGAAAAAATATACGAGTTCATTCGAAAAGTTGTCAACCCTGATTTTTAGCCGCCAAAATTTTTCACACGAAAACGCCGAAACAGGTCGATTTTTCTTTTGAGGGAGATATCTAGGACACAAACTGTCAAATTTTTACCTTCGGCCCCCCCCCCCCCCCCCCCATACTTCAAAATTTCAAATAGCATTACCTATTACCTATCTTGTGGTACATCAAATTGAAGGCAATAAAATTCTCTTTCCGTCAAATATGATTCTAATTGTTCCAAACCACCCCCAAACCCTTGTGAAAATCCTCTCCTTGTCGATGAAGAGAAACTTTTCCCATTATAAACTCTCGATTCTAGAGAAATAGACTTTCCAGCAAAAACAGGTCGATTTTTATTTCAAAGGGGTCATCTAAGACACGTATGGCCAAATTTTCATCTTCAACCCCTTCCCCCACTCTACCCTACTTTAAAATTTCAAGTAGCATTACTTATCTTGTGATGTATCAAATTGAAGTATATAAAATTGTCTTTCCGTCAAAGTTGTTCCTAATTTTTTTAAACCACCCCTTTGAAGTGAGGTAGGGTGGGAGCAAAGGTGTTGATGAAAAGTCTATTTTTCAAAAATCGGGAGTTTGTAGGGTTGAATGTTCATTTCAATAATAAAGAGAGGATTTCACAAGAGTTGGTGGTTCAAAAAAATTAGAAATATGTTCGGCAGAAAAAGAAAATTGTATTGGCTTCAATTTGATGTATCACAAGATACGTAATGCTATTTGAAATAGGGTAGTGACCGATTTTTTTATTATTTTTTTTTCAAGTTCACTTCTTGATGAGTGACGCTATATAATAGTTAACAGACTTTTTTTCCGTAAGTTTTCTTGGTAAAAAATAGTATATTGTGATACGAGTTTAATAAGACGAAGTTTGTCACACGACTGTTTTTGGGGCACGACGAACGCAGTGAGGAGGGTCCCAAAGAAAGGAGTGTGACGAATCGTCTTATTAAACGAGTGCAATATACTATTTTATCTATTTCGCCGCAAATATTTGGAAGAAATTGAAAAATTCTAGAGGTAGAAATGCCTTTCAGTGTCATAAAAGTCAAGCGCCAGTACGACACGCATTTGCGTGTCGAAAAGTGGCCAGTACGATACGGGAATAGATAAAAATTATGAAAGTTTTCGATCATTTCAAATTTGTCGCGATGACGTCACAATCTTTTATAGGCGGAGAAGCAGGCTTGACAACACTACACAGAACTTACTACCAAAAGCACTAGCGTCAACCTGTCAACGCTCATAACAGCTGATTGTTATATTGTTGACGCTTTGTGTATCTGTGCGGTGATTCGTGTTGTTTAGTTGTTTTGCTTGAAAATATGGAAAGTTGGTAAAATCTTCCATGATTTATGAATATTTCAAGACTACATCAGACTTCAATGGTTATGTTATGCTGGCAAACGTCAACGTCAACACTAACACACAGGCAACGGAGGTGGGGTCATCCCCACTACTGTCAAAAGATTGAAACGTCACAGCCCGCCTTACAGCTCGGTAGATTTGAAATCGTTCGCAAAAGTAGCCACTTTCAAGGCAGATTTGACACTTGGAACTTTTTTTTTCGAATTTTCACGAAACATAGTCTAGTTATTAAGGCTCTACAATATACATTTGATTAATATGATTTTTTTAAATATTTTTCGATGGTGGTCACTACTCTATTAAGTGAGGTAAGGTGGGGGTAGTAAAGGGATTGAAGATGAAAAATTGACAGTTTGTGTCCTAGATGTCCTCCTCGAAACAAAAATCGACCTGTTTCGGCGTTTTCCTGTGAAAAATTTTGGCGGCGAGAAATCAGGGGTGACAACTTTTCAAATTAACACCTGTAGGTACATTATATAGTACGTTCAGCCCTAGTGTGATTTTAGTTGGCTGGCTTCGCCAAGCGAAGCATTTGGAAAGGAGAACTTCGAGAAATCATAGCTCGCTAGAATCACACTAGGGTTGAACCGAGGAACGTACTCTGCTTAGGTATAGGTACAGTGGCGGACTTAAAATAGGACCATCTCTTCAAAATCAAAATACTGATTCTTATTCTCACCGACTGAAGTTTCATCGACTGTTCGATTTAGAAGGTTATGGTTCGATTTTAAAGTCCGGTACTGTCCGGTGGCGAGCACATCAATAGAAACACTTGTCAAATCTGTCATTTTGTTAAATTCAAATTACGATCTTATCACCATGATTTAAGGAGATTTGCTGTTTGAGTTTGAAGAAAACATCCTAGTAAACGTCGACGGACTAAGTTGCTTAGTTCCCCTAACTCGCATTCACAAAAAGTGATAATTCAATCGAAACATTGAAGTAGTTTTAGAAAATGTTTCTTTCCATTTATATGCGCTCGCAAGTCGCGACTGTAACGATATTTACGGACATAAAATTATACTGCAGACCCCAGTTCTGCCGCTTTGTTAAAAAAATATTATTATTTTGGATTCGAGATGAGACCGCAATTTTAGACCTAAAGCTTTGTTTGCTAAGCATGAAGCGTAACTTTACTGTGAAAGTTATGGGCAAGAATTTCATGTATTTCGAAATTATATATTAGTAATAGAGCGAATATCAAATTATTGGAAACGCCCGCCTCCAGGTTTTTCTCGAATAGTGGTGTAGGAAATCTGCCTTTTTACAGCATTCGACTTAAGTGTTGAATGTTGATCAATGCCGCTCCCCTTCAGGGTCAAAAAATGAAAATTTAGTAAATTTGAGGGAAAAGCGGAAACATCGATTTAATTATGATAATTATCAACAGTAATATCACAAGTGCTTAGATTTTCACGATAATTTTGGACAGGCCATCGCGAGTGCTGGTTGTAGCGATAAATGCCCGACTTCGTAGGAGGAGGGCATTTATCTAGGGACAACCAGCCCGAGGGTAACGCCTGGCCAAAATTATCTGGAGAAATCTCGAGCACGAGTGATATTTTGGTGATTATTACAAAAAAGAAGTCCGAAGTGACAGCGGTCAGATTTTGTTATTTACATCCATTTTATTCCGTTGCTATTGACAGTGGGATTTTGATAGGTGAATATTATTCTTGTAGGTCTATCATCAAGGGTGTTGTGTGTAATAATCAACAGTAATATCACAAGTGCTTAGATTTTCACGATAATTTTGGTCAGGCGATCGCGAGTGCTGATTGTAGCGATAAATGCCCGAGTCCGTAGGAGGAGGGCATTTATCCAGGGACAATCAGCCCGAGGGAAACGCCTGGTCAAAATTATCTGGGAAAATCTCGAGCACGAGTGATATTTTGAAGATTATTACATAAAAGAAGTCCGAAGTGACAGCTGTCAGATTTTGTTGTTTACATGAATTTTATTCCGTTGCTATTGACAGTGGGATGAATATTTTTCTTGTAGGTCTAATAATCAAGGGCGTTGTATGTAATAATCGGGTATAATACCACGAGTACAATGAAAATTACCGATAATTCTGAAAAATGCGTATTGCCTGAAAACTGCATGAGCTTGTTTTCTCTGTTGTTCGAAAGCTAACAGGGGAAGGGCTCTTCTTTCGAATAACAGAAGAAAACAAACGAATGCAGTTTTCTCATAACAACACGCATTTTCAGAATTATCTGGTACATTTTCATTGCAAAAGTGGTATTTGGAAGAATATTTCCCGAATCATTCCACAAATTAATCACATACTATTTCACACGACAATAAAATTGATGATACATGAATAGCCACTCAACTGTACTGAGCCGCAGAACAGAAAAGAGAACCAGAGGCTGACGAAAAACACAAAATTAAGTCGAAAAATCAATTTCCAAAATGAAAAAATTGATAAACCGGTATATCACTAGAATCAGGTGACATAGAACATTGAACAACTTTTTCTTTTCCAGCCTTCATTATCGAATATTCCACTTCCCTTCTTGAGCCTGGTTCATCCACTTCTGCTAAATAGGTACATGGTAGGTCGTACCCGTACCTGAGAGTGGTGATAGTTCCTATCATGAAATACCATTGCGAACAAAAAAAAGTAGGACCGAGCTGTCATGGAGTGTACCAAATTTGGCCTTGTGTCACAGTGACACCAGGGCGAAATCAGTACACTCCGTGTCAGTCTCTATCCTACTTTTTTTTGTCCGCAATCGTACATTCCGAGGTACATCCGCCCGTGCGATGTACCTATCTGACACATATCAAAAGAATCTAGGCGACAAGTAAATTCAGACGATTTCTAAAATCATCATAACTTTTGATTGCCGTCAGCGATTTCATATCTGTTTTCAGTGTTCGATAGCCCAATCCTTCGTTTTCATGTCTTGATCACGTCGAATACGAACAATGTTTTATAAAGTTTCTACAGGAGTACAGGGTGATCAATGGAACAGTGTAAAATTGCTGAAAATTTAGTACTCGCTTGATTGAGCATTGAGCATGAACATCCCCATATACCAGTGTCCAGAGACCAACGCTAACACTGGACACGCATCATGTTTGTTTGACAGTAGGTGTTTAAACAATGACAGATCGATTGAGTTATCAAATTGGTCTTTCGGATTATTGCTTATTAATCCTCAAAATTTTTGTCCGAGCTATCGCCTTTTTGACGTATGAGCGAAATATTTGTTTCCATCGTCTCATCAACAGCCTTTCTTGATTCAATTTTTGCAATGAAAAATGCCCATTTCATGGAAGAACTTTGAACCGAGATTTGGACCTTCTTGACGAGTATGGAAGTTTCGAAAGTTCATCAGTTTTTCTATTGTTTGTTTCAAGTCCACTTGCAACGTTCCAATTTTATATAGGTAGGTACATACCTACATAATACGTACAATTTCTAATAATAAATTTTTCTGCCGATCGGCCACAAAGGAGCGATTTTTGACTCTACTACCAAGCCACAAAATGAAGAATTGCTTCAGTGACCCCGCACTAACGAAAAATAACAGTCCAGGAATAATATTCCCGGCCGCCGGCCACAAATATTGGAATATAATTTCCAAACAATGATCATGTCAAATTAATTTCCTGTGCTCTGGATCTAGTTATCTAAATTTGATTTTTTTCACTACTAGCTGTGAAGTATGCCATTATTGACCTGCTTAGAGGTCGTGAAGTGACATTTCACAACCTGGTTGTGAAATCAAATAGGCCGGGCATATATTGCATGTGGAGCAACCGCTCCACCGCTTCGTCCGATTGACGTTCAGAATCAAACAGGCCGAGCATTGGCTAGATAGTAGTAGATAGCCCTAGCAACTATATGTATAGGGTGTTTCAGGGATGATAGCAAAAAAATTAACTGTGGGTAGATCTTGTCAAAATATGACGAAAACCTATATACCATTTTGCAAAGTTCGGCCTAATGACGAAGATGGAGCTCTCCAAAGTTCATTTTTTTCGGATTTCAAAAATTTGTAACTCAGGAACGTTTCGACAAATTTAACTTTAATCTAGCGTAAGCTAGTTCGTCATAATTATCTATCAACCTGCCAAATTTGGAAAGAATCCAATCAGTGGCGTAAATGTTATGAGGGGTCACCTAAAGTCAACTTTTCTTCGGATGCTTCTGAATTATTGACCCTCATAACTCCTACACCATTGGTTGGATTCTTCCCAAATTTGGCAAGTTTATAGATAATCATGACAAACCAGCTTTTGCTGAATTAAAGCTAAATTTGTCGAAACGTTCCTGAATTACAGACTTTTCAAATCCGAAAAAAAGTGAACTTTGGAGGGCTGTATCTTTGTCATTCATTAGGCTAAACTTTGAAAAATGGTATAGAGGTTTTCGTCATATTTTGGCGAGATCTATCCACAGTTGAATTTTTTGCTATCATCGCTGAAACACCCTGTATAAGGCCACCCAAGCCGGAAAAAAAAGAAGGCCAAGCATATTATCAACCGCTTCGTATGATTGACGTTTGGCGAATTGGCGTTTGCGTTTGAATCTTATCAAATTATTGACAACGGCACCTCACATACACAAAAAGGCCGAGAAATTGATTGACCGGGTCTTCCTTAATGCACAACATAAAGCGGTATACGTGAATTTGGTTGGTTTTGTGAAATAGCAACTTGACGCCGAATGACCAGTACAACATTACAGGGTGTTTCAGGGATGATAGCAAGAAATTCAACTGTGAGTAGATCTCGTCAAAATACGATGAAAACCCATATAAGTACCCTTTTTCAAAGTTCGGCCTAATGACGAAGATACAGGCCTTAAAAGTTCACTTTTTTCGGTCTTCAAAAATTTGTAACATAGGAACGTTCAGACAAAATTAGCTAAAATTCAGCATAAGCTGGTTTATCAAAATTATCTGTCAATCAAATTTTGAAAGAATCCAACCAGTAGCGTAAAAATTATGGAGGGTGACCTTAAGTCAACTTTTCTTAGGATGCTTCTGAATTACTGATCCTCGTAACTCCTACACCACTGGCTGGATTCTTTCAAAATTTGGCAGGTCGGTAGATAGTTTCGACAAACCAGTATATGATAAATTTCAGTTAATTTCGTTGAAACGTTCCTGAGTTACAAATTTTTGGAATCCAAAAAAATTTAGCTTTGAAGGGCTGTATCTTTGTCATTTAGCCGAACTCTGCAAAGTGGTATATAGGTTTTCATCGTATTTTGATGAGATCTACTCACAGTTGATTTGTTTGCTATCATCCCTGAAACACGCTGTATAGGCGCTCGATTGTTCTGGAGACTTCGATGATACGTTAGGAATGATCTTCGCGGTGCGCCTCCACCAATCTAGGATATTCCAGAGCCTCTGCCTCGAATATACCAGTAAACCCTCGCGATTATTCTCGAATGTACCGAAATCAGTCAACTTCAGGATTATCAAAATAATCAGAACACACGCCCGGCGAGTCAGCTCACTCTTTGGACAAGAAAATAATCTGTGTTGCCGAGCCGTAATAGTGAGTGAGAACCAACACACATTCATTGGTCAATAATTCAAAAGAATTATTCCAAAAACTTAACCACTCGTGATATTACTACAACAAACATTTGAAAAAATCGTATGGGATCACTTGCGGGGAGACCCGAAGGTGTTCCGCTCACAATCACCACTTTAATCCTGTTTCAAGTACAGTTAGAAACAAGTCCAGAATGCATCATGCCACCTTGGGATTGCAATAATTATTGTAATGTCATGTCTCTTGGAGATTTTCCAACGTACTTAATCCGTGGATTCTTCTTTTCTATTGCCAAAAACTGAGAAGCAATCAATTCTAACGCTTGTTGATTAAAACAGTGACAATGGGCTACTTGCCCAAATTTTTTTTATTGGCTTAATCGAAAGTATGGGCAAAAATATTGTACCCGTATTTTTTCTTTTTCCTAAATTCCCAAAATTGCGGCCGTAGTGTCTGTTTGAAAAATATATTTGTGACGTCACAAATATACTAAAAACTAAACAAACAGCACTGTTGGGTTGAAAACTCAAAAAACAGTTAAAGTGGCTTAACAATATTTGAAAAATACAGACAGAAAAATTTCACTAAAGATTCCCGACTTTTACCAACCTTTTGAAAAAAAAATCGAAAAAAAAAATCTTTTTAATCAATGGATATATTTTCCGGAAATTTTCAGAAAATACTATTCATTACTCTTGTTGATGATTGAAAGTGTTTCCAGTCAAATCTGTTTCATTGGCAAGTACCCCATTATCATGCTCTAATTAACTAGGTCTACGAAAAATGCATGATCGTCCTTACCTGGAGATGACTTCTGCCAGTTCTTGTCTTTTCGCTATGTGACTGCAAGTTTATTGAAATTGCGAATGAACGATCCCGCCTCTTGTCAAGCAGAAGTGATGAGAATTGAAACAGGCTGGTAGGTATGCATACAGGGTGTCTCAACGAAAATTCCCTACCCAGATCTTCTTGAACAAAAAAAGATTAGGGGGAAAACGCCGAGCTAGGCTAGTTCTAATTCTGAAAGAAACCAAAGGTCTAGGGACTAGGGCAAGAAATCCAACTGAGTACTTTCACTGAGACACCTGTATACACATAAAAAAGAAACGGGCATTCGTATATTCCGTGAGAATTAAAATAAAAAAAGAACGGTGACTGTAACACTTTGTACCCACGTTAAATACACAATTATTTACAGTAACAAAACAAACATTGCCTTCTACTCATGATTGCTTATCGATCTAAACATCCACTGTTTTGATTCCAGTGCGTTCATTCCTCCACCCACCTATGTCTTACGTACGACAAAGTAATACATAATAACATAATATGATGATTTCACATATTTCGGCCGATTTGTGTTAGGTATGTGTCACCTATGGTGTCACTCCAAAGAGACATAACTTCGACAGTCTACTGCGTTGATCTCTCTCCAGTTTCCAGTTTCCACGGACTTGCAATTTCTCTTTTTAGCGCACTTCTCCAAACGGGAAGGCGCTTTTGCCCTCGCTTTGTCCGTCCGTCCGTCCGACCGTCCGTCCGTCCGTCCGTCCGTCCGTCCGTCCGTCCGTCACAGCATCTAGTCCTAGACGAAAAGGTTTTTGCGAAAATTTTTTACTCCATTGGGTAGCTCATGACCTTGTATCCCGAACCAAGAAAAATCTCGACGAAATAATAATAAACAATGACAATAATAACAATTTAGTGTGACGCGGCATCGCCGTTGAATGCTGCATTTCAGAAGCCGGCCTGATCTCGAAAGTTATCACATGCGAGGAAGTACCCGATCTTATCATTTTACCATAATACATATGCGGAGTTATATTTAGAGGATGATTTGAACTTCATTTTAATGAAAATTTCACATCGGTGCGGGGTGCAGGCCAATAGTTATTAATTTTTGAAAATGACTCCGAAACTACGGCTCGGCCGCAAATGATTTATTCGTTGCTTGCTGGTGCTTGATATCCTTTCCTCCGAACAAAACGAAATTCAATACAGAAACTATTTCAACTCGAATGAGTAGCTCATGGACTTGGAACGCGAATCAAGAAAAATTTTGCCGAATCAATCATGAACAATTACAATAATAACATTTTGGTGTAGGGCGGCTTCGCCGATCAAGTGCTGGCATTCGCGGTAAGATGTAGAAAGTTGCGATATGCAGGCAACTACAATTTCTTAATGAAATACATCACTGTATGTACGGCATTATATTTAGAAAACAATTTGAACTTTCTTTTGACAAAAACCCCACTTCGATCCGACCGTCGGGTCAATTGTTATCCATTTTTGAAAACGACCGCAAAGCCACGGCTCGGCGCATATTACACGACCCTACAAATTTAAAATCAGACGTGCCGAAATAGTAATTGAACATTTTGAAATAGCCAATACTAGGTACCTGAAGGATAATGGCACTCAAATTACGAAACATGTTCGCTCAATAACAAAAAAAAAAGTAGGTAGGTATCACTAAAAATCATGTGACAAGGCTACCATTTTTTCGGTTTTTCGATAAAAAAGAAATGTTCCAATTCAAAAGTGAACCCGATATTCGTGTTCAGGAGGTCGAAATCAGTTGGAGAACATTTTTTTATGTAAGTAACAGAATGACGCTTATGTGGCCGGTTTGTCTGTCTGTCTGTCTGTCTGTCTGTCTGTCTGTCCGAGTCCGTGCAGAAATTAAGACGCTGTACTCCTTCTCGATAATTGAAACAAGAGTCTTGGAACTTTTTTCCGATTAATAGCTGATGTCCCCAAGGGTGGCCAATGGGCACTATTTTTGTTATCCATACATCGTTATCATTATTCTCAAAAAACAGAGATCTCCTGTGCACTTCGATGAAGTTGAACTTCTCCTCGGGAAATAAAGCTACAGCCCTTGAAGATTGAACTTTATCCGGTGGATAGCTTAGGTCCTCAAGGACCAAATAGGCAGGTTGGCTTTCATAATTCGGCCGCCATCTTGGCTGCCATATTGAAATTTCTTATTAGTGGAACGATTGTCATGAAACTTGAAACTTACCCTTGTCTAGTACGATCATTCTTATTTTCAAGCCAAATTTCATGATTGCCCCACCATCTTGGCCGCCATATTGAAATCTCTTATAAGTGGAAGGATTTTCATGAAACTTGAGAGTTACGCTTGTCTCGTACGATCATTCCTATTTTCAAGCTGAGTTTCATAATTCTGCCGCCATCTTGGCCGCCATATTGAAATCTCTTGTTAGTGGAACGATTTTCATGAAACTTGGAACTTACCCTTGTCTAGTACGATCATTTTGATTTTCAAGCCGAATTTCATGATTCTGTCGATATTTTGGCCGCCATAGTGGAATTTTTTGCCCAAGACGGTAGAACCCTAATCACTTAACATCTTGCGTTCACTAATCCTCCAAAAAGGAAGTGCGCTACTGAGCCTCATGCCCATGAGGCATATTCGCTTGTTCCCATCCTCCCCACTATATGCCCGCCTAGGTAGGTAACATGCAATTCCTCGTTTAGTGGAGCGAAATCGGCCTGAAAAGTCGTCGTTTGTTTTTTCAAGGTATAACAGCACCAAACCTTATGGGTTTTATATAGAATCAAATTCCACGTATGTATGGTGATTTTGGGAATGATCTTGTGGTAGGGACCTTTTTTATGGGCAAAAAACCTCAAAAATTGAAAATGAGCTTTTCAGCATTCACAACGTTATATCTCTGGATCCAGTTGGGCTATCGGTCTGTTCTTTTTTTTTAACAAAAATACATGGAAAAACCTTCCCAATGGTGCATCATTGACTAAAAATTATTGTTCATGAACGTGTTTATTGAACAATAAACATTATATTGACCGAGAATGCAGTCCCTTTTTGACCATGCGAAGAACTTTTTTCCTCGTAGGAATTTCTAGATACAACCTGCAAGAAACATCAAGCCAAAACATTAAGGAAAATTTTAAAGGAAGTTTCATCCATCTAGGCCGTATAGTTTGTCAGTTATGAATTTTTTTCTGGCGCATTGAGTTGGAACGTCGCTTAGCGTGTGTTCGCATACAGTAAACCGCCGTGGCCGTGCCGCGTTCCCTGTTTGTTATGCGGCGGTTTACTGTATGCAAGCACACGCTAGGCGACGTTCCAACTCAATGCGCCAGAAAAAAATTCATAACTGACAAACTATACGGCCTAGATGAGTGAAACTTTCTTTAAAATGTTTCCTAATGTTTTGGCTTAATTTTTCTCGCAGGTTGTATCTAGAAATTCCTACGGGGAAAAAAGTTCTTCGCATGGTCAAAAAGGGACTGCATTCTCGGTCAATATAATGTTTATTGTTCAATAAACACGTTTATGAACAATAAATTTCAGTCAATGATGTACCATTGGAAAGGTTTTTCCATGTCCTTTTATTTAAAAAAAAGAACAGACCGATAGCTCAACTGGATCCAGAGATATAACGTTGTGAATGCAGAACAGCTCATTTTCAATTTTTGAGGTTTTTTGCCCATAAAAAAGATCCCTACCACAAGATCATTCCCAAAATCACCATACATACGTGGAATTTGATTCTCTATAAAACCTATAAGGTTTGGTGCTGTTATACCTTCAAAAAAAAAACGACGACTTTTCAGGCCGATTTCGCTCCACTAGTTTGAAATTGAAAATTGATTTTCAAATCAAATTTCCGCCGCGACGTATTAGTAAATATTCGGTAACAATATTTCTCTCAAATTTTTGATACAAATTAATGTACGGTACGCATTCAATACGAAAATTGATTGAGGTCCACTATTTTTTTTCTTTCTCCTAATCAGCCTTTTTTGGCTATAGGAGCTCGCCTGTATTGCTGATACATTTTACAATACTCAAAAATTGCAGTGTGAGACGAACACAACACCCAGACTACAGCTGGAATCGAACCCGCAAACCTTCGCTCCACAGGCAGATACTGACCACCTGTGCAATCGTTTCAGAGATACATAACGCGCAAAGTAATACATAATCAAATAAATAAGTTTTGCAGTTTATGTATCTAGCTTCACATTAGTCAAAGTAGTGTCAAAATGTACAAGAAATTCGAGTTTTATCTCAACTTAAGAAAGCCTTGAAGGAAGCCGAATGCTGCAAAAAAATGATGAGGACCTGAAAACGCGCTTGGTATCGAAAAATACCATCATTGAATCAGTGACAAACACTGAAGGTACATGTACCTCAATGTTGATTCACAAGTGAATGAATAGTACTTTCGGCTATAAAAAAAAATGGAATCAGTATTTCATACAGACTGTACTGATTTTTCATAAAAAAACTTGACCACATATACATGACTGCAGATAATTTTTATGCAGCTATTCCGAGTATTCCGTAGTCTTGTTACCTGATTTCAACAAAATATAACTACTAGCTGTGCTACTAGCTATAAAGCTGATGCAGGGCAATCGATCAAGGATGGAGCTATATCGGTAAAATAAGTGTTGCGGAATCAATCCCTGTGGGCTTATTCCTTGGCAGAATCTTACCATTTATTCATTTGTTCATTTGTATTTCCAACCCAAAATACATCCTTGTAGCTTTCGAAAGAGACCTAAATGGCGAGATTCTGTCAAGGAATAAACCCACAGGGACTGATTCCGCAACGCTTATTTTACCAATTTATAACTCCGTCCTCAAGTGGTGACTGAGCCCGAGGCTCTTTTCGTGATATATAATTCTAGGACTACTTATAGTCGATGAGCCAGGAGCCAAAAATCACGATTTTGGTTTCCACCCTGGGGACTTGACGTGTCATACCTTTTTGGATTCCCCACAACACCAGCATGAAAATAAGCCATGATACGTTTCTGTATCGAGTAGCTTAAGACCGCCATCTTGGAAAAACGCGCCAAATATGTAGTTCTTGTGGTTTGTATTTTTTTTCGCATCAACGGCACCTCCAATTGGGAAAATAGAACTGAATAAAATTGAACAACAAAATTTACTATAAATATCGTTTAGCACTGTTTTTTGACAGGTCTCGTTACTCCAAATATGACAGTTTATAGTTTAGCTATGGCAAATTTCTTTATTTGACATTTTCGAGAATACCCAATCATATTTATACGAACCGAACTTCACGTCATTGTCTTTCTAGCTTACTTTACTAGAAATGCTGCTTTAAGCGGCATTTTGATGTCCGTCTGTCCGTCTGTCCATCGGTCTAACTGTCTGTCTCATCAATTAATTGCCCCTGAACGGGAAGACCTAGCGGAAATCGACTTCTTGTGTGTAACATGTAGTCACCGGAAAATGAAATTGAGAAAAAAGAAATTTCTCAAACCGTCGCCATCTTGATCTGCAATGTCAAATTTTCTTAAAAATGATCCGATTTTCATGAAACTTGAAATACACTCATGTTTTATAAGTAGAAGTATGATTTTAATGTTTTCTTTTTGATCCGACGCCATTTTGTCCGCAATGTTGAAATTGGTTAAAGTGGTCCGATTTTGATGAAAATTGGAATCTAGTCGTGTCTTGTGTATGCATTGATAGTTTTTGTGTTAGTTTCACGATTAGCGCCATATTGACGGCCACATGGAGAATAATCTCCAGCTGTCACGCAAAATCAATTTATTCAAATATTTTCGGAACAAGGGGATTCCGATGTGACTGAAAGACTTGTTGATGGAAATCGGTTTTTGTTAGTTCTATTCTACAAGTAGAAACTTCAAAAAAATATATATATACGGAAAATGCTATTAAATTTTCGAAATTTGCAAAAAAATTTGGAAATTTTTGATTTTTTCTTTGAAAATTTGAAAACCAGATAGCAATGCCTTCCTCATTCAAGAAAGTCGCATACTGAATTTGAACTTTCTATTTTCAAAAAAAGTTACCAAAAATGGTTTTCCAGTAAACATGAAAAAATGAATCAGTAGAAACCATTTCTTTTACCTTTTTTTTTGGAAATAGAAAGTTCAAATTCGCTATGCGATTTTCTTGGATACATATGTATAGGCGTTGCTATCTGGTTTCTGAATTTTCTAAGAAAAATTGAAAAAATTTAAATTTTTTTTGCAAATTTCGAAAATTTAATAGCATTTCCCGTACATTTTTCATTGGAAAAGTTCCTTCTTGTAGAAAAGAACTAACAAAAACCGATTTCCATCAATAAGTTTTTCAGTCACATCGGAAACCCTTTGTTCAGAAAATATTTGAATAAATTGATTTTGCGTGACAGCTGGAGATTAATTTCCATGTGGCACGTCAATATGGCGCTGATCGTAAAACTAACATAAAAACCATCATTGTATACACAAGACACAACTATATTCCAATTTTCATCAAAATCAGACCACTTTAACCAATTTCAACATGGCGGACAAAATAGCATCGGATCAAAAAGAAAACATTAAAATCATACTTTCACGTATAAAACATGTGTGTATTTCAAGTTTCATGAAAATCGGATCACTTTTGAGAAAATTTGACATTGCGGATCAAGATGGCGACGGTTTGAGAAATTTCTTTTGTCTCAATTTTATTCTCCGGTGACTACATGTTACACACAAGAAGTCGATTTCCGCTAGGTCTTCCCGTTCAGGGGCAATTAATTGATGAGACAGACAGTTAGACCGATGGACAGACGGACAGACGGACATCAAAATGCCGATAAAAGCAGCATTTCTAGTAAAGTAAGCTAGAAAGACAATGACGTGAAGTTCGGTTCGTATAAATATGATTGGGTATTTTCGAAAATGTCAAATAAAGAAATTTGCCATAGCTAAACCATAAACTGTCATATTTGGAGTAACGAGACCTGTCAAAAAACAGTGCTAAACGATATTTATAGTAAATTTTGTTGTTTAATTTTATTCAGTTTTATTTTCCCGATTGGAGGTGCCGTTGATGCGAAAAAAATTACAAACCACAAGAACTACATATTTGGCGCGGTTTTTCCAAGATGGCGGTCTTAAGCTACTCGATACAGAAACGTATCATGGCTTATTTTCATGCTGGTGTTGTGGGGAATCCAAAAAGGTATGACACGTCAAGTCCCCAGAGTGGAAACCACTCGAGCCCCCTGGCTCAACGACTATTACGCCTACAATCCTACGTAATAATTATAGGTAGCTTAGCTAGGTCTAGGTATGCATATGAATGAAACTGAACAAGTTTCATTGTCGAAGAAAGATTTTGTTCAACTTTGAGGGAACATTTGAAAGTTATAAGCAGAACAACAAAAGACGTTCCAGATTAATACATAATTGGGTAGGTAGAGACATTTTGATTTTAATTTGCAATATCTTCTTTCTAATTATATATTCTGAAAGAGGATTCCCGTCGTAAAATAATAGGCTTATTATTTCAAATAACAAAAGCATTAATTGACGATTAGTCAATTAATTCCCACCTACTTATTCAGAGCAATGTTAGTTAGGTATAGAATTTCAATGTTTTGTATAATTGAATGATCTCACCTCCATCGTTATCAAGGGTCATAAGATAAGTAATGATGATAGAGGGTTTGCGCATTGTAATTTTCGCTCGTAAGCCAGACAATTTTTGGTATGTATAGATTTAGGTTCCGAAATGTACAGACAGGTTGATCCACATTGGTTGATTTTAGTGTTTCTTCTACTTTTAAGGCAGATAAAGAAAAGGTACGTGTTCTAACCCAGATTTCCGTAAAACGCCGACAAATGAAAACCGCACTCTTATTATAACTCTTATTACAGTTTCCGTGATATTAGCGAAAATTGATATTTCAGTTTTCGAAAACATACCATTAAACATAACATACAAACATACTCAACAAGAGGGAAGTATTGTGGACGCGCTAAAAAAAATCCGAGATGAAGACGGGTATATCCATTTTGAGGTCCCCCAAGATGATTCGGGACATTTTTGGAGTGATGTCTGACTGTGTGTGTGCGCGCGCATGTCTGTGTGTCTGTGTGACGATAATAGCCGCAACGTTGATCCGATCGACTTGAAATTCGGTATACAGACATGGTTTTGTTGTCGCATAAACCCATTAGTTTTTGGCTGTTATTTGTCGAACGAAAATGTCACTATCTAAAAAAGACAGAAGTTATATATCACGGTACCTACTTGAATTGCAAAATGTCACCTGAAAGCCCTTGAAAACCCTATTCACAGCTGTTAAAATTTAGTTGTCTGTCATCTGTCAAAAACGAGGTCAAATATTAAAGAATGTCAAAGTTCAAAACGTTACAATTTGATCATTAAAAATCTATATCATGGATTGGAATCAAATTTGGCAGAAAGCAACACAATAGAAGAGTCAAACTAAGTCTGCAATTGCAGTTTTCCACCATTTTCCAGTCGAGAATTATGAATTTTCAAAATTTCTTCTATACCTAAAGCCGTCGTCACCTGAGTTTTGACCAGGTCGACTCGCTTTTTATGCAGGACCTTACTCAAAAATCCATTCCTGCTCGGGGATCTACTGTTTCGAATAATTCTAACACTAATGTCGTTAGTAGATTGGATTGGGCGTCGTGTAAACCACTCGTGTAAACCCATTGTCAGAATCGACACGGCTTTGGTTTTCCGACGGTCATTTTTTCAAAATGAAATTGGCATATTCCGTGAATTTGAAAAAACTGCAGTGCTAACTTCAAATGCGGCGATCCTCACGAAATATTCATTTTAGGTGCAGACTGCTGGGAATGGAAATTGGGGAAAAATTTGAATTAATTTTTGGAGGGAAATTTTTCAAAATCTGACCTACGGTTTTCGAGTTTTTTTCGGAAAAACTACATATCTTCCAACCTTTCATCCTGTTAACAGGTTTTCACCATTTTTTTTTTAACCAGGAGGTTGCTGGTTCTTGAACATTTTGCAACATTTTTTTTAATTCTTTCCCAGGAATTTCTTTGTTGAAAATGTAAAACCAGCCTGGGTTATCAAGACCCGACTTGAATGATGAAGTTAAAAGTGAAGCCTTTGTTGACGATTTTTACAATAAGATGATTTGGAAAACAATTTGAAGTATGCCCGGAAAACTCAATTTTTCAAAATTTTCAAATTCGCTGCAAATTATTTTCAATCTTTCCCTCTAATACATCTTCCCACCCAAAAAGCCGTTTCGAACAAAAATGTCCATACATTCCTGGATAGTAGTCGGGGAAGTTTTGGGTGACACAACCGATTTTTTTGTTTGTGGATATTTTTTCGAATGATAATCATACAAGTAATTTTCTTATTTGAAAAATGTAAATTAAAGTTTGGCTTTTCGGAATGGAAGTAATTTCTAAGTTTATTTACACTGAATTAATTTTGAAGGAACCACTAGGGAAGAAATCTGAAGCCGTTATTGGGAGACCTTGGAGCCCAAGTAGAGGTAATTTTTCTTAGCGCACTTCTCCCAACGGGAAGGCGCTTTTGTCCTCGCTTTGTCCGTCCGTCCGTCCGTCACAGCATCTAGTCCTAGACGGAAAGGTTTTTGCGAAAAAATTTTACTCCATTGGGTAGCTCATGATCTTGTATCCCGAATCAAGAAAAATCTCGACGAAATAATGATAAACAATGACAATAATAACAATTTAGTGTGACGCCGCATCGCCGTTGAATGCTGCATTTCAGAAGCCGGCCTGATCTCGAAAGTTATCACATGCGAGGAAGTACCCGATCTTATCATTTTACCATAATACATATGCGGAGTTATATTTAGAGGATGATTTGAACTTCATTTTGATGAAAATTTCACATCAGTGCGAGGTGCAGGCCAATAGTTATTAATTTTTGAAAATGACTCCGAAACTACGGCTCGGTCGCAAATGATTTATTCGTTGCTTGCTGGTGCTTGATATCCTTTCCTCCGAACAAAACGAAATTCAATACAGAAAATATTTCAACTCGGATGGGTAGCTCATGGCCTTGGTACGCGAATCAAGAAAAATTTTGCCGAAATAATCATGAACAATTACAAAAATAACATTTTGGTGTTATTTTTATATTTTCACTTGGCGGCTTCGCCGATCAAGTGCTGACATTTGCGGTAAGATGTAGAAAGTTGCGATATGCAGGCAACTACAATTTCTTAATGAAATACATCACTGCATGTACGGCATTATATTTAGAGAACAATTTGAACTTTCTTTTGACAAAAACTCCACTTCGATCCGACCGTCGGCGTCGGGTCAAATGTTATCAATTTTTGAAAACGACAGCAAAGCCACGGCTCGGCGCATATTACACGACCCTACAAATTTAAAATCTGACGTGCCGAAATAGTAATTGAACATTTTGAAATAGCCAATACTAGGTACCTGAAGGATAATGGCACTCAAATTACGAAACATGTTCGCTCAATAACAAAAAAAAAAAGTAGGTAGGTATCACTAAAAATCATGTGACAGGCTACCATTTTTTCGGTTTTTCAATAAAAAAGAAATGTTCCAGTTCAAAGGTGAACCCGATATTCGTGTTCAGGAGGTCGAAATCAGTCGGAGAACATTTTTTTATACAGGGTGTCCCACGAAGTAACCGACATAGTTCAAGTGTAGATGTACTTTCTCGAGGCAAATCAGAATCTGCTCTCGAAATTTTCCTGACGTCCCCCGTTTCCGATATACAGGGTGATTTATGTGTTCAACCGAAAAGTTTGATTCGCCATATCTCAGGAATTCATCAATAGAATCTATTGAAATTTTGTAGGTATGTTCTAGAACCAAGAGCCTTCGTAGCGCTTTGTTCACTTGTGAAATAAATACAGGACCGTACTCAAAATTTTGTTTTTCGAGTTTCTGTTGAAAAAGTCATCCTGTATAGATTTTTTCTCAAAATTTGATGCCATATTCAGAAACTACATAAAAAATGCTACAAAATGCGATTCCTAAATTGTTTGGCACTAATTTAGCTGATCCGAAAAAAATATATTAACAGAGATTTTTCATGAATATTTTTGGAAATTTGATTCAAATCACTCAAACGCTATTCCAGGTGGTCAAACAAAGTCACAATTTCAATTTTGATGTTCTACCAAACTGAGGATAATTTCAGGAGATTTTCTGAAAACATGAATTTGAGTAGGAATCTGAGGGTACCAAATTCATATTTCCAGAAAATTCTCCTGGAACTATTTTTGATTGGTCAGAGCACCACAATCGAAATAGTGACTTTGGTCGACCATCTGGAATAGCGTTTCACTGATTTAAATTGAAATTTTTAAAAATATTCCTGAAAAATTTCTGGTAATTCATTTTTTTCGGATCAGCTAAATTAGTGCCAAACAATTTAAGAATCGCATTTTGTAGCATTTTTTATGTGGGCTCCGAATATGACATCAGATTTGGAAAAAAAATCTATACAGGATGACTTTTTCAACAGAAGCTCAAAAAACAAAATTTTGGGTACAGTCCTGTATTTATTTCATAAGTGAATAGGGCGCTACAAAGGCTCTTGATTCTAGAACATACCTGCAAAATTTCAATAGATTCTATTGATGTATTCCTGAGATATGGCCAATCAAACTTTTCGGTTGAACACATAAATCACCCTGTATATCAGAAACGGGGGACGGCAGAAAAATTCCGAGGGCAGATTCTGATTTGTCTCGAGAAAGTACATCTACCCTTGAACTATGTCGGTTACTTCGTGGGACACCCTGTATAAGTAACAGAATGACGCTTATGTGGCCGGTTTGTCTGTCTGTCTGTCTGTCTGTCCGAGTCCGTGCAGAAATTAAGACGCTGTACTCCTTCTCGAGAATTGAAACAAGAGTCTTGGAACTTTTTTCCGATTAATAGCTGATGTCCCCAAGGGTGGCCAATGGGCACTATTTTTGTTATCCATACATCGTTATCATTATTCTCAAAAAACAGAGATCTCCTGTGCACTTCGATGAAGTTGAACTTCTCCTCGGGAAGTAAAGCTACAGCCCTTGAAGATTGAACTTTATCCGGTGGATAGCTTAGGTCCTCAAGGACCTAAAAGGCAGGTTGGCTTTCATAATTCGGCCGCCATCTTGGCTGCCATATTGAAATTTCTCATTAGTGGAACGATTGTCATGAAACTTGAAACTTACCCTTGTCTAGTACGATCATTCTTATTTTCAAGCCAAATTTCATGATTGCCCCACCATCTTGGCCGCCATATTGAATTCTCTTATAAGTGGAAGGATTTTCATGAAACTTGAGAGTTACGCTTGTCTCGTACGATCATTCCTATTTTCAAGCTGAGTTTCATAATTCTGCCGCCATCTTGGCCGCCATATTGAAATCTCTTGTTAGTGGAACGATTTTCATGAAACTTGGAACTTACCCTTGTCTAGTACGATCATTTTTATTTTCAAGCCGAATTTCATGATTCTGTCGATATTTTGGCCGCCATAGTGGAATTTTTTGCCCAAGACGGTAGAATTCTATTCACTTAACATCTTGCGTTCACTAATCCTCCAAAAAGGAAGTGCGCTACTGAGCCTCATGCCCATGAGACGTATTCGCTTGTATTAAAATCAAGCCTATAGAGAACTTTTTTTTTTTTTTTTTGTTGAATGTTTTACGACGCATCAACTACGAGGCTATTAGCGTCGACGGGACATTCAGTGGGTTTTTGGTACACGTTTCTATTCCTTGAATTGCCTACTGTTAGCTATGTGACGCCTCAGTACTCTGATGGCACTCAATTCTGTAGTCAGAAATCCATTTTTTCTGTAACCGCTGTAGTCAGACAGGTGCAGATATGGCATAGTAAGGTCGGGACAATTTTTGGACAACACAAAATATCCATGGACGAGGCGGGATTCGAACCCGCGCGGTGTGTCACGACTGGCTTGGCGCGCCAACACCAAGACCACTCGGCCACCGCCGCTCCCTTATAGAGAACTACTGCCTTAATTTCAAGTGACATAACTCTGGAACCAGGGCTATTTTTATACAGGTACAATTTCAGCTTACGCGTCAAGATATAAACTGAAGCCGAAAATCATCGATCCCCGAGTCGATCCCTTTGGACGGGAGAAACACCATTATTTTAAATCCATTTTTCGATATATTATTTTCCATTGATCAACAACGCTCCATTTAGACACCGACAATGCGAAATGGAAAAATGCAAATTCGATTACCCCCAAGGAATAAAGAATAATCAATAATTATGATGGAAATTTAAAATATAGCTCCAGGCGATCGTTTCGTACTCGAACTCACGTGAAATAGCCCCTATCAGATTTACAGAGCACATTTTATCGGAACTGTTGGATGTTTTATAGAGAATGAGCGAAAAATTACTGTTATCCATTGTTGTTTAAGTATACAAATAATCGCTTGTCTCTATATTTTGTATTCTCATCACAATGTCCCTTTGTACTCGTAGTACCTATTACTTGACTATTTGGATTTCTACTCTATTTTCCTTTTTGCCGAATTTCAAATTCGCGACTATACAATGTTTTTCAAAATCTCATTTCTCACGGAATATAGGTTTTTGACGCTTTCGCATCTGCCGACTTGAGCTGAGTTTATCATAATTAACATAAACATAAAAAAAACATCAACTTTTTTTCAAATTATTTGAAAGTGTATTTTGAATAACAAGTTCAATACAAATACATTGAAAGTAAAAAATTTTAGACAAATCTCTCTCTTGTCAAGTTATCTATACCAAAATACAATACAATATATTTCAAGTGGTATATAGTGGAAAAGATAGGTAATTTATTGAATAACTATAATAAGGAGACAAATGGTAAGTCCTACTTTAAGTTTCAAATGGAACTTTGTTTGCAGGTGCATATTGTTTCTTCACTTTGGTGTAAAATCAGACGATAACAATGGTAAAATACAGGGTGTAACATAAATACTGTAAACGATTTATTGGTCGGCGGTACGGCATGGGTGGATATGCATACAGGCTACTATTGGCGAGTAACATTACCGATGGTGGCGCTGCTGATGCGCTTCGCATGTGAACAAACATGTCGGATAGAGCACGGATTGTTGTCCGCGCGTTCAAAAATCTCATCAGTAGTAAGCGGTTTTTAATGTCCTCCAGACGTGAAACGTGGTTCATTAGTATTGCGGTGGAACTCAAAAATGGCAGAAGCGCAATGGGAGGCATGGACGATTTTGCTCCCGCCAGGAGGCGTTGCAGTTGGTTGGGACCTCTAGGGACTTTATCTCGCCTAGGTTGCATAAACAAGCGCGTTGTGTCAAATCGTCAAATCAATAAACGTCAAATATTTAGAAATGTCATCGTGAACATAAATTGGGATTTTTGAGTCGTATCGTTGAATCGTTCTTGAGGATGCCATAGGCTCTTGCGACGAGGGTCAGGACGCGGCCCCAGACTCCGGGTAAGCTCAGTTTGACTACCGAAGAAAAAAATACATTTTTATTCACTTTTATCGTAGACCCGGGCCTGGTATGGTACTCTAGAGAGGTGAATAGATGCTCTGAATAAGCCCTTCCTGCTCCATTCTACCAGACAGATGGAGACAGGAATCATCGAAAAACATTGACATTGCTGAGCTGCATGAAGGAATCTAGGTTATGTTGGCTCTATGTTGAAGTTTTGAACTCGTTCAGTTAAGTTATTATGTTCACAGCGCTGTGCGTTGTATACAAAAATTATACACATGAAATACAGTTCTTTAATCAGTCAGGGCATTTCACTTTATTACAATAATTCAAACCATCACTTTACAAAGAGTTTTCCACACTGCTACAAAATTTTGAAGGAAGGGCGATTCTTGTATTGGTGATACCGAAATGTCCTCCTGTTCTCGTATAGGATAGTCCAATTTCTCTCTCTGTTATCCATGTGCTAGGATGAAGCAGGAGTGGCTTATTCAGAGCATCCCTTTTCCTCTTCAGTAGATACCGAGGTAGATACCTACCATATGGAGCCCCTCGGGTCTATAGTAGTAAACAAAAATTAATTTTTGCCTTGGGCAGTCAAACTGAACTTACCCGAAGTTAAACGGAGCCCTGCTTAAACATGATAGCTTGGGACCACTGTGGGTTGCATTTATCGTCTCACCGGCCGGGATTTTGTCTCGCACGAACCGCCAGACGGCCCCGCGCTGCTTCGCTCGCATTTGCCCTGCCTTTCAAACGACAAGCACCCGGTACCGGTGACACTAACACGATGCGAGTCATGCGACGACAATAAACAATAAAGATAGGTTAGGTTACGCTCTGACAAGCAATGACAACTGCAAGCTTGACCTTGGACTTGACGTTGACATGACGTTGACAATTGGTCCCAAGCCTATGTCGCGCCCTCTGGAATGCGTTTGCGAGAATGCCTCCCATTGGGTGTTATGGAGGTTTTGAATCACTTGATGGACTCAACGGATTCTTGATGTATCGTGATGGGAGAAGAAATTCTGAAGTCACAATTTCTTGTGTTGTGTGGTCGAAAGCAAACTGAATCAAGCATCAATTTAAACATAGACATATTTGAATTGTGTTTACAAACAAGCGCATTGCATGAATCTCCTCACTAGGTAACTGGGAATGTAATTAAAAAAAATAGTAGTAGCAGTTCCTGTGAAATTGGAACGTTCAAATGCACTTGCAAAGCAGGCCAGTCGGGACATGCAAAAATATCGCAGCTGTGCTTCTTCGATGCAGCCATATGAAGTTCCCATTTTCAGCGACACTTCCCAGGCTTTTCTCGTAGTCATATTTTCCACAGTGCCGAGTTTGTTTGTCATTTTGACTACCCAACTTGCGTCTTTCGCTTTCGACGGGAAACGGTGAAAATGTAACTTTTCCTTTTTCCGGTTTCCACAGCGCGACTCGCACTCGGAAACACAACTAATTCTCCACCACTTTTTGTCACTATCTATTCTGCTACCTTCCATTCTATATGCCACTTTTGCTTGCCAGTCGTCGTACACGTGCCACTCTTATTTAAAAATGCAATGCTTTTGCAATCGACGACACCTAATATATTCAAGATAATGAAACGTGCGTGGCTCACGTACTTTGTTGGAAGAAATTAACGCCGCGTCAAGTCAGATGGAATCAAATTAAGTCCCCAAACACCGCAACGCTCATAAGAGCCCACACAAATCTGCATTTGATCCGTGCACAAACGTCGTTTACACGTTGGCCGTCAGATGGCGTATTCGATCTTGAAACTCGCCAATAACGAAAGTCAAGCATCGCCCGCAGAAGCCAGAACCTGGATGGGTGACTGGTGGATAGCTGTGCGCGAAGAAAGCGGACGCAGCGTAGTGTACTTGCCCAAGGGGGCTCCATTACCTGTACACACACATGGACGAGATGATTGTAGGTAGTAGCATAAATCCATAGTGCGGCTCGGTGCGTCCGACACCTCGACACCCAGATGGGTAAAAGAGGTTACGATTATATATATATATATATATATATAGTGGAAAAGATAGGTAATTTATTGAATAACTATAATAAGGAGACAAATGGTAAGTCCTACTTTAAGTTTCAAATGGAACTTTGTTTGCAGGTGCATATTGTTTCTTCACTTTGGTGTAAAATCAGACGATAACAATGGTAAAATACAGGGTGTAACATAAATACTGTAAACGATTTATGGGGGTTATTCCTGAGATTATTTTAAGAAAACAAGTTGATATGAACATGGGTCCGAAAATGCTTACCCGCTGAGTTATAGCTTCTCAAATTTGAGACCCTGAAGAAGGTTTTTATTTATTATCTCCAAAACTGTTCAACGTAAGATAACAAAATCTACCATACTAATATTTTTATGCTTAAGGGGTTTCTGATGCGACTAAAAAAGTTTTTGACGGGAGTCGGTTTTATTTAATTTTATTCGTCAAGTAGAAACTCTTCCAAAAAGAAAATGTACAGGCATTACTATCCAATTGTGAAAATTTCCAAAAAATTTTGAAAATTTTTTATTTTGATTTTCGAAAATTCGATGAAAATGAAAATAACTTTCGACATGTGACTTTTTTTCAAGTTCGATTGAAAATCGTGAAATTTGGATGTTCTCTACGAGGACAAGAATTCCTGTTCAATCTCGACAGAACGCACCATTATCCTGTAAAATCGATTCAAACATTCCAATGAACGCCGTAAAATGCCAATTTTCGAGTTTTATTTTGGCTCAAATTATCATTATGATTAAGAAGTTTGTTGCTTATCTTGAACTGGGAATGAATTTGTTTTCAATGGCATGGGGGCAAAAAATGGCATTTTGCAATACTTCCATTTCAGAGCAATGCAAAATGTTGAAATGGATTTTTCTCGAAAACGGTGCATCTTATCGGAGTTGAACAAGGGTATCTTTTTTTCGTAGAAAGCTTCATTTCAGTTTCACAGCGAAATCAAAAAAATGAATACAAAAAAGTGAGGGTAATTTTTACCCATAACCCCCCCAGATTTAACCATCCCCTGGTGAAAATTGCGAACTGATTTGCAGGTTATCTTACAACTCTGGTAAATGTGGTAAATTTCGTTATCTCGCGTTGGACAGTTTCGGAGATAATAGATAAAAACCTTCTTCACGGTCCCAAATTTGAGGAACTATAATAATAATAATTATAATAATAATAATTATTATTATTATAATAATAATAAATAAATAAATAATAATAATCTCAGGAATCACACCCTAGAATCTTTCGCGGTGTTTATGTTGCACCCTGTATACAGGGTGGTCCAGTTTTTGATACATTAATTTTGATATAGATAGAGAATCAAAAATGGAGGGGACTTTCTTGGAAATAAAAAATCAGAACTGCATAATAATTGAGATATAGCTCCTCAAAGTTGGAAATAAAAAATTGTTTTTTTAGCATAGCTGTTCATTCGATTTTGTTCAAATTTAAAACAAAGTTTACTCAAGCGAATCTCTATCGAACGATAATAACGTGTTTCATTAAAATTTTCCAAGGGCGTAGATAATAGGGGGCACCCATCTTTTTGCCCCCTAATTTTTTACCCCCTTAAAAATCTTGAAAAATTGTTCATGTTTTTGAGTTTCTGTGTTCAATTTAGAAGAAATCGTTACTCTTGAAAAATTTTGATCAGAGGCTTCGTTTGAAACTTTGAAAAACATTTCGAAATCCTCACTTTCAAAGAGCTTGAAAATTTTGTTTTCTGAAAGCTTCTTGTTTGTCAGCAATGAGTTTTCTTGAGTTTTAATTTTTATGCACTTGAAAGTGGTGTTTCCGAGATGTTTTCCGACATTTCAAACTTAAATATCTCGAAAACGAACCCTCCAATCAAATTTTTTAGAAGTAACTTTTTCTTCTATTTTTTTTTATATATAAAATTTATTCAAAATTATGTGTAACTGACACAAGTACAATGTACATCAATGTAGAAGGCTAAAGTATCGGTTAAACAAATCAGCTTAAATAAAAAATCTTTTCGAGAGAGGCCAAATTTGGAAGAGCTCCCAGAATGCTGGCGGCGTTTCCCCTTTGCACAGCAAGACTGATTCTTTGAGTAAGAAAAAAATCAGAACATAGAACTCAAAAATATGAAAAATTTCCAAGATGGTGGAAAATTAGGAGGGGGAAGGAGTGTGCTCCCTATTATCTACGCCCCTGGATAATTTTTATGAAACGAGTTATCATCGCTCGATAGAGACTCGCTTAAGTAAACTTTGGTTCAAATTTGAACAAAATCGGTTAAACCGTTCAAAAGTTATGCTAAAAAAACGATTTTTTATTTCCAACTTTGAAGAACTTTATCTCCGTTATTATGCACTTCTGAAATATTTTTTCTTCAAAAAGTCCTCTCCATTTTTGATTTTTTATCATCTCTCAAAACTGATGTATCAAAAACTGGACCACCCTGTATTGAAAGTAACAGTACAATAGTATAACATGTCAAAAAGCAATTTTTACTTGCTGAATATCTGAAACTGAACTGTTGAAAATGACTGGAAATTGACTATATGTATAGAGTTGATTTTCAAGGGAGTCGCTGCCATGTAAAATCCATTTTTCCAATTCAACTCGTTTTTGCGAGCGTTTTTGTTTAGAATTTTCCATTGTTTTTATTGTTTTTGTCGCCCTCTTGGATACTCTCTGACCTATAGTCTTCGTTGTTCGCTGTTCTCTGACCTTCGTGCTCAAGGAACAGCAATCTATTCTTTTATTCTTATGTCATGCTTGTAGACCCTTATTTTTAGCCTTGTACTGTTTGCCTGGTTTGTAAATAATTTTTGCGCAAAAATTTGTTTCACTTTATAAGTTTTGTATCAGTATTGGTTTTAATTTTTTCGTTGCTTTGAATATTCAGGCATTATCGATAATGATTAAATCATTATCTTCTTGTGATTAAACTTTTTTGTGCAGAAGATTATCATTATGATTATTATTACGGCAATTTTTGTTGGTAAAATTATGTAAGTATTGTGCAAATAATTTCATCTATTAACTACTGTAATATCTAAGATTGTTTATCTAATCCTGAGAGAAAAGTTCACCAAATAGTGTAAACTTTCCAACCGATATACATAATTTAATTGTATGCAAAAGTTTCAAACTTACATGAAACTTCTCGCACGCGGTTTCCCGCGAATTTCAATGGAGTGATACAGTCTTAGGTATATCCCGAAATTGTCGCCGTCGAAAGTTTTCCTGCAACTTGAAACTTTCCTGCGGGACACTTCCCGAACTGTGTTTGTAAACCGCGAAACGCGCGTTCCAAGAGCCGAAAGCGGAGCAAGCTTGATGGCAAGAGGGGTGCAACAGAGTGACGACGCCGAAGTATTAAAACGACGCTCGGCGTCCGGCCAGCCAGCCAGCGGCTCTTCCTTCGCCTGGTGCAAACTTGCGCATGGACCTAGTATAATGTGCACACGCAAATTTTTATTCAGTGTTAAAATGTATATTTCGGATACGCACTGATGTTATCGAATAAAAATTTTATTATAAACAAAACGATCATTGATTGGAAATCACGCGGTGAGGCTATACGCACACCTATGGACTATAAAGTTGCCGCATTCATTCCAAGAAAAACACGTGAGTTATGTATTTTAGAAAACGAGTCCAGATTTCAATGGCGCAGTTCTAAAAAAATCTGTTGCAACAACACAATACTTTTCCGACTTGTATTCAGAAACTTATGGAAATCTTCCTTTGAGACGTCCTTTCGGGCGGTAAGTTGGAACTTGATTGCAAGATTGAGAAAGTTTGCAATCCTCATAGTAAGTATACCTAGGCTGTCTGATTTCTACATGATTCTAGTGGGCTGCGATTCAGGCCGCGATCGGCCGATGGGCGACCACAAACACAGCCCACTAGAATCATGTAGAAATCAGACAGCCTTTAAAAAAAGTCGTATCAGCCGAACGGGTGAGGCCCAACTGCCGACTGCCGACTATCTACAACTTTATATTTTTGAGCTCCATCATTTAATTCATCGATATGCCAGGCCGGTTTTGCATTTTCACCTGGAAAACTTGCGAAAGTCGGAAGAAAAATTCTTCAGAGATACAAAGTCGGTTAAAGTAGGAAAAAGTTGCGCATTTTCATGACGATTAATGGTGCAAAATGATATTTGACCTATCAATTTTAGTTTTCAAGATATCGTAAAACAAGCGAATATGCCTCATGGGCATGAGGCTCAGTAGCGCACTTCCTTTTTGAAGGGTTAGTGAACGCAAGATGTTAATTTAGGGTTCTACCGTTATTTGGGCGGAAATTTCAATATGGCGGCCAAAATAGGGTCAGAATCATGAATTTTGGCTCAAAAATCAAAATGATCGTACTATAGACATGAGTAGATAAGTTCCAAGTTTCATGAAAATCGTTCCACCAATAAGAGATTTCAATATGGCGGCCAAGATGGTGGCAGAATGTTGAAATTTGGCTGGAGAATAAGAATGATCATACGAAACAAAGGTAAGTCCCAAGCTCCATGAAAATCGTCAAGTGATAAGAAATTTCAATATGGCGGCAGAGCATCATTTGTCAAAAATCTGATGTATTTTGATGAAGTTCACATCGCCTGTGAATTTCACTTAAATCAGATTTTTTTAATACAGTATTCTTTTCTGGTTACAGCAATGTGTCACATGTCTTCAAGATCCGATACTTTGCCAAATCCCTGCTGAATAACTTCGCAAATTCGTTAACTTCACGAATTTGAGACAACCGAGTAGACAACAAAAAAAATTTCAATCATCACTGCTCATTCGACATACATTTTGTTTTGCGAAGTCGTTCTGCTTTGAACTAAATTGTTCGTATGAAACTTACTGACTTACTAAAGCAGCGTTTATAATGGCTGTTAACCTAAACTTATTCCGTAACCGTAAAACTTCACCAGTTGAAAATCAATGTTTTGGTTCACAATGGATGTTAACTAATGCCGTTATGCCGTTCTATCAAACTTGTCCAAGATTCAAGTTCTACATCCAAGATCAAGGGTATTGGCACCAACTAATACTACTAGCTACTAGTCCTACTATTATACTACCAGTTACCAGTACTACCCACCCCGCAAACCTCCAAGTCTGTGTATATTTCATATTATAGACCGTGGTCCGTACTGTCAAGTTTACTTCCTACATCCCACATCCTACGGCATGCGGCATAAGTTACCGGCCATTATGAACGAAACTTTACTTTGTGCAATTCAAAATTGGGAATAAACAAACAACTCCAAAATTTATGAATTAATTCAAATTGAGATATTGTGCATTTAATTTTTAATCCAAATTTAAAACTGGGTAAATAGGTGGGTAGGTATAACGTGTTTCTGTTCGAACACGATATTTTTATTTTCCCGACCCACCACCACCCAATGAAGCTAGGGAAAGTATTGTGAACGCGCGAAAAATTTTTTTCAAGATTTCGACGAATATATACCTACGTTTTGAGGTCCCCTATGACGATTAAGATCATTTCCAGAATGATCTCTGTCTGTGTGTATGTCTGTATGTCTGTAACCTTCCACGATAACAGCCGCAACGTCCATCCGATAAACTCGAAATTTGGTATAAGTACGGACATGGTTCCATTGTCGAATGAGCCCATCAGTTTTTGACTGTCATCTGTTCAACGGAAGTGTCACTATCAAAAAATGACAGGAGCTATATCTCACGGAACTCGACTTGCAGTTTGCCGTTCAAAAGCCCATAAGAAACTGTATTCAGAACAGTTAAACGTATTTCCCCATCTGTCATCTGTCAAATAATAAAAAATTCTCGAAAAAAATGTCAAAGTTCAAAACTTTACCATTTAATTATCCAAAATCTATCTGCTGGATTAGGACCAAATTTGGCAGGAAGCAACACAACAAAAGAGTCAAACCAAGTCTGCTGTCGCAATCCTCCACCATTTTCCAGTCGAACGTTATGAATTTTTAAAGTTCCTCCTAGCCGTTGCCACCCGAGAGAGCCTCTCGCCCGTATTTTGACTAGAATGACCAGCGTCGGACTGGCAAATTTTGGCCTACAAGTGGCCTCGAAACTGAAGGAGGAGTCGGAGGAGCCCGCCTCTCAGTTAGCGCCACATGCGACTTTTTTGATTAATAATAATAATGCTAATAACAAAAAAAAAGACGCTGACCAAATTGTCTACAGATTTCTTCAAACTCAAAACTTTTGTTTGAAATACACTACGATAAAGAAAACAACGGAGGAAAGAAAAATATTCATTATTGTTACGTATTTCGCGTACGGGTTCGAATATAATTGAGACGATCGTTTCAAAACAGACACTGTTTATTACTGCGTACTACAATAAATACACACCAACAATTATTCACTTAGGAATATCGCTGTGATTACTACGTACTCGCTTTTAATCCGCTCGCTTCCACTTCGCATTCAAATGCATAACTGCTCGTGAGGCGACGATTGATGCCTTATATAGGTCCGACTGATTCATCTCGAATATGTTCCATGCATTCTCCAGCAGTCTCCACAGTGACCCCGACATACAGTTTCCATACGACTCTCGAAAAATCTTGCACATTACCCGTATAATTCTGCCGTGCTCTAGAACCGGCGCCTCCGCCAAAATGGACAGATATATAGCTTGACCCACTGCTGAAGTCTCAATACAGTTGTACGGGAAAAAGCCTACACGCGCGCTCCGAAACACACCAGAACGCTCCGCACTAGTAGGTACACTGCGATCTCGACTGCGATCTAACGGGAAGAGTCGCGTATTATCCAGAATCGCCGCTCGTAACATTATTTCAACATTAATCCATGAATTACAGAAATAATAGCGAGAAAAAAAGAAACCCAGCCGGATTTTTGCATATAAGCTCATCAACAGTTTTGATTTCAAATGTACTGATCTACTTGCGAATTTGTCGATGACTTCTGCATGTGGCTGTGGCTAAAGATATAAATTCTATATAGACGGTAAAGAAAGAGCACGACTAGATGGCAGATAAAACAAACCAACTGCGGGAGCAGCGGGAGCCTCACACATACAATCTTGTCATTCCACGACTAGTGACTACTAAGAAATAATCAATGCATGATATGCACTAACAAATGTGGACCAGACTTTGAAACAAAATTGAAAATTTGGATTTTAAAAAAAAGCATCAAAGTGCAAATTTTGCAAATGTTGACAATTTGGCCTCCAAACTGGGGATTGGCCTACCGGGCATTTGCCCGGTTGCCCGGTAGACCGGTCCGACACTGAAGATGACTTGCCTTTGATGCAGGACTCCACTCAAAAATTTAGTCCTGCCGGGGATCGACTTGATTAAAAAAACTCAAACTGATGTCGAAAGTATATTGGATTGTGCGTCGTATAGACCAATTTTCAAAATCGGCACGGTTCCGGTTTTCTAGACAGTAATTTTTCAAAATAAAATTAGCACATTCCGTGACTTTGAAAAAACTGCAATGCAAATTTTGACATGCCATGAGCCTCACGAAATATTCATTTTAGGTGCAGACATGCTGGAAATGAAAGGTGGAGAAAAGATTGAATCAATTTTTGTACGAAAAATTTTCGAAATCGGACCCACGGTTTCCGAGTTCTTATCCCTGGAAAAATTGCCAATTTTCCAACTTTTTATCCCGTGAACAGATTTTCACCATTTTTTTCAAAAAAGAGATAACTGACTTACTGACTAACTGACAAGAGACATTTTCCATTATAATTTTCTTTCCAATTTTCCGGGAATTTTCCTAGTGAAAATGTAAAACAGATCTGGGTTATCCAAAGCGAAACCGGACTTAAATGATGGAGCTTGAAGTGAAGCCCTAATTGACGATCTTCATAATAAGATGATTTGGAAAAAGATTTGAAGTTTTTCCGCAAATTCCAATTTTCAAAATTTTCAATTTCCTGGAAATTATTATCAATCTTTCTGTGGTGCCAGTTCCCGATTGTTCATCTTCATGCATGTGCCAATGCGTCTGTTTGCCTCACTTGCTTTTTTTCTACATAATTTGGTTCCTAATGAAAAACTGCGGATTTCTAACTTTTTAGCTTGTGAACAAATTTATACAACTTTTTTTAAACAAAATGTAAGTGATTCTTGAACATTTTCATGCATTTTCTTTTAAAATTCTTCAAGTTTTCCGAGAGTTTTCCACTTTAAAATGAGTACCTGGCCTAGCTTATCGAGACCAGACTCATATGACGGAGCTCAAAATGAATCCCTTATTAGAGAAAATACCTCGATTGTTCAATATTTTTCTCAAATTCTAACTTCCCACCCAAATAAAAGGGACGTTTCATAATAAAATCTCCATCCATTCCTTGCTACTCGTCGCAGAAGTTTTGGGGTGATACAACCGATATTTTTCTCAGTTATTTTACCGGCTCGTATATGAAAAGGTCTTTTATAGTTTCAATTAAATCACGAGACGATCGGAAGTCAGTAGTTCTAGTCTAGTTAATTAGGATGTTTACAACTTAGTGAATAATTCCAAAGGGGATTGGGGCTCTCTAGCACAAAACCACAGATGACCACAAAACAGAAATGTGATTTTCACCGACAACCAATGGCATTTCATAATGCAGCGCCGTGCGTGAGACATCATATTAAATTTATTCACCTGTAAATTCAGCTCTCGTAGCTGATGGGTTTGTATCAGTAAGGGATGGGATGCAGTTCAAGTAATTTGCTAATTTGCAATAATTGGGTTATCTACCTATAGCGATTGAGATGACCAATATGTCTCGCCATCTCGGCCCGCTGCCACATTCAAAATCCGCAGGATGCTCAAGAGTAATAAATAGCCAAGACCCTGTGAAACCTGCTGATTCGTGTTTGTGTGCTGATTCAGATAAAGGCGCAAAGTCCGAGCGCAAGGATCCTTGTAACTGTCGCCTAATATCGAGCATTTAGTTCCTGAACAAATGGTCCTGAGCGAGGTCCTGATGGTATAATGGGTAATAGACTCAACGGTAATAGTAAAGCGATACGGTTCTTTGGCAAATCTTCTGCCGAGAACGTGATGAATTGTTCCGAAGATTGTTCTTAGCTCTATTTCAACTTCGTATTTAGGGCAAATAGACATGCTACCTACCGATGAAATGATGAAATTTCAAACCACGGGTCAAAAAGAGGTCCAAGACTATAGAAGCTAAAAAAATCAAACGAGCCCGTGGAGCTTTGTGATGAGGGATGACCTGCATTACCTGTATGTACATATGTACGTGATAGCTACATGATTTCTCATTGTAAAAACAGTGTAGGCGGTGCCTACCTACTATTACTACATATATTATATACATATAATTAGTTTCATTCAATCCCATCAGATTTATTAGGGTATACGTAATCTTTCTTTATTATGTATGTAGATGATGTGATAATCACGTTTCACGTCCTTCTTCCCAAAGTTATTCACCATCAAACACGTATGGGGAGTCACAAAAGTGTTCAACTATCCAATTTGTACAAGTTGGTGTATGAGTAGATAGGTACCTCTTAATTAAAGAGCACGATAATTTTGGCATACACCCCATTATGTTTCAGTTTGTTCACATTGCTGAGCAATAATAAATTATTATCTACGATACAGTGCGTGAACAAAAAAAATCAAAAGAGCGCTAAGAAAACTCACGCTACATAGAATAATTGGGTTATCTTTCATGAACAAGCAGTAAAAAAAAACGCTGAAGTTTAGGTACTTTGTCATAAATTTTCGAGGAGAGTGCAACTCAAGCAAAAATTGAGTTTATAGTTTTTATAGGTAGGTCAGGTTCCCACTCGGATTCCCACGAAGTGTGGAAAAAATATTTGTGCGAGGTTAAGCTCTTTGCCTAAAAAGCAGTTTAAGCTCAGTCGTGAATTAATATCTGAATATTTTGAAATTAAAAAAGGATTCCATCAGTAGCAGCAGTTTAAATGAAAAAACAGTCGGAAAAACATTTTACAATTTTTGAAAGCTCATAAGTACATACATATAAATAACTGGAAAACAGGTAGTGGATAGTTCCCTTTTTAACAACGATTTTAAACACAATTTATTGAAACCAATGATTTTTTTTGTAATAATGTGTCCTCGGATATATTACTTGACCTACCAACCTATTCTATTGCTACCTACTACTACTATTGAAATTTTTGAAAGGTCATATAGCTAATTAGCTACCTATACCTACTTCACCTATATATACCCAAACTTTAAGGGTGCAGTATAAAGCAGGATTGACTTTTCGCTAGCCAAAATTAATGTTCTTTGTTGCGTTATGTCCCAATGGAAAAGAAAATATCGAACTGTTTCGGCTTATAGAGAAAACGGTAAGATCTTGATTATTTTTGAACTTTCAAGCTTATTCAATCAATGCAAGAGCTTCGAGCACGGCTCCGTGAACGATTCATGCCTGATGGTCTCGGATTGACCGGACATAAAAGTGATGATGGAGTTTACGACAGCAAGGGTCAGGGAGTCGACACATTGTCTAGGAGGGGGTTTTCTCGCATACGTACAGATACAGTTAAAGTAGAGAAATTGGTCCGAATATGAGCCCCCCACGTTCATTTACAAACAAGTAACGCCCTCTGCCAGGTGATGCACACATCTACATTTAGGTACACTAGCACTTTGTCTTTCCAAAATTTGTTCCTCCAACTTACAAGCAAGATCGTGTATTTCATGAAATTTTAAATGGACACATTAGGCTTCTTCAGATTATTTTCGCACAAGGCAACACAGCAGTTCCACTATGAGATAATCTCTCTTAAGTAGGTTCACTTGTACCGTGATTCTAGTCGGCTGTGAGATTTTGTTTCTAAGTTTCCAAATGTGAAATATAGAAAATCCCCAAAACTTTGCAGTTGGCTGCTTTGGCCGGACCAGTTTTGAAACACATTTTTTGCGTATTTCCTCTGCAGATAGCCGGAACATTTTTGCGGCACGTGATGCCTGACGCTTTTTTCCATTTTATTGGAAAATGTGGCAATTTTTCGACCTGTTTTTAATTTTCGCCAATGAACAAATAAATCAAAGGAGCCTTGACATTTGACAGTTGTGAAAAATATTTATAACCTCTCGAAGCCGGTTCAACTTTCGATGAATCAAATTGAAAAGTACACAATGCCCTTCGTCCAAAAAAGGGGCCCCATGCAATCATCAACCCTTATTTCGCCACTTCCAGTCAAAAACACTAGCCAAACGCTGAAGAATTATAGGCGATACAAAGATCGCCGTGCAGTCTGTCATTGGCAAAAGAATTTACGTGTAAAAAGTAAATTAAATCAAATTTCAAAAAACCCAGCCGCTCAAAGTTGCGTATTGGACCGAAATTGATGTAAGTAGCTTCAATTTGCAATTTGCTTTCGTTTTGGGGTTTCCCGGGGCGAGTTTTTGTCGACCCTGAATGGGCCGCCGTCAAGATGACTTAGATTTGCGGCCGCTCCGTGCTCTTTTGGTGTCTACATGACGGTAACACAGCTCTGCGTCCCCCTAGTCGCACGTCCACTTATGACCAGGTCAGTTTACCAAGATTTTAATATCAATTTGATAAGAAATATAACTTCACTTCAAGAGAAGTCAGTTTCACACCAGGTGAAAAGGCGGCAAGCCCACAATGCTAAAGTAGAAAATTTGCCCAGCCAACTAGAGTCACAGTACAAGTGAACCTACTATATACTGACAGTTGTCCCAAGCTGCGCAAAATCACAACATCACAATAGAAAACTACAGAACAAATTTATATAGCATTTCCACTGTCGTCATGTAGCGCCGTCTTGAACAGCTGATCCGGGGCAACGTCAGCAACGGCAGGATGTACGTGTATCTGTCACGGGGTGTACTTGCTGTCGTCGCTGTGAATACAAATCAGGGGTTGTCCGGAAAACCTCCGCTTATATATACTGGTGTCGTGCTTTCGAGAACACTCCTTCAAGCCTGGCAGTCCGTTCGCCAAACTTTGATAAGGTAGCACCTCCGCCAAATGTGGAGATGTGTCTTACTAGCGCATCTTGATCTCCAGCCTCGTCTCCAGCTTTCTCGAACCTTCTGGAACTGGCTCTGCTTCGAAAATATACCAGTAAAGGTATATGCCCATAAGGCTCCCTATCGTCCACGGAAGGTGACTGCAAGCGGAAGAGGACCCTCTCCTGGCTTCTTCCCGAATCTGCTGCATTTGATTGCTTGTGTTTCAGGTACCGAAGTTTGGATGAGCTTGTTGACTTCATCAAGATCACTGGATGGGTTTTTTTTTTAATCTTAGACCAAAGATAACGATGCTGTTCTCCTTCTCGAAACGGAGACGGGTCTCTGCAAACATCTCATCGATCTTCAGTGTATCTATATGTTGGTGATTTTTGCTTCTACGGCTGAGTTTTCTGCTTTTATACGGTGGAAAGACTCATTCCAATTTTTACAACAGTGCAGTCCCGGAGTGTGACACGATACAATGTTTCCGATTTCTTTCACGGTTGTTTCACGGCCTCGGTTTTGTTTTTAAATTCCCGAACTCCATCATGATGGCTTCGAAATGTTACTGATGCGCGGGTCGGGCCGTCCAATTTCGTGGAGCATCCTGAGCAGGTCCAGGGTGTGCCTGAAGCGTCTCGTCAGTACAACCACGGTGGGTGGGATGAAAAAGGTCAGTGAATCATCTCTCAAATTTAATGACAAAGGTTTAAGGTCCATTTGCCAACTTGTTGAATAAAAAAAATTGAACTCAAGTAGGTAATGTACCTACCTCGTTCCGAAAGGGCTGACGTTATTCAAATGTCTGGAAATGCACGTTCAACTTACTCTGCAATCTGCATGTAAGACTCACCTACCTAATTTCAGACAGATTAACATGAATCCTCATCAGCATATAATAATTATGAACATACTTGGGTACCTAACATAAACTTCACAACTTAGTTTACAACGATGTGAAGCAAACCGGCACGAAACGGAGGGTGTGATTTTCAAAGTGTCACTAACTCTAGAGCTTCCAATCACGATACTTTAATTGGAATTATTAGGCTAATGCTTATTAGTTACTGGACATGAACAGACTAAATGAGAGCCGGGATTAGGACGGTCAAGTGTAATGGCAATGGCTCAGTAGACCTGACATAGATAATTTCTAATTTGAAGCTCAATATAATGTCCGGTATCCGTTCTGTGTAGGTATCCTGTGGAGCATAATGAATTTAGATCATACGAGTACTTCATAGAATCTGCACACCTGATGAGAAGTAATGTAAATGGTGTAAAGTTAATTTTCCATCCTCTTTTTTCCATTCATTCTATTTTTTTTATTGTTTCTTTCCTTCATTTATCTCCCAAAATTATCGGCTACTATGTACCTACGAGATTTCCATTTCAATTTCTATTCTACGGTGTATTGCGGTCTTCCATCAAAAACTTTGTTATTTATTTCGTTTCTTCTGAAAAGATAAGCGCTTTTTTTGGAATCAGTAAAAAAGTGCAAAGAATAATTTTGCGATTTAATATAATTTTCGCCGTCCTGCTGAAAAGAGGTTTCGTTTGCTGTGTCTTGATTTGTCTAGTTCACTTGGAGTTTATCGTTTGGAACTACATATTTGACAGACAATCGAACGCATTTTTGTGGATCAACCGGCCGGAGCCTCACAAGTTCGAAATAGAGTTCGATCGACGTATTGTCGGATTTATAGTAGCAGGCACTGTTCGAAATTTCTCAAAAGCCGCCTACCATCCTGAGGTATGACGATCATTTGAAAAGTCTCACTTTCGATGTTACGTTTGATTTGATTTTCGGGCTTCTTTTCTTTCGCCGCATCTTTCTGTATACCCATTGTAGTATAGTAGAGCGGCAAAGATAGTTTCTAGGGTCAGAAAAATTAATTCATGAAATCTAAGTATCAAGGGCGTTGTATGTAATAATCAACATTTGATATTTTGAAAATTATTATCGATATTTGATATTTTGATAATTATCGATGATTGGGTGAAGTTCATGAGCAGATATGACAGTTTAGTGGCTGCATAGTCTTTCGCGCACCTTCCCTTCCTATTCTTATATCCTCTTAGGGTACGGCCGTTGGATCGTTTGGACATCAACATCATAGTAGGTACAATTACTGTTGCAAATCTACGATGCGCGAAAGGAACTCAGAAAATGAATTCAAAACATTCAGCTCCAGGGCTCCAGCTGACAGCACAAAAGGAGTTTGAGGAGTAGGTACATATTATATGAGTGAGACTTCATGTGACGGAGTATTGGAGTTTAAATTAAGTCCATATACGGGTCATATGAAGTCACTGAGCACTGATTGTCAACTTAGTCAGGTAAGTGCTGTTATTTCGTGGACAGGGCCGGTCCGAAGGGGGGGTGTGGGGGGTGTAACACCCCCCCAGTCGCAAACATCCAGTCGGCAAAATCAAATTCAGTCGGCAAAATTGAGGTAAACTGAAATATTGTAAAAACGATTTGAAAAAAAAAAATAGGCGCCCAACTATTACGCATTCGCGCATAATGCAACAGGAACTTTGTTGGTACCTATAAATTTGTGTGTATTGTATTATATTTACTCTTGAACACTGTCACCAAATTGTCATCAGTGTTGGTAGTTCGAAAGCGAGTTCGAAAGTTTTCAAAAGTTTCGCATCAGCACCAAAATCTATATGTATAAGATAATATTCAATTTGGACTATTCCAACAATTTCAGAACTTCTTTGTAGGAAATATTCTAGTGATATGTAGGTACCTCTACCTATTATCCATAGACGAAATTTTTGAAGAGCTGACCAAGGCTCTAAGGCGGCTTGATTCCTCGATATTATAATTTGATGTGATTGTATGATACCTCTACTTCCTTCTTAATAAAATTAATGTTCTGTTTTTGGGATACTTCTTCTCTTTTAAGTTTCAACTACACATTTCGTCCTTGCGCTATTGAGAATCACCCTAGGGTTATGACCTACTTGTCCCATTTTCTTCTTGATGGAGCTATTTATAAAAAAATAAAGAAAGAAAAACAAAATGAGGAGCTTGTGGTGTGGTGGTCAGCGCGTCCGAATGTCATGTCAAGAGTCTGACGTTCGATTCCCACCGAGGGCGGTCGGATATTCGTCTCTAAAACAAGCTTCTTGATTTGTGTGTCGCATAGCACATAAAATGTGAACAATGGTGCCTATCCTATGCGATATTTATGGTCGCTAAAAATCCCTACCCTGTGTTGGAACACACAAGGGTTTTGCAGAATTTCCGGCGTCGGTTTCAAGCTTCGTTGCAGAGAAAGGCTAATGTTAAGTTGATGAAAAAATAACAACAAAATTAATCAAGAAGACTCCCTTTTTTGCTTATTATTATCAGTATTATTATTATTATTAAACCAGAAAATTTTCACCTACGGCGCTGTTCCTTCTTCAGACTCCTTCAAATATGCACTAGAGCTTCCTAATCCTCCCCTGTTCATAAATCTAGGTACGCCATTGGTCACCATTATAATAATAATAGTCGGCATTTTGAGATCTTTCACACCCCCCCAACCAAATCGGTTTCGGTCCGGCCCTGTTCGTGGAGTGAAAGTATAATGCGCGCTTTCCATTTAAAACATTTGTGTCGGTTTGTGTCAGTTTGTGTTAGCTTGTGTCGATGAGACAAAGGAACACAGATCAAATGGAACGCATTTGTGTCGATTTGTGTCGACACAAGTCGGCTTGTGTCGGTAAATGGAAAGCACACAATATACAAAGAGGCGCCATGTAACCTTTTGGTATTGGCCTCTAGATGACGCCACAGTGGAAGCAACTTTTTAAACCAGCTTTGCAGCGGATCGTTTTCTTATATAAAATATAATAAAAATTGTTAAAATATGCATAATATGTACTATAAATAGTAAAGTACTGGAAGAACTTTGTTGTGGTGTCAGTTTGCCTTTTATATCTGAAAAATTCTTTAGGATAAAGTCGCAGTTCTTTCTTCATTACTTCACCATGTAGGCCGCAGCAAAGCGAATACCTTGTCAAAACCACCAGTGTCAGAAATGTCACTGGTGCGCGGTGCGGCTCTTTAATTTTGATGTACTACCGAGTAGAGATGGGCGATATCGTGATCCAGGTATCAAAGTTTGATAAGAAAAAAATATCGATAATTATTGATGTATCAAAATATCGATGATTATCAAAGTATCAAGGATTGATAATCATCAAATATCGATATGAAAATAAGAATATCAAGTAATATTTATTATGGAAAATATATCATCGATGGTCAATCTAGACTTGCATGATGAATGAAACTTCTTTGGGGGCCTTTGGTCTTCTGTCTTGTTATTTATCAACATTTCGATGATGTGATAACCGTTGCCTATATATTTCGATATTATGTTGACATTTATCGATATGTTGTAAAAACGATATTATTAGTTGATATATCAATACATCGATAAATTTATTGATATATCAATAGTTTTGCCCATCCCTACTACCGAGTGTACTACAATAAGATATCTTACCTGATAGTATAGATGTTCACGGACACGGACGTCCATGTTTCAACATGTAACAACATTTCGGCTAATACTAGGTAGGTATCAAACCATCTGTAAAAGAAGAAACCAAATGAATTGCACAAAAAATAAATATTCAAAAGGAAATTGCTTGCATCCGCGAAAAATCAGGTGTCTTATAAAAACAGCACGAGCGGTAGATACCTAATTATTTATTTTCGTAGCTGATTGAAAGTTTTTCAAGAGTGTGCCGGGGAGTGTGCATACTTGAGAAATTTATCGAAGGAAATGTATTTAGAAACCGTCCAAAAATAGCCGGGTTTCCAGTGTAAAAGTTTCAACGAAATTATGTCCCTATAGGCAGGTGGGTATAGGTAAATCTAACTACTCATCTCTCGTTGTGCTTTACACGACTGGTGAACTGATATTCATTGTTTTGCCCTAGATACTGCGCTAATACATTGCACAGTGGTTGTTATAACAATAATAATAATAATAAGAACAATAATTATTATTATTTAACAGGTCAAGAACGAAGGTAATTTTATTTATAGGCAGCATTTCTACCAAGATGTTGCAGTATTCTTGTACTTGTAATTGTGAAAATAATATGCATTCATGCAAATATTGAACATTCCTCCATGTCTTATTAATAATAATAATGGTGTAACTGTCCAAAACGGCCGTTAAGAATTTCACTTGTGGCTACACCAAAAATAAACACTAGCAGCCTTGCTACTCTCTGCGAGTACTGTCCTCCCGGCTAACCAGAGGGTGCTTTGGGGAGGGTTCACGGTAAGATGGACTTGAGCGCCACAAGATTTGGAACAGTACCCGCAAGTTAACGGAAGAAATCTTGAAACTAATTGGCGAGTAACATTACCGATGGTGGCGCTGGTGATGCGCTTCGCATGTAAACAAACATGTCGGATAGGGCACGGATTGTTGCCCGCGCGTTCAAAAATCTTATCAGTAGTAAGCGGTTTTTAATGTCCTCCAGACGTGAAACGTGGTTAATTAGTACCTATTGCGGTGGAATTCGAAAATGGCAGAAGCGAATTGAGTGTTATGAAGGTTTTCAATCACTGGATGGCCTCAAGCCTCAACGGATTCTCGATCTATCGTGATGGGATACTGATGGGAGAGGAAATTCTGAAGTCACAATTTCTTGTGTTGTGTGGTCGAAAGCGAACCAAATCAAGCTTCAGTTCAAACATGGACATATTTGGATTGTGTTTACAAACAAGCGCATTGTATGAATCTCCTCACGAGGCAACTGAGATTGTAATTAAAAGAAATAGTAGTAGCAGTTCCTGCGAGAGTTCCTGTGAAATTGGAACGTTCAAATGCACTTGCAAAGCAGGCCAGTCCGGGACATGCAAACATATCGCAGCTGTGCTTCTTCGATGCAGCCATTTAAAGTTCCTATTTTCAGCGACACTTTTCCCAGGCTTTTCTCGTAGTCATATTTTCCACAGTGCCAAGTTTGTTTGTCATCTTGACTACCCAACTTGCGTCTTTCGCTTTCGACGGTGAAACGGTGAAAATGTAACTCTTCCTTTTTCCGGTTTCCACAGCGCGACTCGCACTCGGAAACGCAACATATTCTCCGCCACTTTTTGTCACTCTGACAAAATCACAAATCTTACCACCTCCCATTCTGATGCCACTTTTGCTTGCCAGTCGTCGTACACGTGCCACTCTTATTTAAAAATGCAATGCTTTTGCAACCGCGACGACACCTAGTATATTCAAGATAATGAAATGTGCGTGGCTCACGTACTTTGTTGGAAAAAATCAACGTCGCGTTAAGTCAGATGGAATCAATTAAAGTCACCAAACACCCCAACGCTCATAAGAGCCCACACAAATCTGCGGTTGATCCGTGCACAAACGTCGTTTACACGTTGGCCGTCAGATGGCGTATTCGATCTTGAAACTCGCCAATAACATAACCGAGGACGAGCTAGGCTTATGCATTGTGCTTATGGTAACTTTCAGGTAGGTATTTTGAAAACGTACCTACCTCAAAATACCGAGCTATATAGCTAGCACAAAATATCTCAAGAGCCGTGAAACTGATCAAACCTTCTGCAATTTTACAATAGCGATCCAGTTTTCTCAAGTACCATCACGTAAGTGTATTTAGCGAGGTATTTAGTTTTCTTGAAATAACGGAATAATCACATCGAGTTGGATGGTTGGGAGCCACTGTACTCTGAGTAAACGAAACGTCAAGTGACAGCTTTTTGACAGTGTAAATAATCATCACGTAGTTAACTGAACTTTTGGACGCTGAAATGATCGCACACCTTTTCTTCACCTGCTGATCATCACTTGATGTTATTAGTGTTGATTCCACGTACTTTGAGGGAGAAGCAAAATAATGTCGTGCTTAATCAAGTGGCCAGGTAGCGAAGTGGTGCCAGTCCACACCACCCAAAATCCCTAAATAACCATCAAGATGGCGGCGCCCATTATTACAGGTGTCGGACGTCTCTCTTGCGCGGTATAGCTATTTAGTTTGTGGGTATAGTAAGTACCCAGGGGGCTCCCTCTTCCACAAAAAATGAAGTTCCACCATATTCAGGGGTTTAGACTTGCAAAAAGCATGTTCCATAGTTCCACATCTGAAATATTGATGAAATTCAACGTGCCAAAAACAGACAGTGACTAGCGTTTCAAAAAGTGCCCCCTGCCTGGCCCCACACCAAATTTTCGGGTTGTTTTTGAATCCAAGTTATCCGGAAGGGTTGTAGGAACAATCGTACCTTATGTCAACCACCCATTCATTAGAAGTGATTCAATGTTGCAAGAAAATAGGGCAAATCTGTTACATTCCATATAAAAATTCATATCTTCTGTGTAAGACCTCCAATCTCGGTAAATCTAAAACCATTACGAGACAATGCATCACACTTTATGATTTTCACATTTGAATTTTTAAAAAAAAATTTTTTGCAAATGGAGGTTCGATGAAGTTTTCGCAATTTTTCACCTTTTTACATATCACCCTGTATAAATGTTACATGCAGTCTCTTGATATTTACAATCACAGAATCTGTTGAGAATAGATTGGGCTAGTAGACGCAACAAACACAATGGAAATCACTTTCGGCAATCTAAAGTTATCAGCCGTCAAAGTCAAGCAATTTTTTTGGTGGCGACAACTTCATTGTGGAGCAGTTTAGTTGGGATTCGATTAGGGAAAGAATGAACTGGATTTATTGAACCGTTCAAAAGATAGGTACGGAAGATTTAGTTGAATTTTGTTACGAAACGAGGAACGAGGAAGGAGGAAAAAGAATCACGAAAAAAAGCCGCCAAAAATAGCTATTACGCCACTACGTCTAGCGAGGCCTGAAAACGAGAGGAGGGCTCAGTGAGGCTCCAAGAAATACCCGTAGACACCAGGAAGCCTATGCTCTCTTCAACCAGTCCAAGAAGACACGAGGGCGCCGATTTGGCCTGAAACGGCAAAATCTGATAGTCACAGATGGGGGCCCCATCAGGGCTGAACGGCAAGAATACCAAGGATGTAGGAATACACCATGGAGCCCTGGTACCAAATTACACAAGGGAGCCGCACAAAATAGAGAGTTTTCATTTTTAGTTTTTATATAGTTTAGTTTTTATAACAATTTTTTTTTATACCTATACGCCAAGATGATGGGCATGCTGAAGTTGCTGAAGCTACAAAAAACACAAGGAAGTTTACGGGGCCCCAAAATATACCTATACTTGAAGACACAAAGGATTGTGGCGCACTGTTGCCTTATAGTATGGGGGCATAGGGTCCAAAAACGCTTGGCCGTATGCAACTTCTTGAAGATATATAGAGATATGTCCTAATCGATTCCTGGGCGACCAAGGACCATGAAAAATTATTGTGGAATGTTGACATCTGCTGCAGGCAAATATGGTGGAGGCGCCAAAATGGGCTTCATCTGGTAATAAAAAACTGGCTGTAGCTCGTTTGTTTTTCAACGGATTTCAACATCTGGCACGTCATTTTGTAGACAAGAAAATTCTCTTCTTATTTCACACCTAAATTTACAAACGTCATTCCGTGAAACTGTCAAAATTGTCTTTATAAGATATGCTAAATTCCGCCATTTTTTGAAGGTTATCCGACATTTTTGAAACCTGGCAGTATCATAGTTCTTGAGGTGTCCTTTCCGAATTTCTACTTTTCCACTTCGTATCTTTGCCGTTTTGGCCGCCATATTGAAAAGATGGCGCCCAAAAAACAGTTTTTTGTCAATATATTGAATTCAACCGACTCAAGATTGAAACGTGTATATGCGGAGGAAAGCCCATTCAAATTTCTACAATTTGACATATCAGTCATTCATGTGCGATTTACGGTTCTTGAGTTAGAGCTTTCAGAACATTCGGAAGCATCAACTTTTGGCATTCAATCAGCATGTTGAATTGATACCACCGTCATGTAGTAAGCAAATTACCCATAAATAGCTCTTGGCCATTAACCATAGATAATAAAAATTTAGAATATCGATCATGATGATGTGATTTGTGTAATTACAGGGTGAACTGTGGAAGCAAACTGACTTTAGAAAGAAATAAAGGTAATATAGCATTTGAAGGATATCAGATACATTCGAAACTCATTTTTATGATGAAATTTGGGGGGTCATCATTCAGAATATCCACTTTTGCACTTCGTATCTCTCCCATTCTGGCCATAATTTTGAAAAGATGGCGTCAAAAAAAAACATATTTTCGGAAAATTTTTGCAGAAGTAATAAAATTTCAAGATTCATATCAAAAGTGGAGGTCTATCAAATTCTCTATAATTTGACATTAGAATCACTCATGTGCGACTCACGGTTTTCAAGCTATACCTTCTCAAAGTCAATTTTCCCTTAGAGTTCACCCTGAGTTGCATAGCAACCGTTACCATGATTGATTTTCTGGATATTAATGGTCTGTGGTTGACAATTTATCATTATTCATGGTTAATTTGACTGCCACGTGGAGCTAAGCTGAACTTGACATGCTGATTGGATGACAAAAGTTGATGCTTCCGGGAGTTCTAGAAGCCATAACTCAAGAACCGGGAGTAGCACATACACGAGTAAGGTGTCAAATTGTAGATAATTGAATAAGCTTCCATTCGCATACAAACACTTCCACTTCACATTGACTGAAATAGAGATATTGAGAAAAAAACTGTTTTTTGGACGCCATCTTTTCAATATGAAACCATGTCTGCATACCAAAGTTCAAGTCGAACAGATCAACGTTTTGGCAGTTATCGTGGAAGATCACAGACACACACACACATAATTTTCGGTCGAGTTTTCGATTGAACACATGAATAACCCTCTGTGTTGGAAACGGAGGACATAAAGAAAATCTCTAATGCAGATTCTGATTTATCTCGAAAAAGTACATTTACTCTTAAGCTATGTCGGTTACTCCGTGGGACACCTCCTGTCCCCTGTAACTGTAACTGTAATATCGTGTAATATGTATTTCTGAAAACTCAAATACGCTCAAATATGAACAGAGAGTTCATGAAAGCGCACCTCTAAATGCGCTTCCAGCTCAAAACTCGGCTCAAAAGCGAGATATGAATACGGCTCCTCAATCGACCACACTCCAAAGAACTTCAAGGAAGCTCATGATTCCTCGCGTATTCTGAAAAAATTCCATTCAGGTAGGGGAGATCTGCCTGAAATGACATACTTGGGTAAAATGACATACTGAGCTTATTTTGATTTAGGCGTTTATGATGGTTCTCGGGTGCTGTTTGCCGATAGTTAAGTTGAGAGAGCTACATTTCTACCAAACCGCATCATTCTAGTTTGAACGGTTTTGCCACAGTAACAAAACTACAGAGTTTCAAGTACCCGATATAATATGTATTTCCATTTCGGTTGAGCCCAGATTCTGTGAATGTGAAAAGCTCATTGAACCGCGATTATTGCTAATGGTAGTGTGTCATTTGGTAGTCATTTTCCCTACAAATTGATGAGGCCATCTCATATGCAAGCAACACAGGGTTATGCTAGTGAAATTTTGTTAGTTTGGGGCAAAATGACATACTACTCATCAGGGCAAAATGACATAGGAATTCACATGTAAAATTTGGTCACATTGCGAGTGCGCAGATATGGTGTCCAAAACTGGAGAATTTGGAGAATTCATTGTGCGGTTTAAGTTTGTTAATTTAACAGCGTTATTGTTTTGTCTTGTTCTGTTTTTGCTAAATTTTTGTTTCACTTTTGTGTTCCTATATTTTCTACATGCCCTTATGTTGATTGCGTATTTTTTGAGTCCTTCATTATTGCCTCTGTAAGTTTATGTCTTGGTTTGATTATTTTTGGTCGTATAAAATGAGTTCTCTGACTTTCGGTCATATTTTTGCATATTTTTTATGCCTATGTCATTTTACCCGCAAGTAAGCCTAATTGTTTTTCTATGATTGAAAAAGTATTAGATGGAGTTTTTGTCCTGTGGTAGTTATGAATTGATCTTTTATCTAAAAGTTGTGACCAAAAACTTGGCAGTATTTGGATTTTCAAATTTTTTGTGAACGAAAATGCTTGGGGTATGTCATTTTAGGCAGATCTCCCCTACGCGTCGTACATGACGCCGCGACATGACAGTAAGTGTGACATATGAGATAATACATGAACACAACTAGCTACCAAGACGTTACCATCAATTCAGCATCGTGGGTACCATTCGTAACACCACCACATATTTTTTCCATAGCTCATTCTAATGAAAAAGCCCGTGATATTTATTATAACGTATGGTCCGAAAGTTTTGGGAAATTCTTCAAAGCTAATAACTTTTTCTGAATAGTCTTATTTTTTAACTTGATATTGCAAAAATTAACATCATATATAACAATAACAAATTCATATTCAACGTATTGATGATGGACCATTTATCTTCGATGGATCTCAGTTTTCTTCTGCCATGTTCCATAATTCTCTGTATCAATTTCTCCAATGCGAAATTCTCTAATGTTATTGAAAAATGCGACGCCGTAATTGGTCTTCATTTGCAGCTTCCCATCCCTTGTCGAATACTATCCTGCTCAATACTCACCAAAAATCTTATATTGGTCAAGCTTGCGGTACATTGGGAGGCAGGAGCTCAGAGAAATTAATCCTGCTGTTGTCCAGAGAATGATCGAACATGGCAGAAGAAAACTGAGAGCTATCAAAGATATAGGCCCATCTTCAATATGCTAAATATGAATTTGGTATTGTTAAAGATGATGCTAGTTTTTGCAATACTAACCGTCAGTTCCACAAAAGAGATGATCAGCGATCAAAGCTGATTGCAGATTAACTGAACTTTTTTCTACTAAATGCTAGGTGATTAACCTCAAAAAATGCCTGAGATCTGTACTAGACCCATCATCTTTCCATTACTGACAGATAAACCAGCATCTCCATTGATCAGTAGGCTACAAATTGACAACAAAAATCGCGAATCAACTGATCTCAGATTATCTTTTTTGTGGAACCCAGGGTAAGTTACAAAATTAAAACTATCCAAAAAAAGTTATTAGCTTTTAAAAAAATTCCCAAAACTTTCGGATTATACAGGGTGGCCCAACGAAAACAGAACAGAGGGGGTTTCAAGGCATTTCAACTCATTTTTTTGAAAAAAGCTCGAACAGGTCGATTTTTATATTGAGGGGGACATCTGAAACATACATTGGCGGATTTCTATCTTTAGCCCCCTCACCCCTACTCACCCCAACTTCGAAGTTTCAAATGACACCACCCACTTTGCGATACATCAAATTGAAGAGAATTAAATTCTCTTTCTAAAAAAATATTTCTATAATTTTCAACCCCACCCCCCTTTCTTCCCAAAATTGTCAGAGTTGCCAATGTAATATTTTTGATCTCTTAATTCTCTTCGGTACAGTCAACGTCATCCTGCACAGCATCGAGGGAGAAAATTTTCTGTGTAAAAAGTGCCACCCAAATTCACCCCTCCACTCCCCCACCTCAACTTCAAAATCTAAAATGACACTACCTACTTTATGGTACATCAAATCGAAGGGAATCGAATTCGCTTTTTGAATAAAATATTTTAAGAATTTTCAAAAAGCCCCCTTTCCCCCTAAAATACTGCGAATGTTCAATTTATCAGGAGAGGGGTTGCAAATTTCAAAAAAATTGTTTCCAGAAATAGAAATCAATTTCCTTTCATTCGATGTATCACAAAGTAGGTGGTGTCTCTTAAGTTTTGAAATTGGGGTGGGGGAGAGGAAAGGGGTGAGGTTGGGTAACACTTTTCTCCACCGAAAATTTTCTCCTTAGATGCTATTTAGGATGACGTTGATTAAATTGAAGAGAATTGAGGGGTCGAGGATATAAAATGGGACAGTCAGAGAAATTAAGGAAGATGGGGGGTGGGGTTGAAAATTTTGAAAATATTTCTTTCAGAAAAAGAATTTGATTCTCTTTGATTTGATGTATCGCAAAGAAGATGGTGTCATTTGAAATTCTAAAGTTGAGGTAGGTAGGGGTGAGGGGGCTGAAGATAGCAATTTGCCAATGTATGTTTCAGATGTCCCCCTCGATATAAAAATCGACCTGTCTGAGCTTTTTTCAAAAAAATGATGTGAAATGCCCGAAAACCCCTCTGCTCTGTTTTCGTTGGGCCACCCTGTATAGGTATGTACGTTATCTATCTAAGTATTGCAAATACAGTCTAAATAATTTGTATAGTTTTCACTTTGCGTTTAAAATTCAATTATTAACTCACCCTGGGAGCCCTGCATAATCCATTGACAATCTACAATGATGGATCTTGATCTTGATGTCCAAAAAGAAAATTGGATGAAAAGGTTTCGAACTGAGTTCTATTTTTAATACATAATGTATATACGTGCAGGTAGGTACCTCTACTCTTAGGTAGGCACATTCGCTTCGGTCCTTCCGCTCGACGGACTTGGAAAAAATCAATAAGTAAGTATAGGTACCTACTTACATTTATTTTCTATAACCTAAATAACGAAAGGGCACATCGAGCTGTTCATCACACATCGTAGGTATATAGACTAGAATATAGGAGTCGTTTAAAAAGAGGAGTATCCCCAAACAATTTTAAATACTGTTTTGTGTTACCTCCTCATCAGATCAGCTTGATGACGATGATAACCCCCGCCCTGCAGACATACCAGTTTAGTTCTCACCTTTTTATTCCTTCCAGCCCTCGTTTCAGCCTAATAGCAAAAATGATAATCACTTTATTTCGTGCAGCTCCACGCTCTAACCACGAGAAAATCGAATTAACGGCAATTTTGTATCTACATATAGGTAATGTTCTCTCTCCACCACTATTTCTTGCTCCGAAAAGTTTTGTTTCATTTCAACAGTTTTGTCAGTTTTTAGTAGGACATTATTTACTACTAGTCGTAGCGGTACACCAAATTATTCTGCGCTTCTAACGATTTCGATTATTTTCGGCACAGATGATCATTGGACCTATTCAAGCGTTTTGACTCGCAGCACCACCAAATTTGCCCCTCAGGAATGGAGGGGTGGGGGTATCTTCAGAATTTGAAGCTCCAGGTCTAGTATGGTCCAATGAAGACCCACAAAGGCAAGTGAGTAGTCATTTTCGAATGATTTTTATCCACTGATGTCGATTCTGACGTGAAAAATGAGTTGCGCAATCATTTGACAAAGATAATTGGTTATAATAAGAGATAAAGATGAAATCAAGTGGTCATCTATTGAGCTCTGTGGGAACTTGTTTTTTGTGATAAATACATGGAACTTGGTGTGACTGTTCATTATTACTTACTTCCCAAATATGGAGGGAGCACCACGCGTTCCGACGGATGACGTCGCGACGGAATATTAAAAAACAGTGGTCGCCATTTCCCGAGGGGTAAACCGCAAGGAAAATTTTGTACACTAGACTTCCACTATCGACTGATTTCCACTGATTTCCATCTGACTTCCATTGACTTCCACGGACTTCCACGGATTTCCATTGACTTCCATTGACTTCCACGGACTTCCACGGATTTCCATTGACTTCCACTGACTTCCACTGATTTCCATTGACTTCCACTGATTTCCATTGTCTTCCATTGATTTCCAAGACTTCCACGTGATTTCCACTGAGTTCCATGACTTCCATGTGATTTCCACTGATTTCCATGACTTCTACAGACTTCCATGACTTCCACGTGATTTCCACTGATTTCCATGACTTCCACGTGAATTTCATCGATTGTAGGGAATATTCCCCCGGGAACCTACTAGGTATACAAACTACCTATCGAGGAAAACCTCGAGGAAAACATTGTTGGTAAAACTGGGTCCAGGAATCTAAAATTCAGTCGATAGGGATGCATAAAACTACATGAAAGACTGGACCTTGTATTGTTATGTTATGTTTCTTCACCACTAGTTAAGTTACCGAGTCGATTTCCAGAAAATAAATTATAGAGGTCTTCAGTTTTCAACTTCTCTTCAACCGCAAAGAAACCCGCAGCTTTGCGACTACATCAAATTGTAAATTGGAGTGATAGTTATTGACGTTATTGTGAACTCGTCTTCAACAAACAGCAAGACTGAGCTAGGTAACAATAATTACGGCTAAAAGTTGGTTAGACTATGGGACTATGCGATTTTGATCAGGTTGACTAAATCATCAGTCTCTTATCCTTCGTTTCCTCAATTTTTTCCGACTCAATAAAAATTCAACATAGATTTTGACAACAAATAAATATAGTGTGATGTGGTGTGAACATTGCAAGCAATAACAAAATAATTATTTGATGAAATATTAATTTCATATTTTCGGTGAGGTGTGAAGTGGTATTTAGCTTAGATTCCATTCAATCAAGAAAGCGCGGTGTGAACATTGCAAGCGGAAACAAAGTAATTATTGCTTGCAATGTTCACACCACATCATACTATCTTTATTTGTTGCCCAAATATATGTTGAATTTGTATTGAGTCGAAAGAAATGGAGGAAAAGAAGAATCAAAGACTGATGATTTAGTCAATAATCTGATCAAAATCGCATAGCCCCATAGTCTAACCAACTTTTAAGCGCGGCCCTGATTAATGTGCGCGTCTGGCAAGTGGCAAGGCAACTGACAGATGCATGTTATAGTTCATTATGTTTGTATCCATCGTGTGGTTCATTATAACTTTTTTTGCAATTTTTCAACTGCTTTTGCGATAAGTACCTACCTTCCATTTCGCTTGCTTTTGCAAAATTTCACATTTTTCACGACGGATGTTCTGGAAACCTCTATTCCCTCATCAATAAATTCGACTTTGCCGAAGATAGAGTCCAGGATAGAGTACCACCAACCGATACTGTGCTACAAGTTCGCAATGTTCGTATCATCCAACCTTCGCGAACAGGTGCAGGCGGTCATTTCTTATGTAAAGCGAGGAGATTTTTCAATTTTTCGTAGGTACGTGCTTATACGTGCACGCTACAGGAATTATATACCTACCTGTCTCACGGATACTTACGGAAACCCATGTCCTCACCAATAAATTCGACTTTGTGCCCAAAAATAGAGTGCCGCCAATCTATACCCTGCTGCCTGTTTGCAATGTTCGTATCAACCAAATTCCGCGAATATGTGTGGTTATTGCTCATGTTGTTGGAATTTTATTTTGGAATATTATCATTATTTTTTTGTACGTGCTTATACGTGCACACTTACGGGCATAATTTGGTACAAGAGATGTTGTTGCAAGAAGCAAGACACAAAATCCAGTTTCTCGATTCCAGAAATACGTGTCTGAATGGCGAACTGAAATGAGGGACTTGATGACAAACGACAGATATCGCGATTCATAGCAGAAAATCTGGCCAATGGTTTTCAAAAATCACGACGATGATGCACGACCACCGGCGATTATTCGACGATCATGGTTACCCCTAGTTAATGACCATTAAGGTCCTAAATGACGTTCTAAATGATCATTTAGTAAATGACGACGTGCAACATTGGTCATTTATATCGTAATTTACGCTTAATGATCATTCAGTTTTCCAGTCTGTCAAGGGTATAAGGTGCAGTCTGTCAAGGGTATTAGGTCCTCAAGGCTGACCAATGAGCAAATCGGATTTCATGGTTGCGGCGCCATCTGGTCCACCATATCAATTTCTCCTCGGAAATCTCTTATTAGTGAAACGATTGTCATAAAACTTGGAACTTACTTTGTCTCGTATGAAAATTCTTATTTCCAAGCTGAGTTTCATAATTCCGCCTCTATCTTGGCCGCCATATCAAAATTTCTCACTAATGGAACGATTTTCATGGAACTTGACATTTACCCCTGTCTTGTAATAATGATTAAGTATTCTTATTCTCACGCTGAATTCACTGATTCTTTGGCTGCCATATTGAAATCTCTTATTAGGGGAATGATTGTCAAGGAACTTGAAACATCTGACTTCCATCTGACTTTCACTAAGTTCCATAGATTTTCAATGACTTTCACCTAATTCCACGTGATTTCCATTGAATTCCACTGACTTCTACAGACTTCCACTGATTTCCATGACTTCCCTAGACTTCCATTGACTTCCACGTGATTTCCATTGAATTCCACAGATTTCCACAGACTTCCACTGACTTCCATGACTTCCACGTGATTTCCATTAAATTCCACAGACTTCCATGACTTCCACTGATTTCCATGACTTCCATTGACTTCCACGTGATTTCCACTGACTTCCACGTGATTTCCACGGACTTCCACGGACTTCCACGGACTTCCACGGACTTCCACGGACTTCCACGGACTTCCATGGACTTCCACGGACTTCCACGGACTTCCACTGTAGTGTACACCAGACTTCCACTGCGGTTTACCCCTCGCCATTTCCAGAACAGTCGATAGGAATATTATAATTTCTTTGATTTCTTCCATCAAGCCATATGCTTTCAAGATTCAATAACATATTTCTGTCGATTTGGGGAAACGGTGAGCTACCAGTCGTAAACCAGGTGCCTGTAAGGGGAACTGTGAGGTTTCTTCACTCCCAAATTTCCGCGGTCAACATCTTCGGATAAAACCCAGGATAAAACTAACTATTTTGAAGTCTGTGCATACGAATATGTTATCTGGTTAACATTTCTCGTGTTTCGTCCTTCTAGGGACTCCTCAGTATGTTTATACAGATCTAGCAATCAAATGAAAGGCACTCAAAAAGGTACTTTTGATTACTGGAAAAAAGTGATCTTTAATGTTGTACCATATTAGGTACATACTCGGTTACAGAACTCTTACAAACTAAACTATAAATTATTATGACGATTAATCGCCTGTTAATATCGATGCCACCGTACTGAAAAAAAAAATAGTTTTGTATGAGACCGTATCAAATGATTGAACCATTATTGTTTGTTTATTTGTTGTTTTTATCCTTATCGGCATTTCTTATGTCATAGGAGTTTGCTGAATTTGATTCCAAAATATCACAAGCTGAGAAACTTTGTTCCTATAGCACAAAGCACTGTGCCGGGAATCGAATTCAAGAATTCAAGTTTTTGATATTGGTGCTATTTTCAGACGTATTTACTTCATTCATATCCGAGACTTTATTCATACCCTAACACTAGAATCACAGAAATTGCATTCACTCCTTTTTTACCCATTTCAAACAAAACGGTATTCCAGATTCCAGAATCGGTTACTTTACTAGGTAGTCTGAATGATCTCGTGCTGTTGCGAAATCTGTATGAACCATACTGAGGAGTCCTTAGAAGGACGAAACATGGAGAATGTTGACCAGATGACATAATTATTCGTATGGACAAACTTAAAAATAGTTTTATCCGAAGATGTTGACCGTGGAAATTTGGGGGTAAAGAAACCTCACAGCTCCCTCTAGCAGACACCTGACTTACCACTGGTAGCCCACCGTTTCCCCAAGTCGACAGAAATATGTTATTGAATCTCGAAAGCATATGGTTTGATGAAAGAAATTAAATAAACTATGATAATATATCGACTATTTCGGAAATGACGACCACTATGTTTTTTGACATTGCGTCACGACGTCATGCGTCGGAACGCGTGGTGCTCCCTCCATATTTGGAAAGTAAGTAATAATGAACAGCCCTACCAAGTGTCATGTATTTATCACAAAAAAACAAGTTCCTACAGAGTTCAGTAAATGACCACTTGATTTCATCTTTATCTCTTATTATTACCAATTATCTTTGTCAAATGACTGCGCAACTCATTTTTCACGTGAGAATCGACATCAGCGGATGAAAATCATTCGGAAATGACTACTCACTTGCCTTTGTGGGTCTTCATTGGACCATACCAGACCTGGAGCTTCAAATTCTGAAGATACCCCCACCCCTCCGTTCCTGAGGGGCAAATTTGGTGGTGCTACGGGTCAAAACGCTTGAATACGTCCAATGATCATCTGTGCCGAAAATAATCGAAATCGTTAGAAGTGCAGAACTTGGACGATTTTAGGCCCGTACCGCGACGACTATACCGCCTGCCGGGGCATCAAGCTTCTTTTTTGCAAAAGGTCGAAAACAAAACGAAGGCAGAGGGGCACATTTCAGGCTGAAGCTGAAACCCTGTATCTATCCATATGCCAAATTTCAACTCAATCGGATCAACGGTTTGACAGTTATCTTACCGTAGCAACTAGATTACAAACACGCATACCTACGGTTTTAATCATCAGGTCTAGAGCGCATGCTCATGTTCCTTGCCAGTCGGCAAAAATTCGACCTTCGCGTGCTTGCCAGACCTGCTCAGCTCTGTAATCATTCTCCCCACTCTATACCCTGGTGTTAGCCGACCCGAACTGTCAAATCTTGCACAGGCCTATTTGAAGCACAAAATTGTCATGAAAACTACTATTTTACAGCGCCTGACGGCTGTCTGAACTTGATCTTTAATTCGATGACGTAGGCGCCAGCTTATTGTCAAGCTGACTGTTGGTTTTTGTTACTTAGCCGCCGTCTTTGATCCACCATTTTTCTTTTTTAAAAATGGTCCTATTTGAGTGGAATTTTTGTATTCGCCATATTAAACAGGTTTTAAAGTGATACGATTAGGAGAATAATGTCTTAACAATGATTCGATTTGAATGAAATTTGCAAGCGATGTGAACTTCATCAACATATTCGATTTTTGCCAGTTGATAGATACTTCGCTGCCAGCTTGTATTCGCCATATTGAACATATGTTTTAGAGTGATACCTACAGAATTAGGAGAATTATGTCTCAACGAAAAGAGATATCGACGTAGTGTAATTTATGTCCATCATGTACAATTGACCAATGGTTTTTGTCACTTGGCCGCCATCTTTGATCCACCATTTTGATTTATTCCAGAAAATAGTACGATTTGAGTGGAATTTGCAGGCGATGTGGAGTTCATCAAGATTATCCTATTTTTGACCATCGATTTTTCGCCCTCATTTTGTATTCGCCAAATTTTTCAATTTTTGCATTTCACATTCTTCACTTAAATCTACTATACCTAGTCTATAGTTTTGTGACGGAGGAACTGTTGTCTCCCCCGATAGCTTAGTGGTCAGAGTATCCATCCGGCAAATGGAAGACCCGAGTTCGAGTCCCGGTCAGGGTAGACACTTTTTCTCCGTCACATCGCGCCATAAATGGTGACCCCGAACAAAAGCAGCACGCACGCCACATACAACTCAGGCAAAGAGGTACAAAGCAAGCAACGAACAAATAAACAGCACCGCCACTTCCCTGTCCTACGTCCACCCACGTCCTATCCGTCGCCTTAGGTGGGGGGTACTGAACAATGGTCAATGATCCATAAGTACGGCGAACGCAGGGGTACATACGAGACGAACGACGTCTCTGGAGGGGGAGTACTGTGGCGGCCCTCATGTGGGCATGTGGCGGAGGAACTGTTGTCTCCCCCGATAGCTTAGTGGTCAGAGTATCCATCCGGCAAATGGAAGACCCGGGTTCGAGTCCCGGTCAGGGTAGACACTTTTTCTCCGTCACATCGCGCCATAGTTTTATAGTTACTAATGGTGCTATTCTGTAAAAAAGATACATCGATGTAAGCGCCACATCGCTGTAAAATGACAAAAGTACCTAATGATGTTTTGCATTGTCACATGTGTCATCTTACAGCGATACAGCGCTTACATCGATCATCGATGTATCTTTCTTGCAGAATAGCACCATAAGCAGCACCATACCTACCGTACCTACCTAAGTACCTACCTACTTATTATTTTGTTGAAAGAAATAACACTCGAAATTGCACTATTGTAACTCGCCAATCGAGTACCTACTTCATGCCAACCGCTTGATCTGCATTATCACGATACTCTCCCTTTCATATAAACTGCGCAACAAATATGTTGTCGCGAGGGGGAAATTGGTCCGAGTTTGGACCACAACAACTTTGAATGACACAAACCATTTCGATTTTATCTTGACAGTTAGCGAGCTCAGTCTATCCGTTATTCACCTTTAGGATGTGAAGATCAGGAAGCTCCATGTAAAATATCTACAGGGTGAAATGTAAAACAGTACAAAATTTTAGCCAATCCAACGGACCCCTATTTTCAGAACATCTTTTTTTCTCAAATGCAAATGAAAGGATTATAAAGCATCATGTTTTAGCTTGCGCCCACTTTTGAAGTTTTCGAAATCGGAAGTCTGGTTCTGACTTTATGATTTTTTTCTCTTGGAGGATGCTGATTTATCCTATCGCTACAAAGAAGACTATGTTACTCTGATGATGGGAGGTTGCAATTCACGAATATTGTTGCTTAAACGGTTCTCAGCAACTTGACTCTCAGACCATCTGGAATACCTTGATCAAGGCTTCAAAAAAGGGGTCCATTCAAAATGGGCGACAAAGGTGTTTTCTTTAAAAATTGAATTTGATCAGATTTTCACAAATAAAACAAGCTTTCTTTGTGATTTTGACCTCCTGAACTTGATGCTGATGGTCAATTTAAGTTTTTGGTGATGACAGGCTCCCTAGGCTAACATAGTCTTTCTTGTAGCGACAGGATAAATCAGCATCTTCCAAGAGAGAAGAAATCATAAAGTCAGAACCAGAGTTCCGATTCCAAAAATTTCAAAACTGGGCGCAGGCCAAAACATAACGCTTTATAATCCTATCATTTGCATTTGAGAACAAAAATTATTCTGAAAATGGGGGTCCGTTGAATTGGCTAGGATTTTGTACTGTTTTACATTTCACCCTGTAGATATTTTACATGGAGCTTCCTGATCTTCATCTCCTGAAGGTGAATAACGAAAAACTGAGCTCGCTAACCGTCAAAACAGAATTGAAATGGTTTGTGTCATTCAAAAGTTATTGTGGTCCAAACTCGGACCAATTTTTCCTTGGCGACAACATATTTGTTGCGCAGTTTATTAGTCGATGCCGGGAAAGTAAGAAAATCCAAACCAATGAGTACAAGAATTTTTTTTAAATTAAAAAAAAAAGGAAATGTCAAGCACCTACGTCGGTACCTAACCTTCAACTATGTTTTATTTTTCAAGTAAGTCTCCCACGGACTTGCATGAAAAATAAGTGCCCAGAACCTACGTAGGTACTTACCTACCGAAAGCTGGTGTTGTCATGACGTAAAAAAGCAGCAGGTAGGTTTTTCATAGCCTTGCCTCCATTTGGCTTTTGAAATTTTGATTTACTTATTTTTTAAAGGAATTAATTTATCAGGTGCACAAAAGGATTCAAAAGATGCGATGTTCCTTTTCGTACGAGTTTTCGTAAGAGAAAAACGAGAAAAGAATGTAAAGAGCACATGAACGGATTACATTTACACAGTTCCTGTAAAGCTTTTTGTAATGGATCAACATAATTTTTTCTCAGTTAATTATGTACTCGGTTCAAATGCCTGTAGGAGTGTAGGGTATATACAGGGTGGTCCTCGTTTTATGTCATTAAATTGAAGGATCAATAGAAAATGAAAAATGAAGGGGACTTTCTTGAGAAAACATATTTGAGAAATGTCTAATAACAGAGATACAGCCCTCCAAAGTTGGGAATAAATAATCGTTTTTTCCGCATAACTTTTGAACCGTTCAACCGATTTGATTATAAATAGAACCAAAGGTTCACTGAAATTATTCTTTGTCGAACAATCATAACATGTTCCATAAAAAAGTTTCAGGGGCTTAGACATTAGGGGGTGACCCTACTTTCCCCTTTATTTTTCAGCCCCCCGGTTATTTTTGGAAACTGTTCATAATTTTGAATTTTACGTTCAATTTTTAAGAAAAAATCACTGTTGCAAAATTTTGATTAGAGGCTTCGTTTAGAAGATATTCGAGTTTGAAACTTTGGAAAACATCCCGAAATCGCCACTTTCCAGAACCCAAATTGTTTTTTTCCTGAAAATTTCCCGTGTTTTGGAAAAAATGGTGGTTTATTAACTTAGAAATTCTAGAAAATCTATTTCAGCTGAGAAATCATAAGTTTCTTTGGATTTTAATTTTTAGACCTTTGAAAGTGGCGATTTCGGGATGTTTCTCAAAGTTTCAAACCCAAATATCTCCTAAACGAAGCCTCTAATTAAAATTTTGCAACAGTGATTTTTTCTTCAAAATTGAACGTAGAAGTCAAAATTATAAACAGTTACCAAAAATAACTAGGGGGGTGAAAAATAAGGAGGGAAAAGTAGGGTCACCCCCCAATGTCTAAGCCCCTGAAACTTTTTCACGGAACATGTTATAATTGTTTGATAGAGGATAATTGCAGTGGACCTTTGGTTCTATTTATAATCAAATAGGTTGAACGGTTCAAAAGTTATGCGAAAAAAACGATTATTTATTTCCAACTTTGAAGGGCTGTATCTCTGTTATTAGGCATTTCTCAAATATGTTTTCTGGAGTAATTCCCCTTCATTTTTCATTCTCTATCGATCCTCAAATTTAATGACATAAAAGTCGGACCACCCTGTATAGGTTGCGGGTCTGGAATAATAAAGTTCTAACCGTATTTTCAAAGCAAGAAACTCAATAAAACACCACATCCAGATTTCTTGTTTTAATAATGATAATCATAATCATAATCATCTTTATTTGCCACAATAAATAAAATACATTGGCACGTCACATGTTTTACAGTTACACACAGATACAATAATAGTGTTACGTATTTCGCGTACGGGTTCAATTATAATTGAGACGATCGTTTTAAAACACAAACTGTTTATTACTGCGTACACAATAAATACACGCCAACAATTATTTACGCTTGGAAATATCGCTGGGACTATCGCTTCTTTTCCGCTCACTGTCTCTTCCAATTCAATACTGGTGCTGTGGGCGATTCATAGTGCTTATATGTATAGGTCCCGACTAATTATCTGGAATGTTCCATGGGTCATCCAGCTAATTCCATATTGGCCCGGCATATGGTTTCCAGAAGACTCCCGAATAATCACACATCTTGATCACACATATAATCACACACGGCGCCTCCGCCAAATAGACAGATGTGTCCTGATCGAGCGTTGGAATCTCCCCATTCAGTTTCACATACACGCGCGCTCTGGAATGCACAAGAGCGCTCCGCACTTGTACACTGCGATCTAACGGGAAGAGTCTAGAAGGTCGCGTGTTATCCAGAATCACCGCTCGTAACAATAGGTAAGTACATAAAATATAATACAGCACAATGTCACAAGTCGAAATACTGTTTTATAAAGTAAAAACTGCTTTCAATGAAAATTTTTTTGAGTCGGGCGTCGAATAGGCGGCGGCCATCCCCCACCCGGTACTCCGGTGGCAGGCCATTATAAAGCTTAAGGACGGAGTTATATTGGTAAAATAAGCATTGCGGAATCGATCCCTGTGGGTTTATTCCTTGACAGAATCTTACCATTTAGGTCTCTTTCGAAAGCTACAAAAATGTACTCTGGTTTGAGCCCATTGGTATTTCCAAAATCGAGAAATATTTTTTTTGATTTTTGGATTTTGGAAATGACAATGGGCTCGAACCAAAGTACATCCTTATAGCTTTCGAAAAAGACCTAAATGGTGGGATTCTGTCAAGGAATAAACCCACAGGGATTGATTCCGCAACGCTTATTTTACCAATTCAACTCCGTCCTTAATAGTAAGGGAGACGGACGCGGTTTTAATACCCCGATGGAGTTATGTGTAGAGACTATCATCTATGTATCGAGGAAATAATGTGTGCAACCATGGAATGGCAATCTTGCCTAATAGTACAGTAATTTCAGATGAAACATTACTTCAACCTAAAAAGAAATACTGTAGTCGTGAAAATCACAGGTTCTGTTCAGAATTTTGTGCTCATTCCAAATTTTTGGGTTTCAGAAAAATCCCAGCGGAGGCTTTTTTTAGAGCTGTCAAAAGTCTGAAAACTGATAATTCTGAACAATTTCAAATTAAGCTTAATTTTTCATGAGATTTCAAGTATACACAGTTATGTGGAGACTGCAAATGTTGAGAATGAACATTTGAACAATTCTGAACCAAACACGATGAAAAATTTCATAGAGTTCTATTGGAATATTTCGATTTGATTTCTCACCTCAGTCAGAGAAATAAAGACGAACGAGAATTGCATAAGAGGGAGAGACACAACTAGCAAATGAAGTGAGAATTCTCAGTTCAGATGATTAGGAACGCAGCCTATTGACCAGTCAAAATCTCGGCCTACTTAAAGTACAAGAATTAATCGAGGAATTAATACGGGATGTTTATAAGAGTCTGTGATCGCGGCAGGCATGGGTCAGGCCGAAAAACGCAGTAACAGGCGCAATTGTAGTGATCGAAAGCGGATTCCAAAGGCGATGCGATCACAGACATTTATAAACACCCGGTATAATACATGCGCCTACCCTACCCAAAGCTAGGCGAGAACCAAAAATCACCTGTTTTAGGCAACTACTCTTGCTACATCGATGTACTGCGGATTGCATAAACTCCCAGGCCCTGATGATGACAGATATCGCGATACATCGCAGGAAAGTTGGCCCGTGGTGAACTTCTTGCGACGTTTGCGGCCAGTCGCGGTGGCGATGAGATTTCGTGCTTTTCGGCTTTCCCCCAAAATGTCAAGGATGGATTTGATATGATTTTGTGGAAATTTTATTGCGTGCAATCAGTGATGTGAGTCGGGTATTTACCGGGTAGGTAGGTAAATATAAATCGGGTATTTACCCGGTATTTTCCCGAGCGATATTGGGTGCTTTCCACCCAGTGGCGTATTTAGAGATTTAGAACGCAAGGTACGTGAGAACGAGGGGGGGTGAAGAACAGAAGGCAGACAAAATGCCTCCATCCATCAATAAAAAAGATTTGGACTAATAGTAATTATTGTGTAGAAGCAGGGTAGAACGTATTATACCTATACACTTATTATATACATATTACGTATTATACAACGAAATTAGGTATACATTTTCAAATTTACAGCATTATCGGAGCGCGCCTGTTCTTTTACCGGTATACCTTTTTCTTATTATCATCATTACAGATCGATGGGGGGGGGGGGCACATGCCCCCTATGCCACCCCCATAAATACGCCACTGTTTCCACCTAGACGGTACAAATACCACCAGACGGCACATGTTCCATAGTTTTGGCACAAAATTTTAGGTCATCAATGAACGGCACAGAACCGAGTAGGAACACGTAGATGGAAATAAGTACCGTTTGGCACCCGCACATGCGTAAATGGCAGGTGTACCAAACTTGGGACTAGGTGGAGGTGGAAAACACCCATTTACCCACTCTACCCAGTTTGACAAAAAAGTTGACACTGTTGACAGTGTTGACGGTTGAATGTTTTCTTTTTCCAAGTTCCAAGGTTTTACAAACCATATTATAAACATAACCTCTAAAGCACTTATTATTATTAATTTTCTGCTGTGAGCAAAAAGCACCAAATTTGAAACATCCAGACAAATATCGACTTTTCCATGGAATACCAGGCTATTTCATGACTAAGTCTCCAGATAGATACAAAAAAGTTACTAAAAATGTGAAGAAGAACCAGTCGTAAGCCAAATTTTTATTTTGTATGGTTCTTTTTCACAAAATAATGAAAATATTGGAAGTTCGTTGCTCACTTTGCAAATGATCCACAGTCTGTTAATCGCGATGTTGTCAGATTTGGCATGGCCGCCGTTACCAATAATAATGTCACCTCAAATAGTCACTATAAAATCAATTTGTTTTGTAAGATGTTTCCTTGCGCTTTTCTAGTTAGGAAATCTGACACCATACTGAATAAAAGTTCAAAATTTGGAAATTACTATATCGAAATAATTGAAATGTATATTTCTTGTTCACTTGGCAACCCCGAACAAGGCTTCTGCCGTTCTCCTGCCTGGCTTCTGGTTCGGATAGTCTTATGCAATCCGCAGTATATTGATGTAGCAAGGATTGCCTAAAACTCGGCCTAAAATGTAACGTGTGAGAGTGGCTCTCGCGGCTCGCCTACCTTTGGCCCCAGAGGGTTTTAGTTAAAGGAGACTCTGAGAGGGCCCTGACCAAAACTTCAACGCCACGTGTTCGCGAAAACGGAATAAAATGAAACCTTTTTCTCCATCGTTTCGACTCTCGCTTCTACACTTGTCATGACGCAGTGTTTATTTCCATTTTGTATTCTAAGAACCGAAAGCGTGTCTTCATATTCCACCTTAAAAATTATTGTTTTTAATTTTGAGAAGATTGAAATAACATCAGACTCACAACTCACAAACAGTGAGCATCAATAGTTGAAAATTTTACTTACACAAACGATTATTTATAGTTTTTCTAATCATGATACGTGTTAACAGACGCTATTTGTCTGGAAGTTTCATATCAAGCGCCTAATTGTACGCGCATGGGTCCGGTTTAGCACGCAAAGTGGTAAACTACTGGGTAAGGTTGCGGCCTCATAAAAGTTTACACCGACGGCGATCGAGTGGCCATGCTAATTCAGTTTTGACGTAATTTTGAATGGGCATGGCCACACGATTGTCATCGGTGTAAACTTTTATGAGGCCGCAACTGTACCTATTCTTGAATGTGTGGGAGAGACTCCCTTGGAGTTTTATATAATCCGTACTACACTGTTGTAGCTAAAGTTGCCTAAAAAACACGATTTTAGGCAACATTCGCTGCTTCAGTGTACTGGGAAATGTATTTCACTCCTAGGGAGTTTCTCTCATACTTTCAAGAATAGCTACTCTGGTAAACAAACCCACCATAAAGTTGATTTTCATACAGAATTTTGATTATGTGCTTTTATAACTAATGCAAATTTTCGAACTTACGAGAACTGTCAGTTGCCAGCGGATTGTCACTGTCATGTAATTAACCTAAAATTTGGCCGGTTTTTGTGAAACTATTTAAAGTGCTCTGAACTGTGATTTACTGAACTAATAGAAGAAAACATTTTACTAGATTAGGAAGCTTCTTTTAAAACAAGGACAGTGAGGAGGTATGCAGATACAGCAGAGAAATTGCTGCATAAAAAATTTCCTATACAAAATTTCTATGCACTCATATTTACCTGCATTTTCACTTCATAATTTGCACGTTTATCTATAGATCATATTTTGTGATTAACATGTGCATGTTATTATTCTCAAGAAAAATTGAAAACATACATTTTACAGTTGCGGCTGTGGTTGCGGTGCCATGGATAAGTTCACAGAATTTCTTCAAATGGCAAAGGAAGCATGTGTAAGTATCTACCTTTTCTATACGATAAATTAATTATTCCAGCCTCAATTTGTTTAGCAATATTTGGGTAGACTTGAAAGCGTCCATCTAGTTCTCGGCAATGAATCGTGTGACATGGATTCTACAGTGTCCGCACTGTCTCTCGCTTATTTGGAATATCACAAGTGCCAGTGTCAAACCCCGGTCATTCCCATAATGAACGTTTCAGAAAAACACTTTTGTCTTCGGACAGAAACCTGCCATGTCCTCAAGGAGAATGGAATAGGTCTTGATCTCCTTGTATTCAAGTTAGTAGCTTGGCTAGTTTTTTAGGAATCTTAAAAAATTTAAATTATTCTTAGAGACTGCTTAGACTTACAAGAACTGATGAAATGTAAGAATCTGAAAGTCTCCTTGGTGGATCATCATGTATTATGTCCAGATGACAAAATCTTGGAGCCATATGTTGTGCAGATTTTTGACCATCGCCAGGTCAATACTCAAGACATATGCCAAACTGGAAGAAAAGTGATCGAACCTGTTGGCTCTTGTGCTACTCTGATTGCAAGAGAAATCAACAGCACAAGGCCAGATATTATTTTCAAAGAACTCTGCCAACTTCTTTATGGTAAGGATTGTTTTAAGTAGTAATTATTGTTGTTGAATTTTAATTGGCGTTAAAATTGCAGCCACAGTTATTTATGATACTATTGGACTGGAGGAGGGCTGCGGGAAAACGACTAGTGAAGACATCAGCATGGCTGAGCATCTAGAAAATGTTCTAGGGAAAACGGCTAGTGATAGGAAATTTTATTTTCACCAACTCCACGAGGTGCACAAAGACACTTCGGGAATTCAAACTAGAGAACTGCTTTATAGAGACTTGAAAATCGTGAAAAAAGTACCGATACCTGGCCTGCCGGTTCTAGCGGAAGACTATTTGAAGCGCGAGGACGCCGCATCGGCTTTGATTTCCTTTGCGGACGAGTTCAAATGTTCTCTTATAGTGTTGATCGGAATTGATGCCAAAGAAGATGTCAGACGAGACATCGCTGTCCATTACAAGGATGCAGATTTGAAAAACGAACTGATGGAGATTTTGATGGAACGCAAGGATTCAAAAGGTGGCGGGCTTTGCTTGGAAGAAGTCCCCTGCAGTGCAGACAGCACCGTTTGTTTCAGACAGGGCAACATAAAACTCACCAGAAAGTTTATATTGCCGCTTGTGGATGAGGCTGTTGCAAAATTTTCAAGCAAAGATCAGTAAACTACGAGAACAAAGAAATGTGTTTCAGAGCCTTATGATGAGTATACTTACTACTTTCTTTCTTTGTATAGTGACAGTTTTATTTTCCGTTTTGGTGTATCAGAAAAGGCAGGTTTGTTTTCTTCTCAGAATTTATGTTTTTTTTGTTTGTTACTAAATTATTATGAAACATTGTTATTTTAAATGATAAGTTCTGGGCGTGTAGATTAAGCAAAATGGCTTAACATAGATCTGGCCTGTTCTAGGGCCGTTATTATGGAAGTAAAGACTTGTTTTTTTTTATAATAAGAATTGTAACTTTTGACTATTTACTTCAATAAATTTTACTATCTCTACGCAGTATTTAGGTTTCTTCTTTTTGTGATTTTTTTCTGCAGACTTCAGACTACATGAGTCATCCCGAGAGAACCTCTCTGCTTCCTGGTTGTTGTAGTTGGCTTCTGGGGTATCGTTTTATAGGGTGTTTTCTCATACATACAGCATGATCCATGCTTCCGTAAAAAAAATGCTGGAGGTGCCCAGACCTTAATTTTTCAAAACAGTGTTACGAGCGGTGATTCCGTTGTGCATTCGAGAGCACACCTAATCCTTCTAGACTGTTCGTATCAGATCGCAATGTTACGAGTTGCGAAGATCTAGGCATTCGAGAACATATGCGAAGGTTTGGACCATTTGGACCATTTATTTACTTGGAGTTCCAATAGCCGAGTAGGAAACAACAGCCCAATTGGCGGAGGCGCCGTTCGGGAACACGTTGGTAAATACGTAAATACACGCAAAAGTGCTGGACTGTTCGAGTGAAGGTGCGTTCAGTCAGCTTATTTAGCAGCAAGTTTTAGTTTTAGTCGTAAGCGCAGCGATGCTCATTGGCTGTCATGAACCAGCCTCCTCAGATCAGCCAGTAAGCAATGCTGCGCTTACAACTAAAATTAAAACTTATTGCGGCTAAATTAATAAGCTGACTGAACGCACCTTGACGCCACTTGCCGCAGCTCAATCTGAAATTTGCTAGAGCAGGACTGGTGGAAACTTGTATAATACCAGTCGGAGCTATAGAGGCTGTCTCAAAAGTACCGCATATTCCAAGTCCAGAGCTGTATATGGAATCCATTCATTAACACTAAAAAATATTTAAAAAAATTATTCCGTTATTCAAAGTGATTTTTGCGAACTGTTTATGATAAGATGATTCATTGAAAATTATCAACCACTGGGTAAGCACAATAACTGTTTGTATTAGCGGGAGTCTGCGCTCACAGATATGCGCGGGAGTAATTTATCTTCTAGGGGACAAGGTGGATGCTCTCACCTTAGTGGGGTCGGTACAGTATTATACGCTGCATTTTTGACTAATGCAATGTCTGTTGGCACACATGTTCTTAGCACCTGTCTGAACAATTTTGTCCATCGCCGCAAGCGAAATTTTTGTTGAGATCCTGTTTACAGGGACGAGGAAGGATTTTTTTTAATTGCATTTTTTGAACGGACAAAGGTAGAGTATTGCAGGGCATGTCATATGATGTGCAGTTTGATGCTTGTTGAGGTGCACCCATAGACGCGCCAAACCATTTTGGAACATTGCTAACCGTTTCCGAGATATTCTGAAAAAACTGAGATCTGTCAAAGAAACTGTTATCTTCAGTTCAGCCTATTTTCGAAGATATCGGAGTAAAATTTGGTATTTGCCTAATAAGAAGACGTCAGAAATGGATAACAGTTGCAGTTATTGTCTAGGCCTACTATTTGCTTGAATGGGACAGTCAACTTTTTTTTGGGGGAGCCGCCATTTTGTTTTGTGAATATCGAGCTGATGGCCGAAAAAGTGACTGATAGTCACTAGGCGAGTACTTACCATGCCATTACTCCATCATGTAAAAGATCACCTTGGATGAACCATCATACCATTTTTGCTGGAAGAAACATGACGCAATGATTTTATCGGGCTCCTCAGAACTGGAGGACCTACTGCCAGCCATCGAGCCGTTGCAAGTAATTGAAAACCGCAATTAGGACCCTTGCTTATTTCTCAGATTGCTTACCAAGATTTATAGCCATAAGTGCAGCGGTTCGGCTTTAGCAGCTGTTCAAATTATGAAAATTACGAGGTCTCTGGGTCATTTCTAAAGAGCGGATTTATATGCGGTAAAAAAGTCCAAAATATGCAGTTCATATGCGCTTAAAAAGTATCAAAATATTCGGTAAGAATGTTCAAATAGAGCAATATATGCAAGTAAATATGTGATATAAACTGCAAGAATAGTGAAAAATACAACATTTACATGTAAAACCAGCCAACCAACTTTGACCATCAAAGTAAAAAAAAAAAAAAATTCAACGAAATTTTTAAAATATTTTTTCCTTGAAATCAAAATATCGTGATTTTCTCGCACATATAGATAAAATGACCAAAATAGTGACAAATATACAGTGATGTGCAAAAATATGGACCAAATATGCGGCTATATGCGATTATATGGACTATCAATTTGTATGCGGTAAAAAGTCAAAATAATAAATTAAATGCGAAATAAAACTTGGTATTTAGGTTCCTTATGAATGGAAACTCAAGCTGCAAGTCGACAGTCACGGTTCGGCAAAATGTGAAATAGCGAAAAAAATTGTCCACCAAATCTAACACCGTCGCTTGATTCTTTATTATTTTCTGATCCAGAAAAACCCAATTTCAGAATAATTCATCGGTGAATTTGTCCTGTGGACAATTTAATTGATTTTTTTTATTTTAGTGGGTTTTTCTCATGTTCATTCTTTGAGGCCCATGTGCAACTTGACGTTAAAATATAGTGGTTGGTGCCAAATTGTTCCTTAGACCATGATGAGCAAGAATCGCGATGGTGAATATCTGAGACTCACGACTGCGCAGCCGGAGGGGGGAGAGGGCAGAGAACGTGCTGAAGAAGAGATAACATTTTTTAGCGCACTTCTCCAAACGGGAAGGCGCTTTTGTCCTCGCTTTGTCCGTCCGTCCGTCCGTCCGTCCGTCCGTCCGTCCGTCCGTCCGTCCGTCCGTCCGTCCGTCCGTCCGTCCGTCCGTCCGTCACAGCATCTAGTCCTAGACGAAAAGGTTTTTGCGAAAAAATTTTACTCCATTGGGTAGCTCATGGCCTTGTATCCCGAACCAAGAAAAATCTTGACGAAATAATAATAAACAATGACAATAATAACAATTTAGTGTGAGGCGGCATCGCCGTTGAATGCTGCATTTCAGAACCCGGCCTGATCTCGAAAGTTATCACATGCGAGGAAGTACCCGATCTTATCATTTTACCATAATACATATGCGGAGTTATATTTAGAGGATGATTTGAACTTTATTTTAATGAAAATTTCACATCGGTGCGAGGTGCCGATTAGTAGTTATTAATTTTTGAAAATGACTCCGAAACTACGGCTCGGCCGCAAATGATTTATTCGTCGCTTGCTGGTGCTTGATATCCTTTCCTCCGAACAAAACTAAATTCAATACAGAAAATATTTCAACTCGAATGGGTAGCTCATGACCTTGGTACGCGAATCAAGAAAAATTTTGCCGAAATAATCATGAACAATTACAAAAATAACATTTTGGTGTAGGGCGGCTTCGCCGATCAAGTGCTGGCATTCGCGGTAAGATGTAGAAAGTTGCGATATGCAGGCAACTACAATTTCTTAATGAAATACATCACTGCATGTACGGCATTATATTTAGAGAACAATTTGAACTTTCTTTTGACAAAAACCCCACTTCGATCCGACCGTTAGGTCAATTGTTATCGATTTTTGAAAACGGCCGCAAAGCCACGGCTCGGCGCATATTACACGACCCTACAAATTTAAAATCAGACGTGCCGAAATAGTAATTGAACATTTTGAAATAGCCAATACTAGGTACCTGAAGGATAATGGCACTCAAATTACGAAACATGTTCGCTCAATAACAAAAAAAAAGTAGGTAGGTATCACTAAAAATCATGTGACAAGGCTACCATTTTTTCGGTTTTTCGATAAAAAAGAAATGTTCCAATTCAAAAGTGAGCCCGATATTCGTGTTCAGGAGGTCGAAATCAGTTGGAGAACATTTTTTTATATAAGTAACAGAATGACTCTTATGTGGCCGGTTTGTCTGTCTGTCTGTCTGTCTGTCTGTCCGAGTCCGTGCAGAAATTAAGACGCTGTACTCCTTCTCGAGAATTGGAACAAGAGTCTTGGAACTTTTTTCCGATTAATAGCTGATGTCCCCAAGGGTGGCCAATGGGCACTATTTTTGTTATCCATACATCGTTATCATTATTCTCAAAAAACAGAGATCTCCTGTGCACTTCGATGAAGTTGAACTTCTCCTCGGGAAATAAAGCTACAGCCCTTGAAGATTGAACTTTATCCGGTGGATAGCTTAGGCCCTCAAGGACCAAATAGACAGGTTGGCTTTCATAATTCGGCCGCCATCTTGGCTGCCATATTGAAATTTCTTATTAGTGGAACGATTGTCATGAAACTTGAAACTTACCCTTGTCTAGTACGATCATTCTTATTTTCAAGCCAAATTTCATGATTGCCCCACCATCTTGGCCGCCATATTGAAATCTCTTATAAGTGAAAGGATTTTTATGAAACTTGAGAGTTATGCTTGTCTCGTACGATCATTCCTATTTTCAAGCTGAGTTTCATAATTCTGCCGCCATATTGGCCGCTATATTGAAATCTCTTGTTAGTGGAACGATTTTCATGAAACTTGGAACTTACCCTTGTCTAGTACGATCATTTTGATTTTCAAGCCGAATTTCATGATTCTGTCGATATTTTGGCCGCCATATTGGAATTTTTTGCCCAAGACGGTAGAACCCTAATCACTTAACATCTTGCGTCCACTAATCCTCCAAAAAGGAAGTGCGCTACTGAGCCTCATGCCCATGAGGCGTATTCGCTTGTTTAACTTATGAACCGAAAGAGGTGGAATTATCAAATATGGCATACATGCTCACTATTTTACGCCAATGAAGGTGCAGCAAACCGTTTTCGAAAATATCGAACCGTTTCAGAAAAATCTCGATAAACTTATTTTTCTTCTGAGAATGTTATCATTAAAATCCAAATTATTGACGAATTTGAAAGATAAAAAGGTACAACTTACCCAAGTTAGGTTAGTGCTCGGGTTAGTGGCTGCTTTGGCGAGAAAAATGGTCATTTTGGTGTCTCACGTGGTTCTGCACAAGACCAGTGTCACATGATGGCGCATTATGAACCGGCAACGGACGGCTTTTATCATCAAATGTATTAGTTTTTGAAGTCACCTACCAAAACTGTTGAATACGAGTCAAAAGGTTATTTGTTGGGAGTTATTTGATCCAAAGAGTGCTCATTTTCCACAAAAAAATCCATCAAAAACGAATTTCTGATAGACATAACAAAGCTCTTCGGGGAGACCAATGGTCAAGAATGACCGAAAAAGTCACGTAGATAGGTGAATAATGGGGTCTTATTTCCTGAAATGGGAGACCAAGGCATTTCCACCAATATGCATATATTTCCAACACCTCTAGCTGCCAAAAATATTATTGTGTAGTTTTTTTTGTATGTTTTCAACAGTAAAATTTTAAATTTTTTTTTTCAATTGAGATCTTTCTGGAACGGTTCAGTATTTTCAAGAATGGTTTACTGCGTTATCAATGGCGTGAAATAGCGAGCTCGTATGCGATATTTCATAATTTCAACTCTTTTGGTTCATGAGTTAACATTTTTTATCTCTTCTTCAGCACGTTTCCTGCCCCCTCCCCTCCTTCGGCTGCCCAGTCGCGGATCTTAGATGTCCACCATCGTGATACTTGTTTGTCATGGTCCAAGAAACAATTTGGCACCAATCACTATACTTTAACTGAACGTTGCAGATGGGCCTCAAAAAATGAACATAAGAAAACCTACTGGGATAATTTAAATTTGGAATTAATTGCCCACAGGACAAATTCACCGATGAATTATTTTGAAATTGGGTTTTTCTGGATCGGAAAATAATAAAAAATCAAGCTACGGTGTTAGATTTGGTGGACAATTTTTTTCGCTATTTCACATTTTGCCGAACCGTGCAGTTGCATCCAACTCAGCGAATAAAACATGTAAAAAATTATAAATCCGCTCTCTAGTCATTTCTTAGGTCATTGGAAAAAGATCGTCCACGGAATGTTGATAAATTTATGCTGAATTATTAGAAAAAAGTGCATTCTTTAGCATAGGTTTGAAAAAAAACGCTGGAAATTGTTCAAAACGGTTTCTATTGTCTTGTTAAAGCGTTAAATTATGGATCTTTTTGGCGATTTTCATACCTTCAGCCTATTTAGATGATGAGATTGAAATTCTTCAATTTCTTATCACCCTGTGATGTCATCAGCATTATATCGCCATCATGCCAACATTTCCCAAAGTTGAAGGAGGAATCTGAATAGAAATTATTCCAAAATACATTGCTGCATCAAAATTTATAAGGTTCTGTCCATTATTAGTGTTGCCCTACCGCACAATTTGTTCGCTCTCTACCTACTGCAAATAGTCTTTCATGTTCTTCCTACATCACATGAGTACATCCTGTGCCAGTTTTTTAAAACCTATACTGAAGAATGCACTTTTTTCTGATAATTCAGCACAAATTTATTAAAATCTCATGGGGGATCTTTTTCCAATGACCTAAGAAATGACCCAGAGACCTCGTCATTTTCTGGTTTTTTTTTCATGAAAAATCTACACTCTTATTTAAATAGCTGCTAAAACCGAACTGCTGAACTTATGGCTATGAATCTTGGTAAACAACCTGAAGAATGATCAAGGGTCATAATCGCGGTGTTCAATTACTTGCAATGGCTCGATGGCTAGCAGTAGGCGGTCCTCTAGTTCTAAGGAATCCGATAAAATCCGTGCATCATTTTTCTTTTAGCAAAAATGGTATGATGGCCCATCCAAGGTGATCTTTCACATGATAGAGTAATGGAGTGATACTAGCCTAATGACTATCAGTCACTTTTTCGGTCATCAGCTTGATATTCACAAAACAAGATGGCGGCTCCCCCCCCCCAAAAGTTGACTGTCTTATTCAAGAAAATAGTAGGCCTGGAAAATAACTCCAGCGGTTATTCATTTATGACGTCTTTTATTAGGCAAATACCAAATTTCATTCCGATATCTTCAAAAATAGGCGACATAATGAAGATGGTGGTTTTTTTGACACCTCAGTTTTTTTAGAATATCTCGAAAACGGTTGGCAATGTTTCAAAATGGTTTGGTGTACCTCAACAACCATCAAATTGCGCATCATATCACATGCCCTGCAATACTCTACCTTTGTCCGTTCAAAAGATGCAATTTTTTTAAATTGTTTTTTTTTTTCTTCACTTTGTATACAGGATCTCAACTAAAATTTCGCTTGCGGCGATGGACAGAATTGTTCAGACAGGTTCTAAGAACATGTGCGCCAAAGGGCATTGCATCACTCAAAAATGCAGCGTACAAGACTTTTTCCGAACATGCCGACTCCACTACCTCACTTCAGTTCAGCTCACATGAATGCATTCCATTTGACAGCGTGACATTTTCACTTATAAAAAAAAATAGTTGGTAATTTGCATGCTCGGAGTTCAGCGTGTTTGAGTGTGACATGTATATCCCATACACTTTCTATTTTCAGTATAACGACTTTTTGGAGCAAAAATAGAGTGACAAGCTGGGGGGCTACAGCTAAGGCTGATGGCACCCGCAAAGTTTTGGAGCGAAACTATCAGCGGCCATCGACCGTATTCTCCCAGCGTTCCAGCTTGCCACTTTATTTTTGCTCCAAAAAGTCATTCTACTGAAAATAGAAAGTGTATGGGATCTATTTGTAATGTGGTGTGGTTGACATTGACACTAGCTATCAGTGGCCAAAGTGAGGATGGAGTAAGGCGAACTGAAATGAGATTTCCTCCACCTCATATGTAAAAGGAAAGCGCCTAATGTAAACAACCAAATCTTAAAATCAAATTTATTTAAAATTTCACTTACATCAAGTATATCAAGAAGTGATAATATCGTGCGATCAACTAAATGTTCATCTGTTGAGTTGGCTTTGCTCTCAAAATGTTATAATTCTGTCAATCAACCCAATCGCTCCAAAATAGGCGTTTCAAACCAGCGATACGCCCCCAGCTGGCACTTACAGCAACCAAAGATCAGTTGAATTTTTAGTCTCTACTGACCCAAAAACAAAATGATGATAACAAAAGTGGTAGTGGGTAAATACGGGATGATCATTTGAAAACTATCCACCCGTAATAACTCTCGATTCCTAGTGAAGATTTCTCCGAGCAATAACGGGTCCATTATCAAGGGAGATATCTAAAACATAGATTAGCGAATTTCTATCTTTAGCCTCTTCACCTGGGTTGGGAAAATTTTGGTAATTATTGACGACCACTACTTCTCGACTAGCATTTTCTAAGAGTTAGGCAACCACTTAAACAGCTATGTAGGACGCTTCCTTCTTGCCTGTACTTACGTCGTAGGACATTGGTGGATAAGTAATGTAAAGAAGGAACATTTTACAGAAAAAGAACACAGCAATAGGAAAGTGTAAAATGTTCGGAAAAACTTGGAAAATCTGTGAAAATAGTGGTTTTCCCAGGAAACTACGGTCGACGAAAGTGATGTTGTGGTGGTGTCTACCTACCGTGAAAAGTTGGTGGCTGAAATCGAGAAGTAGTGGTCGTCAATAATTACCACAATTTTCAGTATAAAAAAGGCCCAAACCATTCCCTGGCCCTTCCCAAATCCCTGATGGTGCTGCATTTTTTAAATTAAAACACATAATACTGATCAAAATGTTATTTCCAAAGCCAACTCCAAATGTTTTTCTTTTATCGTGAACATGACCGTTAAGCACAAACTCATCAGGATTGAAAACATAATGCCCGCTCTATGAAAATTCGCAGCAATCGCAACGCGCAGAGCGCAACGTTTCTGATTGGCTCGCAATGTATTCGCAATGTATTCACAAAGCCATCGCGACGACGCAAAAGGCTTGCGAGCCAAACAGAAAAGTTGCGCTCTGCTTTGCGGTTGCGTTGCGTAATTTCATAGAGCGGCCTTAACGTAACTAAATATTAGCAGACTCTCTTTTATATCCTGTTTCACCCTCTCAGATTTTCTTTTTTCTATATATATATTAAAGCGTATGATGGTACGGCGCTGGAGTTGGGACACTCATCAACGGCGAGTTAATGTCAATGTCCATGTCCAGTGGCACTGTGGTTTCCTCTTGAGACGTGACCTTGGCTTGTAGCATTTCGTACAAACTGTGTACTTTGTCGCTGTGCTGGTGGGTGGGTTGTAACGCCTTCGTCAACGTATGCAGACGACTGGCAGGCAAACGGGAATGCACGTACCACAACAGCTTCAGCAGGTGCCTCGTCACATTGTCCCTTTGCAGTCCAGCAAAGAAAAATTCGTCAAACAAGGCCGTGCAGAAGTCTTCGGCTTGGAACTCCTCGGGGTTGTGTATCAGAAAAGCCACCTGTGGACAAAACCACAATAATACATGCATAACGATTTTATGAAGAAAAAAAACGATTAGCTCTCCATGAAAGCAACAGAAGAAAACCGTTATCAGGCTTGGAAATAGTGAATTTGGAAACACGAAGGAGCCCTTGAAAACGTAAGTACCTATAAAGCACAAATTGCAGTGAAACGTGAACTGTGGGAGAAGCGGATTTGTGGGGAAACGCGGAATGTGTTCCGCATCCAATTACCACTTGAACCCTATTTCAACTAATTAGCGACGTGGCTTGCTAACCCAGGAGGACCAACGGCTTCATGTGTATTCCAAGATACAGGGAGACCAAAGGTTATTGACACTGACAGGTCACCCAAGGGGCTACCTTAAAAGGACAGTGCATGCACCAGATCACACTTGACTTACCAAGGAATGCAAAAATGGATCCTCAAATGCCCGATCGTCCTTGCAATTGGCCAAAACTGTCAATATCCGAAGTAGGCCCACTCTGTCCTTGAGTCTAGCGACGTGTAACGTGTAGTACATCGCCAAAATGCTGGCGACACTGGATTCTTGAATGTAGGCCTCGACGGCATCTGGCAGAGGTCCGGCGTGTTCGATGACAGTAATGGCAGCTTCCCTTTCATCTGGGGGCAGTTTATTGGAAAACTGCCTCACCTGATCGTCCACCATGAGCGACATGAGGGCGGGCAAAAATTTTGTCACCACTTGACTGTCCAATTTTGGTTCTTTGAAGTCTTGGGAATCGATCATGACCCACGCACTCAGGCCAAGAGCCAGCATTCTTAGCAGGAGAATCAATATCGTGTTGTCCTGAAAAGTCACGGTTTTGAAACTATATTCCGTTCACTTTTCATCTTCAGTAGAATGACTTTTTGGAGCAAAAATGAAGTGACAAGCTGGGGGGCTACGGCTATTAGTATGGGTACGTAAGTCGTGCCGTGTGCAGCTTCGTGAAGATATATAGAGTTATGTCTTAATCGATTCCTGGGGGATCAACTACCATGAAAAATTATGGTGGAATATTAGCATCTACTGCAGGCAAATATGGTCGAGGCGCCAAAATGGGCTTCATCTGGTAATAAGAAACTGGCTGTAGCTCGTTTGTTTTTCAACGGATTTCGACATCTGGAACATCATTTTGTAGACAAAAAAATTCTCTTCTTATTTCATACTTGAATTCACAAACGTCATTTTGTGAAACTGTCAAAATTGTCTTCATAAGATATGCTAAATTTCGCCGGTTTTTGAAGGTTATCCGATATTTTTGAAACCTGGCAGTATCATGGATCTTGAAGTGCCCTTTCCGAATTTCTACTTTTCCACTTCGTATCTTTTCCGTTTTGGCCGCCATATTGAAAAGATGACGCCCAAAAAACAGTTTTTTTGTTAATATCTTAAATTCAACTGACTCAAGATTAAAACGTGTATATGCGGAGGAAAGCCCATTCAAATTTCTACAATCTGACATATCAGTCATTTATGTGCGATTTACGGTTCTTGAGTTAGAGCTTTCAGAACATTCGGAAGCATCAACTTTCGGCATTCAATCAGCATGTTAAATTGATACCACCGTCATGTAGTAAGCAAATTAACCATAAATAGCTCTTGGCCATTAACCATAGATAATAAAAATTTAGAAAATCGATCATGGTGATGTTGATTGTGTAATTACAGGGTGAACTGTGAAAGCAAACTTACTTTAGAAAGAAATAAAGGTAATATAGCATTTGAATGATATCAGATACATTCGAAACTCATTATTATGATGAGATTTGGGGTCATTATTCAGAATATCCACTTTTCACTTCGTATCTCTGCTGTTCTGGCCATAATTTTGAAAATATGGCGCCTAAAAAAACATTTTTAGAAAGTTTTCGGAAAATTTGTTACAAAATTTTAGGATTCATATCAAAAGTGAAGGTCTATCAAATTCTCTGAAATTTGACATCTGAATCACTTAGGTGTGACTAAAGTGGCCCATACACACGCATGCAAGTGCTAAGACTTACCTGCACAGGTCTAGGCTCGCATGCAAGTATCAGTGAGTATGTGTCAAAACTGACGGCGCGTCCAGTTCTAGGCACGGCTTGAAGCGAATCTGTCAACGACTGATTTTTAGAGCAAGTGCGAAGGTGAGTGTGTGTGTGTGTGTATGTTCAGATTTCCCTTCGCGCCAAGCCCAGCTGGACATATTCTACATATTTTCGTATCACTCAGCGGCAGGCTCCCCAAAAATGGCAAGATGGTCCAGGAAGCAAGAAACCGTCCTTCGGTAATTGATTGAATTATGTAAATAAAATTATTTTTCGTTTATTTTGACAGCTTCTTAACCTCGTTTTTGACTGAACTGACAAATCTTGACGCACTTGCCTGAATCTCGGCCTGAATAGTGTGTGGTGAAAAACACGTTTCGAACCTGCGCGCGGACTTACCTGAACGTGCTTGCTCGCGTGCTTGCATGCGTAGTGTATGGGCTATACCTCAAGCTATACCTTTTCAAAATCAATTTTCCCTTAGAATTCACCCTGTAGTTGCATAACAACCGTTACCATGATTGATTTTCTGGATATTAATGGTCTCTGGTTGACAATTTATCATTATTTATGGTTAATTTGACTGCCACGTGGAGCTAAGATCAACTTGTCATGCTAATTGGATGACAAAAGTTGATGCTTCAGGGAGTTCTAGAAGCCATAACCTAAGAACCGGAAATAGCACGTAGACGAATAAGGTGTCAAATTGTAGAGAATTGAATAAGCTTTCATTCGCATATAAACGCTTCCACCTCACATTGACTGAAATGAAAATATTGACAAAAAATTGCTTTTTGGGCGCCATCTTTCCAATATGGCGGCCAAAACGGCGAATATACGAAATAAAAATGTAGAAATTCAGAAAGGGCACCTCAAGATCTATAATACTGCCAATTTTCAAAAATATCAGATAACCTTCAAAAACCGCCGGAATTTAGCATATATCTTGACCATTTCCCGAAATGACGTTTGTAAATTCAGGTATGAAATGAGAAGAGAATTTTTTTGTCTACAAAATGACGTTCCAGATGTCGAAATCCGTTGAAAAACAAACGAGCTACAGCCAGTTTCTTATTGCCAGATGAAGCCCATTTTGACGCCTCCACCATCCATGCCTCCACCATATTTGCCTACAGCAGATGTCAATATTCCACCATAATTTTCCATGGTCCTTGATCGCTCAGGAATCGATTAGGACATATCTCTATATATCTTCACGAAGTTGCACACGGCCAAGCCTTTTTCGACCCTATGCCCCCAGACGGCATCTGCAAACTTTTGGACCGAAACTATCAGCGGCCATCAACCATATCCTCCCAGCGCTCGAAGTTGTCACTTTTTGCTCCAAAAAGTCATTCTACTGATTTTAAACCATGAACAGCATATACAGGGTGGTCCATCCTAGCGTAATTATCCCATAGCGGTGTTACCGTTCAAGATAAAGAGAAAGATGTAGGAGAAAAGTTATATAATTTGATGAGACCTATGACCTAAAATTATTTTTAGCTATACAGAGTGTCCCATTTTGACGGGATTAACAAAACGTCATTTTTTTAAATAGAACTCCCTATATTTTCTTGCAGTTTTGTGTTCAGCTTCTTCAACTGTCTTATGCCTGTATTTTTGTTTTTCAATTGTGTGGCAGTGCTACAAACTAAAAATTAAAAACTGAAAAAATCGCATTTTCACAGTTTGCTCAAGAAAATTGTAGCGGCCTTGCTTTTCAAAACTAAGAGATGAAACTTGACATGGTGACAGTCAAGTCATAGATCAATATCTCAATGTCGAAAAATCGCGATTTCATGATACACAAAAAACAAACTTTATAATTTTCAAAGTATCATGGCTCATTTTTTTTCCAAATGGCATGCCCCCAATTTCATAACGCTATCCGATAACTTTTTTATCCTCTTTCATTTTTACTAAGGGTACCCTACCCTTACACTTCATATTTTTCGAGATAATCGGAAATTTCCACGAAATTTGCTTATTTTTTCAATTTTTTTTTCAAAAACTGAGTCGGCCGTGATTAAAAAGAGACAAGTCAAATAGTACGCAGCTGTCAGATGGTCTAAATATTGTCGAATAAAGAAAAATGGCTCAAACGCAAAAAGAAATCAAAGTGGAATCCTGGATATCTGGATTCATACCAGAATATCATTCATATCAATCATATCTATTCATATCTATCATTCCCTCTCGCGTAAAGCGATTTTTCTGTGTTCGACAATATTCAGACTGACTAACTGACAGCTGCGTACTATTTGGCTTGTCTGTCATTCATCACGGCCGACTTAGTTCTTGAAAAAAGTTTTGAAACATTGCAAATTTCGTGAAAACTTCCGATTATCTCGAAAAATATGAAGTTCAAGTAAGGGTTGGGTACCCCTAGTAATAAAAATGAAGAGGATAAAAAAAGGTATTGGATAGCGTTATGAAATTGTGGGCATGCCATTTGAAAAAAATGAGTTATGATAATATGTACTTTGAAAATTATAAAATTTGATTTTTTTTGTGTAACATTGAATCGCAACTTTATGACATTAGAATATTGGTATTTGATTCAACTTTCACTATGTCACGTTTCATCTCTTAGTTTTGAAACGCAAGGCCGCTGCATTTTTTTAAGCAAACTCCAAAAAGGCGATTTTTTCAGTTTTCAAGTTTTAGTTGGTAACACTGCCACACAATTGGAAAACAAAAATACAGGCATAAGACAGTTGAAGAAGCTGAACACAAAAATGCAAAAAAAAAAATATAGGGTGTTGTCAGTGGGTGTTCCCCTAGGTGTTCCATTCAAACAAATTGACGTTTCGTTTATCCCGTCAAAATGGGACATATAGCCGAAAATAATTTTGGGTCGTAGGTCTCATCAAACCATATAACTTTTCTATAACATCTTCTTTTCTATTTTGAACGGTAAGGCCGCTATGGAATAATTACGCTATGATGGATCAGCCTGTATAAACTATGCGAGTTCAAAATGTTAATCCACTTGAAGAAATAAGCAAACTTTTATTCAAAAATAAACCTTGGTGTATAAATAACTTTTATTCGAAATTCGCGATTTCCAGTGTCAAGAACGGATTTCTACTATTTGTCCTTGAAAAGTACCTGTGTCATCCCGAGACAATGTATGGTGTGTAATACTCCTTGTGTGTGTGTGTGTATGTATGTGTGTAATACTTGGAAGTTTGCATTTTTTTAAAAATTTTTATTCAATACCTTGTTCATATAAACTTACCCGAGCCATAGCCTCGTTGACAATGAGGTGATGAAGAATTTTAATGGCAGATGTTGCCAAAAAATTGATGGCGTATGGGTCGCACAGCGTCATCGAGAGATCACCCAATACTTGTTCTTGTCCCCTTTTGACGTTATCCAGAAAACCCTGCAGCTCCCTGGACCGTTTTATGTCAACGTTCTTTTCACGGATGCACGCATCCAAGCACCACGTGAACTTATGACAAGGGTCGACCGAGATAATATCTTGAACTTCGAGATCATGCAGAGCCATCAGCAGTTCCGCTCTCAACGTGCAATAATGGACATTGCGAGTTCTCAAGAAAAGTGTCCTGAGAAATTGCAAGACCATGTCGTACAGCTTGACCGAGTTTCCGATCATGTGCGCCAGCTTTTGGACCACCTCTCCTTGCCTCCTGATTTTTGGAGATGGTCCGAAAAACGTCGTGCTGAGATTCGAGTGGTCAAAAAGTACGTTTTCTTTTTCGCTGATGTACTGGCTAAGTAAAGGCGAGACTTCGTCGCCAAACAGCGACTGGTTGTCCTTCCAAATTTGTCTTTTGACTTCGGTATCTGTGTCGTTGTACAATTCTCGGTCTCTGACTAGTACTTTCAAATAGCTGTCGTCAATTTGTGGAGTGTTTTTGAGAATGGCCATCACGATTGGACGTAGGGCTTTGACTTTGACTACCGGGAAACTTTTGCTAAGAAGCTCCTTCAGTCGTTTATTCCTCTGAGTTTCTTCCAATTTGCCGATGTCGTTGATGTGCGAAATTAGCTTCTCTCTCAGTTCCTGTAATCATAACGATTTATGAATTGCTGAGGTAAACAGGGGCACTTTCACCATTACCTCAACAACAGACATGTGAAAATCTAGTCGGCGAACTCCATGGAGATCAAGAAGAGGAAGCATGGGGCGTAATGAGGGCAGTAGAATTCCATTTGTTACCTAAACAAGAATATTGAAAAGAAATTTAGGTTATGTATGGGAAAACTGACCTGAAACTCTTCGATGGCTTTCAGCGGGTCTGTACAACTAGTTAGGGCTTGTTTCAGGAAATTCGGGCCGTGAATACTTAGAGCTTCCAATGGAAACTCGTTTCTGTTCGAAGACATTTTTAAAAATCAGCTGTGCATAATCGGTAGGTTGTCCAGAGTTTGTCAACAAAAATTAAATGACGGACAGACGGACGTAACGCAACACCACGGATCGCAACACGCAACATGCAACTGATGTCATTACTGTCATTTGTCAACAACCGTCAGTGATACCATCCATTATCCGAAGAAAAAGTCACTAGAATTAAGGTGGAGTGTGGACACGGTGGACACCTAGTGGACACCGGACCACACCGGACAGCGAAGAGGTGTTCCTATTTTTTCGACAGATGTCGCGCAAGTAGTTCTTCAATCCAGTGGTCACATTTTGGATTTTATTCACAATTTTAAAGTTTCAGTGTTATTATAAAGAGGTAAGTGCCTCTTTATTTATGTACACTTAGTAAAAAGTTGTTCTCGCGATCTTATGGAAGATTTCATTACATTCCACTGGAAAAGACACCCACACTTTAAAAAATGACAAACACTGTGACAGTGCAGGTAATGCCCTTTATCAATTTTGGAAACGCAAATCAAGCAAGCTCTAGATACTCACTTGACGTTTATATTTCAATATTTATGAATTTTACAATTTTTTTGATAAAAGTTCGATTTTCAACCTATAAGTACTTACTGATTTATAAAATACCCGCGCAGCGGACCTCTTTGCCTCTGTCAAGTCTCTGAAGCATGAAAGTACGGTAACTTCTCTAAAATAATTAGCCTGTTTTTCTACCGCTTTTGTATAGGTATTGCTGCTTCTCTCTTTACACTTCCATTTCATTGTAGAATAGGAAGAAAATCGTAACGCAAGAAAAACCCTTGGTTTCTGAATGCAACATTGAAAAGCTAAGCGATAAGAAGAAGAGAAAAGTACAAATTCAGCACACTCTGGAATTCCTTCAGGAATACAGTAAGGTCTTCAACAAACCCCGAAACTTGGACGCGGACGTTGACACTTTCTTCAAACAGACTTTAAGGAGTTGCGGTCCCATCGAGCTAAATTCTTTGAGTTCCTTGGTTGCTCATTCTGCTTCTCGAAGCAAAAGCGTCAAATCGTTTGAATCCTCACCCAAGAGAGCACCACCGGTAAGACGTTTTTTAAGCCCACAACTTGCGATCAGTGAATGTGTGTGACCGCATTTTGCCATAAACTTTCGGGAATCAGAAATGATGTCTTATTCTAGACACACCATGGAGCTTCATGATCATTCAACTATGGATCGTCATTTTGCCCTGCTGTCTTGGCGACAGCAAGGGAAAAATAATGGCGTTTCCTGGTTAATGACCATTGAGCTCTTCAGGGGTGTCTAGGGTAGGTATAAAGAGGTTACAGAGGCGGGTTAGTTCGGTCGTTAGAGTTTAATCCTTGCAAATTGTGATGCCGCGATGCCATTTGGCAAAATTGTTCTATGGAACAGAGTGCCTTGATTTTGAGATGTGTTACCACGATGCACGATGGCGGTCGGCGCAGACGCCGTATCAGGGTGATCGAAAATGCAAAACTCAAACTCATAAATCAAATGAGTTGGAGTCATGTAAATCACCAAGTAGAGACAGGAGACACCGTTTTATGCCTATTAAGATTAAACAAACCGCGTCTGACTGTCTTCAACCGTTTCTTAATATCCTGAATGAAGTGGTTATAGTGGAGTCGGCACGTTCGGAAAAAATCCTGTTCACTGCATTTTTGAGTAATGCAATGCCCTTAGGCACACATGTCTTTGGAACCTGTCTGAACAATTCTGTCCATCGCCGCAAGCAAAATTTTAGTTCAGATCCTGTATACAGGGTGAAGAAGAAAAACAATTGAGAAAAATTGCATCTTTTGAACGGACAAAGGTAGAATATTGCAGGGCATGTCATATGATGCGCAATTTGATGGTTGTTGAGGTACACCAAACCATTTTGAAACATTAATTACCGTTTTTGAGATATTCTAAAAGAACTGAGATCTGTCAAAAAAAACATTATCTTCATTATATCGCTTATTTTTGAAGATATCGGAATGAAATTTGGTATTTGCCTTACAAAAGACGTCATAAATGGATAACAGCTGAAGTTATTTTCTAGGCCTACTATTTTCCTAAATAAGACAGTCAACTTTTTTGGAGGGGAGCCGCCATCTTGTTTTGTGAATATCAAGCTGATGACCGAAAAAATGACTGATAGTCATTGGCCTAGTATCATATGCCATTACTCTATCATGTGAAAGATCACCTTGGAGGGACCATCATACCATTTTTGCTGAAAGAAAGATGATGCACGGATTTTATCGGATTCCTCAGAACTAGAGGATCTACTGCTAGCCATCGAGTCATTGCAAGTAATTGAACACCGCGATTATGACCCTTGATCATTCTTCAGATTGTCTACCAAGATTCATAGCCATAAGTTCAGCGGTTCGGTTTTAGCAGCTATTTAAATAAAATAGTGTCGATTTCTCATGAAAAAAAACAGAAAATCACGAGGTCTCTGGGTCATTTCTTAGGTCATTGGAAAAAGATCCTCCATGGAATTCTGATAAATTTATGCTGAATTATTAGAAAAAAGTGCATTCTTCAGGATAGGTTTTGAAAAATTGGCACAGGATGTACTCAAGTGATGTAGGGAGAACATGAAAGACTATCTTTCAGTAGGTAGAGAGCGAACAAATTGTGTGGTAGGGCAACACTAATAATGGATAGAACCTTATAAATTTTGATGCCGCAATGTATTTTAGAATAATTTCTATTCAGATTCCTTCTTAAACTTTGGGAAATGTTGGCATGATGGCGATCTATGCAGATGGCATCACAGGGTGATAAGAAATTGAAAAATTTCATCCCATCATCTAAATAGGCTGGAGGCATGAAAATCGCCAAAATGATCCATAATTTAACGATTTAACAAGACAAAAGAAACCGTTTTGAACAATTTTAAGCCGTTTCTTCAAACCTATGCTATAGAATGCACTTTTTTCTGATAATTCAGCATAAATTTATCAACATTCCGTGAAGGATCTATTTTCAATGGCCTAAAAATTGACCCAGAGACCTCGTAATTTTCTGTTTTTTGCACGAAAAGGCAACACTTCTTAATTCAAACAGCTGCTAAAACCAAACCGCTGCAACGATGCAAGAATGCAACAATTTGGAAGTCAACATCCCAAAGACAAAAATTGTGTGCTTTAGAAGAGGCGGATATATGCACTCCAATGCGGATCGTTTTCTATACAAGGATCTCCCACTTGAGGTGGTCGGTAAATTCACCTACTTGGGCATTAACTTCACCTCTTCTTCTCTCTTCCCTGACGCAGCAAAAAATGCGGTGACTGCGGGTAAATCTGCGGTGGGTGCCGTTCTGGGTATAATGGCAAAGTCTAAAGTAAACTCGTGGCAGTCGCGCATTACACTATACAACACACTGATTCTTAACTCACTGACGCATTGCCTGCCTATTTGGGGACCGCGTTACGCTGAGCTTGTTGAGAGAGTGCAAGTAACGTTTTTTAAAAGGTTGTTGTGTTTGTCCAGGAACACTCCGGATTATTTGGTGAGACTCGAGACCGGCACAGTCAAGTTAAAATGGCTTATCTTTAAATCGTGCTTAAATTTTTTGATCAGTATCGTTGCCATGCCAGATTATCGTTTGCCAAGGGTCTGCTTCAACAGACTGTTCGCACTTGAGTCTTGGCCGCAGAATGACGTTCGATACAACTGGGTTTCACAGGTAGGGGAAATTATTGGGGAGGTGGGTTTCTCTCGGTTGTGGACCAAGGTGGGACTGCGGTCTGTTGCGCTTTACAAAAATGTCATGTTAGATAAGTATCGCGAAATTTTATTTCAACAGGATCTTGACGCTCTAGCCAACTCCAGCTTTGCCATGTTCTACAGATCTTTTGGCGTTGACAGAAGTGCTTGTGGATATCTGCAGTGCAGCAGACCCATTCACATCATTCGCTTTTAGTATATTGGAAATAGAAAAAAATAGGTGCTTTGCTGGAATTAATTCAAACAAAAACGATTTTTTCACCAATGCAAGCTCACAGTCCCTTCTTCAACATATCAAAAGTCCTCAGTTTTGGGACTGCTACAAATCAGTATACAGGGTGAAAGTTTATTATTTTTCCCTACTTTTTTTTTTCTTGGAAAACTGATGACCGAAAATAACGATTTTAGGCCAGTTTGATAGGTCATAATCTTCCAATAAATATATAAAAAACATACCACCCAGCAACTGCTGCGTATCAAGTTACAGGGTGAAAACTATTTTTCATCTTCAATTTTTTTTCTTGATGGAACTGATCTAGATTGAAGCCGGTTCCAGTTCTTTCGCAAGCTTATAATGTCATACTGAACATATAGAAAGGACACATCTCTGCATCTGCTACTTTCCAATTTACAGGGTGAAAAGTCATTTTCACGTTTCAATTTTTTTCTTGGTGAATTTTGCTCACACAACAATTGCGACTGATTTTTCTGTAAACTTGAAGTTTCTTGTCAAACATATCAAAATAATACATTCCTACTACAGCTACGTTTTTATTTACAAATTTAAATGTTTGGTTGCGTTTCAAGATTTTTTGAATTTTTGATGCTATATACCCGAATATACCCAAACATTAAAATTTATAAAAAAAAACTTAGCTGTAGCAGAAATGTATTATTTTGATATGTTTGACTAGAAACTTCAAGTTTACAGAAAAATTAATCGCAATTGTTGTGTGAGCCAATTTTACCAAGAAAAAAATTGAAACGTGAAAATGACTTTTCACCCTGTAAATTTGAAATCAGCAGTTGCAGAGATGTATCCTTTTCATATGTTCAGTATGACATTATAAGCTTGCAAAAGAACTGGAACCGGCTTCAATCTAGATCAGTTTCACCAAGAAAAAAAATTAAAGATGAAAAATAGTTTTCACCCTGTAACTTGATACACAGCAATGGCTGGGTGGTATATTTTCAATATGTTTATTGGAAGACTATGGCCTATCAAACTAGCCTAAAACCGTTTTTTTCAGTTCACATTTTTTCAATAAAGGAAGGAAGTAAGGAAAAATAATAAACTTTCACCCTGTATACTAATTTGTAGCAGTCCCAGTGTTGAGGACTTTTGATATGTTGAAGAGGGAACTAAAAGCTAGCCATGGTGAAAAAATCGTTTTTGTTTGAATTAATTCCAGCAGATATTATATTTCCAATATACTATTTGTATCACAGTTGCGCCTCGCATCAAGGACTTTCGTACGGTTGCGGTTTCAAACAGTTTCTTACACTTTCAACCAGGACGAGAACTGCACACTTTGCAACATGGCTGAATCTGAGTCTGTTTCACACATCATGTTCCGTTGTCCGATGTACCGGCCTTTCAGGGGGGAGTTCATTAGCGGTTTAAATGACATCGATGGCCTCGCCTCCCTTCTAGAGCAAATCACATATCCTACAGCCAAAAAATTGTATACTGTCTTTGAGGGTATATTTAGGATGCGTTCATTTCTCATGAACGAGTAATTTTCTATTCTTTTTCTTTTCAATTTCCCTCTCTGTTGACCTGTTCTGTGAAATACCTATGTATCAATGAAACTCCTGAAAATGTATGTATAACCTGATAATGTTATTTAATTTCTTGGATTAGAACCATTTATTTGTTTATTTATTTTGTCAACGTACATTTTTTGTACACAAGACAATAAATATTTATTATTATTATTATTATTAAACCGCTGCATTTATGGCTATGAATCTTGGTGAGCAACCTAAGAAATGATCAGGGGTCATAATTGCGGTGTTAAATTACTTGCAATATGGCTCGATGGCTGGAAGTAAGTCCTCTAGCTCTGAGGAACCCGATAAAATCAGTGCGTCATGTTTCTTTCAGCAAAAATAGTATGATGGTGCATCCAAGGTGATCTTTTACAATATAGAGTAATGGCATGATACTAGCCTAATGACCATCAGTCATTTTTTCGATCATCAGCTTGATATTCACAAAACAAGATGGCGGCTCCCCCCAAAAAAGTTGACTGTCTTATTTAGGAAAATAGTAGGCTTAGAAAATAGCTGCAGCTGTTATTCATTCATGACGTCCTTTATAAAGCAAATACCAACTTTCATTCCGATATCTTCAAAAATAAGCGATATAATGAAGATATTGTTTTTTTTTGACAGATCTCAGTTTTTTTTAAATATCTCGAAAACAGTTAATAATGTATCAAAATGGTTTGGTGTACCTCAACAACCATCAAATTCAGCATCATATGACATGCCCTGCAATACTCTACCTTTGTCCGTTCAAAAGATGCAATTTTTTTCAATTGTTTTCCTTTTTCACCCTGTATACAGGATCTGAACTGAAATTTCGCTTGCGGCGATGGACAAAATTCTTCAAAAATGTGCTAAGAACATGTGTGCCAAAAGACATTGCATTACTCAAAAATGCAGCGTATAATACTGTACCGACCCCACTATTATGGTTTCATAAAAATTGAAAATTTTCAAATGATTATCGCCCACATATAGGCCAGGCGGTAGGTCATTCTGGATGGAAAAAATTCCGACCAAAGCTTTTATGGTGTCAAACTCTTCGTAAGGTCAGTAGGTATCTACCACTGAGTTTCCGCCCAAAAACGAGTTGTGCTAATTCCTCCACATCTGCCCAAAGGTAAAAGATGTCTTGAAGGTGCAAAACGACTTGTGAAACCCCAGTACTTTTTCATTTTATTTGCCTCAATGCAAACGTACAACTCTAACGCAAACATTGGAAGCATTTGTCATCATCTCTGTGCCAGTCTTACTGTTGAAAAAAAGATTTCTTTGTGCGGGTCAGATAAATCACATTTAATTGTTTTTCCACACAAGAAAACGATGGAGCAACATGTATTTTGAATGTTTCCTAATAACTTGTACTCACTGAGCCCATTTATGGCGTTAAAAATTCAATAACAGCATTTTGGAAGATGTTGCCCGCTAAGAAGAGAATAATTTTCACCCGTCTGTTCAGCAGGAGTTTTTTCAATTCTACCAAACACCGTTCTCGAAAATTTTATAGGAAATGACAAGCGGGAACTGTTTTCTAATGATATTAAATCTGGCTTAACCGCGGCACGCTTTTTGGGAGTGAAGGAAATTGATTTCTTTCGAGCGGTTCTATTTTACCCGCGTGCGGCCATGCCTACTTGACATAGACCGGACTGATTACACAAGCTTGGAAATGTACTCTCTTCCAGCTTTAAAACACGACCATCAATGATAAAATAATGTATGATTTCTTCATAAATCAATGTACAAAGTCGCAATAATAATGGTCGCGTTTTAAAGCTGGAAAAGAGTACATTTCCAAGCTCGTGTAATCAGTCCGGTCTATGTCAAGTAGGCACGGCCGCACACGGGTGAAACAGGACCTCTCGAAAAAAAAAAGGTTTTTTTAGACTTTCAAATGCGTGCCGCGGTTAAGCCAGGCACGATATCGTTAGAGAAGAGTTTGAGCTTTCCATTCCTTATAAAATTTTCGCAAACGGTGTTTGGTAAAATTGAAAAAATTGCTGCTGAACAGGCGGGTGAAAATTGTTAATTTTTTTGCTGGCAACATCTTCAAAAATGCTGTTATTGAAATTTTAATGCCATAGATGGGCTCAGTGAGTACAAGTCATTAGAAAACATCCAAAATACATGTTGCTCCATCGTTTTCTTGTGTGGAAAAACAATAAAATGTGATTTATCTGATCCGCACAAAGAAATCTTTTTTTTTCAACAGTAAGACTGGCACAGAGATGATGACAGATGCTTCCAATGTTTGCGTAAGAGTTGTACGTTTGCATTTAAGCAAATATTGCGAAAAAGTACGAAGGTTTAACAGGTCTTTTTGCACTTTTGAGGCATCCTTTACCTTCGCGCAGATGTGGAGGAATCAGCACAACTCGTTTTTGGGCGGAAACTCAGTGGTAGATAACTACTGACCTTACGAAGAGTTTGACACCATAAAAGCTTTGGTCGGGGTTTTTTCCAGATTGTAGTGATTTTACCGACATACCGCCTGGCCTAATACCCAATTCAACCAATCAGAACAACCGAATGAGACCCACGTGACTCGGTTTAAGCTATCGATTAATGCTGATGATTAATGCACACTGGGAGGTGATTAATGCGTGCTTTCCACCTAGCCCCAAGTTCGGTACACCTGCCATTTACGCATGTGCGGGTGCCAAACCGTGCTTTCCATCTACGTGTTCCTACTCGGTTCTGCGCCGTTCATTGGATCACCTAAAATTTTGTGCCACACCATGGAACATGTGCCGTCTGGTGGTATTTGTACCGTCTAGGTGGAAAGCACCCAATGCACACTAGGTAATAGCACAGGATCGAAATATTTTTGGGCCCACGAATAATATGTAATTGAAACGACTGTATTTATACTTGCTTGGACTGAAATTTTAGTACTGGTGCGTTTAAAGGGTCTTCCACTTACTAAAATACAATTTTACAACCTATTAGACTTCGTTTCAGCATTGTTTCCAGCAACGAGGCCCCTTCCTTAATCCGCGACTGTGCACTCTCCTTTCATGCGCTGTCAAGTCAACAGCAGTGACATTTAGGCCCGTATTCATATCCCACTTTTAAGCTAAAAGCGCTTTTAGTGCGATGCGCATTTAGGGGCATTTCTCATATTTTAGTGTTCAAAAATACAAATTAACGCGCAAATTAATTGCAATTAAGTACATACAATCGCTCCCAATCGCAATAATGTATTTTTGAACACTGAAATATGAGAAATGCCCCTAAATGCGCATCGCACTAAAAGCGTTTTTAGCTTAAAAGTGGGATATGAATACGGGCCTTCGTTTTTAGCTCTACCAGTCTACCGCCCATGTGAAACTACTGTGTTGTGAACTACCACTCATGGCAAGATAATTATTATTTAGCCAAGCAGAATAAGTTTGATTTAGTAGTGAGCTTCACAAGTGTATTCACTTATTAGAAAGAAGAAAAAACAAACATTTTTACCCTTCTCTTGAAATTGATTTTTTTTTTCAACAAGGCATGCTTTGAAATTGACAGTTCAATACAATGATACATTGGACCTACTATTTCTACTAGTAGTCTATTTGGGCGATAATCTGCTAAATTCAACTCGTGCTTTGTGTTTTATTCGAGTTGAATGTTTTTTTTTTTTTTTTCAAGTTTATTTAAGCGCGTCAGCAGCAAGGCTATTGGCGCTGTCTGAATAGTAAGTATTTACAGTTTATGTACAATAGTAGTCTGTATGTTTACATGTATTACATCAGAGCAATGATTTAGATATTATAGCCGTGTGTATAGCCCAATTTCTTTCAAGAAGTTCATGAGTTCGTCATGCTTCTTGTCCGGATAGGATGTCTTGAAGTTCAGCTGGTAGTTGATATTTTCTTCTTGTTTCTTCCAACTCTGCACATTCCAGCAGGATATGCTTGACAGTAAGCAGCTGTTGGCAAGTGCCCATTTCACATTGTGGTGGTTCCTCTTGAGACAGGATGTGTCTGTGAGTCGTGAGGGTGTGTCCGATGCGAAGTCTTCTGAGGATGACCTTGTCTTTTCGAGGAAGTTCTTTGAAGTCCCGGGGAGTAACGGATTCTTCTATGTCATGTAATTGGGATGTTCGTCCAGGTCTCCAGTGTTGATGCCATTTCTGTATCATGATGTTCTTGATTTCGTTTTTAGTAGCTGTCAAGTCTTCTGCTGTGCTGTTCGGCTGGGTTGTTGTCCATGGTGCTGGCGTGTTGTGTTGGTGTGTTGTTGGATATTGGATTGGTGGATGAAAGCGGCGTAGTTTTTCATATATGGGGAGTGGTATGCGTGGTTTATTAGGTATCTGTGATATGTGAGGTGGGAATAGCAATGTTGTTGTGGGATTTCCTATACCAGAGATCCGGGCTGCATACTGAAGCATGAGTCTATCTCTTCTGAGGAACAGTGGTGGCTCGTTTGCTTCGCGCTGGAGTGATGCTACTGGGCTAGTTCTGAAGGCGCCTAATGCCACTCGAAGTGCAGTATTCTGGATAACGTCGAGGGTCTTCAGTATGGAATAGGAGGCTGTTGAGTACACGATTGAGCCGTAGTCGATCTTGGAGCGTATCATGGATCTATAGATTTTTAGCAGTGTTTCTTCTTGGGCTCCCCAGTGATGGCTTGACAGCACTTTCATGAGGTTTATATTTTTAGCACACTCTGTCTTTACATGGCTTATGTGCGATGTCCATTTAAGTTTGGAGTCAAAAATCAGTCCAAGAAATCGATGGCTTTCTACAACTGGTAAGCAAGCATCATTGATTTTAAGTGGTGGAAGGGGCTTCGGTTTTCTCCGGCGGGAGAATCTCATCACTTTTGTTTTAGTTTCGGAAAATTTGAAACCTACTCCTTTTGACCAACTCACGACGTCGTTTAGGGAGTTTTGTAGCATTTGATGGACAGTATTGATGTTTTTCCCACGGCTAAAAATCACCAGATCATCAGCGAATAGAGATGCTTGGACTGGTGTTTGGATATTGGAGCTAACCTCGTTCATGGCGATCAAGAACAATGTGGTACTTATAACAGATCCCTGTGGGACCCCATTTTCGAATCGGTATGTTCGGGAGAATTTTCCATTGACTTTAACTTTGTATGTCCTCAGGTTTAAAAAGTTATGTATGAAGCCAAACATACTTCCTCCAATATGCCATTTATGGATGGTTTTCATGATGTTGTATCGCCATGTGGTGCAAATGCTTTTTCTATGTCGAAGAATGTTGCTACCATTTCTTGATCATTCCTGAACGCTTCGATTATTTCGGTTTGGAATTTAATCAGGCTGTCCAAGGTGGAGCGTTTGGGTCTGAAACCATTTTGGATGTTTGTTAGCAAGTCATGGGTTTCCAGATGCCACAGAAGTCTCTTGTTGATGATTTTTTCTAGTAGTTTACACATCGTACAAGTTAAAGAAATTGGTCTATAAGCATTTGGGTCTGTTTTGGATTTTCCAGGTTTTGGTATAGGCAGAACAATAGAAGTTAAATGTTTTAAATTCCTCAAACAAACTATCAATCACTCGAAAAGTAGACCCGATATTATCTTGGACAAAATCCCTCGACTTTATCTCGGGATTTTAGTCAGATAATATCGGGTCTACTTTTCTCTCGTGACTGACAGTTGTTTTCGGGCTAAAACAAACACTAAGCACTTGTTATATTACTATTGATCATTGATTTTTTCAAGATATTCGGATGAAATTTGATATACATATACGCAAAGAGTGACGTGGAAATGCATTGCGATGTGTTGCCACTGTCTCCGCCTACTATTTTCGAAAATAAGACAAACAATATTTTTTTAATAACCGCCATTTTGAATTAGCCCATTATTGGATAAGCGGCAAATCGAGTTGTACTATACGGTACGTTCACTCCTACCGTGATTCTAGTCGGTTGTGAGATTTTTTTTCAAGTTTCCAAATGTGAAAAATAGAAAATCCTTAAAACTTTGCGGTTGGCTGCTCTGGCGATATTCGGCACCTTGATTCGGCACAATAATCCACGGCGATACACGGAGTCGTCCTGACCGCTTTTGAAACACATTTTTTGCGCATTTCCTCAATAGATAGACGGAACGCGGGACGTGATGTTTGACGCTTTTTTCCATTTTATTGGAAAGTGTCAAAAATATGTTTAGCCGCTTAGAGCTAGTTCAACTTTTCGATGCTTCAACTAAATAATATATAAGCCCTTTTTTCAAAAAGGGGCCCTATATGCAATCATCAACCCTTTCGCCTCTTCCAGTCGAAAAGACACGCCAAGCCCTGAAGATGTTATTAGCAATAAAGAAGGATTGCCGCGGCGCACAGTGGGACGAGTGGCTACATTGACTGGACAAAAGTATTCCGATCCAATTTTCAAATTCAGAGCAGGTTCGAATCCTGGCGTCGGAATTTTATTTTTCAAAATTTTGTCGAAGGAGCTTGCTCAAGTGTTATACTTTTTTTCAAAGTTGTTTTTATGAGCTACAATACCACGAAGTTTCATTTAATTATGATCAGTTATGTAGAAATTATCTGGTGTTTCGATTTGAACACGCATGGCCATGAAAAAATAGTTTAGGCAGTAACTGGCAGCCAATTTTTTGTCCACATGATCAGGAAGGATCGATCTGTTCAGTAAAACAAGAAAATCATTGGAAACTCGTGGAAGTTTTTTATAACAAGCTTCCAAAGTTTGACAAACATTTTCTGAACGTGAGTCATAAAGTTAATGTGGACCAGAAAGAGTGAAATATACATGAGCTTCTGATGAATAAGACCAAATTACCTTTGTAATGGACGTCCATTTCATGAAATGAAGCCACTTTTCAAAAATGTATTACAGTTTTTGAGCTGAGATCGTCAAAATTTCAATGAACCCAATTTCTGAATAAATGGTACATCAATGTTTACTGATCTGTTAGAGTCATTGCATTTGTTTCAGTACCTGTCTATCATGATTTATAATACACTACAGGTATTGGGAATTGAACCAAAAGAATATATATCAAATCCAAGTGTCTTGCATTTCTTGACTTTTGTCCAGCTAGAATGATGATTTGGCCCACTGTGCGGCGGTCTGTCATGGGTAGAATGTTCGTGTAAAAAGTTTAATAAACCGAATTTCAAAAACCCAGTCGCCTAAAGTTGCGTATTGGACCGAAATAGAGCATGTGCCTGACAGCACAGGTTGACAGTTCGATATTTTTGATACAAGATTGACGTTTCACATAACCTCTCTATAGTGATGGGAATTTCGGCTTCTTTTGTGTAACAGTGACAAACTATTCCTGTGACAGTCGCGGAAACAAAAATGGAGTCCTAAAGATGGGTATATTGTGGTATAACGAGGGGTTGACCGCAGCGAGAATTTGTACAAAAGAGTTCCTCTCTTGGAAAGAGTTCCCCCGACTTCCTCTGAATTCCTCTTGACTTCCCATGACTTCCTTCGACTTTCTCCTGACTTCCTTCGACTTTCCCGGAATTCCTCTGACTTCCTCCTGACTTCCTTGGACTTCCTACTCCCTCCTGACTTCCTCGGACTTCCTCCGACTTCCTACTGACTTCCTCTTGATTTCCCCAGCCATTCAATAGCTTTTTACTTATCTGCTCTTATTTTTGGTCAAGAGGTTTGGTTACTGCGCCTAGCTAGCGATTAGAGGTGTTTGGGAGTATAGCATTGGTATTCAAAATGATGATTTATTCAGCGCCAGATGGGGTAGGTATACAGGGTTGTCCAGTTTTTTATACATCAATCTAGAGAGATGATAAAGAATAAAAAATGAAGGGGACTCTCCTAAAAAAAACAGTAGTGCACCAACAACGGAGAAACAGTCCTTCAAAGTTGGACAAAAAATCGTTTTTTAGCTCAACTTTTGAACCGTTCAACCGATTTTGTTCAAATTTGAGCCAAATTTTACTTAAGCGAGTCTCTATCGAACGATGATAATAGAGACTACCCCTCTTTTTGTCTTCTAATTTTTTACTTTCTCGAAAATCTTGAAAAATTGTTTATTTTTGCAATCTATGTTCAATCTGAAAGAAAAAAATTACTCTTGCAAAATTTTGATAAGAGGCTTCGTTTTGAGATATCTGGGTTTGGAACTTTGAAAAACATCTCGAAATCCTCACTTCAAGAGCCTAAAACGGAGCGGTGGTGGCCGAGTGGTTCAGGTGTAGGCGCGCCAAGCCAGTCGTGCTCTACCGCGCGGGTTCAAATCCCGCCTCGTCCATGGATATTTTGTGTTCCGAAAAATTGCTCCGACCTTACTATGCCATATCTGCACCTGTCTGACTACAGCGGTTACAGAAAAAATGGATTTCTGACTACAGAGTTGAGTGCTATCAGAGTACTGAGGCCTCACATAGTTAAAAGTAGGCAATTTAAGTATGAATCAAACGTGTTCCAAAAACCCACCGAATGTCCCGTCGACGCTAATAACCTCGTAGTTAATGCGTCGTAAAACATTAAAAAAAAGAGCCTGAAAATTTTGTTCCTTGAAAACTTATTGCTTATCAGCAAAAATGATGGTTTATCAACTTAAAACACCTGCAGAACTTATTTTGGTTGAGAAATTATAAGTTTTCTTGAATTTTGATTTTCAGGCACTTGAAAGTGGCGTTTGCATGATATTTTCCGAAATTTCTGACTCAAATATTGAAAAAAACGAAGCCTCTTATTCAAATTTTGCGAGGGTAGTTTTCTCTTTAAAATTGAACATAGAACTCAAAAATACGAACAATTTTGGAAAATTTTCAAGGGTGTGAAAAATTAGGGGGCAAAAGGAGACGTGCCCCTATTATCTACGATCTGGATAATTTTGATGAATTGCGTTACTATCGTTCGATAGACACTCGATTAAGTAAACTTTGGTTCAAATTTGAACAGAACCGGTTGAACGGTTCAAAACTTATGCTATAAAAACAATTTCTCATTTCCAACTTTGAAGGGCTATATCTCCATTATTATGCTCTTCGAAATTTTTGTTTTTGAGAATGTCTTCTTAATTTTTGATTCTCTATCATCTCTCAAAATTGATGTATCAAAATTTGGACCACCCTGTATACAGGTGTCCCGGAATAAGGGTTACAAAATTCACAGGGAAATAGAAAATTTGAAAATTTAGGGGACCTACATGTTCCCAATTCATGGGATCGCTTCTAAGGGTCCCTCCGACCCACATCTCGATGGACCGGCTATTGTTTGTATACCTCCGGCTTCCGGCACAGTAAAGCACTTTCTCACTGACGCCAACACGACGGTGATGTTTTATATTTTGTTGCGCATGTGCATGTCGCGGCGCATGCGTATATCAATTGAGACTTCCTCAGACTTTCTCCTGACTTCCTCAGACTTCCTCCCGACTTCCTTGGACTTCCTCTTGACTTCCTTAGACTTCCTCTGACTTCCTCGGACGTCCTCCTGACTTCCTCCGACTTCCTCTTGACTTCCTCCGACTTCCCCCAGACTTCCTCCGACTTCCCTCGGACTTCCTCTGGCTTGTACAAAAGATTTCCCCAGTGGTCAACCCCTCGTGGTATAATGTTATTTTCACGAGTATTTACTTGTTATTATGCAATTTTCTTGAGTTATGAAGTTCTCCAAGAATCAACCAAGAAAAGTCAACCAAGAATTTTTTAAGGCACAAATCAATAACAAAACAACTATAACATCAACATTCCATAATCATTATTGCATAATGATATTACACATTCCTATTATTCAAGATTTTGGCCCCTAAATGATACCAAAAAAGGGTCAAGACAAACGCTAAAATAATAAAAATTTGGTGCTTTTCTCATTGGGACTTAGCATGCATAAGAAGACAGAGGGTACATTTGCCAAAGATAATGCGACGCAGAAATTTTTTGCAGTTTTTCACTGTAATGTAATGGAAGCAAAAATAAAAAGGACACGGGGCCAATGCCAAATTTGCTTTAGGAATGTTCACTTTTTTCCGACTCAAATGCACAAAAGAAAAGGGGCCAACAATTATTATTTTACAAAAAAAAGGGACAAAAATTTGGCCCCGCCGATGTAAGTGGGGGGGGGGCTAGGGGGCGATCGCCCCCTGGCCCCCTGTCAAGTCCGCCCTTGTTGAAACTGTGGGAGAAAGTCCCTGGGAGTTTCATGCAATCCGTAGTACACCGATCTAACAAGAGTTGCCTAAAACCGTGTAAAATCGGTTCTCGCCTACCTACCTTGGGGTGAATAAGGGCAATGTTCCGTAGAACAATTTTGATGGGTTGCATCGCGGTATTAAAATTTGCAAGGTTCATCCAATTTATGTCGCTTAACCGCGCAGCTAGGTGTTGAGGGTGATTCAAAAAATCACCGATTCTTTGTCCAGCGTTTTGATCACTTGGTCGATTTTTCTTGCCGCTGGATATTTTGCAAAATGCACAACAAAAATTTCCCTGCGCTATACAGTAGGAAATCAGTTTCCGATGCTTACACCGGCCGATACACTCTGTAGAATTGATGGAATCTAAATTTCGAATTATTTTTCAGACTCCTAAGCCCACCAGATCGTCCACATTATTACTAAAAGCGAAGAAGAAGCAGAACGAGAATCAGCAGCGAAAGAAAAAGTCTCTTTTTACTAAACTCGATAAGAATCTACCTCAGCCAGTAGATTTACGGGACATCAAACAACCAGTTGAAGCAGCTGCTGGAGGCGCTACAGACGAATTTGAAGTCTTTTACTCGCCCAGCAGTCATACCATAAAAAGTTCAGAAACTTCTCTGCACTCTTTTTCAGAAGGATCAAATCAACCAGCGTCTCAACAACTTTCAAACAATAACCAAAATCAACCAGAAATTATGGCGGAAGAGACCACCACTGAACTAACCTCTGAGTTTCCCGACACTACTACTGCAGGTGAAACGACTGAAGGTGAAACCGAAGGCGATGATGACGAAATGAAAGAAGTCGATAGCATCATAAAGCAAGCTGCGCAAGAACTTGACCAGGTCGCTGAGCAAAATCAGGAACTTTTTGGAGACATGGTAAATTTAGCCGTTATTTCAAGAAATGGACAAAACAAAATGAGTTACGACCTACAAAAAGAATTACGTTGATTTAAATAAATCTTTCAACCGATGGTATATACCTAATCAAGTTTCTTAAAGCAGAAAAAAAATTGAAGCTTTGAGTCTCAATAGAGAATTCTAGCGCGGTTTTCTTTTTAATAAAATACCTAATATTTTAATTTTTACTCAATTTTTGAATTATGAGCTGTCCCGCTTGGACTTAAATTGGCTCATATTTGCAGGGAGAGAGTGCTGAAGGCGAAGAGAGGCCACCTGATGTGGCCGGCGATGCCGGTTCGTTTTTCACTTTCGATCCCGCGATAGACTCTGCCGTTCTCCGTGAACTGGAGGAAGCCGAGAAACAAGCAAAAGACACCGCCAAAGTCATTTACGAACTGAAAACTAGGGTAATGCAACTGCTTACAAAAGACAAACACACCGAACAAGAAGCAAGAGAGCTCGAAGAGAAAAATCAGGAGCTGAAAGCTGCGATGTTGTTGTTTGAAGAAAAAACCAAGCGCATTCAGTTCCTGATAGCTCAGTCGAACTTGTTCGAAAACATGATCCAACCAAGCACGCCTTTACAAGTGAAGCACACCGAAGATGCTTTGCCCAAAGTGCTGGTGTGCGGTATGACCGAAGAAAACATCCCTAAAATCATAGTGTGCGAGGACAATAGACACCGCAAGAAGACTTACTGCGCTGGTAAACCTCCAGGAGAAAAATGTCAGCCACCACCAAGAAGTCCAATGGTAAAGGAGTTTTTGTTTTCAGATTGTTTTATACATCCATGTGTTTCACAAAATGCTGAGCACTTTTGTCTAAAGAGGGTTTTCTGGTATTCATTTTTTGAAACCCGTGTGCAACTTATTGAATCTAGAGCTGTTTTTTAACCATGCAGCGTTTTGAACTGTATTCGAAATATTTTGAAACATGAAAATATTCCACGTTGCAACGGTGACATCATGAATGCAGCCGATTGATGTTGGTTTGAAATCAAATGTAAACATAGTTACCGTGGTAATGGTAATTTCAAAACTGAAATTTCTTACGAGTTATTTGAAAAAACAAAAGTTCAAAGCATTGTGAAACATTCTCTCCATATTGATTTACAGACATGCGTTCCGAAAATTGCTCAAAGATTAAACGAAAGCTACTGCATGCAAGAAAAGCTGGCGACCGAAAATGCCGATTTGGAAGGCAACAGGTATCAGTTGCAGACGGATTTGCTGATGAAGGACCAAACTATCGAGTTTTTGCAAAGGCAGCTCTGCACGCTGCAGACCGACATGAGAATGATTTGCAAGGAGAACTGTGTCTTGAACGAAAAAATTCAACAGGTTTGCAACACAACGCAAAGCGGAGGAAAGCCTTAAAGTGGATGAAACGGTTTTGTAGATTATTGTTCGTGGGCAGCAGATTCCGCCGCCAGAAATGGATATGAGTGGTAAGCCTGTGAGGAGGAAGCAGCCTTGTGGAAAGGGCAAGGGAACGTGTCCTGCCGATATCGAAGGTCGATTGGTCGAGTACCAAGAAACTACAAAAGCATTAGTACGTATCTAGATCAAACATGTTTTAATATAGCAACGCACAAAATTAAGGGGACACTTTTTTTGAATTCCCTCAAAAAGAAATCAATCAGTCGGCAGATTTTCTCGATATTTTACATAAAGAAGACTGAAAGGGTGTTCCTGAAGACCTTGAAGTCGCAGATTTCTGTAATTTAGCATTACAGGATGACAAGACTTAGAATGACCTTTTGTACCAGAATTAACTTTGCAATGAATTGTGTTTTGTAAACCCCATTTTTCACTGCGTTTTTGCAAAAGCTAGGTATCTAGGTATCTAGGTAGGTAGGTATCTCAATATAAAGGCGACAGTTTACAAGTTATTCAGAGACAACTGGAAGTTCAGGACAGCGCTCTTTGGTTGGTCCTTGAAAAGCCGTTCATTAAAATTTTCGGAAATTTTTTGTATGTTATCCTACATTGAATTCTGCTTCTTCCGAATTTATTTCGGGTTAAAACTTATTTTAACTGGACTATCTAGTATTGGAACTCATTTCTACCCAAAACCTGCGGAAGACCCTATTGCTACTATCGTTTCCACCTGTTGATGTCACTTGCACATAACGTTAACGTTTTATCCTATGTGTGGAGCACAATAAATTATTGTTTCAGTGCAAGGGGTACGAACCTAACTCAAGAGAATAATGAAAAATCCTGTGTCAGAAAAAATGTTACTTACATTTTTGTAAATGGCTTTCTCCCAGTTCACGAAGCCAAAACTGCAGTAAAATACCGACTTCATTGTACGTTGTAAATTTTCCGTAGGCTTTTGACACAAACATGCATATGGACTATATCGGAGATATTTATTGTTCGGTATGGTATCACGATCAGCAGTGCAATTTTAAGTACATGTCCATGGATTGAAATCATGCAGGAGAACTACAGAGGGTATGAATCATTCATTCGGGTAATTTTAAATGAGCGACTCCTTCTTTGCAGCCTTCGGACGATCTCTCGAATGTGTTTGATAATTTAGCAAAAATGGTTTTGGTATCGTCTTAGACCGTGCAACTCTATCATCTTGCGGACTAGCTCTTGGTTGGTTTGAGGAGTTGAAGAAGACACTTCAAGCTTGCTCCTCCAAAAAATGTTGAGAAAATCTGTTGACGGGGTCGTCTCTACGTCAATACTTGAAAAAGTGTAACGCTAATTTTGTCCGCCAGTATAGTTTTCTACATCTAAACCTGGTCACTTTTCTTTGCCCAACGTTTGTTAAAGTTTTGATTGAGAATGAGGTTTAATAGGAAAAACAACTTGTCGACATGGAAAGCGACGTCAAGGCGATGCAGACAGAGCTTCAGACTGTTCAAAACGAACGGGACCACTTGGAACAACACCGCAAAGTCATCATATGTCCCATGCCTCCGTGTCACCCGCCTTGTTCTCCCTGTTCTCCGTGTTCTCCATGCCCTCCATGTCTTCCGTGTCTGCCGTCTTGTGACCAACAGCTGCGAGAATCCAAAGAGAAATACGATCAACTTCAAGATGACTTCAAAGGCAAAGTTGTTGAAGTTTCTGGACTGAGAACCGACAACGAGAGGTTGAAGCAAATCGTCAAAAATGCGGAAGAAGGCAAAAAGACCGCAGAAGAAAAAGTTCGCGAGTTGGAACGTCTTCTGAAAGAATATAATAGCAAACTTGGCAAGGTATGTGGATTTCCTGCCACACTCCAGTCGTGATTCGAACGACATGGCTAGACAAGCTACGAGCCTCCATCAGGCTGCTCGTGGTAAATTTCGATGGCTTTTCAGAGGACCGCGTGAAAATACCCTCGACTCTTCCGACTTCAATCGATAAGCCCTATGTCGCACTTAGCCATTTCGTTAGTGTCAGTGTATTTAAGCGAGTAGTTATCCAAATGTATATGAAATCTTTCAGAATGTAGGATCAAAAGAAGCACTCCTGGAAATGGAACAGCAACTGACAGTGGCGAAGCAAAGGTTTAGGGAAGCACAAGATGAACTTGAAGAGCTGCGCGCCTTCATCGCCGACCAGCAAAGCCAGTTGGATGACTACAGAAATAAGTATTTGGAAGCTCAGCAAATGGTCGAAGAGCAAAGAAGGCAGATTGATATTTTAGAACTCGATGCAAACCGAATCAACGACCAAGTCAACCTTGAGATCCAAAGGGTCAAGAACCAGTTCCAGGAGAAGCTGCAGGAGCTCATGCCGCTGCCCGATTTGCTAAAAGCCACTCAAATGAAACTTCAAGAAGCGCAACAAATGCACTTGTTGGCCGAGAGAAACAACGAGGCTCTGGCTCGCGACCTTCAGCTATACAAGGAGCAGGTGGCGGCCATCACCGAAGAGTTGGAACGCATGAGAGGTAACGCACAACTAGGTGCCGGTGAAAAGGAAGGTCTTATGAAAGAGCTGGAAGATCTGAGGAACAAAGTGGAAGAACTGGAAGAAGAAAACTTCCGACTGAAACGTGAACTAGAGAAAATGACCGAACTGGCGGAGGAAGCCGAGCGAAAAGTGCAAGAGAAGTTGCACGAAATCGCCCAGCTGACGGCCCAGCTGGAAACGGTGCGCGAAGAATCGGCCAGGCAAGTGGCGAGAAACAAGGAACGCTGCGAGACGGTGCGTAGGTCGATGCAGAACCAGATTTCAGATTTGGAAAGGCAACTGGCTCAGAGCCGAGCTCAAGCGAGGGCGGCTCAGAAGGACCGCGACGAAATCAGGCAGAAGATGCAGGCCCAAATCAACAATTTGCACGAGAACTTTGAGGATGCTCAGATGCGGATAAGAAATCTTCAAGGCCATGTTAATTTCCTGAAGGACTCCTACAATACCGTGTGTCCCGCACCGGGAGATACGGATAACGTTTCTGATCACCAAGATCCCTGCTTCTGCGGCGTCGAGTATTGATCATTTCTAAAATTACTGGCTTGTAACATTTCGGCAATAAATTCGAAAGTGAATAATTTTTACGTTCTCTTCAATCTAGAATGTATTTCATTTTTTTTTAGTTATTTAAGCTAAAAGTGCATTCAGAGGTGCGCTTTTAGGGGCAACCTATTCATTTTTGAGTGTTCAAAATTACATATTACAATGGGGTGTTATATCGAAAAAATTTAGTGATTTTTATTGAGTACTCCGATTGTTTTTGATCTAATTAACCATTTCATGTGCCTAATACGCACGTTAATTTCTCCTCTAATTTTGTAGAAAAAAATTCTTTCTCATAAATTCGTTCATGACGTCACTCGGTGAACCTCGCGCGCAAACCTACCGTGACCCACTTTGCCGACATTTTAGCGTCGTCAAATTTGAATCACGTTTTGTCAATTTTGACGTGCAATTCAAAACTTCAAATCACATGACATTTGTTGTCTGGATTAGAAACGACTGCACTAGTGAGAACAATTTTTAAAAAACGTCCTTTGAGTGGCTTTGAGGAAGGCAACCATGACGGCCGCCAGGCTAGGTATAGGTTAGCGCCGCAGATCAATGAGAGGTTTTGGCAGCATTCCTGAATTTTTCTGTGGGCATCCCAGCACCAGCAGGGTTTGTGTCTTGATGAATCAGTTGGATCAAATCACGTTGATATTGGTCTCAGGGAACTTTATCCGGTGTAAATAATTAAGTAGGTAGGTATAGTTATACCTTTCAATACATTACTCACTTACCACTTAGTATTTCCAGAACAGCGAAGTCGGCCAGGCCGCTGCAAAACGGCCATTATAGTCGATGAGCCAGGAGCCAAAAATCACGATTTTGGTTTCCACCCTGGGGACTTGACGTGTCATACCTTTTTGGATTCTCCACAACACCAGCATGAAAATAAGCCATGATACGTTTTTGTATCGAGTAGCTTAAGACAGCCATCTTGGAAAAACCGCGCCAAATATGTAGTTCTTGTGGTTTGTATTTTTTTCTCATCAACAGCACCTCCAATGGGAAAAATGAAGCTGAATAAAATTAAACAACAAAATTTACTATAAATATCGTTTAGCACCGTTTTCTGACAGGTCTCGTTACTCCAAATATGACAGTTCATAGTTTAGCTATGGCGAATTTCTTTATTTAACAGTTTCAAGTACACCCGATGATATTTATACAAACCGAACTTCACGTCATTGTCTTTCTAGCGTACTTTACTGGGAATGCTGCTCTTAGCGGCATTTTGATGTCCGTCTGTCCATCGGTCTAACTGCCCGTCTTATCAATTAATCGCTCCTCAACGAGAGGACCTAGCGAGAATCGACTTCTTGTGTGTAACATGTATTCACCGGAGAATTGAATCAGGAAAAAAATAATTTCTCAAACCGTCGCCATCTTGATCCGCAATGTCAAATTTTCTCAAAAGTGATCCGATTTTCATGAAACTTGAAATACACACATGTTTTATATTCAAAAATATGATTTCAATGTTTTCTTTTTGATCCGCCGCCATTTTGTCCGCCATGTTGAAATTGGTAAAACTTGTCCGATTTTGATGAAAATTGGAACCTAGTCGTGTCTTGTGTACGCATCGATGGTTTTCATGTTAGTTCTACGATTTGCGCCATATTGATGTGCCACATGGAAATTAATCTCCAGCTGTCACAAAATCAATTTATTAAAATATTTTCTGAACAAGGGGTTTCCGATGTGACTGAAAAACTTGTTGATAGAAATCGGTTTTTGTTAGCTCTTTTTCACAAGTAGGAACTCCTTTAAAGAAAAATGTACGGGAAATGCTATGAAATTTTCGAAATCTGCAAAAAAAAATTGAAAATTCTTGAATTTTTCTTTGAAAATCTGGAAACCAGATAGCAACGCCTATAACTATTAATTCAAGAAAGTCGTATAGTGAATTTGAACTTTCTATTTTTCAAAAAAAGGTACTAGAAATGGTTTCTACTAATGGGGTACTTGCCCAATGTTTTTTTTAATTGGCTCAATCGATAGTATGGGTGACAATCCAATTGTCAAAAATGTAACCAATAAAGAAGGGTTCTTTCAGCAATTTCCATCAATAAGGCTATGATTAGATGAAAATTGCACTAGTGTAATTTCCGGTACGGAATAGCTATTTAGGATACGAGTGTTAAAAGTGACAGGTATTATTTTGTGAGCGGGGACGCTTGCGAAACGAGCATTAGCGAGTAGAGCAACCCCGCGAACAAAATAAGACACTTTTAACGCGTGTATCGTACAGGATTTTATCTACAATGGTCTTTGAAATGTTTGGTAAATGTCAGAATTTATTAAAAATATGACAGGAATGCGCAGAATCATCATTTTTTCACGTTGCCCATGACGACGTGCTAAAAGTGACGGGTATTATTTAACGCTTGGAGATAATAGCTATTTACGATACGAGTGTTAAAAGTGACAGGTATTATTTTGTGAGCGGGGACGCTTGCGAAACGAGCATTAGCGAGTAGAGCAACCCCGCGAACAAAATAAGACACTTTTAACGCGTGTATCGTACAGGATTTTATCTACAATGGTCTTTGAAATGTTTGGTAAATGTCAGAATTTATTGAAAATATGACAGGAATGCGCAGAATCATCATTTTTTCACGTCGCCCATGACGACGTGCTAAAAGTGACGGGTATTATTTAACGCTTGTAGATAAATACAATTATGGGGGATGAAAATGGAAAATCGTTTCGTTCGAATTGTCATGCCAAATACATCTCGAGACTTCGTAATTACAGGAAATTTTTGGCTTTCAATAATTCGTGCTTGTTGGATACAGAAATGACCACTCGCGCTTCGAGCTCGTGATCATTCCAGTTACCAACAGGCACTCATATTTTACAGCTCAAAAATTTCCGGTAATTACTCAGTCTCTTGTTGTATTATATATGAAAATATTGTACGCAAATTTTTTCTTCTCTCAAATTCCCAAAATTGCGGCCGTAGTGCCTGTTTTGAAAATATATTTGTGACGTCATAAATATACTAAAAACTAAACAAACAGCACTGTTGGGTTGAAAGCTCAAAAAACTGTTAGAGTGGCATCACAATATTTGAAAAATACAGACATACAAATTTCAGTGTAGTTTTCGTACAGTTACCAACCCTTTGAAAAAAAAATCGAAAAAAAAATCTTCTCAACCAATGGATATATTTTCTGGAAATTTTTAGGAAATGCTTTTTATTACTCTTGTTGATGATTAAAAGTATTTCCAGTCAAATCCGTTTCACTGGCAAGTACCCCATTCATTTTTTCATGTTCACTGGAAAACCATTTTTGGTACCTTTTTTTTGAAAATAGAAAGTTCAAATTTGGTATGCGACTTTCTTGAATGAAGATGTATAGACGTTGCTACCTGGTTTTCAAATTTTTGTTCAAATTTCGAAAATTTAATAGCATTTTCCGTACATTTTTTCTGGAGAAGTTTCTACTTGTAGAAAAGAACTAACAAAAACTGATTTCTATCCATCAAGTTTTCCAGTCACATCGGAAACCCCTTGTTCAGGAAATATTTGATTAAACTGATTTTGTGACAGCTGGAGATTAATTTCCATGTGGCACGTCAATATGGCGCTAATCGTGAAACAAACATAAAAACCATCAATGCATACACGAGACACGACTAGGTTCCAATTTTCATCAAAATCGGACCAGTTTTACCAATTTCAACATGGCGGACAAAATGGCGGCGGATCAAAAATAAAACATTGAAATCATTCTTTTGAATATAAAACATGCGTGTATTTCAAGTTTCATGAAAATCGGATCACTTTTGAGAAAATTTGACATTGCGGATCAAGATGGCGACGGTTTGAGAAATTCTTTTTTTCCTAATTCAATTCCCCGGTGAATACATGTTACACACAAGAAGTCGATTCTCGCTAGGTGTTCTCGTTCAGGAGCAATTAATTGATAAGACGGACAGTTAGACCGATGGACAGACGGACAGGCGGACATCAAAATGCCGCTAAGAGCAGCATTTCTAGTGAAGTACGCTAGAAAGACAATGACGTGAAGTTCGGTTTGTATAAATATCATCGGGTGTACTTAAAAATGTTGAATAAAGAAATTTGCCATAGCTAAACTATGAACTGTCATATTTGGAGTAACGAGACCTGTCAGAAAACGGTGCCAAACGATATTTATGGTAAATTTTGTTGTTTAATTCTATTCAGCGTCATTTTTCCCATTGGAGGTGCCGTTGATAAGAAAAAAAATACAAACCACAAGAACTACATATTTGGCGCGGTTTTTCCAAGATGGCGGTCTTAAGCTACTCGATACAAAAACGTATCATGGCTTATTTTCATGCTGGTGTTGTGGGGAATCCAAAAAGGTATGACACGTCAAGTCCCCAAGGTGGAAACCATTCGAGTCCCCTGGCTCAACGACTATTAGCGGTAAACTCCCTGGGTGGAATGAATTTGTTTTTGATTTATGCAAACATTTCAGCCTTTCTAACTCCACCTCCTGCTCCAGGAGTACACGATAGGGGGGTATTGGGAATATTCGAATGCTTTTCAAGAACCTAATTTTAACGTGATTGACATCAGAAAATTGCACCCACATTTCAACACAAAACACTTCAAAACTGACACAGAAGTTCCCTTATTTTCGCAAATTTTATCTGTATTTTCACCATCCGTGACGGGCCAACCCTAGCCCCAGCGTGGCTGGTGTTGCTGAATGTTGATGATGATTGCTTGCGGTTAAGGCAGCAGTCACACTGGAGTCATCACCACCCACCACCACCCACTACCACCAAGCAAAATAATCCGCCCTGGTCTCACTGAGCCACCGTTAACCACCGTGTCCCCCTCCTGAATTTGACATAATCCTGTTTTATATAATCCGTACTACAATTCTGTAGCGAAAGTTGCCTAAAACCACGATTTTAGGCAACATTCGCTACATCAGTGTACTGCGGAATGTATTTCATACTCCCAGGGACTTTTCTCACACGATTCAAGAATAGCGGCCCAGCTTATGACAAGATTGACAAGTTCTCTGATTGCAATGATTTCGTCTGATGACTCAGAAACCGACGAAATTGTAGCTTTATAACACATCTCGAAAAAAATCCGTAAAAAACGCCGGAACATGTAGGTGCGTCAAATGTTTCTCGATAGAGAACAACTAGGAGAATTTCATCAATTAGTGCCGCAGCTTGTTGATGATGAAGAACAATTTTACAGTTATTACCGTATGAACAAGAAATGTTACAATTTGTTAGTGACAAAAGTGAAACCTTTGTTCTCTTCGGGACATACACATTGTATGTTGTATGTATGCATATGCACAAAATGTTTGTTCTGCATGCGCATCAAGATGCGTATTGTTAACCACCGACCACTGACCACCACTTTGGAAATTTCAAACACATGGCCACCGGTGGTCACTGGGCGGTGGTAATAAGAGGTGGCTGCAGTGTGACCAGCATCATTACATTGCGTGCGTTTGATTTTTGGTTGATGGTAGTGGGTGGTGGTGGGTGGCTCAGTGTGACTGCTGCCTTCACTTCACTTTTTTCTTGGGATCAGCTGTTTGACAGGCTGACACGCTGGGATGTTCGGAGTTCACCACGTTCCAGATTCTGTACGATGTCTAGCAAAAAATTCTACCGCGTCACTTGGCGCCATCTGTTACGCACTCTGGTACCTGTAAGAGTAGCTATACCTGTAAGGAGTAGCTATACCTGTAAGCGTGACGTCACGCGAAATTTTCTTCTTTTTTTATTCGGGGCCTAAATGAAAGCAAAAAATCAAATAAAAAAAAACGTGAGCTCTACGAAGGCTAAAAAATCATGTTTTTTCTGATAAAACCGGTTTAAACACGTCTCTATCAAAATTTCATACTAATTTTTGGAATTAGAATCTGCGATTTGGTCAGAAATGATACCAAACATGTCAAAAAAAGTGTTGGTTACGGTTTACCATAAGACTTGTGATAACTCGCACCTCGGCCCCTTCACAGCCGTTTGGTACGCCACTGTTGCATGACTTTCTGGAAACTTATTGCATTGTGTTCCTCGACCTTAATAATATATAGTCCATTGAAAAAAGTATAGAAAAAAGCAACGATATCAAAAATGGTAATTTTTTGGACATTCGACCTCTTAGGGAGCACGCCAGTCGCTTGTCCCATCGGGGCACCACTTCTTAAAAGTTACCTGTAAGCACTTACTACTCACGTGCAAAAGCGTTTTGCATCGGAATGAAATGCAAGGTTGGTCCTGATATGTGCCGCTAACGTCCGTACTATTGTAAAGATATGGCTTATCAAAAGATTCGACAAAATACAATAATCATACCCGATAACTTCGAAACGGAGAGGGTTAGAAACATTTTAAAGTTAGCCTTGGGGCTATTCTGTGCCTTGGGCTATGTTCATTTGGTGGTGAAACACCTGTATACCTACCTACGTGAAATTTATACCTGGTAAAAGCCCTGGTAATGGCCATTCATTCGTAAACATTATTCCATCCATCATTCGCGAATCAAAAACATCAAAAAAAAATCTTCATTGAAAAAATTCTTTCAGGTTTTATTTCAGTTAGGTCCTGCCTAACCATTCAAAGAACTTCGATAAGTACTTCTTAGATAAATTCGGCGTTTTTCAAATAGAAACAAGAATGGGCTGTCAGGTATGCTGGGGGGCCAAAATACCTACCTAAACTAAAAATATTGATGAACTCATACGCTTGTGCTTGATAGGCTGCTAATGCACCGCCGATGTCGGGGAACCTTCAAATGAAGAGTGGAGGCGGCAGCAGAAGACTTAGCGGCCAAAGAAAGAGTTCATGTTGTGCCAAAATCCAGAATCAGAACCAGAACGAGCAAGCAGAGCAATTTACCGAAGTGGAAGTATTAGTACGTACCTACCGAAATGGATTCATACATTTTGACAATAAACTAATGGGGCAAGTGAAAGTAGAAAATTATTAAGGAAGTCCTAAAAACCTCGAAGGAAACCTGTAAAATTATGAACAATATGGAAATCTTAATAATAATTCTAGCCCATAGAAAGTGAGAATAAGACGTTCGGGCCATCAACTCATTGGTCGCATCCTCGGTCACATCTCTTTTTTTTATATCGGCAAATCTAGATAATTTTGATACATTTTAGAAATCTCCATGCGCTTCATGTCCTCCATCTCTATGCCCACCCTGTCCTCCATGTCCACCCTGTCGTCCATGCCCCCCCTCTTGTAAAGAAGAATTAAGTGAAGCTGGAAAGAACTACGATCAGCTCCAAGTCGACTTCAAGGGGAAAATAACCGAAATCGGGGTGATGCGAATTGAGCAAGAAAAACTCAAGCAACTCATCCAAGATGCAGAAGATGCCAAAAAGGAAGCCGAAGACAAAGCCAAGGAACTAGAACGCATCGTTAAAGAATTCGATGATAAATTTGGTGGGGTAAGTCTCACCATCTCGACATGTCTACTTGAGTCTGAAACAGGTCTAAAACAAATCAAAATTCTGAACTATTCCAGGCGGAGGGCGGTGGCGTCTTAGAATTTCAACAGCAGTTGGCAGTTGCCAAGGAAAGGTATGATGAAGTGCAAGCTGAGCTTATGGATATGTCTCGCGCGATGTTGGCCGCTCTGGACGAATTCAAAGAATGGATGAACAAGTGTATGGAAGCACAGCAGATCGTGGAGGAGCAGAAGAGACGTATTGATATTTTGGAGCTGAATTCAGTCAGGGTAAACGAGCAAGTAAGTCACGACATTCAAATACTCAAGAGCCAGTTCGCGGACAAGTTGCTCGAATTGACGCCGTTGCCGGATGTATTGCAAGTGGCCAAGCGGAGGCTTCAAGAAGCTCAACAAAGGCAATTACTGGCCGAACAAAACAATGAAGAATTACAATCTCAGCTCGAGACGTACAAGGACCAACTGGCTGCTCTCACTGAGGAGTTGGAACAGATGAAGAATAATTTAGAACAAGGCGTTGGCGAAAAGGAAGCTCTTTTAAAAGAAATCTCGGACTTGAAGGCAAAAATCGCACAGCTCGAAGTAGATAACATCCAAATTAAAAGTGAACTAGATGCTATGACGGTGAAAGCCGAAGAAGCCGAAGGAAGGCTCCAGGACAATATACTGAAAGTTGATCAGTTGACAGCCGAGCTGGAAAAACTGCGGGAAGACTCGGCAGACAAATTGGCGAGAATCAAGGAACGCTGCGATATGATACGAAACAACATGGTGAACCAAGTTGGAGATTTAGAGCGACAGCTGGTCGTAAGCCGAGCTCAGACTAGTACGGCACAGAAGGACCGCGATGAAATCAGACAGAAGCTGCAGGACCAAGTCGATATTTTGCAAAACAGTTTTGAGGACGCCCAAATGCGCATAAGAAATGTGCAAGGGCATGTCAACTTTTTCAAGGACTCCTTCAATACTGTGTGTTCCATACCAGAGAACTCGGATGAAGTTCAACAAGATCCCTGCCGTTGTGGTTGCAAGTCTTAACATGAGCTATGAATGGTATATTCTGCTCCTGTGGAATATTAGCGTGTAACATTTTTAAGCAATAAATTCAAAACCTGGAGAGAATAAATGTGGTGACTTTCCTTTGCCAGAAATGCGAGTCTGGCTTATATGGAAAATATAACCAGGGGAGCTGAGAGAGTTGGGTGGGAAGAGTACAAAAATTGCCCATTTTCCAGCCTGAAACAATAGTTCGCGGTTTTTTATCCATGCGTGTCAAGTTACCTGTACAGGTGTTCACATTAAGATTGACCCCCCCACTAGCCGGCTAATCCCCGAACCAACTTTAAAAATAAAACCTGATTGTTGAAGGATGTTTGCTGAATTTTTCAAATTTGCCCATATAATTTTTCTAGGTCCATAATATACAGGGTGTCGCAAAAAAATACTATTGTTACGATATCTTTCGCGTACGGGTTCGAATATAATCAAGACGATCTTTTAAAACACACACTGTTCATTTCTGCGTACTACAATAACTACACGCCAACAATTATCTACTTGGAATTATATCGCAGCTACTTCGCTTCTTTCGCACTTGTTACCACTTCGCATTCCAATTCAATACTGCTCTGGGCTGCCGGCTGATCCCCTTATATAAGGCCTCCGAATAGTGTTCCCGAACTTTCTGTCTACTTCCAGCAAATTCCATCGTGGCCCGGCATATGCGGTTTCTAGACCATTCCTGAATAATCGCACACATTATCCGTATAATTCTGCCGGGTTCTGGAACGGCGCCTCCGCCAAAATGAACAGATGTGCCCTGATCAGGCGTTGGAGTTTCCATTCAGTTTCACGTACACGAACGCTCTGGAATGCACCAGATCGCTCCACACTTCTACACTGCGATCTAATGGATGGAAGAATCCAGAAAGATCGAGTGTTCACCAATATGTACGGGATCGCCGCTCGTAACACTATGTTTTATCACATTCACAATAGGGTAGTGACCACCATCGAAAAATATAAAAAAAAATCGTACTAATCGAATGTAGAGCCTTAATAACAAGCTACGCTTCGTGAAAATTCGAAAAAAAAAGTTCCAAGTGTCTCAAAATATGCCTTGAAAGTGGCTACTTTTGCGAACGATTTCAAATCTACCGAGCTGTAAGGCGGGCTGTGACGTTTCAATCTTTTGATAGTAGTGGGGATGACCCCACCTCCGTTGCCTATGTGTCAGTGTTGATGTTGACGTTTGCCAGCATAACATAACCATTAAAGTCTGATGTAGTTTTGAAATATTCATAAATCATGAAAGATTTTACCAACTTTCCATATTTTCAAGCTAAACAACTCAACAACACGAGTCACCGCACAGATACACAAAGCGTTAACAATATAACAATCAGCTGTTATGATGAGCGTTGACGGGTTGACGCTAGTGTTTTTTGTAGTAAGTTCTGTAATGTTGTCAAGCCTGCTTCTCCGCCTATGAAAGATTGTGACGTCATCGCCCCAAATTTGAAATGATCGAAAACTTTCATAATTTTGTTTTACCAAGAAAACTTACGAAAAAAAATCTGTCAACTATATAGCGTCACTTATCAAGAAGTGAACTTTGAAAAAAAAAAAAATCGGTCACTACCCTATTATTCAAAAAATGCAATGCAAAATTGAAGTAATTTTCTTGCAATAATGGAGCTTTGTGTGCTTTTACAGAAGCAGATTCGGTGATCGCCGCTGGGAAGTCGTTTTTTGCTCTCGTAAATTATCTTTTTTTTTTTTTCAATAACCGCGATTTTTTCGCCTCTATGAGCTGGCGCCCCGAGCGATCGCCCGTCTCGCTCTACCCTAAGGCCGCTACTGGGGATAATGGTGGCCCTACATTGAGCATCAAATGCTCCAGCTTTCTTTGCAGCAGAATTCTGATTGGATGGGCAAAACTTTTTGAATTTTGCCCATCCAATCAGAATTCTGCTGCAAAGAAAGCTGCAGCATTTGATGCTCAAGCAAACACTCAACGAGCAATTTGCAGGCGAAAATTTTGCCGGAAAAAAGGCGTAATCATCTTTTTTGAGTAGGTAGGTACTTTTCAGGTAGTAGGTACCACTGAGTTGCAATAAATAACGATAATGTCACGTGCAGCGCAAGTATGTCAAGCAGAGTTGTATAAGCGGACGGATGAGAACACCTATAGTAAGAGTAGTCGGGTAGTCGAAAGACAGTGAGTGGTCAACAGAGAGTGCGGAGTTAAGGTGCTAAGGTCCAGGAACCAGCCCCGGCCTAGCATCCCATAGTACGAATGTCAGACCATGTGTTTGTATAAGTAGGTATAGGACTAGAGTTGAGGATTGTACATATTATGTAAATATACCTACCATGAATGTAAATCGAGATGTAAATGAACCATGTGATATAGACCTATGCCTCTTCATCTGAGTCTACGTACGCCCCCAACATAGTAAGATTTTCAACCCCGCGATAAGGGCAAAACCCTTACCGTGACAATAATAAGTACGGTGGTTCGTCATTTAAAAAGAAATAGAGTATCATTGCATCAATATCTATGTCCAGATCAGGGTTGGATCGATCCAGAAACAGGTTCATGATCCAGTAGGTATACAGTCGCCAGCCACGACTGCTTGTAGGCCGGAGGTTAGTGGCTAAAAATCGAATGAACCCTGCACTCTTAGTGATAAAAGCACGAACATTGTTAGGATGACACAAGGGATGACACAAAATATCGTGCTCTTTCGATATTTTCGATTGAGAATGAGCGCCTGGCGGAATTTTTTTTCTCGAGGCGTTGAAACTTTCAAGTGCTGGAGCTCCTCTACGAAACCACTTTTGAATATCGTTAATACTTATACGAACTCGTTGTACCTAATAAAGACGAAACGTATAACTCTGTCATAATAAACTTCAACAGCATCAGCCGCCATGTCGCTATCATTATTTATTGTTGAAAAATTAAAGTATTCGGCAAGTGCGAATTTGATTCCATTTTTTTTTCACCTACAAGAACATGAAAAATTGGATGTCGTTTCTCACATTTCCGCATCAGCTGATTCCATTTTTTTTTAAATTATAATCTACAGGGTGGTCCAGGTTATAGTAGCAATAATTCACCATTCGATGGTCCATCAAAAACTAGGTCGACATGCAAGATTTGATTTTTTTCTAAACGCTTCCTAAGAGAGATACCGCCCTTCAAAGTTCGGTTTTTAAAATCTTCTTTTTGCAATAACTCTCAAGTCATCAAAGCGATTTTGACCAAATTTGGTACAAATACTTACGAAATAAATACCCATCACTTGACGTAAATAACTTTTGTCAAAATTGTCCAGTGGCGTAGATACGGGGAAGTTGTTTTACTTTTCACGCCCTATTCTCTACGCCACTGGATATTTTTAAAAAACTATAGTTTTTTCAAATTCCTTGTTCAATTTAGAAAAAAAAGTTACTCTTGTGAAATTTTGATTAGAGGCTAAATTTTCGAGATATTTGGGTTTTAAACTTTGAAAAACATCTCGAAATCGCCACTGTCCAGAGCCCAAATTGTTTTTTCCTGGAAACGCCTCGTTTTTTAGCAAAAAATGGCAGTAAATCAACTTAAACGACCTATCGTGGGTTCCACAAAAAAGATAATACGAGATTAGCTGATTCGCGATTTTGTTTGTCAATTTCTAGCTGAGTGATCAATGAAAATGCTGGTTTATCCCTCAATAATGAAAAGATGATGGGTCTAGTACAGATTTCAGGCCTTTTTTGGGGTAATTCGCCTAGCATTCAGCAGAAAAAAGTTCAGTTAATCTGCAATCAGCCTTGATCGCTGATCATCTTTTTTGTGGAACTGACGGCTAGAAAACTTATTCCAGTTGAGGAATCATGAGTTTTCTTTGATTTTAATTTTTAGGCCTTCGAAAGTCGCGATTTCGAAGCGTTTTCCAAAGTTTCAAACTCAAATATCTCGGAAATGAAGCCTCTAATCAAAATTTTACAAGAGTAACTTTGTTCTTTGAATTGAACAAGGAATTCAAAAAAAGTATATTTTTTCAAAAATATCCAGTGGCGTAGAAAATGGGGTGAGAGAAGTTGAACAATCTCCCGGTATCTACGCCACTGGACAATTTTAAAAAAAGTTATCTGCGTCAATGACGGGTATTTATTTCATAAGTATTTGTACCAAATTTGGTAAAAATCGCTTCGATAACTTGAGAGTTATTGCAAAAAGATGGTTTTAAAAGCTTTAGTCCATCCGCTAGGTACTATTCTGTATTTTTTTAGAGGTCGAAAAGGTTTTTTTTGGAATTCCAATCAGTAAAGGTCCACAGAATCAGATTTTTTTGGTGGCAACGCTCAAAAGTGGTGCAGTCACCCTGTGCACCCCCATGGGGGCCAGCCCCCAGTTGATCGAATTTCAGTTCTGTAACTCGAAGGATCGACACAGAATCACCACAAATTAAGGATGTCATGAAAAAACTCTTTCAAAAGTCATCCACAATGAAGATACAGCCCTTCAAGTTTCAAAAAAGGCGATTTCCGTAGAGGTACAATTTCCACAATTTTCAACCGATTTTGCTGAAAATTTGGCTAGGCCCCTCTGTAACAAGCATCTAGAAGGGGGAATTTTATTTTCTGGATTAATTGTCCAGTGGCGGAGCAACTGGAAATTTTGACATAATGCCGTCCCCCCTCATTTCTCAAGTCCCTAGTCAACTTTGGACCCTGGAACTTTCACTATGTATCAAATACATTGTTCAGCTACGATGTTCCCAAAAAAAAAACAAAAAAATTCAACACAATTTTTTATATAAAAAAAATACTAGGATATTCAGCTAAAAAAAATGAAAGCAAATCCCCCTCTTCTATATTCAACAATAAACCCAGAAACCAGCTCTGATTTCAATTTTTTTGGGAACATCGTAGCTGAACAATATATTCGATACATAGTGAAAGTTTCCGAGTCCAAAGTTGACCAGGGATTTGAGAAATGAGGAGGGACGTCATTATGTCCAAATTTCCAGTTGCTCCGCCACTGGACAATTAATCCAGAAAATGAAATTCCCCCTTCTAGATGCTTGTTACAGAGGGGCCTAGCCAAATTTTCAGCAAAATCGGTTGAAAATTGTGGAAATTGTACCTCCACGAAAATCGCCTTTTTTCAAACTTGAAGGGCTGTATCTTTATTGTGGATGACTTTTGAGGAAGTTTTTTCATGACATCCCTAATTTTTTGTAATTCTGTGTCGATCCTCCGAGTTACAGAACTGAAATTCGATCAACTGGGGGCTGGCCCCCATGGGGGTGCACAGGGTGACCGCACCACTTTTGAGCGTTGCCACCAAAAAAATCTGATTGTGTGGACCTTAACTGATTGCAATTCCAAAAAAAACCTTTTCGACCTCTAAAAAAATACAGAATAGTACCTAGCGGATGGACTACTTAGGAAGCATTTTGGAGAAAAATTAAATTATGCATGTCGACCTAGTTTTTGATGGACCATCGAATGGTGAGTTATTGCTACTATAACCTGGACCACCCTGTATATTTCCTTTTTTAGGGCCCGGCCGTTTTAATAAGTCGAACAAAATGAGATGCATTCTGGGTATATTGGTGCAGTCAGTCATCGGCCGGTAAAACTACGTCAAGTTGACATGGACAGAAAATGATTGTACGATGGTTTGGGGTTTGCCTCGTAGAACAGGCAAAACAATTTTTTGGGGGAAATTGGCAATTGTTTGACATTTTCAAGCTCGTGAGTTGTCAACTTGGCAACTGAATTTCTTTATCAATCTATCAAATCCCCAACTCCCGCCAACTCGAACCTGAACCATGGCAACGTCTCTACTGTACCGACCGATGACTGACTGTACCAATCATGTACCAATATACCCATAATGCACTTATTAAAACGGTCCATAATATGTACTGTAAGAGCACTGTATTACATGCATCAAAATTTTCGGAACTCCAAAGAATGTGACATAGACATGAAGGAGCCCTTACGTAGTACGGTTGCGGCCATTATAAAGTGGACGACAGTGTCAACGAGTTGGCTTGCTGTCATGCGGCGCCGGCGTTCCGGCCAGAATCCAAAAAAATCTGTCAACTGTCGTCCACTTTAAAAAGGCCGCAACGGTACATTCAAGGGGTACATTCACCTCTCGATTCACCAGGAAGCCAGGAGCCAAGCCTCTTATTCTATTAGGCCATAACTGCAATGAAACAAGAGCTTGTCGTTTTTTTTTAATGACAAAAATTTTGATGCATGCAATATTTTGCTCCTGACGGTACAATGTTGTTTACAAATATCTGCAGTAATCACAACACTTGGTTTTCTGGTGCGTGTACAAAGTCGGCCATTCCAGCTCATTCCATTTATGAAGTTGGAATTGCGATGGTCCTATTTTTAGGAGAATGCTAGGCAAAAAAGTGATTTTTATTGCTCAGTTCAACAGCGGCTTCTACAACAGGTATCTCCGATAAAGTTCATGATAAAGTCATACGTTTCATCTTAGGTATATATATAATCATGGTATCATGGTATAATGATATCAAAAAGTCGTTTCGTAGGAGCTCGAGTACTTTCAAATTTCAAGGGCCCCCTTGCCCTCCTCCGAGAAAAAATCTGCGTGCATGATTTTCGTGCTTTTGTGTGCTTTTGTCACCAAGTGCAGGGTCCATGTCACTATCCTCTGGAGTTCTGGACTATTGCTCTTCGCAGAGCAACATGAGAGCAATCCTCCCTGAGAGCAACCATGGATGAGAGCAACCAAGCAAAGACGGTTTTACAACCAAGCTTCAACAATTTATAAACACTACAATGCGAAAATCCCCGGAAACTGGATCATATATTCATATCGCAAAAGTCATCACCTATCATCAAATTCTGAAACATCAAAATGTCTGTGTAAACTTCGTACCATTTAAGAAAACCTCTTCCAGGTATCATCAAACACCATAACTAGTTCGACAAGTTGAGATTGAAATCGTACATAGTAGAAGAAATTCTGAACACTTTAAATCTAAAACAACAATGGGATGCCATGTTCGTCAAAAGTTGCCCTGGCACTGAACTTCTCACCAATTATTTGCACTTTATAGGCTGCTAATACTCGAGGAAACCAGGCGGGCGTCGAAAATGGAAATAAATACGGAAGGAGAAAACCTTGCGGCCCAGGAAAATCTTTGTGCCCTGCTGCTATACAGAATCGACTGAAAGAATATCAGGAAACTAACAACACATTAGTACGTACCTTCTACCAATTCTACCGAAAATACTGCATAAAGAACTTGAACCTACCTGCACTGTTTTAGTTGTTGTTGACTATTTTGCACTTATTTTTTTTAACTTTTTTTTTATAGGAACAGCAACTTGTGGTTATGGAGAGTGACGTCAAAACCATTCTAACAGAAATTCAAGCAGTTCAAGACGAACGTGAGCACTTAAGGCAACACCAACACGTAATCCTATGTGCTACGCCCGTATCTCCTCCGCCTCCCGTCCCATGTTCTCCATGTATCCCATGCCCTCCGTGTCCAGCACTAGTGTGCTGCAGCCAAGACTTGAGGCGTACCAGAGAAAAACATCATCAGCTTCTGCACGAGTTTCAGGGGAGGCTTGTGGAAACCGGCATACTACAAATCGACACTGATAAATTGAAGCAAAACCTTAAAGATGCTGAAGAAGCTAAAAAAGCAGCCGAAGACAAAGTCAAAGAACTGCTACAGTCTTTAAACAATTATAAAAGCCAGTTTGGCGTGGTACGTCGTGTCCCTCAGATTATATTCCCTCATTATAATACAGGAGACCTCAAACCGCTGTCATTAAAGTTAAGAGCATGATCTTTTGATCTTTTTCATGACTAGCTGTGTAGCAATAAATCTGTTCAAAATAATTCAGTTTTCAAGGTACCTACTTCAAGTTGAGGTTGGTGGGTGGTGGAAGTCATTTTTTTCAATACCTACCTAAAAGGCAAACAACAAGTAATACTAACTAAAAACATTAGGTAGGTAGGTAGGTACCTACCTGTCGGTTGTATACCTCATACCTATTCCCTATAATATATACGTTATTGAGGCAGATATATTTCCGTTTTATTGTCGCTGTAAGAAAATATGACCTCACAATTTTTTTTCGATGATTTAGTTTCTTCTTGGAATAAGAGAAGGAACTGCCCTTTGAATTATTAATGGCATAGGTTTGAGGTAACCCTGTATAAGTCTTCATCTATACTGTACCTACATTATGAATCACATCCACTTACACGGTATAAATACCTATCTTTTCAGGATGGATTAGAGAAAGTGTCAGAATTTGAACAGGAACTAGAGTTAGCTAAGCTAAGACTTAGAATAGCAGAGGAACAACTTGAGGATATGCAAGAACTTGCTGCAGATCAACAAAAACAGATAAATGACTACAAAGACAAGTGCCAGTTGTCACAAGAGATTGCGGAAGAACAGAAAACACAGATTGAGGTTTTGGAGCAGGATGCAGACAAAATAAACGACCAGGTTAGCGCTGAAATTGAAAGGCTCAAGGCCGAGTTCGAGGAGAAGCTAGCAGAGTTCAAGCCTTTGGCTGACGAACTAAGGGATGCTCAATTAGCGATACAAGATTCTGAGAAAGCCTACGTGTTGGCCCTAAAGAACAACGAAAATTTAACTCGTGAAGTTCAGTCGTTGGCGGATCAAATTGCCGCTGCCACTGACGAGTTGGAACGAATGAAGGCCAATTCGATAATGGGAGAAGGCGACCGAGAAGCTTTGTTACGAGATATCGAAGAACTAAAAAAACAAGTCGAAGAAATCGAAGCAGAAGGCGTTCAACTCAGAGAAGATTTGGAAAGGATGACGGAAGCCGCAGAGGAAGCCGACAAGACGGCTCAAGAGAAGTTGCAAGAAATTGCTCAGCTGACGACCGAGTTGAAAGACGTCCGCGAAGAATCGGCCAGACAAGTGACGAGGAGCAAGGAGCTGTGCGATGTGGCACGTCGATCGTTGCGGCAACGGATTGCGGATTTGGAACAGCAGCTGGCCCAGAGCCGAACTCAAGCTTGCAGGGCCCAAAGAGATCGAGATGAAATCAGGGCGAGGATGCAGACGCAAATCGATAACTTGCGCGAAAACTCGGTGGCTGCTCAAATGCGGATAGAAAACCTGCAAGTGCAGATCAAGTACTTGGAAAAATCTCACAAAAATATGTATCCTGAACAAGGCGATGCGAAAAAATGCGAGGTTGATCCTTGCTTCTGCGGCGTCCAGTTGCAATAATAATAATACCTAATATTCCAACTTGCATGCACACGTAACATCTTTCAGCAGTAAATTATACCTGAGAAGAACTTCTTCATTTTTATATTTTATATCGCTCTGCTTTTTCTATTGTAAGTACCTATCTACATCTTTCATTTTATAGTGAAGTTGTGAAATTTCAACCGAAACTTAAATGGCAGGTAGACAGTGTTCGCAAACTGACCTAGGCTGAATTACAGCGAATTTCACGAGGAATCTCATCAAACCGTTCATGAGTTGTTAATCATGCATGTTCAAAGAACGAGAAAATGAACTTTGAAAACCTGTATATTTCTCAGAAAGCGAGTGGGGGGGCGGGCGGGGCAAAACGCGCCGCAAAAGCGTCAGCGATGCCTTGAGGCGTATTGTACTCGACGCCATCGTGAACCATCACTGGTGGAATGTCTCCACACTGCCTTCTAGAGTTGATGTTTTTCCAGAAGGTTGACGGATTATGGACGATGTCCCTCTCGATACGGATGAGGTAGCTCTTATAGCTGATGTCGATTTCACGCTTGAGAAGCCCACGCAACTCCCTAAATAGTCGTAGCGGTACACCAAATTATTCTGCACTTCTAACGATTTCGATTATTTTCGGCACAGATGATCATTGGACCTATTCAAGCGTTTTGACCCGCAGCACCACCAAATTTGCCCCTCAGGAATGGAGGGGTGGGGGTATCTTCAGAATTTGAAGCTCCAGGTCTAGTATGGTCCAATGAAGACCCACAAAGGCAAGTGAGTAGTCATTTCCGAATGATTTTCATCCTCTGATGTCGATTCTGACGTGAAAAATGAGTTGCGCAATCATTTGACAAAGATAATTGGTAATAATAAGAGATAAAGATGAAATCAAGTGGTCATCTATTGAGCTCTGTGGGAACTTGTTTTTTGTGATAAATACATGAAACGTGGTGTGACTGTTCATTATTACTTGCTTCCCAAATATGGAGGGAGCACCACGCGTTCCGACGGATGACGTCGCGACGGAACTCGCGACGGAATATCAAAAAACAGTGGTCGCCATTTCCAGAACAGTCGATAGGAATATTATAATTTCTTTGATTTCTTCCATCAAACCATATGCTTTCAAGATTCAATAACATATTTCTGTCGATTTGGGGGAACGGTGGGCTACGCTACCAGTGGTAAACCAGGTGCCTGTAAGGGGAACTGTGAGGTTTCTTCACCCCCAAATTTCCGCGGTCAACATCTTCGGATAAAACCGAGGATAAAACTAACTATTTTGAAGTCTGTGCATACGAATATGTTATCTGGTTAACATTTCTCGTGTTTCGTCCTTCTTAGGACTCCTCAGTATGTTTATACAGATCTAGCGATCAAATGAAAGGCACTCAGAAAGGTACTTTTGATTACTGTAAAAAAAGTGATCTTTATTGTTGTACCATATTAGGTACATTACATACTCGGTTACATAACTCTTACAAACTAAACTATAAATTATTATGACGATTAATCGCCTGTTAATATATCGATGCCACCGTACTGAAAAAAAGAAATCGCTTTGTATGAGACCGTATGAAATGATTGAACCATTATTGTTTATTTGTTGTTTTTATCCTTATCGGCATTTCTTATGTCATAGGAGTTTGCTGAATTTGATTCCCAAATATCACAAGCTGAGAAACTTTGTTTCTGTAGCACAAAGCACTGTGCCGGGAATCGAATTCAAGAATTCAAGTTGTTGATATTGGTGCTTTTTTCGGACGTATTTACTTCATTCATATCCGAGACTTTATTCATACCCTAACACTAGAATCACAGAAATTGCATTTACTTCTTTTTTACCCATTTCAAACAAAACGGTATTCCAGAATCGGTTACTTTACTAGGTAGTCTGAATGATCTCGCGCGGTTGCGAAATCTGTATAAACCATACTGAGGAGTCCCTAGAAGGACGAAACATGGAGAATGTTGACCAGATGACATAATTATTCGTATGGACAAACTTGAAAATAGTTTTATCCGAAGATGTTGACCGTGGAAATTTGGGGGTAAAGAAACCTCACAGCTCCCTCTAGCAGACACCTGACTCACCACTGGTAGCCCACCGTTTCCCCAAGTCGACAGAAATATGTTATTGAATCTCGAAAGCATATGGTTTGATGAAAGAAATCAAATAAACTATGATAATATATCGACTATTTTGGAAATGACGACCACTATGTTTTTTGACATTGCGTCGCGACGTCATGCGTCGGAACGCGTGGTGCTCCCTCCATATTTGGAAAGTAAGTAATAATGAACAGCCCTACCAAGTTTCATGTATTTATCACAAAAAATCAAGTTCCTACAGAGTTCAGTAAATGACCACTTGATTTCATCTTTATCTCTTATTATTACCAATTATCTTTGTCAAATGACTGCGCAACTCATTTTTCACGTGAGAATCGACATCAGCGGATGAAAATCATTCGGAAATGACTACTCACTTGCCTTTGTGGGTGCTCATTCGACCATACCAGACCTGGAGCTTCAAATTCTCAAGATACCCCCACCCCTCCGTTCCTGAGGGGCAAATTTGGTGGTGCTGCGGGTCAAAACGCTTGAATAGGTCCAATGATCATCTGTGCCGAAAATAATCGAAATCGTTAGAAGTGCAGAACTTGGACGATTTTAGGCCCGTACCGCGACGACTAAAAGCGAGCCAGGTCAGCATCATTCCCACTCCTCAAAAACCCCCTCCACGCCCTGTCCTTCCGTCTAATGCAAGAGATAATTCTGCCGTTAAATCATGGTGGATATTTGCGGGTTGGCTGCCTCTTCAAAGGTATGTGCTTATCAAACAAGGTATACAGTTTGGAATAAAAAGCCTCAACAGCAGTGTCAACGTCCTTCAATCCGCAAAGAAAAGTCCAATCGACCAAAGCGAGATCGGAGTAAAGCGCAGCATAGTTACCCCTTCTGAAGTTGAGCTCACCCTTGCCTCACTCTTCTGAAGAACTAAGTCAACAGTTGGGAGAGTTACTTGAAACTGTTTGATGCCGTTGTTTTGCCCACACTTAATTACTGTGTGAGTGTATGGGGATTAAGGTACCTAAGTAATTTGGATACGGTGCAAGGTTTTTTCCTCAAAGGTTGTAACTTTTTGCAGAGAACTACAGCAAATTACCTACTTCGCCTAGAATTTAACGTACCAAAACTAGCTCTTTTTGCCATCAGGGACTCACTCAACATCTTATTGAAAATCGAAAAAATGAAACACAACAGATTGCCCCTTAAAGCTCTAAACCGCTTAAAACATCTAGACACCAGCAACACCAACAAAGCAAAATACAATTGGTACACACAATTGAAGCAGGTTTTAAAGGAGAATGGGATTGAACAGATCGCTATCTTAGACCTCGATGCTGAAAAAATTAATGTAATTCTGAAGACTATCGAGACAAAACAGAGAATAGATGACGAAAATAACATGCTGCTATCAGTCAATTTCACAGACTACAAACACCTTTCAAACTTGGGCGTCAATTTCATATACAGTTTTCCACATTATCTCAGAATTTTTGTACTTCAATCCACCTTTCCCATGCGAGAAATTACTTGCGCGCATACCTGTGAGCGCAGATTCCCGCTAGTTCATTCGGCTTCTAGAGACCGCCAGTTGTATCCTCACAGGTATGCGTGATGTTCTGATGGGAAACGTGGATTAAGAACAGCTAAAACAGACTCCTGTACTTTGTACGTAAATCGAATTTCAAACAAAATTATGTCAAGTGACGAGTGCCCAAGCTGCTGTATGAAAAGTAAAGAAACACTCTCCCATATTATTTACGAATGTCCTATCTACTCCGAATTCAGGGACAACCGGCAACTGAGCCTCTCTCAGGATATTCACCAGCTGATTTCTCGAACCGATTTACGTCTGTGGAAATATTTATATAACTTCATGGGGAATGTTTTTAGGATCAGGGCAATAATTAACGAAATATGAATATTTTAATTTTTATTCCAACTCTATTGCTGAATTCGTTCTGTATAAAATTGTGTCTTATTTACTATTTGTCGTCAATATGTATTTGGTTTAATTTTCTTTTTCTGGTAACTACCACACTTTGGATTTTCTTTTGGTGTGTAACCTTGTTATTGGACGTCAAGTCCATAAAAAACAATAAATCTATTTATTTATTCATTTATTTATTTTATTTAAAACCCGCTCTTCAAATAAAACCGGGAACCTTGTTCATGGATGGGGCATAGAGGGCTACCACACCATATAACTCCTTTTATCCTACTGGGACTCGTTTCCGAGTTTCGGCACGCACCTCGGTACACTTTTATTATTCGAACGTTGAAGACTATTCCCGAACATTCCAGAACATACTGGAACATTCTGGAATGTTGTGGAATGATCTCGAATACTCTCGAATGTTCTGGACTGCTCTAGACATTTCTAGAGAGCGAAAAACTTCCAGCCCCTGTACCTATCTTCAAAAGCACGCCCTTTAGGTAAAAACAGAAACCTTCTTCACCGATGGGGGATATAGGGCTACCACACCATATAACTCCTTTCATCCTAGCGGGACTCGTTTCTGAGTTTTAACGGCACAAAGATTTGGCACTTTCTCTTATTATATACAAGAGGTATATACAAAAAAAGGTTCCACCAAATCAATATATATTAATTTGGTGGAACCTTTTTTTCTGATCACAAATATATATGACACTTATGATTTATTTTGACAAGTAACTTGTTGGAAAAATAATAAAATAGGCAGTCAAATAATTTTGTGTTGCGGCAAGATGGCTTTGGTTTCCACAGTTCACTTGAAAAAAAGTTGTTCTCGCAGCATTTTTTCTGCAGAATTCAACTTTGCATGGATAAATGGTGGAATTCGTTCCTAATACAGGGTGTCGCGTAACTTTTAATTTTAATTTATTTGACTACCTATTTTATTATTTTTTTGACAGCTTCCTTGTCAAAATGAATAATAAATGTTATATATCTTTGTAATCAGAAAGAAAAGCTTCATCAAATGACGTAATAAAATCTAGCATAGAAATTATGAGTTTTTTGCTCGGTTTTTTGACATCTATTTTCCTTCGTTAAATCGGTGGCTAAAAATCTGCAGGCTTATACTTTTGCTAGCTCGCACAGACGCATGAGTTCTATCCCTCAGCTTTGAGAACTTACAGCGCATGTCATGCCGCTGAATATCACGTATTATTTTCAGCAGTCAAGTCAGCAATCGATCCATTTAGAATATTGTTACGAAGCTCGCGACCATCCCGGGCTCTTTCTAGAGAAATCTAGATTTCCGCGTTGCATTCGGGAAGCATCGAGAGACTTCAGCGGTAGGTCACGACACGTCGAGACTTCTGGCGGAGGTGCCGTAGAAGGTACGCGTATATTCTTGACGCAGATACCAGAAAAATCCTCGTATGCTGGAAACACCATCAGGAAACATCCAGAACCTTCGATGCCACTATAAGAGAGGAACTCGACCTGGCATCGGGAGAGTTGGAATCGAGCGATCGTGGCGTTAACATCTCAGCGACATTGTGAATTTCTAAGCGATTATTGATTCTGTGCGTTATTTAGTTGTATCGGTAGTAGCTAATAAAGTGCAGTTTGTTTACAAGTCAATCAGCGCGTTTAATTTCGAAATAGGCGAACCCGAATACCGTAACAATATACTTCTTGTTAATAACGCAACACCAAAGTCTTAATAACTTAGCTTTATTATATTACAACAGTAGTTAGACTTTACACTTGAAAAACTATATACACAGTACATATTTCGTGTTATGTACCTACAGAGCTGTTTCAACATGTCAACGACGTCTTCAGCCACTGAAAAAAAAAGGAAAATTACCACAAGAATGACATTTTGAAGAAAACGATATACCTCAGCAAGGCTCAACTTGATGTTGCCGTTTTGCAGCGGATCTTTCGCCTCGAATATACTAAAAGCTACAGTCAAGTGCAATATGGCAGAAACGAAATCTCCAAATCTCAGCGTCCCATCTTTTCGCATGTACCTCAAGATGAGAGTGGCTAGAACGTCACTGCTCATCTGGAAGCCGACCACCAGGAGCGCATCGCGCAGTCTTTCTGCTTTCAGGATGCCGGTTTTCTCCTTGGTGTGATTCTTGAAAGCCGTTTGCCAGAACTTGAGACTGCACATCAGGTCCTTGAAGTCGGAGAACTTCAAGCGCCCGGTGCCTGAAACCTGAAGATGGAGAGACATTAGTACATGGAGACAGAAAAGAAAACAATATGGTTATTCTCTGGTCCACCAACAGAAAGAGAAAGTTGGAGATAGTGCTCCAGCAAGTGATTTCGAAATGCAGCGTTGGGACTGGTGCCACACCTTTCAGCAAGCCCAGTTTCCACACCTCGACAAAATCGATTAGATATCTATATGACTGTAATGGTGGTCCACGAACTTCTGGTGGTCTAATGCAAGAGAGATAAAGAGAGACAAAGTAAAATTAGCTCTTTGCAAAATAAGATCAAGTTTGTGGGGTGTAGGTGCAGTCCTTTTTTTAAGTCCATTGTGGTGTGATTGACGATCAGCTTCGCATTGACGGTGAATACAAAAGTGTGTGCCATTTGCACCACAATGGACTTAAAAAAAGGATGTAGAGTATAAATTTCGCTTATGGGCAGGTACCTGACTCACAGCGGTCATATCGAGGGTCATAATATGCACTGTTAATGTGATTACCATTTCCGACTATTTCTGTTGGTGGAACTGAAGCTACTGGGAAAACAGATAGGCCAGTAGTTAGTAGGATCTTACTACTACTACTACTAGTACTACTATTCGAATATTCGAATATTCGAGGTTGCAAAAGGTCCCTTTTTCATCAGTTTATTTGGGAATCCTAATGGAGAATCCAAATTTGTGACCTTGTGTGACCTCCGGAACCATGGTAAAAAAAATGAAGTATGGGCGCATATAACTATCTTGAAAACTACAAAAAGGAGAAATTTTCTGTAACTGGGATTCTTTTGACCATACTTTGTTTTACATATTCCGTTAACAGCGTTTACCTGCAAGAAAACCAGGGAACCTGCAGTTTGACGACCAGAATTCAAATGACAGCTTCGAGCGATATTCAGGGTATAGTGCGGAGGTTAACAGGATCAACCTTGCTTTTTATTCTGCTGGGATGAAACTTTGCATGTGATGAGTACATATCCTCAGGTCACTTTTAAGAAGTGGTGCCTGGTTGGGACCCGTGACAGGGCCACGGTACAAGAGGTTGCCCTACCCGACAGAGGCGATTTCTTGAAATTTCTCAAAAATGAAGTTTGCAATGGCGGGGCTTTCAATATTTTGGTCAGAAATGATCCCTTGCCTTGTATGGATGTACTTTGTGATAATTTTAAGCCCCACCGCACTAAAAACGTCGCGGGTTGTCTATTAATCAGACGTAATTTGCAGAATTCAATGAACAGCTTAGGTACTAGTACGGACGTTGGGCGAACCAAGAACCCATTTTATTCCAATGCAAAACGCTTTTGCATGTGAGTAGTAGGTACCTATAGGTAACTTTCAAGAAGTGGTGCCCCGATGGGACCCGCAGCTGACGTGCTTCGTAGGAGGTCGAAGGTCCAAGAAATTACCATTTTTGAAATCGTTGCTTTTCGTATACTTTTTAAATTGGGCTACATATTTTGAAGGTCGAGGAATACAATGCAGTAAGTTTTAAGGAAGTGTCATGCACCAGTGGCGTGCCAGACGGCTGCGAAGAGGCCGAGTTGCGATTTTTCTCAAAGTCTTCTGGTAAACCGTGGCCAACACTTTTTTGACATGTTTGGCATCATTTCTGACCAAATCGCACATTCTGATTCCAAACATAAGTACGAAATTTTGTTGAAGACATGTTTAAATAGGTTTTATCAATAAAACATGTTTTTTTCATCCTCAAAATTGATGTTTTGTAATTCTAGTTCCATCATTGTCCAATGTATTTATAACTATGATTTTACCTTGGACAGTTGGTTTGGGCTATCTTACACACAAATATCATTTGCTGAAGTTTTTTCCCATTTTCGCAAAGTCACGGAGTGGTTTTGTTTCTTGAGATGTATCATGTCAAACCTTGATTTGACGAACCGTGCTATTTCACAGGAAAAATTAGCCTGGGACCAGAATGTAGCTTTGATTTGGCACTTTATCCATTTCAAGGCATGGAAATAGTTTCCTCTATCAAACAAAATAGAAAAAACTGGAAGCCGAGCCGTATTTTAGTCATGACCTCATTTTTCTTTTGATATTGGGAGCTTCTGAGATGAAATTTCTTCATGATGCACGTTTTGAAACAAAACAACCGTGTGACTTTGTAACAGCGATAGAAACTTCTAGTGTTATAAATTCTTCTACAAAGCAGTTCAGTTGTACAATCTGTGTCAAAATTGTGATCGTGGGTATTCTAAATCTCGATCAAAATGGAGCTACAAAACAACGAATTCATAGGTCGAAACTTGCGTTTGTCACGAAATTTATCTCGCATCGCCGGAAGAAAAATTATGTCATAACTAAAATACGGCTCTGATTTTAGTTTTCTTTGTTTTGTTCGATAGAGAAAACTATTCTAATGTAATGAAATGAATAAAGTACCAAATCAAAGTTACACTATCGCCCTAGAGTAATTATTTGCACGTTTCATCATTCAAACTTTGAAATGTTACATCGCAAGAAACAAAATTACTCCGTGACTTTTTAACACAGGAAAAAAAACAGAAAATGATATTTGTGTGTGAAATAGCCAAAACCACCTGTCCAAGTAAAAAATCATAGTTGAAAATACATTGGACAATGATGGAATTTTAATTACAAAACATCAATTTTGATGATAAAACAAATCATGTTTTTCCTGATAAAACCGGTCTAAACACGTCTCTATCAAATTTGTATCCTCATTTTTGGAATCAGAATGTGCGATTTGCACGAAAAGATACCAAACATGTCAAAAAAAAAGTGTTAATCACGGTTTACCATAAGACTTTGTGAAAAATCGCACCTCGACTCCTTCGCAGCCGTCTGTTACGCCACTGGTGCAATACACTTTCTGGAAAATTATTGCATTGTGCTTCTTGATCTTGAAAATAGATAGTCCAATGAAAAAAGGATAAAAAAGCGACGATTCAAAAAATGGTAATTTCTCTTGGACCTTCGACCTCCTACGAAGCACGCCAGTCGCGGGTCCCATCGGAGCATCACTTCCAAAAAGTTACCTGTAGGTACGTACTACTCACGTGCAAAAGCGTTATGCATCGGAATGAAATGCAAGGTTGGTTCCCCTAACGTAAGCTGTTCATTGAATTCTGCAAATTATACCTGATAAGTAGGCAGCCCGCGCCATCTTCGGCGCGGGGGACTTGAAATTGTCACAGACTCTATTCAGACAATCCAAGGGATCATTTCTGACTAAAATAGTGAAAGCCCCGCCACTGCAAATTGAATTTTAAGGAATTTCAAGAAATCTCCCGTGCCTGGTAGGGCAACCTCTTGTACCGTGGCCCTGTCACGGGTCCCAACCAGGCACCACTTCTCAAAAGTGACCTGATGGTATGTACTCATCACATGCAAAGTTTCATCCCAGCAGAATGAAAAGCAAGGTTCGACCTGAAATCGACCTTTAACGTCCGCACTAGCCACTAGTAGACTTCCGAAAGCTGCATTTTGGTAACCGTTTATTGCACAGTAATAGCTGTGGCATCATTTTTTTCAAAATTTAACGGTCTTTAATCGTTGGTAGACATTTTGTTCGTAGAACCACCGCTTACGAGTTATTCAAGAAAAACGGACGATTTTTACGAATTTTAAACTTCTTCATTTTTTTATCATAGTTCCGGAGGTCACACAAGGTCACAAATTTGGATTCTTTAGGACTCCCAAATAAACTAATATGTATAAAGAAATTCCTTCCGCAACCATATGTCTCTTTTTCGCTTCCTGCTACTAAATGGCCTAAGATCCCAAATGCACAATGCACATGCCAAAGATATGGGGCATATGAACGCTGGCGGATATTTTGATATTGAAATAATGACCGAGTGCTCGAATTTATTCCACAAAGTATGCTTCAGCCTCCTCGCTGGGCTTTTCCGCTAATTTTCAAAAATCATCGCTTTGGGCCATACCAGGGCACTTTTGCCAGGATGAGAATTCTTTGGATTAGAGCCCTAATCAAAGGAACAGAGACATGGCTACTGACATAACAAGTTCTTATAATAAACTCTGGGCTACTGAACTTACATCGAACGTGAGGACGACTTGTCGGCAAACTTCAATGGAAGCGCAACTCTTGATGTAGTCATTCGGAAGACAAGCATCCAGAAGCTCTTGCAATTCGAAAGCGTTGACAGTTCGGTGTTCATCGGCCAATTGCAGGAAGACCGCTTCGTACTGACTGAAGCTTTTTCCGTCGAGGAGCGGAGGTGCTTTCACTATGGCAGATTTGAGCAGAGCCGGCACCGAATCCAATAGCTTGAGCTTGAGCGGTTTGTTTGAGTAAACTCTCAACGTGAACCCGGATTCCTGTCCGGGTTCGAATATGGTCGGTATAATCAAATACCCGCCCTGATCCAGCTGGCACCTGTGACTGACTTGCCTGCTGTTCGTGTACTGGGAATTGAACAAAGACTTGCTCTTCTTGAAAAAAGCCTTGCCAATGGTCTCGGTGGAATTCTTGGGGAGCAAGTACGAAGTGAAACCGATGACTTTGGGTTCCATTATGCTGTGCTGATTCAGCGAGACCACGACTTCTTCCATTTCGCTCAGGAGGAGGTGGAGCTGTGGGTTTATGTGGAAGGTCTCGTAGTTGTTTCTGCAACCACCTGCCGAGACGCCTTTGAGCCAACTGCCTTGAAAAAGTCGCATTTGCCAGGTGTTTTTGTTGTGCAAGCTGGGCTCGTCTCGACTGGTGTCGCTGTCCAGATGGATTACTTCTAGGTGGGTGAAGGTTTTTATGAAATCTGCATAAGACATCCAGAATTCCCCGTCGGTCAGTTTTCCTTGCAGCCGTTCGACTTCGTGCGGTGAGATCTCAGACCATTCAGGTGACTCCTGCGACCACGGTCCGACGTATTCAGACGATGGACCGAGAGGATTCCTGATTTTTACCAGTTGAATCGCTTCGCCACTGAACACTTCCACCTGCAGAAAAATATTTTCTTTAAATATCAGTGAGTTTACTAAGGACAGTTGCTTACCCTCTCTACTGAATATATCCGATAATTAGTCCCCATTTGCACTCCATTAGCCAGGCTTTCGACACTCGATCTGACTTGGGCATTCGGTGGTTGAACTGTACACGTTATTATGGAGGTCATGTCCAACAGCTTATGAAGAAGTCTGGCACAAGAAATCGCATCTTGACGCATCGGAATGCTTTCGGTGATTCCTCCAGTCAGGTCCGCCAGCCCATCTAATAATGACCCATATTTCAGCGCCTCGTAGGATCCGTGCAACCTGTAATCAGTTCGGAAACCTGATTCAAGTGCAAGTTCATTGACTTAGTTTTTCTTCTAGGTAGGTAGGTAGGTACTAGATATTGCAGCAAACAGTAGCACCGCAAAGTACAATCCGGATGTTCCGGTTCATTTCATCAACTGATGGTGATAGGTTGGCTACTTGGGTACCTTATAGGCAATAATTGAGTAGAACATGCAGGATACAAGTTTTTAACAATTTTTGCAATGGCATTCCTACAGGTAATAAGTAGGCAGTTATGAATTAATGCAATAGGTGTGTTGTATAATACTGGGCTCGTCCGCGAGACAGGTGATTTAGAAAGTTGCGATTTAGAACAAATAGACTGAGAGCACAGTATTTTGTCGCATTAACTTCCTTCAAAATCTGTTAGGTGCGCTAATATAGTTCTTTTGAGGAAATTGACAGACATTCCGGGCAGTAACATTCCTCAGTCTCACATGTTCTAAAGTTCAACTTTATTAGAGTACCTATTTCATGATTGTCTTCTGATACATTATAAATTATTAGGTTCTGCCGCAATATCATGCTATATTATCTCGTTCACGATGTTTAGGTATCCACTTGTGTCTATTTGAACTGACCGTGCGCGTGCAAGATATACAGAATACAGATGTCTCGAAATTCGCGCTTTTTGGGTCTTCAATTTTTTGAGAAATATGTTCGAAGGAAGTATTTCAAGTTTCAAGTCTTTATTGTACTTTCTTTCTTCTTTCTTATTGGATTCAAGTGAAATGTTCGGGGCAGAATAATCCGTGAAAAATATCAACCACTGCATGTTTCTTGAATATTTGTTTTCTATGCGGTTCTATGAGGTGAATCAAAACCCTCGAAAATTATTTTCCTTCAAAAATACCTGCAGACTATTCGATTGGCCTATTTCAACCGATGTTAATCAGAAAGTCACACGGTTTTGTACCAAAGAATATGCAATGCACCCAGTAGTCAATATTTTTTTGTTAATTCTGCTACCAACAGATTTCCTGAATCCTGAATCTTTTGGAATAACTAAAATAGAAGAGAAAAACAGAAAGCCGAATCCTTTCCAACCTTTTGAACTGCTCTAGACTCCGGAGATGCGAATTTCGAGACACCCCCGCATATTGCGGTTGAGGCTAGGCAAGTACATTTCATTTCTCTCATTTCAAATTCTGAAACAAAAATTGCCATCACCGACAGGAACAATGAATGGTTTTGCAGTATTCTAAGGAAATGCATTGTTTACGGTTTACTCAACGCAAAGGCTACACGGAGTCGGTTGTCGGATGGGCGATCGACCTGTAGGTATTATACGGATATTGGGTTGTACCTTTCAATATACGATGGCACTCTAACCAAAATAGCAATAGCGAATAAATAGTGAGGTACCTACCTATTAGTGTTATTACCATTACCATGTTCATAAATAATTTTCAAATTGGTGGAAGTTCTTTTTGAGACTTGAGAATAGATACCACCCATCTATCTACGTAAGGAATATCAGTATGATAGGTATGTTTTTTCCTCGGTTTTTTCTTCGTTGATTTTCCGCATATTGGATTACTGGGTCGAAGAATTGGTTGTGAGCGAAAGCTGTCATAAAAGTAAAAGTAAAACAAGGCATCACCAGTTTAATTATTACATAAATATATTTAATTGTTTGATTATTTAACGGAACTGACTTTGCGGAAAAATTTTACCAACTTTACTACCTTGTGGTACCTTGGCACCCACCTCTATCTTGGATACATACTTATTAGATAACACTTGAAAACTATTGCACATGACGCGTTCTGCTGAGTAGATAATATACTGTAACGAACGAGCATTAAGACAACTGTATAGGTACAAAGATGGCAGAAAACTGGAGCATGAGTACCTACCATCATCATCATCAAGAAGGTTACTCAAAATCCGTTAGACTTGTAATTACAACAGCAACAATTAAATGAAGTATACGTTTAATTGTGTAAGCTAAGAATGCATGTAAGTAGGTAGGTTTAGTATGTAGAGTAGAGACTGGTAGAGACCTAATTATGATAATCTGCAGATGAGAAACAAAACGAACAAAACAAAAGGAAATGAAGTGCGGGTAGGGTACCTAAACCTATACTTAAATTATGTCCGGTCTAAAAGTAGAAGATTAAACAAAAAATAGACCTCTAAACGTTGAGGTTTTAAATAGGTGGGTGATTTCCATTGACCTTGAGATTAGCTTACTAAATTTTTTGATCAAAAGATCTGGCTGCTTTTTCAAGTAAATGAGTGTTTTGTAGATATACTCGCGTCCTAGATCCAGAACATTTCCGCTATGCGCACACATCAATTTCCTTTCTCTGAATGTTACCGGGATACCTATCTTTGCAATATCTAAGAATGCACGATATGACAAGAATTATTATTGCAACGTTCCGTTTGGTGTAGTACTTAATACCTAATCTGCTCATTTGCCGCAATTTCCCAACACAATAGCTTGAAGGTGTTTTTTTTTTTGCTTTGGGCACGAATTGCGGACAACCGCATGCACAAAAACTGAAGGTTGTGCGGGTCCGATAATTAAAATGTTTAGTCTTCCATGTCTTTCTGGACTTGTAACTTGTTGCGCGCTTATGCAAATTTTTGCTCATATTTCGCGATTTTTCTTCAAGTTGAAAATTGATAGAATATTGTGCAACAAGTGGAACAAACTGTAATTTTTCTGTACAAGACGCATAGATAAGACGACAGACAGTTTGATTTAGGAGCATGCCACCTGCAGATTAAACACTTTTCTTTACGTGCTACTGCTACACATGCTCTTTTCTACGTGTTACTGCTACACATGCTCTTTTCCTGCGTAGAACGACTATACATACTATAGTACTACGCGATACCAGATACATTCAAATCATCAAATACAGATCATAATGACAGATTATCAAATCAACAAAAAATAACACAATTGTGAAAAATTATTGATAAATAAATTTGTTTACATCGAGGTTTACATCGAGCTTTTCATTTCGGAAGTTTCGGAAAAAACTGATTCAAATTCTGTAAAAGTAAAACGTTCTGGAGAGAAACTCTCTGTGGTCTGTATACAGGATGAGTTATTGATATAGAAATACCGAAATGAATCAGGTGTCATTGCAAACGGGAGGTCTACAATAAGCTCTAGCCGTTTAGAATTATTACCTATTCTTTTCTCTAAAAAGAAAATGCTTGGTAGACGCACTTGTTTAAAAAATTGAAGGGCACTTTTGTTTTTTGAATATCAGTTTGGGGCTCCGTCTGTGTCTGAACAACCTGCCTGGGGTATCTTTTGGCGATAAGACCGTCTATTTGCATTATGGCATCACCTTGTGACAATAATTTTGAGAAACTCTGAAGGGCCATAACTTGATCTTTTCAAATGGCACCCCCGGTATTTCATAACTCAGTCGTGTTCAGCGTTTCATTTTACGCATCTTTTTCAACTCCCTATGTTTTTCCCCAAAAGTTAATAGTTTGAGAGATATTTCAAATTTCTGAAAATAGCACACAGTTTACATCGACATCAAATGCCATGAAGAAAAAATCGTAGTCATGTCTGTCGCGGGATCTCTCATCTTAGCATCCTCCCTGCAACGCACTTGAAGATAATTATTTCAATTCCATCCTAACATTGCCAATATTGCCATGACTATGACTATACAGGTGATCACGAAATGGCGCACCAAAACAGTACTACGATATGAGGATTTTTCTACGAAGACTATACAAAAGAAAATACAGAAAAATCCTCGACTTCTATTTTTAAAATTATAAAGGGTCAAAGTTTGGTCCTTCGAACCCTTTCATTCTATAGGTACCTACAAACATATAGTTCCGTTATTTCAAAATATTTTAGTGAACTGTTGGTGACAGAATTATAGGAAAGAAATATCAATCACTGAATGTGAATTGAATTTCAGTTTACTATGCCTACAAGGTAAGTCAGAAACCTCAAAAATGATTTTTCTACAATGCCACCAAACCATTATTCGGTTGATCCGTCAACCGATGTAGAGCAGATGATGACACGGTTTTCAGCTAGGAAATTTCTTTGGGAGGAGTTTTTCGTCGAAAGTCGAAGAATTTTTTCTATGCATTTGGTTCATTTCGGCCTCCTGTTTGCAGTGACACTTGATTCATTCGGGTATCCTAACGGCGTAAGTACAATAAAACTTTTTCATATCAATGACTCACCCTCTATAGTTATTCTGATTGGGTGGTTGAAAAATAACTCACTTGGCATAAGCTTTTTCCAGTAATCCTGGCCAGTAATGATCAGAATGCTGAGACTGCAAAAATGCGAGCCGTCCATGCACCGTAGGAAGGCGATCGTCCACCAAAACTTCGGTCCATTCACCGCACCACCAAAGACGGAACCTGAAGACGCCGGCATATTGCTCGCCGTTGAAGGACTGATCCGCAGGAACCACCCGGTAGAACAAACCCTTGTTCAAGTACAGCACACCCAGGCACGAAACCAACCATCGATCGCCTGAAATTGGAAAAAATTCTGTTTCTAAAATCGGTATAGGCAGTAAAATAATAATAATAATAATACAGAAAGTGATAGCAAAATCGGGGCTGTGGGTATAAATTTGGAACATCTTTCAAAAAATGGATTTTAATAAGAATAAATCATGTAGGTACATCATCAATCTATCTAAATGATAGGTATAATATTTAAAAACGTGTATTTTATAGTTCTCGACAGTTATCTTGAGTTCTTGAGTTAAAATGTTAATTCTCATTTTTTCTTCTTTACCCTAGCCTGCACGCGTCTGTCGCAAATGGCTACATTTCTGAATTGGAAGATTATGGTCCATGCCATGCCAGATGGCATGTTCAAGCCATAAAATACCGAGTTTACTAATATTTGAGCGCCTAACGTCCCGACTACCAGGAATAAAGTTCAGAAATGATGAATCAAGGAAGGTTTGTTGCGTCACTGCATGTTGAAGTCTCCAGCGAGCTTTGCTACAAGCAGTTTTCATGACTAAGTATAATACCTACTGATAGATGATAACTTAACAATAACTTTGTTATTGAGTGAAATATGTACAGGGTGATCCAGCAAAATTTCCCCCCTCTCCTGCTGAAAATTGCTACCATTGGTACCATGGTTTCGATGGTATAGCATAAGAAAACGCGTAAAGTTGAAGGAGAGGTTGAGACGTGCCTTAACGTCTGGGAACGTTTCTGCGCTTCGAGACTAAGGGCTCTTCAGTCTTCGGGCGGCTCTCAAGCGATTTCCATCATATCTGTTAAGGGACTGTTGCTCTGCCCTTGCTCGCCCCCTGCAATTGATTTTCAACAGAGCTCTTGCTTCCCCCACTTTCCTCGAATCATGGAAAAGCTCTAGGCTGTGCCCTATTCACAAGAGCGGCCCTAAGAATTTCGCTGAGAACTATAGACCGATCGCTATCTTGAGCAACGTCAGCAAGGTGTTCGAGACTTGTCTACATAGGGTTATCTCGGGGTTTGTTGAACAGAAAATAGTTAGCGAGCAACATGATTTTGTAAGGAAAAGTCAACAGTCAAGAACTTGATGGAGAAAACGCAATTTACATCTGATTGTGTGAGCGAGCGTATAAGCAAGCCGATGTCATATACCTACACCGATTTCTCAAAGGCTTTCGATCGCATAAACCACGACGTACTCTTGAGGAAGTTAGAAAATCTGGGGTTTCCTCCCAATCTGGTTAGATTGTTCAAGTCCTATCTGATGGTCGGTCGAAAGCATTTTGGGAGGTTTCCGGCCACAGTTCCGAGAGTTTCGAGGTTTTGTCGGGGGTCCCGCAGGGATCTGTGCTGGGTCCTCTCCTTTTCATCATTTTCATAAATGACAATGTGATCCATGTGATCATTTGACATTTGATGATCCAGTGTCATCAAAGACCTTGGCGTGTACTTCCACCCAAAGCTTTCTTTCTCCAAGCACATTGATTACGTGCACAACGTACAAACGTACAGAGAGATACGCGGACAGACATTATTCTGGAAATGGTCTTAATCATCTTGGTGGACCGAAAAATTGATATATCCGTCAAAATCTCAAAACTTTTTTTGCATGATTGCAATACTTTTCCTTCCATGTTGGTGGGGGACCGTAAAAGGGAACCATGTGAGCTCCACGACGGGCTCTAGTATTTGAATTCATTTTAATCTCAAAACCCGTGGAAGACCTCAATATTGATGAGTTTTCGTTATTAACTCGATTGGACTCAGAAAACGCATTATTTCTGGGGGATCAAATGTCAAATTTCATAGCCGCCCGAGATGTTATTTCATTTGAATTGTATCCACTATAGATATGAATCCAGACAGGCTACCACAAGTAGCTCAGCGGCGGCAATTCGCGCCCTCCCCTGTAATTACCGTTTTGCTTCTTTTTCCCTATACCTACTACTTTCTACCTCTCTGGGTTCTGCTATGCTATATCGACTCATTATAGTTTAGTTCCATCAGTTTGCTTGTCTTCGTCTTAGTTTTGTTGGCCATTATAATGGCCGATATCCATACAAGGTCATGTAATCAACATTTTTCTCTTTATATGCGTGTCCCTGTGTATATATCTGTTCGTATGTAAGTTGGAAAGAATTCGCCCCCGGCTATAAATTGATAGCAAATAAGGTCAGACAAACATCAACATTTTCGTTATGTTGTGTTTCTCATAATACACATATTTAATAGTTATCTGATATGCTCAACTAAAGGTAGGGTATATTTTTGTTTATTACCTACCTCAAAAGCTATGTATGCTGTGCGAATTTTTGACCCACTGATGAAGTTGTTCTCCTAAGTATACCTACACGATATTCCAGGAATGTAAATTCGGAGCATTTCCTGTCAGAGTATAGGTTCATTCTTGCAGGTAGGTACCTACCAGTTTGTTTGTGTGATATAATCAAAAACCTAATAATAACCTAATAATTGAAATAATAAGTGGCTTTTGAAATTAAAACTGATATCATCGTAGGTTCACAGTGAGGTACACATATATACGTATTGTTTCGAAACTCGCTGGAGATCACGACGCGCGAATAAGACGCACTCCTGCATAATTGGCGGAGGAGCCGTATATCGAGAGCCTGCCGGGAATTCGCGAAGCCGATGGCTAAAATTAAAACTATACGGCTTAATAAGCTGACTACCCACCCTAAGTGCGACGATTTATGTGACTGGTAAATTTGTAGTACGCAGTAATAAATAGTGTGTGTGTAAACGTTTGACTTTTAATAAATTGAAGTATAAAGTACCCAACACAAATTCGTATCAGTATAATGTTGATATTCAGATATTAATAATTATTTCACCCTTACCTATAGTTAGGTAGGTACCTCCATATAATTTAAAACTCAGCGGTATCTATTTATTTTGAATTTATAGAACGTAACGAATATACTTAATCGCACTATGGAGATGGCAGCGACGTGCAGTAATTTAATTCAGGTGGAAATTACGCTCGATGGAACACTTATGCATGCGGGAGCGAGAGTGTTTTCATACCATCCAGTATTGTAAAGTCAAATAGTGGATAAACAGATTTTTTCAGTTGACCTGTAGTTTCTATGTTTTAAACTGTATGTCCTGTATTCAACACAAAAACATCAGGTCGAAACCTTTATTGTCAGAGTCATTGATATAATTAAAATCTAGTACTCACCTATACTTTTCGGTACCTGTAACTGGGACTAGGTATTCTAGATAATGCCAAAAATCTGGGATCGGAAAGGAAAGTTGAGTAGAAACGCTGCTTCATCTATTAGGAGTTATTCAGAGAGGAAAGTCAAGGGCAAGGACGTGTCTGAATAATTAAATTTGGTCAACAAATTCGTTATTTGCAGAAAAGGTGAAAGTGGTTCCCTCCCATTAGGCGTTATGGCTCAAGGCGCGGTTTCCTTCGGAACCTCTACTTACATCCAAACATCAAACATCCAGTAAATCAATGATACCTAAGTGGAAGTTCCTGTCTCTTTTACATACTCTATAGGAGGCAGTGAATAGGTATAGTGGAAAGTCAAGCATAATAATATAACACCTATAGGTATAAAGCCAAATGCGCTTATTAGATCTAGGATCTAGGTAGGTTAGCTCTAGGTGGTATAGGCAAAAGCACAAAAAATACGCCACACACACGTGGACTTTCATTAAACACCCATAGCTTTATGATTATTTCGATAGAAAGCTGTCGTCCAACTAATTGCGATATGTGTGATCGTTAATTATAATGGTCGCGTCTCCGGTGTTGTAATTCCGCATAAATTATATGTATAATAGAATAGACATTAATCTCTTGGAAACTCCTCTTACTGTATCAATGCTCAATAACGGAATAGAAATGGTAATGCAAAATGTATAGCAGTGGGTCGCCAGAATAAATTTGAAAAAACATCTAATTTTCCTTTAATAATTGTCTTTTTATCTGCGACGGTTTTTGAAGTAGGTATTGAAAATTAAATTTGTTGGAAAATGTCAAAACTGAATGACAAACTCGAAATAAACTGAATTTGTTAATCTTTTTGACACGTTGTCATGAGCAACAAACAAAATAAGTCACTTTTAACATAAATATAATAAATCATACAATATTTTATCTACTTTGCGGTATTAATGGTTCATCGAAAGCGGTGCTTTAGTGGAGAATATTATTAAACTGTTTTTCAACCAATAGCAAAAATATATTGTCAATAGAAGGTAGGCGAACGTCAGTGCGGAGGTGTCCCCTGTCAAACGTTTCCATTTCTAGCAGCAATAAGAATTTACAATTTCTGATGGGCGATTATCCGAGAGAAGTAGATAAAATAGTATATTGCACTTGTTTAATAAGACGTATTGTCACACTCCACAGTGGTCCCGATGACCGAAAAAACGGAACTAATTAATTTTTTTTGCTTAATCGCCTCATCAGCGGTCCAGAATCATGAGAAAAATATTTAAAAAAATCTTGCCACAAAGGGGTGGTATTTAGAAGGGGTGGTTGAGAAAATAATCAGATTAGAGCTTTTTTATTTGCGGAATGGCTTGAAAAGTGACAAGAATCATAAGAAAAATACTAAAAAAAATCATGTCACGAAGGGTAGTTTTAAGGAGGGGTGGTTCAACAAGAAATCCGTTTTTTTTTGGTGAAATTGCTTTGAAAGCTGACGAGAATCATAGGAGAAATACCAAACCAAATTTTATATGTTTATTTGATTCAATTTTGAGAGGTGGTCTCTAGAAGGGGTGGTTTAACAGAAAAAAAAAACTGATTTCTGAAAAACTGGGGTTGAGTGGAATAGCTCTGGCTAAACTTCGCCCTATAAATAAAGGCCTTTATTATTATTATTATTATTATTATTATTATTTCAGCTTTTTATTTGCTATATATTCACTGTCTGTTGAAGATTCGTCTGTCTCCGTTTCGCTGGTTCCTGTGGCAACCGATTTGGAAGTCATAGGCTCTGCATCAGCTAGCTCTGTTGTGAATCACTTAAACTGGAATATTTGATATTTTTTTCTTCGGCAGTTGCCTTCAAGTTGTAATCAGTGGATCTGACGAAATCAGAAGCCTTTGTAATAAATTTGTAGAAGTTGAATTTCTGCGGAGGTTTCTGTAACGGTGAAGGCGTCTTCTGAAGGGTAGCACCTCCTCTTAGTCTCCAAAACCTTATTGTATGAAGATTAAATGTCACAATTTCTCTTTTTTGCTTTTTGTCGTATAAGAAAATATTGATGCTTCGACAATTTTGCCTCTACCACTAGAGAGACGTCTTCGTCTTCGGTAAACGGGGAAATATTTTTTTGCTGCTGACTTTTGATCCATGAAGTTTTAATTTTGTCAGCCCGAGTAGGGGTTGTGAATACAGCTTCCGATATCAGCTTTAAAGCTGCTTCATGGCCCTTTTCCTTGAGACTCTTCTTCGCAGCAGAAGTTAGTTCTCTCATCTGTTAAATTGGCAACTCGTTTTCGCTTGACTTTTTCAGATATATCCGAAAAGGATTGTTTTGGACGACCGGTAGTCCTTCCTCTGGCTGTTCTTGGCTTCGCCAATTTGAAAACAAAGCTTTCATCCAGCCAGGTTTTATTTTGGTACAGAAATCTATCAACAACTCTATAGAACATTTGTCAAGTTTTTGATGAACTTTGGCGCAAAAACAGGAGCAGTCCTTTCTGAGGACCATTAATGTATTTTCGTCCTTTACTTCTGTCCTATTTTTTTTTTGTCGTAAAATGTCGAAGAGTTCCTTCTTCTCAACATTTTGTTCGGAACCTGATAATATATAATTAGAAAGCAAAATATGTATCAGAAATCTTCTTAAAATATTGTCGATGATATAGACAGTCACAATCAAGCAAAAAAGTTGATTTTCTACAAAGTTATGGGGTGTTTGTTTGTTGTGGGTCAAATCCATATTTAATGCGTTTTTGATGTCACGCCTTTGCAGGAGAATATTTCAAAAAAGTGCAAGTATGAGCAAGCAAATTTTTGATATGTTTTAGAAGAGATTTCAAGCTATCCATTGCACATTTTTTTAAAGCGGGGCTTCGCGGGGCTTTTTTTGTAAGTCTAACGGAACTTGAAACTGTACGCACGTTCATTCTAATAATACCACCGACAATAACTATCAATAACTAAGTGAATAATCGACCGATTCACTTAATCAAATATGAAATTGTAACTATATACCTTGGTTGATTTTTCACCAAAGTTTCACAAAGATGAGTTGCGAGATGTTTTTTTTTGGAGCTAATCGAACTTGGAACAAAAAATACACGTATGACGACGAGAAACGTACACGATATAATGGTCGTCTTTGAGAGGATGCAAAGCGCGAATGTTCCGCAATAGCCACGCGCAATTTTGGGAAAAGGTTGCTTGGCCTTTTGTTTACCCTCTCACAAAATTGGGGGAGCCTATAAAAACTTTTGCAAAATTCGAATTAGTTCCGCTTTTTCCGTCATCGGGACCACTGTGCACTCCTTCCTTTGAAACACTCCTCGCAAGCTCGTCGTGCCCCAAAACCAGTCGTGTGACAATAGGCGATTGACCTTATTGGGGAAAATGGCCGTTTCGTCGAGGAAGTTTTAGGGCATTAATTTTTAGAACTGGTGTAAGTTGCCGTCCGGCAACGGCGCCGGCGGTGGTTACGTCAATTGGTGGCATGTCAAAACTGTCACTTTGCTGTCTTGTGCAGTACGCTACAAGCAAACTTTCGTTCCTGTGAACCCTTGGGACCCCATAGGCTCGTTATTGGGCCCCATGTTGATGACCAGCGTCGTCGCAGACCTTTCTCTAAATCATCCATAGCTTCCGCCCAAGGAAGAGCAACAGACTCAGTCACACCCGCACGGAGGGAAACACACAAGCCCGTCGACCAGCCTGCCAGCCAAGAAAAAATCACCTCGGGCTGGCCGTGCAGAGTCAACCACCACCTACCTTTTTTCCTCGCATTTTCTAAAGATTTCCTGCTTCGACTTCAGCTGGAGATCCGAATTTTTCATTCTAACAAGCTCGCCGTAGCTACCTCTGTGTTCGCGACGTAAACGTTGTCTTTTTTTATCGCAATAATGTAGTGCATTGCTGGGGGCGTAGCGTAGTCTTTCAGCTGCGCACCTCTGGAGCTAGATCTACTAAAAACCTGCTAACTACGCTAACCATAACATGAAATAAGAGACACAAATGCAAACCCCTTTTTCAGATTATTTCTACTTGTCAAATTTCCATGTCAATATGTGGGTATTACAGGTATCCACTAGTGCCCACCTAGGCTACTAGACGTCGGAGTAGGTTTTCCTCGCAAAAACGTCCTCGACGATCAAGTACCGAGCTCTACACCAGGTGGCGTTTTTTAAATGTAAATCGCCTATACTATGTGTTATGAAACTCGTATAATAATATACTATTATCTATGACGGTTTCTGAAGTAATGGAAACTATTGAAAAATGTCAAAAACAAAAGACAAACACGGAAGATACTAAATTTGTTGATCTTCTAAACACGTCGTCGTGGACAACGTGGTCATAATCTGACCCTTTTAACTTGATTAGCCAAAGAATTTTATCATGAATTATCACAAAGAAGGGGAGAAGGCCAGAGAACACTAGAACATGCTGCGTGATGAGCTAGCATCCTGCATCACCCAGACTCGTATCAGAATTACCTTCGTATAGACCACGATACTCCCAAGAAGTTACTTTCCCGCATAGAGCATGAAATCGAAAAAGAAGACACGCGTTTACGTGGAATAACTCAGCACTGCAGAGATAACCTCAATGACTGAACGGCAGTAACCATGTGTTTGTAGCATATGGTTTGTGGTTACGAGTGAAAATCTGATGACATTTATATACCTACCTATGACGTTTCACATTTCTTGTTCGTGGCAGTCAGCATAATAACAGGATGACACAGACACATTGGATCGGAACGAAAATGGAACAGTTTTATTAAATTTCTGCCGTCCGATCTAGAAGCTAGACAAATTGTTATAGTGAGGCCTGACCTCCACTAGGATGCGTTTTGTCTCCCCCTTTCTTTCCGGGTGAGGCCTGACCTCCACTAGGATGCGTTTTGTCTCCCCCTTTCTTTCCGGGTGAGGCCTGACCTCCACCGGATGCGGCTTGACCCCTTCCTTTTCGGGCGAGTTCTGCCCTCCTGCTGCAGAGACTAAGCCTCAGAGATTGGATATTTGGGATCAATGAGCGTTAGCCTCAGAGTGTGCGTTACCATCTGTCGACGCCTGTAGCCTTGGAAAGCGGGATTCCCAGTCCTAGTGGGTTGGGGGTTAGAACTTTTGACAATAAATTGCATAGTATAATACGGCCTTGACAGCCCTCTCCGGGCTGGTAAGCTTCAAGAAGAAGATTCCGTTTTCGTTATCGACACCGGAGTTACGAAGTCAATTGTTCGACATGCAATACTTCGAAGGGAACGCATTGTGCTGCTGATGGACGGTGCTTGTCTGGCTACACCCTCTGGAGGATCTGCTACATTGTATGGAGAAACTGAAGTGAGCATTCGCTTTGGACGCTTTCTAGGGACGCTTTCTAGGGACGCTTTCTAGAAGAAAGCTTAGAAGAATCGATGAGCCCATGGTCATCATTGGTTGTTTTGGTTACAAAGAAAGACGGGATACCGCAACCTTAATGATGTAACAAAAAAGACAGCTATCCACTGCCTCAGATCGACGACACTTCGAGTACGGTGTCGGGATCGAAATGGTTTCCGACGATTGATCTGAAGAGTGGTACTGGCAAGTAGGACTTCACAACGACGACCAAAAGAAGACAGCATTCTCAGCCGGAAGCGCTCTCTACAGTTCACTGTGATGCTTTTTGGGCTTTGTAACGCATAGGCACGTTAGAACGTCTGATGGAATGCGACTTGCGAGGTCTTACATGATTATTAACTTGCTGAGTCTACCACTTTACCTCGACGACGTAATGGCCATCGGTCGAACGTTCGAAGAACAAGCATGTTCGTCGCCTATTTCATCGCTTTCAAGGTACCCATCTAAAGCTTAATCTGAAAGAAGCGCGTGCTTCTCCAGAAGTAGGTAAAATTTTTGAGGCACGTAGTGTCGTCGAAGGGAATCGAAACCGACCCAGCGAAGTTGAATACTGTCCGAGTGTAGCCATGACTAACAGATCAGCATGAAGTCAGGAGTTTCTTGGGCTTATGCACATAGGTACTACAGAAGATTTGTGAAGAAAACCCCTTACATGACCTGACCGAAGACCGCCTGCCATCCTTGTGGGCCAAAGAATGCAAAAGAGTACTACAGCATGACTACATCTAGGGGTTGTACTACTTGTACTTTTGTAAGAAACTACTTCATAACGGTTAAGGAGCTACAGGCCATAGTGAAAGTCGTCGACCACTTTCATCAGTATACCTCTATGGCCGGAAATTTTTTGTGAGAACTGGCTACGCTGCAGTGAAACAGCTGCTGTAGTTGAAAAATCCAGCGGAACAATTGGTACGGCGGATCGAGAAACTACAAAAATATGACTTCCAAATTTAACATCGTCCTGGATAGAGATGATGATAAGAAGGGGTTCGATTGGTGCTTTTCAAGCAGTTTGAAGGCGTGTCACTTGTCTTTTAATAACCTCCTCAAAAACAGCTCCAGTAAATATCCACCAATACACTTTTTTAAACAGTTCAACGCTCATGGTACGTAATCTGCATCTTTGCATGTACCTACTACCTACAGTGAACTACTATAGTTATCTCATAATATGGAAGGGCGGCAGGAAACTCGCTTATTTCTAGACTTATTCAATAACGATAGTCAATAATAATTGACTCTGATGCCAGTCTACACCTTGGCATTTTCCAGAGTGATTTCTTATTTGATTCGCTGTTACCTATGTGAAATTATCATCGGGTTGCCGGTTGCATGTCTTTCTGAGTAATGGCGGTGCTTTTGTGGTGGAGGTTCCTTGTAATTATGCACTGGCAATCCGAGCATTTAAATATCGGAATCAAATAAGCGTGAACAATAATTTCACCTGGTTCGGCTCAGCACTCACTCACTCTTCTACCGTACTGAGCTCGGCACCACTAGTTTAATCATGCCATACCTCGGGTATAGTTATGACTATGACGAATTAAAAATGTGAAATTGGTTTCTTACCAACAATAATATAAATATGCTTCATCCTAAAGCGCATTGCCTGAGAACTTTCACTCGCGGCATAATGCGGTCTTGCAGCGGACTTGCAAAAAAAAATGATAATCATACACCGAGATGTGATAAAAGAGAGGAAGCACGACTTTGGATTGCCATGACGAATAAAAACAAAAGTACACAACTACACAGAGAGGATGAGAATGAGTATAGATTATTGCCGGAAGCGACGTATTAGCTTTGGCTAATTCGATGCTTCTGCAAAAGGTGTTGGTTGATTTTAAGCGTAAATTGTAGACGGAACAGAGTGATCAAAACGGAAGATACATTAGGAAGAAAACAAAGATCCAAACTCGATCTGAAAAAGAGGTGATTTAACTAATCTCCGTGGAGAGCAATTGGTCAAAATCATCACTCCTGAAAAAAAAAACGAGGGTTCTCGAGTGGTGAGTTGCCTAGCCCGCTGATGGGGTTGGTTTATTTCAGAGGCGGTGATGCCGCTAGGACCTACCTTCTTTAAATAACAAACTGACACCTCAAGGTAAATACATAATGAAACACGAGATGTTTATTTTGATAGTGCACTCACCCATTTTTCCAGGAATGATATCGAACTGGGCAGGTCCATCCTGCACAAAGCCTGGCCTGGCGCATAAATCCTGCAAATTGAAAATCAAAGTTGAAATCCGCTCCAGCTTCAGGAATATCAATGGCAATATGTAAGCAGTAGAGATAAGAGGGCTCTAGTTATTGACTGCAAGTTTTTTATTTTATTTTAAAAAATATATTTCCAAAAAAAATTCAAAAAAAAACTCGCAGTCAATGAGTAGAGCAATTTTTTCTCTTTCCAAATTAATCTCGACGATAAATTTCTGTTGGAAAATAAGGCTGTTTCGCAGGAAGGCGTGAGCGCATTTTATAGTAAACGATCGGCGCCCTTAAGGCTCCATATTATTAAATTCACGTTTTACACCGCTTCCGCCCATCCATTGCTGGCGGGATGTCCTACGTGTGGCATACAAAAGACCCATAGGCCTCGTGATTTGAGAAGCTAATTTTTGTGTATAGTGCACAACAGCAGTGTATAGTTTTAAAGTTCAGTGTACCTGCAACCTGCAAGTGATAATGATTCAAACAACCTATACTAACACGATGAAATTTTATTTTCCCGAACGAAACCGATATAATTATGGATAGTTAGTATAGGTGCGCCCGAGGCACATTTTGCAGCAATTAATCCTTCAGTAATTACCACTTCTTGGGCCGTACATACCTACCTACCTATACTAAGTCTCTTGATGGTTCTTTTTGTAATCTCGGCGGCAAACTCTCATAGATTATGCAAGCAGTTTCTTTTTTCTTGTGTTCACGCGTTTTCTTCCTTTAGTTAGGCGACATTCTCCTTTCTCACTCTTCTTGAATCTCTGATCACAGTTATGTTATACAGGGTGTCCGATGTTCAATCGCAAAAATTTTGCTAGTCGCTAGAGCATCAAAAAAAAATCGGTTGTGTCATCCCAAAACTTTCTCGACTAGTATCCAGGAGCCTATGGAAAATTTCCTTCGAAACGTCCGTTCGGGTGAGAAGTTGGAATTAGAGAGAAAGATTGAAAATAATTTGCAGAAAATTGAAAAAAGTTTTGACTTTTTCGGGAAAACTCGGAATCTTTTTCCAAATCATCTTACTGTGAAAATCGTCCATTAAGGCTTAAGCTCTTAAGCTCTTAAGCTCCGTCATTCAAGTCCGGTCTTGAAAACATAGGCCGGTTTTACATTTCCAACTAGAAAATTCCTGGGAAATTGAGAAAAAAAGTTGGAAAATGTTCAAAAACCAGTTACCTCTTGTTTAAAAAAATGTGAAAATTTATTCACGAGATGAAAAGTTGGAAAATATGCAGTTTTTTCAGAGAGGAAAACTCGAAAACCGTGGATCCGATTACCAAAATTTTCCCTCCAAAAATTGATTCAATCTTTTCTCCAACTTTATTCCCAGCATGTCTGCACCTAAGATGAATATTTCGTGAGGCTCAACATGGGCTCAACGCATGTGGAAGTTTGCACTGCAGTTTTTTCAAATTCACGGAATGTGCAATATTCCATTTTGAAAAAATTACCCTTGGAAAACCGGAATGTTTCAATTTTGTCAATTTTGAAAATGAGTCTACACGATGCTCGATTCAATCTACTTTCGATATCAGTTGGAATTTTTCGAAAAAAGTCGATCCCCGAGCAAGAATGAATTTTTGAGTGGAGTCCTGCATTAAAAGCGAGTCGTCCTGGTCAAAACACGGGTGACAGACCCATCCGGGTGGCAACGGCTAGGATAAATTTTGAAAATTCATAACACCCGACTGGGAAATGGTGGAAAACTGCAACTGCAGGCCTCATTTGACTCTTTTGTTGTGCTGCTTCCTGCAAATCCAATCCATCGAATAGATTTTGAATAATTAAATGGTGGAGTTTTGTACTTTGACTTTTTTTTTATTTGACAGATGACAGATGGGGCAATACTTCCAACTGTTCTGCATACAGTTTTCCAAGGGCTTTCAAATAGACATGCTTCAAGTCAAGTTTCGTGAGATATAGCTTCTGACATTTGTTGATAGTCACACTTCTGTTCGACAGATGACAGTCAAAAACTAATGGGCTCATTCGACAGCAAAACCATGTCCGCATACTAAACCGAATTTCAATTCGATCAGATCAACGGCTCGGCAGTTATCGTGGAAGATTCCAAACAGACACGCACCCGTGTCACAACGTGCTGGAGATAAAGTCCCTAGATTCCCCCGGCGCCATCAAAAAGTTGACGCCTGCGCAGTAAGTAGATTGAATAGGTGAATTCCGACCGCTTAAGCAGCATACCTACCGGTGTAAGTGTGCCGTGGGTTAAACAGTCATAGCAATAATAAATTTGTTCACTAGGCCAAGTCTTTCACGTCAACGCATTAACAGGCAGAATAGGCTTATAAGTTATTGACAGGTGTTTGACAAGAACGACAAATTTAGGATCGTTCATCCAAGAAAACACCGGCACTATTATCTGCTGTGCAATCTTCTAAACTTGAAATTTGCCAGTTAATATTTGTAAAACGGAACATGACGGCGAAAGAATCGAAAGCTTTTGACATCATAAAATTACACAACTTTGGACAAAATGCTGAACGAGTCCGCGTGCGATATCACACAGCCCACCATCGCCGAAGACCTCATCATCATCGAGCTTCGCATTGCCCCTGTTTGGTATGATTTTAGAGATAGTTTTGGGACTGAACGAGCTTATGCAGATTTATGCAACATCTCTCTCCAAAATCCAATTCAAAACCGACTGAATCTCCGATAGACGATATAATGAAGAGACCTTCTGCGGGGGCACCATGACAATGATAGAGACTTTTTATTATTGCAATGGCTGTTAAAAGTGAACGTCCGTTCATGCCCACGCTTGGAAACCCACGAGATTCTCTTCGTTTTGCTCTGCAACAAATTCACATCAAGAAGCGATCCCACACCAAATCGAAGAGACTCTTCCTTTTTTAGGGGTATACCTAACCTACCGAAGTATTTTATTTTCTTTCGTTGATACGTTGAGATTTGTAAACTCTTTTATGAACTTTTCCTTTCAATCTGTTTCACTTTCTTTCACGTGCATTTTTCGCATTTCATCTTATGGATTCGGAATAAATGAATTCACTGTGCCTAACTACTTCTCTACGGTTAGATGGTATTATCCTACCTACTCACCGAGAAGTAGTAGAACAAGAAAAGTGTAAATTCAAGAGCCGTTCCACAAGTTGTTTGCTCGGCTTTGATGATACGGTGATGCTTTACCAGCATTTTTACTCGTTTCTTTTTATGAATGATAGTCTCTTTTTTAATTTTAGCAGGATCTGCCTGCTAGTTTTTGCTTCATTTTATAGATGGCTTCCAACGAGGCTTCCAACGATTTCCTTCGATCAATAAATTATCATATTAGAATCTATCTACCGTGTTTATACAGGGTGTGCTATCGATGCATTCGGCCTTTCATGAGCGTTCAAGGGGCCCTATTTTCGGTACACGTGATCTGTTCCCCGGCGATCACCGGGGAACGCCGGTGAAGTGATCAGTTCCCCGGTTTTAAAAGTGGTATTTTCGTGACCACTTTTCGGCTATACTCGTACATGTCCGGTAATGTCGAAGCTTGGCTGTCAGCTGTCATAATGATATTTGAAATCGAATTGTAATTTTTCAAGACTCTCAAAAATAACACCCACGGGCCTTCTAGCCTCCCTGTGTATTGCTACTTGATATCATAACGTCATATATTTGTATCAGGAAAAACAGGCCTTTGGTATAATCCATTCCAAGCTTAAAAAAACCACAGCTGGCCATGAAAAATTCGAGTTCTGTTGGTGTCCCTGATTTTTGATGTTTAATGTCATCTTGATACAAGGGAGGTTACGTTCAAATTTGTGTCCGTTTGACATGAAACCTTCACCTGAACTACGCTGTGTTGTCAAATTGTCATTCTGGGGTCTGCGTCGCCGGCAGGCCACAGGTTTGCCCACTGATCTCAGCCGCTTTCTTTCGGCCAGGACCACAGTGCATGATCCTGGAAGAGAGGGTGAATTAACGTACCTAGGTTCTTACAGGGCGCGACGAGCTCAGGTCACGAGATCCTTCTGCGACCAAATCACACTACGGCGGTAGAACTGGGTTCGCCTCGATCACTTTTTAAACTGTATATTCTTACTGTTGCACTTCTCAATACTTTCACTATCGAAATAATGTGAATAATGGCGTTTTGGAGACAAAAACTAATGAAAATATTGTGTCAGTGTCAAAATCTGACCTAACAATTGAATTAAAACGGCAATCCAGCAGAGCAAACATCACTTTGACAAATTTGAATTAATCATCTTGACTTTTCCAATCCATCAACGTATCAGATTCTCCAACTTGAAGAAAAAATATCATAGGCAACTGTGGTTTTTTTAAGCTTGGAATGGATAATACTTGATTGTCCAAACATGGTACCTACCTACTTTACTTGCTACGGTCAGCCGGCTTCCTTCCCCGGGTACTAGGATAAATGGGGTGACTAGTTCTGTGATGTGCCGGGCCAAGTCTTGTGTCACATGAAAATACTGCACAAACTGCACTTCAGAAAGTTCCTCAAAAGGATTCTCCCCATTATCGTCCACAAATCGTTTGCCGGGTTGGCGCGCATCTTCTTCGGCCGCTTCCAAGTCCGCGATTACATGGACCGCCAATGCCGCGTTCAATGGATCCATTTTACCCAAATTATTTCAAGAAACTTTCGGAAAATTGAAGATTGGAACGTAAAATTGAAATTTTTGAAAAGACGCCGAACGAGAATTTCAATTGTCAAAGTTTTCGAATTATATACGTATATTTTGTCAACATCTTACATTTTTCATATGTTTAAAACTATAAATCTTTTTTTTGTATAGGTAAGTATATAAAATATGTTATAAAAGGTAAAAAATTTCATGTAAGGGTAGGGAAGGTGGAATGGTACCCATTACGCATGCTGCATTTCCCTTTTGTATAGCTAGGCTGATCCTTTGGGTTATATAGCACCTCGATCTGTCTTCTCCGGTGGCATCTGCTGTAAGTTTCCCCAGTTCGTATACAAAATTTATAGCCTCTTGGCACCAAGGGCCTAGGGTCTCAACAGCGAAAGGGACAAAGATGTAATTGTCTTCAATAATTGTTTTGTATTTTGACCGCTTCCGGTTTGCTGCGTTTTCAGCTACTGTCCCAGTTTCCTTTATTGCTGCTGCCATGTTAGACGCTGCCAAGGTGTCGCTACAAGTGGCATCCCAAACTAGGTGCCGTCCGTTTCGCCAAGGGACTAAAGTCATTCCGTCGGGTCTTTTGTGGTCTTCTCTGACAATACCTGTTGGCTCCAGGATTGCTGGCATCTTTGCCGATGCGAGAGCTCTTCTTATGATGTCGTTTAAAATAAAGTGTCTAGACTGTCTACCAGCACTCTTTTGACAACATAAGCCATGTATCCCTTTCTCATCCACTATGTTTCCACATAAACATTTGTGTGATTTACACATGTGTAAACCTAGACGTATTGAGATTGAGATTCTGAACGTGTTGTTGTCTAAAATCGTTCCAAGACTACGAGATGGTAATACGTTTAGCCATGCGCTTGATTCTTTTCTGAGAGCCGCTTGTCGAAGCACATGTGTGTAGTCGCTGTCGCTTTTTATTGACTTGGATATTTTTTCGCAAGCATACATATCCCAAGCATGCTGTCTGTAGATAACAGCTTCTGGAGGAGTTTCTTCATATTGCAGTTTCCATTCTTCTAATGCTTCCGTATAAAACGCAATATCAAACAAGCCCTGTGAATCAGGTAACATTGCTTGGACGAGATTTGATACGCTGTTTATGGATGCAAGGAAGGCCGGTAGTCCAATATCCGTGATTTTGCGAATTCCAATGCCGCCATGTTTGATGGGTAAAGATGCGATGCTCCATTGTTGTTCAGTCAAACGAATGTTAATGATACCCTCTAAAGTGTTCTTCATTTTGGAATCCATGGCTTTGATTTCATTTGTCATTTTCCAAGCTGGTGTGGTTCTCAGCATATAGTTCAATTTGGGTATAGCAAAACAATTGCGTAGTAAATAATATGCCATGTGACTTTTCAGATCTTTTAGTCGTTCAAATAAAGTAAGTACTTCTTTAAATTTTGTTTCTAAGGAAGTTAGTCAAAGTTATATCTATCATCTGTCATTTGGCAATTGTTTTGGTTGTATTTTTGGTGCATTCAGCGTTGCCAACCTATGAACAATGTGCTTTTTTTAGTGATTTTCAATTTAGACTATTTGCAGTCCTTTGCTTTGATTGACATAAGCAGGGAATGAGCTGTTCTCTCGGTCGTTCCTAGGAGAACGAGTGTGCTCTGATTGACATAAGCGGGGAATGAGTTGTTCTCTCGGTCGTTCCTAGGAGAACAGGCGTGATCACGCGTGAATGTACCCGAAAATGCCGCTTCCCCTGTTTTTGAGGGAACAGTTCCTATAGGAACAGTTCACATGTGCACCGAAAATAGGGCCCCCAGAGGAGGTAGAAGGCAGCTCATGTTCATTTAGTCATTTAACTTATAGTCGTGCTCCATTAGCAACGATTTAAATCTTCATTGCTTAGGTACCTACTGGAAATGTAAGTTCAACTGACACAGCACTCAGTTGATGACAAGTTTATGAAGAATACAGTGATATTTTTTGTCATGCGAGAAACCAAGAGCTAGTACCTAAGTAGGCAACAGGTACCTATAGAGCCATTCCACGCCAAAACGATCACTTTTTGCAGCCATGTTGTCGGATCATGACGAATTTTTGATATGCTGTGGAGAATTGAAAATAAATCGACCCGTATTCGGCCGTTTTTTTTTATTTTGGAAATTTTTGAATTTACGATTTTTTCAAAATTTTCATTTATGGCCTGCATCCTCTTACAAAAAAATTCATAACTTTGGAGTCCACATTCCGATTTCAACGATTCTTGTTTTGATTCAATGTGAAAAGATAGACAATTTTGGACACTGTAAATGTCATTTGATAGATAGTGAAAAAAAGTATGAAAAATCACATCTTTTTCTAAAAAACTGCATACTGAAAATCGGCATCTCTCGATTTTTTTTGAAAAATTATATATTATTCTTTGGAGTTTTCTGAATCGACCTCCTATACTGCCCAGATTGGACAAGGCCGAAAACCCCACAAAATGAATTTTCCAAGTCGACCGCGCACGCCGAGAAAGCACGCAGACCTGGCAGTCACAGCGCACAACTCGCCTATGTACCTATTGTACCTGCGGTTACACAGCTTACACTTCAATTTTGCATTATCTTCCTAATTACTTTAACGTTTAAGGGCTGATACATAAGCGTTAGTGCCATAAGGGCTATTCTTGTCTGATTCATGTATCCAACATCCGGTATTCCATTAGGTATTTTATATTTTTCATACATTGGGTATTTTCCCTCCGTTGCAGTGGTTGTAGCAGGTACCTACTCATTAGGTTGCGCAAATTCATCATTGTTGTAATGTATCCCTCTTGACAATTTGAAAACTGTTAAATCCATTTGCAGTGGATGTTGGTTAAAAATCATGCGGAAAAGTTGTCAAAGTCGAAGCGTAGGGTGAGAAGTTGCTTTTGAAGATTCAGCTTGCTTGTCTGATGCAAGGAGCCGAAGCTCATTTTCAAGTATGTAGTTGCGGTAGTAGTTCAATGGAAACTTCATCCTTTGATACAGATTCATCCCTTGATTCCAGTTCGGACATTCAGAATTTGAATGTTTCTTTAGTAGCAGCGTTGGAGGTGTCACCGATCAGATGTAAAAGATTCAGGTCTCACAAATCTTGCGGATAGCGATTGCGATCATTCCGATCACGTTGACAAAATGACAATAAAATTATCGCTGAGCTGAAGGAAAAGTTCAACAACTCAAAACTAGTCCAAGTAAAATAGGTTTTGAATCCCGAAAAAATACTGTATCTATAGTCGTGAAAATTGCAGGTTTTGTTCAGAATTTTACGCTCTTTCCAAATTTTGAGTTTTAGAAAAATCCAGCGGAGGCTTTTTGACCAGAGCTGTCAGAAGTCTAAAAACTGATAATTTCGAATAACTTCGAATGAGGCTTCAATTTACTTGGCATTTCAAGCATACACAATGAAAAATTGCATAGTGCTGTTAAAATATTTTGATCTCGATTTTGATTTTTCATCGTGTGCGATTCCAAACTGTTCAATTTTTCATTTTAAACATTTTTGCAATCGCCAAATAACTGTGTATACTTGAAATCCCAAGAAAATTGAAGCCCTATTTTAAAGTCATTCGAAATTATCAGTTATTAGACTTTTGACAGCTCTAGCCAAAAATCCTCCGCTGAGATTCCCAACTCTACAATTTGCGCAACTTAATAAGTACCTGCTATAACCAATGCAACGCAGGAAAAAAAAAACCTTATAAATAAAAAATATAAAATACCTAATGTAATACTGGAATTACTGGATGTTAGATACGTGAATCAGACAAGAATAGCTCTTATGGCACTAACGCTTAGGTCTCAGCCCTTGAACTTTGAACTCATTTGGGTTGAAAATGCAAAATTGGAGTGTAAGCTGTGTAACCCGCAGGTACAATTGGTACACAGGCGAGTTGTGCGCCGCGACCGCCAGGTCTGCGTGGCTGTCTCGGCGTGCGCGGCCGACTTGAAAAATTCTTTTTGTGGGGTTTTCGGCCTTGTCCAATCTGGGCACTATCGGAGGTCGATTCAGAAAGCTTCAGAGAATAATATATAATTTTTCAAAAAAAATTGAGAAATGCCGATTTTCGGTATGCAGTTTTTTAGAAAAAGATGTGATTTTTCATACTTTTTTCCACTATCTATCAAATGACATTTACAATGTCCAAAATTGTCTGTCTTTTCACATTGAACCAAAAACAAGAATCGTCAAAATCGGAATGTGGACTTCAAAGTTATGGATTTTTTTGTAAGAGGATGCATGCCATAAATGAAAATTTTGAAAAAATCGTAAATACAAAAATTTCCAAAATAAAAAAAAACGGCCGAACACGGGTCCATTTATTTTCAATTCTCTACAATATATCAAAAATTCGTCATGATCCGACAACATGCCTGCAAAAAGTGATCGTTTTGGCGTGGAATGGCTCTATAGGTTTAAATCTGCTATAGTGTTAACGGTGATATCTTGTTCTACAATTGTTATGAGAGTTTTATTTTTCTCAAAAAACAATAAATCATTTGAATTGAATTGAATTGAATTGAAATCTGCTATACGTCAGGAACATTATCTAGGCAAAACAGGACATTAAGGAAGGTCCAGTATTTTCATCCCCGGTTAACTCTACCCTTAGACTGAATTGAGGGCAAATCCCATATAGGTATATGATACCGTTGTCAGGGCCGGCTTAAGGGTGTGGCGAGCGAGGCGACCGCCTCGGGCGCCAAATTTTGGGGGGGGGGGCGTCTGAGCGCCCTTTATCTCTCTATTATCTCGAAAAAATTTCGCCTGCAGCTCTTTTATTCTCACAATTTGTGCAATTTTCAATCATTATCAACATTATTGTTATCATTTAAAAAAAATCGCTCGAGATGCTATTTTTTCATTCGTAAAAGGGCACATTACAGAACTTCGCCTTGGGCGCCAAAAGCTGTAAAGCCGGCCCTGACCGTTGTTGTAACGATCATTGTTCTCAGGTAAGTATCTAACATTCAGTAAGTTGGTGAATGATTCCATTGTGCATCAACATGAGCAGGCGTAGGAGTAGCAGGGCATTACTGCTTAGAAGGATCCATTTGACGCAAAAAAATTCTTTTGGATCCATGAATTAATACCTCCCTAATTAGCCCAGGCGCCAGGGAAAACAATAAGAAAATAATTGTTTCCTGGCTGGAAACTAGCTTGAAACGATCTGTGTAGCTTAGGTTTTGACATACTAGTTTCCCCCCTTTCGGAAATGTCGGCGTCATGTCGCCATCATCAACAAGAAGTGCACCAGCGTGGTTTTTGTCGAATATCTTAATTTTGGGTCATCTGACAGCAAAAGATGTAAGAAGTCATTTTAAAGCCTATAGAATTTCCTACAGTTTGGTGTTCAATCAATTTTCTGCGACCTATGGTCTTTGAGATAGAGCTTCTGGAAGCGAGAGTCATTGTCGTGAAAGCTCCATGGCCACTTGACTCGAAAAACTAAAATGTCGATGTGACAAAAAAAAATTCAAAATGAGATTACTCGAGAATTCTTCATGCTATAGTTGCGGTGACGGTCCTCAACTCTTTCTCTTGAACCGTAGATTACGAATATTGGAAAGTCAAAAACGTCACATTGTACATATACAGAGTGTACTACGGGAATCAAATCAGAACAGAGAAATTTGACATATTTCTTCGATTTAGCCTATGCGAAACTCTAAGCACTTATCACGAGTCCAATATCAATATGCATTGCTCTGTAAGCTCCACTTGATACACTCAAGAAGTGGTCAGCTCACAGCCTTCCTGTAAAATGTTTTGAAGACCCTCTGGAATTATCAAAATTTACAGTAGCAAGAAATGTATGTAACAGTATATTATATACCAAGGAACCAAAGTGAATTTTTGATCCCTTGGGTGAAGTTTGTTGCTCAAGGGCCCTTTGGGTCCAAATTCCCAAATTAAAAATTCACTTTGGTTCCTTGGTATATGATATACTGTTATATACATTTCTTGGTACTGTAAATTTTGAATATTTTGATGATTTCAGAGGGCCTTCAAAACATTTTACAGTGAAGCTGTGAGCTGACCACTTCTTTAGTGTATTAAGTGAAGCTTATAGAGCAAATCCATATTGATATTGGACTCGTGTTAGGTGCTTAGAGTGTCGCATATAGGCTAAATCGAAGAAATATGTAAAATTTCTCTGATCTGATTTGATTCCCTCAGTACACCCTGTATATGTTCAATGTGACGTTTTTGACTTTTCTATATTCGTAATCAACGGTTCAAGAGAAAGAGTTTAAGACCATCACCGCAACTATAGCATAAATGATTCTCGAGAAATCTCATTTTGAAATTTTTTTGTTACATCGACATTTTAGTTTTTCGAGTCAAGTGACCATGGAGCTTTCACGACAATGCCTCTTGCTTCCAGAAGCTCCATCTCAAAGACCATAGGTCGCTAAAAGGTCATTTAAAAACTATTCCGTAGGGAATTTTATTGGTTTCAAAATGACTCCTTACATATTTTGCTGTCAGATGGCCCAAAATCAAGATATTCGGCAAAAACCACGCTGGTGCACTTCTTGTTGATGATGGCGACATGACGCCGACATTTCGGAAAGGGGGGAAATTAGTATGTCAAAACCTAAGCCACACAGATCGTTTTAAGCTAGTTTCCAGCCAGGAAACAATTATTTCCTTATTGAGCTGATTTTTGCTCCCTGGCGCCTGGGCTAAATGCCAAATTGCCAAATGAAATTGCACCCGGTTAAGAAATGTCCATTTCTTGAATTGCAGTGATTTGATTGTTGTGGTTGCTCTCGCTCATTTATAATATTACTTATGAGATGGCTTAGGGCGAGGTCAAGCGCTTTTCTAACAGCGCAAAAGACAAATTCGAGCACATTCTTGAGTGTCGCCATTTTGCAAACACTCACACATATTATACCTACAACATAAATTTAATATTTATGAAGGTGTTACCATATACGTCGGGATTTCAACAATAATTCAAGGTTGCAGTTGGAATACACATAAGACCTGGGCAATAATTATTAAAATGCAGTACATACCGGCAGCGAATAATGTGCAAGTGTAAACACAGAAACATGGGCGGATTGGGCGGTGAGGGGTGCGTCTGCATTCTTCGCAAAAATACCGTATTACGACATTTTCAAGTTGAAAATAAAAAATGTAAAAATGTTCTTGTAAAAATTGCTTTCAAGTTGGCGTGATAATATATATCTCCTTTCAATGGTAATATGTAATACCTATTGAGTAACGGTTTCCATGATTTCACAAATTACTCAAGTGGAGTAAACAAAAGGACCCATGGGCTGGCCTGATATTAGCGTATATCGCCGCATGGCCTCAAATGCTGGACTGTACTGGACTCATAGACTGGACTGAAAAATCCGTCGTGGCCAATGGTAGCTACAAAACACTGGCCAATCAACGCATCAACTGGCATTAGACAGACGTTAAACGCAATTGATGGCAGTTGAAGTGCAAAAAATATTCGTTAAATTCAATACCTAATAGCGAGTCTGAGAGGCTATTCAGACTTACAGAGTCTGACTCAGACGGAAATTTTGTGTTGTTATCTTGTTGAAAAGCTTTTTGACTAACTGTCACGTCCCACTAGTTGATAATTTTTACTGATTAGTCTATCACGAACTCGATCACGAAATATTCATAATCACATTAAATAACAAAAACAGTGAGGGGCGACGTACTAAACTTTCGACCTCTGCCTCAAATCTTCAAAATAATAATAATAATAAATGATATTTATTGAACTGTTTAGTTCAAAGGGCTATCAACCGAGGTCTTTCTGCCCTTAAACTACAATCTTTTTTTATGAAATTTACCTACAAAATGTAATTTACAATAACATCATATTCAATGTAGAGCTAGGTAATTTTTTATGGATGTTTCAATTGTTTGGTGGAAGTTGCTCTTCTTTAAGGTCTTCGAGGATTTTCCTGATGGTCAGGACTGGATTTTTAAAAATAAACGTCATTTATTTTTTCTGCATTTTTCTCGTGTTCTTGAGTGGACTCCATATACCTACCGCTTTGGACTCGAAAGTCGGAATGCGATACTTTTGAGCCACCCTGTATAAACATTATTTTGTTTCGGGATCATTTCACCCTCTCTTGTCAGAGACACACTGTCATACCCTAAAATGGCAGAAAAAATTGATCTCCACCAAAAAGTTGTTAAAGTGACTGATAATCCTGGAAAATCATGTTTTGCTGATTGCCAAAGTGAAATTTGATTCTCATGATTATCTTCTAGTAGAAATAATATAGATCACTAAAAACTGTAGGAATGTAATTTTTTATTAGGTGTACACATTTGTAGTAAATGTTGGGTTAGCGTATCTCATGAGCGCGTAACTACCATGCACACCCAAACATGAAGAAAGAGCAGTACCGGGAAATTCGGGCATTTACAAAGTAGATGAATAAAGATGAAAAACACGCCATTGTTGTTCAATTTACAAAGGCATTTTCACATGAAGTGTGCTTTCAAATTGTCGGCCCATTTAACTGGATAGCCTTGCGTAAAAATCGCATTATTGCTTAGAGTGTAGTGTAATAAGAAGTAGAGTGACGAAAATCGGGGAAAGTCGATTGTTATAGGTTTTGGGTGTCAGATGTTTGTGATCTGAAGCTATGATCTGAAGCAACTCAACATGCAAGAATCTCTACAGTCGTCATATTTGATATTTTCCTTGAAGTGTTCACTTTAAGAGTCCGATGATGCCCGATTGCACAAAGGTGGTATCAAATTTTTGTTTGGTGCTAAACACGGGCTCAAATTTTTGAAGTGGAATAAAATACAAACCCAGTTACTTCAATGACATATCACAAATTATGATGGGAATACAAAATATAGCTCCAGGTGATTATTTGGGGTACCAAGACCTAGGTGAGACAATCTTTATTTTTGGCTTGTACAACACATCTTCCAGAACACATCCTCCCATCTTGTCTTTGCAATAAAAAATTAGCTGCCAGTGCGTGATACCCCAAGTTTGTATCGGTATCCAAATAATCGCCTGGAGCTAGGTACATTTTGTATTCCGATCACATTCTCTGTTGAAGTAACTGGAGTTTGCATTTTATTCCACTTCAAAAATTTGATCCCGTGTTCAGGTACCGAACTGAAATGTGATACCGCCATTGTGCAATCGGTCATTCCCTAAAATAAACAAAGTGATAGTTTTAAAAAGTGCTATCATTTAATGCGCTCATGACTGTATTTGTACATACCGTGGGTTCCACCAAAATATTTAACCAATTGATAGCTAACTCGAGATTTCTTTTGATGGATTCTGATGGCCAGAATGATCAATGTAAATTCAGATCTCACGCTGAGTAATTAACAAAAGAGTGGTACACGTGCGATTTAACGTATTTTCCATAATGAATCTACCAGCATTGACCAGAAGAAAATCCGTTCAATCTCGTACCCATTAGCTTAAACCGCTCTTAATTTTGTTGGTGGAACCCGTGGATATACAATTAATACAGGGTGTTTCGGTGACCTTGCATAATACTTCGGGAGGTGATTCCTCTCAAGAAAATAAGTCGAAAGTGAAAAGTAACATTTTTCCCTGAAATGCTTCATAAGGGAGTTACAGCCCCTCAAAGGTACAGAGTTGAACAAAGTTTTTAATTATTTGCTGAAAAATCGTCCAAGGTAGGAACTTCAAATTTAGTAAAGAGAAGTTGCTCAACAGTGCAAATGTACATGTAAAGTTCTAAACAAATCTAACCAGTGGCAGCGAAATTAGAGGGAATTGGGACTATGTTGAAAGTTATTCATGATACGTCCGTGTTTTTTCACTTTTACTTCAGAACGATGCATCCTACGGAAAAAATGCAAGAGGAATAAAAGTTTTGGATTGAAGAAATCTATCGAAAACATTAAATTTTAAAAGGTATATATTGAAATAATCTTGAAACTACACCACAATTTTCCTATTTTTCTTTTACCAACCGGTTTCGCCTTTCGGCATCGTCAGGGCTTGTATAATATGTAAAATATTTTCTTTTTTGGAGAAATTAGTAAAATTTTTTGACATTCATAATTTCTCCAAAAAAGAAAATATTTTACATATTATACAAGCCCTGACGATGCTGAAAGGCGAAACCGGTTGGTAAAAGAAAAATAGGAAAATTGTGGTGTAGTTTCAAGATTATTTCAATATATACCTTCTACATTATACAACACCACTTCAAGAACAATGGATTTTTACTTATTTATATTAAATTTTAAGCTCTTACTTTTGACACTTCTTCAGTAAATAATTGAAAACTTTGTTGCATTTAGTACTTTTGAGGAGCTGTAACTTCCTCAGGAAGCACTTGGGGGAAAAAGTTTACTCCTACTTTTCGACTTATTTTTTTGAGAGAAATCAGCTTCCGAAGTATTATGCAAGGTCACTGAAACACCCTGTAGGTATAGGATTATCATGAAAATATTGCAATTTTTTTCAATCTTGTAATCAGTTCCCAACTTTCCACCCGAAGGGACGCCTCGGACCAAAGTTTTCAAAGGTTCCTTCCTGAATGCTAGCCGGGAAACTATTGTGTCGACGCAAATCGCTTTAAAGTCTAAATCGCGCAAAGTCTGAAAACAAGAACTTCTGTGCCTAACGGTTCTTCTGAATCTGATAGCGATGAGGTTTTGAAAAATTCAATATCCTACGATTTTTAATCCCACGTTAATCTGATAAGTGAGGACGTTATAGCTGCTGACCATAACAGTTTCGGCCATATGGTTAGCGCGATATATCGGCGAATAATCCGTCGTTAACACTAATATTCACAAACACTGTAAAAACAGATGCTATATGAATCTCGCTTTGAATGAAATAAAAAAAACTGGCATCACTTACTTTGGGCCTCTTCCACGTGAATTGAAACGGAGGCGTCTGGTGATAGAAGACAGAGGCCTGAGCGGCAGGAAAATCCGGATCCTCCCAAAGCTCCCCACGTTTCATGCAGGCTCGCCTTATACGATCGTACTCGCTCATGCCCTGCAATGGAAAACGAAAAAAAAACCCGTAAATATAAGTCAAATTAAAACCAGAAGTCCAGAAGACGAGTTTTTAGTGCGACATGTATACAGTTCGTACCAGCGTCTCCCAAATGTCCGATGCAAGGGACTCTTTTTATCATGTGCTTACTGTCGGTGGCGGCTCAAAGATCGGAAACAACTGTCAAACTGGCCAATTTTCAAATTTAAATTATGGGAGCGTATGATTATGATCTGGGAAGGTCCGGAAGGTGACTCGTTCCAAAAACTCATCCAAAAATTCAAAAGAAGGCATTCTCGGAGCAGTTCTGAAACAAAGAACAAAGGCTCGTAGATCCCTCAGATCACCACTCGCATGAAGTGAATGCAAATTGTTCAGTTTTCAGCAACAGCTCAAAAATTATGAGTTTTGGATTGTTAAAAGGAATTTCTAAAGTTTTTTCCGCCGCTGTACCATTGCGTCCCAAAAATTGTCGGATAGTAAGTGCCCCTCTGATACCACATGAAAAAATTTCAAGTCGTTACGAAGTTATAGCCAACAAGTCAACTTTGTGCGGCTAGATGTTACGCCACATTGTACCTACTGCTTGAAGGGGGAGCAACATATACATTATCATCCGTTGTGGATCACACATATCTATGTTTTTCGTTTCGTTATCGTTTTGTTTATATACTTGTGTTTGTCGTATCGTTTCGTAAATCCAACCTGTGTAAAGGATTCGTCGACCAGGAAAAGCCATTTGTCTGCTTCGTCTCATCCTTGGACTAGGTAAGTTGTTAGACCGACGGAGCGTCATTTCATTTCGCTTCGATCCATATCTCACTATCAAACCCCAGGTCACATTGATTAAATATCTCCCATTTTTTCCCGCAGTTTGGATAACATATTCCACACATTCTAAAATTTTCGAAGTTTCGTGTCGATTATCATCAATTTTGGTCTTTTTGCATTATCCGAGTTTCTCATGATTGCAAAGTGGTCTAGAACTTCCAAAATGCAGCCAAAAATTTCAAAAATGAAAATAGTTTTGAGCATGTTTGAACATTACAGTATTGTTACGTATTTCGCGTTTAGATTGCGTTTTCAAACACGCACAATACGGCTTATGAAATAAACATCCAAGGGGCACAATAAACTGCTGTTTCAGTGCAAGGGGTACGAACCTAAACCCAAGAGAATAACAAATAAATAAAAATAATAATAAATCGCTCTCGATCGCTTTGAATTCAATATTACTTCATAGGCCGATGCGTGGTGTTTGTTTATATAGGGTGTTTCGGTGACCTTGCATAATACTTCGGCAGGTAATTCCTCTCAAGAAAATAAGTCGAAAAGTAAGACTAATATTTTTCCCCAAAGTGATTCCTAAGGGAGTTACAAAGGTACGCAGTAAAACAAAGTTTTCAATTATTTGCTGGAAAACCGTCGAAGGTAGAAACTTCAAATTCAGTCTAGTGAAGTTTCTCAACAGTGCAAATGTATATGCAAAGTTTTAAACAAATCTAACCAGTGGTAGTGAAATTAGAGGAGATGGGGATTATGTTGAAAATTGTTCTAGACACGTTTGTGTTTTTTCACTTCCACTTTAGAACGGTGCATTATACAGAGAAAAAATTCAGGAGAAATAAAAGCTTTGGATTGAACGAGTCTATCAAAAATATTAAATTTGAAGCTCGTACCTTTGACAGTTCTTGAGCAAATAATTAAAAACTTTGTTGCACTTCGCACCTTTGAGGGGCTGTAACTCCCTTAGGGAGCACTTGAGTAAAAAGTTTCACTCATACTTTTCGACTTATTTTTCTGAGAGGAATCACCTCCCGAAGTATTATGCAAGGTCACTGAAACACCCTGTATACCTCCGACTAGTGTTCTCGAAGTTTTCCATCGGTCCTCCAGCAAATTCCATATTGGCCGCTGCATGTAAATCGCGACCGCCACCTGAAGGCCGCTCTATGAAATTACGCAACGCAACCGCAACGCAGAGCGCAACTTTTCTGATTGGCTCGCAAGCCTTTCGCGTCGTTGCGATCGCTTTGCGAATACCTTGCGAGCCAATCAGAAACGTTGCGCCTGCGTTGCGGTTGCGTTGCGATTGCTGCGAATTTTAATAGAGCGGACATAACGTCGAACACCTTCAAGTGTGATTCCGACGTGCTCTAGAGCCCGGGCACCTCCGCCAAAATGGATAGATGTGTCTTACTTGCATGTTGAAGTTACCACGTAAATTTCAACGGTCCAAACTTTCGTGTATTTTCTGGAATGCACTAGAGCTTCGCACTTGTATACACTGCAATTTTATGCGAGCACTCGATTGGTCTAGCAAGGCCGAGTGTTCTCCAGAATGCACAAGAATCGCCGTTCGTCACAGTATGTTAGAAGAATGCCTGTAAGTCTTTTATTCACGATTGGAAAAATAATCACTTGTGAAAGAGAAGGGGGCGAATTAACAATATGGTCTATTCCGTGCACAATCTCTATATTAATATTTGACGTTCCATATTTTCTAGACTATCTTTTTTCAACTCCGTTCCTCCTTGAATACTTTTATTTTTTTAGAATTTTGGCCGAAAATTAGTGTATTATTATATTTATCGTATCATCACTAGAGAGCGGATTTATAATTTTTTACATGTTCTATTCGCTAAGTTGGATGCAACTGTCGACTTGCAGCTTGACGTTTCCATCTATAAGGAACCTAAATACAAAGTTTTATTTCGCATATAAATCATTATTTTGACTTTTTACCGCATACAAATTGATAGTCCATATAATCGCATATAGCCGCATATTCAGTCCATTTTTTTGCACATAACTGAATATTTGTCACTATTTTGGCCATTTTATCTATATGTGCTAGAAAATCACGATATTTTGATTTCAAGAAAAAAATAATTGAAAATTTTCGGAGATTTTTTTTTTTCACTCCGATGGTCAAAGTTGGTTGCAGACAGTCGGAAAGGAGAATTCAGATACTAAAACTTTTTGAACACATTCAAGAATAGCATCCCAGGTCGGTATGAAAATTGGAAAAAACAAATTATTTGAAAAAAATTTATTCTAATTAAAATTTGAATGAAAACAAAATAAAAATTGAGGAGCTTGTGGTGTGGTGGTCAGCGCGCTCGACTGCTATTCAAGAGGTCGCGGGTTCGATCCCCGCCGGGGACGAATTTTCGCCTCGAAAAGAAGATTCTTGGTTTAGTTGGAATGCTTGCTATGCTAAATGCGCGACGTAAAATATGAACGATGGTGACGGCCCCATGCGATGTTGGTGGTCGTTGAAAATCTCTACCTTTTGTTGGAACACACAGGGGTTCGGCAAAATTTCCGGTATCGTGAAGGAAAGCATTCACCGGCGTCGGTGTTAGGCCTCGTTGCGGGAATAGGCCGATGTTAAGTAAACGAAAAAGAATCCAAAAAAAAAGAAACTCAGGCCTCAAGGAACAAAAAAATCTATTTTAATAAACTGTTGAGCATAAACAAAATAAAAAATTTTAAAAAAGAAAAATAATTCAGGCTTTGATGCCATTAGCTTCAAAAATAACAAGAGTCTGAGATAAATCGTCGAATCCAGGGATTCTATTATAGTATTCGAATACTTGGGATTCGAATACTATGAATACTAGAATACCGCCGAATAGTAACTTAAATCCAGAATCCCGAATATCGACAAAGAAAAAGTAGCTGCATGGATACGAATACAGAATTCATGACTGTATTCGAATACGAATACGAATACCGTAAAAAGTAACTTGAGTAGGATTCAAGTTACTGGGTATTCGAATACTACCCAAGTCTGGTTGGTTGGTTGGTTTTACATGTAAATGATGAAATTTTCACTATTCTTGTAGCTTATATTACATATTTACACGCATATATTGCTCTATTTGAACATTTTCACCGCATATTTTGATACTTTTCAAGCGCATATAAACTGCATATTTCAGACTTTTTTACCGCATATAAATTCGCTCCCTAATCATCACTTATTATGATCGCTGATTGTTGAACCTTCACCAATAATTATTAGGATCATAATAGTACAGTAGCTCATAATACCTTAGTTACTCATAATGCGTTAGATACAATAGCTTTCCCCTGCACCTTGCACGCTTGTTCTCGCACTCGCCACTCGCAAAACAGCCGAAACTCTTTTTCATAATATACTTTTGACTTCTCTGGCAGCCACGTCACCTGACAATGTCCTCGTTTATTATAAATCGCATAATATTCTTGTTATATTAATAGCTATATTTATTATCCGAGTTTCATAAGACATAGTATTGACACCATACGACTGGTTTTGGAGCAAAGCGAGCTTGCGAGGAGTGCTCAAAAGGAAGGAGTGTGGCAATACTTCTTATTAAACGAGTGTAATATACTATTTCCATCTACTTCACTCTGATAATCGCCCAAAAATTGTAAATTCTGGCTGCTAAAAATAGAAACGTTTGACAGGTGACACTCCCGCACTTACGTTCGCCTACCTTCGTTTGACAATAAATTGTTCTCATTGCTTGAAAGACAATTTAATAATATTCTCATTAGAGCACTGTTTTTGTGTAATAATGGATCCATTAGTAACGCAAAGTTAATAGTAGTACTCGTAGTAGTATATTATTAAGCGAGTTTAATGAGACACAGTATTGTCATGACTGGTTTTGCAAACTCGTCGTGCCCCAAAAGAAGAAGTGAGACAATACCTACGTCTTGTTAAACGAGTATAACAGATTATTTTATTTACCACCTCCGCACTGACGTTCGTTTGCGTTCTATTGACAATACATTGTTTCAGTTGGTTGAAAAACAGTTTAATAATACTCTCCATTACAGCACTGTTTTCGATGTCATTATGAATCCATGTTGTATGTTGTAGCGCAACGCAAAGTGGATAAATAATTATTTTGGACCATACCGTGAATTGGTGTACCTACTCTCTACTCACCTACCTAGAAGAGAGTAGCTGTACCTAGAAGTATAGATACCTATGTCGCTTTTTATGTTTTTTCGCTTCAGACCCACGGTTTGAAAACCGCTGGTTTGTGCGAATGATGTGACAAAAAACGTCTGAACTTTACGGCGACTTTATTGTCATGGTCCAGAAGTTACGCACATTTTGTGCATCGGACGATATCCAGTCGTAAGGGTTTCGCTGCTAGCTGATGAAATAACGGAGGTGAGTATGCTAACACTACAAGTTTTTGAAATTACAGTTTGAATTCATCCAAGTAAAGTAGGTATACGTACGACGAGGAGCAAGAAACGGATGGAAATTTTCGTACGAGACGTCCCTTCGGGAGGGAAGTTGGAATTTGAGAGAAAGATTGAAACAGACATAAAGCATCTTCTATATTAATCGAAAAAAATCCTCGAAAAAACCTCAAAGCTTTTTTCAAATAACTAAGCTTATTATGAGAATCGTCAATATACATAGATAGGGCTTTATTTTAAGCTCAATCATCTGAGTCCGGTCTCGATGAACCACGCCGGTTTTGCTACTTCAAGTGGAAAGTTCGGAGAATGTTGAAAGAAATTGTCGGAAGATGTTAACCACCTCTTGTTTTTAAGAAAAATTGGTGGAGATCTGTTCACGAGATGAAAAGTTGAAAATTTTCAATTTTTCCAGGCCAGGTAGGAAAACTCGAAATCCGTTGGTCCGAATCCAAACATTTTCTCTCAACAATTAATTCCATCTCTTCTTCCACTATGACTAGCAGCAAGGCTGCACCTAAAATAAATATTTCGTGGGGCTTATATTTCGAAGAGTTATCAAAGGTAGGAAACTTAGTGCAGGGAAGTTTTTTCGCCAGTGGCGGCAAAATTACAGGAAGTCCGGAAGTTATAACTGTATTACACTACACAGTTTCTTGTACAATTTCTGGAACAAGCTGCCAAAATAGTGTCAAAAAACAATGAATTTGATTGTTTCATTGACAAATAGTTCCAAATATTGTACTTACAAGAAATTGTGTAGTTTAAAGCTTCGTTCATAATGGCTGTTGACTTAAACTCATTCCGTTACCGTGAAACTTCAACAGTTGAAAATCAATGTTTTGGTTCACAATGGGATGTTAACTTATGCCGTTATTGCCGTTCTGTCAAACTTGCCCAAGATTCAAGTTCTACATCCTAGATCAAGGGACTAGTGCCAACTAATACTACTAGCTACTAGTCCTACTATACTGTACTACGGTTGCGGACACTATAAAAAAATCTGTCAACTGTCATCCACTTTATTTCGAGCGCAAGGGTACCAATTACCAGTACTACCACCCCCAAAATGTTCAAGTCTGTGAATATTTTACATTATAGACCGTGGTCCGTACTATAAAGGTTACATCTTACGACATACGGCATGCGGCATAAGTTAACAGCCATTATGATCAAGCTTTAATACAGCTATTGCAGAGAGCTAGACGGTTTTTTTTTGATTCGTTTATTTAACGTCGGCCTATTTCCGCAACGAGGCCTAACACCGACGCCGTTGAATGCTTTTCTCCACTATACCGGAAATTTTGCCGAACCCCTGTGTGTTCCAACACCGAGTAGGGATTTTTAACGACCACCAACATCGCATGGAGTCGGCACCATCGTTCGTATTTTACGTGCTATGCGACACATGGCGCGTCTTACATTTAGCAAGCATTCCAACTAAACCAAGAAGCTTGTTTTCGAGGCCGAAAATCCGTCCCTGGTGGAGATCGAACCCGCGACCTCTGGAGTGGTAATCGAACGCGCTAACTACCACACCACAAGCTCCTCTGTTAGACGGGGTTGAAGTAGATTTAACTGTCAGAAAAATATCGTCTGCAGTCTGCAGCCCGGTCGTACTATGTTTGCACATTTGGATAGACTTTTCCAAGCCTCAACTTTCATGCCTCTTGCATTTTTTTTTTGTAGGATGGGAGGATGCACCAGTCTCGAGTAAAAGTGAGAAAACCCGGATGTCATGAATTATTTTTGTCTGGCAGTATAATTTAACCTAACCCAACCTCTACTCCTAACTAACTCTAACTCTGCCGATACTGGTCAGATTTTGGAAATTTTGCACGTAGGTACTGTGATGGGCAGCTTAAAATTATAGAAATAAAAGGGAATTAAATATTTAGGAATAAATTAGCATTTTGGGCGATATTGGGAAGTGACGAAATTGCACACGGGAGTCAGGAAACGCATGCCGGCGCATCGGTTTTGTAGGCCAGGGGTAGAAACGTAAGAAGGGGATGGAGCAAGAAAGAATCGGTCCGAGAATAGGGACGGGGGTAAAGGATTCGCGTCGTAGTATTCGACAACGGCAGATGTGTGTGGAGAGAAAATTGATATTTATCAAGAAGAAAGTGACGAGAGTACGAAAACCATTGTAAATAGTTGTAGTGCATCAGTTACGAGGAAAGAAAATATCAAGGCAAGTCTGATTTCTATGATTTCAAATGCTTATTGTTGGATTTGAAGTAATTTTTTTGTCTATAAAATGATAGTAGGTTTTGTTCTTGATAATTCGAACAGCCATAGGAAGCCAGGGCCGATTCTGAGTGGTGTGCTGGGAGTGCCCCTGCACAAGGGCGGCCAAAATTCAAGGGCGGCGAAAAGTCGCCCAATTTTTATTCTACGAAAAGTTGAGTGTCGAAAAAGGAACTGATGTTATGATTTTCGAGACCGAAGGCGGCCGCCCTGCGTAAATTGTGATTTTTTAGTGCCGAAAAAATACAACAGGCTGTCAAGAATGGAGGCGAGGCGGCCGCCCTGCGTCAACTATTATAGATATTAGACTTCTTTCTCAAATAAGTACCTGGGGAAGAGCAAGAATTTTCATCTCTTGGTAACATTTCGAACAGTCTGTTTGGCTGATGAACTTTGCGCTCTACGCTCTGCGCAGGGTTTATTTGACAAATAGCCTATTCAAAATCAAAACTTTTTGAGGGAATGGAAATACTTTTGGAAATACCGACCCTTTTTATAGGTATACCTAGTACTTACTACTCATAGACCTGGTACTTACCTTTTATAAGTATACCAAATATGTATTAGGTTTGTCATAAGTTATTTTTGTTTTCAGAATTTTGCAAGTTGTTGTTTTTTCAAGATTATAGGTATTTTACCAATAATTATGACCTTCTTCTGGGTTCTATTGCCTTCTTATCAATAAACAACCATCTATTTGAACAGCTTTTTCTGATTCCATTTTACTACAAAATCAATATACTCACCTATGAATTGGTCTAAGTGCCTAAAAACTCATCTATAGGATATGCCGAGGGATATGCTGAAGTGAGGTGGCCATGGACGCACCTTGATCCTCAGCGCAAAATAGATTATAATTGTTCATAATTTTGTTCAAAATGAGGGGGGCTTTGATGGTTTTAGGCCCGCAAAAGTGAAAAAAATCGCCTGCGGCGCAATTTCTAGAGAGCCCGGACGCCCCCGCTAGAAAATTGCTGCGGGGCTACAGCTGGCGGGCGGCCAAATATTTTTCGCACAAGGGCGGCCGACGAGCCAGAATCGGCCCTGTAGGAAGCGTCAAACCAATTCAATACCCTGAAATTGCTGTGAGCTTTCAAATACCTTGTTTTCAGCTACCTTCAAACCACCAGAAAAATGGTGAGAGCGTCAGTAATCCTTCAGAAGGGATCTAGCTTTCTACAAAGTATGATTTTGTAGACTCTATTAGCTTTCGACAAAGCACTAGCAGTATTTATGCAAATCAAATCTGGGCAACAATCTCACGCGTTATCTTCTCCCATAGAATAAAGATTTAACTCTTTTCGCACGGCAAGGAGTTTATAAGCATTAAGGTTGAGTTTCAAAAAAAGAACCCCTTGAACTGTGCCCAGGAAATTCAGTGTCGCTTCGAAAACGCTTGAAGACAGAAAGGAACATAACATCATTTTTGCAGGCTGATTAATTAGAGGCTCACCGCGAAAAATTGTACACCTGATTGCAGATTTGAGGGGAGTTATTTAACCCAGCGTGAAACAGAGCTGCTCTATAAGTCTGTAAGTTCAAAACTACAGCGCCAGTCGGATATAAAATCTATAGAACGTGAACACTAATTTTTTTATGTGAATTATTTTATCGATAATTAAAATAATGGCTATAATTTCGAAATACCAAGACGATACTAAGTGAACAACTATCTCTCTCTAAGTACAATCAAATAATTGAGATTTCTATTCGTACAAGGAAGATGGACTACACGGAAGAAGGGGTGAAATTCAAATATCGACGAGGTCTCAAACTAATTAAGCAGGGAATTAAAACTCAAGTGTGTTGAGAAATGGGCTCACCAATATTTCTGAAAATTAGGAATAATGCGAAACGGAACTCAATTGAAAGGGTTGCGTTTATTAGTCGCAGAGTTTCGCGCGTAATTAGGGTGTGCTTTTCTTCAAGAAACCGAATGTAAACTTGAATTAACTAATTCCTATCGTTAGCTGGTTTCAGCACGCCTGGAAATTATGTAATGAATAATTTAGCTAAACTAAATTAAATTGGCGATGATTGAATAATTCGTAATAAAGATTATGTGTGCGGTGTTAAATGACTTTGTTTATTTTTCAACATTTATTCAACTCATTCTCTTTCAAAGAACTGAGGTTACTATCGCATAACTGGGGTATTAGCACCACGGGAAATTGAGGTAGGTGGAAATTTATTTAAATGACTTAGGTGACAGCACGGAAAAATTGAAAACACAACGTAGGGTCAATGAAGGTATAACAGCTACTTAATTAATTTAGGGAAGGCGGTTTTCTCACAGTACATTTGCACTGTAAGGAAACTTTCGTGCCACAAATTTGAAGTTCCTTCTTTTGGCACTTCTTGAGCAAATAATTAATAACTCCCTCAGGAATATCCTCCTAGCTCAGGAAGCACTTGATGGAGAAATGTTACTCTTTTTGATTTATTTCACAGCAAACGGCAAAATTCGGCCTAATGACGGAGATACAGCCTTCCAAAGAAATTTTGGTTTTCAAAAGTTGTAAATTTAAATTGTTTAGATTTAAGTAAGTAGATTCAGTAGAGTCAGGCAAGAAACAGAGGTTATCCGAATTTCAAATCAAGACATGATGAAATGACGGACGTCGATCGTTGAAGCGTCAACGCCGTCGAAATTATCGAATTTGCCCCCAACGGTTGTGGCGTCCTCGCGACCTCGCGGCGTGTGAAAGTGGCAGTGCAAGGTCCCATTTAACAGGTAACGTTGCGGTCTTTTTAAAGTCGACGACATTTGACAGATTTTTCAGGATTCTGGCCTAAACGTCGCATGCACTCGCATGACAGCAAGCCAACTCGTTGACGTTGTCGTCCACTTTATATGGCCGCAACCGTACCTATATCGTGTGATCAATTGAATTCCTGATTCAGGCAGGCTGTGGCCTGGTCGAAATCAGGGGTGCGAAGCTGCATTTAGCTGAGGCACAGCCTGCCTAAAATAGGAGATCTAACGATCACACGATAGTTATATCCCGTTTACTTTTTATTTTCAGTAGAATGACTTTTTGGAGCAAAAATAAAATGACAAGCTAGAGCGCTAGGAGAATACGGCTGATTGCTGGTGATAGTTTTGTTCCAAAACTTTGCAGATGCCATCAGCCGTAGCCGTAGCCCCTCAGCTTGTTACTTTATTTTTCATTCAAAAAGTGGTTCTACTGAAAATGAAAAGTGAACGGGATATATTATGCAGGTTCGCATCCCTGACTTCGACCAGGCTACAGCCTGCCTAAATTAGAAATTCAATTGATCACACGATAGACAGCCTATGCTGAATCTCAGTTAATTTTGTAGAAATGTTCCTTATAGCTGTATTGCAATACACAATTTCTTGTACAATCTGTCAGTTAAACAATCAAGTTCATTGTTTTATGACACTTTTGACAGATTGTTCAAGAAATTGTGTATAGTAACTAGTGTAATACAGCTTTTAGTTACAAATTTAAAAGAAAAAAAAACGAAAAAGTGAACTTTGAAGGGCTGTTTCTTTGTTATTAGGCAGAACTTTGTAAAAGAGTATTTGAGTTTTCGTCATGTTTTGACGAAATCTACATAAACTTGAATCTTTTGCTTCCATCAAAGAAACATTGATGCATGGAGATTTCAACGCGTAATGAACCTACCAACCCGTACAATCGGCGGATGCGCTGCCACGAAGCGATTATTTCATTTCTAGGATCTTCAAGAAACCTCAAGTTTTAATATTTCCAACGAAAGTTGAAAAGAAAACAGATATTTGTACTTATTCTACAGCAAAGTTCATTGGCGGAATAGAGAAATTTTCATTAGTGTCACGTAGGTATCCAGCACATTCAACGACAATGCTGACATTATTGCGTATATGTGCCCCAGTTTCTTGCACGGAAGTTCAAAGTGATCCGAATTTCGATCGACGCACGATGCACTCTGGCTGATGTGTTGAATTATCCAAATGATAACCATTGATAATAACTCCAGAACATAACAGACTCGTGAGAACTTTAGAAACTATCAGATTCAGTCCACTACGACTTTGATGAAATTTCTTCAATCGATCTTACGGCATTGTTAGATATGAACCTGTCACCGCATATTTCAAGGTCGCACACCTCCCACAGTTTCGCGCCTTTTTGGTGCGTATAGTCTTATAACTTCACGATTATGATGACAATCATTTGGTTCACTTGTGACATCATCATCACCGTCAACACTCTGCCGAAGTGCCGACGATTAAATGTGTTTGTAGTGCAAAATCATTCACGTTGTACCTATCATTATCGCCATGGAGGTATGGTGCAGATACTCGATTAGAAAGTTCAATGCCATCCAGGTTTGTGAGTGTCGTGGATCTACTCATTTATGCGGGTAATTTGCCTAAAACTGTACATCGAGTCCGATATTCTAAACCGCACAATTTTGGCCGATGGGTAACTGTTTGTTCTGATGGCAGTCGCACAAGGTTCAATTTTCGGACCTCTTCTGTTCTCTCACCAATCGGACAAGGGCACATGGGCACATAAACATTGAACGCGCGCTAATATTTTATGGGTCGTCGTACTCTCAGGTAGGTAGGTATATCTATAGAGGAGCTCTATGTCTTGCACGACCGAGCGCATACTAAATACGTAAGAACTAATAATCCAATCAGATACAGCTTTTCAGGAAATGTCTTAATTTCATGCGAAAGTAAAGCGAATCTATCTCTAAACAAGAGGAAACAATCACGCTCAAGCAGTGACTGGACCCAGACAAAAAGTATATCTAGATATAATGCGAGAAGACTTCACCATCAAGAGTTGAGACAATAAGGCGTGAATAAAGCATTATACCAAATCGGCGTAGAAAACTGCCTTGATCCAATGGCATATAGCGCATTTTTTAGAGTGAAATGCTAGAAAACAGACGACTCGAATTATTATTGTCTAATCAGGTCGTGTCGCCCCAAAACTTCACCGACGAGTAGCAAGGAACAGATGGAAATTTTTGTACGAGACGTCTCTATAAATCGTCAACTTGAGGCTTCATTTAAAGCTTCATCATTTGAGTCCGGTCTCGATGAGCCAGGCCGGTTCTCCGGTTCTGGACTTTCAAGTGGAAAACTGTCGCAGAATTTGTAGAATTTTGAAAGAAATTGTCGGAAAATGTTCAAGAACCAGTTACCGCGTGTTTAACAAAAAATGGTGGAAATCGGTTCACGGGTGAAAAAAGTTAGAAATTGACCCTTTTTTAGGGACGAAAACTCGAAATCTGTTGGCCCGATTTCAAATCCCCCCCCCCCCAAATAATTCAATCACTTCTCCAACTATGGTCCGCAGCAAGCCTGCACCAAAAATTAAATTTTCAGGTGATCTACATAAGTATAACAGGTCGAAGTTTGCACTGCATATTTTGATAGATTTTGGAGAATTAAATTGCAAAGTTTTGTACTTTGTCATTTTTTATTATTTGACAGATGACAAAAATAACACAGAAATATTTTCAACTGTTCTAAATACAGTTTTTCGAGGGTTTTCAAATGACATACCGCAAGTCAAGCTCCGTGAGAATAAGCTTTCGTCATTTCTGATAGTGACACTTTTGCTTGACAGATGACAGCCAAAAACTGATGGGCTCATTCAAAATCAAAACCATGTCTGCATACTAAATTTCAAGTCAATCAGATCAACGGTTTGGCAGTTATATTGAGAGACTACAGACATCAGACAGACATCATTCTGGAAATGGTCTTATAATCATCTCGGGGGACCTCAAAATGGATATATCTGTCGAAATCTCAAAACTTTTTTCTGCACGATTACAATACTTTCCCTTGCATGTTGGTGGGAGACCGGGAAAAGTAAAATTCGCGTCGTGTAGGTCTTGGATAAAATATATTGAAGAATATGAATGATTACGATGATTGTTACATACAACGCCCTTGATTATTAGAGCTACAAGGATGATAATCACTGACTTATTTCCCACTGTCAAGGACAACCGAATCCTACCTGCATCTACATCTGCATTTTTCTGTAAATTTTTTTTTGTCTAATTTGATAATTTCTTTAATTAAGTTCTAGGTTGGGTGGAAGACCAGCCATTGAGGCTGAACCCTGCCTTTTGTACCTTACTTATTCACATTAGCTACCTCATACTGATTTTTTTCTACATTGTAATCATATTCAAATGAGTGGGTACAATAAAAGCTATTTATTATTATTATACATGCCTACATTTTTCAATAAGACTGGATAAAGCATAGTATTCTACTTGCGGGTAATGGCGATTACTCATTCGGACGCTTTACGACACTCGCCAAGGCTCGCGTCGGCAAACTATTTACATCCTCATGAGTATGTAAATAAAAAAATAATATATACTATTATTTCTATTTTTTTTTATTGGACTTTATTTCATTAAAACCATAGAATTTAGACTAAAAAGCGATCTCGCTGATTTGGTTGATTATCAAAAAACCTTCAACATTTTTAACAACAAAATATCTTCATAAGCAATATGATGCTGAGTAGCTTTTAATAGGAGTACCTTCCAATATTCATTTAATAAATCATGGCTTTAGGCTATAGACCATGCTAAGTATTTACTTATTTTGATGGTCTGCAAAAAATATTCAATTTCATAATTAGGTAATTGCCATTACGTATGTTTGTTTCGAAAAAACACGATATGTCTTGGGGATAAACAGAGGTATAAATATATGGAAAAAGTTGGATCACTTGCAGGACTTCCGTTGTAGAATTTTAGCTTGGTGCAGATTGGTAGTAAAGCAGACTTATGTACGTTTACTGAGTCTGCTTCTATTTGCATTCTGCACCAAGCTATAGAACTCCTCTGGATTTTTTCGCAAGTTTGTAATATTGTTTTTATAACCCGCACCGTGTAGATTACTCAACATAATTATGCAGTTGATAAATTTCCTGTGTAATTTATGCATTGAAATTTCTTATTTATTGATTTCCTTTATAATACAGTTTTCGATATCCTGCGAGTTAGTATTCATAAAAGCGCACTTGTCCCTTGAAAGGTGTGTCTTGGTGTCTTTCGCATAATACTATACTGCGTATATAATAAGATCTAAATAAAAAAAAAATATCAACATCTCGAAAACACCAATTTCAGTGCCTAAAAAATTACCGTCCATAAAAATTCATGACTTCTTCACTGAAATAGGTTTTCTATGCATTTTAAATGTAGAAAACTCCATTTCAGCGGAGGAAGGACAACTTCTCAGAAAACTGAATTTTTTGGGTCTTGAAGGTAGTGATTTTGAGATGTTTTTCAAACATTCCGAAGTTCCAGAAAATCTTCAGTGGCATAAAAAGTGTGTCGTATCGTAATTCTCTTTGTTCAGAGTTTTGGAGTATCAGTATGTTTGCGGCACCCATCTTGTGTCAATTCTTTTCAACTGTTTGAAAGCCACCTTTTTAGTGCATTTTCCATTTTGGCAAACTTTTTATTAGCTGCGTTTTGCCGTCCGTCTGTCCATTTTATCATTTATCTCCTTCTATGAACGAAGAATTGTAGAACCGTCATTTTTAGCGCATTTTCGTAGGAAATCCGCTACTAGATGCGCTTTGAAGTCCGTCCGTCCGTCTTGTAGTTGAACTCCTCCTAAACGAAAATTCGTAGCGTTGTCGGGTTTCTCGCAAATAATTGCTAATTATCTGTGGATAGGAATAGATACACAAAAATCCTCTATTGCTATAGAAGATACAATTGTTTAAAGAAGCGGGTTCTGCCTCGCGATTCCACAAAGTGAAAGTTATGTGTATTGACTGCAGTGTAAACTTTGATATCGACACAATTTTCGTCGGATAGACGTACATGCAGATAGATGCATACATCCAGCGAATAAAATATGCAGAAAGGAATGAAGAAATTTTCAATGAAATAATTGACTCGATTGATAAATTCTCAAGAAAGAATACCAGATGCCTCCATTTTTATGCGGAATCAATACTTATTCTTATGTGCGGATGCGATTTTTATAGTCGCGGCGCTGCGGTTCGATGATTATTGAAAATTAATGATTTCTTGTGGTGTTTTTGGGACAATCTGTTTATGGGTAACAGTAAACAGTCTACTCATCTGCGCTCCGAAAATGCGCTCACGAGACTCACCCCCGTGAGGACTTTGCTACTTGTTTTAAATAACCACCACATATCTACCTGAAGCAGTCCATATAGGCATGTAAATTTTCACCCAAAGGTTTACCATCTTGGCCCGTCATATTGATTTTTTCAATTATTTAACAGATTTTGATGGAACGGAGAAAAATGTCGTGTCTCGTATAATGGTTCATGTTTTTAATGTCGAGATCACGATTTGTCGCCATTTTGGCCCGACATATTGAACTTTTTCGTAAATGAACCGATTTTGATGAAATTTTGAACATCCTTGTGTCTCGTATGATATTCATGATTTGAGGTTGGTTTTATGATTCGCTGCTATCTTAGCCCGCCATATTGAAATTGACTTTCCCACAAGTCAACCGATTTTTATTAAACTGGAAACTTACTTCTGTCTGGTGGTCTAGTTGACTGGAACTTTCTAAGTAAGTAAGTTGTTTTCATTATTCATCACCTCATCACACTGATTTTACTCGGAAAAAATGCGCTCCGGTAATTTACCCATGAGAACTTTGCTACTTGTTTGGTAGGTAATCCTATGCCGATTCGTTCGTTTACTTCGTGAATCTCATTTTATTGGTCGCACCATTTTTGCGTTATCTGGGGCCATAACCTATTGGCAAAGGCTGTATTTATTTCTGAATAATAATTGGACGGTGCTTTGCAACAACCAGTTAATCCTTACGACAACTTTTTGTAGTATGTTGAAGTTTGGCGTTAGATGCCACTACCGAGACCGAGGTAAGCGGAAAGAGGGTTATTAGTATTTTATAAACTGGAAGGCATCATGATTGCTTGTAGAAAAAGGGTTACTGAGTGCTTGACTTGATTTTTTTATGTGGGTTAACGGTGGTTGCAGGTTGCAGAACACCGTCCAATTATTATAACGTGCATGATATTTTCTTAACAGTAATCATTATTTATTTATTTATTTATTTATTTATTCATTTATTTATTTCAAATTTTCATACACGAGAAAATACCATCAAGCAATTGAAAAACCACTTTGGGTTGGCTTTGGTGTCGAAAAATTTGACCGTTCAGTCGTTCTAATCGATGAATTGCGAGGCCCTCGAGCGATTCCACTACATTCGAGACTAAACACGCCGGAGGCATATACTGGTATATTCGAGGTGGTGCTGTTACGGAAAGTGCAAAGAAGCTGGAGATCAAGACGCGCGAGTCAAACACATCTGCACAATGGGCGGAGGTGCGATACTTCCAGAGCTTGCCGGAATATACGCGAACCTGATAGACGTTTCTACAGCCGTGGCAAATGTACGGGCGGCCACTGCTGGAATGTAGCAGAGGACGCGTGGAATGTTCCTGAAGACAACAATCGAGTATATAAGCACAGAATGAGCCGAACGACGAAAATTTCAATTCACAGCGACAGTGAGCACATCAACGGCGAAGTTAAGCAAAGCGAAATCTAAGCGCGGTGATTTATTTGACGTGTATTTAGCAGTACGCGGTAATAAACATGTTCAAACGTTCGTCTCTTAATTATAAAAGTACTAAACGCAAATCCGTAGCAAAATTGTTACTTTTTTTTGAAATTTCTCTGTTTTAATTAGAATTAAGTGCCCGTGATACCTACGAAAAAATTTAAAAAACGAAAAATTTTCTCATTGGCGGCAATTTTTCTAATATGGCGATTGGCCACCCTAATCTACTCGATATTAGTTGGTGTTGTGAGGAATCCAAAATGTTTGATACCACAAGTCTTCAGGGTTCAGGGTGAGCACCAAAATCGTGATTTTTGGATCCTGGCTTACCGACTGATCGAATGAGTTAGCATCTGACCGAATCCTTTACTCCAATAGGTTTTTCAGAAATGACTACATTCCATCAAGAATCCTTGTGTGGTAGGGGTAGGTACCCACTCTTGCTATACAGGGTGTCCCGTTTTTCAACGCTCACTATTGGTATCTCGGAAACGGTAAGAGATACAGAGTCAGTTAAATTACAAAAAAGTTGCGCAATTTTATGACTATCTCAAATATCTCAAGATATCCAAGATACCTTTGGTCATTTCTGAAATATCCCCAAAAAACTGAAAAGTGCCGAATTCGAAAATTTCACATCATTTTTTTATTATGACAGCTATCAATTTGAAAATTGGTATCTTGACATTTTTCAAGGTCCTTGATCGACTGACGTTGATAATTTTTTCCTGCGCTTACTAGTTTTTGAGATATGACAGTTAACTTCATTTTTTCTTATGGACACCATATCATTTATCCACCCCATAAAACTCATCTTTTCTTCCTCTTTACAAAGATATAAAATACTTGTAGCATTTTTGTCAAAATAACCTGTAAAAATTGGAAAAACTGTTTCTGAGGCGAAAAAATCGAGTTACTGCTTCGGTTGCCATGCTCTTGTGGCATATAAACAATGGCATTTGGTTGCTATGGTCTGTTGATTTTGGAAAAAGTTCAGTTACATTCGGTTTTTGTGTATTTGATAATGATTATGAATAACAATAAAACAAATACAGAACTAAGTATAACACAAAATGACATAGCAATAGCAATAAACATTCATAATTTACAATTGTCCGAATTGGAGTCCATTTGGCTCTATGCAGAGTTGTGTGCCTTTTAGCCATGTTTTCGACGGCTGCGCTGATATCGTGCGGGTTATTAATTGACTGAAACGCATCATCAGCTCCTTGCTTCCAGCTCTTGGTTGCTTTGTGGGATGTTCTGTCATGAACCACAAATTCGATCTTTGAGCGTTCCCCGCAAAATGGACCCCATTTCGAGTAATTGTAAATTATAAATGTTTATTGCTATTGCGATGTTATTTTGTGTTATACTTGGTTTTGTATTTGTTTTATCATTATTTACTATCATTATCAAATACATAAAAACGGAATGTAACTCAACTTTTTCCAAAATCAACAGACCATGGCAACCGAATGCCATTGTTATTATGCCACGAGAGCATGGCAACCGAACCGGGTAACTAGATTTATTCGCCCCAGAAATGGGTTTTTCAATTTTTACAGGTTATTTTGACAAAAATTCTACGAGTGTTTCATATCTTTGTAAAGGGAAAGTAAAGTCGAGTTTTATGGGGTGGATAAATGATATGGTGTCCATAAGAAAAAATTAAGTTAACTCGTATCTCAAAAACTAGTAAGTGTAGGAAAAAATTATTGACGTCAGTCGATCAAGGACCTTCAAGAATGTCAGTATACCAATTTTCAAATTGATAGCTGTCATAATAAAAAAGTTATTTGAATTTTAGGAATTCGGCATTTTTCAGTTTTTTTGGGATATTCCAAAAATTAACAAAGATATCTTTGATATTTTGACATTTTTGGAATAGTCATAAAATTGCGCAACTTTTTTGTAATTTAACCGACTCTGTATCTCTTACCGTTTCCGAGATACCAATAGTGAGCGTTGAAAAACGGGACACCCTGTATAAACCAAAATTGGTTAAAATCGGTTGAGTATACTTCTATTCAACTTTTTAACTCCAGATTAGGACTTTTCAATTGCAAGTTGGAAATAATCGATTTCAAATAGAGAATAATCAATTTTAAAATGAAATAAACAATTTACCCAATTTGGGAACTATAAATTTCAAGATGGGTATAAACAACTTCAAATTGGTACTGAATAAGTACCATCTCCATCCTCCATCTCAAAACACATTGTTTCAGATTTATTTCTTCTCCAAATTAAATTTCGGTCTCGATACACCAACCAATGATCCTCAGAAATAAAAGCAATAATTCTCAGTTATTAGGAATCTATACTTTATTTCCAGTAAATGAATAGGCAGGTAGGGGAAACCGGGGCATAGTGGTCACCCAAGGCAAAGTGGTCATCGGCGTTTATTTGGCAAGTAGTGGAGTGACACCGCAACATATGAGTTTCGTTTGTCTTGTGACAACAGTACAGCTTTGGCATTGCTGGCAGTTTGTTGCTGGGTAGCCTTTGCGGGTTAGATTAGCAAAAATCAGTTTAGAGGTACCCTGATGTTATAATAAGCAGTGACAAAGACCTTGTTATTTTCATAACTTGCTGCTATTTTTTTAATATTGTTCAACTGAGTGAAAGTTTAGAGAGTGGCAATACAATGACAGTTCTTTTGTAAATCAATAAGATGTAGGGTAGGTTATATTTGCCCCTTTCGACCTCGTTGTCGTCTGGGGGCATAGTGGCCATAGTAGTGACCACTATGCCCCCCTACTGTACTGATGAGTGATGAGTAGCAGTTCTGTTGTTAGCCCTAGAGGGCTATAGTGCCCTTGCCACAACGACGTGAGAAACCTTCTACGATGACTGTAGATGACCGATTTTTTGTATTGCATTGTTGTTCAGTTTTGCTTAAATTTGTTCAGTTTTTTGTTGTTCAAATTTATATTCCCAATGAAGTTTTTTTTCAAGTTTACACAGAATTTGTAATAAGGTCCTATCAATGAACAGGGAACGTTTCTCACAGTATCGCAAAGGATGGATCATTTTGCCCAATCGAGAGGACCACTATGCCCCAGGGGGTAGGGAAAAGTGGTCTTTCTGCACCAGCCACTTCATATTCTATTTCTTTTCTGCAACTAAGAGATAAGAAGTTTGAAAAAATCTATATTATGCCCGAAGAACTTATTTAGTTGATAGGACACCAAATTAGAGACCTAACTGAAAAAATTACTGAGCTATGGCGGTTAAGGCCTTAGGGTGACCGCTATGCCCCGGTCTCCCCTACCACAGCTCCTACTAACAAAAAAATCAAGATTTATCAGTTGATGAATTTTTAGAGTAGGTGAGTAGATATAAAATATCGAATATTGTGCCGGTGCAAAGGCCGGTGCGGTGAATGTAATAGTTATCGGTTTTTTTGTTGGAGTTGAAAAGCTTGCTTCGGGAATTTTCAGGAATTTGCCAGAAAGCTTCTACAAGTGCTAGGGCAACATGCTTATGACTTTTTGAGTCGACATATTCTTTTTGTGCTATTCCATGCATGTTTTCAGATTAATATCTGTCTTTTCTTCTTGGTTTCCTGGTTCTACGATAAATGTAGAATTTCTGATGATTAAAGAAGAATGCTCCGCATACAACAAGAAAAATGTGTTACCTGCCATTGTTGTGTTGTCTTGATGATATACTTAATAATTATTAAATGTTATTCACACAGCCATTATTAAAAATCTAAAAAGCCTGAACCTAGGTAACGGATACGCGGCAACCTTTGACCTGAAACACTTCTGCCGTGTTCCTCTTTATGCTTCCGATTTCCATTAGTAGGTCCATGACACACTATGGATTATGTTAGATCTGAAGTGTCACTTGCATAATTTTTTATATACTATTAAACCAAATCATGCTCTTTTCGTTTTTTTTATACCACAGGAATTCAAATCACATCTTTGTTGCTTTAGTTTTTTTATGTTCAACTTTAAATTATTTTTTTAAATTTTGTTACTTACTATAACTTATTTATTCTTTTTCCTGAGCATCACCCTGCAATTCAGAATTCACAAAATTTACATTTTTGACTGTTTTTTTTACAGCAAAGCCAATTCCAACAGGAAATTTTCTTAATCTTCTACTTTGGTTATAGGTAGGTTAGGCAGACGTACATAAGTGTGACAAAAAAATGTTTCGTAAACCTAATTCAAGGGACGTGAGTATAATTCAAATCCAAAGTTGCCTCAGCATAATCAAAGGGAAAGCAAGTGCCGCAACTTCAATGAATTCCAACAAGTAACACTGTGCAGTTCCACGTTTTATTATCAAATTTATATGGCAATACTGCTAACATTTACCGTATGCAAATTTCCAATCACATTAGCGCGATGAATGTGAAAAACCCCAAATTGTTTATTAAATCACAAGAAATAACTACCTACATTTCTGAAATAGTTAACATTAACTGCGAAACTCACTTAAATTTTTGGATGATGGTAATCCAAATATCCAAAGAATCACATTATTCCACTTCTTCACACTTCACACACTCCAATGTTTGTTGATATGAAAAATCTAATTCAAGTGAGATTCCACTAGCACGTGTGTATACCGTTCAAATTCTTGGCGGTACAACAAACCCATCCACGCCACTTAACAGCTCTTCAGCAACTAAACTCGAGGTTGCATGAGTCGTTCCAACCTGACCCCGTTCATTTTGTTGCCCTCTAGCGCTTTAGCGAAATTCTTCTTTCATAGCCACTACGACTTTCTTTTAGCTAAATGAGCCTTTTAACGCATTTCAATTTTCTGGAATTTGGCGGATGCGCCAGAATAAGTCGACGCCTCCACCATTCCTCTTGTGAGAGAACTGCATTATAGTTTATACCATGTTTATAGGATGAAAACCAAGAATCAGCGACATCTAACACCCGTATGGTCAGATTCAGTATTCATTGAGATGGCTGTGAATGACCTTCGGTGTCAGTCTTCGTCTACCATGCCCTTGCGTTCAGTATACCCATGGGTGGATAGATAGATATACCCGTATCGCAACAATATATTTTAATTTAGAGATCGATTAATTACGGATTCAGAACATTTGAGTATATTCGTCTCTTCGAATACTACTGAATATTACATGTCCGATCTTTGAAAGTCCAATGTGGTTCAGTACGTTCCGTGTTTTGTATGAGTTGAGATGAAGTTTTTGACAAATCAGCGTCTGTATTGTTCTCTACGGAGTTTGAAACATTTTAAAGATGTACCGCGACTCAAGTCGTATCCGATTGTGGGACATAAGTATTTGTTCATGCCCGGAGGTGAGTTTTATGAGTGTTAAGGAGTTTATGACGCACCTTGTAACTACTTCACAGTTTTGTGTGTAAATCGGAATTGAAGCAATCACCAGTGAACATGCATAGGCAACAGACCCACGGCTTTTTTTCGATTTTTTCTGTGAAAGTAACAATAATATCAATTTTTCACAGAAAACCAAAAAAAGACGCCTCCAGTTCTCCATATTTTAGCATCATTTTTGTATTTTTTTGCATTCAATTTAAAATATACTTATATACAGGGTTGATCAGTCAGTCCCAGATAGCACAGGGTTTTCTATGAATATTCCTTATATATTCTCTTCGGACTATTCGAACATTCTCAAAAATACACATTTAGGTAGGTGCCGATTTTAATTTTTACGCAAAAAAACACAATTTCCTGCAAAAGCTATACTAAAATATGAAGAATGGAAATGTCTTTCTTGGTATCCGATGAAAAATGAGTTTATATTGTGTTTTGATATTGACAGGCAAAAATAAAATGAAAAAGGTCGTGAGACTGTATAACTGGTTGCCTGCACACTTGGTGATTGCTTTTGTGCACTTTCCTAGGAAAATCGCTGTCACAGGACTCACAGGCACTTTGATGGCCGTTCCTCTGTCCGTTTTGTCGTCGAATTCCTGCCAAGCTGAAAGACAGAGCTGCTTCGGGTTCTTTGCCAATGATTTATATTTGAATAAGACTAGGCAAAAAATGAGATATCTTAGTTACCTACTTCTCCAAAATAGGGCCCTTGTACGATTTTTTATTGTCCCAAATGATGTTATATGGTAGCCAAATAACTTCATAATCTGAGTGGTTTCCCGCAAAGCTGCATGATTTTTTAGATTTTGTAAATTGAAAACCTAAAAACTGTTAGGAAGGCAACTTCCATTCACCTGGGCCTCGAGCGGTATGAAGACGCGTCTTGGGGTTATTTTGCTCCACCTTCCAGAAATCGTCTATTCTCAATGGCATGGCGTAGTGAAAGGGTGTCCAACGTGTGCAAAAGACATGGGCTTGTAGGCTCAGGGGCCCACGGACCCCCTGCTATACAGGGTGGCCCACTGAAAACGAAACAGACAGATTTTTGAGCATTCGCCCTCATTTTTTCGAAATAAGCCCGGACAGGTCAACTTTGTTTTCAAGGGGGACGTTGAACTGATTCAAGTATGAATCGAAATTAAACCTGAGCATGTGCCTGAATGTGAATGAACTGACATAGTAGGTCCTTGCTCACCCAGTCCAAAGGGGTAATTTCAGTTTTTCAAAATCCCATTCCCAGCATTGAAAATTTTCACTGGCATAGAGGATATCTAAGCAAAGGAAAAGGTAAATACTCCAAAATTAAAAGACAGAGTTTTTTTAACAACTCTCCAGTACCTATCAGTCGTACCAGTCGATGATACGAAAAGTATAAAAAGAATAAGTTATACTTATGCATAGACGTATCCACGTGAAACTTATGGCTGTATCAAAAATACATTGTGTCCGAGCGTAGCGAGAGCACATTTTTTCTGTGAAAATTTCATCAAAAATCTTCCCGCGACATTTTGGTGTTGCACTTTATTTGGAGCTCAGTATATCTGTTCCTACCTTTAGATTTTTAATAACTAACTCGCTTTTAAAAAGAACACTTTTATCCAGGAAAATACGCATTTGAACGTCTGACTGAAGCGATTTTGGACATAAGCAAGGAACTCGGAAAAATCTTCAGACTCAACTTAGGCGGGGCCGACCTTCTCGTCACCCTAGACGCCGACCACGCACCTCTCTTGTTCCGAAACGAGGGCACCAGACCCATACGTGCCCCTTTGGGCGCTCTGGCCCCTTACCGGCGAAAAGCTTTCAATAGTGTCGGAGTTGTTCCCGGAAACGGAGAAGAATGGTTCAAGTTCCGGAAAGGGGTCACGCCACTCCTGAAAACCGAACTCATCGCCAAATACAGAGAAGACCAATTAGACGTTGCACAAACTTTCGTTCGATACATCGAGAGCAAGAAAGATGCAAATGGAGTTGTTAACGATTTGTATCAACACCTCATCAAGTTTTCCATCGAAGGTTGGTTTTTTTCTATCCAATCTACGTAGTAGTATTTTTTCAAGAATCTTGAATTTGTTGTTTTTTAGCTATTTCTCTGATATCGCCCGGGTATCGCTATATGTGCTTAGACGGTAACAATCAAGAAGAAACGGAGCAAATCATCAAAGCAAGCGTCGATTTCATGGATGGTTTGTACGCAACAATGTTTGGATCGGCAGTTTGGAAACTTTGGAAAACTCCAGGATATAAAAAGTTGGAAACGTCGCATGATGCTATTTACAGGTGAGTAGATTTTTGCATACAGGTTGATTTATAATCAAACCAAAATAATGAGCTACCGTACCCACCAAAGGATAAGGCAAACGTAAGAAACTGAGCTCAAAATTATCTTCATTCTCCATCTTTTTCTTCCCTCATTTTTTTTGTCTTTTACTATTTATATTTCAAGCTCAAAAAGTACCATTACTACCATTAGTGCTATTTTTTATTTATATGCTCGGTTAAAAGAGGAAAAGGAATGAAGAGAACACCAAAATTCTCTCCAAGTTCGAAGGACCATATAACTTCTAAATTTCTTCCATTAGCAAAAAAGTATTTCAGTGCCGTATTCACACAGTTTGTCTCGATACAGGGTTCAATTCTTTCGGTCTGATTATGAATCGACCTATACATATTACATCTTTGTTATTCTTATCTATGCTCTCCTCAATGCTTGACTTTTTATAGGATTTTAAAGGGACGCTTGGAAACGATAAAGAAGAAATATGAAGAAAATCCTGAAAAACTCAGAAACGAACAGCCTTATATGCACGCCATTTTAAGTAATGAAAACATATCTTGGGATGATACCATCATGTTAGCTATGGAAGTATTTTTGGGCGGCATTGACGCCACGTCCACTGTCATAGGATTTACCTTGCATTATTTAGCACGCTTTGAAGAAATCCAAGAGATGGCAAGAAACGACCCAGATGGAGAGTTTCTGAAAGCGTGCATCAAAGAAACTTTAAGGCTAAGGCCCACTGCAGGTGCCAGTGGAAGGTGTATAGTTAATGATACCAACATCGGTGGATACCTTATACCTAAAGGAGTAAGATAATGCGTGATTATGCGGATTTTTCAACTTTAATTGTTTTGTGGCATCACATTACTTTTCCGACTATGTAGTAGGTATCCAGGAAATTATTGTTTGAGGAAAGGACCCCGCACGATTCTTATGGGAAATGGGTCTCGGTCAAATTCCCTAATTTTTTTATATGTTGTAGCCCAATTTGACACGAGCCAAAAACCATCGTCCGTTACCCAAAAAAATGGACAGTTTTTTTTATATAAGGGGTCGGAAATGGGTTATTTCAAGGTAAAAAAATATGTTCCAACGTAAGTGAGAACATTTCAACGTCCTTTTTAACACATATGGCTCATGACAATTCCCTTTTTCTTTTGTGAAAAAATCAACCCCCTCCCTCACCCCCAACCCCTACTTGTGAGTATCAAATTCGAAATTACGTTTAAAAGTCATGCAGATAGTTCTATTTTGTCGAATTACTAATTTTGGCACAATTTTTTTTTCCAACCCCCAAATAGGGGGTGGGGTTGAAAAAAAAACCATCGGTCAATTCGGCTGAATTTCTGATATTGTGCTTTACCAGTTACGCTAAACAAGATTACCAAGGGAAAACTCATTCGTATGACCATGTTTCCACCCCACAGAGGGTTGAAGTTGACTATAATGACTCATAAAACATTCTTCCATGTCATAAACAAAATGAATGGAAATAGTGGACTTTCATATCATCTTGTTTTGTAAAAATGTCTATCCTTCAAAAATAATTTCAACCCCGTCTCTCATCCCCTATCCTTGTTTCTGAACATCATATTCGAAATAAATCTTGAAAATGAAGGAGAAGGTCTACGGTCGGATTCTCTGCATCTGATTGTGAATCCCCTCTCAAAATTCACTTTCACTATTATGCTTATGTTAGCACCCTTACAGCAGGGTGAGACATACATTTGATTGAATGATTTTTTGCCTGGATTATTATTAAAAATATTGGTGCTCCTATCAAATCTCAACTTTACAGCAGGTTAATTATGTTTACCTGTACCTACATAGTTCCTAACTTTTTTCTTTTGTACGGATACACCTCTACTTATAGTTTAGATCGAGGTTTAGATTGAAGAATTTTATGTCATTTGGAGCGAAAGCTGTTCAATCAAAGCAAAATATTATGTCACACTCTTATTCTAGCTACTGCGACTATTTGAAGGATGAAATAAAAATTGATATGAATTCCAATATTTGTTTCGAATATGATGTTCAGAAACTATAGTAACCAATATTTGGGCTGCAAGTTCAAAATTTTTGTCGTATTTTTTTATAACAAGACTTTCTGGGGTTTGCGGATAGAAATGGAATGGAAGAAGGTGTAGGAGAACGAAAAGGATGGATTTGATGGGTTTAATGGAGAGAACAATGGTTGGCAGGCGGAAAAGATGATGTGAAGAGATTTTGGAGCTGTGACATATATCTGACAAATTAATTATTGTAATTGTTGACAGTGTCGAGATATAAACTACCTCCGACGAGGTCTCTCGATGGCACTATAAATAAATGAAATGAAAACAGGGATAGGGGATGAAGGACGGGATTGAAAGTATTTTTGGAGAATAGACATTTTTACGAAACAAGATGATATGAAAGTCCACTATTTCCATTCATTTGGTTTATGACATGGAAGAAGGTTTTATGCGTCATTATAGTCAACTTCAACCCTCTGTGGGGTGGAAACTGGTCATACGAATGAGTTTTCCCTTGGTTATCTTGTTAAGCGTAACTGGTAAAGCACAATATCAGAAATTCAGCCGAATTGACCGATGGTTTTTTTTTCAACCCCACCCCCTATTTGGGGGTTGGAAAAAAAATTTGTGTCAAAATTGATAATTCGACAAAATAGAACTATCTGCATGACTTTCAAATGTAGTTTCGAATTTCATAATCACAAGTAAGGGTTGGGGGTGAGGGACGGGGTTGATTTTGTCACAAAAGAAAAAGGGAATTGTCATGAGCGATATGTGTTAAAAAGGACGTTGAAATGTTCTCACTTACGTTGGAACATATTTTTTTACCTTGAAATAACCCATTTTCAACCCCTTATAGAAAAAAAACTGTCCATTTTTTTGGGTAACGGACGATGGTTTTTGGCTTGTGTCAAATTGGGCTACAACATATAAGAAAATCAGGGAATTTGACCGAGACCCATTTTCCATAAGAATCGTGCGGGGTCCTTTCTGTTCGAAACGTCCTTTCGGGTGGGAATTTGAAATTTGAGAGAGAGATTGAAACAAATATGCCCGATTACACAAACGTGGTATCAAATATTTAGTTTGGTATCAAATCGTTTAATACCGGACTAAACAACAGAATTGATTGCACGAGGCGAGGCACGATCGAGGGCTTGCAGAAACAAAAAAATCTGACATGGGATCAAATTTACCGAGCTATTCTGATACCGCACCAAACGCCAGATAATGTGTATTTTGGACTGCACAAAGCATTTGATGCGGTCTTACTTTCATTATCACCGGGATCCCGGTATCAGATTGACAGATATCGCTGAAAATTCGATAATTTCACGTTTGATTTGGCATAAAATCAATGCAAGCGTACCTATACATAATATATTAGCAGGTTTTATGTGCACACAATAGTCCTGTCCCTAGCAGTAAATACTTCTGTATAAAAAATAATGCAAGCAATTTATTTTTTTGATCGTTAGAAGGTCATCCCAGGACAAATAATCACTCGGGTGCTTTCGTGATTTCTGGTACATTTTCCAGCAATATCGCATCATAGGTGGCAGCTGGTCAATTCTTCAGTTCACTGATATTTCCTAGAGTTTTTGCGATTTTCTTCAAATAAAAGTAGGTACTGGGTACAAGTAGGTAAGTAGGTACAATTCTGGATCGAATGGTGCAGTCAGATATTGGGTACTTACCTTTGTACCGGGTGGAAAAAAAACTCGTTTCAACTTTTTAGTTTCTTGGCTGATTTTTACATACTAGGTGTCAAAAGCTCGCTTACTAAATCATCTACTCAGTTCAGTTTGTCAATGTGGCCAAATTATTGTTTTAATTTTAGCATTCAAAGCCAATAAGCGATCAATGCTTCGCTTACGACTGAAGCCACGGCTAAATAAGGCTGACTATACCCACCCTTGGACATCCATTTGACAAATGACAACCAAAAACTAATCACCTCATTCCATGATGAAACCTGTCTGCATACCGAATTTCAAGTCGATGAATAACGGTTCGGAAGTTACCGTGAAGATTGCAGACTCACACAGATACAGACATCACTCTGGAAATAATCTCAATCGTCTTGGGGACCTCTAAACGGATACATCCGTCGTCATCTGTTCATTTTTCTACACTATCCCACTGGACCGTGTGAATAATAAGTAGCTTTTGCTTTCACCTCGATTTTCCTAGGAGTTGCTGAGTAAATTCTTTTTAGCAATTCCTAGCTAAAGCTATAGTTGAAAGCAAAAGATATTTTTTTAATCACACGGCCCAATACTTTCATCCCCCATGTTGATGGGGACCGGGAAAATAATATGGTATTATAAATGATCGAGTGCTCATCCAGCTATATTGTTTGCAGAATATTAACTGTATGATGATGCAAGTAGAACTTGCATTCTATTTGTCATCAGATTCAGATAAATCTCACTTCATAGCACTTGAAAAGCGTTTCTACTGTTTAGACAACTGAGTTAACGTGAAATATCTGAGATTTTGGGTAAAAGGAAAGCGCCTATTGTCATATTGCCTATCTCATAATAGACCTATTTCTTATGGGGAACAGAGACGTTCAGACAAGGATGAATAATTTTAAGCCACACCCCTGGCCAATTAAACGCCTTTAATTATAAGGCGCGAAATTCGAGGAAGGCGATACTGTCACAATAAATTAGAATTGTCACTGTCACTATGACTGTAAAATGTGTCGTGTCGCTACACTGATCGAACAATTCGAAAAATGCGCGTATGTTGTGTGAAAAGTTGACCGCACAAAGTCTAAGACAGCATTTCCCCCACATGTTGCATTCCACGGTTTTCCTGCCGACGAAAATAAGCGAAATAAATGGATGGCCGCCACTGGAAGGCACGATGCCGGCTGTTTTACAAAAAAGGGGCGTCCAAATCACCGTTCAAAATGCTGGGAATGCTACCTCACTTTCCTATTTGACGATTACTGTAGCTCCACAACAAAACCTCAATATTGTGCTTCAATCTTAGGTGTCTCACGGGGCACTTCAGAGCGGAAGATTTCTATTCATCAGTGATTGATTGGTACAAAGAAGACACTGAAAACAAATGCTGTTCCAAACATTTTCTTGAGGAGCTTGTTCCTTTTTCTGGCTCCTGTAGCACTTCACTCCTACCTCTACCTTCAGTTTATTCACAAGTACGTCTTCAAAATATCCTTCCACACTGTACTTCAACCCCTTATCACGCTGGTTCCCCGTCATTTGATGCTTACACTTATAAACAAGTGAAGCGTTGTCGAGTCTGTAGGTTTGCATCGTGGCAAGACTTTTGCTCCACATTTTGGTTCTGCTCTACTGACAACTGATGACAAATTGTAACATATCGTTGTCAGGGGTAATGAGAAGTAGAAAGTCACATGAAAGTCACTGACACTGACACAGTTGCTACGGGAGAATGTGAGGCAAATCCCGCCAATGAGCGGAGATAGGAGGCAAAATGGGCGTGAAAAAGAAATAGGTCCATTAGGCGTCAATACTTTGCCAGCCGATACAACGACCAAAAATAAGAAAAAAAGTTCCTATCAACATAGGCCGAAAAATACTTTATAAGGAAGCTACAACCCCCGAAATGTGTGCCCTGGAAGATGATTTTTATTCTCTCTGAAACTGGTCGAGACAGAACAGTAAAATTCAGCACATACATTAAAATGTTTATGTTCAACAAAACTGGGTAAAAATCATTAAAACAATTTACCTGGGGGGGGGGTAATTTGGGAAGGGTAGGATAAGAATTACGGGAAGAAGCTTATTTTGTTGAACTTCGATAGCATCATACACCGTTTTCGAGTGAAATCGTTTTGAATTTTTTTTTGCAATGTGCCACAAAAATCAACTATGTACTTATATGGAGCTGGAGCTCCCGTATGAAGCATTTTTCGACCTATATTCAAAAGGACTTTTCTTCAAGCTCAACAAGAGTAGCTTTTTTTTTCGTAAATCACTGAAATTTCACAATTTTGCATGAAATCCCGAAAAAAAAAAGTAACTAGGTACCTACACACGAAAATGTTGAGTAATTTTTACCCTTCCTTTCCCCAAGTTTTACCCCCCAGAGGAAAAATTTGATTGGTTGTCACAGCATCTTATTACTGGGCATGAAAATTTTAGTGTATATGCCGTTCACGTTTTAAATTTAAATTCAGTAGAATGACTTTTTGGAGCAAAAGTAAAGCGACAAGCTGAGGGGCTACGGCTGATGGCACCTGCAAAGTTTTGAAGCGAAACTATCAGCGGCCATCAGCCGTATCCTCCCAGCGTTCCAGCTTGTCACTTTAATTTGGCTCCAAAAAGTTATTATACTGAAAATAAAAAGTGAACGGGATCGGGATATATGTGTATAATTTTATCATCCTGCCTTGACTAGTTTCAGAGGTATTAAATACAAACCATCTTCACGAACACACATTTAGGGGGTTGTAGCTCCCTCCCCAATAAAGCATTTTCCGGCCAATGTTCATAGGAACTTTTTTCTCATTTTTGGTCGTAGAATCGGCTGGCAAAGTATTGACGCCTAATAATTATGAGCGTCTTATAGCCTACTGAGCAACAATTTATAAATGACTGAATTACTTACACGCGTGCATTTTCAGACAATGGTGTTGGTTTTCAATTCAGCCATGACGCACAATCCAGAATACTTCACAAATCCGGACAGGTATTACCCTCAAAGATGGATTCGTGGCACCCGAGAAAATTACCATAAATTTGCCTCTCTGCCCTTTGGATACGGTCCAAGAATGTGCCCTGGACGCAGAGTGGCTGAAAATGAAATGGTGATCTTACTCAAAGAGGTTTGCAAATCAACGACACACGACCGACCTTTGCTCAAGATGAAAATATTTCAGATCTTGGACCACTACAAGCTGAAAACTCAGGACAACAAGGATATAAACATGGTATACAGGATGAACCGCATTCCAGACGGCCCAATAAACATCCAATTCCTCAATAATACAAATCACTAAATATTTTTTATTTCATTATTGTACAACAATACATGTTTTCATCAAAATTACGCAAAGAGTCCATTTACACTTTTATTTACATCTTCCTCTTTTTTTATAATAATGTATATTTTGATATTGTTTCTATATAATTTTGTACAATAAAAATCTGAAATATTCAAAAGCTCGCTGGCTTCCTCCCAATAATTTGATATATCAGTGATGATAATTTTCCTATTGTCGATGTAATTTTTACAGGTTCTTCCTTATGTTAGTTCTTTTTTTTTTGTTAATAAGGCAAACATCTAGACATAGTGAAATCATTTAAATAAATTGGTGGTTTATATTTCTACACAACATATAAAAAGTGTGTTTTGTATTATAACTATTACGATCCTTAAGTCTATATGAATTTGCACGTAATTTTGGGAATGTCGAGCAGGTCGTCAACAATAAAAATGAGGTATGTATAATAATAATAATAATAAGAATAATAACAGAATAACATGTACTTATGTAGGGTCCAAAAAAAAAACTAACAAATATTTACGAGGTACACGTAAATAAAATCACAGAGCTTAAACACACTCTTACTAATAATTGCTATATCTAGCAGAAGACTGCACGTTAAGACAGAGGGCGTGTGCTGATTTGATCGGTATTTTATATCTCTACCTTATAAAAAGTCATAGAATTGTCTTATAGTGAAATAACAGTAAAACAAATATTTCAATATAAAAATTGTATAATAATGTAATTACAAAATAATATTTGATAACATAAATATTAAATAAATCAATATAAAACTAAAACACAAGAATTAGAGCTTCATTAGACTACTGAATTTTTCACGTTTCCACAACCACTGTGGTATGTGCAACAGAAAGTGGCCTTCTGTCAGCGATTTCCGAAAAGTGGAACTAATTATATAATTATTATAAGATGTACAATGGTTCACTTATTCTCTTAGGTCCAGTATTACAGTTAGGTTAGATCAGAGGTCTGATTTAAGCCTACAATTGACAAAAAATTTGAGTACTGTTATGGCTCAAATTCCGTCGCCTGCGGGTTAGCGGCAAACCAGCATGTCAACCAGACATAATACTAGACAGTATTATTTAAATTGCAAACATACCATCAAATCAACACACTTCACATGCATATTGCAATAATAATAATAATAATAATAATAATAATATATTTTTACAATATAAAAACAAATGTCCGTGGGTATAGATAAAATTTCGTATAATACCAACAAAACACTTTAAAACACAGGTAAATCGTCTTTGGCAGAAGCGGAGAGAAAACTATTGCAGCCAGGAAGGCCTCGACATGGAATCGTGGTACGGCTGTCGCATGCTCAATGGGTGATATCCGGGAGGATACGGTCCTGGCGGACCTAGAAGACCCTGGTTTAAGACACCAGCTTGTAAGTAGTGCTGGTACAAAGGTGAACTGGGGTCCATCAACTGAGCCGCCTGAGCGGGAGGCATGAACGGCCCGCCTAGGGGATAGCCACCGGGAGTCCTTGCTTGCGGCGCACCAATGAACGGGTAGCTGGGGGGCGCCTGGGGAGCAGAGCCCTGGTGTGCGGCGGCGGCAGCCACGGCCGCCGCCGCTGCCGCCCCTCTCGCCTGCTTGTCTCCCGAGGCGTCCGGCGTCGAACGGTGATGGGCGGCGGCCGCCGCGGCCATCGTGTAATAGTGGCTGGGGGCGGCCGTGCGGAAGTCTTCGAGGAAGTTCGGGTAAGCGTCTTTGGCGTCGCCGTAGAGACCCGAGCCGATGCCGAGACCGGTCGGTGTCGGACCGAAGTTGAAGGCGCTGCCCGGCACTACGCTCGCCGTTTTCAGAGATATGGCGTTCGGTTCCATGCTGGGAGCAGCGGTGGCGGCACCCTTGAGGCCGGCGTACGACTGGAAGCCCTGGTTGTTAGATGGCGGCGCAGCCTGTGCGGGCGCCGGTGCGGGCTGAGCAGCTGCAAATACAACACAAGATCAAAGCACTGTTCGAGAACCCGTTCGGACAACATGGTTGGCGCGTGTTGGCCGTCAGGTTGACGTGTTTTTTGCTTTGCTCAATATTCCATTAGAATTCTTAATTTTGGATACTAACTATCCCCGATGTTCGTTATTGTGTTGGCTTGCTTACCATCCAGAGATATCTCTTAGATGAACACCAGCTGCTATCAAAGATCAAAGAATAAATATTATGTCTCAAAATAACGATAAGTTTCATCGCCCGCAGCCAAAAGTTCTCGCGACGATAGCAAACCCGTAAAAACAGAAGCCCCTCCGATCTTTTTACATGATGCGCGAATCACAAATCATCAATATCAATATATATAATAAAAGTGCCAAATCTTTGTGCCGCTAAAACTCAGAAACGAGTTCCGCTACGATGAAGGGAGTTATATGGTGTGGTAGCCCTATATCCCACATCGATGAAGAAGGTTTCCGTTTTTACTTGAAGGGCGTGCTTTTGAAGATATAAGGGCTGGAAGTTTTTCGCTCTCTAGAAATGTCTAGAACAGTCCAGAGCATTCGAGAGTGTTCGAGATCATTCAACAACATTCCAGAATGTTTCGGTATGTTCTGGAATGTTCGGGAATAGTTTTCAACGTTCGAATAATAAAAGTGTACAGAGGTGCGTGCCGAAACTTGGAAACGAGTCCCAGTAGGATCAAAGGAGTTATATGGTGTGGTAGCCCATTCTCCGGGTAAGCCCTCTATGCCCCATCCATGAAGAAGGTTCCCAGTTTTATTTGAAGAGCGGGTTTTTTTAAGATGAAAGGGCTGGAACTTTCGCCCACTATAATGTCTAGAACAGTCCAGAACATCCGAAAGTATTCGAGATCAATCAACAACATTTCAGAATGTTTCGGTATGTTCTACAATATTCGGGAATAGCCTGGAACGTTCGGAAACATCCCGGAACATTCGAGATCATTCCATAACATTCCAAAATGTTCCGGTATGTTCGAGAATGGTCGGGAATAGTTTGGGATGTTCGTAAACATCCCGGAATATTCCAAATCATTGTGGAGCATTTGTGATCATTCCAGAATGTTCCGGTGTGTTTTAAAATGTTCGAGATATATTCGAGTATAGTTTGGAACGTTCTAAAACATTCCGGAACATTCCAATCCATTGTGGTATATTCGAAATCGTTCCACAACATTTCAGATTCCAAAATGTTCCGGTACGTTGTGGCGATTTAAATTTCCCACATTCTTCTTGCCGCGGAAGTACGGAACATTCCGGTAAAATAGGAGTAAATTCTTATCTGGATGGGTAGCGGGGATTGGCCGAGTTGACCTGTTGGGTAGGGAGGAACTGAGAAATCACTCTGGGTGCCACGATTGCGAGGAACGCAAGTTGATAACAACAATTATTACAAGTTCTCTTTTTCGCCGATGGCACATATTTAGTTGCAACCCTTTTGTCAATAAAAGGCAAGTAATCTCAGTTCTTTCTCTGCTCGACACCGCGATTTGGCGAATCTTCCGTTTCACCATTTCAGGGTTTTTTGACCAGGATTAAAATTCTCCGGAATACTCGAATGTAAATGTAAATTTCCTTCGTCCCGCCAAAACCAACGAAGATGCAAGTTTCCTTTTCCAACATGGGCAAGTTTTGATCGTATGAAGCAGGATTACGACGTCATTGTCTCAACGAAAAAGTTCCACCACGGCTGTCATTTTTTTTCACCGAAGGGCACCGTCACGAGGAGCTGCGTTCACATAACACGGAACACGACAAGGCCAGAATCTTTACTTCTTCCTTCTTAATACGCCGTCTTTAAAATCATTTTGCTGCTTCACTCTTCAAGTGAATTTAAATAACTTTCTACTTCACTCTTCAAGTGAATTTAAACAATTTCCTACGTCACTCGTTTCATTTCAATCTGTTCACTTAAATTATCTTTTTCATTTTCACATTTATTTACGTTCAGTTATCATTCTACGCCTGGAACTTATCAACCCGAAGTTCTAATAAAACTGACCATTCTTCCAAATCATTTATTGTTCTGTATTTCTTTATTTCAAAACGTTCTCTTCATTAAAAAAACCGTAACCTTTAGCCTTTAGTGATTCAGGCATTAGTGCCAATTTAAAAACCAGTTAATAGAGAATAAGTTGCGAATCACTTGGCGCCCGTCACTACCGAGATTTCAAGGAGCGCCTAAAGCTACCCACGACCCAAGCTCTTCCAAAACACCCGAGCGCCGTTCGCACCGACAAAAGTTTGGTTATAACGTTCTAGAATGTTCGAGAATAGTCTGGAACGTTCGAAAACATCCTGGAAAATTCCAATCCATTGTGGTACATTTGACATCGTTCCACAACATTCCAGAATATTCCGGTGTGTTTTAAAATGTTCGGGAATAGTCTAGAACGATCGGAAACATCCCGCAACATTCCAGATCATTGTGGAACATTCGAGATCATTCTACAACATTCCAAAATGTTCCGGTATGTTCGGGAATGGTCGGGAATAGTTTGGGATGTTCGGAAACATCCCGGAATATTCCAGATCATTGTGGAGCATTCGTGATCATTCCACAACATTCCAGAATGTTCAGGTATATTCGAGAATAGTCTGGAACGTTCTGGAACATTCCGAAACATTCCAATTCATTGTGTACATTCGAGATCGTTCCACAACATTTCAGATTCCAGAATGTTCCGATACGTTTTAGAACGTTCGAGAATAGTCTGGAACGTTCGAAAACATCCAGGAACATTCCAGATCATTGTGGAGCATTCCTGATCATGTGACAACATTCCAGAATATTCGGAAATGTTCGGGAATAGTCTGAAACGTTCGGAAACATTCCAGAATGTTCCAGTATGTTCTAGAATGATCGAGAATAGTCTGGAACGTTCGGAAACATCCCGGAACATTCCAGATCATTGTGGAACATTCGAAATCATTCAACAACATTCCATAATGTTCCGGCATGTTCTGGAATTGTCGGGAATAGTCTGGAACGTTTGAAAACATTCCGGAACATTTCAGATCATTGCGGAACGTTCCAGAACATCCTTGAAAGTTTCTGGAACATTGTGGACTATTCGAAGCCTTTTTGGTGTGGGGCCACCTATTGGTAGAGGTACACTACAGAATAAGTACAGAATATTCGGAGAGTATTCGAGATCATCCCACAACATCCCAGAATGTTCGGTATGTTTTGGAATGTTCGGGTAATTCGAGAGTACCCGATATCATTCCATCACATTCCAGAATATTCCGGTATGTTCTGGAATGTTTGGAAATAGTCTGGAACGTTCGAAAACATCCCGAAACATTCCAGATCATTGTGGAACATTCCAGGACACTCTTGAAAGTTTCTGGAACATTGTTTACTATTCGAAGCCTTATTGGTGTGGGGCCACTTATCGGTAGAGGTACAGTACAGAATATTCGAGAGTATTCGGGATCATTCCACAACATTCCAGAATGTTTCGGTATATCCCTGGAATATTCAGGAATACCCCAAGCACTCGAGCTTGCAAAACAAAAGCGTCTACGGTTCTCTGTGAGAGCCATTCCAACGTTGCCTTTTCTTGCATAAATCTTTAGTGACCATGAGGAGCTGAATTTATAGCGTTTTCGAGTCACCAATTCACCAGACCACCGAACCGTTCAGCTCTAAAATCGGGGGATTCGGTTGGCTCTCAAAAATCCCTGACCAATCAGTGATAGCGATTTTCGAGTTGAATTAGCTCGGTTCTAGTGACTCGAAAACGCTATTACTTCACTTGAGTTATGAAAACGGTATAATATCCACACAGCTTGTAAAGACAAAAAAAACTTATGCTTGAATAAATTTATGTTGTAAACTAAAAAGTCATGGAGCATTTTTATACAAAGTTGGTCATAAAATTTACTTCAAACAGTTGCTCGGTAAGAGAATTCAGGTGCTACGGCAACGCCGCCTCACCCATGCAATATAAGTTTGACACGTGTAATGAGTGTGTTTTTCGCACTCTGGAAGCAGAGATTTACTTGTCCCTAAGCGAGAAGCGCTGAGTATGCATGGTATAGGCCATAAACATAATACCTGAGTATCGAAATAGTTGAGAGTGACTCATTCACATTCACAGTGAGTGTGAGTGAGTAAGTGAGCACTTGGAGCGTTGCGGCGAAGAACGTGTAACTAGGATGGAAAGTATGAGTCACTCTCAGTTATAGTGGGCCCAAGGTATACCTGACCTTGCATAACTAGTTTTCTAGATTTTATCACGTACCAGTCTTATTGCTCTTCCGCTTCTTGGATTTCTTTTCTGGCTGTGGAGGTTGCGCCGCTTGCTGCTGCTGCTGCTGTTGTTGTTGCACCTTCATGTCACCTTGACCTTGTTGTTGCTGCTGCTGTTGCTGCCCCATCATAGGATTGTGCAACTCGCTGATCTGCCTGTTGTACATTGAGGCGGCGGCAGCCCCCTGTTGTCCGATATTCCCGTATGACGACTGCATGGCCTGGTTAAAGATCGGCAAACCCGACGCACTCGTCACTATGGGTTTGTTGAACATATGCGCCGACGGATGGGGCGGTCCACTAATGCCCTTGTCGCCGCCATAATACTGAGAGGACGGCAGTCGCTGTTGCAATTCCAAAAACTTTCTCTGCTGTTCCTTGCTGGGGTAATCCACGATGTGTGACAGATTTGTCAGGCCGGCCAAAGCTGCACCACTCTCGTCCCTGGACGGCATGGCGTAGCCCCGCGAGGTCATCACACTCGCTGACTCGTAGTTACCGGCAGCGACGGCGGTGCTTTCCGACCTCGAGGGATAATGCTGCGTCGAAGACTGACTGATGGGAGGGGCACTGTACTGCGGAGGATTGGGATATTCATTGGGCTGCGGTTGCATCTGCGGAGTGGAGCTAGCGGGGAGCGGGTTCGACGTGCGGCTATTGGGTGCTGGGTTCATCACGAAATTCATGTCGGGCCGTGAATGCGGAGGCGGATGAGGGCCGGCGTAGCCTTGGATGCCGCGTGGGAAATTCACTTCCGGCCCAGTGTACCCCATGTTGGTGTACTTGGACATGTCGATTTTCCTTTGCTCGCTCAGTTCAGACGGCGCACCGCCCAAGCTCCTGGCACTGGGAATGCTTAGGGGATAGTTCGACTCGTTTCCGTAATTGTAAGGGTACTGTTGCTTCGGATCCGGGATATTCTGGATGTACTGTTTCATTTCATCCCCACTTTGTTGTTCGAGCGGCTGAGGAGGATACTCACTTCGCATCGGCGGATTTTGCTGAGCCTCTGCTGGTAAAGGTACAGTCGTGACAGGCACTGGAGACGCTTGAGAAGCAGCAGGCGGAGGTGCAGTGGCGTCGTCCTCGTAGCGCGAGTATTCGTCAGTATATGCGCGTTTCTTGACCGGAAACATGGGAGAAGAGCTCTTTTCCTTGGGCTCTTCCTCATACTGTTTGGCCTGCTGGTATTGGTCAGTTAGCGACTTATTCGTATCGTAATAAGCGGGCGGTTGAGCTTCCGTATATGATGGGTTGTAATTCTGCGAATAGTACGGCGAATTCGGATAAGTGGGGTTGGGGTTGCTGGTGGTGTTCGGGGTGTAAACGTGCGAGTCGGCGACGTAGGGACTTTGCGGGTTGTCACGTGGACTGCAGGATTTGTCCGGACTGGACTTGTTCGAAACGGTGTCCTGGTAGAAGCCGACGCGGATTTGGCCGTTGAATGGGGGATAAGGCGCTTTGGGAGAGAGCTCAGGGCGGGGAGAAGCCATCACGGGGGAAGCTCCTGAAGGAGACCTGTGGAGGGGCGAGGGATATGGGGCGGGATACGCGCCCAAACGCTCGTCGATGCCAACTCGAGGCGAATCCATGTCCTGGCTGAATGAGGAACGTTCCGAAACGCTGCTGCCGGTGCTGATTTTCCTCTGCCTCGGTGCAGGTTGACTCACCTGAAATGAGTTATTACAAAATTAACCCTAAGTTGCGATGCCAAAGCTCGTGCTACACTCAAATATGCTCGCAACAAAATAAAACCACACAAGACCATTGCACATAGAAACTGTACACTGCTGTATTCAGTATTCTGCATGGAATAGCTGTTGTGGTAAAACCTCTGGAATTACAACTGGACTTACCTCAGGCGAAGCTTCGGGAACTGGTACCTTGGTATCTTCGCCTTTTTCTTCCGACTTGGATTCGGGTTTCTTGGCCGGTTTGGGCGCACCGAACGCCTTGAACCAGGCGCTAAGATTCGGCGTTGCGCTGCTCATCATTCCTGATGACGTAGTATCGATTTCTGCGGCAGCAGAAGTGGTAGTGGCACATTTTTCTTCCGGCTTCGGTTCAACCGACGGTTTCTCTTCCTCTTTGGTCGCGGTCGCTTCCTCCTTTTTCACCACTTTTTTCTCGTCAACCGCGGGCTCTTCTTCCTTTTTCTTCACGTCGTCCTCCACGAACTTGTGCTTGCCGAAGCTATCCAGCACCGAGCCCAAGCTCAACTTCGGGGCGTTGTCGTCGGTTTTGACGATCAAGCTGTTCTTGGCATCTTTGGCTTTGCTGCTCAGCGGCGCCAGAGGTCCGAAGTCGTCAGCTTTTGACGCCTGATGTGAAGCAGGCTTCACGTTCGAAATAAGATTACCCTTGCTTTTGCCGGGCTGAAGCCGATCTATCGTCCTTTGAATTTCGCGGCGCTTGTTCAAAAACTTGGTCGGATCTCTCCCGAACGGAGGCGGTCGCCTTTTGACTTGATCTTTGTCCTTCTTCACGCCGCCCGGCGGTTTCTTTTTATTCGCCGCCTGATCCGAACTGTCCTTGACCGATTCGAATTCACTCGGATCGGGGAGCCCGTAGCTGGGCGAATTGCTTGCCGAGCTGAATTCAGAAAACTTTGGCGTGTCGTCCAACCACTTGTTGATGTCTTTCAGCGTCTGCTCGGTGGCTATTGTCAAAGCGTCGATAGTGTCAGGTTTTTTCGAAGGCGGCTTCTTGGAAGAGGACTTCTTCTCGACCGAAAGTGGACTGTCGACGGGGCTATTACTGAAGTCGGAAAAATTTGATTGAGCCTTGCTCTTGGATGGCTTGTCTTTCGATTTGACTTTCTCCGCTTTTGAAACGTCAGATGACTTGTAGAAGAAATCCGAGTTGCCGAGTTTGTTGGATATCTCGCTTTTTGCTTTCAGCTTCTCAATGGTTTCGCGCAACTTGTTATGTTTATCCTTGGGCTTAGACGCCAAGACGCTGCTCTTTTCTTTGTCCTTTTCACTTTTTTTAAAGGAGTGGTGATCCTCTTTGAAATCGTCATCATCGTCGTCATCATAATCAAAGAGATTCTTGTGTTTGGATTGTTGCTTTAGTTTACCTGCAAAAAATGCGTTTGTTTTCTTATAAATTTGAAAATGTTGATAGAATTAATAACAAAATAGAATCAAACTGATCTTGAGGCTTCCATGTAAATAGTGTGCGAACAATAAAATATAGTTTACCTTTCGTCCGAGTTCCGCTTTCTTTATCCTTCGTTTTATCACTTTTATCTTTGCCTTTCGATTTTTCCTTGCTTTGTTTCTTGGGCGAAAAATCAAACCTGTTGTCTGGTGGAGTCGAAGGACAATCTGACGGCGGAGGACTGCTACTGTACGCCCTTCTTGGCGGACTCCTGCTGAAAGTGCGGCTCCTACTCCGGCTTCTCGTTCGGCTCCTCTTCCTGAATGGACTGTATTTCTTCTCCTTTTTCTTGCCGCTCACTTTCGAAGACGAGTTTTTTCTCTCTTTAACTTTCGTTTCACTTTTCCCTTCCACTTTCGCTTCACTTTTCTCTCTACTCTTCGTGTCACTTTTCTCTCTTCCTTTCATGTCACTTTTCTCCCTTCCTTTCGTGTCACTTTTGTCTCTTCCTTTCGTGTCACTTTTCTCTCTGCTTTTCATGTCACTTTTCTCTCTGCTTTTCATGTCACTTTTATCTCTGCCTTTCGTTTCACTTTTCTCCCTGACTTTTGTTTCAATTTTCCTGCTTGAAGACGAAGACTTGCACTGCTTCTTGCTGCTCACTTTCTCTAGTTTTTCTTGCTTCTTTGTGGCTTTTTTGACGTCTTCAGAGCACTCGTAAGTTTCGCTGGACCTCGATTCGTCCGAGAGGGATCTGTCGCGTTTTTTATCCGTTTTGGCGGACAGGGTCGGCTTTCTCTTCGACTTTTGCGTCGTCGAAGCGGGCGGTGGTGGTGGTGGTGGTGGTGGTTTTTTGGTTTCTTTTTCTTTGACCGGCTCGCTGGCTCGGGAGTCTGGGAATTCGACAGCGAATTCATCATCTGAAGATGAAATCTGATCCAGGTATTTCTCAGTGGCTCTTTCGAAAGCCTTTAGAAGATTATCCACCATTATAGTATATTCTGTAAAAAAAGAAAAATATATGCATATCACAGTATTTATGGAGGCGTAAAATTGGATGCACTTCAAACCTCCATATTTGGAGATGAACAACAGCATTAACTGGAAAACGGCATGACTAGACAAGCTACAGGCACTCGAATGAAGCCATGATTGGCGGTGGCAGAGTGGATACATAACAGTTCTTCCGTTTGTTCGCGTCAACGGTTGACGCGTCAAAATACCCTCTGGTAATGCCACTTCCTCTCGTTAAAGACATGTGTCGCGTCCAGTCATGGTGATTTTGATCAATAGTTTTTAGCTGGTGCAGTGCGTGATGCCAAAAACCCATTTTTAAACCTTCTGTTAATAATTAAAAATCTAACTCACCATTTTCAGCTCCATTGTAGAGTCGGCAATTATCGACAATCAACTGAAAATCGTCGCGGAATTTCGAGTAATTTTTATAAAATCCAGAATCGAGGCGGTCCTCCATCCTCTGCAGATCCATCGGCTTCCGTATCACTGTATAGTAATTTGGAGCGTAGTCCTCGTCCACCGCTTCCGCGAACGGCCACGCCTCTTCGTGATTTTTCACATTTTCCAAGATTTTGTGCATCCCCGTGATCAGATCTTCATCGGTCTGCCTAAATCTGCAAAAGCAAAGTCCTTCAACATCCAATGCAGACTACGTTTGAATCGACATTACCAACGAATCACATGGCACAGGTCGGGATTCACAAAGGTATAGGGGGACGGAGGATCAAGCAAATCAAAATGCATATTTTTGCCTACAACACCCAACACTTTATTTTTGCATTAGTTTCATCATTATTATTACTGATTATATTTTGTAACACTTTCAACCCTATCCTAGAGATTTAGCCTTAAAATACTGAAGGTAAAGTTGGAGTCATGAAACAGAACAACTTACACTTGTGACGTCTTGAGCTTCTTTTTGTGTGGATTCGACACAGGCTGGATTACTATCTGGCCTGTGGCGGCGGCCAGAGAATTGTTCGTCTGGCGTCCCACCGTGGTAGTAGACGACGGAGCTGAGGACTTCGCAAGTCCCTCGGATGATTTCTTCTTGCCTTTGCTGGACTTTGACGGTGCATCATCTGCCAACATGAACCGCTGTTAGAGGTGAATTTCAAATCGTCGATTTAAAATCTACCAATATCAAGTGCAAAGAGCACATTGAACGAGGTTTTTGAACGAGTTTGCCGATTTTTTTGCTTTCAATATTATTAATTTTCAACAATTTCAATTCAACGGGCCACATAGTTGGAAGGGTCACAGAATGAGCTGATGCCAAGAGAGGTAAACATCAGAGCCTCAGTGTAAGAAAGACTACACTGAACTAAAATTTAGTAAGAATACAGTGCCATCAAGCTTACATAAGCCGCGGAAAATATGCAAACCAACGCGAATTTTGGCCGATTTGACGAAATATCACCCAAATTGTCAGAGCGATGGCAGCGCGTCAGGGCTCTTGTAAGGCCGGTAGCACTGTAATATGTAAGAATTTCGACCCGATTTTTCAAAACATTGCCTGGATTTTTCTGACACGCCAATAGCATTTCGGAAAAGTTTGCTTTCAGGATCTGTTGGGGCGTAAGATGCTGTATTATGTATAAGGATTAACTCATGAACTTTATTGAAACTGTCAAATTTTGCAAATGGTATTTTCACAATTTTCCAAAGAAGTGCTGATCTCTTCAGTACACCTTTTACAACAGCATTTTCTTCGATGTCCCCACTGAACATTACCGTTATTTTTTCAAAAATTAAGACCTTGAACTTTCTCTTGGTAATTTCGATGCAACATGACTTACGAACGCTCAAGGGGGGCCCAAAAACAATTTTTTTTTCTGCTGGGCCATCAAATTGGCGGCATGTTGATTTTATAGAAGAGATGCGGACCAGAATCTGATCCAGGCTGCAGGCGGTTTGATTTTAGCGGAAAAAATACTTCCATGCCGAGTTCCATTGCGTAGGTACCACAAAACGCAGAGTCGTTAGATATGAGTAGGTAAAGCTAGAACCAAACCGCCCGGCTTAAGATCGAATTAATTTGCGCGCCTCCTCTACTATTAATAAATATGCCAAAATTTCGACGGCCCAGCTTCCTTGGGTGTCTTAAAATCATGTAGCATCAAGATTGCTAGAAAAATAGTTTAGGTTCTCCATTCTCGATAAATATGTCCATGTCATATCCAGTGAGAACATTGGATGAAACGCTGTTGAAAAATGTGTACAGAATAGGTCACCGATTCTTTGGAAAATACCACTGCAAAAATTCTGTCTTCACAAGTGAGCTTACGGAAAATTATTTGGTTGGGAACGCAACAAAAAATGTGAGTTTATCGTTTCCTTGCATAGAAGAAAAAATAACAACATTTTTGACCTCTGCTGAAGAATTTTTCATAAGTGTGAACAATGGAATGGACACAACGACAATAATTGACGCCAACATTTTCAATAGACTCGTTCGTAAGCTTCTTATATGACACACATGACGGTTCATTATCCTTATGGGTTGGGTTGCCCCTGCTGCTGAAACACCAAGTTTATTGTGCCTCCACCAACCGTAGTGCCTGGACGATTGATAGTCGGTTCATCCAAGCACTAGGACCGACAAGCGCATGGTTGACCTGGGCTACGTCTTTGACCTCCGAGCGCAACACACCCCACGCCCTGCGCCGGTACGTTCCTGATTTCGTCAGCCTCCCTGACTGCGCTGTCGGTTTTTCTCGACATTGAAACCGAATTTTTCGTTGTATTAGAAGTTGGGTCGTTGAACGATTCCTATCATTTACCGATTTCAAGTCGTCGTCACTGTAGCTACCCTGAGAGAGATAGCTCCCCGCTCGTACTTTGATGTCTTGAGTTTCAGACACGTTTCAATGTCATCTGTATCAATCATGTGTCAGTCTTGTTGATCGTGTTAGTCAATCATTCCCTGATTTCTGCTTTCTTGCCAGTTATAGCCTATTGTGACAATAATATAAACCTGGGGGGCTGTATTAGCCACGTCAGAGGTGACCAAACTGAAGTGTAAAATGTTCAGAGAATCAAGGTCAAGAGAAGTGGTGAAGGCAAATGCGTAAGCGTCATCTGTTGATTAATAGCAGTAATCCAGTGGTAATAGTTCTGTTATGTAAAACCAGTATATATGTTGCTTTCGCCTCCCGTCACCAGGCTGCATCATTTGAGTTATATGATGGTTATTCAATGACAGAAAAAATAACAAACCTTTTGGAGGGGGGCTTTTAGACTTTCGCTGCCTCCCCTTTTCCTTCATCTTCTTCTGGCGCGTTTTGGCGCCAGCCATCTCATACCGGCTCTCTGAAACTTCAGAGTCTTCACTTTGCTCTTTGAGCTTGGTTCTCCTTTCGTAGGCCTCGCGTCGTTTGATTTCCAAGTCGCGCTTCTTCTGCTTCTCGTCCTCTTCGTCTGCCTCTTGGATCGGCTTGTCTTGGTTCACGGCGACAGGCGGCGGCTGAGATTCTTCCTTTTCATTCTCCTGCATTGATAAAATTCTTGTGTGAATTCCACAAAACGAAATAGAATACCTAATACGATTTGATGGGCAAAATCAGTCACAAAATGAATTACCTAATAATGAAATTTCAGAAAAATACCCAGGTAATACGGTCATAAATTCACTTATTATGAAAAACTGAAATCTATTAACAAATATTGTATGGTAGATTGGGTAATCGCTAAAAATTTAGGAGTGTTATTTTTGTTCACGCGATAGCCGTAGTCAGCTTCTGTTTTTGTAATTATTAAAACATACAGTAGTTTACAGTATTACATTTCATGCCATTTGATAAAGAAAAATAAAGAAAAATATGCTTGTTTTAGAGATATTATTCTAAACTTGTAACTTCAAAGAGAAACGCTGACGAAAAAGTTTATTAAATTTTTTTGTACAGTAACTCCCGCGATATTTTTGAGTTGGAAGTTCAAAAATAGTAGTAGTAGTAGTAGTAGTAGTAGTAGCTAGGAAAAGTTTGCTTAGCAACTCCTCAAAAACCTAAGAAGATGCGTGTGCTAATTTTTTTCTTACCACTAGCAGTGAAGTACATCATTATTAACCTGTTCCTGAATTGCGATGTCGATTTTCGCCATTCTAATTCAGGAGCAGGTTAATAACGATGTACTTCTCGGCTAGTAGTGAAAAAATACTATATAAACCACGGTCGAGAAAATTATAGCTTCAGCGCCTCATATTCCCCTCATCTACACTTCGGAATCTAAACTGGCGCTTCAGCTATAACAACACTTTTTCAACCTTGGTATATAATATACTATTATTAGTACGGAACGTAAGCATACATTTATAATTGGGAGAAACATGATTGTAGAAAATGAAAAAATCATGTTCAAGATTATTATCTTGAATTTAAAATTTCAGGCGCTGTCAAAGTTTACAGAAAGTATTGCGTATTGGTAACATGATTTTTTCATTTTCTTTAATCATGTTCCTCCCAATTATAAATGTATGCTTACGTTCCGTTCATGTATGCATTCTTCAGGAAAGAAATGAAGTTATTTATAATACATTCTCGCTGATACATGGATGTCCCGCGGCATGTGACGATTTTAGTTAATCTCTTACGTAATGAAACCAAGTGCTGTTTTAATGAACAAATTTGGAATTACCTTTCGCAGCCGGCTGGAGGTCCTGCGCGGTTGGTTCTCCAATAGCCTCTTGCGCGCCAATCGCTCCTTCTCGCGGAACAATCGCGGCAATTCCGGCAGGAAGTTCTCCGTCAACGTCCTATGGAGCTGACGTTCGTTTTTCGACGTCGACTTTTTGAACTTCTTGTCCAGCTGGAACCAGTCGTCTTCAGTGAAGCAGATCACCTGCCACACGGACTTCTTCTTGCTGTTTTTGGTTTTGAAGTCCTCCCTGTACAGACGGGTGCCGTAGAAGTACCAATAAGCCGAATCGTTGCTGTCATAACCCAACGGTTCGACACGTAAACTGTCAGCCTCCAAGTTCTTCAGCTGTTCCAACACGTCGTCGGCGTCCAACCTGAAGTCGCAAAGGGCGTGCAAAATGTCGACCTTGGTCCTCAACGGAAGCAACTGGAAGTCCACGTCGGTGTTGAAAGGGTTGTATCTGTCGCCAAAAAAACTATTTCAGGTTTGATTAGGGTCGCTGCAGTAGAGAAAAAACTTTATAAATACAAAAATACATAAGTAAGTAATAGGTGTACATAAGAGCAGAGAAACCAAATAGAGAAAAACGTATCAACGAATCTTGTTTCTCATAGCAGAGTCCTTGCATGATTTTTTTTTGTCTCAAATGATTCTAAGAAACCAATTAACATGATAAATTGAGTGGTTTCACGCAAATCTGAATAATGTTATTACTTGACTTGCAATATGTCATTCTGTTGTTCAGAACTTCGCCATTTTATTATTTAAAATCTATCCGATGGATTGGAACCACATTCGGCAGGAAGCAACATAACAACATAATCAATTGAGACTCCAGGTATTAGTTTTTCACCATTTCTCAGTCGGACGCTACGAATATTCAATTTTTTTTCCTGACTGTTGAGACCCGAAACGACCGCTCATCCGGGTTTTGACCAGGACGACCCGCGTTAGGTGCAGGACTCAGCCCGGGCGTCCTTTTCTGCTGGGGGATCGACATTTTTCGATAAATTCCAACTGATATCGAAAGTACATTGCATCGGGCGTCGTGTGGACCGATTTTCAAATGAGACACGGTTTCGGTTTTCCGGCGGTGACTTTTTCAAAATGAAAATTGCATATTCTGTGGATTTGAAAAAAAACTTCAGTGCAGCTTCAGCGAGAAACTATTCATCATTCATTATTCATCATTCATTATTCATCATTCATTATTCATCAGAGAAACTCCTCAATTAGCAATTCTATGATTAATTCTTTGGTGCAAACGGGGGTTATTGATAGAACACTCATTTAAGTGAGCCAAACTGAGGTAAAGTGAGAATATCTGAGATTGATGTTGAAATGAATGCACTAATGCAGCTGGTGAGAAAAAGCAAACATTTTGCAAGTTTCGGTATTACTATATAATAGACCATGTAATCAAAATGAATTCCTAATTTAAGTAGGCTTGACGTGAAACCTATGTCTAAGCAAGTCTAACAATTATGTTAGACAGACTGTCTCAAAATTCCCCCTTCGGAATCTAGGGCAGTTGACAGAAATGTTTATTAAAAAAACGGAAAATACTGCAAAACAATGGGTCTTTTATTTTTAAAACATGGAGGGCCGAAGGAGGTTTTGTTATTAAAAAAATAAAAATAAATGTTTTCCTCCTCAGCATCGGCCTGCACTGGCCATAGGAGTTTTTGCCCTTTATTATAACGGATACATGTACAGCAAAATTGCAAATTGGACAGAACCAACAGCCAGACATTCCCGGGAATCGAACCCAGAGCCTGCATGGCCGCAGGCAGCCTCTCAACCACCTGCGCCACGGGGCCGTCTCTAAACAAGCGAATATGCCTCATGGGCATGAGGCTCAGTAGCGCACTTCCTTTTTGATGGATTAGTGAGCGCAAGATGTTAATTAGAGTTCTACCGTTATTTGGGCAGAAATTTCAATATGGCGGCCAAAATAGCGGCAGAATCATGAAATTTGGCTTGAAAATCAGAATGATCGTACTGAACAAAGGAGTATGGCGGATAAATTCCTCAAAGGTATTCAAGTTCCAAGTTTCATGAAAATTGTTCCATTAATAAGAGATTTCAATATGGCGGCCAAGATGGCGGCGGAGTGTTGAAATTCAGTGGAAAATGAGAATGATCGTACGAAGCAGGGGTAAGTTCCAAGCTCCATGAAAATCGTTCCACTAAGAAACTTCAATATGACGGCCAAGATGGCGGCAGAGCATCATTTGTCCAAAATCGGATGTATTTTGATAAAGTTCACATCGCCTGCGAATTTCACTCAAATACGAGCTCAAATATGACCACTTTCAGAAGAATTCAAAATGGCGGATCAAAGATGGCGGCCAAGTGACAAAAATCATTGGTCAACTTCATATGGTGGACGGGTACGCATTCGATTGGCGTTTGCACCACATCGATATCTCTTTCCATTGAGGCATAATAATTCTCCTAGTTCTATCACTTTGAAACATGTTCAATATGGTGAATACAAGATGGCGGCGGGGCATCATTGTCGAAAATTGGATGGATCTTGATGTGGTTTACATTGCCTGCAAATTTCATCTCAATCGGATCACTTTTAGAGGAATTCAAAATGGCGGATCAAAAATGGTGGCAAAGTAACAAAAATCCAAGTCAACTTGACATCCTGGACTTATGTACTATTGATCAGCGTTCACACGACATCGACATCTTTTTTCCCTGAGGAGTTATCCCGGGTACAGACAGACGGACAGACGGACAAAGCGAAGCTAAAAGCGCCTTTTCCACATTTTTTGGGTAAGTACGCTACAAAAACCTGTCGAACCAAGTCGTGAAACGTCCATCGCGAGAGCTCTAGAGAAGTCCAGCGGCTTCGCGAAGATGAATATTTCGGCAAGCTCTCGGAGCCGGCTCCTCCACCAATATGGCGATTACATGTAGATAGCGTCTCCATCGGAGTTGGACCCTACTTGTCATTCGACAGATGTCAAAATGTCGAAAATCCGTCATACATCAACCGTGATAAGGTGCGTTCAGTCAGCTTATTTAGTCGCAAGTTTTAATTTTAGCCGTAAGCGCTGCATCGTCTATTGGCTGTTCTGAGGAGGCTGGTTCATAAGAGCCAATGGGCGTCGCTGCGCTTGCGACTAAAATTAAAACTTGCGGCTAAATAATGGTGGATTCATGCATGGAAATTTAAAATTTAAGATTTAACATTCAAGTGTTGTTATGCATCGTTGTTATGCATATGTTGTGCATTGGTTTCTTATGGAAATAAAATTAAATGTTAAATTTTAAATCTTAAATTTCTATGCATGAATCCACCATAAGCTGACTGAACGCACCTTTACTGAATATTGAACATAACCTTGAAAACACGAAAAAATATTTTGCGCCTCTGTGCACCTTATCCTTAGGTAAAAATGGGAGAAAACTACACAAATTTCCATCAGAAGAACGCATGTAACTAAAAAGCTTTGGTTCTAATTTATATGGTTGTTCGTTACTTTGTGAATCAATTTGCTTGTAACATTCTTGTTGTTAAAGCAATAAAGTTTATTATTATCAATATTATTATTATTATTATTATTATATTATTATTATTATTATTATTATTAACTGAAAAGCTCAGCTGGGTCTTGAGTTGAGTCATGAAGGACAACGCGATTCCGATAATTCCAAAAGTAGGAATGGACTAAGAACAGTGTCCTAGAAGATTCTCTGAAAAAAAAATTGCGGATCATCCACAAATTTTTGAGAAAAAAAATACGAAAGTTGCGGAGTGAAAGAAAATTTGCGGATTATGCACTTGTTTTCAAGAAAAAAAAACTGAAACATGGGAACCATACATATTTTCTACGCCGGGAGGGTATGCAACTCAACAAACAAAGAATAAGGCGGGTTAGGAAGAAGGTGGTAGCCATGGTGACGTAAGTATCTTACGTGAAAACGTTCATGTGCTGAAATGGAATATATAATGTAAGTGAATCGCATTTTTCCGTACCTAAATTGACTCAAAATTGCATAAGAAAGAGAATGGTGGTAGAATGGTTATTATAAAATGTGCTGTGCAGCTTCCCTTGCCCTTTATGACTCAAGCAGGGGTCATATCTTATCTCAGCATATCTCAGCAGCTTTGCTGAATACCGCCAATAAAGACATTTTATTATTATTATTATTATTATTATTATTATATGCAGCTGTCTGCTGGCGCTGTCGGGCGTCAGTCGCCAACCGAGCGAAGCAAAAACCCTACAGAAGCCAACTTCGACTTTCATGTTCCTGGTAGGCAAAAGGTGAAGTGTGAACTAAATTGCATGCAATCGCCCTATTGTGCAGATTGGAGAAGCATGTAAACTTGGATTTCCACCGTTATTGTGTTTTAGAGATTTTGTGATTGACAAATTAATACCTACATTAATATAAAAGCAATAACCTGTCATGTTCCTGGCATTTCTGGCGGAAGAGTCGCCTCAAGAACATTTGATAATTGAACGTTGAGATTTCATTGTTGGCCAGACATCCACTCAGAAGCCTCACGATCAGTTCCTGCAGCCAAGATGTCTCTTCTGTCCCGTCTGTTAGCAGCGCCTCTTCCAAGTCCTGCAAACGACAACAAATCAGTGTGTGGTGTTCGTCACATTGCTCGAAATTCAGAAGACTTACCTCAATGTCGAAATCCAAAAGATTAAATGCAGTCCGAAACAGTGAACAGAAGTGTGCAATGCTGGGGACCTCCCACCATGATTGTATATCTTAAAGAACAAAACAAGCATGAAAACGCGGCGTTCTCAAGCTGGGGATGTAAACACAACACACCTAGGATGCTAATGAAAGTTGGAAACATAACCTATAGGGTGATCAATACATGTAACGTCGCTAATTCACGGAATCCTCACAAAGCCATGTGTTTTCCCGTGCTTTATTCGTCCGACTGACCGTTCCACTTGCTGTTCAACGGCATTTAGGGCAGAGGACTCGCTACCACAACGAAAATAACACCATTTCTCCTTGTTACGCTTGTCTCACAGATATGCGTACTACCACTGGCTCCGACTGGCCCGTGCTGCTGAGGAGCGTCTATTTCTACGTCACAGTCGTCACACATAGGCCGATCGTTCGACGCATTACAATTTCCAGTGGGGATGAGGAAATGTGGGAACAGAGCAAGACACAACTTGCACCATCAAAGCGTCAACAACAACTGTCAGTGTCACTGTCAGCATCAGCAGCCCCCCCTGACACTCCTGACAGTTTTCGAAAAATACCCCAAGAAGACGGCCGGAAGCGATTATAGACGGCTGTGGCTTTACCGCTTTTCTTATTATCGACAATCCCGACCAATGGGATTCGTGCATTTCAAATAGGTGAAAGACCTTTTGTTTTGTTGAACATTTTTCACAATGCGTTTTTCGAGCACACCTGCCGGTAAACACTCAATTTTACAAAGCTTCTCGTAGTTCTGCATTTACGAAAGATGGACTGTATGAAAATCTGTCCAATTCGCTAAAATTTCTAATTTTATGAAAATTATGAAAATATGAGTACTTTCAGTAACTTTTGAAAGCTCAATATTGGCAGCGCTGATCTGGCCACACTGACAGCGGTGACACATCAGTGACACATCTGTCACATCTGACAGTTATGGTGGTACTGGTGGTATTTTGACAGATTGGATCGAAAGGAAATTTTAGGTGATTTTCTGCAATTTTCTCTAAATCCACCGCATGATTTGCCTCCCCCCGCCAAGTTTTGTCAACCCCAGAACTTCTCATCTTTTCCTCACCAATTCCCACCCAGACTTCTCTAGATGTGCCAAGCCCAGAAGAAGGATGTTGAATTTTTACTTTTTTGTTCGCTCTTTTCCAGGCGAAAAATGACGGCCTTATAGTTAGAAAGAACCCCCCTCGCATCCACGATGGAACTTTTCGAGCAGCTCGAGTCTAATAAGAGGGAAGTGGTCGAGGAAGCCAAACAAAGAATTCTTGATCAATTCAGCATTGGTGACTATATTTCTTTTTCGAAACACCAACAGATTTGATGGGAATAATTTCTAGTGAAAGACCCTTGGCTCATGAATGGCTTCTATGACTACTACCTAAGCTCCAACTCGGCCAACACGATAGCAGTTCTGGTTAATGTTCGGGAACCCCATCATCACTATTTATTTGAAAGGCTCAGCGATTCCATCTCAAAGACGAGTAAAGCTGATGTCAAAGTACAAGCGCTTACCCTACTTGGGCACATAGTTCGTAGCCAACCGACTTGGTTGTACCGCTTACCTGAGCATCACTTACTGAAAGATGTTATGAAGTTACTGAAAGAAGAGACTGAGATCTTGCCATTGATAAGTGCACTCCTTGTTCTTATCGTTTTAATTCCCATGATACCGTACTCAATGGCGGAGTTATTGTACGAAATTTTTGAGATTTTCAGGTAATGTAACTGAAAAAAAAAGATGGACGATAATGACATATTTTGATTCTAGCCGATTGGCATCATGGAACTGTAATCCAGGTAGACAAGTGGAAGAACAAATGATTCACATGCAGGTGGCCCTGTACGCCTTATTCCTCAGACTGTACGGAATGTTCCCTTGTAATTTTCTCTCATACTTGAGGGCACAGTACAAAGACAAGAACAGACCAGTTTTTATACATACAATAAAGGTGCACCTCTTATTTGAAATTTATTGAGTAAATATTTAAATAATGTCCATTTCAGCCAATGTTGGAGACTGTAAAAATGAATCCATCACTTGTCACCACTTCTCAGGACAATGAAAAGACCAGCGAACGGTTTGTTCAATTTTTTTTTGTTTTTGATTATTTTCTGAAAACTGATCTTTAGTTGGAGAAATATGGAAGTCCATGATGTCATCGTAGAATGCGAACGGTTTTCACTGGACTCTTCAGATACATATTGCGCTCATGATTCTTGTCAGCTGGCTTCTGGGTTTAGGTCTCGATCAGGAACATCAAACTCCACTATGGGTACTTTATTTGTTCATTAAATCTGGCAGATTTGGTATTTTACAGTAACGTGTTTTCAGATGCTTCATATTTCAAATCATTGAAAAACCTTGCGGCTTCGATGGCGGGAAATGATAAAACTGAATATTTCACACCAAGTATGGTATTTAACGTGACGCCTCCAATTACAAATACAAGTGCTGCTGTGTATGTTCCTCAACCAGTACGTTTATTTTATATTTTTCAAAAAGAAAGCCAGTGGAACATTCTATTGTTAGCTTCATCTGATGGAATTCTGTAATCGTTTTTTAGTCCAAAATCCAAAATAATCATTTTCTCTACATACCTGTACAGTGTACAGAACTGTTCCACAAGTCGCAAGCCTTGAAAATGCGTTATCTAGGAATACAGTGTAGTACTGGAAAACAAAATTTGGAAATCTTCATCCTCCACTTACTGAGGTCTAATGGGGTTAAGGTAAAGGAGAGCATAGGGTGTAGTACACCGCTCCAGTCGGGTGAAAACTCGACCGCAGCAACGCTCAACGCGGTCAAAATTTGGATGGGAGACCGCCGGTAGGTAGTGCCAGTGGGCGAGCCGCTGGCGGGTCTCATATCTGACTCTCAGCCAGCTGAAACTCCTCCTTGGGTGGTCATGGGCAAACCTCCCGAGTACATTACGTCTGAAACCGGCAGTACCGCAATGTGTAGAGGAAAACCGACAGCGCAGTCCGGGAGACGGACGAAGTCGGAAATGTACCATTGCAGGGCGTGGATGTGTCCGACATCTACACCTGCATCGGGGGTTAAAGACAGAGTTCAGGTCAACTGTGCGCTTGTCGATCCCAGTGTTTTGATGGACCTACCATCAAACATCCAGACACCACATTGTGGCTCGGTGAGTCCGGCTGGTCTGGGAAGGGGTACAATGGGCCCAATAGCGAGGCCTAGGTGTCAGGTGGAACAATGTTCCATCAACTCCCCCCCAATAAATCTAGACTCCAAAAACATAATTATATATCACTATTTTAGTCGTTTTACGGTAGGTATGTTCTCTGTTTAAAAAGACGTACAAAGCCGCATGTGGGGCCTAAATTAACAGCATAATTATAATTTAAGGTGTATTATGTTTTTGGAGATTTGCATTTGGTAAAATGTAATTACCTCAACATGTTCAATAATTTCCAAAAGTCCAAAAGAAGTCTGAAGGGGTTTTTATCGAGCGATCATTAAGGTCAAGCCACAGAACTTCCTTTCCACTTTTAAATTTATGACTTTAACAGTGCCCCTTATAGCAGATTTGTATAATAATAAGTTTCTTTGTGAGAGCAGTTTAAAAAAGAAACAGAAAAAGGCGAAGTTCAAAGCCAGATCTCTGTTCTACCATTAAATCGTGTTTTCAAGGTGGTATGCGACTCAGTTGGAACACTGGTAGCCCCTTACAACATATTTTTGGTGTATGATGTGTACCACTCAAGAATAACTTTTTCCAATATTCAGCTTAAATCAGATTCAAGTTTGTGCACTTTTGTCCACGTAGGTAATGTCTGTGAGCATTTTTATTATCATTAGATAGGTATCGAAAATTTCATATTTTTCTGCTGCAACTGATTGCATTCTAAGGCTTGAAATTGAAAAGATTTTTCTTGTTACTAGAATGTGTCCTTTGCGAAAACTCGAAATTCTTCAGAATTTTCTTTCAAAAGATTATAGTCTACTAGGCGTTTCTATGAACGACCCTTGCTAGCACCGAGTTTACAGGCTTTTTTTTAGGAATTCACACATGATGAGAACATCGTCCCACAAGCAGGATCATCCCCGCCTGAAACTGCGGAGGAGGCCACGCCTGAAACTACTCCTTTGGTGCAACAAGAGGTTGTTTTTTTTTTTAATGGAAGGTGCTTCAAAGGGACCTAGACCAATTTTTTTTTCAAATGATTCCTTAAAATCCAAGTGGAAAGTTCAAATGAGCAAGGCGAACCTGAACTAATAAAGTTCGGTTTAATCCCCTTTTTTACAAAACATTTTATTTGGCTGTTCACGAAATTTTATGCTCCACAAGAACGAAATCACATTTTGGAAGATACTTGACCTTGCATTCAAAATACAAGTCATGATAGCACTTGAATCCCTCATATAGTGCTTATAATATCATTTAGCTTGTCCGAACATTTATTTTGTTGCTATGAAATGGTGTCCTTTGAAATATCTATCAAAAAGAAAGGTTGTGGTTTGCTTTTTTTTTTCATTTGTGTGTTTCTGTTGTTTTCGTTTTAACGTTTTGGGTCCTCTGTGTGTGTGTGTGTTAGGATGCTCTGTACACACCCATCAGATCTCAGAGCCAGTACATGACGAAGGCGCTGAACACCCTCGGTCTTTCACCAACACAACCTCAATCACCTTCGAAAAAATCACCGTTCCATTTTCCCTCGGTTTCGGGCGTTAGTCCGAAAGAAGAAGTGAAACACGCAGTTTCACCCCACCACCACCCTGCTGGGGACCAAACCCCAGTAAGTTGTTTGCAAAAGTTATATGCATGCAACTTCTCAACACACCTTTCTTTTCATGAATAATAATCTTCAAGTAGTGCTTAGCGTCCTACTATTTGTACCTAATAGAGAGTATGGTTTCGGTTTTTCAATTTGGATGACTCTTGTTTGCAGCAGAAACCAACACCAGCAAAAGCACTTTTTGCTAGTCCATCCAAGATCAAGAGGCAAAATGAAATCAATGAGGTGGAACAACCAACTCAACAGCAACCTACGCTCAAACAAAGCGACAGTGTGTTGCACGAAAGTGAAGATTGTAAGTTATTTTTCATTTTCTCTTCTCAATTGAAGGCTTATATTTCCATCTCTGTATAAAGTATCGTATTTGGCAGTTTAATGCCTGTTGTCTGCTGAATGGCACTATTAAAGTTAAGGGGGACGCTTTATATTGAGATTAAAAACTGACCCTTGAATAATTTGTCGAATTAGATGATGTCGCTGCAGAAAAAAAATCAAATTAATTTTGAATTCTTGTGTTATTGTTTTTCTACCGAATTTTCGTAAAAATTCGTTCAAAGTTCAGTTGGAAGGCGTTCAAAATGATGTTACTCGACCTTTATACCCATTCAATTTTGTTTAGGGGTGGTCACCCTTCCTAAGGGAAGAAGCCTGAAAATTTTATTTATTTTAATCATGTGTTCCCTCTACCCCTCTTAAATATAAAATCAACCTTTCTCGGAATTTCTAGGCAACCAATACCTTGTCATCTAAGTGCCGAACAGTGTTCCACTCAATTCACTTTTCCTTTGGACTGTTTAACAAACAACAACGCGTTGGATTGCCCAGATTTTCTTGGCGCTGTGGGTCTCAATGTTCCTCGGCTTTCCTTCATACTATTGGATCGAAATAATTGAGAGTGAATCATTCACATCCACCGTTGTGAGTAAGTGAACACTTGGAGCGTTGCAGCGAAGAACGTGGAACTAGGATGGAAAGTATGAGTCACTCTTAGTTATCCACGCTCCAAGTGTTCACTTACTCACTCACACCCACTGTGGATGTGAATGAGTCACTCTCAATTATTTCGATCCAATAGTATAGGTACACAATTTATTCCACCTCCCCACAGCCAAAACCAACATCTTAGTCCCATCTCTTCTCTGTTAAATGGTAGTCAATTACTCTGCTTGTGAAAGTGAGTTAAATATATCTTCCACTATTCTCTATAGGACATAAAGACGAAGATTCTTTTGGGGGGGGCACGGACCCCTACGCTACGCCAGTACTAATTCTAGATGGTGACGGTTGTCAAGGTGAAGGTTTACGGCCATCGCGTGCTGACGTGGCTGCAAGTAACTGTGTTTGGCGCGCCAAAATTGATTCAAACTTTGATCTTCATGAAAGAACAAAGGACACTATCGGGTTTGGGCATATTTTGGGCCACGAGGGACCAGTTTTTTGCCGAATTTTGTCACTGCTTTCTCGTATTGGTGGAAATAGATCATGTGATATGTATAAGTTTGTAATTTCTCATATTTATGCAAATATCTGTACTGATTGCCTGTCTTATTGATGATTTATGTGAAGATAATTTTGATCGACCATTGGGCCCAGCCTGATTTCTCTGATTTTAGTGAATCTTCCAACTGTTTCTCCTAAACCATAAAACATAGGATTCTAATTCTTTCGCTGATGAATAGCTGACTTAAAACAGAACGGGATAGGATACTTTTTGATTGTCACCGCCCAGCACCCAGCCGCCGTCCCTCAACGAAAGAAAATAAGAAGTCCGATTTCCGAGTTTTCGCAGACTTATGCTTCCTCGAGCACTCTAGATCACCTAATCACAAACTATGTGACATTCACTTTCTCTTCACGCCACTGCCTCCACACACCGCCCCCTATGTAAACAATTGTGGTTGATGCATTTTATTCCTCAACCAAAAGATTTCAACTGACACAACAACTGAACAAAACTTTGTTCTTTCGCTAATGAGTAACTGACATAATGCGGTGCGTAAAGGCTTGAAGGCTATGTTCAGTTTCTTCGCTGCTCCCTTGAGCCATCCTCAAACGAAAAACTTCTCGACCAACCAAGCCTCAACCTATCAACTAGTTCTCTAGTGTGGAATTTACATGAGCATTGTACTGAAGCAGTATTCGCGATTCAAATTAATTATCCCGCCACAAGTTCTTCCACTTTTAGCTAACCCGCTTCAGCTTTCCCTCTGTCGGAGATCTAATGAGGATTTGTAACTCTACAATCGGATCACCTCTGCAAAATGAAGAAGCTAATTTCCATTTTTATTCCATTGTCAAACAATGCAAATTCCACTGCTCGATTCAAAGAAGAGCTCCGATTTCAAAGTCCGCCACTGTACTCAAAACAAATTGAATAAACAAGAGTCATTGTCATGAGGTCCAAACCACCGCCAACATAATGCTGTTACGAGCAGCGATTCTGGAGAACACGCGATCTTTCTAGACTCTTCCCATTAGGTCGCAGTGTAGAAGTGCGGAGCTCTAGTGCATTCCAAAACATGCGTATAGGCTTTGGCCCGTGGAACTGAATGGAGACTTCAACAGTGAGTTGCAGTGAGTGACATCTGTCCATTTTGGCGGAGATGCCGGCTTCACCGCACGTTGGTAATGCCCGTGAAATGTATAGGATTTTGCGGGAGTCGCCTAGAAATCTCAAAGTTCTGGAAATCCGCTATGGGGATCATTGCGGACGGCAGGTTAATCAAGCTAATTTTTTGGCAAGAACTCAGAGAAGTGGAGAGAGCTTACAGGAATTTGGAGGCTGATGTCCAAAGGCTGGCTCTTCTAGCGTACCCAATGGACCTTATGGATAAAGATTGAGCAATTGCTTTTGCTTGATTTTTTGTTTCTAGAAAATTCTCAAAAAAACTCAGAAACTTCAAGTAATTCATTAATTCAGATTTCACTGAGCATTTAAGTAACCGATTGAGATAATAATAATGGTTCGAAATCTCTTTTCCAAATGTTTCTCCGTTTTTTGCTGCTAGAATTGAAGCAAATGCAATTGCTTAAACTTTATTCATAAGGCCCCATATACCCAGCGCACCACTTGACGGACATCTCAAGAGATACCTTCGTCTATGGAATTCGAGACCAAGACCTGCGTGAGATGGTGATGATCAAAAACCCAGTCGACATCAGCGACGCACTGACTTAGGCGATCTGCATTGAGGCAGTCAATACAAAGAGGTTTGCAGTCGTCAAGTCAAGGCGATCTGCATTGAAACAGTCAATACAAAGAGGTTTGCAGTCGTCAAGTCAAGGCGGTGGGCGTTGAGGAATCCGGAGGTACTGCCAAGAAATCGATCGAGGAAATGTATGAGGAAATACAACTCTTTATTGTCTCGGAACAAATCCCAAGACGAGCCAAGATCTGGAGGAAGGCCGCGTTGCTTCGGATGTGGAAAACTAGGACTTCGTCAGGACTGCAGGCAATGGTCGAGTTCAGCAGACCGTTGCATGGTGGAACGGGGAACTTCTGACCGAGAAAGTCACCAACCGAAAGAAAGCAATCGTAGAGGAGGAAGACCACGTTGCTTTGGATGTGTAAAGGACGGACACCTGAATCGTTGCCTGGCTTCAGCAAACCGTTTCATGCTGGAACGGGGAGCCGCTGATCGAGGAGGTCATTAATCAAAAGGAAGCAATCGCACAGGCGGAAGACCGCGTTGCTTCAATTGTGGAAAGGATGACCACCTACAGCGTGATTGCTGGCAACAGTCCGTTCAGCAGACTGTTCCATGCTGGAACGGGGAGCTGCTGATCGAGGAAGTCAACATTGTCCTGGAAAGAGTCATGGCAATGGCAACACGGATGGTCTTTCTCGAAGACCACGCAACAAGGACTATAGGTACGGCAAGAGGGTGAACCAGCAGAGAGGAAACGTCGCAGTCAAGGCAATTATCATTGAAACCCCAAGGAATTGGACTACGGTTGAGATCAAGAAAGAGCAGCGCGAGAACCCAGCCATCGGTTCACTTGCTGGAAGAAAGAAACTTGGCCAGGACAGAGTTCAAGGCTCTTTGGGCACAGTGCAATTCTCTTAGGATAGAGAATGGGCTGCTGAAGAGAGTCTGGGAGAGTCCTGATGGGAAGAAGGAGATGGTTCAATTGGTGCTTCCCAAGAAGAGAGTGAAAGAAGTCCTGAAGGAGATGCACGATGGCGTCACTGGAGAGCACCTTGGGGCGAACAAGACGTTGGCCAAGGTCCGTGAGCGGTTCTACTGGGTGAACTGCCGGGACGACGTGAAAAAATGGTGTCGCCAATGCGAGGTTTGTGCCGCCAGCAAAGGACCAAGAACTAGCAGCCGAGGCGAGGGGAGATGAAAACTTACAATGTTGGAAGGCCTTTTGAACGCATCGCGATCGATGTGGCTGACCCGTTCCCCACAACGAAAGATGGTAACAAACACATCCTGGTTGAGATGGACTACTTCATCAAGTACGCCCTACCCAATCAAGAGGCTTCTACAGTGGCGAGGGTGCTGGTGGATAATTTGATTTGCCGTTTCGGAGTACCTCTGGAATTACACTCAGACCAGGGACGAAACTTTGAATCCAACACGTGTTCTAAGGTATCGGTACTCTACTTGGGGTACAGAAGACCAGGACGACGCCCCTTCACCCACGGTCTGACGGAATGGTTGAACGGTTCAACAGGACGATGGAGCAGCACCTGTCAAAGGCCGTTGACGAGCATCAGCGAGACTCGGGTCGCCATCTGCCAATATTCCTAATGGCGTATCGCGCTGCCATTCACGACACCACGGAGGAAACACCGGCACGTGCCCTTTTTGGCCCAGAGCTTCGCCTCCCCTGCGATTTACAATTTGGCACGCCGGAGAATGATCCTGAAGACATCCCCGAATACGTCGACGACCTGCGGCAAAGAATGTGTGACATCCACAAGTTGGTTTGGAAACGGATTCGAATCGCCACCGATCGAATGAAGACCCGTTACGACTTGATGGCTAACCTCTCGGGATTTCAAGCAGGTGACCTGGTCTGGTTGTACAATCCTCAATGCAAGAAGGGAAGGTCTCCGAAGTTGCATCCGTCGAGGGAAGGACCGTACACGGTAGTCAAGAGGATTAATAACGCCGTGTATCAAATCCAGCAAGCCCCGACAGCCAAGATCAAAGTTGTCCGCTTTGATCGCCTTGCAGTTACTGACGAACAGGCTTAAGAGGGGGGCAATGTTACGAGCAGCGATTCTGGAGAAACGCGATCTTTCTAGACTCCTCCCATTAGGTCGCAGTGTGAGAGTTCGGAGCTCTAGTGCATTCCAGAACATGCGTATAGGCTTTGGCCCGTGAAACTGAATGAAGACTTCCACAGTGAGTTAAGATACATCTGTCCATTTTGGCGGAGGTGTCGTTCACCGCACGTTGGTAATGCCCGCGAAATGAAAAGGATTTTTCGGGAGTCGCCTAGAAATCGTATGCCGGGTCACTGGAATTTGCTGGAGGACCTATGGAACATTCGAGATCAATAGTCGCAGATATAAAAAGCACCGATAATCAGCCTATGAAGTAGAATTGAATTGGAAGTGATCGAGAACGATGGAAGCGAAAGTATCAGCGATATTCCCAAGCGCAGTAATTATTGTTGTTGAAGTGTATTTATTCTAGTACGCAGAAATAAACAGTGTATGTTTTGAAACGATCGTCTCAATTATAATCGAACCCATACGCGAACGTCTACGTTCAGTACGGAGTTGGAACGAGGCTGACAGGCTCTGGCACTCTTGATTTATTTTCCTCAACTTACTTCCTGGATTTTTTTACGGTCAATTTGGAACAATCTGTGTAGAGCTAAGGAAAAAGAGTGCTTTGGAGTTGTGTGGACTGTGTAGAAGTTTTGTGCTTGCGTCAGGGAAGTCAATCCAACGTAGTCACGGACCCTTTCGTTTCAAAACGGCTAAACAAACTCAACGATTCTAGCCTCCGCCTCCAGCTGTACCAAGCCCATCTGAATCTGGATTCCATTTGGGGAGTTAGTGGAACATAGTAACACCTCACGTAGGCCTTATTATTCGGCCCATTGTACCCCTCTCTCGAACCAGACGGACTCATCGAGCCGCAATGCGGTGCCTGGATGTTTGATGGTTGGTCCATCCAAGCACTGAGGCCGACAAGCGCACGGTTGGCCTAGACTCCGTCTTTCATCTCTGAACCGCAGGTGCGGATGTCCGATACATCCACGCTCCCTACGCCGGTACGTTCCTGACTTCGTCAGCCTCTTGACCACGCTGCCAGTTTTCCTCTACACAATGCCGTACCGCCGGCTGGAGGCATATATACTAGGGGGGTTTGCTTAAGACCACCCGAGGAGGAGCTGCAGACCGGCTTCGAATCAGATGAAAGACGCCTTGTCTCCCATCCAACTCTTGGCAGCGGCCAGTTTCGCTACAGTCAAGTTATCACCCGACTGGAGCGGCCTACTACACGCTACGCCGTCCTCGTACCAAGCCCATATCACTGAACTGAACAAAACGCCATAAATTTTTTCCTTGCTTATGTAACCAAGAACGCAAGGCAAGTTGAATGACGATCCATCGTTATTGATCATTGAGCTCCATAATGTGTCTAGGGACTCTCGGGTATCGGATGGATTCTAGATCTAGGATTTATTTGGTGGGGGGGGGGGGTTAATGGAACGTTGTTCCACCTGGCACGTAGGCCCCGCTATTGGGCCCACTGTATTCCTTCTCAGACCAGCCGGACTCACTGAGTCACAATGTGGTGCCTGGATGTTTGATGGTAGGTCCATCCAAGCACTGGGATTGACAAGCGCACGGTTGACCTGATTTCTGTCTTCAACCTCCGGCGCAGGTGCAGATACTTCAACACACCGTCGATTTTCCTCTACACATTGCTGTACTGCCGGTTGCAAGCGTGATGTACTTGGGGGGTTTGCTCATGACTATGACCACCATAGTCGTCTTCGTCAAAAATCAAGTGGGCGCTGTTTTTGCTGCCTAGTGTAATATTAGTGTTGTCCTCGGTGTTATCCAGAAATGTTACTTTTCGATTGTGAAGCCCATTATAGAATAGAGGTCGAAAACTTCTATGGTGCATCAAAGCCGGTAAGGAGAAAAACATCAGTTCATTATTCAATTATTGATTATCTCGAAATTATTCTTTCATTCTGCCTTGTGAGAAGGCGATTCTTTCGAAATTCGTCATAATTTGGTTTCTCATCGCAAGAGTTTCTAGGTATTAAAAAAAAAGAGACGAGTTCTTCGAGTTCAATACATGGTATTATTCCACTTGCCTCCGCCATCTTGAATCTTGACATTTTTTTCATCTTGAGGTTTGGCTTTTGTTGTCTATTTATTTAGCTAATCAGTGATACCAAGTTTGTTGCAATCGGATATAAAACAAATATTTGACAAGAAAAATAAAACAGTTCAGATTTTTTTTACTTACCCGAACGTGCGACATACTTCATGTTCAAAATTTTTTTACTTCGTTATGAAGTCCGCATTAGGTACCACTTCATCTAATTTTGCCCAGTGCAAAATGAGGATATTACTAGTGTGTATGCAAAGAATCATGGAGTGGTAATGCGGACATCATGCCAAGCCCAAAATCCGCCCAAACCTGAGTGTCCTTTAAAAAAATGTCGGGATATTATTGTAAATAACGTTTTTAATTATGAAAGTGGTGATGTTCGGAAAATAAAATGCATGCAAGGGCCGTATTGTAAGTAACGCATCAGGAATACTTTGAATAATGAAATGATATTGAGTTGACAAAAACGTTTCAATTCCAGCAACCAGTGAGAACATGGAAGAGGATCGCAGCTCTCCGTGCATATCGGGCGGCCTTCATATGCCAAATTCCAAATCTATGAAGGATTTCGCCAAGAGAGTGCAACGCCTCCGCCATCACAGCCAGTGCAACGCCGAACCCGAGTCGGAGATTCCGGAACTGATAGGTGGCGGAAGCAGTCCCGAAATCAGCAGCAACAACGAGAGTTCGAAAGTCAGACGCGCCAATTCCTGTCCGGAAATGAAGAAAAGTCCGGCGTCTTCTGTCAAAGACAACGTCAGCAGAACCTTGGACGAAACGGACGAAGAACGCGCCGAAAGCGTGATGTCCAACGGCGTCGGCGATGACGACATCACCATCTGTGCCGAGACCCAAACGGATAACTTCTGGCCTATGCCCTACGAGCATCTGTTTTTGGGAATCTTCCCTACCTTGGGCACCACCGAGCCCGTGAAGGCGAGTCCAGCATCGTCGAACGTTTCCCAGGAGAAGGTCAACCATCCCTCCATCTATGAGGTTTTGGACCGGTACGTTCGATATTAAACCTATTGTGTGGCACACTCCTGTAGTTTTTATTTTTGGACGTAAACATTTGAAAAAAAAAGTAACATGTTAAATGACAATGTTTATAGATACATCGAGACGTCTGTAAGGGATGGAGGTGAAAAAGATTCTGAGAAAAAAGTGAAAAACCAGCTTCAGTTCTTGCACCAGCAGCTCTTGTTTGAACGACACCGGCGGGAAATCCACGCCTTCAAGAATCGCAGATACCTTGCGGATGCCAAAAGCACGCAAGCTTTGGAGGAACACAACTCTGCTTTGGTAAAGATAATAATGATGTTGGTGATGTTTTTTATAACTAGCAACTAAAAGTAGAAAAATCATTTTCAGAGAGATCAAGTTCAACTCCAGCAGAAAGACATTGACAACCTGAATGATCAAGTCAACAGGCTGCAGAGAGAGAGACAGATTGAAATTCACAGAGGAGAGGACGCCATGGCTTGTTTAGAACATCAAGTATGTGGTAGACATGTTGTTGCATTGATCAGCAATTCATCAAATTAACTTTCTTCTAGTGTAAAAGTTTAGAATTGAAAAACAAGACACTGGAAGAGGCTAGCGTGGATTTACGCAAGGACGTGGATGAGTACAAATCCAAGTACATGAGTTTGGCGTTGGAAAAAGAAAAGGCTGAGAATACTCTGGTCAACGCACTCGTTGAAGTCAAGGTAAATATCATCCGCAATATTCCATAAACAGAAATTTCAAACATATTTGAAAATTCGGGCCCAAGGAGCTTCACGACTAGTTTTGAACATTTGATCACTGCGGCCGAGAGCCAGAAAAAAAAGTGAGAAATGATCAACTTGGAAGCCTCCTGATGAATTGAACCATACCAGAATCTAATCAGCGCGTTCCAAGTTGAAATGAGATAAATAGAAACATAAGTTTCACGGCTATTTTCGTTATAGTAAGCTATGGAAAAAGTGTGTTGTATTGGTACGTATAGTATGATACTAACGTGTTGATAGATATGCTATAAGAAAAAGTCCTGGAAATACACCAAGGACCAAGGTGAAAGACAAATGATCATGTTTTTTAGTTACTGTTAGCACGTGTATTTTCATATGTTGCGGATACGATTTTGAGCGATAAAATGTAAAAATGAGCAAATCTGATCCTAACTAAGAGCTACGTTTTTCTAGTAACTTTTTGCCACACTTCGTGGAACAAAATGAAGCTGCTCACTAGATGGGTCCAAAATTTTGAACTTATTAAATTGTCTCATATGTTTGTCAAAGGTGTTTCTTTCCTAGCAATTGACTTGAAATTTCGTGATAGTACCTCTCGATTTCTAAAAATATCCAGTGGTGTGGTAGATGTCATACAAAAACAGGTACGATCACGCCCAGCGTCTACACCACTGGCCAAATTACCTAGGCAGAAATGGGAATTTTCTATTGTAGACATTTATTTTGAAAGTATCTGGTTAAAATTTGAGCAAGGTTAGTTGAATACGCACTGGAGAAGTTCTCAATTGGAAAACCTCATGGACCTCTCAGAAATCTAGGAAGAGTTCAGTAAACTTTTTGGAACATGCAAAACAAAAGAAATGGAAGTGTTTTGAATTTTCATATACTCTACAGGTTGAGTCTCCGCCCCCTCTTTATACTGTAGGGATGAAAAACTCAAAAACCCCAACAGATTCATAATTTTGTTCTAAAAACAATTGCAGTGAGTACCAGACGTCCTTAATGCGACAGGAAGTAAAATGATATCGTCAGGAATAGGAACAGGGCTAGCCCTTTTCCTACTCATGGACTGGGATTGCTCTTTATTATTGTTTTAGCAGAGCTGAAATCGGGAAGGTAAATGGGAACTCGAGCATTCTGCTAACATGATAAGTTTATTATTTATAAATAATATGTTATACACCTCTGACATTCGACGCATTAAACTCGCAGACAGATATAAAAATAGTTCTGCTTACATTACGACTAATTAACTCGGACCTGAGGGCACAACCTCAGTCCCTTGAATTAACAACCTGCATTCAACCAGTAGTCCAGGAGCTTATGTAATCCCGTGGGATTTTAAATGAAAGAGCATAGTGACTATGTGGAATACATTCTTTGGATGGCCAGCAATCACACCTCACCGGGTGTTTTGCTCGAATTTCTTGCAGGAAATTTATACAGGGTGAAACAGAAAAAATTAATAAAAATTCGTAGCTCCAGACTGGGAAAAGATGGAAAGCTCAAACTGCATACGTGATTTGATTCTGTTGTTGTGTTGATTTCTGCCGAATTTGGTTCCAATCCATCGGATAAATTTTGAAGAATTAAATGACAAAGCTTTGAACTTTGACATTTTTTAATATTTGACAGATGCCATGCGGAGCAATACTTTAAACAATTTTGAATACAGTTTTTCAAGGGCTATCAAAAGACATATTGCGAGTTAAGTTTCGTGACATATGTTTTCTGTCATTTTTGATGGTGACATTCCCGTTTGACAGATGACAACCAAAATGTAACAGACTCATTCGACGGCAAAATCATGTTCGCATACTGAATTTCAAGTCGATCGAATCAACGTTGCGGCTGTTATCGTAGAAGATTACAGACACAGACACACACAGCTTCGTAATCTTATCTAAAAAACTTTGCCATTTAATTATTCAATATCTATCCGATGGATTGGAGCCAAATTTGGAAGGAAGCAGCAAAACAAAATCATTAAATCAAACCCGCAGTTGCAGCTTTCCACCAATTCCCAGTTGGACGTTACGAGGTTTTAAATTTTATCCAGGCCGTTACCACCGGAGACGGCCGCTCGTTTGGATTTTGACCAGGACGACCCGTGTTTGGTGCAGGACTCAACTCATCTGCCCTTTCCTGGTGGGGGATTGACTATTTTCAAAAAATTCCAACTGATATCGGAAATAGATTGCATTGGGCGTCGTGTAGGCTCATTTTCAAATCCGACACGGCTTCGCTCTTCTGACGATGATTTTTTCAAAATAATAAATTTAATTTTCAAGTTTTCTTGTTTTTCACTCTATTTACCACAAATGTCAATTTTTCAAGCAAAATCTTTAAAAGCATCAAGTCGGGCATCCACCTGGTGATTTGTACCGCTCCACCCTCTATAGTTCACGGAATATAATTTTTTTCTTATTTTCTCTTGTTTCACCCTGTATAAATCCCCTGCAAGAAATTCAAGCAAAACACCCGGTGAGGTGTGATTGCTGCCCATTCAAGGAATGTATTCCACATGGTCGCTATGCTCTTTCACTTGAAATCCCACGGAATGCTTTTTATTTACATATTATTATGCTCCTGGACTACAGCAGTACTAATGACCACAACCGAATAAAATGAATAATAATAATCGAATGCCCGTGTTCCAGTATTGTAAGACTACTTATAAAATCGTTCAAATCAGGTCAGTGACGCTAGTAGGTACATCCACTTGTTTTTTGTGCAATTACCTTCGTCTGCATTTTATTCTAATGCGAAAATTACCTATGCGTTTACTGCTGATTTGGACGGTTCAGCGACTCAATACTTGAGCTACACGTGCCTTTTCCGGTATATTCAAGGGATGAACTTTTACCTAGGGATTCAGCTTATCATGACAATATGTTTCCATAGAGTTCTTTTGCTGGCGATTCTTTTGTTATGAAAACTGAATTTTCAGGATTATAATAAATAAAAATGTTGCACACACTGAAAAGTTGCATTTTGTGTTTTGTTTAGTCTGTTCTAAAAAGTTCACTAGAATGGGGAAACGCTGCCAGTATTTTAGGGACTGTTGGGAAAGAAGATGGAATGGAGGAAATATTTTATGTTTTGATTTTTTTTACTAATTATATTTTTATAATGCTTTATGTACTCAATGAACGTTCTGTATCAAAAGTTTACTAAAATCTCATCAAATAATAAAAATTGGAGGGGGCACGTCGATATGACGGTGAGTCACATTATACGTAGCACATCTAGACAACTAGCTAGGTAGCATCAAGTTAGCATCGTACCATTCTTAACAACATAACATATCTTTTCCGTAGGTTTAGGTCCATAAAAGTCGCGAAACTGATTTATACATAGTTTGTAATTCGTTCGACTTAATCAATTTTGATTTGTGAAAAACTTTTCAAATAACATAATTTTTGGTCACAGATTTCCAAAGAGCAGGCATTGGCGGGTGAAAAGGGCCGCGCCGAATTGGAAAACGTGAACAAACAGCTTCTGTTGATCGGCGAACTGCAGCAGAAGTATAACGAACGCCTCGACGATCTGAGCTCGCTGCGGCGATCGGACCAAGAGCTGGAACTCCTCAAGACTGCGTACGGTCACGAAATGAAGGGCCTGAAAGACAAACTGTCCACGACCGTCGTCAAACTAGAAGCGGCCAATGCCAAAATACAAAATCTAGAACAGATCATCGTGCAAAACGAAGAAACGATAGCCAAACAGAAGCGCACGTTGAACGCCATCAACGAAGAGACGGACGAAAAACTGAAGGCCGTCGAGCAGAAGTATCAAACGCAAATGGTGATATGCAGACAGATGGAGGAGCGAATCTTGGAGCTGTTGCACCAGGTCGAAACGAAGAACAAGATCCACAGGTCGCCCGACACCAGCAGCTGCCAGGAGGTGCAGGTGTCCAGCGACAACAACAAAGGCGGCGCTGCGGGCGTCAGCGAAAAGTCTTCGCCTTTATCATGTCTGTCCTCCTCCGAGGGTAGTTCTGCCCTACCTCCGCTAACTTCTGAAATGAAAGGATTACAGGTGAGTGTTTTGAAGTTCGATTTGCTTTGCCTGGACTTTGAATAAGCGCTTTATTAGGTACGAAGAAGCAAAAATTGAATTGATAAGAGAATCTTAGAAAGGGAAAGAGTCATAACTAGTTTCTTGTTTACCTATAATACACGGTACTGCGATAAAAATTCATCTTCTGCATGCTTCATCTTATCACACGTTACAATCTCAATAGGGACCGTGTATGATGCCATGTGGCGCCGTGTAGTGAGCGAGGTTGACAACAACTACCCTCCATTTGACAGCGACAGCTGACGCTTGATAGCACGCGCTCCGCGGCAAGCCAACAACATACAAAACACCAGGCGAAAACAACCGCACCGCACTAGAAGATTTGTAGGCTAGGTCGAATGCCGCAAACTTTTTGGCGAAATACCCCCGCTAAACCTCTGCCCGATTTACCCAAGGCTTCCCATTTCGAACAATTTGCGTTTCAAAGTCTTCAGACCGACGGGCAAATCTGATTCTTGAGAAAAAATACACAAAATTCACTCAATCCTTCAGATTTGAGAGATCATTCATCAAAGAGCGACAGCTCGTCCACCTAACACCACCGCCACACCACAACCACTACCACCACATCCAACCGCTCGCCGTCGATATTGGATCTCTGGATTAGTCGCAATTTTTGTTGCCTATTATCCCCCGCTATTCCGAAAGCAGTCACAACGCCACTTCGGTCGACAATGTCCCCCTCAGGCCCGTCACCTTGTCACATCGGCGGCCTCAAGTCTAGGACAATCACCGCGAAGCCGGTCCCATCCTCCATGACTCCCCCTTCGACAAGCCCGGATGCGCAAGGGTTGATCTTGCTTCTTTCTTCTTACACATCGTCTGGTTCCGTGCTGTTTTTTTTAGGCTAAAAATGCGGGTGATTGGGGTGATTGACGAGCTTTGCGAGTATTAATTTTGAAGTTCGTGGCATCGTGGCCGGCAAGCAGCAAACAGCTGTGATGCTGTCAAACGAATGGCGCGTGAGAAGTTTCCTAGTCTGCCACCCCGATCGCTGCCAGTCACAAACTGCTTGGCTCCGCCTCCGTGCACGGTCCCTATAGTAACAATGTAATACCTAATTTACCGTGAGTTCCACAAAAAAGATAATACGATGATTAGTTGATTCGCAATTTTTGTTTGTCAATTTGTAGCTGACCGATCAATGGAAATGCTGGTTTATCTGTCAATAGTGAAAAGATGATAGGTCTAATAGGTACAGATTTCAGGCATGTTTTGTGGTGAATCGACTAGCATTCAGCAGAAAAAAAATTCAGTTAATCTGCAATCAGCCTGATCGCTGATCATTTTTTTCCGTGGAACTGACGGTTAGTAGTGTAAAAAAGCAGTTATTTAGATTTTGTGATATACAGGGAGTTACACTTTTTTTGTCAATATTTTAGGGGATAGTGAAGCTTAAAAAAATAAGTAGACTTTCTCGAAAAAATTAATATCGGAAACGCATTATAACTAGCTTATATCTAATAGCTATTTACGATACGAGTGTTAAAAGTGACAGGTATTATTTTGTGAGTGGGGACGCTTGCGAAACGAGCATTAGCGAGTAGAGCAACCCCGCGAACAAAATAAGACACTTTTAACGCGTGTATCGTACAGGATTTTATCTACAATGGTCTTTAAAATGTTTGGTAAATGTCGGAATTTATTGAAAATATAACAGGAATGCGCAGAATCATCATTTTTTCACGTCGCCCATGACGACGTGCTAAAAGTGACGGGTATTATTTAACGCTTGTAGATAAACATAATTCTATCGTGTGATCAAATGAATTCTTACTTTAAGTAGGCTGTGGCCTAGCCGAACGCAGCTTCGCACCTCTCAATTTGACCAGGCCACAGCCTACCTAAAATAAGAATTCATTTGATCACACGATACAACGATGTTAGTGTTAACGTAATGTTATCGGCAATGGTAATGTTAGCATTCAAAGCAACGAGTTTCAAATGAGGACGTTCGCAATCATGTTAGTGGCAATGGTAATCATTACCTACCATTGAAACTCGTTGCTTTGAATGCTAACATTACCATTGCCGATAACAGTACGTTAACATTAAGGCTAAAGGGGACTGAAATTGAGTACCAAGTGTGCGACAGAGAGAAAATAAATCAAAAGTAATAAAATGTTTTTGGGAGAACTATCAGTCCGATTTTAGATCTGAAAAAAGGGTTATACTCAGATTTAAATTCTATTTGATGCACTAGTCAAAAAAAAAATTCCAAAAAATTTTTAAAATTTTTTTTTTCAGTTTCACAAATAAATTTTGATTTTTTTGAAAATCGCAGGTAGTCATTTTGAAGTACTGAAAATATCAAACATTAATCCGTTTTTAGAATTTCTGTAGCACAAATGGTGCTCTCCAAAACACATTTAGAAAATCTCTCTTTGTAATTTGCCGCCCGCTGCAGCTGTTCTCCGCGATGAGTCATTCACGATATAGGTAGTGATCACTTTCTGCACACATGGTGTTATGATGTTTTCTGAGAAATAGGCGATGTAAATAGCAGTAGTCAAGATTTGTGACATCGTGGTATTACGCAGATATATTTCGTTGCTACGATTTTTGAAATTGAATTCTTCGTGAATGACCTCAGCTCATTCGATTTTTGTTGAAATCGTTTCATTAGAATGCACTTGTTTCGTATATGAAGTTCGTATTACGTATCGTAGTACCTACGATACGCGTTCGAGTGTCGAAAAGTGGCCAGTACCTAACAACCGTTGATGGGAAAAAAGCCATGGCATTTCAACTTTCCCGAATGGGCATGCTCCTACAAGCTCGCAGATCGATGATCTCAGGCAGTAAAATTTTGATATAGAAGTCAGTTAATTTTGTTTTTATTTTGTCAGTCCAATAATTATGTCCGAGATTATGTCCTTGTACTTGAAAATAGTGAGTGTGTATCCCGAGGTGTGTCCGTTTTAGCTGAGAATTTCTCTCCAAACAAAATTGTTGATTGGTCTGTATAGCTTCCTGTTAGTCTTTTGTGTTGCCGACTACCCAATTGCCGACACGAATTTTTACATAACAGAGCGCTAATGGAATGTTATTTTTTTACAGAATAGCACTAAACTGCGCAACAAATATGTTGTCGCGAGGGAAAAATTGGTCCGAGTTTGGACCCCAATAACTTTTGAATGACAAGAACCATTTTGATTCTGTTTTGACGGTTAGTGAGATCAGTCTTTCCGTTATCCACGTTCAGGAAGTGAAGATCTGGAAGCTCCATGTAAAATATCTACAGGGTGAAATGTAAAACAGTACAAAATTTTAGCAAAAATAACGGACCCCTCAATTTTCAGAATAATTTTTTTTTCTCAAATGCAAATGAAAGGATTATGAAGCGTTATGTTTTAGCTTGCGCCCAGTTTCGAATTTTTTGAAATCGGAAGTATGGTTCTGACTTTATGATTTTTTTCTCTTGTAAGATGCTGATTTATCCTATCGGTACAAAAAAGACTATGTTATTCTGATGATGGGAGGTTGCAATTCACGAATATTGTTGCTTAAACGGTTCTCAGAAACTTGATTTACAGACCATCTGAAATACCTTGATCAAGACTTCAAAAAAGGGGCCCATTCGAAATGGGCCACACAGCTGTTTTTCTTAAAAATTGAATTTGATCAGATTTTCACAACTGAAACAAACTTTCTTTGTGATTTTGACCTCCTGAACATGATGCTGATGGTCAATTTTAGTTTTTGATGATGACAGGCTCCCTGGGCTAACATAGTAGTCTTTCTTGTAGCGATAGGATAACTCAGCATCCTCCAAGAGAAGAAAAATCATAAAGTCAGAACCACAGTTCCGATTCCAAAAATTCTAAAACTGGGCGCAAGCCAAAACATCACCCTTTATGATCCTTTCATTTGCATTTGTGAAAAAAAAATTATTCTGAAAATGGGGGTCCGTTTAATTTGCTAAAATTTTGCACTGTTTTACATTTCACTCTGTAAATATTTTACATGAAGCTTCCTGATCCTCACCTCTTAAAGGTGAATAACGGAAAAACTGATCTCACTAACCGTGAAAACAAAATCGAAATAGTTTGTGTCATTCAAAAGTTATTGTGGTCCAAAGTCGGACCAATTTTTCCCTCGCGACAACATATTTATTTGTTGCGCAGTTTATTTCATCTTTTTTTCTATCTTGAACGGTAAGGCCGCTATGGAATAATTACGCTAGGATAGACCACTATGTATCTTCCCATAGCTCCCAGTTACTGGGTTCAATGCCTGTTCTAAATTTTCATTAAAATCAAAGATTAAAATTGGCTGCTCACAATGGGCGACAGACTGCTGAGATAAGGTGCTTGTACTTGCACCAGGGTGCACCGTTGGTGTATGGGTGAATTTTTTTTTATTTTTGAATCTTTCAAGAATTTGATTTCAACAGAAATTAGTTTCATTCATTTTGTTAGCTGCAGTTTTCTATAACATTTGAAAAGCATACATCTCTGTAAGTGTTACTTTTTGATTTACAGGCCAACTTGACGGATAGCGTTTTCCATCTCTCGTTATACAGCGTGTCCCGGAATTAGTGTTACAAAACTCACAGAGAGATAGAAAATTGAAAAATAAGGGGAATTTTGTTTATAAACATACCCTCGCAAACGCATATTAACGGAGATACAGGCCTTCAAAGTTGTTTTTTGAAAACAGTTTTTTTGCATAACTGTTGAACCGTTCAACCGATGTTATTCAAATTCAAACTAAGGTTCACTAAGACAAGTGTTTATTGAACAACAGTGTTTATTGAACGAATTTCATCAGACATTTTTAGGAGCGAAGATGATAGGGGGCACCCGCCCCCTTACCCCCCTATATTCAACCTCCCTGAATATTTTTGAGAACGATTTGAATTTTTGAATTTTGCGTTCAATTTAACGAAAAAAGTTATTCTGGCTAAATTTTGATAAGAGGCTTCAGTTTCAAGATATTTGGGTTTGAAACATTGGAAAACATCTCGAAATCGCCACTTTCCAGGGTTCAAATTGTTTTTCTTTGAAAAACTCCATGTTTCTCAGCAAAAATAGTGGTTTATCAACTTAAAACACCCAGAAAACTCATTCCAGTTGACGAATCATGAGTTTTTTTGAATTTCAATTTTTAGGCCCAGGAAAGTTGCGATTTCGAGATGTTTCCCAATGTTTCAATCCCAGATATCTCAGAAACAAAGCCTCTAATCAAAATTTTGCAAAAGTAACTTTTTTGTTTAAATTGAACGTAGAATTCAAAAATTGAAACAATTCCCAAAAATATTTGGGCAGGTCAAAAATAGGTGGAAAAGAGGGAGGGCACCCCTATTATCTTCGCCCCTGAAAATGCTTGATTAAATGCGTTACTATAGTTCAATAGAGACTTGTTTCAGTGAACTTAAGTTCAAATTTGAATGAAATCGGTTGAACGATTCAAAAGCTATGCAAGAAAAACTGTTGCTAAGAAACAACTTTGAAGGCCTGTATCTCCGTTATTATGCGTTTGCAGGGGTATGTTTATGGAGAAAAGTTCACTTATTTTTCAATTTTCTATCTCCCTGTAAATTTTGTGACACTTATTCCGGGACACCCTGTATATGTACATTTTGTGCATAAAACAAAAAACAAAATAAAGCCTCCTCTGTAGTTTTTCTTCCTTATAGTAATTTTTCACTTATCTCACTTATTCATTTCTGGAGTATATTCCATTAATATCGAGTGACGAAGCTATTAATAATTGAATTGAAAAAAGTAACCGATTAGGTATTGCCTAGTTGCTTGTTACACTGTTGGGATTTTCGACGGGACTGGAGATACAGTCCAGGCATTAACTCTGCAATTACGACAGAGGCCTTATTACTCGTGGACTATAAATATTGCATGGTGATACCGGACGGAAACCGCTTTCGCTTGCAGGCGGCGGCACGCGGTGAACTTCAAAGGGAAATATTCAAAATTGATTTCGGTCGATACCATTCGTGATATTTGAATTTTGAAAAAAGGTCGATGTACAATATTCACCACCGAATAAAATGACTACCTTAGATTTTGAAAAAGTTTTTTGAAAATTTGAGAAAATCGAAATTTTTTTTTCGAAAAATGCAAAAATTGAAATTTTTGACTACAGCATCAAATAGTGATATATTTTCAAAATAATAACGTTTGAATTTTCAAAATCGGTCTATTGAGTGAATTTTGAGAATGTTAATAGTTTCCGCGCCATCTCGCGTCTCAGAAACACATTATTTTATCGTCCCCTTTAGCCTTAACATCATTATGGATGGCCTATAAGGTTGCCACATCGTTTTGGCAGTGATGGCATCAAGATAGCGTCGTAATCTATAGGTATAGGTTCAATTTACTCTGTGGCCGTCTTTAGCATATTACGTCGTTAAAAAAAATTGTAGACTGATCAAATACATTTCTCCTCAAAGTAGGCCTTGGTCTCCTTGCTGGCTACGTTTTTCCGACAGATTTTCAGGAATCGTAGGCGACTTGAGGAGAAATTTATTCGATCACTCGTTATTATAGGTATTATAATTGTACAGCGGCGGACAAAAAAAAATGGAAACATTTTTGAAAAGTGTCAGTTTTTAAATTTAAATTGCACACTTCGAAAATGAGATCTGAGGAAGCTACTTTCTTTCACAGTTCCGAGTTTCAGTTCATACTTTTGAAGCAACTTATCTCCCCAAATCATAATCGTACGGCCCTGATTCGAATTCTAAAATTGAAAAATTGACTGGGTGTTTGCATTTTTTTGTCAGCCACTGTACAATCTCAAATTTTATACTGAATCATCTTCCTTCGATCTCTTGTACCCGACGTTTTGTCAAATTCATGCTGATTCAGCAAAGACGCATGCTAGTCACTTCGACAGGAAAAATCACATCATTGAGCTTTTCATTACATAGTTACTAAATAAATAAATAAATAAATAAATATGCCTCATTGTTCCTTCGGCCTTTTCGGCCATAAACAAGTAAATTAAAAATAAAAGAAAATACAAAAATTATGGAATTCTCTGTTCCCGTAACATCAAAAAAACATAAATAAAGTGCAAACCATATACAAATAGCAAAACTCAACGCACAACGCTAAAAATAGCAAATCTCAACTTAATCATCTATCAAGGACCGTATCCTTACCACATTACTTTTCATTACATGCTTACTAGAACATACTCCTTATTAATGCTGGGTTCATACATCAAGTTCAACGCGTAAAGATTAAGGAGCAAGGTTTAATGCGTAAGGACTTTTCCATCTTTTGTCTTTCAAGTTTTAAGCGTAGCCCATGGGTTCGCTAGTAAACTATTATTTTCCATAGAGACAGCCCATTTCTTAACTATTATTCCTTTTCCATATTCTGGTGTATCATCACGAGTAAATATAACCTCAATACATAGTATTTAATCCTTACGCGGTTAACTTAGTATTATATGAAATTACTATTACAAACAAAAATTGCCTGAACAAAAATAGTGTTGCTAAGTGTGAAAATTTCAAAGGCATTTGGTAGAGAAGAAATTTTTGTTGCAGGCTTTCATGGACGAAGAGTCGCCCAAGGATCCAAAGCCGCCGCGCTCGCCCTTCGAGCCGGCAACCTCCCCAAAACACGACTGATGACTGATTTTCCACGTGTGGGAAACGCAACTGAAAGTTCAAATTTGGATTGATTGCTTATAATTATTACTATAATTATTATTTTAACTTGATACAAAAACAAGGAAAAACTCGCCGATTTAACAAAAAAAATGAGGCGATTTTTTTACAAAAATTACGATGATGATAATAATTAAGTGAAAAATTTTATATTATATCTCGCATCGAAGGTGTTATGCCGGAGTCGTTTGTTTTATTCACAACAAATCTCCATTGTTTTGTTGTTGTTGTTGTGAATGGTTACAAATAATCATGGTCAGCTGTGGTGATTGTTAGGATTTGTTTCGATGCGTTATGTTAAATCCATTGATAATAAAGTAATTTTTTGTCGATATTGTAATTATTAATAAAAAGAAAAACAATTATCTAACATATGATGTTCACTCGACCTTTGAATTTCCCCATCCTTTGCGTTGCTCAGTTTGTTTGTTTATTTTTTCAATAGTCATCTCAGATGATGAATTTTAGTAATTTTACCATTTATATTCACAGTAAGTACCTGAAATGAGCGCTGATTGTAGTTATCTTCCAAGATTACGCTCTACTGCATTTAAAATACCCAGTCTTTCTATAGAACAATGATAGTCTTATAGCTTGTGTTACACAATAAAATATGGTGCTGGCATTCGTATTTATTTTAGCCGTATTGGGTTTGTTCTACAAAGTTACTAAAAATCTGTTACGACCTCCACCGGTGCCAAAATTGGAAGAAACTTGGTGGGGAAATGGAGACCCAAGTAAAAAAGATACAAGTATACGGCCTTTTGAAATTAAAGTCCCGGATGAGGTAAGTTTGTAATACCTGCACTATAATGATTTTTATTTCATGCTGTACCGCATCTCCTACTAAAGTAAAGTACATCAACCCTGTACCTACTGTTATCTGTATCTTGTAAACAAATGCCATGTTTAACATCAGTACCGTTTTCACCTGATCAACCTTAGTGGCGCCCTTGAAAATTATTGGCTAGGAGCAGATATAAAATGTTTGGCGCAGGTAACATTTTCTCAACTTGTCAAATTGTAGGATGCCATACAATATGAAATAAAACTTTGTACGTCATGCTTCTGGTGAATGATCTTTCACAGTAGCAGGAACTAGGACTAGGTATGTATGTACCTGGTTTCAAAACCACAGTATCGGCTGAAACATCTAAGAGCCCGTCTACAATAGTCGCAGAACGTAAGCAGCGCAAGATGCTGACTAATTAGTGCGGTGGTTAACGACCATTTTCCAGAGAAACCTTGCATTTTGTGATAGAAGCATGAAATTTGGCATATACGCTCTACAGGCTCCCCTTTGCCATTTACGAGGCGGACCCACGATGGAACCGCCCTGCAGCTGTCAGAATTACCATTTGCCTACCTTCCAGGGGCAAAAACTAAAGTCGGTTATCGAGCTGATTCAAAAGTGACGTCTATCAATGCAGTAGACCTTCACGGTATAACTTCACCAAAACAGATGTCAATATTACAAAAGGAGGGGGAATGGGAGGGGATAGTTTAAGCCGCAGCACAGATTTTTTTATTTGTTGATTTTGGACCAAAATGACAAGTTTGGTGTCGTTTTCGACTAAATTACATCTTCTGAATTCAAATTGAATGTTTTGATTACAGTTTAAAGAAAAAAAAGATTTTGTTTTGTTTAAAAAATATGTATTTCAGAAAAAATCTTAGGCTTCTTTCATTTTGACTTTTATCCTAATTCAAGGCATTCGAAGTGGAAATCGTTATCTAGGTCACTTCTTCAAAGCTTCCTGCATATGAAAACCATGTATGAGACCTGATTTATAATTTGACAAGTTCGTAAGCCTCATTTGTTCCTAAAGTCGTAAAAGTAATATGCAATCATTTTCATGTACGAATGGAAGTGTGCGTGCAAAGGTATCGCGGCGATTCTGACCGCTGCACGGCGGTTCCGTCATGGGTGCACCTCTTATATCGTGAAGGACAGTCCATAGACCATGTATGCCAAGTTTAAGGCTTTTATCACAAACTGCAAGGCTTTGCATGCACACCTCAATTCGTACATGAAAATTAATAAAATTATTGTATATTACTTCTACGACTTTGGAACAAATGAGGCTCACGATCTTGTCGAAAAAAAATCAGCTCTCGTACATGGTTTTTATGTGCAGGAAGCTTTGAAGAAGTGAACTGAATAAGGATTTCCACTTCGAATGCCCTGAATTAGGATAAAAGACAAAATGAAAAAAGCCTAAGATTTTTTTCTGAAATATATTTTTTTGAAACAAAACAAAATCTTTTTTTTTTCAAACTGCAATCAAAACATTTAATTTGAATTCAGAAGATCTATTTTAGTCGAAAACGACACCAAACTTGTCAATTTGGTCCGAAATTTAACAAATGAAAAAATCTCTGCCGCGGCTAGAGCTATCCCCTCCCATTCCCCCTCCTTTTGTAATATTGACATCTGTTTTGGTGAAGTTATACTGTGAAGGTCTACTGCATTGATAGACGTCAGTTTTGAATCAGCTCGATAACCGACTTCAGTTTTTGCCCCTGGAAGTAGGCAAATGGCAATTCTGACAGCTGCACGGCGGTTCCATCGTGGGTCCGCCTCGTAAATAGTAAAGGACAGTCTGTAGAGCGTATGTGCCAAATTCCATGCTTTTATCACAAAATGCAAGGTGGTTCTTGCTAACCGCCGCACTAAATCAAGAGGGCTCCTTTTGCGCTTTACTGGTGTCTGATTGGTCAGCATTTTGCGTTGCTTGCGTTCTGTGATCACTGGAGAAAAACTCATTCACCCGATTTATAACATGACCCAAACAAACAACAGAATACATGATATAACACTTTCGTTCGATTTATTGTCATTAGGATTTGGAAGACTTGAAATTCCGCTTGGACAACGCGAGACAATACACGCCACCTCTAGAAGGCACTCAACAGCAATATGGTTTCAACACCAATCTTCTCAAAGAAATCGTCGAGTTTTGGCGAACTGAATATAACTGGAAAGAACGCGAAGTTTACCTGAATAAATACTCTCAGTTCTTGACAAACATTCAGGGCCTCGACATTCACTACATCCACGTCAAGCCGAACGTACCAAGCAACATCCGAGTGCTTCCCTTACTGATATTGCACGGATGGCCCGGTTCGGTAAGAGAATTTTACGAAATCATCCCTCAGTTGATAACGCCAAGAGAAGGCGTAGATTTCGTTTTCGAAGTCATAGCTCCATCCATTCCTGGATATGGATTTTCAGAAGCAGCGGTGCGTCCCGGGCTGGGCGCGGCCCAAATTTCAGTGGTCATGAGAAATTTGATGACACGCCTGGGCCACGAAAAGTACTACATACAAGGCGGAGACTTTGGTGCCATAATTTTGCAAAACTTGGCAACACTCTATCCTGAACACGTCTTGGGTTTTCATTCGAATATGGCAACTATGTTTACTCCCAGATCGTACTTGAAGACGCTCATCGGGGTGCTCTTCCCATCTTGGTACGTGAAAAGTGGTCATCAAGATAGGGTGTACCCTTTGAGCGAGAAGTTCGCGTCAAGAATAGCTGGAACTGGATACTTACACATCCAAGCCACGAAACCCGATACAATAGGCGTCGCACTGCGAGATTCCCCTGTGGGACTAGCTGCTTACATTTTGGAGAAATTCAGCACCGGAACACAGTTCAAGTATATGTTTCGGGAGGATGGAGGTCTTAAGGAAGTTTATAATTATGCAGATTTGCTGGATAACATCATGTTTTACTGGATCAAAGGAAACATGCCCACAGCGATGCGCTTGTATGCCGAAACTTTCAACCGTAAACATTTCGGCTTGGGCATTACAAAGTTAGTTTTTTGTTTTACTTGCAAGATTAGTACTCTGTTCGCAAAAATTGCAATAAAAGTATCAGTCGTTTCACAGTGATAAAAAAAAGAGCCAAAAAAGCAGGAGAAGTTAGTATAGCGCTATCATGCAGGCAAAAAAAATGGTCAAACTAGAAAATCTCCAGATGAATTTTAATCAGCAGCGGAACGTTCAACTTTTTGTGGGTCCTTTCTGATTGGTCTGAAGTTGAATCCCCATAGCATCGACGTGTCGCCCTAGACAGGTTCGCAAACCAATAGGAAATCTCAAATTTTCCTCTGTCAAAATCCCGATTCTCTTCTATTCGTTTATCACACTGTCGCCAGCGACACATTGAAGTTCGATGATTTGTGGAATCAACTTTTTTACTCAACACGCAAAAGAAAAAACTAGTCGCAATGGTCGCTGCACTGACTCTCCTAAGCACTCAAGGGTGTTAACTTTGCAGTGAAACACATTCGAAATCTCATTTGAGATATGAATATGATATGATTGTACAGTTCCGAGATTATTGTTTTTCGTACAGCTGCATTATCAGGTAGGTAGGCGAATTCCGGACATTTCAGGCCGCTTTCATCTCCAGATGACTAGATATCGCGGATTTGATAATTATTGTAGCTGTACGAAAGCTGTACGCAATAATCTCGCTCACTGTAACTACTTTCATACTTATATACTATTTTAATCAATAATGATGTTTTTTTTTTAGGATACCGATAAAGGTAGCAACGGCCATTGCAAGGTTCAAAAACGATTTCTACACTGCCGATGGACTCTTGGGTGAGATTTACCAGAATCTAGTGCAATTGTCCGACTACGAAGGTGGGCATTTTTCGGCGTTTCAGTTGCCAGAAGTTTTGGCCAAAGATGTGTTTTCTGCTGTGAATAAATTCGAAATTTTCAACGCTGCCAGAAGTGTAGGCTTGAAAATCAAATCTGTTGTTTAGTGATTAAAGATTAAAATAAATGTCACATGTCTGTTGAGTAAAGGTTTTCGTTGTTCAGAAAATATGGTTCATTATTATTATTACCTAAATCATAAATATCCTACTGTTTGCAACGAAGTAAACTTAGGGCTCACCTTCAAGTCCAACTTGCAGCCCGCGCAAAGTTGCACACTGTCAAAACACCGAAAAGTGGAATTTTGATTTACATTATCCGTGAGCTTCTTACAAGTTGGACTTGAAATTGAACCCCTTGCTTCCTATTCACAAACCAATAAACTACATTGCGATGAACAACGACAAAATTCAGGGTTGTTTTTGAAAATGGAAACAAAATAATATTCATGGATTAGATCAACCGGACTGGCTGAATGACCGAAATTTTCGACACGAAAAGCCACCATGAATGTTTTTTCTTGTCGATCGCACGGTATAAGTATCTATTACATATCTTTTAAACACCCTAACTTCGAGAGCAACGACACTGCGGCGCAAGTTTTTACATCTTTTCCATTTTGTTTTTTCACGGTTTAGGCTTTTTTTATTCAGTTTTTCATTCTCTACACTCATATACTTACCTCTGCATCACCATATTTTTTCATTGAGTCTCTAATTAGTAGTTCCGAGTTGAATCCTTATTTTACTGGACTAATACGAAAATGGTTTGATGGAACTTCCCACTCAGCATAGCATGTCATGTTTCAGGAATGAGATGATCTCAATCATGTCACAAAATAACATCACAATGAACGTTACTTCCACATCTGTGTGATGTTCATCCGCGATGTTATACGATGTAATGTCTGAGAGATGTTTCGAAATGAACTTAAATTGAACATCACACATGAGACATCTACCGGACGTAACATTGTTACTTCCTTCAACTGATCGAAGTGTAACATCTCACTGACGTCGATGAGACGTAGTCACTGAGAGATTTTTTGAAATTTCTCAGGCTGTCATCGTTAAGCTCTGTGTGTCGGAAAATATTTAACTAATAGTTTCGCCCCCTATTCCATGTGGGTGATGCCAGAACAGCCTTTATGTCTTCATGTTCAGTTTGAGGCCCTGCGGGCCCCCTTATGTATTCATGTGTCGTTTGGAACCATTTTTGTGTCTTCTTGAGTTCTTGTGCTTGTGGCTTTCGGAACTCGTGTGTCCCGTTTGTGTCTCCTTGTGTTCTTCGAGAGCCTACTGGGCCTTCTTGCATTTTGTCGTGGCTTTCGCACCTCTGGTGAACTCTTGTGTCTGCTCTTGTGTTATTCGGAACCCCAAAATGGGCCCCTTTTTGTCGTGCTGTATAGATTGTGAGAATTCGTAAAAACATTTGTACATCTTTGAGATATCTCATTCATGTTCTAATTACCCGGACATAAGAGGTAACAGAGATGTCCACTTAACATCGCATAGACTTTTTTTGTTAACATATCGCAGTTGTGACTTGAACATCTAAGTGATGTCACGCAGTGGCGCAGCCAAGGGGGGGGCTAGGGGGCTATAGCCCCTCCCAGACAGTCTCGCTTTTTCACCGAAGCAATGAAAAATTTTGAACAAAATAAAAAAAATATTGTGTTCAACTGTTACCTTCTTTATCATTTAGAAAATAGATCATTAGTCTCTCTGTGTAAGAGTTTACTGCGATTGGATTGCGCGTTTTTTTTTCAATTGGTGCGGAGAGAGAAACTCTTTCGGTTTAAGGACGGAGTTGAATTGGTAAGATAAGCTTCGCGGAATCAATCCCTGTGGGTTTATTTCTTGACAGAATCTCACCATTTAGGTTTCTTCCGAAAGCTACAAGGATGCACTTTGATGCAAGGATGCAAATCCAGAAATCAATTATTAATCCAAAAATAAAGAGAAAGATATTTTTCGATTTTGGAAATGCCAATGGGCTCAAACCAAACTGCATCCTTGTAGCTTTCGAGAGATACCTAAATGGTAAGATTCTGTTAAGGAATGAACCCACAGGGATTATTGATTCCACAACGCTTATTTTACCGATGTAATTCCGTCCTTAAGCAAATAGACTCACCTACCTATCAGGCTAATTTTGTAACTTCTCGTTCACTAACGACTCGTTAGCGAACGATTATCGTTCAGACTGCCACTATCGATAGATCTAACAAGAGCACGAAAAACCGTATTTCGTGAACAGCTGCGTTCGGCCGTATCGTTTCTATGTGCCGAACGATCGTGTATGATGTTTCTACGTGCGCGCAGCGCAGCTGTCAGTTTGCAAGTGTCATTACTACCATTTATTACTGACATTTTCCCGCAAACCCGGGGAATACTGAATTTAATATCTACTTCAATTTGAGGTAGGTAACATTGGTACCACAATAATTATACCCTTTTTCCGGGGGGGGGGTCACCCTTGGCGCAGCTCGAATCGCTCGCGTTCGTTAGCCCCCCCCATGGCTAAATCCTGGCTGCGCCACTGTGTCACAGAAATGTTTTCTTGCTGAGCCCGATTCATCAGCATAACAGCAGATAGGTTCAACACATGAAGTTCGTTTTTTCGCTAATGGAATCTTACGAGTCTATACAGTCTGCGAGGCAGACGCTGATGATTATATACTACTGAATCGGAACGACAAAGTTCGGAAATTGAAAATTTCTTTTAATTAAATAATGTTAAATTACACAATTAGATTTGTGGAAAGTTTCAAACTTTTTGACAGCTATGAAAATATCATTTGCGAGTACTTCCGGCAGCTGGAAAGCAGCAAAATGGCCGCCCTCATAATCCATCAAATGAACCATTTTAGGGTAAATTTCTTCCATGAAATTATCTGGCGTGTAGAAATCGTAACGAAACCTGGCGCAAGCACTGGGAACTTCGACTGGGTGCCTGTAACCATAATGTTTATAATAATTAGAAAACAAACAGGTGGAACTGGTAATCTACTTGAGGACAGAGTTGAATTGGTAAAATAGGCGTTGTGGAATCAATCCCTGTGGGTTTATTTCTTGACAGAATTTTACCATTTAGGTCTCTTTCGAAAGCTACAAGGATGTACTTGGCATCACCAAAATTGAAAAATAATTTTTTCTTGCAGCTTTCGACAGAGACCTAAATGGTAAGATTCTGTCAAGAAGCAAACCCACAGGGATTGATTTCGCAGCGCTTATTTAACCAATATAATTCCGTCCTTAACTTGTGAGCAAAAATTATGGAGTCATCAAATTGCCGCGTGACTCATTTTTAAAGCATTTGTCTGCATCTTCAACTTACTTTAAAAGCCTGAGTGTCACTGTACTATTTTTTTCGTATCATTTCCATGCTAGAAATATAGCATGAGAGACTTACCGTGGGTTCCACAGAAAAGATAATACGAGATCAGTTGATTCGCGATTTTTGTTTGTCAATTTATAGCTGACTGATCAAGGGAAATGCTGGTTTATCTGTCAATAGTGATGGGTCTAGTGCAGATTTCAAGAATTTTTGTGGTTAATCGACCAGCATTTAGCAGAAAAAAGTTCAATTAATCTGCGATCTGATCGCTGATCATCTTTTTTGTGGAACTGACGGTTAGTGTATTAGAGATAGCAAAAAATAGGTGCTTTGCTGGAATTAATTCAAAGAAAATCAGTTTTTTTACTATGACAAACTTTCAGTCCCCTCTCCAACATATAAAAAGTCCTCGTCTCTGGGACTGCTACAAATCAGGACACAGGGTGAGAGTTTATCATTTTTCTTTACTTTTTTTCTTGAAGAACTGATGACCGAAAAAAAAAACGGTTTTCAGCTAGTTTCATGACCGAAAAAATCGAAAGATCAAAAAATCGAATTCAATCGAAAAAAGAGTCTTTAGTTTTCCTATAAACATATCAAAAATATACCACCCAGCAACTGCTGTGTGTAAAGTTACAGTTGACTGGTTCCCTTTAAGCTACCTTACCCTAGCTTCCAATAGGAAAAATGCCAGCAGAAAAACCCTGTGGTACCAGAGAGAGAAAAAAAATAGTTTCACTAATAAGAGTAATCAAAAAATTATCCTAATCAATTCTTCTATTGGATTTTGCTTAAGTTGCAATTGAAAGTTCATCAATAACCTTTCAGGCTTATCCTATCAAATAAAGCATTATTTTTTAATAACGAAGCCATGAGAAAATATGATGATTTACAAATAGAGAGCGACTAGGAAAACGAGGTTTTTTAAAACAAGGAACAGAACGACGCAAGCTAACGCAAGCACAAATGCAAAATTCTTAGAGCCAAATTAAAGATAAACCTTATTTGCGATACGAAAAATATCACAATAGCTAGAATCCTGTAAACCTAGTACGGTCCTGACCTTCCGGCGGTGGAGAATATGCGCGCACAGCGCCAGAGACGGGGGACTTCGAGCACGCCAGCGGAGGAGAAGTACGCAGGTTGAAAAAGCTCCGGCTCCAATGTTCATAAAAGTGCACTTAATAAACGTTTCTTGCGCCACCTGATGTTTTCATTTACAATCCAAACGTCAAAGAAACTAGAGGAACCAGGTCAAGTAGATTCCCTGTAACGCTAAAAACCAAGATAAAACCTGATTTGTAGTAAACATACAACAGACTGACGCACGTACTCTAATTACGGGACGAGAAATTCTCTATCTAAAAACCCCCCCAGTAAAGTAAATGTGAAGGAAATCCTGAATCATAGCGCGATAAATGCCAAGCTAGCCCAGAACGCCAAGTGGTAATAAAATACTCAATCCGAAGTCAAAATTGTTAGTTGAAGAGCTTGTTCCGTGAATCGTAGCAGAGGTGAGATAGATAATGCACGTCCCGGGACACACAAAGGAGACAAAGAACTACAGTTTTTGTAAAAAAAACAGGAGCGTTCTATCCGACCCGGGGACCAGTAACAGACCAGTAAGCAGACAGTAGAGTAACGATCAGCAGTACAACAGTAACCAGTACCCGTAGAAGAAGAGCAGTCCGTCCTTATGCGGCGGGAATCGAAAAGTTTGAAAAGCTCTGCTTCTACTGGTTCTGGTTACTGTTGTACTGCTGTTCGTTACTCTACTGTCTGCTAACTGGTCTGTTAGTGGTCCCCGGATAGGACGTTTCTGTTTTTATACAAAAACTGTAGTTCTTTGTTTCCTTTGTGAGTCCCGGGGCGTGCCTTATCTATCCCACATCTGCTACGATTCAGCGAACGAGCTCTTCAACTTCAACGATTTCGACTTGAGATTGAGTACTTATTTTATTACCACTTGGCGCTCTAGGCTAGCTTGGCAATTATTATTGCGCTATAACTCAGGATTTTCTTCGAATTTGCTCTACACGAGGGTTTCAGAGAGAAAATTATACTATAAATCAGGTTTCATCTTCGTTTTTAGCGTTACAGGGAATCTACTTGACCTGGTTCCTCTAATTTCTTTAACGTCTGGGATTATAGCTATTCTGATTTTTTCCGTGTCGTAAATGAGGTTTATCTTTAATTTGACTATAAGTATTTTGCAGTTTTGCTTGCGTTAACTTGCGTCATTCTGTTCTTTGTTTAAAAAAAACCTCGTTTTCCTAGTCGCTCTCTATTTGTAAATCATCATATTTTCTCGTGGCTTCGTTATTAAAAAATAATGGTTTTATTTGATAGGATAAACCTGAAGGGTGTTATTGATTAACTTTCAATTGCAACTGAAGCAAATTCCAATAGAAGAATTAATTAGGATAATTTTGTAATTATTACTCTTATCAGATTAACAATTTTTTCTCTTTCCCTGGTACCACAACCCCATGCCAGTAAATGAGTTATCATCAATCACGCTAAAGACACGTTCAAAAAATAGTTCAGGTCGCACGCTAATTTGACGAATCCAGTTTTTGCTCACTTGTTATTTATTTGAAAAGAGAACACAAACCTGGTAATGCCCAAAGCTTGGTTTTTCCTACTGAACGTTTCAGCGTACAACCGCATGGCAGTCGGCATACACCCAGTTATCCAGTAAACCATAACATTATCCAACAGATCAGTATACGAGAAATAATCTTGTAAGCCTCCATCTTGTCTTTTTTGAAAAAAGGGATTTGTTCCGGTCGTGAATTTTTCCAAAATATATGCAGCCAGGCCCACTGGCGAGTCTTTTAAAGCCACCCCTAGGGCAAGTAACTGTTGAGGTCAAGTACTTACCTATACCTAATGATAATGAAGTAGGTAGGTACTGTTGTGATCGAGAAATTTCTCACGTCAATTTTTTTCTGTGTATATTCGATTTGACAATATTCCAGACAAATCCAAAGAGTGGAATATCTCGTTTTCGTTATTGTTTTCTAACTTTTTGAAGTGATCGTGCGCTCTCACATGGAGTAGGTACTTATTGTGCAGCTGTGTGGCTCAACAGTACTCAAAGAAAACTGCCGTACAAGTCCATAGAACAATCAAGATTACTTATATATTAAAAAACCCCTTATATTGGCTACCTGTCCTGAGCAACATCGCCCCTGCTCATGCCAGACGACAAAATGCACTTCGAGAATGTACCGTCAGGAGCAAAATATTGCATACATCAAAATTTTTATCATTAGAAGAAAAAAAAAAGCGACAAGGTCTTGCTATGCTGCAGTTATGCCCCAATAGAATAAAAGGCTTGGTTCCTGACTTCATGGTGAATCTACCGTATGTTCATTAAAAACTTCAATAAAGGGAGGCTGTGACGCAGGCCACTCGATCCGAAAACGGTTAGGTTATCATCGGTCCACGGCCTCCCATTATTGAATTTTTTAATGAACATACTGTACTACGCAAGGACTCCTTTATGGCTATATGTCACATTTTTTTGAGCTACAAAAATTTTGATCTATGTAATACAGTGCTCCCGACAGTAATAAAAAATTTCAAACGATGCCCGCCTACCCATCCATGGTGATATTTGATCCGAGAACTCTACAGAACTATGCTCTGCGTCTACAGCCAAGACGCTCAGCCATCTCAAACACCATCTTGCGACTGTGATGCGGAACGAAAGTATGTGGGAACGACAAACAATCCAACATATCGCCTTCGAATGCCCACTTCGTCACTACCATGGCCAAATAAAAGCTGTGGGTTACTGGGTCTATTCCTTGACGGAAATTCACCACTGAGGTCTCCTTCCAAAGCTACAAGGATATACTCGTATCCTAAATATGTCCCTATATCCCTACGTATAATATATAATATATTGGGTGTGGAACCCATAATAAAGGTGCTACGGGCTGGGGCCTAAAATAAACAAGCGAATATGCCTCATGGGCATGAGGCTCAGTAGCGCACTTCCTTTTTGAAGGATTAGTGAACGCAAGATGTTAAGTAACTATAGGGTTCTACTCTACCGTTATTTGGGCAAACAATTTCAATATGGCGGCCAAAATTTAGACAGAATAATGAAATTCGGCTTGAAAATCAGAATGATCGTACTAGACAAGGGTATATAAGTTCCAAGTTTCATGAAAATCGTTCCACTAATAAGAAATTTCAATATGGCGGCCAAGATGGCGGCGAAATCATGAAACTCAGCTTGAAAATAAGAATGATCATCCGAGACAAGGGTAACTTTCAAGTTTCATGAAAATCCTTCCACTTATACGAGATTTCAATATGGCGGCGAGATGGTGGCGAAATCATGAAATTTAGCTTGAAAATAAAAATGATCATACGAGGCAAAGGTCAATTCCAAGTTTCATGAAAATTGTTACACTAATAAGAAATTTCAATATGGCAGCCAAGATGGCGGCAGAATCATGAAATTCAGCTTGAAAATACGAATGATCGTACTAGACAAGGATAAGTTCTAAGTTTCATGACAATCGTTCCACTAATAAGAGATTTCAATATGGCAGCCAAGATGGCGGCGGAATTATGAAAGCCAATCTGCCTATTTGGTCCTTGAGGACCTAAGCTATCCATCGGATAAAGTTCAATTCTTAAGGGCTGTAGCTTTATTTCCCGAAGAGAAGTTCAACTTCTTCGAAGTGCACAAGAGATCTCTTTTTTTTTGATAATAATGATAACGATGTATGGATAACAAAAATAGTGCCCATTTGCCACCCTTGGGGGGACATCAGCTATCCATCGGAAAAAGTTCCAAGGCTCTTGCTTCAATTCTCGAGAAGGAGTACATCATCCTAGTTTCTACACGGACAGACAGACAGACAGACGAACCGGCCACATATAAGCGTCATTCTCTTACTTATAAAAGAATGTTTTCCTACTGATTTCGATCTCCTGAACACGAATATCGGGTTTATTTTTGAATCGGAACAATTCTTTTTTTATCGAAAAACCGAGAAAATGGTAGTCTGTCACATGATTTTTAGTGATACCTACCTACTTTTTTTTGTTATTAAGCAAACATTGAGCTTAATGTTTGATTGAGCAAACATGTTTCATAGTTTGAGTGCCATTATCCTTCAGGTACCTAGTAATGCCTATTTTAAAATGTTAAATAGTGTTAATGGCACGTCTGATTTTAAATTTGTAGGGACGCGTATATGCGCCGAGCCGTAGTTTTGCGGTCGTTTTCAAAAATTCATAACAATTGACCCGAAGGTCGTATCGAGGTGGAGTTTTTGTCAAAAAAAAGTTCAAATTGTTCTCTAAACATATTCCCGTACATGTAGGGATGTACTTTCATAAAAACATGTAGCTACCCGCATATCGTAACTTTCAACATCTAAATGCGAATTCCAGCACTTAATCGGCGAAGCCGCCTTACACCAAAATGTTACTATTGTAATTGTTCATGACTATTTCGGAAAAATTTTTCTTGGTTCGCGTACCAAGGCCATGAGCTACCCATTCAAGTTGAAATATTTTCTGTATTGGATTTCGTTTTGTTCGGAGAGAAGGATATCAAGCACCAGCAAGCAACGAATAATCTTTTGCGGCTGAGCCGTAGCTTCGGAGTCATTTTCAAAAATTAATAACTATTGACTGGTTCCTCGCACTGATGTGGAATTTTCATTAAAATTAAGTTCAAATTCTCCTCTAGATATAACTCCGCATATGTATTATTGTAAAATGATAAGAACGGGTACTTGATCGCATGTGATAACTTTCGAGATCAGGCCGGCTTCTGAAATGCAGCATTCAACGGCGATGCCGCGTCACACTAATTTGTTATTATTGTAATTGTTTATCATTATTCCGTCGAGATTTTTCTTGGTTCGGGATACAAGGTCATGAGCTACCCATTGGAGTGAAAAATTTTCGCAAAAACCTTTTCGTCTAGGACTAGATGCTGTGACGGACGGACGGACGGACGGACAAAGCGGGGACAAAACCGCCTTCCCGTTTGGAGAAGTGCGCTAAAAACGGACGGTATTGTCATATTTTTCCGGATCAGAACGATTAGGAGGATATGTTATATATTTTCCACATTTTTCTTCAAAAACGTCACTAGAATTTCTATGGATATAACGAAAAGAGTCACGTCTTCTCCTAAATTATTTCAGGACCGATGGAATATTTTACAGGCATTATGTATTGTAGAAAACTGGATTTTTGTGATTGATGACTCACTCTGTATCCTGTATCGTTGACAAAAGTTCAGTTCACACCCACTTCTTGATCATTTTCACTGATTAGTCTATCACAAAGAGTTCCCCAAATCACTTCAAATGAAAGAAATACTGAGGGGCGAAGGCCCAAACTTTGAACCCCATACCCCATATCTTTAAAAATATCATAAACTTTTTTGAATATTTTTCTATGTTCTTGAGTTGTATTCGATACACCGTTCTGGACTCGGAATAAACTGACCACAACACTCAACGCCACAACCTATTTTTCCAAGAGTTCATTAAAAGATTGAGGTTTGGTTCTTGAGGAAACCTGACCCAATAAAATACTGCATCTCTCAAGATCGCACGATCAATTTGAAAAGTAACTGAATAACAGAATAAACATCGTGAACGAGGTAATGTAGGTACCTACTTACCGTAATCTTTTGGAACTTGAAAAAGTAACCGACAATCAGCAATCAATCAGGTTTCTAAAAAGAGTGGCAAAATTCACGCCTACCTTTGAGCATCTTGTAAACGAAATCGTGCAAAATTTCGATGGTAACTGTTCCTGCCTAATGAAAATGAAAAGGAGATATACCTATTCGTACATCATACCTATAGTGTCTGGTTTAGTGGCTTGAATATGAAGGTAGCCGCTTTCCAAAAGTTTAAACCCAAAGTGGAATTTCAAAGGGTAAACTCTGTCGATGTGGTCCTCTCTCACGAACCACTTTGGGTAAATCGATCCCAAAAGTGATTTGATCAAAGTCAGCGGCGTGTGAATCGTCACCATGTTAGAATGGAATCCGAGCACGGATTCAGGAAACAATGTCGCCAAATTCTGCAGTATTATAGCGCCAAAATCGCCTCCTTGGGCGTAGAACTTTTGATGCCCCAGACGTCGCATCAAGCTTTTGAAAATCAACGCAATTTGTGCCGGGCCCAGCCCCGGCCGTGCTGAGGCTTGCGAAAATCCAAATCCAGGAATGGACGGAGCTATGACTTCAAAAACGAAATCCACATCATCCTTCGGGGTCGTCAATATGGGGATGATATCGTAAAACTCCCTTATAGATCCAGGCCAACCGTGCACTATCAATAACGGAAGTGCTTTCTTCTTGCTAGCTTCCGGTTTCACGTGAATGTAGTGTACGTCGAGTCCTTGAATTTCAGTCAAGAACTGTGGCATGCTATTGAAGAAAGTCTCGCGTTCCTTCCAGTTATATTCGGTTTTCCAGAACTCAACAATTTCTTCCAAAAGGTTCGTATTCATGCCGTATTCTTGAGCTTGGCCCTCCAGTGGAGGCGTGAATCTTCTTGCGTGATCTAAGCGGTACCTCAAGTCGTCCAAATCCTGCAATTAATTGTTGGAATTTCTTGAATAAAAATCTGCTCAGCTTTTACCTCTTCAGAAACTTTGATCTGATAAAGACGTATCGACTTGTCTTCTTTCCTTGGATTGCCCGGTCCCCACCATCGATCTTCTAGTTTTGGCAACGGACGTGGGGTCATCCATGTTTTTATTCTGAATCCAATAATTGTGGAAAGAAGAGAAAGTACTGTTAAAAAAACATAATAACTGGTTTCGTCCATCGTCATTATTTTCGAGTTGAAGTGCTATTTTCGAGTCGTTACCATGCACTTTTTCTTGTGGATTCAAGTCACAATAGTTCAAGTGCTTTGGCAAACTTTGGGACGTGTTCAATCTGTAATTTTTTTGTCTCGGTATTTCATTTAATGAGTAGGCGATAAAAATAACTTCGCTTGTCGACAAGTTATTTAGGTACCTATGAATAATAAATATCATCAGTGACGACATCAAGGGGGCCCAGGCCTCCACTGAAGTACCTTCGGCCCCCACTGAAGAAGATCTTAAGGGGGCATTTATTTTAACGTTTATAAATTTACATTACATTCATTTTGTTGAATTTTTTTCTAAGGAAAAGTATGTATTTCAGTCGTAAATTTGTAGAAGAAAAAAGCTTGCGCCATTGCTGATTGAAATCAGAAGAGCATTCAACAAGTATTTCATGTTTAAACTTTCAAGTTACTTTTTTCTTGTTACTTGGGTCAGGTCAGGTGGCATGGCTCTCTGGCATTCAATTATGGGGATGTGCCAAGAAGACTCACGTCAAGGTCGAGACCATACAAACTTTCCAGAACAAAGTACTTCGTAGCATAGCAAATGCTTCGTGGTACATCCGCAATGATCATCCATCGAGACCTAAAGATGCCTACGCCCTACAGTGCGCGAAGAGATCCAGAGAGTTGCTTTTCGACATAAAAGCAGACTACAACCACACCATCGCTGGAAAAGGCTCGACCCCTTACTCCTTGGGTTAATGACACTTTAGGAATGCATTATTGGATGCATCTCCGGTTCCGCCACACGACATTATACTTGAATACAAATTGTAATAGTTCTTTTGGCTAGAAACAATGATTTTATTAATGATACAAAAAAAACTCATTAGAATTAAAAAATGAACTGATTTTGGGTTAGGTACCCAATTAACACGGCCTGGTATCGCACTCCACACTGCATCAAGCTATTCGAACCATAATATTGTCTTTTATTTAACGAGAGATGACCAAAACAACGTGGAAGCTATCACGAAATTAGAAATTAAACCTTTGGTTTCTGCGCTCATTCCATCAAGCAACAGAAGAGCAACAATGGTCTATAATGGTTCAATCTGGTACCAGTTGAATGGGCAGTTGAATCAGATCCACCTTTATCAACTTTAATCTCCAAGGCCAAGCTGCTAAGTTCCGCGTCGCATCGAAGCGCAGGTTTGTTTGAAGATTTAAAAACGCGTGGGTCGCGGTCGGTAGCGAGCTCTTCAAAGATGGACTTTAATGCGCGGTCCAGCGAGAAGAAAGCGCACGTCCTAACAGTTTCCACCGTGTATTTGTCTATTTGATAATCCCTCGAAGAAGCAAACCCTTTCTCTTGGAAAATTCCGCCAAAGGCGTTTTGAGATCACTCTCCCCCTTGTTCTACAGCTAGCTAGCAGGATTTCAGAGTTCGGCGACTAAGATGATATAATCCTTCACCAGGAAGTGAGATCCTCCACCCTAAGATGAGAAGGCCAAAGTTCAGAGACTTGATAGGTAGTGAGATATAGGAACCTTTTGTAAGATCAAATATTAGTCTGTGACTCGGATACCACCGTGCGAAACAATAAAAATAAAAAACTGAATAAATAATTTCGAGGCGAAATTGCGATAAGTCGTAAACCAAAAGACTCGCCAGAAAATTCTTTATCCAGCGGAAAGGAGAACGATCCCAAATTAAACTACCTCCACAACAACAACAAATACATCCCTGGTTATAATATTATAAGTCGTATTGTGAATTATGTCTTGTTATTATTCGAATCTGCATTGAATTTGGCGTCAATTTATTGATAACCGTTGTCTGAAGTGTCGATTAGCTAGCTATAGCTCGCGTCCCTTTTGTTTCCTCCACAATTTAGCTTCAGTTAGATGCGAGCAAAATAGATATTTTTTTCCTTGGGGTTTATCTTGCTGCATCAACCGTAATAGGTTATTAGCAGCTCACATTGTTTGTTTTTACTTTCCCGGCCCCCCCACGAACACGGAGGGAAAGTATTGTAATCGTTGTAAACGTTATCTTTTGGATAACATGATGATTTATTGGATCACTGAATCCATAACGACATCGATGAGGTTTTACGCCGAAAACTTCACCAAGGAGCAAAGAAAATTAAAAATTATGTCGTAAGTAGATCAATTAAAAAAAAAACACAGAAACATATATAGCTTATATGGAATGGGGAAATTCCAGGTTCCCGATAACAGTACCAGCAGCCTAAACAAGGATGGTTGACGATCTCTTGTATACGCCTCCTGGAATCTTGAATGATAAATTTAAGAATATCTTGCATGATTCCGACTTGGAGGGAGGTCACTGTGCTGCGCTTCAAGTGCCGAAAATGCTGGCAAACGATATTTATGATGGTATTGAAAATATCGAAGCATACCATCGAAGTCATTAATCATCATATTTAATCACGAACTGAAAAAATGAATAAATACATTTTAAATTTTTATTGATGTCAAATCTTTAATGTTACACTTCCTTTCTTCTTTCCTCTAAAGTTGCAGTTACATAGCATATCTGTACAATATAGAGTGTGTTCTAAATATCATTCAGTTTGGTCCGCTACTACGAAAGTGCAACAAGGCGAGGTCGTCAGAAACGGTCTATGAATACCAAAGTTCAATATGGAGGGCCAAGATGGCGACAGATCGTAAAACCAAACTTGCTTCTACGGTTATTATTAGCATGAGGCGCGAGTGTGCTTCAAATTTCATTTTACTTTCCCGACCCCCCACCAACATGGAAAAGGGAAGTATTGTGATCGTGCAGAAAAAAAGTTTTGAGATTTCACCGGATATATCCGTTTTGAGGAAGACGATTAAGACCATTTTTAGAATGATTATTCACATTACGATTTTGTAATTGTACACCATTTTGGTTTGAACAATAAACATTCCATCTATCTATCTGTAATTCCAACTTCCCACCCGAAGGGACGACGGACGTTTCGAACAAAAACTTACATATGTTCCTGGATACTAGTCGGGAAAGTTTTGGGGTGACACAATCGATTTTTGAAGATACGGGAGCCAAAGGGTGCGACTTCGCTCCCTCTATTTTCATTATTCAAAGCGATTTTGAGAAACTGTTTGTGACAGACAAATCAGTAAAAATTTTCAAACCAATGAGTGTGCACCCCCATTGTTCAAAGCCCCACCCCCAAAGTCCGTATTAGACGGTACAATTTTTTCAACAAAATGCGTCACAATTTTGGTACCTACCAAATACCCTGCGATGTGATGAAACGGCCAAACATATCTTATTATAAATATCTCGTAACAAAAATATGGCCGTCTAACGGCTTAAAAATTTTAAGATCTAGATTATGCTCTTCTTGTTTCCACTTGCTACGAGCCAGCTGAGCCAGTTTCAAGAGAACCCCCCAAAAAGGGGTAGCATAAACTCTCAGATCTGTTATTGTGAAGAACGGGACGGTTCCGAAAAACAAACAAAGAACAGTTCACAAGGTATGAGCTACGTGTGACGATCGAAGCGTGAGAAATTAATATAGAAAACTTTTTTTTATTAGAATAACACTGCCTAGTCAAAGTGCGAGCTCTTGTCTCACGGATTGCCTTTCCATTTGGTCAGTCTGCAGATTGCCTGGACATTCCGCGGATTAACTGTTTTCGTACCTTGCCGGTACAAATGTTTATGCCCAGGCAATCTGCAGAATGTCCAAATGGACATTCAAATTTTGAAAAAATTATTTTTAGATTTTGAAAATCTCTATAGGCTCAAAGCTCAAACCATGGTACCTACCTCCTTGTAGCTTTCCAGAGAGACCTGAATGATTAATTTCAAGAGGTCAAATAGAGCGCTCTCACAAATTTTCAGACTTACATTATGTTTTTTAGGTCAAAACCTAAAATGCCTGGGCTAATAGTACTATCACGCTTGCACTACATGTGATAGGCGAATTTACAAAATATTATCAGTTTTGAAACAAGAAACGTACCTTGGAACGGGACATTTCCACCACCACCAGTCTCATCTGGATCGGCCGCTAATTACTGTGAATAAACTAAGTTTTGACAAACAGTCTTGTGTCTTCTCACGTCCAGCTGAATAGTCATTGGGTTGAGTCGGGTCGTCGGGGCCATTGAAGGCTGAAAAAAGAGAATGGAATAACGAACAATAATTAACTAGGTACCATTCACGCGGTAATTTTATACACCTACCACGTACTTCTATGCGGTACTGGCCCATGGCAGAGTAACCGGCATACCTCATCAGGAATGCCATAACGTCGGCATCTGCCTCAAGGCGAGTCAAGCCACGCCGGATAATTCTCAGTTACTCGCCTTGTCTGCGGACTGCCTGGGTCGGAAACCCCGGTTGGAGATTGCGCCTCTCCAAGTTGAGGGCTTGCCTGTTTTCTCTGTTCCGCAGGACTTCCACGAAAAAGAAAATGTTGGGCTTTGGTCGCCCGACGGCCTTCAACAAATCACGGTGGTATGACTCGACGATGTTTGTGCGGTGTTCCATCTGGTGGACCGATACGTTCTGGGTAAGTACCCCACGTTCGCAGTTACTGGACAAAAACCCCTACAGCAGGTACTTCAAGAAAAGTTAGAGCTGCAAGTTAGCCACGGGTGTTAAATCCTTCATCTACTTGGTGGGGCGGGAGGAGTGGAATGACCAGGAATGGCCCATCGCCATGCGGCAAATGGCCCGCCGGATATCTGCTGCCCCATCGTGCGGCGGTGGCTGGCGGTGGAGCCCAAACTACCTCCATTTGCACGAAACAGCCCGAAGATAGAAACCAAGACCTCCTTAGTGGAACGGCCGGCATAGTTGTTCGGACTGCAGCTCTCATGGAGGCCTCGAAGTCCATCAGTATGTGGGCCGCCTGTTTTATGCACATTCAAACCCCGGTTGGATTTGACTGGATTTGGCTGGAGTGCATGTGGGGCCAACCTCAGGATTTGAGCTGCCCTGGAGTCTCCTGTAAGCGTGGTGTGAGTGAAGGTGGAGCGTATATGTGCGGGCCAGACCCTAAGGCGGCCACTGGGAGTTTCCCTCAAATTCTCTTATTTCTTGTCATATAATTAATACGAAAACGAAATAAATCTTGAGCACTGTAGAGCTACATCACAACTATGACAAATACCTATCTCGCTTGTATTCAGATTTGTTGTTGTTTCAGTAGGTAATATTCAAATAGGTCTTTTCATGAGGTCTGGAGCGCATGCTCTTATGCTCACGTTCCTTGCCGGTCGGCAAACAACGGGGTCGTACCTTTGAAACGCTGGCTCGAATGCTGCAACTCAACAGAGAGCTTCGCGGTGCTTGCCTACCCGAACTGTCAAATCTTGCGCATGCCCACCGAAACACCAAATCATCATGACCTATTATAGCCAAGATAACGTAATTTTGGCGGAAACCTACGATGATCCCCTGTTTGGTACATACCGGCGTAGCTATTCTTGAAAGTGTGCGAGGAACTCCTTGGGAGTAAGATACATTCCGCAGTACACTGATGTAGAGAATGTTGCTTAAAATCGTGTTTTTTATGCAACTTCCGCTACAAAAGTGGAATGCGGATTATATAAAACTTCCAGTAATAGCCGCTTTCTTTCGGTCAGGATCACGGATCATGATCCGGAAATCCGCTCACGGGGTTGGTTGGCTGTGTCACGTGCAACCAATCCAACCAATCCAGTCAGCGGATTTCCGAATCATGATCCGTGATCCTGACCGAAAGAAAGCAGTTCCGGAAATCAGCGGATTTCCGGAACATGATCCGTGATCCTGACCGAAAGAAAGCGGCTAATGTCATCAGATTAATCCAGATATGTCAAACGTCAGTCGTCAGTCAGTGTTCGTTCCTCAATTCTACTCATGAAATCCCTGTTGTGTAGTACCAATGGATAGACTCAGTCGCAAGAGCAAAGATAGGCATCTACCTATACAACGTTCTGGGGATACCCTGGATAAAGCTCATAGATAAAACGTGTTGTGGCAAGGACTTGTGGCAGCCTACAAACATCGCAGGATTTGCGGTGTACTTTTCCTACGTTCTCCTAAATTTCAATGCAATTTAAAAGAAGACTTATGACGACAAACTCCTACTGAAATAAGTAACTAAAGAACATGTGTCATTCCAGGGCACACGAAGAATCTTTGCTTCGCATAACGCTGCGGTTCAATTTTCGCACGCACTTCTCGTCTTCAATCACAAGGACTCATGCGCATTTGGAGGCACATGCAAATTGCGACAGCATTCGAATGCAGGTATACAGAAGACGAAACGACACGAATCCGGCACACATCCTTGTCCGGCACGAACGACATGGTGACAGGCAGTGGTACCAATCGCGCGACAGGTCAGGCCGATGATTTTGCTGTTTTTTTCCTTCTTTATTGGAAGAAAAACTTGCCCTATGAAACCGACCGACGTGTGATTCTTCTTTCTTTTCGTCTCGCCGCAATTGTCTAATACACATGCGGAATAGAACACTCCATCGGGCGCGCCTCGCATCATGTTAGTTGAGTAAAAGATTCGTGCGTTGGGTTCAAAATTTCCATTTCGTGTGCTTGAAATATGTTCTTTCATTCCCCGGAGGTCTGATCACCACTATAAAGCCGCCACGGTCTGCAGATTGCGCCGCGCGAAGAGTTTGATCTGGTATATGAAGGGTTTGAAAAGCAGTAAAGCACCAGATCACAATATAGCCACCAGATATAGATTGCAGGCAGAAATTTTGAAATGTGCGGGAGAGGTGATAAGGTGCGTTCAGTTTCGGTGCTAGGACAATTTTTCGCGCGGACAATTTTTCGCGGACAATTCTTCGCGCGGACAATTCTTCGCAAGCATTGCGCCCGCGCATGACCGGGCTTATTTTGGGGCTCTGAAAGACACTCCAAGACACAAGGGGGCTCAGCAGGACTTGAAATCCTACAATGTAGACACAAGGGAGGGTAGGGCTCTTAATATCACAAGACCTGGCAGGGCTCACTAGGGCCCCCAAAACTTGCGACTAAATAAGCTGACTGAACGCACCTATACAGGGTGATTCATGAGCAGTGTGCCAAACTCAAATGCCAGGTAGAGGAAGTCAAAGCAAGTCAAAATCGATAGGTTTAGGTTTTTTTTCGTCATCCCTTACGGAAATACAGGGTGAGTTATAAGTATGTTGTAAAATTTTGAGAGACAATATCTCGGCAGCGGTTCATGATAGCTCGATCAAATTCACCAGTAACGTTACTCTAGTCAAGCTCGCCAAAATGCCATACGATTAAAAAAAAAATTCCAGGACCGGACTGGAAAAATATATTTTTTTTATTTTGGCCTAAAAAGTATATTTTCTGTGCGGTTTTTTGAAAATCTACTAGCATATTCGGAAAGTTCAGGAAAAATGCTTCAAAAATGGCAATTCAATTTGCACGGCACACCTAAACTGTTCCGGTCAGAATTAATAAACTAACACCTTACCCCTGCGAATGCAAATTTGACGATGCATATCAATGGAATGGACTGATTTACTCCATTCAGATTCATCACTCGAATATGTCTCTGCATTTTGTGACACAAACATGCGCTTTAGGAAGGACCTTGAAAAAATTTCAGGACCGGATTGAAATTATCTCACTTAAAATTTTTGGGGAACTTTTTTTGCAGAAATTGAAAATGCTTTGAGTTGAATAAGAATATAAGACAAACAACATTTTCATTGAAACAAAGAAACTTTAACCGCTACAGCTACTTAATAAGGTTCTCAAAGTGCCCACCCCCTATTTCAATGCACTTCCTGTGTAGTTTATTAATTCTGACCGGAACAGTCCAGGTGTGCCGTGTAAATTGAATTGGGATTTTTGAAGCATTTTCTTTGAACTTTCCGAATTTGCAGGTAGATTTTCAAAAAACCGCACAGAAAATATACTTTTTGGGCCAAAACCAAAAAATAATTTTTTTTCGGTCCGGTCTTGGAATTTCTTTTTAGATCGTACGGCAATTCGGCGAGCTTGACTAGGGTAACGTTACTGGTGGATTTCATTAAGCTATTATGAACCGCTGCCGAAATATTGCCTCTCGAAATTTTACAACATACTTATAACTCACCTTGTATCTCCGTAAGTGATGACGGAAAAAAAAACAAAATCTATTGATTTTGACTCGTCTTGACTTCCCCTACCTGGCATTTGAGTTTGGCACTGCTCATGAATCACCCTGTAGATCGACAATTCAAATTAGTAAGCTAAATATATACGAGACGGAAGAGATTCCACAAGATTACAAACCGAATTCAACAGTAACTACCGAAAAAGAAGGGCGCGGTAGTATCTTCCTACTTTTTGATACATGAAATTGAAGGGAATTGAATTCTTTTCCTGAATAAAATATGTATTTTCAGAATTTTCAAAAAGCCATTTTCCCCTAAAATACTCAGAATGTTCAATTTATTAGGAGAGGGGTTGAAAATTTGAAAGAAATTGTTTTCAGAAAGAGAAATCAATTCCCTTCAATTCGATGTATCACAAACTAGGTGGTGTCACTGGTGCCTGTTAAATTTTGAAGTTGGGTGGGGGAGAGGAAAGGGGTAATTTGGGTAGCACTTTTCTCCACCGAAAATTTTCTCCCTGAATGCAATTTGATTAAATTGAAGAGAATTGAAGGATCAAGAATAGAAGATGGGACAGTCAGAGAAATTAAGGAAGAGGGGGAGCGGGGTTAAAAATTTTTAAAATGTTTTTTTCTGAAAGGTAATTTGATTCTCTTTGATTTGATCTATCGCAAAGTAGATGGTGTCATTCGAAATTCTGAAGTTAAGGTGGGTAGGGGTGAGGGGGCTGAAGATAGAAATTTGCCAATGTATGTTTCAGATGTTTCCCTCGATATAAAAATCGACCTGCCTGAGCTTTTTTCAAAAAATGAGGTGAAATGTCCGAAAACCCTCAATCCTGTTCTGTTTTCGTTGGGCCACCCTGTATATGACATTGTACAGCACTCTTCCCTTATAATAATGTTGTTTCAATTATTATGAGTTCCCCTACGGTACGGTCACGGAAACAGGCTCATTATGATTATGTTTATCTTGAAAACGGTTTACTAGAGCTAAAGGTGAACATTCTTGAAAAGTTATCGAGCAATAGAAGTACGTTCGTAAAAATATGCAGCAAAGTGTTACTCAAGGTGTTAATTTTCTGTCACAAATATGCAAATCAAATATTTTGATGAATGACTGCGCAAAATTATATATAAGAAATATATCAACTATATCTCAAGGACACAGATCGGACTATACAGATGCAACCGTTCTGTATTTACAAATAGCCGAATCACCGCCCAGTGAGTAGCAGCGTACTTTGATCCTTTAGCTGATTATTTTTTTCACAAGTCATTCACAATAAAATCATCTTATCTGAATAAGATAATTAACGTTCTGTATTTCAGTACCTATTTCCCCATTAAATAAAAGACAGGTAGTGTCTCATTCAAGCAACTAACAACATGGCTTGCATAACTTGTGCCATATTTTGGGTGATTGGAATCGTACTTGCAATAAAAATATACAAGAAAATCAAGAAATGTAGAAAACCGTTGGTGGTCCCACAACTGGATGAAAAGTGGTGGGGCCCTAGAGGTGAAGGTAGTGAAGACACAAGCATCAAACCTTTCAAGATTCAAGTTTCGGATAAGGTAAATATTGTTTATTCGAGAATATTTTGTTTGCTTTCGGTGCTAAATCAATTAACAAAATTTCCACTGGACTTGGTTTTGATGTCGGAATACTCATACTCATTCAGCCAATCCACTCGCTTCAATTTAATTAGGTTACCTACCTATTTTGTTTCCAAAACCAACTCCGAAATACAGGTGTGTCATAGAAGTGGAGACACCTCCACTTCGTCAGAAAATTCCTTCAAGGGATATAATGATTTTTGATGTTGTGAATTTGTCAGTCTCAATGAATTTATTTTGTTCCTCTAAATAATTACAGCCTTCTCCTCCTAAATAATAATTTCTCTAATTATAGCTTTTTAAACCTTTTGACAGCTTTTTTAAATTACGGCGATGAAAACTGCATATTTTTCTCTGTGTGGTAAACATGCAATTTTACTTTTCCGGCCCGTCCAAGGGAAAGTTATGTGATGATGCAGGATGCAGGAAAAACGTTCTGACACGATAGATGCCGAACCGATATAGTCTGATCGACTTGAAATTTGGTATACAGACAGGGTCTTGCTGTTAAATGAGCTGATTAGTTTTCGGCTGTCATCTGTCATACGGAAGTGTCACTATCAAAAAATGACAGAAATCATATCTCACAAAACTTGACTTGCAAAATGCCGTTTAAAAGCCCATGAAAAACTGTATTCAGAACAGTTGAAAATATTGCTATCTTGCCCTATCTGTCATCTGTCAAAAAATAAAAAATGTTCAAAGTTCTAAACCTTACCATTTAATTATTCAAAATCTATCCGATGCATTGGAACCAAATTTGGCAGGAAGCAACAAAACATAAAAGTCAAATTAAGTCTGCAGTTGCAATTCTATACCATTTTCCCGTCGGGCGTTATGAATTTTCAAAAGTTCTCCTAGCCGTTGCCACTCGAGAGAACGTCTCACCCGGATTTCCACCAGGATGACTCGCTTTTGATGCAGCACTCCACTCAAAAATTCATTCCTGCTCGAGGATCGACTTTTTTCGAAATTTTTTGACTGATATCGGAAGTAGATTGAACTGGGTGTCTTGTTGATCTATTTTTAAAATCGACACAGCTTCGATTTTCCGACGGTAATTTTTTCAATATGAAATTTGCACATTCCGTGAATGTGAAAAAACTGCAGTGCAAACTTCAACATGCGGTGAGTGCTCGTGGGTGAGCCCCACGAAATATTCATTCTAAGTACAGACATGCTGCGAATGGAAGTTGGAGAAAAGATTGAATTAATTTTTGAAAGAAATTTTTTTAACATCGGACCCACGGTTTTCGAGTTTTTTTCTCTGGAAAAACTACACATTTTCCAACTTTTTATTCCGTGAACAGATTTCTAGCATTTGTTTTGAAAGAATAGATAACTGATTCTTGAACATTTTCCAACCATTTCTCCCCAATTTCCCGGAAATTTTCCTGCTGGAAATAGAAGACCGGCCTCGGTTATCGACACCGGACTTAGAAGATGGAGCCAAAAATGAAGCTTAATTGACGATTTTTACAATAAGATGATTTAGAAAAAAAATTGAGGCTTTCCCTGAAAATTCAAGTTTTCCTGACCAATTTCCTGCAAATATTTTCAGTCTTTCTCTCCAATTCTAACTTCCCTACCGAAGGGACGTTTCGATCAAATTCATTACTGACGTCGCTGAATACCGCCGGGAAAGTTTTGTGTCGCCCCACAACAGATTTTTGTTACTGGTATCACCGTATTGTTGTCATGGTAAGATGGAATCAAAAATTTATCTCATTTTTTTGCCTTTTGCATTTTTCTCAGAGAACTCCTTCAAAGATTGTAGAGATTCTGACTACTGCGGATTTGTCAGTGTCATTTTTTTCAGTCTTATAGTTTTTTAACGGCTGACAAGTTCTACGCCTAGTGCATGATGACAAAGAAATATGTTGCCACACCGAAAAAATACGCAGTTTCCATTGCAGTGAACGAGGCCGTGAATATAAAAAAAGTTGTCAAAAAATCATATTGAAAAATCAGAGGAAAAGAAGAAATTCTTGTCACTGACAGATCCTTAGTAGCCAAAATCGTTATACGCGTTGAAGGAATTTTCTGAAAGAAGTCAATAGGGCAAAAAAGGACAAATCTTCAATTTCATCTATTAACAAAAGAATGACTGTAACAATCATACTTGAACACGCGAAGAAAAATGCGTAGTTTTGATTGCCGTGAATTAAAAAGAAAGTTGTCAAGAATGGTAAAAAACTTAACATTGACCAAAAAAAAAAATCAACCATTTGAAAAACCATTTCAAAATAGGTTTCTCCTGCAGTTGAATGATATTATGTTTGCGTGACTTGTTCAGAAAGAAGAAATTAAGGAAGTCATATGTAATTTGAGGCATGACTAAAATATTTCGCTTTTACTTAAAATTCCTGAATGCATGAAAGAGAAATTATTTTATTATGGAACGCAGGATTAAACTGAACTCCTTTTTGAAACTATCGCTTTTCATATCAGGTTTTGGATGATTTGAGAACACGACTGGAAAAGGCGAGGCCGTTCGTGCCTCCGCTAGAGGGGGCCAAGCACCATTACGGCCTGAACACCAATTTACTCAACACGATCGTCGAGTTTTGGAAAACCAAATACGATTGGCGGGCTCGAGAAGCGTACCTGAACAAGTACCCTCAATTCACAGTCAGCATTCAAGGCTTGAGGATACATTACCTCCATGTCAAACCGGAAAATCCCGATAAACTAAAGGTTTTGCCTCTGCTCATCCTCCACGGCTGGCCAGGATCCGTACGCGAGTTTTACGAATTGATACCATTGCTGACGACCCCACAGCCCGGCCGAAAATTCATCTTTGAAGTCATAGCACCCTCGCTGCCCGGATACGGGTTCTCAGAAGCAGCAGTCAGACCAGGCTTGGGCGCCGCAGAGGCAGCTGTCATTTTCAAAAATCTGATGGTCAAGCTCGGCTTCGGAAAGTACTACATCCAGGGCGGAGACTGGGGTGCCCTGATTGTCCAGAACATGGCCACGCTGTTCCCAGAACGACTTCTAGGACTGCACACCAACATGCCTTCCGTCAGAAGTGCCAAGACCACGCTCAAGATAATGTTATGCAAATGGTTCCCTTCACTGATTGTTCCAAAAAGGTATCAAGACAGAGTGTACCCAGTGATGGAAAACTTTGGTCTTCTCATCTTAGAATCAGGGTACTTCCATATCCAAGCTACTAAACCTGACACAGTTGGTAAATATTAGGTAGTAGAATGATTAGAGACTAAATATCACTTGAACTTATTGTTTAATCAGGTGTTGGCTTGAACGACTCTCCAGTGGGCTTAGCCGCATACATACTGGAAAAATTCATAGCCTGGACAAAAAAAGAATGGAAAGACCGAGATGATGGTGGCTTGGATTCCACTTACACCTACACTACACTTTTGGATAACGTGATGATTTATTGGATCACTGAATCCATAACGACATCGATGAGGTTTTACGCCGAAAACTTCACCAAGGAGCAAAGAAAATTAAAAATTATGTCGTAAGTAGATCAATTAAAAAAAAGCACAGGAACATATTATGATACTTATATGGAATGCGGAAATTCCAGGTTCCCGATAACAGTACCAGCAGCCATAGCAAGGATGGTTGACGATCTCTTGTATACGCCTCCTGGAATCTTGAATGATAAATTTAAGAATATCTTGCATGATTCCGACTTGGAAGGAGGTCACTTTGCTGCGCTTCAAGTGCCGAAAATGCTGGCAAACGATATTTATGATGGTATTGAAAATATCGAGGCATACCATCGAAATCATTAAACGTCATATTTAATCACGAACTGAAAAATTGAATACAGTTTAAATTTTAATTGATGTCTAATCTTTAATGTTACTCTTCCTTTCTTCTTTCCTCTGAAGTTGCAGTCACAGAGCATATCTGTACAATATAGAGTGTGTTCCAATTTCATCCAACTTGGTTCGTTAATACGGAAGTGCAATAAGGCGAGGTCGTCAAAAACGGTCCACGAATACCAAAGTTCAAAATGGAGGGCGACAGATCGTAAAACCAAGCTTGATATCACGGTTATCATTAGTATGAGGCGCGAGTGTGCTCCAAATTTTTATTTTTGAAGATATGGGGGGCCTAAGGGCTAAGGGTGCGACTTCGCTCCCTCTATTTTCGTTATTCAAAGTGATTTTGAGGAACTGTTTGTGACAGACTAATCAGTGAAAATTATCAAACCAATGAGTGTCCACCCCCATTGGTCCCTAAAGTCCTTATCAGACGGTACAATTTTTTCAACAAAATGTGTCACAATTTTGGTACCTACCTACCAAATATCCTGCGATGTGATGAAACGGCCACACATATCTTATTATAAATATCTCGTAACAAAAATATGGCCGTCTAACTGCTTGACAATTTCAAGAACAAGATAACTATGCTCTTCTCGTTTCCACTTGCTACGATCTACCTGAGCCAGCTTAAAGAGAACCCCCAAAAAAGGGGTAGCATAAATTCTCAGATCTGTTATTGTGGAGAACGGGACGGTTCCCGAAGACAAACAAAGCACAGTTCTCAAGGTATGAGCTACGTGTGAGAATCTAAGCGTGAGAAATTAATATAGACAACTTTTATTTGATTAGAATAACACTGCGTAGTCAAAGTGCGATCTCTTCTCTCACGGATTGCCTTTCCATTTGGTCAATTTGCGGATTGCCTGGGCATTCCACGGATTAACTGTTTTCGTACCTTGCCGGTATAAATGTTCATGCCCAGGCAATCTGCAGAATGCCCAAATGGACATTCAAATTTTGAAAAAATTATTTTTGGATTTTGGAAATCTCTATAAGCTCAAAGCTCAAACCATGGTACCTACCTCCTTGTAGCTCTCCAAAGAGACCTGAATGAATTATTTCAAGAGGTCAAATAGACCGCTTTCATAAATTTTCAGACTTACATTATTTTTTTTAGGTCAAAACCTAAAATGCCTGGGCTAATAGTACTATCACGCTTGCACTACATGGGATAGGTGAATTTACAAAATATTATCAATTTAGAAACAAGAAACATACCTTGGAACGGGACATTTCCACCACCAGTCTCATCTGGATCGGCCGCTAATTACTGTAAATAACTAAAGTTTTGACAAACAGTAATGATGCTTGTGTCTTCTCACGTCCAGCTGAATAGTCATTGGGTTGAGTCGGGTCGTCGGGGCCATCGAGGGTTGAAAAATGAGAATGGAATAACGAAAAATAATTAGGTGGGTACCATTCACGCAGTAATTTTATACACCCACAACGTACTTCTATGCGGTACTGGCCCATGGCAGAGTAACCGGCATACCTCATCAGGAATGCCATAACATCGGCATCTGCCTCAAGGCGAGTCAAGCCACACCGGATAACTCGGAAACCCCGGTTGGAGATTGCGCCTCTCCAAGTTGAGGGCTTGCCCGTTTTCCCTGTTCCGCAGGACTTCCAAGAAAAAAAAAAGTTGGGCTTTGGTCGCCCGACGGCCCTCAACAAATCACGGTGGTATAACTCGACGATGTTTGTGCGGTGTTCCATCTGGTGGACCGATACGTTCTGGGTAGGTACCCCACGTTCGCAACTATCGGACAAAAGCCCCTACAGCAGGTACTTCAAGAACAGTTGGAGCTACATTAGCCACGGGTGTTAAATCCTTCATCTACTTGGTGGGGCGGGAGGAGTGGAATGATCAGGATGGCCCATCGCCATGCGGCAAATGGCCCGCCGGACATCTGCTGCCCCATCCTGCGGCGGTGGCTGGCGGTGGAGCCCAAACTGCCTTCATTTGGACGAAACAGCCCGAAGATAGAAACCAAGACCTCCTTATTGGAACGGCCGGCATAGTTGTTCGGACTGCAGCTCTCATGGAGGCCTCGAAGTCCATCAGTATGTAGGCCACCTGTTATGCGCATTCAAACCCTTGTTGGATTTGACTGGATTTGACTGGAGTCCATGTGGAGCCAACCTCAGGATTTGAGCCCTGAAGTCTCCTGTAAGCGTGATGTGAGTGAAGGTGAAGCGTATGTGCGATTGTGCGGGCCAGACTCTAAGGCGGCCACTCGCAGTTTCCCTCAAATTCTCTTTCTTGTCATATATAAGTACTTATACGAAAACGAAATAAATCTTGAACACTGTAGAGCTACCTCACAACTATGACAAATACCTATCCCCTGTTTGGTACATACCGGGATAGCTATTCTTGAAAGTGTGCGAGAAACTTCCTGGGAGTAAGATACATTCCGCCGTACACTGATGTAGCGAATGTTGCTTAAAATCGTGTTTTTTAGGCAACTTTAGCTACAAAAGTGTAGTACGGATTATATGGGCATCTACCTATACAACGTTCTGGGGGTACCCTGGATCAAGCTCATAGATAAAACGGGTTGTGGCAAGGACTCGTGGCAGCCTACAAACATCGCAGGATTTGCGGTGTACTTTTCCTACATTTCAATGCAATTTAAATTAAGACTTACGACGATAAACTCCTATTGAAATAAGTAACTAAAGAACTTGTGCCATTCCGGGACACACGAAGAACCTTCGCTTCGCATAACGCTGCGGTTCAATTTTCGCTCGCGCCTTTTGTCTTTGACCACAAGGACTCATGCGCATTTTGAGGCACATGCAAATTGCGACAGTCTTCAATGCAGGTATACAGAAGACGAAACGACACGAATCCGGCACGAACGACATGGTGTCAGGCAGTGGTATCAATCGCGCGACAGGTCAGGCCGATGAGTTTGCTGTTTTTTAGCGCATTTTCCATCTTGATGAAAATCGCTATTGCAACCGCTTTGTCCGTCCGTCCGTTCCTCGAACTCCTCCCAAACTAGACGACCTAGCTTTCTAATTTTTTCGCTGTTACATAGCTGCCACTCCCAAAGAAGGGCTAGGTTATATTGAATGTCTATATTGCGCCGCCAACATAGAGAAAACCGCCCCCGATAAACTTGAAATAACATGATATTGCAATTTCTCCCAGACCTACTGCTCTGGTGTTCTCATTTTATGGATAATACATAGTTGCCACTTATAAACGTAAGCCCAGAAACATTCCGCCTTCAATATGCGCCGCCGATATGAAAAAATTGCCAAAAACCGCCCCCAATCACTTTAAAATGAAAAACATAAACCCGAAGACATAGCGATCTAATTCATTCGGTATTTGAACAGCTGACTAAAAATGGAAAAGGATAGGCTACTTTTGGTTAGTCGCCGCCCCCAAATTCCGCCCCCAAACGACAAATAGTGCAACTTTCACGATTTTACTGATTGAGATGTTCTCTCAAACATTTAAAAACTGCCAACTCAAATTGTGCAACATTTGCTTAGCCGAATGCTGCCTGCCACTCCCACACGCCGCCCCCCAAAGTAAGAGATAAATGAAAAACATGAACCCGAAGACATAATGATCTAAATCTTTCGCTATACAGGGTGATTCATGAGTGACCTTACATAGGCTAATGGGAGATAGAGGACTTCGAGGCGAGTCAGGATCCACTGAAGAAATTTTGTTTTCTCCATTGGTTACGAAGATACAGGGTGTTTTGTGTGTTTCGTCTGAAACTTTGATCAGCGATATTTCTGAAACGGCTGAAGATATTGTGTTGAAATTCACCAGTAATATTTCTCTGCTGGAACTTATCCAGAAGTCATACCGGGTGAGTCAAAATCCAGGGCCGGAATTGAAAAAACGTGCCCCTTTTTTATTTGATCAAAAAGTACATTTTCTGACCGCTTTTCTAAAAAACTGTTATCGGATTCGAAAAGCTAAGGAAAAATGCTTTGAGAATCACTCTTCAATTTAGATGGCACACCTAGACCGTTTCGACAAAAAAATAAAAGTAATATTTGTGGGTAAGTTTCCATTTTTGACCGGACATAATCGACTCATTGTTTGATTGAATTCATTAAAATTCATTTTTTAGCTTGTCTCTGTGGAACAGAAGGGCTTGGTAGTACGAACAATTCGATAGCCGAAGATTTTTTTTTGACTATCAAATCGAGTCTAATTTTGGTTTCGCTCTCGATTTTGTCATAAAAAAAAATTGTCAGCTCTGAAATTTTTCTTTCAACCAAGCCCTTCTATTCAACAGAGACAAGCCAAAAAATGAATTTTAATGAATTCAATCAAACAATGAGTCGATTATGTCCGGTCGAAAATGGGAACTCACCCACAAATTTTACTTTTAATTTAATTGTCGAAACGGTTTAGGTGTGCCATCTAAATTGAAGAGTGATTCTTGAAGCATTTTCCTTAGCTTTTTGAATCCGATAGCAGTTTTTTAGAAAAGCGGTCAGAAAATGTACTTTTTGATGAAACAAAAAGGGGGCACCTTTTTTCTAGCCCGGCCCTGGATTTTGACTTACCTGGTATGGCTTCGGGATGAGTTCCAACAGAGAAATATTACTGGTGAATTTCAACAAAATACCTTTGGCCGTTTCAGAAATATCGCTTATCAAAGTTTCATACGAAACACACAAAACAGCCTGTATCTTCGTAACCATCGGAGAAAATAAAATTTCCTCAGTGGATCCTGACTCGCCTCGAAGTCCTCTATCTCTCATTAGCCTATGTAAGGTCACTCATGAATCACCCTGTATAGATAGCTGACTAAAAATGGGAAGATAGGCTACTTGTGATATGACGCCGCCTCCAGCTTCACCCCCCCCAAAAGTGCAACTTTCAACAATTTTCACTGATTCAGATGTTGATGTTACCTCAAACATTCAGAAACTCTCAACTCAAACTGAGCAAGAATTTCTTAGCCAAACTCTGCCGCTCCCACACGCCGCCCCCTAAGCAAGAGATAAATGTAAAACATGAACCTGAAGACATAGCGATCTAATTCTTTCACTATATAGATAGCTTACTGAGAATGGGAAAAGATAGGCCACTTTTGATTAACCGCCGCCTCCAGCTCTCGCCCCCAACCAAAAAAAAACAACTTTCACATATTTCACTGATTGTCATATTTCCTTGAACATTCAGAAACTCCCAACTCAAACTGTGCAACAGTTACTTTGCCGAATGCTGCCGCCCCCAAACGCTGCCCTTAAAGTAAGAGATAAATGAAAAACACAAACCCAAAGACATAACGATCTAATTCTTCCGCTATATGGATAGCTGACTAAAAATGGGAAAGTATAGGCTACTTTTGATATGGCGCCGCCTCCAGCTTCCGCCCCCAAAAGAAAAAAGTGCAACTTCCAACAATGTTCACTGATTTCGATGTTAATGTTACCTCAAACATAGATAAATTCCCGGCTCAAACTGTGCAAGAATTTCTTTGCCAAACTCTGCCGCTCCTACACGCCTCCCTCAAAGTAAGAGATAAATGTAAAACATAAACCTAAAGATTAGCGATCTAATTATTTTGTTATATGTATAGACGACTAAAATGGGAAGAGATAGGTCACTTTTGATTAGTCGCCGCCTCCAGCTCCCGCCCCAAACAAAAAATGCAACTTTCATAATTTTCACTGATTTGTCATATTTCCTTACACATTTGGAAACCCCCAACTCAAACTGTGCAACAGTTACTTACCCGAATGCTGCCGCCCCCACACGCTGCCGTCAAAGTAAGAGATGAATGAAAAACATAAACCTAAAAACATAACGATCTAATTCTTTCGCTATATGGATAGCCGACTAAAAATTGGAAAGAATAGGCTACTGTTGATTAGTGGCTGCTCCCAGCTTTCGCCCCCAAACAAAAAAATATTGATGATTGAAAGAATTTTCATTCAAATCGGTTTCATTGACAAGTACACAATGAGTTTCGACTGAAGAGAGTGGGCAAAGAATGATGTTTCTCCTTCAACCAAATTTCTTTACATTCATAATAATGCCTCTTTAAGAAAATGCGCTACTGAGACTCACGCACGTGAAGGCATACTCACTTGTTTCCTTCTTTATTGGAAGAAAAACTTGGCCTATGAAACCGACCGACATGTGATTCTTGTTTCTTTTCGTCTCGCCGCAACTGTCTAATACACATGACGGAATAGAACACTCCATCGGGCGCGCTTCGCGTCATGTTAGGTGAGTAAAAGATTCGTGCGTTGGGTTCAAAATTTCCATTTCGTGTGCTTGAGATAGGTTTCTTTCATTCCCCGGAGGTCTGATCACCACTGTAAAGCCGCCACCGTCTGCGGATTGCGCCGCCATCGTCTGCAAATTGCACCGCCATCGTCTGCGAATTGCCGCCGCGCTGACTTGCTGTGCGGGCTGTGCCCCTTTCGGACCCTCACCGTCACCGACCGATCTGTCAGTTACCGTCCGAAAGTCAAGTCTGAACCAGTTCTTCAACCCCACGGTCGGATCCGATTTTTGAAATTTTTGTGGTGCTCCACGATAGAGTAATCCTTCACTACAAGATACCACCTAAGACCACCTGATTTTTGACTCTTTGTACGATATACAGGGTAACAATGAAATGATGAGAAAAAGTTCCTGACTTCAGCAAGGTCACGTTTTGAGAAAACAAGTCGCAGAATTCTCTAATTAACATTTTTTGAAAGCGTAGAGCAATATGCCGAAACGGTTTTGAACTTTTCAAAGTATTTTGTTTTTTCAAAGTGTTACTGATTTTTTTGAAATTTTTGGATTTTTTGGTGCAGACTCTGCCAGTGGTCTTGCTAACCATTGGGACTGAACAGGATCAGGAACGTGCACAATAGAGCTCTGTCAAATGTATCATGCAACATATTGATCCCATCGGCCCTCAGAAGTGGTGAGAGACCTGCACCTCTTTTGGGACTATGACAAATCAAGCATGCTGCGACATTGCGTTGCAAGGAGCAAGAAAGAAATGGCTACAGATTAATAGAAGAGAGATAGGAAAAAGCCACAGAACCAAAAAAAAAACAAAAAGAGTCTACAGGAGAGACGATTGAAGCGACTGGATTTGATATGAACGACCTATTCCTCCGACAACAAACCCAACTGCTGATGATAATACCGTATGTTCGTTAAAATGATGAATTAGGGCAGGCTGTGAACTTCGAAACGTATGTCCAAAATGTATTCCATGACGACCACTCATCATGTTGACATCAAATTTGAGTGATTATTGATAAATTTACGACATACGTTTCTACTTCCATAGCCTGTCCTAATTCATGATTTTAACGAACATACGGTACAAATAAAAAATAATACATAATTACAAAGCCTCACGGCATTGTGCAATCCTCGTTGCAATCACTGTGCTTCATGTCCTATCTGCTCATTTACACACATCAAACAAGTGAGTATGCCTTCACGTGCGTGAGTCTCAGTAGCGCATTTTCTTAAAGAGGCATATTGTGAATGTAAAGAAATTTGGTTGAAGGAGAAACACCATTATTTGCCCACTCTCTTCAATCGAAACTCATTGTGATATTTTGTTATCGGAATGGGGTACTTGTCAATGAAATAGATTTGAATGAAAATTCTTTCAATCATCAACAACAAGGTTTATATTTTACATTTATCTCTTACTTTGGGGGCGGCGTGAGGGAGCGACAGCCTTTGGCAAAGAAACTCTTGCACAGTTCGAGTTGGCAGTTTCTAAATGTTCGAGGAAACATCTCAATCACTAACAATTGTGAAAGCTGCACTTTTTGTCGTTTGGGGCAAGTTTGGGGGCGGCGACTAACCAAAAGTAGCCTATCCTTTCCCATTTTTAGTCAGCTGTTCATATAGCGAAAGAATTGGATCGCTATGTCTATGAAACTATCAGCGGCCATATTCTCCCAATACAACGCTCCAGCTTGTCACTTTATTTTTGCTCCAAAAAGTCATTCTACTGAAAACAGAAAGTGTATGGGATATAGCACATCTAACAAGACGTTATAGCATCAAGACCCAACTTGAAGTTTTCAAAAAAATTATCGGATATTATACCGTCCGTTTTTTATTTTCGGCCCCAGCCCGTAGCATCTTTATTATGGATTTCACACCAAATATATTATATATTTTTGAAATCACAAAACCAAGATCTTTCGACTGATGATATGTCAAATTATTTTTGACAGATGTCATTTTTTGACAAATGACAGAATATTACTTGTGACACATCATTTTGAAGCCCATAAAATTCTAAGGAGGACAGTGTTTTTATTTTTAAAATATGGTGTCTTTTACAGCTTCTAGGGGTCTTTCAATAGGAAAAAAATATTGAATTTCAAAAGTACATAATAAGTAAATAGGTAAAGCAGGTACCTATTTTTAATGTAAACTAATGATAATAATGATTAATTAATCACAATGAAACAAAAAATGTCCTAAAGAAGTTGCTCGAATGATCGCCTCCTTGTTCCTTGAATGAAAGATTCGACGATCAGTGAATTGGAACTACCACCGACCCAACGCGATGACATCCGAGCTTGCCAGAAATGACCCCCCTCGAGTTTTTATGAGCCTACCCGAAAGATGAGGTGTTTATAAAGTTTCCCAACAATTTGGACAATTTAAAAATCAGATCATCACCATTAATTAATTTTAAAAATACCTCTTACCTATTGAGTGGCTATTTCTAAAATTGACATTTTTTCCTATTGAAAGACCCCTAGAAGCTGTAAAAGACACCCTATTTGAAAAATAAAAACACAGTTCTCCTCAGAATTTAATAGGCTTTGAAATGATGTACCACAAGTACTATTCTGTCATTTGTCAAAAAATGACATCTGTCAAAAATAATTTGGCATATCATCACTCGAAAGATCTTGTTTTTCTGATTTCAAAAATATATAATATATCGGGCGTGAAATCCATAATAAAGATGCTACGGGCTGGGGCCTAAAATAAAAAACGGACGGTATATATTTTTTTATTCGTTCATTTAACGTCGGCCTATATTTCCGCAACGAGGCCCAACACCGACGCCGGTGAATGCTTTCCTTTACTATACCGGAACTTTTGCCGAACCCCTGTGTGTTCCAACACAGAGTAGGGATTTTTAACGACCACCAACATCGCATGGGGTCGGCACCATCGTTCGTATTTTAAGTGCTATGCGACACACGGCGCGCCTTGCATTTAGCAAGCATTCCAACTAAACCAAGGAGCTTGATTTCGAGGCGAAAATCCGTCCCCGGCGGGGATCGAGCCCGCGACCTCTCGAGTGGTAGAGTCGACCGCGCCTGGCAACTATGTATTATTCATAAAATGAGGACACCCAAGCATTAGGTCTGGGAGAAATTGCAATATCATGTTATTTCAAGTTGATCGGAGGCGTTTTCTCTATGTTGGTAGCGCAATATAGACATTCAATATAGCCTAGCCCAGCTTTGGGAGTGGCAGCTATGTAACAGCGAAAACATCATAAAGCTAGGGCGTCCAGTTTGCGAGGAGTTCGAGGAACGGACGGACGGACGGACAAAGCGGCTGCAATAGTGTCAAGAATATGACAGAAGGGCCATAGGGGAAAGGCTCATCCCTTGAGTACGAATTATTTTATTAGGTATAAATTATAATAATTCATTAATCGTCTTCAGCAAAAAGAACGAGGTGCCACAGGAAATGCTGAATGCTGCAAGGGCAGCACAATTCTTAGTTCATAACCGCCGTGGTATGTCGGATTCACCAAGCACGAGGAAACGAGCATCAATCCGATTGGACGACGAGGTTCCTCATTGACTATAAATCTAGAAGTATCCATAGCTCTTCATCGAATTCATTCTTTGTAATTGCGGCGGGCCGCTATGCCCGGTGAAGACGGTGAAGTTTTACATCGTTTTATTAACACACATTTTAATTTCACACCGACACCCGAGACGACATGAAGATAAGCCCGAACACAATCCGTATAACAATAAAGTAATAATAAAATGAACAATTAATTATTAATTTAGACGCCGACGGGCATAGCGGCCCGCCGCAATTACAAAGAATGAATTCGATGAAGAGCTATGGATACTTCTAGATTTATAGTCAATGAGGAACTTCGTCGTCCAATCGGATTGATGCTCGTTTCCTCGTGCTTGGTGAATCCGACATACCACGGCGGTTATGAACTAAGAATTGTGCTGCCCTTGCAGCATTCAGCATTTCCTGTGGCACCTCGTTCTTTTTGCTGAAGACGATTAATGAATTATTATAGATTATACCTAATAAAATAATTCGTACTCAAGGAATGAGCCTTTCCCCTATGGCCCTTCTTCATATTCTTGACAATAGCGATTTTCATCAAGATGGAAAATGCGCTAAAAAAGTTTTGCACCACTTTGGAGTTTGGAAAATCCACTCACTATGTTGCTACTGAAGTTCATGCTAGGGCAGCAAATAAAAATTGCCTATTAAGCACTTTGTTTATGCTTTTAGGCCACTTCTACTGAAATATTGCCCTAGCATCAATTTTAATACTGACATTATGGATTGCAACCCCCATTCCAATACTAAGAGTTCCAGAGCATTTTCTGAGTGGTGTACATCGATCGTTTTGCTGACAATGGCATCGTGATCTACTATACAGGTTTTCTTAGCGTAAATATAATCACAGAATACAGAAGTGAACCGGTGGAATGGTGGGTTTTGTTTGATGTGTGTGGTCATATACTGCGTAGCAGACCGGAAGTATCTCCATTTCCAACTTCCCATCATAAAAGTATCAGTAGACAGACTGAAGGTTGGATGCGTACGTACTCCCATCTTCTCCCATATCTTATTTTGTTTGACCCTACGCCCTACGGTATATTTTACTTTACTTAATTCCACAAATTCTAATAAAAACCAATTATTCAAAATCTTTGGAAGAACAGAGACTAGCACGCATTTTCATTTATTAAGTTCTTCAAATTTTTGAACAGCAACGAAAACATCATTTGCTAAAACTGCGGGCACTTGAAACGCAGCGAAATGCCCTCCATCATAATCTGTCAGCTGAACCATATTGGTGTAAATTTCAGTCAATGCTCCATCTGGCGAGTAAAAATCGTGCTTGAACCTAGCACAAGCTGCAGGTACTGGAAGTGGAATTCTGAAACAAACCCTTGAAAAAAAAAGTCCAAAAGGTAGGCAAAATGTATCAACCTATCAATTCCTAAGCCATAATGCGCAGAACTGAACGTTTCAGCGTATAACCTTATAGCCGTAGGCATAGATCCAGTGACCCAATAGATCATGACGTTATCCAAAAGGTCTGCATAGTCATAGACTTTTTTCAGACCACCATCCACTTGGTATCGTGCATCAAAGTTGGTTCCTGTCACAAATTTCTCAAGGATATAAGCAGCTAATCCCACAGGTGAATCCTTCAGAGCGACCCCTATCGTATCCGGTTTCGTAGCTTGCAAGTGCAAATATCCAGTTTCGAGTAGCATTTCTCCAAAATGCTTGCCAAGTGGGTATACTCTATCAGCATGCTCAGGTTTTACGTACCACGGCTGATAGACGACACCCAGAAGTGACTTGATGCGTGACAAAGGAGTATTCACAATGCAGAAGTTGGAATGGTAACCCAAAACTGACTGAGGGTAAAGGACGGCCAAGGCTTTCAAAATAATAGCACCAAAATCGCCTCCTTGTAAATAGTACCTGGTGTGGCCTAAACGCGCCATAAAGTTCTTGAAAACCACAGCTATTTGTGTAGCGCCTAGCCCTGGTCGCACAGCTGGAGAAGAAAAGCCATATCCAGGAATAGACGGCACTATCACTTCGAAAACGAAATTAACGCCTTCTCTCGGCGTTGTAAGCAGCGGAATGGTTTCGTAGAATTCCCGTACCGAACCAGGCCATCCATGCAGCAGCAACAATGGAAGCACTCGTACATTATTCGGTACTTTGGGCTTAACGTGGATGTAATGAATGTCGAGGCCTTGGATATTTGTCAGGAACTGTGGATATTTATTTAAATATTTTTCGCGTGTCTTCCAATCGTACTTGTTTCTCCAAAACTCGACTATTTCCTTCAAGAGGTTGGTATTCATGCCATACTCTTGCGCTATACCTTCTAGCGGTGGTGTGAAGTCCCTGGCATTGTCTAAGCGGTATTTCAGATCTTCCAATACCTGTGAAAGTTCATTTATTGAGTGTTAAAATTATGAATTAAACAGGAAAATACCTCATCAGTAATGTTGATTTTGAAAGACCGGATCGATTTGTCTTCTCTCCACTTTCCTTCGGCCCACCAAGTGTTTTCTTCTAGTTTGGGTACGGGCGGAGGTTCGATGACTGTTTTCAATTTTACGCCTAAAAAGATTGCCAGTGCGGCTACAATTAGAAGCGATTTCCACCACATGTTACCGGTAAGAGCGTATGGAGCATACTCATCGTTTCATCGTTATAACAAATTTCAGATGTTCAATTATCTAGACTACTACATAGTACAGTGTACTGCCGGAACACGCTCGAAAATTGTCGAACTTTGGCTTCGTGCGATAAGATTTAAATCTGAACTGCTGCGGACAATATTTGATTTTGTAGAAATACTTGGCCACATAATAAACGTGTTTTTGCTATTTTCTTTTCAGAATTACCTATCTTTGTCCATGAGTATGTGTTAAGATATCTGGCTCTTATTTGAGACAGCCATTTCTTAAGCCTGCCAAATAATCGGATTTCAATAATCCGAAATCCGATTCGCCAATGTCAAAGGGTGGTGGATGTCTGTCGTGAAAAAAAGTCGAATTTTGCAAAATCACACAAACAAAAGGTCTTGACATCAAGTAGAGAGTTTATGGTAATTTTCTTGGTACTAAATTCAGGAACACCTATAGATATAGGCTGTCTGATTTCTACATGATTCTAGTGGGCTGCGATTCAGGCCGCCATCAATTTATTAATATCACTTTTACGTGAAAAACTAGTGTAAATGTGACTTCAATTTAAAGTTTGTACAGGGTGTCCCAGTTGGTTGATTTTTTGGGGTTTCACCTATTTGCAAAACAGATGCGGCAAAATGGATTGCACATTGTTGCAATAGATTTTCAAGAGAAATCGATTGATTAAAACCGCATCTCGATATAATAATAGTAATAATGATAATAATAATAAAAATGATTTAAGCCAGTGAGTTGCACCGTGAGCTCGTCCCCGCTTTTCAAAGGTGGAGTAGTAGGAGTAGGTGGAGGAGGTCCCGGGTTCAAATCCGCACTGGGCCAGATGGAATTTTCCACGCATTCTTCAGTAGGTATTGGGGCATCTAACGAGTCATCCAATGAATTTCTCCTCAAGTCGCCTATGATTCCTCAAAATCTGCCAGAAAAACATGGCTACCAAGAAGACCGAGGCCTACATTAAGAAGAAATTCATTCGATTACTCTTTACTACCGTGCGGTTATGCCCCGGGGAAAAAAAAGATAACGAGAAAACTGTCGAAACAAAATCCCACTGATGAATCCACTGATCCAAAAATGTAAATCTACACAACTTCGTTGTTATCATCGTTGTTATCGTAGGCGAGAAAAAAAGATGATGATGCTGATAATAATGATAGGTTTTCAATCAACAAGTAGTTACATGGAATAATATACAATGTTTTATATCGCCGGGACGAAGTCTAGCTTGCGCTATCCTACTCAACCCCTTAGATAACTATGGCATGTTAGGTATACTGTTACGTATTTCGCGTACGGGTTCAAATATAATTGAGACGATCGTTTTAAAACACACACTGTTCATTACTGCGTACTACAATAAATACACGCCAACAATTATTAACGCTTGTGAATATCGCTGGGACTATCGCTTCTTATCCGCTCGCTGACTCTTCCAATTCAATAACTGACTGTCGCGCTAAGGACGTTGCTTATACAGAGGGGTGCACGAAAAATGCCCACCGCTGTAGGATTCTTAATTATCAACCGATTTTCAAAATTCAAGAACCACATTAAATAGTTTCATGTCCACTATCATCTGATGTCAAAAAAATATATTTTTTTTGAGATGCTTCTGAGCAACAATATTCAACTTTTTTTTTCAAATGGAACCATATCTTTTTAAATTTTTTTCGGATTCTACTTCTCTTTCTGAATGTAATCATGTAAAAATATCGCATTTCGCATTGACCGTTGAAAAAAAAAACAGTGAACTGTGATAAAAATGACTTTGTTAAAGCGGCATCAAATCGCCTATGAAATTCAACTAAGTGAGCTATGAAACGCGAGATTTTGATAAATAATGTCAAATATCAATGTCAGCTGAGTATTCTGTGGAACAAAGTGATATTTGTCAACAAGCAAAGCCACAACATTTCACTGTTTTTTTTTTTCAACGGTCAATGCGAAATGCGATATTTTTACATGACTACATTCAGAAAAAAAGTAGAATCCGAAATTTTTTTTAAAAAGATATGGTTCCATTTGAAAAAGAAAGTTGAATATCGTTGCTCAGAAGCATCTCAAAAAAAAATTTTTTGACATGAGATTATAGTGAACATGAAACTATTTAATGTGGTTTTTGAATTTTGGAAATCGGTCAATAATTAGGAATCCTACAGCGGTGGGCGTTTTTCGTGCACCCCGCTGTATATGCCTCTGATTAGTGTTCCCGAACTTTCCATCATCCTCCAGCAATTTCCATAGTGGCCCGGCATATGGTTTCTAGACGACTCCTGAATAATCACACACCTTTCGCGTGCTTCCCGTGTGTGCTGTGTGCTGGTATGTGGCACCTCTGCCAAAATGGAAGGATGTAGCTTGACCCACTGCTGAAGTCTCCATTCAGTTGTACGGGAAAAAGCCTACACGCGCGCTCTGGAACACACCAGAACGCTCCGCACTTGTAACACTGCGATCCAACGGGAAGAGCCTAGAAAAATCGCGTGTTGTCCAGAATCGCCGCTCGTAACAAAACTTATATTTTTGAGAAGCTTGAAAAATAGTGATTTTTCTAACGCCAAAGCCTACCATGTTGGCTATTGAAAAAAATTAGGTTTGATCTATACTAGGGCGTGCAATCTCGGAATCCCGAATCCCGGGATCCCGGACGATTCTTGGTCCCGAAAATCCCGAAAAAACGGTCAAATCCGATCCTGAAAATCAATCAATTCCGGGATCGTGATTCTTCGATCCCGAAATCCCGGGATCAGGATTTTTCTACGGGATTGCACCCCCTAATCTATACTCACTGGAAAATTTAGACATCTGTTTTTTTTTTCATCTATAGAATCTTCACGCAATGTGAAAATATTAAATTCATGAATAAAAAAATTGTCATGTCTGTCGCGGGACCTCTCATCGTAGCATTCATCGTGCAAAGTCCTTTAGATAATTTAAATTTTATGTAAAATTGCCTTGATAATGCAACGCGCACCAACATTTTTGCCTTTTTAGAATAAAATTAAAATTGATTTCTCTGACCTGCACAGAGAATTTTTTTTCAACAGAAAGAGTGGCACAGAGATGATGACAGATGCTTACAATGTTTGTATAAAGGCCACTTGCAACGGTCCAATTTCAAGTACATACAGGCTGGTCCAAGCTAGCGTAATGATCCCATAGCGGCCTTGCCGTTCAAGATAAAAAAAAAAGATGTAAGAGAGAAGTTATATGGTTTGATGGGACCTATATGACCTAAAATTATGGGACTGACGCTTGATTGTTTGCTGTCATTGTGTCATTGCTGGCCTAAAATACCGCGAGGACTGTCGGAGAGCTTTTGTGGAGGATGGTGTGTGTACCTACCCTTCCGTGCTTGTACATACTGCAGTGCTTATTGTTGTACATATATGTGAGATCCAATATATGGATGATTTCCGTAGTCATGAATCATGATAGTGTGTATATGCATATGAGACGCGACATAAGACAAACTTGTGTAGTGTCCTTAACTATGTATGTACGCAAGGTTGGCAGCAGCGACCAAGCAATACAGTCCTTGGCAATACACCTATCCCGTCGGACAATTTTGAACCCAGTGCACAGGCAATATAACTTATATTCAAAATTGAGGTTGGCAAGTCTGACGGATATCGGTGCATATTATCTACTGTGAGTGTCAATTCTCTAGTTTCGCATTTTTGTCATTGCATTGCAACAGTATGCATTTATGCATTGAAAACCATAGTGAAAACTGGTACTACCTAACTAAAATTAATAGTAATTATGGTTATGGTATGCAGGTTCAAATGTATGACACTCATCAGATAAAATTGAAAATTAATAGGGATCGACCGATACCGATATAGTATATCGGTATATCGGTATATCGGCCTATTTTTGGATCATATTGGTATCGGCCGCCGATGTTTGGCCGATATGTAGCCGATATTTGAATGTGTAGCTTGCTTCTTAAAACACTTGGAAAACACATAAGCCGAATGATCTTGAAACATGTAACACTCAAAAATCATACCAAATTATTATTCTTCGTTATTAAACTACTTACAAAATTCGGGAATAAGAACAAAACAAATATATTCGAGAAGACAATCATAATTTATCCATTAATTTACCAATATCGAACTAAAAAAAACTTCTGCCAATGAAAAAGAAAAAAATTGGAGATTATTCAGAATTTTTGTGATAGGTAAAGTTCATTGGAGACTAAAACATCGAAAAACCTTCCGCCTATACGGAAAAAAATCTTCATTTTATACACATTGGGTGATGATATAATAATTATACAGTGTGGTGATAAAGTCCTGCACAAAATTCATGTCTCTGTTGATGATTTTTGTCATTGCATTGCAACAGTATGATGCATTTATGCATTGAAAACCATAGTAAAAACTGGTACTACCTAACTAAAATTAATAGTAATTATGGTTATGGTATGCAGGTTCAAATGTATGACACTCATCAGATAAAATTGAAAATTAATAGGAATCGACCGATACCGATATAGTATATCGGTATATCGGTATATCGGCCTATTTTTGGATTATATTGGTATCGGCCTATCGGCCGATATTTGGCCGATATGTAGCCGATATTTGAATGTGTAGCTTGCTTCTTAAAACACTTGGAAAACACATAAGCCGAATGATCTTGAAACATGTAACACTCAAAAATCATACCAAATTATTATTCTTCGTTATTAAACTACTTACAAAATTCGGGAATAAGAACAAAACAAATATATTCGAGAAGACAATCATAATTTATCCATTAATTTACCAATATCGAACAAAAAAAAACTTCTGCCAATGAAAAAGAAAAAAATTGGAGATTATTCAGAATTTTTGTGATAGGTAAAGTTCATTGGAGACTAAAACATCGAAAAACCTTCCGCCTATACGGAAAAAATTCTTCATTTTATACACATTGGGTGATGATATAATAATTATACAGTGTGGTGATAAAGTCCTGCACAAAATTCATGTCTCTGTTGATGATTTTTGTCATTGCATTGCAACAGTATGATGCATTTATGCATTGAAAACCATAGTAAAAACTGGTACTACCTAACTAAAATTAATAGTAATTATGGTTATGGTATGCAGGTTCAAATGTATGACACTCATCATGCACTCATCAGATAAAATTGAAAATTAATAGGGATCGACCGATACCGATATAGTATATCAATATCGGTATATCGGCCTATTTTTGGATTATATTGGTATCGGCCTATATTGGTATCGAAAAATCCTGCAACACGTCGATTTTATTTTTTTTGCAACCCACTATATCTACTGTATGCAACACTTTTTTCGTTGGCTGTTTTTGAGTAACGATGACGTAATAAAAATTTTTGAATGACAACGACAACCCCCAATTTTTTTTAATAAAATTGATAGTTTTGGTTTTTCTTCAAACAACAGTGTGGAAATGGAAATGTTTATGTCTTACGGCTCGATACCAAGTTGGGGCTGAGACCGCCGTAAGTGCGGTTACCATAGCAACGGCGGATACCAACCAATCAGACCGCTGTATTTGGCGAGTTAAGCCGTCCTAAACTTTGCGCCTGCAACTTGGTATCTAGCCCTTAGATAACAATTTTTTTGAATAAAATGCACACAAAGTTTGAAAACGTGATATTTATCATTACCAAAAAAATACTTGTTTTAATTACAGAATAGTGGTTGGGTAAAAACAAAATTAACCTGTTTCAGAATTTTTTCAGAAAAAAAAATCGTGAACGGAAGTATGAATTTTGTGCAGGACTTTATCACCAGACTGTATATATTCACTTGCGCAATGTATCTCATAAGGAAAAATTCGAAATAAATAGTAATTGAAGGATAAAAATATTGAGGCCGATATATCCGTATTGGCCGATATGGATATCGCATATATCGGTATCGGCCGATAATCAGTATCGGCCAAAAAATCCATATCGGTCGATCCCTAAAAATTAACCTAAAAAATGCTTTTGTAAACAATCAACAGAAAATGAACTGAACATGTGCAGTTTAGTCTACTATAAGTTAAACAACCTACTACCAGAATAGCCAATTATGTCCAAATCCCAAGCAAAATTTCCCCATGACACCGGCGCACGCAGGGGGTTCTTGAGTTGATATCGCGGTGGGATAGGTGTATTAGACAGATTGTAGGTAGATAAGCAACAGAGCTGACAGAAAATAAAACCCGCTGCCTCTAAAACTGAACAGAAACGTTTTCCATGAGAACCTCGCCTATAACCGCCCATCCATAAACACCACAACTTGCTTTTTGGTCTTATGAAAAGAATTTACCAAAATCTTTCAAAATAACGAAAATAGAAGGAGTCGCAGTACCACCTTTTGACCCTCCATATTCCCAAAAATAAAAATAATAAATTTTTTTCAACATTTTTCTGGCTCTTTTGAAGAATTTCCATAGCTGCGGCTCAATTTTCTGCCCCAAGTTTGCAAACACCCTGTATATTTGGTTACACGGGTGATTCTAAAGTGTCGGACCACGCTTGAAGGAGTGTTGAATAGTAGTAGCATAGTAGTGTGATGGAAAATTGTTGAAAACATTCTATGTATTTATTTCAATTTTGAAGTTATAAGAGGGAGAAAGGTTGGTCTTTCGAGCCCTTCTTTTTTCGTCACTACAAAAGATCTTGGTAAGCTGATTATGGCAAAATGATGAGTACAAAATATCAACCATGCACAAACTACAATAAATTCAGTTATCCTAAAAAACTAGAAGCGAAAGAATTCTATGAAAATGAATTTTGTTTTATTATGTTCTACAGTTACGAAACAACTTGACTGTTTGCAGGCACTTTTAAGAAAAATTTAACTTTCAAGATTCACAACTCACCCTGTATAGGAAACAGAAATTCAATACAGATTCAGTGGTTAATTTTCTTGTACTTACTATTTTGCAATGAATATAGTTAACTAGAATCTTTTAAAACAAGGAAAATAGAGCGATCGAAGGACCAACCTTTGTCCCTCCATAACTTCAAAATTAAACGACAAAGAATTTTTTCAACAATTTTCTAGCACTCTACTACATATCTCTATATAGCACACTTTCAAGATGGTCCGACACTTTTGAATCACCTGTGTATCACTTTTGACGTTATGTCTATTAAAACGATTACGAAAATATCTTTCTGGGCTCCCCAGATCTTCTCCCACACAACCTCATCAACAGTTTTTGGTGACATTTTCAGGCGCTTGCTGGCCCGCCGGGCAGCCGGGCATTCCCCGGTAGGCCCTCAGCTGTAGGCTGTAGGGCCTCAAGGGGCCTTTCTTGTCATTTTTCGTATTTCCCGATTTTTTCAAAAATTGGATGAATTTTTTTCCAGCATAAAAATGATTATTGAATAATTAAATAACTGATTTTCAGACTTTTTAGATCGTAAGGATGTTTTGTAACAGTAATCGGATCCAGTTTTTTTGGACGTGCTCAAGTAGTTTTGATTTGCGAAATGTTAAATTTAAAAAAAATAAGAGAGTGAAAATAGAAAAATCCAGTACCTACTTACCTATTTGAAATTTGTTTTAGGTAGTATTATTAGCATTATCATTATCATCCCGAAAAAATTTCCGTCCTGATTTTGATTTTTAAAAATCTGGCACCTTTAGTCGGGGGAGGGGCTTTTGGCCATGAATTTGCTCAGGCCCATTTAAGGGTCCCAGCACGCACCTGGACATTTTTCTAAAACCTATTTTCACTCAAAAATACTTGTGTGACATATTTAGAATCACGGGAAAAATCGGCCAAATTATAAAAGAGGAATTTTTAAAAGAGGTGTCCATCTCGCGAGAACACTGCTTTGCTTTTTACTCTTTCAATCATACAAGCTTATAAAGCGCTGGGATCTCTCTATGAGTACTACGAGTATAAATACCTATTATCGTTAAATGCTATTATGCAATTCCATAATTCAGATTGCAAGGTCACGGCTAGCTAACAACTATTGGTAGGTATCCTTCTTGAGGGACTTTGACCCGAGCTCCACCTGAGATATTTAGGAAATTACTTTATCATTACGGCTACTAAAATTGTGGATAATATGGTATATCTATTGAGGTACCTATAAGGTATAGTCATAGTAAATTATGTAACAAGTAACATACAAGCAAACAAAAAACACGTTTTGATAACACTGTGACTCAGTTGGTAATCACCAGCCGTAGAGTAAGGTTGGCCTGTAGAATGAATGCTTTCGTGAAATTTATCTCATTTTTCACCGCCCTAGCTCTCGGTAATTTGATTTACAAATTGAATCTAAGCACACCCGTGGTGCCTCTTCCTGAAACCTGGTGGGGACCGGGCGAGCCCACAAAAAGCGGCGATGATTCCATACGTCCTTTTGAAATCCACGTGTCAGACAAGGTAAAAATGTTATTACTTACTTTTTTTTTATTAGGTGCCTACCGAAGTGCCTACTCAAGTTTGCTATACCTAGTGTCAAATTTTCAGGCTTTGGAAGACCTAAAACATCGACTCAAAAACGCCAGGAGTTTTACAAAACCCCTTGAAGGAATCCAGCAACAATATGGGATGAACACTGAACTGCTCAAAGAGATAGTCGATTTTTGGGTTAATAAATATGATTGGAGACAGCGTGAGAAATTTCTCAACCAATACCCTCAGTACAAGACCAAGATTCAAGGGTTAGACCTTCATTTCATACGCGTCAAGCCTAGCGCAGTGCCTGATGGGGTAAATTTTTTTAAATATTCCAGTTTATGTCCATATTTTTCAGATGGATTTCCATATTGGATATCTTTTAATATAACTCAATTAGCAAACTAAAGTCACTGACTGTATAGCTTTATAGCACTTGTTCTATAGTCTTAATAGTACCGTATGATCAAAAACTTTCCTCCTCTAGGCAGGCTGTGGCCTGGCCAAAATCAGCCTCGTTTGCCTGCCAATGACCAGACCACAGCCTGCCTAGAGGAGGAAAGTTTTTGATAATACGGTACTAACTCTAGGCTTTAATAAGTAGCATAACGTGAACTAGACAGCTGGAATTACTTTGAGAATTGCAGATAAAAGTGCTGCCCTTGCTGCTTCTCCACGGCTGGCCGGGATCTGTGCGGGAATTCTACGAAATCATCCCGTTATTGACGAAAGTCCAAAAGGACAAAGCCTTCGTCTTCGAGCTGGTAATTCCCTCCTTGCCCGGCTATGGATTCTCAGATGCAGCCGCAAAACCTGGCCTCGGTGCTCCTCAAGTCGCCGTGATTTTCAAAACTCTTATGATCCGTCTGGGATTTACGCAGTTTTACGTTCAAGGAGGCGACTGGGGCTCGGCCATTGGTTCAGCGCTGGGCACTTTGTACCCTGAAAACGTCAAAGGAGTTCACTTGAATATGTGCTTTTCGAATACTCCGATCTCGACGTTGAAGCTGCTCTTGGGAAGTTTTTGGCCGAGGATGGTCGTCAGCGAAAAATATGAGGACAGGATGTATCCTTTGGGAAACTTGATGTCTTATCATCTGCTGGAGTTTGGATATATGCATCTTCAGGCTACTAAACCTGACACGATAGGTGAGTATTTTGAAAAAGGAAGAAGAAAAGAAAAAACATTTAGTTTTAGTCGCCAGTCACCTTCAAAAATAAACTGGGCCAAAACTGAAGTGAAAAAAGAAATTGAAGTTCTAAGACAACAAGTGACAAAATTTTCTAGGTCACGTTTTTGGAAAGCGTACATCAATATCTTGGAATGGTTTTAGATTTTTGATCGTTATTCTGTTTTTTCAAAGAGTTATTGATTTTTTTGTGATTTTCCGTGTTTGGGGATTAAGAATTTAGCAGTAAAAAAACACCCATGATGTGACAAAGTGGTAACTATGGTAATATTAAGATAACAGATATTTGATTTGCCATACTCCCAGAAGGGGTCCAGATCCGTACCACTTCGAGGGCCCCAGAAATAGTTCCATGGTATATGATATAATGTAGGTACATTTGATACAGCTATTGTGTACGTTCTTGTTAAATTTGAACGAATAGCAAAACCGCTGGCAGAGTCTGCAACAAATAAATCCAAAAATCAGTAACTCTTTGAAAAAACAAAATAGGATCAAAAGCCAAACCGTTCCAAGGTAATGGTGTAACGCTTTCCGACGATGTACCTAAAACATGCTGCCACTTCTTTTCTCAGGACAGGACCTTGCTGAAGTGAGATAAGTTTCGCACTTCTTTCATTGTTACCCTGTATATCGTACATAAAATCAACAATCAAGATCGAGTGATCTGAGACGGTACCTAGCTTGTAGTCAAAGAAAAACTCTATCGAGCAATACAAATATTTTCAAAATCGGCAATTTTTTTTCCCGAGATATTCTCATTTTAACTGAGGCACAGTTTCGGGGTGGGCTATAATTAAAAAAAAAATCAATATTCTTTCAGGTGTGGCTTTGAATGACTCTCCCGTCGGTCTAGCGGCTTACATTTTGGAAAAATTCACAACTTGGACGAATCCTGAATGGAAAAATCGCCCAGATGGTGGTCTAAAAGAGAAATTCACGTATACACAGCTCTTGGACAATGTCATGATTTACTGGGTCACAAATTCAATCACTACCTCAATGAGGTTATACGCAGAGACCATAAATAAGGAGCAAAACGTCTTTCAAGATTAGTAAGTCTTAAATGCAATATTTATATTAAAATCTACGCTGATCTATAGAAGGTCAATTTTGTCAAGTAGGTAGGTATCAAGAAAAAATGACATACAATTTATATTTCTACATTCGTGAAGGTACAGGATGTTCACGCGAAACAGATACCCCCCCTAAAAAAAACTTTCCCCTCACGATATTCAAAAATGGAAAAACCGAGGGAAAAACGTTACTTGAACAATTTTTCACGTATTTTCTGGATATATCAAGTTTAATTTTTCATTTTGTGCCATATAAGTGGCAATTCTGTAAAATTTAAAGGCCCCTTAAAATTTTTAAAGGCGTCGGTCACCTAGGAACGATCAGAAATGGGCTTCACGATTGGCTGATTTTCTTTCAACGGCCTTTAAATTTAAACGGGTTTGATACAGAATTGGCCCTATAGAATGTGTATCTTTTTTTTTCATTTTTTCGAAACAACCTTATTGTATTCCATCAACATAACACAATCGATGCGAATTGTTAACCTGATTACAAATATGAATGGTAATTAAAAAACAAGTGAGTATGCCTTCACGTGCGTGAGTCTCAGTAGCGCATTTTTTCAAAGAGGCATATTGTGAACGTAAAGAAATTTGGTTGAAGAAGAAACACCATTCCTTGCCCACTTTCTTCATTCGTAACTCATTGTGATATTTTGTTATCAGAATGGGGTACTTGCCAATGAAATAGATTTGAATGAAAATTCTTTCACTCATCAATATTTTTTTGTTTGAGGGCGGGAGCTGGGAGCGGCGACTAATCAACAGTAGTCTATTCTTTCCCATTTTTAGTCGGCTATCCATATAGCGAAAGAATTAGATCGCTATGTCTTCGAGTTTATGTTTTCCATTTATCCCTTACTTTGAGGGCAGCGTGTGGGGGTGGCAGCATTCGGCAAAGTAACTGTTGCACAGTTTGAGTTAGGAGTTTCTAAATGTTTAAGGAAATATGACAATGAGTGAAAATTGTGAAAGTTGAATTTTTTTTGTTTGGGGGCGGGAGCTGGAGGCGGCGACTAATCAAAAGTGGCCTATCTCTTCCCATTTTTAGTCAGCTATCTATATAGCGTAACAATTAGATCGCTATGTCTTCAGGGTTATGTTTTACATTTATCTCTTACTTTGGGGGCGGCGTGTGGGAGCGGCAGAGTTTGGCAAAGAAATTCTTCCACAGTTTGAGTTGGAAGTTTCTGAATATTTGAGGTAACATTAAAATGTAAATCAGTGGAAATTATTGAAAGTTGCTCTTTTTTTCTTTTGGGGGTGGAAGTTGGAGGCGGCGCCATATCAAAAGTAGCCTATTCTTTCCCATTTTTTAATTAGCTATCCATATAGCGAAAGAATTAGATCGTTATGTCTTCGGGTTTAAGTTTTTCATTCATCTTTCACTTTGATGGCAGCGTGTGGGGGGCGGCAGCATTCGGCAAAGTAACTGTTGCACAGTTTGAGTTGGGAGTTTCTAAATGTAAGGGAAATATGACAATCAGTGAAAATCGTGGAAGTTGCATTTTTTTTGTTTGGAGGCGGCAGCTGGAGGCGGCGGCTAATTAAAAGTGGCCTATCTTTTTCCAATTTCAGTCAGCTATCAATATAGTGAAAGAATTAGGTCGCTATGTCTTCAGGTTCATGTTTTACATTTATCTCTCACTTTGGAGGCGGCGTGTGGGAGCGGCAGAGTTTGGCAAAAAAATTCTTGCACAGTTTGAGTCAAGAGTTTCTGAATGTTCGAGGTAACATTAAAATGTAAATCAGTGGAAATTATTGAAAGTTGCACTTTTTTTCTTTTGGGGGTGGAAGTTGGAGGCGGCGTCATATCAAAAGTAGTCTATTCTTTTCCATTTTTAGTTAGCTATCCATATAGCGAAAAACTTGGATCGCTATGTCTTCGGGTTCATGTTTTTCATTTATCTCTTACTTTGGGGGCGGCATGTGGGAACGGCAACGTTTGGCTGAGCAAATGTTGCACAATTTGAGTTGGCAGTTCCTAAATGTTAAAGGGAACAGCTAAATCAGTAACATTTGTGAAATTTGCACTTTTTATCGTTTGGGGGCGGAATCTGGGAGCGGCGACTAACCAAAAGTAGCCTATCCTTTCCCATTTTTAGTCAGCTATTTATATACCGAAAGAATCAGATCGCTATGTCTTCGGGTTTATGTTTTTCATTTTAAAGTGATTGGGGGCGGTTTTTAGCAGTTTTTTCATGTCGGCGGCGCATATTGAAGACGGAATGTTTCTTGGCTTACGTTTATAAGTAGCAACTATGTATTATTCAAAAAATGAGAACACTAGAGCATCAGGTCTGGTAGAAAGTGCAGTATTATGTTATTTCAAGTTTATCGGGGGCGGTTTTCTCTATGTTGGCGGCGCAATATGGACATCCAATATAGCCTAGCCCTCCTTTGGAAGTGGCAGCTATGTAACAGCGAAAAAATTAGAAAGCTAGGTCGTCTAGTTTGGGAGGAGTTCGAGGAACGGACGGACGGACGGACGGACGGACGGACGGACAAAGCGGTTGCAATAGCGATTTTCATCAAGATGGAAAAAGCGCTAAAAATCTGAAAAATACAATGGCATCTCAAAAAACTTTTTTTTGAGGATGATTGATTCATTTCATAATTCAAATATGCACCGGATATTTTGTTTAACTTTTAAATGACATGGAATGACATAAAATGACTAATCAAATATCCGGAACATATTTGATTTAATGAAATGAAATGAATCCATCATTCTAAAAAAAAATGTTTTTTGAGATGTTATAAGGAATTTTTCGATTTTTTTTTGAAAAAAATTTAGAACTGGACACCCTGTACCTACCTAATTATTATTCGAGTTATTATGTATTTTTTCCATTTTTGCCTTTCTTTAGATTCGGCTTTGGCTTAATTTTTCAGAAATTTCCTAATATACAAAATTTTAGTTCTCAAATCCAGTCTCCGTCAGCATGTGCCTTGTTCGACAAAGAATTGATCTACCAGCCTGAGTACATTTTCAAACACAAACACACCAATTTGGTACACACTGAAGAATATAGTGGAGGACATTTTGCTGCATTCGAGGTTCCAGAAGCACTAGCCAAAGATATTTTTATAGCTGTAACTAAATTTGAAAATAGATAAAATAAAAAAAAACTTAAATTTACGTGAACTTTTCTTGTAGGAACTTAGTAATGATCTGAATTAGGGAATGAAACTGTCTCAATGTGACCTTGGTCATGCTCTTACTTTTCAGATCAGGATATATGAATGTTTAAGCGGTAGAATTATCCAATATTCCAATCATCGAATCGATGGGACACAAGGTTACGGCTAGAAACTCGCTTTTAACGTGAGATTGATGTGACCAAAAAATCCACACCCGACTGATGAGGAAATGGATGTTGGAAATAATTTGAATTGTTGTTCTATCATCACTCTCAATCATTGGATAGGTACCTACATTTTTATCGTAGAGTATTAGTTTATTTTCTTAAAGAGCATTATTACCAAGCAGAATATGAAACTGTTTATATGTTATGATATGATAGGTACCTAATATGTGAACCAAATCCGTTTTGATAATGTTATGACATGGCATTTGACGGTGTATTATAGCACGGAATAGTGCGTAAAGCGAGGCGTAAAGTGTTGAGTCGGCCAGCCTGAGCAGAATGAATGCTTTTGTGAAGTTCTTGACATTTTTCAGTGCCCTAGCTTTAGGTAATTTAATTTACAATTTAAATCAACGAACACCTATGGTGCCTCTTCCTGAAACCTGGTGGGGACCAGGTGAGCCAGCTAGAATCAGCGATGAGTCCATTCGTCCTTTTGAAATCCATGTCACAGACAAGGTAGGCGAATAATTCCACATTATACTTATGTAGGTACCTGCTCAAGATATTACTGTTAAATTTTTAGGTTTTGGAAGACCTAAAGCATCGACTCAAAACCGCTAGGAGCTTTACAAAACCACTTGAGGGAATCCAACAACAATATGGGATGAACACTGAACTACTCAAAGAAATAGTCGATTTCTGGGTTAAAAAGTATGACTGGAGACAGCGTGAGAAATTCCTCAACCAATATCTGCAGTACAAAACCAACATTCAAGGACTGGACATTCATTTCATACGCGTCAAGCCTAATGCAGTGCCTAATCGGGTAAACTTTTTCGAAATACAGGGTCTCAGAGTTTAGTACGAAAGTGACTCCTAGACTCCTCATTTGATGTTATGACCACCTATGAAGTTGGTTTCGAAAATTTTCTTTTAGTATGAAAAGACAGTTCCTCAAAGCTCAACTTTTCCGACTCGATAACTCCTGGAAGGGTAGCGGTATTTGCCTATAATGTTGCAGAGAGGTACAAATTGAGCTATTGCCTGCCACTTTGTTAAATTTGGACAAAATCTATTTATAGATTTCAAATCTGACGAACTCGAAGGGTTGTGGAGAAAACGTCGAATTTCGATAAATTGAGAAAATACCTGAAATAATACGAATACTCAAACAGGGTCATAAGACTCCTAGTTCCCGTTGTTGGAAGTTCTAAACTTCAAAGAAAATAACCCGCGTTTGTCCTACTTTACAAGGCCTTGTACTCTCCCGCTTGGATTATGTCTGTGTTTAGTCTCCATATTAAGCCAAGTACATCTGTCAGCTGGAGAGCGTCCAGATAAGGTTTCTGGAGCGTCTGTCCCTTTCTGCTGTGAAACATCCCAAACGTGACCACCTTTCTCAGTATTTGCTCATGAATAGATTCGGCTTTATTAACCTTGAATAGCGCAGCGCATCTATTCAATTTCTGCATAAGATCTGTTCCTAGACTGAGCTGAGACATTCTGAGACTTTCCATTTTAACATATCCCGAACATCTTTCTTGAAGTGACAACACTCATCTCAACAGGGCTCAGAACGACTTCGACATATTCCACGATGAAGATCTCCAGATGAAGGGGAATTTTCTCCTTAAATGCGTGGTTTTGATTTTTACCTCACAGAGCCTACTGGCGAGCCTGTTGGTCTGTTGGTCAATGAAATAATAAACTGAACGCACAATGGGAGGTTTTGATCCACATCAAGTGAGGAGTCCAAGGTTCCGTTTGCAGAGTTAAATTCTGGGACACCTGTATTGAAGTAGCATTTGAAACTTGAACTTACTTGGAAAATTGTAGATAAAAGTGCTTCCCTTGATGCTTCTTCACGGCTGGCCGGGATCGGTACGCGAATTTTACGAAATCATTCCCTTTCTAACGACAGTTCAGAAGGACAAGGACTTCGTTTTCGAGCTCGTAATTCCATCCTTACCCGGCTATGGATTCTCGGATGCGGCCGCAAAACCTGGACTGGGTGCTCCCCAAAGCGCTGTGATTTTCAAAAATCTCATGGTCCGGTTGGGATTCCCTCAGTTTTACGTTCAAGGAGGAGATTGGGGTTCGGCTATTGCTTCGGCTATGGGCACTCTGTTCCCTGAAAATATCAAGGGAGCTCACTTGAACATATGCGTGTCGAATACTCCCATCGCCAACTTGAAGTTGTTTTTGGGAAGTTTCTGGCCTAGAATGGTCGTCAACGAAAAGTACGAACACCGGCTGTATCCACTGGGGAATTTGATTTCCTACTATCTGTTGGAGTTTGGGTATATGTATCTTCAGGCTACTAAACCAGACACAATCGGTGAGTTCTAGATTCATAACACACCCAATGTTTTAGATTTAGGCAAATAAATTGTGGATCTGTGTAGTCGATAGCTATGTCAATCAGCCCGATTTTGTCGTGAATTGTTATCTAGCAATCTGGCTAATGAGTCAGTAATGCTGCGATGACAACCGATGAGAAGGCCCTTTTGCCATGGCAACTTGTTCGTTAGCAAGATTGCTAAAGTACGTTCAACCCTAGTGTGAGTCGAGTTGGCTGAGAGTCTCGCCACACGACTCCCCTTGGAAAAGAGAAACTCGGGAAATCATAGCTCACTCTAATAACACTAGGGTTGAACGCACTATAGCAAACAAACTACAAACTGAAAACACAGCTGAATGACTGATCGTGATATAAACAGAATTTTATTTCCAGGCGTCGCTCTAAATGACTCTCCAGTGGGGCTAGCGGCGTACATTTTAGAAAAATTCACAACTTGGACTAATCCTGAATGGAAAAGTCGTCCTGATGGCGGCCTCAAAGAGAAATACACATACACACAGCTTTTAGATAATATCATGATTTACTGGGTTACAAATTCAATTACAAGTTCCATGAGGTTTTATGCAGAAACTATCAACAGGGATCAAAACGTTTTTCTGGACAAGTAAGTTTTGAGTGGTTAACCATCAACCTTCTCGTACATTTATCATTGCCGGAGATACAGATAAGAAGTCAACTAAAGCACTATTTCTGAGGCAGAATTTTGTTACCTATACAGAGGTGCCCCAGTTTATTCAATCGATTAAATTTGGGAAAATATTTTCCTAGTCAAGATTTTGTTCAAATCAAAGCTCTCGTGTCGAAGTTATGACTAAAGAACAATTTTTTGTGAACTTTGACACCCTGGACCCGAGCAGGATCTGTCAGAGCCGAAATTTTTTTATTCCTTCTTCTTCCTTCAGAATCTCCACAGCCAGATTTTGAAATTCTAAAAAAAAAATTCTAAGAAAAAAATAGGGAAAAATAAAAATACGTCAAATTTTCAAGTTCATCTGCATTACCACGAGAACAAAAGAATCTATGAAAAGAATAATGATTTAAACAAAAAAGTGTGTTACTACACCGAGAAAGATACGTAATTTTCATTGCCGTGAATTGAAAAAAAGTTGTCAATAACTTGTGATCTATCAAAAAATTAGAGAAACAATCATTGACACTGGCAGATCCACAATAGTCAAAATAGTTATACATGTACTCCTTAATGGAGTGAACCCATATACCAGTGAACCAAATACGATTGTTACCCGAATTAATTTCACCCAGAAAAAGAACAAAACAAATAAAGTATGTTTCACCCTGTTTGTCATGTTTTAGCAGTTTGAGGAATGTGACATTTTTATATCTTGAATGAAAGATTTGGAATAGCATTTCGTTTAGAGAGACAGATCTACCAATATACAGAAATGAAAATCACCTGACCACAGACTGATAGGATCTATCAAAAAAAAAGTTCAAAAATGTAAAATACGAGTCCTTACTTATTTTTCAAAAAAAAAATAGAAAAGGAAAAATTATATGTATGTATGGATACTGACAGATCTGTAATAGTCAAGACAGTTATTATACTCCTTGGAGGAATTTGCTGAAAAAGTGCCAAAGAAAAAATATGGAGGTGTTTGCACTTCTCTGAGATACTTGTATAAGCTGGCAAAGATGAAGGAAAGTGAGATTGAATCGAAAAGCTGTTTCAACATAGCTGAAATCAAAAACGTCTAGTGGACACCCAAGGACGCAAGAACAACCTTTGAATCAGATATTAAGTTAGTTCTTTGAAATCATGCGAGAAATAATATCTCTACTGATATAGTAGATACTGCCTACTTCAGAAATTGTTTGCTTTTGGTTGTTTTAGTTTTTGCTTTTCTCTAGATCCGGCTTTGACCTTAACCTTCCTGCTAGGTACTAAGTAGTTATTGAAAACTTAACTACCTCCTAATAAAATTTTAGTTCTCAAATACAATCTCCATCAGCTTGTGCTTTATTCGATAAGGAGATAATGTACCAGCCCGAATACATTTTCAAGGATAAACACAGCAACCTAGTGCACACTGAAGAATACAGCGGAGGGCATTTCGCTGCGTTCGAAGTTCCTGAAACGTTAGCTAAGGACGTTTTTATGGCTGTGGCTAGATTTGAGAAGAAATAAAAATATATAAACTGCGCAACAGTCAATGTGTCCACCTCAAAAATTTTACCCTTTTTGGAAATGGTATAATTTTCGAATGCCACCAGTGATTTCAATACGGTTTGCTTTGTTCGAAAGGCTGATCCTTCGTTCATCTGAAGAATTGACGTCGAACCAACCCAACCCTACTCAAATATGGGTTGGGGGCATATTTGAGTAGTACAGGGCTGTCCGGTCAGTATGACCACTTTTTGCGAAACCAATACAATACTCGCTTATGGATTCAGTTGGAGAGATGAATCAAGAAGCGAAATAAAGCTTATTTCATGTCACTTCCAATGATATATTCAACTCTAAAAAATAACATCGACCAAATGCGCATCGTGAGGTCTAATGCACCGTGACATTCTCGAGTGAAAATTCCACTCCCAAAAGCAGCACATTATCAGCACTATTTAGCCCAGTCATTATAGATCAAAAATCGCCTAAACCTTGAATAAAATAGTTACAGGCTAAATTTTTGGTTACGGGTCCTATGTATCAAGAGAAACAACATATCAAAATTCTCGGAAATTCTCGGTCCAGGAAATTTTTTTATGGGGCCCTAAGGGGTCCGATTCGTGTAAATCGACCGTTTTCCGTGAATAACTCGTAAACGGTGATCATCGACCAAAATGTCTTATGATCAAATTAAAGAGCATCACAATTTGAACAAAATGTTGCCACAGCCATTGCTGTGCAATGAACGGTTACCGAAATACAGCCTTCGCAAGTCGACTCTGAAAATTGCTCGAAGTTGTCAGCTGAATTCTGGCCGTCAAACTGCAGGTTCTCATTCAAGAGGCTATCCTGACATTGTCTGTGGACGGATATGGTTGCTTCAAACATTTCTTGAAAGGCAATTGCATCGGCCTCAATATGCTTTGACTGCTATGCCTTCACAATTTGTATCTTGGATGCTATCAGCTGTCAAGGTCGGTACTGGATCAACCGCGGAACCTTTAAAAAGCGCACTTTTTCAGTTCCTGTTATTGAGTCTGCTTTTCTTGCAGGTAGATGCTGTTAACGGAATGTGTAGAATAACTTGTGCCCAAAAGAACCCTGGTTACAGAGAATATGTCCTTCTTGTAGTTTTTGAAATATATGCATCCAACGAAAAAAAGTAAAAATTCGATTAGAATGCAGCCCCTTCTAGTTTAAAAGGAATTTGAACTTAAAATGACCCCTCCTCCCTCGAATTATAAAATAGTTCGTGTTACGATCACTATATTTCCATACCTTGTGCAAAATATTCAATATTTTTGTTGCAAATGCGACTTTTGAATAGAAACCTAATCGCAGCCGAAATCTTGAGAATTTGAACTTTTTTTCGTTGGACGCATATATCTTGAAAATTACAAGAAGCAGAAATTTTTTGTAACCGGGTTTCTTTTAAAAATACTTCATTCTACATATTCCGTTAATAGCGTTTACCTGCAGGAAAACCAGACTTGATAACAGGAACGGAAAAAGTGTCCTTTTTGAAGGTCCCGCGGTTGATCCAGTACCAACTTTGACCGCTGATAACGTCCAAGATACAAGTTGTGACGGCATTGCAGTCGAAGCATATTGAAGTTGGTTCAATTGTCTTTCAAGAAATGTTTAGCACAACCATATCCGTCTACGGACAATGACTGTATGGTCTCTCGAGTGAGAACCTGCAGTTTGACGGCCAGAATTCGGCAACTTCGAGCGATTTTCAGGGTCGACTTCCGAAGGCTGTATTTCAGTAACCGTTCATTGCACAGCAATGGCTGTGGCATCATTTTGTTCAAAATGTGATGCTCTTTAATTTGACCATGAGACATTTTGGTCGATAATCACCGTTTACGAGTTATTCACTAAAAACGGTCAATTTACACGAATCGGGCCCCTTAGGGCCCCATAAAACTTTTTCCTGGATCGAGAATTTCTGAGAATTTTGATATGTTGTTTCTCATGATACATAGGACTCGTAACCAAAAATTCAGCCAGTAACTAATTTATTCAAGGTCTGGGACCATAATGACTGGGCTAACTCGCTGGTATGATTTGGGGCCCCCTGTGACGTGGAGGGGGGTCACAGGCTAATTTTTTTCTTTATTCTAAGTTGAAACTATGATTATTGGTAAAAGTATTTGTAACTACCTGATAAAATCTACCTACCCGGTGGCCTGATAAAAAAAACATTCAAACATATTCTAGGAAATCAGCAGCTTAAAAGCGCAACTTTTAACTGCCTACTGTAACTATAATATTAATTGTCACAAACTGTATAAATTCTTACTGCTGAACTACATCTATCTATTGCGCTATAATATCACTGCCCTTTATTAAAGAAAAAATAACAGGAAGGGGCATCGGGGCTCATTTTGTTGTCGTGTAAATTTTTTGTATTTTTTTCCCCAATTACTTTAGGTCTGCGGGGGCCCCCAATTGACCAAAGTTTTGGGGGCCCTTCGCCAAAAATCTAGGCCAGGATCGCGGCCTAGCGGCCTTGGCCAGTCCGCCCCTGGTCTTGACAGCGTTATTTACCGTCGACATCGTCCTTCTGTAATAGTACCGCGCCGTAGCCCTGTTTGTTCGCATCTGTGTGAACTTTTTTTTTTGTCAAAATTGAATATCTTAAACACTGGTTTTTCACACAACTTCTTCTTCCGCAGTTCAAATAACGTTTTTTCTTCTCTCTCAAATTTTTGTTTGTTGTTTTTCTTCAGTAGGTCACTGAGTGGTCCGACAATTAGCCCAGGAAAGAAATGCAAAATTTTGATGAAACCCGGAATAAATTAAGGAAAATCTGAAAATTTGAGGATCCCTTCAGAATTTGATGGCGAACAACATACTAAACGTCCCCATCTGTCCAAGGCTTATTGGCATTTTTTCTGTGGAAGGTCGAAGGTACAAGAAGTTACCATTTTCAAAGTTGTTATTTTTTTGGTGACTTTTCCATTGGACTTCATATTTTCAAAGTTGAAGAGCCCAATGCAATAGTTACCAGAAAGTGTAATGCACCAGTGGCGTACCAGACGGCTGCGAAGTGGCCTTTGGTCAAAAATTGCACCTCGGCCCCTTCGCAGTCGTCTGGTACGCCACTGGTGCATTACACTTTCTGGAAACTTATTTCATTGGGTTCCTCGATCTTGAAGATATATAGTCCAATGAAAAAAATATGAAAAAAGGAACGATTTCAAAAATGGTAACTTCTTGTACCTTTGACCTCCAATAGAAAAAATGCCAAGCCTCGGACAGATGGGGACTTTTAGTATGTTGTTTCTCATCAAATTCTGAAGGAATCCTCAAATTTTCAGATTTTCCTCAATTTATCCCGGGTTAAAACCTGTTTTGTCTGAGCTGAATGACAATAATAAAATAATTCGGCACGAATTTTCGGAAGTATCCCGTTAAGTACCAAGAAACGCTGAAGTTGTTAGTTGTTTCACTGCTTGGGAAACTTCATCACAGCGGCCATCTTCTTCAGTGAAGGTTTCACGGTGCTATTTTCTATTTCATGCTCCAGGTATTCAACTTCGTTCTTCATGAATTGATATTTTTTCCACTCTATCTTCAGCCCATACCCTTCAGCTATTTTCAATACAATCTTCAGATTTTCTAACGTTTGTTCTTCGGCAGCAGGGATTATTGAATCGTCCACGTGAATTAACAGCAGTCCTTGCTGAATTAAGTTCTTGAACACATCGTTGATAAATCGTTGGTACACAGCCGGCGAATTACATAAACCTATTTTGTCTTAGGTGGCAACTTGAATGATCTCGCTTAAAATACAGGGTACTTTTCTAGTAATGTCACTATTTCAGTAGCTTCTGGCCAACAAAGTGCGCAACTTTTCGACAGGGGCATGGCAGCATCTTGGAGTTCACAGTGTCAAGTTTTGTTTGACACCACAACCATGGTGTCATCAACTTCCCGTACACGGTGCCACAAAGCCTTAGGTTGCAAATTTTTTGTTTCTTCGTTTTGAAATTCAAAGTTCTCTGCAATTCCTGCATCAGTTCACTTGAAGTTATAACAAATTGAAACCTGAAGTTCGAATTTTGATACGGTAAAAGTTGTCTTTGTGCAGCTTCAGAGCGGTGGCCGTCATTTTCCAAAAAATTCTTTAATCAGAAATGCAGTGCCTGGCGGATGTCACAGAATCTCGGGACGTAACATCAGTGCAGACATTTTCAACTTTCTCCTTGAGATAACGAATGTCCCTGATTATGTATGTGAATACCTGGTCTTTGGAAATGCCTACAAAGAAAAAATAAAGCGGCTTTTTAAGACTGCTTTCTTCTATGACCAAGCACAACTTTTTCTTCTGGCGCACCGTGCAGACAAAGTTGACGACTGACAACTGGTGGTTGTAGTGTCAAACAAAACTTCAAACTGTAACTTACAAGATGCTGCCACGCCCCTGTTGATAAGTTGCTAACTTTGCCTACCAGAAGTAATTCAAATTGTGACATTACTGAAAAAACACCCTGTAGAATCGGTTTTCCCAAAAGCAACGTCGGATCCAAAGGCTTTTCTTTTCATATGCTATCACATGGACTGTATAGTTTCAAACTTCACGCCATCAGTGTTCAGTTCGGTTATTTGAACTGTACATCAATTAAATGAAGGGAAAAATCTCTGCAAAAATTGACAGAAATGATTTAGAGATTACACCAAGGTTAAGAGAGAATAGTTACGAGCGGCGATTCTCGCGTGCATTCTGGAGCACACGCGGTCTTTCTAGACTGTTCGCATTAGATCGCAGTGTATAAGTATGCGAAGCTCTGGGGATCACAGAACATTACACGATGGCTTGGAGATTGAAATAACACGGGAGACTTCAACGGCCGAGTAGGAAAGATCAGCCGAATTGGCGGAGGTGCTGCCGTTCCGGAGCACGGGTAATGCACGCGAAAGGTGTAGGATTTTTCGGGAGTCGCCGCGAAACCGTATGCCGGGTCATTGTGGAATTTGCTGAAGGACCGGTGGTAGATTCCAGAACAATAGTCGGAGCCATATAAATCATCGATCCTCGGCTTACGGACTAGTATTCAATTGAGAGGGGTAAGAGCGAGTAGTATCGGCGATACTACTCGCTCTACTCGATTTGTTGAGGATCAGATTGGTCTTGATAAACATCAATATGGGTTCATTATGAACAGCAACACTCAGAGTGCGGTCTAAGATTTTCTTGTTTGTGTTTGTGAAAACTTAGATAAGAGGAAATATGTCGTTGCGGTATTTGTAGATCTCAGTAATAGGCCATCCGCAATGATGTTAATGTTAACGTAATGTTATCGGCAATGGTAATGTTAGCATTCAAAGCAACGAGTTTCAATGGTAATGATTACCATTGCCACTAACATGATTGTGAAAGTCACCATTTGAAACTCATTGCTTTGAAATGCTAACATTACCATTGCGGATAACATTACGCTAACATCAACATCATTGTGGATGGCCTATAAGGCTTTCGATGTTGTTGACCATGACCTCCTATTTAAAAAAATGTACGATATGGGTGTCAGGGGGAAAATGTGGAACCTACTAAAGTCCTTCCTAACTGACAGAAAACAATTCGTATTTATAAATAATGTATATAGTGATAATGTAAGGACTATATCTGGGGTACCTCAAGTATCAGTACTGGGGCCCTTGTTGTATATTTTATATGTTCTTAGTCTCAGACTCGCTGGACTCAAAGCAAGGTATTTCACTTTTGCAGACGACACAGCCCTTGTGTACACTGGTGAGAATTTAGATTTGTTGGAGCAAGAAATAAATGATGATCTGCTACGGTAAGTACCGTCAGGAGCAAAATACTGCATACATCAAAATCAAAAACGAATGCATTGAAGGAAGTAGATAACTATAAGTATCTTGGAATATTGATCGATAATAATAGATTGATATGGGATAAGCATTACGAAATGTTGTGTAAAAGAACAATAAAAATGGTAGGAGCTCTGTATAGAACAGAAGGAGTTTTCAATTGTAAAACAAACAAGTGAGTATGCCTTCTCTCAGTAGTCTCAAGGCATACTCACTTGTTTGTTTTACAATTGAAAACTTCTTCTGTTCTATACAGAGCTCCTACCATTTTTATTGTTCTTTTACACAACATTTCGTAATGCTTATCCCATATCAATCTATTATATTATCGATCATTATTCCAAGATACTTATAGATACTTATAGTTCCACAAGCCGTGTAGATTGGCTTGTGGTCACAACGCGTTTCTTAAAGACAAAGGCCCGTATTCATATCCCACTTTTAAGCTAAAAGCGCTTTTAGTGCGATGCGCATTTAGGGGCATTTCTCATATTTTAGTGTTCAAAAATACAAATTAACTCGCAAATTAATTGCAATTGAGTACATACAATCGCTCCCAATCGCAATAATGTATTTTTGAACACTGAAATATGAGAAATGCCCCTAAATGCGCATCGCTCTAATAGCGCTTTTAGCTTAAAAGCGAGGTATGAATACGGCCCAAACAAACCTACTGGCTTGTATTGGCGAGTTTCAAGATCGAATACGCCATCTGACGGCCAACGTGTAAACGACGTTTGTGCACGGATCAACCGCAGATTTGTGTGGGCTCTTATGAGCGTTGCGGTGTTTGGTGACTTTAATTGATTCCATCTGACTTAACGCGGCGTTGATTTTTTCCAACAAAGTACGTGAGCCACGCACGTTTCATTATCTTGAATATACTAGGTGTCGTCGGTTGCAAAAGCATTGCATTTTTAAATAAGAGTGGCACGTGTACGACGACTGGCAAGCAAAAGTGGCATCAGAATGGAAGGTGGTAAGATTTGTGATTTTGTCATAGTGACAAAAAGTGGCGGAGAATTTGTTGCGTTCCCGAGTGTGAGTCGCGCTGTGGAAACCGGAAAAAGGAAGAGTTACATTTTCACCGTTTCCCGTCGAAAGCGAAAGACGCAAGTTGGGTAGTCAAGATGACAAACAAACTCGGCACTGTGGAAAATATGACTACGAGAAAAGCCTGGGAAGTGTCGCTGAAAATAGGAACTTTGAATTGCTGCATCGAAAAGGCACAGCTGCTATATGTTTGCATGTCCCGGAGTGGCCTGCTTTGCAAGTGCATTTAAACGTTCCAATTTCACAGGAACTCTCCCGAGAACTACTACTACTATTTCTTTTAATTACAATCTCAGTTGCCTTGTGAGGAGATTCATAGAATGCGCTTGTTTGTAAACACAATCTAAATATGTCTATGTTTGAACTGAAGCTTGATTCGGTTCGCTATTTCGACCACACAACACAAGAAATTGTGACTTCAGAATTTCCTATCCGTTGAGGCTTGAGGCCATCCAGTGATTGAAAACCTTCATAACACTCAATTCGCTTCTGCCATTTTCGAGTTCCACCGCAATAGGTACTAATTAACCACGTTTCAAGTCTGGAGGACATTAAAAACCGCTTACTACTGATAAGATTTTTGAACGCGCGGGCAACAATCCGTGCCCTATCCGACATGTTTGTTTACATGCGAAGCGCATCAGCAGCGCCACCATCGGTAATGTTACTCGCCAATTGGCGAGTTTCAAGCCCGAATACGCCACCTGACGGTCAACATGTGAACACCGTTTGTGCACGGAACAACAGCAGATCTGTGTGAGTTCTTATGAGGGTTGCAGTGTTTGGTGGCTTTTATGCTGGCCTTACATTGAGCAGCAAGTGCTGCAGCTTTCTTTGCAGCAGAGTTCTGATTGGAACTGACGCCTGTTATTGCTGTCAGTGACCAACATTTGACCAATGAGAGCTCGGCAGCAAAAAAAGCTGCAGCATTTGATGCTCAATGTAAGGCCACCATAACTGACTCCATCTGACTTTGCGCGGTTTTAATTTTTCACAGAAAAGTACGTGAGCCACGCACGTTGCATTATCTTGAATGTATTAGGTATCATCGGTTGCAAAAGCATTTCACTTTTGAATAAGAGTGGCACGTGTACAGTTACGAGGTCATTATAGTGGGGACACTAGGTGAATGAACCTTGCAAATGGTGATGAAAGCATGAAATTCGGTACACCTACTAAGAATGAGCTCCTCTTTCAGATAAGAGGTAGAGCCACGCCGAATTTTCACCGGAAGGGGGCTTAGGGGGCTCCTGAAAGTTCAAAGTGCTACACTCCCACTAAACCGCTTTCAGTTCGTTTTAATAATTAAAAAGGGAACTTATGAATATATCGTAAACATTGACGGTGTTTATCGCCTTGCCCCGGGAATTTTTCATTACGAAAAAAAATAAGTTCCGCTGATCACAAAAATTGGTTTTATTTTATTTACACCTACAAAGAAATTATAAGAAGATGTGCAACACGTTGATTCCCACAAATTCGTATCCTCTGAATTCGTTTGTGGAGTCAAAAATTTTGATGGGGTATCTTCTTGAAGAGGGGCATTCCAAAGAGTAAGCTATGTTCAACACTAAGTTCAAACAGGATTTTTTTAATGTTCTGGATCGAAAATGACTGACTGACTTCCTCCCAGCAAAACATACCCTGAACCATTCTTTGGAAGTACCGCGTGCGATTGAACGTTCAGTGGGTCCTGGAACACCATCAGAATTTTTCTTCTGTGATGCTGCGCTCCACTCTCGACCGGGGCAATTAGGTTCCTACATAGCATGCGCGGAGTGTATACACGATGCAGGGTATTTTCTCGGTTAAGTCAAATTCTCCATGTGACGTCACGCAGCTCCGTCTTGAACAGCTGATTCGGGGCAACGTCAGTCAGATCTGCATTATTTGTCCCGGGGCACGTGGGCTACGTCAGTCATGTGCGTCAGTCAGATCGGTAGTATGTCAATCTGTCAGTCGGTGTCGGTGTGTAAAAGTCAAAGTTTTGACAAACTGGCACGTATAGTTGGCATCATGTTTGACGTCGCCCCGAATCAGCCGTTCAACACGTGCGTGTGACGTCATGCGGAAATGGTCTATTGAAATCACGTGTATACACTCCGCGCATTCTATGTAGGAACCTAATTGTCCCGGTCGAGAGTGGAGCGCAGCATCACAGAAGAAAAATTCTGATGGTGTTCCAAGACCCACTGAACGTTCAATCGGACGCGGTACTTCCGAAGAATGGTTCAGGGTATGTTTTGCTGGGAGGAATTCAGTAATTTCGATTCAGAACATTGAAAAAATCCTGTTTGAACTTGGTGTTGAAAATAGCTTACTCTTTGGAATGCCCATCTTCAAGAAGATACCCCATCAAAATTTTGACTCCACAAACGAATTCAGAGGATACGAATTTGTGGGAATCAACGTGTTGCACATCTTCATAATAATTCTTTGTAGGTGAAAATAAAATAGTTAAAACCAATTTCTGTGATCTGCCAAAGAACTTATTTTTTTTCACAATGAAAAATTCCCGGGACAAGGCTATAAACGCCGTCAATGTTTACGACATATTCATAAGTTTCCTTTTCAATTATTAAAACGAACTGATAAGCGGTTTAGTGGAAGTCCTAGCACCTTGAACTTTCAGGAGCCCCCCGAGCCCCCTTCCGGTGAAAATTCGGCGTGGCTCCACCTCCTATCTGAAAGAGGAGCTCATGGAGAGTGTATACCGAATTTCATACTTTCATCACCATTTGCAAGGTTCATCCCGATTTTGGATCTTAGGACCCGCACTGTTGATGGAAACACTGTGACACTGACAATGTTCTTCTTTTTCATTTTGAGCTGATATTATTTGATTTTTCTACCCGATCTTTACAACAGCACAAAAAAAGTTCTCTTCTATGGCTAGCCAAGTTATTATGAGGAGATTAGATCACAATCGGCCAGAATATGAAAAATACCTGGGAAAATATGAATTACAAGTAATGTCAAGTGTTTCCTATTATTATATAGTATTGCAACTGTACGACTGGGAAGAAGAGGCATCAGCATCATGGAAAGTGGCAAGATAGATCATAACAAAAAGTTGCGGAGAAATTGAAATTGTCTTTCGAAAGCTAAAAACTAACTGATGAGAAAGTGTCGCTGAAAATGGAAAGTTTATATTGCATATACCCGTGAAGCTTCAGAAGCCACTCCGCAGCTATTCTCTGCTTTCGACCACACAAACACGATGAGAAACTGTGACCTAAGAATGTCTTCTCTCTTCTCTCCCATCACAATCACAATACACCGAGAATCCGTTAAGACCATCAAGTGAATAAATACCTCCACAACACTCAATTGAGCTTCTGCCATTTTCAAGTTCTACCACAACAGATCTCTACCACGTATCACGTCTGGAGAACACTTAATACCGCTTTAATATACCGATTTAATTTTTGAAGACGCGGGCACAAGCGGTGCACTACCCGCCATGTTTGTTTACATTCAGCAGTTCTCAGCAGCGCCACCATTGGTGATGTTACTCGCCAATGGTGTTAGACAGTTTTTACTAGTTTTTAGATGCAACTTGTAAACTTTCCGTAGGGTTTTGAGAACTTTCTGTTATTTCAACTACCACCTGTATATGGTAGAGCCCATATGGTGTCATTTATTGTTCGGCCTACCTACATGTACCACTAGGTACTCACTACAGTATTTCGGAACGACCTGCAAGAATTTTTGCAGACCTATGTCACTAAATGCCACTAAAATCAACTCTTTGAAGATCTGCATGGAGAACCACAATTATGACATTTGAATGCTTCAAAGAAGGTCACAGAGCAGCCAAAGATGGGCCAACCTGCAAGCATGTGGCAACATCGTCGCTGACAGCAACCAGCAACCGTTGTAGGACCTAGAGGCCTGAATCACCTCGATTGTGGCCTGAAGACGCTTCAAGAAAATGACAGAGCAGACGAAGATAACAGACCTGGGCCGCGATTCTGTACTTTCCTACCGACACTTGTCGGTGTCGGTAGCTAGGCAGGAGCGAATTTGATTGGTTCTCACCCTAGTTACCGATCCGATAGTTGTCGGTAGGCAAGTACAGAATCGCGCTCCTGATGGGGCCCATTTCATGAAACTACTTTGCAACTTTTCACTTTGAACTTTGCAAAAACTTGAGGAGTTGCAAAGTAGTTTTATGAAATAAGCCCTTGATGCCCTCATAATATCTGACATGCACGGGGACAGGAACTGACCTGCAAAACTGGCGGATCTGCAAATTAGATCCTCTTCCTCCGCCGAGAGAGCAGCATGATTCCGCCGCATGAGAATCGCCTCACAACACAACTAGATAAACTCACAACCAGGAAACCAGGCAACCAGGCCAGGCTCATAGCCACAACCACTTGCCATCCACAGAGTTGCCATCAACTCTATGCATCAACCCAAGAGTCAAGAGTCCCAAGACCCCCAATACCTCCGCCACTGATGAGACAGTACAAGCCTAGTGGTTTTCGTAGCGTTGTTGTGGTACGATACCTGTTTCTTGTGGCATTTTTGACAGTTACAGTTGCAAAGCTTCAAAACGTCAAAAGTAAAATTTTACAAAGTTATTTCTCGGATTTTCGTCAATTTTCGACCTGATTTCGTTAATTTTAAACAATGGCTAGTGTGGACGAGTTAGCTAGCGCCTTGGAAGCCACCCGAGTCAGTCCAAGCGGTGTTAGTTTCGCTGGGAAAGTGTTGAAACCCAACACAGAGGAAGATGGTTAGGTTATGATTGGATACCTTTGAGGCATGTGTTTTTCACGCCATTCTTTGCATTTGTAGCCAAACCAATATGTGACGAAATCGATAAGTGTACGGATTTGAACTTCTTGAATCTAGAAGGAAATTCGATTGGAGTTGAAGCCGCCAAGGCCATAGCCAGAGCTTTAGAGAAACATTCCGAATTCAAGCGGGCATTATGGAAGGACATGTTCACTGGACGGATGAAAGAAGAAATTCCAAAAGCTTTGGTAGAAACTGCTCATCAAAGGGCTACATCCCTAAATTATTATTATTATTACTATTATTTACAGGAACATCTGGGAAATGGCTTAGTGGCAGCTGGTGCCCGTCTAGTAGAATTAGATTTAAGTGACAATGCTTTTGGACCTATTGGCATGCAAGGACTCGCCGCGTTTTTGAGGAGCTCTTCATGTTATGCTCTTGAAGAATTGAGATTGAACAATAATGGTCTCGGGATCAATGGTGGAAAGTTATTGGCCTCAGCTCTGACTGATTGTTATAACGCTAGTAAAGCAGAAGGAAAACCTTTACAGCTCAAAGTTTTTATAGCTGGTAGAAACAGGTTGGAAAACGAAGGAGCCACAGCTTTAGCCAGAGTATTTGAGGTATTTTTGTTTTATTTATTTCAACAGAAGTGGTAACTATTTACTATAATTGTAGTTGATTGGTTCACTTGAAGAAATAGCAATGCCTCAGAATGGAATTTATCATGTTGGCATTTCGGCGCTTGCAAAAGCGTTTACTTACAACAAAAACTTGAGAATTATCAACTTGAATGATAACACAATAACAGCAAAAGGAGCTGAAGCCTTGGGCAAGGCTTTGCCAGAGCTGAGGGAGGTGAGGGAACTGAACTTTGGTGACTGCTTGCTGAAAACTGCTGGCGCCTTGGCCCTTGCCAGAGCTATGAGCGAAAGTCATTTCCATTTGGAACAGGTGAATTTTGGCCACAATGAAATTAAAACTGATGGTGGTTTGATGCTTGTGAAAGCCTTATGTAATAAGAGCAAACTGAAAAATATCAACTTAAATGGAAATATGTTTGGAGAAGAAGGAATTGCCATACTTGAGGAAGAGCTGAAGCATTTTGGTATGTTTTCTGAAAAATAATCATTGTAAATGGCTATAGAGGCATCCTTGACACTTTTTATTTCAAACATTTGGAGGAAGAATATCGGGTATTAGGGGCATTGTACATAATTATTTGCCATCTGAAGTAAGATGAAAGTAATCTAATTTAAGTTGGTAGTGATATCTTGCTCATTCCCTTGAGTTTTCTCGCCCTTTCTCTAACTTAGGTTTTTTGTTTGTTTATTTAACGTCAGCGTAACCAGAGCCTAACACCGACGCCGTTGAATGCTTCTCTCCAGTATGCCAGAAATTTTACCAAATCCCTTAGGGGGCTTAAATGACCATCATCATCACATAAGTCCATCCACATAAGACCATCATTTACATAAGTCACTTTTACTTTTCCGACTCGTCCTCTCACTCGGAAGGGAAAGTCAAGTTATGATGAAGGAAAACCGTTCCGACACGATAGCTGCCGAACCGTTAACCCAATCGACTTTAAATTTGGTATTCGCAATTTCAAAAATCTAGACGACCCCTGGCGGCTGAAATGGCGAACCTAGTTTGTAAGTTTTTACGTCATTTCTGTTCTGTCACTTCTGTCAAATAGCCATCGACGATCGCGCGAATTGACAAAATACTTGTATCGGTGATCGAGTTATTCAAGAAAATGAATTTTTGTTGAATAGCGATCAATAATTAATTAACCCAAATACCACAAATACAACCGTTATACAACGCATGATGACAGGTGACAGAAAAACTTACAATCCTCCATCTTGTTTACAGCGCCCCCATCGGTAGTTAAAATCGCGAATACAGACAAGGTCTTGCTTTGCTGTCAAATGAGCTGATTAGTTTTTGGCTGTCATCTGTCAAACTGAAGTGTCACTATCAAAAAGTGACAGAAGGTTTATCTTACGAAACTTGACTTGCAATAGGGTGATTGCATGTAAAGGGAGTTTATGGCAAAATGTCAATAGTTTCACTATCATCTGTGAAGTTTCATATATGTCGGGAGTCAACGTCAACCGGACTAACCTCACTAAATACTGTCATTTTTACGTGTTTTGTTCACATACTGTTTTGTTCGGCGTTTACGAGGTCGAGATTGTGATTTCTAATCATTCTAACAATGCACCTTACACCTGTTATGTGTTATGTGCCCCAATGCAATTCCCTAACAAACGTCAAAACATAACTCGATCCTTGCGCTGCCTATACAATCACCCTGTACAAAAATATAGGTCGCGGGAACAAAAATGGAGTCCTGAAGATGGGTATATGGTATAATGTTATTATCACTAGTACCATATGATCAAAAACTTTTACACTTGCGGTAGGCTGTGGCCTGGCCAAAATCAGCCTCGTTTGCCTGCCAATGACCAGGCCACAGCCTACCGCAAGTAGAAAAGTTTTTATTGAACAATTGTCGCTTTATCAGAAAAATTAATGTGCTAAACTCAAGATTTGACTGAGTAATGTCAAAAACAAGCGAATCTCTACAGCGGTACTTTGGCACCCCATCAGGCGCAAGCGCGGGCAAGAAGCTGGCAAGAGGCGCTTTTGTTGTGCCGGTAGGAGCTGCTCGGGGTAGATCACTAGACAAAGAAGTAGATCTAGCTGGGCCGTGATTGGCGTATGTATCTACTTTCTCTATCTAGTTATCTACCCGGAGCAGCTCCTAGCGCAAAACGAAAGCGGCTAAGAAACGCGGAATTGCGCGATGTTGCCACGTCAGGCATACTTGCAACGTTGCCATAGCGGGTGCCAAGGTGACGGTTATGTTCCCGCGACCTATATTATGTCGTTTGAATTTGAAAGCTCTAAAAAAGTTGTATTCAGAACAGTTTGAAGTATCTCTCCAACTGTCACTTGTCAATAATTTAAAAATGTCAAAAGTTTGAAAGTTTGCTATTCAATTTTTCAGAATCTATCCGATAGATTGGAACCAAATTTGACTAGAAGCAACATAACATAATAACCAAACTAAGACTGCAGTTCAAGTCTTCCACCATTTTCTAGTCGGGCGTTACGAATTTTTAAATTTTTCCTGACCGTTACCACCAGAGACGGTCACTTACCCGGGTTTAGACCAGAACGACCCGCGTTTGATGCACGACTTCAGTCAGACGCTCTTTCTTGCTTGGGGATCGACTTTTTACGAAAAATTTCAATTGATATCAAAAGTAGATTGCATTGGGCGTCGTATAGGCCTGTTTTCAAATGCGACGCGGTTCCGGTTTTCCAGCGGTGATTTTTTTTTTCAAAATGGACCTTACACATTCCGTAATTTCAAAAAAACTGCAGAGCAAACTTCGACATGCGGTAAGCTTCACGAAATATTCATTTTAGGTGCAGACTTGCTGCGAGTCATAATTTGAGAAAGGATTAAATTAATTTTTAAGAAGAAAATTTTCTAAATCGAAGCAACGGTTTTGATTTTTCCACTCTGGAAAAACTGCAAATTTTCAACTTTTTATCCCGTGAACAGATTTTCACCATTTTTTTTTTAAACAAGAGGTAACTTGTTTTAAACATTTTCTTACAATTTCTCTTCCCAATTTTCCGACAGTTGTCCAGTTGAAAATTTAAAACCTGCTTATCGCCGAGGGTGGGCTCAAATGATGGAGCTCAAAAGGAAGCCCTTAATTGACGATTTTTACAATGGAATGGTTTGGAGAAAGCTTTGAGTCTTCCCGGGAAATTCAAAAAAACTTTTTGAAAAAAAAAGTTTTCTGCAAATTTTGCTCGAATCTATCTATCTGTTAAACTTCAAGTGCCCTCCCGAAGGAACGACTGAAACAAACATTTCCGTAGGTTCCTGGATACTAGTCGGGAAAGTTTTGTGTCGCCCACAACAGATTTTTTCATCCTTCAATCTTGAGTGATGATTCATTTAACTGGGTCTCAGGTTTCCATCAATACATCTTTCACTGGACTTTCAGAAAATAGGTTGTGGTCAGAAAATATGTTGTCGCCATCACGTCCCTCCACATTTAAGAGCCCAGGATCAACAACAACAAAAAAAAACATGACAAGCTTATGTTATTAATGACAGCCTAAACAGTAGCACAAAGTGCTCTGTTTTCAGTTACACAATGGAATATTAATATACGAGTTTCATAACACATAGTATTATGTAACAATACGTCTTAATAAACAAGTTTTTTTTATTCGTTTATTTAACGTCGGTCTATTTCCGCAACGAGGCCTAACACCGACGCCGGTGAATGCTTTCCTCCACTACACCAGAAATTTTGCCGAACTCCTGTGTGTTCCAACAGAGGGTAGGGATTTTTAACGACCACCAACATCGCATGGGGTCGGCACCATCGTTCTTATTTTACGTGCTATGCGACACACATTGCATTTAGCAAGCATTCTAACTAAACCAAGAAGCTTGTTTTCAAGGCGAAAATCCGTCCTCGGCGGAGATCGAACCCGCGACCTCTGGAGTGGTAGTCGAACGCGCTAACTACCACACCACAAGCTCCTCTTATTAAACAAATGTATATAACGAGTGATCGAATAAATTTCTCCTCAAGTCGCCTTTGATTCCTGAAAATCTGGCGAAAAAACATGGCTAGCGAAGAGATCAAGGCCTTGGAGAAATTTATTTGGTCACTCCGTACTATTTTATCTACTCCACTCTAATAATCGCCCAGAAATTCTAAATTCTAGCTGTAAAAATAGGGACGTTTGATAGCAGGTGACACCTCGGCACTAACGTTCGCCTACCTTCTATCGACAATGAATTGTTCCTATTGGTTGAAAAACAGTTTAATATAATTCTCCATTAGAGCAATGTTTTCGTTGTAATAATGAATCCATTAGTAACGCAAAGTAGGTAAAGTAGCATTTTGTGACACTGATTTTTTTTCAAAAAAAGTGTTTCATTTGAATAAGAAAGTAATAACAATAATAATATAGGACTTAATTCTCGGCGAGTCGTTCTTCCACATGACCGTTTAGGTTTCCTCAACCGTAAAGCTGAGGTAAAATCTGGCTAAATCAACAGTGACAGAATTTCAATAGGTAATAATTACGTCAAGACTTTTCATTTTGTAATTCGATATTCTTCCTTCAATTGTCCTTAAACTGTATAGGTATGTATTTCTCAATAATCAGTGGAATTATTCTTAGGAAAATTGAACACTTTGGAATCTTTGAGTGAAGATGAATTTGATAGTGAAGACGAAGGATCGGATGATGTCAGTGGTACAGAAGATGAAGATGATGGTGGAGTGGACGAAGAGCAGATTATTGAAGTGAAGTCTGTTACGGATTTTCTGACGTCTCCCACTCCAGAAAATTTTATGGCGCTCGGAGATTCGCGGATCGACCTCATTTTGAATGTTGCGAAGGTTGGTACATATTTAGAAAAACTAGCATGGCAGTGGGATTTAGTAAACAAATGCTTTTTGAGCCAGATTGAATAAAATGTTGAGAACACTTTGAAACTTTCTGGAATAGATTTATTCTCATACCTCCACCTGACCTGACTGAATAAATAGTATTAAGCATACAACTCGGTAGGTATCAAGGGATTGAAATAGAGCTTTATTTGTGAAGGAGAAAGAGTTTCTGTGTCCCTTAGGGGCTAATACACTTAGATATAAAGAAGTGTAGTCGATCTGTAGAGTATCTACGATTCTTTTTACATGACTTTCGTTTTTTTAGGGGAGAGACGGAATTTCTTTGGACGTATTCATTCCGATCCTGATGAAAGTTTCGTCGCTTAGCACAAACAACAAGGAAAACATAGCGAAGAGTTCTCTGCAGTGTTCAGAGAAGCTATACGAGGAATTATTTGTGTGGTCTGAAAAGTGCGATAGCAGCTCATTGGTTTTGAACACAATACTTGTAAATGTTGGACTGATAAAGGTAACTTTTTTTATTGATCTTAGTAGCGCATATCTAGATATATTAACAACCTCTTGAGCACCTCTTTATTTCCATGTTAGTTCTAATATGTCACGAACTAATCTTTTGTGTCTCACCTCATGAGGCTAAATAAATGTCATTCATAGAGGTAGTTATCTTCAAAATTGATACCCTTTTTTTTTCAACATTCATCTTGTACTTTTTGAATAAGCATTTACATAAACTGCCATGGACTCTGAGGCAGCGAATTTTGAGATACCTGTACATGTAGTTTCAAGCTTGACTAGCAGCCAAAGTTCCGCCAGTACTGAATACAAAAAAAAAACTGTTGCACAAAATAGCCGTTGTATACGCGAAATGGACAATAGTTATTTAAGGGTGACGATTCACAGTGAAGGAGAGACCGTGACATACCATGGGTGAAGAAGAGAGAGAGATAGAATTTTTATTTTGCGGTTTTGGCTCTGCCAATGCTCCAAATGCAAAAAGGAAAATACAGGTATTTCTAAAATTGAACTGGCCAGTTCAATAGCTATTTTTTATTTATTTTTTCCAAAAAATGTGGAAATTTTTTCGGAAAATTTTTAGCAACAAAAACAAAAATAGCTATTCAACTAGACAATCCAATTTCAGATCCCCGTTTTCTTTACAATTTTCTCTCGAAGCACTGATAACAATGAAACCGTAAGAAGAAAAACAACATTTTGGGGCGTCACCCTTAAGCCACAAAGAATGAGTGTAGGCAAAACATGTGAGGTTGAATGCCGAGGCGGGTGGCCGAGCGATGTGAGCGTCTCCCTACCATTTTAAATACCTGCCTTCATGGTATTATTGCATATTTTTATGTTTATTGCTTACCAGCTCAGCATACCTAGTGACAATAAGGTAATGTACAGGTTTTCCAGGGTGAAGATAAACACTTCAAACCAAAGTGGAACCTGGAAAGCTGCAAATTTGCCCTCCAAAACGTGCTGGAAAAACCCTTTGTGGATCAAACCTCAAGAGACACCGCCAAGCTGTTCTTGCAGAAGGCAACAAACGGAAATAGATAAATTGAAATACATTGACTTTACATAAAACAAATAAAACTGTTTTTTCTTTAAATAATCTTATAAGCATAGTTCTAAGTTTTAATGTCAAATTGTTCACAAGTGGGTCAAAAGAAAGCATCAAGGATTTACATGTTATTTATTAAACCTTATAAAACTAAAAAAGTACATTAATTTTTCTTTACATTATATCAACAATAAACAGCCTTGAATTCTTTTTGGAATAAACTCAATATTAATCTGACGGATCAACGTCAGGGTTCTACATAAAAACTTTAATCGATTGATCAATGTTGTTCCTGCAAACCGGGCAAGTTCCAGTGTAGAGCATGAGACGGGCAGTGCACTCGCTGCAGGTACACAAATGGCGACATGGTAAGATCAGGATGCATCTGGAGCGTTCCTGGCAGATTATGCAGTACCTGTCGTCTGCCACTGCCTTGGCTTGAGGTCTGCTGGTAACGGCATTTTGTCGGATTTGTGGTCGGCTTTGAAATCGTATCAACACTCGCCTTTTCAAGTAGTTGTATTTTCGTCTAAGTTTCACCCCAAACCTCCAGATTCCACGCTGGAAGTACTCATACAAAACCATATGAAACTGGATCAGAATGTATCCGAGGCACACAGCAGTCATAAGCCCAATAAATGATTCCAATGGAACATCAGTTACAAAATTGCAAAGTTCATCAATTGCACAATGTGCTTCACGTAACTTCTGGTGGGTGTATTGTGAAGCGCTCTGTACGAAGTCGACGAGCAATACAGCCGAGTTGTATATCATATTTGGTAAAAAAGTGATCACGAACCATGTTCCTTGTCCAAAAAGCACTATTATTTTTTTGATCAGGACGAATGCCGCCCCTATGCCAGCTATAGTTGAGTACACAGTTCGGACTACAGCGTTCAAACAAGAACCGAAGAAGTTATTGATGGTGCCAATGTATTTAATTGTTTCCTGCAGGAGGCTCTCGAAGCTTTCATAGAGGGAATTCAATAATTCTATCGAGCCGTACAGTTTCCCAGCCAAGTCGTGGAGGAACAAAGCGAAATCTTCGGATATTACGTTCAGCAAAAGCAGTAGGTTTGTGATGGCTCCGACTATGTAGGACAAGACCAGAAGCGTGGAATTGGCTATGAACTGTCCCATTTTCCAGCTGATGAAGAATCCAAATGATATGGCACTTTTGAGCGTGCAAACTATTGTTGACAACATCTTGGCACGGTTTTGTTACATTGTACCATTTGCATTTGTCCTCACAGTCCTCACAACGCAACGTTTTCGGTTTCAATTTCGGTTTTTCGTGTTTACATGTCAAAAGTTGAGGTTATGGCACGGAATTTCAAAATTTGACAGTTTGGTGTGTTTGGAACCAAGCGACCTGGGGGAGAATTAAAACTTCCCTAGTCCCTATTTCCCAAACTCTGAGACATGAGCGTAACAAACGGAAGGGTTTTCTGTCTGTAGTTTTCGATTCCTGCTTTTGCATTCACTTTCACAATAATAATTATTTGTTTGTACTTGAAATCGAAAAGCATTAAAAATAGTTTTGTTCCTATTCCGAATTTGGTACAATACAATAAGCGGTGAAACGTTAGAATGTTAGAAATCGATATTTTTGCGGAATGAGAGGGGTGACATATTAAAGATAACAAATAATAACGGGCTGTTGTATTGTTGGCTGTCGTTCGATAATAGTATCTACAGTGTTACCAAGGGCGAACGAGGCGCGACCAGGCGGAAGGGCGGAGCCTTCGGGCTTTGGCGGAAGCGCACTGTTGATGGCGGTGGTGAGACCCGAGGCCTCGCTTGCGAACGATTTCCGCTCGGCGGTTGGTTCGGAAAGGTGGCCCCGAGAGGGGCCGATGCTTTGGCCCTGAAAAGGGCCAATGGTTTCTTCTAGATGGTCGTGGATGGGGAACATCAGGGCGAAGGCCGTCTGCGGACGTGCGGTGCGTGGTCGATGCGGCGATGTGTGTCGGCTCAGGACTGTTGAACGAACGACTGGGGAGGATCAGGTAAACGTCGGCTTATACAGGGTGGTGAAAATTTCGATGCTCACCATTGGTATCTTGGAAACGGTAAGAGATACGAGGTCGGTTAAATTGGGAAAAAGTTGCGCATTTTTGTGGCGATTAAGAATCTGGAAAGAAACTCTGAATATTTTAATTGGTTCCCGATTTATCACAAAAAAACTAAAAATTCTGATTTCAGAAATTATTCTTTATCTTTCTAACCATTCAAGCTATTTCAATCAAACTTGGTAGTTTTATGTTTTTGATCACTCCGAGTCGAATAACGTTGACAGAAATTTTCCAGGCCTTCTAGATTTCAAATTACAGTAGCGGACAAAATTAGAGCGACGTTTAAAATTTTTTGTCAAGTTGGGACTCAAGTGATAAATTCCAGATATCAATTATTGACTAGTTTTGGGATACGTTAAAGAGTTGATCCCAACTGCTGTTTCAATCGTGGTTTTTGTAAAGAGCTTTATCTGTACTTTTTTCCAATTTCATAAAAAAATTATCGGACAAAATTAGAACGACTTTTTAGTTTCTACTTCAATATCGCTACAATATTAACGCCATCAGTGTCTCTCAGCCTTTTCAAGATCACACGATGCCTCGTGGTATTCATTATTCAATTGACCTCAAAACAAAAATCATTGAGGCATACAGATCAGGCAGATCGCAATCAGCAATAAGTACCCAGTTTATTGTGTCAAAACAAGTGGTGTCGAAGACCATCAAAAATTTTCGCAATCGCAGAGGCATAGTAAACTTAAAGAGGGGAGGTCGGCCCCGGAAAACAACCCCTATGATGGATAGACGCATCAGGAGGATTAGCCAGGGAGATCCGCGAAGCTCAGCGGCCACCATTTTGAATCAACTGGATGGAGCTGACGTGACTTCCAGAACTATTCAACGTCGGTTGGTGGAATCTGGACTCCACGGAAGAAGACCAGCCAAAAAACCACTGCTTTCGCGGAAGAATCGGGATGCAAGATTGCTGTTTGCTACCCGCCATCTCAATTGGACAGCAGACGATTGGAAACGGGTACTATTCAGTGATGAATCAAAGTTTAATATTCATGGTAGTGATGGAGTTCGATACGTTCGTAGACCGCGGAACAAGAGACTTGATCCAAAGTACGTCACCACCACTGTAAAGCATGGAGGGGGTAGTGTTATGGTTTGGGGCTGCTTTTCCTCTTTTGGCATGGGTCCGATTCACCATATTGAGGGGATTATGGATCGATATGGGTACCTCAACATCTTGGAAGATGTAATGCTACCTTATGCTGAATGGGAAATGCCCCTACGGTTCATTTTTCAGCAGGACAATGATCCCAAACATACTGCAAATGTAGTCAAACAGTGGTTTATAAACAAAAAAGTCGAAGTTTTGAAATGGCCAGCTCAATCTCCTGACCTAAACCCTATTGAGAATCTCTGGGAAATCGTCAACACGCGTCTACGGTCAAGAAATATCGAAAATAAAAATCAATTATTACTGCAAGAGCTTCAAAATGCGTGGAGGGCTATAGATGATGAAACAATCGCTAATTTGATTGACTCAATGCCTCGAAGATGTAGGCAGGTGATTGCCAATAATGGTTATTGGACTAAATATTGAATGTGGAATCTCAAATTTAGTTTTAAGTACATTTTTTGTGGAAGTCGCTCTAATTTTGTCTTAATTTTAAACACCAAGAATGTATTTATTTATTTTTTCAGAAACTGACGTCTCTTTTGTGAATTCTATCAATAAAGTATGGTGTATCTAAAGGTCACTGAATATTCCATTGCACCTGAGCACGTCTTTTCATTAAAAAAACCAAAACTCAGAAATTATAAGAAAGTCGCTCTAATTTTGTCCGCTACTGTATGATAGTCAACTTTTTTTTTTCTTATGGCCGCCATATTGGATTTTTGCACTAATAGATAGAGAAAAAAATTAGCCTTCCGAATTAGTGACCAACAAGTTTTTTTTTATGACATTTTTAGCGTCAAATTTCGAACTTTTCGTAAATTATTGACAAAATCGGGAATGCTTTGGAAAACAATTGGAATATTATCAATAGCAACAACAAAAAAGTGACAGATGGTGTGCAATTGACGTATCTCACTTTTTAATCGTGTTTTTTTTTGCCCTGCATCAACTACTAAGTTTAGCAGGTTTTTCTGTGGGGGTTTTTCAGTAACGATGTGGATTTGTTTCGATGGCTTTCTCGTTTCATTCCTTTTCCCGGGGCATCACCGCACGATAGTAGATGCCCCAGTACTAGGAAACGCGTGAGAAAGTCCATCTGGCCCAGTGTGGATTTGAACCCGGGACCTTCGCCTTTGAAAGCGGGGCCGAGCTCACCGTGCTACCGACTGGGTTAAATCGTGTTTTGTGCTTGTTTGTACCGATAGTTCATAAATTAAATGAGTCAAGGGTGTCTGTGAGTTTGAAAACGTCTGTCGGAACTAGCATCGTTCTTGTTAAAGTTTGACAAATTTATTACAAAAGGAGTAGGGTTACCCTAGTTTCGACGATTAAGAAGTTAGATACGTCAATTGCACACGATCTGTCACTTTTTTGTTGTTGCTATTGATAGTATTTAAATTGTTTTCCAAAGCATTCCCGGTTTTGTCAATAATTTACGAAAAGTTCGAAATTTGACGCTAAAAATGTCATAAAAAGAACATGTTGGTTACTAATTCGGAAGGCTAATTTTTTTCTCTATCTATTAGTGCAAAAATCCAATATGGCGGCCATAAGAAAAAAAAAGTTGACTATCATAATTTGAAATCTAGAAGGCCTGGAAAATTTCTGTCAACGTTATTCGACTCGGAGTGATCAAAAACATAAAACAACCAAGTTTGATTGAAATAGCTTGAATGGTTGGAAAGATAAAAAATAATTTCTAAAATCAGAATTTTTAGTTTTTTCGTGATAAATCGGGAACCAATCAAAATATTCAAAGTTTCTTTCCAGATTCTCAATCGCCACAAAAATGCGCAACTTTTTTCTAATTTAACCGACCTCGTATCTCTTACCGTTTCCAAGATACCAATGGTGAGCATCGAAATTTTCACCACCCTGTATAGGCGCGAAGGGTCGAGCGTTGGCTCCGTCTCCTTCCGGCCGGGCCGGTAACAACAGCTGTCCCGAAAATATACCGACAACGTTCTAAGGCAGCTTCCTCTCATCAATAAAACAAGAAAAAAACAACATGGATCCGGACAGGGCCGCCGAGAGGTTCGCCGGGCCCCGATGTTGGATGTCACTCACGGGCCCCCTTCTTGAAAACATTTCGAGCCCGCAAGCGAAGCAAACACAAGGGCGCCGCAGGCGAGATTTACTCTAAACAAAAGCTTTCCTAGGTTTCGCGGATGCGTGGATATAGGATACCCACCAAAGCAGTAGGTAGCTTGTTTATGAATTTCTTTTTCTGTCAGTGTGCGAAGTTGCTTTACTTCAAATTAAAGACATTTTTGGAAATTAAATTCTGTTATTTCAGACAGGCAGTGTTGTGTCGTGATTCACGGTCAAGGTCAACCACAGCCAAGGGACTGCGTATGCGTCGGGAAATGGAGTGGGAGAGCCCGGTGACATCCAGCCACGCGAGCCGCCGAGCCGCAAGGAGACGCGCACCTACCACCAACCGATTAACACCTGTAACAACACACGCGTATACATATGATCATATATTGTAGTTACATCCAGTAATAAACCGCATCTCATACACCACTGCTTTTGCACTCGACACACCTCGAACAATCACCGGAAAACACCCACAACAGAATAGTAGGCGATACAACAGGCAGTAAAAAATCAGAATTTTGTTTTTGTGTGTCTTCAACTTTTTCCACTTTTTTGTTAGTGGAGCTAGAAAAAGAAAATTAGTTCGCGCTCACGGGCCCCTCACGGGGCTCCGGGCCTTCTGAATCACCCTCTCGGCGGCACTGGGGTCCGGAAACGCTTCCCAAGGGAGCTACAGGCCCCTAAAGGTAGGACCCTGAAGATGGTTTTCATCCAATATCTCCGAAACCGTTCAAGGGAAATCAATGAAACTTGACACATCCATTAACCTTCTTATGCCCAACAAAATGAGGCAAGATTAATTCCAAAATAATTCACCAGGGGTGGGTCAGGTCAGTAAGTTAACCCTAACTTTTTTTAATGTGAATTGTTTCCAAATTCAACAAGAAATTATGGAATATTGGAGCTTTCTACTAAAAAAGGTCCCTCTGTTCAACCTCGATAGATGCACCGTTTACGAGATATTTGAGTTTGAATGTATGAAAACGTGGTCAGAAATACTGATTTTTAATTACGATATTCAAGGCGAAAGAAAAACTATTTCAAAGCAACTTAATTTTTGTTAGGCATTCAAATTTTGTAAAGCATAAGAAGGTTATTAAATGTGTCAAGTTTGATTGATTTCCCTTGAACGGTTTCCGAAATATTAAATGAACAACCATCTTCAGGATCCCACCTTTAGGGGGCTGTAGCTCCCTTAGAAGCATTTCCGGACCCATGTTCATGGAAACTTTTCTTCTTATTTTTATGAGAGGAAGCTGTCCTAGAACGTTATGTCGGTGTATTTTCGGGACACCTGTATATTATTACTAGAGAGCGGATTTATATTTTTTTTACGTGTTCTATTCGCGAAGTTGGATTCAACTGTCAACTTGCATCTTGACGTTTTCATCTACAAGGAACCTAAATACCAAGTTTTATTTCGCACATAATTTATTATTTTGACTTTTTACTGCATACAAATTGATAATCCATATAATCGCATATAGCCGCATATTTAGTCCATATTCTTGCACATAACTGAATATTTGTCACTATTTTGGCCATTTTATCTCAATGTGCGAGAAAATCACGATATTTTGATTTCAAGGAAAAAATAATTTGAAATTTTTTCGGAAATTTTCAAAGAAAATCATTTTTTTTTACTTCGATGGTCAAAGTTGGTTGGTTGGTTTTACATGTAAATGTTGTATTTTCCACCATTCTTGCAGCTTATATCACATATTTACTCACATATATTGCTCTATTTGAACATTTTCACCGCATATTTTGATACTTTTTAAGCGCATATAAACTGCATATTTTGGACTTTTTTACCGCATATGAATCCGCTGTCTAATTATTACACGAGGGTAAAGAGCCGCTTTCGTTTTGCGCCAGGAGCTGCTCCGGGTAGATTACTATAGATAGAGAAAGTAGATACATACACCAATCACGGCCCAGCTGGATCTATTTTCTCTGTCTAGTGATCTACTCCAAGGAGCTCCCGCTGGCAAAACGAAATCGCCTTAGTGGATAACGCAACGGCTACATTCTATACACTTTTTACAACCACGAAACCAACTCCTGTTGCCAAATGCTTCTACTCATGATCATTAGGGGTGAGTTTTAAGGTGGGTTCAGTCAGCTTGGTTTTAGTTTTAGTCGTAGTCGTTGTCGTAAATTTGAAAGTAGAAAGCACGCGTCATATGCGCGGCGTTCATACAGAGTTTTAGTTTTAATTTTAGTCGTAAGAATTCCGAACTTTGTCGTAAGATGCCGACTTGCAGGTTGCGTAATTACCGGTATAAGGTATGAGCATGGATGGTGATGGTAATGGGTTGTATGTATCAATAAAAAAATAGCATAAGCATTTGCTTCGATTTCAGAGGAGTGTACTCCTCATAAATGTAAGCAAATACTTATTTATGCTTATTTTTTTACGAGTTTTTATATTAATACTACCCATTATGAACACGGACGGTATGAAGATGAAGGTTCGCGCAGTATCATTCGAGCTCCTATTGGTCAATTCTTACGACTAAATCTTGCTGTATGAACGCTCTTCTCTGTTACGACAACGACTAAAACTAAAACAGCGACTAAATAAGCTGACTGAACGCACCTTTAGGCCCAACTGCACCGCTCACACTTAACCTTAAGGTTTAAAGTCAAGGCAAAATAATGTGATTCGCCTCCGCGAGATGGCGGCAATGTCGCCTCATCGCCGAGCGCGACCGGTAGGTTCTTTCAGGTAAACGTAGAGGGAACGATCAAACCCTCTGATAGTCAGAAACCAGACAGGAATGTTTACGCTATCGATCCCTAGATGGCATCATCAAAAAGATGATTTCGTGGTAGTGTAGGGTAGGTACCAAGCAACAGGCAATTTGTGTCATCATAGGCCAGAAACTGTATATTGCGAGTGCGTGTTTGTAGTCCGATGCGGATGCCGAGGCGATCTATAAATGCGAATACTTGTAAATCGGTATCTGGATGAATGATGCACAAATATTTTTTTAGTCGATCAGACAGAAAGAAGTTATTCTCTAGCCTACTACCAGGCCACAAAATGAACGTTTGCTTTGGTGACCTCAGTAACGAAAAATAACGAAAGTAACGAAAAGTTTCTGGCCGCGCCGCGCCGGCCAGAAAGAAAGTTTCAGATACTTTGATAGATCAATGTCATAACTGAAATTATTTGAATGCATGGCTTTAAAATTTATCATTTTGATAGGTATAAACTACCTCATTAACCACGGGTTCCACCAAAAAATTCAAGAGCGGTTTAAGCTAAACCGAGATTAAACGGATTTTTTTCTGGTCAATGTTGGTAGATTCATTTTGGAAAATACGTTAAATCGCAAGTATACCACCCTTTAGTTAATTACTCAGCGTGAAACCTGAATTTACATTGATTATTTGGCCAGAATCCATCAAAATAAATCTCGAGTTAGTTATCAGCTGGTTAAATATTTTGGTGGAACCCACGGTAAATCGGCTAAAAAATAGTATGTGCTGTTCGCACAGAAAGTGACTTCCAGGCCTCCACCGGTTGCAGTCTTCGGCTGGCGCCTCGGCGACTACAAGATTCCGTCGTCGGCCAAGAATATGGCACTTTCTGTACTAACCACACAATATATGTACTATCGTTTTTGTTTCAATAGCTTCTGAAATGATAATTTTACATAATTCAGACTTTGACATTATTATGTCACTTTTTTGAGGTGCGCTCAAATGTGTTATCAGTTTTCTCCAATCTTTTTCTATTGCCAAGAAAACACTATCAACTTTTATTTTTCTTATTGACCGTTTTTTTTAAGACTCCCGAATAGCATTTCTAATTGCCTTTTTAGTAATATACCAACCTGTCAAAAATAGTTCAAAAAAGCAAGAATCTGAAATTTTTCAAGTAGTGCTTTGTAGTCAAAAATTCCATTTATCATAATAATCTAGTGCTCTGTGACTAAGTAGCATCATTTTGTCAAAAGTTGGGACCTTTGTAAGTCAATCAGTTCATTTGAAACAGCATTTCAAAAAATGAGTCTAAAATGGTAATTCGTCTCACGAACAGTGGCGTATCTAGGGTAAATTGCGCCTAGGGCAAAACATGAAAAGTGCGCCCCTGAATTAGAAACCTTGAAAAATGCGCCGCAGGCGTTTTTTCTCAGAATTCAGGTGGGCCAACGACAAATTGGGCCCCCGTATTAGGCTATATCTGGATCGGGTGAAAAAGTTGATCCTCTGTTTGAAAGTATTGGTTTTGTTTTTTTCCTCTTTCTCTGTTCATATTTCGCTTGTCAATTATTGCTCTCACGAATTGCGCCCAACATTTCAAATATCTACATTATTCCATTATTTCTTTTTTTTTTATATTTCCATCCTTTTTCTCTCATTTGCGCCCTGAGGATCAAAGTGCGCCCATGGCACGTGCCCCACTTGCCCCCCCGTAGATACGCCTCTGCTCACGAAAGTGACGAACTCTGTCAAAGGTCGATGTGAGAGAAACATCCAGCAAAACTGGGCTCACATCGAACAATTTCAATAATTTGTTTGTGTGTTTATTCGATTCACTTCAAATACTTTTTCAATTCCTTTGTTTGATTGTAATTTGGGAAATTTGCACCTTTTTAGTCTCTAGAAATGGAAATTTCGAGTTTTTTATTGAGTCTCTTTTACCTAAATCAAACTCTGAATGGAAAATGGATTTGGCGAATCAGACTGTAAGCAAAGTGTCATTGCATTGCGCGCGCAGTATGTCTGTTCCGCTCGAAGAAAAAGCGATAAAACATGAATAACACCAACACTATGATTTCAATAGATTCTATTACTATAACAATAATAATACATTTTTAGGAAGTATGCGGAACGACAACTATCATATGGGTCATGTTAGGTCACATTACTCACATTAGCAAATCATGTACTTTGTCTAATCTCCATACTTCGTTCATGCCTACTGTCTACCAGTTCTGGTCCCATATGTTCTTCATAAAAAGTTTTGAGCTTTTGTAACATTATTTTACAAAAACTGGGATCATACCTGATTGTCTCAATATAAATATCATTGGGAGTCCAAACAACAAAGTCACATAATTTTCTATTGGTCACAAACATTTGACCCTGAATTTGATAGTAGTAATTATGTTTGCGGTTAAGTTGTAGTCTATCACCGTAAAACTTCAAACAGAAATTCCTCAAATTTCTGGCCGCATCCAATATACTAGCGTGGTTGCGCGCTGAAAATGGGCACTTCACTTCCAAAACTTTATCATCCCCTACAAGTCCATCCGGTGAAGCACCAAGGAAGCCAAGCTGTTTCTCTTGACAAACAAAAATGCCACATCTGATGACTTTTACATCGGCCTCTTCTTCGTACCGTGCAACAGCATTATCTTCGTTGATTCTGCCGTGCTCAATGGCTTTCGTATTAGGTACAACCGAGTACAACAAAGATTTCACAAGTTTCCCAAATTTACTTCTTCGTTTACATATTAGGCCGAAATTGGACGCAGTCAACTGACACTTTCTTTCTTCACGCCACCGAATACAGTCTCCCTGGAGTCTTGTATCTCTTTCAATTTCTGTTTGTTGCTCCTCAGTCACGTCCAAAGTTTTCACCAATTCTTTAATCAATGAATTCACTTCTGCAGAAGGTAAGTCGGGTCTTTGGCAGTTTCCACCGTAATCTAATCGGGCGGGGGTGTTTCCTATTTCATTTTGAGAGAAATTTATTTTTCGACGTTCTCTAGCTCGTTCTCCAAGATCTTTCCGCTGGCGCACAAGTCTCTTAATCCTGGTACCAGGGCTTCTTTTCAAAATTTTCTTGGTGACATGTGTTAACCAGGCAGGACCAAATTGAAATGCCAAGCCACCTCCATAGCAACGCAGGTTGAACGTATTTCTTCGCCCTAAAAATGTCTGCTTGTCCCCCAATTATAGCAGGAGGGAACATGAGCTCAAAAAAGTGAAGCCGTGTGACGTCACGTTCTGGGTATGCAACCCGTAAGTTATGAACCACACGAAGGCACACGACCACGAGTCACAGAGGTCCATCCCACAGAATCATGAATCTGTCACTGCGAATAGCGTAGTGACAGAATCAGTCAGTTTTTGTGTTTGTGTTTTTCCTTTGCCAGTTTCTCATTTTCATAATGGCGGAATCAGTAGCTTTCATGGCTTTTGGATGCCGAGACCACTAGCGGTCACCGCCCAGAAAGAAATTTTTCGAGCAGAAAAAGCAAAAGGGCATAGCGTAGCAGAAAGGAAAGCAGAACAAAAGGAACAGAGACGAACAGAAGCAGGTGCAGATAAACAAGCTACAAGACTCTAGATATGCCAAACCAAGAATACAAAGAGCTACAAGGCAAAGTGCCTAGATGCACGCTTAATCCAAACGTGAAGGCTGGAAGCAGCGATTTGCAAGGTTGTGGTGTAGTGATGGGGTACAGACGAGTAGCTACTGGAAGCTACCGGGGTATATCATGTTGTGGAAAGGAGTGAGACGATGGAGCACTTGAGGTCATGTCAGGAATCGCTGAAGGAGGGCAGAACTCTGAGGCAATTGTTGGGAGATGACGAAAAGGGGCTGAAATGGATGACAAAGATTGAAAGAAAACAGAAGAGATGCAACACTGATGATGACAAGATGTGGCAGTCGAATTTTGTTTTATATTTATCAACATCCTTTTATTTTGCGGCGTAGTGTGAATAATACAAATAAAAATGTAACATTCTCATGAAATATCAACAATAAAACTCAGTTCTTTCTCGAAATTAAGTATCAAATTTTTCTTGATGTATGAACTTCTCATCGTCTCTTGTCTTCAGCGAGCGTTCTTCCTTTATTCCAGCTCAGTCAATTTTCTGTTATTTATCTTACTGTTGCGTCCTATGCTTCTTTTTGACTTTCCTGATTTCTTATTCCTGTCATTCTCGCTTATCGTTCTACTGGTCTATCCTCGTTCATGCTCTCTAGGCGTCCTCAGCAACTCAGTTGTCTCTTATCTACAAATTTTGTTGCAGGCCTCATATTAGCGCTTTTCTTACTCGGGGTTACGAATTGTGTCTCCTCAGTATTTTTTTTTTACTCCGCAGACGCATACTTCATCCCCGTTGCTTCACGCTCCTTCTGCATTCTCTTAGATAAGACCTCCATGTTTCACCTGTGAGTCATCAGTCAGTACTGATCTGAAAATCGTATTATAGGTACTTTCAGCTTGGTCTTCTTTGTTACTTCTTTTTTATTTATTGGTGTCTCAGTAGTACATATTACTGGTGGTATTCTTGTACAGACTTTTTATAGCACTAGTTAGTTCCTTTTTCACTCCTTGTTGCTCTCTGAATTTTTTGATGCATTGTGAAGATGAGGCTTTGCACGCTACCTTTTTATCGGAGTCCACTTTGAGTGTTCAGCAACGTTGGCTCTATTGTCTTTTTCAGTTTCTTTCCCAGTAGTTGTATATTTTCATTTGCATGTTCAGCAAGGTGATGCATTTATGGTTTGCACACTCGTTAAGAACCCCCTTTTCTTTTCTATGCTTTATATTGTAGATTTCCAGCAGCAATCTTTTTCCCTCTTCTCCCACAGCTATTTATTATCTCTGATGTAAATTTATCATGTCCAGGAGCTTTGCCGTTTTTCAGTTTCAGGAATACTTTTGTTCTTTCAGGTCTTCTGTTAGCGTCCCTTCATTTCTGTCTTCGATAGTATTTTCTTTGTTAATGTCGTCTTCATCAGTCTACCTTGGTTGTGCACTCAGTAACTCTTGGAAATATTCACTCCATCTATCCATTACTTCTTCAGAGACCACCAGTAGTGCTCGATCCTTCCTTATTGATTATGGAATGTTTTGGTGAGGTTCAGAGATCTTGAATATGGAAAAGTTATTTTCAATTGTAAATTTTCAAAGAGATTTACTCAAGTTTCAATAATAATTCTTGGGCCAAGCAGTATCGTTCTTCTGATTCATCATTATTCTGTGGTTTTTTAATGCCTTTCATCATGGTGCTCTAAACTAAGATCTAGGCCTCCAAAAGCTAAGCCTCACATCATATCCATTTCATCAAATCATCACCTATGCACAAAAGAACTTGAAGGTTGACTGGGTCGAGGCGCTCATACTTCAAGTGACTTTTTTCTTTGTTCACTTTCTTCTTGAGTAAAAGGCAGTATCTTCTCTTCAATCGTGCATGTGAAATCCAAAAATAGGCATCCTTGAATTTGGAAAGATGAAACCAATATTATCAAAATTTTGTGGCATTTTTGACTCTCAATTACCTAATTGACTTGCTTCCATTTTATAAGTATGAATTATCCAGTGTAGGTGCACACTAGTACAACACACACGTAGGTCCGTACGCACAATATTGGTAACTGTACTAGGTTGAATAGGTAGGTACACAGCAGCTGTGCACTGGGCAGTGCAGGAGGCATACTTTGGCTTGCTCGAGCTTTCCATTTGATTGGTCTTCCATGAATTTGCAAGGCGGTTATGTCCTTTTTAATTCGGCACTGGACAAGGGCACACGTCGTAGAGGATACAATCAAATCATTCAGCAAATCTTGAATTGGGCATATTCGTAACTTCAAAATTTATTGTTCCAGGTTCACTTACTTGTGCAACAGTATTTTCTAGTTTGGATTGTCTTCTGCTTGGAAAAACTGTCTCTGAACGGTGATCGCTGTGGTTTCACATTCAAAAACTTCAAAAGCGATTGAAAATGCCACATTGAAGAGCGAAACTGACAAATGAAAAAATTTAACCACAAAAACGAATGATATGCTGTCACTTTGCTGTATAATTCTGTGGGATAGACCTCTGTGTTTCGGTTGCCTTCGGGTGGTTCATAACTTACGGGTTGCATACTCAAATACATGATTTCCCCTCACCCCGTTCCGCATCAAATTTCCTCGCCTACAAGCTGGGTTACGTTCCCTCCTTATATTCTAACCTCCTTGGCTTGTCCCCATTGAATTTGGCAACTTGTTTCACGTATGTTTCAGCAAGATTGCTTGTCGAATTGGTCACAAGACTATCTGAATTAGCTGTAAGCCTTCCAATTATTTTCATGATTGATGTTTTGAATTCGCTTGTTGCAGTTTTATATGCATTGTCAATAGACTGTCCGTGTTTCATGCAATTTGACTGCTTACAACGCTCATGATTTCCATAGACATGAGGAATAACATTGAGAAGATCTTGTTTCAATTCTTGATGGGATGGTTGGACTTTTTTAGAATAGTTTGAAATCAGTCTTCGGCAGCTTTTGCCAATATAGTTGATTTTTGTCGGAGGCAACAGTTTCTTATAAGCTGTCGATTGACTTGCCAAGTTATGTAAACTTTTCGTGACATTTTTTACTAAATGCCACTAAATGGAGCGGTGGTAGCCGAGTGGTACAGGTGATGGCAAGCCAAACCATTCGCGCTGCCCTGTGTGGGTTCGAATCCTACTTCATCCATGGATATTTTGTGCTGTCCCCGAGGTTGCATGGTAGAGCAGCTTATAGCTGAATGCCGCCTCGTAAAATAAGACAATTAAATAAATAAATAAATAAATAAATAAATAAATGGTTTGCACATTCAATTTTTCTAACTCTTCTACTATACGGGACAGATGCTAGTATTCTTGAATGGACGCTGGAATCCCCATCACCAATAAATTCAGTATAATGAAGTTTGCGCATCTTTTCACTATTTGTGAACCCCTCAACCAGAATGTCTTGCTTCCATGGCACATGAAGAACCAGACCAGTTTTTGTAGCATTCATGCGGACGAGGATGTATCTGCTGTGATGCTGCAATGGAGCAAATACTGCAATACTTGTTCCGTATTCCCAAAAACAAGAGCTGTTTAGTTTTATGGCCAATAATACAAGCCACTCCTGACTTTGATGTGAATCTGTGGCCGTAGGATCTATGGCTCCAGCCTCCATCCACTATAACTTTACATTGGCCAATGTCACCTATCATGTTACCACATTCTTTGGCATATTTTAATTCTTCCATGCCAGCTTTGGTAATAGATTCTGATAAACATTCGTACCAGGCTTCTCCTACCAGCCTCTCGAATTTAGTGTAGGTATTACGACACAAACCCGGAATATCTAAAATTGCGCAAAAATCTTCCAGTGCAGCATATCCTTTGCCATTGGCCGCTGTTGACCAGGCTGACAAAAAATTGACGTTGTCATTATCACTATCATTTGCATTGGTATTAATTTTCCGTTCGGTGCCGCACCCTGTACACTTGAAACATAGTGTCCCACTGGTCCCACTTAAACCAAGACTAGTTTCGTGGTCAAATGCCAAGTGTCCTGTCCTCTTCACTCTGCACTCATGATCTTCTAACCTCCGTATATCAGTGATAAATGACGCAATGTCAACAATTCTTCTTCCCTTCAGGTTTTTTATGTTCGGGTCATATTGACCAGGTAACCTCATGACTTCACGTTCCAACGACGGCAGGTCCGTATCAACTTCCGGCCAGTAAATCTTCCTCGGTGTTTCTGTTCGTGGTTCCATCTCAGATTCCACCGAATTGCTGGATGCAGGTGATGACGATCTGAGGAAAAAGGAATTGATTAAATTCTCTCAGTTTAATTGGGCCCATCAGAGTGTGACATTTTTCAAGTGGGGTACTTTCAACAAGAAATAACTCATTCTATTTGGAAAAAACCTAACGGCACTTTGAAATTCACAATGTTCGACAGAAATTATGCGTACCTTTTTGACATGGAATTGTTTCTCAATTATTATACGTAACTTCATTTTTTAATTCCAAAAAAACAAGGCACCCAAGATTTAAAAAAATAAACCTCATCTCTGCGCCATCAGACAAGCGCTCCTGCTCAAAAGAAGTGCCTGCCTATCCTATTGGATAACAAGGTGGCCGAAAAATTGGTCAAATAACACCATTTTCTTTCAGTTCCAGTAACCTTATTCTCTAGAAGAAAATTACCATTCAGGTCTTTTTTGAAAGCTACAAGAATGGCCTTGAACTATACGAGCTCAAATTTTGAATTTGTGGAGAATTTTTTTTTTTGGAAATTGTTCCAATTAAAGTAACTGAAACTGAAAGAGAACTGTGTTATTTGACCAATATGAACCTTTTTAATAAAGGCAGTCTCTCTCGCACAATTTACGTCACAGCCCCCCCATGACCGCAGTGTGGTGCCGCGCACTTCATAACGAACGGAGGAGATATTAGGCGCCGTTATAGCTGGACACCTCCAACTGCGCGGTACGAACGCGCATGCATCTGTCTCTTTTTTTCTGAAAAGGTCCATTCCGGCCACCTCAATGATTTCACAAGTTTGCCTGCTAGGAGGGGGTCTAGGTTTTTTCCAGATGAGATAATGACAGAATGTACCTAGGTGTATTTTATGTTCCAAATATCCATTAGCAAAGGAGACCGAAAGGTCCAATTCGGCATTTGTGAATATTATCAGTACAATGTTATCAGGTTAGGTACCTACCAGATAAGATTCACAAGATGCTCAATGGGCCATTTCGGTTTCCCTTTGAAATTCGAACACACAATAGGTATATCTCGGGGTATATTACTATTATATAGTTTTTAACCGTGAAATACCCTCTCTAAACAGGTAGTCGCGTGATGTCATAAAATATTATGAACAAAATTTCTAAAACAAGATTTTTAAATACGTTCAGATTATTATGTTTGGAACTCACAGGTACCAGGGTACCCACTAGAAATATTCATGAAAAATAAATCTAAAGGTCGAATATTTGAAGCGGAAAGCTTAGAGCCACATAACTATGTTCCAAATGTTTCAAAAAACGCATTTGCATGGGTCAAGATTACGTCATCTTTTCTGTGAAGTTTGGTGCAAAATCCAGTTTTTTTTTTGTTATACCTAAATACCATGCATATTTTCCATGTTTTTTACAATATTTACTATCAAAATACATAATTTAAAAAAGTTCAAAAAACGATCTTGAACCTTTTTTTTTTCAGTGACTTTTATATTAGATGAGCCAAGGAAGCTACCCTTGACAAAAACTTAGCAAGCTGTGAATCACCCTGCGCGGTACCTTCACCGCCGAAATTATTGATTGGGCTTATTATTATTGTTTATAATATGGGCACTAATAATTATCATTACAATCATATTAAATTTATGTTCTTACATACCTTGAGTGAGATGTAGGCCTTTCCATCTCAAAATGTAAAGGAGTGGTGATACCTGGACTACTCGAGTTTTTTGAAGGAGGAGTGATGATGACTTCTTTTGATGAATCATATTGCAGTGGGCAAATTACCCGCGGCTCCCTTATTGCTCCTAGTTCAGGCTTCTCAACATACCGAGTTGCGCTGTCATCAAGAAAGCTTTATATTTTTTTACTGCTAGATGTAAAGTGTGTCATTATTAACTCGTTCCTGAATCGTATGTCGATTTTCTTATCAAAAAAATCCTATACAGGGTGTCCGGAAATTAATGTACTAAAATTTACAGGGAGGTAGACAATTGGAAAATAAGGGGACTTCCTCAATGAAAATACTCTCGCAAACGTAATAACGGAGATACAGGCCTTCAAAGTTGGTTTTTCTAAACAGTTTCTTTTTGCATAACTTCTGAACCGTTAAGCCGATTTTATTCAAATTTGAACCAAAGTTTACTAAAATAGGTCTCTATCGAACAATGATAACGTATTGTATCAAACATTTTCAGGGGCGAAGATAATAGGGGGTACTTTCCCCTTTTTTCATCCCCTTGAATATTTTTGGCAATTGTTGCAATTTTTGAATGCTACGTTTAATTCAGAGAAAAAAGGAGGCTTCATTTTTGAGATATTTGGGTTTGAAACTTCGGAGAACATCTCGAAAACACAACTTTCAAGGCCTTAATAATTAAAATTCAAGAAAACTTGAGATTCCTTAACTGAAATAAGTTTTCCAGGTGTTTCAAGTTGATGAACTACCATTTTTGCTGCGAAACATGAAGCTTTTCAGAAAAAAAAACATTGGGCCCTGAAAAGTGGCGATTTTGAGATGTTCTCCGAAGTTTCAAACCCAAATTTCTCAAAAATGAAGCCTTTAATCAAAATTTTGCAAGAGTAACTTTTTTCTCTAAATTGAACGTAGAATTCAAAAATTGCATTTCTGGAAATATTCCAGGGGATGAAAAATAGGGGGGAAAAGGGGGGAGGTACCCCCTATTATCTTCGCCCCTAAGAATGTTTGATAAAATGCGTTATCATTGTTCGATAGAGACCTATTTCAATAAACTTTGGTTCAAGTTTGAATAAAATCGGCTCAACGGTGCAAAAGTTAGGCAGAAAAAACTGTTTTCAAAAACCAACTTTGAAGGCCTGTATCTCCGTTATTACGTTTGCGAGAGTATTTTCATTGAGAAAGTCTCCTTATTTTCCAATTGACTACCTCCCTGTAAATTTTGTTGCATTAATTTCGGGACACCCTGTATAGACCACGGTTGAGAAAACCATTAAGGCCGCTCTATGAAATAACGCAACGCAACCGCAGCCACAACGCAGGTTTCTGATTGGCTCGCAAGCTTTTCGCGTCGTTGCGATGGCTTTGCGAATACCTTGCGAGCCAATCAGAAACGTTGCGCTCCGCGTTGCGGCTGCGTTGCGGCTGCGTTGCGAATTTTCATAGAGCGGGCATTATAGCGTCGCCGCCTTTATATCCTCCAGCTAATCTGGAGCCTCAGCTATCATAGTTTCTCAATGGCAACCTGATTGTTATTAAATATACGTAAATGACACATATAATACAATAACTCAAAATATAATAATACTAAGACTAATTATGTTTACCGTACTCGTACTGTACTTAGTGTACTTACTTCCGAAAGTTGAACCCTCGCCGGGTTGGCTTCTTCTTAAATGTCATGGTTTGTCGAACCTCTGATTCTTTCTTACTTAATTGGTTTTCACGTTTTCACAGCACTCAAAACTATAAATAGCTAATCAAATGAAGAGATTATCACGATTTTCGAATTCGAAAGTCTGTGGCGGGTGGCGCAATAAGCGGTCTGCGTTTGTGTCACCTCAGTGCTCAAAATTATCGGTATAAAGATTTCTTCGTCCTGCGCGACCGCCACCTATCGGTCACCAGATTGCTGTGGTCTCTGTGAAGCTGAAGCTTCCGTGAAATATCACCCTGCCGAGGTGGCACCTCCGTCCAGCGCATAAGAGTCGCGTATGGATTTCAAAATTGTAGTTTCGTTGATCGGATGTATTGTCGAAAAAACACAAAACTTTTAAATTTTCTGTGTATAATACGGTAGTATTGATCAATGGCTACATTCCTCTTCATTGGTTTTAATGAAACTCGATAGTATACCGAGGTTGGAAGCATTTTCACCTTTTTTTGTGTTGTAACAAAAAAACTATTCGTTCAAAATTAAAAAAATATATATATTTTCACATAAAAAAACTACACTTTTCCAGGGGAAAAAAATAAAAATTTTGCACGATAATAAAGACAGGGAAACTTGTAAAAAACCCTCGTTTTTTCGATTTTTTCAATGTTACTCGAAAAATACATCGTGGAATTTTATGAAAAAAATATATATTGTAGGAAATCACTTCGTATGTGATATATATTAATTTCAGCATTTTTGAACGAAAATTCCTAAAATGGGAGGGTTGAACTTAAACCTTAAAGTGAAGCTTTACTGGTCCTTAACTTAAAAGTACACTGCACCGTCAACAAACTGTGTGGCTTAGGGATTATTAAGCTTTGCCTAAAATAAGCCCAGGGTGTGGTACGGCTAAGCCATCACTTATCAACATTTGAGATCATATGCAGCTGTGCGTGCAGTCAAAAAATGAACAATATCATAAATAACAATATCCCAATGGAGAAGGAGTTATTGGATAATGATTTAGACGAATGGGCAAGAATGGGTTACTTGCCTAATTTTTTTATTGGCCCATTCGATAGTATGGTTAAAAATAATGCACCCGTATTTTGTCTTTTTCCCTAATTCCCAAAATTGCGGCCGTAATGGGTGTTTGAAAAATATTTTTGTGACGTCACAAAGATACTAAAAACAGCACTGCTGGATTAAAAACTCAAAAAACTGTTAGAGTGGCATCACTATTTGGAAAAAACAGACATGAAAACTTCACTGAAGTTTCCCTGCTGTTAACTGTCAACTACCTGGAAAAAAAATCAAAAAAAAATCTTTGTAACCGATGGATACCTATACAGGTGTCTCAAAAGTATCGCATTCCGAGTCCAGAGCGAAATATGGAATCCACTCAAGATTACGAGAAAAATATTTAAAAAAAATTGTAACGTTTATTTTTGGAAATATGAGGGATCAAGGTGTAGAGGACTTCGCTCCCCTCTATTTTCGTGAGGCAAAATGATTTTGGAGAATTATTTGTGACATAATAATCAGTGAAAATTGAAAAATTATCAACCACTGGGATGTGCACTGAACTTCTATTTGATATACAGGGTGATTCATGTGTATTTGTATTTGTATTCATGTATTTGTACCTGAAGCAGAAAATCAGCATAGCCATCCAGCGCGGCAACGCTGCCAGTGTCATGGGAACCTTCCCCCACACCCATTCGATGGAAGAAATTTTTTACATTCTATAGCTTATTTTTATATAATTGTTATATACCTACCTTCATTATGTAAAATGTTTTATTATATTTTAGGTACCTACTAATATATATTATCCTACAGTTCGGGTGATTCATGAATGTCAAGAACTCATTTTCCTCCAAAAACGTCAATAAAATTTTATCTATGGCAATAAAAAGAGTCAAATCTTCTTATTCTAAATTATTTGAGAAACCAATGGAATATTTCAGATATAATAATTGTAGAATACTGGATATTTGTGATTCATGACTCACCCTGTATCGTGAACAGAAATTCACTGCACACCCACGGGTTGATAATTTCCACTGATAAATCTATCACAAACAGTTCATCAAAACCACTTTGAATATTGAAAATAAAGGGGGAAGAAGTTCCACCTTTTGCCCATGCAAAAAATCTAATTCAAACGATTGGAGTTTCGCTGAAAACGAGAGCGGAGAGCGGTCGAGCAGCTCTGGGAATCCGCCATTACACTTACCTGGGCGCAGCGATGCTCATTGGCTGTCATGAACCAGCCTCCTCGGATCAGCCAATAAGCGATGCTGCGCTTACGACTAAAATTAAAACTTGCGGCTAAATAAGCTGACTGAACGCACCTTGAGAAAAGTCCCTGGGAGTAAAATACATTCCGCAGTACACTGATGTTAGCGAATGTTACCTAAAATCCTGGTTTTTAGGCAACTTTCGCTACAGAAGTGTAGTACGGATTATATAAAACTCCCAGGGACTTTTCTCACACGATTCAAGAATAGCGGCCCTGTGCAAAATGCCAATAAATTCAAACTATTGACGGTTCAGACCATAGATCAGACCCTGTGATCGACACTGTTACCAATCTGCGTGACAAAAAAGCGAGGGAAATTTAAAAACAACCAACTTTAATGGAGAAAAATTGAATATTCCCAAGGTTTGAAACTTTGCTAAAGCTTAACTCTTGCTTAGCTAAGTTTTGACTAAGCTAAATCGGTGCAGTGAGCTCATGGTCCTTAGGTGAACCCTCACTTAAGCCGAGCTTACTAAAGTAGAGATTTAAGGGTGAGCGGTGCAGTTGGGCCTTGTCAGCTTATTTAGCCGCAAGTTTTAATTTTAGTCGCAAGCGCAGCGACGCCCATTGGCTCTAATAAACCAACCTCCTCAGAACAGCCAATAAGCGATGCAGCGCTTACGGTTGAAATTAAAATTTGCGGCTAAAGATAAGTTGACTGACACACTTATATCTAGTTTCTTTGCAATTGAATTGTTCAAGTCGTACTATACTTTTCTTTGCGGTGCCCTTCTCATCGCAGGCCCACGCGCAACATTGTTTTGTTGGTAAGTCATGAGTCAGTGTAGTGCTTGTGTAGCGTACCTGCTCTTATTTTCCACTGAAGTGATGTAGGCAACCAACAATACAACGACATCCAGAAACTTCAACTGGTGTTCTTTTAACGCGTTGCCCCTGCTTTATTTTTTTTTTGCAAAAATTTCTAGATAATCCGCAAATTTAATGTATGCCGGGTTGCTCACTCCGAGTACAGTACACCTACAGGACTGTACTGTACTGTACTGTACTGTACAGGAAGTTACTTTTTTTGTGATATTTTAGGAGATGGTAGAGCATAAAAAAATAAGTAGACTTTCTTTAAAAAATGTATATCGGAAACGCATTATAACGGAGATAGAGGCTTTCAAAGTTGAGTTTTGAAAATGGTTTTTGTGTTATAATTCCAAATTGAACTACTGGATTTTGACCAAATCTGGCACAAAAAGTAAGTTGATGCACACCTACAAGCTAATTACATTGACTTCCGTCGAATGTGTAAAAAAAATATTTTTAAATGTTTTATTAATTTTTCAAAAAAAAACTCAGTTTTAGTTTTTTCGGCGAAAATACTTAGTTTTTTATGCTCTACCATCTCCTAAAGTATTGACAAAAACAGTGTAACACCCTGTATAGGGTGTCTCAAAAGCCTCGCATTCCGATAGTTTACAGAGATAAATGGAATCTGCTCAAGAACACGAAAAAAATAATATTTTTTTAATTGACTTATTCAACGAGGCGACATTCAGCTATTAGCTGCTCTACCATGCAACCTCGGGGACAGAACAAAATATCCATGGATGTATATATAATATGCTATATGCTATATCTTCTATTGCGTATTTCGTTTGCTGGATGTATGCATGTATTTAGAACGGTTCGCAAGATTCCTTGATGTAGAAGTTCACACTGTAGCGTTGAATACCAACGAATGTGGAATCGCGAAGCTTCCACCCTTCTTCTTCCCCTTCTTAAAAAAAATGTATATTCCATATAGCAACAAAGGAATCAAAATGATCATTTCACTAAAAGTTTCTCCATTATTTCCTGCGTATTTCGTTCGCTGCATGTATGCATGTAGGTATCTAGAACGGTTTGCAAGATTCCTCGATGTACAAGTTCACACATAGCAATTACTACGTTTCCATGGAGAATTGAAATCGATTTGAAAACGGTATCGGGATTGAAAACTGCATGTAAACACTTGCAGAACTGTATTCAAATCGATTTGAGTTTCAAGGTCGATTCGGCAAATTCTGGGATCGTATTGGGATCGGATCGAAATTACTCATGGAAACCCAATCGGATTGGATCGAAACATAAACAAACAGAAACTGACACATAGCAATGAGTAAAACCGCTGTTCTGGTCGCATCGAGGGTCGCATTCATACTTGCACCTGTTGTCTGCACTTCTGCCTTCTGCACACTTGCAGTTTGCAGAGTACTTGCACTTCCTTCGATACGTTAGGTTGGGGTAGTTTTAGGTTAGGGTTAGACTTACATGACAGATATGTAAACAGAATTCAAATCGATTTGAATACCGAGTTCGAACCACTCATGTGAACACTTCCGTATTCAATCCCGATGCCGTTTTCAAATCGATTTCAATTCTCCATGGAAACGTAGTAATTGAATATTGAATACCAACTTTTTAAACATTTTAAATTTTTTTCTTGCAATCGCGCGGCCGAAGCAAATATTTTTGTGCCTATTCCCATCCGCAGACAATTAGCAATAATTTCCAAGAAACCCGATACCGCTACGACTTCTTTTCGTTCAGGAGGAGTTCAACTACAAGATGGACAGACGGACAGACAGACGGACGGACTTCAAGCGCGGGTAATAGCGGATTTCCTACGAAAATGCGCTAAAATGCATTAACGTACTTACATACACGTGTACCAGAGGGGTATTATATCTATACATACAGGTGTCCCAAAACTCGCGGTCCAGAGGACCAGAGGTGAAGGTAGTTTAGGGCATTGCGTTGCGTGTTTCATGGAGCGACCTTTTTTTTAATGAAACTAGTGAGAGATTGAAAATAAAAATATACTTTAAAAATCACACATAAATGTAAACAATAAGAATAAGAACAATAATTAATTTCGGTACAGGCTCATGAAGTTCCGTCCTTCCGGAGGCTGGACCCAGTTCTCTTTGGACCAAGTCGTGGTCTTGTTGTCCGCCACGTGGAAGGTGTACGCGTGTCTGGATTTGCTCGATTTATTCGGTTCACTGTAGTGCACCACTTGACCGTGGATCAAGACACAGGTGCCCTTCTTCACCGGCATTGGAGTGAAACTGCTTTTTTGGTAATTGGGCGGAGGAGTAGTGTAAATCAAGAGTTCATCGGAATCCTTATCGGGATTTCGGATATACCGCCTGTGAATCCCGCTGGTGTGGGAGCCTTTGGAGAACCAGAGACATCCGTTTTCGGTAGTCGCGTCCTCGAGGGCGAACCAGAAGCCGACCAGCTTCACCGGTTCCGTGTGGAGGTACGATGAGTCTTGATGAGTGATCACTAAAAAATATTTGTATTAAATGGGTGGCAAGTTAGATAAGAAACACTATAGCGATACGGTCTTATAGCCGATAGGCGGTTCTGTGTAAAAAGGGCGATCTGCTGGGATAAATAGCGCATCCAAAAAATAGCGCGTAAGCAAGAGAGCACTTGGAAAAAACCCTAGGAAAAAACAGAAAGAAGAGCGCATAGAAAAAAGAGCGAGTGATCAAGAGTGCCGGACGCCCCGTAATCCAAAAATAGCGCCAAGAACAATGGGGTAGGTACTTGCTCTTTTTTTTTATTGGCTTAATCGAAAGAATGGGTGAAAGTATTGTACCCGTATTTTTTATTTTGCCTAAATTCCCAAAATTGCGGCCGTGTGCCTGTTTTAAAAATATATTTGTGACGTCACGAATATACTAAAAGCTAAACAAACAGTACTGTTGGGTTGAAAACTCAAAAAACTGTTAGAGTGGCTTCACAATATTTGAAAAATACAGACATAAAAATTTCACCCAAGTTTTCCTACTGTTACCAACCTTTTGAAAAAAAATCGAAAAAAAATCTTTTTAACCAATGGATATATTTTCCGGAAATTTTCAGGAAATACTATTTATTACTCTTGTTGATGATTGAGAGTACTTCCAGAAAAATCTGTTTCATTGGCAAGTACCCCATTAGCGTTTGATACTCGGCTTGGTAAAATGGCACTTTATCAAAACGAGTTGTTTTTTTATTTAGATTTCCTTCTTTTTAGACCCACCAGGTGAGAAATATATGAGCTGAGTCCCGGGTATGCTTCGTTTCAGATAATCATACAGGGTGCGAGTCCGGTGCCTTGTCTATGGTCCAGTGCCATAAAGGTCCACGCGAGGGTCCACGCAATTTTGATAATTCCAAAAGTAGGAATAGACTACGCAAAATGTCGGTGGGGCCATCAGTGATAATTTCAAGCACTGACGTTGCCACTTGAACTAAATATGAACCTAGCTTAAACAAACTTTTCAACTAATCAAGTACCTATATAGTTTATACCTTCACTTCCTAAACCTGGATTTTTAAAGATGTACATGCTTTGAACTACGATCGGATCTTCGAAGCCCAGTTGGAAGCAGGTTTCTTTGACCCTTTCGTCCACGGTGAACTTCTTGAATGTGGGATTCAGCTCGTGCAAAGAGTGTCCAATTTTGTTAAGGGACACCTCAGGCGCTACTTTTAGCTCACCATTGTCGTCCAGAGCTCCTACTTCGTAAAAGTAGCGAACCTTGTCGCAACTTTCCAAGAAGAATCTGTTTTTGTTCTGGAAGATTATATTTTAGGTAGGTAGGTATATGTACCTCGAGGCCTCAAGAGGCGTATCTACGACGTAACGTAACGTGAAAAATTCCCTTGTAACTAAGGAGCTTGCCTTTGGTTACAGGCCAGATTTCACGTGACATTTAAGGTGCGTTCAGTCAGCTTATTTAGCCGCAAGTTTTAATTTTAGTCGCAAGCGCAGCGACGCCCATTGGCTCTTATGAACCAGCCTCCTCGGACCAGCCAATAAGTGATGCAGCGCTTACGGCTAAAATTAAAATTGCGGCTAAATAAGCTGACTGAACGCACCTTTAGTGTTACCTCGTACCTACGTTTCCTGGAGACTGCAAACTGCCTAATAAGTATTATCGTGAAAATAACTTCAGTTTTTACCTGCAAAGCTTTTGAATCGACAGTACTGAATGTAGCCCTGTCTGAAGGTGGAGGCATATTCTTGATCAAGTTATCACCTTCTGCTTTCAGCTGATCCGCTTCTTGGTCGGTCAAGAATCCTTCCAGAACGACGTAACCATCACCGTAGAACTGAAATTGATAACCTCTCGTTGATAACGGTTTTTTTGATCTTATTCATATATCATAATTCGACTGAAAAGTTGATTTCTTCATGAATAGGACAGACCTCGGAACAGACTGAGCTCTATACCTACCATATAATTATTCAATTCACTTAATTTCTTCAAACAAAGTAAACTGCACGAAATTTGATGAAAACGAGAATGAAAAAGATGGAATAAACCCGAGAATAAAATTGAAAAAGTAGGTAATATCCAGAGCTTAAATAACTGGGCTTCCCCAGCAAAAATAGCAACTATTGACAAAAAAAAGTGGAGCACCTGTATTTAGACATGATTTTTGCTGGTGAGGCGAGTTTATATATCTTTCAAGTTTGTGACACAATTAGCAATCACTGAAAGAAACACCTGCATATGGGGTGTGGAGTGGAACCTCCAATATTAAGTAGATATAGCGAAACTTTTTTCAACCCTATAATTCGGTGTATAATTAATTTGCTTTGTGATAAGTTGGTTATGATAAGTACATATTTTTATTTTTGAATAAATCATGTTGTAAATACAATATTCATAAAACTATAAACAATAATGTCCGAATGGTATAACAGCGAAAGTTATTTTTAATTATGTTTATCAGAGCAGGCCATGCTCAATGAAGATGGTTATCATTAGTTGGTATAAGTATACTAAATTATTGTCTGACCTGCAGATTACTATAATCTGTTTGGTGATTACACAAATCATTAATTTCACGAAAATTCTTGGAATTCTTTTAAATGAAAGGCTCACACTAATCTACCTATCTACCTACCTACATTTTGCAAAATTTAAAATTTCTTTCCTCGATACCAGGATCAGTACCTACTTAGAGGTACTTATTAATTTGTTTTTAATGACGATGATTTATATTTTATTTGATTGTATGGGTGATTTTCAGTATAGACATTATTTGAGACATTATAATTATAGACATTTACCTAGGTAAGTAGGTATATCATAATACGATAATAATATATCTAACTTATTCAAAAAATAAACAAAGTACCTAGGTATATATACGTTATTTCGAAATAATGTCCATCCTGTCCATCTCAGGGGGCCGCGAAATTTGAATTTCTGAGTTGAAAATAATGCTTTTTGTAAGCAGCCATATATCGAGCTCAACATCACAGGTGATCATCAAATTGAGAACGTTTGAAAATAAATAAACCACAGATGACAAATAAACTTTGATGTTGAACTCGGCGATTTGGCTTATCAAAAGCAATATTTCCAAATCAATAAATGTCAAATTTCGCGGCCGTCTACATGCACATTATTTTGAAACAACTTATAATGTAGGTACTTACAAAGATGAACCGAAAAAAACATTGGTTGTTAAGACACGAAGGAATGTGGAACTCATCTGTGGTGGAACTATTTTACATCATTATTTTCTAAGTTTGACGGGTTCAATGACTTTTCCAATGAAAAATGTTTCATCAACTGAAGCGACTGGTGGGCTGAATTACAGAATTTTCCAACATCAGAGCCAACCCCAAATGGTTTTTCTGTTGATCGCAATGGCTCAGTGGCAAAATGGGGCTCAGGCTCAGACCGAGGCTCAGACTGTCGTAAGTAAGTGAGAATCATCATAGCAACCGGCTTATACACAAGGTCTGTGAACCAATCAGACCGCACTCTCTATTTGGCACTTTGGCAGCTTACGCCGTCCTAGCTTTGCGACTTCAGCTTGGTACTTTTCTTGATAATTATTTAATGAGAAGTGACACTAAAGCAATCCCAAAAGCAGTTCAGAGTCCGTTTTTGTGAATGAAAAAAAAAAAAATTGAAAATAAAGCGAGTGATAAAGCTAATATTCGGACTAGCACATCCTCGAGCACATCCCTGCAGTTGAATTCTGGGTCGGACACCTTTCGCTCTTTTTGGAGCTCATGAAGAGTACCAATTTGCTGAAGTTATAAGTAGGTACTTAGCCCTTTTCGAAATAAATGGAACTGCCTTTCTACCGCAGGCTCGTGGCGGAGGGCGAACTCGCAACGGACAATCCAGTAGGCACCTCAAAGAGGCTCGTTATCTAGGGACTGCCTGATATTGTGTAATTTTCCCAAAAGAGCCCACAAGTGCAGAACAGCACCTTCATCCCATCAAAACGATATAAATACGGGTATCTATCTAGATGGATGGTAAACCTTATAGCTTTATCGTACCTTTTACGTACTCGGGTCCATATTTTATCTTGCAAAGTATTATACCTACCTGCTTCTATATCCCGTTCACTTTTTATTTCCAGTAGAATGACTTTTTGGAGCAAAAATAAAGTGACAAGCTGGAGCGCTGGAAGGATGCGGCTGATGACTGCTTCTGTTAGTTTCTCTCCAAAACTATGCAGGTGCCATCAGCCGTAGCCGTAACCCCCCAGTTTGTCACTTTATTTTTGCTCCAAAAAGTCATTCTACTGAATTTAAAACGTGAACAGCATATACCCCACTTATTACCTAAGTACTACCTACTTCGATATTTTCTTCTACTACATTTTGATTGTAATATTCTAGTTTGTCATCAATTCCTTATCAACCATGATAATCATTTTTATGCATTGTCCAAAAAATAGGCTAAGTTTTATTGGGTAGGTAAGCACTTGACTTTTTGAATTCCCTTTTAGTAAAACACTTATTATTTTATTGCGTAGGTATCTTGTGAGAGATGAATGTGATCTAATCTATAACTTGTTTTAAGATGATGTTATGTTTTCAATGAAGTTAGCATCTACCTAACTATTTAGCTCTAATATATAACTTATTATCTTGAATATTTAGATTTTTTCTCATTAATAATAATTTTAGATTTTTCTCTTAACACAAAAACCTACAAATAGCGGTTTTTTATTTGTTTGAAGACTTTCCAACTTATCAAATGTCACTTATTAAAATGAAAAACTAAAAGTGAAAGTGCACTAACCTTTTCTTTGATATCGGACATATTTTACAAGGCCACGTACAATAAGCCACTCGCTAACTGAAACGACTTCGACTACAGTCCGAAATTTTGTCATTTTCAAATATAAATATTCTCTGGACATTTGGAAACAGAGCATGCGTATCCAGTGTGCACCATAGGCGAAACTACGGGCATTATTATTTTGAATGATCGCCTTTATATCAACTGCCATGATATATTTCTTTTAAAGATAAATTAAATCTGTCATACTGTTGTTATTCCATTTCAATCAAGAACCAATCCCAAAATCATAACAAAATTACAAAAACAGACATAAAAAATCACATCCAATATGACCACCTCTAAAACCAATAAAGTATACCTACCTACATAATTCTGTACCAAAAAATATTACAAAATCAACTGCAGACATGATAGGAAATATCATCATATCACAATATTTGTTTACGCCTCCCACGTGAGTTATTTTCAGGGGTACATTTCCTTTCTATGCATCACGTTTTTGTTAATGGGTGAAGTCTATTTTAAACCACACACTTATATCATCTGCACCAATCACCTGCATTCTTAGCCCACATTTCAATAATTTTTCCAATTTCAATTAGGTACAACAGTATGTCGAGTTGAAGTGAAATAGTTGGTACCTGCCTACCAAATTTTAGAATAACTTACTTGTCGCTTTAAATCCCACATTTTCAAAATTGTAGTGAAATTGTAGATTATCACAAAAATAATTGAAAAAAAAACACTTAATAATAATAGGTAACTTTTGTTGATTACGAAGCACTTTGAACACTAAACGCTTTAAATCATAATAAAAGCGGTCGGTTTGAAAAAGAGAAGAAATGGAAGGAGTTAATTGTTGCAGAACGGTCGGCCTGTGTTTCATTTGAAAAACATTGCCGCTTGCGTCTTTCACACACTGACGAGCATCATGCACCTCTGTGGGGGGTATTTTGTTTATTTTGGTATGTACCTATCCCTAACTTTGTAGATGAGCCAATATCGGTAGGCACCTACATGCAATGTTCTTTCGTTGATCTCTTTTTTCTTAAGAAAAAATAGGCACAATATTGACTATGTTGTTTAGGAAAAAGTGGCTCCCCATTCTATTACGTTAACTCCAATATTTGGTGGTGGTCAACTTCCTGACTTCTGTGACGAAGCTTTCGCCATCAGCGCTATTTTGTTTGCATCAAAATCGCTTCAAGATTTTGAAAAAGGCAAAAAATCTCAAGCAGCTATTTATTACAGTTAAACCAATTGTAAAACTTCTTATCTTTTATTTAATCCTCCTTTTGTGATGCGTATTTTGTTTGGCACTTTGTCATTTCAATTCAGTCATTTGCCGCCTAAGCACCAGCGTTAAAAATATTCATGTGGTTGAGTAAGACTTTGTAATATTCATTCATAGATTAAAATTAACCGTGCGATTATTTCAGGGAATTATGGATCATCATTCGGCTTTTACGTATCCCCAACAGTGGGTGGTAAGTAAAAAGAATTAAAGAATGAATAATAACCTGTTTTTTAATATTATTTATTGAAAATAAATTCTCCTTTTCCTTTATTTATAATGAAAATGGAAACAAAAAGGCACAGTTGCATAAGTAACAAATTTATTACATAACAATGTGTACCATGTATAAAAAAGGAAATACAATTTGTAAAATAAAAGGTGCGCTAAATCAAATAACATTTTTTTAAAATATGAAGGTATACCAAGTTTCCTAGACGGGGATCAGACAGACATTATTATATAAATAATAAAATACAAACATAATGTCTGTCCAGATTCAATAGGAAGCTCAGAATAAAGAACTCAAGTCCCTAAATAAGCAAAACAACTTTAATTATTTAGAACTAAAAGCTGTCTAGGAACAAACAATAAAATTAACTAAGTAGTGTCATCTCTGAATACTGACAATATAAAAAGTTTTTTCTCATTTTTTAAGTCTAGGTATGTATTATAAAAACGGTATATAAATTCGAGCGACTAAAACAGCCTAAAAGTTTACTAGAACCGCAGTAAAGTATAATCATCATAGCTGTATTTTGAAAAACGTAATAAGTACATAATCACATGCTATGATGATCATCTTTAGAGATTATCACAAGATTTTTCTCTAACAAAGATACAAGTGTCCTTCAACAATTGTTACAATGTTGCGAAGTAAAAATTAGTAGAGCTTAGGAAAAAGTGTTCCTTATCCACATTGTAACATTTATTTAAGAACATCAGTATCAACTTCCCAATCATTATTGGTGCCCTCCCCTGCTCTTTCAACAATGCAGTAAAATAGAATTATCACCAGACAATGGTATCTTTACAACATTATTGTTTCCCTGAGATTAAAGAGAGAGATGGATTACAAGACGCGACTCCCAAGTTCTGGGTATAATTTGAAGATTCCCCCCATTTTCCAAAACAAATTATCAACTAACAATACAATAAATTTGAATACTAAACGGTGTGGTTTCCAGAAAAAGAGGAGTGCTAACTTTAGTCACCAACCAGTCTCAACTCTTGTTGGTGGTCATCATCGAACATATCTAGAGAATCCTTGGGCACTGTGAAACTCGCCTCATAATCTGTACGGGTAGAGGGTAAACAAATTATGTAATATCTTTATTGGTAAAAACCTCTTGTTTTATAATAATTATAATAATAAAACGTGTTGTATTTTTGTTTTTTAAATCTTTGAATTATTTTTGCTCAACCCACCTGCGAGGGTATTGCCATTTTTTCTGAGTAAATACTGAACTCCGGCATGGAACAAACAGAAAATCAGAGATCCGATTCCGAACAGTCTAAAAGTCCACGGTCCTCCATATTCGCTGTACAGCAATCCGCCGAGGAAGCTTCCCAGGGAGACACCCACGCCTTCGAAAATTGCTCCTACCATACCCTGTGCACATGAAAAATAAATGAGATAATGTACAGGCCTCCGGTTTCACAGCCGTGGATCTAAGTTCAAGACACGGACTACAGAGAAACCGGTGGGGGATAGGGTGTCGCAAGTACAACAAACAAATAATCTCAAAACCTACCTGCATGGTGGCTTCAGTTCCAGGCGGCGCAATGATACTCGCATACGACGCCATGCAAGCGTAAAACAGTCCGAAAGTCAGACCGTTCGTCAGTTCCAGAGGCAGGAACCACCATGGGTTCGGTATGACCGAGTACAAAATGTACCTGATGCCAATGACCAACACCACTAGAGTCATCGAGTTCGTGTGACCGATTCGTTTGAGAATCGTGCCGGACAAGAAGAAAAAAGGCATTTCACCGCATAAAGTTTGCACAGCCATCACGATGCCTTCCAGAGTTTTGATCCAGCCTTGGGAATCGCACCCCTGCTCTTTGGCCAGATCCTCGATAAGCCAGAACAGAAACTGCCAGATGAGACCGGTGCAAATGCCCACACAGACGCACCACAGCAAGAACACCAGAATCCTGATGTCGACCAGAAGGCGACCGACGTCTCGTAAAATGCTCGTGGACAGTTTTTTTTGGATGTACTGAAAAAGTATTATACTGGTTTATGGGTTACCTTCTGTTGTTTTTTATTGTCTTTGTCATGTTGCACTCAAAATCAAAATGGGCAATCCGAGAGCAACAATCTGGATGTTGGTTGCTCCCACGCACCCAGAGTTTGGCTTACAGCCTTGAAATGTCCATTTTTCGTTTCTTGAGGACTCTATTTTTGTAATTTTGTATTTTGGGTTGCAAGTTTTAAGGGGTAAAAGTTTGAAGGTACGAACGTGGTACTTAGTCCAGGAATTATAGAAAAAAGATCCAACAAAAATGAAACCCAGCCGGATTTTTGTATATGTATAAGCTCAGTTAAGCATGTAACTAAACATACTGAAAGTCCTCAAAGATCCAGTGTGAGCTTCGGTAGTTAAGGTGCGTTCAGGCAGCTTATTTAGCCGCAAGTTTTAATTTTAGTCGTAAGCGCTGCATCGCTTATTGGCTGTTCTGAGGAGGCTGGTTCATAAGAGCCAATGGACGTCGCTGCGCTTGCGACTAAAATTAAAACTTGCGGCTAAATAAGCTGACTGAACGCACCTTTATGACCTCGAAAAGAAGTTGAGGATCAGTTTTTGGCGTTTATCTCGTTAACGACGGTACTTGGGTAGAATCGAGGGTAGAATGTACCTGGAGGAAATTGTTGGGAATTTTATTATCTACAAGTCAGACATATTTCATCGCCAGTCCACTCCTTCTCGGTCAAAACACAAGAGAAATAAAATAATCCAGACGCTCGCTGCTGAAAACTGTATGGACCTTGATTTTCATGATGGCAGGGTCCCACTTGGTAGAGGTATGGTCTGATCTATAGGGCAATAGGGTGATTGCATGAAATGCGTTCACATGATCACCGGCAGGCAGCGCAAGGATCAATAGTTATGTTTTGACGTTTGTTAGTGAATAGGGCAATTGCATGATGTTAGTTCAGCTTGTCGCCACTTGGTGGCTTTGGGTCGGTGGCACAGCGCGCTTGCGCTTGCCAGATCCAGATTATCGATTAGTTTCGTTTGTTTATGTTTTGCAAATTGCAAATAAAAGTCGAACAACGGCCCATCGCTTCTTCAGGGCTTCATTGGTGGGGAACTTGTGGAATTTTATGCCATTTCTGTTTTCTTGAATTTTGAGCGCGGTGTGGCACAACATTTATAGGGCACTTTCCAGCGTCGACAATATAGAAAGATGAGAAGAGAACTAATGACAGCGAGCAATTGGTGTGGCGAGATAAAAGTAATTTATTCAAGTGCCAAAATCACGCGATTGACAGTTATGACACACGATTTGGCGATTTGCAATACCAATTGATAAACTTGAAGTCCCCAGGTGGCAAACGGCGCCACAAGCGCCCCCTACATGCAATCGCCCTATTGGTATGACTCGGTTCTCAACACTAAAAGGAACAAACAAAAAATGTCAGAAGCCCTTCATTACAACGTGTGCGAAAAATGTCATTTAAAAGGCTTGAAAACTATTAGCAACTTGACTCCTAATAAAATGGATTTTCTATACAGGTGTCCGATGTCCCACGATTTGTTTATACCAAGGAGCTTCTGCAAGATTATTGATCCTCCGCATACGTTAGAAAAATTCAGTATTCATCAAAAATGTTGGCTAACATTTTATGATATTGTAGATTTTCGTTTTTATCCTTCAAATTGAATAAAATTCTACTTTCCGTGATTCTCAAGTTTGTTCCTCTAGCATTAGAGCTTAAAGTAACAAAAAGCGAATATGCCTTATGGGCATGAGGCTCAGTAGCGCACTTCCTTTTTGAAGGATTAGTGAACGCAAGATGTTAATTAGGGTTCTACCGTTATTTGAGCAGAAATTTCAATATCACGGCCACAATATCGGCAGAATCATGAAATTTGGCTTGAAAATCAGAATGATCGTACTAGACAAGGGTAAGTTCCAAGTTTCATGAAAATCGTTCCACTAATAAGAGATTTCAATATGGCGGCCAAGATGGCGGCAGAGCATCCTTTGTCCAAAATCGGATGTATTTTGATGAAATTCACATCGCCTGCGAATTTCACTCAAATCTGACCACTTTCAAAGAAATTCAAAATGGCGGATCAAAGATGGCGGCCAAGTTACAAAAAACATTGGTCAACTTTATATGGTGGGACACGTACGCATTCGATTGGCGTTTGCACCACATCGATATCTCTTTTCGTTGAGGCATAATTCTCCTAGTTCTATCACTTTGAAGTTTGAAACATGTTCAATATGGAGAATACAAGATGGCAGCGGGGTATCAATTGTCTAAAATTGGATGGATCTTGATGTAGTTTACATTGCCTGCCAATTTCATTCCAATCGGATCACTTTTAGACTCGCTTTTAGAGAAATTCAAAATGGCGGATCAAAGATGGCGGCAAAGTAGCAAAAAAAACAAAAGTCAACTTGACATCCTGGACATTTGTACAGGATGTTCACGATAAAATTCACCCCCCTCCAGTAGATTCTCGTTCAAGATATTTCGAAGAACTAAAAACTTTTCCTCCACGATTTTTCCCAGGGACCTCAAATCGATCCTCTAAAAGTTCCTAATTGGTACCGTATACAGGGTGTGATATGTAACTTTTTTATTTCAAATGCAACACCCTATATTTTATTCCGTTATTTGGTCGAGCCTTTTTTTCTGATTACAAATATATATGACACTTATGATTTATTTTGACAAGTAAGTTGTCGAAAAAATAATAAAATAGGTATAGTAGGTTTACCTGTACCGTGATTCTAGTCGGCTGTGAAATTTTGTTTTTAGGTTTCCAAATCTGAAATATAGAAAATCCCCAAAACTTCGCGGTTGGCTGCTCTGGCTTCATTTAGCGTTCGTCGTTCGGACCACTTTTATAACGTATTTTTTACGCATATCCTCTGCAGATAGACGGAATATTTTTGCGGGACGTGATGTCTGACGCTTTTTTCCATTATATTGGAAAATGTAGTAATTTTTTGACCTGTTTTTAATTTTCGCCAAAAATAAATCAAAGCAGCTTTGACATTTGACAGGTGTCAAAAATATTTCTAACCTCTTGAAGCCTGTTCAACTTTAGGTTGATTCAAACTAAAGAAGTACTAGGCCTTCGCCCAAAAAAAGGAGTCCCATGGAATCATCAATCCTTTCACCTCTTGCAGTAAAAAAGACACGACGAATCATTGAGCACTATTGGCAAGACAAGGAACATCTCAGCAGGCCTGCAGTTGCAAAAGGATTTACGTATAAAAAGTTAATTAAACCGAATTTCAAAAAACCCAGCCGCTCAAAGTTGCTTATTGGACCAAAATTCATGTGAGTACCTTCAGTTTGTAATTTGCTTCCGTTTTGGAGCTTGGCGGAACGAGTTTTTGTCGGCCTTGAATGGCTGTCGTCAAGATGACTTAAATTGAAGGCGGTCCCGTAGGATTCTGGTGTCTAAATGACGGTAATACAGCTCTGCGCCCCTCTAGTCGCCTTTCCACTTATGCCAAGGTCAGTTTTCCAAGATTTTAATATCAATTTGATAAGAAATATAACTTTACTTCCAGAGAAGTCAGTTTCACACCAGGTAAAAAAACGGCAAGCCTATAATGCTAAAGTAGAAAATTTGCCCAGCCGACTAGAGTCACAGTACAAGTGAACCTACTATAGTCAAATAATTTTGCTTCGCGGCAAGATGGCTTTGGTTTCTACAGTTTACTTAAAAAAAGTTATTTTCGCAGCATTTTGTCTCCAGAGTTCAACTCTGCATGGATAAATGGTCTAATTCGTTCCTAATACAGGGTGTCGCGTATTTTTAATTTTTAATTAATTTGACTACCTATTGTATCATTTTGTTGACAGCTTCCCTGTCAAAATATATCATAAATGTTATACAGAGGAGTGCATAAAAAACGGCCACCGCTGTAGCATCGTTATTCCTTATCCGATCTTTAAAATTGAAAAATCTGTTTGAATGGTATAATGCCTTCTATGATTCGACAGTAGAAAATATTTTGTTTATTATGATGCTTCTGAGCACTGACAGTCAATTTTGTTTTTCAAATGGCAACTATATTTTTTTAATTTTTTTTCGGATTCCTTACAATTATCTGAATATAATGATGCATCAATATCACACTTTTTGTTATTGAACACGAAGAAAAAAAATTAAACTGCAAAATTTTCACACACAACAGTAGCGTCAGAACACCCACGATATGCACGCAATCCGGTAGGCTGGGTGCAAAATGATGTTCAAAAGCACATAGTAGGTCAGGCGTTTGGTTTTTTTCAAAATGTAAATGTCAAAATGTTTTCAAAATCCGAAAGAAGCTGTCCGTCTCTAAAGCTAACTTTACATTGAGCAACAATTGCGTGCAATCGTTGCATGCAACTGTTGCACGCAACAGAATTGCCTAGTCTAAAACAAAATTGCATGCAACTGTGAATATGCTGTAATTTTGTTGCGTGCAACTTGCAATTTGTCACTAGATTCGGGTATTTTTGGTTTGATTTGTTGTTTGGTGTGCAAAGAAGAATGGAAACGGGCTGAGAAAATACTAGGAGAGGATCAATTCGGGCTCAGACGAAATAGGGGAACACGTGTGGCCATTTTAGCTTCACGAGTTCTAGTAGAGAAAACAAGATGAAAAGGTCTTCATAAGTTCTGTGGGTTTAGAAAAAGCCTTTGATAATGTGAAATGAGGGAAATCCTCGAAATGACAGGGATAAAATACAGAAATAGAAGACACGAAAATACAGATTGGAAATGAAGAGAGAGAAAGTCGAAAATTTCTGTTATTTGGTCAGTCAAATCCTGAGTGATTTGACTTAGGATCCACAAGTAGATGTCCCAAGAAGGAGGGACATTGAGCAAAGAATAGCACAAGGCCGAATCACTTTCAACAAAAAAAAAGCACTCTTATTATCAGACACAATAAATTTGACAGTTTGGAATTTCCTCTGTTCACAGGAAATTTTTAAGAACTCTATATCTACTTGGGCCATCTTGTTCTGCATAAAATGTAGGGTTTCTTCAGAGGACCTCCTATCAAGCCACGACTTCACCCACCACCTTCTCGGGCGACAGTGTTTTTCGCCAAAAACCGGTAGCACCGGCGGCAGTTTTTTGGTGACTTCGAATGAGTACCTCTTGCGCTCTTTTCGTATTTCTATTCATGGTTAATGGTAATTATGCACTATGGTAACAAGAAACTCTCAAAAAAAAAACTGCACCACATGCAATGTTCTACCGTGTATGACTTTTGACTTTCCGAATTTCCAATTGTTTTTCTTTAAAAAAATTGCACAGATTTGCTGCGTGAGAAAGTAGAGCGTTACAAAATCGCACGTGCAACTTTGTTACGCGCAATTGTTGCAGTCAACCGTTGCATGCAAAAGTTGCAGTAAAATTGCCAAATGTAAAGTTAGCTTAAGACTTGTTTATTGATTATTGTCTATTTTTAGTTTACTATTTTATATCTTTTCAAGTGTGTATTGTGGAAATGGAAAATCGAAAAGACGTTTTTGTCCTGACAGATCACAATACTTACTTAAAAATGTGTAAAATAATAAGCTGAAAATAGAGAATAAAGACGTCTTAGAGACGGACAGCTTCTTTTGGATTTTGAAAACATTTTGACATTTACATTTTGAAAAATCAAACGCCTGACCTACTATGTGCTTTTGAACATCATTTTGCACCCAGCCTACCAGATCGCGTGCATATCGTGGGTGTTGTGATGCTACTGTGATGTGTAAAAATTTCGCAGTTTCAATTTTTTTCTTCGTGTCTAATGATAAAATGTGTGATATTGATGCATTATTATATTCAGATTAGCATAAGGAATCAAGAGAGAAATTAAAAAAATATTGTTGCCTTTTGAAAAACAAAAGTTGACTATCAGTGCTCAGAAGCATCATAACAAAACAAATATTTTTCACTGTCAAATCATAAAAGACATAAAACCATTTGAACTGGTTCTTGAATTTTGAAGATCGGATAAGGAATAACAATGCTACAGCGGTGGCCGTTTGTTATGCACCCCTCTGTATATCTTTGTCATCAGAAAGAAAGGCTTCATTAAATGACGTAATAAAATATAGGGTGTTGTCTTTGAAATAAAAAAAGTTACACCCTGTATACAGTACCAATTGAAAACTTTTAGACGATCGATTCAAGATCCCTGAGAAAAATAGTTGGAAAAAAGTTTTTAGTTTTTCAAAATATCTCAAAGGGGAATCTCCTAGAGGGGGGGTGAATTTTATCGCGAACACCCTGTACTATTGATCAGCGTTTATACCACATCGGTATCTTTTTTCCTGAGGAGTTATCCCGGGTACGGACGGACGGGCGGACGGACGGACGGATAGACGGTCGGATGGACAAAGCGAAGCTGAAAGCGCCGTTTTCCCATTTTTTTGGGAAAGTGCGCTAAAAACTGAAGGTAGAATTTTAGATTTAAGGTGAGCAGAGAGAGACACCAGTTGCCAGAGAGATCGGTCGATTGGGTTCTGATCTAAGTTAGAGAGAGAAAAAGCGAGAAATCACATGCGCGAAAGTGAGATACCACTAACAACTTAGGTCAGAATACTTAGTTCAGGTTGTAAAAGGAAAGCACCTATCATCTATGGTAATTATTGACAGCTGACGGTAATCCTGACAAGCAAATAAATATTGCAACATTAGTTTAATTGCTGTAGAGCAGTAGCTGTGGAGATTATTGTTGCAACAATTAAATCCACAGCAACCAAACCAAGTTCAAAGTTGAACACGCATTGAGCTACTGGACCTAAGAGTTACTGAGGAAAAACACTGAAAAGAGACTAACTTTGAAGAGTCACATCTCTGCTGCTCAGCTGATTTAGTAAATAAATGTAACAGTTGTTGTTGTTTTTGGCATCATCTAAGGATTCCGTGATTGAATTTTGCCGATACAAACTTGGGACAGCTGCATATCAAAGAATTACTATCGTCTTTTTTGATAATTATTGTTCATTTATTTATTTTACAAAGTCGTATCGTTTTTACTATCACATGAACCTGAGGAAAATAAATAATACTGTATATGCCTTTGCCTTATCATTCCCATTATCCTATAGTCATTATTCAAAACTTAATTACGTAAACATACGTAGCTCTACACTGCTAAGGTTATACAGGGGTGTCTCAAAAGTATCGCATTCCGAGTTCAGAGCGATATACAGGTGTCCCGAAAATACACCGACAACGTTCTAGGACAGCTTCCTCTCATCAAAATACGAAGAAAAGTTCCCATGAACATGGGTCCGGAAATGCTTCATAAGGGAGCTAGCCCCCTGAAGGTGGGACTCTGAAGATGGTTGTTTATTTAATATTACCGAAACCGTTCAAGGAAAATCAATCAAACTTGACACATTTAATAACCTTCTTATGCCCAACAAAATTTGAATGCCTAACAAAAATGAAATTGCTTTGAAATAGTCTTTCTTTCGCCTTGAATATCGTAATTAAAAATCAGCATTTCTGACCACGTTTTCATACATTCAAACTCAAATATCTCGTGAACGGTGCATCTATCGAGGTTGAACAAAAGGATCTTTTTTTGGCAGAAAACTCCAATATTCCATAATTTTTTGTTGAATTTGGAAACAATTCACATTCAAAAAAGTTAGGGTTATTTTTACCCCCTCACCTCCGCCTAACCCACCCCTGGTGAATTATTTTGGATAATAGCTTGCCTCATTTTGTTTGGCCTAAGAAGGGTGGTGGATGTGTCAAGTTTGATTGATTTCCCTTGAACGGTTTCGGAGATATTGAATGAAAACCATCTTCAGGGTCCTACGTTTAGAGGCCTTTAGCTCCATCAGGAAGCGTTTCCGGACCCATGTTCGTGGGAACTTTTTTTCTTGTTTTGATGAGAGGAAGCTGCCCTAGAACGTTGTCGGTATATTTTCGGGACACCCTGTATTAATGAATCCACTCAAGAACATGAAAAAATATTCAGAAAAAATAGTGACGGTAATTTTGGAAGATATGAGGGATCAAACAGGAGACTTCGCTACCCTCTATTTTTATAAGTCTAAGTGATTTTGGGGAATGGTTGTGATAGACTAATCAGTGAAAAATTATCAACCACTGGGTGTGCACTGAACTTCTACAGGGTGTCCGTTTTTCGAGGCTAAGCATGGGTATCTCGCTTATCTTTAGAGATACAGAGTCGGTTATATTAGAAAAGTTGCGAATTTTCATGACGATCAATGATCCAACAAGATATTTGACTTGTCAGTTTTAGTTTTCGAGATATCGAGAAAAAACCGAAATTTGTAATTTTTGTTTTTATTTTTTATTTCAAAAACGGTTGAAGGTAGCTATTTCTAATTAAGACATTGTGAGGGCACTTTCCTGAAGGTAATCAATGTTGCCAAAATCTTCATTCTAGCTTTCAAAACAACCGAGATATGACATTCAACTTTTTTTCTCTTATGGGCGCCATATTGGATTTTGACATTTTTGAATACAATATTTTTTTCTGGTTACAACAATGTGTCACATGCTACTGTTGAATTCATGCTTTGGAGCAAAAAAATTTTTAATTTATTTTTCAAAGAGTGCTTTGGAAACAAAATTAGCACCGACAATTAAAAAAACGTAAACGTTGAACATTTATTCATTAACGACATGTGGAACATCATTGTAACCAGAAAAGAATACCGTATCCAAAAATATCAAAATCCAATATGGCGCCCATTAGGGAAAAAAGTTGAATGTCGTATCTCGGTTGTTTTGAAAGCTAGAATAAAGATTTTGGCAGCTTTGGATTCCCCTTGAAAAAGTGCCCTGACAATGTCTAGATTAGAAAAGGCCACCTTCAACCGTTTGTTGAATAAAAAATAAAAACAAAAATTTAAATTCCTGTTTTTTCACGATATCTCAAAAACGACAATCGATACGTCAAATTTATTTTTGGATCATTGATCGCCATAAAAATGCGCAACTTTTTCCTAATTTAACCGACTTTGTATCTCTCAAGATAAGCGAGATACCCATGCTTAGTATCGAAAAACGGACACTCTGTATTTGATATACAGGGTGATTCACAAATCTCAAAAATTCATTTTTCTTCAAAAACGACACTAATAATTTGTTTATGAAAACGAAAAAAGTCATATCTTGATCTAAATTATTTTAGGGACCAATGAAATATTTAATACTTTTTTTTAATTCGTTCAACGGCCTATTTCCGCAACGAGGTCTAAAACCGACGCCGATGATTTCACTTCGACTAGACACAGTTGAACCTGTTGAACCGGTATAGTCATTGTGAACAATGGAGAAACGCGAGATTTTTTTGCTCAATTATAAAAAATAGTTCAACAAAAAACTACAAACCCAGCCGGTAGCGCGGCGGACTCCGTCTTTGGAAGCAATTTCAGGGGTCGTGGGTTCCAATCCGGGTCAGACCAGGTGAAAATTTTCATGCGCTCTTTAGTACCTTGGCCTACCGAGCAGTCACGTCAAGGGGAAAAGTGTGCATCGAGAAGGACACCGAAAAAAGGGTGCTAATAACCTCGCTGTTGATGCGTCCATAAAATGGTGGGTGGTGTGGGAATCACCCGGCGCCGCGCTAAGAGCACTAAGGAGGCGCTAAGGAGGCGCTAAGGAGGTACTGCCAGTGACTACATGGATACCCGTCCACCGCCAAAAAAAAAAACTACAAAATATTGCCATGTCGTCGCTTATTCTAAAACCGCGTACCTTACTGGAAAACTTCCTGCATAGGTACCAAAAAATCAATTCTGGCAGCAGGTTCCTTTACCAGAGCGCAAAAAAAAAACAATTCAAGGCAGGTACGTGGCCTTCTGGAAACCAGCACCGAAAGAAGGAACACACTGCAGCACTCAGACTGAACTAATAATAAATATTAGCACCGAAAAAGCCTGAAGGTATATGGGCTCCGGCCGTGTAAAGAAGCGAATAAAGAAATTAATATATACTTGTTACTTTTTGGAACATTAGAATAACACTGCCTAGTCGAAGTGCGAGCTTTGTCTGCAGAGTTTTCATATTGCCTTAGCGTCCAGACAATCCGCGGATTGACCGAATTACGCTAGGCGGTCTGCGGAATGCTCAAAAGAGCCGTGAATCCGTGGTTTGGGTGTCCATTTGGCCATTCTGCAGATTGCCTGGGCATTCCGCGGATTATCTGATTTCGTACTTTGCCGGTAACATAATATACCGGTGTGGACTCTGAATGCGATACTTTTGAGACATCCTGTTTTTCCATAATCTTATTTTATTTCACACTAGAAACGCCTGCAGTATCAGTTTTGATGATAATACAAAATGTTACATTTATGTTATCAAAACAATGGAACAATAAGCCAGCAAATTGGCATGGCATTAAAAGAGCAGTCGATTAGGAATTTGAAATTTAGATTGAGTTAATCCAACCACTTAACCGTTGAGGTAAAACATGCACATAAAACAACTGCTTTTTCAAAGCTTAAAACTGATTACTTATTTTTGTCTAGTCTACCCCAAATATTTCACTCACCTGAATTCTGCATGAGGAAATAAAATCAACGATGAGGAAGACGACGGCCAAATAAAAAGCAGATTCGAAATTTTTCTTGGTTGATCCATCGCTTAAAGCATCAACCATGACACCTGCTATTATTGAAAATATGCCCCATCCTAAAGCTCCAAATAACCTTTGATATCCGTATTTGGCAGGTTGGTCACCTAAAAAATATATGAATTTTTGTACATAGACCTATTTTTGTATCATGTGTTATGTGCTTACCCAACATTTCAAAACAAATAGCATCTCCTACACTAACAGATATGGCTTGTCCGACCCAACCAACTATCATGAGTACTAAAAAGACCCAGAACTGGTAGCGTCCATACACATCATTGTCGCTAATAGAAGGCTTAGCTATCAATTCATTCAAACTGTAATCATCACATTTTATGCTACAGAGACTAGAAATGTGACAACCAGTCCCTGAGCATGGGCATAAGGGGCTGTGTGTGACACCATCTTCCAAAGTGATGTTGTTTATTTTGAAAAACACAATATCATTGAGCTTTTCAATTTTGGACTTAGGAACTGTGGCAGTGAACTTGAAAAAGTCTGGATGATCCACTTTGTATTCAGAAAGGTTCCAGTGATCCGAGATTATTTTCCAGTCTATGGGTTCCATTGCACAGTTCAACTAAAAAACAAATGGTTTTCACTACTAAGCATGCTTGAAATGGCAAAGACTCACGCTACATATAACAGAGCCTCCTTCTTTTTGGAGCCGAGTAACAAGGCAATCGTCGACGGTCATGTTATTCGGGGATGTGTCAAAAACAGCCTCACCATCAGCACAAGAAAAATGCACTTGTCGATCGAGGGGGATTTCAGGCGAAAAATTGATGGACAGAAATGCAGCGGCTGTCAGCAGCTGTGCTGCCAGAAATGTGGCTTTTTGACATCGAAACCTGTCTGCAAAAGCGCCGACCAAGGGCTTAGCTAACATTCCGCATATCGGCAGTATCGTGTAAATGAGACCTACTACCACACTGGAAAAGCCCAATTGTCTAGCATACGTTGACAAAAACGGCACCACAGGAGCTGTTCCTGCAAATTTCAAAAAGGGGCTCATCAGTTCTGAGGTGACATTGACATAACCTCTAAGGCACTTACCGGCATTCCACAGGAAGTAATGTGCCTTCATGGGCAACAATTCCTTGTTAACCTTGCTTAACATTTTGGAGTAATGCTACAACATGTGAATGAATTTAATTAAGGGCACGAGGAATTTGAAGTTTGAACTCCCCGATTGACAAGTGTCATTACTGTCAACAGCTGTCAGCTGTCACATGGAACGATTTGGGGAATTTTGAATTTAGAGAGAAGCTGTTGGTAGTTGGTACTTATCCAAAAATCGGGTTGCGGTATTTTCGCCCGACACTGGGTTCGCTCGACACGAAAGTCAATGTTAGACTGTTGGCAGCATTGTGACATTTCGACTCAAAATTCAGCGGGAAGGATGCATTTGTTGAAGGGACGGCAACAAGGCAATGTGTCGGACGAAAATACCCGTCACGTGACCAAGGCCAACACCACGGTGGAAAACCAGTTTCAGGGGCAGGTTTCCAAAACCCAAAAATCTTATTTGCGTTTATCCATCTATGGGTTTTAGATGGATAAAAAGATTAAAGGTGGACTTCAGTATCAAAAGCACTCGAAAGTACAAGAAAGATAGATTTCAACCTCGGAAAAAATATGGACGTCCTGAAAATTTGATATTTTGTTCAGAATTGAGTGCTCTACAACATATCCAAAATCGCCAAAAATCGCACTCGGGGGTTTTGAGTTATTGGAGGGGGAGTAAAAAATTGCTGGTAAAAATGGAGGGGATAGAACCCGTCAACCCATTGGATGCGAATACATCATAGTTCGACGTATCATATCCCATTGATACCATTTTGGCACAAAAACTGTTTATCATTGTTGAAGGGGAGTAGTGGGGGGGGCGAAGCTCTGCTAGGTGGTCCATTTTGTTTTTATGGCCATGTAGAACCGATCACGACAAGTTTGGTATCTTTTCCGACTAAATTCAATCTCCTGAACTCGTATCCGATGTGCAAAATTTGGATGAAAACAAGTTTGAACAAGTTAACTTGAGAAAACTAGTTTTTTCTTTGACAATTTTGACAAATTTTTTTTTGTACTGTTGGAGGTGTTTATTTCCAGAAAATTTTCAGGGACCATTGAATTGAAGTGTATTCTCCACAAAAATCATCCACTTGAAGTATAATTTTGTTTCTCGAGTTTAAAAACTCAATTTGAACTTGAGCCGGCGCGGCGCGTCGTCTACTACTGACCAGAACACTACAGCATGCACCTTCAAATGAAAACACCTCAAACTATTGAAGAAATAAGAACTGATCTCCGAAAATTGAAGGATCTGTGGAGAATTGAATTCCGTATAACATAAACAAAATCGCCATGAATCGCACTGTAGGGTTTTGAGTTATTCAAGTGGAGAGGTAACAGTTCATAGAGTATGAATCCTGTCAAAGTGTTATACTCTTCCCCGAATAACTCAAAATCCTGCATTGCGATTCATGGCGATTTTGTTCATGGTATAGGGAATTCAGTTCTGCACAAATCCTCCAATTTTCGAAGATGAGTTGTTATCTTTCCAATAGTTTGAGGTGTTTTCATTCAAAGGTGCATACTGTAGTGTTCTGGTCAGTAGTAGACGACGCGCCGCGGCGGCTCAAGTTCAAATCGGTTTTTTAAACTCGAGAAACAAAATTATACATCGAGTGGATGATTTTTGTGGGGGATACACTTCAATTTATTGGTCACTGAAAATTTTCTGAGAATTAACACCTCCAACAGTACAAAAAAAATTCGTCAAAATTGTCAAAGAAAAAACAAGTTTTCTCGAGTCAACTTGTTCAAACTTGTTTTCATCCGAATTTGCACATCGGATACGAGTTCAGGAGATTGAATTTAGTCGGAAAAGATACCAAACTTGTCGTGATCGGTTCTACATGGCCATAAAAACAAAATGGACCACCCAGCAGAACTTCACCCCCCTACTACTCCCCCTCAACAATGATGGACACTTTTTGTGCCAAAATGGCATCATTGGGATATGATACGTCGAACTATAATGTATTCGCATCCAATGGGTTGACGGGTTCCATCCCCTCCATTTTTACCAGCAATTTTTTACTCCCCCTCCAATAACTCAAAACCCCCGAGTGCGATTTTTGGCGATTTTGGATATGTTGTAGAGCACTCAATTCTGAACAAAATATCAAATTTTCAGGACGTCCATATTTATTCCGAGGTTTTGCCGATTTCTTTACTATTTTTCCTGTACCTACTAACAACCCCCGCATATGATAAGAATAAAAACCAAACTTAAATACCTAAGGGGCAGTAGACCAAGGGGTGCCTCGGCTTTTGCCAATATTGCCATGTTGGTGTCATGATCATAGAGCAGGGTTTCTTGACCTTTTCCTAGTCATGGACCCCTCAAAATTTTAGAGAGCTTTTACACCGGACCCTTAATTTCTCGAAAGTAAAACGCGGTTTAACATTTTTACCACCTTTTATATTGTTTTCGCTTATAAACTTTACATACAGGTGATTTTTTAAGAAGAACCCACCCACACCTCCAATTTTTCGCTGCACCATTTTTTTCCGAGAAAAAAGCTGCCACAGGTCGGATTTGCTTTTTTGAGGGGCTTTTTGACTAACATAACACACGTTATTTTCAATATGTCTTTCCCTTATTCGTTCCACGACCGTCCACCCTTCTAGGTATTAGGGTGACTATACCCTTTTAAGAATTTCAAATGGGAATAGAGGTCGAACGTCGAACTGCACATCATTTTTGAAGGTCTTCTAAATTCCCTTCACAACAATTTCGAAAAAATTAAAATCAAACAAGGCCCGCGCGTTCTGAAATAGGTATACCTACAGGTGTTTGCAAGTTTGGGGTAGAAAATTGAACAGCAGGGTAGGGAAATGTTCCAAAAGTGCCAGAAAAATATATTCAGAAAAATGTTGAAAAAAAGTATGATTTTTATTTTTTGAAATAAAATAAATATCAAGGTCGAGGGTCAAAAGTTGGTCCTTCGACCCTTTTTTATTTTCGTAATTTTGAAAAAATAATTCAGTAAACTTTTTTAAGTTTTCTAGATCCGCCTCTATATTTTTTGCAGTTTTGTGTTCAGCTTTCTCAACTGTCTGATAATGTCTCTATTTTTTTTTTGTGTTACTGTAATATGTAGGATGAGCGAAAGGAAATTATTGATATGATATTCTGATATGAAGCCAGATATTCCACGATTCCACTTTAGATTTCTTTTTGCGCTTAAGCCATTTTTCTTTGTTCGACAATATTCAGACTGACTAACTGACAGCTGCGTACTATTTGGCTTGTCTCTTATTCATCACGGCCGACCTAGTTTTTGAAAAAAAAAGTCAAAAAAATTGCAAGTTTCGTAAAAACTTCCGATTATGTATTTCGAAAAGTGTATGAAGTTTAAATGTGGTAAAGACCATTTGAAAAAAAAATGAGTAATGATACTTTGAAAATTAAAAAGTTCAATTTTTTGTGAATTTTTTCAAGCAAACTGAAAATGCGATTTTTTCAGTTTTCAATTTCTAGTTGCTAGTACTGCCATACAATTTAAAAACAAAATACAGGCATAAGACAATTGAAAAAGCTGAACACGAAAATGCAAAAAATATCTGGTGTTCCATTTAAAAAAAAAATGTCTTTTTGTTAATTCCATCAATATAGAACACCTGATAGCCGAAAATAGTTTTAGGTCATAGGTCTCATTAAAACCATGTAACTTTTTTCTTACATCTTTTTTTCTACTTGAACGGTAAGACCGAGGGTAAGACCGCTATGGGATAATTACGCTAGGATGGACCACTCTGTATACAAGAAAGTACACCGTATAAAAAAAAATCATCTTAATTTTTGAGGGTGAAATATTGAAGGTATGTATACTTTTACCCTGCTGCTGCAGTGGGCATTGTCATTCCATTTTCTTCAGTACCACCGCGCTTGAGCATCATTTTCTTCGGTGGTCAGCAGGTCACCACTATTCCCAACAGCATTAGCGCAAAACCGCCAACCAGTTTACGATTTTCGCTACAAAATGCTTGAGTATTTTTTGACAAAAAACAATTATCAACTGTTTTATAATTTTGAGAGACGTAGAAAATTAAATATATGCCTATTTTTCTGAAAAAAGTCACTAAGAAAGAAAAAAATATTTTTTTTTACATAATTGAAAAACTATATTACATTTTCTAACACACACACTCAGTACACCGTATACAAAAAATTGAGTTTTCATCTCAATTTTTGAGGGAGAAATATTGAAGATACTTCCACCCTGCTGCTGCGGTGGGGATTGTCATTCCATTTTCTTTAGCACCGCCGCGCTTGGGCATCATTTTCTTCAGTAGCCACCACTATACCTAACAGCATTAGCGAAAAAACGCCAACCAGTTGACAGCTGAGTCTTTGTAAAGTTCCCTGGGCCGCGATTCTGTACTCTCCTACCGACATTTGTCGGTGTCGGTAGCTAGGCAGGAGCGAATTTGATTGGTTCTCACCCTAGCTACCGATCCGATAGTTGTCGGTAGGCAAGTACAGAATCGCGCTCCTGGAAGGTCCGCTACAACGTACGACTGGAGAGTTTAATAAGCGCTATTTCTGGGACACCTGTATATCCCACAAAACTTGATAAACACTTTAGGACAGGACAGAACTTTGAAAGTCACTACAGACTAAATACAGTGTCGGACCATAGAATACCTAACAGAAAAAATCAACATGTGGGAGGTTTGGTCAATGTATGATGTATGGAATATGGCTGAAACATAATAATGATCGATGATGGTTTATGGCTATATGTCATGTCCAAGCTATCCCACAGTAGCAATAATCTTTCAAAAAAAGTTATCCCAAACTAAAATAGATTGTTTGCTATTTCTGCTTTTGTACAGGAGAGCCCTCTCTTCCTCTTCATGGGTGAAATGTTACCTATCAGAATAAACCATGGAAATGCATTTTTTCAACATCTATTAAAACAAAACATTTTCAAAAAAAAAGAAAATCAAAATTTCGGAGCCATCCTTTCTCTTTTCAAATTGACCTCAACGATAAATTTCTGTTGAAAACGAAGGCTCAAGGGCGCTGATCGTTTACTAGAAAATATGCGCTCCACGCCTTCCTGAAAAACAATCCACCTTTCCCACCAGGGAAATCACTTGCGCGCATACCTGTGAGCGCAGATTACCGCTAGTACAGACGGCTACTACAGACCGCCAGTTGTCGTCCCCTCACAGGTATGCGTGATGTGCTCATGAGAAAGGTAGATAAGTAGGTATATTTAGACCTCATATAGGCGGTTCCCTTTACTCGCAGCTCGTGCGCAGGTCTTCCTATAGACTAAATAACTCACTGGTTCAATTGGCTGTTTAACCGGGAGCGCTTATCGATCGGGCTGGCTGGGCTTGGGGTTGACGATGGCGCCAATATAGGTGAACCTGCGCCCCGAGGACCGCTATATCCTTTCTCTTTTCAAATTGACCTCAACTTTATAATTTTGGAATTTGAGGCGCTATGGATTCACAAATCCTTACTGGTTAGAGAATGGGTTCATTATCCTTGCCATGTGAAAATTTCTCTGCGATTGGATATGATGGGTCGTTTTCTTGAACGGTTCCCAAAGGGTTTTTGGAAGGAATAAAAAACCGTTTTCAAGAAAACGACTAATCCACTCGCAGTGGAATTTTGACATAGCAATAAGGGATAATGATCTATTGATCTGTTATTCTCTACCATTAACGAATTGTGAAACTATAATAAACGACTCCTCAAGTTTAAAAATTAAAAAATAGGTATATAACATCAAAATTGGAAGTTTTGAAGCGCGAGGATCCCAACCTTGGAACGAAGCTTTGATTGACGATATTTACAATGAAATGATTTGGAAAAGGCTGATTTCAAGTTTTCCCGGAAAATCCAGATTTTCTTCGGCAAGAAGAAAACACGTACGACTAAAACATGAAATTTTAGTCTGTAGTCCAGGATTTCCACCATTTCCCGGTCGGACGCTACGAATTTTCAAAGTTTTCCCATGCCATTGATTACTCGATTGGGATGGCCATTGATCAGATTTTAACCAGAATGACGCGTCGTTCGGTGCTAGGCACTATAGGGAGAAGAAACTCGAGAAGAAATCCTTGTCTGAGGAATGAGATAAACTACTTGAGAGAGGAACTTTTTTCGAAATATTCCGACTGAAATCGAAAGTGTATTGTATTAGTTTTTCGATTCCCTTGAGCTCCGCCACTTGAAACTCGTGAGCAAAGGAAATTGGTAAACAGATCTGTGTGATGGATCTGTGATATAAGATATACCTACGCTACTTTTTGATGTGTTTTGAACTCGGTTTTGAATTAGCATATTTTATTCATAGGTGTTATAATGTATATGATCAATTATTGATAAACGTATTATTCATTATTTTTGGAGGAGGAGGAATTTTTGAAATCGGACCAACGGTTTTCGATTCCTCCCTCCTGGAAAAACTCCAAATTTTCCAACCTCTGATCTCGTAAACAGATATTCACCAATTTTTTTTGAGCAATATGTTACTGGTTCTTGGTCATTTCCCAACAATTTCTTTTCCCAATTTTCCCGTGATTTGCTGTAGGTAGAATAACAATGGCGATTTAGGGATGTGACGCAAGAGACTAAAAGAAGATTCTTAACATAGATCGGATCCCAGATAAATCATCTAAATGTCTGATATCACAAAGTTATCAAATTCTATCAAATTTATAACGTGGAATAAAATGCAAACCCAGTTAAGTACTTCAAGAAAAAAAATTACCGGATGATAGCAAGATATATTTAAGTTTAAGCTTTTCAGAACAAAATACAATTTGTTATTAGCACGTCAAAATAAATATAATGAAGTATAACATAAAATATAAATAGATAATATATAGATATAAAACAATCACAGCCTTATGACTCAGGCGTAACAGTAAATCTGTCACTTAGAAATTCGTCTATCCTGTTATAAACTCCCTCACCGCTGGTTCAGCTAAAAGTTTATGAGAGTCAATTTTAATCTGAGTTAGTTGCTAAGCAACTGGCCATGCTATTGGCTGTGTCATAGCATCTAACTCAGATTAAAGTTAAGTCGCTTATAAAGCTTTTGGTGGAACTTGCAGTCAGTTAACAAACTTTCAAGTTTTTTTTCAAGTTGATTGGGTAGGTACATAATTTTTCTTCATTTTTTGTCAACAGCTTCAACTATGAAAAAGCTTCCTGCTACCGAATCTCCTACATTTTTTGCATATAGTCTTGACTACACTCTTCAGCAATATGAGGATCTTGTGTATCTTCGGAGAAACTCTATGAAAGTTCGCATGATACGCTGTAAGGGCAGCTTCTCTGGTTCCCATTTGCCTCAGTCTTCAAATGGAAAAAATGGCTGAGGACAGAGTTGTGCTTAGTCTATTGATGTGGGCCAGCCATTTCAGATTTTGTTGTAGGTGCAGTCTTAAGAAATTTAGGGCGTTTTGAGTGGTACCTTTGATTTCAAAAGTAAGGTATTGTTTTCCCTTGATTTAGTTTTAGTCTGTTAGCCTCGAACCATTCATCTACTTCCAACAAGTCTATACTGATGCAATATACATCCTTATTGTAACGTGATGACCTCATGCCTCCAACCATTTTCAAAGTCTCTTTTGCTGCCACTTCTCGGATAACAATAGAATGTGTTGTGGTTGCTTTCTGATTTCTTAGGTAGTGTTTGAGTTGAATTTGGACTTGAAACCTGGTGAATGATTCTTCAGATGTTGCAGTTGTTGTTCCATCCATATATGGTACCCAAGTTGGCTTAATGAAGTGTTGTGGCCAGGTTTGTTCCAATTCTCTTATTGTTGTTGTGAGCTGTTGTTGTTTATTATACACAGTGGTCTTGATTTGTATGGCTTGTGCCAGATAGATGGCCAGAGATGGGGGGGTTCCATGTTGTCTTCATTCCTTTCCACTTTGTTTCCACTCATGTCATTGCGAAGATGTTGTCAATGCATGTTGATTACTGCTGGTTATCCTGGTGATGTGACGGATTGAGGGCTCAGCAAACAAGTGGGTCGGGCCGAATTCTCACATCTTGGCTAATAGCTCCATTGTCGGCTTTGGGTTTTCCAAAATGTTAGTGTTAAGTCACCTGCAACAAAGAAAGGCTTATTGATGCATCGGTTTTGAAGATATGACAAGCATATTTCTCCAAGAGGCTCATGAACTTATAAATGCTCAGGATGATCAAGGAAGGAAGGAAATGAGAATACAAAATATAGCTCCAAGACACCAAAACCAAGTGGGACAGCCTTTATTTTGGCTTGTAGAACACACTGTAGGTATATAGGTACTGAAACTAAGCGAAAAGTGTGTTAGCCCAAGTTTGTCTCAGTATACAAATAAATGTAAGCTATTATGCTGTATTCCCATCATGTTATTTCATTGAAGTAGGTAATAGGATTTGCATTTTATTTCGGTTTTAAACATTTGATTCCCTATTTGGTACTCACCGAACTTGAATTTAATGTACCAATTTTTGTGCAATTGGGCATGAAGGATTCCAATTCGAAATAGTGTCGGGCGAACATGATGCAAGTCTGCAACTTTCTTGGTTGGCCCGGAAAATCAAAAATCCGTGTTGGCTGGCTCGTCCAACACCGTCAACACAACACTACGTGCCAGGGGGCCACGGCCCATTCACGGCCACGTGCCCAACTGAAGCCCTGTTGCCACATACTTTTAATGCTTTTCCACTCAGTGATACCAAACGTTGAACAATGAAGAATCTGTCGGGCGAACATTCTGTCGGGTGGAAATTTGTCGGGCGAAAATACCTGAATCAAAAATCGCGCGTCATAAACGACAAACGTCAAAAAGTTAACCTGCAAACCGAACCTAACCGGCGTTTGTTAGAAGAACTTTGATGTTTTATGTTATGTTCAAAAACTTCTTGTGTTTATGTTAGTTTAATTCCACTGCTGAAAAAATGGCAGAAGGTAAGAAGGTTTCTAATTAATTGCTTTCTGTTGTTTTATCGAGAGAACTGTATTTCAGCCATGAGCAAGTCCGAAGACTTATGGAGCTCCTACAAGGGGCTCAAGCGAGTTATATTGAAAATGCTGTCTGGTAACACTGACGATTCATTTGCTTTAGAATTCGAAAGCATCCTAAGGAAACACAAGCAAAATTTCTTCTCATTACTTCAAAACCAGGTCGGTATCTTTTTTATATCAGTTTTGTGAAACCTTGTAAATTAATTGTTTTTAGCCAAGGAATGCGAAAAACAGAGAAGAACTAAAAAAGGGTATGGTTGACGGTATCACTGTGAAAGGTCTCGGCCATCAAGTCCTCACAAAAGAGCTGTACCAAGAAACGATTATCCTGTCGGACATGTTTGAAATCAACGAATATGTAGCCCTAGACTTGCTGTGTACTGCACAAATCCAAAGCTCGTTCTACCCCGGCTTGCCTAGAGGCTTGGTCGCCGTTCTATTGTATTACGACGGAAGATACTCCCTTGTCGCCAGCTTGAAGTATTTAGTCCAAGCTCGCGCTGGAGTTCGATGGAACATTGATTCAGTCAATCCAGAAACTATTCGTTTCATCACCATGTATACGGATCAGTTGATGGAAGGAGGGCTGTTTAGTCGGATTTTTGAGCTGCTACGTACTCTGGATTTGAGCAAGGAAATTGAAAAATTGCAAGAGAACTTGGCTCTAGGTGGGCCCAGACATAGACGACAGGTACATGTACCGGATAGTTTCACTATGCTTGAGTTCTCTACAGGGTGTTCAGGTCTGGTTATCAAAAACTTTGAGGAATGATTCCCCATCAAAAATAAAGCCGAAAGAACAAAAAACTCATGGTCCTAAAATGCTTCCTTGAAAAGATACAGGGTGTTGAAGTTGACTTTTTTAATTGGTTTTTTCACCGTAACTTTTGAACCGTTGGACCGATTTTAACCCTTGGGCAGGCGCGTCTCTTTTTACGACGTAATAGGTCGCGCGGGGTGTCATCGACACCCCTAAAATTGCAGCGTCCTTGAGTGTTACCGACTATTTTTTTTGCAAGTTTTTTAAGGTTATCTAGTCAATGTACATTGATGGAATGAATACATGTTTTGTTGGGGTCAAATTTGGTCAAATAACGACAGAAATCAAGAAAATGTAGAAGGATGAGAATTTCATTGAAATAAACCATTCATCCATGAAAAAATTTATTCTCATCTTCACAATGATGAAACAGTCCGAAAAATACTCAAAACATAAAAAACAATGTTGACTTCTACAAGTAATAGTTATTTCATAAAAAAATATCACAAGAAAATCAAAACTCAGCCTGCTCAAAGTCACTCATTTTCGCTGCTGGAATAGTTATCCATAGAATCGAAGCATTCTTCACAAACATTTTTCATGTGCTTCATACACATGTTTTTAGGACATCGATCACAGCAGCATTTGGTTTTTGATGTCCTTCTTTCTTGGACAAGCCACACACCTGCCCTTACTCACTGGCAACTGAGGTCCTGCAAGAGCAGAATTCTCAGGAATACCTGATAACTTGGCAATTTTTGGGCGGAGATGTTTTGTCAATTTTTTGTTTGTTACTCTTCTGTAAATGTGTTCGTTTATCATTTTCAAGCCAACTTCTCTCAAAAAATACCTTCTTGAAGTTTTTGCATCAGGATTGTGAGCGACAAAGATCTAATTCACAGTGCAAGGTTTGCAAAGAAATATTACGCGGGAAGGCGCACGGGGTGTCCACAGTACCCCTGACCTGTTTGACACAAAATAACAGCCACCTTTTCAAATCAGTTTCAGAACCGGTAACAGAATATGACTGACAATACTTTGACAGGAAGGTACTGAACAGGAGCGCCATCTATTCGACTCGAAGCGGAATCGGTAGGTATATTTATGATGCTGGCGTGTTTTGTACACCCCGCGCGACTAATTAAGGGTTAATCAAATTTGAACCAAAGTTTAGTCAAATGAGTCTCCATCGAATAATAATACCACAATTCCTCAAAAATTCCTGGAGCGTAGTAATAGGGGACTGTCCCCTATTTTCGCCCCTATTTTCATCTTCCCTAATTATTTTTTTAAATCGTTGATATTTTCGAATTCCACGTTCAATTTAAAAGAAAAAGTTACTCCTGCAAAATTTTGATTAGAGGCTTCATTTCCAAAATATTTGGGTTTGAAACTTTGGAAAACGCCTCGAAATCGCGACTTTCTAAGGCCTTAAAATTAAAATCCAAGAAAACTCATGATTTCTCAACTGGAATAAATTTTCTAGGCCGCTCAAGTTGATTTTCTGCCATTTTTTGCTAAGAAACGAGGCTTTTTCAGATAGAAACAATTTGGGCGCTGGAAAGTGGCTATTCAGCCATTCCATGATAACGGACGGAACAAAATTTTCGTGTTTTCTTCTACTTTTAATATTATATCTTTATTATGGCCTGAAATATATTTATGAACAATATACCACGTTGTTCAGGAAGGGTCAGTTTATGCAAATTCTAGGTAGTTTTTAATGTAAATCTGTATAGATAGGCTGGGGTTGCGATACAAATATGATAACGGACGGGACACGAAATAGAAGCTCACGAAACCACTGCAAATATTTATTTAAATAACTGCGAGTCTGTTGGGATATCAGTTCTAACTTTACCATTGACTGGAAAAGCATTGAACAGGTGTATGTCAAAACAAATTTCGTTTCGATGTAACAAAGCAAACCAGAAATAAACTTGAAAATATCAAATTCTTGAAGTCTTTTGGAGCGAAGTTTATTGAAATTTCACCAGTCCCTGCATTAGACTAGATTCTTTTGATCGATTTGAGTTGGAATATCAAGTGCTACGATCATTTTTTGTTTTAAGATACAAAATACGTTGACATGAAAAAAATGAAATTTGGGCATTTGCTTTACATTTTTCGTGGAATGGCTGTATTTCGAGATGTTTTCCAAAGTTTATAAACCAAATATCCCGGAAATGAAGCCTCTAATCAAAATTTTACAAGAGTAACTTTTTCTTCTAAATTGAACGTAGAATACGAAAATATTAACAATTTTGAAAAATAATCAGGGGAGATGAAATTAGGGGCGAAAATAAAGAACAGTCTCCTATTATTCAGGCCCCCAGAAATTTTTGATGAATTGTGGTATCATTATTCGATAGAGACTCAGTTGACTGAACTCTGGTTCAAATTTGAATAAAATCGGTCCAACGGTTCAAAAGTAACGGTGAAGAAACGGTTTAAAAAAGTAAACTTCAACACCCTGTATCTTTTCAAAGAAGCATTTTAGGACCATGAGTTTTATGTTCTTTCGGCTTTATTTTTGATGGGGAATCATCCCTCAAAGTTTGTAATAACCAGACCCGAACACCCTGTATACTGTAGTTTTGGGCCCATATTAAAATTATGGCGCTTTTAATTACGTCTTTTCCCTCTTGAGCTTGAGCTGAGCAGAGCGATTTTTGTACCTGAATCAATCCTGTTGATACATTGAAAATTCACTGTAATAAAAACTGTTGGACAACGAAGTTGTCGGTATCGGAAAAATGGTGCAACTTTGAAGACCAATAACTTCCGATTGCCGGATGCCCAATCTATCCTGTGAAAGTAAATGTTGAAAAACTCCACGTAAAATTTCTACAAGGTGATACGTAAAATGCTGCAAAATTGTACAGTCTTCATCGTACCCCCATTTGTCGAAGAAAAAAAAATTATGTATTCTAATGCAAAAATCATGAAGTGTGGTGTCTTACCTCGAAACGGTTTTGGAATTATCCGGATTGGAAGTCTAACATCGAAGATATAAATTTTTATTTTGAATGTTACAATTTGCCTTGTTGGCACACGAGATGAAGTCACTTTTGATGAATGGATGTTGACATTGAGCAAGATTGTTCGTACAACACTCCAGGACAATTTTACTCTTAACATAACCCGAATATTTGGTGTGGGGCCAAGCAGGGGGCACTTTTTTAAGTGGTTGTCCCTGCCTGTTTTTCATACGTTGGATTTCGTCAGAATTTCATCAGAATTTTAGATATGGAACATGTTCTATTTGCAGATTTAAGCCCATAACATGGTAACAATGTGAAACTTCAGTGTCCTAGTGAAGTAAAGCCTCCCTAGACGTTATACTTTTTGTGCTTGTGCTATGTTTGAGTTTCGTAAATCTGCAATATTCAGCATAAAAATTTATATCTTCAATGTAAGACTTCCAATCCGGGAAATTCCAAAATAGTTTCGAGATAAGACACCATACTCCATAATTTTTGTATTAGAAAATTGAAAAAATATATTTTTGAAAAATGGGGGTACGATGAAGTCGTTGCAATTTTGCACCATTTTACGTATCACCCTGTAGACAATTTACATGAAGTTTCTCAACATTCACTACTATAGGATGGGTTACGGAAAAATTAAGCTAGTTAACGCAACAAACAAAATAGAAATCAACCCGGCCGGTAGCGCGGCGGACTCCGTCTTTGGAAGCAATTCCAGGGATCGTGGGTTCGAATCCGGCCTGGGCCAGGTGAAAATTTTCATGCGCTCTTTAGTACTTTGGCGTGTACCACCGTGCAGTCACGTCAAGGGAAAAATTGTGAAACGAGAAGGACACCGAAAAAAAAAGGGTGCTAATAACCTCGCTGTTGATGCGTCCATAATGCTCGGTTTATGTATAGCGATTTGACCAGCGAAAGGGGATGAAATCGCTAGGCGATACACCTCCGGCCAATGGCGTGCGGGCGGAAGGTGAGGATGTCGCCAGGAAACGGCGGGGCAGCGAAAGAATCTTGGTCGGGCCGGCCGTGGCCACCGGGTGGCCGGCCAGACTTTATGTTGCTAAGTTTTGGCAAGATTTCTGTGACCAATGGGGTGCGAGTGAAAGCTGGTGGCAGATCGGAATCATCGCAGCGAGGGGACGACGCGGGGGCGAAAAAAAAGCTTGGGCCGGCCAAGCTTTTTTCGCCATTCCGCCGCGATTTCAATTTGAGTGCAGTGTGTCAAAATCTGACAGTCAGTATGTCACCTAACCGAAATTAAAAGGAATTCTCTCGGCCATTTCTGCTCGAAATGACCCGTTTCAACTCGTCACATTCGTCAGGATCACTGGAGGTTCATGGGAGCAGCTGCGGAAAGCCAGGAGCTAATGCCGGAGAGCAAGCAACAGAGAGGCGTTGCTGCGAGCCCTTGCAGAGTATCAGCAACAACAGCACCGACAACGGGGCAACTGTGGGGACACAAGGGATGCAACTCCAGGTCCTACATACTGTTATCCACCAAAGTGAAGTACGAGCACCACCTCCAGACACAGAATAGTATGATTGTGCAGCTGCCCGCTGCCGCCCCGCCAAAGAAATTGAATAATGCCATTTTGGAGGACCAGTACCTATACCCACACCTTTGGACATGAATATCAATCATCTTTTGGAACTCTACTACCTAGCACATTTAGTTTTCAATCTTTAGATCAGTTTACCACTCCATCAGAGATGTAAGGGACAACTCGTGATTAATTTTTAACAATAGGCCCCCAAAGTTTTCAATTTTGTATATTTACTTATTCCCATAATTATGTACAGTTTATCTACTATTATTAAAATATTTCAACTACAACAGCTTGCATCTTATTCCTTCCCACGCCATCGTCTTTTTGTCAGTCACCTCGGTTGAGTCGTAGAGATATGCCGACTTTTTCTTTGTCAGGGAGTTTGGCCATGTGAGCCATGTCCATGATCCACGAAAGTAATTAGACACCTACCTGCACCCACTCTGCATATTTGCGACTTCAGTTGCTCTCCTACATAATATCTAGTAGAGCTCGTGAGGGTTTCAGCTTCGTCCTTTGTGATACCAAGGCGCCACTTTGCACACAAGAGTATTTTCAAGTCTCAAAGTGGTTACCTGTAACAGTTAAGTTGGCGACATCTGACTGGCTCTTAGGGAGCGATGTAGATGCCTTTCTTATAGTTGAAGATACCAATTTTCTTGAAACATAATAAGAGCAACATTCCAATTTTTTTTTATCTCAGAAGCCAAAAGAGCTGGATATTTGAAAATCACCATATATATTCAGAATTCTATGCTTTTGATAGTGCTTTAAGCCGTTCAACATTTCAACAGCCAAAAACCTTTAACCGTTTCAAAATACTTGAAAAAAAAAATCAAGAAATTTTCTTTTTTCCCTACTAAATCGGTGGTTTTCTTGGGTACTGGAGTGTAACTTGGTTCTTCTATTGGAAATCATCTCGGAAATTTTAAATGAAATGAAATGTGACAATCAACCAATGTCCACAATCATTGCTAGACTCAAAAATAATAAACTTAGTCAACTGTTTTTTCTTCTTGGCCGCCATCTTGGATCCGCCTTTTAGGCAACTGTTCAAATGTTGCATGGAAATTCTTCAAATGGTAACATGCAATCATCCATTTGCAAAAAAAATCTTGAGCTAAGACAATGACTTTTTCGCCCAAAAAAACTGGTTCTTAACACTTGATGGCGTTCATCATGGGTTTCTAAGATTGGATTTTAAAGGACTTTCTTGAGTTCATTTCTCACTACTTGAAGAACATGTGTTCAAAATTTCAACCCTCTACTATTTTTTCCGAAGTTGCTAGGGTTTTTTGAACATAGTGACTGGACAACAACAACATAACAACACTTCTGAAGAATCTTGAAATGTAGATATATCTTGAGAACTTGTAGGATGATCGAGTTTCAGCTTGACTTTCGCACAAAGGTCATTTACTTCTTTCCCTTCTCCTGAATACTGATGTTGGTAGATCATGGCGATGTCCCTGGAAGGAGTCTCCGGGAAACCGCCGATACAAATGCTGCTGAGCAGCGGTGCCAATACAGCCTTGGAGAAGACCGTTTGGTTCAATCTTCGAAAGCTACCTTTTCCGTTGTCTATGTGGAGCTAGAAGTATCGTTCGTTGAGCATGTTGTTTACGAAACTCAAAAATCCGCGGCATGAAACGAATTCGTGATTTTTTACCAAGAAGTTCTTTCTCCAAACGCATCGTAGGGATTCGTAGGCAGCAGCGAGGTTCACAAACACCGCTCCTGACTTATTTCTCTGGAATCCATTTTTGGTGTGTTGCCAAAGACAGGGCTTATTGTTCCCAGCAGCTTCTTCTAGGCCAGGACAGGAATTCTACTTGCTCGCGTGGGAGATTGTTCTATTGTTCTTCATTAGGAAACTGAGATGGATGGTGAATGGGTTGTTCTAGATGCTTACGCTCAGCAGAGCTATGGGAGCTCAGACTCCGAAGTTCTTCACTTCTCCAGGCTTCAAAATTCCTAGAATTTTTCTGGTCTTAAAACTTAAAGGTAAATGGTTGGTGAAATTCATTGAAAACGTTGGAAAAATCAATCATTACCTTGGCTCCACTATGCTTGAAGGACTCCAGTATTACTCCATCGCAGCTAGGTGCTCCTCTGCTTCTCATTCGAGTAATTTGCCATATGCAGTTCTTCAATGGTGGATGGGTTGATGAATTTTCAAACCTTGTTGATTGGACTTCTTGATCATATTATGCAATTTCTTGTTGACGATTCTTCTATCTAGAGCGTCTATCTTCTACTTAGACATCTTCAAAATCCTGCGAACAATTCTCTCTGTATGTGGATGTTTGCATTCTTTGCGGCAGTTGCTGCTCTTGTTGTTTTGCACTTACGAGTCATACTGCGAATTATTGAGGGAGGGATTACCATGCAAAGCAAAAAAGACAACTGTTATTGCTACCTTTGTAATCAGCTATTCCATTCTTTCATTGCTCTGGAGTAACGTGACCCCCAGTATCTGAATCTAGAAATTCTGGTGGGATGATGTAGTTGCAGGTCTCTTTTCAGTCTTTTCTTTCAATTTCAACCAAATTTTCTTGCGTTTATTCTCGAGTAGGTATTCTAAATGTTTTTCTTGATTGTGGATGCTTCAACGATACAATCAGAGTGAAACCAGTCACTTTTCTCGTGGCAATTCTGGTTGGTATATTAACCGACTGTAGCATCATATCTTCCTTGCAATCCAGCAGCGCCGACATTTCTGCGCCTTTTTTGCCTTGCCGCAGTAGAAGCAGTCCACTGAGTAGGCATCGTAGAGCCCGAGATAGAACCTCAGCTGCCCTCCAGCGTCCAGGAATGGTTTGCGCTCTCACATCCCTACTTCTGGGCTTGTTCGACTGTTTGATAAAAATAGACATCCCATCAAGCTCCTTGTCCGATTTGTTATGACTACGATTCAGTTTACTTACCGTTTGTTCATCAGGAACGTCGATGAGGAGGTTTATATCGTTTATACACACACAGAAAACGTTTCGTTAATTTTTATTTGTCAAAGAGACATTCAAGTTGACATCAAAAGTCGTCGCAATTTATGCAATCAACGATGGCTGGATGTCGCTGGGCGATGTTCGCTGGTCAAATCGCTATACATAAACCAAGCATAAAATGGTGGGTGGTGTGGGAATCACCCGGCGTCGCTCTTAGCCTACTAAGACGGCGCTAAGGAGGTACTGCCAGTGACTACACGGATACCCGCCCACCGCAAAAAAAAATAGAAATCGCAATCGGCAATCGAGAGATATTGACCTCCAAAGTCGGACCATTTTTCCGATTTATATAACGTGAAATGAAAGGACGTTTGCAGGTCCAAGCAAAAAATCTCTCTACTCTGCTGCGCCGCAGGAATTGCTGCATGAATCCAGTTTATATTTTGGTATAGTAATTAAGGCAATAAGGGTGTTATGAGTACAATAGAGCCCCAGGTTGATGATGATAGTGTTGCTGATAATTGTCTATTTTTTTTATTGTGAACAAGAAATGTAGGAAGGAAAAATAGTATATTATACAGGGTGTTTCAGGAAAAAGCGCCTAGGATTCAGCTTTCGAAAATATGAAGTTTTCTGTAAGAACGAATTGCCCCATAAGAAAATTACAGCTCCTCAAAGTTCAATTTTTAATATTGTTTTTCTCAACCTAACTCTCATTGTTCAACCGTACAGTTCCAAATTTGGCATACGATATCTCATGATGCATAGCTGTAAAATGACAACTACGATTTCCATGAGATCCATCCAGTGGCTTAGATTAATTTATTGATCTTTGAAAAGCTGTAACTTTAATAATGCCCCCTAAGAAAGTTCAATTCAATCTACGCCACTGGATGGGTCTTCTGAAAGTCGCAGTTGTCACTTTTTTGCTATGGATCATGTGAATCGAATCATGTGATATTGTGTGCCAAATTCGAAGCTTATTCTTGCAATATTTTTTGGCCGACAGATCACAAATTTTCCAAAAACTAAATTTTTATCTCTCTAAATTCATGTTCATTTCTAAATTAAAGGTAGAATTCAAAAATGTGATCAATTTTACACTATTTCCGAAATAGGCTTAACAAAGGCAGCAACACCCCAGTATTTACACCACTAAGCAGTTTTGACAAAAGTCATTATCATCAAGCTCGAAAAACAGTAATAAATTCATTGAAGTAGTAGGCACTGGGTGTTTATAAATGTCTGTGATCGCATCGCCTTTGGAATCTGCTTTCGATCTCTACAATCGCGCCTGTTACTGCGTTTTTCGGCCTGACCCATGCCTGCAGCGATCACAGACTCCTATAAACACCCCGTATTTATGTGTATCAAATTTTTGCAAAATCGGTCAACAATTCAAATGATTGGTTATGATTGACATGATTGGCATGATTCACATACCCTCAGCTTTAACTTGAAAAATATTTCAAGACCCATATTATTTGTTCACTTGATTTTTGATGGGAAGGATATGTATACAGGGTGAATCAGTTCAAACCGATCAAACTTTGGGATAAGATTCTCCTCATCCTCCTGATTCAGAAAAATATGTCAAAGTTCCCTTTTTTCAATTTTTGAAAAATTTGTAACTTGCGAACTATTCAACTAAAATAGTTTAAATTCGGCACAGGCTGTTTTGTCGGAATTATCTATCTACCTGCCAAATTTCAAAGGAATGCAATTAGTAACGTAGGAGTTCTGGAGAGAACATTAATTTGAAAGGTTCTTCAGCTGCTTCCAAATTAATGACCCCCATAACTTCTACGCTACTGATTGGATTCTTTCGAAATTTTGGAAATAGCTAGATGTTTCTGACAAACCGGCCCATGCTGAATTTAAGCTAATTTGATTTGATAGTTCGCAAGTTACAAATTTTCAAAAATCGAAAAAAGGGAACTTTGACACACTTTGTATCTTTTTTAGGAAACGAGTGAGAGACACGTATGTTATATTTTTCTGAATCAGGAGGATGAAGAGAATCTCATCCCAAAGTTTGATCGGTTAAAGCTGATTCACCCTGTATAACTTTTGGGATCACTACTCCCAAAGTTTGTAAATCGTGAAAGAATTACGGAAGGATGACTGTATGTTATATCTCGAAAGCCGTAATTGGTTTTCTATCGTAATGAGCCATTCATAGAGTACTAAGCCTAGAATAATTCGCAAGTAAGGTAAAATCACTACTGTAGATGAATATTTCGCAAAAGAGAATAGTGGTGACCGATCGTTTTGATGATTTTTAGATAACGGATCTATTCACGGATATCAGGGTCACCCTTGCTGATATTGTGTACACTTGGGCCGTCCAGTGCGGACTTCCAAAAGTTCCGACATTAAATTTGATCAACTACTTGAGGAACGCAAAGATCGATAGAAGCAGTCCACTGAGTAGGCATCGTAGAGCCCGAGATAGAACCTCAGCTGCCCTCCAGCGTCCAGGAATGGTTTGCGCTCTCACATCCCTACTTCTGGGCTTGTTCGACTGTTTGATAAAAATAGACATCCCATCAAGCTCCTTGTCCGATTTGTTATGACTACGATTCAGTTTACTTACCGTTTGTTCATCAGGAACGTCGATGAGGAGGTTTATATCGTTTATACACACACAGAAAACGTTTCGTTAATTTTTATTTGTCAAAGAGACATTCAAGTTGACATCAAAAGTCGTCGCAATTTATGCAATCAACGATGGCTGGATGTCGCTGGGCGATGTTCGCTGGTCAAATCGCTATACATAAACCAAGCATAAAATGGTGGGTGGTGTGGGAATCACCCGGCGTCGCTCTTAGCCTACTAAGACGGCGCTAAGGAGGTACTGCCAGTGACTACACGGATACCCGCCCACCGCAAAAAAAAATAGAAATCGCAATCGGCAATCGAGAGATATTGACCTCCAAAGTCGGACCATTTTTCCGATTTATATAACGTGAAATGAAAGGACGTTTGCAGGTCCAAGCAAAAAATCTCTCTACTCTGCTGCGCCGCAGGAATTGCTGCATGAATCCAGTTTATATTTTGGTATAGTAATTAAGGCAATAAGGGTGTTATGAGTACAATAGAGCCCCAGGTTGATGATGATAGTGTTGCTGATAATTGTCTATTTTTTTTATTGTGAACAAGAAATGTAGGAAGGAAAAATAGTATATTATACAGGGTGTTTCAGGAAAAAGCGCCTAGGATTCAGCTTTCGAAAATATGAAGTTTTCTGTAAGAACGAATTGCCCCATAAGAAAATTACAGCTCCTCAAAGTTCAATTTTTAATATTGTTTTTCTCAACCTAACTCTCATTGTTCAACCGTACAGTTCCAAATTTGGCATACGATATCTCATGATGCATAGCTGTAAAATGACAACTACGATTTCCATGAGATCCATCCAGTGGCTTAGATTAATTTATTGATCTTTGAAAAGCTGTAACTTTAATAATGCCCCCTAAGAAAGTTCAATTCAATCTACGCCACTGGATGGGTCTTCTGAAAGTCGCAGTTGTCACTTTTTTGCTATGGATCATGTGAATCGAATCATGTGATATTGTGTGCCAAATTCGAAGCTTATTCTTGCAATATTTTTTGGCCGACAGATCACAAATTTTCCAAAAACTAAATTTTTATCTCTCTAAATTCATGTTCATTTCTAAATTAAAGGTAGAATTCAAAAATGTGATCAATTTTACACTATTTCCGAAATAGGCTTAACAAAGGCAGCAACACCCCAGTATTTACACCACTAAGCAGTTTTGACAAAAGTCATTATCATCAAGCTCGAAAAACAGTAATAAATTCATTGAAGTAGTAGGCACTGGGTGTTTATAAATGTCTGTGATCGCATCGCCTTTGGAATCTGCTTTCGATCTCTACAATCGCGCCTGTTACTGCGTTTTTCGGCCTGACCCATGCCTGCAGCGATCACAGACTCCTATAAACACCCCGTATTTATGTGTATCAAATTTTTGCAAAATCGGTCAACAATTCAAATGATTGGTTATGATTGACATGATTGGCATGATTCACATACCCTCAGCTTTAACTTGAAAAATATTTCAAGACCCATATTATTTGTTCACTTGATTTTTGATGGGAAGGATATGTATACAGGGTGAATCAGTTCAAACCGATCAAACTTTGGGATAAGATTCTCCTCATCCTCCTGATTCAGAAAAATATGTCAAAGTTCCCTTTTTTCAATTTTTGAAAAATTTGTAACTTGCGAACTATTCAACTAAAATAGTTTAAATTCGGCACAGGCTGTTTTGTCGGAATTATCTATCTACCTGCCAAATTTCAAAGGAATGCAATTAGTAACGTAGGAGTTCTGGAGAGAACATTAATTTGAAAGGTTCTTCAGCTGCTTCCAAATTAATGACCCCCATAACTTCTACGCTACTGATTGGATTCTTTCGAAATTTTGGAAATAGCTAGATGTTTCTGACAAACCGGCCCATGCTGAATTTAAGCTAATTTGATTTGATAGTTCGCAAGTTACAAATTTTCAAAAATCGAAAAAAGGGAACTTTGACACACTTTGTATCTTTTTTAGGAAACGAGTGAGAGACACGTATGTTATATTTTTCTGAATCAGGAGGATGAAGAGAATCTCATCCCAAAGTTTGATCGGTTAAAGCTGATTCACCCTGTATAACTTTTGGGATCACTACTCCCAAAGTTTGTAAATCGTGAAAGAATTACGGAAGGATGACTGTATGTTATATCTCGAAAGCCGTAATTGGTTTTCTATCGTAATGAGCCATTCATAGAGTACTAAGCCTAGAATAATTCGCAAGTAAGGTAAAATCACTACTGTAGATGAATATTTCGCAAAAGAGAATAGTGGTGACCGATCGTTTTGATGATTTTTAGATAACGGATCTATTCACGGATATCAGGGTCACCCTTGCTGATATTGTGTACACTTGGGCCGTCCAGTGCGGACTTCCAAAAGTTCCGACATTAAATTTGATCAACTACTTGAGGAACGCAAAGATCGAAGAGGAGGCTTCTGGAAAACTGGATAATGTCAATCTGTATTTGGCAATGGCGTTGCTGTGTGCGTTGGATTTAAGCGTGCTCCACACCAGGGAAGACGGCGAAGAAGCTGTGCGGAACTTGCCGATTTTATCTGATCATGATTACATCAACACAGTGACGGCCGAATTGGCGCCAACAAAAGCGAAATGGAAATGTGAGGGATTGCAGGTAATTTTTGTTCACTAGATGTCGCGGCACTTCAGAAAGAATAATTTATGTACCTATATGAATACAGGATACAGGTGCTCAAAAGTATCGCATTCTGAGTACAGAGCGATATATGGAATCGACTCATCAAGAACACAAAAGAATATGAAGATAAAGGGTGGAAGATGGAACTTTGCTGCCCTTTATTTTCGTTATTCGAATTGATTTTGGGGAACTGTTTTAAGGGATTTCTGATGTGACTAAAAAAGTTGTTGATGGGAATCGGTTTTTGTTTATTTTTTCTTCAAGTAGAAACTCCTCCAAAGAGAAATGGACGTGCAAAATTATTAAACTTTCAAAATTTCTGTAAATTTTTGATTTTGTTTTTTGTAAAATTGAAAACTTAATAGTTAGCAACGTCCATACATCTTTCTTCAAGAAAGTCGCATGCCAAATTTAACAACTTCCTATTTAAAAAAAGTACCCAAAATGGTTTCCAAAAGTGAATTAGTGGAAACCATGTTTGCTCCTTTTTTGTAATTAGAAAATTCAAATTCGCCATGCAACTTTTTTAAAGAAAGATGTATGGACGTTGCTATTTATCTAGTTTTCAAAATAAAAAAAAAAACAAAAACATCCAAAATTTTTGGAAACTGGAAATTAAGTAGCATTGCCCGTACATTTTTCTTTGAAGGAGTTTCTGCTTGAAGAAAAAATAAGCAAAAACCGATTCCCTTTGACAACTTTTTTACATCAGAAACCCCTTGAGATAGACTAAACAGGAAAATTTATCAACCGCTGAGTGTGCACTGAACTGCTATTTAATATACAGGGTGATTCATAAATTTCAAAAACTCATTTTCTTTCAAAAACGCCAGTACAAATTCTTCTATGGAAACGAAAATAGTCATATCTTTTTCTAAATTATTTCAGGGATCAATGGAATATTTTACAGGCATTTATGAAGAAAACTGGATCTTTGTGATGTATGAGATGTATGTGATGTATCGTTAACAGAAATTCAGTTCAGCGCATGTCCACCAGTTGATAACCTTTACTGATTTGTCTTTCACAAAAAAATTCCAAAATCACTTGAGTAGTGGAAATAGCATATACGGGGTGGAAACTTTAGCCTGTTCAAATTCAGTAATTCAGTAACCAAAAACATTCCACCAAAAACCTTGGACAGGTCGATTTTTAAATTTGAAATGCCATATTTTGATTTCAATCACGTGACCTTGTCAGTTCCAGGGGCGGCGCAACGGACAGGAGTCCAATTTTTTTTTAAAACAATGGGGGTAAAAAAAATGAAATTTTTATATATCTTCGAATGATTATCTACCTAACCTAGAAAAACAACTGAAATCCTGCCTCACAAAAAAAAATTGTGGCGTTCAAAAAGTCAGTGTTCCTATCAAAATTGTGTCACTTTCTTGAAATCTGAAGCAAGTACCACCTGTTGAGCCATCTTAGCTTTCAACACACTAATAACGTGACCTATTGACCTTGACAACACCAATGGCGGCGAAAGGAGAAGAAAATGCCACCTTTTTTATGGGAACTGTTATACTGACTTTTGGACGCCGCCATTTTTTTTTTGGTGAGGCAGGATTTCAATTATTTTTCCAGGTTAGAGAGAGAATCAAACAATGATGAAAATGGCATTTTTTGACCCCCCATTGTACATATTAAAAAAAACTGGGCTCCTGCCCCTTCGCCGCCCCTGGAATTGTCAAGGTCACGTAATTGGGGGAGCGCACAATGTGACCCACCGTGAAGTCATGCCACCATACATGTACCACACGCCAAAAGACACCCACCGTACATTTTCCCACCGTATTGGTTGCGACCTTACAAATACCCGCCACCCTAAAGATCCACGGTAAAGTCATCCCACCATACATGCAGCAAACCACACATGCACCCACCATCAATAAATTCACACCATAATCGGATCCTACCACAATAATACACACCACAAATAACACCTACCGTAAATTGATGCAACCATAATGTAGGTATCATACCGTGATAAGACCCACTCCGACTAGCCCAGAACAGGCCCAGAAAATGAAAGCCCGTTGCCCGCTTCTACAGCCACCGTGTAGTGCGCTGTAGTGGGAGTGGGTCTTATTACGGTGTGATACATTATGGTTGCATCAATTTACGGTAGGTGTTATTTGTGGTAGGTATTATTGTGGTAGGACCCGATTATGGTGTGAATTTATTGATGGTGGATGCATGTGTGGTTTGCTGCATGTATGGTGGGATGACTTTACCGTGGATCTGTAGGGTGGTGGGTATTCGTAAGGTCGTAACCAATACGGTGGGAAAATGTACTTGGAAAATCCGTAATTGGTATCAAAATGTGGCATTTTAAATTTAAAAATCGACCTATCCAAGGTCTTTTGAATGTTCTTGGTTATCAAATTACTGAATTTAAACAGGTTAAAGTTTCCACCCTGTATATACGGGGTGTTTATAAGAAACTGTGATCGCGGCAGGCATGGGTCAGGCCGAAAAACGCAGTAACAGGCGTAATTGTAGTGATAGAAAGCGGATTCCAAAGGCGATGCGATCACAAACGTTTATAAACACCCGGTATTATCAAAAACTCTTTTTTACCCAGTGGGTGCGAAAATAGTAAGGGGCGAAATTACAACTTCGACTTCCATATTTTTAAAAATTGACTTCAATAATTTCTTCTATAATTTTTCTCTTTTTCTTGAGTGGATTCCATAATACCGTTTTGGATTCAGAATGCGATACTTTCGAGACACCTAGTTTTACGGCTTTTATCATTAGGGCAAGCTATGGAAAAATGTGTTGGGACGAATTTTACGATGCTAACTTGATGCCAACGCCTTGATAGATGTGCTAAAATTATCCATATTTATATGTATAATGACTATAATGTGACAACTGCCACTGTCATTACGACGCGGCGCTCCACAGTGGGACGAATGGCTACATTGGCCGCATTCGTAAGTCACAACAGTTGTGGAGCACTTCTACGCCATTGGTCAAAATTAAAATTTCGACGAATCGCGTGGAAGTGCTCCACAACTGTTGTGACTTACGAATGCGGCCATTGACTGGACAAAAGTATTCCGATCCAATTTTCAAATTCAGAGCGGGTTCGAATACTGGCGTTGGAAATTTTTTTTTCAAAATTTTGTCGAAGAAGCTTGCTCAAGTGTTATACCTTTTTTTCAAAGTAGTTTTTATGAGCTACAATACCACGAAGTTTCATTTAATTATGATCAGTTTTGTAGAAATTATCTCGTGTTTCGATTTCAACACGCATGGCCATGAAAAAATAGTTTAGGCAGTAACTGGCAGCCAATTCTTTGTACACATGATCAGGAAGGATCAATCTGTTCAGTAAAACAAGAAAATCATTGGAAACTCGTGGAAGTTTTTTATAACAAGCTTCCAAAGTTTGACAGACATTTTCTGAACGTGAGTCATAAAGTTAATGTGGACCAGAAAGAGTGAAATATACATGAGCTTCTGATGAATAAGACCAAATTACCTCTGTTATGGACGTCCATTTCATGAAATGAAGCCACTTTTCAAAAATGTATTACAGTTTTTGAGCTGAGATCGTCAAAATTTCGATGGACCCAATTTCTGAATAAATGGTGTATCAATGTTTACTGATCTGTTAAAGTCGTTGCATTTGTTTCAGTACCTGTCTATCATGATTTTTAATACACTACAGGTATTGGGAATAGAACCAAAAGAATATATATCAAATTCCAGTGTCTTGCATTTCTTGACTTTTGTCCAGCTAGAATGATGATTTGACCCACTGTGCGCTCGCGCAAATGAAAATTTTCTGGACTACGCAGCGAAAATTGGAAAACGCGAGCCTCCCTGGAGTGAAGATTTGCAGCGGGACATAGTCTCTTAGTCTCCTGGTTGACGGCTCCTCGCTAATGCTGCGAGGGAGCGGTGGTCGCTGAAGAAAGTGGAGATAAAATCCCCACTGTTCAGTGGCGCCAGTGAGGTCAAGAAAGCTTTCCCACATAGATTTAAACCCGTTCGAACTAAGGAACAAATCGTATATTCAATGGGGGGTTTTATGATGGGTTGAGACGAAAAATGCCTTTGAAAAATACAAATGCGTCCACTTCTTCTCCCACTTGAGAAAATGGCTCTACTTACAAGTAATATGGTCGATATTATCAATTTGTATAATCAGGTTTCAAACTTGGGAGAATAAGGAAGGGTAACGTATCGGAAGATTCGACCTTATTTTCCGATCGGTGTATTTATTGAATTACTTCAGCCAGACTTACTTTATTCTTCTGAAGATAACCCACATTGGTGTTTTTGTAAGTTTGATGATCTACTTTAGTACATTTAAAAGATTCATTACTGGAAAAATGAGTCAACTCATTTGGATTCTCCACCCATGGAACCCACCGCAAAATTTTTGCCAGGTCCAGGAAATAATGCTGCGAGGTAAGCGGTGCGCACTGAAGAAAATGGAATGAAAACTCCCACTGTCCAGTGGCTAAGGAAATTAATTTATGGAGTTGGATTGCACCGGGTGAGACAGACGATTGAGTGCACTGTGTTGGCAGATTCTCAACATAAAACTTGTCCATTTTCTTTATGTATCTCCTGCATACCTGTTTGCTGTTTTAGTATGAGCTAGAGTAGGTAGTAGGTATTCACTACTCAGTGATTTTCATTCCATTCTCTTTAGTATTGCCGCGCTTGGCCTCTTAGGCATTATTTTCTTCAGTAACCACCGCTCATCTAGCAGTATTAGCGAGGAGCCGTCAACCAGTAGACTAGAGACGATGTCCCGCAGCAAATTTTCACTCCGGCGATGTTCACGTTTTCCTATTTCCGCTATGTATTCTAGAAAATTTTCAGTTGCGCGTGCGATGCGTCGTGATGACAATGGCGCTGCCACATTATCATTATGCATATTACCTTCTAAGATATTACCCGGTCACGTTGCAAATGCAGAACTAGAACTTTTTGGACCTGAAATAAAATGGCAAGTTGGAGTGCTGGGGAACTGCGGCTACGGCTTATGGCCGTTGCCGTCTACTTGCTGTTGCAGGCGTCACCAGCCGTAGCCCCGCAGCTTATCACTTTATTCTTGCCCCAAAATGTCCTAGTTCTGCATTTGCAACGTGAACTGATAATAGCACATCCATCAAGGCGTTAGCATTAAGTTAGCATCGTACCATTCCTGCCAACACAACACATTTTTTTCATGGCTTGCTCTAATGAAAAAACCGTGAAACTGATTATACCTGCAAAATATTTGTTTTGATTTTGAACTTTCTCCCAGGCATTTTCTACGCTGGGTCTGGCTGTGTGTATCGCGTCACTGCGTCTCGTTCCCCAAAGTCAGCAGTACCAAGAAGTCATCAACAAAGAAGAAATCTACATAGACGCTGCCATCGAAATGAACGTTTTCGAATTCTTCCATAACATTGTCCTCGAAAACGAACTCGTTTATACCGAAACGGATTTTTTCCGCCGTCTTCACTACCTCATGACCGATTTCATTGTATACATGTACCCAAAAGTCAAAGAACTCCGCATCAAGGCCGACGAAATCGCCCGGACTGTACAGATCTACGCCAGGGAAGGCCTTGAAGCGCCTCAGAACTTGCCTCGCTACTTTGAATACTTACTCTTGACTCTGGCCAAGTTGTATTCCAAAGACAGCGACTACGTTTTGAGTTACTGGAGCCCGATCGAGCTGCAATCGAACTCTCAGACGCGAGCCTCACCTCGGGCCGTTTCGCTATTCAAGTTCATCCGTTTGGCCGGCGACATGGTACCGGTGACTTTATTTGTGCCATATCTGAACATGTTGGCGAGCTTGTCCACGTGTCAGCTGGCGGCTAGGCATTGTTTCAACATGTTGAAACAAGTCGGACCGCAGCTGACTTCGAATCTGAGTTGGGACCATTTCTTTTCGTCTTTTTCGCAATATTACAACAACTTGCGCCAGGAATCGTTACCAGTCACCGATACCGTCTACAGAAGCTCTTTCATAAAAGGCGTTTCGCCTCAAGAGCTCGAAGGCCTGCACGCGGTTCTTTTGTTGATCCGAAGGATCGCGGATCACGACGAGTTTTCACGATTAGCGCTTTGCGAACATCCGGGATGGGCTCCCATGGCCATCCTGCTGGGCTTGGTGGGGTGTTCCGTTCCGATTCCGCTCAAAGCTGATTTGCTCTTGACTTTGGCGTCGCTATCGAAATCGGCGGAAAATGCAGCTCAAATGTGGGAGAATTTAGAAGCATCACAAATCTTACAGACCATTCCCAGTACCTCCAGTTATTCACCTAGAGGTGTTGAAACGGAGCTGGAAGAAATCGAAAGTCGCATGGAAGAGTACCCTCTGACCAAAGCTCTCCTGGAACTTTTGGATGTTTTGACTGATTTTGGTATACCCAGGACTTTGGGCGCTGGACCTAGGCGGCCTGGATTCGACCCCTATCTTCATTTCATCATCAACTCCGTATTTCTGAAGTTCAGTTCGAGGTCGTACAGAAGCCCAAGGCAGAAGTGGGAAATCGCGAATTTGTGTCTCGGACTTTTTGAGAAATTTTTGACTCAGTACGATCCGCAGGCCAGTGATTTTCCAAAGAAGAATGATGTTTGCGAGTTCAATCCGCCACCTGGGTACCATCTGATGATCCAGTTGAATAACAAGTCGGAATTGCTGAACGTGATTCTGGACATAATTGATGAATGTAACAAGGTGTACGACAGCTATGTAGTGTTCCCAAATCAGAAATTGGTGGATGAGTGCACGCTGCATTGTTTGAACATCATATGTAATGCTTTGCATCTTCAGAGCAGGTTTGTACCTTAATAGTTCAGCACCAAGGGAGGTCACTGCGGCAATTTTCTGATAGTGTAAATGTCACGTAGGATGGCCACAGAATCTCTATTCCATACAGAAGAACCACTTGACTCAAAAATCATCATTAATTGAAATCGATCGCGAATTACCTTACTCCATTCACCTGGAGATGCACAGCGATGACTGTCATAGGATCAAAAGTGGGGTTTCACCGTTCGAAAAAGTGCACTTTACTCATATTAGAACAGTCTCATTTTCACTTTAGCACAGGCTTCACCTACTTCAAAGTTCAACTTTCATTTGCTGGGTAATCTAATCCAGGACCCGATAAAACTGTACAACAATTGGTGAAATTCTCAGGAATGAAATTCTCAATCAGTGAAATTCTTTTGGACTTTTTTCCATGTCTGGGGGACGGATCAAGTCGGGAACGTACCGGTGCAGGGCGTGGATGTATCGGACATCCAGACCTGCGTTCGGGGGTGAAAGACAAAGTCCGTGAAACCGTGCGTTTGTCATCCCAGTGCTTGGATGGACCAGCCATCAAGCATCCAGGCACCACTTTGCGGCTCGGTGAGTCCGGTTGGTGGGGCACAATAGACTTAGTTTCAGTGCAGGAGCAACCCAACCCATAATCATAATAATGATACAAATTTTCCCATTCAACTCATCCTATTCCTGATTCTGGCAAAAAATTCACTGTGGGTTCCAGGGTCGAAAATTCCAATGAGTGAATTTATTTTTCCAGTTATGAATCTTTCAAGGCCCAGTTAATCACTTCGAGTTTAACTTTGAATCCGGTTTGGTTACTGAGGAAATGATTGTTGCAACAATAGAATCTTTGACAACCAAACCAAGTTCAAAGTTGAACTCGAAGTGAGCAACTGGCCTTGAATGTACCGCATGACCAAAAACTTTCTTACTCAAGGGAGGCTGTGATCCTGGTCATTGGCAGGTGAACGAGGCTGATTTTGGCCAGGCCACAGCCTCCCTGGAGTGAGAAAGTTTTTGATCATATGGTACTAAAGTAGAGCATAAAACTTGCAAAAACACCAGTGTGGCTTATCTCCAGTTGAACAAAGTAAGTCTGGCTGAAGTGATTCAATAAATTCGCAGATCGGAAAATAATGTCGATTTCTCAGATACGTTATCGTTATTTTTCCAACCTTGAAACTTAATATACGCACCCAAATGGTCTAGGGATCAATAAAATGACATTTGATTTTGAACCACCCCGGGCTATTTAACATGTAATGCAATGTCGCAGCATGCTTGATTTGTCATAGTCCCAAAAGAGGTTCAAGTCCTTACCACTTCTGAGGGTCGATGGGATCAAATTGTTTCATGATACATTTGACAGAGCTGTTGTGTACGTTTCTGTCCTATTTCAAGGGTTAATATTAAGACCGCTGACAGAGTGCACTAAAAAATTCAAAAATCACAAAAAAATCAATACCTCTTCGAAAAAACCAAAATACGATCAAAAGTTCAAAACCGTTTCGGGATATTGGTACATATACGCTTTCCGAAAATGTCACCTAGAGAATTCTGCAACTTGTTTTCTCAGGTCATTTTTGCGCACCTCTCATTGCCACCCTGTATATCGTACAGAGGGTCAACAATCGGGTGATTCAAGGTGCTACTTTGTAGTCAAAGAATTACTTCGTGTTTGTCACTCGCTTATCGCCCATCGGACCGCACTCACAACCTAGTTTTCATTTTAGGTTCTCCCTCAAGTGATGTTTCTGTATCAAATAGATATTCTGTGGGTTTACATAAGAAAACCTTGCAAAGAACTGTTCTGTACAATTTTCTTGAATGGTTTGTCGATTGCCATGTTGACTTGTCGCCGTTGAAGAAGAAACTAGTTCACCCATTGAAGGACGCCTCTATTACACTCGCACAATATTTGTTTGTCTAGGTTCTACAAAGCTTTGACCTCATCGTCAGCTTCCATCCTCTTGACCAACCTGCCGAAACTGTTGCTGACCATCAATCGACGCAGCGGCAAACCGGATCATGGCATTAACATAGCCAAATACCTCAGCTATCACCCGTTTTTGCCGGAACACGCTCCGGTGGTGGTCAAAATCTTGAGTTACATCTGCGCAACTCCCCTGCTCCACAGTCAGTTCATGAATGTCCTGCTAACATCAGACGATCGACACGAAATCAGGCATGGTTTTGTCATGTGCCTGGAAAACGAAGGCGAATCAGTCAACGAAATAGCCAACAAAACGCGAATAGCCATTTTGAAACTGCTCAAACAATGTCTTCCGTACAACGCACCCAATCTCAGTCATTTCCTGCTGGGTTTCGATGTGAAGAAGGACATTTCCAAGACTGAGTTTCAGTACTCTGGTGTAATGGATTTTCCAAGGTAAGTAAAAAGGGAACATCCAACACATTGTTAACTATTTTGCTTTTCAACTTCTCTTTATCCCTAAATCTTAGTTCTATGTGTGTCGTGAAATTTCTTAACCACCTCATCCTCTTGACTAGCTTATCGCTAGAAAGCATAGAATCGCTACAGCCACTCAAACGGCCCGCTAGTCGAGTGGACTGCGTTTTCGCTTGGCAAGCGGAGCTCCCGGGCTCGATTCCCGGGCATATCAGGTCTGGGTGTTGTGCTATGTAAACGGATTTTCCACTTCTACCTTAACTTAAATAAAGGTGCAGCAACTCCTATGGCGTAGAAATGCCGATAAGGAGGTAAACGAACTAAAAAAAAAACTTTGAAAAAAGAAAGCATAGAATCGCTACAGCCACTCAGGGTTAAAAGCACTTTGAGCAAATATGGCACGCGTTCTCGCCCATTATGGTACATCATCACACCCATTCTATTGCCGTTTAACACCCAATTAGGTGGATATCCATTTCACACTAAAGTTTCACTCCAAAAATTCTTCCACAGGACCTGTTTGCATTCCATCATCTTGGTGATGGGAGCCGAACTATCCGAACCAGTGGAATCGCCAGTTTTAGAAGCCGCTTACGAAATCCTCTACTGCCTGGCTTCGAATAACAAAACATACAGGCCCGTGCTGAGATTTATGAGACTCAATTCAAAATTCTACACGTACCATTTGAGCGTAGCCTATGCCAAGTTGTGCCAAGGAATCAACGTCATTTCGCAGCTTTCGTGGTTGATGAAAACTTTGGCTATAGAACTGAAAGTCACCAGTGAATCCAAGCAAGTTACGTACCTCAAACAATTGACCAATTTTCTGGTCAATCTGCCCGAACCCAGGAGCGAAACGAATCAAGAACCGTTTTCGGCAACCAGCGGTAAGGAGACAACTGACCGGGACACCATGGACAGCGGCAGCCACATGTTCATAGACAGGATCGGCAATAATTTCATGATAAATTTGATTCCGTATTTCGAATTGGACGTGAATTCTGCCGTCACAGCACCAGATTGGCAGTATTTCGATGGAAAAGTAAGTTTTTTTTCAGGTAGAATCATGTGAGAATACCATGTCAAATCTGAAATTTTTAGGTGTTGAATACTCTGCTGGAAAACTGCAGTACGGATCCGCATACTAAAATGATTGATTTAAAGAAACTGCATCAGAGGTTGTATGACGAATTGAGGCTGCTTCAAGGGACCGCTGTCATGGGCCAGATTCAAGCTATCACTCAAGAAATTCCAAAGGTATGAATTTTTGTTTTTGTCCTTCATTTTGGATTGCTTCTTGTCCGTAGATTGAATTCCTGTAATACTCGATAGCTATAATGCTTTCCATAAATAATGATGTACTCACATTGAGTTATCATTGATAATGACAGTGGAAGCAGTATTGGCAGCCACAAAAAAAAAACGGGTCCTTGCATGATTTCTTTCTTTAACTTGATAGCTGTATTACACTACCCAATTTCTTGAACCATCTGCCAAAATAGTGTCAAAAAACAATGAACTTGATTGTTGATTTAACAGATTGTACAAGAAATTGAACGAGAAATTGTGTAGTGTAATACAGCTATAACACTACACAATTTCTTGTACAATCTGTCAGTTGAACAATAAAGTTCATTGTTTTTTGACACTATTTTGGCAGATTGTACAAGAAATGGTACAAGAAATTGTGTAGTGTAATACAGCTTTAAGAAACAAAAGAATTCAGTGGAAAAATTGTAACCAGTATGTAGTAATAATTGAAAATCAAAGTTTGAATTAACTCTTAGCGCCAAAAACATTGACGTCATTCCGCTTTAGTATCAAATATTCACAAGGTCAACCGCCCTACCACTCAACCTCGAATGGCAACCTTGATTTATCGCAAATTGATTGATAGATCAACTTACTGTAGATAGATACAGTATAGTCAAGTTTTGTTTTTCACTTGAATTTTTGACTTCTACGATGGACACAGAGTTTGTAAAAACGCAATCCAATAGTCTACCGCATGCGAGTGACTATGTGATTGGAGCATTTTTCGCGGAAAACAAGAACTTTAGCTTGGTCACCACAAGCTAATGGATTTTTCAACGAGAATCTATTGATGTTTTTTTATGTCTGGTTTTTGACTTGACAACTAACACCGTCTGGCATACAGTCCGGGATGTGACATTTTTGTGCAGTGCAGTATGATGATGTCACAATGGAAGTCGATGTGTTTGAAAGAATTACTGTGAAAAATGTTTTTGATGAATTTGTTTGAAGGTTGTTGTTTTCTTGGGTTTTTTGGACTTCGTTCAAAAGAAACTATTTTTCTAAAAATGCCAACGTTTCGTCTTTAATTCAGACTTTTTCAAGGCTATGAAAAAAAATGTAAATCTAAGTAACAATTACATATAAAATTGTGGAGCTTACCATCTAAAAATTTATATAATAATAATAATAAAATGAGATTGTAAAATTTCTCGTGTAGACAGACATGTATGAGGTTTTTTTGACAAATTTTTTTTGATTAGCATGTTTTTTTATTGTTGAAATTATTAATTGTTATTATTTATTTATTTATTATTGTTATTATTATTAACAATTATTAATTAATTGTTAGATTTACATTTTTTTATAGCCTTGAAAAAGTCTGAATTGAAGACGAAATGTTGGCATTTTAAAAAAAATAGTTTCTTTTGAACGAAGTGTAAAAAACCCAAGAAAACAACAACCTTCAAACAAATAGATCTAAATGGACGAGAACAGGAATACAGATGTTTTTGATGAATTTCGCTGAATTTTCGATTGTGTTGGAAGTAGTGATGTATACACTTGAGAAAGATAGGTACTCCTAATTATTTAGACCCCCTCCGATGAACAGTTTTCCCCTTGCACCCCCGAAGTTCATTAAGGAATGAGGTATCATTTAACTTTCAAAAGTCTCAGGACCGTTTAGAGTGATAATAGAGAAGCGTTAAAAGCGTTTATTCCCATCAGGTCAATTATTACTAAATGGTATACATTAAGGGGGTCATAGTTACCAAGGGAATTAATCAATTAATTATGAAATTCGTAATTCGCTCCAGGGTTATTATGAATCCATAATTCATAATTATAATTCCCTCTAGCTCATGCCAACTGCCAGAATTGCCAAATTAATTTAAAAAACTGTAATCTTTTCAACGGGAAGAAGTCTGTTCGGTATGGAAGGGAAGAAGGTCAGTTTGGTGTGGAATAAACAATAAAATCATCTATGTATTACTGGTTTCATCAGATGCAAATAACCTCGGGAAACGTAGAGACCTGTGTTGCTTTTGGTTTTTGTCATCGTTATAGTTTCCTCAATAATAAATAACTATTATTTCATACCAAACACTTGGAAAGGTTAGTTTTTGAAATTAATTTGTCAATTCTGGTAGTTAGTATGAGCTAGAGGGAATTATAGATTCATAATAAACCTTGAGGGATGTATGAATTTCATAATTCTCTTGGTAATTATAACCCTCATAATGTATACCTACCCCTTAAACAAGACATTATTTAGCCATAATAAACCTGTATGGAATAAACGCTTTTAAGGCTCCTCTAATATCACTCTAAACGGTCATGAGAGTGATGTGTAGGCAGGCCTCGGGTCATATTCATGTACATATTGCACTTTTAGCTCAGAACTGCTGTTGAAGACGCGTCTTTAAAATTACCTTTGACCCTACATCTATGAAATGTTTTTATGTGCAGAAAGATTAGGTAGATCTTGAGCATGATCTATGCCACCTGCCCACCTGGCATTACAAAGTCGTTTTACAGGTCCTCAAGTTCGCGCTGGAGCTCAACAAAAGCAAAGAAAAAGGAGCCGCGGTAGTCAACTTCGTGGACGCCTGGCGTCAACTTGCCGAAGTCCTCATGATCTTCATCCCTAGAGAAATTCTTTCCGCCAAAGAAGCGCAGCTGGTCGGCATCTGTTTCATGCTCAACCTCCTGAAACGCATTCCAAAAATAGAACTTTTACCTCAGATCGGACAATACCTATCTGGTGCCATACTCCTCACCCTGGAGAATTTACTGAAGTGCCACAAATACGAAAAACGCCAACAAAAAGTCGCTGGCGACGAAAACGTGTGCGTGGTCCAAATGCACATGGGCTCACTGAAAGAGATTTTCGAAAACCTGATTGAATGGATCATGGTTTCCAATGTCACGGACGAGAACCTGAAAATTCATTTGTACACGTCTCTGGTGATTCTCTTGGAGCTGACCAACATCGATTCCACGGGAAATTTGGACGACGCCAAAGTTTTCAACAGCACGTACGTGAGCCGTTTAGACAGTTCGAGGTTTAATCTTGAAGACAAGACTCAAAACGTGCAGATGTCCACAGACGTCTTGTCCAAATTTGGTGAGAGACTGGTCGAAGTGTTGTGCCAAGACTGCGTGGGAGGATATTCCGTTTCCAGGATGTTGGCGCTTTGCAGCTTTTCCATTTTGATAACGCTGTCTGGAAATGTCAACTGGATCGTGTACATGTCCGGACGAGGTTACTTGAAGTTTTTGATTGAGAGCGTTTTCGAAAGTAATGCGGAATTAGAAAGGTTGCTTCAGCCCAATATACCGTCGATGAAGCCTCTATATACCTACCTGTCGAAGACTATTTTCATGGCACGCTTGGCTGAAACCAGAATAGGCGCCGAGCTGTTGCTAGAACACAAATTGTTTTCATGCTTTAGCAACATGAGCGTGATAAGCTGTCATCCTGACATTAGCAGAGCTTGGGGTGACAATATATTCCAAAGCTACCTTCCTTCATCTGAAGAAGTGTACTTGCAAATCTTTTTGCCGAGCTTGGAGATCTCCAATGCCATTTTGACGACTCTGGGCACTGACAACCAGTCGGCTGTCTTACAAATCGTATATTTCTTACTCAACCACATAGATGTTGTTGAGTTGGTTTTGAGATCTGGCGATCCGACTTTGTCACTGTGGAACTTGAAAGAACTATCATTGTTGACATCAGTCATTTCAAGAACGGCCAACAATAATTTGATCAACGTTTTAGACAACCCTGACATTCTTCAGAGCAACAGAGCTCAACTTTTCAGGATCCAAAAGTTGATGTTAGCGCTTCTGCCAAAGTTCATTTTGTCCGACAGTACGGTCAAGGAGCTGCTGAAAACCAAAAATCTAGAAGGAAAAAATTCTCTGGCTTTTGACACTTCGGATCGTCTCCTACACGCCATGCAGATCATGTCGAATTTGCTGTGTTACTCCAGAAATGTAGTGGCAAATAACGACGTGGAACATGCCGGCGTCGGCGTCATATTCCAGCCAACCCTCAAGGATCCAGTGCTCCAGCAGTCTAGCAGTCTTCAAGAGCAGGCGCCCTCTCTTGGTTCGATTGTGCAACAGCTCATTAGCACGGTGAACTACAGAAACCAGGAGAAATTCACTTTTGATCTGCTGGGAAGGAAAATTAAAGAGATTCCGTTGATGGATTCGGTCGATTTGAACGAGTTCATGGACCCAAAACATTCGAAAGACTTGAATGAAATGCGGGAGTTTGTGTATGATCTGATTGCCGATAGGTTGGAAAAGAAGCGGAGGGAAATGGATTATTGTTCCTTCATCATCGAAAATGCTCTGTACCTGATTTGGGTGCACCTGGATTATTACATGCTCAAGGCCATACCGAAGGTTCACGATTTTGGGAATGTAACCATAAATTCTTCGATCTTGACTGGAGACAGTGAGTATCTTTGAACTTTTTATTATTAACGGGACGTGAGCAAGCAAGCGACATAGCATTCGCCTCAGTCGAAAAACGCACCAACACATTGCGATTTACAAGCCTCGTACATGCACATTTTTTTAGATATTGAGGTGCGGTTTTTTGTATTTGATAGAGAGAAAAGTTTGACAATGCCAACTGTGTCTTGAAAATTTGAGTTTGATGAGAAGCAAGTACTCCAAGTGGTAACAAGTTTCAAGCATTACCAATTAAGCTCCACTTGACCCAGCGAAACAGCTCATTGACAGATTTTAGCCTGATGTCTTTTGTATTTAGGTCATGGACTTGGATTTAAAATGGCCTGCCGAACGCAGTTGCCATCAGGTTTGTTTCTCTTCAAAAGACGCTTTGTGACTATAAGCTGAGTAGATGATTTGAGAACCGTTGTCTGCCAATTTATTTGCGGCAGGTAGGAAGTTCTGCCCCCACAGCCGTTGCGTTTACGCGTTGTCAGATTTATAACCAGATTGACAGTTGTCGTGTCGCGAGTGCCAGATAGATACGGTTTCTGCGGTATTTTGCGTCCAATTCGAATTCGGTGTGTTTCTCTTGTTGATTTATAACTGAATGACGGAATTTATTAAATATTTATTATTCGTGGTTTGGCGAAGGAAAATACAACTTCATGATGCGGCAGGCAAAAACGATAAGGAACACTGACGCGAAGCGAAGAAACCGATACCAATAAAGGCTCCAGAACACTGAAACGTAGACAGCGTGACCACGGTGGCGGTCAAACCCCTCGATGATTTTCTAGCGAAGCGACAGGCCGCGTCAGCGTGTGCGGGCCTGAGGCGGTCACTCAGTCAGTAAGCAAGTTATTGCAGAAATTTAAAAATGTCATTTGATAGCTACACTTCATTCATGCCGGCAAGGCAAGGAACGGCCGATGTTAATTCTAGAAAATGAAAGCCCCTAGCTATAACTATCATGTCAGCCTTCTACTGGAGCTATGGCAGTATACGGTAATTACTAGTCAAGTTTAGGTACAAGTCCGTGATTTAAGTTTGAAATTTCTATTCAATACCTACCACAACTGTAGACCACAATCATGACAAGATAACCGTGACGCGGTTTTTATTGTTTTTCTGGCCAAATCCGATCAAAGTTCAGTGACACCCGGCGCGCGGCGAAACGGGACTGCACTAAAGTCTTTCAAGTGAAACGCGGCGTTTGTGGCAAAAACGGTAGCGTGAGTTCTAGAAAAAACTCATTAGGTACTTCAGTTTTGAAGACCAGAAAATGTATTACAAGAAAGTCCGTGAAGCTATATTTTTATATGTAATCCATAGTTGAAAAACTCTGGTCGCGTACGTAAATGGAGGAGGGATGGCCTAAGCTTGACACCGGAAAGGCGATCTCAAACCGAACGTCAAACTTTCCCGTCTTCCGTCACATATCACGTTGGCAGATACCAAAGTATTCATCAAATATGACATTACTTTTGACTTTTCTGAAATCCCAGGCCTCCAGATAAAACAGCACGATTTCGTAATTTTGACACAGCGGCTTCCTCCTTTCAGGTTTACTTTTTCCTTTCAGACGGACTAGATATGTTTAGTGTCTTACATGGGTTTTCTAGTGGGTTTGAAAAGAAGGGGGTAACTTGAATCGGAAATCAACTCTCTGATGAGGCTGCAAAGAAGAAGGAAACCTGAGTCAAAAACCAACTCTCAAACTATTGGGTCTGAAAAGGAGGAGAAAACATGAGTCAAAAATTACCTCCTTATCTGGTGGGTAAAAGAAGAAGGAGCGATCCAGAAAGGAGGCAGCCGCAGTGTTTTAATGCGCCGTTCTGTCTCGGCGCGCTATAAAAGGCTGCGCTATTATGTCATTCCCTATTTGGTGGCAGAGCCCACCGCTCCAGTCGAGGTAAAACTCGACAGCAGCAACGCGGAGCCGGGTCAAAATTAGGATGGGCGGGCCCCATCCAATTCTAATCAGTCTGATGAGTGGTCCCTCTCGAATGGCCTAGCGCAAGCCTCCGAGTATTACGCCTGCAACCGGCAGTACGACAATGTGTAGAGGCTAACCGCCAGCTTGTGGCGGGGTGACAGACAGAGACAGTACAAACCCACGCGGGGATTTGCATCGGTTTTGAAGGGTATGGCGAAGTCTTGATGGATCGCGCCATCGTGCGCGCGTGTGGCGGGCCGAATGCTTACGTCAATCTGTTATTTCCATTTTCACGGTGCAGTTCTGGAATTCAAACGTTGAATTTTTACAGCATCTCTGGCGTCAGCTTCTGAAGCTACATGGAAAGTCTCCACCGACGACATAAGCAACCTGAAACACGACTTGGTGTCGATCTTCAATGACAGTTTTACCAAGCAACTGTCGGAAGCTGTAAAAGTGAGTTGCAGTTACAAATTTTGAAGTGTAATCTAAACGCTTGATTTTCAGGAAAAATCCGAATTGGATCAAGGATTCGTTGACACCTTGTTGCGGAAAATCATACGTCTTATACAGTTCGTTCCTGTCAAATGAAAAACTAAACATTTGTTTTAATGAGTAGAGTAAGTTTATATTTTATATTAAATAAGTTTTTTGATCATTTTCAAAGGGATTGATTTAAGAAAAAATAGTTGATTTTAAGCCTTACAAAACAAGTAGCAAAGTCCTCACGCGTGAGTCTCATGAACGCATTCTCGGAGTGCAGATGAGTAGACTGTTTACCGTTGCACCTATTATACAGGTTGTTCTAACAGTACCACCCTGCCATATTACCACCCTGCCATATTATCAATGGCAGGGTGGTCAGATTCAGTACGGAAATCCTCTTATCAAAAGAAAAAATACGAACGTTGGGTCCCCAGATAATATTAGCGTTGGAAAAATGAAAAATGATAGAAGCCAAATTATCTGATGGTGATAGTCGTGAGGTTTTAAGAGCAAACACCAGTGGGTAGGCAACCTGGTTATACAATTTCACAGATTATTGCTTTTATCTGGGAAAGCATGAGAGACATTCAACTGTTTTCAGCATAATGACATTTGACTTTATAATTCTTCATATTTTAGAAGAGCTTTTTTTTGCACCCATTAAAACTCAAATTCGCAGAATACACGTTATTTTTTCAGTCTGCATTTTTCGTGAAAATGCAAGCAAAAAACTTCACAAAAGTGATGCCGAAATCTGAAGAACCTTAATGTAAATGTCGGTATGCGGTCGGGAATTGAGTTCGTTCCTGTATTTTCGGAATAACGGCAAAAAACTGAATTGTACAACTGGGTTGCCTACCCACTGGTGTTTTGCTCTTAAGACTCTTTGACTTCTGTCTGATGACATTCTTGCTCCAGGCGACAAAGTAATGAGAAGCGTCCTTCTCAAGGTGGGTTCAGTCAGCTTATTTAGTCGCTGTTTTAGTTTTAGTCGTTGTCGTAACAGAGAAGAGCGTTCATACTGTAAGATTTAGTCGTAAGAATTGACCAATAGGAGCTCAAATGATACTGCGCGAACCTTCATCTTCATACGGTCCGTGTTCATAATGGGTAGTATTAATATAAAAACTCGTAAAAAAATAAGCATAAATAAGTATTTGCTTACATTTATGAGGAGTACAACTCCTCTGAAATCGAAGCAAATGCTTATGCTATTTTTTTATTAATACATACAACCCATTACCATCACCATCCATGCTCATGCCTTATACCGGTAATTATGCAACCTGCAAGTCGGTATCTTACGACAAAGTTCGGAATTCTTACGACTAAAATAAAAACTAAAACTCTGTATGAACGCCGCGCATATGACGCGTGCTTTCTACTTTCAAATTTACGACAACGACTACGACTAAAACTAAAACCAAGCTGACTAAACCCACCTTCACCCTCATGCCTGTTTTCTACCTCGAAGCCCCTTTAAGTTCAGTACTTTCTGCCATAACTTGACAAGGAAATGACAAGAGCCATAAATTCATTTCCACCTGGATCCGCCGGTGGTTTGGATGGACTGTGGACTGGTAACATATTCTGGAGGATTCAATCACCAAAAATACCGGAGATGCAGATGCCAAGCATCTTGAATGGTATCATCAGTTTCACCATGTACATTTCCGAAGATAAGTCGCTGTATCAGTTCGTCCTTTTTTTTCCGTAAAGACCCGCTATTAGTTCAGGATCTTATGTAATTCTGTGGAATTTTGTGTTAAGAAGCGAAGCACAGTGACCATGTGGATGTTGAATGCATTTCTTGTATGGTCAGGAACGACACCTTGCCGGGTGGCAAGCTTGAATTTGTGGCAAAAGTTTTATACAGGTGGTGAATAACTGAAGCAGAAAAAAAAGTCTCAAACGGTAGTCAATGGATGGATGCAATTTAGGTGTAGTGGGCATTTCACTTGAAAATTTGCAGATAGAGGGTTTGGGTGTTTTGCTGAAAGGATGTGACGTTTTTTACCCCCTGATGACCAAATCTATCCTTCAAAGTGTCGTGACATCAAGATCACATTGGTCAAAGGTGATCTTGAAATGAGAAAATTGCCGTCTACATATTTGAGCTAAGTGGCCATCAGGAACACTTTTGACCAAGACAAATTATTTTTGTATCTCACTGTATGAAAGTAAGGCTATTTCCCTATTTTTCAGTTGGTGGACAGGGGTCAGGGTTAGTATTACTCTAACAAGTTTCCCGAATATAGCTATTTTAAAACAAAACCTAAAGCGAGAGACAATTTTAGTGTTTGTCGTCGTCACCATATTATGTGACAGTTTATTTAACAACATATTTCAATGAAATGAGTAACAAAAAAAAAACAAATACTGCTGCAATCACGTCTTCAACATCTTCTCGATTCCTGAGTAAATATCATCTGCTAGAAGCTTTGGTACTTCAAATGCAGCAAAGTGGCCTCCGTCGTTATAGTTGGTGGCTTGGACCAAGTTCAGATACTTGCTTTTTAGGATGGAAGGGGGTTGGTAGTAGCCTAGTTCATTGGCGAATCTAACACAGCTGCTAGGTACTGTGACTGGAATGCTGGAAAATACAAATCGTTAAGTACTGGGTATTTTCTTTTTTTATTATTATTATTATTATTATTATTATTATTATTATTATTATTATTATTATTATTATTTATGAATTGGGTTAGCTATTGCAGTGAAAAAGTATGTGTGCGACTTAATTCATATTCTTTCCTGCGTTGCCTGGTCGACCGCCTCAAAAGCGGAATTTGAGTCAAATCACGTATATACGTTTTTACTCTCAAAACTTAGGTACTGCAATTCACAATTTTGAGAAAGACCGCTATATTGAATATGTAGGTATGTACTTCTTGTATAGGGTGTTTTTTTTTTGTGTGATACCTTTCAATTAGCGATAGCATTGGTGCATGGAAAGATTTGCCATCATTTTTTCATCATTTCATCTTTCATCTAAATGAATACTCATTAAGGCTTACCATTTGATGCATAATCGCACGACCGCTCGAAATGATTATTTATTTCAATTTCCAATCTAGATAGGTCCAATTTCGGGTAGCTTCTTGGCAAGGATCGGACTCTATCTAATCAATACGGCCAAATTACGGCCAGGTATTGTCCCCAAGACCAATGACATTTCGGGACACATCTATTGGAAGCTATCGCTGATAAAAGTTATATCACACCAAAAAAAAACTTTACAACGGGGGCAAATGCTCCTCAGTTTGAGGAATGGTCACTGCAGGTAACCATTGTTGCACTGCACTGCACTGCAGGTAACCATCATTGTTGACAAAGATATCAACATGATTTGATTACATAATGTAGTATGAGAAAAGGTTCCATCATTCATCAAGGTGCAAAACACGAACTGCTGAAGCCTCATGGTAGGAAAATAGGGACTCACCTATCAATACCAAGCCCAAATTGAGCCTTGTTGAAAGTTTCAGAATATAGTCTGACCGAGGTGGTGATACTTCCAGTGACCCAGTAGATCATGACATTATCCAGAAGATCAGTGTAAGTGTATTTCTCAGTCAAACCGCCATCGGCACGATCTTTCCATTCTTTCTTTGTCCAAGTGGTGAATTTTTCCAGAATATACGCAGCCAAACCCACTGGGGAATCATTGAGTCCAACTCCGATTGTATCAGGTTTGGTAGCTTGCAAATGCATATATCCTGATTCTAAAATTAGATAAGAATACTTCTCGGATAAGGGATAAACCTCATCCTCGTGTTCTTTCTCAACAACCAATGAAGGCCAAAAACTACCCAACATGATTTTTAAATTTCCCAGCGGAGTGTTGACGAAACACATGTTCGAATGGACTCCCAAGACGTTTGATGGGAACAAAGTGGCCATGTGACTCACAATTATAGCACCCCAATCTCCTCCCTGGATGTAGTACTTGTCGAATCCGAGCGTTTTCATTAGATTTTTTAACACCACGGCCATTTGTGCTGCACCCAAGCCAGGTCTGACTGCCGCTTCTGAGAAACCGTAGCCTGGAAGTGATGGGACTATCACTTCAAAAACTACGTTTCGTCCTTTTTGTGCTGTCGTCAACAGAGGAATAATTTCGTAGAATTCGCGGACGGATCCCGGCCAGCCGTGGAGCAGAAGAAGGGGTACCACTTTAAGGCCTTGGGAGTTGCTTGGTTTCACGTGGATGTAGTGGAGACGCAGGCCTTGGACGCTAACGGTGAATTGGGGGAATTTGTTGAGGAATTTTTCGCGCTCCCGCCAATCATATTTCGTTTTCCAGAATTCGATTATATCCCTGAGAAGGTTGGTATTGATACCGTATTGCTGTTGAATCCCTTCAAGGGGCGGCGTGAATGGACGGGCGGTTGACAGTCGTTGTTTAAGGTCAGTTAGTACCTGATAAATATAAATTAAAAAAAAATAATCAAGCTACGCTTACCTACTGGGTTCAACCCTAGTGTGATTTGAGTGAGCTATGATTTCCCGAATTTCTCCTTTGCGGCAGCGTTGCGTGACAAGACTCCCGCCAACTAGAATCACACTAGGGTTGAACGTACTAAACGAAAAATATAATATTGATAGGAAACGACTGAAAAATTGACAAGATGTAGAAAATTACGTACAATTTTCAGATCAGTTTCTGTTGCTGGATATGCTAAGTACTACCATTGTAGTACTACCTAGATACTAAATAAAAGAAAATGACTATAATGTGATGTACGGAAAGGAGTGTTGGTATCATTCTGAAGAAAGAAATGTGCAATTTTATTGAATAGCTTGGAATCTTGATATCTCCACAACTTACGAAACAGCGTTATTTTGAGATTATACCGACGTTTCAGCTTGATTTGAAGGAACGTCCGCACATATTATGTGCTCCCCAGTGGAGCTATCCTATCCTATCCACAAGCTCAAGCAATTTTTAAAGGCTCAGCTAATTCGACTTAGTATTGTGAATAACCTAATATGAATAAAATACAGGAATCTGAACACCTCGATTAGAACAGAATCAAAACCATGATTATTTGTATACAGTGCGATCCCGATAAAAAAATAGGGCTGGCTTTGTAAACAAATTATCAATCGATTGTAGCGACCGATTAGCTGAATGACCGAATTTTTCGACATCAAAGCCAACCCTGAATGTTTTGTTTTTTTTTTGTTGATCGCACGTTATGTACAGAGGCGAACTTTAGCCGTCGAAATTGCGTTTGACAACGCAATCACAATAATGACAATCTGCTTCTTGATTTTGTAGAGTTGAGTTAGTTGGTGTGCTTTTAAATTCTACCACTGTGCCTACCTACCTAAATTAAATCAAACAAAGCGTTCGAAGAGGTGTTCTTTTCGTACTCCCGCTCCACTCCCTCACGGTTTGTATCATCTTGTTTTTCTTATAATCAATCTTATTATTATTATTATTGTTATTAGTCACTCAAAGGGCAGAGTACTTTCGACATGATTTTTTCACGATTAGACTTCTTTTATTTCTTTTCTCGCTGCGCTCGGCAGTGGAGAGCCCCACCAAATGCGGGAATGAAAAGAATCCTTCGAAATTCAACTAATGGTGCGATTCTCTAAAAAATTACATTCCATAAAGGCTCTGTTACGTTGTTATTACCTAGGCAACAGCCAATGGCCGACACGAATTTTTACATAACAAAGCGTTTATGGAATGTTATTTTTTACAGAATAGCACTATTAATTATTATATTACCGCCCCTATGACTTGCCGCCTGCCGTACTCGAATGCGCGCCAAAACGCACTGCACGCCTGCTAGGCCCGGCCCTGAATATACCTCCCTATCCCTATAATAAATCACATCCACTCGAATCTATTCAAGCCAAGTCGAGAGCCATTCTTGTCGGGCCAACAGTACGACAACACGAAGAGCAGTCCAGTGTCGGCGATTAGTAAAAAATAGAACCGAACGCGGCGAACGCTGCAACAGCTTATTCTTTCATTTCCTGGGACGACGCTGGTCACCCCAAGGTCAGACAAGACAACGTTACAGCACATCGTTACAGGCGTTCGTTACAACCACTGATGCTATCAAGCAATTTCACTCCCATGTGTGGTTCTGCGTTAGTGGTGTGTTGTGATCTAGGCGCGAGAATAGAAGTTTCACTTCAAAAATTATACCTATTTATACTTTCTACCAAATAATTTTTCTTTATGTGGGACAAGCGCAAGTTTTTTTGGCACTCTATAGTTAGCAAGTATGTGTTGTATATTACATACCGAGGTCGGAAGCGTGGTATTACAGGCAAGGGCCAATAAGATACACAAAAGCAACGCGAAGCGCCAAGGTAAGGCAAAGCCAGAGCCTAATGAGGCTCACATAGTGGTTTGTATACTATTTTATTCCTAATCATGTAGTTAACGGGCGTTCAAGAGTTGAAATTTGAAAAATCGACTGTTTGGTCAGAACGGTTGCACACACTGGTTGAAAATACTACTACACAATTATCATTCCTTAATTTTCCCGAAGAGTTTGTAATGAGCCATTTCCTGTTCCCTTAAACATGATGTAATAAATCTATTACTTTGGTGATTATGAACAAAAATTTCTTCCCTTTCCGTACTTGTTTCGGGTACAACCGAGGGTACAGCTATAAATTATAAACGGTATCACGGTAATACCAATTTCTTACCATTGTGTAATAGTGTATACCAAATACTAATTAGGCACCGCAACAAATTATACATTCAAGGTCAATTATTTTCAAGATAATCTCACATTTATTCATTTTATTATTGCTTGTTCGGTGAAAGAACGTAACATACAACAATCGTACTCACTTCATTCCGTACGTTTATCTTGAATGGCTTGATCGATGTATCTTCTTTGGCTGGGTCTCTGGGACCCCACCAGGTGTCCTCCAGCTTCGGTAGGGGAGGCACTTGACTCAGTTCATGGATTTTATAGCCGATTATTGCGAATATTGATACGGCAACGATCTTCCAAAACACACCCATCCTGAAATGATGTATTTTTAACCTTGTTATTCTCCAACCTTCGACGACGGCAATTTTTGTGCGACTGATGAGGTACAAATTGGAGAAGGAGCCGTTCTCCAGGTTTGGCTGCTGTGGAAAATTCAAGTATGATCAAGTATTCTCGGCTATCAGCGCTCCTCGACCTATCCTATCGTTTTTTTTACAGTTTGTTTTGCAGTAATGATTACCTACCTATGCCACTGATAATATTTAATTACACAAGTGAGCATGATCTGTCGGTTTTCTGTCTGAACTTTAAGTCTTTTTTGTGAATTCGATAACGCAAAGTCATATAGCTTGATTCTTGCTCTCCATAGGTAGTACCGATATTATTTTTCTTCAGTGATAAATGAATACAAGAAATTAATAAAATACAATTGACAATACACTGGTCTGGTGTACGTAAAAGTTGGTTAGAACAGTGTTGGTAGCTGAATAGGGTAGTTCCTGCCCTCTTCATGTGAGGGAAGCATGCGCCGGTTTTTTTGACAGTATTGTTGACAGCATCTTGACAGTTGACGGCGGAATTCTCGGCCAAAAAGGGCGCTTTCCATTTAAAATATTTGTGTCGGTTTGTGTCAGCTTGTGTTAAGGTGCGTTCTGTCAGCTTATTTAGCCGCAAGTTTTAATTTCAGTCGCAAGCGCAGCGACGCCCATTGGCTCTTATGAACCAGCCTCCTCGGAACAGCCAATAAGCGATGCAGCGCTTAAGGCTAAAATTAAAATTGCGGCTAAATAAGCTGACTGAACGCACCTTTAGCTTGTGTCCATGAGACAAAGGAACACAGATCAAATGGAACGCATTTGTGTCGACACGTCGATTTGTGTCGACACAAGTCGACTTGTGTCGGTAAATGGAAAACGCCCAAAGTGTATTTATTTTAATAAGAGGAATATACAGGGTGAGTCATTGATATGTGCGAGCTCAATTACACCTACTACGCCATTAATGATATCAAAATGAACCAAACGGCACTGCAAACGGGAGGTCAAAGTGCAGTTTGTAAAATTATTTTGCTCTATACAGGGTGCCCCATTTTTGCAGAGCAGTTTTTGAACGAGCTTTTTTAAATGACACTCTCTGTATATTTTTGCATATTTGGATTTGCCCTTTTTCAGGCATTACAAATTCGTTTAGTTTTTGCAATTTGCTTCAACTGTTCAGAAGTTATTAATTTTTTTCTAAAAATTAATACGTTTGTAGGCACTTACTAAATAAATCGCAAGGCACTTGGTTTTTAGGTTATCAAGTTGGGACTTTGCTCATGTTTAAGCAATAGCATAGGGTATCTTTTGGCGGTAATATAGCCTATTTCCGTTTCGGTATCACCTTGCTGTGACACATTGATTTTGGTAAACTTTGAAGGGCCATAACTTCATTTTTTCAAATATCACTCCCTGTTTTTTATTCTTTATTCGTATCAAGCGTCTCATTTCACATCTTTTTTGCCTCTTATGTTTTTTCTCAAAAGTTGATAGTTTTGAAAATAATTCGGTTTTTCTAAAAACTGGAAACAAATTTCATCGATTAAACTTAGCGTGCAATGAAAATCGACTAATTCTGGCAACCAATGTCAAAGTGACTTCTATTGTACGTCACTTTTAAATTTTGACAAAAAATTATCAAGTGAAAATAAAGAATGCTACGGAAAGCCTCTCAAATTATTTCTTTTATATTTTCCCTGGTATTGACTTTAGCTTCATACACCCGATCGTAAACAAAGTCCTGAAGAAAAAATCGGGTTAGTCAAGTCAGGTGACCTCGCAGGCCATGGCACCGGATCAAGTAATCAACTTAAAAATCAAACTAATTCTAAATCTAAACTGCATCAACTAATTTTGACAAGAAATTATTATGTAAAAATTAAAAAACTCAAAATGTCGGAGCAAGGAATTAAACAATATTATTTATTGAGGTAGTGCAACAAATCAATAGTAATAACATTTACTACTACATTTGCAATCGTGAAAACTGTTGCAAAACTGTTGTTGTTGTTGAAAATGACAAAATTTCTTGTCAAAATTAATTTAAAAGTGACCTACAATAGAAGTCACTTTGACATTGGTTGTCGGAATTGGTTGATTTTCATTGCACGCTAAATTTGATCGATGAAATTTGTGTCCAGTTTTTAGAAAAACCAAATTATTTGCCAAACCATCAACTTTTGAGAAAAAACATAAGGCGTAAAAAAGATGTTAAATAAGACGCTTGATAAGGATAAGAAATAAAAAACAGGGGGTGCTATTTGAAAAAATGAAGTTATGGCCCTTCAAAGTTTACCAAAATCAATGTGTCACAGTAAGGTGATACCGAAACGGAAATAGGCGATATTACCGCCAAAAGATACCCTATGTTATTGCTTAAAAACTCCATTTTACACATGGTCCCGTTGCGTTGGTGTGAAATTATTTTTACAACTACTATCGGATATATATGGATAATCCGCAAATTTTATTTTCGATTGCCACACAACATTTGAATTAAGTGGATGACGGGAGTGCGATAAAGGTTTATTGGAAACCGCACATTTTACAGAAATTGTTCTACCACTATTCTCTTCCTAATACAATTTTGAGTCGATATAGGTACGGAAAAGAGCGATCTACTTAAATGAAATTTCCATTTCAGCATCTGAACATGATCATTTTTCGTGTAGCCATTTTCATTTACCGGGGTCCTCGGAGCGCAGGTTCACCCGTATCGGCGCCGTCATTGGTTGAGTTCATATGCAACCAAGTCCAAGAACAACCAATCGAACCAGTGGGCGCGCTTTTCGTTACCGTTGTATGAATTCGACCATCATCACCGCGGCGAATATTTTTGAATTTCGATACGCCAACACCTGCGCACAAGCTGCGAGCAAAGCAAACCGCCTATATGGGAAGGCCTATAGGAATCTCATCGGTTGCCATGGTTTCGTCGGGCGCACTGGCGTGGTGTGGTGGTGTGTTCGGGAAGTTACGCCTGCCTGTCGCTTTATCTCGCTATTCCAAAGAGTTTTTTAACTCCAGCCTGTGTGCTCTAACCAACCTTATGTGCCTTACCCTTCTTTCAGGTTCGTTTTCACTTCGTTTGTGGAGTCAAATGCCCACCTTCAACTTTTTTTTTTTAAACTAGTGGATAACCCGAAAAAAGATTTTCAAATAAGGTTTTTGGACACTGTTTTCAGTCCATTTTCCGAGTAATTTTTCCCGAGTATGTCAGTGAGTAAGATTTGGTCAGTTGAACTTTTCAATTGTTAGTTTTAGAATTTTCCAAATCGAGTCGACCTTTATTATCGCACCAGAGTTACCGAACCTTTAGTGCTTTTGAAGCATATCCCCAAACTATCTTGGACTTTCTTACGGTGAGTTTGGAGCACTCTGTAAAACGCGTATCTACAAGCTTTTGACACGGAGTGTACTGATTTGATTAATTTTGACTACCTTGTCACTGTGACACCAGGCCAAAATTCCAAAAAGTGAGAATTGTTACGAGCGGCGATCCCATACATATTGGTAAACACTCGATCTTTCTGGATTCTTCCAGCCATTAGATCGCAGTGTAGAAGTGTGGAATGTTCTGGTGCATTCCAGAGCGCGCGTTTACGTGGAACCTAATGGGGAGACTTCAATGCTCGATCGAGAAAGATCTATCTGTCCATTTTGGCGGAGGCGCCGTTCCTCACCCTGGCAGAATTATACGGGTGACGTGTGTGATTATTCAGGAATGGTCTAGAACCGCATATGCCAGGCCACTATGGAGTTTGCTGGAAGTAGACAGAAAGTTCGGGAACACTATTCGGAGGCCTTATATAAGACATCAGCCGGCAGCTCGCGGCAGTATTGAATTGGAAGAGACAGCGAGCGATATTCCAAGTAAATAATTGTTGGCGTGTATTATTGTAGTACGCAGAAATAAACAGTGTGTGTTTTAAATCGATCGTCTCAATTGTATTCGAACCCGTACGCGAGATATCGTAACAGTCTGCCTTCACGCGCGTGAGTCTCAGTAGTGCATTTTCTTTCAGAGGCATAATACACAATATTGCGCGGAAGTGGCGCTCCGACATGAATGTCATGCGAACTAAGAAAACGGTGACAAGTTATCATCGCGCATGTTCAGGACCGCTATTCTTGAATCGTGTGAGAAAAGTCCCTGGGAGTTTTATATAATCCGTACTACATTTCTGTAGCGAAAGTTGCCTAAAAACCACGATTTTAGGCAACATTCGCTACATCAGTGTACTGCGGAATGTATTTTACTCCCAGGGACTTTTCTCACACGATTGAAGAATGGCGGCCCATAAATCGACAATAACATTGATTTCAGTGTTTGACGTTGACGTTTTGTACAGTTCTATCAGCAACTTGTGAAGTCTTCCGATTCAAAATGCATATTCGGCGGTCGAAAAAGTGTGTGCCACTCAGAGGACCACACCATGCTGTCGTCAATACAATACAGTACTGATTAAATGAAATATCCCCAGACAATTTCGCGATAAATTTGAATGTTATGGTTGAAGTGTTCCATGTTTTTTTTATTTCGTAATTTGGGGCATTTGGGAATGATTCCTAACATATGTGCTTTCATGAATAGGTTGCGAGGGTTACTCCTATTTTTCTATGTAACCACTTCTACTTGAAAACGACGCATAATCCATTTAGCTTAGTTTGAGAATCACACATTTTACAGCGTAACATATGGAAGACTTAGAACGAATCACCTCGTTTTTTAGCGCATGCGCTAAGCGGTCACGCAATATTGTGTATTGTGAATGTAAAGAAATTTGGTTGAAGGAGAAACACCATTTTTTGCCCACTCTCTTCAATCGATATTCATTGTGATATTTTGTTATCGGAATGAGATACTTGCCAATGTAATAGATTTGAATGAAAATTCTTTCAATCATCAACAACAAGGTTTAAGTTTCACATTTATCTCTTACTTTGGGGGCGGCGTGTGGGAGCGGCAGCGTTTGGCAAAAAAAACTCTTGCCAAGAGTTGAGAGTTGAGTTGGGAGTTTCTAAATGTTTGAAGTAACATTTAACACCTAAATCAGTGAAAATTGTTCAAAGTTGCACTTTTTTTCTTTTGGGGGCGGAAGCTGGAGGCGGCGCCATATCAAAAGTAGTCTATCCTTTCTCATTTTCAGTCAGCTATCCATATAGCGAAAGACTTAGATCTTAGATCGCTATGTCTTCAGGTTTATGTTTTACATTTATCTCTTTACCTTGGGGGCGGCGTGCGGAAGCGGCAGCGTTCGGCTAAGCAAATGTTGCACAGTTTGAGTTGGGAGTTTCTAAATGTTTGAGGAAACATCTAAATTAGTGAAAATTGTGAAATATGCACTTTTTTCTTTTTTGGGATCGACGGAATTTGGGGGCGGCGACTAATCAAAAGTAGCCTATCCTCTCCCATTTTTAGTCAGCTATTCATATAGCGAAAGACTTGGATCGCTATGTCTTCGGGTTGATGTTTTCCATCTATCTCTTACTTTGGGGGCGGCGTGTGGGAGCGGCAGGGAGCCCACTCAGCGGTCCACAGCAAAATCAATCCACAGCTCAAACATCCCACCGGAACAAAGTCCACAACTCATTTATCCCCGAGTTCTGCTACCGCGAAGTCATCCGCTGCTAAAGCGATCCACCGGAAAAAAGTCCACCACGCATTCATCCCCGAACTCTGACACCGCAAAGACATTCACTGCTCAAACAGTCCACCGAAAGAAAGTCTACCACGCATTTATCCCCGAATTCTGACACCGCAAAGACATCCACTGCTCGAACGGTCTTTATACGGTTCGAACGGTTTTTTATAATTTTCTAATAACAAACTAATGGTGCGATTCTCTAAGAAATTACATTCCCTAAAGGCTCTGTTACGTTGTTATTTCCTAGGCAACAGCTAATGGCCGACCCGAATTTTTACATAACAGAGTGTTTATGGAATGTTATTTTTTACAGAATAGCACCATAAATTTAAATCGTTAGAAAATTCCGAAGGGTTCAAGACTTCCAGACTTGGTCACCGCATCAGTGCCATCTGCAAAATTTGCCAAGTATAGGTACTGCGAAGCGTAGTTTCCTGTATTTTAACACAGTCACAGCTCAGCCTCGAATATTCAATAATTTACTCGATAATTTACGTACGAGAAGCGTGACAAAGTCGAGTCCGACAGTTTCCGATATATCCAGAAATATATCGATATTTGTATCGATATATGGAACGAAAAAACGATATAATTATATCGATATTTCTTATATATCGATATATCGTTGCCATCCCTACTCTAGCCTATTCTTTCCCATTTTTAGTCAGCTATTCATACAGCGAAAGAATCCACGTTTCCCGAAAGGCTTCTGCGCATACCTGTGAAAGTAAGACGTTGCCATATCTATATCACGACAACAAGTTGACAACACTGTAATACGGTGTACAACGTGTGTAATATCACGCGAATTTCAGCTGACAGCGCTTGACGTCGATTTGACGTTTCGACAAATCTAACCAAATAATGCTCTTGTTTCGTCGATCGCCTTGCAGCTCGTTGTGTTTCGTATCAGCTGAATCTTCTCTGCGTCTTTCTGCCATACGGCACGTAACATTTCATTCTGAACAATATTAAATGTTGAATGGTTAGGAGGTTATGTTTGTTGTTTGTTTACATTTCGATTATTGATTGAGAGTTGCCATTGACAGTAACACTTCGTGCGTCTAAATTGAAATTACCGCGCTTTTTCAGGTATGCGTTCTCATGTATGCGCTGAACTGATGTACGTGATGGTAAACGTGGATTAGATCGCATGTCTTCGGGTTTATGTTTTTCATTTTAAATTGATTGGGGGTGATTTTTAGCAATTTTTTTTATGTCGGCGGCGCATATTGATGATGGAATGTTTCTGGGCTTACGTTTATAATAAGTGGCAACTATGTATTATTCATAAAATGAGAACACCAGAGCATTAGGTCTGGGAGAAATTGCAATATCATGTTATTTCAAGTTGATCGGGGGCGGTTTTCTCTATGTTGGCGGCGCAATATAGACATTCAATATAGCCTAGCCCAGCTTTGGGAGTGGCAGCTATGTAACAGCGAAAACGTCAGAAAGCTAGGTCGTCTAGTTTGCGAGGAGTTCGAGGAACGAACAGACGGGCGGACGGACGGACGGACGGACAAAGCGGCTGCAAAAGCGATTTTCATCAAGATGGAAAATGCGCTAAAAAATCAGTAGGAGTAGGTACACCCCGACATCCCGTGTCAAAAGCAGTACGCGTTTAAATGGGCAACCACTGTACCTATAATAACCTAACCTAAATCAAACCCAAGGAATCTCTGCCCAAGGATGATCCTACAAACAAAAACCTGCAGCCTGCACCAGACCTAGACCCTAGACCATCTGACTGAAGTACATATCCGAACCGAACCGACTGGCCTTTTATACCTGATACCCAAGCTGATACCTAATTAACTGCCGACCGATATCATTACGATATTAAGCCCTTTAAACTGTTTATCTTTCCGACCGCCTCGGCTCTTACCTTTTGTTGTGCAATACCTTCTTGCTTTCTTCGCACCTTGTCGCTTTATTATTCACATTTCACCTTGGTTCACGTTCATCTGCCAAGGTAGAGCGCGCGTAGAGCAGAGTAGAACCTATGCAGTATGCTGTTACAGGTAAAAAGTCGTAGAGGTGCCTACCAACGTTGGTGATGGCATTCACCCACAGAGTCTTTGTTCACATTCGATTGGGTTATGCAAGCGGGCAGACGCTGCGTTCGTTCTCTCTACCAGTGCTGACTGCTGGTTCACTTCAATGTTAAATTCTTGTGATTAAAGTCAGTTGTTTACGTCACGGCATCAATAAAACCAGTAGCAGATTCGCAGCTGGATGGTGCTTACGGCGCGGTGTATAGTTTAGTGTTTGTTTTCGTTTGTTAGTGAGCACAAAGCGCCCTAAGAACAGCAGCAAAGTGGCCGGAAAAGGGAAGCACCGCGGCCTGCGGGTCTTGTGGCTACCCACCAAATCGCACAAGAAGTCCAAGAACAAATATTACGTGTCTCACAGGGACGCCGACTCAGACTCGCCCACCAGGTGAATACAGAATACGAGAATACTGTACCTACCTATACTTATACCTTATACCTAGTTTCATACAAACGAAAATTACCAGGATCTAGGAAAAAATGTCAACTTTGCTTCGGGCACCCATAATAATAATAAGTGTACCTGCCGCGCTGCCACGCGTTAACTTTCAAAGCAAACAAACCAACAATGCTGCATTGTTTAGGCTATTAAACTGTATCTTCAATTATTTGCCAAGAAAGAAAAAATTAGGATGAGAATGTCTTCAAAGGAAAGAAACCTTCATTAAGTAGATACCGTACACGTATGTAATAATTGTAATAAGTAATATGACCTGGGTATAAAAGGGTAATAGCTATATTAATCAAGTAACAGCCTTTTAAATTTTGATATCTACAGGTGTCCGGTATCCTGTGTTCAAGTGCTCCGCGGAAACTTTATCATCAGTCAATAAAGAATCGAAAAATAAGTGAATCGATCCCTAAAAAAATATTTCTCTGGAACACAAAAATCACAAAATAACGGAGATGATACCTACTTCACAAAGCTTTACACTACTTTACAGCCCTTCAAAGTTGGGCAAGAAAATCATTTTCCCATCATACAGTAGGTGTTTTAGAGGGTGTTAATTTGAAAAGTTGTCGCCCCTGATGATTTCTAGCCGCCAAAATTTTTCACAGGAAATCGCCGAAACAGGTCGTTTTTTGTTTCGAGGGGGACATCTTGACACATACTACCAAATTTTTATCTTCAACCCCTTCGCCACCACCCTACCATACTTTTTAAATAGCATTATGTACCTATCTTGTGAAACATATCAAATTGAAGGCAATAAAATTCTCTTTCCGTCAAACATATTTCAATTTTTTTTTAAACCACTTCCCCCCCCCCCCCCTCACAACCCTTGTGAAAATCGTCTCTTTATTGTTAATAAAAGGAAACTATAAACTTCCGATTCTTGAGAAATAGAACTTCCAGTATAAACAGGTCGATTATTTTTATTTCAAGGAGATCATCTAAGACACGTACGGCCAAATTTTCATCTTCAACTCCTTCCCCCACTCTACCCTACTTAAAAATTTCAAATAGAGCATTGCTTATCTTGTGATACATCAAATTGAAGACAACAAAATCCTCTTTCTGTCGAACATATTTTTTCTAATTTTTTTAAACCACCGCTTTGAAGTGAGGTAGGGTGCGGGCGAAGGGGTTGAAGATGAAATAAAAATCGACCTGTTTCTGCTGGAAAGTCTATTTCTCAAGAATCGGGAGTTTATAGCGGAAAATTTTTCCTTTCAATAACAAAGAGAGGATTTTCACAAGGGTTAGGAGGTGGGTGGTTTAAAAAAAATAGAAATATGTTTGGCGGAAAGAGAATTGTATTGCCTTCAATTTGATGTATCACAAGATACGTAATGCTATTTGAAATTTTGAAGTAGGGTGGGGTGGGGGCGAAGGGGTTGAAGATTAAAATTTGGCAGCATGTGTCCTATAGATGTCCCCCTCAAAACAAAAACCGATCTGTTTCGGCGTTTTCCTATGAAGAATTTTGGCGAATCAGGGGTGACAACTTTTCAAATGAACACCCTGCGTATGTACCGTATGTTCGTTAAGGCGAAAGTGGATGATAAAATAGTGTGTTTCTGGACCGCTAGATGGCGTGGAAAATAATCCTCTATTAAAAAATCAATCGATTGTACAATTTGAAAAATAATAACGCTGTTGTATGCTAAAAATTAAGTTACTTTTCTGCTGTTTGATACATTTTTGAAAAAAAAATCGACTTTTTTTCCATTTCTCGATCAATTTTGGACTTTTTTCAGTAAATCAGGTTATCAGTTGGTTCTCGCAAAAATATAGAACAAAAATCATTTTTCGGAATCCAAATATCATGAGCAGTATTAACCGAAATCCATTTTGAAATTTTTCCTCTGATATATAAGCCGCCAGCCGTGCGCCGACCACAATATAGCCAGCTAAGTGTCTTACCCTCAACGTCTTACCACCATTCAGGTAACATTTTGTAGTCAGTCCTATTCAAAGTTACCTTTAGTTAGGTACCAATCTTTATAATATGAGCAAGTTAGTGGCAAGATTGCCAGCAAACAATATTTCACGGATGGAAAGGAGCTGAATGTTAGAATTGCGGTTTTGGTAAGCACGTGTTTGCTAGTGAAACCTCAGGAATTGAAAATTTGAAACATCCCATGAAAGTACCTATTGCGCTTGTTGTTCTATCTTCTATTCTTTGAACCTTTTGCTTCACTGAAAAGCTTCCAAAATCATGTCTGATGCCATAGAATCGAAGAAGGTGGAAAAGTCCTATTTTCTTATCTACATCAATCATCATGTCATGTCTCATATAATAATTATTACCAAATTAATGGTATTGCCTTACTCCAATATGCACTAAAATCTATGGTGGAGGTACCTACCGTCTCCAAAAAACTATCCAACAGCAAAATTGGAACAAAAAGAAAACGGACTATCCCTGTTGGACTAATTAATTGAAGGATAAACAAATGGTACCTGTCAATAATTGATAAGTTATCATAGTACTCATCTACCAAAGAAAATCAATCACATTTAGTACTGTTTCCAGTCTTCAAAAGATAGCCCTTGATATTGCAAACTCATAGGAAGTTCTTCCAAAGCTTTTGTGTGGACTTGAAGTTTGAATGTCCGTATTGCAAAGAAAAACAGTAACAAGTGCCCGTTTCCTTGAAAAAAGAAGCCAAGAATGTAACTCCCAAAAAATTAACCATATAGGCGAAAAAACAAAACCAAGCAGCTTTTTTATACATGGTTTTAAATTGTATAGTTGAGTCTGCTCTGCGGGCAGTGGCCTTAGGCAGTGGTCATAATAATCTGGAAGAACTGACATCTACAATGGGAATAATTCCCATTGAAAAAAAATCTAAAAAGGAACCACGTTCAAGGTTATTGGTTTTTCCTTCTCATTCGAATTCAGCATCTTATACCAGTAGGTAGCTCTCCTATTTGGACATGGAAAGAACCTGAAAATAAAACACAAAAAAAAAAAAAACAGTTGAGAGAAAAAGGTTATTTCCTCGGTTATTTCAATTTAAGACTTTTTATAATTCTGTGAATAATTATAAATTGAAAATTTGGTATCCCGATCCCGACATACATTCTCACTTCCATAGCCTGCCCTAATTCATGATTTTAACGAACATACGGTATTACTTGAAAACCACCAAACCAAACCACCAAACCGATTTTGCTCAACCTGAGTATAAATATTTCCGAAATAACCCAACGAACCCTAGGATGGAATTAGAATTTGCCTGGAAAAAGAAACAGTGGTTCAGAAATTAGGGGGGGGGTCAGACCCCTTTCCTTCCATGCCACTGGCGATTTTCTAAAATCAATAGCATGATTGAATTCTGCATTCATTTTTGTCTAAATCAACTTTTCATTGGAAAAATTTGGATTGAATGCTTTGTTCTCGAAATATTTGAAGATGAACGTTTGGAAATCATCTAGCACGGGTACTTGTTGTCCGCATGTCATAACTTTCTATGTCCAGCCGGCTTGTGAAATTCATGACTTCATCGGCGATGCCGCGCCACGCTAAATTGTTATTACTGTAATTATTGTTCATCCTTTTTTTTTTGGCAAGGTTTTTCTTGGTTCGGGCTCCAAGGCTATGTGAGCTACCCCTATATTGGAGTTAGAATTTTACTCAGAAATCCTTTCGTCTAAGACTAACGCTACTGTGACCTGTGACGGACAGACGGATAAAGCGAGAACATAAACGACCTTTCCGTTTGGAGAAGTGCCCAAAAAACGATTTTTTAGGATTCGTATACTCATTTTTCGATTTTACAGCGTGTTCAACAATGATTGTCCTTGCCGCCTTTTCGAAATTTGGCCCGCATTAGACATGCCCCGCTTCAATGAAATTATTTTGGAACACCGTAGTAACGAAATTGATAGACGTCACGTCACACTGACTGATGAAAAATCTGAGGTTAACAATGACGGCATTGACGGCTGATCCGTTCCCGTTCCGTCAGGTTGCTTGTTCACTATTTACCAGCAGTCAGAGCCGTCACTGCTTAACCTAAAACTTGATATCAGTCAGTATGACGTGACGTCTATCAACTTCGTTACTACGGTATTGTGAAATGATTTTATTGAAGCGGCGCATGTCTAATGCGGGCCAAATTTCAAAAAGGCGGCAAGGACAATCATTGTTGAACACACTGTATATGAATTTAGATTGACAAAATTTCCGCACTCAAACTTGGGATCCTTGTATGTCATAGGTAGGTGAATACTGATGCTTGATGAACTCCTAAGAGTTTCTTTATGATGTAATAGGCCATCCACAATGATGTTAATGCTAACGTAATGCTATCCGGCAATGGTAATGTTAGCATTCAAAGCAATGAGTTTCAAATGGTGACGTTCACAATCATGTTAGTGGCAATGGTAAGCATTACCCATTGAAACTCGTTGCTTTGAAATGCTAACATTACAATTTACCATTACCGATAACATTACGTTAACATTAACATCATTGTGAATCGCCTATTATAGGCACATTCACCTAATCAACACGTTGCATATTTTCGATCGATAGGTCTTCTTGTGGTTGTGGTAGGACTGATAGGTATACCTACCGCGTTCCTATTCTACAACATATCCTCATCCGCATGTGCTGTGGAGTGTGGAGCGCAACTAAAACCGAGACTAAAACAATAATTGTTTTTGTTTTTCACAAATCAATAAAAACGTGCCAAGAAAATAGGTTCACCTGCCTTTACTATACAGGGTGGCCCAGCGAAAACAGAACAGAGGGGTTTTCGGGCATTTCACCTCATTTTTTTGAAAAAAGCTCAAACAGGTCGATTTTTATATTGAGGGGGACATCTGAAACATACATGGGCGGATTTCCATCTTTAGCCCCCCCACCCCCACCCATCCCAACTTCGAAGTTTCAAATGACTCTACCCACTTTGCGATACATCAAATTAAAGAGAATTAAATTCTCTTTTTGAAAAAAGTATTTCTACAATTTTTAACCCCCCGCCCCTTCTTCCTAAAATTGTCTGAGTTTCCAATGTAATATTTTTGATTTTTCAATTTTCTTCAGTACAGTCAATGTCATCCTGCACAGCATCGAGGGAGAAAATTTTCTGTGTAAAAAGTGCCACCCAAATTCACCCCTTCACTCCCCCACCTCAACTTCAAAATCTAAAATGACACTACCTACGTTGTGATACATCCAATCGAAGGGAATTGAATTCTCTTCCTAAATAAAATATTTTCAGAATTTTCAAAAAGCCCCCTTTCCCCCTAAAATACTCCGAATGTTCAATTTATCAGGAGAGGGGTTGAAAATTAAAAAAAAAAACGTTTTTAGAAAGAGAAATCAATTTCCTTTTATTCGATGTATCACAAAGTAGGTGGTGTCTGTTGAGTTTTGAAATTGGGATGGGGGAGAGGAAAGGGGTGAATTTGGGTAACACTTTTCTCCACCGAAAATGTTCTCCTTAGATGCTATTTGGGATGAGGCTGATTAAACTGAAGAGAGTTGAGGGGTCGAGGATATAAAAAGTGGACAGTCAGAGAAATTTAGGAAGATGGGGGGTGGGGTTGAAAATTTTGAAAATATTTTTTTCAGAAGAAGAATTTTATTCTCTTTGATTTGATGTATCGCAAAGTAGATGGTGTCATTTGAAATTCTAAAGTTGAGGTGGGTAGGGGTGAGGGGGCTGAAAATAGAAATTTGCCAATGTATATTTCAGATGTCCCCCTCGATATAAAAATCGACCTGTCTGAGCTTTTTTCGAAAAAATGATGGGAAATGCCCGAAAACTCCCCTGTTCTGTTTTCGTTGGGCCACCCTGTATTATCTACATCCATAATACTTATCAAAGTACATACACCAGAATTACCAGAGGTCTGCTATAGAGTATTAGCATTGTGTATTAGTAACCATCAATAAGTACCCACTGTTCAAAATTATGGGCGAATTATCTTTTTACGGCATTTTTACCTAATTTTAGAAAGTTCCTTGTGAATAATAAAGAACTGATAGTAATATGTGAATGTGAATCCTAATATACCTAGCTCAATAAGGAAATGAAGGATATTTGACACATTGTAAATTGAGCTATTCTCGGAGCTATTCATCTAAGCGAGCATTCAAGGTAATAAAGAATAGGCACCTGAGTATACTTAGTTATAAGTCATCACATTCACTGGAATTCTTGGCGGATCGATTCAAGATAAAGGTCTTTATGACGAATAGGTGTTGGATACTTACCGACTCAATTCTACCTCCGCCCACGTATGCAGACTTTCGTACAGAAGCAGACACCTCTTCACCTCTCAATCTCCAATCTCTTTTCCTTGAGAATATTAGGGGCAAGAACAGACGGACAGACAGACGGTGGGACAAAGTCTAAACCCTTTTGGAGGGGGGAGGAATGCCCTAAAACAGCCGCAATAACAATGTTAATTTTCAAAAAATCATATTATAGGTACCTACTCTTATATTGGTAGTATTTTTAGGATAGGACGTCCTTTCAGTTTGAATTTTGTGTTGAAAAATGTCGAGTGTTCCCTGATTATATCATACAGATCATACTGCGTAGTACCCATTTGTCACTAACGGCTAAATTTCAAGTACGACTTGCAACCGATACAAAGTTGCACGTTGTCAGAATGTCCAAAAATAAAAAAAAAAAGATTTATTTTCGAGTTTGGTTGAGATCCGTTCGGTACTTCCAGAGGGCAGCTGGAGGGCAGTACTTCTCGAGTTATTCAACGTCAAAGTTTTTATTTTGACAGCTTATACCTTTTGACAGATTTTTGAAGAATTCGATGAGAAGTAAAAATTGATGACTTCATCGTAACTCAAAAACAGCCAACGAAAAATTTTTTTATACAGGATGGTGGACTGGATTGAAACAAAATCGACCTGTTTCAGGATTTTTTCAAAAAAAAAAAATCATGAACGGAAATATGAGTTTTGTGCATGACTTTATCACACTGTATATCTTATTTGAATTCCAACAAAAACGCGACGTATTGGTGCGAAAGTAAATAAAGGGGAACGTGAAGAACTCTATGAACAAGAATAATATTCCTAGATATAGATGGTGCCTACCTACTGTGACAGAGTGTGTCAATAACTCTTCGCCTTTTGAATTGCTGCATCAAGGACGCAAAAACAGTGCGTCAGTATATTTGTGAATGGAAACCTTATTGACCAGATGCAAAAAATGCGACTCAATGATTTCTAATTGAATAAATTTAAATGGATCCAAGGCATGAATATTAAGTCGATAAGATATTTATTATCTGTGTTCAGTCATTCAGTTTGGTGTCTAAGAATTGGCTGGAATGGCAAACATGCGTTTCTCAAATAGCCGAAGAAGTGATAAAAGTGCGTAGGTCGAGGCGTAGGTACGTATTCTTGATTCAATTAAACTTTCGTAAAAAGCGAGGGCATGGACAAATTCTAAAGTAGTTAATTTAAATTGACAAAAATATGATTCAGTATTGAAAACGGTGTATTATAGGAACCCATGTTATGTTACGCTTGAGCACGTGCATCTTTCGGTTTTTGCGTTTTTCCAGCACTACATATCACTCTACAGGTATGATTCATAATTACACAAAAAAATTGAACCCTCTGTAACAAGAAACATTGTGTGAGTGAGTATGGCACACAGTAATTCTTCTTTCACCAGTGGGCGGATTTTGGAAGGTATAGAGTGTCCTTCGTACTTTGAGAAATTTTTTGTGTTCTTTCATCTTTTTATTTCATTCACTTGTTTGCACTTCTAGGGTATAATCCGAGGGTTAAGGTCACAAATAATACAAATGGTATTATTTCTTAAACTTGAAAAATAATCACTGTTTGTTACACAAAAAACTGAATGACAGATGTCACAAATGGGTGACTTTTAGCGCACTTTCTCAAAAAATAGGAAAAAGGCGCTTTTAGCTTCACTTTGTCCGTCCGTCCGTCCGTACCCGGGATAACTCCTCAGGGAAGAAATATATCGATGTGGTGTAAACGCTGATCAATAGTGCATATGTTCAGGATGTCAAGTTGACTTTTGGTTTTTTGTTATTCTGCCGCCATCTTTGATCCGCCATTTTGAATTTCTCTAAAAGTGATCCGATTGAAATGAAATTTGCAGGCAATGTAAACCACATCAAGATCTATCCAATTTTTGACAATCGATGCCCTCGTCGATGCCCCGCCGCCATCTTGTATTCTCACTATTGAACATGTTTCGAAGTGATAGAACTAGGAGAGTGATGCCTCAACGAAAAGAGATATCGATGTGGTGCAAACATCAATAATCGAATGCGTACGTGACCATCATTTAAAGTTGATCAATGATTTTTGTCACTTGGTCGCCATCTTTGATCCGCCATTTTGAATTTCTCTGAAAATGGTCCGATTTGAGTGAAATTTGCAGGCGATGTGAACTTCGGTAATTATTGACGACCACTACTTCTCGACTTCAGCCACCAACTTTTCACGGTAGGTAGACACCACCACAACATCACGTTCGTCGACCGTACGTGAATTACCTGAACTTCAATTAGATACATCCAATTTTTGACAATTGATGCCCCGCCGCCATCTTGTATTCTCCATATTGATCATGTTTCAAAGTGATAGAACTAGGATCGAGAATTATGCCTCAACGAAAACAGATATCGATGTGGTGCAAACGCTAATCGAATGCGTACATGACCACCATATAAAATTGATCAATAATTTTTCTCACTTAGCCGCTATCTTTGATCCGCCATTTTGAATTTCTCTGAAAGTGGTCCGATTTGAGTGAAATTTGCAGGCGATGTGAACTTCAATTAGATACATCCAATCTTCGACAATTGATGCCCCGCCGCCATCTTGTATTTTCCATATTGATCATGTTTCAAAGTGATAGAACTAGGAGAATTATGCCTCAACGAAAAGAAAACAGATATCGATGTGGTGCAAACGCTAATCGAATGCGTAGGTACGTGACCACCATATAAAGTTGATCAATAATTTTTGTCACTTAGCCGCCATCTTTGATCCGCCATTTTGAATTTCTCTGGAAGTGGTCCGATTTGAGTGAAATTTGCAGGCGATGTGAACTTCATCAGGATACATCCAATTTTTGACAATTGATGCCCCGCCGCCATCTTGTATTCTCACTATTGAACATGTTTCGAAATGATAGAACTAGGAGAATTATGCCTTAACGGAAAGAGATATCGATATGATGCAAACTCCAATGAAATGCATACGTGTCCACCATATAAAGTTGACCAATGATTTTTATCATTTGGCTGCCATCTTTGATCCGCCATTTTGAATTTCTCTAAAAGTGATCTGATTCGAGTGAAATTTGCAGGCGTTGTGAACGTCAATCAGATACATCCAATTTTCGACAATTGATGCTCCGCCGCCATCTTGTATTCTCCATATTGAACATGTTCCAAAATGATAGAACTAGGCGAATTATGCCTCAACGAAAAGAAATATATCGATGTGGTGTAAATGCCAATCAAATGCGTACGTGTTCACCATATAAATTTGACCAATGATTTTTGTCACTTGGCCGCCATCTTTGGTCCGCCATTTTGAATTTCTCTGATTTTTGAATTTCATCAAAATACATCCGATTTTGGACAAATGATGCTCTGCCGCCATCTTGGCCACCATGTTGAAATTTCTTATCACTTGACAATTTTCATGGGGCTTGGGACTTTCGTATGATCATTCTTATTCCCCAGCCAAATTCCAACATTCTGCCGCCATCTTGGCCGCCATATTGAAATCTCTTATTAGTGGAACGATTTTCATGGAACTTAACTTGGAACTCACCCTTGTCTATAGTAGGTACGATCATTTTCATTTTCAAGTGAAGTTTCATGATTCTGACGCTATTTTGGACGTCATATTGAAATTTCTGCCCAAATAAAGGTTGAACCCTACTTAACATCTTGCATTCACTAATCCTTCAAAAAGGAAGTGCGCTACTGAGCCCCATGCCCATGAGGCATATTCGCTTGTTTTAAATTTTCTCCAATATGCGGGTCGTTCAAGTGTTGGAAAATTCAAGGTGCGTGCAGAAAAGGCTAATACCCTTGACAGACTGGAAAACTTAATGATCATTAAGCGTAAATTACGATATAAATGACCAGTGTGTCACGTCGTCATTTATTGTCATTTGAAAGCTCTTGGAAAACTGTATCCAAAATTGTTGAAAGTATTGCTCCGCTGGCATCTGCCAAATATTAAAAAATGTCAAAGTTCAAAGCTCTGTTATATTTATTTCTTCAAAATTTATTTGATGGATTGGGACTAAATTCGGCAGAAATCAACACAACAACAGAATCAAATCACGTATGCAGTTTAGGATTTCCACCTTTTCCCAATCTGGAGCTACGAATTTTCATTCATTTTTTCTGTTTCACTCTGTATAAATTTCCTGCAAAAAATTCAAGCAAAACACCCGGTGAGGTGTGATTGCTGCCCATCTAAGGAATGTATTCCACATAGTCGCTATGCTCTTTCATTCAAAATCCTACGGGATTACATAAGCTCCTGGACTATTATGATGGTCATCTCCCGAATCCCGAGCGAGAGGCGAGAACCGAGGCGAAAACAAAAGTTTGTCTACATCACTATGAAATACAGATGTTTCGCAATTACGGTTAGGAACTTCTAGGGGAGATTCCCCATCAAAAATGGACCAGGAAAAATATAATTCCGATGCCCTGAAATGCTCCGTTGAGAAGTTACAGGGTGTTTAAGTTGAATTTTTAAAATCGATTTTTTGACAAAACTTTTGAACAGTTGAACCGATTTTGTTCAAATTTGAACCAAAGTTCACTGAAATAGATCTCTATCCAACAATAGTAACGTGCTTGAAATAAAATTTAGGGGCCTAGACAATGCCGCCCCCCATTGTCTAGGACCCCCCGTCCTCATTTATCCCCCCAACTTTTTACCCCCTAGTTATTTTTTTCTAATTATTGTTATTATTGAATTCTACGTTCAATTCATGAAAAAAAAAACTCTTCCATAATTTTGATTAGAGGCTTCATTTTTGAGATATTTGGGTTTGAAACTTTTTTCAGGGTTTTTTCCTGAAAGCTCCTTGTTTCTCAGCAAAGAATGGTGGTGGTTTATCAACATGAAAAACCTAAAAAAAAAATATATTTTAGTTGAAGAATCATGAGTTTTCGTGGATTATAATTTTTAGACCTTTGAAAGTGGTGATTTCGAGATGTTTCCCAAAGTTTCAAACTCAAATATCTCGAAAATAAAGCCTCTAATCGAAAATTCTACAACAGTAACTTTTTTTAATATATTAAACTTTTTTTTTGAAACACGTTACTGTTGTTTGATCTAGGGATCTATTTCAGTAAACTTTGATTCAAATTTGAACTAGAACTTTTTTGTTACGTCAAAAAAATCGATTCTGAGAATTCACTTGAACACCCTGTAACTTTTCAACGGAGAATTTTAGGACATCTAAGTTATATTTTTTCGTGGTCCATTTTTGATGATGAATCTTCCCTAGAAGTTTGTAACCGTAATTGCGAAACATCCTGTATGTATACATATCATATTGAGAAGAAGACAACCTTAACTGATTATGAATGACATTTGAAATGTTTATTTTGCTTGCACGCAGCTGATGATAAAACCTACTTTCAGACCCAGCTGACGATAAAATTAGTATTCAGTGTCGCAACGTTTAAAAAACAGCTTGAATTATTGGAACGGCAATTTTTGTAAGTTGCTTTTTAATCGTGTTAGTTGAATTACAGTCATTGCAATAAAAACCTAACGGCGCTCTGGCAGCGGAAATGAACCAACGTTTAATAAACAAAAAATAAAAGTGCGACAAGTTCTCTGGCCGAATGCAACTCGAGGTGGCCCATCATATCGCAGGATAGTTGGTACTAAAATTGACACATTTTGTTAACAAATCTTGTAACAAAATTACGGTCTTTATAACTATACTAACTTACAACATTCTGTTGCAAGATTTGTGAGCAAAACTCTACAGGCTTATGCATTCGTTTCATACAGCAACTGCAAAATGACGTTTTGTTCTGCCATAAAACGCGACACAAGTTTTTTGGTGGATTGCAGCTCTGCCTGCTGGCCATCACAACCCAGGATATTTTTGATCACAAAATTTTAATTTATTCATAAATCTCATAACAGAATTAAAATTTGTTTTTCTGACATCCGCGTTTGTAGTCTGTTTGTCTTTGTAATGTCGGATGCCTCGAGATTTTCTAGAGATTTCTCCGGGAAGTGCAGGACAGATCCAGCCCAAATTTTTGAGGGGAAAGGCGAGGGGAAAGGCAAACCCGAATTTTTCAACTCATCGATTGAAATTTGCCTAATTTGATTTGCCACATGTATAGACAATACAAATAGGGAAGACCATTATGTTATCACCACCGTCGTCACGGATATTGGGGCATCAAAAATCAGCCAACCTTTTTTTGAATGATGGACTCGCCTGGTTCCTACGCAACCGTAAAAATTCGTGACGACATATGGTTTTTTCTATTTGTATTGTCTATACATTATTTTTTACGATATTTGGTAAAGTAAAGCGGTACGAAAAATAACGAGTTCAACCATATTTTTGAGGTCCGATTTCATATGCTGCTAGATTTTTTTCACCTACAATGTTGTCATGTCATCTAAAATGCTAAAAGTTCAATGAACAAGTACAAGAAGTTTAGAAAAATGTTCAGCAATGTTCATTTTATGATAAAAACAAAAACCTAAAAAACACGTTTCCACGTATGAAATCGGTTGTGTCACCTCAAAACTTTCCCAACTTGTATCCAGGAACCTATGTAAATTTTTGTTCAAAACCCCCTTCGGGTGGGAAGTTGGAATTAGAGAAAAAGATTGAAAATAATTTCCAGGACATTGAAAATTTTGTTGGGAAGATTGAAAACCGCCTCGAAAACCGCAAATCTTGTTCCAAATCATCTTATTGTAGAAATCTTCAATTAAGGCTTCACTTTTAACTCCATCATTCAAGTCCAATGTCGAAAACCCAGGCCCGTTTTACATTTTCAACCGGAAAGTTCCCGGGAAATTGAAAAAAAAAGTTGGAAAATGTTCAAGAACCAGTTACCTCTTGTTGAAAAAATGGTGAAAATCTTCTCAAGGGATAAAAAGTCGGAAAATTTGCAGTTTTACCAGAGAGGAAAACTCGAAAACTGTGGGTCCGATTTCAAAAGTTTTTCCTCCAAAAATTGGTTCAATCTTTTCTCCAACTTTCATTCTCAGCATGTATGCACCTAAAATGAATATTTCGTGGGGCTCACCACCGCATGTCGAAGTTGGCACTGCATTTTTTTTCTAATTCACGGAATGTGCAAATGTCATTTTGAAAAAATTACCGTCGGTAAACCGGAACCGTGTCGTTTTTAAAAATAGGCCTACACGACGCCCAATCCAATCTACTTTCGGCATCAGTTGAAATTTTTCAAAAAAAGTCGATCCCCGAGCAGGAATGAATTCTTGGGTGGAATCCTGCTACAAAAGCGAGTCGTTATGGTCAAAACCAGAGCGAGAGGCCCTCTTGGGTGGCAACTGCCAGGAGAAATTGTTAAAATTCATAACGCCTGACTGGAAAATGGCGAAAAACTGCAACTGCAGATATAATTTGACTCTTTCGTTGTGCTGCTTTCTGCCAAATTTGGTTCCAATCCATTGGATAGATTTCGAATCATTTTCGGATCAATCAGCATTGTACAGTTTGAAAAAAAAACAAATTTTTGAGGTATCCCGTACTAACAGAAAGTATTGGTGAAAAAAATCTGGTAGCATATGAAATCTGACCTCAAAAATATGGTGAATTCAACAGTTTTTCCCGCGACTCGATATCGCAAACGGTTCTCGAGAAAAATGAGGGTGATCATGTTTCATGAATCATCCTGTATGTATACTCGATCATACAGGGGGTGGTCCCTGTATGGATAGAGCTAGGTAGGTACTTACTGCAATAGAGGTTTTCAATGAAGTGATATAACAAAACCTGCGCGGTAATAAAAGGGTGTTCTTCGACAGAAACGACTGCTTAATTGACAAATAGAGAGTTATTGCAGATGAAATGGGCAAGCAGTATTAAAAGCGGTCACAAAAATCAACAGAGGATTGTCTTAAGTTTGTTTGTGATAGGTAACTATGTTTTTTAAAGATGCAAAGCATAAAATAATAAATAGGTAGATGAGAGGTAAAAACGGATTTTTTTCCCGATTCTTTCTTTTTCTAACGATTTTTAGGTGAATCAGTGAATCACCTAAAAAATGTTGTATGGACCTCAGCCAAAGGTCTTTTTTTGACCTCACCTGATTTGCAGCCTCGACTGCAAAACTTCAGATTCGGCCGAAAAAGGTACCTAGTTGATGGTACATAATAAATAACTATTTTTGAACATTTCGATCGCCAACCTTAACCCCCCTCCTCCTCCCAGAGTGCCCCATGAGGAAAATTTTTCTGCCCATTTAGAATGAATGGTCTGAAGAATATTTCTGCTTGCTGTATTCGCAGGGTATCAATATTTCTTCCTCAAAAATGAAGATAAACAGATAAGTATAGAGATTTTGATGGGATTCCATTAAATGTTTGTTCACCTTTTTTCCGTTTGGATTACCCCTCATTTTTTTAGAAGCCGAATAGCTCTAAACTCGGCTCTAAATTACTGTAATCGGATTCTTACCTGTCATTTATTTTAGTTCATTGCATCGTTGACGATCGTTGTGAACTGGGTATACGGATATAATTACCTACCTATGATGCAATAAAGAAATTTCTCAGTAAATTGAGCCCTGAAAAATGCTTCAATCTCAAATGAAGTCTTCAAGGGATTAAGACTATCTTGACTTATTCGAACGCTAGGTTCCGATCTGAGGAATAATTTGAAACGTACTTGGTAGCATGATGATTGTTTTCATAAAGTTCAGATGCTTGTCTTATGGTCAAGATGTTTTCATTCAAGGCAGTTTTACAACAATCCGCAACAATCAACAACACTGTTTTGCCCTGTTACAATCCCATCAAATTTCGACTTTTCTATGCTCAGGAACGACCAGGTAGACAGTTGTCAACTGGTTGTCAACTTCTCTAAGGTCCAGGTGTTCTTCCGCGCTCAAGTAATTTAATATGATTTCAACGAGCAAACGTTTACACAATTTACTTTCAATTTCAGATCAATCATGTCGGGAGATTCTCCCAACGCCTTCACCAACGAACACGCGTTCGACTTTAGAGAAGGACGCCACTCTCCGGCTCCAACGACGTCAAAAGAGGCGATCCAAGCTTCCATCCAGGTAGAACCGCCTAAAGAAGTCAAAGAAAAAGACGACAGCGACAAGAAAGAAAATGAAAACCCAGGCGAACACTTCAACACTCCGATTCTCAATCCTGGGGACGAGGGCACTTCCCACGGGGAGCACTCAGACGAACCCGACACGAATTTTGACGACAGCAAAGCCGGAGGCGGTGGTGATCTCAAAGAATTGAAGAATTTGTTGAACGGAAACCCGGGAAAGCCTGCCGATGGTGCGAACAATTTGAAAAACTTCGAGGAACCTGAAGAAGACAGTTGCATTGTTAATTGTCTATACTATACCATGGAGTGCTGTAAATGTTCCATAATGTAAAGAAAAACGCTTGATGACAAAAAGGTGGCTATCGTTTTGTGATAATTACTGTGTTTGTTTGTATTTTATATTTAAATTATGATAAATAGTGAACAATAATTATGACTAGTTAAGACAAATCAGTAATAACTGCTACTTTTTGATTATTAGGTAATTTTTTTATGGAGATGATGTTTTCCTTAGCTCTCAAGTTGTAATAGTATTATTATTGTTTATTATTACCAAGAATATTGCCTCGATTCTGCCATGTAAACGTGTTAAGAATTGCAGTCTGCAGTAATGCAGTGCCAAAATACAAGTTTACCTAATGTTTTCTTCTAGCACATTATTTTGGTGGTTCATTACGTATGGGGACTAAAAATTTACACAGATTTCAACAGAAAGCCATTTCGTTTAAGCCACAAAATGTGGATGAAGCAGAATACAGAGTGGAGACTGGTATTTGCTGTTAGCTAAAAAAGCTGAACCAAAAGAAAAAGAGTAATTCTTTTCTCACCCACGATTTCATAAACGTGAGCCAAAATTCAAGGACAGAGTAGCAAGAGGGTTACCAGAACACAATTGAACATTGAAATAAGTTTTTCAAAGCTGACTTAGCTCCCTTGTTATTCTAATTGTCTTTGTGGACTTGTTACCAAGAAAAGGGACTGAATTCAAAAAACAATGCTTCTTCACATCGACGTTTCGCCTAGTTTATTGAGGTTCGTACTTCTCGTCGGAAATAGCTCCGTTCTTTTCTTCTTTTTCTAAATATTCAAAAACTCATTATGTAAGTCATCATCATTAACAGAGTAATTATTGTTTCTTCATCTTGAGAATGCCTCAATAAACTAGCCGAAACGTCGATGTAAAGAAGCAATGGTGGTTTTTGAATTCAGTCCCTTTCCTTGGTGAGAAGTCCATGAAGAAAATTGAAATCGGAGTTCTGAGGTAGCTTAGCATGTCATTCTTGAAGAAATACCAGTGCCTATGCTATGACTTCATAAATAGAATTATCTGATCAAAGTTGAATTGCACTAACATGCCAAGGCGTCATTTCTTGTATGTATAAAACATTTAAAACAGTTTTTTCTGACCTACCGAAGTTTTTTTTGTTTTTGAGTGTGAAGAATGTCCCAGAGCTGGAAACAAATGCTATATGCTTGAGGGGCCCGCACTCGCTCCCTAAACGTGGATAAGATGTTGCCAACTCTTGAACTTCACCTACCTGTAGGTCTAGGGAGGATGTGTGCAAAGTTTCATCTTGGTATCACTAAGTTTAATGATGCGATCATCTAAAAAATTACATTCCATAAACGCTCTGCTACACTGTCATTACCTGGCCGACCGGATGTTTTACGTACCACCAGAGCGTTTATAGAATTTATTTCTTACAGAATAAATATGCGCTATGAATGTTTACGAGCCGTATATACTACTAAAACAGTTCATTATTTTCACATGTACAAAGTAACTTTCAGTGCTGCCAAATCATGCGATAAAAAGTTCCTCCTGATGTTTTCTGTATACTTTTACGGCCTAAACTTAGCCAAATGCTATTTTGTTCCTTTGCAACCTTCACCAATTTACTAATGACAATTATTGTAATTATTTAATTCACCTACATCTACAATTTCGTAGTCTTTCAATGGATCTCAAAAGTATTGGTTGTAAAGCTTTATGTAGGTACGTAACTTAGCACATTTGAGTGCTACAAATATTTTTGATACAAAGGAACGTGCAATAAACGATTTATAAACGAAATGTCTTACTATTTTTACACTATGTATTTTAATGACGTTTCACTTAGTACACTTGGAATAAATCAAACTGGGGGAAAATAATCCTTGACATAAATATAATCTGTTAATTTGTATGTGGGGACTACTGTGCTCAAAAATAACAATGCAAACCCAAAGCGTGTCACTCAAACAGTTGAGTAAAAACATACAAAGAGACGCCAAGCAACGGCCGACCTTTTGGTATTGGCTGGTAGATGACGCCACAGTACAAGCAACTTTTGATACCAGCTTTGCAGCAGATCGTTCCCTAATATAAATAGAGAATTACTGGAAGGAATTTGTTGATTTGTTCCAGTGTCAGTTTGCCCTTTATTTCTAAAAAAATTCTTCATAAGCCTGCAGTCTCACCTCACCATGTGGGTTGCAGCAAGCGAATACGTTGTCAAAACCATGATCAGCGTCAGAAATGTAACCAGTGGCGGCTCTTCATAATTTTTTACTCAACGCTTAAACTTACTCTATCACATGAAATACTTATTGTATGACAAAAAATCTACTGACCCTCTCGCTAATTGCAGGCTAAGACTTATTTACAGAACAGAGAGCTTAGCGTGTCTTCACAGAATCAGAATAATAATTACAATTACGCGATTTATAATATCAAAAATTGCGATAAATCAGTCTCTGGAACACAATTATCTATTTACACAGCTTCGTTCGTCAATCACACATTATTTTACTTCCAATTTTAACTCGTCACACATTAAGTACGCTTCCATCTTTTCGTTTTTAAAATTGAATGCAAAACCGACTAGATCATCAAAATTTATCAGTCGAAACAAAATCACGCAGAATAAATCGGCAGCGGATGTGCTTCAGAATTGATGACGTACTTGTCCACGTCAATTAACTTTGGGTCGTCGCTGAACAACAAGTACAAATACTTGAGAGTCTCGCTGAGAAAGAATGACTCCATGTTATCTCTGGGACGCACGTTCAGCGGATTCTTAACGTTTCCAATGGAAGTGTAGCCGTTTTTCACGCGTGTGTAGTTCTCGAATCCCTGGAAAATTCTCCAGCCCCAATCCTGGTACGTTTTGTTTTCTGTGAACTGGTACATGTACCACAGACTTTCCAGGTATTCTGGCCGCAGCAAATTATGTGCGTCGTTGGACTTCACGTAGATGTCGTTCGAATTCTCGCCCTGCGAAAAAATCTACTGAATTCACACTTCAAATGTGCATAGGTATGTCCAAGTCGTTATGAAGCTACAGCCAATTCAAAATGATCAAGTGTTTTAGTGGTCTGGAGGTGCTTTCCGCGTACGGCAAGAAGCTAATCCTTACTGTAGGTTCGTTAGACCAGACTCATCCCTGATTCGAAAACACACGAATGGGCCACGAGCACGGACTGATCCCTGCCCAAACTGTCGTCTCCGTATTATTCATTGCAGATTTATCTGGTGGCAATCCGCAGGGCCTGGGAACAGAACGACCAGAAATTAAAATGTACGTTCCTTGCAGAAGTGAAGCCCAAAACGTTGCTGAAGAAGTTTACAGTTTGGTGACACTGCGGAGATGGTAGAGACGTACCTACATTTTACTTTCCAGCCGTTTTCTTCTGGGTCCCCAATTCCTGCGGTTTCGTTTATTTTATATGGTCTATTTATACTCTACAATGCCTTAGTCTAAGGTATTTTATAATCTTTGAGTGTCCATGATGATACAGAAATTATGGCAGCAACGTTACATCCGCACGGAACGAAGCCCTGGAACTATCATCTCGTCTGAGCCGCTTTTAATAGCACCATCTATTCTCCTTTTCAACTTGAAACCAAATCGGACTGTTTTACATTGCTGCTTTGGACACTTTTGTCAATAAATGTATTTTCACAAGTTTTAAAAACTGCCACACCGAGAAAATGGCACTGACACTCGGTTTGCCACCAGATAAGTTTACGATAAATAACACGGGGACCGAAATTCAGGCAGAGGTCGGGCCGTGTTCGTGTACCATCGCATCAAGGATGAGTCACTGCACCGTTTAGCGTTTAAACCAATCTGGGTAACGATAACATCTCTAGCATCAGAGAGGAGCAGGACTGAAAATACGGCATTTGATATAGAAGCAATTATTTCCTTTTGCATGATTTCTGTGAACTGGTACATCAGGATTTTCAGAGTCGATTCATCCAGATCATCAAAAAAAATCATCCCTTAGGGGGGCTGCAGGAGCCCCTCAAAGTTGAAGGTGCAAGATGTGTCCGTCTTAAAGGCAGCATAGAACTTTATTATGAATATCGACCGATTTTTTTTTATATTTGAGCCCTTCTTCATACTTGAAAAAAAATCATTTGTTTTGTAGCTCTTCTTCATAAAACGCCGCCATCGCAATTTTGACTTTATATATGGATGAAACGACTGCGAATTGATGGGGAATGATACAAAACATGTCAATACAACATTCTTTCCCATGGAGAAATAGATTTTTTTTTTAACCAGGTGAAGAAAAGAATTTTTCAAGTGTGAAGAATGACTCGGAAAAAGCAATGCCTTCAATATTCACAATAGGGTTGTATGCGTACTTTAAGGTAGAGGTACAGCAAAAATCAGTGGTGATTTGGTAGGAAGTTCTTGCACCCAAAACTTGGAAAGGCTCCTGCAGCCCCCTCAAAGTTATTTTTTTGTGCTCTGGATGGCTAGACTTGGGAACCCTGAACAGAAATCCTGCGAAAAATTGCTTCTTCATCAAATGCTGTATTTTACTAAATAACAAAGTATACTGCGGCCATTATGAGGTAAACGCGGATTTTTGTCCAGTGTGGTGTACATAAATCATATAATTACATAATTTAATGTTTAATGTAACTTTATGACGACTTGAAAATTTTCCATTGCATTTTCACTGAAATTATTTAGGCACGTAATAAATGCTACGTTCTTAATTTGAAGCTTTTTTGGGAACGCTGAACTCATTTGAGTAATTCAATTGTATTTCAACAACAACGCCAGTTCAACAACTCGCACAAGCTGTGGAATACATAAATTGGGGGATCCTTACCTGAATGTTGAAATAGGTGATTTCAGGAGCCAAAAAGGTAGGCTGTTGTGCATATGTTTGGTAACAAGTGGTCAGGAGTTCCTCGGCCAACTTCATGTGGCTGTCTGGAAGTCCATTGTGCACGCCCAAGGCCAGAGTACCGGGCAAGTAGCACGTCAAGTGGTCCATTTTTGGTTTAAAATCCTTGCCGCCCACCAGCAGTTCTCCGATGAACAGAAAACCATTGGGTACTGTCCGCTTCACCAGATGTTTTTCGACGCCCGCTATGCTGGTGATGTAGTCTTCTTTCAAGCTGAGAAATAAAAATAAAAATAATGGGCGGCGCAAACTCAGCGGAAAATAAGATGCCTTAGAACACTTAAAATAAGACTATTCGCGATTTTAACTACCGATAGGGGCGCTGTAAACAAGATGGAGGATTGTAAGTTTTTCTGTCACCTGTCATCGTGCGTTGTATAACGGTTGTATTTGTGGTATTTGGGCTGATTAATTAATTATCTCTATTCAACAGAAGTTCATTTTCTTGAATAACTCGATTACCTATACGAGTATTTTGGCGATTCGCGCGATTTTCAATGGCAATCTGACAGAAGCGACAGAACAAAAATGACGTAAAAACTTACAAACTAGGTTCGCCATTTCAGCCGCCAGAGGGCGTCTAGATTTTTGAAATCGCGAATAGTGGGAAGTCACTATGTAGTTGTGAATCACCCGGTACAGGTGGTCCATTCTAGCGTAATTATCTCATAGCGGCCTTCTCGTTCAAAATAGAGGAAAAGTTGTAAGAGAAAACTAGAAAAGTTATATGGTTTGATGAGACCTATGACCTGAAATCCTTTTTAGCTATACAGGATGTCACATTTTGACGGGATAAACAAAACGTCGATCTTTTAATGGAACACCTGTATTTTTTTGCATTTTCGTGTTCAGCTTTTTCAACTGTTTTATGCCTGCATTTTTGTTTTCCAATTCTGTGGCGGTGCTACCAACTAAAAATTTAAAAAATCGCATTTTCAGAGTTTGCTTAAAAAAATGTAGGGGCCTTGCTTTTCAAAACTAAGAGATGAAGTTTGACATGGTGATAGTCAAATCAAAGACCAATATCCTGATGTCAAAACGTTGCGACTCTTATGTTACGAAAAAAATCAAACTTTATAATTTTCAAAGTATCATAACTCATTTTTTCAAATGGCATGCCCCCAATTTTATAACGCCATTCGATAGCTTTTTATGCTCTTTCATTTTTACTGAGGGTACCCTACCATTTAACTTCATAGTATATTTCGAAATAATCGGATCCAAAAACTGAGTCGGCCGTGATGAATGACAGACAAGCTAAAAAGTACGCAGCTGTCAGTTAGTCAGTCTGAAAATTGCCCAACAAAGAAAAATGGCTTTACGCAAGAGGAATTGATTAATATGATTCAATCAACTTTGATTTCTTTTTGTATTTGAGCCATTATTCTTTGTTCGACAATATTCAGACTGACTAGCTGACAACTGCGTACTATTTGACTTGCCTGTCATTCATCACGGCCAACTCAAGTTTTTGGAAGAAATGAGAAAAATAGCAAATTTCGTGATAACTTCCGACTATCTCGAAAAATATGTTTAAGGGTAGGGTACCCCTAGTAAAAATGGAAGAGGATAAAAAAAAGCTATCGGATAGCGTTATAACATTTGGGGTATGTCATTTGAAAGAAATGAGTTGACACTTAGAAAAATTATAAAAAAAAATAAAATCGCAAATTTTTGACATTGGACTATTGGTCTCTGACTTGACTATCATCATGTCAAGTTTCATCTCTCAGTTTTGAGAAGTAAGGCCACTACAATTTTTTTAAGCAGTGAAAATGCGATTTCTTCAGTTTTAAATTTTTAGTTTGTAGAACTGCCAAACAATTGAAAAACAAGAATACAAGCATAAGACAGTTGAAAAAGCTAAACCCAAAAATGCAAAAAAATATAGATGTTCCATTTAAAAAACTGACGCTTCGTTTATCCCGTCAAAATGGGACAGCCTGTATAGCTGCAAATAATTTTAGATCATAGATTTCATCAAACCATAACTTTTCTCTCACATTTTTTTCTCTATCTTGAATGATAAGACCGCTATGGGATAATTACGCTTTGCTGACAAAGAGAAAATGTGATCACAGATCCAAAAAGTTCATAAAGGACTGACAAGAAAAGTTTTTCAATAGCAAAAAATAGGGGAATTACATAAAGACACGGGAAATGCCGTTATCACTGCTAAAAGAGCAATAATAGCGTTCCGCCATATACACCCGCATTTACCGTGGAGGTATGTATACGATTTTACCCACAATAAACTAATACATATTGATTGGCAAAATGAAATGATAGTTCTCTAGCCAAAATTTCTACTAAGTAGACATTAGCGCATATTTGGTGGCTTTGAGAAATTGACATTTGGACATTATTAATTATTGTGTCAATTCATAATAATTAGTAAGTACGTTCAACCCTAGTGTGATTCGAGTTGGCTGGGAGTCTCGCCACGCGACGCCACTGGAAAAGAGAACTTTGATGTCCGATTTCGAAATCGAAATTTAATCAACCCCGCCCAAACTGCGAGACGGCATCACCAACATTAAATTTGCCAGGCTTCAATCCTATTTGAAAATTTAACTTTGGGCTGAGTTGAGATTTTCCGAAAAGAATCTTGAGAAAATAGTTAATAGACAGCGGAAGGTGTCTTTGGTGTTCCAAGAGGCTTCAATGCTCTTAGGCCTCTTCTTTTCAATGGGCTGCAAAATCCCAAAATCCCAGTAATTTTTCTTTTCTCGTGACAGCGGCGTCAGACCCAAGTGTCATTAGTGTCAATGACAACAATCAAAGAAATGACGTGTGCGCAAATGTTACTTTCTTTGCCTATCATATGCATGGGAAGTGAACCATTATAAGCCATGTAAATGACAGTTAATTTATCAATTGTTTGTTGATTGTGGGTAAATATCCTCAAGATGGACACCCTGTAAGACATAAAACTTACTAATCAATTGTTTTTCCAGTCTGAAGCCACTGTTTTAGTAAATACTCATAATAGCTGTCACCTCGCGCCCCCAAAGTAATGGTGGCGTACGACCTGAACTGACCAGTATTGGCATTAATGAAAATAGGAACTAAACCATCCTTCTTTTCCAAATTGTGAACATTTAGGGACACTCTTGCAACTGCATTCTGTAACAATTATTCAAGTTGAAAATTTATTTAATTTATCCAATCCTATCAAATAATGCAAGCATCATCACGCGCATACATGCCTGCATTTTTCAATAAGACTGAATAAAGCATAGTATTCTACTCGCGGGTAATGACTATTACACATTCGGATGCTTTACGACACTCGCCAAGGCTCGCGTCGACAAACTGCATCCTCATGAGTAAGAAGCAATCATAACCCGCTTGTTGAATAATATACTATTATACTTCATAGTCTTTATAATAGGTACATAATACTGCCGTGTTAATTGAAAAGAGCATATATCTGCTTAAACAATAAAATCAACTAATGTATCCACGTTTCTCGAACCTTACGTAAGTGGTCAATTTACATAAATGTACGCTCATCTGTTTAAATGGCTTTATGTCATCTCAACAAGCACTCAGTACCTAAAATATGCCTTGAATTCCATTTTGTACAAAAGTGCAGATACACCCTTTTCAATTACAAGGCATAGGTAATATTAAACTACAAATAATTTACTGATTCCATGCTGACAAATAATTACCTCATATTTAGGATTTCCAGTGACACGACTCAAATCACGAAACTCCAGTTGAATGGTAGTGACTTCTGAAGTGCTACTATCTGGCGACCATTTAGGGGCATGTGCTTTCCTCGTGAATAAATTTACATCGGAATAGGGAATCCCTGAGTCTGTTTCGAAGCAAGGCAACAAACGATCTGCTAAATCAGTCTGAAATTTAGAGGTTTCAGCATCAAGTGTTACAAAACATTCAAATGGAATTATTACTGCTTTACTCAAATACAATCGATCCTGTGTCAAATGATAGATGCTTAGTAGCCCACCCAGAATTCTGATGGTGACTTCAAATAAGTTCACATCTTTGTTTACATCAAAGTGAAGGTGCCTTTCAATCCATTCTCTAGCTTCATTGTATTCTGAAATTATTCATTTGCCTATTTGATGAAATCAAGTCCAATAATTGAGAATAATTCAATGAGTATCTACCTGTTTTAAGACCCATAATGTAAATGGTATCAATGGAATCGACTATAGATAATCCTAAACCGAACCAATCACTGTATGCCTCGGATATTGGTTTCAAGTGGTCGTGACCCCAGGCAAATTGCTTGTATCCTTTCCATGCGTGCTTGAAGGCGGCTACAACAGCTTCCTGTCTCTTAGTAGTTGGTCCAGTGAATTTACGTTCAACTTTTGGAGGTTGCAACACATGATTATTAACCCTTTCATTGACAACCCTCTCAGCCTTTTCTGGTCCCTCGAGCACCTGGTTGTCATTTTCTATTTCATTCTCTACCGGATCGGGGTTTGACTGCTCTTTGACTGATGGCAAGGCCTGTGACCCGTTCTGTTTCAGGTCTTCTGGGTCTGAACATACTAAATAGAACACCGTCAAAGAGATGATGATGGTCAGCGTGTATATGCAGCTGCGCTGGCACTTGGACAGTTGGTTCCAGTACTGAAAAGAGGATACAATCAGGGGGAGGATACCCCAAAGACTTGAAGACCTACCCTTTTGCAGCTCTTTGTGCGCTTCCTTTCCAGCAAACCATCGCTGCTACCTGATACATCGAGAGCGACATGGTCCATTTTAGGGGTTTAGGGCACTAGCACAGCATAATTTTTAAATGTGGGGCCTAACTTGCTGTTCTAGGGACGTAGCACCATTTTTACACTACTTGTGGCCGCCTCAACAACCTGTCAAGAGAACTCAAAAATTGAAACGTCAACGTCCTTGATGTTGTCAATCAACAGGCATGCCAATCAGAGAACAGGTATGCCAACTAAGAACTTGACTGACAGCTAACATAACCTCAAATTTGCAACAACAACAACAAGTTGAAGCGTTTGTTTCAAGTTGTTCCAGAATTTTTAAGAAATACTGCGTTCCAACAAACTAAAAATGTTGGCCGTACAAGGAATGAACCAGAGCGGAATACCCGATAAAATGTGGCAGCCCCCGTTCGTTTCATTTGAAACAACGTAAGTTTTTTAAAACAGTATTTTGGAACCCAAATTTTGACCTTCTCAGCTAAAACGGTTCTTTAAAACGGAGTGTATTTTAAAATTCGATCGTTTAATTATTTCATTCTTTATAGGATGGGAGAAATGACAATAGAACTGTACTGGAAACATGCACCACAGACTTGCCGAAACTTTGCAGAGCTAGCAAGACGCGGCTATTACAACAACACCATATTCCACAGGATAATCCGGGATTTCATGATTCAAGGTGGCGATCCCACGGGAACCGGCAAAGGTGGCCTTTCAATTTATGGACAAACTTTCAAAGATGAAATCCATCCGGAACTGAAGCACAGCGGCGCCGGCATCCTCTCCATGGCAAATTCCGGTCCTGACAGCAATGGCTCTCAGTTTTTCATCACGCTAGCCCCCACCCAGTGGCTGGACGGGAAGCACGCAATTTTCGGGCGAATCCATTCCGGCATGAACGTAGTCAAAAGGATAGGGCTTGTAGAAACAGACAAAAATGATAAACCAGTTGATGAAGTCAAGATTATCCGAGGAAAAGTTATAAAATCTTAAATTTGGTTTGCAATGAATTTTTTTTTTAAATAATGTAGGGATTTTATTTGTTACACCTCAAAATTGTCTTCCTGTCCTGTGTCATGTGAAGTCCTGACCCCTGCGGACCTGGGAGCTGCGGACTGTCCTCACTCCTGAGGTCCTATTTCCTGGGATCCTATTTCTAGAAAAAATGTGATCCTTCACATGAGGTCTGTTTCTTTGTCCTGCTACCTCCATGCGTGGGGTGGAATCTCCAATGGTAGGCGTGATACTGCGTAAAACTGACTGTTAGCAACGCCATCTGTAGTTGTCGCACAGTACCTCATGAGTGAGTTCAAGGAAAGTTGTAAGGTGGCAGCACTACAACTGGTCGAAGCAGAAACCAAAGAATATAAACGTATAGACGAGCAAGAAGCGACACTGGACGGAGTGGGGGGAAGCCGTTTTTCAGTGCGCAGGTTTACCCGTTACGTCTCCCGTATGATCATATGACCTCTGACGATTGCGTAGTGTGTGAATGTTGACGTTCAAACTTTGGTGCAAATGTGGTTCAAACAAGTTAAAAGTGAAAATGCCCGGTGAAAATTCTTTAAAGTACTCGAATTTGCAATTTAAAAGTGTGCCAAAGAAAGATAGAAAAATCATACACCTGTTAAATTTGTAATAAATATATGTATGTATACCTTAACCTCTACATTAATAAACACTGTTACCTATATTATTATTTTGCTTGCTTTATTTTTTTTTTCAATTGAATAAATCCAGAATGTTACTGACAGCAGTTGAAATAAAGATGAAGGTATTTCAAAATTCGAAAAATATAATAACATGTATATACAGGGTGTTACACTCTTTTTTTTTGTCAATATTTCAGGAGATGGTACAGCATCAAAAAATGAGTACTTTTGGCGACCAAAAAAAAACAAAAAATTAGGTTTTTTGAAAAATTAATGAAAAATGAAAAAAATATTTCTTTAGACATTTGACAGAAGTCAATGTGACCAGCTTGTAGGTATGTGTCAACTTACTTTATGCACCAAATTTGGTCAAAATCCAGTTATTAAATTTGGAATTATAACGCAAAAACCATTTTTAAAACTCAACTTTGAAAGCCTTATCTCTGTTATATAATGCATTTTCGATATACATTTTTTTCGAGATTCTACCTTTTTCATGCTCTACCATCTCCTAAAATATTGACAAAAAAAATGTAAGACCCTGTATAGCTATGTAGACACTACAATGTAAAATATGTGCTCCATCGCTGATGTGCATTTATACCTATATTATATTTTTATAATTTTATATTAAAAGAAATGCTAAGTGCACAACGTTTTCTTTTGCATAATGATTGCCATTTTCGACAAATCGGCTCACGGTTAATACTCATTTGACCTGCGAGTCCCACGACATGCCGTTGTCGCTACTTGTAGGTAGCTGGGTGTTGAGTTTGAATTGCCGCGCTTTTAGGCGCACTGCCAAAATGGCGACGTGTTACACGAAGAACAATAGAACTGTCAAGAGTGTCGCTTCTTGCTCGTCTATACGTTTATATTCTTTGGCAGAAACGTCTATCGTCATCTTCCGCGCATTGCCATTCATTTTCTTGCGTTCCATGTTTTCATGTGCCTCGCGGTTACGTTCTGCTCTGCAATCCCACGTGTTTACCACTTTTTTTCTTGTTTTTGTTGATGTTACGTTTATTGTTGTTGTTGCTGTTACGTTTTTTGTTGTTATTGTTGCTGTTACGTTTTTTGTAGGCGATTATTGTTGTTGGCGGTTCTAAAACTATGGGACGAACCCGGCCGTGTTGTGTCCCAGGGTGCACGGATAAAGAACTCACCAGATAAGTTGTTTTTTTTTCATCTTTATGTGTAATGTTCAGTTCAATTTCACTAGATGATGACAATGGATTTTGGATTGATCATAATTATACATGGATGACCTATAATAAATGATATATTTGCAGATTCGCTATTCCATGTGATGGCCGTGTGAGAGATATATGGATGTCTCGGATCAACAGCTGGAAATTGACCAAAGGACCTGAACGTGGCCTAAAAAAGTAGATGTTGAATTTCCAATAAATACTTATTATATCTACTTGATTTTTTCATTTCTTGGAGAGTACTTATTTTTTATGTTATGCAAAAATTCCAACGTTTCAGTAACATACAGAGCATGTTAAAAATATTAATGGTAAAACAGCGAGAAACACCTTTATTTTACATGCTATGTATCTTGTTAGAAAATCGTGAAATTTGCCAATGGAATTTATCTTTGGTTTACACAACTCAAATTTTGAATTTTGGCGCCCTGGTTTTGGTATCCCGTTCCCTTGGTTACCTACCCCAGCTTGCCACCATTTTCTGCAGCGACCTCTATTTCTGCCAACCTCAGAACTTTGTGCGACAACTACAGATGGCGCTGATTGATGTTTCGCACTAGAGAGACTACATTTTTCAATTAAGAGATGGCCATCTATAACTAGCCCATCTAAGCCTCCATGGTCCTGCTCTAACTCACTCTAACTTACTCTGGAGCAGACGTTGCCTAGCAACGACTAATCAGACAGCTCTATCTAGACAATCAGTGCTGTGATTGGCTGCACCGTGATCGCTCCCCCTCAGAAATGAAATAAGGCCCCTGTCGTCAGTCCTGTCCTGTCCTGTCAGCTCAAATGTCACAACATAAAACATAACCTATTTTGAGGTGCCGACTTGCCGTCTTGCCGAGAATTCGGAAAATCTTTCTAGTCCAATAAATGTGATCACGAAAAGCATGTGAGAAATGGAAAATGTATTAGTCCATCCACTGACAAATGACCCGACGGCAGCGTGGAAGGAAATCTCGAAAACACAGAAAGTAATCAAGCTCAATGTTAAAATTCCTTCGAAACCTGTCGAGTCCAACAAAGTGAGATTTGTGTGCATGAGCGACACCCATTCCCTTATACGAAATGTAATATTCGACGTCCCAGATGGAGATGTCTACATACATGCTGGGGACTTCACAAAATGCGGTCAAAAGGATGAAGTCATTCAGTTCAACAAGTGGCTTTGTAGGTTTTCCTGAACGTGGCCATTTCACAGCTTATTCACCTACAAATTTTTTTAGCGTCTCTGCCGCATAAGCACAAAGTAGTAATCAGTGGCAATCATGAACTGAGTTTTGATGACAAGTTTGCCAGTTACTTCAAGCAAACTTGCAATACCACATCGAGACACACCAGCAGCTGTTTCAGCAGCTGGGAAGAGAGTTACGGCAACACAAACGAGAAAGTAGACGCTGTAAATACAGAAAACATTAGGCAGTATTTGACTAACTGCATTTATTTAGAAGACTCTGCTGTGGAATTGTTTGGAATTAAAATCTATGGCACACCTTGGTGAGAATTGCAATGCAAAGCTGAAGAACACAAAAATCACTAACTTGTTTTTCATTACAGGCAACCTGAGTTTGGGAACTGGGCGTTCAACTTGCCAAGAGGGGAAGAGTGTCTTAATAAATGGAAGTTGATCCCAGAAAACATCGATATTTTAATAACGCACACTCCACCTGTGGGTCATGGAGATTTGGTTTGTTCAGGAATCAGGGCTGGATGTCCTGAGCTTTTATCAACAGTCCAGCAAAGGGTCAAGCCCAAATACCATGTTTTTGGCCACATACATGAAGGTATAGCTTTTGCATAAAAAAATTAAGTTTTCATTTATATTCTGTCTTATAACTTCTAGGCTATGGAGTAACTTCTGATGGTAAGATTATATACATCAACGCTTCAACTTGCGATATTAACTATATACCCAAGAACTTGCCAGTGGTATTTGACATCCCACTGCCAGCAGGCCATACAAAGACTTAAGCTTTCAAGTATTATCATTTTATAGTAATAGTATAAAGGCTAAATTTCAAGTCCGACTGCGTTTGGAATTGTGTTAAGATTAACCATGACAACTGCGAAAACAACTTGTTTTAGCAAGTAAGGCCGCTGTCCCGCTGTATTCAGCAATTTGCGCCACCTGACTTGGAATTGAGCTGTTAGTACTTAAGTAGTCAAGTACTCTGGGTTGACAAAAAGTTGAAAAAAACCAGAAACTATCCAATATTTTATTACAATATCCAATCAAAATAATAAAAATTGCGACTTGATAAAATTATTAATAAAAAATACATCAAAAATGATAAAATAATTTTCACAACCAAATAATTCAAAAAGCCCTAAATTGATAGGAAAATTCGTGGAATTTACATGACAGTTGCGAGATCAGCATTTTTTTCTTCTAAAATTGAGTGATTGACAGAGGTGTTTATTACAATCGTTAATATTATTTTGATACGTTAAAAATACTTTTAAAAAGTAAAATAATTCTTTAATAAGGAACGTTTGAAAACAGATAAGACACAGACTCTCCATTGTGTGTTCGCCTGACGGCCTCCGCAAACATCATGGAGACGTCGATACACTGAAACAAAAATTGTTAACGTTAGTTTTGGATTCACGATGCTCCAGCAGAATAAAAGATGGAACCGAGGATGAAACGCTTTCTCACGTAATTATGTCGTGAAAATAAAAAATAAATAAAAATATGGGGGAAACTGACACTTTTTCTTTCAAAACTAACAGAAGAACACCATCTAAGAAACGATCATAAAATTACACAAAACTTTCATAATTCAACGATGGAGTTGGATTGGTGAAATAAGGCTTTGCAGGATCAATTCCAGCGTTTTGCAATTTCGCAAAACAAATTGTACAGAAGGTCCTCTTATCAAATGGGGAGTCTATGATCTATTCCAAGCTTAAAAAAAAACACACATGACCATGAAAAATTGGAGTTTGATTGGTGTCCCTGGTTTTTGATGTTTAATGTCATCTTGATACAAAGCACAGAGACAACCAAAGGAGATACGTAAAAAATTGTGTCCCTGTGACCAAAGACACTGTGACCTAAAACTTCACCTGAACCATACCTGAACTAGCTGTGTTGCCAAATTGTCATTCTGCCGGGAATGCGTCGCCCGTTTACTTAGTGACCTGGTTGCTGCTGCCAAGCTGAACGAGAACAGTAGTTACTATGCTCATTCTGAGACACTGACCTATTTGATACATTCGACCTATGTATTTCATTTAACCATACCCTCGACAATTTCTTCTGAAGGCTCATAGGTACTAGGAGCGCCAACGAGGCCCTCGCTTCAGCTCATCCGGTGCAAATGACCTTGCCTAAAAATCTGTAATTTTGGGTGGATACACGGTTATATCCATAGACCGATGCACTACTCTTTCATGAGCCACCTGATCGCGCCTCTTTGTTGACAATAAGAGGTGATAGGGGATAAATCAGATCACTTGCGACGATATTACAAGAAAGAGAAAAATGCGCCCGAAACGGGTCTTATTTTGAAAACATTATAATGAAAATTACTTGTGCGAAAAAAGACCCATTGGCCAGTATTCAAACGCTGTTCACCAAACCTATGGGGTGGCTGATGGCAAAGTACGTTCAACCTCAAATCATACTAAGGTTCAAAGTACTATAGTTGAAAATCAGCATCCATTTAAAGTATCTAGTTTTTGCATTGAAACCCATGACATTTTCTATCGCTGCTTGTGCTTCTTTTTTCTTTTGTTATTTTTGCACAGTATTCAACGCATTTAAGGGCGTTTTCAAGACAAAACATAATGAAAATAAATATAATTGGTCAGTGTCAAAATCTGGTCTTATGGTGGCCTTACATTGAGCATCAAATGCTGCAGCTTTTTCAGCTGCCGAGTTCTCATTGGTCACATGTTGGTCATTGACAGCAATGACAGGCGTCAGTTCCAATCAGAACTCTACAGCTAAAAAAGCTGCAGCATTTGATGCTCAATGTAAGGCCACCATTAACAATGGGGGAGAATACCAAATTTTCTCTCGCCAGATGGCGCTGAAGTGGCTGGAGTAATTTAAATTTGGCGGTATTATTAAACTGACGGAATTCGTCGTGCTTGTGCCATCTAGGCAGCTGCGTGCTATTATAACGATGCCCTTGTGAACCGAATACAACGTTTCCAGCAAAATTTCAAGTAATAGGTGCTTTCCATTTACAACTCAAACTAAGTTTTCTGATCTAAATTGTTAGTGGTATCTCACTTTAGCGCATGAGATTTCTCGCTTTTTCTCTCTCTCTAACTTAGATCAGATCAGTGAGTTTTGTGATAAAAGAAAAGCACCTATAATGAATGGAACGTCCGTGGAGTGACGACGACTTCGACCAGTGATGACATTTGGATGTCAGTTTTGAATTACTCCAGCTACACTGGCGCATTCTAGAAAACTGTCGGTGTTTGCCCCCTTTGGATGAAAACGGATCCATCAACGTATCAGATCATCCAACTTGAAGAAATGATATAGGCGACTGCGTTTTTTTTTTTAAACTTGGAATTATGGACCAGTATCTAAGCTGGACTGATATTGGCGTACATTGCCGTCGCCCCAAATACTGGGCTGAGAAACCCGCCACGGTAACTACCAAACACTTGTTAATGAACCCATCAACGGGCACTAGACAGACATTAAACGCACTTGATCGTAGTTAAAGTACAGGAAATTATTAGTTAAATTCAATAATAGGTTATTCTTGCTTACAGACTAATGCAGACGGAAATAACTTTTTTTTGGGTGGCACTGTTTCCCAAATGATCTAGTAACCGCGATCAGAAACCTGCGAATCAGTGGCTCTCAAACTTTCTTCTTATGAAGTTTTTTCTTTACATTATTGTTATCGCACACTTCAGTTTAGGAACGGGTGTCCAATATCTACAAATACAAAAGGCCAACACCAGGTCCCCCGTTTACTATGAAATTCAGTGAATTTGAGTGGATTGACTTGGGAAATATATTCCTAAACAATTGGATCCCTCCTATGAACAGTTTTTCCCCTACAAATTTCAAGGTTCCGCATAGTTTTGAGAACTTTAATTTTAGCTACCATGGTAGCGCCATAATATGGAGTCATTTATTGTTTGGCCTGGCATCCCAAACAGCAGTCCAGTCCAAGTATAGGTCCATGCTTGGAATGGTATATGGTTTCTTCTCCTGTTATCATTTTTGGAACACCTGTAATACAGGTCCTGTATATCAACAACTTTACCCACCAGTGAAAAAATTACGCAAGCATGGACCACACAACCTGGAACCACCACTTGACACCTGACCTACTGTTCCCTGGTCCAACGACTGACCACTCATCCAAGAAGCAGACAACATGAGCCGTTGCTTAACTCTAGATTTCTCTTGAGCACCCTATACTTTTAACTGAAAATCAATACCAACCTGTATCTTTGAACAATCTTTCATGTGACCGTCTTGTGGTATCGTATTGGTCACGACGACGGCTTCAAAGCTGGCGTTGTTTATCCTCGTGATGGCCGGGCCGGAGAAGATGCCGTGAGTCAATATGGCGTAAACTTTGGTGGCACCGGCTTCAATCAGTTTTTCGGCTGCGTGACAGATGGTGCCACACGTGTCGGCCATGTCGTCCACGAGAATGGCAACCCTATCTTTCACGTCGCCGACCAACACCATGGATGCGACCTCGTTGGCCTTCTTTCGCTCCTTGTGGATGAGAGCGAACTCGACGTTGAGCCTGTCGGCGATGGATGTCACCCTCTTTGCGCCGCCAGCATCAGGCGACACGATGATGCTGTTCCTCCATTCGACGATGTTCTCCTTGATCCACTTCAGGACGGCCGGTTCGGCGTACAAATTGTCGACCGGGATGTCGAAGAATCCTTGGATTTGCGAGGCGTGCAGGTCCATGGTGATGATGTGATCGGCGCCGGCCACCGACAGCATGTTCGCCACCAACTTGGCCGAGATGGGAGCGCGGCTCTGTCCAGAGAGGAAAAAAAAATGAGAATGAAAATTTGCGGTTCAATTACAACCAAATGAAATAACAAAGTGTGCCAAGAAATGAGAACGAAAACAACAAAAACCTTGCAAATGCACCTGGACAATATGAAACGCAGCCCCAAAAGCAGATGCCTGGTGACGTCACAACAATGTTTCGTAGATGTCCCAATGCTAGAAGCTAGAAGACATTCACGAAATTTATTCCAAATATCGCGGCAGGTTTAACAGCAGCATCTATCAACAGAGATGGCGGTGATGACATGCCACTGTCCTGTCATCTTGTTAACACGGCTGCATTCATAAGGGAGCGGTAGGTAGCGCACCCGGAACAGATCCACGCGATTGGTCAAAATTATGGCCGCTTCCAATTTTGGCAAACCGCATGAATTCGCTATGGGAGCGCTACCGACTGTTCCCTTCTTTTTGAATGCGGTTATGCTTCGAGATATTGAACAGATTCAACAATTTAAAAGTATACATTTGTTTGCACAACATGCAAAAGAATCGTAGAAAAAGTTGCACTACCTACGTAAATAGGAGGTATGTAGTGAAAATGTCTTGTAATATTGCCATGTCGTTATGAAGTTTGTGCTAATTTTGTAAATATGAAATGCAATACAAGTTTTTAGTGAGAATTCGAAGCCAAAACTTCGAGCACTCCAAAAGACTTGAACTACATACTTACACTGATGCTGGTGAAGTTGTTTGAAAAAATCGTGTTTCTAGATTTTTTATTTCCTTTTGGGTGAAGTATGAGTTTGAACATTTCCTATAATTTGGTACTTTCGTTCTTTTTTTTTATTTACCTGCACTAACCAATGGGGTTATTACCAGGATATTTTCTATATGGGTTTTTCTGTAACTGTTTATTAAAATGTGCTTATCTTGTTTCATCACTCTTTCCGGGGCATCACCGCATGGCAGTAGATGGCCCAGTACTAAAGAGCGCGTCAAAAAGCCATATGGCCCATTGCGGATCTGAACCCGGGACGCCCACATTTGAAAGCGGAGCCGAGCTCACCGTGCTACTGACCGGGTAAACTTTTGTTTGTTTTACTACAAATTTTCGTGGAAGAGAACAACTCAAATGAGTATGACTAAATTTATTAACCTTATCGGAAAATCACCAAGAATGACCCCATATGAAGTAATCCCTGTTTTACCAACTCCACAAAAAAGTGACCATGCGATTTTTTTGGGAAAATCAAAAGTTATTAAGCTGACAAATTACGACGACGGTTCGAGGACGAGCTTTGAAAATTTTAGATTTCGTTCTAACTGGAGCTAGAAGCACTATGGACACCTTTGAAAAAGTTTCATTGTTAACTACTATTGGACTTTTCATTATTTATTAGCCATTATTTTGATGGCGTTTGAAGTTTCGACGTTGTATGTCAGTCGGTAAACGACGAATTTCTACAGGTAGGGTCATACCCTCCGTGTTTCGCGCTTTGGCCGCTACGAGGTGCTTTACTTTCCGATAAGGTCATAGCCTGCTTTATTACGTAAGCGTACGTCAATTGAGACTTTGCATTTTGGGAACATAAAACTGGCCGAGACTTCATAACGACTTTTCATAATGCAAGTTTTCACCGAAGATCCTCAAATACATGATAATAAAAGCGTAATTTTTTTTAAGGAGGAAGATTGTTTAATGTGCAGTAAAACCACAGAATAAGTACAGTATGTTCATTAAAAAATTCAATAATGGGAGGCCGTGGACCGATGATAACCTGGCCGTTTTCGGATCGAATGGCCTGCGTCACAGCCTCCCTTTATTGAAGTTTTTAATGAACATACGGTATAACCTACCACGACCAACTTGATTTGGCATCAAAATCGTGAATGGCTTCTCATGATTGATGTGGCCCAGATAATTTGACCTTAGCTTATTGATCTTGAAAGATTGAAAATTCGAACATGCAAGTTCCAAAATAACTTCTTACTTCGTATCAGTTCACAGGAAATAGACGACATTTGCAAGGGCTGAGAATCGACTCGCGACCTTGGATGCAAAATGGTAAAACTTATTCTTCTACACAACTAATTTTTTTAAATAATTCTCGGTTTAATAAGCAACATCCAGTTGTGGTAAGGCTCAAAAGTGCAACGTTTCTATTACTATCTAGGAGGAGGTATCTATGCTACAACGTGTTGTCGCTAAAACTAACAGAGTTTGCATCTTTAAAACAACTAATGGCAAATTAGTAGTGCTCTTATACTAATGGGAGTTTTGATAAAACGCGTTTATTACAAATACAAGGTGATTTTTCGAAAATGACGCACCTTCGATTTTTCGCTGCACAACTTTTTTCTGGAAAACTGCGGAAACAGATCGATTTTCTTTTCGAGGAAGACATACTAACAATCGCGCGCAAAAAAAAACCGGAGGCACTGATTTGAGACCGTTGTTTTCGCACTATTTTCAATTTTACGAGTTCACTTCTTAGACAGGTCCTGAAAATCTAGTTTTCTCAGTAAATACATGCAGAAGAATGTCTATGCGAACGAATACTTCCTGCTCTGTCTCAATATAAAAGCCTGTGGGACCATCAGAGGCAGTTTTTGAAGAAAACTAAAATAGGAAATAATAAAAAAATAGAATTTCGAGAAAAGCTTCATAGACCTCATGAAATCAACTCAGTTTACTTTTACTTTACGATTACTTTTTCCGACATGAATTGCAGGACACCTGTACGGTTTCTAAAGGTTCATCACGAAAAATGATCATTCTGGTTTTCGACTTCGTTCTGACAACGGAAGATTGCCCTTCGCTTCCGTCGATTGCCAACTGTCATCTCAGAAAATGCCCTATTCAAATGAAGTCATCGTGATAGCGTTGGAAGCGTGACAACACTGACAACTACACACAAAAAGTAATGGAAAATGCGCAAGAAATCTATGTTAGCTAACTTTGAAGTGCAGTCCTATATCAACAAGCGAAATATTTTTGTCGTGCGATAAGCTCGCTGGGAGAATTTTCTGAATTAGCACTGTGAAATAAGCTTAATCGCCTCATTGGGGCTTTTTACTCAAATCAAGCCAATTTTCGACACAGCAATATCTACAACTACGCACGACAAACATATTTTGCTAGAATTCAGGGAACTAAGTTTCTTTCGAGTCTTTTGACTATAATTTCAGTTAACCTTCAGTTGTCACCTTGATATTTATCGAAATAATGAAAACGCAGATCAACTTTTTTCCACCCTGGATGAAACAAACACATGGAGAAAGGAAATAATGAGAATGTTAAAGTACGTTTACATGCGACCAGGGTTAACAGTCACTTGGTAAGTGTCGAAGACGGGCTGAGGTAAAATACAATGGAGGTATTTTTTTTTTTTTGAAATTGGTAATCAACTTGAAAAATGAATATTTTCCAAGTAAATTTCAAAGTAATTTCAAAACAATTCAAACCGCGGCCCAGTTTCCATATGCCAGGAAGGAGAAAAAATGATCCACTACACTTTTAAATCGAGAGTATGAAAGAGTCAATCGGAGGGAGTCAATAAAGTTGTGCACAAAAACTCAAAGATGCTGAAGTGACAACAAAAATGATGATATAGAAAATTTCGGGAATTTTCAAAAAGTAATTTACCGTAATATTGAATATTCCGGAATCTACCCATCATTAGATTAAAATATTAATTGGATTCCTCAAACTTACATATTGCATATTTATAGTCAAGTATCTGTCAGTGTGTGACATCATTGTCGTGGAGGGTGAAATCTCGAAAGTGGGGTAGTCGTCATGAAATTATGTATGAAACACGGGACTAAAATTTCCTTGATGACTCTTGCAAATTTCCATCCCCCGCAAGAATAATGTCACAGTGACAAATTGTTCACTTTCAATATAAAAATAATGCCGAAACAATCAGAGGATTTAAATTTCTCATTTCAAACAATGCATATCATAAAGGTACATACGTACCTACCTACACAAATAACTATTCAACTCTTTGAATGCGTAAATATCAGCAATAATTTTTGCACCCAGTCATTATTTACTGTAATACAAGAACTTGTATTACGTACACTGTCATTACAAAATTCTAAAAATCTCACATTATCAAAGACACTTCAAACGCCATGAATTTCAAGAGGCCGCATGCAGAATCTCTGCCTCCATCTCAACTTAAATTCATTCAAATCCCATAATGATGATATACCAAGACTTGTTATGCTGTTTTTGATCATCTTCCTTGTTTAGTCAATCATTCTTATGTAATAAACAGTGTTAGTCCATCTTATCTATCTTTTTAATTAAAAGCCGTCCCCGTACGTACAATAAGTTCTTGTTGCCTCATCTGAATGCTGATTACCGAAACTATCTTCGCTGTGAACAACAATATCACAGAGATAAAATGATTGACATTTTGACTTCTGTAAAATACCCAGAAAAACAGAGGCAGATAAGGCAAGAGGAGACGTCACTGTGGATCAATTACCACGTTAGGCATGCTAGAGTTGGACATTGGCCTTGAACCCCCATTATAATATGATGAAATTATTATCAAAGCATTGAAGCTTGATTCAATTTGCAAGAAAAATCTCTTCCAAATATAAAACAGCGACAGTTATGAATTCCATGATAATATAGGTATGCCAGGTAATGTGGACTTTCACGATAATAATAATAATAATGAACAATACAATGGCTATTATGTATAGTAATAAATAAATAAATCTAATATTAGTGAGGCATATACGATTAAAAGCTCCCGCACATTCAGCATATTTAGAGTGCTTTACCCTGAATTTCCATTCGATAGACTTCCACTTTTCCACGTTGCGTTCGACATCGCTATTATTTGATGGCTAAAAAATTTCACAAGTAGGTATAATTTCTCTTGAAATGGAAACGTTTGGGGTGTGTATGTGTGTGCGCGCGAGAATGATGTTGTAAATGTCATTGATGACTTGTATGAGATATCCAAGAAAAATGAGAAAATACACATGATGTGAAATAAGTACGATTAGCTACCAACAGCTAATGCTAATAATCAGGTAAAATAATTTCATTCATAATTCAATCATAAATTTTTGCGCCTCAAGTATCTTGTCATCTTTCTCGCTGCGTTCTTAGCGTCAAGCCAAGTTTCTACTGACGAAAATCATCACTCACACAAAACAACCGCACTCAGTATGGACATCATAGCAACTTCGGGCTCGATACCAAGTTGCAGGCGCAAAAGTTAGGACGGCGTAACTTGCCAAATAGAGCGGTCTGATTGGCCGTTGCTATAGTAACCGCACTTACGGCGGTCTTAGCCCCAACTTGGTATCGAGCCGTTCGCTGATATCTCTACTTGATTAAAATTTTGTATCAGCAATGATTTTTGCCAACGCAATACCGTTCAAACAATTTTAAAAATTCTTTCTCGCCAACTTGAATATCTTTCTTTCAACATGAAATACAGTGTGAATGCCCATAAAGCTGACAAGTACTAGACACGATATATTTGTTGATAGGTATACTTTTTAGGTTCTAGATTAAATAAACCTCTACAGCCATAATATTTGATTAAATCCAGTTATTTTTACTCCTGTTTTCCATTCCTGGAAAATTTTGTGAAAACGAACTAGAAATTCTCTTTGCTGAATAAATGGCCAGCTGCTTCGTTCGAGTTCAATGTTAAACTTAATATTTGGTTGAACTGGTTTTATTGTCATAGAACTCATAGATTTAATTGTTGCAGCAATTATTTCCCTGGTGATGAAACCAAGTTTAGAGTTACACTCAAGTAATTGAGCCAAAGTAAAATACCGTTTGTTCTGTTCATTATAATTATGCGCAAGGGACTCCTGTGGAAATTGAAAGGTATCACCAAAACTTTGGCCATATTCACGTAAATTATACTTCAATTATAGAAGGGTTGAATGAGAAGTTTCGACTGGCCTTTCGGGCTTGCTAAATGTTAAAAACCGTCCAAAATACCATTAAATCAAGGGTGAGTTCAAAATGGCGGATTTTCTCGCCGGTACGTTGTTAAGAAGTCACTAGGCACTAGGGAGGGAGTCGAAGATATTTAGCAAATGTTTTCTACATTTTTTTTCCAACTTTCAAAATTAACTAAACTCCAATTGCAGACTTAATTTGGTTCTTTTGTGGTGTTCTGCCTGCAGAATTTGGTCATTCGCTCATTCGACAGCAAAACCACGTCTGCATACCCAATTTCAAGTCGATCGGATCAACGGTTCGGCAGTTACAGAGACACACATAGACAGACAGACCACATTCTGGAAATTGTCTTAGTCAAAAGTAAAATTAGCATAGGTACTTAAGCATTTGCTTAGGTTTTGGTGGAGTTGCTAGAAAAAGTTTACTTAGCAACACTAAAGTGCGATTTATAACTCGATTTTAATTTTAGTCGCAATTTTAACGAAGTTCAAAGATACGATTTCCTCTATACCTTTATAACCCGATTTTAATCGCAAGCCGCAATCGCAACAATTTTAAGGATTTTAAGAAGTTGGCCAATATCCAACTCTTGCGATCCGATCCTTACGATCGACCGATGAAAATCAAGATAATAGGTGCTTTCCTTTTACAACCTGAACTAGGTATTCTGACCTGAGTTGTTAGTTGTATCTCACTTTCGCGCATGTGATTTCTCGCTCTTTCTCTCTCTAACTTAGATCAGGTCAGTGAGTTTTGTGATAAAAGGAAATCACCTAATATCAAGATTAGCGAAAATGAACACAGTAGTTTTCTTGATTAGCAGTGTTATGTTAGTGGATTTTCTGGGGACTTTTAGTGACATGCTGACGGGTGAGCAGTGGCGCAACTAAGGGGAGGTCAGCCGGGTACCCGCACCCACCTGTACAAATATTTGACCGCAACGGCACCTTTTCAACGTTTACAATTCACACGAACATACATTGATTATACTCATTTTCTCGAAAAATGTTCACTTGCGGCGCCTTCTTAGTCTGTAGGTACCTGCCTGTTCAAATGGGCAAGTTACGCCACTGCACTGCACCCTACGTTTTCTCCCTCTATCATGCCTTGCTTCCGACCGATGCGATCGTTGCGATCGAGTTATAAATTGGCGAGGTGAAGATGCTTACGATCGATCCGACTAAAATTGCGACTAAAATTAAAATCGAGTTATAAATCGCACTTTATGCTTATTTTTGTATCAATGCTATCCCCAACATTTTTGTAAATAATGAAAGTTAAACTTTGATTCTTTATTACTCAAAGAATTTCATAAAGAGAATTTTTTTCCTGCGAGTCCCTGACGACCTCTCTACAGGGTAAAGCGAGAAAATGCGCCATTTTGAAATCCACATGTATACGTCCCATTCAATATTCGAGGTTTTTAATGGTTTTCAAGTGAGTTTCTGAAGTACTGTTTTGCTAAAATAAGTAAATAACATCAATTTTCGCGGCAATTTAAAACACGTTCAAAAATTCCACGCTCCCTGTATCCACCAATCGCGTCACGTTTTGCCGACCACGTGGCACCGAGCTCATGTTGTGATTCGCCATTGAGGTCTGATTACTGCAATACGCAAATCGCAAAACCCCGCAAACCCATCAAGGAGCACAATGGAAATTATTTGGTTATGTGATGTTTGATCGATTGAGCTTCACCTTTACCTTGTCTTTCTTGTCTTGCCTGGCGTACGGGAAGCATGGAATAACAGCCGTGACTCTGCTGGCTGAGGCAATCTTGCAGGCGTTGATCATAATCAACAGCTCCATGAGGTTATCATTGACCTCTCCGCTGCCCGACTGCACTATGTAGACGTCCTCTCCACGGACCGATTCGCCAATTTCCACGCTAGAAATCGATTAATCTATTCTAAATACCGTAAAATTAGAAGATAAACGAATGTACGTACCATGTCTCCAAATTCGAGAATTTTTTCGTGACCACCTTGCCCAGGTCGATGCCCAGCCGGTCGACTATTCTCTGTGCCAGGTCCGGGTGGGACGTGCCGCTGAAGACTTTGATGTTCGGCATCCTGCTTTGGAGTATCGGATTCTTCGGCTTCTCGAGGTTCGCCCGCAACAAACTTTTAGCTCGTAAAGACTGTGAAGATACAGGCATCCCTGCAAAACCTCCAGTGATTGACCAATCAGAGCCGAGGTCAGATGTTATCGGTTGGTGACGCGCAGGGCGATAAACATTACGGTGACGAAATACCCCAAGCGGTTCGAAAACACGCGGCGACGCGACGTTGCCACATTTCGTTTTGTTCAGGGCCGGAGTCGCCCCTTTTAAGTGCGATTTAGAACTCGATTTAAATTTTAGTCGCAATTCACCTTTCCTATTTACACGCCCCCTCTGACGTTATAGAAAGATGCGTACGCGCACGTTGCACCGTGCCCTGTCTGTGTGTTGTGTTTTGACATATGTTTTTAAGGTTATGCCAAATCAGAAAGAGATTTGCTTAGAAAAGCAATTTGCTCTTCAATCCCACACTGCAGAAGGATCTTGCATGGTAATTTCATGCTCTAATTGTTCTAACAAGCCCGACTGGAAAACAAATTTTCAACACATCTACCTACTGTTCCAAATGTTAGCATCAATATTTTAGTAGGAGTCAAACAGTTGTCAAAGTTGAAGCTTGTAATAGAAAATATTGGCAATATTTTTGTACTTTTTAGGAGCGGCACATATTAGCTTTTTGTTAGGTAATCTGCAGTTACCATTACGAGGCAACCACATATACCCAGGGTAGAGCAATCCTTCCATTTTTCAATTCAGAGTGTTGTGAGTGTTCATATCATACCGCAGCGAAGGACTTGCATAATCACCGCCGAATGTGATATATGAACACTTGCAGCAAAGATGCAGCAGTCAGACGACAACATTATGTTATAGCCAGCACAACAGAGCTATGTAGCCAACATAATGTTGTAACAGCATAATCTTATGACGAAATTACAGAATCACCCCAGCCAGAAGTGAAGTGAAAGTGACATTTATTGAACATAACCTTGAATTTCGTGCATCAGCAGCATGGCAAACTGGTAAAATTGAAACGGAAATGGGTCCTAAATGTTGTATACGTTCTTGCCGTAAGAAAACACAGACGGGCCAACAGATTTTTTTGTTTGTTTGGGCATTTTGAGAGAAAAAAAGCGGAGAGGCGGCTGACGACGGTGCAGTATGCGCGCGCTTGCTGTAGGCATTTCTTTCCATCTCATCGAAAGTAAGCATATAAGACCCTTTCACTCTAGCAAATAGAATAGGTGAATTTTAGTCGGATCGATCGTAAGCATATTCCTCTTGTCAATTTATAACTCGATCGCAATGATCGCATCGGTCGGAAGCAAGGCGTGATGGAGGGAGAAAACCTAGGGTACAGTGCAGTGGCGTAACTAGCCCATTTGAACAGGCAGGTACACCTACAGACCAAGAAGGCGCCGCAAGTGAACATTTTTCGGGAAAATCAGCATAATCAATGTATGTTCGTGTGAATTGTAAACGTTGAAAACGCGCCGTTGCGGTCAAATATTTGTACAGGTGGGTGCGGGTACCCGGCTGACCTCCCCCTAGTTGCGCCACTGAACCTCTGCACAAAGTCCCCAGAAAATCCCCTAACATAAACGTTGCTAATCAAGAAGACTACTGTGCTCATTTTCGCTAATCTTGATATTATCTTGATTTTTATTGGTCGATCGTAAGGATCGGATCGCAAGAGTTGAATGTTGGCCAACTTCTTAAAATCCTTAAAATCGTTACGATTGCGTCTTGCGATTAAAATCGGGTTATAAAAGGTATAGAGGAAATTGTATCTTTGAACTTCGTTAAAATTGCGAATTAAATTGCGACTAAAATTAAAATCGAGTTATAAATCGCACTTTCGATTGCGTCTTGCGATTAAAATCGGGTTATAAAAGTTATAGAGGAAATCGTATCCTTGAATTCGTTAAAATCGTTAAAATTGCGATTAAAATTGCGACTAAAATTAAAATCGAGTTATAAATCGCACTTTACTCATTCACTGGGCATGAATGAACATGAACATGAATAAGTAGACATTCAAGTTTTGTTCTTATAAATATATTGTTCTTATGTATATTTTGAAAATTAATTGTTGAAAATTATATCGAGTAACTGACCGCCGTTCCGATCGATGAGTCCATACCATCCGAAATCAGCCCACAGCTCAAACGTCCCCCGGAAAAAGGTCCACGACGCATTTATTCCCGAGTTCTGCTACAGCGAAGACATCCACTGCTAAGACGATCCACCGGAAAAAGGTCCACAACGCATTTATCCCCGACTTCTACTACCGCTAAGACATCCACTGCTAAAACGATCCACCGGAAAAAGGTCCACCACGCATTTATCGTCGCATTTATCCACTGTCCGGACCCGCCCATAGTCTATGGGTGTAGGCGGCATATGACAGTGGCTAAATGAGCGGTGGACTTTTTTCCGGGGGGATATTTGAGCCCTGGGATGATTTATCGGTGTGAAGACTCGGGGATCAATTCGTGGTGGACCTTTTTTCCGGTGGACCGTTTAAGCAGTGGATGTTTTTGCGTCGTCAAAATTCGGGGATAATTGCGTCGTGGACTTTTTTCCGGTGGACCGTTTGAGTAGTGGATGTCTTTGCGGTGGGAGAACTCGGGGGTAAATGAGTTGTGGATTTTTTTCCGGTGGGATGTTTGAGCTGTGGACTGATTTTCCTGTGGACCGCTGAGTGGGCTCCCCGATCAATGCATATTTGAGCTCGACGCAATAACGAGTTCATTACAAGCTGGCACATTTCGGCCGTAACCTGAACGAACAATCACTTCTCTAATGCATGTTCTTCGTCAAGTCATTTGAAGTTTGAAGTTCGGTTCTGGTACACTTTTGACTACTGCATTACCCATCTCTACCGAAGACGACATGGGCAATGCAATAGGCGTGAACAGCGAACGGTACCGGTACGTGGAAATGTTGCAAACGTTCCTGAGGGATGCCATCGGTAAACTTCACTTACCAGCGGACGTCATTTGGTACTAACAAGATGATGCGAAACCTCATGTGGTCAAATGCATCGTTGAATGTTTTACGAAACATGTTTCCAGGTCGACTTCTGTCTCAACGTGGAGATCAGTCGTGGCCAGCACGCTTTCCCGATTTGTCTGCATGCTTAATTGGATAACTTTCTGTGGGGCTATATGTTAAATCGAATGTGTAACTAGAACCGTTGCTAGAACCGATCTCAAAACTTCAAGTGACTTGAAGTGAAGAATAACATTAGAGAAGTGATTGGCTCAGATTCCGGTCGAAATGTGCCAGCGTGTAATGAACTCATTATTGCGTCGAGCTTAAATATGTATCGATTGGAACGGTGGTCATTTACTATCGTTGTAATTTTCAAGAATCAATTTTCAAAATGTATAAGAATAAAACTTGAATGTCTAATTTTCCATCTAATAGAAGAATCATAGGTGATATCTTGGTTAGCTGTTTCATAATTAAAGAATAAAAATGTCGCCACTCTTAAATTGTCACCCTCAAGGTGCGTTCAGTCAGCTTATTTAGCAGCAAGTTTTAATTTCAGTCGTAAGCGCTGCATCGCTTATTGGCTGTTCTGAGGAGGCTGGCTCATAAGAGCCAATGGGCGTCGCTGCGCTTGCGACTAAAATTGAAACTTGCGGCTAAATAAGCTGACTGAACGCACCTTTACATTGGACGTGGAAGGGAAAAATAAGTTGGAAATTATGATGAAGGCAATAACCACTTTGCAGGATCATAACTAAAATCTAAACTAACGATTTGACCTGCAGTCCGAGCCGCAGTCCTTTATGTTTTGTCCCCTAATGCGGGCGTTGACTGCGGGGTTCCGCCAAAAGTTTTTTGAGCAAGTTAACTTTAATATCAGTCTGAGTTACGGCCAGTTCCAGTTCCACCAAAGTTTCACGAGCGACTTTAGTTTATCACGCTGATTGGAGAAAACTCGACAAGGTCTTGTTTTATTTTGATTATGGCCTGATAAAATAAAAGGCTTAGTTGCGCTGGCTTCATGGTGGGTACTAGGCAAGGGCTCCTTCAAGGATGGGAACCTTTTTTTTTGGAGTTACACAATATCACTGCCTCATTTCAGTTAGAGAGAAAAAAAGCGAGAAATTGCTAAGGAACGAGTGAGCACACCATCAACTGAGGTGAGAAAATTTGAGATTGATGGCAAAAGGAATGAATCTACTCTACCACTACCACTTATGTCGGAAACTTGGGATTGAATTTTAGTTCGGTATCAAACGCGGGATAAAGGCGAAAATCAGTAAGAAAATTAATAAAACTACAGGACCAGGCAGCGAATTGGGATGCTGGGTGGGTAAGTTCAAAGAACTGAACTGAAAATTTATAGAAAAGGGAAAATGGGTCATTATTCCCAGAAAATAAACAAAAATATGGGACAATAGCCACAGATCGGATTGTTTCTGATCGGGTGATAACTTGACTGCAGGACGAAGTCGGAAATGTACCGTCGCAGGGCGTGGATGTGTCGGACATCTACACCTGCGTCGGGGGTTGAAGACAGAGCTCAGGTCAACCGTGCGCTTGCCGGTCCTAGTGCTTGGATGGATCTACCATTAAACATCAAAGCACCACATTGTGGCTCGGTGAGTCTGGCTGCTCTGGGAAAGGATACAATGCGTGTTCAATAGCGAGGCCTACGTGCCAGGTGGAACAACGTTCCATCAAATTCATCCAATAAATCCAGAATCTAGGACCATCAACAAAACATAGTGGCCTGACGAGGTCCATGTACACAGCTTTCCGCACCCAACGCGCCATGTAAAAAATTGCGGCTTATTGGGCCATAAAGAGAGGAATTTAGTGACCTGACGAGGTCCATCTACACAGTTTCTCGCACCCAACTCCCCCATGTGTATAACTTCGACCGTTGTCACCGTTGATGAGCTGCACGAGCTCGTAACAGTATTTTTCGATACAAGAGCGCGTTTTCAGGCCCAAAGCCTTGTTTTGTGGAAGAATGCGATTTACTCACGTCAACTATTCCATTTTCGCACTTGAACATCGCTCACTTCCCTATTCGTCATTATGGTGACCGACCTCTCCATTCTCGCTGTTCTTTTTTTGACAATTGACGTTTCATTCACAACTGTCAACATTTGACAGCTAGCCGACCGCTACGTGTGCGTCATTGCTCATTGGAAAGAAGGAATAAAACACAGAAAAGGGGAAGAAAGTGGCGAAAAAATATAGGTAGTTGATAGGCAACCAACAATGCAGCTTAAGAACAACGAGAATGAAGTGACCACGAGTAAGGAAACTGGGCGATGTTCAAGTGCGCAAATGGAATAGATAACGTGAGTGAATCACATTCTTCCGTACTTGGATCGATTCAAAATTGCATGAGGAAGGGAATGGTGGTGGAATCGCTACTGTAGAATATTATGTGCGGCTTCAGGTCCCCTTGACGACACTGTCGCCCAGTATGAACTAACATGGCGCAAGTACACAGCTCTGGAAGACGTTAACTGAACTTTTTCCACATGATTCACACACTGACTGTCACTTTCTGACAATCAATTTTCAATTTTCTTTTGACCTACTGCTAACTTTTAATCGGAAATGTGCCGCCTCCATAGACAAAACCTAACATGTAAAATTGGAAAGTCTTCTACAATAAAGTGAATAAAGCAATAAGACCTTATCCGTTCAACGCCTTGTCGCTTTTTTATGACAAAAAATATACATAGGTAAGTATGTCCAAAATTCCGTGCTCTTGACTGTAGGTCCCTTATTTAAATTTCAACTACCTATTATTCAGAATAAAATGAATTTGTTTAAAAAAAAAAACATAAAGATTACGTAAAATCATGCGTAAAATTGAGGAAATGAAAAACAACTTTATCGCCATGGTATCGAATCAAAACTTTCCTTTAATTGCTGCCTTTTGCGGAGATATGGCAACATGCGATATCACAGCACAGGCACAGAACAGCACGTCGATGGTCTCAATCGCCGATTACGCTGGTTATAATTTTCTCAATTCCGAATTTCACAAGAACATATTAGTAAATTGCGTTTGGCATCAAAATTTGAGAGCGTCGTTGAATAATCGTAGGAAAAAAGGCCCGTCGAAAATTTGCTTCGCCAAAATTCATCAATGTTGGCAGCCATTCACCCACGAAAAACAATCGAGTGACATTTGTCCTCTGCCTAACTTCACTAGGAAATTATCAAGTGTGAAAGTCAGCCCAGCAAAAATTTTCATTATTGCATTGCATTTTTCCGTCGATTCGCCGATGCCATCTTTGAATTCTGTGTTGTTTTGAGGACCCGCGCGCCCAGAGTTTCCCGAGAATGGCTAATATCGCTGCCCAGAGGATACGGCGAGAATTTAAAGAGGTTATCAAAAGTGAGGAGGTAAGTCAGCAGTGGAGGTCCTTTCGGAAATTTCGATTGGAAAAAGCGGAAAAACTCACCAGTTTCCTCTGACATTTCGCGAGCCTTGTTTGTGGTGCCAGTGGTCGAATTAAAATGATTTCTATTGCCCCTGTCACAAGGGGTTATCATCAAATAACGTCATTTAATTGTTGTTGTTTTTGTTGTGTATAGTCCCAGCAAGCTAACGTTGTGTCTCTTCTCCAGGTTGCAAAGTGTGCCATCAAAGTAGAGCTCCTCAATGACAGTTATACGGAACTCAAAGGTGAGATCACAGGTCCCCCGGACACGGCATACGAAGGTGGGACCTTTGTGCTGGAAATCAAAGTACCTGAGACATACCCGTTTAATCCACCCAAGGTATTCTAGCTGCATGTCTTTCTAACAACTTGCAGTTTATTATTGTGTTTGTGATTCCAGGTGAAGTTCATCACAAAGATCTGGCACCCGAATATATCATCAGTCACAGGCGCCATATGTTTGGACATTTTAAAGGACCAGTGGTAATTGAAAGCTCCTCCATCTTAAGGTCCCCCATTCACTGGCAAAGCAGGTCAGACAACATGGTTGGGTTCGCCAAATGTTTGTTGGTGTGTGGTTGTTGCTAACAGAAGCTTAACCAGGTTGGCCTGTTTTCTAACAGGTGAGCAAGCCAACACAACAACAAACATCAGGGATAGTCATTATGGCACGTGATGGTATTCTTATAGGCCCGTATTCATATCCCACTTTTAAGCCACATTTAGCATGCCTCTAACAAAAAGCGCTCGGCTACCTGATAAAAGCGGTCGTATTCATAGGCCACCTTTTACGTCCTGTTAGGGCCCATCTAACTAAAGGGGGTGTTGATTTGGCAACGTTGTGAAATGTACTCAAAACTACCTACCCGAAGGTAGACGCAGGCAGGCAAGAACCCCAAGCCGCTTTCGTTTTGCGCCGGGAGTCGCTCCGGGTATATCACTAGATAGAGAAAGTAGATACATACACCAATCACGGCCCAGCTGGATCTGTTTTCTTTGTCTGGTGATTTACCCCGAGCAGCTCCCCCTGGCAAAACAGAAGCGCTGGCAACTCTTGCTACATTGATGTACTGCGGATTGCATAAAACCTCGCATAAAACTTTCAGGGAGTTTCTTCCACAGTTTCAAGAATAGCGGCCTGGATGTGTTAACTTGAGAAGTGAACACCTGTTTCGACTGTTTTGTGTAAGTCGTCCCCGTCTTGAGAACAGTAAATAGTAAAGGAGTATGACTGAAAGCGCGCTAAGAATTTTAGCGAAGAAAAAATCAGACATTGTGTCGGTAAACAAGTCGTAATCGAGGACAGGTACAGCACTCCAACAACGCCAAGATGACGCGCGGTCATGAAGAAAAAATAGGAAGAGTTGGCGGTTTCGGGGCGGACATCCAGAGCATTGTGCACTTCCCGCATTTCGGCGGCATGCTTCATTAATTCAATTAAATCAATTTTTTAGAAAGAAAATGTGATTTTCTTCACACTTCTCAAGAACACACGGCACAGCTTGTGGGTTAAATGGACTCAAAACACGCCTATTGGCACATTTGGATCCCATCTAACTTGACGCATGCGTGAGACCATCCAAAGTCGCTTAAAGACACGTAAAAGAGACATATGAATAGACGCGTCTCTAAACATCCCCTTTTAAGACGACTTTAGAGACGCCTGTTTAAAGTGATGATAGAAGCGCGCTAAAACCACGTATGAATACGGAAATGTTAGAGGCGCATCTTCAAAACCGCTTTTAACACTAAAAGGGGGATATGAATACGGGCCATAGACTGTTGAGGGAAAGAAATAACGTGCCAACCATTGTCCGACCAAGTTTGCCAGTAAATGGAGACCTTTAGTTGTTGAAGTCCTTGATAATGAGATTAATATTGAAAGTCAACTCATGTTGTGTTTATTGTGTGAAGTAGCAGTTTAAGCCTTTAGGCTCTGCTTTGTGAAGCATTGTTGAATGTTTCATTGCAAGGTTGATGTAAAGGTTCAAAAATCTATACCCAAAGAATAGCTGTGTAAGTTGAACAAGAGACTGGGTCATGGACTGTGCCGGGCCATTATTAACTTCAACGAGTTTTCTAGAACAAAACAGTTCCAAGATGACATCCAAAGCAAACTACAAAAGTTGAACGTTTTATTTTCATTTGTATGATTAACTGGAAAGAAATTGGGACTACTTTTTATAGTTTTGATGGTATAATAATATGTATTACTCATGGGAGGCACAATAGTAGGTATATTATTCAACAAGCGTGTAATGCTTGCTTCTTACTCATGAGGATGCAGTTTGCCGACACGAGCCTTGGCGAGTGTCTTAAAGCATCCGAATGTTACACCAATTCTTTGCTGCCTCGAGCTCTCTCTACCATAGGGCTCGTCGAACCTAAATGCTCGTAAATACCTGTCTTTGGTTATGTGGAAGCTCAAACTGAAAACTGAAAGGTCCTATTCCAATTAGTCCATAAATCAACTTTGCAAGTTCTCATTTTGCGTTTGCGCTATGCCGCTATGCAATTTTTAGGACCTTCAAAAAATTATCACTCTCTTTCCTGGGCCGAACTTGGGCTTTTACTTTCCCGACACACCAATCAAAGAAAAGTATTGTGAACGCGCAAAAAAAAACGTAATTATTGACGACCACTACTTCTCGACTTCAGCCACCAACTTTTCACGGTAGGTAGACACCACCACAACATCACGTTCGTCGACCGTAGTTTCCTGGGGAAACCACTATTTCCACTGTAAAATGCTCCTTCTTTCCATTACTTATCCACCAATGTCCTACGACGTAAGTACAGGCAAGAAGGAAGCGTCCTACATAGCTGTTTAAGTGGTTGCCTAACTCTTAAAAAATGCTAGTCGAGAAGTAGTGGTCGTCAATAATTACCAAAAAAAAAATCGGGACGAAGACGGAAATATCCATTTTGAGCTCCCCTGAGGCGATTGAGACTTATTTCCAGATGGAAATCTGTGTGTCCGTCTGTCTGTAATCTTCCACGATAACAGACGCAAGGCCGATCATCGACATAAAATTCGGCATGCATTGTGTTGCTGTCGAATGTACTGATTAGTTTTTTGGCTGTCTTCTGTCATACGGAACTGTCACTATCAAAAAAACTACAGAACTTATATCTCACGGTACTTGACTTGCAATAAGCCATTTGAAAGCCCTTGGGCGTCGTGTAGGCCAGTTTTCAAATGTGACACGATCTCGGTTTTCCGGCGGTGATTTTTTCAAAATGAAACTTGCACATTCCGTGAATTGAAAAAAAAACACTGCAGTGCAAACTTCGACCTGCGGTAAGCCCCCCAAAATTTTATTTTAGGTGCAGAAAAATTTTTGAAATCTGGTCAACAGTTTTCGAGTTTATCTCAGCGATCGCGAGTGCTTTGGTTTGTTTTTAATTTGAGAAGCACTTAGCAAATGTTCCTTTTAAAAGTGCAAGTGTAAAGTTGCGAAATGGGGCTCTGTTGCTTTTTGTTGGTTCGTAAGTTGCGAATTCAAAATATCACGAGACGTATTGAACGATTTTGAATTTGAAAATTTGAACATTAGTAGTATTCTTTTGTGAAAAGGGCATAGCATGTAGCACACCGCTTCAATCGAGTGATGGCTCGATTGCAGCAACGCTCAGCGCGGCCAAAACTTGGATAGGGGACCGCAGGTAGGTAGTGCCAGTGGGCGAGCTACGGGGGGTGTCTTATCTAATATTTCCCGGTACAGTTTTCTTTACGAAATACTGCTAAACTTCATCTCCTTTTCGTCTCGACACCAGCCTACCCCACCAGCGACGAAGGACGAACCATTCTAAGACGTGACGACACCTCTGTTGTTTTGACAAAAGCACCTATTGTGAATTATTGCATATTGTTCAGTATAGTATGGGTTACGATTGGAACCATATTGAGTTCCCAGAGTTTCAGCTTTTCTGGAAAAAAGAGAGAACTTCAAATATGTACGTGAAAACAAAGGATCTGGACACCGGAAGACTATCTATATTTTTGTATTTTAGCCTCAATAAATTTCCAGATTTTTTAAATTGGCAAACAATTTGCCTGAAACCGGGAAAATCTGATCTAAATCAAAATAGTCTGATCTAAATTTAAAAAAAAACTGATCTAAATCAAAAAAACCTTATCTAAGTCAAAAAAATCTGATATAAATCAAAAAATCTAATTTGAATTAAAAAATCTGATTTAAATCAAAAAAATTCGATTTGAATAAAAAAAAATCGATTTTTTTGATTTTTTTTATTTAAATCACGATTTTTTTGCACCCTGGTGAGGCTTACGTGTCAGGTAGAACTACCCCAATAAAATCCAGAATCCAGTATTTTTTCATTCTTTCAGGGCTGCTGCGATGACACTGAGGACGGTTCTACTGTCTCTCCAGGCTCTTCTCTCTGCTGCTGAACCTGACGACCCACAAGATGCGGTGGTTGCAAAACAGTTCAAGGACAACTCTGAGATGTTTCAGATGACGGCCAGACATTGGACAAACGTTTATGCGGGAGGTAGTGTTGGAGTTTCATATTATTATACTGTGTTATGTTGGATTTGGGAAAGCGGTTGGCGGCACATGCAAATGACTGTTCAATTTTCCAATACCACCAGTCCCATCTATCCTCAGCTTATCTGTGCACCAGTCGCAGTCTGTGAGATTATTATTTATTGATGACAGATTTCAGATGGCATGGAAACCAGGCTACAACTTTTGCCACAATAATCAGATTCAAAGGGCTGCAGCTCAAGTTGGATCAGGTTATTACAGCATCTGAAATTTGTCGTCAAATCTTAATAAATGTGTTCAGTGTGTACATTTGCTATTTGTGGTACAAATTACGTTTTACGTACTGTCAGGAGCACAATATTACATACATCAAAATGTTTGTTGTTGAAAAAAGCGACAAGGGGTAGTATTAATATAAAAAAATAGCGTAAGTATTTGCTTAGATTTCAGAGGAGTTGCTAGGAAAAGTTTTCTTAGCAATCCCTTAAAAATATAAGCAAATGCTTGCGCTTGCACCTAATAGAATAAAAGGCTTGGTTGCTGGCTTCATAATGAATGTACTACGTGAGAACTCCTTCATGGTTGTCACTTTTTTTCAAGTACAAAAACATAATGTTACTGTGCTCTTGACATAGACCATGTATGTATACTCAGCGCTTCTCGCTTATGGGCAAGTAAATCCCTATGCTTCCAGTGTGCGAAAAACGCAACAACGTTGAAACGAGAGGGCAATATCTTTTCGCTCTCAGGGGAACGGAAATGTGCCCATTACACGCGCCAAACTTATATTGCATGGGTGGGGCGGCGTTGCCGTAGCACCTGAAATTTCTTACCGAGCAACTGTTTGCAGCAAATTTCATTGAGGCTATATTCTCAGCAGGCCAAAATTATTCTGAGGATTTCTCTCTCAAAAATGAAGATGACAATTTTTTTTATACGGTGTACTGAGTGTATTAAAAAATTCAATACATAGCGTTTTTTCAATTATGTGAATTTTTTTTTGTTGACAACTATTTTCGAAAAAACGGCCATGTGTTCAATTTTCTGCGTCGCTCAAAATTATAAAACAGTTAATGGTTTTTTAGTTTCTCAAAAAATGTCCCAGCAATCCTTTTGAAACTTTTCCGGTCTTTTAGGGCTATTCGGCTTCTAAAAAAATGTGGGTTAATCCAAACGGAAGCAAAATGGACAAACATTTAATGGAATCCCATCAAAATCTCTATATCCTTTTATCCTTATTTTTGAGAGAGAAGGATAAGTTTTTTTTTTGTCTTTACAAGCTGTTTGGATATTATACCGTTTTTATAACTCAAGCGGAGTAAATTGAACTCATTTAAATTTTTGGTTTTCTGTCTTCCCACAGTTTTTTTGTAAAATTTTTATTTCACCTGACCGGTTTAGAGGGCCTCTTGTCCCTCCTCGTTAATTAAATTAAATTAATTAAATTTAAATTCCTGAAAATAAATTGAACTCCTCCTGATCACTGAGGATTTATACAAGAAGAGGCAACGTTTTAAATGCCTATCAGAGAGAACCGTACAGCTTCTGTTTTGCAAGCAGGTAGCTGCTTTTGTTTTGCAGGCTCTGCTGCTCGAGGTATGCTTTAGTGCACTAGTCAAAGACACTAGATCCAACTGGGATGCGATTGGTGTACATAAGTACATATATCTTTTTCTCTGTTTGGTGATCTACCCCGAGTAGCTCCGCTGGCAAAACGAAAACAGCTCGTGCTAACGATTCTGTGAAGAATAACATTCCATAAACGCTCTGTTACGTAAAAAAATCCTCAGCCATTGGTTGTTGCCTAGGTAATAACAGCGTAACAGAGCCTTTATGGAATGTAATTTTTTAGAGAATCGCACCATTAAAAAGGATGATAAGCTCGCAAGTAGGGTCTGTCCAACACTCACTGTTGACCATTCATAAGTGGAAGTGACTTTTTATTCCAACATTTTATGTCTTAGGTCCGCACGCAAACAAGGACTGTGATGACAAAATAAAGCGGTTAGTGGACATGGGAGTCGAGGAGCACCAGGCCAGGGTGTCATTGAGCAGCTGCAACTGGGACATTGAAAGAGCGACCGAACAACTGTTCAGTTAGTCAATACCTCATCACCAATCACTGAATTTTTAACATTTTTTTAAATAATTATTTCAAGCCAGTTTGTCAATTGAAGTGGCAATCAATCTCAATTTTAAAGCAACTCACAACTCGAGCTACTATTACTACTGCTAGCATTTCATTTATACATATATTATTGATTTTCTCTGAGAAGTAAACTATCTAGCTATGTAAATAAAATAAAAACAAAGGCTACAAATAAAAGAGGATTGTTTGCATAATATTTTGTAATGTTTTGTTAGTTGATGTTTTCATTTCTCCATGTCGTCTGAGTTGGATTTAGGATAGGTATTGGATTTATAAAGATAGTGAATAAATGATTTTCTGTTACATCAGTCTCACAATTTTCACGCCTACAGAATTACAGAGGAATCTTTGGTGAAGTGGTTGTTGGGAGAATCCGCCATGCTTAATCAACACCAAATTACTAACATCACCTTGTTTTCTGACCCGCTTGTTTTCACCAGGAACTGGTCGATTTATTCTGTATAGCCTTAGACTACCAGCCCTAACACTAAATGTTCAGACACTAAAAATTATATCGTCAATATTGAATAGAAACGGTTATGTTTGAAACTAAATCAAATTCTAAATCTCGAATCTTTGCTTATATCACACTTTGACAGTGACATTTTCGTCCGACAGATCACGGTGAAAAGCTTATTTTCACCTTTCTATAGGCTGTCTGATTTCTACATGATTCCAGTGCGATTCAGGCCGCGATCGGCTGATGGCGACCAGAAACATAGCCCACTAGAATCATGTAGAAATCAGACAGCCTATAGGTACCATAGACCCTACGTGCATGCCAAATCGAAATCGGTCTGACGGTTTAGAAATAAATCGAGGGACAAAAGAAACCTGACACACAGGTACCATTACGGTCGAAATAAAGTGGACGAGAGCTGACAGATTTTTTGGGATTCTGATCTAAACGTCGCATGACAGCAAGCCGACTCGTTGACATTGTCGCAAATTGTCGTCAACTTTATAATGTCCGCAACCGTACGAGCATAGGTACACATACCGACCGATACGGATTTTTGAAGTGAAACTTCTATTCTCGCGCCTGGATCACAACACACAACTAACGCAGAACCACACATGAGAGTGAAATTGGTTTATAGCATCAGTGGTTGTAACGAACGCCTGTAACGTTGTCTTGTCTGACCTTGGGGTGACCAGCGTCGTCCCAGAAAATAGAAGAAAAGCTGTTGCGGCGTTCGCCGCGCCGCGTTCGGTTCTATTTTTTACTAATCGCCGACACTGGACTGCTCTTCGTGTTGTCGTACTGTTGGCCCGACAGGAATGGTTCTCGACTTGGCTTGAATAGATTCGAGTGGATGTGATTTATTATAGGGATAGGGAGGTATATTCAGGGCCGGGCTTAGCAGGCGTGCAGTGCGTTCCGGCGCGCGCGGGTATGTATGGCAGGCGGCAAGTTATAGGGGCGGTAATATAATAATAAAATTGAATTTCGAAGGATTCTTTTCATTCCCGCATTTGGTGGGGCTCTCCACTGCCGGTGAGGGGGGCGGCAATTTTTCGGTGGCACGCAGGCGGCAAATAAGCCAGGCCCGGCCCTGGGTATATTCTTCAACGGACGTATACAATTCAAAAATAAAATCGAATGCCGCACACCCAAATGTAGACACAACTTTGAGGTATTATGTACGTATTAAGCAGGAAAGCAGGAGTGCATGATTGAAGCCCAGAGGGGAAAAAGAATTTTCGACAATTGAGGCTGAAACAGTTGCTTAATGTTCTAGATGTCAGCTGATTGTATAGCGATGATATTACACTGGTTTGATGATCAAATTTTTATGTATGGAAATTGATTTTTGACATTATTCTTCGTTAATTTTTTGAATGGGTTGATTTCACCTCAATTAAATGTGACATTCTAAATATAAGTACGGTGGCGAGCACATAACTGGAAATACTCATATCAATTCTGTCAATATTTCAATTTAACCTACGGCCTTATTTTGATTGGAAAAGATGATATCGTAGGAACTCTAGATAACCACGTAGTTACCTCAAATCACATTCACGAGGTATCTACCTACATACCTATGTAAATACCTATGTATTTTATATTTTTTCAAGTAAAATTAATACCGGATCGAGTTTTCCAAACGACATTCTTATACTTTGTGGAGATTATTAGATTGCCATGCTGTGCCTGCCAGAACACAGTTTTCACCGTGCTGTAATATAACGGGGAAAATTGTACAGTAAGAAAATCCGTCACGATGTCACATTCGCATAATTATTTGTGGAGAATATTATTGATGAAAATAGATATTTATAGTATTAGGGGTAAAAGTGAGACTTCATGTGACGGAGAATGGGAGTTTAAGCGCCGAGCGCAGCGAGAAAAGAAACAAAAGAAGTCTAATCGTGAAAAAATCATGTCGAAAGTATTCTGCCCTTTGAGTGACTCATGATAATTATAATTATAATAATAATAATAATAATAATAATAATAATAATGAGATTGATAGTAAGAAAAATAAGATGATACAAACCGTTAGGGAGCAGAGCGGGAGTACGGAAAGAACACCTCTTCGAACGTTGTTTGCTGATTGATTCATATCTATAGAAGTTTCACTTCTTCCGAGGGTGACTATGGTCACGCACCCACGTTTTTGATTTTTTTACAGATACCTATCGGCGTTTTAGCATACGGGGATTCCAAAAAACGAACAAACATTGAACTTTTTTTGGCGATCACCCTCGTCTTTAACATAGTGGCTAAAAATGGGCTGAGACGGAAAAGCATAGTGAAGAGCCATCTACAAGAACGGCGCCCTATAACAGGGCTTGAACCGGACCAAAAAATAATTATTTGAAAATGATTAAAAAAAAAATTAGGCACGTTTGTGAAAAAAGACGACGTTTATTTGAGTGAAAAAAAAAACAACAAGGACTCCGGAAAAAGAGGTAGTCGGGAATCCGTGTAGTCGGGTCACTCTATTTCGATCCCTATTTGGGAAGGTCTGTTGCACAGTACTGCCAATCTCGACAATGAAAGTTCCCACTTCGAACCAATCATAATCAGCAAAGTTTTGGTCTGTGAATGATATCTATATGGAAAGCAGCGGTGTAGGTAATATCCAGTGGTCGAAATGTACCGGAACGGCGTTCCGGTTCGTGAAATATTTCCAAAAACCGTTCCGTCTCGTGAAATTTTGTCGAAAGTCGTTCCGTTTCTTAAAAAATGTGCCGATCAGACGTTTAGACTTATCTCCCAATCTAATTTTGTTTTTTGTTGAATTATTTTGATTTTATTGTCTTATTGTCATCACATTTATTCTTTCAAGAAATTATAATCATACATTATTATTGTAGGGAGATATGTATCCATCCACGAAAAAAATTCAGTAATATCATTTTTTGAGCTGTTCGTGAACTCAACGTAGAGTGATATAATGACCGCAACCCATTTTTCTGGAACTCCAGCAAAATATTTGTTGGAGGAAACCAGGCCCAATCCTATTACTGAATTTAGGTACATCGTAAATGGGATATAATTTTCTACTCATTAGTACCCGAGTTAGTACCTATCCTGAGCACATTGGAATTATCTAAAAAAATGGCTTGAACTTTTCAATGGAACAGAAATGGCGAAATCTCGGGAATGGGGGGGGGGTAGTTTCGCCTGCAGCACGGGGGTGGGGGGGGGGAGGTGTAGTCCCAGCGTTCCGGTTCGTAAGAATTGCCATTCCGACCACCGGTAATATCATTTACCCTTTGTGATGAATTGATAAAAAGCTGAGCAAATAGATTTGCTGATACAGTATTGATTGATCCGGGAAATACTCTTATGGTGGATTCATGCATGGAAATTTAACATTTTAGATTTAACATTTAAGTGTTCACCCATTGGTTTCTTATGGAAATAAAATTAAATGTTAAATTTTGAATCTTAAATTTCTATGCATGAATCCACCATTATCATTTGCAAAATTTTGCTTTGTAGCGGAACGTCTTTGACTTGATAATTCACAAAAAATCACCTGTTAATGTGTGCTTATAATACAAGTCTCAGACATTTTTGAAGTAAAATTTTCCAAAAAGCACCTAGCCGCGGCTTACCTGGTGAAATTCATAGCTATTGGGATATAACCTATGAATAGATCAGCTCGAGTACTTATTTCCACCGAGATTTATTTAGATAAAATTTCTACAAAATGACTTAAAAATTACAAATGTAGGATTTAAATAAATATCTTTACAAGACGATGCTTTATAATTGGATAAAGAGTAACCCCTAAAAATTAATGGCAAATTTTATATTTCAGTTTCAACATTTTACCATAAAAAAATAAATGACAAAAACGAGAAACATATAGGAACCCTATACACCACCTTATACACAATGACTAATTGGTTCAAATATGTTATTGCTTAGTATTGTTCCTCGGGTACCCTCCAAGGTCTTTGGAGAGTGCTTATAGACACAACGGCAGCTAAATTTAATAACATCAACAACAATATAAATTTTTAGAGATTCAAAGACATGTGGTAGAATAGAAAAACACTTATATTACGTGATTTTGGAATAGTAATGGAAAAGTATAAAGAAAATTACATATTTTTATTTTATTCAGTCCAGTCATTACAGGTCTTGACGTAGAAATGATTTGTTACAGGCTGAATCTTTGGTTATAGGTTCTATGTGTCATGTAGAATAAAATCAAAATTCTCGTTCTAAGAAAAAAATCATGGAGCCCGAAAGGGCCCCAATCTCAAAAACATCTCAAAAACTGACAGAAGTAAAAATATTCTGCAACATAAACTTTTTAGAGCAGAATGTGCTTGTTCTATCCTGTGAATAGTTTAGCTCTAGTTGGAAATTAGAAAAAGAAATACGAGAAGGAAAAGCACTACTTTGGATGTTGATAGATTTCACAAGTACTGGCTTTGAGCCCAAACATGATCTTACAAGACATCCACAAATCTAATATTTATGGCGGCACTAGTGCTCCTTAAATGAAACTCTGCCATTTATTCAATAAAATCAGGACTAGAAGCTTCAGGTCAGTAGGGGCAATACTTACAGAGTTATTCAGAGTAAACCAAGAATTGGCAAGATTGGGGCCCGTTAGGATCCCATAATTTTTTTCCTGGAACGAGAATTACTGTCAATTTTAATATGTTATTCTATAATATGACACTTAGAGCCTAGGTATAGCCAAAAATTCAGCCAGTAACAAATTATCCAGGGTTTGGTTCATTTTCGACCTATAATGACTAGACTATTGGTGAAGAGAAGAAGAACAACAATGACATACGTATATTAGGAAAAGTTGTGAAAGAAGGGGAACGGTGTCAAATTAAGCCTGAAAATTCAAAATATCGATAGCAAAATCATAGTGTTGATTTTGAGACCTTAGAAAATAGCAAATATTGCTCATGATTGCAACATTGCGAACTTTTTTTTATTCTATCCAAGATTTCACCTTGAATTCGTTGATTTCTGTTGACAGTAAAAAGAACTGTTCTCTGTGATGTCAAATATAAATACAAGTTCTCTGTTTTTTAAGGTCTAACCAATCTCAGTTTTCGTCAGATTTATTCTATTCAGTCTGAAAGAGGTATTTTTACGCTAAAACCCAAAGGTAACTTTAAGACTTGAGCATTGGACTCCTTAGGAAATGTCGGATTTGTGAGGGCTTTATCTTGAAAAATAAACACGGAAGCTTCACATGACAACTAACGATCAAAGCCCGTGTGCACAAAAAGTGTGAAACATGGCTTAAAAGTGCCATCACACAAACTTGCAAAAATCAAGTCGTCTTTCGGTTAGGGAGATAAGAAAGCTTCCGTTAGCATTTTGGATCCCTTTCAGATCGAGAACGCTGTGTTTGGCCTGGTGTTCGGCAACTTTGAGACCCGTGTTCACAGACCACAAACAAATGGTTTTGCGATTCTCATCGTGCGCGGCCACGTAATCACTCTGACTCGAAACAAAACACGATTTTGATAGGAGCTTTTGCATGCCGCCTCCTTGGAAAGTGTGTACAACATTACAGCCTACTTGATCGTTTTCTTTGCTCAACGTGCATAACGTGTGCCTAGAATACAACACGCGACTGTTAGGCCTAGATGAAACTAGCAACTGCCTAGTATTAGCTTGGTATTTCATTGAGATGAACGGACCTTCCAGAGGTAGGGCATGTCGTTTGTAATCACCTTGGTACTCTTCATAGAACCATAAAGAATTCAATTTACACGAAATGATACCTGGTGGGGTCGCCGGGGCGCCGGGGATGGATGCCACCGACACGACTGGGGACAAATCACCTTCAACTGTTAAAACTTGAACCGGTTTGAGCAAGTTTCTCATGTCGTATTTGACTACGTTTCCGTTCTGCGTGCCCGTATACAAGACGTACTGGTTGCTCAAGTCCCAACAACAAGACCACAAAGGCATCGTGTGTTCAAATTGGTGCGTCACAGCGTTTGTGTTGTTATCAGTAACTTTAAAAGTTTTGTCCATCGATGCGGTCAAAATTAAATCGCTTTCTGGATGGAAACTAATGTCGCGGATTTGGGAGCTGTGATTTGGAATGAAAGCCAAAGGTCTGTACGATGACATGCAGATTTTTCGCAAACCGTAGGCGTCGAACAAGTTCGTGGGAGATCTGGTGGAGGCTGTGAGCAAGCCCAGGCGACAGCTGATGTCGAATACTCTGTTGTTTCCGAATTTGCATATTTCGATGGATTTTTCGAGACGGAATTTGACGAATTCCACGCGCTTTGGCTGGGGAAACGCCGCAGGCGTAAAGTTTTGCTGGAGCTGGTTGATACGTAGTTTCAGTTCTTGGATCTGGGCTTGCAACTGGGCCTCTCTCAGATTGCTTTTGTTGACTTCCAACTGCGCCTGAAATTCAAGAGAAATGTCCATTGTCCTTATAATTTTCAAGCCAATTCTCAACGTTTTCTTCTGGTCGTTTCAATTTCAAAGTTCAGAATCGCATCCACAATTGGGGGTTATCAGTGGGTTTATTTATAACCCATCGGGGTCTTATCTTGCTTCCATGCTACCTGATGCTGAACAACCGAGGAAAAACTGCACGCACTGCTCTCCAAACAGGCGACATTTTCAACACTGCCACCCGTTCAAAAATAGTACCACGCGAGCACGGTTTTTTTCTGATACGAGCGGAACGAAACCTTGAGATCTCATACAATACCAATCCCATGGGAATGCTGAGAGACTGGTTGGAGTCCTCGGTTACCTACCACCTACCAGGGTTGGCAAAAAACATGTTTGTTTTTAAGAACATGTTGAAAACTCACGTTTAAAACAACTTTGTTATACCTGACAATTTTTGATGAAATATGCAAATCTGCGGGAACTCCCACTAGGTCTGCAATATTACATACGGGTATTTGACTGCCATAGCACAAGTATGTAATGAAAACATTTTACAAGGACTCTCTCGAATAGTTACTGAAATACTGACAAACAAATGCTCCAGCGCGTTCTATTAGTCCTCCCCCTAATCGGTAGGTATCGTAAATTTGTGTTCAGGACTGTAAAAGGCTTGATATCACCATGCAAAACAATAGTAGTTACCTCATTTTTTAGTCTTTTCACTTCGTCAAGTTGTGCCCGTACATTATCCAGCTCGCTTGTATCCATTGCAGTCAGTTTCCTGGCATATATGAATCGTACATCATTCCTGCCCACCTTCTTTTTGCACGTTGGACATGTCTTCTTCGCGATCGAATCCAACCACCTTTCCAAGCATTTGTATCCAAACAGATGCCCGCACCTGTGAAAAAGTATTGAGTTATCCTGTGAACTAATCAACTACTACACCTTTTCCAGTTGTAATTCAGAAAATATCAATTCCATTTCAGAAAGTATCATTTGCAATTCAGATCAGACAGTTGAATTTCAGAAAACGTCAATTGAAATTCAGATTTGTCAATTTATTTTCAGAAAGTGTCAATTGTACTGCGTCATTTATAATTCAGATTTTTCATTTATAGTAGGTTTGTTCGCGTCGCATGAACTTTCTGCACTTTCTGCACTCTAGCCAATAGCGTGGGGTCCCTGGCAGCAGTTGACCAATCACAGCAGTTTGAGTGCAGAAAGTGCAGAAAGTTCATGCGACGCGAACAAACCTAATTAATAAAACATCAAAGGACCCCGCACGATTCATAAGGCCGCTCTATGAAATTACGCAACGCAGCCGCAGCCGCAACGCAGGTTTCTGATTGGCTCGCAAGCCTTTCGCGTCGTTGCGATGGCTTTGCGAATACCTTGCGAGCCAATCAGAAACCTGCGTTGCGGCTGCGGTTGCGTTGCGGTTGCGTTGCGAATTTTCATAGAGCGGGCATTATGGAAAATGGCTCCCGGTTGAATTCTCTGAATTTTTGATATGTTGTAGCTCATGAGATACTAATCAAATACCGTGAACCTCAAACTCAAATAATGTACAGTTTTTCACCCACAGGGGGTTGAAGTTGGAGGTTTTGACGGCTTAAAAATGATATTCTGACGTAAATAAAAGCTTTCTATTTGGTTTCTCTTCAAGATGTGTTTCATGCTAAATGTATTTATTTGACGGAAAAATATCAACCCCCTCCTCCACCCCCATCCCCTATCTACCATCACAAAATTCGAGATTACTCGCAAAAGCCATGCAGATGGCTTCTGTGATTTAAATTATGAATTTTGACATAAAAATTATTTTCCACCCCTAATGTTGGGGTGCCAATTTTCCAATTTTCCTCGGTTAATTTGGCTGAATTTTTGGCATTGTGTACTTCTAATTCTGCTAAACAAAAAGTTCCCATGCCAAAACTTATTCCTATGGACAGTTTTTGTTCTACAGGGGACTGAAGTTGAAGATTTGAGAGCATAAATATTGAATTTCAGTCCCCTGCAGAACAAAAACTGTTCATAGGAATAAGTTTTGGTATGGGAACTTTTTGTTCAGCACAATTAGAAGTACACAATACCAAAAATTCAGCCAAATTAACCGAGGAAAATTGGAAAATCGGCACCCCAACATTAGGGGTGGAAAATAATTTTTATGTCAAAATTCATAATTTAAATCACAGAAGCCATCCGCAAGGCTTTTGGGAGTAATATCGAATTTTATGATGGTAGATAGGGGTTGGGGGTGGAGGAGGGGGTTGATATTTTTTTGTCAAATAAATACATTTAGCATGAAACACAACTTGAAGAGAAACCAAATAAAAAGCTTTTATTAACGTCATAATATCATTTTGAAGCCGTCAAAACCTCCAACTTCAACCCCCTGTGGGTAAAAAACTGTCCATTATTTGAGTTAGGGGTTCACGGTATTCGATTTGTATGTCATGAACTACAATATATCAAAAATTCAGAGAATTTAACCGGGAGCCATTTTCCATAAGAATCGTGCGGGGTCCTTTACTTCCGAAAATTTCAATTGAAGTTCAGATAAAGTCAATCTACCTTTCCCATGAGAGAAATCACTTGCGCGCATACCTGTGAGCACATACTCAGGCTAGTACAAACAGCTACTACAATCTACAAATCGCCAATTTTGCACTCATAGGCATGCGTGAAACTCTCGTGGGAAAGGTGGATTGTAAAGCAGAAGATGTAAATTATTTTTATTTAGGTAAGTCAATTGTATTTTAGATAGCGTCAACTGTAATTCAAATTTGTGAATTGATTTTCAGAAAGCGTCATTTGTAATTCAGATCTTTCAATTGTAATTTGGAAAACATCGACTGATCTTGATCGCCTCAGGGAACCTCAAAATGGATATGTCCGAAGTCATCTCGAAAAGAATTTTATCGCGTTCACAATAGGTACGGTTGCGGACATTATAAAGTGGACGACAATCCTCGGGTTCCACCAAAATTTCAAGAGCAGATTAAATCTATGACGCTGACCGTCAGTTCCACAAAAAAGATGATTGGCGATCAACTGAACTTTTTTCTGCTGGATGCTAGGCGATTACCCACAAAAAATGCCTGAAATCTGTATAGTGCTAGCGGTTCACGAAATAATACTGCAAATTGTGATAAAAGCAACAGATTTGGCACAATTATTGCTTGAACCAAAATGAACAATTTGACCCGCTGCACTAATCGATTAACCGCCGGGGGGCCGAGATTTCAAGGGGGCCAACTAAAAGAAAACCACTTTTTTTAAGCATCGAATGCCGCTACAGAACTACGCCAGGGGACGTTTCCTAATCAAACAAATGTCTAGATCATGATTTTGTCATTGCAAGACGCTACTGACGCTGGGAGCCCCAGTATCACCCCCATGTAGAATTTGGGATCTTTCTTGAACTGGATGGCAATGGTATCCGAAGTGGACGTGTGATATGTCATTTCCAATGTTTTCAGGGTCTGCGAATGTGATTCTGCAGACGAAATTTCTTTTTAATTACATTTGAGGGAAGGGGGAGGAAACGAAATATCAATTTTTTTTAATGCACTCCGAATTGCCACTGAATCGGCTCTGGTAATATTATAGCATGAATTTGATATGTAGATTATGATTGCGCCACTGTCGGAGCGGTGCGACAACCGGAAGTCTAGTAATAGCCAACATATCTGAATTCAAATACTATCTCGTTTCTTTGGCATTAATCGACAGAAGCGGTGTGAGCAGTGGCGGCTGGTGAGGGAGGGCTCAAGGGCGGCGCCCCCCCAACGCTAAAGGCGGCAAGAGGTTTTTATCGGTAGGAAGACATGGAATGCATTGTATTAATTATACTCATTCAAATATTTGGTTTAGTGCAAAAACGTTTAGTCATTAGTCACTTAATATTTTAACAAAATAATTCCAAGCGATCGCACGGTCGAAGAAGTTCGTCTTGGGCTCCGCATTCGGCGCCCACCGCCGATGCGGTGATGCCGGGGTGCACCCGCGCAAAACATGTCCGTAACCATGGCAACGCGAGACGCGGCTCCCGCTCTATACTGCAGATATGGGCTCCGTTTCTCGAGCCCCCAGCCGATTGAAATAATCGATATAATTATTTATGTACTCTTCGATTAGTCAACAGTTTGCAAACATGAAGATAGCTGACCTAAAAAAAGTACATTTAGGTCATCAAGCCTACAAGAAGAAATAAATGCAAAAAAGCAACGGACGTCCGATTACAGCATTGATTTACTGAATATAAAGCAAATCGAACCCGCAAGAATAAATTCGTGGTGCATTAACTCACACGTAATTTTGACAAAACGGTAAATGCTAAAACTCCATATGGTTGTGATGCGGATACGACAAAAAAGTTTTTGTCTCGAGTTTCGTCATTTCGCGAACTGAGAACTGTTCTATCCGCACTCTTTGTAGAAAATGTTTTTCGAACTTCGAACCAACAAAACATGGACGAAATGTTTCATGATTTGAACAATTAGATCAGAAACGGAAAAGGAATAAAAGTCTCTTTCTCTAGTTTCTGATCTAATTGTTTGTATCAGGAAACATTTTGTCCATGTTTTGCTGGTTCGAAGTTCGAAAAACATTTTCTACAAGAAGTGCAGATAGAACTCGAGATAGAACGTTATAGTTCTCAGCTCGCGAATTTGTTATTAACTTGAGCCCTCCTTGCAAAAAACCCACGAGCCGCCACTGGGTGTGAGGTATCATTTCTGTGGTTTCTGGAGTCTCGGAACTCATTTTTGAAAGTAAAAATGTGATCAGACCATGATTGGAGAAGCTGGTCAAAACATGGAGTTTTTTTTATCAAGGCACCCAACACCATCATAACATCATGCTTGGGGACTTTTCTTTATAAATCAACTATGCAGATCACGATGCCGCTATTGCGAAAGCGATGCGACAATCGTGAGTCGAGTTAAAATTGGCTGGAAAACACGTGTTTTGAGGCTATTCTTCAATTTTGTTCCAACCCCGTTTTTACTTTCAAAAATGAATTCCGAGATCCTAAAAACTGTCGATCAATGCCAAAGAAACGAGATACTACTCGTATTCAAATTCACATAATGGCGGCCATAACTTCACTTCCGGTTGTCACACAACTTTTGGGGTGTTTTCTCTGCAGTTGTCAAGTTGTCAAGTAGATGGCAGCAGGGGCCAACCCGGGTTATTTTCCCACTACTTTTTGAACGGTTCTCTCATGGAGGGGGTTTTCCTTTTGACTTTGGTGTCTGCCTGCCGGGTCGGCTGTCATGTCAAGTCAAGTATGGATGTGTGTCGCGAGGTGTGTCGTCAGAGGTGAGGAAGGAATTAGATGGAAAAAACTACGTACACTTGGCTTTCAGAGTAGAGGTCTTTAGTATAGATGTTTTTGAAGAAGAGCATGATTGTATTCTTGAACATGGACAGTGGGGCACACGGCACGGTGGCAGGTAGGTTGCAATAGGTTTCAAATCGGCCGGCGCCGGCGTGCCCGCGAACTGCTCTTCGAGTGCTGTCTCCCGGACGGTCCCTCTGGCAAACATTTGCACGGTCATTGGGCCCTTTCAGCCCTCGAAAATTACCAAAACCGACCAGTACAACCCCACGTTCAATATTTTTTTCAGCAAATGTCAGTCATATGGTCGTTGCTGTCATCTTCATTGTTGGAGTGATCAGTGGCAGGTGACAAAGTGCTTGGTGTAGCATGATTCTGCTAGGCAATATAGCGTTACGCATACACACACAGACACATCCCTGACAGACACACAAACGGGCTGAAGAGATACGAGATACCAACATGGAGCAGGTAGGCTTACCAACCAACAGTAACCTAGTGATAAACCCGGGTTGGCCCCTGCTGCCATCTATCGTCTTCTTCAGTGGCGAAACACCCCATTCATGCTACAACGTCAGCAAGCTTGATTCAAAAGCATCTCAGAGCGCTTGAAAAAAAAACTTCATTTTTTATTCTCTCCCCCTCCCTCCAAATTCATTTAAAAACAGATAGCATGTAAAAACGTGAATTCATGGACCCAGAGACTATACGAAAAGATACTTTGCACGTTCAATTTGATTACCATTATCAATAGATAAAAATATTAAGTTTTTCTTGAATTTAACTCGACTCACGGTTGTCGCATCGCTTTCGCAATAGCGGCATCGTGATCTGCATAGTTGATTTATGAAGAAAAGTCTCCAAGCATGATGTTATGATGGTGTTGGGTGCCTTGATCAAAAAAGTCCATGTTTTGACCAGCTTCTCCAATCATGGTCTGATCACGTTTTTACTTTCAAAAATGAGTTCCGAAACTCCAGAAACCTCAGAAATGATACCTCACACCGCTTCTGTCGATCAATGCCAAAGAAACGAGATAGTATTTGAATTCAGATATGTTGGCTGTTACTTGACTTCCGGTTGTCGCGCCGCTCCGACAATGGCGGAATCATAATCTACATATTAAATTCATGCTATAATCTTACCAAAACCGATTCAGTGGCAATTCGGAGTGCATTAAAAAAAATTATTGATATTTCGTTTCCTCCCCCTCCCCTCAAATGTAATAAAAAACAAATTTTTTATAAACAGAATCACATTCGCAGACCCTGAAAACATTGGAAATGACATATCACACGTCCACTTCGAATACCATTGCCATCCAGTTCAAGAAAGATCCCAAATTCTACATGGGGGTGATACTGGGGCTCCCAGCGACAGTAGCGTCTTGCAGTGACAAAATCATGATCTAGACATTTGTTTAATTAGGAAACGTCCCCTGGCGTAGTTCTGTAGCGGCATTTGATGCTTAAAAAAAAGTGGTTGTCTTTTAGTTGGCCCCCTTGAAATTTCGGCCCCGGCGGTTAATCGATTAGTGCAGCGGGTCAAATTGTTCATTTTGGTTCAAGGAATAATTGTGCCAAATCTGTTGCTTTTATCACAATTTGCAGTATAATCCTGAATTTTGTCGCGAACCGCTAGCACTAGTACTAGACCCATCATCTTTTCATTATTGAGGGATAAACCAGCATTTCCATTGATCAGTCAACTACAAATTGACAAACAAAAATCGCGAATCAATTAATCTCGTATTATCTGTTTTGTGGAACCCACGGTGATAGTTGCTATGCACCAGCCAATAGGATGGCCAGTTGCTTAGTTACTATCCTCGGGTTCCACGTGATCCCTGGGTTCCACCAAACTTTTATCAACGCGATAACTTTATCACTCTGATAGTAACTAAGCAACTGGCCATTCTATTGGCTGGTGCATAGCAACTATCAGCGTGATAGATTTAATCTGCTCTTAAAATTTTGGTGGAACCCGAGGTATTAGAGTGATAACTTTATCGCGTTCATAAAAGTTTGGTGGAACCCGAGGAATGTCAACGAGTTGGCTTGCTGTCATGCGACGTTTAGGCCAGAATCCCAAACAAGCGAATATGCCTCATGGGCATGAGGCTCAGTAGCGCACTTCCTTTTTGGAGGATTAGTGAACGCAAGATGTTAAGTGATTAGGGTTCTACCGTCTTGGGCAAAAAATTGCAATATGGCGGCCAAAATATCGACAGAATCATGAAATTCGGCTTGAAAATCAAAATGATCGTACTAGACAAGGGTAAGTTCCAAGTTTCATGAAAATCGTTCCACTAACAAGAGATTTCAATATGGCGGCAAGATGGCGGCAGAATTATGAAACTCAGCTTGAAAATAGGAATGATCGTACGAGACAAGCGTAACTCTCAAGTTTCATGAAAATCCTTCCACTTATAAGAGATTTCAATATGGCGGCCAAGATGGTGGGGCAATCATGAAATTTGGCTTAAAAATAAGAATGATCGTACTAGACAAGGGTAAGTTTCAATTTTCATGACAATCGTTCCACTAATAAGAAATTTCAATATGGCAGCCAAGATGGCGGCCGAATTATTAAAGCCAACCTGTCTATTTGGTCCTTGAGGACCTAAGCTATCCACCGGATAAAGTTCAATCTTCAAGGGCTGTAGCTTCATTTCCCGAGGAGAAGTTCAACTTCATCGAAGTGCACAGGAGATCTCTGTTTTTTGAGAATAATGATAACGATGTATGGATAACAAAAATAGTGCCCATTGGCCACCCTTGGGGACATCAGCTATTAATCGGAAAAAAGTTCCAAGACTCTTGTTTCAATTCTCGAGAAGGAGTACAGCGTCTTAATTTCTGCACGGACTCGGACAGACAGACAGACAGACAGACAAACCGGCCACATAAGCGTCATTCTGTTACTTATATAAAAAAATGTTCTCCAACTGATTTCGACCTCCTGAACACGAATATCGGGCTCACTTTTGAATTGGAACATTTCTTTTTTATCGAAAAACCGAAAAAATGGTAGCCTTGTCACATGATTTTTAGTGATACCTACCTACTTTTTTTTTGTTATTGAGCGAACATGTTTCGTAATTTGAGTGCCATTATCCTTCAGGTACCTAGTATTGGCTATTTCAAAATGTTCAATTACTATTTCGGCACGTCTGATTTTAAATTTGTAGGGTCGTGTAATATGCGCCGAGCCGTGGCTTTGCGGCCGTTTTCAAAAATCGATAACAATTGACCTAACGGTCGGATCGAAGTGGGGTTTTTGTTAAAAGAAAGTTCAAATTGTTCTCTAAATATAATGCCGTACATGCAGTGATGTATTTCATTAAGAAATTGTAGTTGCCTGCATATCGCAACTTTCTACATCTTACCGCGAATGCCAGCACTTGATCGGCGAAGCCGCCCTACACCAAAATGTTATTTTTGTAATTGTTCATGATTATTTCGGCAAAATTTTTCTTGATTCGCGTACCAAGGTCATGAGCTACCCATTCGAGTTGAAATATTTTCTGTATTGAATTCAGTTTTGTTCGGAGGAAAGGATATCAAGCACCAGCAAGCGACGAATAAATCATTTGCGGCCGAGCCGTAGTTTCGGAGTCATTTTCAAAAATTAATAACTACTAATCGGCACCTCGCACCGATGTGAAATTTTCATTAAAATAAAGTTAAAATCATCCTCTAAATATAACTCCGCATATGTATTATGGTAAAATGATAAGATCGGGTACTTCCTCGCATGTGATAACTTTCGAGATCAGGCCGGGTTCTGAAATGCAGCATTCAACGGCGATGCCGCTCCACACTAAATTGTTATTATTGTCATTGTTTATTATTATTTCGTCAAGATTTTTCTTGGTTCGGGATACAAGGCCATGAGCTACCCAATGGAGTAAAAATTTTTCGCAAAAACCTTTTCGTCTAGGACTAGATGCTGTGACGGACGGACGGACGGACGGACGGACGGACGGACGGACGGTCGGACGGACGGACGGACGGACGGACAAAGCGAGGACAAAAGCGCCTTCCCGTTTGGAGAAGTGCGCTAAAAAATCTGTCAACTGTCGTCCACTTTATTTCGACCGCAATGGTACTTTCCTTCCTCGTGGTTATTGGGCCGGGAAAGTATAAATGCTGAATAAAATATGTCTTCATTTTGAAGAGGCTACCAAAAATTTCCGACGCTACAGATCGATGGCCACTAAAGGAAATTCTCATCTAGGGATAGCACCTTATAGAACTACTATACTATATATGGGTAGTATCGAGGGTAGTATGTACATATTGTGTATTTCAGGGGACTTTATGTCATGTCGCTGTCATCAGACGAAGAATATGTTCCACAAAAATATCCATCAAGCGGACAATTTGCTAAAAGAATAAAGTCCTGGACGATCTCAAGAAAAGACGCCGAAGAAGCTGGGCCATCGGAGACAGCAAAAAGCTCGGTCTCGTTCGTGGATACCCCTTTGACGCAACTGACATGCCACTGCGGAAAATCGTTCAAAAACGCGACCGGACTTGGAATTCATCGCTCCAAAATGCATAGAAGCACTGACACAGAAGATGCAACACTCAATAACAGCTCGAGTAAACTTCGGAGTGGAAAAATAAATGAAAGGAACGAGATCAACAACAATGTAACAGCCATGCTTTGCCCATTGGATACACCGCGGCCCGAAACAAAACAACAAGTGGACGAGGCATTACCAACATTACTCTCTTCTTGTCCACATTGCGGGAAAAAATACAGAAGTGTAAAGATACATATAAGCAAAGCTCATCCAAATGAACACCGACAACAAATTACAGAGCGTTATATTGAGGAGATTCCAGCTCTCAAAGTTGATCAAGACGAGACTGAAAGCTATCCACCCTCTGCAGAATTCGAAAAATACCTACAAGATCTCTCTGAATGGAACAAAAAATTCTCTCTTGCGTTGACTGACAAAGAATTCGACAACACAATCAAAGCCTTTCAGTCCTTCATAGCCTCGTCGCTAAAATACTTTCCTGGGCCAAAACATCCAGCGACACGTTACTATGAATTGAGAAAAAAACGGAAAAGTACAATGGTTCAGACCAACAATAATTTCAAGAAGTCAAGTAATCCTGAAAGAAAAACGAAAAGGGACAGGCAAAAAAGGAAAGAAAAATACCTGTACGAAAGCGTACAATTCAATTTCTACAACAGACGACGTGTGGCTGTGAGAAAAGTTATGGACAACACAAAGCAAGAAGTATGCAGCATTCCATTGGATATCCTCACAGCAGCATTTTCTGAACGTTTTGGTACAGAAAACAACACAACATCCCAAACTACCGGCGAAGATGCTTACGAAATGAACTTCAATCAAACTGACACATCTATGACTGACACCGACAATGAGATCATTCTTGAAGATATTCAACAATCCATCAAATTAATCAAAATTGACACTGCACCTGGTCCAGATCGAATCATTTTACGTTCACTTAAATCGAAACAAGTAGCTGAAATACTCCTCCTGTTGACAAATAGAATCATAAACACCGGATACGTCCCAACTAGCCTTAAAAATGCAAGAACGATATTGATTTTCAAAGGAAGTGATCCGAGTATGACCAGTAACTGGCGTCCGATATCAATTTGCTCCCTGATAAGACGTATTATTGAAAGAGTGATCATCAGAAAGATCTCTCCATTTATTACATTTAATCAAAATCAAAGAGGCTTCACATCAACACCTGGCACCTTTATTAACTCTAGCATACTACAAGGCATTCTAACAGCCGCTAAGCAGCAAAAGAAAGACATGACCACTATGTTCCTCGACATAAGCAAAGCATATGACAACGTTGGTTTGAAACAAATAGAGAAAACTGTGAATGCCACGAAAATCCCATCTAGATTCAAACGACTTATAATAGAACTTCAAAGGGGAAACTCCATCCAAATCGAAACCAGCCTAGGGAAAACGAAACCAATAGAACTGAAGAGGGGTCTTCTTCAAGGAGCGCCACTTTCTCCTATTCTCTACAATATGTGTACAGATCACATCCTAAGTGATATCTCCGAGCCAGGAATTGCCGAGTTTTATGGTTTTTCCATCTGTGACTCTGTACCAAAAATCTCCATTATGGGTTTCGCAGACGATACGGTATTGGTTGCTAATAATGAAGATTCTGCCTTCTTTCTGTTGGGAATGGCTCAGCAACGATTTTCAGAGATAGGCCTTTCTCTCAATGATTCGAAAACACAAATCATCCATATCCGCCATGGACAATTAATTGAAAAGGAGTTCTTTATTAATAACACCATTGTCAACTCTATTGGTAACGATAAAACAGTCAAATATCTAGGAGTATCTTTCAACAACACAATAATTTTCAATGAATCAAAAATCATCAAGGACTTGAATGAAAATATACGACAAGTGGTCAGTTCTCCATTTTTACATCAAGACCAGAAGATTACAGTACTCAACCAGTATATATGGCCAACCCTTGTATATCCCTACCAAACAACTCCAGCTCACATGATGCCTAAATCATTTCTCAACAACTTGGATAAAATGATAAAATCAGCGGTGAAAGAAGTTCTTTGTATTCCGTCCGACACACCAGACCACCTGTTGTACTCACCTCGCACTCATAAAGGGCTAGGACTCATAAAAGCTTCTTGGGAAGCCTTCCTACAGAGGTTCAATATCTGCAAAACTTTGGAGAAATCCGATAACCAACTTGTTCCACGGATCATGAACCTAACAAACGAGAAACAAATATGTCTGAAAGCCCTGAATTTGACTGCTTCTGAAGATCTTGAAATTAGCACGGAAGATTCTTCTCTTAATTCTACGAAAATTAGGAAGATACTACGCCTGAGGGAATTCTCGCAGTGGTGTAAATTGCCCCACAAGGGCCGTGGAGTCATACTATTTGCAGAATACACACCGGCAAATTCCTGGATGTCAACCAGAAAGGGCCTGACGAGCTCCGAATACACCGAAGCAATTAAAATGAACGGGAACGTAACGGCATGCAGAGCCACCCCAGGACGAAGCCAAGACGGCAACCGATGTCGCCGCTGTAGTGTCGGCATTGAGAATAATGTAGCTTTTGAAACATTGCCGCACATTCTTGGTGTATGTCCATTTGGTGAAGCTCTTCGCAATGCACGCCATCACACAATCCGAGCATCCCTTGCGAAAATTCTCAAAACCAAAGGCTGGGAAACACACGAAGAGGTACCGGGTTTGGCAGACAACGGCAGCTGGCGAAGAGTTGACGTCCTTGCCATCGACAGAAAGCGACGGAAAGGATACATACTAGATCCAACTATAAGATTTGAAGATAGCAAAGAACAACCTGAAGCTGTTCATGTTGAAAAGCGAACCATTTATGAACCGACTATATCTTATTTTAAAACAAAATATGATATAGATAGTATTCAGGTGTTCGGGTACCTTATAGGAGCTCGGGGAACCATTCCCAAATTTTTTATCACAAATTTCTGTCAGTTATTTAATGTATCGACCAGAAGGGCAAAGGATATCGCATTATCCGCACTCAAGGATTCCATCAGAATTTTCAAACACCATATGTTCTCAATTTAAAATTTAACTCTATGTATAAATTCCAACTTATCAAATTATTTATTCAACTTAATTAGAAAATTCACTATGATGCGGTATCCTTTGTCTTAGGCAATCTATTTTATATAGAAAGGTGTTAATTTATTTTATTTGAATAAATTATTTATATAACATGCATGTAAACATAAACCACTCTCAATTCATCTCCATGAATCCTCCATATAAACGTCGCGTGGAGACATAAGATACTGAACAATAGGGTAGACAGCGTGCAGAAGGTGAAGAATGTAATATCTGCCCAATGAAAAATTTACAGAAAAATCTGCTTGCATGTGACCGGTATGTTCAATGTATTGTTCGGAATTTCATTTGACGCTTTCTGGAATACAATTAACATTTTCTAGATTGCACTTGAAAAATCGGAATTGAAAATAACGCTTTCTGAAGTTCAACTGACTAATCTAAATTACAATTGACGCTTTCTGAAATTCAACTGACTAATCTGAATTACAACTAGAAAAGCTGTAGTAATTTCTAACACAATGCAAAAAACTGATTAGTCAATCACAAACAGTTCCCCAAAATAATGTTACGAACGGCGATCCCGTACATATTGGTGAACACTCGATGTTTCTGGATCTTTCCATCATTAGATCGCAGTGTAGAAGTCTGGAGCGATCTGGTGCATTCCAGGGGGCCAATTTTCTACTCTTCGCAACTTCAAGAAACGTTCGCAAGTTTGCGATTTCTGTAAATTCCAATTTTTGAGCCATCGTTTCTTTACGTATGCGCATCGATGCGCACGTTTTCATACGTTTTGCTGCGAGCGGACCTGGACTGGCGCAAGTCACTTTGCGTATACGCTTTCATGATGAAGTGAGGTTAGGTAGTAATGTTTTCATTGTTATCAATAAAACAAACAGCATTGCTGAAGGTATGTGGCGATCATGGTGCCGAGTCAGGTGGCTAATGAGATACAGCACGGAATAACTTCACGAATGCGTCCTAAATAAAGAATTACTCACTCTTCTGTCATTCTTTTCAATCATCAGCTTCAGGGACACTGTTTAAAACTTGTCACGATGATGTTCAATTTTTTTCTTTTCATCGTCTGCAGTCTGCAGTGAAGCTTTGCATTTGCTCCTCACTAACGAGATCCAGGTTTTTGGAAATAGGTAATAATGTTCAGTTGTCTTCAACTGAACAACAAATTCAACTGTGAGTAGATAGATCTTGTCAAAATATTACGAAAACTCATAAACCGCTTTGTAGAGCTCGGCCTATTGTCAAAGATACAGCCCTTTATAGTTAATTTTTTTTGGATTTCAAAAATTTGTAACTCAGGAACATTTCGACAAAATTAGCCTAAATTTAGCGTTGACTGGTTATTGGATACTTTTCCAATTTTTATGATGGTACACGGTGTTCACGTATAAGTTGGAGGCTTCCGCTCAAACATAGTTTCAAAAATTTAAGACCACTTTTTTTTCGCAGGTTTCGAAGGCACTAAAATTTTCTGTCGTCTATCGCGAGTCATTGAGAATTTTTCTCAAATTAGACACGTGTATGTAATTATAGGAATTGATTCAGCTTTCCATCCTGATTATAAATATACAGGGTGTCCGTTTTTCGAGGCTAAGCATGGGTATCTCGCTTATCTTTAGAGATACAGAGTCGGTTAAATTAGAAAAAAGTTGCTAATTTTTATGACGATCAATAATCCAAGAAGATATTTGACTTGTCAGTTTTAGTTCTCGAGATAACGAGAAAAAACAGAAATTTGTAATTTTTGTTTTTATTTTTTATTTGAAAAACGGTTGAAGGTAGCTTTTTCTAATTAAGACATTGTGGAGGCAATTTTCTAAGGGGAATTCATTGTTGCCAAAATCTTCATTCTAGCTTTCAAAACAACCGAGATATGACATTCAACTTTTTTTTCTCTTATGGGAGCCATATTGGATTTTGACATTTTTAAATACAATATTTTTCTCTGGTTCCAACGATGTGTCACATGCCACTGTTGAATTCATGCTTTTGAGCAAAAGAATGTTTTGATTAAGAGTGCTTTGAAAACAAAATCAGCACCGACAATAAAAAAAAGTAATGTTGAACATTTATTCAACAGTGACATGTGGCACATCGTTGTAACCAGAAAAGAATACCGTATTAAAAAATATCAAAATCCAATATGGCGCTCATTAGAGAAAAAAGTTGAATGTCGTATCTCGGTTGCTTTGAAAGCTAGGATAAAGATTTTGGCAGCTTTGAATTCCCCTTGAAAAGGTGCCCTGACAATGTCTAGATTAAGAAAAGCCACCTTCAACCGTTTTTTGAATAAAAAATGAAAACCAAAATTCAAATTCCTGGTTTTTTACAATATTTCAAAAACTAAAATCGATACGTCAAATTTGTTTTTGGAGCATTGATCGTCATGAAAATGCGCAACTTTTTCCTAATTCAACCGACTCTGTATCTCTCAAGATAAGCGAGATACCCATGCTTAGCCTCGAAAAACGGACACCTGTATTTCATTTACAAAAGTTTGATTTTGTAAAGTCAAGTTAGGTTCAGTAAAAGTTTCAAACTATAGTGAAATCAATTTCAGTACCGACTAAAATGATAGAAAATTTACTGAGTTACTTTAAAACAAAAAATAACTTTTCGATCATTTTAAAACTTCATCACTTTTTTCACATGCATTTGTGTTTTGTTGATTAACCTATCAAGTGTGATGCATATTTATAATCAGGATAAAAATCGGAATCAATTACCATATCAGAATAGGGCGTCGAATGTAAGAAAAAATTTCTATGTTGCACCCTGTAAGTGATATCCACAGACATTTTTCGTCGACAGATTCAAAGCCTACGGAAAAAATTATGTTGTAATCGTTTTTCATTTCCTGAATTATGTTCAAGGGGAAGTCTCCAGACGTATTCTTTGTTGTTAAATATGGAGGTTATGAAAATTTATTAATCTGAATGAAAACACGAACATCAGAAACTGACGTTTGAAAGCTTTGGTAGGCTTGGCGTGGCTTGAGTAGATAAAATGCACCGATATTTGCAACGTTGTCGCGTCTACCATGCGTTTATTTACGAAGACCCAATTCGAACGTTTTTCGTTTTGCGAACACTGCTCAAAAATTGGCAAACGGAAACGTATACGTAAATCTTCGTACGCAAATTTGCGCATACGTAACTTTACGTATATTTTCAAAAATTGGCCCCCAGAGCGTTCGTGTATGTGAAACTGAAGGTAGACTTCAATGCTCGATCAAGAAAGATCTGTCCATTTTGACGGAGGCGCCGCTCGTAACCCGGCAGAATTATACGGGTAAAGTGTACGATTATTCAGGAATGATCTAGAAACCGCATATGCCAGACCACCATGGAATTTGCTGGAAGCAGACAGAGGGTTCGGGAACACCATTCGGAAGCCTTATATAAGGCATCAGCCGGCAGCTCGCGGCAGTATTGAATTGGAATGTGAAGTGGTAACGAGTGCGAAACAAGCGAAGTACCTGCGATATAATTCCAAGTAGATAATTGTTGGCGTGTAGTTATTGTAGTAGTACGCAGAAATAAACAGTGTGTGTTTGAAACGATTGTCTCAATTATATTCGAACCCGTACGCAAGATATCGTAACAATATTATTGTAAGAATTGTCAATGAGGGCTTCACTTTGAGCTCCATCATTTAAGTCCGGTCTCAAAAATCCAGGCCCGTTTTACATTCCCAAGAGAAAAATTATCGGGAAATTGGAAAAAAATTGTTGGAAAATGTTCAAGAACCAGTTATAGTCTGCCTGATTTCTACATGATTCTAGTGGGCTGTGTTTCTGGTCGCCATCGGCCGATCGCGGCCTGAATCGCAGCCCACTAGAATCATGTACAGACAGCCTATACCTCTTGCTGAAAAAAAGGTGAAAATCTGTTCACGGAATAAAAAAAATGAAAAATTTGCAGTTTTTCTAGAGAGGAAAACTCGAAAACCGTGGGTCCGATTTCAAAAGTTTTTCCTCCAAAAATTAAATTCAATCTTTTTTCCAACTTTCATTCCCTGCATGTCTGCACCTAAAATGGATATTTCGTGGGGTTCACCGCTCACCGCATGTTGAAGTTTGCACTGCAGTTTTTACAAATTGACAGAATGTGCAAATTTCATTTTGAAAAAACTACCGTCGCAAAACCGGAACCGTGTCGATTTTGAAAATGGATCTACACGACGCCCAATTCAATCAACCGTATAATCAAAAACTTTTCTCTTCTAGACGGCTGTGGTCTGGTCATTGGCAGGCAGGTTTTGGTCAGGCCACAGCCTGCCTAGAGTAGGAAAGTTTTTGATCATACGGTACTTTCGATATCAGTTGGAATTTTCCAAAAAAAGTCGATCCCCGAGCAGGAATGAATTTTTGAGTGGAGTCCTGCATCAAAAGCGAGTGTTCCTGGTCAAAACACGGGTGAAAGGCTCTCTCGGGTGGCAACGGCTAGGAGAAATTTTGGAAATTCATAACGCCCGACTGAAGCATGGTGGAAAATTGCAACTGCATACTTAATTTGACCCTTTTGTCGTGTTGCTTCCTGCCAGATTTGGTTCCAATCCATTGGATAGATTTTGAATAATTAGATGGTAAAGTTTCGAATTTTCACATTTTTTTTTTATTTGACAGATGACAGATAGGGCAAAACTTTTAAATGTTCTAAACAACAACTTGTACACTGGATACAGTGTTTCAAGGGCTTTCTGATGACATATTACAAGTGGAGTTTCGTGGGATATAGTTTCTGACATTTGTTGATAGTGATAGTTCTGTTGAGATGCCTGTGCAGATGAGAGCCAGAAACTAATGGGCTCATTCCACGGAATTTCAAATCGATCGGGTCAACGGTTCGGCAGTTATCGTGGAAGATAAGACAGACAGACACACACATACAGAGACAGACAGCAGACAGACAGACAGACAGACAGACAGACAGACAGACAGACATCATTCTGGAAATGGTCTAAATCGTCTTGGGGGACCTCAAAATGGATATATCTGTCTAATCTCAAAACTTTTCCCTGCACGATTACAATACTTTCCCTTACATGTTGGTGGGGGGTCGGGAAAGTAACACCACGTGTTGTCGCTTACGGCTTATTCGTCTAGTCATTTCTGACAACCTCGCTCCGCAATAAATCGCCATCACATATATCACCACACACGGTTTGCCTGTGCTACGTACGGCACCTACTATGATAAGTATTATTTTGAAATAGCTAGTTAGGGTTGCCGTATGTGTCAATTATTTTGGGTAGGTAGTATTTTTTCTTTTTTCTCGAAAGTGGCATCTCAAGATGTTAGCTTACCATAAAACAAAACCATTGGGAAGAAAGTGCCGCAAAATACTCATATTTGACAAAAATATGATGGTTTGAAGTGATTCTTAAATGGCAAATGGCTCTCCTGTAAAATCGGTTTTACTGTACGTACGTTATTTATCAGCCTGACGGCGGCAGTATTATGAGGAATTATTATGTACAGTTGAAGTCTTGGTTTCCATACCCTGGCTGATTTGTTTTATGGCTATAAGTAGTTGTCACTGTTGTTAGTCTACTATTAGAATGGACAAAGACAATTATCGAAGGACAATTTTTTAATGTTTTGTCCTGCACTTGAGGTAGCAATACTTAAGCTAACCACTCCTACATCCTGAGTGACCACAGCCTTGTTCACGACACTCTGGGAAAGTGACTGTGACAACTAGTCTACTCAAAAAAAAAATACTATGCCTTAAAGCGCATATCCGGTGATCTCCAGTGCTGGTCCAGTTGTCCATACAAATAGGACACAAAGCACCGTCATCTTCCTCCTCTTCTTCATTCATTGCGCGTTTCTTGGAGCTTAAATCATCAGGTTCTACCTCTTCACCTTCAGGAATATGGCTTGTCTGAGCTTCCTGTGGGACACCACTTTCACTGTCAGCAACGTTAGGCTCATTGACTGGTTCGGCAGGAGGCACTTGTCCTGTCGTTACGACATCTGAAACTGTCGGGTATTCCCACCCTCCGTAAAAATCTGAAAAAGCGGAACCGTTCAATCAAAACTGTGGAACTCTTGTGTGTTGTCATTACCTCCAATGCCATAGTCCATCACTTTTTCAATGGAATCAACATGGAAAAGTTGCTTAGAAGCACAAATAAGGGTTGGAAAGGGGTGTTGGAATAGTGACAATAAGCCTCACGAAAATAAACGATTAATAAACAGAAAATATTAGGTGCCGTGCGAATTGATGATATAGTCACGACCGAGATTCATTGCATGAGTAAAAACATTGAAAGTCAAAGCGTCAAAACAACCACACACCCGTCAAATGACATATGTTAATGACAATTGCAAGGCAATTGACAGTCAGTGATGACAATCGAGAGGCAAAAGTCACTAAATAATTTGAATCGGATTACAAGCGCCGGAAATCCGGAATGCCTTTTCTGTTCTGTTCTGTTGATTTTGGAATAACATCATAAATATATTTTGGAATGGTTACGGCTTTTAATTTTGATGATCAAGTACTTCAGTTATGTAGTACTTATGAAGAGATAATTTATTTTTTGAATAACCGTTTCTGTGTCAAGTGAAATCTTATCAATGTTTACAGGTGCTTGGTGCTTGGCTTTTTCTTCCATTGTATTCCCACCAATTCCTACTTTGTGATTACAAGATTATTTTTCTCATGATTATGCTCGGCCTGAAGCGGGTAGCAACAGTCTGGCGTAGTGCCTCTGCCCTGTCGTCTGCCACTTCGACATAACGGTCAACGCCAACACGTCCTGTCTGCCTGTCACTACTATCCTCTGTGCTATAACTATCACTAATCACTAATCAAGTTCAAGTGCAGTAATCAGTTCTCCGCCCCCTAAACCAAAACTTGGTGAGTCGCGCTCACTGACCATCTGTGCTCACTGACAGTCCTTCGTCTTTTCCTAACCATAACCTTCCTTAATAAACATAAATTTTAGTCAAATCAGATAGTGGAATTTCTGTGTGGACTGTGGAGTTCCAAGATCAGCAACAAATATGGCCATACCGGAAAATTTGGTGAAACTATTCGGGTGAGTTCATTCAACTAGAAAAAACCCACTTCTCGAACAAAATAGTAAATAACAATCACGTAAACATACTTTAATAAATGTTCCACCCCAAGTGAGATTGAGAAGAACCAAGCCAAGTACATCCAAAACCTGAAAGAAGCTGTAGCAATTCAGTCAGTCTCGGCATGGGCCCACAAAAGACCCGAAGTCAGGAAAATGGTAGAGTGGACTCAGGCTCGTATGGAAAAGTTGGGTAAGCTCCAAGATGAGCCTAGATAGCAAAACAGAAAGCTGCAAGTCATCGCAATTCTTTCAGGAATTAAAACCGAACTCTGCGAGCTAGGAGAACAAACTCTGCCTGATGGCACCAAGCTGACTTTGCCTCCGGTTGTCTTTGGAATTCTGGGCCAAGACCCCAAGAAGAAAACGGTTCTGCTCTACGGGCATTTGGACGTCCAACCTGCTCTCAAAGAGGACGGCTGGGACACCGAACCCTTTGTTTTGACCCAGTCCAAAGACAAGCTTGTCGGCCGAGGCTCCAGTGACGACAAAGGCCCTGTTTTGTGCTGGTTGCATGCCATCGAAGCCTACCAGACTCTCAAGATTGATATTCCAGTCAATATCAAAATGGTTTTTGAAGGCATGGAGGAGTCAGGCAGTGTCGGCCTGGATGATCTTCTGTATTCTGAGCAGCATAAATTTCTGAAGGACGTCGACTATGTCTGCATTTCTGACAATTATTGGCTGGGAAAGGACAAGCCTTGCATCACCTACGGGTTGAGGGGGGTCTGCTACTTTTTCATCCAAGTGGAGTGTGCTGCCAAAGACTTGCATAGCGGGGTCTTTGGAGGTACTGTGTAAGTATTCTTGTCAACAATTTAATTTTTTTTAATCTTAGTAATCAATTTTATTCATTCAAGTGAGTGAATAGTTGTGAGTTAAGTAGTATACATAACATACTATCACTTTTATTTGACCACAAATATTTGCTTTATTCTGTTCGGATGTAAGCAAGATGCATTACTCACTCAAAGTCAAGGCCAAAGAAGTACTCTCTCTCTCTCTACACTCTATCAGTTTGTTTTTGTGTTATTCAATTATTATATTAATACTATTTAAATGCTAATTAGATGAAGTCTATTTTGGCTATATTTACAAAGCACTGGTGAGTTTGGCTCTAAAATTTTTTAGAGCCAAAATTTACTAATAATTTACTATTTACTACAAGTTTAGTATAACTACATACCTAATTCGCCATCTTCAAAAAATCATATCTGAAGAAGGAAACGTCTTTTGAGCTGATTTTTGTTTTGTACACTTCTGGATTTCTGGATTTATTGGGGAGAGTTGACATTTATTGGAGAGGAGTTGATGGAACGTAGGCCTCACCATTGGGCCCATTGTACCCTTCCCAGACCAGCCGGACTCACCAAGCCGCAATGTAGTACCAGATATTTGATAGACGGTCTGGTCCATCCAAGTACTGGGGCCGACAAGCGCACGTTTGACCTATACTCCATATTTGACTCTCGAACCACCACAGGTGCGGATGTCCGATACATCCACGCCCCCTGCGCCGGTACGTTCCTGACTTCGTCAGCTTCCCTGACCACGCTGCTTTTCCTCTACATATTGCCGTCCTGCCGGTTGCAGGCATGTTATACTCGGGAGGGTAGAACCACCCAAGAAGGAGTTACAGCCGGCCTCGAATCAGATGAGACCCACCAGCGGCTTGCCCACTGGCACTACCTACTTTTCTACTAACTTTTGGCAGCGCTAAACGTTGCTGCAGTCAAGTTGTCACCCGACTGGAGCGGTGTACTACACGTTATGCGCTCCTCGTTTTAATCACTTTTTCAAAATGCTTCCTACTTTTATGATCTCGCAGATGTGTACACTTTCCATTATTTCTTGTATACCGCCGCAGCCTGAAATTTGCATGTCAATTCATAGAAATGGGAATATTTCCGATAGCTATTTTTCAGTTAGGAAGTCGTGATTGATGTCAACAATATTTTAAAAAATGTTCCAGCCATTGGTTCTTCACCCTTAATTTGGTGGACAACGGGACTCTTTGGGACTCTAGACTGGTGATAGAGGCCATTTGCACGATGGTCCATCTTTACTAGTGATGGGCACTATCGAATGAATACTATCGAATTATTCGATAGTTGTCAGCTATCGAATAATTCGATAGCACGTTCAAATGAATGAATGAACGAATGAATGAATGAATGAATGAACGAATGAATGAACGAATGAATGAACGAATGAATGAACGAATGAATGAACGAATGAATAAACGAATGAATAAACGAATGAATGAACGAATGGATGAACAAATGAATGAATGAACGAATAAATGGATGGATGATTCAATATATAAGTGGATTTAACGGATGAACTGAATAATTTTGAATGCGAGACAGAATTAATTAATGAACGAATGAATGGATGAATTTTGACTTGTAATAAAAAATTTTGTTATACCCAAGTATAATTATCAGTTTTTTATGTTCTATGGAATCGGCAATGAATGAATTGAACAATTTGATTTTCAGTCGATTTTTTGGAATGAATTATGAGATGTACAATTTTATAATGTAATTAATTACTTGTTGATTTTTATAGGTAAGTGATTGAAATCAAAATAAATAGAGAGTAATATTAAATTTAAACTTAGTAACTGTAAACAAAGTAACTGAATAACAAATGTGTACTTTTGTACACAGAAACTGTACCTGAACATTTTAAGATGGGAACAGACCTTTATCAAATGAGTGCAAAAAAACGTTGCTAGCTCTTGGTCTAATAATTGAGGGACTGAGTTCCAGAACTCGCATGGTTACGCCCAAAAGATCTTATAGGTCGCAGTGCAGGAAGGATCCTCCAAGACTAGTGATGGGTACTATCGAATGAATACTATCGAATTATTCGATTGTTGTCAGCTATCGAATAATTCGATAGCACGTTCTAATGAATTAATGAATGAATGAATGAATGAATGAATGAACGAATGAACGAATGAACGAGTGAACGAATGAATGAATGAATGAATGAATGAATCGATAGCAAATGAATGAATTCAACGGATTTATGTGAATGAATGAATTTGAATGAATCATTCGATAGTTTCAGTCATTCGATAGTCGATCATTCGATAGTAAAATTTATCGATAGTGCCCATCACTATACTTTACCCAAATCGATGCCGACCTCAAAATCTTAATTTACTAGACCAAAACTCATATTGCTGCTGCTCCAGCCAGTGCTCCAGCAATGTGACGTCACATTTAGACACAAAATTGGCTTCAACTTCATAACGATTTGGAATTTTTCCATATCATGGTTTTCACAAAAAAAGGATAAAAAATCAAGCCAACTTTTAAAATAAGTATTCGCATCATTTGTTTAAATTAAATATACGCATTTATTTTGAAAATTCACTTTTAAACTTTTTGATTTTGATTTCATCAGTCGCATCATTTGTGGCCGCTTTTTTTTTCGTGATTATTTTTTTCCTCGTTTCTCGTTCTTCGTTTCCTAACAAAATTCACCTAAATCCTCCGTATCTTCCGAACGGTTGAACATATCAAGTTCATTCTTTCGTTACTCGAATCTCAACTATTGCGGGTTGATACCGACGACGTTTAAAGATGATCGGTCAAATATAAACAATCTTTCACAACAATAAAGAATGCATAAAGCGCGAAACACACCTGAAATCTAGGAGCCTTAAATAGAAAAAACGCATATTTAGCTTTATATCATCATATCTTTCGATCTAATGAAGCTTTGTGCCTATTTTTTTTTGTTTTTAGTTGAAATACATATCCAGACCTTTGTTACAGTGTGACAGCGATTGAGAAACAGTGGTTTATTATTTATTTATTAAGTTTATAAACATTTTCATCGGCTATGAATGCATCATGATTTTCAGTCAGCGAGGGAAATTTTTGTTTTCACAGTCTTCTATATACAACCAGCAAAGCAATTGGGGCCAAGGTATTGCATAATTTTTTAAAACAAAAGAATTTGATCTAGGACTTATAGTTTTTTAGATATGATTTTTTTTCTGACGCAACCAACAAATGTAAAGAAGTGGTGCGCGCATGCCACTCATATTTACTATGCAAAATGCACTACATACTGCATTACTACTAAGGTGGGCATTTTCGTATAAAGCTGAGCTTTTACAGAAATAATCAGATATTTGCTCTTTACAAAAAAAAAACAAGGCACCCGTTTAGGCTAGCCAAGTTATGGGGCTAAGACCGCCCTCAACGGTACAATGGTATTAACATTAAATAGGTATGATGGAGATGAAACTATTCACCCCTAATTTCTACATTGAAAAGGTCCTATTCCAAACATTTGCTGTGCTCGTATCTTTCAAACTTTCAAATTAGTTGAATAATCTCCCTTTTTTACCGCAAATCGCAGATGTATTCTTACGTGGGTCATTCTCCGAGATTGTGCAAAATGATGTCTTATCTTAATTTTTTGAAAAATAATGTTTCATTAAAATCTTTTTTACTACTATAATAAATAGTACAAAAGTCTTTAGTTAAATAGCCGTATATTGAATCGATTCATTCCTGTTTATGGGAAATACTGCTATCACATTAGATGAAATCTCAACTCCGTGACATGTCCCGCGATCGAACCTTGAACGGGACTTTTCATTATGAGGGTTTGTGGAAGAATGTTATAAGTAATAATTTGTACTTATGATTCACTAAAACTCAATAGAAAGAGAAATCATGCCAAATAATGGTAGGTATCAAAGTTACCCATTAAATTAATTGCAAAAGTTTGGTCCCGGTTCTTATTCTCAACTCCGTTACCTACCCATTTTGTAATTTGAAACAATGAAAAAATAAAATGGCCGGCGCAGCGGTGGATGTCTAACTTACCTTCAGGAATGTCAAACAGGAGCACAAAGCTCGATAGGTAAACCGGCATGAATGTGATCATGTCGGATTTTTTCAGATATTTTGCTAAAGGTAGGGAACTTGTTATCAACCACATCACGTTCTCAACTCCGTGACATTTATCTCCGGTTAATGGAATACCACATTTGGGCCAACTAACACGTACGTATTAGCTTATTGCATCTACAAAAGCCATGTGTGCTTCATGAAGCTCCAACTTCAAATTCAAACGGTTGGAGCCCCGCAAAGTTTGAAAATTCTCAACTCCGATATTCTCAACTCCGTTACTATTTGATGTCACGAAGTTGAAGAATAGTCACGGAATTGAGATTTCGCCTATTTTTCTTCTGATAAATCATCAGAAACCCATGAGCGTCTTCAAAATAAATTTTGAAATTTTCAAAATTATCACGTATTTTTTAGTCAAAAAAGGGGGAAAACCAAGAATTTGAATGTAGTGTGGAAAGGAATAGAGAGAAGAGAAAACTTGTAATGAGAAGGCTACGTGAAGCTCTTATCATTCAGTCAGGTCGGAAGAAGCGAAACAGTGCTTGTCTTTAACGTTTTTGCATCCAAAGCTATTTTTTTAATACATTTTCATGCTCGGTGAAAATGCTCGGCTCAACTCGGTGCCATCAATTTTTGAAAAAAAAAAAATTTATACAGTTTTTCATAAGCAAGCTGGTTCCTTCCGGTTTGGAGTTGCAAATTAAGTTGCCAAAGGCCTATCAAAAGATGGTTAGATTTCTCAAAGAATTTTATAATTTTTTACCGCAAGGTGGGAAGATGGACTGGTTTTTTTAATTTGAGAATAAATACAGGGTGTTCGGGTCTGGTTATTACAAACTTTGAGGGATGATTCCCCATCAAAAATAAAGCCGAAAGAACAAAACACTCATGGTCCTAAAAAGGTTCCTTAAAAAGATACAGGGTGTTGAAGTTAACTTTTTTAAATCGTTTTTTTACCGTAACTTTTGAACCGTTGGACCGACTTTGATCAAATTTGAATCAAAGTTTAGTCAAATGAGTCTCCATCGAATAATAATACCACAATTCATCAAAAATTTCTGGGGGCGTAGATGATAGGAGACTGTCCCCTATTTTTGCCCCTATTTTTATCTCCCCTGATTATTTTTCAAAATTGTTGATATTTTCGGACTCTATGTTCAATTTAGAAGAAAAAGTTACCCTTGAAAATTTTGATTAGAGGCTTCATTTTGAAGATATTTGGGTTTGAAAAATTGAAAAACAACACGAAATCGCCACTTTCCACTCAGGGCCCAATTTGTTTTTTCTTGAAAAACTTCATGTTTCTCAGCAAAAATGGTGGTTTATCAACTTGAAACACCCAGAAAACTCATTCCAGTTGACGAATCATGGGTTTTCTTGGATTTCAATTTTTAGGCCCAGGAAAGTGGCGATTTCGTGATGTTTTCCAATGTTTCAATTCCAAATATCTCGAAAACGAAGCCTTCAATCGAAATTTTGCAAAAGTAACTTTTTCTTCCAAATTGAACGTAGAATCCGAAAATATCAACAATTTAAAAAAATAATTAGGGGAGATGAAAATAGGGGCGAAAATGGGGGACAGTCTCCTATTATCTACGCCCCCAGAAATTTTTGATTAATTGTGGCATTATTATTCAATGGAGACTCATTTGACTAAACTTTGGTTCAAATTTGATTAAAATCGATCCAACGGTTTAAAAGTTAGGTGAAAAAACCATTTTAAAAACTCAACTTCAACACCCTGTATCTTTTTAAGGAAGCATTTTAGGATCATGAGTTTTTTTGCTCTTTCGGCTTTATTTTTGATGGGGAATCATCCCTCAAAGTTTGTAATAACCAGACCCGAACACCCTGTATATTCCACATTGACCGCGGCATGTAGATCGCGACGGCTCTCGAAACCTCCATCACTTTCGCTGTATAAAGCAACGATTCTTTTCGTTTTTAGGCACGAAGCCATGACAGACTTGATCTACATGTTGAACACTTTGGTGGATAAAGACGGCAAGATCCAGGTCACCGGCATCTATGACGATGTTGCTAAACTTATGGAAAAGGAACACGAAATCTATGAAAAGATCGACTTTTGCGTCGATTCGTACCGTAGTGACGTGGGTTGCAACCGTTTGATGCACAACGAGAAGAAGATTGACCTGCTGATGCACCGCTGGCGGTACCCTTCGCTGTCCATTCACGGCATTGAGGGCGCCTTTGCAGAATCAGGAGCCAAGACCGTGATTCCCGGAAAGGTATTCTTTTTGAATGCAATATTATACTGTTGGACAGGTTCGTAATGTAGGTATACATGGTGTCTTAGAAGTATTGCATTCCGAGTCCAGAGCGATATATGAAATCCACTTAGGAACATGGAAAATATTTTAAAAAAATTGATGACGTTCACCTTCAAAGATAAGGAGGCTCAAAGGGTGGGACTTCGCTGCCCTCTAGTTTAGGGTTACCATCTTCAAACCACACGAAAAGAGTACAGTGTGAGCGAAGCGAGCGAAATAGCGCCGTAGCCGAAAATTTTTCGGGAAAAGGGGCGTGATTAGTTAGTTTTGAACACCATGAAGACTTGAGACGGATTCCCATTTAAAGATATTCCCAGAAAAATTCGGTGACACTTGTCAAATTCGAATTTTGGAAGGATTTACTGATCCTTCAAATTTGACAATAATTGATAATCAAAATCTTGCGATATTCCCACATGAGATTCCACCGCTTCGCATGTATTGCATATTGTATAATATGATGTCCCAATGTAGAACACAACGGAAAAGTGGAATATAAACAAAAATATAGCTGATAGAAATTCGGAAATTCCTCATATTCTTGAATTTTGGCCGCATGCGTGATTGCGTGCGAACGTGACAATAGGTCGTATCGACGTGACGTCACGCTCCTGAAAATCGGCCATTTTGTAGAAGCTAATCAAACTGACTTTTATCACATCAACTAGAGTGTCACAAAGTTCATGTTTTCAATGACCCAGAAGGTGGTAGTTTGCTCTGTTCGCTGTGTATATGGCTGTTCGGCCACCTACTCCCGCATGGGAGCATCGGTTTTCACTGTTTTGGACTACCCTGGAGTGTTGATGTCCCGTGGAGATCGAGCGCAGGAATGATCTGAACAACGAAATCCTGATGGCTTTATCGAGCAAGTCAAAGAAATTATCTAACAGAAAGTTCACAAGAGACTTGAAAGCTTGCAGAGAACACTTCTTGCGTGCGGTAGGTCGTGTGCTTCTTCTGCTTTATGGGCTGAGTTGCTTGACTGAGAACGTTTCTGTACCCAACGCAAGTAGCCTACAAGGGCCTCCCGCGTTGTGTTTTTGCATCATATCTAATGTATAGCCGAGATTTTGATTCACCGGCTCAAATGGGTCACACTACAAACACAGCACCGCAAGTTTCTACTCGCGGCTGGGCAAATCATCGTCAGCAAGCGCCTTGCTGTAATTGCTTGACAACTTCGCCATGTCAGTCTTGATGTATGTATGTGACAAATCTAAATCTCAGTCAGCTGTTTTTGATAAGCTTCTACAAAATGGCCGCCTCGTCGATACAACCTATAGGTACAGGGAGCTTTGGTACATTACTGACAGTACTGACACAGATATCAATATCACCAATATCGCACTGCACAGTAGTCACAGCACTGGACTGAGATTATTGGTCTTGATTGTGTCTTGAATCTACAGCAGTACGCATGTGCCCAAGAGCGTACCTAATTTGTGGGGTCATTGATTAGGTGCTTTCTTTTTACAACCTGAACTAAGTATTCTGACCTAAGTTGTTCGTGGTATCTCACTTTCGCGCATGTGATTTCTCGCTCTTTCTCTCTCTAACTTAGATCAGATCAGTGAGTTTTGTTGTAAAAGGAAAGCACCTAATATTTAATATTATATGGTCTATAGCAATAGAAAAAAAATGGGAAAAATTCGTCCGGATAAATTAAAAAGAATACATTTGGCTTCAAAATGGGAGAAGTGAGAGTACGCTACTCTTTTACCTCAAAAAGAGTACCTGTACTCTTTAAAGAGTACGGTTGGTAACCCTACTCTAGTTTCGTCATTTGAAGTGATTTTGGGAAAATATTTGCTATAGACTAATGACAAAAATTTAATCGCTAGAAGCGTGCACTGAACTTTTATTTAATATACAGGGTGATTCATAAATGTCAAAAATTCATCTTCTCAAAAACTTTCCGAAAAACTTTCATGAACTTCAATATAATGATGACTGCGACGTGTATGCATCCGGGATCACGGATCGTGATCCGAAAATCCGCTGACTGAATGGGTTGAATTGATTCCATGTGAGGTAAAATGAGTACGTCATGAATACTTACTGTAAGCGATTCTTCTTCAGTTGAGTTCATTCAAAAATTTAATTAGGTTCCCTCGTAAACGATTAGTGATCCTAACCTTTGCGAACATTCCATTTGCCCAAATATACCTATTATGAACCGCATGTAGGTCCTCCTGTTGTGCTTATGTTTCCTTTTTAGTGTGCTTCTATGACTTACGTACGCTTTATTTAAACTAGGTTACCGGGAAGTTTTCTATTCGAATCGTGCCAAACCAAAAGCCCGAACAGATTGCCAAGTGCGTCGTCTCTTACTTGGAGCAGAAATGGAAGGAATACGGCAGCCCCAACAAGATGAAGGCGTTCATGTGCGATGGAGGTAACCCGTGGACGGAGGACCCGACCCATCCCCATTATACTGCCGGAGTGAAAGCCACCAAATACGTTTACAATGTGGATCCGGATATGACCCGAGAAGGTGGATCCATCCCTGTCACTCTGACCTTCCAGAAGGCCACTGGCAAAAACGTCATACTTTTGCCCGTTGGGGCTGGTGATGACGGTGCTCACTCCCAAAACGAAAAGATTGACATAAGGAACTACATCCAAGGGGTAAGTTTTGAAAATGCATACTTGGGGGATTTAGGGATTTAAAAAATGATTATTTCAGACCAAACTTTTGGGTGCCTATCTCTACGAAGTGGGACAACTTTAAAACCTAATCTTATATGCATTTCATAATACATGTTTTGTACCTTTATTTTTACTTATACAATACAATGCTAATGGGTTTATAAGTACATTCAAATTATGTGACTTGGTATTAATTCTGGGTGATTTTCAATACCCAGGCCCAATCGTTTTTGACATTTATTTTGTCTGGAAAACTAATGAGGACCGTCTTATCCACCATTAAGTAGTACTGGAAAAGAGATCACGTGAGTTTATAATTTAGTATTTACCTATCTATACTATACTATAGTAACGACATGGCTAGGCAAGCGCTCTGTCAGGGCAGCTTAATTATGTCAACTTTAGAGTGGTGAGAACAAGAAAATGTCCACTGAAATATTTCTGGGCCATATCAATTTTTCCCAGAAATATTTCCGAGATAAATCTTTCTGGGACTCTACAAATTCAAAGTTTCGAGCTGATTCATTGCTATGCTTCTGCGACGTCCGTTTAGAGGACCGAGCAAATGCCCTGTTGACTTGCGAATGCTGGCTTTACTTGATACTACACATCTTGAGTCTACCCATATCGTCGACGTGTTACATACCTTTAAACTTTCAGGAAGATTCTCTCCTAAAAGCGTCATGGTGTAATTCTTGTACTGAATATTCATGCCGAAATCTGAGCTCAATTGGAGCATATTCCTCAAAGGCCATTCTAAGACAATACCATATAAAGCCTTATTGCTTGGGCTCCACGTATACCAGACATCTTTATTCAAAGTATCATTTTGAAGCGTCCAAGGGATGCTGCTGTACACTGCTTCGCCATTGATATTCAACCACTGACCCAGCTGCAGGAGACGTTCTTGAAATATTGGCATTATCATTCCTTCCTTTGTTGGTCCAACATTTATCAATATGTTACCTGGAACCACAGAAGTTTATTTTTGTGATTTTTTATTTTCAATCCATTTTGATTACCCCCGCAACTGATGGTCTCAGCAAGAGTTCTGATGAGGTCATGAATGGTTAAATATTCCGATAGATGGGCATTTCGTCTGAAACCCCACGAAGTCTTGTCAATTGTCATGGCATTTTCCCATTTGTGCTTCTGAAGGACACCTGAATAATTCCAGTTCTTTTAAATTTACGAACAATAAAATTGAAAAGAAGTCAAACCTGGATTGAACCTATCTTGGCAAGTGTAAAAATCACCGTGCTTGCATGGGATGGCTTTACCCCATCTGTCATTGACCACGACTGTGTCTCTGACTGGACTAGAATTGTAGAGCCATGCCAAGAAATCTTTGGATTTCCAGTAAGTGTCATTGGCTTCCCAGTCACCGTCAGACCAAATGACTGAAGGATGATAATTGTTGACCAGTTCGTACATTTCTGGCAATAACTTTTTTTCGACAAAGTCTGTCTGTGTAAACCCGCTACGTTTATCAGACAGATAAAGCGGGTTGAACCATTCGTACAAGGAGTGATACAAGCCGAACTTGAGGTCTTTCTTCAAAACGGCATCCGACAGTGCTTCTGTGAATTAAATTTTGAACTGTAGGCATAGATGCTCTCTTTGTTAGAGAGCTGGAAAAAATCAGTAACTTGAACGGATACTTCAAATGAGTTGTTTGAGTAAAAAAAAGACGAACGAGAAACAGACCTACTCTCAATCTTACTTACTTATTAGGTCACGGTGAGGCCCTACGTCCATTGCGTTCCATCCAAATGAGTATTTAGATGGCCATAGCGTGAATCCTTCATGATGTTTGCTGGTTAATACTACGTATCTAACAGTTGAAACAAATCAATTTTGAAAAAAAAGTTGCATAAAACTACATTAATAATGGTAGGTAGAATGAGGATAGCAGATAGGTATGTAAGTATAAAACAATGGATAAAATTGAACTTTGTTCGTTCGGGAAATGATTCAAAATTCAACTTACTTGGCTCCGGATTTTTTGAAGAGGTCAGCCCAATCATCTGGATCAAAGAATTCCGCTGTAAAATCTTTGGCAAATTCTTGGTAGGTGAAATTTGGAGGGTAATTCTTCTTCATGAATGCCACGAATTTAGGGTTGGAAACTCCTCGCCAATCTTGCCAGAACCATTCGCTTCCAAAGCTCGGGACGGAAAATACGCCCCAATGAATGAAAATTCCTATCTTCGCCTCATCGAACCACGTAGGTATGGGTCTTGTGTCTAAACTTTGCCAAGTGGGGTCATATTTCACCGTGATAGTTTTTGTGCGTAAGTCTTCGCATAAAACACCAGTAAAGAAAGTTAAAAAAATTGAAACTGCCTTCATTTGAAATGGTTTCATTGCTGGTCAAGCGCGAACTACTGTTTGATGTTGCAGTGGCTTGACCTTACGATAAACACAAACGTTAATAATGGATGTTTATTAAAGATAAGTACGCTGTCTAGTGTCTATAATAATATGTACGCAAATTTGCTCGATAGAAAAAGAAGTAGGCAAGCGGAATTCGGTGAAGCATTTTTATTACAAGTGCTTTACATGTGACAAGAATATGTTGTATATCATTTGTAAAAAGCCGATGTACATAACTTGAAACCTTACAGGAATCAAGTAGTAGTTGAGGAACTGTAGTGGTGTCCATACCGCACAGTCTACCTTATACACGGTTAAAAATTTGTCGTCCATTTCTTGTTTGCTTTCTTCAATATTTTTTCCATCCATATAGTTTACGGAAAGGAAAAACATAACGAGCGACAGGGGCGACATGACTGTTATATCCAGCAAGGTTTTCAACAGAACGTACTGTATCGTTCTGAGAGGGAGGATTTGGTTTATCATTGCGTAGTAGTAATGGCTGACAGGTCCTAAAGCAAGTCCTGAGATTAACATATGGTTTGCACGAACTAAATCATATGAGCGTTCCAATAGTCCTTGATCTTGCCTCAAATACTGATATGAAATTTCCTGCCCCAGCAGATCTCCAGTTGCCATAAGTATACCTGAAGCGATAGTGTTCGTCAGTAAAAGGTGCTTTCCGAAAAGATTTGCGATTATTGTTGTTGTAATTGACTGTTGAGTTTTTTGTCCAGAGCATTTACGAAAAAAGATGCCGATGTTGTGGCATCTTTGGAACATGTCATGGTGTTCAACATTCTAGGTACGGGATTGACAGTGCTAGTCAATTTTGACAGAATTATTTGGCATGATTTGAGGAGCATGCAAATTTCAAAAATATGGCGCCTAGAGAGTCTGGATGCTTACGAGAGAGGCGTAGCGCAGTCCGGCTTAGCGAGCGAGAGGGTCTAGAGAGAGACAGAGCTAGGACCTAGAGCATTTGAGCGTCAAGGGGTCGAGCGTCGGGAACTTGGACCCCCTTAATGGAGCGTGTGATTGAGAAGTAGCTTTTGCTTTCACTTCGATTTTCTCAGGAGTTGCTAAACAAATTTTCCTTAGCAACTCCTAGCAAAAGCAAACGCTATTTTTATCACACGGCCCATGATCTTGAGAAGCGAGTGAAGGCATTATACAGATGTCTCAAAAGTATCGCATTCCAAGTCCAGAGCGCCGAGCGGTATGAATCCATTCAAAAACACGAGAAAAACATAAAAAAAAGTTGACGTTTATTTTTGAATATACAGGGTTGTTCAAAAGTTCGGAATAAAATTCATATTTTTTTCCATATTTATTTCGGAAAAAACGCTCGAACAGGTCGATTTCTAAAAACGGTAAGCCGTTTTTTCATGACACGTGTCATGTTCTACCGTCAACCCCCTAACCCCAAGCCACTCTTAGTATTTTTTTTCAAATGGCACCCTATGGCTTGTGGGGGCTCGTTGGAAAGCTTGTCAAAAACTCTATTCAGATCTACCATTGAAAATTAGGTCGGACGCTTCACCATGAAGTTTTGAGGAACCCCAGTTTCACTTAACAGTCCGGCATAAAATTCATAATTTTTTTCCATATTTATTTCGGAAAAAACGCTCGAACAGGTCGATTTCTAAAAACGGTAAGCCCTTTTTTCCATGACACGTGTCATGTTCTACTGTCAACCCTCTAACCCCAAGCCACCCATTTGCCGGGTGCCATTTGAGGAAAAATACTAAGGGTGACTTGGGGTTAGGGGGTTGACGGTAGAACATGACACGTGTCATGAAAAAATGGCTTACCGTTTTTAGAAATCGACCTGTTCGAGTGTTTTTTCCGAAATGAATATGGAAAAAAATTATGAATTTTATTCCGGACTGTTAAGTAAAACTGGGGTTCCTCAAAACTTCATGGTGAAGCGTCCGATCCGATTTTTAATGGTAGTTCTGAATAGAGTTTTTGACAAGCTTTCCAACGAGCCCCCACAAGCCATAGGGTGCTATTTGAAAAAAAATACTAAGGGTGGCTTGGGGTTAGGGGGTTGACGGTAGAACATGACACGTGTCATGAAAAAACGTCTTACCGTTTTTAGAAATCGACCTGTTCGAGCGTTTTTTCCGAAATAAATATGGCAAAAAATTATGAATTTTATTCCGGACTTTTGAATAACCCTGTATAAGGGGTCAAAGGGTGGAGCTTCGCCCCCCCTCTACTCTCATTATTTGAGGTGATTTTGAAGAACTGTTCATGACAGACTGAACAGTAAAAATTATAAACCAGTTGGTGACCACTGAATTTCTATTAAGGTACAATACAGGGTGAGTCATGAATCACAGAAATCCAGTTTTCTTTAATTATTATGTCTGTAAAATGTTCCATTGGTCCCTAAAATAATCTAGAACAAGATATTATGACTCTTTTCGTTTTCATAGAAAATTTTTTGTTGGCCTTTTTGAAGGACAATGAGTTTTTGCGATTTACTAATCACCCTGTATATTAAATAAAAGTTCAGTGCACACCCAGTGGTTGAAATGTTTACTAATGAATCTATTACAAACAGCTCTCCACAATCACTCTGACTTACGAAAATAGAGGGGAGCAAAGTCCCACCCTTCCAGTCCAAGAGAGTAATAATAAAGTCGGATTAAAATCCTCCATATCTTCAAAAATGAATATCATATAGCATGTATCGCTCTGGACTCGGAATGCGATACTTTTGATATACCTGTATGGTTTATTTTTCTGAATCACCAGGACCAGGAGAATCTTTTCCTAAAGTTTGATTGGTTAAAACTGTGACGTCCTGAATGACTCCGCGAGCTTTTTCGTAGATCATTTGATTCTCTACAGGTTTGTTTGTGATCGTTTTTAAACAATTCTACGTTTATTTCAGTATTCATTGAGGAGACTGGCAGCGCACATTTCCATCTTTTTTCTCAAGTTTTCTCGGACGGTTTAAATGTAACTTTGTTTTTTTTTGTTCAGTTTTTCATTCCCCACATTGTTGTATGTTTTCATCGAGTCTAGGGTTGAATGGGTACCTATCACACCTCACCGGGTGTTGAGCTTGAAGTTCTTTCAGGGGATTGATACAGGGTGAAACAGGAAAAAGAAGAAGAAGAAGATGCTTCTGAAGGTTTTGCTTGAAAAATTGACATTCGTGGTAAATAGAGTGATAATCAAGAAAACTTGAAAATTCAATTTATTATTTTGAAAAAATCACCGTCGAAAAACCGAAACCGTGTCGGATTTGAAAATAGACCTAGACGACGCCCAACGCAATCTATTTCCGACATCAGTTGGAATTTTTAGAAAAAAGTCAATCCTCCACCAGGAAAGGACGGCCGAGTTGAGTCCTGCATCAAACACGGGTCGTCCTGGTCAAAATCCGAGCGAGCGGCCGCCTCCGGTGGTAACGGCCAGGAGAAAATTTAAAAACTCGTGACGTCCAACTTGGAATTGGTGGAAAGCTGCAACTGCGGGCTTGATTTGATTCTTTTGTTTTGTTGCTTCCTACCAAATTTGGTTCCAATCCATCGGATAGATATTGAATAATTAAATGGCAAAGTTTTTTAGAGAAGATTACGGAGCTGTGTGTGTCTGTAATATTCCACGATAACAGCCGCAACTGTTATCATACGTTAATCCGATCGACTTGAAATTTGGTATGCGGACATGATTTTGCTGTCGAATGATGAGTGCATTACGTTTTGGTTGTAATCTGTCAAACGGAAATGTCACAATAAAAAATGACAGAAAGCATATGTAACGAAACTTGACTTGCAATATGTCATTAGCCCTTGAAAAACTGTATTCAAACTGTTGAAAGTATTTCTCTGCATGGCATCTGTCAAATATTAAAAAATGTCAAATTTCAAAGCTTTGCTATTCAATTATTCAAAATTTATCTAATGGATTGGGACAAAATTCGGCAGAAATCAACACAACAACAAAATCAAATCACTTATGCATTTTAAGCTTCCCACCTTTTTCCAGTCTGGAGCTACGAATTTTTATTTATTTTTTCTGTTTCACGCTGTATAAATCTCCTGCAAGAAATTCAAGCAAAACACCCGATGAGGTGTGATTGCTGGCCATCTCAGGAATGTTTCACATAGTCGCCATGCTCCTTCATTCAAAATCCCACGGGATCATAAGCTCCTGGACTATATACGAGTAGTCTTCATTTGCGACAGGAATTCAGTATTCTCGTCGGAACGTTAAAAACGCCGTAATGTAGGCAACACAATATGCGTAAGGCCGTCTCTAGACAGAAGTAAGCTGTGAGCGGGCTCACCATATTTGCCACCAGGGGCGCGATTTGCGAAGAGCCTGTGCATAAACGTTTGCGGTCTGAGGGCGCCACCAGTATCGTTGATGGATTTAAAATTTGACATGTCGAGTTTGCAACGTTTGCCTGTATATTCAATTTTTATTTTATTCATTCATACTCTATACTGATGACCTTAGCCTACTCCTACTCCAACTTGAAACCACATCGAGTTGCTTGACATGGTTGCTTTCGTTAATAATAATGGAAACACTAGAGACTTCAAGAGACACGGAAATTAATGCAATGTGTTTGTTTCGAGTGTTCGTATCCGAACAGCTTAGGTATTATTATTTTAGATGTCCCCCTCGATATGAAAATCGATCTGTTTTTGCTCGAAGAAATATTCACTAGGTATCGGGAGTTATTACGGGTGGATAGTTTTCAAATGATCACCCGGTATTATGTATAGACTGCTCAGTTCGATTGTTGAATTGGAACATAGGTACCTACTTTATTATCTTTGAGCTGCACCAAATGACCATCAAACATCAAACAGCGCAGGTATTTATGGTGGTGTTGGTCAACATAGACGAGGTTTCTCTCGCACCACACGGGAAGTACAATAAACCCCGCCAAGGACGGAGGAGGAGAGGACACGGCCGATATGCTAAATACCAAGGGACGTACAGGCAATACGAGTACATATCACTGTTGCTTTGCAGATTGCCGATTGCTGGAACAAATTCATCCCGTGGCCATACGTGGTTCACAGCTAAATAGAAAAGTTTACCATTGGCCTTGAGGATTTTTTTCCAAAATATTTAATTTTAGAACTTAGTCCTTCGAAATTTTTAAATCTCTTGTTTTTCTTGAAGCATTTAAAATGTACATGTCACGACGAGAGTTTCTTCATTTTGCTATTCAGGTAAAAGCAAAGCCTGCTTGCACAACATAATGAAATTATTATTTATTATAATAAAAGCTGAAGATTTTGTAACACGAGATATAGTAAAACTTGACGTAGTAAAGTAGGTACGATCAATATGACTGGAAGAGTTTATTGGCATTTGATATCCAAAATATCTAATCTAAGTTACACTATACTCAGAACCCAAGCCCACTCACTGTTGACCACTGCCTTATCGGGAAAAGTGATGTCCACTTGATCTCCATTGATGTTCCACTGTCAAAAAAAAAAAACAATCATCATCATCTATGCAAATAAAAAAAAATATAAAGACAGAAGCAACTGCAACACATACCGAAATATCGAAATCTTCGTAACCCAGCAGTTTCACTTCTGTGTTGGCATTATTTTGGAAAATCTCGAGCACCGATCCAATGCTTAAAGTATTGCCAACAGGCCATTCCAGTAAAATAGCGAACACGTTTGGGTCTTTGAAGGTGTACCAGACTTGACTGTTTAAACTGTCATTTTGCGAAGTCCACGGCACTGTTTCGTAAATCCCTTCTCCATTCAACGACAACCATTGACCCAGATTCAATAAACGTTCTTGGAAAATCGAAGCGATAGTGCCTTCTTTAGTCGGACCAACATTGATTAAGATATTTCCTGAAAGGACATTCTAAGTTTTCAATTTAATTCAACGCATATCGGTAAGTAGCAACCTCCGTAACTGATAGTCTGGACTAGGGTTACAAGCAATTCGTGGATTGTCAGTACATCCGTCGATTTTAGAGTCCTGCGGTAGCCCCAAGCGTCTCTGTCTATTGTCATCGCGTTTTCCCATTTGTGAGGCACTAGGTGTCCTGGAAAATTAAGAGTGAGTCGCCTGGATTAAGGAAAAGCAGAATGACTCAGATTTCATTCTAGAGGTACGTACCAGGATTGTACCTATCTGCACAACTGTAGAAGTCCCCGTGGTTGCACATGACTCCAATACCCCACCTGTCATTGGTCACTATAGTCTCCTTAACTGGGCTGGAGTTGTAAAGCCAAGCCAAAAACTCGGTCGATTTCCAGTACGTGTCGGGTGCTTCCCAGTCGCCATCAGACCAAAGGACTTCTGGTTTATAAGTGTTGATCACTTCGTAAAGTTGGGGATTGATTTTTGAATCAACGAAACTGGTCGTCGTCCAATTGTTGTTTCTGTCTTGTTCATATAGCGGGTTGAACCACTCATACAAAGAGTAGTAAAGCCCAAAAGTCAAGTCTTTGTCTCGGACGGCGGTTGCCAAATCGCCTATTTTGATTTAAATGGACAATATGATACAAAATAATATGGTTATTTCAAAAGACGTTACCGACAAGGTCCCGGTTTGGACCGACGTCTCCGGCATTCCACCCAAAAGAATACTTGCTGGGCCACAGAGCGTATCCTTCATGATGTTTGCTTGTCAAGACGACGTACTTGGCGCCGGATTTTTGGAACAGATCCGCCCATTCAGTTGGATCAAAGAATTCAGCCGTGAAGTCCGCGGCAAAGTCTTGGTATGTGAAACCTGGCTTGTAGTTCTTTTGCATGAATTCGATGTGAGCCGGATTTTTATCAGCTAGAATCTTAGTTCTTACAATAACGCAGAGGAGGTCAATGTTGTGAATGTGAATTGGTTAAGGGGTTTAATCCATCCATGGTTTAATCTTATCAAAACAATGGTGAGATGTCGTATGCGTTCCAGTGAAGTGAATAGTAGAACCAGTGAGGTCTTTAGCAAGTAACTAGATGCGATGTGGAAAGCAATGGAAGGGACGGACGGGACGCAGGTATATTCTGCTAAAATAACTATTTTGGTATTTTATGAAGATTTTTCCGTCTTCTAAAAAGGATTATCTAATGGAGTCAGGCATCAGTTGTTAGTCCAGGGTAGTAGCATCTACACTGATCGTTTTTTGAAGTGGTTCGTCTAAAAAATCCGCTCACTTGTTTTAGCCATGAAATGTCAGGTGTTCTTTCACCTAACGTTCGGACTAATTGTGCCCAGTTATCTGCAGCCCAGATTTGATGATTCAAAGCAAATTCCAGACGTCGCTTTTATGCTCACGAGCTCACTTTGGATGCCTAGCTGGCCGTCTGGAGTGAAGTCCACCTTCACGCAATCGTTTTCATATTATTAATGTTGAAATCATTTTAACCGTGGCCACTTGCAATGTTCGTTTCAGCTGGGTAACATTAGTATTCCTGCTCTGCAAAACGGTTCTTCTTAGAAGACGATCTTCTGCTTAATTTGTTACTCTTTGGCCTCTCCCTCCGTGTGTAGGTATATTGCGAAGAATGCGAAGAGTTATGCAATTTGCAGAAATGGTTCTGGCGCGGTTTAGGAGGGATGAACTAAAATGCATTAGGTAGGTATTGTTAATTACCTTTCACAATGTAGAAATAGGTATATGGCCATCGAAATATCGCTACGCTCTGGCACAACCCCCCATATCCCCTGACCTAAAAAATATGCTTTCTTTACGCTCACCATTTAGTTTTTGAGACTTGATTCCCTGTATTACAAGCTATCTATTCCTGTTGAAATAGAAATTCTTGGTCGATGCCAGCAATGATAAAATAAATGTTGAATTTGGTGTTGGCAATTTTACACTTCTTGCAGTGTACCTTGTCAAGAAAATATGCGGTTATGATAATTATGTGACCAGAATGAGTTCAAGGAGAAATAAGGTGATCGAAATCAACTTGAATTAAGTAAGTCAGTTTGTCATATTTACGCATGAGAATTTAAAGGAACTATCTGTTTCGAGATCTGTTTTGAATCGCGAAGGATGGCACTGGCGTGGCAACAAATGCTATCATGGGTTTCAATAGAGTCATATCGTTGCATTGCGGTAGGTGAGGCGACGATGAACGGTGGATTGGTAATGGTGAAAATTGTTTTTTTTTTTCGGGTCCTTCGGCACCATCTTTTCAACGTGCAGGAGCGAGCGGTATAGCTTGCCGAATTCGAAAGCTCAGTATGTTAACCAAGACACAAAACTGTATCAGAGCGCAGATTTTCGACTCTCCGCAACCTTTTGCTAAAGGAAAGGCCTACCCATTGCTTGGACTATTGATAATAAGGCCTCCAGAAATGGTTATCAACTTCACCGTACTTACCTATCAAACTGTACCAAAACCAAGCAACTCCGCTGGTAGGGGAAGCGTAGAAGCTTGGTACTGAATATGCTCCCCAATGGAGAAAAATTCCGATTTTGGCTTTGTCGTACCATCCAGGTAACGGGCGAGAATCGAGACTAGCCCAGTTTGCATCGTACTGGGCGAAGGTAGCTCTTCCCATAAAGCACAAAATTAAAATAAGGACAGAATACATTTTTCACTTTTCGAGTTTCGGCCCGTAATCAGCTTTTATATAGACGTTTCATATAACCTTAACTTTTTTATCTGCACTTAGGTGTCACTTTTTTCATACATATTAGTAGGTAGGGTACCTATTTGGATTCTAATTATCAAAAACTGCCAAATAAACACTTGAATCAAGTGAGAGGACTGATTGGATACCTACCTTATAGAGGAGATGAAATCATATCACCATAGTTGGCTCTCAGCTCTGAGTGGAATATTTCTTTTTGAGAGCTCTTATGCCTTTTTATCTGGTAGACATTTTTTATATAGAGCTTACGCTAGTTTTCGCCAAGACGATACATTTCGCAGACTTGAATGCATGCCTTTCCTATACCTTAGACTCAACTCTATGCCTAATTTTAAATCTAAAGACTTTGATTTAACTTAGTGCAATGAACGCAATTTATGACCCATCACTTGGTAATTGCTTTTTGAATTAATCTTCACTAATTTGCTCGGTGCAATTAATTCAAAATCTACTTTTAGCAAAGAAAAAGCAACATATTTTGGCAAAGCGGCTGGTCAGCCGCACTTTCACTTAAGTAGCCGTACGCGGTGTGTAATTTCCACGACGACATCTGGCCCTGTCGAATATTTCCACGTGTCTAACCAAAAATTTTTGTTGATCGCACGCAGTAAAACCTTTGGCTGGCGAATTTCGCCCAATTAGTGCTTGCGAAATCCAAGTCTCAAAATGCAGAAAACAACAATGTGCAATTGGCCTTGATTTATTTTATGCTAACTTGACATTGCCAGTCCCTCAAAGATTGATGTCCCCAACCGCTTACATAACTTTCTGAAATGACGACAGTTTCTGAAATAATTCTCTTTTGTTTTCTTTTTTTTTTTTGAGTACCTTCCTAATTAATGGACGCAAGCTATACCGAGCGTGGATGAATTATAAGTAGGCACCGACAGGCTTTTTTGTTCTCTAGCTAAATATGAATGCGATTAATTATACTTAGTTGAATGAAGTAGCACTCATTTTGAAGTAGGTACCTATCTAAGTCTGGGTCTGACTTAATTGGTTTATTAGGATTGACGGTGGTAAGGTATTGTTGTGGCAATGCATTGGAATTTAGCCGTTACTAAAAATACGAACAAAACTCCGGCCAAAGTTAATTATTGTTTCTCGTACGAAAAGAGTGTTCTAGTCAATTTATTGGGAAATGTCCAAGGGATTGTTAGATTTGCCAGTCCAAATTAAATCGTTTCAAGAGGTAATTTTGCGTTATTCAAACGTTTATTCCGTGAAATATTGGGAGACTGCTTGTTACTTTTGTTACAGCTGGCATGTCACCATCAATGATAATTCAATTTCAGATTTTTGTGTGGGGGTTCAGACACGACATATTTTTTAATTAGGAGCAATTTACTTGTCTGGTGATATTAATATTTGAACTGAATGACTTTTGCACAGTTTTTCTTATTTTTGATGATTTCTAGTATTATTGTATGATCACATTAATCTTTAATTTAGGCAGGCTATGATGTGTAAAACGTCTGAGTAAGTCAGTTCATAATGTTCTGACAGCTAGCGACGTTCAGCCTAACTCCGTAGTTTCTAGACGAACGTTTTCTCGGACACGCGCTGCCTAACTTGAAAATTCATTTGATCACACGATAGTAATTTTATCAGTTTTGAAAATATTTAAATTATAATAACTGACGAAAGCGTCAATCCCAGCACAAACAGTTAACCTAAATAGTAGCTACAATTTTCGACAGGGAAGTCTTGAATATGCCGATTTTAACTCGACTCGCGGTTGTCGCATCGCTTTCGCAGAAGCGGCATCGTGATCCGTATATGTAGTTGATTTATAAAGAAAAGTCCCCAAGCATGATGTTATGATGGTGTTGGGTGCCTTGATAAAAAAAATCATATTTGACCACTCCTTTCAATCCTGGTCTGATCACATTTTCACTTTCAAAAATGAGTTCTGAGACCCCAGAAACCTCAGAAATTATACCCCACACCCCCTCCGCCGATCAATGCTAAAGAAACAAGATGGTATTTAAATTCAGATAGGTGGCTGTCACTTGACTTCCGGTTGTCGCACCGCTCCGTTAATGGTGGAATCGTAATCTACATATCAAATTCATGTTATAATGTTACCACGGCCGAATCAGTGGCAATTCGGAGTGCATAAAAAAAACCTGTTGATATTTTGTTTCCTGCCCCTTCCCCCAAATTTGATTAAAAACCAATTTTGTCATCAGAATTAGATTTGCAGACCCTGAAAACATTTTAAATGACAATCACGTTGATGTTGGTCCAAAGAATAATTGTGCCGAATCTGTTGTTTAATCTGTTGTTTTTATCACAATTTGCAATGTCATTTCGTGAACCGCTAGCACTATCATTCTCGTTCCTTTATTGCTGGAGAAGATGATTTTTTTTAAGGATCGGGTCCCGCCTTACGATTCCACAAAGTGAAAATTATGTGTATTGACTGCAGTGTAAACTTCGACGTCGAGACAGTTTGCGTCCCATTACAGATAGATGCATACATCCAGCGAATGGAATGTGCAGAAAGAAATGAAGAAAATTTCAGTGAAAGAATTCACTTGATAGATTCATTCTCAAGAAAGATACCTCTATTTTTGCGGATACTTATACACTTATATGCGGATGCGATTCTCACACTCGTGGCGCTGCAGTTCAGCAGCTGGCCCTGGCCCCGTGCTTGTAACCGATATAGGTATAATACTTATTTGTAGTACATTTTCTGCTCGAAATTAAAATGATGAATTAATGAAAATTTAATTTGAAAGGTAGCGACAATTCATTTATTGCCTAATAATTACTTTGGTTTATGTGTTGTTTTCATTTATTCTTGACCACTCGTCTTTTAATAAAGACTGATGATTTCTTGTGGTACTTTTGGGACAATCTGTTTACGGGTAACAGTGAACAGTCGACTTATCTGTACTCCGAAAATTCGCTCGTGAGACTCCGGGAGGATTTTACTACTCGTCTCATTGATTAAACGGTTTATTTTCAGAAACAGTGTTTACATATATCCCATACACTTCCTATTTTCAGTAAAATGATTTTTTGGAGCAAAAATAAAGTGACAAGCTGGGGAGTTACGACTACGGCTGATGGCACCTGCAAAGTTTGGGGGCGAAACTATCAGCCCCAATCGGCCGCATTCTCCCAGAGCTCCAGCTTGTCACTTTATTTTTGCTCCAAAAAGTCATTCTACTGAAAATAAAAAGTGTATGGGATATACGTAGTTACTGGTAATGTAGTACGTAAATTGCAGTATGTTTTGATTGCCTGTTGCAATCCAGTTTTGATATCAGTTGGTCGAGTTGGATTGTTTCGAGAGAAGTCAATTCCCCAGCAGCATACCTCAGGAGCCAGGGAGAACAATAAGAAAATAACTGTCAACAGGCTGGGTATCGGCTTAAAACGAGCTATGTACTTTGGACGAGGGGTTGACCACCTGAAAAAAAGTGTACAAAATTGCCAATCGCTCAAAATTGCCAGAAAATTGCCACACAATTGCTAGAAAATTGCCACAACTGCCAGAAATTCGCTCACGGCTGTACAGTGTACACCAAAATTGCCAAGTGGTTAACCCCTCGACTTTAGATTTCAACATGCTAGTCCCCCTTTCAGAAATGTCGGCGTCATGTCGCCATCATCAGCAAGAAGTGCATCAGCGTGGTTTTTGTTAAATATCTCAATTCTGGGTTTCCGACTCTTCAATATTCGTAATCTACGATTCAAAAGCGCAAGAGCTTACCGCATCGTAAATCTAGTTTTTCGAGTCAAGAGCACTTCCAGAAGCTCTATTTTAGGATCTACAGGTCGCCAAACGAAAGGAAAATTCACGGGCTTCAAAATAATTTCTCATATTTTTTTGCTGTCAAAAGACCCAACATTGAGATAGGTTCCTACTCATCAAACATCACGCTAATGCACTTGTTGTAGATGATTACGACATGACGTCGAAATTCCTAAAAGGAGGAAAACTAGTGTGTTGAAACCTAAACTACACAAATCGCTTGAGCCGATTTCGAGTCTGGATTTTGGATTCTGGATTCCATTTTGGGGAGTTGGTGGAACAGACTTTCACCTGGCATGTAGGCCTCATTATTGGGCCCATTGTACCCCTCTCCCAGACCAGCCGGACTCACCTAGCCGCAACGATTTCGAGTCTGTTGGCAATTGTTTCCTTATTGACCTGATTTTTGCTCCCTGGCTCCTGTAGAAGTAGGAAAGGACGTCTGAGTCAAGTTCCACACCAAACGCGGGTCGTCCTGATCGAAACCCGGGCGAGCGGCCATCTCGGGTGGTAACGACCAGGAAAAAAATTAAAAATTCGTAGCGCCCGACTGGGAAATAGTGGAAAACTCGAACTCGATTGTAAGGCCCGTTTTAGGCCCGGGGCCTAAAAATGAGGCTTCACGGTCCTTGTTACATTAATAAATGTTCCGCACGATCACAATACTTTCCCTTCCATTAGTGGGGGGTGTCGGGAAAGTGAAAAATTGATTCAGACTCTCCCATGACAGACAGGAAAAACACCCCAAGCCCCCCCCCCATTGTGTGAAAACCCAAAATGCCTACCGACCTCATAATCACTAATAATAATAATAATGATAAAAACTTCATTTTGGATCAGAGAACACAAAAATAGTTTGATCCCGCTTTTTACCTAAAATGCACAATTATAAAAATCCCATTAAGCTGCCGGACTAGAAACGTCTGTCATTAGTTTTGGGGCAGGCAAATACCTATCCAGCCATAGGCGGTTCGGCATTTAAGTGTGATTGATTTTCTACAAATTAGCCCCATCCATGCTTTGCTCTCAGATTCAGGAGCACACCAGCTAGTGGAAACACGCTCAGCGATCAATCAGTCGCTAACATTCCTGGCGGCCAGGTCAATTGTTATTGATGATGGATATGAAGATAAGTATCAAGTACCTATGGATGTATGGAAGCGCGCCAGCGATCAAAGTAGGGCAGCAGGAAACTTTCCAGCTCTCCACTCTCTACAAGAGGATGACCCTTCTTTTACGTCCCGTATCAGTAAATGATGTCTACTCTCTACAATGAATGTCATCCTGGCACTATTTATGTGTATAATAGGCCTGCGACACGAATAACGCACCTGCCAAAACCACAACGAGCTGATGCCAATCCGGCTCGATTTAATGGCTTTATTGACATTAAGAACATAGGAATTGAGGTTGTTGTTGATGAGTCTACAGCGACGACAAAGAAAAAGGGCCCGATGTCGAATTCCCAGCCAAGTGTCCCTGCATTTTTGCATCCTTATGCATAGCACATTATCAAAAATAAAACTTTTGTGTGGCCTTCGAGGTCACCGGGGTTAAGGAAGCGGGCGCAACTTTTCCTGTACGAGTAGTTTATCCTCGACAATAAATAAGCTGGTTTGGTGATTGGCAACAAAGTGCAGGTTGGCGGGGAGGATCCTAAGTCCCGTGTGTTTAAAACTGTCGTTGTTAGATCATCATCAGGCTTTGCAAAAGGTCCCCCGGTTCTTACACGCCAGTTCCCTAAATTAGTGAGTGTGATAACGAGACATAAGTGTATTGGATTACCGTCTTGTAGAGCTTACCGTCAGTTGTGAATTTTAGATTTATAACTCAGCAAGACAATGGCAGATGACGACGGTGGTGATTGGTTCGGCGGGGATGATGACACTCCAGCAGCCGAGGAAGCGGCTCCTGCGGCAGCAGGAGGAGGCGAGGCTGCCCCTGCCGGTGGAGCGCAAGAAGGAGGCGCAGGGGACGACGCGGCTGCCGCAGGAGGCGCGCCCGCTGAAGAGAGCAAGGAACCCGCCGAAGACGAGTATCTCGACCCTGACAAGCTACTGCTGTGCAAACACTGGATAAGGCAAGTCCCTTGGATAAGTGTAACAGAGATCAGGGCAAACCTTTATTCTTTTTATTATTCAATTCTGGCCATTTCAAGTGACTTGATTGATCAAATAAAGCACAGTATTTTACTCTCATGCAATAGCTATTATTCATTCGGATACTTTACGACACTCGCCTACGGCTCGTGTTGTCATTCTGCGTCCTTTTGTGTGATAGGCCGAGTAATAAGCAATCATTACACGATAGTTGAATAACGCAAATAAGTTGAGATTCAACGCTGATAATAATTGAATTTTAGCATAGTGCCCAATGAAAAAACATAGTTTTACAAAAAATTATGGGAAAATGTTCAGTTCACAATAGTTTGTATGCATTTCCTCTGGTCAGTTGACTAGCAGTGACCTAAAATTTACCTATTCATTGAAATATCTACTTTATATGCTAGATTTATTATGCACATTGAAGTTGAATACATACATATTTGAAAAAAATGACTTGTACCGCGTGTACCCTATATTCAAGTTTCATTAGAATCAAATTTTCAACGAATTTTAATATACGGCGATAAAAGGGGACAGAAAGTTAAATTCCAATCCAACTCATCGATCTTCACAAACATCTGTTGGTTTCCAAGTTTTGATAGAATCTTCCTGATTTTTAAAAAATTGAATATAGTGGATTGAAACTTCTCCAGTTGGAAAAATGCTTGCACATCTTGGTTGCAAAAATAATTTGATGAATACCAAAATTCAAGTCTATTTGTACCGAAAAAATCTAAGAACATGGTGAATAGGAGCATTAACACGGACGGTTTTAAACCAATCCAGAACCACCAGAAAAATTCACATGGTTCTATTTCATACATGATTATAAAAACAATTAGGATTCTGTCATAATGTCAAATGAACTAATTCAAAGTGGTTGCATATCTTTTATTGCACTCTTGCCATGGCGATTGTCTGTAAGTGTAACTACCGTAAGTGTAACCCATACCGCAAAACCTAAGTAGGTCAGTTCTTACGCACAGCGTAACGAATTCTGTAAAGTAAATCGCACAATCGGGGAATTCATGTTTTCCATTTAAGGGTAACTTACTAGTTGGGCGAGTTTTTGTAACCAGGAAACACGAAAGCTGTTTTCAAATTATTCATAAACTTCGCAACATTGAATATACGACCGACACACCAAAAATTTTGCCTTTTTTCAAATTGGGATAAATTCTGATTGTCTTGGACGATTTGGAATCAGTTTGTGCCGTTGCTCAGCCCAATTTTCTGATGATCGATAACTGTGAATAAGGAACTCAATTTAACTTGAGTGAAGTTTATACAGGGTGACATGTAAAGCGGTGCAAAACTGCCAGGCGTTCAACATGCTCTCATTTGGAGAAATTTTCTTTTTTCTGGATTTCAACATTGGAGGCATAAAAGATAACCTAATACCTCGCCACGTTAGTCGATTTATTCCCCTAGCCTCTTTATTTACAGGGTGGTATCAAAGAAACAATTTCTTGGTTTTTCGGTGGTATCATTTTTCGCTCTTGACCAATTTTCAAAATCCAGGGCACAAACTGAAGCTGAAACCTCAAGCAAGAAGAACTCATAATCAGAATTGACTGGAAATAAACAATAAAAATGTGTGGTTTCCTCTAAAGTGACCCGACGTCTCATCGGTCCCGGAATCTGGCTTGGGATGAGAATCAACTGATAATCAACCTTGCCCTTGAACGAAGCATTCATTCTGAACTTCTTCCGATGTTTAGATTTGAATGAGACAAGAACTGTGGATAAAGAGACAAAATTAGAACTGCATGTTATTAAGGCAGAATAATATTTCTTGCTCGTATGAAATTGCTTGTAACTAATGTTACGAGAATGCGTCGCTCACCTGCGGCTTTTGTAACCAACGTTACGGAAATTACAACAAACAATTTTTTTTATGTCGATTGTTCTAATCTCCGTAACGTTAGTTACAAGCGATTTCATGAGCAAGAAAGATTACAAAAACAGTTCTTGCCTCATTCAAGCTCTAAACAAACATTGGAATATGTTCAGAATGAAGTCTTTGCTCAAGGGCAAGGTTGATTATCAGTTCATTCTCATTCCAAGCCAGATACCGGGGCCGATGAAACGTCTGGTCACTCTTGAGGGAACCATACATTTTTAATGTTTATTTCCAGTCGATTCTGACTATGGGATCTTCTCACTTGAGCTTTCAGCTTCAATTTGAGCCCTGGATTTGGAAAATCGATCAAGAATAAAACATGACCTCAGCGAAAAACCAAGAACTTGTTTTTTTTTATATCATCCTGTAAATAAAAAGGCTAGGGGAATAAATTGACTAACGTGGCGAGGTATGAGATTATCTTTTATGCATCCAATGTTAGAATCCAGAAAAAAAAAATTCTTCAAATGGGAGCATGTTGAACGCCTCGCGCTTTTGCACCGGTTTACATGTTTACCCCTGTAAAAAACTTCACTCAAGTTGCATTGAGTTTCTTATTCGCAGTTATGGATTATAAAAAGATTGGGCCAAGCAACGGCATAGACAGAGTCCAAATCGTCCAAGACAATCAGGAGTTATTCCGATTTGAAAAGGCGCAAAATTTTCGGTGTGTCGTATTCAATTTTGCGTAGTTTATAATGAGATTCAAAAACAGGATCGTTTCGCGAGAGGCTGACATGTTCCTCGATAGCACCAGCACCTTTCACACTGAAAGGATATGTGAGGCTAATTCGAGGGCTATTGAATATATTCGGAACAAAGGCACGGCCATAGAAGTAAGATGTAGAAATAACCAAATCGTACAGATTTCTTTGCCAGGTAAGGTAATTGGCGACGGACCCTTATTTTTCAAAAGGGTCGCTTCAACGCCTGCTTCAAAGCCCACAAGACATATATAGCCAAGTTTCAGATGCCAGATGCAGACTGATTTTGAAGCTGATGACCTGGCAGAAAAAAAATGACTTCTTGATGTGTGCGGTCCATGCAAGTATGGCGTAAAACGTTGAAGGAACGCATCCGTGATATTTCGATGCCACTCAACAGGGTCTTTGCACGATTCCATTCATTGTTTCAAATTATGCTGTATGGTAGCCACATAACATCATAAACTTAATGGCCCGTATTCATATCCCACTTTTAAGCTAAAAGCGCTTTTAGTGCGATGCGCATTTAGGGGCATTTCTCATATTTTAGTGTTCAAAAATACAAATTAACGCGCAAATTAATTGCAATTAAGGACATACAATCGCTCCCAATCGCAATAATGTATTTTTGAACACTGAAATATGAGAAATGCCCCTAAATGCGCATCGCACTAAAAGCGCTTTTAGCTTAAAAGTGGGATATGAATACGGGCCAATGGTTTTCACAAATCTACATAGTTTTTTTAATTTGAAAATTCAAAAAATAAAAACGGTTGAGCAGGCAACTTCCATGCATCTGGGCCTGGAGCGGTGTGATCAGGGCCTATTCTAGGACCTAGGAGTATTTCCTTCTACTTCAAAACAGATGAATGCCCTTCGTAAAAGAAATCGTAAATCGGGTGTGCAACGTGTTCAAAAGACACGGGTTCATAGTCTCGAGGGAGGGAGGGGGGCTGCAACAATAATAATATCAATAATAAATCATTTCAAATAAATTTTCAAACAAGGGGGTGGTTAAGGCTGGGAAGTTGTTTGAATATGGACCCGCGCAGGCTAAGTACGCCACTGATAATTCCAGATCCAGACGATGACGGTTGTCAAGGTAAAGGTTCAAGGTCATCGTGTGCCTAGTGACGTGGCCTTAAATCTCGAAAACCGAAAAACACTATCGTTGTCACATTAGTACGGCCAGTACAAAAGTACCTGTTTTTGGCAAGCATCAATTCAAACTTGTTCTTCATTTGGAGAATGGACGGAAAAAATCGTCGGCATTATTGTGAACATTTTTAGTGATCTGCATTTCGAACTAAGGTTCTGAAAATTAAATTTATGTAAGAACCCTATTACGAGACTGCAGCCCGCGGGGATCCATCATCCATCAAAGATTTCGTCTTGTCGAATTTGGAAAATTTTACGGAAGCGTAAACGTAATGGAATGAACCAATCACTATCGACCAGAAGGGAGGAGCCAAGGTTGATACTGACAGTGATTGGTCCATTTTCGTTACGCCCGAGTTTTCGTTTACGCTTCCGTCGACTACAAGTCGGGCTTCAGAGGCTACTCATTGCGTTTACGCGACGCTTACAGCTGATTTTAGGGATTAAGCTTCTTAACATCAATGTTATCACCAGTTCATGATCGCGTAAACAACCTTGACAACAGTTTCATAATTGTAATCAAGTTTCAATTCACTAAAAGTGATTCTTAATTATTTTCAACAATCAAAATTCAGCTCTACTAAGTCCGTAGGTATTGAAAGTAGGCGTTTCAAAGCGTGGACTTCATGAGAATTGAAAGTTAATCTTTTCCGCTCGGCAAGCCTACGTCTGAGTATTCGGAAATAAAGAAAATGGGTATCACAGCAGCTCAGACTGCATGGCTTGAATTCTATCAATAGTTGACGTCATGGCAATCAGTCAAAATCTGTCTTTTCTAAAATTAGCTTTTGGAAGTTCACGTAGACATGAATACCTATGATAAAAATTCAGAGATGCCGTCGTTACCTAATAATTTCCAAATTATCCACCACAATACCGATGGCGTCAACCTTCACGGGGCTATCAACACTGTGTTCAAAAATATTTTTTTTAGAGAAACTAATTAGTCTTCCTCTGCGAACAGGTTGCTTCTCAGCCGTAACGCACGCTTTCAAGGCTTTCAAAAATAGGTACCTACTCCCGCCTAGCGCACGGTTACCACCGGTTATTTATGTTACTGTCAATAGTACAGAAAACAAAAGGGAATGAACGGACATTTACTTACGCACATATTCATATATCTTAATTTAAAATAACCTCTCCTGTACGTGCTCTCTACATGCACTATGCCACAATAAATATTTTCAGTTTCCTTGGACCTGACTTGACCCTCATCTTCCGGCTAATTTAAGCTAGAAACAGTTTGGGGAAGATTTGCTGTTGTTGCTCATTCAATAACTACTTTACGACGAACACTCGAACAATGTGCACACACTTTGCCAACAAATGTACAGGGGGAATTCAAAAAGCGTCAGTTTCAACTAGAGATGTAGGTACAGCTGCGAGCACATAATTGGTAACACCTTTCAAAACTGTAAATTTTTTAGTTGAAATTGCACACATCGTGGATGTGATATGCATAAGGAAACTTGCTTCTGTAAACAGTTATTCTGAGGAGTCTTTTAAAAAATTTTGCAGCAAGTTGTAAGTTATTTGAATTTACAAATTGACAGATTTGACCAGTGATTCATATGCTCGCAACCGAAGGTAGTATCTATTTAGGATTATTTCAAGTCAAGACTTTTACAGTTGAAGAAAAACAAGAATTAATTGAAATGTCAGAACATGGCTTCAGTAACACAACAGTATACCGGGTGATCATTTGAAAACTATCCACCCGTAATATCTCCCGATTCCTAGAAAGTATTCCCTCGAGCAAAAACAGGTCGATTTTTATATTGAGTGGGACATCTAAAACATTCATTGGCGAATTTCTATTATTAGCCCTTCGCCCCCACCCACCCCTACTTTGAAATTTCAAATGACACCACCTACTTTACGATACATCAAATTAAAGACAAATTAATTTTTTTAACCCCCTTTTTCGAAAAATTCTCTATTGCTCAATCCAATATTATCGACCTCTCAGTTATCTTTAATTTAGTCACCGTAATCGTAAATAGCATCGAGGCAAAGAATTTTTGGTGGAAAAAGTGCTACCTGAATTCACCCCTTTGCTCTCCCCCCGCCCCAACTTCAAAACTCAATAAAGCACCACCTACTTTGTGATACATCGGATTGAAGGGAATTAAATTCTTTTTCTGAAAATAATTTTTGAAAAATTTTCAGGCGTCGAGAATATTTAAATGGAATTTTAAGGAAATGGGGGGGAGGTAGCGTTGAAATTTTGAAAAATATTTCATCAGCAAGAGAATTTAATTCTCTTTAATTTGACGTATCGCAAAGTAGGTGGTGCTATTTGAAATTTTGAAGTTGAGGTGGGTGGGGGCGAAGGGGCTGAAGATAGAAATTTCCCAATGTACCTATGCTTTAGACTCGGTTTTAGATGTTCCCCTTGATATAAAAATCGACCTGTTTTTGCTTGAAGAAATGTTTACTAGGAATCGGAAGTTACTAGGGGTGGATAGTTTTCAAATGATCACCCGGTATGAAAGCTGAAGATTGTAGGTATACGAGTATAGGTATGAGGTAATAAGGTATTCAACTACCTACCCAACGTCTTAAATTGGTAGCTCGATTGGTAACTATTGTCATTTTGTCAATCTTTTATTGAAAAAAAGCATTTAATCGGATTTAATTTTTCACCACCATAACTTCAACACCCTGAATCTTGAAAACTAGATTCTTCAGAATAAATTTGCTTATACCTCGGCTTACACAGTTGCTTATGAAAAAAAGGAATCGTCTCTTGAATTTAATGACAAAGGTTTTTGATGTCAGGTCACCTTGTACAGGCCATCGTCCTACAGGTCGTTGCGTAGGAATTGCTTTCGAGTTTGACCCACCCCGTGTACAAATTGCGCAAAATTGAGCTGAAGCAATATTTCAAAATGCGAATGCAGTTAGTATAGTACCATGCCGTACCGAAATAACGCGGGATGAATCAGGCACGTTCCGCACGTTCCCGTCCAACAGATTTTTTTGCGACTCGCGAGTTGAGAAAACTAATTGTGTTTTTGTTCCAGACCAAAATTCCTGCAGTACAAGTACATGTACGATTATAGACACAACTATTACAACGACGTCATCGACTATTTGGACAAGAAACAAAAGGGCCTGTCCAGGGATATTCCACACCCGCAAACATGGGCCGAAAGAGCACTGAGAACTTACACCAGTCACATCAACAGGACTGAAAAGTTCAGAAGGGAAGTGGAGGATACGAAACTCGTGACGAAGACTAGACTCAGTGGCATGTTCCACATCAGCCACTCCAAAAACTACATTAACAGACGATACTCTTCAATTTTAGTTTGAACTTGAATTAAGTATCTTACAAAGAAATAGCTTAAATTAAGAAGAGCGAAACATCTAGAGAAAGAAGGAGTAAACAGCCAATAAATTTATTTTAGTGTGATATCATTACCATGTAATTCAGATGTCATCGTCATGTATCTTGCAAGAAATAATAAATTACTTTCGAAATAAACGTCTGGATTTCTTGTCATATTGAATTATTATGTGCAAATATTTGTGTAGGTGCACACAGGTGGACAAGTCTTCATGCATTTTGAATGCGCTTCACACCTATTGCAAATATTTCAATCTAATTTGTAGGTAGGTACCTTTTAATTTGTAATAAGAAAGTACTTCAGAAATAGAAATCTCTGAAATTCCTGTTGATATTCGCAGGCAGCTGGACACCAAGTACAACCTACAAAGTTGCAAGTAGGTACCTATAAGTATGATCGAATCAGTTTTTCAGTATCTATTTCCAGCTTGTTTTAAATAATTGTCAAAGGTAGTCGAATGCGAAGCCGTGTTTTCGTTGACATCCCACCCGCTGCGCTATAGTGCGCTTTGCATGCCCGCCGTTTTGGTGGTCCCTAGACTCAATTTGGTATATATGCTGTAGCTTTATACAAGTGGCCCGACGAAAACGTAACGGACAGATTTTCGGAACTTGACCTCAATTTCTTTGTATAGGTACCCACTGTGTTTACGGGTTCGCCAACTTCGAACCAGCCTTCTGGAAGGGGCTGCAACCCTCCAAAAGCGAATAAGGATAAACAACTAGAATAATAATAATAATAACATTTTAGTGTAGGGCGCCGGTCAAGTGCTAAAGTTAACAACTGGATTAAAAAAGTTACGACATGCGGACAAGTACATGTTCTTACACATTAACACATATAGAAAGTGAAATTTAGAGAAGAAGTTTAACTTTCTCTTGACAAAAACTACACTTCTATGCGACCCTCGGGTACGTAGTTGAGGTTTTTTTGAAAACGAACGTAAAGCTCCAGCTCGGCGTGACCGTGCAAATTGAAAATCATGGCGTGTGTTCCCGACCGCCATCGGCAGTGCAATTCGACTGTTTAGGATTTTAAAACAGTCATTAATAGGTTCCTGGAGGATATTGGCATCCAAAATAAGAAGGATTTACGCTCAATAACAATAAAAAAGTAGGTAGATAGGCAACAATTTTCATCCGACTGCGTTCAAGTTCATAATGTGGATATAGAAATATAACTACTTATTCAAAATTAATCGACATGGCAATCTCAAATTGAATTTTTTTCTTGTTGTAATCAAAATCACTTTTAGTTGTTAACTGGGTCATGTCATAACTACTAGACATACAGGTGTCCCGAAAATACACCGACAACGTTCTAGGACAGCTATCTCTCATCGAAACAAGAAAAAAGGTCCTATGAACATAGTCCGAAAATGCTTCCTAAGGGAGCTACAGGTCCCTAAAGGTGGGACCCTGAAGATGGTTTTTGTCCAATATCACCGAAACCGTTCAAGAGAAATCAATCAAACTTGACACATCCACTAATCTTCTTGTGCCCAACAAAATGAGGCAAGATTATTTCCAAAATAATTCACCAGGGGTGGATCAGGCTGAGGTGTGGGGGTAAAAATAACCCTAACTTTTTTGAATGTAAATTGGGTCCAAATTTAACAAGAAACTATGAAATATTGGAGTTTTCTACCAAAAAAAAGGTCTCCTTGTTCAACCTCGATAGACGCACCGTTTAGGAGATATTTGAGTTTGAATGTATGAAAACGTGGTCAGTAATCTGATTTTTCAATTACGATATTCAAGGCGAAAGAAAAACTATTTCAAAGCAACTTTATTTTTGAACGGTTCCCTTGAACGGTTTCGGAAATATTAAATAAACACCATCTTCAGGGTCCCACCTTTAGGGGCCTGTAGCTCCCTTAGGAAGGGTTTTCGGACCCATGTTCATGGGAACTTTCAGGAATTTTTCTTCTTGTTTCGATGAGAGGAAGCTGCCCTAGAACGTTGTCGTTGTGGTGTATTTTCGAGACACTCTGTATAAGTAGGAAATTGGAAGAAGCATTTATCATAAGTATAGGTATGTTTCTTTACTTTGTCCTGCTCTAACATCAGGGGTGGATGGGGTGACCTAAACCGGCCTAGTAAATCAGGCGAAGCGGCTTAAAAAAGATGGCGTCGTAGGCGGAAATTTCTACGAATAATAGTAATAATAATGTTGGTAATAATAAGTGTTTTTCATCAATAATCCGTAATAATGGTCGCCACAAAGTTTAAAAATTTTGTTTGAAAAACGGTGAAAATTGTGAATAGAAAAAATACATACATATAGGTACCTTTAATCAATTTACGGCTTGTTTCATTGGAGGCTATGAGAAGAATGTGTTGTGTTGGCATGAGTATTACGATGCTGACTTGATTTTGACGCCTTGATAGATGTGCCACGTATATTGTGGACGCTGTCACTCTCATCTCAATGCGATGCACCCGAAGTGAAAATTTCCGAGACTGCGCTGACCACACTGCACTGTCGAGTACCCCATGTGAGGTTGAGAGAACATCCTCGGAGTCGGATGGACAATAGCTTGTGAAGTTGGATTGCACGAGACGAGACGTGCGTGAGTGCCTCTGTTGGAAGCTTGTCCATTTCCTGTGTGTATCTTTTTCATACATGCTTGCTGTTTCAGTAAGTAAAAGCTAGAGGTGGAAGTAGGTACTTACTACTCACCACGGGTTCCAATAAAAAATCCAAGAGCAGTTTGAGCTAATACGACATTGAACGGATTTTTTTCTGGTCAATGCTGGTAGATTCATTACGGAAAATACGTTAAAACGCAAGTATACTACCCTTTCGGTCATTACTCAACGTGAAATCTGAATTTACATTGATCATTTGGCCAAAATCCAACAAAAGAAATCTTGAGTTTAATCAACTGGTTAAATATTTTGGTGGAACCCACGGTCAGTGATTTTAATTTCATTCTCTCCAACACTGCGCGCCTGGCCGCTTGGACATCATTTTCTTCAGCGACTACCGCTCACCTAATAGCATCATCAAGGAAGGAGCCATCAACCGCATGGTAGAGACGATGTCCCTTGCTGATCACAGCAACTTCCACTTCAGGGGGCTCACGTTTACCTACTTTAGTTGCGCAGTCTCGGAAACTTTCTATAATAATGACCGTAATACTACTATACGGAGCTAGTTTTCATTTTACCGGCCCAGAACTTTTTTTTTTTTTCAAGATTTCATTGTAAAATAAAAGTGTTGGTTTTATCTTACCGGCCCAAATTTTTAAAATGTAACCGGCCCAGGAGGAAAATTCCTTTTTCCCCCTGGGCCCATCCACCCTTGTCTAATATACTCGGAGCAGAAGTTGAATGTAACGACCAATCAAACAGCTCCATTTTCTGCTCTAGGCGCTTCGAGTAAGTTGGAACAGGGCAAAGAAACTGAATGTATTTCACCTACTGCATTTCAGCATACTCTTGATGGATAGATCATAGTCTTGAGACCCTAACTAAGCAAAATCGTGTCTATAATCATTTGTTTTGCCGTTGTTTCATGACACCCCGATTACTCCTTTTATAACCATTTGAAACTCATTGCTTTGAGTTATTCTAGATGGCCAAATAGTGTTGCTCCGGCGTAACCGGAGAAGGTAAAGAGGCAGGAATGAGGAGCGTTTACCATAAAACTTGCGACAATGTGGTTGTTGCAAATGGCGAATGTTTGACAGTTTAACATGCGCAGAAGAGCGACCGATAGTCCAGTCAAATTAAGCAAAAATCTGGCCAAACCGGAAATAAATTCGGAAGTTGACGAAATTTGGTGGATCGATGCAGAATTCAACGTGGAATAACATACTGGAATTCCCGAAAATTTCAACGCTTGGCCTTTTTTCTAGGACCAATAAAAGAGCGCCATCCTTGAAAATTTTCGATTTTTTCTGAATAACTTGTAAACTATCACATTAGGAACACAAAAACCAGCGAAGCAAATGTAGCCTGTTAAATTCTCAAGAGATCAGTATTAAATTCATCACTTTGTGGTTAATAGTCTCTGAGATACAGCGTCTGCTAAAACGCAGTAAAAATGACTTAAAATTTGTTTTCGGATTTTACGTAACAATTTGCATAGTGTCAGTTCAGGGGCTGTAACGTGGACAGAAAATGTGCGGATTTCAACGTGTTTTACATTTTTGGAAAGCCAATTCAACATTCGGTATCACACTTTTGTCTAGAAGTCGCCAACTTCAAAATGGTACTTTTCCTCAACCTTTGAAATCGATACTTGAAGTCCCGAAGAATCCCCAAAGATCGATTATTTTGATACCATGCCATTTGCCTACTTTTTCAAGTAGAGCAAAACCATCCAGGAAATATGTGAAGAATTGGATACCAAAACCATAGGATGTTTCAGAATGTTTTTCCCAGTGATGGTTCCTGAGTTATATGGGTTGAAAGACTACAACGACCTATTTGGAGAAAAAGATAGGTAGTCCGGACACTAACTGCTGAATACTGTACGGACCTTGCATTTGATGATACAAAATGCCACTCAGCAGACGTAGTGAATATATTTATGTACTTTCCACGTCTGCCAAGTGGCATCTTACACCTAAAATGCAAGGTCCGTACAGTATTCAGCAGTTAGTGTCCGAACTACCATTTTTTTTCCAAGTAGGTCGTTTTAGTCTTTCAGCCCATATACCTCAGGAACCATCACTAGGAAAAAGATTCTGAAACATGTTATTTTTTTGTTATTCAATCCTTCACATATTCTCCAGATGGTTTTTCCATACTTGGAAAATGAAGCAAATGGTATGGTATGAAAATAATCGATTTTTGGGGATTCTTCGGAACTTCAAGTATAAATTTGAAAGGTCGAGGAAAAGTACCATTTTGAAGTTGGCGACTTCTAGACAAAAGTGTGATACCAAATGTTAAATGGGCTTTCCAAGATTGTAAAACACACTGAAATCCGCACATTTGCTGTCCACGTTACAGCCCTTGAACTGACATTATGCAAATTGTTACGTAAAATCCGGAAATAAATTTTGAGTCATTTTCACTGCGTTCTAGCAGACGCTGTATCTCGGAGACTATCAACCACAAAGTGATGAATTTGATACGGATCTCTTGATAATTTAACGCGCTACATATGCTTCGCTGGTTTTTGTGCTCTAATGCTCAGTTTATGATGAGCGATACCCGGCGGAGCGGAGCTGAGCTGAGCGATTTTTTTTTGTCTGGACCAATCCTGTCCACTCATGATGTCACTTCCCCGCATCATGATTGGCCTAGGCAAAAAAATCGCTCCGCTCCGCTCAGCTCAGCTCAAATCGCGGCAAAAAATCGCTCATCATAAACTAAGCTTAAAGGTGATAGTTTACAAGTTATTCAGAAAAAAATCGAAAATTTACAAGGATGGCGCTCTTTTATTGGTCCTAAAAAAAAGCCAAGCATTGGAATTTTCGGGAATTTCAGTATGTTATTCCACGTTAAATTCTGCATCGATCCACCAAATTTCGTCAACTTCCGAATTTCTTTCCGGTTAAAATCTATTTTGACTGGACTACGAGGCCAGTCATTTCCGTTCAGAGATCCCGGTGGCGTGTTTGAATTCCTAACCCTTAATTATTTATATACAAATAAAATACTTACGAATGGACAGTAACGTTCGCCGTTTTGTTTTTCTGGGTTTTGGAACACCCACAGGCAGCATAACTAATCATTACTTTGTTTATTTTTCACGAAAAACACAAAAAAAAAACAGCAACTTCTCCAGCTCCGATTTGAAAACAACCATCCACAACAAGCGAGTTCGCACTTCGCACGAAGGTGCACGAGCGTCACGCCCCCTTCCGACTTCCGTCGCATCTTTATGTAATAGCACGATATATGTAATAGTAATTTTCATGACAATTTTGTGTTTCGGTGGGCATGCGCAAGATTTGACAGTTCGGGTCGGCTAGCACCAGAGACATGAGTCTTTTTCGAGCGAGTAACTTTTTGTAACCGGTTGGTTATTAGCGGTTGACATTAGATTGACAAATACTGTCATTTTTTTGACATTTGACATTTTTCGCTAAAACGTTGCGGTTATAACTTTGGTTATCAGCATTTGGCGAGAAAAGAGGGAGAGGGACTGGGACTACATGATAGCTTCAAATAGTTACGTACCTACTTGTACTTGTCTCTGTTACATGCCGTGTACTTGAACCACATTCGTAATCTAGGATAGCTTTGAAGTTGAAAAATTCAGTCATTCAGCCAATCCAGTCACTTGAATCGATGAACATATCGTTTCCGAAGTCACCCGGGTGGGCCTCAATCAGGGCCCTGATTACGAATTTTGTGGATCACACGTGTATCGTGATCACATCACACATACAATTTCTATGAAATCCTGTTTGTTTTCTTGTTCATGGTGTAATATATTAATAATAATAATGGTGAATTGAATATCAACTATTCATATTTCTACTATATAAATATAGGAGGTATGACAAGTACATTTAGGATTAAACCACCATCAGGCGGCCATCGGACATCTGGATTACCCGATGTTCTTGTGGGTCCATCGCAGATGAGTCCATCGTCTTCGATTCTTCTCGTCGCCAAGTCAAGTTGTCAAGTTTTTGAGGTTAGGCTAGGTACGTTTCACATTTGGAAATTCTGGACCGCGGCTTGTTTCAAATTCAAATCTGTTGCCGCCACAATTTGTTCCCCCACCATAACAATAACCAGCCTCATGACCAGGTTATGAAATGTATAACTGGTAATGATATCAAAATGGCGGCACTTCCTTTACCGCTTATAACCATAGACCTTATAACGTGCCTTATAACCAATCCTCGCTCAAACGTCAAATTCTATAACCAAGTGTAACCGGTCATGAACGGTTATTCGCTCAAAAAAGACTATGGAGTGGGGAGAGTGATTACAGAACTGCGAGAGTCTGGCAAGCACGCGAAGGTCGAATTTTTGCCGTCCGGCAAGGAACGTGAGAGTGCGCTCTAGACCTGATGAAAACTACTATAGGTATAGCACATGCTGAAATGCTCCTTCCTGTCTCTTAACCTTCTCCGGGCGTAACAGCTGTTTCAGAGAGGCCTTACCGTTTTATACATATTATCCCTCGGATAAACCCCTCGCTCGTGGTCCCTTCGAGCCACACTCACGGGTGTATCCGAGGGTGTATCGCACGTCGCGTCGGCTGTAATGCGACGAAAAAGCTTGCGGTTTTTGTGATCAGTGAGCCTACCTCCAAGGTGTAAACTAAGCGAAACAGATATTTTCGATAAGAGAGCACAATTTCAGGCCCAAAAGCTCGGTTTGATAAGCATGAGGCGCAGCCCAATGCTGCAAACGAGGCCGAGGGCCTGAAATGGCACAGCGCTCGAATATCGAACAATCTCTTTCGTTAGACGAGAGACACATTAGATTAAGTCATTCAGCAGAAAACCTACCTTACTGAAGGCAGTCAATAGCCTTCTTTCCGGTATAGCTAAGCTGCAAGTGAAAGACGGAATAAGTATACACAATAAACAATAAAATTACGACTTGAAGATAGTAGGGATGCATGGTGTGGAACAAAATAATTCTTGATGGACCAGTTTGATAAAAATAAATTTAACGGTTCAATATCAACTTCCAGGACATATCGCTAAGTGAGCATCACGATGGCAACGGCTGACAATAGGGACTACCAACTGATCAGACCACTGAATTTTTAGGGCTAGATTTCAAGTCGGATATCCGCCCGCGCAAATGTAGCGTAAGTCCGGTCACTATGGCAACTTAACACAATATCCGACGCACCGACGCGATGATTGGCTTATCGATGCCGTTAATGAGTGGCGTAAGTTGCGCCACTAACTTGAAATTCAGCCCTACGGCTCGATACCAAGCTTGGGCTGAGACCGCCGTAAGTGCGGTTACCATAGCAACAGCCAACGGCGGATACCAACCAATCAGACCGCTGTATTTGGCGAGCTACGCCGTCCCAAACTTTGCGCCTGCAACTTTTCTGAACAATAAAAATGGTTGCAAAGGTCTTCAAGGAGCTAGCAAACGAATAAAAATCTCATAATTGATTAATGCATCAGCAAATTTATTTTGATATTACATGTAGTAGACAAGTAGGTTTATTTGATAATAATCAAAACCACAATTCGCGCAAGACATGGGAAGATCAAGACATGTTCGGTATGTGCTTGCACAAGTTTGTGCGACGGTCCATATGGACGAACCGTTGCAGTACAAAACTAACTGTCAATAATAATCATATTAAACAGTCGAGACTAGAACTATTGCAATAATCATCGCTTTGTTAGGCCTCAATTTGATGCACGATTTCTATCAGTAGTAATTTATATTATCTATTATGGTAAATATTTTTATTCAACATTATTTTCGAACACATCCAATTTAAGTCGAAGAAAGAAAGTGCGGAACGAGATAAGTATATTATAATAAATAATTATTACTGAAATGAGAGATTCGTATATTTAAGTATTCAATAATATAATCACGCGGCAGGTGAGGACGGGCAGCGCAAGATACCCCCATGGAGCCGGCCGCCCGCAAAGTTTCAAGCACCAATTACCATCAAGATAACATTATTTGGAACATTTACAATTAAATATACCATCTACATTCAACTTCTCTCGAATCACATAAAAACTTTGAAAACAGTAACATTCAAGTGATATATTTGGATAGGTAGGTAGTAGAGTAATGATAATAGACTGGAGAAGATATTTATCATTCAATTACAGTGAACAAGAACAGTTCGTCGCAGAAAATACTTAGGTATTGAAAACCTTGCGTAGTTACATTTTTTATGTTTTGTTAAAACTAAATTTAAATTAGGATTATAATCGTACTGTTACTAAAAACTATGCGAGGGTGAGCATAACAATCCGCGGTTATTGAAGAAAACTCAAAAAAGTGATGCACAACAGGCGCAGCCACCCACGAAGAACATGAAGAACATTCTCAAAGTTCCAAGCCAATTATGGCGGCGGCGCCCGTTTTTAATAATAACAACACATTATCCCCAATTTCTTTTTCTTCAATTTTTCAATGTCAAAAATTTACATTATTAGAAACCGGGACGTCAACGCGGAAACCCCGCGATCACACAAGAGTGGTTGATGTACACAACTGAAGATATAAAGAGTCTTTGCCGCTGGATCCATCATCGGCTACTGCGCCTGAGGATCGCACTGCAGGAGTCGCACGATGGATGGATCGCTCTTTGCGCCCTCGATGAACTCTTCCAGGCTCAATTTGCCGTCCTTGTTGCGGTCCATTTGACGGAAGATCTTGTCGGTACGCTTCTCGGGTGTGCTCTCGTCCTCTGGCATTTTCATGACGGATCCGACCATCTTGTAGATTGCCTTGAACGGGAACAAAATTTTCCTTTCAGAAATATTGGGATTTCAAGATCGTCTTAAAAAATACAGCAAAGAGAAATTGGAGAGATGGTGCGATAGGGATGTTCCTCATCACCGCTGATTTTGATTTGTAGTTACCTATAATATAGGTTCCCATATTATGGAAAAGGGCATTCATGTTATCAAGCATAAAATAGTTACCAGAATTTTACCAACATATTATCAAGGTCAAGCGCTGCAGTTTAAAACGTGGGTTAATTCAGCCTTATATAGCCGTGGTTTTAATTGGCATTGGGCCTGTGCAGCGTACTTTAAATTTGATATTTTATTGTGTCATTTGATTACACAAGTCAAACAATGAATAATCAACAGTAATATCACAAGTGCTTTGATTTTCACGATAATTTTGGTCACGCGATCGCGAGTGCTGATTGTAGCGATAAATGCCCGACTCCGTAGGAGGAGGGCATTTATCCAGGGACAATCAGCCCGAGGGAAACGCCTGGCCAAAATTATCTGGGAAAATCTCGAGCACGAGTGATATTTTGAAGATTATTACATGAAAGAAGTCCGAAGTGACAGCTGTCAGATTTTGTTGTTTACATGAATTTTATTCCGTTGCTATTGACAGTAAGATTTAGATAAGTGAATATTATCCTTGTAGGTCTAATAATCAAGGGCGTTGTATGTAATAATCGTCTAAATATATTCTTTTGTTTTGCTGTACAACATTTGTAAAAAAAATAATGGAAAGTGCTTAAAGGAGACCACAACACAAAAATCAAGTCTATATTTTATTTGACTAGCTCATGGGGAAGGTAGTTCAAGAGTATACGGAACAAATCTAAGTTTTCTAGACGAGTCCGGTCAGTCGCAATAAAACATTTTGAAAATATTATCGTGACGTCACTTGGGAAGATGTTTTCACCTAGATTTTCACCTCCGATTTTCACCTATCACGTTCCCATGGTCTTGATATTGCTATTGTCGCTTTGACAGACGTCATTGTCTTCAAACAATCAGTAATAATTATGGCAGGCTTGAAACCGTCGTCGTCTCATCGGCAACGGAATCAGGTACAGGTATGCCCGTGCGTAGCTATAGGTAGCCCGTGAAAATTTGCCCTTCTGACGTCATTGTCGTTCTTAATTATAACCGCAGCGCCCGCCACGAGCTTAGTAATATTACAAGACCCTATGCAATCGTTCTAGTTTTTTCAACTCTTTCATCTGAGACCAACTTGTATTTTGTGTTGTGGTCTCCTCTAAATCAGCCGGCAAGTTTAAACACCAAGATCGAGCGGCATTTGTGACGTCACCGCTACCTGACCAATAACACAAGTTCGCGGCGCGTCAACCGGGTGGTTGGATCGGGATTGTGAGAGTTCGGCCAGTTTGCAGTCATCGCGCGTGAAACGAGCACGAGCGGGTTGTGATCAGTAGCTATCTAGCGTATTATCATGGCAATGTAGTAAAGTATGGGTGAGGAATTCAACGGCTCCCATGAATGAGTTCATTGAAACTGGAGTTCATTGCTTTGTTACATCCACAACTATTTGTCCAGTCATTTAGATCATTTTAATCTTTAGGCTTTTGCCATTTACACGCAAGTTTCCCAATTGGAGAAAATCTCTACGCCACTGTTAATTTCTGCGCTCTAAACGCACTTTGTCACACCCTCCGATCCATACGATTGGATGGGTCGCGATGACGTCACATACGGGGCCGTATACAATGCGTTTGAAAATGGGATCGAAATTCTTATTTACTTTTTTTTTTCTCCCTGAAATATTCAAAATTTCACAAAAACAAAAATACATCAATTTTTATTTTCATTGAACTTTCTGCTCAAGCAAAAAAAAACAGTTCATAGACCCATTTTAGTAGTATGTCTCGTGCGCTTGAGAGCCAATAAGCAATGCTACGCTTACGACTAAAACTAAAATTAACGCATAACCAATTCGTAACAGACATTTTGATCGAAAGTATCCTCAAAATGAACAAAATGGACCATTTAAATAGCACGAGTGAAATCTATCGCTCACTTGGGTTGAAATTGATTTTCATTTAATTCCATTCAAGGGACTTGCAATTGCAATGCTATGTCCCTTTAATTCAGTGGTTTGATGTATTCTACACACAAAAATCGTGTGCTGAATTCATTTCTGGCTCTGACAAAGTCTTGAAATTGATTTATCACAAATGGTGTTTTATGCCACTTTTCTACAGAAAATTCACACATTCACAGTGAAAATCTCGGTAAAAATTATGCAGTGACCAAATACAGGTTACATGTCATTTGGAATTTGGATTTCAAACTGGCAGGAAAACTGATATTTTCTGTGTAGTCCAGAATAAGAACAAGAAGAAATTAAAGCTATAATATAGGCACTTGACCATTTTTATTGCAAGCGTGCGTAAATCTCAAGGTGAAGAATTGCCGTAGAACATCTTCTGCAGCAGTTTTATTTTATGATCATGAAATAGCATTAAATACATCAAGTGCATTATTTTTATGTGTAGGATAGTACATCATTCTACCAAAATGAGAAAAAAAACATCTCAAGTCCCTTGACAAGAAGGAAACTTCACTTGAAATTAGTAAGAAAAAAGTCTTAATTTTTTTTTTTGTGAAACCTGCCTGAAATCATTTATAATCGGTTAGTTAGTATTGTTATTGAACTCAGAAAATCAAACTTAGTCAAAAACGATATAAAATTGATCTAAATGAAAAAATTCGATGAAAAAACAAGGATGAAGAAAAACAAGACAAAAAAATTGGAGAAATAGGATACAGTCAGGAAAAATGAAAGATCAATTAGCGACACAACGAAGGTGAAAATGGGAATAATAAGACGTAGAGGAAGGCCAGATAAGATTGCTGCTCGCAAAATGATTAATCTTGGAAAATATTCCGGCTATGCTTCCAGGAAAAACTGCTTAGGATCGACGAGTCCAAAGTCTGCGGGCTGGTGATTGAATGAGGGTGGTCTCAGGGAAGGCCCCAATTTGCAGATTATAAGAGAAAAAGCAAAGATTAATGTGTCAAATCTATGAATCATGCGTGACCCAATAGATACGCAGAGGGCATTGAGGTAGATGTGAAAAAACAAACCCGAGTTTTTCATTTCCATTCAAGCAATGACAACAATATTTTCGGTTCAGGAATTATTATGGGTTGAAAGGTCATCGATGCGTACTTTCGTATCGTTTCAAAGAATTTTTTTGTTCACTGTTTTTGTTTGTGTTCCTTATAAGTTGAAGGAAACATGCAGTTTCCGCAGTTTTGAAGTTGTGCCAAGATGACTGGTTTTCACCAAAGTGTTTTGATCTTGGTATTCTCGTTGGCTTTTAGTTCAGTTTCGTCCAAGTCCAACGAGACCATATGCAATTCTTACAACTCGTGCACAGATTGTGTCACCTCGCAAGCACCTTGTTTTTGGTGCATTGATAAGAACACTTGCACTACGATCACAGATGGACATTGCAGATATGACTTGATCATAACTGGAGTTAGTGTAAGTCTAGAGCTGGGATTAGAAATTTTTTCAAGTGATGTTAAAGAAAACTAGAAGTGTAATGGAAAATGCACCAGGAAAGGAATGATAATCACAATTTAGTACCTAATAAAGTGAAATAATACAGGTATATTTGGAATGTTTCGACAGAATACAAAACCTAGTTACCGTTTCGGCCCCGAGTTTTGTCCAGCCATCCGAGCTAACTACGGAGAAACCCCAGAGATCCTAGTACCAGCAGGCGGTACCAGATCAATCCGAATCCGAGGCAAATCCATTTCAACTTACGTTTCCCAGTCAGATTTCGAATGCCATTTCGACATAGACGGCAAAGTCACCAAATCCAAAGCCCAGCTTTTGGATTTCACGTTTTTCTGCGACGCAGCTGAATTCTACCCAAAAGTACCAGATGTGGTGGCAAAATTTAACATTTCTTGGACGGAAATGAAAGAAAAAGAATTCAGATGGCTTGACAATCCAGACGATGTACACCGTGAGTTACCTACTTCTAGTTTTGTCGAATTATATAAGTAAGGATTGATTAAAAATTGTTGCAGTTTTGATTTATGACTGTTCACTTTTGGCGGATACGTGCAAGAAATGCAAGCAACTAAACAGGAAATACAGATGCGGATGGAACTACGATAAGAATCAATGCGATGTTAAAGAAAATTGCGGGGCTGTATCTTTCTATTCGATAAGTAAATGTACATAAGATGTTTACGTGTGTTATGACCACGAACTAAAAGTATGATAATAATAAACCTATTTATTTAATCTTCTCGTCTTGTTTAACCAACAGTCATTCCATCAAAATGCTCAGAACTAAAAGGTTATTAGTTGGCTTTTTGTTGGCCTTTGGGTTAATCAACTTTTCAGCTTCTACCAAGTGTGGAGACCATACTTCGTGTACACAATGTGTAACTTCTTCGTGTTATTGGTGCGGTGGATGGCATAAATGTACTGACGATCCCACAGTTGGTGAATGTTCTAATGATATCGTAATTTCCGGAGTAAATAGCACAAGAAGATTCAACGCAGTAAGTATCGAAATCATTAGTGAACACCACTGTTCAATTTTTTTTTATAGACTAAAATCAGAAATGGTCCAGAATTCTGCATAGCTATTAAATCTAGCGGCGATGCAGAAATTTTAGTACCCCAAAGCATCAAGAAAAGCATCAAGGTGAAAATTCAAACGAAATCGCTTCCTTCGCTCATGGTGCAATCAAGATTTAGATGCCAAATAAATGTTGATGGGAATGTTACAAGTGTTAACGGTCAGCTAATAGGCGATACGATTTACTGCGATGAAATTCATTTCCCTGCTGTTTCTGGTGAAATAACAGCGCCATTTAATGTTGCATGGGGAGGTGATAAATTGCTGGACAATCCAGATAATGTCCATGGTAAATTGTTGTCGTCTTTCAATTATGCGATTTATTGAAACGCTTTTTCAGTCGTTATATATGATTGTTCTTCGTTGGCGGAGGACTCTGAGAAGTGCTTGGATTTGAATTCAAAATTTCAATGCGGCTGGTGTCTCGGATCGACTAAGTGCGAGATTCAAAGTAATTGCAGCGGGAACGAAGTTTGGAAGAAGCACCGTAACACTACTACTTACTAACTTGTAGTAGTACTTATTAATAAGTGAAAATAACTAATCAAATATCTGCAACTTTAATAATTCTTCCACAGGGTGTAACCGATCACTCTACAAAAACCGATGCATGTTTTTTTGGATGGTAATATTCCTCAGCCAGAAGAAGACACAAATTTTTTTCCATCATTTTTCTATCAATCATACCACTTCAGAAGAACGCAGTGCACTTTTTTACGGTCTATCGGTTAAACCCTGTGTACTGTTCAAAATCAATTTAGACATTAACTTTGTCCTCATACAGTTCCTACCTTTCCTAGCCAAGAAGTGGAAATATTTGAAAGAATGACAACAAAAATCAATAAGTTCCGTTGTCAAGTTTTGTACGATTTGGAAAGTGTAATGTAATGTAGGTACTAATTGTTGAAGATGTAGAGGATGCAATAATGGAAGTACAAAGGAATAAGAAAAGTAGTTTTGTTGTCCAAATTGAATATGAAACACAAAGTAAAAATAGGTAGACATGTACGACTTCCATGCAATCTCTTGAAACCCTGCGCAGCTCCTTAAGGTATAGTACCTACACAAAGCGAGAAATAAAATGTTCTATTCTGAGCGCTTTTATTCCAAAAGTAGATATAAACCATGTACGGTTGATCCTTGAGGATGACAACGATTATTATTAACATCCGTGCCCAGCAGGATTACCAAGAAATGGCTGTATATTACTTTTGCAGATGGCCATATTATGCTTTGTGATTCTGACAAAAATGGAAAAATGTCGCAGATATTTATCTTAGACCAATAATACAATGTGGTGTATGATAATACATACACCTCACCTATCGGTGTATTACATACGATCATACGAAACAAGGGTAAGTTCCAAGCTCCATGAAAATCGTTCCACTAATGAAATATTTTAATATGGTGGCAGAGCATCATTTGTCCTAAATCGGATGTATTTTGATAAAGGTAACATCGCCTGCAAATTTCACCCAAATTTGACTACTTTCAGAGAAATTCAAAATGGCGGATCAAAGATGGCGGCCAAGTGACAAAAATCATTGCTCAACTTTATATGATGGACACGTGAGCATTCGATTGGCGTTTGCACCACATCGATATCTCTTTTCGTTGAATAATTCTCCTAGTTCTATCACTTTGAAACACGTTCAATATGGAGACTACAAGATGGCGGCAAGGAATCAATTGTCGAAAATTGGATGGATCTTGATGTGCTTTACATCGTCTGCTTTCATTCCAATCCGATCACTTTTAGAGAAATTCAAAATACCAGATCAAAGATGCCGGCAAAGTAACCAAAAATCAAAAGTCAACTTGACATCCTGGACATAATGTACTATTGATCAGCGTTTACATCACATCGATATTTTTTTCCCTGAGGACTTATCCCGGGTACGGACGGACGGACGGACGGACGGACAAAGTGAAGCTAAAAGCGCCTTTTTCCCATTTTTTGAGAAAGTGCGCTAAAAATGGTCATTATGTATTTATTGGGAGGAAAGGCAGCGATGCAGCGAACACCATTTCAATCAGTCAAAAGCGTAACAGAACAGTTCACTTGAAAGTCACAGTTACAGCTAGTTCCGCCAAGGTTTTATGAGCGAATTAACTCCATCACGCTCATAGTAGCGATGCAACAGCCAATAGCATGGTCAGTTGCTTAGTTACTATGAGAGTGATGAAGTTGATTCGTTCATAAAATTTTGTGGAACAGGAGCTTATTCGAATTCAAAAGCAAAACTCCGATCCATGATCAGAGACCAGAGGTTTATAATAGTCAATTGTGTCGTCATTGGTCGAGTTCATGCAACAACTAAATGGATAGATAAAGCGCTCCTGGTGGAACAACCTTTGGGACAGCTAAAAATTCAAATTAGTGATTAGTTAGTGATCTTTCATGAACTCGACAACTATCAAATGGCTACAAACGCGAGAATATTTTTTGAATGTTGATACACTAACACCTGCGAATTAGCTGCGAACAAAGGGAATTACCTACATGAAAAGCTCGACGAAATGGCCTTTACAGCAAGCGTTAACTTCTAAAGTGATTTTCTAAGCTAACACAAAATCATAATTTTCTCCTAATTTTCCTAAATTTCCCGCTAAACCTTAGGCAGGTACTGTATAATTTGGTGTTACTTCGTCTGAAACTTGTAGTTAGTACGTAGACGTGAGTATCTACAGGGCGTTCGCGCAAATAGAGACGGGAAATTTTCATTTCGGCACACAACAGCATTTGTTTGGACACACTGTTCCAAAAATGTAGAGAAACGCGTAAGGTAGACAGATTTGAAAGATGATCGAATGACACGTTTTCAACGGCACTTTCACGAATCTTTTCTTTAAAGAAGAATAACAGGACTCCCATCTTTTCAAAATATACTTCGTATATTCAGTTAATTTAGCAAGCCGTGTTTTCTATAAGCGTAGACCACCCTGTACGTCCCAACCACCTAGCTATTACTCGTGCTACCTAAATATTAACGTCGCTTTCCCAAGATATTTAGCAGACCATGTTTTCCTGCTTGACTGAGTTTCCCAGACGGTTACCGCCTGCTCCGATGAATTTTATGTGTTCACCTAATGTTTACAACAAGAACTATTTCCAGTTTGGACGTGAACGAGACGGCATAAATTATATTTTAAATTACAGTTTGTCGGATATTTACATTCACGTTCGATATCAGAAAATATGTAGGTAGGTAGAAGCTCAAAACCGACGGTTGCACGTCATATTGCATGTTCAGATGTTGCTTTTTGCAAAAACTTACGCCATCCACCTCATTTGCCAAAACCGTGAGCTACAATCATGGCAAACGAAATACCTTTAGCAGACGATAATGATGATTTCACCTTCTCATGGCCTTGCCTAGATTTGCTTCTTATTTGCTGTTAGGTTGTCGTTGGCAATTTTCATCAATTTTGTTGGTAAAATTGCAGTTTTACAAAGGCCATCTAGACCGTCAATGTACACTTAATGCACACTTACAGAAAAACTAAACTCTACAGTGTAGTCTTGTTAACATGACCTAAGCCCCACTGTGTGCTTGTAAAATGGACAATGTAGAATTGAGGTGTAAAAAGACAATCCAGAAATTGAGCAATGTCTTCGAACAAAAGGTATAAACAAAGTAATACGACAAAAATTTGCGTTTTTTTTTTCAGACGTAAACAAATGCTACAGAGGCTCTGGAAGGGTCAACAGGCTGTATGGGAATTTATTTTGTCCATATGTAGCATTGGAACGTCAAGCATCAACTCGAATACAATTGATGGTTTTCAAGGACAGGAAGGACACACAAGATTCTACTAGTCTCGATGGAACCCCATTAAAGACGATAACAACGTACTTTCTACTGGGTTGGTGCTAGGCAATAATGTAGGATTCCAACATCGTGATAAGGGCGTGAAAATGCTAATAGTGATAATAAACTACTCTGAGCATGTTTTCCGAACCAAATTAGTTTTCAATATTGTTGACCTAAATATATAGATACATTTGCTAATTCAACCTTTTTCTTGCGCAAATTTTCTTTGACTCACCTACCTAATAGTTATTTCAGTTCAGTTACAAAAATTCATGTTTAAATATTCCATTTCTGCAGGGTAGGTAAAAGTAGGTATCGATGTTGTTAGCATAGTGTGTTAGTAAATTTTGTTCAACAAGCTAGGCACAACTAAACATTACACGTCAACAGTGAGGCATGTTCTACATGCATAATGTAAACAGTGTAGGTAGGTATGTTGCACATTTCAGCGAGTGGGGCATTACTGTGCACAATGTCTGACGGCTACAAGCATAATACTCGTTCCCCGTAAAGAAGTAATCAGAGCAGAACAAATAATCAAAAACATTATTTTCACTACTATACAGAGCAAGTTTCATTTTGAAAAAATCACCGCCGGAAAACCGAAACCGTGTCGCATTTGAAAATGACTCTACACGATGTCCAATGCGATCTGCTTTCGGTATCAGTTGTAATTTTTCGAAAAAAAGTCGATCCCCAAGCAGGAAAGAACGCCTGAGTTGAGTCCTGGACCAAACGCGAGTTGTCCTGGTCAAAGCCCGAGTAAGCGGCCGCCTCAGTAACGGCCAAGACTTTTTTTTAATTCATGGCGACCGACTGGTAAATGGTGCAAAACTTCAAGTGCAGACTTCATTTTGATTCTTTGTTGTGTTACTTCCTGTTGAATTTGGTTCCAATCCATCGGATAGATTTTCAATAATTAGATAGTAAATTTTTGAACTTTGACATTTTTTAATATTTGACAGATGACAGATGGAAAAATACTTTCAACGGTTCTGAATACAGTTTTTTAAAAGCGTTCGAATGACGTATTGCAACTCAAGTTCCGTGAGATACAGTTTTTGAAATTTTTTAACAGAGACAATTCCGTTTGAGAGATGACAGTCAAAAATTAATGGTCGTATCGTGGCTTGTTCAAAACCAGTAATCAGTGTAACTTCGCCTTGAGAAACGCTACGTATAGACAATACAAATAGAAAAGACCATATGTTGTCACGGATTTTTACGGTTGCGTAGGAACCAGGCAAGTCCATCAATCAAAAAAAGGTTGGCTGATTTTTGTTGCCCCAATATCCATGACGACGGTAGTGATAACATATGGTCTTCTCTATTTGTATTGTCTATACCTTCATGCTATGTCGACCTCACGGTGGAACACCTGTAGGTACTAGGATTTGAAAAAATATTACTACTATTTATTGGAAAGCCTTTGAATTTTGAGTCCTTGTAGGTACCCGAAGTGAATAATTTTGACCTGAAGGTGCTGTGTGCCAGTAATAATAAAATATCTAAGTATATCAGGAAAGAAAGATTTACAAATCAAGTCTAAATAATTTGCCAGATAGCTTGAAATGATCATCCGGTGTTAAACAGACATGAATGTTGACAGTACTGCTAAATTTACGGAAAGGTGCGAGGGTGCAGTTAAAACCAAGTGCCTTGTACGATTACTCTCAATTATGGGAGCATAAATAAACTATAACGATGTACATTGTATAGGGTGATCACGGGAGAATCCCTTATCCCCCCACTGCTAAAGGTTCCCCCTTTACCCCTTATTTGGGAAGAAAAAATCTTCAACGGTTTTTCCGTGAATTTCAAAATTAAAGAATGGAAGTACTGCATTTCTTTAGTCAAATTTTGACGGATTTAATCTCGATCAAAATAATGGAGCTTCATGAATTTTTTGACATTTTTTTCTTTATAAAAAAACCTACAAGAAGGTATGTCATATATTCAGAATGGAAAACTACGTCAGTTGGAAAAAAACAAAATATAGCCCAAGCAAAGTTTTTTCCTTTCCGAATTATTCTAAAAAGACAACATCTAGCCGGGGTTTATCCCTCCGCGATCACCCTGTACAAGGTATGAACATGAAATTAGAATGCCCAATAAAATTAATTCCTGCTCGCGGGAGCAGCAACAACGCAATTTCAAACATGCAGGGAATTTTACGACGATTGTGTTGTACTCACCGTGACGATTTCGAGCATTTCCTGCCGTGATATGTACCCGTTACCGTCGAGGTCGTACATCGAGAAGGCCCACTTGAGCTTTTGTTCTAGCTTGCCCCTCGAGGTGACGGACAGGGCGCACAGGAACTCCCGGAAATCGATGGTTCCATCTCCGTTCGCGTCGAACGTACGGAAAACATGTTCTGCGAACTTGCTCGCGTCGCCGTACGGGAAGAAATTACCGTATATCTTCTTGAATTCGTCGACAGACAGGTGGCCGCTGGGGCAATCCTTGAGGAAACCTTTGTACCACTCCTGGATCTCGGCGTCTGCAATAATAAACAATAACGATGAGTAGGGTGTAGTGTAGGGGCATTAGTACACCCTCATCAAGTGCCCGTGTCTGGTCCCCAGGACCTTCCAGAGACGGGAGCACTTGAAAGAGAGCTTTTAGGTGCAACTTTTCTGGTGTTCAGCTGAGTTTAGTTTTATATCCATATAGGCACAAACTGCGGTCTCCACTATTAGAATATCTTGCTTGAAGAAAGTATTTCTAGAACCGTTTTTGTTTCATGGCAAGCCCATCCCCCCATATAGGCCAGTCAAATTAGAACAAATTTTTCCGTTTGAGGGAAAAAACTGTTGGAGTTTTGGAAATTTGACAGTAATGTCCGATAAAGTGTACTGTTGAACATACTAAAAGTCCCCAACTCTACCTATTGAGCTCGAGCCGCCATCTTGGAAAAATGGTCCTTCGATCCAGTTTTCTGCTCATATTCCGCTAATCATCAGAGATATTCAATCAAGTTTAATAAAAAATCAAGGCTATAAAATTGTCTACAAAAATTGTTTCATACCGATTTTTTCTCGTATCTGTTGAAATTATTTAAATTAAATTAACAAAAAAAAAATCAAAAAATTGGCGATTTTTTGCCTACGGCTGGAGATATTGTCTTCAAAATTTGTGAAGATGTTGGCAGTCTACATCAAAGCTAAACGTGACAGTTGGGGTAGAAGAAAAATTGCGAAAATATGTTTTTATTTTTTTTTTAATTTAAGCAAAAATTTGGTTTTTGAGTTTGACATTTCCAACAGGGCGGAGTAAAGGTTTCAATCGAACATCAATCAGTTTTGATATTTACATATTGCAAGACAAGATTTCATCAGTATTGTGCCTTCACGAGCTTCTGGAATGCTCGATATGAATTAAACTGAAAGAATAATAGCTAAGTCCAAAAAGTGTTGTCGATTGGTTCTGAAGGTAACATTTCAAAACAAAAGACATCAGCAAAGGATATACAGGAGGTCCAAAGATTATTCAACTGTATATAAGCCCCATATTGATGTGCCTTGTCCAAAATAGTACAAAAGAATCAATCAAAATGTTGAAATCCACCCTGTATAACAAAAAGTAACGATACAAAATGAAAGTAGTAGATCATACCTGGTGCCAAAAATACAGCCTTTACATTTCTGGAAAAAAGAACAAAATTGATTGATTTATTTGAAAGTTATTAGTCCTCAAACTTGACTTTACAAATTTCAGCCAGTCAAATGGAGAAAAGTAGAGAGAAGTAACTGTCGGAGTTTCAGAAATTTGACAGGGATGTTCGCTAAGGTATACAAATAAACATACCTACTAAAAGTCCCCGCCTCTACCTGTTGTGCTCGAGCTGCCATCTTGGAAAAATGGTAATAAGCTTGATCGAAGGACCATTTTTCCAAGATGGCGGCTCAAGCGCAATAAGTAGAGGCGGGGACTTTTAGTATGTTTATAAGTATACCTTAGCGAACATTCCTGTCAAATTTCTGAAACTCCGACCGTTACTTCTCTCTACTTTTGCCTATTTGACTGGCTGGAATTTGTGAAGTCAAGTTTGAGGACAAATAACTTTCAAATAAATCAAATAATTTTGTTCTTTTTTTTTAAGCAATGTAAAAGCTGTATTTTTGGCACCAGGTATGATCTACTACTTCCATTTTGTATCGTTACTTTTTGTTATACAGGGTGGACTTTCACATTTTGATTATTTCTTTTGTACTATTTTGGATAAGGCACATCAATATGGGGCTCATATACAGTTGAATAACCTTCGGACCTCCTGTATATCCTTTGCTGATGTCTTTTGTTTCGAAATGTTTCCTTCAGAACCAATCGACAACACTTTTTGGACTTAGCTATTATTCTTTCAGTTTGATTCATATCGAGCATTCCAGAAGCTCGTGAAGGCACAATACTTATGAAATCTTGTCTCACAATATGTAAATATCAAAACTGATTGATGTTCGATTGAAACCTTCACTCCGCCCTGTTGGAAATGTGAAACTCGAAAACCAAATTTTTGCTTAATTTAAAAAAAAATAAAAAAATATTTTCGCAATTTTTTTTTTATCTCAACTGTCACGTTCAGCTTTGATGTAGACTGCCAACATCTTCACAAATTTTGAAGACAATATCTCTAGCCATAGGCAAAAACCGCTTATTTTTTGATTTTTTTTTGTTAATTCAATTTAATTAATTTCAACAGATTCGAGAAAAAAATCGGTATGAAACAGTTTTTGTAGACATTTTTATAGCCTTGATTTTTTTATTAAACTGAATTGAATATCTCTGATGATTAGCGGAATATAAACAGAAAACTGGATCGAAGGACCATTTTTCCAAGATGGCGGCTCGAGCTCAATGGGTAGAGTTGGGGACTTTTAGTATGTTTAACAGTACACCTTACCGGACATTACTGTCAAATTTCCAAAACTCCAACAGTTTTTTCCCTCCAGCTTTCCTTATTTGACTGGCCTAATATGTTTAACGCATCAGAAGTATACATCCATACGATTGCTACAGATTAATAGAGAGGGTGGATGACGCATCTTAAAAAGCGCTTTTAAGAAAAAAGCGTAAAAGCGATATAGAATAAATATGGGCGTATGTTTGGTATGTAAATACATACACATAAGCTTGTGCTGCTACTGCTTAAAGTGATTCTTGTATAGAAGCTTAGTTTTAGCCTCGATTTTAGCACTTGACATAAAGTGTTGTAATACATAAATATTGAGTACCACTTTACTTTTAATAATATGGCCAATAAATGAAGTCGACGAATCAGGGCTGCCCCAGCTCCCCAAGAAGTACAATTTGATGTAAAATATATTAATATGCAGAGTGTTAGGTAGAAAGAAAATATAACTGATGGGTCTAAAATGCTTCTTTAAAAAGATACAGGGTGTCGAATTCATCTTTTTCAAACCGTTTTTTCACCGTAACTTTTGAACCGTTGGACCGATTTCAATCAATTTGACCAAAGTTGTTTTGAATAATAATATGAACAATAATACCACCATCCATCAAACATTTTCAGGGGGGTGGATGATAGGGGGTGCTTCCTTTCTTCTGCCCTATTTTCACCTTCCCTGATTATTTTTAAAAATTGTTCATATTTTCAGATTCTACGTTCAATTTAGAAGAAAAAGTTACTCTTGCAAAATTTTGACTAGAGACTTCGTTTTCGAGATATTCATGTTTGAAGCTTCGAAAACATGTCAAAACGCAGAATTCATGACTTCAAAATTCAAAAATTTTCCGCAAATCTGGGGCCTATATCATAAAGCTACTTTGCAACTTTTCACTTGTCCAAATTCAGAGGAGTTCCTACGAGACTACGAAAATTCTGCCTAGCAACTCCTCAAGTTTTTGCAAAGTGCAAAGTGAAAAGTTGCAAAGGTGCTTTATGGAATAGGGCCCTGATATTGAATAAAACTAGTACATTTTCAAATTGCAATCCAAAATGGAATCCAGACATGCCTGTAATTTAAAATTTGAAAACATAAATTCTACTTGGTTTTTACTGAGTTTTCCACATGTTTTTAATGTTTCAAATCTAAATATCTCGAGAACGAAGCCTTCAATCAAAATTTTCCAAAAGTAACTATTCTTCTAAATTGAACGTAGAATCCGAAAATATCAACAATTTACAAAAAAAAATCAGGGGTAGTGGAAATAGGGGAAAAAGGGGCACTAATTTATTTTATCCCCTGAGATTTTTTTATGGATCGTGGTGTTACTGTTCGATGAAGACTTATTTGAGTAAACTCTGGTCCAAATTTGATTGAAAAATCGGTCCAATGCAATGGTTCAAAAGGTACAGTGGAAAAACGATTTGAAAAAGTTAGCTCCCACACCCTGTATCTATTTAGGGAGCATTTTAGAACCATGAGTTATATTTTCTTTTGGTCTTATTTTTGATGGGGAATTATCCCTCGAAGTTTGTAATAACCAGTACCTAACACCCTGTATGTATTCCATTTTTGTACTTTTGTACTTGCATTATGTCAGATTAGATGAAAGTTATGCAGAGTCAAGTACGAGCACACCACAACTTTTGACTGAGTTTACCAATAATAAATCATATTATAATTCAATTCCATTAGTTCCACATAAATGAATTTAAACCCGTGTTGCTAAAAGGCCAACAAAACCACCGTGTCCATAAATCCTGACAGTTACACCCTTGCCTGCCGCAATTTAACAATTTCATTTAAATACACCAAGTTGACACAGGTACAACAAAACCCGGGCTCTTTCAGATCTTATCATGTCTCTCGTCAAAACAATGAGTTAATTTCCTTGCGTCAAAAACTCGGTGGCGCCGCCATAAATGGAGCCGACCACGATGAAATATTCATGGGGCGAAATTTAAAAATAAAAAAAACCGCCACTGCATTTTCGAGGAGGAGCGAGCTTAACGAAATTAGCGCGTTTTAGCCTAATGAAATTACCTACTAACATTGTGAAATTTCCATCCGGTTGAACAACTTGAATTACATTCACGGTCGGCATGGCAAATCCAAGAGAGGAGGTCTGCGCATTTCCTTGTCAATATCTAATCTACTGTAAATGAGCGTGTTTGTTAAAATTTTTCTCCAGAGCTCCTTAAAATATATCTTGGTGGAGAAATGTTATCGGAGCAATAATTAAAATTGAATGCGCCGTTTGCTTTGGTCGCTGCATGTACCTACGAATAATGACAAGTTTTCCTCGATGAAAACGGAAAAACGAATAAAGAAAAGAATAATAAGTCTCATTAAAAAAATGAAGTTCCGTCTCCAATTGGAGCAGCTTTGAGCGACAAATTTTCTGAATTCCTCAGTCTCCTAAATAGTCCATAGACCAGGAGCCTCGCCAGGAGCTTATGTAATCCCGTGGGATTTTGAATGAAGGAGCATGGCGACTATATAAAATACATTCCTTAGATGGACAGCAATCACACCTCACTGGGTGTTTTGCTTCTATTTCTTGCAGGTGATTTATACAGAGTGAAACAGAAAAAATAAATAAGAATTCGTAGCTCCAGACTGGGAGAAGGTGGGAAGCTTAAACTGCATACGTGATTTGACTCTGTTGTTGTGTTGATTCCTGCCGAGTTTGCTCCCAATCCATCAGATAAATTTTGAATAATTAAATAAATAACTTTGACATTTTTAGCGCATTTTCCATCTCGATGAAAATCGCTATTGCAACCGCTTTGTCCGTCCGTCCGTCCGTCCGTTCCTCGAACTCCTCCCAAACTAGACGACCTAGCTTTCTAATTTTTTCACTGTTACATAGCTGCCACTCCCAAAGGAGGGCTAGGCTATATTGGATGTCCATATTGCGCCGCCAACATAGAGAAAACCGCCCCCGATAAACTTAAAATAACATAATATTGCACTTTCTACCAAACCTGATGCTCTGGTGTTCTCATTTTTTGAATAATACATAGTTGCCACTTATAAACGTAAGCCAAGAAACATTCTGTCTTCAATATGCGCCGCCGACATGAAAAAACTGCTAAAAACCGCCCCCAATCACTTTAAAATGAAAAACATAAACCCGAAGACATAGCGATCTGATTCTTTTGGTATATAAATAGCTGACTAAAAATGGGAAAGGATAGGCTACTTTTCGTTAGTCGCCGCCCCCAGATTCCGCCCCCAAACGATAAAAAGTGCAACTTTCATAAATGTTACTGATTGAGATGTTCCCTTAAACATTTAGGAACTGCTAACTCAAATTGTGCAACATTTGCTCAGCCGAACGCTGCCGCTCCCACACGCCGCCCCCAAAGTAAGAGATAAATGAAAAACATGAACCCGAAGACATAGCGATCTAAGTTTTTCGCTATATGAATAGCTGACTAAAAATGGAAAAGGATAGGCTACTCTTGATATGGTGCCGCCTCCAGCTTCCGCCCCCAAAAGAAAACAAGCGAATACGCCTCATGGGCATGAGGCTCAGTAGCGCACTTTCTTTTTGGAGGATTAGTGAACGCAAGATGTTAAGTATAAGTAGGGTTCTACCGTCTTGGGCAAAAAACTCCAATATGGCGGCCAAAATATCGACAGAATCATGAAATTCGGCTTGAAAATCAAAATGATTGTACTGGACAAGGGTAAGTTCCAAGTTTCATGAAAATCGTTCCACTAATAAGAGATTTCAATATGGCGGCCAAGATGGCGGCAGAATTATGAAACTCAGCTTGAAAATAGGAATGATCGTACGAGACAAGCGTAACTCTCAAGTTTCATGAAAATCCTCCCACTTATAAGAGATTTCAATATGGCGGCCAAGATGGTGGGGCAATCATGAAATTTGGCTTGAAAATAAGAATGATCGTACTAGACAAGGGTAAGTTTCAAGTTTCATGACAATCGTTCCACTAATAAGAAATTTCAATATGGCAGCCAAGATGGCGGCCGAATTATGAAATCCATTCTGCCTATTTGGTCCTTGAGAACCTAAGCTATCCACTGGATAAAGTTCAATCTTCAAGGGCTCCCACACAACATGGAACATCTTTGAAATGTTTTGAAATGTTTGATTTAAGTTATATCGACAACGTTGCAAAAAGATGTGGTATATATGTATTCGAGATGTACCCAACACATGAAGTAACTATGTTTCATACATAAGATATTAATGTTCAACATCCATTAAATGTCACATCTTAACATTCTATTGACATTCCTATCATGTCAGGAGGATCCATGTAGTAGGATTTCATACATGAGACGTAGAATACGCAACATATAATATAATGTATGTTTTTGAACATCATAGTGACGTTCCGGAACAACAAAATTGCTCCCGTGCTAACTGCGCTTGCGCCCAGCTTCCACCATCTGAATCGGATATTCGGATCTTCCGCTAGCTAACGGCTTCCCAGCGACCATTTATTGTTCTGTGTGTTAGTGTTGTGACTTGCCTGTGTTTTGTTTGGTGCCAAAGCAAATAAGCCATCATCGGAACGCCCGATCAACGAACCCGATAAGTGCGAGGATTAGTTACCAGGTAAGTGAAACTATTTTTCATTAGCACATAAATAGATGATTTACATTAATTGTCTCATTACAACTTGGCGCGTAAATCCTATAACCTAACTTTCGAAGCTATTTCCTTGCCTTCAAGGTGCTAATAACTTGAACTCGATCTGCCTTATTAAACGTTTATACCATGTACCATGTACAGGGTGTTCACGCGAGACGGATACCCTGCATAAAAAAGCCTCCCCTTCATGATAATTCAATAAAGAAAAAACTTTCCTTGAACAATTTTTTCCGTACTTTCTGAATATGTCAAGTAAAATTTTCTATCTCGTGCCATATACAGGGTGTCACAATATCTTTGAGCTATGTAGGTTTTCTCATGCAACACATGCACATGTATAAATGTGTAAGTTTCGTGCTAAACATGACATCTCTCAAAAAGTGACACCTTGACAAAACGGGCCCTGGACCTCCACGTCCCAGTCCAAAGCGTGGCGGCCCGTTTGCCATTTGATCCGACCTCCAGGAGCCAATAGACCAGGAGATAGTGACTGATTTTCGGCCGTGATTTTACGCAATAGGTGTGCCTTTTGTAAATTGGACTTTGATTTTTTATAATAATATACAAGGTGTTTCTAAAATAGGTAGTCAAAATTGGGGAACATATAGACCGAGTAAAAAAATGACGAAAACCTTGAAAAATTTTTTCCCTAAAGTGCCCCCTAAGAAAGATACAGCCCTTCAAATGTAAGTCTGGAAAATCGGTTTGAATTATTATCTCCAACACCTTACGAAATAAAATTATGAAAATTTGTACATTTACTAACCAATTGATGCTTGATAAAATGAAATTTAAATTACCCCCAAATTCAGTTCAGGCGTGTGTCAAATTAGGGGGGTGGGGGGTAAAAATAGCCCCAAATTTTTGACACATTTTAGTTTTGCCTTTTTGACATAAAATTATGAAATTTTGCGGTCTTTTGCATAAAAAAGGTGCTCTTGTTGAAACTCGATTAGATGCACCATTCTCAAATGAATTGGATTTTTACATTTTAATGCACCATAATTCCAATAATGAAATTTAAAAAAAAATACTTTTTTTTCTCTCCAAGTCGAGGAGCATGTAGGGCATGGAAATGCTTAACGAAAACCTTAATAAAGTTTTCCATTAAAATGATCCTATTAAGAAAAAAAAGGAGACATTGCATAGGTACCACCTACTATTTAAAATAAAAACTAAAAAGTGCGATGGAGCCTTAAGAATTATTTTAATCAAAAAACTTTAATGAGGTTTTCGTTATCTTTTTACATGCCCTACATGCTTAGATACTTAGACTTAAATATAAAAAAGATTTTTTTTTAAATTTCATTATTGCAATTATGGTGCATTAAAATGTAAAAATCCAATTCATTTGAGAATGGTGCATCTAATCGAGTTTCAGCAAAAGCATTTTTTTTATGCAAAAGACCGTAGAATTTCATAATTTTATGTCAAAAAGGCAAAACTAATATGTGTAAAAATTTTGGGGCTATTTTTACCCCCCACCCCCCTATTCTGACACACCCCTGAACTGAATTCAGGGGTAATTTTAATTTAATTTTATCAAGGATCAAATGGTTAGTAAATGTACAAATTTTCATAATTTTATTTCGAAAGTTGTTGGTGATAATAATTCAAAACGATTCTCTAGACTCACATTTGAAGGGCTGTATCTTTCTTAGGGGGCACTTCAGGAAAAAAAAATTATAAAGGTTTTCGTCATTTTTTTACTCGGTCTACAGGGTGTCCCGGGTTTAATGATCTTCACTTTGCCAGTCGATAGAGAATAAAAAAACAAGAGGACAGGTCAGGAAAACTTATATCGAAAAATTGAAAATAACTGAGATACAGACCTCCAAAGTTTGAAATTAAAAATCGTTTTTTCTTATAACTTCTAAACCTTTGACCGATTTGGCTCAAATTTCACACATATAGTTAAGAAATACTGTCCAATGAGCTGCTTGTGATATTTTTTACCAATACTCTCCAGTGGCGTAGATATTGGGGTGTAGGTCCCCTTTTTTCCGACCGTTTTTCACGCCACTGACTTTTTTTTGACATTGGCCCGATTATTGAATTCTACGTGAATTATTTGTATTTCAATTTTTTTAGTTTTTTTATTTTTTCAATTTTTTTTTGCATTTTTCATTGTTTCACTTTTCTATTTTGAAAAAAGAATCTTTTCCTGAAGTAGGTACAAAACTACCTATTATTCCTTATAGTGTTTGTATTCCCTTTTCAGATCAACCACCACTGCGTGCAATCACTTCAGGTCATTCAAGATGGAACCAGAACCAGAAGGAAACGAGGGCCAAGATCCTGAATTGCAGGTACTTATACCTATGTCAAATCAAAGGAAACCAGTAAGAAGGAAAACAACTGGGGCTATTTCGAAAACACATTTGAGGCGTCTAGCTAATATTGAACTGAAATCAAAATTAAAACAGAGCACAAAAACACTTGTAAAAACATCACTTAACATTTTTCCTATATTTTTTATTTCCATGGAAGTACCTAATCGAAATCGTGTTGTAGTGGCAGCTATGCAGCATTTCCCGAACGCAACAGTCGACGATTTTAACAAAACGGTGTCAGACTGGTTCCGACAGGCCAACCAGCGCCTGAAGAGAGAAAGAGAGTAAGTTTTACGGATCGTTTAGAATTATTTTCTAATAAGGTTTATACTTTTCAGGCTAACTGCATCACCGAACTGATATACCAATACGAGTCGTACCACTAATATTTAGTATTATTACCTACTAACTGTGCACATAATAAACGTTAAAAAGTTAATCGTGAGAATTAGCTAAATTATTGAATGGGTACCTACCTATACTGTGCGTTAGTCAATGTATCATGTACCATACCTAAGTAGGTAGTACAAGTAGTTTGAGAATATTAGACGAGTTTCATAATACGTCTTATTAAACGAGTGTAATATACTTATTATTATCTACAAGCGTGAAATAATACCCGTCATCAATGTCACTTTTAACACGTTGATGACCATGACGACGTGTTGAAAGTGATGTTCCTGTCATGATTTTCAATAAATTGTTACATTTATTAAACATTTCAAAAACCGTTGTAGATAAAATATTGTAAGATACAAGTGTTAAAAGTGTCTTATTTTGTGAGCGGGGTTTCTCCACTCGCTGACGCTCGTTTCGCAAGCGTCCACGCTCACAAAGTAATATCTGTCGCTTTTAACACTTGTGTCTTAAATAGCTATTTCATCTACTTTGCGATAATTGCGCAGAAATTGAAAATTTTAGTTGCTAATAAAAATAAAAATGTTTGACATGTGAAAGTTTGCGACTAAGGTTTGCCTACCTTCTATTACAAATAAACCCTGAAATAAATTTTCTATTGGTTGAAAAGCGGTTTAAAAATCTTCTATCTTTGCGTTACTAATGGATTCATTATTACTTCGAAGATAGCAGTGCTTTAATGGAGTATATTATTAAACTGTTTTTCAACCAATAAAAGAACAATTCATTGCCAGAGAAGACTTGTGAGAAGGTAGGCGAACGTCAGTGCGGAAGTGTCTCCTGTCAAACGTTTTTATTACAAACGTATTTTAGTACCTAGCCAGAATAATGTACAATTCCTGATCGATTATCAGGGTAAATTACACTCATTTGGAGCAATCTTTGCAAAATCGTCGTGCCAACAGAAGCGAAAGGTGAGTCCATGATCACAACTTACAACGTGTGAAAAATCCTCAGAAAAATCACCAACCCAACGTGGAGCATCTCCGTCGTTGACTTAATTTTTGGAAAACAGAACGGCCAGTTTCTGTTACGGCCATTTTACAGTGGACGACGTTGTCAACGAATTGGCTTGCTGTCAAGTGACTTTCAGTACAGAATCCCCCCCCCCCCCCCAAAAAAAAATTGACTGTCGTCCACTAAATTCGAATTTATTTCGAATTTTGTAAACTCTATTGAACAAATAGTTCATTACATCAAGTGGGAAGCCTAGGGTAATTTTTAACTGAAATCTGGGATATCTATATACAGGGTGGTTCAGGTTTAATTGAATATTTTGACTTGATATTCTTGTCAACATTCTGATCTGGAAAATATGACAATATGCCTCTATAAGTGAAGAGCCTATTGCCTATTAGTTTTCGAATTAGAACGATGAGAACATCTTGTCAAAATATTCAATGGTTAATCTGAAGCACCCCTGTATATGTCATATTTATTTCTTCTCTCAACATTCCTATGATGAAGAAACGAAACATCATCGTGATGTAACATTGTAACATCTTATTGATGAATTCCCGTTCTGTTGCTCCAACGTCTCGCATAAACAATTACGGGATGTTTTAGTGTAACATTTTATCCACATTTTTTGCATATTCCGAGAGACGAACATAGAGGTTCCTGGAACATTCCTTAAATGTATTTGAGCACATTTTACAAATGTTACAAGAAACATTTCAACATTAATTGTATGTTATTGGAACGTTATTTTGTCCTGTGGGCTATAGCTTTAGTTCCCGAGAAGAATAAATTAATATCATATATTTGATATTGATATACATTGATATACATTGATATACATTGATATTGATATACATGATATCATCAAATATCATGATATTTATATTTATTTATCTAAGCTATCCACCGGATAAAGTTCAATCTTCAAGGGCTGTAGCTTTAGTTCCCGAGAAGAAGTTCAACTTCATCGAAGTGCACAGGAGATCTCTATTTTTTGAGAATAATGATAACGATGTATGGATAACCAAAATAGTGCCCATTGGCCACCCTTGGGGACATCAGCTATTAATCAGAAAAAAGTTCCAAGACTCTTGTTTCAATTCTCGAGAAGGAGTACAGCGTCTTAATTTCTGCACGGACTCGGACAGACAGATAGACAGACAGACAGACAAACCGGCCACATAAGCGTCATTCTGTTACTTATATAAAAAAATGTTCTCCAACTGATTTCGACCTCCTGAACACGAATATCGGGTTCACTTTTGAATTGGAACATTTCTTTTTTATCGAAAAACCGAAAAAATGGTAGCCTGCCACATGATTTTTAGTGATACCTACCTATTTTTTTTTTTTTGTTATTGAGCGAACATGTTTCGTAATTTGAGTGCCATTATCCTTCAGGTACCTAGTATTGGCTATTTCAAAATGTTCAATTACTATTTCGGCACGTCTGATTTTAAATTTATAGGGTCGTGTATTATGCGCCGAGCCGTGGCTTTGCGGTCGTTTTAAAAAATTGATAACAATTGACCCGACGGTCGGATCGAAGTGGGGTTTTTGTCAAAAGAAAGTTCAAATTGTTCTCTAAATATAATGCCGTACATGCAGTGATGTATTTCATCAAGAAATTGTGGTTGCCTGCATATCGCAACTTTCTACATCTTACCGCGAATGCCAGCACTTGATCGGCGAAGCCGCCCTACACCAAAATGTTATTTTTGTAATTGTTCATGATTATTTCGGCAAAATTTTTCTTGATCCGCGTACCAAGGCCATGAGCTACCCATTCGAGTTGAAATATTTTCTGTATTGAATTTCGTTTTGTTCGGAGGAAAGGATATCAAGCACCAGCAAGCAACGAATAAATCATTTGCGGCCGAGCCGTAGTTTCGGAGTCATTTTCAAAAATTAATAACTATTGGCCTGCACCTCGCACTGATGTGAAATTTTCATTAAAATAAAGTTCAAATCATCCTCTAAATATAACTCCGCATATGTATTATGGTAAAATGATGAGATCGGGTACTTCCTCGCATGTGATAACTTTCGAGATCAGGCCGGCTTCTGAAATGCAGGATTCAACGGCGATGCCGCGTCACACTAAATTGTTATTATTGTCATTGTTTATTATTATTTCGTCGAGATTTTTCTTGGTTCGGGATACAAGGTCATGAGCTACCCAATGGAATAAATTTTTTTCGCAAAAACCTTTTTGTCTAGGACTAGATGCTGTGACGGACGGACGGACAAAGCGAGGACAAAAGCGCCTTCCCGTTTGGAGAAGTGCGCTAAAAAGTGCAACTTTCAACAATTTTCACTGATTCAGCTGATAATGTTACCTCGAACATTTAGGAACTCTTGACTCAAACTGTGCAAGAATTTCTTTGCCAAACTCTGCCGCTCCCACACGCCGCCCCCAAAGTAAGAGATAAATGGAAAACATGAACCCGAAGACATAGCGATCTAATTCTTTCACTATATTGATAGCTGACTGAAATTGGAAAAAGATAGGACACTTTTAATTAGCCGCCGCCTCCAAACAAAAAATGCAACTTTCACAATTTTCACCGATTGTCATATTTACCTTATATTTATAAACTCCCAACTGAAACTGTGCAACAGTTACTTTGCCGAATGCTGCCGCCCCCACACGCTGCCCTCAAAGTGAGAGATGAATGAAAAACATGAACCCGAAGACATAACGTTGTAATTCTCTCGCTATATGGATAGCTAACTAAAAATGGGAAAGAATAGGCTACTTTAGATATGGCGCCGCCTCCAACTTCCACCCCCAAAAGAAAAAAAGTGCAACTTTCAATAATTTCCACTGATTTACATTTTAATGTTACCTCAAACATTCAGAAACTCCAAACTCAAACTGTGGAAGAATTTCTTTGCCGAACTTTGAAGAACAGAAACTGTGCAACAGTTACTTTGCCGAATGCTGCCACCCCCATACGCTGCCCTCAAAGTAAGAGATAAATGGAAAACATAAACCCGAAGACATAGCGATCTGATTCTTTCGCTATATGGATAGCCGACTAAAAATGGGAAAGAATAGACTACTGTTGATTAGTCGCCGCTCCCAGCTCCCGCCCCCAAACAAAAAAATATTGATGAGTGAAAGAATTTTTATTCAAATCTATTTCATATTGGCAAGTACCCCATTCTGATAACAAAATATCACAATGAGTTTCGAATGAAGAAAGTGGATAAAAAATGGTGTTTCTCCTTCAACCAAATTTCTTTACGTTCATAATATGCCTCTTTGAGAAAATGCGCTACTGAGACTCACGCACGTGAAAGCATACTCACTTGTTTAATATTCAACAGATGACATGCGGAGAAATGCTTCCAACAGTTTTTCAAGGGCTTTTAAATGACATATTAGGTTTGTTCGCGTCGCCTGAACTTTTTGCACTTTCTGCACCCTAGCCAATAGCGTGGGGTCCCTGGCAGCAGCTGACCAATCACAGCAGTTTGAGTGCAGAAAATGCAGAAAGTTCATACGACGCGAACAAACCTATTGCAAGTCAAGTTTCGTGACATATGCTTTCTGTCATTTTTGATGGTGACATTTCCGTTTGACGGATGACAACCAAAACGTAATAGGCTCATTCGACAGCAAAACCATGTCGGCATACCGAATTTCAAGTCGATCGGATTAACGTTGCGGATGTTATCGTGGAAAATTACACACACAGCTCTCCAGTAATCTTCCCCAAGAAACTTCGGCATTTAATTATTCAATATTATCTATCCGATGGATTTGAATCAAATTTGGTAGGAAGCAGCAAAACAAAACAATCAAATTAGGCCCGCAGTTGCAGCTTTCCATCACTTCCCACAGTTGGACGTTACGAGTTTTTAAATTTTCTCCTGGCCGTTACCACCGGAGACGGCCGCTCGCTTGGATTTTAACCAGGACGACCCGTGTTTGGTGCAGGATTTAACTCGGCCGTCCTTTCCTGGTGGGAGATTGACATTTTTCGAAAAATTCCAACTGATATCGGAAGTAAATTGCATGAGGCGTCGTCTAGGCCCATTTTCAAATCCGACACGGTTTCGGTTTTTCGACGGTGATTTTCTCAAAATAATAAAAATTAATGTTCAAGTTTTCTTGTTTTTCAGTCTATTTACCACGAATGTGAAATTTTCAAGCAAAACCCTCAAATGCATTAAGTCGGGCATCCACCTGGTATATTTATTTTTCTTTATTTTTCCTGTTTCACCCTGTAAGCAAACACCCGGTGAGGTGTGACTGCTGCCCATTCAAGGAATGTATTCCACATGGTCGCTATGCTTCTTCATTCAAAATCCTACGAAATGATTTCCAATTACATAAGCTCCTGAACTAAAATACCATTATTAAATTATTCTCATGCCCTTTCACACAACCTAGCTTATGGTCTTTTTCACTACTACCACTACAACCGTTATTTCTGCCGCGGCACCTCTGATATCGCGAGCATGTAGGAGACCCCAGAAAAATGCTCCTCTATTTTTTCCTATGAGAATTTTTTTTATCTGGTACTACGATTTACTGTGACTGTCATTATTCTGGTCATGTTCATCTGTCTACCGCTTATATCACTATGTGAATGTGCCTTTACTTGAGCAGCACGTTGAGTGCAAAAGACAACTTACTAATTATCACCTCCAGATCCTTTAGGGGACCCTTTTCCAACTCCGTTGCATTTCGGTGACAGAATTCCTTCATAATCAACGCCATTGTAATCTACTAACTTAAAGTGCGATTAAACTTGTGCCCGTCCAGGTCTTCTTCCTTTTTAGTTTTTACTGGTCGTTAATTAAGTCCACTCCCATTAGTTCACGACCCCCTTCGCTTTTTTAGACTTCACAAGAAAATATACTCTGCTACCTGTCGGTGATGTTTTTGTCCTCTACGTTTGACGATTTCGTTGAAATAATGAAGTATCTTCACCGCAACTCCCGCAAACACTGCGAGAAGTCAAGAAGTCAAAACAACAAGACGTTTTTTACTTGAGCCCCGTAATAATTCTCCTCCACGATAGCGAGCTCGAGGATTACCTTCCGTGCTCATTCCGCGACTAGGATTTAAGGACATAACTCCAAAGGCAAATATATTGCAGAATAAGGCTCGCGCGAGGCTTAAATGAATTTCGTCAAGGCTTCAGCATAATATTAAAAAAGGAACTCTACGCTTTTCTTCCAGCCCTAATGAATTTAGGCGGAGGAGTGCTTGTTGTCTTTGTGAGTAGGTGCCATTTAATTTGCTCGAGAGTCAACTTTGCTCCCATTTGAATTCCGAAACTTGGACTCGAGTTTTCACACTCACCGGTTCTCACCAGGTTCTTTCAGATCAAGCATGGTTGATACTAGACAGCTTTTTTTATTCTATTCCTATTCACGAAATGCATTGTTCTAACAATAGCCGAGCGAACATGCAAGTTCGCAAGCACACTAACTAGTACAAGCACTATTTTATTTCAACAACCCGACTGCTTCGATTACCGTATTATCCTTGCTGAAGTGATATTTCACTAGGTACATTGTTACAGAACTTCCAATGCCCAAGGCAAGCGAACAATATGCGAACTTCCAATGAAACTACACTATAATTGAATATGGCGGAAAGTGTACAATGGAGTATTCACGCTTTCAGAAGAGTATCCAGCGCGGACAAACATCCCGTTTTTAAACTTATTAAGAGATGGGTGTCGCTTTTCACAGCGCACTGAAAAGCCTCCCCTCGACTCTCTTTCTCGACCCGCAAAGAAAACGCCATTAACTTACAACTTTGTACGATAAATGGTGATAAAAATTTTCTGCAACATGAAATAGCGACCCCATCCAGACGCCATTTCAATACTATAAAAGAGGGTTGTGGTAATGAAACAGAAACTGAAGTATTGAATCGTAAACTTCACAGGAATTATTACCTAAGCGCAGGTGCCATAAATTTTACAGCACGACAACAATTATTTTGAAAATCGCCGTAACGACACAATGTCTAGTATATTGATATTTCAACCCGATAACTAGAGAGAGTCCCTAATAAAACTTCGGCAGCTGATCCCATGATCAAAAATAAGAAAAAAGTCCCGATAAACACGGGTCGAAAAATTGTCCGTAAAAGAGCTGCAGACACCTAAAGGTGACCCCTGAAGATGGTTTTTTATCCAATATCTTCAAAACTGGTTGAGATGAAATGATGAAATCTAGCATATTTTTACAGAGTTGCGAGGCTCTCATGCATTCGAGAGCACACGCGGACCTTCTAGACCGTTCGAACACAGTGTTACGAGTTGCGAGATTCTCGTGCAGCTGTACCTAGTCCATCCGAGAACAAACGCGTAGGTTTTGGACCGTTTGAAAAAACTGGAGACCTCAATGTGCGAGTAGAGCACATCTGCTCAATTGGTGGAGGTACCGCTTCAAGAACACGCCAAAATTACAAGCGAAAGTGATGGAGGTTTCGAGAGTCGTCGCGATCTACATGCCGCGGTCAATGTGGAATATACAGGGTGTTCGGGTCTGGTTATTACAAACTTTGAGGGATGATTCCCCATCAAAAATAAAGCCGGAAGAACAAAAAACTCATGGTCCTAAAATGCTTCCTTAAAAGATACAGGGTGTTGAAGTTGTCTTTTTTAAATGGTTTTTTTACCGTAGCTTTTGAACCGTTGGACCGATTTGAATTAAATTTAAACCAAAGTTTAGTCAAATGAGTCTCCATCGAATAATAATACCACAATTCATCAAAAATTTCTGGGGGCGTAGATAATAGGGGACTATCCCCTATTTTCGCCCCTATTTTCATCTCCTCTAATTATTTTTCAAAATTGTTGATATTTTCGGATTCTACGTTCAATTTAGAAGAAAAAGTTACTCTTGCAAAATTTTGATTAAGGGCTTCGTTTTCGAGATATTTGGGATTGAACCATTGGGAAACAACTCGAAATCGCCACTTTCTTGGGCCTAAAAATTAAAATTCAAGAAAACCCATGATTCGTCAACTGGAATGAGTTTTATGGGTGTTCTAAGTTGATAAACCACCATGAAGTTTTTCAGAAAAAAACAATTTGGGCCCTGGAAAGTGGCGATTTCGTGTTGTTTTCCAATTTCTCAAACCCAAATATCTTGAGAATGAAGCCTCTAACTAAAATTTTGCTAGAGTAACTTTTTCTTCTAAATTGAACGTAGAATTCGAAAATTTCAACAATTTTAAAAAATAATCAGGGGAAATAAAAATAGGGGCAAAAATAGGGGACAGTGTCTTATTATCTACGCCTCCAAAAAGTTTTGATGAATTGTGGTATTATTATTCGATGGAGACTTAGTTGATTAAACTTTGGTTCAAATTTGATTGAAATCCGTCCAACGGTTCAAAAGTTACGGTGAAAAAACGATTTCAAAAAGTCAACTTCAACACCCTGTATCTTTTTAAGGAAGCATTTTAGGACCATGAGTTTTTTGTTCTTTCGGCTTTATTTTTGATGGGGAATCATCCCTCAAAGTTTGTTATAACCAGACCCGAACACCCTTATAAGCAAGTCCGAGGTCAACCAAGACCCCAAAATGTATTGTGATGTCAATGTATAGTTCGCACCGGAAAATAGGTATGCACTCCAAAGGTTAAGAGTTTAAGTCATAGTTAAACACTAAGTATTGTTGGTGCAAACGGCCATGAGTCTGTGTTGCGACTGGTTCATCAGCTACGCTCGCGCCTGCGCTGACGTTCGCACCAAGTTCGACACAATAGGTTTGTTTTTTGTCCTGCTCTAACTTACTCCGGAGCAGACATTGCCTAGCAACGACCAATCAGACAGCTCTATTTTCTGCTCTAAGCGCTCCAGAGTAAGTTAGAGCAGGACAAAGGAACAGACCTATGTTGTAAGCAAGCGGAGTGGCTCACCGGCACGCTGGGTACGTCGGCGTTGCGTTCAGTTCGACCGAATTCAACTTCGGCGTAACGCCGATGCCTCGCCAAGGCAGAGGGATTGAGGTTGGCTGTTATTCGTCGGTGTGGCGGTGCACGAGTCATTAGTCACGTGAGCTACACATGAGAGTAGCGAAGGATGAACGGTCGTCCCGGCCCGCGTTTTGTGCATTTTGTGAAACGTCAGCCTCAGCGGCATTGATAAAGGCACGCAAATATTCCAGCGTATGCGAGCGTAGCGTGAGCTTAAGCGCGGGTGCAGTTGATAAACCAGTCTTTAGGTATCCAAGTATTATTATGGAAATCCAGGATCTGCGCGTATCACGTGCAAGTCTGCAAGTTTGTGATTCACAGGAAGCAAGAAGATGTTCTACGTTCATATCATGATTTGGATGAGTCGTACGAAATTCCGAAAAACGCCCGCAATAATAACTACATCAAAAATAAACTCCCACCCGACCTTTGAGAGACCCCAGGTTGGAATCGGTGGATCAATCACGTCGCGTGGGATTAATTCTGTTAACATTTTTTACGAACATTCTGCGAACGAGAAATTCAAATGAGTCGACTTCTTTTTTACGATCTGACCCGACATTTTGTTCCTTCGCACCCACACGTCAATCAAGGATAATGACGTTATCCTTGGTTATATTTTCTTCAGTTCCTATAGCCGTGAAAGCAGAATATCAGAAAAGTGCAAAAGTGCTTGAGGGAAGTTGAAGGTGTAGACGGAAACAGTGATTATTATTGTTACCTGAGAATTCCGTGTTCTGCTTGAGATCTTCCAGCACCTCCGGCTTGAGCTTGCTGTTCTGCTTCCCCATGACTAGAGTCGGTCAGGATCACCGCGAGCTGCTGCTCACTGCCGCTCCCTGCAGCCAACAAATGTCACCTTCCCTTAAATCACTCAAGATACGACACACACTCTCATCCTGCCCTTGCACTCCAAAAACAACGCTAGTTCGCCAAATATGTATATATTATCTTTTAAATTGTCATCATAATATTTAGTGATAAAAATCCAAAGAATATCTGCCATTAATATGTGTTATTATTTAATAATAATTAATCGTAATTATTAAATTTATTTCTAGAGAAAAGAGAGAGAGAGCTGCTCCTGGCTTGTGGTTTTCTTATACTGATGTGTGTGTATGTGTTTACCAGCTACAACACGGTTGTTTTCTGCCCTATACCTCGCGTCCAGGAGGTAATCCATACCTCCTGCATGCGTTACAAATCTTTGCTTATACATGACATAAACATCTAGAATATAGCATGATGATAATAACCATAATAAATGTATGTATATCTTACAATATTATGTGCAAGTAGAAAAATATTAAGATAATCAATCAACACCTTTTTTCACGATAATGTGTGGTGAACAATGAATCACATCTGTTTTTTATGCTTTTATGCCATCATGAACAACATCAAATCAAAAACTGGTGGTGGAAAACCATGTTGGCGCCATCGCCGTCACACCAACATTGAAACATTGGAAAAGTGAGTTCGTGTTAATGCCAATGCCGCTCGCGGAGATGGCGTGACCACTCGGTGTGTTTGTGTGTTAGAACAACCGAAAAGTAGGAAAAAAACAGAACGCTTTATACTGGAAACGCACGTACAAACATGGTCGAAATTTCTTTTGGAGGAAAGTACAGTTCACACAAATAACTCTTGGCTAGTACGTGCCAAAAGTTGTGAACTTTACTTTTAAAAATCCAAATGTGGACCATGCGCAACCTACAGGGTAGGATTAGGAATCTACCTGCAAAACTAGTGTTCCTCTCGACGTATCGGAATTTTGTGCATATTATGTAAATATGGGTATTTGGTAGTAGTAGAATGTAGAAGAAGTATTAGTACTTATGATACGAAGGCGATCCTTACTGAGAACTGCGATTGAATTACATATACGAGTATAGGTGCCTTTCAGTTTCAGAGCCGTGTCTCATGAAAGGACTACGAGAGCGGGTTAACGGCACACGCTTGAACAGTTATGTCAAGTTTTCGAGGACCCTCAAAGATTTCTTTCTGATATACCTAGCTATTTTTTAATGTATATAACCAGGTATAAATACTGTTCTGGAACACTAACATAAAAAAGTTGAAGCGCCTACTGTTCATCTTCTTCAGTAATTCTTTACGATTGTGAAATTGGAAAGATAATGGAACCAAGTTAATTTAATTGTTTGGTAGAAAAAATCTTTTCCGACAAGAAAACACGGGGACTGAGGGCTCGATACCAAGTTGGAGGCGCAAAGTTTGGGACGGCGTAACTCGCCAAATACAGCGGTCTGATTGGTTGGTATCCGCCGTTGCTATGGTAACCGCACTTACGGCGGTCTCAGCCCCAACATGGTATCGAGCCATCAGAACACAGCAATTTGCGGTTTCAAAAGATTAAACACCCTACAGTGGCCAAAATGGCAAAGCTAGACTGTAAGTTTTTCCGTCATTTCTGTTCTTAGTGCGTCAGTGAGAATCGCGCGAATCCATCAATTTCGTGAATTGTAAGTTTTTCCGTTATTTCTCTTCTTATTGCGTCAGTGAGAATCGCGTGAATCCTTCAATTTCGTAAGTTATTCTAGAAAATTATTTTTTTCACCAGGACAGGTTACCGCGATTCTAAAAGTATACTACCATACGGCTACGAACACATCAACACAACGCACGATGACAGATGCACAGCCACTCTGTTGCCGATACCAACCACTTACAGTCCTCCATTTTGTTTGCGCCTCGCAGCGCCCCCATCGGTAGTTGAAATCGCCAATACAACACGACAACCAACTGTCAGCATGCTTTCAAAGGGTTTTAGCATCACCTAATTTTGGCACGTTCAGTTGGAAGGACATGATTGAAATTTGATTTGAATGAGAGGGTGTAAGGGTTATTACATTAGCAGTAGCGATAATGACTTTTGAAGTTGACATAAAAGGTGCGCAAACGCTCCGGAATGTGAAAGCTTTTATTCCTATTAAATTTGATTAGAATTGTGCTACATAGGTACTACGCAGATTTTTTGTGCGTTTCATCGATTTTGGACCGTTTCAATTATACAGGGTGCTTTCGACAAACTTCAAGAGCAGCAGAGGAAAAAACCGCAGTTCTCACAGGGGAAAAAAAGTTCGAACGATCGATAAGATAGAATGTGGTGTGCTCTGGAACATCCGACGCCGCCTAATTCCAACGATATGTGAATTTCGGTGGTCCTTTTGTCCATAATTCATAGAAGATGAAACCGTCGGCTCGAGCTGAGGAATTGTCAAACGCTTTGAAATTCAGATGGGTAGTACGCGGTGAGCTATACTTATAGGGACAAATTACACTCATGATATGCTTAAAATGGTAAAATACATCCATATTTTGTAAACACCTAGTTAAATCGCATATCGACAGACTCTGATGCCGCGCCTTATACGCACGGCGTGCGGATTGTGCACGCGACCTGGTTTCCTCTACCTAAAGCTCTACTTATTTGGTTTGTTTAAATAATCCCTAATTACAACAAACAGGGAAATGCGAGATGAGCAATAAAGCAAGCGGGCCACCCGAAACGCGTTTTTCCGTAATAGTTTCCACTATTATCGATCATCTAGCGACCTCGGTGGCATTATGTTCTTATTACGGATTAAAAACATGCAACAACAAACCCGTGTAGGCCAAGCGAATCAATGGAATGGTTCTTTTTTAGGTATTTCACCCGTTCGCTATAAACTACGAAATCTAACGACTCATTAATTGACTTTAACTTTGTGTTTTATTTATTTGGTCTCGCAACACAGGGTGTATCAAACCCGAGGATTGTCTATCTTTATACTTTTTTTGATTATGATTCACATGTCTCAAAATCTCACCCTGTATGACATTATTTTAAAAATGCTTTTATTTGTTTGGTCATTTATAAATGCAACACGTGAATAGCTTTTAATCCGCAATAAAATTTGAAAGCTCGGGTATGTGTGGGAAAGCGTATATAATCCAAACGAACTAAAAAACGGATCGATGTGCGATTCTCGCTACAAAATGCCGGATGGTTTTTTCGATATTATGCAATGTAATAAGAATAATGAGAACAATCTTATACTTAAATGTATGTACCCGTGATCTGACAAGAGCTGGTCACTTAAAAAAAAGTCACTTATTTTTAGGTATGATGTGGAGGACCGTTCGTGGTGTACGTACGAGCTGTGGAAAGCCGCATTTACCGCACTTCGCTACTACGATGGGGCACATTAAGGCGCCAGCATCTTGGACAGTTCTTCGTCTTGCAAACAGCCCTTGAGGAATTCTTCTTGCGTCAACTGGCCATCGTTGTTCTCGTCCATTTTGGCGAAGATGTTTTTGGCCCGTTCTTCGGCAGAGTCCGCCGGTCGGTTGGACGAGCAAGCACCCAGCATGTCGTATATGGCCTGCGAAATTACGTTAATGTTAAATTACATGCACACCTGAGATGGTTGGCAAACTAAATAAATCAACAGTCAATCATAAAACCGGTTTATTTTCAAAATATGTACTAAGTTTTTACAAGTGTATGACCCCACTAAAATTGACTTCCAGATGTGAGTAAAAATAGTGCCTAATCTTCTGCAACTTTTATTGCATTTTTATTGGTAAAAAACAGCCTTTATGACGGTGGACACTGCAAAATAGTTGCAAACATATCCACTGAGGTAGGTATATGGATTCCTTTGGAAAACTACTGAATGTCTTGTGTTGACAGTATCCAAGACGGTGATTAACGAGGGGAGGAATCATAACCAATATCACTAATGAAGTCCTCGCCTGTTACCTACGCTGTGCATAAAGCGATAATAGAGGTTTTTGCGGCGACTTCATTGAAGTTGTTCAGACAGGGACGTTATGCCTAACAGTAAGATAGAGCTCTGATTCTGCAAGTGTGCAACTTGAACTGTTGCGAGCCCCCTAAATGTTCCCTGGGAAAATACAGGATCAAATGATAATATCATTATGTATAGCAGGTTCACTCCTACCGTGATTCTAGTCGGCTGGACAAATTTTACAGTTTGGCATTGTAAACTTGACGTCCAACTGCCAAGTGTGCGTCTGGCTTGAGTCCCGAAAAATAGGTTATTGAAATTATGGGTGGGTTATCTGTGCTGGCGGATGTTTCACGTCCAGATCTGAGCAGACTTGAAAAAGGAATGGAAATAAATGCAGCCGTAACCCTATTTTATATGGATATTGGGGCCATAAATGATTTGAGGACTGTATTGTCGAACTTTAGTTGTCAAACAGTAGTGCAATCAACTGCCAAGTTCTATGGAGTTTTCAAATATCAGATTTGGAAACTTGGAAACAAAACCTCACAGCCGACTAGAATCACGGTAGGAGTGAATGTACTATACAGGGTGGCCTATTGAAAACGAAACAGACAGATTTTCGGGCATTCGCCTCGCCCTCATTTTTTTGAAAGCCCGGACAGGTCAACTTGGTTTTCAAGGGGGATGTTCAACTGCTAATAATTTAACCGTGGAGTTTCACCCCCGTAGTCAGGGTGCCATACAAACAAATGAGGTTAGGTGCCCGAAAATTTGTCTGTTTAAACACCACTCCATAAAGTGGTGCATAAAGTCCTTGCATAAAGTGGTGGAGTGAGAGAGATGGAAACGTAAAATTTGGACCCGCTACGTGGACTTATGCGTGTCAAGAAATATAAAAAAAATTACGGACAGATTTGCAATGTGACTGACTAGCAAGTGATAGGTTTTTTTGGAGGTATTGCAAACATTCTATTGTTATTTTAAGCAGGGCGCCCTTACTTAACCTAAAAATTGCTTTGGTCTTTAAAGTAGTTGTGGTTTTGACTGGCTTTGCGTTATTGCTTTGAGACGGCCCCGTGGCGCAGGCGGTCGAGTGGCTGCCTGCGACGCGGAAGTCTCGGGTTCGATTCCCGGTGAAAAGTCTGGGTGTTGTGTTGTCCAAAATTTGCACTTTTCAGAGTTTGTATAATTGATAAACGGGCAAACTCCTATGACAAGAAAAAGCCGATAAGGAGAAAAACTTTTTTTTTTCATTATATTATTGCTTTGAGACGGTGCTACCGTCACTCCCTATATACGAAGTCGTAGGTGGTCAAATATGCCTGTAAGTCCTACAAATCGAGGAATTTAGTAGTGAGCATTGAAGTTCCTGAATTTTTCCGAGATTTTTTGGAAAAAAATCATGTTTTATTTAAAAAATGGAAGTACCATTTCCATTCTCCTGATATTTATCCACATGTACTTTTATTTTTCTTGAAGTTCGTAGAAGAAGCAAAAAGTTGGTGTTCAGCTGAAAACCGGAGTTAAAAACTACACTCACATATCAACTTCAACAACTAGAAATTCCAGATCAACTCGCTGGATTCTTTAGTAACGAAGGCAACACAACGTCAAGATATCCTTGTAAGTTCCAGTACAACAGAAAGTTAAACCGCCCAATCAATACCTAGGTATACAAATATTCTCAAGTTTATTGACTTCCCGAAGTGGTAGCCTAAGCTCCAAAAGAACTCCCCAAAAAGGTTTGTGCCGTTTGATTCAGTTTTTTTACAAGCTACTTATATTGGACGACCCCAAAAACGCAGAAGCCATCAGCATATACGTATTTGATTGGCTTTTTACAAGCGGCGGATATAAAATATTCAGAGAACTGCACCACATAAAAAGGTTGATAAGATTTTGTTCTTCTGTGGGCTCCCTCAGTCACTCGAGTCAGCATGACGACTACAAAAAAGAGAAGTCTCTTGCGCGTCTCGACTAGGGCAATCAACAAATAAGCGATTTACTTTTATATGAGATTTGAAATTGGACCTTTCCGTGCGCCGCCCGAGGAACACGCACAGACTTGCTAATGCTGTGCTGCTCTTGCTACCTTTTTGGTCTCGATGCCAGTGTCTCTCACATACCGTTCTGAATATTACGATGTGTCACATCAAAGGAACCATAAAAATGCAATTCAGAACGCGGCAGGCGGATTACGTCGGCTCATGCCCTAATCTGGCCCTTGAAGACGTGCAAACTGAGCTGGTCTAAGCTAATTTTACGTAAAATGATATTCAACAACAATTTCTGGAACGTATCTACTGAGCTCCGGAGGATGCGAAGATAGCATCAGCTATAGCCCAATCATTTGAGGTTTTAACCCGGAAATAATTACCACAAAGCTGAATTTTTGCATAGCGATCTTTTTGACCTGTCTGAGCAACATATCAAAATAACCAGAAATTCCGGTGTTCGCGTCATGGATTTTAGGGGGTAAAAACAACTCTGACGGTGACATGATGGTGCCGGTTTTTCTCATTTTCCTGCCAAACGGTAATTTGAACGTGGAGAAGTAATGAGAGTGAAAATATTCTCCACTAAATTCTGCATCGAAAAGATCCGATTGACTATGCGGCCAGTCCTCAACCAACTCGAGAAAAAACGATTGAAGTGGGGGGTAGCTTTGAATGCGCAGCGGAAAATCCGAGCAGTGACGTGTTTCGAGGCAAATATCTTGCAAGTGATTGATCCCACGGAAAAACTGCGAGGAAGAAAATTGTTGATCGTAATGTTCTTCGTACGATGCTAGGGCCAGAAATTTGTTGGGATCAACCACTTACAAGATATCTGCCTCAAAACACGGCATTGCTCCGATTCTTCGTTGCGCGTTCTAACCTATCCCCCACTTTGAACGCTTTTTTCCCCGAATTGGGCAAGGATAAGCCGTATAGTCAATCAGACCTTCTCGATGCAGAATTTAGTGAGGAATATTTTTGTTCACGTCATTTTTTCACGTCTAAGCTACCATATGGCAGAAAAATGAGAAAAACGGGCACCATGTCACAGTAAGGGTGGTTTTTACCCCCTTAAATCCATGACGCGAACGTCGGAATCTTCGAGTATATTGATATGTTATTCAGACGGGTCAAAAGGGTCACTGACCAAAAATTTAGCTTTGGAGAAATTATTCCTGGGTTTGGACACTTTTTTACCTAAAACACCTAGTACTCGTAAGTAGGTAGTTTCCGTGTTATATTTGAAATACATTATCAAAAGAGAATTTTTGGTACAAGCATCATACGCAGAGCATTATGGTCAACAATTTTCTTCCTTACCAGAAAAATGAGGAAAACCGGCATCATGTCACCGTAAGGGTGGTGATTGCCCCCTAAAATCCATGATGCGAACACCGGAATTTCTGTGAATTTTGATATGTTGCTCAGACATATCAGAAAGGTCACTATTCAAAAATTCAGACTTGTGGGAAATACTTCTAGCCCAGCTAATTTCAGGTGAAATTTTGGTCAAACCCTGAAATAAATATGTACCTTTTGAAAATTTGCACAAATGGCTCCCAAGCAGTGCTGAACAACACACTGAAAGCTCCCGTCCAGCAAGTGTGCGGAACATGAATGTTTCGAGCAAGAAAGGAATAAGTGCCGCCAAATCTCGTAGCGCCTGATTGAGAGATGATGGAAAACTTCAACTGCAGACCTGATTTGACTCTTTTAATTCTGTTGCTGTCTGCTGAATTTGGTTCGAATCCATCAAATTGATTTTGAATAATTTATTCGCAAAATTTTGAATTTGGATATTTTTTAATATTTGACATGTGACAGATAAAGAAGTACTTTTAACTGTTCTAAATACAGTTTTCCAAAGGCTTCCAAACGACTTATTGCATTTCAAGTTCTGCGAAATAAGGATCCTGTCATTTTTCAACAGTGACTTTTATGCTTGACAGATGAGAGCTAAAAATTGATTGGCTCATTCGACAGCAAAACTATGTTCGCATACCAAACTTCAATTCGATCAAATCAACCGTTTGGTAGTTATTGTGAAATACTACAGACAGACACACACACACACAGCCAGGCACACACAAAGTCAGACACACAGACAGACAAAATTTCATCTGGAAATGATCCTGATCGTCTCAGGGGAGCTCAAAATGGATATTTTCGAGTTCATCTCGAAAAATGTAGATTTGTAAATGTATGTATTTAGCGCCTTCACAATACTCTCCCTTCTTTTTGGTTGGTAGGTCGGTGGAAGGGAAATCACAGAATTATGTTTTAGAATGTGGATTAGCTTGATTGGAAGGCATTCAGACCAACCAGGGTCCTTAAAAAAATTAAGGAAATCAAATTTCACCGAAATTACTACTGTCGCGGAACTTACACCCTTCTTGCTAATCAAAAACTATGACGCTCACATTTCAAGGCCTGGAGCTCTTCCAGTACGTGGATCAGCATTGCTTGAGGGACACGTTGGTCAACGTTGAGACTTACAGTGCCCTCTTCTCAGCAAGAGCAAGAGTTTATCTGATTTGGTGGCACTTACTCCTTTCTTGCCCAAAAAAACTATGTTCCGCACACTTGTCGGGCCGGAGCTTCTAGTATGTTGTTCAGCATTGGTCAAAGGCCGTTTGTGCGAAATTTCAACAAGGACATATTCAGTTCAGGGTCAAACCCTAAAATGCCTGGGCTATTCCGGGATTGGCCGTTTTTTAACCTAAATTGCCTGGGCTACTACGCGGTGTCAATTTCCAGGTTGGCAAAGCATGTGCTTGGGCGTCCGAACTGCAAATTCTTTGGGCTATTTTTTTCCGGGTTTATATGTTGATATTTCAAAAACTCCACAGTGAATGGGTAGGTAACTAATTTCCATGAGAACTGGGCTATTTGGAGCGTTTCGTGTCGTATTGTCGGAATTAGCCTGAACATGAATGAAATAAGTTATGTCAAACAAGAAATTAACTCACCTGAACGATTTTGGTCATCTCCTGGATGTCTATGACACCATTGCCATCCACATCGTACATACGGAAAGCCCATTTTAATTTTTCCTCTGGAGTGCCGCTTGACGTGACATCGATCGCAAGCAGGAACTCCTGTGGGTACAAATAACTGGGCATTAATAATTTATAGTTGCCTGAGGATACTTTCGCTCGCTCGGGTGAGCGAGTCCTCTCGTCCAAAGACTCCTCTCTACCTGCTGCGACTAGTACTACTATGTACACATGTACGAGACTCCGCCAGACTCCGAACTCCGTTTCAGTTCGTCACTCATAACGGCACACATTTTAACAAAGCCACACGGCACAAGAGAATACTTAAAACGTCAAGAATCGGGGAGGGTGAAAATTCCATTTTCAACAAAGCAGCACACTCCATGCACATCCATACGACATTTTTCCTGCAGCACTGCTGGGGCAATCACAAAAATTGCATTAGGTAGCGCCAGCAAGAAGAATGAGACAGAGCAAACACGTGACACATGCCGCAAAGTTACCCAAATTACCACATCTAGCCAATTTCTTTTCGTATCTTCACGGCTTCCGCTATCCATCAAAGCGCCCGCTATAGCTTTCGTCTTAATTATGTTAAATCTATGGAAGGTCTAACAGGGAAATGGAAAACAGCTAGTTTAGTTAAATACAATTTGAGCCAGATGACGAGCCTATACACTTTCTATTTTCAGTAGAATGACTTTTTGGAGCAAAAATAAAGTGACAAGCCTGCTGGGGCGCTAGGAGAATACGTCCGATGGCCGCTGAAAGTTTCGCTTCAAATCTTTGCAGGTGCCATCAACCGTAGCTGTAGCCCCCCAGCTTGTCACTTTATTTTGGCTCCAAAAAGTCGTTCTATTGAAAATAGAAAGTGTATGGGATATAGTTAGGACGTTTTCAACAAACTGAATATAAGCAGATGTTAGAAAACCAGAAGTACTCCATACAAACATTTGCCATCGAAGAATAACCAAATAATATGGAAGAGCCTAGCTAAGCACATTAGAGACAGTTTGGTGACAAGTCCCCAAGTCTTATACTTCCTGAGCCGGACTGTGCTACATTTCCAAATCCAAATCCCCTGTACACGGAGGTCATTAACGAACCTTTTGATTTACCTTTCAATTTGTGCGAATAGAACCAACCCCTGTTGCTCTCGCAATAAAAATGCAAATCAAGCACCGCACATCACATCATCATCAGCCCCCATAAGAATTATTCACCTGTTAAAGTATACACACCATGCACGTATATAATAGGAGCCGTGTACCAAAAAATGTAAAGTCATTTCAAAAATAATAATTATTCGCAGCCGACTTCATTATGTCCACCCCCGCACATTAAAGTGCGACAAAGCGGTGAATAAACGACACTTCAAATTAAATACTCTGATTATTGCGCCCCAAAGAGGGGATGCGGTTGCAAATTAGACGGGCAACGTCAATTACGATAAACTCCACGGCATCGAGACGGGAGAAAGAGTCTTTGGTTTCATCGGTATCGATCCTTTCAATAGCTTTCACGATAAAGAAACAAGAGAAGAATTCTCAACCTGTCAGCCCTCTGAAATCCATTAAGAATTTAAACAGGAGACTCGGTGGCGGCGTTGGCGGCCGGTCGTAGTGAAATTCGATATATTGGGAAAAATGACTAGGGGACTGGGTGGCACAAGGTGCTTCTTCATAGAAGCGAAACATTTTTTAAAGCGGGGACTTCCAAACAACACACGCTAAAAGTTCCCATCCATCTTACTTCCGCTTCATGGTAGATTGCCAGTGTAAAAAGGAGTTTCCTTCATTTCGCTCCCAGCCTGTTGCTCCTATAAAGTTCCGGAGTCATTTACTAGACGTATATGGGTTCCGCGACCTTTAAGAATTTAGAACAGAAGCGGCATCCACATAGAGGTTGCTGTAGTTGTGCTGCAAGGGGACTACAGTGGAGCAGCCATTCTTACCACGGGAGTTCACACATAATTGGTGCGGAATTCACGTGGGCTGCCGACGAGGCTGTAAAGAAGAGGATGATGTCACTGCCCAGCTCTTTCATCAATGAGGGGATCATCCATACTGAGGGATCTCTGACCTAGTATGGTCAGCCTTGGCACCCTACCTGGCCGTGTCTAATGCCCGTATTTATAATCGTTGTCAGTGGCGTACCTATCGTTGACACCCGGGTTCGGACTATCCTGTGACACACCCCTCCTCCCAAATCTATCTAGAGAATGAGCTGGAGACTGCGTAGTGCTAGTGACACCCCCTGTGCCGAATTAGGCAATTTTGCGCCCTTAGATTTTAATGTATTGGTACTTTGATATTTCGGTACATGGTATTTTTGGACAGAGCAAAAAAAAATTCACGACAAAGCGAAGAACACCACGAATAGTCACTAATGCGAGAAAAAAGCGCCGCAGGAATTTTTTTCGGAAGACGAGTGAGTCTTCGCCAGCTTGTTTTGCACCCTCCAAGGCCTTGCGCCCCAGTTTTCTGGACTCCTTTTCCACCACAAATAATCCGACACTGACACCCCCTTACTGTTGGTTCCGGTGCGGACCGCCACCCCCGCCCCCCCCGTTGGTACGCCGCTGATCGTTGTCAAGTGCACCTTGTCCAAGTATCACTTGTTATGTCGTTTTCTGCTTCTTTTTGTTTTTGAATACTTGGACCGATTGGGCCAGTCCAGCACTGCCCTGCCGTTTATTTTCTAGTAGTTTGGGGAATTTCGTTATCTTGCAGTGGCCGTTCCGGTAAACGAGTTCCGCGTGCCTTCCTCCAATTGGCTATAGATAAACAAAGCACTAGCCCACGGCGCCGGCGGGCAGAACCTGATAAAACGAAGCGACGTAGCTACTTCTTGCTTTTCAATTTGAAACTTGCATCGGAGCTGTCGTCTAGTGTGTGCTGTACATCCACGTTTTTGCCTTTCGAGTGGTCTTCGAAATTGTGTTAGTTCGAAGCCAGAAACCGCCTCTTCTGCGGGTTTATTTGGCGAACGTTGGTTCATTAAGGTATTGGACCCTAAGGAGACATTGTTTCGCCGTCTAAAGAAGTACAACCACACCTGGCGCATCAAGCGAAACCGTCTGTCACCTGGAGGTAAAATAGAGACTGATTTGGTTCCTCTTTTTGTCATATTTTTTGAGTTGGAGTCGATACTGAGTTGAGTGAATTATTGTAGGTTTCTTTCTTTTACCCACCACTCAGTTTTCTGCTACATAACGAGTTTCCTACGATCAAGTTCCTGACATCTCTATTTTCTTGTCATCCCGTTTCAAAGTCTGGGGATTTTGCCAGCAAGCCGTCAACGCCACCGTCATCGACATCGTCGCATTTACGCAACAGGGAATTTCCCGAGCCCGCCTTTTTGTTTGAGTGCAAGATTTTCCAAACCGCCCGGCGAATCCTGTCGCACTAGCGTGGACCCCAGCTTCTAAGACACCGAGTCTAGCCATCGCCCGCACTCTGGAAGTCTCAGCCTACGACAAAATTGTCGATCGCGGCCGTCAGGAAGCCGTCACCGTGTTTACAGCTTTGCGTTTTGGTCAAGTAAGCCCCGGCGATATTTCGCTTGTTGTGTTGCTTTATTTTCCCTCTATTACTTGTGTTTCATTAAAAATGCGTAAACGATAATCATTTTTCACGTTGATATTTGGCTGAACACTACTCGAGTACCGTTCTAGAAAAAGACGGAAGAAAAATAGATTGACAGTTTTCAGAGGACAATGAAGGGTAAAATTGAAATTCAGTCAGTTCGCAATTAAATTGTTGCGATTTTCTATCATTCGCGAAGTGCATATGCGCTTTGTTTAAATTAACATCATTCTTTATCTTTTTAAATCCGTACACAAATTCTGTAGTTTTGCCACCGACAGTCTCGTGGTACCTTATTGTTGGTGACTTTTGAATTAACGTAGATGTTATAGGGCGAAAGATCCTAGTTTGACTTGTAATCAGTAATTATTATTTCGAAAGGAAAATCTATGAATTAACTCACAAGGTTTCATGTATAAAATTATTATTGTTTTTGTAACATTGTTAACGTGTGAAAGAAAAACCGATAACACTCTCTGGGGTGGCTTATCAACTTAGATACCTACCGTGCCGTTTTAGATTCACCTCGACTTGAGCAGCATTGATTTATTCATCTGGAGTACTACTACTACTACCACCTACTACGGTAGAACAGGCCAAGCAAATGGTCGTCTCCGTCATAAATTAAGTGAGCCCCATTTTTGCTGCCGAGTGTATGCAATGACGACATCAGCCTGCCTTCAGACCTCAGGTACAAGGAAAGTTTAAAAATTTCACTGTATTACGTCGTACCCATCATCGTACTTACGTTGAGTTTGCTGAATGTTGCCACTTCAAGTTGTTGAGCGCGCTTCTTCAGTTTAAACCAAGACAAATTTGAAATTCCCATTTCAACTTCAGGCATACATAAAAGAAGGGTCCAGTTTATTGTTCAATATTTTAGCTCGTATTTTAGCTATGACTGATTTGTGATTTCAATGAAAGTTACATAACGTCGGCTTAATTGGTAAATCACATAAGTCACAAATACAGAATTTTTGAGGAGCTAGAACACGTTTCATGTTTTCAATAAGTAATTGGAATGTTTTTGCATTCATTGTTTATCGATTGTGATTTTAATGTAGACATATTATTACTGATATGAAAGAAGAAATTCTGGTTTTTGCGAAAATATTGCAGTTCATAATAATAGTAATCTCATTCTGACCCAAAAAAGGACTTGGGATTTACCAACTAAGCCGACGATAAGGTATCCTGAGACAATATATTTAATTTGACTTGAAACTGCATGCAAGTTACGTACGCACTTGATTAACAGTCTTTGCAAAGCATTCTTTATTGGAACGAGGGTGCTCCAAGATAAATATCCTTGTTACGCAAAGTATTGCCATTACCACACAATCCACAAGTACCTCAATCATCGATCTAAATCTTACACAATTTAAATTTACTTTATTGGATGTTGTGCATTATCTCAAGTACATAAACGCTCCAACTAGTTCTTTGCCTAGTATGTCAGTCCCTCAAGGTTGTTTCGTATACTCAGACTGCAGAGCTAAAACCAAACGAGATTGTTCACTCTCATCATGGAAGAAACAGACAATTTGTATTTAGGGCTCAGCTGAGCAGACAAGGCCATTGTATCGATACAATTTCCTGCGAATTTCAACACGGTTATCTCCTGCAAAGAGAGACCAACGTGCAAGACAAAAGGTGTACTGCTATACTGCTCAAAGCTCATTTCTATAAATTCCCTCGACATTAGCAGCACCACCAGAACAGTCCGCAGCCTGCATTATTTGACACAGGAGCTTAGGTAATAATGAAGAAAAAGATGTGGGGAAAGCACTGCGATATCGCTATGCGTGTGAAAAAGAGTGACACAGCTACCTACCCGGAACTTTTTTCCACGCAACCAGACGCCGGCTGGGAAAAGTGAAGGGAAACGCGAGCTACGAAAGAAAGCTCGTAATTTACACCTGCTGCTGCTACAGGGCTTATTTATTGCAAGTGACCTTAAAAGATAATTAACAGGGCCCCCGGCTATTGTGTGTCGCAGAACAAAGCTCATTTTGCGCTTTATTGCCCTTGCCGTGTTAGAACCATCACACTCTAACTCTAATTTTATTTTTAGCGAGGTGGTAAAAGGAAACAAGCGAATATGCCTCATGGGCATGAGGCTCAGTAGCGCACTTCCTTTTTGGAGGATTAGTGAACGCAAGATGGTAAGTGATAAGTGATTAGGGTTCTACCGTCTTGGGCAAAAAATTGCAATATGGCGGCCAAAATATCGACAGAATCATGAAATTCGGCTTGAAAATCAAAATGATCGTACTAGACAAGGGTAAGTTCCAAGTTTCATGAAAATCGTTCCACTAACAAGAGATTTCAATATGGCGGCCAAGATGGCGGCAGAATTATGAAACTCAGCTTGAAAATAGGAATGATCGTACGAGACAAGCGTAACTCTCAAGTTTCATGAAAATCCTTCCACTTATAAGAGATTTCAATATGGCGGCCAAGATGGTGAGGCAATCATGAAATTTGGCTTGAAAATAAGAATGATCGTACTAGACAAGGGTAAGTTCCAAGTTTCATGACAATCGTTCCACTAATAAGAAATTTCAATATGGCAGCCAAGATGGCGGCCGAATTATGAAAGCCAACCTGTCTATTTGGTCCTTGAGGACCTAAGCTATCCACCGGATAAAGTTCAATCTTCAAGGGCTGTAGCTTTATTTCCCGAGGAGAAGTTCAACTTCATCGAAGTGCACAGGAGATCTCTGTTTTTTGAGAATAATGATAACGATGTATGGATAACAAAAATAGTGCTCATTGGCCACCCTTGGGGACATCAGCTATTAATCGGAAAAAAGTTCCAAGACTCTTGTTTCAATTCTCGAGAAGGAGTACAGCGTCTTAATTTCTGCACGGACTCGGACAGACAGACAGACAGACAGACAGACAGACAGACAGACAGACAAACCGGCCACATAAGCGTCATTCTGTTACTTATATAAAAAAATGTTCTCCAACTGATTTCGACCTCCTAAACACGAATATCGGGCTCACTTTTGAATTGGAACATTTCTTTTTTATCGAAAAACCGAAAAAATGGTAGCCTTGTCACATGATTTTTAGTGATACCTACCTACTTTTTTTTTGTTATTGAGCGAACATGTTTCGTAATTTGAGTGCCATTATCCTTCAGGTACCTAGTATTGGCTATTTCAAAATGTTCAATTACTATTTCGGCACGTCTGATTTTAAATTTGTAGGGTCGTGTAATATGCGCCGAGCCGTGGCTTTGCGGCCGTTTTCAAAAATCGATAACAATTGACCTAACGGTCGGATCGAAGTGGGGTTTTTGTCAAAAGAAAGTTCAAATTGTTCTCTAAATATAATGCCGTACATGCAGTGATGTATTTCATTAAGAAACTGTAGTTGCCTGCATATCGCAACTTTCTACATCTTACCGCGAATGCCAGCACTTGATCGGCGAAGCCGCCCTACACCAAAATGTTATTTTTGTAATTGTTCATGATTATTTCGGCAAAATTTTTCTTGATTCGCGTACCAAGGTCATGAGCTACCCATTCGAGTTGAAATATTTTCTGTATTGAATTTAGTTTTGTTCGGAGGAAAGGATATCAAGCACCAGCAAGCGACAAATAAATCATTTGCGGCCGAGCCGTAGTTTCGGAGTCATTTTCAAAAATTAATAACTACTAATCGGCACCTCGCACCGATGTGAAATTTTCATTAAAAAAAAGTTCAAATCATCCTCTAAATATAACTCCGCATATGTATTATGGTAAAATGATAAGATCGGGTACTTCCTCGCATGTGATAACTTTCGAGATCAGGCCGGGTTCTGAAATGCAGCATTCAACGGCAATGCCGCCTCACACTAAATTGTTATTATTGTCATTGTTTATTATTATTTCGTCAAGATTTTTCTTGGTTCGGGATACAAGGCCATGAGCTACCCAATGGAGTAAAAATTTTTCGCAAAAACCTTTTCGTCTAGGACTAGATGCTGTGACGGACGGACGGACGGACGGACGGACGGACGGACGGACGGACGGACGGACAAAGCGAGGACAAAAGCGCCTTCCCGTTTGGAGAAGTGCGCTAAAAAGACGGCGGGGCAGCGCGCGCATAATATGTGGCACGGAAATAAAATTGAATCCTTTACGGCACCATTCGCGGTGTCTGATGATCGAATTTGATGGTGGATTCCGTCCCGCATGGGGGGTGCTTTCAGCGTCATATTTTGTTTGTTGAAAAACGTATGTATGTCTTCTGTGTTCTACCATGACGGATGAGGGTATGTCTGCAAATTTGTTGAGTGCTTCCGTGCAGGAGGTCGTTCCGGTTCGTTTTTTGCCGTAGTGTTTTGTAAAACTTCCGTTTTTTGAATGTTTAAGTTACTCTTCAACTCCTGCAATCATTTTTGGATTTGCTACTCATTTTTCAACAACTTTTTCACAAATAAGCGATTACTTTTTTTAGATCTCTTTGTGTACAAGCACTGATTGATAGCAGTCTTGCAGAAGCAGAACAAATAATTGATAATTTGCAACTATATCGCTTCGTTTTATTGTTCAACCATCAACCATCAAACACAAGAGTCGTATAGCTCGTGTTCTCGTATATTCTCTCTCCATTATTATCTCAAATCCTTTCAAAGATAAAACCACACTCCATCAAGCACTATGCACCCATTTGGCAATTTTACAAAATCCCTGGAAAGAAAACTATGCCCTTACAGAAAATGTTAATACAACCGACAATACCCCATTGCGTATATTTAGTTTGATGATCCAGAAAAAAGCAAAAATATGTAAAAGGTTTTCCAATAAGTATGTCCCAACTTTCAAAATCAACTGCGGCAAGGGGGCTTTGAATATCATTATCAAACATTGACAGTCACCTTTTGAATATCGTGTCAAATCAAAATAGTAAGATACACAGTTCAACAGCGCTCCGAAATCATCGGCAGCTAGTATTTCGGACAAGACGAGAAAAATCTCGATCTCGTCTCGATCTCGTCGAGATTTCGAGACGAGATCGAGATCACTTGTAACCTTCAAGGTCGAGAACGAGATCTATCATGTCGAGATCTCGATAAACCCAAGAGCGTCATCTAAATAAACTGCGCACCAATTGAAGTGGACCACCCAAAAATTTCAGTCGCATTCAAGGTGTCATAACTCTTGGATGAGTGAACTATTTTGGATAATTTTTTATTTACTGATTAGATCACGTAGTAAACTACAGCTTGTCATAGGCCATTTTTGGTGCAGGTGTTTCGTATTAATTATACACGGCGCTCAATCAGGTACTTCAAAAATCGAGAAGTTTGAGTAGCCCCCTATCCACAAAAAAATGGTTTTTGTTTTTTTCTTCAAGTGTTTCAGGGGAGATAATGTTCCCATACCTCGAGACGGTTTTTGAAATTTTGGGTCTATCGCCTCCAATGACAGGGTGATCTCAAAAATGTAACCTTTTGGTTTCGCAGTAATAACTTTATTCGTTATTGACCGATTTTGGAAATTGAGGGCTCTTGATGAAGCTAAAGGTTCAGGTTAGAAGGATCAAGAATCGGAATTGACTTTGGATATAAATTCTGGAAAAGAGATTGAATCAAAAGTTACTCAAATGACAAGCTTCCTAGAAATATGGTTTAAGTATGGTATTAAACAAAAATCAATTTGTCCTAAAACAAACCTTCTTGTTTTATCTTTTTTTATAATCTCGTCGAGATCGAGATCAAGATCCCATACTCGAGATTCTCGGCAAATCAAGAAGAGATCGTTACTTTCGAGATTTTTCGAGATCGAGATCATAAAAATCTCGACTTGTCTCGTCTCGTCCGAAACACTATCGGCAGCTACCATCAAAATGCGTGTTTGTGTCAACAACGATTTCCCGGACGCGTTATTTCGAGGAATTCTGACATCAACTGGCCTCCAAGATCATGCAACCTCACCCCCTTAGACTTCTTTATTTGGGGGTATGTTAAACCTCAGGTCTACGAAAATAATCCCCAAACAATTCCAAAGTTGAAACGCAACATTCGACGGGCCATTGAGGATATCTCACGCGATATGTGCGAAAGAGTTGTTCAAAATTGGGTCGCCAGAATGCATTTTACCAGGCAAAGAAGAGGAGGACATTTGAATGACATAATTTTCAAAACGTAATGAAATTTATTTGGCCACAAAATAAAATTAAAATTTTCGGATTATCGTTTGTACTTATCATTCTATTCCATTTGAAAGCTGGGACATACTTATTGGAAAACTCTTTATAATGAAATAATCTCTTGCTTCCTAAAAACGACTTCGAACTTTACCATAGCAACCATCCATGAAAGCAAGGATAAGGTTGAAGAATAGTATATTATTCAATGAGCGTGTAATGATGGCTAATACTCATGAGGATATGTTTACAAACACGAGCCGTAGGCGAGTGTTGTAATTTATCCGAATGAGTATTAGCCATTACACGAGAGTAGAATACTATGCTTTATCTACGACCATTCAAGAAGTAGATTGATTTAGTCCTCCGGCACAATACAATTCGGAGATTGTAAACGCAAAAAAGTCAAACACACAATGGGTGAGGAAGGGGACTTGATGTGTTGATACAATAAGGATAAGGCGCATTTTTTGCCATATCAGCCCAAGACGCCGCGCGGTCTTTATATCGCTGTCCCTTGTCGATGTTAGGTATTGTGAGGTTATGTTCGTTGGTACCTGGACATGGAACTGGTATTAACTTTTTCCAAGACACCCACTGCCCTGGTCGGGCACTGAAATATGCTGGAAGTATATTGTCAGAAAATGAATATTAGTTTCGTTGTGCTTTTGCCAATCCATGAACGATCTTAAAACTCTTTCGTACTTTTTCTGGCGGGAGGGTGTCGGGATGTTAGTTTGTCCATTCCTGTAGTAATTTATGGTAGTGCGCAGTGCGGCGTACCATTTTCTTTACATATTCACTTTCAGAAATCAATTCGATACACAATAACAGAAAAGTTGACAACTTCGAAAAATAAACTTGACACATAGAGCGAAATCAAGTAGGCGCATAGAATCCTTGATGCTCCATCCATGAGAATTGGCGATTTTGTGATTGGTTCCAGCCTGTGGCTTCGCAGTTATTACTCACGAGGCCGAGCCTAACCGATGGAGTAATGATAATCGTTAGTCAATCAAAGGTGCATATGTAATGTGCGTAGTATTCAATAGGAGTAGATAAAATTATTTTATACAGGCGAATTTTTCTTCTGCAGTTTCGGCACTATCAATTCTCCAAATACAAAAAGGGGAAAGAAGGGTATTTTTAAAATTGAAATGGCTAGTTCAATAGCATTGTTCATAGTTTTTTTTCGAAAAATTTAGGAATTTTTTTAGCAACATAAACGAAATTTGCTATTCGACTAAACAATCCAATTTCAGACATCATTTTCTACAGTTTTTCTTTCGAAGCACTGATAGAAATGAAACTGTAAGAAGAAAAACCACATTTTGGAAGTCCAACCTTAACCGAATGTCAACATCAGGGTTGAGATATCACTAGGCCTCTGAAGAGCTAGACTTCGGAACCGCTTACCTTAGGGTTATTCTTGAGAGCGTGGAAATTATTCCGTGGGAGTTTTAGGCAACCCGACGTATTTCCTGTGACTTCTCTGCATGAATCTTGCAGGAAATAGTGTGAACTACGGTTTCCTATCGAAATCACGAGAAAATTTCCTACAGAATAATTCTCGAACTATCATGTATCCTCAGGGGCAGTCGAGAACAGTTTTTTAGAAGTTGTGTTGAGTGATTTACGGCGGTTGACATGGGTTAACAGATAGTGAAAATGGAGGTTATTAGAAAATACCGATGAGCTTCCGCGGTTGACCAACTAAAAAAAAACAATAAAAGAAAAATTGATATGAAATCTGAATAATATCTTATAAACAGATGGGTTAACAGCTTAAAGGTAGACAGGAAGACTGCTGGCCTTTATTACTATGGCCAGATCGTATAGAATCATATAATCATATAATCTTTATTTCCTTAGACAGTTTAATACATGTATGGAAACGTCACTGTTTGTAAATAAATAAATACTATACTACAACAACCACAATACACAACAACAAAACAACAACAACAACAACAAAAAGACTCAGAGCATTCAAGCATCTGCTAGGAAATCTTTAACTGAATAGTAACATTTTTTTATTAAAAATTCCTTCAGTTCCCTTTTAAAAGTGCTAGTTTTATCAATTCGTTTGATTCTTTGGGGCAATCTGTTGAAAATCTTGCCGCAAGCATAAGAGGGGCCTTTGGTATAAGCCGTTAAACTAAACTTAGACAAGTAAATATCTTGCGATGCTCTCGTACTGTAAGTGTGGACGTCTTGGTTAGTCACAAACTTGTCTCGGTTTTGCCTCACAAACACAGAACACTCATAAATCAGTACAGATGCCAATGTTAAAATATTTGCGCTCTGAAATGTAGGTTTACAGGAATCGAGCGGACCCAAACAAAACATTAATCTGATAATGCGCTTCTGAAGTACAAAAATGCGTTGGATTCCCGTTGCAAACCCCCAGTAACATATAAGATATTTCATATGTGGAAAGGCTAGAGCGTAATACACATTTAATAAAAAATTTCTGTCTACTACACTTCTTAAGTTTCGAATAGCAAAATAGGCCGAGTTAAGTTTCTTAGCCACAAGGTTAAGGTGGTCATCCCAGGTCAAAGAATATTTGATGAAAATATAACGGTCATCAATTATTATCAATGTGCCGATCCGCACTGGAGAGGAGTCGAGTTTAAATGTTCTGGGAAGTTGACTCTATTCAAAAACACTGAATTCGTATTCACCGAACGACGAAGGAGTACTAACCGCATTTAAGCATAATCGGCCTTATTCTCTATGCCAGTGAAAACTTTCAATATTGAAAATGAGATTTTGAAGAGCTGAAATAACTCCTTTAACTGAGTAAGCAAGTACCTATCATGTCATTTCAGTTTTAGGTCTCAATTCAATCCATACTTGGGATCACTGCTCAATATACCTACGTACCGAAATAAACCAGAGTGAAAACCGAAAAATTTTCTGTTTTCAACCTCAATGGCATAGAGAATCAGTTCGAATGGCTAGTAAGATCAACAGTGCTACAGTGCACTTTTCAGAAACTTCGACAGCGGCAATCGATTTTATTGTTTCACACGAACCTTCCAAATCTTGAACTGAAACCGGCCTATGGGGTTGATAATATTTCAGAACGCAATTTTAGTCAAAGTAACATAATTAACCTCGTTATAAGCACGCGACTATGTAATTCTATTCAGTTTCTGCGATACAATACATAATGCCAGCACGATATTATAAGCACAATATATCTAAGTCCGCTGCTGCCGTTAAAAATATTGTAGCCGCCGTAGTAGTAATATTACCCAGTCTGTTCACCCATGGGCGTGTTCCTCAAAGAAATCATTCTTATATTGTTGAAATTTATGCCTCGATTTATGTTCAAACTAGGTAGACATACAATTTTAAGTTACGCAATGAATAAATTAAACATACCTTGAAGTCGATATAGCCGTTTTTGTCCATGTCAAAAGTTCTGAAAACGTGATCGCAGAATTCCTCTGCATTTCCAGATGGGAAGAACATCTTGTACATGTCTACGAATTTGGCAGGGGTCAGGCGACCATTTGGACAGTCTTGCTGTAACAAAAAACAAAACACTGATAAGCAAAAATGAAAAAAAAGAACGAAAAAATTTCAAAAATCAACTAACCTATCCATTGAAGGTCTTGGTTTGGAGTGAAAAAAAAAATCCAATTACAAAGGGTCAAAGAACAAAAAGATCTAAAATACGAGAGGTCAAAAATGCAAAAGCTTTTGAGTGAAGTGGTCGAATATATGAAAGACCCAAATGCAAGAGATCCAAAACACAAAAGATCTAATCGCGAAAGACCAAAGCAAAACGTTCAAAGTAGAAAAAAATCAAAAATATAAATAAAAGGCGGTCTTCCCTAAAGATCTTATCTTATCAATCATTTGTATTTTTGACCATTTTCCATTCGGGCCTTTGATGGCTTTGAGCTTTCGTGTTATAGATGTTGCGTATTTTATCTTTTTCTTCTAATTGGGTGTTTAAAAAAGTTTTCGGGAGTTTTCCGGTTGAAACAATTCAACCGCAGAGGGCGTCGCTGACTAGAGATTTCTCTCGACTCAAGCGATGTTCAATACGCCATTGTAAAAAATGAATAAATATAAGTTTGACGCCATGGCAATCAATACCAAACTATAATTTATACCAAAATTGCAATGGGTTTGTTGATGTGCCATCATTTGTAGGTGACATGAAAAACAGTGAGCGGCTGCTGAAAATTTATTTTTACGAAGGGTATCGATCATAAAACAAACCGGCAACAAAAATAACAGGATGTTTCGATAATAAAATTATTCATAATTTTTATAATTCGATACAAAATACGCGGAAAATCAGGATAATAGCAATAACAGCATTAGCAACGGTTTTTCTTTTTATAAACACAAATTTATCTAGAAGTAGGTACCTACACAGCAAAATACCTTGATGATGCGAACCAATATTGAGCTTCACTCCATTTTCAATTAGCGCAGAACACAAATACTAGGTTGGAAAAAATCTCTTACAAACAACACGGCGCAATGACAACCCCGTGGTTGACTATTGATTTCGCTTATGGCGTGTCTGTTAATTTAAGTTATAGTTTATTACCCCCTTCAATTCATAAAAAGTGGACCTTATCGTGAAACTAATTGGAACGACGTCACAAAAATTAATTATTATTGACGTGAGAAAAAAGGACTGCTTTAAAATTTTTGGCACACTCACAATTTCCAAACCAATAACCACAATTTTTTTTATCATATTTATTAGCCCAGGAAAAGCATGTAAAATTGTGTGTGAATGTATCACCATTTTTGTCGACATTTGTCAAATTACTTCTCGATACTTGCAACAACTTTGGATCAGTTTCCATATATCCTCCTAGGTTCCCATCAGGCCCGTAGCTACGGGGAGGCATAGGGGGGGGGGCTAGGCCCCCTTAGCCCCCCTTCAGAATAAACGTTTGCCCCCCTAGAGTTCCAGATGAAAAAAAACTTTTACTCTAAATTTAATTTTGAGAAAAAAATTACTTGAATAAAAAATTCCACAATCCACAAAAGTTGGAAAAAATGTGTCAAAATCAACTACCATCATCTACCATCAACTTATATCATGATGATGAATTACGAACATTCGGATGCAGCACTGCGTTAAGCGAGTCCACATTTTCTGTTTTTACCCGTTTCGACCTTCCTTAACGCCAGTCAATGGGTCATCAGTGGCTGGCTGATTTGGTCTTCTTGGCATTTGAGCGAAATCGAACTGAAAATCGATTTCAACATTTTTTTTGAGTTCAATGACCGTAAAAATTGGCGATTGCAATAATTATATTGATTTTCAATTTTTCTTTAGATTTTTCAATAACAAAGTTCAAGTTTTTCATTTTTGCATGTTGAAAAATACAGTTTTTTGGCCACGCCCCTTTTTCACAAAAATTTTCATCAGCGGCTCTATGCTAGCTAGGCCACCCATTAGAATAATATATGCCTCCATGAAAATTGCTCTTGGCCTCTCTATAAAAGCATCCTAGCTAGCTACGGGCCTGGTTCCCATGCACGTGTCAGCGAGGCGGCCGCTTAGGATTTTTGAAAAGGCAACGATTTGATTAGCTGTGTTCAACGTGACAATGCGATGAAGGAATAATAAAACTTCAGTGCCCGGTTGCAAGAACGAGGTAGTTTTGGGTTTGCTGCGGAGCGAATGTACTCCGGTTGCAAGAAGAAGGTATCAAACATGGTTCCAAACAGGCTGTGGATGAGGTACATTCTGTCACACATTTGAACTATTTATATTCGGAAACTTGAAAACAAAATCTCACAGCCGACTAGAATCACGGTAAGAGTGAACCTACTATACTTGCGTCGTTTTATGCGTAGGTACTTAGTTACCTAAAATGTCTGATTCGACACTCTCTTTTGAATTTTCTAACGTCTCCGGTTGTTTTTTCGTCTGAAGAAGAACAAGAAGTAGCATCAGGTGCAGTTCGTCGTGTCATTGCCGATCGAAAAAACCTCCTCGTAGATAAAGTGTACCTCGCGAATTTGAGCTGTCAAAGAAGCGTCAGGAATTTCAAGGTTAACAGTATGATTTGTTGTGTGGTGGGACAACTCGACAACTGGGAGTACTGGGACGGTGATCGTGTGACGAAACTTGTACAATCCTGGGCCGCTAGTGACGGTTTTTTGTTTGACACATGTCAGTCGTCACTCTAGACACGTCTCTGTTTACGCCTTCCAATTGACCATATTAATTATTCAAAGCGCAGTCGCAGATCGAGGAGAAAGACAACCACATGTGCTGAGTTGAAACTCCCATAAGAATATGCATGTTGAATGACTTTGTAAAATGATCAATTCAAGGTGCAAATTGACAATTTCAACGAATGTATAACGTAACAAGTGTGTAAAAAGGAATACCTGATCTACTTTTCACCATAATGAAATGAAAAATCTTGCTGTGAAGTTGATGCGAAGCATTTTAAAATGGGTTTTTTTGAATCCAAAACAATTTCAAATTACCCGCCATATTTTATTGCACAACTTTCGCTAACGAGAATTTTGACAGCGCTTGAAAGCGAACCGAGCGTCAGCCGCAAAGATATATGCCGATCACGTTTTAAATTCAGCAGAAAATAAAACGCGGTTGGCCATGTTGCCTAGAGTGTAACGGACGCTCATAGACCAAGTTGCGCGAAAACGGGCTGAGCTCAAAGAGGTTAGAAAATTTTGACAAGAAATGCCAGTTCTGGCGTCTCCTTGCATCATATCCGCTGCCCTGTTGCCTTGGCCGTTGTTTGTCATGATGTCAGGTGAGTGTCATAGTTGTTTACATTTCTGGGAAAATTTCATTAAGTGTTCTGCCCTCGGTTCTGCTATTGCTATATTCATGGTTTTGCCTGTATAATTATAAGGTAAGTACGAGTAACACTCTTGTCTGAGTACTTAAGTTCATGTAAATTTTTTCTTTCATTCAAAGTTGACTTCAGATGCAAATGATCATGGGGTGAATCCTCGGGTGAATTACTGGGACATCAGAACGTTCAACGGATTGTGATGGATTGCCACGGGATTACCACGGGATTTCCACCGGATACGATTTCTTCAAATTAAATGGATAGCCACGGGATTCCAGGGAATTTCCACAAATTGCCAACGGCTTGGGGCCACGCATGAATCACCACCAGAGAAAGGCGCTCTTGCTTTGCGGCGCTTATTATCACCTGAGGTCTCTACGCTATAAGGTTATTCATTAACGTTACATAGACCAATGGCAGATAGGGGATTTCAATTTTGTTTAGATTTACCAGCAATATTCCTCTGTTAAAACTTGTCAAGAATTACTGGGTAAATCAAAGTCTAGGGCCGCAGATTCGGAAAAATATATCCCTGTGTTATTTGGTCAAATTTACATTTTTGGGAATACTGTTATCGGGTTCGAGCCATATTGAGGCAAATTTAATGGTTGACCTGCGATGTGACTCGATTGAAAAAAGTTGGCTTCTGTAATTTTAGCTTTTTAGGCCAGCCCTTCTGTCAACAGAGACAAGCCATGAAATGAATTTGAACCAATTCAGTCGAACAGTGAGTAGATTATGACCAGCCAAAAATGAAAACTTGATCCAAAGTTTTATCTTGTATTTTTTTGTCAAAACTGAAAACGAACTTTTTGGACAAATAACACAGATGTGCAAAATAAAAACCCGCCGATTCTGTGATTTTTCACTATGATATTTCTGCACATAATAAATATGTATTACGATTTTCCAACAGAATTTTGTCATCTTTCAGAAATGAGGATTGAATCCGAACTCTCTGGAGATAGAGACTAGAGCCATTCATCTGAACGACAGAAGCAGTTCGTCACCTCAATGTCAGCTTTGATGGCCGGACTTCATCTGCAGCACAGTCCCACTCCAAGTACCTCGGTGGGACCTTCGACCAAACATTATCCTTCAAGATCAACTTGGAGAGACTCACTGCCAAGACGAAGACACGAATGAACCTGGTTCAGAGACTTGCGAGAACTACATGGAGTGTCGACGCCACTACTCTTTGGATATCCACCATTGTCTTGGTCTAGTCGACAGCGGAATACTACGTTCCTGTTTGGATGAATAGCACACACACACAACATCATTGACGTCATTCTTAACCAAGCATTGAAAATCATTGCTGGAGTTGTCAAATCTACCCAGACCTTCTGGCTGCCAATATTGAACATCGCAGCCAAAAATCCATGCTACAGATTTCGAGATGAAAAGACACTGGAAGGAAATATGGGATACTGAAGCCGCCGTCAAGAACAGAGCGATTGTAGAGGATCCGAAGAGCTTCTCCCTTCCAAGGAAAGTATGGATTCAATAGGATACGAACAGGGCAGGGAAAATGCAGATTTCAGTTCTATCAGTGAGGATATGTAGAAGATCCGAGTTCTGAGTGTGGAACTGAGAACCAGACCATGAACCACATCGTCGCGGAGTAGGTGTCCGCGGACAATGGCTATCAAAAACTGCATCTGAGCTAGACCTGTAGTTCCTCAACATCTCCATCGTCAACTTCGCACTCGCCCACTTGCTGCATCTACTCTACCCTCTGTTCCCTAAGATGGCCACTGATATCAGCCTCGCTGACATCTTTTCCTTTTTTTTTTTCATTAAAGCTACGTCGAGCAGTTTTTCTGTGGTTTGCCTATAGATCTTCGAGCGAATGCTGTAGCTGAAGTTAATTCATCTCACAGGTTTTCAAGAATTGTTGTATATATTTAGTTATAGTATCAATGTATCTTAAGTACCTACATATAGTGATACTAGGTACTATTGCACTATATAAGTTGATTTACGTTGTCACTAATATTGTATCCTTAGTACAGGCATAGCAATTAATTCAGAAAAATTGTGAAATTTTCGAATATTACCTTCGAGAGCTTGTAAAATCTATCACCTAGTGTTAAATTCAAAAGGCACAGATTAATTTTAGATATCAGCTATTGACCTTTATTTTTGACCAAAAATTAGAACAGTTTCCTCAACGTAATTTATTATTTTATTTGAAAAAACCTTGGAAAAAACATTCCACCAGTCGCCCATTTAAACTGGCGAAAATCTACCAAAATCAAGACGCCTTGAACGTTAATACAATCTTGCAACAGCGCTGTACTCGATTGACAATAAAAATTCAAGGTCATCTAGGGAAAAAGTGATCCAACATTACAAATTTGAGCATCCCCAATTATCGCAGAATTGCCAACTTGGCGTAAGAAAATTACCGTTCTAGTGCTGAATTTAAAAGCTGATCGGCATATAGTCAGCCGTCACGTAAAAGTATGGTTAAAAAGGTTGAAACGTCACAAGAATAAAGAAAACACCTTGAAATCGTAAATTCTGACAGCGACAGCAAAGTTCCGTTTTCTATGTGTGCTTTCCACCTAGACGGTACAAATACCACCAGACGGCACATGTTCCATGGTGTGGCACAAAATTTTAGGTGATCCAATGAACGGCGCAGAACCGAGTAGGAACACGTAGATGGAAAGCACCGTTTGGAACCCGCACATGCGTAAATGGCAGGTGTACCGAACTTGGGGCTAGGTGGAAAGCACGCTATGCATGCTGTGGCGCGCAAGATCTTCTGCTGCAATGCGCATGGTCACAGGCACATACCTAACTTACAAATGACTAGTGGAAGGGGAAAGTGCGAATAATTAATATGGTCTATAGCCTACCATTTTTTGATACATTTGACTTTCTTGCAACCGGGGGTAGGTGTAGTAAAGTAGGTTCACTTGTACCGTGATTCTAGTTGGCTGTGAGATTATGTTTCTAAGTTTCCAAATCTGATATTTGAAAACTCCCTAGAACTTGGCAGTTGGTTGCATTTATATTTGAAAGTTGGAAAGTTCAAGCTTGACAACATCAACAACATTAACATTACCGTTTATGTCAAATAGACTGAAAATCACGAGTTTCACGGAAATTGTGGTGGAATTATGCTCATTACTGTGAAAACTGTGTTTGCGCCTCAGCTTGTGTCTTGAACAATAACGTCCAGTGCCCATTTTGAAGCCCTCGAGGGTGCCATCAAGAACTCGCTTCTGGGAGAAAACTGGCGGAGTATAGGTGCTGGGATGTACCTCATAACGTTCAGCTTTGCGGAGAAGACGTGAATTTATTTTCAAAAACCACATAATATGGAAGCATTGTGGACTATTCTTGGTTTTTGAAAAAAGTACCCACACTCGGGAAGACTGGGAACTGTGGGAAGCTACACCGCTACATCCTTCGAATTTTTGTGTGAATGGGATTCATCGGCGTTAATACTTGATTTCACTGCTCAGGACATCGTACTGGAACAAGAAATTTGCGGAACTCGTGAAAGGTGAACTACATCCACTCCCTACTTGCAATTTGTAAAGTTGATTTCGGTATTTTTTTCATTTTTGACAGCAACAGTCAACAGTCAACACACCAACATAACCTATCTTTCGAAGCCAGACGCTCCGGCGCACACTAGGCAGTTGGACGTGAAGTCTACAATGCCAAACTGTAAAATTTGCCCAGCCTACTAGAATCACGGTACAAGTGAACCTACTTTATACCTATTAGTCTATGTTTGTTTTAACCTATTTTCCCGGGCCATATCACACACAGCCATAACAAGCATTTCTTTTCCTGACCTAAGTCTAATTAAGATGAGTCCTTCACTGCTTTTACAGTTCAATAAAGCAAATTGGAATAGGATAACGTGACCCCTAAACGGTGTTAAATGATTCAAATGTCACATGACGGTAATAAAATTGTTTTATGCGAGGGTGAGTTCATGGCAACCTATAAAACCACCGTTAAAGTTTCATGCCGTGCCAATTCCACTCCGTCATTATTAGTTTTGTATGTGTGAATGATTCGAATCCCAATTTTATTCAACGTCCTGAGTGAAATTCCGATAAGAAATCAATGAAATCGAAAAAAGCTAGGAGTTTAATAAAAACAACAAACACGCGAATATAAATAAATATTGCGCCTCTTAGGGCCATATAGCGGGCACCTCGCATTTTGATTGGAACAAAGGAATTCTGTCAATTCCCTCGCATGCCTGATGCCTTGAAATATAGCATCTGCGGAATGCCTTTGATAGATGACGCCGCTTGGAGGACTCACATATTAGGAGTCCTCTTGGGTGTATATTACCATGAGTTCTCTGACTGCCACAGCATCGAATGGTTGAGCTGAATGCCTGCACACTAATGAGCCCCCAATAGGGGCGAAACACGTGTCTGTGCAGTTCCGGTTCGACCGTCTGATGTTGTGGTAGTCGGAGGTCGGAGAGTTTGGTTTCGTTTAATAAAAATAGTAAAATGCAAAGAAAGTAACTGAATAGCACATTTGCCAAGCGAGTAATAATACCCGGTGATCATTTGAAAACTATCCACCCGTAACAACTCCCGATTCTCAGTGAATACTTTATCGAGCAAAAACGGCTCAATTTTTATATCGAGGCGACATCTAAAACGTACATTGACGAACAACTATCGGTAACTCCTACGCCCCCACCCCACCCACCCCAATTTAAAGCTTCAAAAGACATTATCTACTTTGTGATACATCAAATTAAAGGGAATTAGCTCGGGAATTGGATTCTCTTTATAAAAACAATATTTTCCAAATTTTCAACTCCACTCCACCCATTCTACTCAAAATTCTCTGAGGAACCAATTTAATATTTACGACCCCTTAATTCTCTTCAATCCAGTTAAAGTGACCCTGCATAGCATCGAGGGGGGAGAATTTTCAGTGGAAAAAGTGCTACCTAAACTCACCCCCTCGTTCCCCCCAACCCAATTTCAAAATTTGAAATTACACCACTTACTTTGTGCTAAATCAGAGTGAAGAAAATTGAACTTTCTGAAAACAAATTTCAACTCCTCCCCCCAATAACTTGGAACATTTGAGAGGAGGGGGGATTTTAGGACGTAAAAAAGGCGCCACGCCAATGCTCGGGCCAATGTATGTATGTTTTAGGTTCTCCTCGATATAAAAATTGACCTGTTTTTGCTCGATGAAATATTCATTAAGAATCGGGAGTTATTAGGGGTGGAATGTTTTCAAATGATCACACGGTAGGTATGGTTATGGTACCTACCTATATAAATAAAAAAATTTACTGCAATGTTTTTCTAAGATACTTATGTACTTCAAATAGGAGCAATCCGAAATCCTGATGGTGCGTTTTTTTATCACAGTAAAATTAGGTAGTATGTATTACCTATAGTACAGGCACATTTTGGTTATGAAAAATGGCAATAAGAGTAGATAGCATGGCAACTTGCTGGCCATTTTTATGTCTTTCCAACCACCTTTTAAATCCTTCATACTCGTACTGTATGATAAAAAACTTTCCTCCTCTAGGCAGGCTGTGGTCTGGTAATTGGCAGGCAAACAAGGCTGATTTAGGCCAGGCCACAGCCTGCCTAGAGGAGGAAAGTTTTTGATCATACGGTATATGCACTCGTCTATTTGCCGTTTCGGACCAACATCGTCTCTTTCTGCTGACCAAAGGAAGTTTTCTTCATCAAGCTGTTAAGGCATTGAACAAATTCAACTGACCAAACCTCGAGTTTATTCAATAGGCTCCTATTAACACTTCGGCACTTATATATTTGGCCTCCGGTTCCACCACAGTTTTATGAGCGGTTTAACTTCATCACACTATCGCTGATAGCCAGCCAATAGCATGGCCAGTTGCTTAGTTACTATCTGCGTGATAAAGTTAATCCGCTCATGAAGGTGAAACAGTCAAATCTATACCTATGAGTTACCAGTCGCTTAGCTAGCGTCTACTCTTCAAGAACTTTCAGCAAAGCAAGCGGCAGCGAAGAACACGGAAAACTCTTGCAAGATTTGTCACTACACCAGATCTGCCAAGACATAGCTCAATGGCCGTCTTCAATAATAGGACACTAGATGTAAGATCTGATCTATAACTTCACACCCAAGCAACGCTGAACTGGCTGACAACAACAGCAGCTGATTTGGAGCTCTAGCCAGGACGATCTTTCCTGCCAAACTGGCAAAACAGTCATTGTACGTCTTGTCTTGATTCGTTGTCAATTTTTCAATCATTTCCGTTACGGTAGCGTTGACGGATTTCATGGAGGGATCTTTACCACGAAGACTAACATTTTCCATATGTTGTGTGCTGGTGTGCGTGTGTAGTATGAAACAAAAAATCCTTTTTATGTACGTGCATACCTGTAAACAATACCTTTCATCGACCCCAACCAAAATATGAAAGATATTTCCTAGACGAGATTGCTGAAGCTTAGTTCCAAAAAGTAAATATTTGGCTTCTAGTGTTCTCGTGCGATTTGTCGCCACACGGTATACATACAGAGGCATGTCAAGAAGTTATTATAAGACGTCGTGTATGTTTATGTAATTAATAAATATTCACTTCAAAGTTACGGCGTGTAATAAAAATAAACAGCTCCTGTCTTCGTCGGCTATACTTTGAAGAAATGGACACTATACTTGACGTCAAAGCCATCAATTTATGATGGAATAGTTGGATTATTGATGTACTAGTTATTCTGTATTTTTATCGTTCATTTGGTGTATGTGCGTGTGTGTGTATGTGGAGGAACAGAATCATCTTGCGATCTTTATCCAAATTAGACTCGTTCACTTTTTTACCTTTTGCTACTAAGTTTTGAGACTCCTTCAAGGGGTCTTCAAGGGGTTTGAATGCCGGTGGTGCTCGGTTGAATATAAGGCCGGTCCTAGAAGACCCGGGCCTGGTGGTCCGTGCGTGACAAAATACCGGAGTTGATTGCTGGAGAACGGGCCTGGACTGGCGAATGCAGGAGTTGGACTTACCATATGTGGTTACTATAGGAGATAGTTTTAAGCACCACGCTCCCAGCGGCAGATTTTTTTTTTAATTGGGTGTTTATGGGCGCTTCGAGTACGCGTGCCTATAGGTCGCGGGAACATGACGTTACCTTGACACCCGCTATTGCAACGTTGCAACTGTTGCAAGCACGTCTGATGTTGGAACAGCGCAATGCGCATTTCCGCGCCGAGCTGTCACGTCAATTTGCGACAATGGGCGATTTCCATTTACCGACACAAGTCGACATGAGTCGACACACATCGGCACAAATGCGTTTCATTTGATTCATGTTGCTGTGTGTCATCGACACAAGCTAACACCACATACTTGCTAACACAAGCCGACATAAATTGTCAAAATATCAAATATCGATAACTGTCAAAATATCAAATGTCGATAATTATCAAAATATCAAAGATCGGAAAAGGTCAACATATTATCGAAATACAGGGTGGTGAAAAGGACCCCGCACGATTCTTATGGAAAATGGCTCCCGGTTAAATTCTCTGAATTTTTGATATGTTGTAGCTCATGAGATACTTATCAAATACCGTGAACCCCAAACTCAAATAATGGACAGTTTTTTACCCACAGGGGGTTGAATTTGGAGGTTTTGACGGCTTCAAAATGATATTATGACGTTGATAAAAGCTTTTTATTTGGTTTCTCTTCAAGTTGTGTTTCATGCTAAATGTATTTATTTGACAGAAAAATATCAACCCCCTCCTCCACCCCCAACCCCTATCTACCATCATAAAATTCGAGATTACTCCCAAAAACCATGCGGATGGCTTTTGTGATTTAAATTATGAATTTTGACATAAAAATTATTTCCCACCCCTAATGTTGGGGTGCCGATTTTCCAATTTTCCTCGGTTAATTTGGCTGAATTTTTGGTATTATGTACTTCTAATTCTGCTGAACAAAAAGTTTCAATGCCAAAACTTATTCCCATGGACAGTTTTTGTTCTACAGGGGACTGAAGTTGAAGATTTGAGACCATAAATATGGAACTTCAGTCCCCTGCAGAACAAAAACTGTTCATAGGAAAAAGTTTTGGTATGAGCTTCTTGTTCAGCAGAATTAGAAATACACAATACCAAAAATTCAGCCAAATTAACCGAGGAAAATTGGAAAATCGGCACCCCAACATTAGGGGTGGAAAATAATTTTAATGTCAAAACTCATAATTTAAATCATAGAAGCCATCCGCAGGGTTTTTGGGAGTAATCTTGAATTTTATGATGGTAGATAGGGGTTGGGGGTGGAGGAGGGGGTTGATATTTTTTTGTCAAATAAATACATTTAGCATGAAACACAACTTGAAGAGAAACCAAATAAAAAGCTTTTATCAACGTCATAATATCATTTTGAAGCCGTCAAAACCTCCAACTTCAACCCCCTGTGGGTGAAAAACTGTCCATTATTTAAGTTTGGGGTTCACGGTATTTGATTAGTATCTCATGAGCTACAACATATCAAAAATTCAGAGAATTTAACCGGGAGCCATTTTCCATAAGAATCGTGCGGGGTCCTTTCGATGCTCACCATTGGTATCTTGGAAACGGTAAGAGATACGAGGTCGGTTAAATTAGAAAAAAGTTGCGCATTTTTGTGGCGATTGAGAATCTGAAAAGAAACTTTGAATATTTTGATTGGTTTACGATTTATCACGAAAAAACTGAAAATTTTGATTTCAGAAATTATTTTTTATCTTTCCAATCATTCAAGCTACTTCAATCAAACTTGGCAGTTTTATGTTTTTGATAACTCCGAGTCGATCAACGTTGGCAGAAATTTTCCAGGCCTTCTAGATGTCAAATTATGATAGTCAACTTTTGTTTTTCTTATGGCCGCCATATTGGATTTTTGCACTAATGAATAGAGAAAAAATTAGCTTACCGAATTAGTAACCAACATGTTCTTTTTATGACATTTTTAGCGTCAAATTTTGAAATTTTTGTAAATTATTGACAAAATCGGGAATGCTTTGAAAAACAATTGGAATATTATCAATAGCAACAACAGAAAAAAGACAGATTGTGTCCAATTGACGTATCTAAGGGCTCGATACCAAGTTGCAGGCGCGAAGTTTGGGACGGCGTAATTCGCCAAATACAGCGCGGTCTGATTGGTTGGTATCCGCCGTTGCTATGGTAACGGCACTTACGGCGGTCTCAGCCCCAACTTGATATCGAGCCGTAACTTCTTAATCGTGTTTTGTGCTTGTTTGTACCGAGAGCTCATAAATCAATGAGTCAAGGCATGGGCGCCCGCAGGATTTTTGTCAGGGGGGGGCAAATAGTTTTAGTTAGAGAACGTCACATACCTACCTGGCCTAATTTGCGAAGTCCTTTAGATTAGCGCCGCAGGCGGAAATTTTTTCGAGTAATAATAATAATGGTGATAATAATTATTGTGCGAAAAATAAGGAAATATATTTGAAAATTGAACTTAACTTTAGAGAAATTTATTAAAATTTGTAATTTTGTACAAAATGTATAAAAATTTACTTCAAAATGACCAGGTCAATAGTTACACTCGTTCATTATCTTGAAAAAACCCCTAGTGTTTTAAACCAGAGGTTTAGAAAATTTCAGTTTTTGCCATGATTGATATAGAGGTCAATTGTAACACTCGTTCATTATGTTAAAAGAAACCCCTGGTGTTCTTACGGGTAGCTATCTAATTTAGGTAGAAGCCTAATGAAATTTCAAATTGCTCTAACAATTCAAGAAAATGTAAATTACCTTCTCAAAGTTTTTTCTTTCAAAAATGATTTTTTTTCCTTTCACCAAAAATTTTTTTTTTTCGTAAGGAAGAATTTATTCAGCTGCTCCGGAGCCAGGGGGGGGCAAGTGCCCTGGTTACTAATTCGGTAAGCTAATTTTTTTTCTCTATCTATTTGTGCAAAAATCCAATATGGCAGCCATGAGAAAAACAAAAGTTGACTATCATAATTTGACATCTAGAAGGCCTGGAAAATTTCTGTTAACGTTGATCGACTCGGAGTGATCAAAAACATAAAACTACCAAGTTTGATTGAAATAGCTTGAATGGTTAAAAAAATAAAAAATAATTTCTGAAATCAAAATTTTCAGTTTTTTCGTGATAAATTGGAAACCAATCAAAATATTCAAAGTTTCTTTTCAGATTCTCAATCGCCACAAAAATGCGCTACTTTTTTCTAATTTAACCGACTTTGTATCTCTTACCGTTTCCAAGGTACCAATGGTGAGCATCGAAATTTTCACCACCCTGTATAGACAACGGTAATAAAATTATTGAAATATTAATAAATAACAAAATAGAAAGAAGATCAAAGGCCCCCAAAGAAAGTTTCATTCATCATGTAAGTCTACCGATTGACCATCGATGATATATTTTTATATTACTACTTGATATCCTTAATTATTTCATATTGATAATTTGATGATTATCAATTCTTGATACTATGATAATTATTGATTTTTGATATTTCATCAATTATCAATAATTAATTTATGATAATTTGATAATGATCAAATTTTGATACTTTGATAATCATCGATATTTGATATATCAATAATTATCGATATTTTTTTCTCATAAAATTTTGATATCCGGATTACGATATCGCCTATCCCTAGTCACATTACACATAGACATGTTGACAAGCAATTTAGGAATTCGTACCGCAACGTGGTGTTTCATTCCCAGCTGTAGTGCCGTACGCATAAGTGCCGCGTAAACGACAGAATGACAGAAAGAACAAATGCTAGTCTGTCGTATTCGATGGTTCCGACAACAGGTACATGTTCCGACCCCATGGATGTTAGTGGTCGTTAACGATCCCTCCCGTCCTTTCTTCTAAATCAACACCTTGCGCAGTTGTGTACTTGCATCGGTACATTGAAAATATGCTTGCACCTTCTGTTTCTGCCCTGCCGGCCTTGTAGGTGCAATTCATTTTGTTTAAAGACAGCTTTCTGTTGGGCCGTTACCGCAGGGCGCAGGGCTTTCGTTTCGTGGAGATCTGCCGGAAGCGCACTTTTTTGTAGGCATAATGCACGGATTATGATTTTATTAGCGCTTGGAGTAGTCATTTGTCGCATAGATTTAGGTTTACGTTAGTACAGTGATAGTACAAAGTCTTTTGATCAACATACTAAGAGTCCCTGGAAATCAACATTTTGAAGTTAACAGTTAACACCAACACCTGTGACCTGTGCCTAAAGGAGCTCGTGCATTGCGTGATTTTCCGGCGGTTTGGAGCGACGAGTAGTTCGGTTGGAACGAAATGGAAATGGATGTAGAACAGGAGCCTTTGACCGAAGACCGTTGTGATTACTCTCTTGTCGTTATGTCAGATTCGAGTAATCGTGATGTTCCGACAAGCATCGGCACCATGTTTCAATGCTTGTGCTTTCGCAAATACACATTGGTCCATTACGCCCGAGTTCTTTTGGTTTTTGGCTTGGATCGCATCGCGATCGGTTCAGCATGTCAAAGTGGCAGATTCATTCATGGTTCCAGCCGGATTGCTCGTCGTTCCGGACTGTTAAGGGGTCACGGGATGTGTTGGCTCTTTTAGGCTCTTTTTCACACCAAAACAGCGTTTGAAGTAGTTAAGGTACTGTTTGCTACATGTTATTGTTATGACCCCAAAAATTTTAGTGATTTTTGTACTGTCAAAATGGTGCATTGCTGATTTTTTCTTGTTCCTTGTGTTGCCATTTTGATCATTTTTATAATCGATCCGCTTGGCTCTACCCGTCCCCTTTACTGCTCCAGTTACGCGCATTCATTATTATGGGATGGGTTGCCCCTGCACTGAAACTAATTTTGCCTTTTTTGTTTATTGTGCCACACCAAACCGGACTCACCAAGCCGCAAAGTAGTGCCTGGATGCTTGATGGTTGGTCCATCCAAGCACTGTGGCCGACAAGCGCACGGTTTGACCTAGACTCCGTCTTTCGTGGTCTTCCTCTACACTTTGTCGTACTGCCGGTTGGAGGCATGTTATTCTCAAGGGGTTTGCCTCCTAGGACCACCTGAGGAGGAGTTTCAGCCGGCTTCGAATCAGGTGAGACACGCCCAGTGACACTACCCACCGGCCGTCTACCAAGCAACTTTTGGCCGCGCTGAGCGTTGCTGCAGTCGAGTTATCACCGGACTAGAGCGGTCTATTACACCCTATGCTTTCCTTGTGACGCTACGACGACAGCTCAATTTTGCTAAAATGTGAACTAAGTAATATCATATCCCGTATAATAACACTAAAACAGATTTCCCTATATCAGATACTATCTCATCTCCCCACCATATTCATCAAACATTCCAATCTGGGAAAGCGTGAACGAAAACATTGTAGAGCAAAATCCACCGAGAGAAAAAACTGTTCTATACCATAGCCTGTACCTAATGCGCCAAATAATTACCGTAATTAACGTCGCTTCGCACGTTACGGATATTCCGCTATCTCTCGCCTCTGGAGACCTTCCCGGACGGGTCGCAGAGACTGAAGCGAAATTTAATTTGGGCTTGGGTTCGGAAATTTTTGCCCATCAGCTCAGGTAACAATTTAATTTTATAAGCTCTTCAGGCTGCTCTATAGTTTCTGCTAGGCCGCTATACATACCACCAGCTTTAATTTGCAGGATTTCGGATTAGTTTCTTGGTTGGTAGGCTGGCATAACCTACTTCAATTTTGCCAGTTCAGCTCTCTTGCTCGACAAATTTTAACCCCGCTGCTTTTATTATACCTACTTATAATAACCAGGATTTTCACTGTTCCCTGGGATATAACTGACTCCTCCATTTGCTTGTTATAATAGTTTATTATTGATCGCTCCAGTGTGCCAGAGCATGGGATGCCAAGTCGGGCAATTGAGAAACCAAACATTGAGTGAGAGATCTAGGAGAATTCGTTATTTGTCTGAAAATTTTAGAGCGACACAAAAAGCGAATGGTTCGATCTGCGGAATAAATGAATGGAAATGTTGAGCGGCTGGTTGCCGGTAATGGTGATCTGTATAACAGGGCGATGTTTGAAATTAGATTTCCCCTCGGAGCTCCGTAAGCGCCTTAAATGGCACCTAATGAGAACTTGTACCCGATTTGTATTGCTTCTCGTTACAAGATCAGCAAAGGGAGCGCGCGGTAATCAAGCGTGATTGTTGCACAGAGTCGAAAATTGATGTTTTTCTTGATTTTTTCAGAGGCCGTATTCCCACCTCCGAAATAAAGTTCCTAATAAGGCTATTAGACAGATAAGTACGCTGCGTTTATCTGGACAATTAAGAACTTGATCGCACATGGAAATAAAATAATAATAATAGTGCGGCTCTACATCCCATTGAGGGACTGGGCCCAAAAAGCGGAAGGTTAGAACTTCCGTTCTTTTTATCCACTACCCGGTTGTCGCGTACCCCTAGAGGCCCGAGGTGATGGGGTAAGCATCACGCCTTAGACTACCGCCTTATTACCCCTTGTCCACGCAGAACGCACGTACCTAATTATTTATAGTGACTGGGTTGGTCGCTTGCCGGAAAGGTTAACGACAGCGGTAAATTTTTCATCACTGCTGCCGCGTGGATTCGAACGCACTACCTTTAGGTTCGCAGCCCAACGCTCTAGCCGCTGAGCTACCGCCGGCTGACTAACTTAGGGATTTTTGGCTTGGTGTCACAGTGACAAAGTAACCAAAATTAAAAAAATCAGTACACTCCGCATCAACAGCTTGTAGATACGCGTTTTTTATAGGCAACGACTGTATATCTCATAAAATCAACTGTGAAACCACAAATGTTCAGATGCAATTCAAGAAAAGACTACCAGTAGATGACGTTTTTCAAGTAGATATCAAAATAATTGGGGAAACAAGCAATTTGACGTTTCGTGTGACTTCAAGGCTCAAAATCTATGGAGTCATTCTATGCCAAAACGATCACTTTATGCACTCATGGTGACGGATTTCCATAAATTTTGGACTGTTGTATAGAGACATGAAAATAAGTCGTATTTGCCTTCTTTTTAGCGCATTTTCCATCTTGATGAAAATCGCTATTGCAACCGCTTTGTCCGTCCATCCGTCCGTCCGTCCGTCCGTTCCTCGAACTCCTCGCAAACTAGACGCCCTGGGTTTCTATTTTTATCGCTGTTACATAGCTGCGACTCCCAAAGCTGGGCTGGGCTATATTGACTGTCTATATTGCGCCGCCAACATAGAGAAAACTGCCCCCGATCAACTTGAAATAACATGATATTGCAATTTCTCCCAGACCTAATGCTCTGGTGTTCTCATTTTATGGATAATACATAGTTGCCACTTCTAAACGTAAGCCCAGAAACATTCCATCTTCCATATGCGCCGCCGACATGAAAAAATTGCTAAAAACCGCCCCCAATCACTTTAAAATGAAAAACATAAACCTGAAAACATAGCGATCTAATTCTTTCGGTATATGAATAGATGAAACATGGGAAACGATAGGCTACTTTTGGTTAGTTGCCGACCCCAGATTCCGCCCCCAAACGTCAAAAAGTGCAACTTTCACAATTGTAACTGATCGAGATGTTCCCTCGAACTCAACTCAAACTGTGCAACATTTACTTGGCTGAACGCTGCCGGTCCCACACGCCGCCCCCAAAGTAAGAGATAAATGTAAAACATAAACCTGAAGACATAGCGATCTAATTCTTTCGCTATACATATAAATAGCTGACTGAAAAAGGGAAAAGATAGGCCACTTTTGATTAGTCGCCGCCTCCAGCTCCCGCCCCCAAACAGAAAAATATTGATGATTCAAAGAATTTTTATTCGAATCTATTTCATTGGCAAGTACCCCATTCTGATAACAAAATATCACAATGAGTTTCGATTGAAGAGAGTTGGCGCTCAATATTATTTTGAACGACAAGACCAGTCTGGCGTTGTTGTCAACATACCTACAGAACACAAATATCCTAAGTCCCTTGCGACACAGTGACATCAAGGAATGTTTCTTCAACTACGATGAAAACATTCTATGTGTCTGGAAACTGGCATGTAGCACCACGACATCTGGCGGCATTCAGTTGTACTAGTGGAAACGAACCAGCAGCTTCTTGCGACGTGCGAGTGGGCATTTCTCAACAGTAGGACTATTCAATACACGGATCGAATTGGTGCACTGAATATAGCCCCAGTGTTTCCTGATGACATATGACTTGAAAATGCAAGTCAGATTCGGAGTCTTCGGGGACAGGGTATGTCACACCAGCAGGAGGTCTTGGCGTCTTCGAGTTGACGATGCGCCTGATAGAAAAGATGGAGAAATCGCGTAGCGAGTCAAAAAGGAAAACTAACTGACAGCGCAGTGGCAGAAGTCTGAATGGATTTGTGTTTCGAGGCTCGTGCTGCTGAGTAATGTCCCCTTGGATATAAAGCCTAAAATTATGGATTTCTGATCTATCGTGCAGGATTTTTCTTTAACTTTGTTCAAGTGCTCCAGTATGGATCTTTTTATTCTAGTTCTATGCAAGATGCGAATGTTGCTACATTGACAAACAGCTTCAAAATTACTAACTTTTGTTGGCTCGGTACCTGTATCTTCAACTAGTCAGGTGGAGCCTGGTAACAAAAACCAGTTCGATCAACACTTTTGTTATTAGAAAAAAGGACGACGCTGACGGCTTGTGTGTTTCAGCAAAAGAGGTCTCCCTAAGAGGGCCACAATGTTGAAAGTCAAGTTCAAGTTCCAACTTCGGAAATGAAAAGCGCAAAAAGCAGAAGCGAACGCTAAATGCTTTCTCTCCGGAAGACACTCCACAAATGATAAATGGCGCTTGCATGACACAAAAAATTTGTTACGACAAAAACTTCATTGCCGTTCAACACGGTTTCGGTAAAACGACGCCTCGTTTGGTGCCGAAAATCAAATTAAGTGCACAGCACGAGTAAAGCTGGCAGCTTGGAACGTAAATGAATTAATTTCATGACATGATTCAGTTTGTCATAGAGTTCCGTGGGATTAATTGGGACGGAAGTTATATGTCTCTACGACTATAAACGGAGATTTTGAATCTCAAAGCAGTGCGCTTAGCTATTCGCTAAAAAAAACTGACGATGGGATCGGAGCTTGAAACGACGCAGCGTCACCCTTGCACTCTTCGACACTCGAAATGTGACGGTACGCGAAAAAGATGCATGAATAGAGTAAAATCGAATTACAGGGTATTTTTTTGAAAATGTACGTCATGAACCTCGCGAACAACGTCTATCGAAAATTAGAACAGTTCTTCCGAAAAACGCTTTTCAATTAAAACACTTATGAAGTATATTATCCTATTAATACAAATTACAAATACAATAATGTAGTTGTACAGGGTGTCCGAACGAGAACAGGTAGATTTGAATTGCCCGCCATTTTTATTGATTTTGTTTTTGACACTTCAATTTTGCAGATGCATGCCAGGTACAGACTCCTTGGTAGAGACCCGGAAAACTCATAGAGCAGAGGTACAGTTGTAGTACAGGAAAAATAGTAAAAAAATCGGCAAAACCTCGGAATAAATATGGACGTCATGAAAAATTGATATTCGGTTCAGAATTGAGTGCTCTACAACATATCCAAAATCGCCAAAAATCGCACCCGGGGGTTTTGAGTTATTGGAGGGGGGGTAAAAAATTGCAGGTAAACATGGAGGGGATAGGACCCGTCAATCCATTGGATGCGGATACATTATAGTTCGACGTATCATATTCCATTGTTACCATTTTGGCACAAAAAGTGTCCATCATTCTTGAAGGGGAGTAGTGGGGGGGCGAAGCTCTGCTAGGTGGTCCATTTTATTTTTCTGGCCATGTAGGACCGATCACGACAAGTTCGGTATCTTTTCCGACTAAATTCAATCTCTTGAACTCGTATCCAATGTGAAAATTTGGATGAAAACAAGTTTGAACAAGTTAGCTTGAGAAAACTTGTTTTTTCTTTGACAATTTTGACGAATTTTTTTATTACTGTTGGGGGTGTTCATTTTCAGAACATTTTCAGGGACCATTAAATTGAAGTGTATTCTCCACAAAAATCATCCACTCGATGTATAATTTTGTTTCTCGAGTTTAGAAAATCGATTTGAACGTGAGCCGGCGCAGCGCGTCGTCTACTACTGACCAGAACACTACAGCATGCACCTTTAAATGAAAACACCTCAAACTATTGGAGAAATAACAACTCATCTTCGAAAATTGGAGGATTTGTGCAAAACTGAATTTCTTATACCATGAACAAAATCGCCATGAATCGCAATGCAGGATTTTGAGTTATTCGAGGAGGAGGATAACACTTTGACAGGTTTCATACTCTATGAACTGTCACCTCTCCCCTTAAATAACTCAAAACCCTGCAGTGCGATTCATGGCGATTTTGTTTATGTTATAGGGAATTCAGTTCTCCACAGATCCTCCAATGTTCAAAGACTAGTTGTTATTTTTTCGATAGTTTGAGGTGTTTTTATTTAGAGGTGCATGCTGTAGTGTTCTGGTCAGTAGTAGACGACGCGCCGCGCCGGCTCAAGTTCAAATCGATTTTTTAAACTCAAGAAACAAAATTATACATCAAGTGGATGATTTTTGTGGAGAATACACTTCAATTTAATGGTCTCTGAAAATTTTCTAAAAATGAACACCTCCAACAGTAAAAAAAGAATTCGTCAAAATTGTCAAAGAAATAACAAGTTTTTCCAAGTTAACTTGTTCAAACTTGTTTTCATCTGAATTTACACATCGGATACGAGTTCAGGAGATTGAATTTAGTCGGAAAAGATACCAAACTTGTCGTGATCGGTTCTACATGGCCATAAAAACCAAATGGACCACATAGCAGAGCTTCGCCCCCCCACTACTCCCCATCAACAATTATGGACAGTTTTTGTGCCAAAATGGTATCAATGGGATATGATACGTCGAACTATTATGTATTCGCATCCAATGGGTTGACGGGTTCCATCCCTCCCATTTTTGCCTGCAATTTTTCACCCCCCCCTCCAATAACTTAAAACCCCCGGATGCGATTTTTGACGATTTTGAATATGTTGTAGAGCACTCAATTCTGAACAAAATATCAAATTTTCAGGACGTCCATATTTTTTCCGAGGTTGAAATCTATCTTTCTTGTACTATTGGGAGCGAAATGATTCATGCGGCACCGCTAGAAAGTCGGCTAGATTTCAGAAATGTTAGCTGCTTGGATCGTTCTTAAATGCCAGTTTTGATTACGCTCAATCCCTAATCAAAACTGGCATACAAGAACAATCCAAGCAGCTAAAATTCCTGAGATCCAGCCGACTTCCTAGCGGTGCCGTATGAATCATTTCGCTCCCAACTGTACAGGAATGAACAACGCGTTTTAATAGTTGAATCGTATTACCAAAGTCAGGGTTCAATTATTACGGTCACTCGAAAATGACGTGAAATTTTGGGTCGTCATCATGTGCCTGTAGTAAGCACAGTTCAGCCTTGATTGGCAGTTCAGCCTTTAATCGAATGTTTTCAAAATTTCACGATATGTATTTATTGTATTTTCGACTGACCGTTATTGAACAGTGACTTTGGTAATACGTTTCGACTATTGAAACGCGTTGTTCATTTGTGTACCTCTGCACTATGAATTTGCCGGGTTTCTACTTGAGATTTGTCAAAATTGAAAGGTCAAAAACAATATCAACAAAAATGACGGGCAATTCAAATCTACCTGTTCTCGTTCGGACACCCTGTACTTTCTCCTAACCCAGGCAAGAGCTTTTGGAACTTGTTGTTAGAGCTCCCGTTGCCACAGGGCGATTGTACTACCTACAGCATAGGCAAACGCAACCGGTGTGAAGACAGCAAACTTGAGATAGCAGAAATTTTACCGAAGATTGCCGAACGCCCAGTGGCGCACCACAGATCAAGATTCATACGTGCATGCCTCTAGTTGATGTATTCGGCATAAAGAAAAGTAGAAAACCTCAATAAAGCATGGCAAGATTATGGCACCCGTTTGTGCTTTCACACAAACTCATCAATCGAAATAACTAAACTTAATTTTTCTTTTCTTAATTATTTGAATCATCTCGACAATCGAAATATTAATTCAGCAATCATTTCTTAGAGAACGCAAACTGTGATCACTTTTATATAAACGCAAGTTGTAGAGCTCATCCAGAGCAACAATTTCAAGCAAGAAAATCAACTCGCACTAGGTTTCCCGGGGGTTAAAACTCACCCCAAACACTAAGTTGTCACCTAGAAACAGAGATTCGCATGAAGTGCCCACACAAAAAAATTGTTTTTTCGGGAACGCAAATTGTGATCCTTTTTATACTGATATAAGTCGTAGAGCTCATCCAGAGCAACAATTACATGCAAGAAAATCAACTCGCACTAGGTTTCCCGGGGGTTAAAACTCACCCCAAACACTAAGTTGTCACCTAGAAACAGAAATTCGCATAAAGTGCCCACACAAAAAAATTGTTTTTTTGAGAACGCAAATTGTGATCCTTTTTATACTGATATAAGTCGTAGAGCTCATCCAGAGCAACAATTTCATGCAAGAAAATCAACTCGCACTTGGTTTCCCGGGGGTTAAAACTCACCCCAAACACTAAGTTGTCACCTAGAAACAGAAATTCGCATAAAGTGCCCACACAAAAAAATTGTTTTTTCGGGAACGCAAATTGTGATCCTTTTTATACTGATATAAGTCGTAGAGCTCATCCAGAGCAACAATTTCAAGCAAGAAAATCAACTCGCACTAGGTTTCCCGGGGGTTAAAACTCACCCCAAACACTAAGTTGTCACCTAGAAACAGAGATTCGCATAAAGTGCTCACACAAAAAAATTGTTTTTTCGGGAACGCAAATTGTGATCCTTTTTATACTGATATAAATCGTAGAGCTCATCCAGAGCAACAATTTCATGCAAGAAAATCAACTCGCACTTGGTTTCCCGGGGGTTAAAACTCACCCCAAACACTAAGTTGTCACCTAGAAACAGAGATTCGCATAAAGTGCTCACACAAAAAAATTGTTTTTTCGGGAACGCAAATTGTGATCCTTTTTATACTGATATAAGTCGTAGAGCTCATCCAGAGCAACAATTACATGCAAGAAAATCAACTCGCACTAGGTTTCCCGGGGGTTAAAACTCACCCCAAACACTAAGTTGTCACCTAGAAACAGAGATTCGCATAAAGTGCCCACACAAAAAAATTGTTTTTTCGAGAACGCAAATTGTGATCCTTTTTATACTGATATAAGTCGTAGAGCTCATCCAGAGCAACAATTTCAAGCAAGAAAATCAACTCGCACTAGGTTTCCCGGGGGTTAAAACTCACCCCAAACACTAAGTTGTCACCTAGAAACAGAGATTCGCATGAAGTGCCCACACAAAAAAATTGTTTTTTCGGGAACGCAAATTGTGATCCTTTTTATACTGATATAAGTCGTAGAGCTCATCCAGAGCAACAATTACATGCAAGAAAATCAACTCGCACTAGGTTTCCCGGGGGTTAAAACTCACCCCAAACACTAAGTTGTCACCTAGAAACAGAAATTCGCATAAAGTGCCCACACAAAAAAATTGTTTTTTTGAGAACGCAAATTGTGATCCTTTTTATACTGATATAAGTCGTAGAGCTCATCCAGAGCAACAATTTCATGCAAGAAAATCAACTCGCACTTGGTTTCCCGGGGGTTAAAACTCACCCCAAACACTAAGTTGTCACCTAGAAACAGAAATTCGCATAAAGTGCCCACACAAAAAAATTGTTTTTTCGGGAACGCAAATTGTGATCCTTTTTATACTGATATAAGTCGTAGAGCTCATCCAGAGCAACAATTTCAAGCAAGAAAATCAACTCGCACTAGGTTTCCCGGGGGTTAAAACTCACCCCAAACACTAAGTTGTCACCTAGAAACAGAGATTCGCATAAAGTGCTCACACAAAAAAATTGTTTTTTCGGGAACGCAAATTGTGATCCTTTTTATACTGATATAAATCGTAGAGCTCATCCAGAGCAACAATTTCATGCAAGAAAATCAACTCGCACTTGGTTTCCCGGGGGTTAAAACTCACCCCAAACACTAAGTTGTCACCTAGAAACAGAGATTCGCATAAAGTGCTCACACAAAAAAATTGTTTTTTCGGGAACGCAAATTGTGATCCTTTTTATACTGATATAAGTCGTAGAGCTCATCCAGAGCAACAATTACATGCAAGAAAATCAACTCGCACTAGGTTTCCCGGGGGTTAAAACTCACCCCAAACACTAAGTTGTCACCTAGAAACAGAGATTCGCATAAAGTGCCCACACAAAAAAATTGTTTTTTCGAGAACGCAAATTGTGATCCTTTTTATACTGATATAAGTCGTAGAGCTCATCCAGAGCAACAATTTCAAGCAAGAAAATCAACTCGCACTAGGTTTCCCGGGGGTTAAAACTCACCCCAAACACTAAGTTGTCACCTAGAAACAGAGATTCGCATAAAGTGCTCACACAAAAAAATTGTTTTTTCGGGAACGCAAATTGTGATCCTTTTTATACTGATATAAATCGTAGAGCTCATCCAGAGCAACAATTTCATGCAAGAAAATCAACTCGCACTTGGTTTCCCGGGGGTTAAAACTCACCCCAAACACTAAGTTGTCACCTAGAAACAGAAATTCGCATAAAGTGCCCACACAAAAAAATTGTTTTTTCGGGAACGCAAATTGTGATCCTTTTTATACTGATATAAGTCGTAGAGCTCATCCAGAGCAACAATTTCAAGCAAGAAAATCAACTCGCACTAGGTTTCCCGGGGGTTAAAACTCACCCCAAACACTAAGTTGTCACCTAGAAACAGAGATTCGCATAAAGTGCTCACACAAAAAAATTGTTTTTTCGGGAACGCAAATTGTGATCCTTTTTATACTGATATAAATCGTAGAGCTCATCCAGAGCAACAATTTCATGCAAGAAAATCAACTCGCACTTGGTTTCCCGGGGGTTAAAACTCACCCCAAACACTAAGTTGTCACCTAGAAACAGAGATTCGCATAAAGTGCTCACACAAAAAAATTGTTTTTTCGGGAACGCAAATTGTGATCCTTTTTATACTGATATAAGTCGTAGAGCTCATCCAGAGCAACAATTACATGCAAGAAAATCAACTCGCACTAGGTTTCCCGGGGGTTAAAACTCACCCCAAACACTAAGTTGTCACCTAGAAACAGAGATTCGCATAAAGTGCCCACACAAAAAAATTGTTTTTTCGAGAACGCAAATTGTGATCCTTTTTATACTGATATAAGTCGTAGAGCTCATCCAGAGCAACAATTTCAAGCAAGAAAATCAACTCGCACTAGGTTTCCCGGGGGTTAAAACTCACCCCAAACACTAAGTTGTCACCTAGAAACAGAGATTCGCATAAAGTGCTCACACAAAAAAATTGTTTTTTCGGGAACGCAAATTGTGATCCTTTTTATACTGATATAAATCGTAGAGCTCATCCAGAGCAACAATTTCATGCAAGAAAATCAACTCGCACTTGGTTTCCCGGGGGTTAAAACTCACCCCAAACACTAAGTTGTCACCTAGAAACAGAGATTCGCATAAAGTGCTCACACAAAAAAATTGTTTTTTCGGGAACGCAAATTGTGATCCTTTTTATACTGATATAAGTCGTAGAGCTCATCCAGAGCAACAATTACATGCAAGAAAATCAACTCGCACTAGGTTTCCCGGGGGTTAAAACTCACCCCAAACACTAAGTTGTCACCTAGAAACAGAGATTCGCATAAAGTGCCCACACAAAAAAATTGTTTTTTCGAGAACGCAAATTGTGATCCTTTTTATACTGATATAAGTCGTAGAGCTCATCCAGAGCAACAATTTCAAGCAAGAAAATCAACTCGCACTAGGTTTCCCGGGGGTTAAAACTCACCCCAAACACTAAGTTGTCACCTAGAAACAGAGATTCGCATGAAGTGCCCACACAAAAAAATTGTTTTTTCGGGAACGCAAATTGTGATCCTTTTTATACTGATATAAGTCGTAGAGCTCATCCAGAGCAACAATTACATGCAAGAAAATCAACTCGCACTAGGTTTCCCGGGGGTTAAAACTCACCCCAAACACTAAGTTGTCACCTAGAAACAGAGATTCGCATAAAGTGTCCACACAAAAAAATTCTTTTCTCGAGAACGCAAATTGTGATCCTTTTTATACTGATATAAGTCGTAGAGCTCATCCAGAGCAACAATTTCATGCAAGAAAATCAACTCGCATTAGGTTTCCCGGGGGTTAAAACTCATCCCAAACACTAAGTTGTCACCTAGAAACAGAAATTCGCATAAAGTGCCCACACAAAAAAATTGTTTTTTCGGGAACGCAAATTGTGATCCTTTTTATACTGATATAAGTCGTAGAGCTCATCCAGAGCAACAATTTCAAGCAAGAAAATCAACTCGCACTAGGTTTCCCGGGGGTTAAAACTCACCCCAAACACTAAGTTGTCACCTAGAAACAGAAATTCGCATAAAGTGCCCACACAAAAAAATTGTTTTTTAGAGAACGCAAATTGTGATCCTTTTTATACTGATATAAGTCGTAGAGCTCATCCAGAGCAACAATTTCATGCAAGAAAATCAACTCGCACTTGGTTTCCCGGGGGTTAAAACTCACCCAAACACTAAGTTGTCACCTAGAAACAGAAATTCGCATAAAGTGCCCACACAAAAAAATTGTTTTTTCGGGAACGCAAATTGTGATCCTTTTTATACTGATATAAGTCGTAGAGCTCATCCAGAGCAACAATTTCAAGCAAGAAAATCAACTCGCACTACGTTTCCCGGGGGTTAAAACTCACCCCAAACACTAAGTTGTCACCTAGAAACAGAAATTCGCATAAAGTGCCCACACAAAAAAATTGTTTTTTTGAGAACGCAAATTGTGATCCTTTTTATACTGATATAAGTCGTAGAGCTCATCCAGAGCAACAATTTCATGCAAGAAAATCAACTCGCACTTGGTTTCCCGGGGGTTAAAACTCACCCAAACACTAAGTTGTCACCTAGAAACAGAAATTCGCATAAAGTGCCCACACAAAAAAATTGTTTTTCCGGGAACGCAAATTGTGATCCTTTTTATACTGATATAAGTCGTAGAGCTCATCCAGAGCAACAATTTCATGCAAGAAAATCAACTCGCACTTGGTTTCCCGGGGGTTAAAACTCACCCCAAACACTAAGTTGTCACCTAGAAACAGAAATTCGCATAAAGTGCCCACACAAAAAAATTGTTTTTTCGGGAAGGCAAATTGTGATCTTTTTTATACTGATATAAGTCGTAGAGCTCATCCAGAGCAACAATTTCAAGCAAGAAAATCAACTCGCACTAGGTTTCCCGGGGGTTAAAACTCACCCCAAACACTAAGTTGTCACCTAGAAACAGAGATTCGCATAAAGTGCTCACACAAAAAAATTGTTTTTTCGGGAACGCAAATTGTGATTCTTTTTATACTGATATAAATCGTAGAGCTCATCCAGAGCAACAATTTCATGCAAGAAAATCAACTCGCACTTGGTTTCCCGGGGGTTAAAACTCACCCCAAACACTAAGTTGTCACCTAGAAACAGAGATTCGCATAAAGTGCCCACACAAAAAAATTCTTTTCTCGAGAACGCAAATTGTGATCCTTTTTATACTGATATAAGTCGTAGAGCTCATCCAGAGCAACAATTTCATGCAAGAAAATCAACTCGCATTAGGTTTCCCGGGGGTTAAAACTCACCCCAAACACTAAGTTGTCACCTAGAAACAGAGATTCGCATGAAAAGCCCACACAAAAAAAATTGTTTTTTCGGGAACGCAAATTGTGATCCTTTTTATACTGATATAAGTCGTAGAGCTCATCCGGAGCAACAATTTCATGCAAGAAAATCAACTCGCACTTGGTTTCCCGGGGGTTAAAACTCACCCCAAACACTAAGTTGTCACCTAGAAACAGAGATTCGCATAAAGTGCTCACACAAAAAAATTGTTTTTCCGGGAACGCAAATTGTGATCCTTTTTATACTGATATAAGTCGTAGAGCTCATCCAGAGCAACAATTTCATGCAAGAAAATCAACTCGCACTAGGTTTCCCGGGGGTTAAAACTCACCCCAAACACTAAGTTGTCACCTAGAAACAGAGATTCGCATAAAGTGCTCACACAAAAAAATTGTTTTTTCGGGAACGCAAATTGTGATCCTTTTTATACTGATATAAGTCGTAGAGCTCATCCAGAGCAACAATTTCATGCAAGAAAATCAACTCGCACTGTTTGGGGTGAGTTTTAACCCCCGGGAAACCTAGTGCGAGTTGATTTTCTTGCATGAAATTGTTGCTCTGGATGAGCTCTACGACTTATATCAGTATAAAAAGGATCACAATTTGCGTTCTCGGAAAAACAATTTTTTTGTGTGGGCACTTTATGCGAATTTCTGTTTCTAGGTGACAACTTAGTGTTTGGGGTGAGTTTTAACCCCCGGGAAACCAAGTGCGAGTTGATTTTCTTCCATGAAATTGTTGCTCTGGATTAGCTCTACGACTTATATCAGTATAAAGAGGATCACAATTTGCGTTCTCGAAAAAACAATTTTTTTGTGTGGGCACTTTATGCGAATCTCTGTTTCTAGGTGACAACTTAGTGTTTGGGGTGAGTTTTAACCCCCGGGAAACCAAGTGCGAGTTGATTTTCTTGCATGAAATTGTTGCTCTGTATGAGCTCTACGACTTATATCAGTATAAAAAGGATCACAATTTGCGTTCCCGAAAAAACAATTTTTTTGTGTGAGCACTTTATGCGAATCTCTGTTTCTAGGTGACAACTTAGTGTTTGGGGTGAGTTTTAACCCCCGGGAAACCTAGTGCGAGTTGATTTTCTTGCATGAAATTGTTGCTCTGGATGAGCTCTACGACTTATATCAGTATAAAAAGGATCACAATTTGCGTTCCCGAAAAAACAATTTTTTTGTGTGAGCACTTTATGCGAATCTCTGTTTCTAGGTGACAACTTAGTGTTTGGGGTGAGTTTTAACCCCCGGGAAACCTAGTGCGAGTTGATTTTCTTGCATGAAATTGTTGCTTTGGATGAGCTCTACGACTTATATCAGTATGAAAAGGATCACAATTTGCGTTCCCGAAAAAACAATTTTTTTGTGTGAGCACTTTATGCGAATCTCTGTTTCTAGGTGACAACTTAGTGTTTGGGGTGAGTTTTAACCCCCGGGAAACCAAGTGCGAGTTGATTTTCTTGCATGAAATTGTTGCTCTGGATGAGCTCTACGACTTATATCAGTATAAAAAGGATCACAATTTGCGTTCCCGAAAAAACAATTTTTTTTGTGTGGGCTTTTCATGCGAATCTCTGTTTCTAGGTGACAACTTAGTGTTTGGGGTGAGTTTTAACCCCCGGGAAACCTAATGCGAGTTGATTTTCTTGCATGAAATTGTTGCTCTGGATGAGCTCTACGACTTATATCAGTATAAAAAGGATCACAATTTGCGTTCTCGAGAAAAGAATTTTTTTGTGTGGGCACTTTATGCGAATCTCTGTTTCTAGGTGACAACTTAGTGTTTGGGGTGAGTTTTAACCCCCGGGAAACCTAGTGCGAGTTGATTTTCTTGCATGTAACTGTTGCTCTGGATGAGCTCTACGACTTATATCAGTATAAAAAGGATCACAATTTGCGTTCCCGAAAAAACAATTTTTTTGTGTGAGCACTTTATGCGAATCTCTGTTTCTAGGTGACAACTTAGTGTTTGGGGTGAGTTTTAACCCCCGGGAAACCTAGTGCGAGTTGATTTTCTTGCTTGAAATTGTTGCTCTGGATGAGCTCTACGACTTATATCAGTATAAAAAGGATCACAATTTGCGTTCCCGAAAAAACAATTTTTTTGTGTGGGCACTTTATGCGAATTTCTGTTTCTAGGTGACAACTTAGTGTTTGGAGTGAGTTTTAACCCCCGGGAAACCAAGTGCGAGTTGATTTTCTTGCATGAAATTGTTGCTCTGGATGAGCTCTACGACTTATATCAGTATAAAAAGGATCACAATTTGCGTTCTCGAGAAAAGAATTTTTTTGTGTGGGCACTTTATGCGAATCTCTGTTTCTAGGTGACAACTTAGTGTTTGGGGTGAGTTTTAACCCCCGGGAAACCTAGTGCGAGTTGATTTTCTTGCATGTAACTGTTGCTCTGGATGAGCTCTACGACTTATATCAGTATAAAAAGGATCACAATTTGCGTTCCCGAAAAAACAATTTTTTTGTGTGAGCACTTTATGCGAATCTCTGTTTCTAGGTGACAACTTAGTGTTTGGGGTGAGTTTTAACCCCCGGGAAACCTAGTGCGAGTTGATTTTCTTGCTTGAAATTGTTGCTCTGGATGAGCTCTACGACTTATATCAGTATAAAAAGGATCACAATTTGCGTTCCCGAAAAAACAATTTTTTTGTGTGGGCACTTTATGCGAATTTCTGTTTCTAGGTGACAACTTAGTGTTTGGGGTGAGTTTTAACCCCCGGGAAACCAAGTGCGAGTTGATTTTCTTGCATGAAATTGTTGCTCTGGATGAGCTCTACGATTTATATCAGTATAAAAAGGATCACAATTTGCGTTCCCGAAAAAACAGTTTTTTTGTGTGAGCACTTTTAGCGAATCTCCGTTTCTAGGTGACAACTTAGTGTTTGGGGTGAGTTTTAACCCCCGGGAAACCTGGTGCGAGTTGATTTTCTTGCATGAAATTGTTGCTCTGGATGAGCTCTACGACTTATATCAGTATAAAAAGGATCACAATTTGCGTTCTCGAAAAAACAATTTTTTTGTGTGGGCACTTTATGCGAATCTCTGTTTCTAGGTGACAACTTAGTGTTTGGGGTGAGTTTTAACCCCCGGGAAACCTAGTGCGAGTTGATTTTCTTGCATGTAATTGTTGCTCTGGATGAGCTCTACGACTTATATCAGTATAAAAAGGATCACAATTTGCGTTCCCGAAAAAACAATTTTTTTGTGTGAGCACTTTATGCGAATCTCTGTTTCTAGGTGACAACTTAGTGTTTGGGGTGAGTTTTAACCCCCGGGAAACCAAGTGCGAGTTGATTTTCTTGCTTGAAATTGTTGCTCTGGATGAGCTCTACGATTCATATCAGTATAAAAAGGATCACAATTTGCGTTCCCGAAAAAACAATTTTTTTGTGTGAGCACTTTATGCGAATTTCTGTTTCTAGGTGACAACTTAGTGTTTGGGGTGAGTTTTAACCCCCGGGAAACCTAGTGCGAGTTGATTTTCTTGCATGTAATTGTTGCTCTGGATGAGCTCTACGACTTATATCAGTATAAAAAGGATCACAATTTGCGTTCCCGAAAAAACAATTTTTTTGTGTGGGCACTTTATGCGAATTTCTGTTTCTAGGTGACAACTTAGTGTTTGGGGTGAGTTTTAACCCCCGGGAAACCAAGTGCGAGTTGATTTTCTTGCATGAAATTGTTGCTCTGGATGAGCTCTACAACTTGCGTTTATATAAAAGTGATCACAATTTGCGTTCTCGAAGAAATGATTGCTGAATTAATATTTCGATTGTCGAGATGATTCAAATAATTAAGAAAAGAAAAATTAAGTTTAGTTATTTCGATTGATGAGTTTGTGTGAAAGCACAAACGGGTGCCATAATCTTGCCATGCTTTATTGAGGTTTTCTACTTTTCTTTATGCCGAATACATCAACTAGAGGCATGCACGTATGAATCTTGATCTGTGGTGCGCCACTGGGCGTTCGGCAATCTTCGGTAAAATTTCTGCTATCTCAAGTTTGCTGTCTTCACACCGGTGCAAACGCATTGGTTGCGTTTCAAGATTTTTTGAATTTTTGATGCACTATACCCAAATATACCCAAACATTTAAATTTGTACAAAAAAACGTAGCTGTAGCAGAAATGTATTATTTTGATATGTTTGACTAGAAACTTCAAGTTTACAGAAGAATCAGTCGTAATTGTTGTGCGAGCCAATTTCACCAAGAAACAAATTGAAACGTGAAAATGACTTTTCACCCTGTAAATTGGAAAGCAGCAGCTGCAGAGGTGTATCCTTTTCATATGTTCAGTATGACATTATAAGCTTGCAAAAGAACTGAAACCGTCTCAAATCTAGATCAGTTTCACCAAGAAAAAAAATTAAAGATGAAAAATAGTTTTCACCCTGTAACTTCTTACACAGCAGTGGCTGGGTGGTATATTTTTCACATGTTTATTGGAAGACTATGGCCAATCAAACTAGCCTAGAATTGTTTTTTTCAGTCATCAGTTTTTCAAGGAGGGAAGGAAGTAAAGAAAAATAAACTTTGACCCTGTATACTCATTTGTAGCAGTCCCAGAGTTGAGGATTTTTGATATGTTGAAGAGGAAATTGAAAGCTAGCCATGGTAAAAAAATCATTTTTGTTTGAATTAATTCCAGCAGATATGCTATTTCCAATATACTAGTTCCACTAGGTTATAGCAACGAAGTACGCGCCCAATCAGTCTGCTGACTGCCAACTTAATAATGAAGGAAGAAAGTGCAAAACTGTTTGATCTTATCTTCTCGAGGGACGACGGTGCAATCAACTTATCAAGTTGCAGTACATATTTGGAAATATTCCTTGACAGAGCACCCAGTATCAGGAAAAATGTTTAGCAACAGTTTCTAAAGAACCGCTGGAAAGGCCCGGTAATCCGGGCTTTTAGAGCCGTTGAAAGGATTGAATAACCCCCAGATGTATTTCGCCAATGACATGCCGCTTTTATGTGCTTTTGAAAATTGCACCAGGATTTCTGTGGAGCCTCCGCATGAAAACGACCTCCGAAACGAACAAAAAGATAATGCAGTTGTCTGTATGGCGTTTTTACCGCGCTATACCAGCTGAATTTCGATAGCTTCCTATCCTCTTTCATTCCTATGGTGAGCAGGCTTATCTCTGTGTGCGAAATTCAATTTTTGGATATCCAACAAGTTTCAGAGGTTATTGTTACATAATCCGAAACGGCATCAGGAAATATTCCGCAGTCGGGATGATGGCATCAGAACCGGAAGTTGTGCCGTCTCTTGGTGCGGTTTCAGTGCTTGCTTAATCGCAGATGCGATGCTGTCATCAACCTGTTGATTTTCCGTAATTGCATTCGCAATGTCATTTCAAGTGACAATAATTCCGCACAGCACATTGCGAGTATTCTTCGAGGTGGATTGAGTGTTTGGCAATAAAATTCTACCGCCAACAAACAATTTGAATGAGCTGAAGAGATAACCAGGAGGGAAGAGTACTTATACCTATAATCAAAACAATTGGAGATAAGTGGCAATTCTGTGAAATTCAAAAATCGTTTGAAATATTAAAGGTCCTGGTCAACTAACGGCCAGAAATCGGCTTCATGATTGGCTCAATTGATTTTAACGGGTTTTGTACAGGATTGGGGCTTAGGGGTTTCAATTTGAGACTCCAGCGCCATCAACGGTCACATTTTAAACAACAAGCATTAGGACCTCTAGCAGCTAGTACCTCGGGTAAGGGGTTGGGGTCCGGAGATTTAACCTTGAATTCAACGATTTGTCACAATTTGTGATTTCAAAAGTCTCGAGCCCCTCTACCTCTGGCGGTTAAAATGGCGAAGATACAGGGATATGTTTCTGTCGCTTCTGTTCTCGTCGAGATCTCGTCTGGACTGAACATATTGTTACGAGCGGTTTCTAATGTGCATTCTGAAGCACACGCCTTCCTTCTAGACTGTTCGCATCAAATGGCAGTGTTATCGGGTGCAAAGCTCTAGGCATTCGAGAGCATACGCGAAGGTTTGGACCATTTGATTACTATGGGAGATATCAATAGGTGGATAAGACACCTAAGGAAGGACTTCGAGGCGAGTCAGAATCCGAAGAAGAAATTTTGTTTTTTCCAGTGGTTACGAAGATACAGGGTGTTTTGTGTGTTTCGTATGAAACTTTGATAAGCGATATTTCTGAAGCGGCTGGAGATATTTTGTTGAAACTCACCAGTAACATTTCTATGTTGGAACTTACCCCGAAGCTAAACCGGGTAAGTCAAAATCCAGGACCGGGCTAGAAAAAATGTGCCCCTTTGTTATTTGATCAGAACGTACATTTTCTGACGGCTTTTCTAAAAAACTGCTATCGGATTCGTAAAGCTAAGGAAAAATTCTTCAAGAATCATTCTTCAATTTAGATAGCACACCTAAACCGTTTCTACAATAAAATTGAAAGTAAATTTTGTGGGCAAGTTTCCATTTTCGACGGGACATAATCGACTCATTGTTTGATTGAATTTACTGGGAAATAAGAAAAATGAGACTTCCACTTCAAGACTCCCAACTTCAATACAAGTATCTAAATATGCAAAACTGAACAGTTGTTGTTGAAAAAAAATGAAGCACAAACTTTCAAGGACGGCATTTCCAAGTGTTTTTTCTTTAAACGTGAGTTTCATGAGAATCAGTGGAGTAAGAGACTTAAAAAAAAGAAGAGTAATCTGAAATCTAGAATGAAAATGAATAAGTATTTAAAAAGTTCAAAATTCGGGAAACTCAAATAAAAAATTTTATATTTTCTTTCAAAAAAAGTCCCTCGTTCTCTTGCCAGCCCAGATTTGAATAACTCTTTTTTTTGTTACATTTTTAGCTGCTCAGATTTGGCAGAAACTCAGCCACAAGAATCTATCGGTTTCTCTTTTGCTCTGTAGATAATCCGCAGTCTGTTTCAGCCAGTTTTATTGCTAGGAAAGGTCGTCCTTAATAAATATAATTGTACTTTGAACATCAATTAGTAGGAAGGTAAGTAGTAGTTACGAAGGTAAGTAACATATCACAAAATGTTATAATGATGTTACGAGTGGCGATTCTGGAGAACACGCATTTTTCTAGACTTTTTCCATTAGGTCACAGTGTACAAGTGGGAGCTCTGGACATTTCCAGGATATACGTGATGGCTTGGCGATTGAAATACGTGAAAACATGCGAGTAAGATACATCTGTCCATTTTGGCGGAGGTGCCAGTTTTACCGCACATTGGGATTGCACGCGAAAGGTGTAAGATTATTCGGGAGTCGCCTAGAAACCATATGCCGGGTCACTGTGGAATTTGCTGGAGGACCTATGGAACATTCGAGAAGACTAGTCGAAGATGTGAATAAGCACCATGGATCGCCCACAGATTCAGTATTGAATACGAAGTGATCGAGAGCGATAGAAAGCGAGTAGTATTCAGCGATATTTCCCAAGCGCAATAATTATTGGCGTTTAACAGTGTGTGTTTTAAAACTATCGTCTCAATTATAAACGAACCCGTACGCGAAATACGTAACAATAATTATTATGAGTTTGTGACTCACAAGATTATACATCCATTTTGAAAAGTACTAAAATTCACAGGAGAAGTACATTACTTTTAATAATATATATTATGTAGGACACTTATAAATGAATAAAATGTATGACGCACAAAGGTGTGCCACCAAGTATTTGGATATGTTACTCCTGGAGGTATTACAAAGCCCGTATACTAAATTTCAGCTTTATGAGAATCTGTTCCGGGTTAAAACCAAAAATTCCTGGGGTAATACTCGAACATCTCTACAGTGAAATTGAATTGCGCTATGAATACGAATGTCGCTTTGGTGATTAGTGTACACTAGTTCCGAATTATGGCGATTAGTAGGAGATCTGTTAATGAGCCGAACACAGTAATTACATGTTGAAATTAGCGACATGTGGTGCGAAATGTAGCGTCCTTCCTTTATGAAAACGTGGATCCACGTTTTCCTAGTGAACACCAAATTTAAGGTAGGTCACCAACTCTTTTTGATGTTGACAGTCTAAAGTTCTAGACAACCAAATATAAAAGCAAGTACAAAACCTATACCCACTACCACTTTCTACTAACATGAATCAACAAATCCTAATTACTAAAATAATATTTTTAAACCGTGTGTTTCAAGCCTGTGCAAGTCCGAATGAATTTTATTTGCGAATCGAAATGACTCGTGAAAGAAAATATAATCAAGTTCCGATTTTAATGGAGATTGCATCACGAACTAACAAGATGCCTCCTAAAGTGGAAATTGACGTAACGAAAACGACACCTTCACGTAATAATTCATGCGCACCCCCTCGAGGCAATCATCATCTCGCCCATCAGAGTACAACTGAGGAGCAAAATGAATATTCACCTCCCGGTATAAAGGTCACGAATGTCGGCATATCCTCGCCATCCCTGTAGCTGCCGAGAGAAAAAATCTAATCACATCAGTTCCCTGCTAATTAAACCTCCTTTTGATCCCACATTTTCGGGGTGGCGCGCGGTGCTTTGAGAGAGCGAAAGCTTTTAACTTCATATTGCAAAGATTCCTCCGAGGAATTGCTTTCATTTTGTTACGGAGTCATAAATAACACTATTGTTATTACATCTAGTTCAGGGAATGACGAGCTGGAGCTAACTAACTAGCTCAGACAAATCTCGTTAGCGCCCAATGCGGGGGCGAGGTGGGAAAAATTGACTTTTTCACAAGTTTTATTAATAAATTACGTTCAGTACACTGCTCCTTTCTCCGAACCGAAGCGCTGATAGGAAACTATCTTGCAGGCTAAGCTAAGTGGGTCAAGTGCAGTGTATTTCCGTCCTCATCTGATTAAAATATTGCTCTATTTTAGCTTAGGTATGCTTGCTTGCATTTAGAGGTGTTATAATTGAGCACTCGTTATCTGGTTGGGCTATTCCCAGTCGCGCCATGGATTTTCGATAGTTCCACGTCACGGAATACGGAGCTTTGCTGCGTCGCCGATGAAATTTCTATCGACAACCGCCCAAGATTTATAAGTCCTGTTTGCTTTTAGTCCGGAGTTAGGTATTTTGGGCATGTCTCATTAAGCCAAACGACAAGAGATTCCTTACCTCCCTGAAGTATATATCGTGTTCCCTCTTGACAACCAACATTAGATTTAGCGATTTAGCGCTCTTTTGCTGGTTACTAAGTTGAAAATGGTCGCGGGACTGTGACATTAATAGTAATATTAATCAAGTTGGCATCACAAGAAGCGTAAGAGATGATTTGTTGAGCTGCTTTATGACTAACTGTGTAAGCAAATTTGTTCTAAAGGATTTAGTTTTCAAGTTGAAGTTGACGGTGAGTTTTTTCCCAATAAAAGGCAAACAAATGACAATACTGTTACGATATTTCTCGTACGGGTTCGAATATAATTGAGACGATCGATTTAAAACACACACTGTTTATTTCTGCGTACTACAATAAATACACGCCAACAATTATCTACTTGGAAATTCGCAGGTACTTCGCTTCTATCCACTCGTTACCAATTTGCATTCCAATTCTCAATTGACTGTCGCACTAGACGGTGCTTTTATATGCCTCCGATTCGCGTTCCCGAGCTTTCTTTCACCTCTCAGCAATTTCCATAGTGGCCCAGCATATGCGGTTTCTAGACCACTCCTGAATAATCACACACATTACCCGTATAATTCTGCAGTGCTCAAGAACCGGCGCCTCCGCCAAAATGGACAGATGTTTCTCGATCGAGCGTTGGAGTCGCCATGTATTTCAATGCTATCGAGTTTACTCCAGAAATGTCCAGAGCTCCGCGCATTTGTACACTGCGGCTGTGGAAGAGTTCAGAAAGATCGCGTGTTTACCAGTATGCTCCGGATCGCCGCTCGTAACAATACTATTATGAAAACTTTGGGTAGTTGAATACTTACTTCATATCCACACGAAAAAGGATGAGAACAAGATATTTCTAATTTCAATAATGATCTACATACTATACTCGTAAAAACTAATAATATAACAGAGCCAATTTCATAAATTACTTTACTCATTATAGGATCATGATACCACTACAGCTGTTATGCTTTTGATTTGTGAAGGAGATGGGACCGACATCTTTGAAATCGTTCCCCTTCCATTTCGTTAGTGCTGGTAGCGCTGACTCAACACTTTGATAGAAACGAAGGTTGAAAGCCCAAAACACCAAATTTCCCAAGTAGGGTGGCTTTCTTTCCACTCCGCACTCTGTATTCCTGTGTGTTAAGGTGGTGTACGCGCCATGCGACAGAACCGAAATCAGTTCTAAAAGCATTCCTGCGATAAGCTGCTAGACCCGAGTGATCCCGGCGACGACGCGATATATGTAATGGGCCATTGTCTGGAGCTTTCTGTTTGGACGAAATAAACGCTTTGGACGTACGGATAACTGCCCTTTCTCCTGATGCTTCAACTTGCCGGCACTGCTGATATGGACTGAATAGTACTTCTCATAATCAAAGAGCCTCCCCACACACATACACACACACACACAAAGTCAGATGTCAATGTGTAACACAAATAATCCTTTGTTTTAGAGCCAGTTTCACCGAAGTTATTATACCATAGAAACGGCAAGAGAGAAAGAGAGAAATGTGGTGCCAATCGGAGACCTTCAAACATTGGAGTGAGGGGCAAATTTAAAGTTCTCTCGCCCAGTCAAAGGAAGCCATCGTGAATAAGCCCCTGTGTAAAAAGAGAGAGAATTTCGTAGCAGTGCGAGTGCTGAAAACTCGGTGCTTTAAAGGACGTCGAGTCGATAGAACGAGAGTGGGATTTATCTTCATATCTCGAGGAGGATGGATGGGTTTGTTTGGAAGACGCGAAAGGAAAGTTTTATACTGGCGCGGACTTCCACATTAAAGCTGCAACTGAATGAAGCACGAACTGCCGCAAATTGACTCGCGGCAGTCATTGTAGACGACACTTTTGTAACCGGTGCTCCGCTGCCACCGCTGTCAAGCAGTTACGTCTACCCTTGACCGAGTCCTGTTTTGTGCAAGTGAAGTTTATTCAACTTTGAATTCCACTAGCAGCTGAAGCCAGTGCTTTGTTGAATAGATTTACAAAACTTCTACTGAAACTAACCTCTTCTACCTCTCTATTTCCTACCTCGGCCTTTTGTATGTCGCAAACTAATCGATCGCATCTATCTCATGAGGTTTTCCCGAGGGTTTCCCGGCATCTCATTTCCTAAATTCTCGATATTTTTCAATTATCTTTTCCATGACTCTCTCTGATGTTTCCTTGTTGCTAATAGCAAATTTCCTCCTAAGTAGTCATAGTTGAAAGTGTGGGAGAAACTCCCTGGGAGTTTTATATAATTCGTACTACAAAGTTGTAGCGAAAGTTGCCTAAAAACAGGATTTTAGGCAACATTCGTTACATCAGTGTACTGCGGAATGTATTTTACTCCGAGGGAGTTTCTCACACACTTTCAAGAATAGCTACTCTGGACAGAGGGTCGATTGTTGAGCTGCGTATCTTTAGCGCAACTTTTGGAAAAGGAATTAGGTTGATGTGATAACCAAGTGTGATAACTATTAATCATACGCTCAAGTCCCAGTTTGACGAGAATAGTGTGGCAAATTGAGACATGTTATATATATACTGCTCTTTGTTTTCCGAATATAAGTGAATTAGCATGATGAACGCGTTTTTAGATCTGCGGGGGTGGACATCGATAAACTCATTTAGTACCACTCAGACACAATTGAATCCGCGCCATTACATTGTGGTTGTATTTAGGGGTCATTTTTGTCATGAAAGTGAGGGATCTGAATGCTTGATGTGGGTTCGTTTTGTCGACAAATAATTTTTTTTTCGAAAATCATCCACGTGATAAAAAGTTTCCTGCAGATTTTTTAAATGTATGAAAACTGTGCAAGCTTCTCGCCCAATTTGTCACTCTTCCACTACCGATAATTAATTACGCAACGAAATTATTGTCGTACTCCAAATTTCACTTTTTTTCAAAACAAGAAAACTCCCGACTGGTTTAAACAATTTCAATTCTGTTCGAAGCATTTGAGAGCTTGATTCTCTAGGTATAGAATCAAATCAATTCGAAGATTGATAGATGTCAACTTGAGTTTCTACAGGGTGTTAAAGAAAGTAGTGCAACATTTATAAAGTTTGACATACTCCTATTTGAAATGAAACTGTCTCTTTTGAATTTCAACATCAATAGCATGTAGCTAAAGCTAAAGTTCATATCTCGAAACTGTTTTTGATTTATCTCCCTATCTCTTCTATTTACAAGGTAGTATTGAAAGATCGACTTTTTGGTCTTCTGGTGATAACATTTTCCCTTCTTTACCAATTTTCTGAATCCAGGGCTCATATTGAAGCTGAAGCTTTAGGAAAGAAAACCCGATAAGCATAATCGATTCAAGACCAACATTCAAAATATAGGGTGGCATCAAAAGTGACATATGAATATATCTGTCCAGGAATCCGACCGGGTGGAGAATTGAATTAAAATCAACATTGTTTTCGGATGAGGCATCCATTCTGAACCACTCTTTTATGTTTCATGATTGATTGTGGCAAGAACTTTGGATGCAGGGTCCAAATTGCAGCCGCATGTCTTCCAAGGAGAAGCAGCGCTATAACTCACCTGCAAATGCCATAACCAGTGTTACGGAAAACAGAGCGAAGAGAAACTGTCTGTTCCCGATTGTTCTGAATTTTGTATCGTTGGTCAGGACATTTTCAGACCAGCGAAAAAGCTGATTCTCTCTCAGAAACACTCAATTCTAATTTGGTCCCTCCATCGATCATTTTGGTGGCAATCAATCATGGAACATCGAAGAGTGTTCAGAATGAATGCCTCATCCGAAAACAATGTTGATTTTCGTTTAATTCTCCAACCGGTCGGATTCCTGGACAGAATAATTCATATGTCACTTTTGATGCCACCCTATATTTTGAATGTTGGTCTTGAGTCGATTATGTTTATTGGGTTTCCTTACCTAAGGCTTCGGCTTCAATATGAGCCCTGGATCCAGCAAATTGGTAAAGAAGGAAAAACGATATCACCAGAGGACAAAAAAGTCGTCTTTACGATACCACCCTGTAAATAAAAGAGATAGAGGGATAAATCAAAAACCATTTCGAGATATAAACCTTAGCTACATGCCATTGATGTTGAAATTCAAAAGAAACAGTTTGATTTCAAATGGGAGATAGTCAAACTTTATAAATGTTGCACTGCTTTCTTCAACACCCTGTAGAAACTCAAGTTGACATAAATCAATCTTCAAATTGAGACGATTCTATAACTAGAGAATCGAGCTCTCAAATGCTCCAAGCAGAAATAAAATTGTTCAAACCAGTCGGGAGTTCTCTTGTTTTGAAAAAGGATAAAATTTGGAGTACGACAATAATTTCGTTGCGTAGTTTAGTTGGAGTTTAAAAAAAAGTCCAACAAAAAAACTAGTCCCCCAGCAGGAAGTATCGCCTGAGTGTAGTTGACCATCAAACGCGGATATGGATCATATCCTGGTCAAAAACCGAACGAACGGGAACGGCTATCCCAAATGGTATCGGAATTTTAAAAATTCCTATCGGCTGCCTGGGAAATTGAGAAAAACTCAAGACTGCAGACTAAATTTCATTCTTCCGTTGTATAGCTTTTCAAGATTACAGACAGACAGACAGACAGACATACATCGTATTCTTCGTTATTCAATTATTTTTTCAGCACGATCACAATACTTTCCCTTCCATCAGTGGGAGGGGGGGAGGGGGATCGGAAAAGTAAAAAATATAGCAACATTATGAATCCAGACTCTTGATGTGTGCATGCCAGAAATAGTTACCGAGATTTGATCGTCTGCAAAGACAACACACAAAGTAGTTTTTGGTTATGATAAAAAGGTATCGTGATGGCAATTCGTTAGCAAACTAAAAATAGACTGACAATAATAAATAACTGTTTTTTCACATCAATCCCTCCTGACACATGAAGCAAACATTCATAATATACCTGTGAATTTTTCGTTAACAGCACCAATACGCCACCTACTACCAAAGAGTTCATAAACACCTAAAAAGTCATCATAAAGATTATTAATTACTCGTTATGCCTTAAATATTTATGAACGGAATTAACTTCCAATTGGCTATTAGACAGGCCTATAAAAATCAATCATTTACCTTCGCAAACGCATTGCTGCTATACTTACTATACTGGGCCTATGTCCTGTATATGTGTGTGAATCAGTTCAAACGGAGCAATTTATATGTATTAAATCCGCAATCAGCATATTAGCGCAGTATTTAAATTGAAAATTTACGTGTATGCAGATTTTAATCATTGCATAATGTGTATGGATATCCACGCACTGCACAAAATGATACCAATTATTTTCTAATATGTTGACGAGATACGCAAACTATATGCAATAATTTGACATATTACCGACAGTGATTACATATACGGGACGACTAGATTTGTGCTACGACAAAAATGTCAATAGTGTCAATGTCATCTATCAAGTTTCATCCATGTCCATTTCAACATCAACTGAAATAACCCCAATGAAACTGTTATCTCATGTTTACGTTTGGGTGGAAAATAATTATTTCAACTGTGATTCCTTCAAAATGCCCTAAAATGCCCTAAAATGCCCTACATCAGTTATGCGATGTGTCCTAATGCTCGGGGCACTTTCAATTTCTGACAAATTTTCTTTGTAAAAGTACTTCCACAATAATTTGGAGACACTATCACTGCGTGCTACTAAATACACGTGCGAAATTATCGCACTTACATAACGCTTTGCTCAACTTCGCCGATGAACTCGCTGGCGGTGTGAGTCGAAATCTGGCCTCGCTTGGCTAATTCTGCATTCATGTACTCGATTGTTATCTTCAAGAACATTCCACTCGTCAGTACAGTACAATCGCCGCGGCGCTTGAAATGTCCATCAGGTTCCCGTATATTCAGGCAAATTCTGGAAACATCGCATCTCCGTCAACTGTGCAGATGTGTCTTACTCGCGCGTTTTGATCTCCAGCTTTCAGAACCTTCCGGAACCGCACAGCTTTAAACATACCAGTATAAGCTTTCGTCTTCATTCTCGAATGTAGTAGAATTGCTCGGGAGCCTTGCAACTCACAACACTATATACCTCCCTGAGTAACGTGCGAGGCGATCAAGGTGGATAACTTCGGAATTTTCCTTCCTTGAGTACACCCAGACCAAGTCACCCGCTTGAAATCTAGTGAAGTTAGCCTTTAAGTCGTAACGGGTGTTCCTTCGGTCGGTGGCGAAGTTTCGGACGTGTTATAAATAAAGCAAGTGATCTGGATCATCAGTTTGGTTGCCCCAGCAATCGGTGAGTCACGGGACCCGAGTTGTTTCTACCGGGGACTTGAGCATCTATCATACCCTTCTGGGACCCTATTCTTGAAACGGGGAACAGAATCCACATGTGTAGTTGCTAGGCAAGGGCCAATCATAGCTCTCCTTGCATAGCAACACCGCATGAGAACTTTGTTCCTTGTTTCAAGAATAAGGCCCCTGGATGATATCGCCTTATTACGGTGAGTAGAATACCTATATACCGTCCATTTTTCATTTTCAGTAGAATGACTTTTTGGAGCTTATTTTTGCTCAGCGCTCCAGTGACACGCTGGAGCGCTGGGAGGATACGGCTGACGGCCACTGATAGTTTCGCTCCAAAACTTTGCAGGTGCCATCAGCCGTAGCCCCTCAGCTTGTCACTTTATTTTTGATTCAGAAAGTCATTCTACTGAAAATAAAAAGTGAACGGGATACACTACTTGAGTGACGCCTAGCAATTACCTCTCCGATAGGCTGCTGCTAGGCAAGGTGACTTCACAAGAGTAGAATTCTACTCACCATGATAGGGCCAAATAGTCCGGAGGTTAGTGACCGCGATGGCACAAAAGACCTTGCTCTTTCGACGGAGAAGGGGCGCCTCGCAGATTTTTTCTGGGAGGGTCTAGGGGGGCCTTTACATTTGGTAGTACTGAAACTCCTACGAAATCACTTTTCAATATCGTTATACCCAATATAAAGACGAAAAGTATGACTCCACCATAAACCTTAAGGGCATCTGTCACCACCATGGGCCCTATTTCTAGAAAGGATGTAATACTTCCCGTGTGAAGTTGCTAGGCAACCAGGGCTGTAATTGGCTGCACGCGATCGCCTGGTGATCGCTCCCTTCTAGAAATATGACCTCATGTCGCTATCATTCTTTATTGTTAAAGAAATGAAAGTCTTCGGCTGGTGCGAATTTGTCTTCATCTCTTTTTCCCTAGAAAAACATGAAAAATTGACGCGTTCTGTATCATTCCCCACTTTTTCGCATCAGCTCATTCCATTTATGAAGTCGAAATTGCGATACTTGCATTTTTGGGAGAATGCCAGGCAAAGAAGTGACCAATTGTTATTGCAGACGGGTCATAGCCATCGCGTTCCTAACTTATGTTTTGTTCTTGTCTGGTGCTTTTGAAGTGGTTAGGACTTTCTCCAACTATTATTTATAAGCAAGTGATAATGTGTCATTACGAGAAGTGTCAACTTAATCTTTAATCGATAAAACGTAGCCAACGTTACGATAAATCTAGGGTCTTATAACATCGCGGATAAAATACAAGTAATGTCTACTTTGAAACGATCAAACGGTTTGAATAAAAAGTAAGAAGGAAACTCACCTTAAAACCTTTATACCATTCCTTTATTGTGCTTTCGTCATAACGCGTGTGCGATTTTAAAAAATCCATGTCCTCCTTGGACAGCTTGTCCTTGCTGCCGAAGCACCCCATCTCGCCGCCTCGCGCAGCCTTTCACCTGAAATCAACATAAGACATGAGATGTCACTCTGCCAAGCTCCCATTTCATCTTCAGCACTTTTGTACACACAACAACTCTAGGTATAGGCGGCAGAGGTAGGCCGGAATTCCAAATGCAATGGATTTCCACCACCAACACCACCATTATCAACGGGCGCAAGGCAGAGGAAATTCAACACGCCAAACTTCCCAACATTCCATTTAGGCCCATTAGCATCGCATTTCGTACACATTCATATAAATATTTATAACCCCCTCTCCACACCTGCCTGCTCTCCATTCCTCCAGTGGGACACGGATTTTTTCTAAAGGGGATTTTTGTAGAATTAACGCTACGTTCTAAAATATACGCCGTTGCAACGTTAAATTTCATGTAAATAAAGTTTTTGCCAGAAATATCCGTGATGCATCAGAAGCAGATATTACACAAAAAAAGTGTCCGTCTACTCGAGGAAAACTCTTGGAGTTTTAAATAAGAATTTCCGGATGCGGAAAGTAGGTATGGCCAAGAAAGAGTTTTATAATTTAATTTGTTGCAGACGTTTGCAAATGTGTCTAACTTCGAAAAAGATTCAAAGCGCGGTATTGAAAAATTCATGGCCCTGATATTGTATTGACTGTTCAATTAACTTGTTGAATCGTATGATCTTTTGCCGCACAAATCGAAAAATCATTACTTTATGAAAATTATACCTTCTATCCACATACCACTATCTAGAAAACTACTTCAAATTCTCTGTATGGATTATAATCGAAATAAGTCCTTGCCATTGTATTAGTATTATGCTGAATACTTCGTTTTTGCTGATTTTTAAAAGGGTGCGTTTATTATCAGTAACCGAACTAGTTGCTACTTTTTTAGTTCAAAACCGAGACTGTCTTTATATTATTCAACATTTTTGCTAAGATACTCATTACAGAAAAAGTTGCAAATTATTGTTTACAAACACCCAAGACTTTGTCTGGCGGGAATCGAACCCGGGGCTTCCGCGCCGCAGGCAGCAACCGACCATCTGCGCCACTCAACGATCATTTACAATTTAATATCAACTAATTTGTTGATGATTATGATGATGATTGGATTATGATGGATTATGATTATTGTTGATAATTTGTTGATATCAACATGTCGGTCAGGTTGTTCAGTAGGTTGCCCTCTGCTGTGCGTTCTTTGCCCAGAGCTCGGTTTGTGAACTGGGTTGCTTCACTTTTGTCACAGGCCACATTTTATAACTTGGGACGAGTTTTTTAATCATGATTTTAATGTGTTGTGAATGTCTATTTACACTAAATTTTAATCTATGGGTATATTTGAATATATTTATTTATTTATTTATGCAATTGTCAATTAACATCAATAAATTTGATTTGATTTGACTAACATTCTTTGTGCAATAGGTTCATGTGACCTTTTCTTTTGCAACTGAATATCGTAAACCCACATGCATACGGTGTGATTCTAAATAGTTGCCTGGGTAAATTTTTTCGTTAGGCATTGTAGGCTTGCCGCCTTTTTACCTGATGTTGAAATGGCTTGTCTGAAAGAAAGGTTGTGTTGCTTATCAAACTGGACATCAAAATATAGAACTCTTGGAAAATTGACCTCGTCATACGTGGAAATGCTACTAGAAGGGCGCGTTCAATAATAATAATAAAGTATTTTTTTTAACGAGGTGACATTCAGCCCAGCTTATACGCTTTGCTGTTTCACTATGTAACCTCGGATAGCGAATAGCGGGTAGTAACCCAGAAGATGTTGCCCGGAATCTTACCGGGGAGTATCTGCAGAGAGATCACTTTTCTGGAGTCCACCCAAGCGCTCCCGCTTACTCGCGGCGCCGGCGGAGCCATCCATCCACAAAGTGACTGCCGGCTATGTTGCTGCATGCAGGTTATTTATTACCGCAGCGAGCGATGGTCATCCGGCTGTAAGCGTGATTAGGCGAGACGGACATTTGGAATACCTATTAAACATTTTACACGTAAATCCTGCTGCTCATGGCAGACCTCTAGGGCGTTTCTTGTTCTGCCAGTAATTCTTTGAGGCTTTTTGACTAGAGCAGATCAAAAAGTCGATGCTTCTATTGGGCTTTTTTCGAGAGAAAACTTCGAGTTTTCTAGAAGTTTTCTAGTTTTGGCGTGGAAAAATTGAACTTGAAAAAATGTCTTTCTCAACTGTCAAATGTAGCAGGCGGCTTTGGTTCATTTGTTTAGTGGAGATATATATTGGAAAACAGGGGTCCATTTCATAAAAGTACGATCGACAATTCACAATGTGTAGCTTTAGTTATAATTATTGCTACAATAGGTGTGCAAAAAATGCGTTACAAAGGTGGACGTCCAAAGAAGACATCGTGTGTTCCGTTGTGATTTGTTATTGTGCCGATATTGCTACTAGTGGGGGCACTAGGTGAATGAACCTTGCAAATGGTGATGAAAGCATGAAATTCGGTACACATACTCAGAATCAGCACCTCTTTTAGATAAGAGGTGGAGCCACGCCGAATTTTCACCGGAAGGGGGCTCGGGGGGCTTCTGAAAGTTGAAGGTGCTAGGGCTCCCACCAAACCGCCAACCAACCTCAATATTCCGGGGATTTTCTTTATTATATATTTGGAAACTTACAAACAGAATCTCACATGGTTTTCAATCAAGACTTCATTCAACGAAAACAATGATTATGTGTCGAAGATACACTTTTCGAAACATGTGCGTTTTATAAATTCAATTCAAGTACACTTCACACCACATCGTGAAACTATGTAGGTACTGGACCACTCGTCTGGAATATTTATTGTCCAATTTTTCTTAGATTGAAAAGTATAAACTCGCCACTCGCTGAATTAACTAATGTAAACGCAATGTGTTACTCATACTCACGCACGTTTTTCAGAATAATAGAATCACCAGGATATCAACGCAAATACTTTAGTGCCATAATATGGTTAATTTTAGATCTCAGTTATCCTTACCATGTGTCCCCTGGTCCTCTGTGTCTAATTCGAGTGGGATAGGTATTTTATTGTGACGTCTTGTTCGTATGTGATTCTTCAATTCACTAAAATTTCATGTGAGCAGAGCTTTAAAAGATATTGTGTATCAACACACGAATTAATGCACTTTATACCAATGCCGCTATAAATATCTGCGTTTTACAACACTGCATTCGCCTACAATTTAGAGCGTAGACTGGCAATATAATCGAAGGATTTTCGAAACGAAAGTATGACACTACATAAATTTTGGAATTCTGAACAATTTAAAGCTGCATATCAATTGATTTCAAGAACGTTTCAGACCTTGGAAGTTTTTCTTTGGAACATACTTTTCACAATATGCTGTCAAACAATTGGCAACTTCTGAACATTTTTAGCGCACTTGTCCAAACGGGACGGCGCTCATGTCCTCACTTTTTCGGTCTGTCGGTCCGTCCGTCTGTCACAGCATTCAGTCCGAGACGAAAGAATTTTTGTGAAAAATTTCAACTTCAATAGGTAGCTCATTGCTTTGGGAAACGATAAAAAAGATGTTTACGGAATAATGATAAAAGATTAAAATTACAATAATAACAATTTAGTGTGGCGCGACATCGCTGACGAATTGCTGCATGCATTTCAGAAGTCGGCTGGATCCAAAAAATTCCGATATTCGGACAAAAAGCAGTTTTTATCAAAATACATCAATACATACAAAGTTATACAACCTATTTAGAGAAGAATTTGAACTTTCAACAAAAATTTCACATCGGTACGACTCACGAGTCAATAGTTACGAATATTTCAAAATAGCCCCGAAGCCACCGCTCGACGGCGAAGGATATTCGTTGCATGAAAAAATCAAGTATTGAATTTTATCAAACTATCAAATATCGATATTTCATTTATCGAAATATTAAACAATGACAAGTAGTATTTTGATATCGAAATGTCGGATGGTGTCTAGATATTCAAAGGGGTAATACAGCCGATATGTTAGCGACCTCAGACAATGGTCTTGTTTAGGGGAGGTGGTTTTTACAATAATTTTTTTTTGTCCTCATTCACACTTTCTATTTTAATAACTACTTTACAATCTCTTTTTATTTTTAACAGACTGGTGTATAATAAATGAAAAGTAAAATATCGATAATTTCAAAAAAATAAATGTCATGAACCACTGCCACGTTGTTTGGTGAAGGTCAATAAGTTATTACATTCTTGTAACGTTGCGACATAAAAAATAACGACGATTTTTCGATAAATATATCGACATTTGATATTTTGGGTGATGATGATGAATGATGATGATAATAATAATAATAATAAGTAATCAATATTTTTGGTACATTAACATTATTACGTTTGACTGTGTTTGACCAACACTGATGAGACCCAAAAAGATCGAAACACGTGTCTGTTGAGTTTCGATGGTGGTGCTCGGTCGGTCTGGCGTGTAGGATTCCTCATTTTCGTTATTAATGAAACTTTGCTTTATTGAAAGCGTGAACTTTGCATTTATTATTATGATTGATAAATATCGAGATTTGATATTTTGATAATTTAAAATGGTATCAGTTCATAACATCAATAAATTTGACATATGGATAGTTTTGACCATCCCTACTTCGAAGAGAATAAAAAGAAAAAAATAGATAAATAGTACACTTATGGTAGTACAATATGTACCTATGTAGTATTTCTGCAAAAATCAAGTAGTTCTCCGCATATCACAGTTTAAAAGTGTTTCCAATTTTCACTCTGCCACTGCTGCTTATTCACACTTCTTCAGTTTAGAATTAGATCGATATTTGGAATTTCGAATAAAGAGAATAGACAAGCTGGCCGCCGGTCTAAAATGTTATGAAGTTCACCAGTAGGTTTGGCACGGTTTCATGACTTCCGAGTGTAATTTTCCTTTCTAACTTTGGGTTTTATGTCAAAATGGAAGTCCTAATACAATAATATGTACTAATAGATAAGAAACTATCGACAAAACTGAAACGCTATACAGGCCAGGTCTGATGCTCGACTTCCCGAATTTGTTGTCCAAACAGTTTCAGAATAATCAACTGTTGATATTGTTAACCCGAAGTGTGATTACCCAAGGAACCACCTGTCCCGGTATACGAACAAACACCGCAAAACTTGTGAGTTAAATTTACTTAGTTGGTATTTTACTCCCTAGGCATTTTATTTGGATACGACTGAACACGGAATCGGCTGTAATATAATTTGACTTGCATTCAGAATTCCATGCTTATTTTGATAATACAACCCGAAATGCTCGTGTACCTAGCCACCACAAAATCAAACTTTGGGAAATGCGAGAGAAAATGTTTATTCACTGGTTTCAACTGGCAGCCCCTAAAGGAAAATGTTTGTTTTGAAGCCGCCCGCCATCGCCACCGGCAAACGTTTATAGGTAATTTCCCAAATAACTGCAGTTTTGTTCACATCGCACTTCTTTACCTAATATATATTTATTTGGAGGAGAATTATTTTCAGTTTGTCGTGTTTTTTTAATGAATAAGTCTTCAACTAAATATATGTCAGGTCTTTCATAATTTTAATTAGAAAAAGAGTATAGGTACTCGACTGGTACACAGTGAACGGGGTTACTGTAACTAGAGTCACTACAAAGTTGTAAATTTTAGGCGTTTAATGCTGGTCAAAGTATATAGCAGCTTCCAGACTTGAACAAAAATGCTGAGCGAAAACCCTAGATGAACAAAACCACAACGCGATGACAAGTCGTGGCAACTAAACTGCGGATCACTCAATGTGTCGCGACAGAAAAAATGCTTTTTTTTTTTAAACGATGTGACTTTTGATTCACGCCAAATATTTTGGTTCGGTTTGCGGTAGGATCACTGGATCTGTAGTAAGGTCACGACATGAACGGGCCAAGAATGCTAAAGAGCACATTCCTCCGAATCCTCCGAACTAGTATCAATTATTGGTAGCACTTTTGGGTGCATATTTTCTTCAATCGGGTTCGAGTAGACGACATGGCCCTGCCTTTTTGGCCTTTTCACAAAAATCGAAGCAAACTTTTTCTTCAACTGTTTGCCAAAAGAACACTACTTTACTGATAATGATGAAATTTGGTGAATGACGTCAAAATTATTTAGACAGTCCGAATTTGGTCATGATTGTCACGTAAGTTGAGGGCAACTTAGGAAAACCGCACAACGAACGAAAAAACGAGCGAACAACAACTTGAATCGAACTTCAAGAAAAACGAACTTGTTAAGGTTTCTTGGGAAAAACGAACTTGTTAAGGTTTCTTGGATGAAGTGGTCATTGCAATAATTCAGGAACTGGTTTTTCATAAAAAAAAAAACGATCGTGTGTTTTCAACAATGTGGTTATCTGTTGTTTTTTCGATAATTTCACGAAGGACAGTTTGAAGGTGGCGATCACGATGGAAAAAAGTTGTAGATCTTGCAGGCTTTGTCGATGTTCACAATTCGCATTTCATTTAAAACATAATTGTTTCTCAAAATATGAAGTTTCAGCTGGATATCTCCAAAAACAACTGATTTATTGGAAAAAGAAAAAAATGGCGAAATTTCACTTCTCCCTTTTTCTTCACTTTGCAAAGTGGCAATGCATGGTATAAAAGTGCAAAGCATTTCCCACTACGTCCGGACTATAAAGGCTTGAGTGCCACAAGATGAGGCCAAGGCACACCGCAAACCGAATCAGAATAGTTGACGGGAATTAAAAGTTACACCTTTTAAAGAAGACGCCAAATTGTCGGTCGCGACACATTGTGTGGTGCGCAGTTTATTTGACCACACAAAATACAACTTCGCACAAGGGACGCACTCCTGCCAAAATCGCGTCCAACGACCTGTGAGTGATATAAACCATCATGCGAAATAGGCATCGACCTGTGTATACTTAAGGACGGCATTTCCTAGCATAAAAAATGGCTGAATCAGACTGCGGATTAGCTGCAGAACGAAAGAGAAACAGATGGATTCTTGTGGCGTGAGTTTCTGTCAAATCTGAGCCGCCAAGAATGTAACAAAAAAATGAGTGATTCAAATCTGGGCTGGCAAGAGAACAGGGATTTTTTTTTGAAAAAAATATAAACATTTTGAAATTTTTTTTCCAGTTTTTCGAATTTTGAAATACTTATTAATTTTCATTCTAGATTTTAGATTACTTACAGGCCGAACAATCAATTTTCCCTATATGGACGCTACCATGGTGCATAACATGACTAACACAACAGCAGTTCACAAAAGTCGACGGAAACTGGAATTTGCATTCAAATTTGATATTTGTAGATATTGTTACTCTTCCCTAAATTTAGGTGTGCGTCAACAATGCGCTTTTTTTTCTTCAGAACAAGCGATTAGGATTTGTCTAGCCTATTTTATTTGAGTGATACTGATCAGTGATAGCTATACTTAGTCAAAATCTATTCTACAAGGTAAAAATACCAAGTTATTTACGTCTGATTCAAGTTCTGTGAGTATGGATAACCTTTTATTGAATTCAACGATTAATTTTCTATCCTTACAACTGCGTTCAAGTGCGTTCAATCCATGTTTAGTGCCCGTTGGGTTGCGTTGACTGACCATCATCAGTGTTTGTTATCTACCATGGCGGATCTGTCGGCCCAGTATTTTGACCATAGCAATGTACACTATTATCAGTCCAATTTAAGGTGCGTTCAGTCAGCTTATTTAGCTGCAAGTTTTAATTTTAGTCGCAAGCGCAGCAACGCCCATTGGTTCTTACAAACCAGCCTCCTCAGAACAGCCAATAAGCGATGCTGCGCTTACGACTAAAATTAAAACTTGCGGCTAAATAAGCTGACTGAACGCACCTTTACACAGGTCCATGAAAATAGGGCATAAGCAACAATAGCTAAATCAAATAGACGACACTTGATTATATGAAATGACCAGTTGAGTTGTCCAAACCGATTATGGTGAACCGTTAAACACAAAGTTGTAAAAACGCAATACCTACACAGAATCCCAGAAGAGAAACTGACACGGCTTGAAAACTTCTGGTTGCTACTTTAGCCGGATAAGGTTACTTCACGTTCCTTGTTCCCCCTGCCTTTCGTGTCTGACAGGAGTCGTACAGGATCCGCCCAAATGTTTGAGTTCGGAGTTCGGTTTGGACACATGCTAAGCTCCTAAACCGACGTTCCTAATTACTTATTCAACGCCCAGAAGTCCAAATTATACGGCAAATAAAAAAGCATAAAAGAAAACACAAAAGGAGGCCCGCAGAAACTTTGGGATTTGATGGAGCACCTCCACTTCAAAAACGTATATGAAAAGCCAGATAGATGAGCGGGCATTTACTGAAATCAGTGAACTCTGAAAAAAAACCAGTCATGTGAAAAGCATTGAATAAAAGCTCCGATTAGAAATGACGTGTGTGCGTGGATCCTCAGGAGCTTTGCTCCAATATCGGGAATAATCGAGCTAAAATCGCAGTTGCACTGGGAAAGAGATAACAAGTAAACGAGTAATTAGCGGCAAATCTTTTTTTTTTGTCCACGAAGATTAGATAAACCGAACAGCGTCAATTTTTTATTATAATTACGCTCCATAAAAACAACACCATAAAAACTACTTTCTAGAATTGCACAACGACGCCGGCGAATGCCGATGTCTCAGCTCTTCGATTTTTACACCTTGAATCGCGAAACAAGAAAAGCTATAAAACTCATCTCTGGGAGTTCAGCAATTTATTCTCAAAATAAAACGCGCTAGTCCTTGAGGAGCGCTCATTAAAAAAACATTTTCTTAAACACACTCACGGGCACTTCTCCTCTACCTAACACTGGGGATAGATATCTGTAGAAAATCCCAACGAATTTATCTCTCTGGGCACTCGTTTCAGTGCCACCGGCACCTGCTCTGGTGGCTGTGACAATATAACGAAGGAAACAGGTGTGGTTCAGGGTAACTTTTCAAATTTTCAGCCATTATGGAAATGCCAGTGCACACATTGACTCTCAATGAAAATGTCATGATTTTCCTACCGCAGTATGAAACCTCACACATAAACTTTAATGTGCAAAGCCTTTGAGCAGGAGCCCGCAAATTTTGTGTTTGTTAAAATTATAAATTTCAGAGCTGTCGACGACGCGTAACCGGCGAATTTTGATGTATCACTTTAATTTTCGCCAAGTAAAAATCGATGGTGCGATTGTAGCATCTGAACCAGTGGCTTGCATAAATTCCAGAATTAGATTTACGATCTGCATATGCTTAAACTCGCCTCAGATTCACTCGTATTCCACCCCGTGCACTCGTGTTGCCGTGGTACATCTTGACGGTAATAATTGTGATCGAGATCTGTGTCACTTGTGTCAGTTGAAATATTGAGGCTGTAACCAACTCACCTCTGTAAGACAAGTTTTATAGGCGCATCAGGTTTGTCTTATGCTGAAATTCAAAAGTGAGATATGTACCTGATAGTAGCTGCATTCCTTTTACACAAAATCTCAGATAATCTCACCTCAGTTAGAGAGAGAAAGAGCGAGAATTGCATGAGAGGGAGAGAGACACAACTAGCAATTGAAGTGAGAATTCTCAGTTCAGATGATAAAAGGAACGCAGCTATTATGTAGGGGCGAAAAATGTGGAAAAGAGGTCATGACATGATACCGCTTACCATGTTCTTGTGAAATTTGAAAAGGTAATCCGCCGTTGTTAAGGATGGGAGGTGGTTTCTAAGAAGGGTAGCAAAGTTCAATTCTCTTCAATTTGATGTATCACAAAGTGAGTGGTGCAATTTAAAATTTTGGGGGAGCAAAGGGGTGAATTTAGATAGCACTTTTTTCCACTGAAAATTCTCTCCCTTTGATGCTATTCAGGATCACGTTGACTACACTGAGGAGAATTAAGGGGTCAAAAATAATCAATTGGAGATTCGGAGAATTTCAGGAAAAGGGGGGCGGGGTAAACATTCTAGGTTTTTTTTCAAGAAGATTTAATTTCCTTTAATTTAATGCAACACAAAGTAAGTAGTGTCATTTGGAATTTTAAGGTTGGGGTGAGTGGGGGCCAAGGGATTAAAAATATAAATTCGCCAGTGTATGTTTTAGATGTCCCCCTCGATATCAAAATCAACCTGTTTTTACTCAATGAAATATTCAGGCGGTCATTTTTAATAGAAAGCTGAGTTTTCACAAAAACATCGGACATTTCTTTTTACGAAAAAAAAAACAAGGCTTCCGTTGAGGCTAGCCAAGTTATTGGGCTCAGGTGACTTTTGGTGAGTATGTAGTCTACAGTGAAATTTCAACGCATTATGATGATTGTTTTTTGGTCAAATAAGTTTTAAGACTTTCCAGGACAACAACGGAGCACTATAGGTCGCGGGAGCGAAACAGCCTAGAGATGGGTATATGGTATAATGTCATTTTCACTAGTAGGTACTTGTTAATATACAATTTTCTTTAGTTGTAATAAATTATTTAGGTAATTTATTGCACAATTGCCGCTTTATCAAAAGAATAATTGTACCAAATTCAAGATTTGATTGAATAATGTAAAAAACAAACGAATCTCTACAGGGTACCTTGGCACCCCATCATGCGCTGGCGCGGGCGTCTTATGTTAATTTAACGTTGAAAAGAATGCGCATTGCGCTGTTGCCATGTCAGGCTTTCTCGCAACGTTGCCATAGCGGGTGCCAAGGTGACGTTATGTTTCCGCAACCTATATGTGTGATACTGTGTATGTGTCTTATGTGTACATTTTGTAATAATGTACCAAAATGAATGATTGCTGCTAACTAAATTAATTTTTTGGGCGACGCTTCCTAATATACACATCGCTCTTATCGCTCCTTCTCGCTTCTTTGGAAATAACTAGAGCACACAATCATATTGGCGTGTACAGGAATTTGTAGCAAATTGGTTTTTATCGTTTCTCCCATGGCGCCACTTAATGAGCCAATCGAGGGATGGTTTACGACATTTGATTTCGTTGCATTCCTTTCTATAATTCACCAACAAATCTTAAGGGTAGACATAACAAAATTTGTTTCATCGGCCGGCAATTGTGTTTTACTTGAAAATTACGCGTATCTTCTTTCAACCACGATTTTTCAGAAAAATAATGCTTTTGAAATGCAGGAATGTTGGTATAGTAGGTTCACTTGTACTGTGACTCTAGTTGGCGGGGCAAATTTTCTACTTTAGCATTGTAGGCTTGCCACCTTTTCACCTGGTGTGAAACTGACTTCTCTGGAAGTGGAGTTATATTTCTTATCAAATTGATATTAAAATCTTGGAAAACTGACCTGGTCATAAGTGGACGTGCGACTAGGGGGACGCAGAGCTGTGTTACCGTCATGTAGACACCAAAAGAGCACGGGGCGGCCGCAAATTAAGTCATCTTGACGGCGGCCCATTCAGGGTCGACAAAAACTCGTCCCGGGAAGCCCCAAAACGAAAGCAAATTGCAAATTGAAGGTACTAACATCAATTTCGTTCCAATGCAAAACTTTGAGCGGCTGGGTTTTTTGAAATTTGGTTTAATTTACTTTTTACACGTAAATTATTTTGCCAATGACTGACTGCACGGCGATCCTTGTATCGCCCATAATTCTTCAGGGTTTGACTTGTATTTTTGACTGGAAGAGGCGAAAGGGTTGATGATTGCATGGGGCCCCTTTTTGGACGAAGGGCATTGTACAATCTTTGATTTGAAGCATCTAAAGTTGAACCGGCTTCAAGAGGTTAGGAATATTTTTCACAACTGTCAAATGTCAAGGCTCTCTTGATTCATTTGTTCATTGGCGAAAATTGAAAACAAGTCGAAAAATTGTTACACTTTACCAATAAAATGGAAAAAAGCGTCTGACATCACGTCCCGCAAAAATGTTCCGGCTATCTGCAAAGGAAATACGCAAAAAATGTGTTTCAAAACTGGTCTGGCCAGAGCAGCCAACTGCAAAGTTTTGGGGATTTTCTGTATTTCACATTTGGAAACTTAGAAACAAAATCTCACAGCCGACTAGAATCACGGTACAAGTGAACCTACTTTAACAAAAATGCCCACGATTCTTTTATGATTCACCTCTATACTAGGTTGATTATTGTGCAATAATCAACAGGCTTTGCACTGGTTTTTACTTGAACGTATTTTGCAAATAAAAAATGTTGAAAATATCTTATTTATAACTTTGAACTAATCCTATCCTTGAATCGTGTCATTTGGGAAAGGGAACTCATTGTTTTTGTTACTTGGATTTCGTTTATTGCGACCGTCGATCAATGTCAGCATGTCTTTTAATTGTTCTTTTTTTGGTATATTACCATTTTTGATATGGGCATTTGATATTGATTGACGGTCGCAATAAACGAAATCCAAGCGACAGAAACAATTAGTTCACTTTTCCGAATAACACGATTTAAGGATATTAGTTTCGAGTTACACATGAGATACCATTAATAACATTTATTGGCTGAATACGATCAAATAAAAGCTAGACCAAAGCTACTTTGAGTGTTGCATAATAATTAACCTAGTATAGAGATTTTGTTATCATGATGTTTTTGAACCAACCTGTATGCCAAAAGGCCTCTTTTTCTGAAAAATCGTGGTTCATAGTAGATATAGTAAAAATTCTGTAAAATAGAAGGCGTAGGTTTTGACTAAAAGGTGACTGCCGTGGAGGATGAAATACCTGTAGGTACATACTGAATATCTACAACGAAGAATAGAGCATTTTTAGCGCATTTTCGTAGGAAATCCGCTATTAGCCGCGCTTTGAAGTTCGTCCGTCTGTCCATCTGCCCGTCTGTCTGTCTTGTAATTGAACTCCTCCTAAACGAAAAGTCGTAGCGGTATCGGGTTTTTTGCAAATTATTGCTGATTGTCTGCGGATGGGAATGAGCACAAAAAATATGTGGTCATATGTGGTGCACGATTGCAAGAGAAAAATTAAAATATTTAAAAAGTCGGTATTCAACGCTACGGTGTGAACTTCTACATCGAGGAATCTTGCGAACCGTTCTAGATACATGCATACATGCAGCGTGCGAAATATGCGGAAATTGATGGATACATTTTTAGTGAGAGAATCATTTTGATTCCTCTATTGCAATAGAAGATATAATTTTTTCAAGAAAAGGTTCCGCCCCGCGATTCCACATTTGTCGGTGTTTAAAACGCACAGTGTGAACTTCTACATCGAGGAATCTTGCAAACTGTTCTAGATACATGCATACATCCAGCAAAATTTATTCTGATTCTGAACGAAAGATGCAGAAAGAAATGGAGAAATTTCTCGTGAAAAAATCAACTTGATTAATTCATTCTCAAGGAAGATATCTCTATTTTTATGCGGAATCTATACGATTTTCAAGTCGCGGCGCTGCGGTTCAACAAGCTGCTTCTGGCACCGTGCTTGTGATCGATATAGGTATAATTCATATACATATAGTTTTTTTTTTTTAGTGTTGGTTGATGTCATTCTGTTGTTTTAATTTATTATTGACTACTCGTGTTTTCATAAAGATTGATGATTTCTTGTGCTATAGTCTTGGGACAATCTGTTTGCAGGTAACAGTGAACAGTGTACTCATCTGCACTTCGAAAATGCGCTCATGAGACTCATCCCTGTCAGGACTTTGCTACTTGTTTTGCAGTAATGTGTGCAACCACTAACACTGTGAAGCTCTGAACACGGATCAGTGTCAATAACGTGTCATTATATTGAATGATTATAATTATAAAATCGATTTTAGAATAACTGTCAGCACTGGATGAACAATAATTGCCGTGTTTGAATGTGCTTCATACTACAAGTAGCACTTATTTTGATTTTGTTTTGGATGTTCCGTTTTATTCTTAGCTATTATTGGATAACGGATAAATTAAATGATTTGATTGGTTCTTTCATCATGCCTACTTAGTATGATGGTATCTGCGAAATTGTTTTTCTCCAAGGTGAGATCGAGACTCGTACATTTTGCAGGCTATAGAGAGAAGAAGTTTACAAAATTCAGCGAAGTATGCAATAACAGAATTATTGACTATACCCAGCAGGTCAAGCAGGAAGATTTCTAAGCCTCGTTTTATTGGTACCTGTTCATTGGTGTACTTCACCTAGTCTGGAATATGGTATGCGCTATGCTGTGTGATGTGTGTGACACACCGAAACTATGTCTCATAACCAAATTTCAATTCATTTGGATCAGCAGCTACACACACACACATATCACCCTGGGAATGGTCTTAATCGTCTTGAGGGACCTCAAACCGGATAAGTATATCCGTCGTTACCTGATTTTTTCTGGGGGAGGGTCGGAAAAGTAAAAGTTTAACTTTGAAGAGATGTGTCTCCTTTATGAAGCCGAATTTTAAAATGAACTAATTTTATAGGCTGTCAATACTCAATTTGTCATAATATGAAATGGGGTAAGTACTTATGAGGGTAAGGGTTATTCCTTTCGTTTCGATTATTTCTGGAATACCTGTATACGTTTTTTTTCTCCTAGAAAATCGATGTAACGATTAAGAAACAGGTTAAAAAGAAGTACTTTATGACTAGTCTAGTGGTAGTAAAATAGACTCACGTAACTATTGTTTATTAGGTATTGTTACCATGGAACCGATATAAGAAATCAAAGCAGAGTTTGATCATCCAATCAAATACGAAAGGATTTAAAAAACGCTCACAACAAAACGAAGTCTTTTGCGTGGCACGCTTTTTGGCACAAATGAAGTTTTCATCAAATTAGCATAATAAAAATTCAAAACCCAGTTTACGTCATTTTGAACGACGCATAAATTGTGAAAAATTACTTCCCAGATTAACTTTATATTATGAGTAGATATTAGTGTCATTACCTTGTTCAACATTATTGGCAGTAACGTGCTAGACAATAGTATATTCACAATGACGATTTTTGTAATAGGTACGACTAAGTTTACAACTCGCCGCCTCGCGGCTCGTTAAGAACGGCATTTCCTACTGCTTTTTCTTCAAACGTGAGTTTCATGGAAACCGATGGAGTAGGAGAATTGAAAAAAAGAAGGGTAATCTAAAATCAAATACAAAAACAAATAACCGTGGGTTCCACAAAACAGATAATACGAGATTAGTTGATTCGCGATTTTTGTTTGTCAATTTGTAGCTTACTGATCAATGGAAATGCTGGTTTATCCCTCAATAATGAAAAGATTATGGGTCTAGTACAGATTTCAGGCATTTTTTGTAGGTAATCGCCTAGCATTCAGCAGAAAAAAATTCAGTTAATCTGCAATCAGCCTTGATCGCTGATCATCTTTTTTGTGGAACTGACGGTCAGTATTTGAAAAGTTTTGAAATTCGAAAAACTCGATTTTTTTTTCAAAATTTTTACATATTTTTCGAAAAAAAAAACTTTCATTCTCTTGCCAGCCCAGATTTGAATAACTTATTTTTTTGTTACATTTTTATCTGCACAGATTTGGTAGAAGCTCACACCACAAGATTCTTTCTCTTTCGCTCTGCAGTTAATCCGCAGTCTGTTTCAGCCATTTTTTATGCTAGGAAATGCCGTCCTTAAGCAATGTAGAAGTATTACAAAAAATAATTGTGACACATGTTTCTCATACTACTTTGTCTGAATATTTCGCCTTAATTTACCTAATAAAAAGATTAAAATGTACAAAGTGACATTTGAATTGTGCTTATGTCATTAATGACATCCAAAACAGTGGCATAGAGTGCTCTATTTTCAGTTGCACAAAGTAGCATTTTGTGACACTGTCTTTCGCAAAAACAGTACTACAAAGTAGTCACAGGAAAACCGGAATAAACAAAATCACTTAGATAATGACAGTGAACAACTACTGATAGACGTGATATCAAGCGTTCAACTGAAAACAATGTCAGTTAAAGGAAATTAAAACGTAGGGACTTTGATTTTATTTGAACTGTCACTACAGTACTTCAGATGAACTGTCATTATAGTACGTCAGATGGATAGCCTGGTTCTAGGAGCATCCAAGCCTCAAGTGTACAATTCACACGAAACTTGACGTCGTTTTATCGTTATGAAAGCTCTTTCTGCTTTCTCCGAAAGCTCGTTATGAACAACGAAAAATACTGAAATTATTGGGGTCTATAAATTCCATGATACGCAATTTTTCTACTTCGATCGGTTTACAAGAAGTTCGTCATGAAATTTTAATGATTAAGTTGAAACGTTCATGGTTAAAAAAAAAGTTGTCGTTTACCTAGTTTTTTCTTTCAAAGAATACCTCATTTTTCATTTTTTTTCTCAAGTGGTAGTGCATGGTAACCCATAGATTTATTACTTATTGTTTTCATGTATATAGAAAAATGAATTTTTAAATATTCTTTAACGTCCAAAAAAATTATTGAGTTTCTGCGCGTAAAGTGAGTGATCGATTTTTAACAATGGTAATAATAATAACTATGATTATTTCATGGAGTCACACAAATTCCAATAAAATTACTAAGTACCAAGTAATTATGCTAGGCTATGAAAAAAAAAAGGAGGGATTGTAGGTACCATATCAATCCAAAAAAATTCGTGTTGAAAAGTTGAATTAGAAAAAATGGCATGTAATTAAGCTGGATCGCAGGGCCTTTTGTGGAGCCCAGAAACGATCAATATTTCGAAATTTCAGGAAAACCCATTGTGCAGTGGCAACAATGGGGCGTTTCCCATTCATGTACTTTGTACAAAGGGGTAAAAAACGATTCTAATCTCTTAAGTGGTTTTCCAACCGATCATTATTGTGAGTTCAATGATTCATTCAATAAGTCATCAACATCAAGTCAGGCACGGATAGATCTTGAATTGTGACGAATTTTTTGAAAAAGCTTCGTGTCCCGGGAAAGTTGCCATCAAGTTCTTCAGCAGTTATTGAACGGGCAAGGTTCATCACCATCATTGGTGTATTGGTGACTTAGTCAATATTGACGAAATGACTCTGTTCAGAACCAGTAGGAACAAAAGTCATCTTGGTCCTAATCCGGAATCCATCGTAAGCACTATTGTTGGCACAGCGGGTATAGGTAATTATCGGTATGTTAATTCACATAAAGTTCATAGTCTTAAGAGTTAACATCGAAAGACAACATTCAAACAACAGTTTTTCTTTTGTGGACATTACCGTCGTCGTAGACTGGAATTCTCGGGCCCAGGCCGCGTAAAAGTTCTTATGGCTTTGACTCTACAAAGCACGTCGCACTAGTTTTTACCCATTGTTCGAGGCAGGGGTTTGTTACCGGCTTTACAAACGTCTCTCTATAGGTATACGAGAAATCCTAAAAGCAGGAATCCTGCGCGATGATGGTCCCAGGAAGAGTTCCGCTGGTCATGACCCTCTTGCACTTCACTTGACGCTTTCAGCGGGGCATTGTCGAAATTTCACCGGGAGAAGACAATTTTTTTTCTTGGTCTTTGTGAGAGTGTGTATGTGTGTGACGGAGGAGCTGTTGGCGGCGGCGGCGGCGGCAGTGGGGGCGCGAGCGAGCGAACACGCTGAGCTGACGCGATCCTGCGACTGGTCCTGCGGCGGCGGTGACTCTTAGATCAATATTGGCAACAGCTCATGCCGTGTGCGCCGCCAGACCTCTCTCCCGCGCACTCTTGCTTGCTGGTGGTGGTGGAGGTGGTGGTAGGTGCTCTCTGCCGAGCGTGCTCTCGGAGCCACCAACCGATACCGCCGGGTAGGCTGCTGCCACCAAAAGCACCATCACCTGGAAGCCGATGAGGTGGGCCGCTGTAGCATACACGGGTGATGACTGGTTACCGGCGAGGGTAACCGCTCAGATCCAAATCCTCAACCACCTCAAGACTTCGCAAGACTAATCACCACGAATATAGAAGTGGAAAATGATCGCTTCATTTGAAATAGATTGCCCACAAAAAATAGCTGAATAATTAGTAAGTACCTATATCGGCTAGAACGGAATAACATTAAAAAATTTCTCGAATAGGTTAGTTACTTGTACTAGGTAAGTAATAAGTAATAGGTACAAAAAGGTACTATAAGTACTTTCAAAAGTATATATCGTACTTCGCAATAATTTGTCAATCATATATCCTGAAGAATCTCGTAAGAATTCAAGAGTCGTAAAAGTTGGATTCTTCAAAAAATACCGTTCCACTAATAACAGATTCAAAATGTTAAAGCTAAGTTGAAAATACTCCATTAGCGAAATAACGGGGTGTGGCACAAACCTAGAGACTCCGACTTGAGGATAAGCCACGAACCCGTGCAACTAACTGGTGGAGGAGCCCTTTGGGAGCCTGACGGATTCATAAGTCAAGCTATTGGACTTTTTTCGAGCTTTCCCTATTATAGACTAAACTTGGGGATGTACTTACATGAACTACTGGACAACGAAATTGCGGGATTGAAAAATAAAAATAGCTCCACTTTGAATACCAATAAATAACTTCCGATTGCCGAATGCGATTTTCATTTTGTTTTTTTTTTTTTTTTTTTTTTTAAGTTTAGGTGCTTCAACAGCTATGGTTATTAGCACCGATGGAACTATGTTTAGAACTATATTATTAATTGTGTTGTTGCATGAGGCTCAGACGTATTGATGTTCCTACCATAACTGTCGACGATGTAAACAAAAATACAAACAATATACAGGGGCACACGCTTCACGTCATGGGGCCCATCATGGCGACTTTTAAATGACAAACAGAGAAGGCCACGGATGTGGGATATCAGGTAGGTGGTTGAACAAAGGACCGATTCTAGCTAACTGGTGGTCTGGTTCTCATTGACGATGTTATTTTCGTGTGGGGGGTGGATCAGAGTTGGTGATGCAGTCGGTGCTGGATTGTCTTATATTAGGTGAAATAGGTTGTTTCTTTTCAGTGTCTCCAAAAGTTCCATGACATTTTTCGGTCCCCATAAGATTTCATCGCCTTCATCTACTTGTGGGTAAAGTGTCGTGCACTCGTATAAAATATGATGGATTGACACAGTGCAGGATTGGCAAGATGGGCAAAGCGGTGGATCGTCTTGGGTGAAGATGTAGCTGTGAGTTAATTTGCTGTGGCCTGTTAGTATGCGATTAATAACCACCTCCTCCCTACGTGAGAGGTTTAGGTTTTTCTTAAGCTCGATTGGTTCTACTTCCATTTCTATTGTCAGAGATCTAGAATCGGCTTGGTGACTGTGCCATTTGCTTTGAAGTGCAAGGTGGTATAAACTTTTGACGTCGTAATGGGTGTTCAAGATATCAGTAGGGGGATCATGGTCAGATCTTGAGGCCTCTTTGGCAGCCTCGTCGGCTTTTTCATTGAGTGGAATTCCAACATGTGCAGGGCACCAAGACAGTACGATGCTTTTGCCATTTGTAATTGCTGTTGAAAAGCTGTTCTGAGCGAGTTGTGCCAGTGGGTTTGAGGTGTATTGTTTTTGTATGCAGTGAACTGAGCTTAGTGAATCGGTACAGATGATAAATTGTCTGTCCGTACGACTTGATTCGATAAGCTTGGCAGCCTGGAAAATCCCATACAACTCTGCCGAGAACGTACTGTAAGACGGAGGGAGAAAAAATTTCTTAGTTTCGAGTCTGGTCACTAATGCTACTCCAACACCATTGGTGCCTCTGGAAGCATCCGTATATATTGGGATCATGTCTGGGTATTTACTCAGCAATTCCAGGTGAAGATTCTGAAAAATTTCTCTGTTAGTTTCGATCTTACTTTGAGTGGTCAGGCTTGTATCGAACATAGGCAATGATAGAGTCCAAGGCGGTTTATTGTTTATGGTGCTGTAGCAGTGATTTATGGGGTCAAGGTGGATTGATCTTAAGATGGCGTTGAATTTGTAGTAGACAGGTGGAGCTAGTCTTGGTTTTCGGTGGAATATGTTGCTGTACCTATGAGCGAATACCGAGCTATATGCAAAATTGTCAGGCGATGTGGAAAGTTTAGAAGCATAGGCTAAGATCTGTTTTTCCCTTTGGAGTGTAAGTGTAGGTTGTCCAGTTATTTTTGACAAACATTCAACTGGGCTTGTACGAAAAGCTCCTGATGCCAATCTCATTGCTGAGTTGTGGACGCTATCTAGGATTCTGAGAGTCGACTCACAAGCTGAGGAATATGCTACCGAGCCGTAGTCCATTTTTGATCTGATCAATGCTTTATATACTCGTATAAGTGTAGATTCTTGTGCTCCCCATTGATGGTGGGATATGGTTTTCAACAAATTGAGTCGTTTTAAGCATTCGGTTTTGAGATGTTTGACGTGAGGTTTCCAGTTGAGTTTTTTATCCCATAAAAGCCCAAGAAATTTCACTTCGTTCACCTGACTGAGCTCGTCGTTGTACAATTTGAGAGGTGGGAGTGTTTCGACAGTATTTTTTCTTGAAAAAAGGATTACTTTGGTTTTAGTTGGGGAGAATTTGAATCCAGAATCTGCAGCCCAATTTTCCATATTAGTAAGAGATTGTTGCAGAAGTTTGTGTATGTTCGCAGTTTTTGTTCCTTTGCACCAAATGATTATGTCATCAGCAAAAAGAGACATTTGTACAGGGAGTTTCACTTTTTTAACAACGTCATTGATAGCGATCAGAAAAAGTGTAACACTGATAACTGATCCCTGGGGTATTCCATTTTCCAGGATGTGTTCATCAGAGAAGCTGTTGTTAACTTTGACCTTGAATGATCTGTTCAAGAGGAAATTTTTTATGAACATGAACATGTTGCCTTGGATGTCCATTTTCAGGAGTTTTTGGAGAATGCGATGCTTCCACGTCGTATCGTATGCTTTTTCTATGTCGAAAAAGATGACCCCTAAATTGTTTTTTGTTGAGAATGCTTCTAGTATTTCTGTTTGGAGTTTTGTTATATTGTCATTTGTCGAACGATGCATCCTGAAGCCGCTTTGGAAAGGAGAAAGAAATTTGTGATGTTCAAGGTGCCATGTAAGTCTTTTGTTGACAATTTTCTCCAGCAGCTTGCACATGGACGACGTCAGCGAAATTGGTCTATAACTTGATTTTTCTGTTTTGGGTTTATCTGGTTTAAGTATCGGAATAATGATGGATTTTCTCCATGAGTCTGGGAATTCTTGTTCACACCAAATTTTGTTATAAATGTCCAGTAAAAGGTGAAGTGATTTTTGTGACAGATTCTTGAGGAAGTCGAAAGGAATGCTGTCAGGTCCTGATGCAGAGTTTTTACATGAATTGAGTGCTTCATTGAGTTCCTGTATCTTAATTGGTTTATTTATATCGCTGCTGTCTAGAAGATTGACGTTTAGTTCTTCTCGCTCTAACTGATGTTTTGTTACTAGAAAAGGTGGGTCGTAATTTGAATTGCTGCTTTGGTCATGATACATTGCTGCCAAGGAGTTGGATATGTCTTTGCAAGAGGTTGTGACTTCTCCATTGGCGTCTTTTAAGGCTGTGATTGGTTGAAATGTTCTGCTGCCTTTAATTGCTTTGATCTTGTTCCAGGCTTTTTTTGTGGATGAGGTCAGTGAAAGAGAAGAAACAAATGTTTCCCAGGACTGTTTTTTATTATTTTTTATGATGTATCTGGCCCTTGCTCGCAGCTTTTTATACTCAATCAGATTTTCTATGTTTTTGTGATTTTTATATTTATTAAGTGCCGTTTTATAATCCCTAACAGCCAAACTGCACTCTTGGCTCCACCATGGAACTGGATTGTGTTTACCTTGCACAGCCGTTTTTTTTCCAATTGATAACTCTGCAGCTTCTACTATGATATCTGTGAATTCGCTTACTGTATGGTTGATGTTTTCCTTAATTGTGAAATGTTTTAGTCCTTCATCGACAGAATTTTGGAATTGTACCCAGTTTGTGTTTTTGTTTTTCCACTTCCCTGGTGGATGCGTCAGTATTTCAGCAGTTGCGCTATTCAAGCTTTGTGTTATTATTGGAAAGTGGTCACTATCATATGAGTCAGGCGATACCTCCCAGGACATAACGGGTCCACTGCGAGCATCACAAAAAGTAAGGTCTATGTTGGTAAAACTACCATGTGCAGAATCGAGGTGCGTATAATGGCCCGTGTTTAGAAGAAACAAAGATGGATGGTTTGAGATTAGGTTTTCAATGACTTTTCCCCTAGGACTGGATGTAGATGATCCCCAAAGGGGGTGGTGTGCATTGAAGTCACCTGTCAGAATGAAAGGAGAAGGAAGTTGTTGTATGAGATGTAAGAACTCGTTTTGGTCAAACGGTGAATTTGGTGAGATGTAAATGTTACATATGTTGACCTTCTTAGGCCATGACACAGATACTGCAATTGCTTCAAATGTTGTCTGCAACGGGATTTGTTCGCTATGGCAACTGTTTTTAACTGAAATGGAGACACCTCCGCTCGCAATGAGGTGTGTTTGGCGATTTTTTGAGTAACTGGTGTAGTTGTTGAAATTGAGAGTTTGATCATTCTTCAGGTTGGTTTCTTGGAGACATAAAACTGTAGGGTCATAATCAGAAATTAGGTGTTGTATTCTTGGTAGGCGTGCAAAGTATCCATTGCAATTCCACTGTACTAAACTAGACATTTTGAAAGATTGTTTTTTATTTACTATTTTTTTTAATGGAGCTCTGGATCACTTTGATCCATCGAAGATTGGGAAAAATTTGATTCGCAGTCGTCATTTTCAGAAGTTTCGCGTAGTTTGTTACAAATTCTGGTACATCTACCTTTTAAATATCTATTAGTGAGGCATGGGTATATGTCATTGATCATTTCTATGAGGGCATCGGTGTTATCAGTGAAAGTTGGGCCGATTACCAGCGGGTCGCTTCCGTTGAGACATTGTTCAAGGAATGATAGGAATTCCTCTTGAGTGAGGATGTATTTACCAGGGTTTTCTTGTATAATTTGCTTTATGGGCTCTGTATTTTCAACTAGCAAATCAGGTATGTTTTCGGTTGAAGACGATTTTTTAATTTTCTTTTGTTTAGGTTTTTTCACACTTTTTGTAGATGGTTTTGGGAATACGAAGTCTTTGGTTGGGTCAGTGTCTGGTTGGGGTGAATTTTCTGTAGAGTCGGTATTAAGAGTTGATGCTCCTCTTTTTTTTGATGATTTTTCATCCACGATATGAGAGGTACTGGGTGCTTCGGAATCAGATATATCTTGTTCGGGTCGGAGTTGACATTGATCGGCTCGATGGCCCTGCTCTTTACATAAAAAGCAGGTGACTTCTCCTGTGCTTAAAAAGATACGATATTCTGTGTTGTCGTAGGTGACTACAAAAGAAGGTGGCAGCGTTAGATTTTCATCGGGCTTGATAAATAATTGCCTTCTAAAGCTGAGGATGTGCATGTACTCGCTTTCGTTCTCAACGCCGGCTCTAAGATAAGACATATTTGAGACTGGTTCGCATCCTATATTTTTCAGTGAATCTTCTAGAAATGGCATCGGGATGGATGGACAGACATTTGACAAAATGAGTCTCTTGGCTGGTGTTATGAGCCGACGTATTGATACCTCGTTGCCGTTAATTTGGATTTTGTTGAGATTTGTTACTTGATCAACGAACTGGGCGGTTGATAGATACATACAGATGCGATTTCTTGAAATGCGGGATGCAAAAGTAATGTTCTTTGGGCCAATAATGTTACCAATTGGTTTGAGGTATTCGATTAATTTTAGGTTATCAATCACGTCAATAACTATAGCAAGTTCCTTTTGAGGAGACTGTAGAGTTTTTGCAACTTTGGCATACGATACAGTATTGTTGCCGTTAGTGGTGTTGTTGGGTTGAGATGACATTGTTGGGGTTTCTTTGATTTGTTTAGAATTGATTTTGTAATATTAATAGATTCATTGCAAAATGAATTAAAGTAAATAAGCAGGTTATCGACCCGCTGCGAATTTAATCGCTGCGGGAAGAAATGCGGTGATTTTTTGCTGTGCTGATAAGCCCGTATAGGTGTTCGAATCGCTTATTTACGGTTGAAATATGTAGGTAAATAATTAAAGATACTACTTATTCCTTCTGGAGCTAAGGGTCCAAAGCTGGAGTGACCAGTCCGGGAGTCCTTAGGGATGGTCCAGGTTATAAAACAGCGGGAAGAAACAGCGCACTTATCGTCAATTTCACCGATTTTTAACACCACGTTATAATTCCGTGCGGACACACCGGTGGATCTATGCGGAATCCTCATTTTGTTTGTTGCGTTGATTAGCCCCATCTTTCCGTAACTCATCCTGTAATAATGAATGTTGAGAAACTTCATGTACAACTTCAAAAGGCCGGCAAAATGGTGCGAAATTGCAACGATTTCATTGTACCCCCATTTGTCAATTTTTTTTTTCATATTCTAATACCAAAATCATGAAGTGTGATGTCTTGTCTCAAAATGGTTTTTGGAATTACCGTTATCGGAAGTAGTTATAACATTGAAGATATAAATTTTTATGTTAAGTGTTACATATTTTTCTTATTAGCACGGAAAATTAGAGGTCACTACCTCCTAATGAATTTATGTTGACATTGAGCAAGACTGTTCCTACAACAGTTCGGAACAATTTGACTCTCAACACAACCCGAATACGTGGTCTGGGGGCAAGCAAGGGGCATTTTTTCAAGTGGTTGTCAAGCCTGTTTTTTGGACGTTGAATTTCGTCAGAATTTCAAATGTAGAACATGTTTTTTGTGCAAGTTCAAGCCCCTGAATATAGTACCCATGTATAGAACTTCGGTTTCCGAAGGAGTTAAGGCCCCCTGCCCGTTAATTGTTTTTTGCTTCCGTATCCACCAAGTGTTCCCCCCCCCCCCCTGTTAGAACTTGTCCCGTTGGAATAAACTGGCAGGAAAAAACAACATAGTCCATCCGCTAGGTACTATTCTGTATTTTTTTAGAGGTCGAAAAGGTTTTTTTTGGAATTCCAATCAGTTAAGGTCCACAGAAACATATTTTTTTGGTGGCAACGCTCAAAAGTGGTGCGGTCACCCTGTGCACCCCCATGGGGGCCAGCCCCCAGTTAATCGAATTTCAGTTCTGTAACTCGGAGGATTGACACAGAATTACAAAAAATTCAGGATGTCATGAAAAAACTCCCTCAAAAGTCATCCACAATGAAGATACAGCCCTTCAAGTTTCAAAAAAGGCGATTTCCGTGAAGGTACAATTTCCACAATTTTCAACCGATTTTGCTGAAAATTTGGCTAAGCCCCTCTATAACAAGCATCTAGAAAGGGGAATTTCATTTTCTGGATAAATTGTCCAGTGGCGGAACAACTGGAAATTTTGACATAATGCCGTCCCTCCTCATTTCTCAAGTCCCTGGTCAACTTTGGACTCTGAAACTTTTACTATGTATCGAATATATTATTCAGCTACGATGTTCCCAAAAAAATTAGAATCAGAGCTGGTTTCTGGCACAATTTTTTCATATAAAAAAAATACTAGGGTATTCAGCTAAAAAAATTAAAGCAAATCCTCCTCTTCTATATTCAACATTAAACCCAGAAACCAGCTCTGATTCTAATTTTTTTGGGAACATCGTAGCTGAACAATATATTCGATACATAGTGAAAGTTTCAGAGTTCAAAGTTGACCAGGGACTTGAGAAATGAGGAGGGACGGCATTATGTCAAAATTTCCAGTTGCTCCGCCACTGGACAATTTATCCAGAAAATGAAATTCCCCCTTCTAGATACTTGTTACAGAGGGGCCTAGCCAAATTTTCAGCAAAATCGGTTGAAAATTGTGGAAATTGTACCTCCACGAAAATCGCTTTTTTTGAAACTTGAAGGGCTGTATCTTCATTGTGGATGACTTTTGAGGGACATTTTTCATGACATCCTTAATTTTTTGCAATTCTGTGTCGATCCTCCGAGTTACAGCACTGAAATTCGATTAACTGGGGGCTGGCCCCCATGGGGGTGCACAGGGTGACCGCACCACTTTTGAGCGTTGCCACCAAAAAAATATGATTCTGTAGACCTTGACTGATTGGAATTCCACAAAAAACCTTTTCGACCTTTAAAAAAATACAGAATAGTACCTAGCGGATGGACTAACAGTCGAAACACTTTTTCCCGTAGAAGTCAAAGGACGCCAACATTTTCTACAGGATGTCCCGGTATAAGTCTTACAAAACTTACAGGGAGATAGAAAATTGAAAAATTACAGGGAAATTTTCTCGGTAATCATATAATAACGAAAATACAAGCCTTGAAAGTTGTTTTTAAAAACAGTTGCATCACTTTTGAACCGTTCAACCAATTTCATTCAAATTCGAACCAAAGTTCACTAAAACAGATCTCTATTGGACAATAAAAGAGCATTTCATCAAACAGTTTAAGGGGCGAAGATAATAGGGGGTACCCCCCCTTCTCCCCTATTTTCAACTCCCTCGAATATTTTTGGAAATCGCTTCAATTTTTGAATTCTATTCGTTCAATTTGAAGGAAAAACTTACTCTTGCAAGATTTTGATTGAAAGCTTCATTTTCGAGATAATTGAGTTTGAAACATTGAAAAACATCTCGAAATCGCAACTTTCTGCGGTCTAAAAATTGAAATTCAAGAAAACTCATGATTCGTCAACTGGAATGAGTTCTCTGGGTGTTTTGAGTTGATTAAGTACCATTTTTGCTGAGAAACGTGGAGTTTTTCAGGAACAAACAATTTGGGTCCTGGAAAGTGGCGATTTTGGGATGTTCTCCAAAGTTTCAAACCGAAATTTATCGGAAATGAAGCCTCTAATCAAAATTTTACATGAGTGATTTTTTCTTTAAATTAAACGCAGAATTCAAAAATTGAAACCATTTCCAAAAATATTAGGGGAGGTTGAAAATTGGGAGAAAAGGGGGAGGGTATCCCCTATTATCTTCGCCCTTGAAAATGTTTGATGAAATACATAATGCTATAATACATAATACATAATGGATGAATAATACATTATTATTGTCCAACAGAGACCTGTTTTAGTGAACTTAGGTTCGAATTTGAACAAAATCGGTTGAACGGTTCAAAAGTTATGCAAAAAGACTGTTTTGAAAAAACAACTTTGAAGGCCTGTATCTCCGTTATTAGACGTTTGCGAGGGTATGTTTATCAACAAAAGTCCCCTCATTTTCCAATTTTATATCTTCCTGTGCGTTTTGTAACACTTATTCCGGGACATCCTGTATACACACGGTAAAAAATCCGACTGAGTGAATTTCCAACTTGTCTGAGTGAAGTGATGTGAGTTAATTTTTTGAGTAAAAATCAACGAAAAATTGAGTGAATGTAAAAATTCTATCAAATTTGACAACTATATGATCATTTTTGAGTACTGCACTCAATTTCGGTTGCATTAACTCAAATTTGATTCAGTTTTAATCAAATTTGATGCATTTCCTCGTCAAATTCGGTTCGAGGGACGTGAAGTTCGGCTCTGCATCAGTCGTTGGTTGTGAGCCGGCAGCGTCGCTCGTCGAAGAAAACCAGTCCGGGTAAGTGAAAAATTTCATTTATCATCACTCAATATGATGCACTAAAAGATCTATATATCCCATTCATCTTCTAAACCCAGCACTGGGACTTTTTGCACTAAAAATTAAGTGTCAAGCTGAGGGGCACGCTTAGTACGACTGATAGCATCCGATGAAAAGTTTTGGCGCAAAACCTTACGTAAAATCATCGGAGGTTATCAGCCGTACCTACCTATCCCTCCGGCCTGAGTCTCATCAGCACTCCCAGCTCATTCGATGATCAAATAAGAAATGAATTCAGATTTAACTAGTACAAAATAGATAAGCCGTCTTATATTAACAACATCAATGTCCTCCTGGTGTGGGTAATGGAGTGTGGTAAATTTTTGTTGTTGTTGTGTGAATTGACTCACTTTCGAGTCAATTCACACAATTTTGAGTTGAATTGCCACAAATTTGAGTACACTTTACTAAATTTTGAGTCAGTCACGCTCAATTTTGATTGCAAACAATTTGGGTCCTGGAAAGTGGCGATTTTGGGATGTTCTCCAAAGTTTCAAACCGAAATTTATCGGAAATGAAGCCTCTAATCAAAATTTTACATGAGTGATTTTTTCTTTAAATTAAACGCAGAATTCAAAAATTGAAACCATTTCCAAAAATATTAGGGGAGGTTGAAAATTGGGAGAAAAGGGGGAGGGTATCCCCTATTATCTTCGCCCTTGAAAATGTTTGATGAAATACATAATGCTATAATACATAATACATAATGGATGAATAATACATTATTATTGTCCAACAGAGACCTGTTTTAGTGAACTTAGGTTCGAATTTGAACAAAATCGGTTGAACGGTTCAAAAGTTATGCAAAAAGACTGTTTTGAAAAAACAACTTTGAAGGCCTGTATCTCCGTTATTAGACGTTTGCGAGGGTATGTTTATCAACAAAAGTCCCCTCATTTTCCAATTTTATATCTTCCTGTGCGTTTTGTAACACTTATTCCGGGACATCCTGTATACCAGCCGTACACAGGATGTTTCAAAAAAACTTTATTTTTTGATATCCTGTATTTAAATACCCATTGGAAATGATGCGGTTTTTTTTTGAGTTCGAATAATATTATTTGATATGTGATTTAATTATGTTCATATACAGGCTGTTCATTTTCAAACTTCCGACCTTAGATTTTCGGCATCAATTTTTTTTCAGGAAAACACTGACACAGGCCGATTTTTATTCAAAGTGGGACATCTAGGACACGTATTGTCATATTTTCATCTTCAGTCCCTTCGCCCCCATCCTACCCTATTTCAAAAATTCAAATATCACCACCTCTTTTGTCATGCATCAAATTGAAGGTATTAAAATTCTCATTCTGACAAGCATATTCTACATTTTTTTAGACCACTTCCAGAATTTGAGTTCATTACTTCCAGAATCCTCTAAATTTTTCTTATGTTGATTAAAGGAAAGTTCTTCCTCTATAGTAACTCCTGATTTAGGAGAATCGATTTCCTAGCAAAAACATGTCGATTTTTATTTCGAAAGGGGACATCTGAAACACGTAAATTGCCAATTTTTTTTCTTCAATCCGTTTGTCCGTTTGTGTATAATGTTGAAGTAGGGTAAGGTGGGGGGGCGAAGGGATTGAAGATAAAAATTCGGGTGTCCTAGAGGTCCCTCTTGAAATAGAAATCGACCTGTTTAGACGTTCTCCAGGAAAAAAATTTGGTGACAAAAAATCTCGAGGTGAAAAGTTTGAAGATGAAAACCTGTATATGAACACGATCACATATCAAATAATATTATTCTAGGTGAATCACCATGTAGAAGCATAAAAATATCAACGTTCAGGGCTTCAACTCCTTCGGAAACTGAAGTTCTACATCGGTACCACATTCAGGGGCTCAAACTTGCTTAAAAAAACATGTTCTACACCTTGAAAAAAATTCTGACGAAATTCAACGTACGAAAAACAGGCAGTGACAACCATTCCAAAAATGCCCCCTGCTTGGCCCCACACATATTCGGGTTGTGTTAGGAGTCAAATTGTTCTGAACTGTTGTAGGAACAGTCTTGCTCAATGTCAACATCCATTCATCAGAAGTGACTTAATTTCCCGCGCCAATATAGGATGTGTAACATTTAACATGAAAATTTATATCTTCAATATTAGATTTTATATCTCGTTAATTCCAGAAACCGTTTCGAGATAAGACAGCACACTTCATGATTTTTGCATTAATCAATGCAACAAACAAAATACAAATAGCATTCGGCAATCGGAAGTTATTGGTTTTCAAAGTGAAACCATTTTTCCGATGCTGGACAACAAATTTTTTTATTGTTTTTCAAGTGCTCAACAAATTCAAATTCAGAGTCGATTATTTCATCGGTTTTGGAAACCAGACAGCTTTGGATTCCTTTGGTCGATTTCGGATCTGTTGAGGCTGTTCTATAGATCAATTCCTTAGGCATCAGATCCAGGTACTGCGGGGTATAAGAAAAGCTAAGTAAACTTCCTACAGCGTGTCAAATAAAACAGTGCAAAACTCTCGAAAGTTTTACTGGCACCAAAAATATGAAGAGCCACGTCTTCCCTCAAACGGTTTTCGATTTACCCTCTACTGAAATTTTCAAAAAAGTGACGCAATTTTTACTACAATCTACACCGTTCAAAATTAGTTTCTCAATTTGCCATATTGTCAAGGCGAATTCGACAAAAATCGATAGTTCATGTTCACTGAAAAACTATCTCCTGAAACACCGTTTCCCTACTCTCTCCTACAAAGATTACCCCGGCGGGTATCCAAATTAGCATGATACCGGAACAGCGTCGTGTCATATCAGATCACTTTTTTGTCCAAGGTTGAGGGTCGTTTTTGAAAATTGTTTCATCTACCTACTTTGCTTTAACAATGGTAACTTCAAGATATCAAAAGCGGTGTCGAGAGAAGCAAATTATTAAACCGCTTTTCAACCAATAGAAACAATTCGAACGAACTTCTTGTTTTGTTTTCAATAGCAAATCGCATGCAGTGATGCATTTTCGAACGTTGAGGATTTATTTTCAAGGGTATATGTTTTCAAGGGTCGTTTCCAGGAATTTGGAGATTGATAAATCGAGATCGAAAAGACCTAGGGGCAAAATTCTAATCAAGTTTATGGAGACACCTTTTCAAAAACAGCCTCTCAGCCATCGTCAAAAGATGTAACCGAAGACGAAACAAAAACTTCGCCTCTAGATTTTTTTGCACGCGAATCATCATTTCGCAACTTTATGGAAACTACCCTTGAAAAAACCTTCAGCGTTTAATAGTATATTATTATACGAGTTTAATAAGGCGAAGTTTGTCACACGACTGTTTTTGGGGCCCGACGAACGCAGTGAGTGAGGAGGATCCCAAAGGAAGGAGTGTGACGAAACGTCTTATTAAACGAGTGCAACCTACTATTTTATCTATTTTGCCTCAAATATTTGAAAAAAAATTGGAAAATTCTAGAGGTAGCAATGCCGTTCAGTGTCATAAAAGTCGAGCGCTAGAAAAGTGGCCAGTACGATACGGGAGTAGATAAAAGTAAGTACACTACTGGATGCATGGAAAACGAAACAAAATTTTTGTCTCTCAAGTTTTTTCGTTCTCCAGTACCTAATCAATTTTCATGTTTATGGAAACGACCCTTAAAAAGAACCCCTCAAGTTGCAAAATGCACATACTGTGTGCGATTGGATAGTTGAAACAAGAATTTCGCCTCTAGGTCTTTTTGTTTTCTAGTAGTTGCAGCGGTAGGCTTTTTGATTCTGCATTTTGTGATACTGCAATGAAATTTGGCATATGCAAACTACATAAAATTTCAAGTGATTTGACCCGCAGCACTCAAAAATTTGTCCATTAGGGGGCGACTGGAGGCCCCTCAAAACTTCAAGATGTCAGAATTTTTCCCATGCACCATTCAGTACCGCCCTATCTACCGTACAGAACCTAAACAACTTTGTTCTTGACCATCATAACATTTTTCGTCATGTCAATTCCATTCTTCTTATAGAAAAAAAATAATTTCTTTGCCTGGTCAACAAATTGAAAAATATATATTTTTTGGACCACCAATAGATTGTTAAGTAGTCTTTGTGCGATCATCGATGAATCCGCATCCCCTTGATTCATTTATGAAAAGAAAACTTTTGCAGTGCTATTTTTCAACAAAGGAGTGACTTCAACTTACCATTATTTTCAACATTACCTTTTTCAATGTTTTACCTCGGTAAGTATGATTATTGTTTTACTAATATACAGCTTGAAGTTCTCTTCAACAATGTGGATGATGAAACTGCCTCAGATTCCACCTGGAAGCCGTACATAATAATTTTTCTGCAAGGCCGTCAAATTTGGCATTTTTGATTTTCTAGCGGGAGCGGCCAAAATGTCAATACACACCACTCCGCCCAAGAGCACCGGTTTGCTCTAGCGGAAAACGATATTCACGCCTAACAATTTTGCATTTTGTGATACTGAAATGAGAGTTGGTGCGAAAGTACCGCAACTGGTGCTGTTGGGCGGAATGGTGTGTATTGACATTTTGGCCGCTCCCGGTAGAAAATCAAAAATGCCAAATTTGACGGCCTTGCAGAAAAATTAATATGCACGGCTTCCAGGTGGAATCTGAGGCCGTTTCATCATCCAAACCGTTGAAGAAAACTTCAAGCTATATATTAGTACAATAATAATCATATTTTTAGGGATAAAACATTGAAATAGGTAATGTTGAAAATAATGATAAGTTGAAGTCACCCCTTCGTTAAAGAATAGAACTGCAAAACTTTTGTTTTCATAAATGAATCAAGGGGATGCGGACTTATCGATGATCACACAAAAACGACTCAACAATCTATTTGTGGTCCAAAAATATATATATTTCTCGACTTGTTGACCAGACAAAGAAATAATTTTTTTCTGTAAGAAGAATGGAATTGACATGACGAAAAATGTTATGATGGTCAAGAACGAAGTTGTTTAGGTCCTGTACGGTAGATAGGGCGGTACTGAATGGTGCATGGTAAAAACACTGACATCTTGAAATTTGGAGGGGCCCCCAGTCGCCCCCTAATGGACAAATTTTTGAGTGCTGCGGGTCAAATCACTTGAAATTCTACGTAGTTGGCATATGCCAAATTTCATTGCAGTATCACAAAATGCAGAATCAGGGTCATTTTGCTAGCGTACCGCTGCAACTATAGATCAATTTAAAGTTTATGGAAACAACCTTTAAACGCAACCCTCAACCTTGAAACAAGGTAAATCTGGTACGACACGAACCGGTATCATGCTGATTTTAATACCCGCCTCAACAGGTCGGCCCGCGGATGATTTAGTATTGAGCAGCAGGTGACCCTTTTTGGGATTAGGAGCGAAAATGTGGATCAGAGGACAGTTTTTCAAGTGAAACTATCGATTGTTGTCAAATTTGCTTTGATAGGCCAATTAGTCCGGATGTATAGGTCGTATCGACGTGACGTCACGCTCCTGAGTATAGCTACTCTATATAGGACAGCTGACTCGTCAGCCATTTTGGTGCAGATGTCACATTTGCGCACTCTGTCACGCGTTGTGATGCGTGGATAATTAATAGCGGGAAATTTGAAAATGAATCGTCAACCTCGTCGTACGAGGTTACAGTTTTCAACTATGATGAGCTTCGCCTTGTCCATGAATGAATGCCGACAGCGGCGTGACCCCTCACCTTATTCCACCTACCTAGAGAATGAACTGCAGACTGTAGTGAAACCCCCCCAAACCCGTGTCGGATCCGGCAGTTTTGCGCCCCGGGAATTCTGGGATAAAAAATCATGCCCCGGAAAACTGAGCTTTTCCAGTTTTTTTTTGCACCCTCCAAGACCTTGCGCCCCAGATCTATATATCCTTTTTGCACCCCGATACCTCGAATAATCCAACAACACTGACACACCCCCTTACTGCTGGTACCCGGAGCGAACCGCACTCGCCGCCGTCCCCTTGGTACACTACACTGGCTGAAGAGGATTCAAAGTAGTGTTACGAATTTGCTTTGGGTACCTAGGTACCTACCTACTTTAATAATTAGGAGGAACGTTCAAACACATATTGTTTCACTGTTTTATTGCTGCATATAGGTACTGCTAATTTACAAGTCACATGAATTGTCGTACGAGGTAAGTATTGCACTATTTGTTCTTCGCGAGCTCGTGAGCATGCAGGCATCAGGCACTTCCTTATTCCCTCAGTATTGTGCGAGTCGATCCAGGTGAATAACTCATCTCGGTTGTAGGGGCTCTTTGGTCCGGCGTTCACGACGTCGTTGATATCCTCTTCACCAGTTCACCACCACGGTGTAGGTATGGTCCCTCCCACGACGGATGAGGAACTACATGTCCCAAATTATTCTATTTTTCATGTATACTAACTAAATTACCAGAAAAATCACGATAAGAGCAGTTGAATTGTGCACACTTACCATATTGTCAGTTTTTCTCTGAAACGTCAACAACGACGTATTTACGGCAACTTGACGTCCATAGCTAACGTTGTCTTCGAAAAACTAGGTTTACTAAACGCAAAAATGACGCAAAAAGACGCTTGACATCGGAACGTCGGACTGACATCTGCACCAAAATGGCTGACGAGTCAGCTACCCTTTTATAGTAGCTGTACTCCTGAGAATCGGCCATTTTGTAGAGGCTAATCAAACTGACTTTTATCACATCAACTAGAGTGTCACAAAGTTCATGTTTTCAATGACCCAGAAGATGGTAGTTTGCTCTGTTCGCTGTGTATATGGCTGTTCGGCCACCTACTCTCGCATGGGAGCATCGGTTTTCACTGTTTTGGACTACCCTGGAGTGTTGATATCCCGTGAAGATCGAGCGCAGGAATGATCTGAACAACGGAAATCCTGATGGCTTTATCGAGCAAGTCGAAGAAATTATCTCAACAGAAAGTTCACAAGAGACTTGAAAGCTTGCGGAGAACACTTCTTGCGTGCGGTAGGTCGTGTGCTTCTTCTGCTTAATGGGCTATGAGTTGCTTGACTGAGAACGTTTCTGTACCCAACGCAAGTAGCCTACAAGGGCCTCCCGCGTTGTGTTTTTGCATCATATCCAATGTGTAGTCGAGATTTTGATTCACCGGCTCAAATGGGTCACACTACAAACACAGCACCGCAAGTTTCTACTCGCGGCTGGGCAAACCATCGTCAGCAAGCGTCTTGCTGTAATTGCTTGACAACTTCGCCATGTCAGTCTTGATCAGGGATCACGCGTCTTGATGTAAGTATGTGACAAATCTAAATCTCAGTCAGCTGTTTTTGATTAGCTCCTACAAAATGGCCGCCTCGTCGATACGACCTTATAGGTCGTATCGACGTGACGTCACGCTCCTGAAAATCGGCCATTTTGTAGAGGCTAATCGAACTGACTTTTATCACATCAACTAGAGTCACAAAGTTCATGTTTTCAATGACCCAGAAGATGGTAGTTTGCTGTGTTCGCTGTGTATATGGCTGTTCGGCCACCTACTCCCGCATGGGAGCATCGGTTTTCACTGTTTTGGACTACCCTGGAGTGTTGATATCCCGTGAAGATCGAGCGCAGGAATGATCTGAACAACGGAAATCCTGATGGCTTTATCGAGCAAGTCGAAGAAATTATCTCAACAGAAAGTTCACAAGAGACTTGAAAGCTTGCAGAGAACACTTCTTGCGTGCGGTAGGTCGTGTGCTTTTTCTGCTTAATGGGCTATTAGTTGCTTGACTGAGAACGTTTCTGTACCCAACGCAAGAGGCCTACAAGGGCCTCCCGCGTTGTGTTTTTGCATCATATCCAATGTGTAGTCGAGATTTTGATTCACCAGCTCAAATGGGTCAAACTACAAACACAGCACCGCAAGTTTCTACTCGCGGCTGGGCAAATCATCGTCAGCAAGCGTCTTGCTGTAATTGCTTGACAACTTCGCCATGTCAGTCTTGATGTAGGTATGTGACAAATCTAAATCTCAGTCAGCTGTTTTTGATTAGCTCCTACAAAATGGCCGCCTCGTCGATACGACCTATAGGCGCTAAAATATGGGCGGACTCTGGATTTTTTGGTTCAAACATGCCGCACTTGGCAATGGCATAGTTGTTAACTATACGGATCATAGTTTCAGAGTAAAAAATGTAGTCATCAGACGTGCAGGCTCTGTATACAGGGTGAGAAATGCAATAGAAAAACGAAAATTTGCAACTCACGAACCAAAAAAAGCGGAGTCATGTAAACCGGCATATAGGTATAGCCTGCTGTTCATGCCCATGAAGTTCCATCAAACCGTTTTCAAGCGTCTTGAAGCCTTTCCTGAAATATCCTGAAAAACTGAGTTTACTTGCTAAAAAATTAATTTTCAAGTAAATCAGTGAATTTTCTAAATATTGGAGTGAAATTTGGTAATTCTTCAATCATAAATGTATTTATTGGTGCTATTCTGTAAAAAATAACATTCCATAAACGCTCTGTTATGTAAAAACTCGTGTCGGCCATTGGCTGTCGCCTAGGTAATAACAACGTAACAGAGCCTTTATGGAATGTAATTTTTTAGAGAATCGCACCATTATTTATTATTACATACAACTTGAATAAATTGGACACAAACAACAAAACTTGACAGCTGTCACTTCGAACTTTTTTTGAATAATCAGCAAAATATCACCGGTCCTTGAAATTTTCTCAGATAATAAGACCTTCGCGGTGAAAAGAAAAGGACCGACAGAAATAACAGACTGGTTGGCAAAAACGCGGAAGCTGCTTCGATTTTGAGCTGATTTGACATTATGCCAACGAACATGTCGTAATTCTGCGAACGTCTATGACACTGAACGCGAAGAAAATAAAAGTTTGAAATTAAGCGGAACTTTATAACATAAAAAAGGCCAATAATCTACCTTCGAAAGCCTGAAAGGCACCTCGACCTTAGCTGATGAATAATTGTTCTATACAGCCATTTGAACACAGCGATGCGATTTGGTCCCGGAAATCATAATAAGCTCTACTAGGAAATTTTTGAGGTGTTTTTCGGAAAGCTGTACCTTTGAAACTATCCATCGCAGGGTAATGACCTGTACACCTTTTGTAGGTAAATCAACGGTCTCAACTGTTTTTGTGGTTTTGTTCTAAATGGAGTCGATTTTGAGTTATTCGGAAAAAATCCGACATGTTTCATCAAGGGGGCCCCTTAAGGCTCCATGTATTAATTTTTCACATGATGAGAATTTCCCAGAATACTGCAGATGTTGTTCTGCATGATACACACAATCTATAACCAAAAGTTCAGCCTGTAGCTAATCAGCCACAGTCAGCCAGTTCAAGACTGGACGATTTATGTGGGCTTCACTTTGGACTTTGAAAAATCCTATTCTGTTAGTGTACGAACGCTTGACTGACGACACAGATCAGCAGTGGTTGTTTCAAGAAAATGAAGAATTGCATTATGTGGAGCCCCATGTTCCGCGTCTCCAAGTATCAAGTATAGTATCGACCATCAAGTAGTCGTCCACTTCTTTCAGAAGCAACAGGCAGTCTATAATATCGACTGGTCTGTAGGATACACAGTATTTTCAAAGAGCTCAACTTATCATAAATTCTTCTAAATATCTCGTCATTTGGAATCTCTCATTCCAGGTTCTAACGGATTTTTATTTCATTTCGTCGTTTCTACGATTACTACGAGAAGAGCTCAGACATGATCAGAGGGAGATGGCAGACATATAAAGTTGGACGAACCGTGAAATCGTTCTTACTAAAGTTTCATAAACTTCCATTGAGGGTATCGTATATCGATTTAGGTCCATGGACGTATACGGGTGGATTATTTTGCATAAAGCGTTGTATCAGGTATAGGTACCTATATACTCATATTACAGGTGACTAGCCTTGTGTGAATCGCAAAATGCAACGGTTCCGTTGTTCTGCAATTCATCCCGGCCGCGCTTATGATAGGATTCACTTTGAATGTGCTGGTTAGCTTTTTTGTTTCGTTGTTCACTTGTTGTCACAGCTCCGTGATGATGCTGTAATTCCGTTGTTTATGAAATACGCCATCGTCATTTTAACCGAGGCCTTGTATGAAAACTCCTTTTTCGGTCCAATAGAAAAACTCCGCATATTCTGCATTCGAGATATCGCCCCAGTGCAGCAGTGCAGTTACTACGTATGAAGGATTAGAATCGATTTGAAAATGATCGAAATCAGTTAACGACAAATTTGGAATTACTCAAGTTCCTTGCACAAAAATAAAGAATGCTGAAAGAATAAAAAAATGCCGTTCTGTGTGTGAAATGGGATAATAGTACATTACATACCTAGGCGGAAAGAGGTTCATTACAGCCGAGGGCCGCGCTCTCCATTTATCTTTGCAAAACCGGAAGGTGTCGTTTTTGAGATCATCCTATAACTAAAAGAGACTGCGTTTATCGCAGCTTTGGATCCGATCGAAACTCTATCTGATCGGGTCGATTCGCTTGAAATTGCCGATGTAAACGGTCAGGATTGAGATTTCAATTGGATGGAGCAGATCAAGTCGATCCGGTGTATTTGGTCGGCTTGACTTGAGTCGAGCGGATCGAGGCTCGTATCCGCTCGTATTTTAGCCGATGTGAACAGGATCGGATCGAAGTGACATATGGCCGACTTGTAAACAAGCGTAATTCTTACTGAATCGCGAAATGCTTTCCAGTTATCAAACTCAAAAGTTATCAAGAGAAACACAATTTTTTTCTGCAACTTTGAAGGCCCCTAACTTTTTTAATATGCATTTTAATTTAGATATGTAATTTTTGCGGTGAGCCGACTTCTTTTTCAACCTCTATCAGCCTGCAAAGTTTGTCGACTAAAACCTGGACCAGCCTGTATATACAGTCCGTTTTTTTTTTTGAATGCAGAGAAGTTATGGATTCTTGATTTATGTTTTCAAGATTACTGGCATTCAGGATTTTTTAGTTATTCGAGGCAATATATGACTAAGCGCGCCTAGCGCGCTTTATGACCTAGTTGTGAATCAAATACACCAAACGAATTCAATGCAAAAATCTTTTCCGGTTTGGTGAAGTTTGACGCGTTTTAAACCATATGTTGTTGTCTCTCCTAAATTCTAACCTAATTTTAAAGGAGGGGAACAGAATTGAATGGGGCGGAACGTGCGATGATAAAAACGCCTTGACTGAAGCCACTTTGGATCCAATCGAAAGTCGAGCGGATCGAAAGCTGCGATAGAAACCCAGTCAGAGAGGCAAACATTCGAAAAAACCGCCTCGACTATGAGAACAACATCTCTCCTGGACCACTAAAAAACAACAACCTATAGAATTTTTTCGCGAAATGGGAGATGTTTTATCTTTTCCATTTTTGCAGTACTTGATTGAACGCGAACAATCCCCCGTATAATCAACATGAGAAGATGAAAAAATCATCAAAAATAGGCCCATCGTTCAAGAGTTAGGTCACTTTGAATAGACCGAAATTTTTAGGTGGCTGCAATTGGTGCGCAATTCAGTATTCGCAATGGGGTACTTGCCATTAAAACAGATTTGACTGAAAATACTTTTAATCATTATCCAGAGTAATAAAGAGAAGTTCCTGAAAATTTCCGGTAAATACATCCATTGGTTGAAAAGATTCTTTTTCCATTTTTTTTTTCAAAAGGTTGGTATATAGGGAAACTTCAGTCAAGGACACTTCAGTGGAGTTTTTATGTCTGTATTTTTCAAATATTGTGATGCCACTCTATCATTTTATCGAGTTTTCAATCCAACAGTGCTGTTTGTTTAGTTTTTTTAGTATATTTGTGACGTCACAAATATATTTTTAAAACAGGCATTACGGCCGCAATTTTTGGAATTTAGGAAAAAGAAAAAATACGGGTAGATTATTTTGAACCATACTATCATCGATTAAGCCAATAAAAAAAAATGGGAAAGTACCCCATTGAGCAAGAAAATATTTCACACAACCAATTCGAGTTAATTTCACTGAAAAATTTGGTTCACTCATTTGGAATCCTGATGCTTCACATGGAGAAATTTTCTGCCGTGTAACTAATGATATGTGCAATGTGCATGTGGACGGTGAGCTCCACGATTGTGAATAATTCTTCAGTGTTTGATAGGTGAAAGGTTTGCCGACACGTTCCCGAGGTAAAAATCTATGAGTTATAAACTTGTAGGTTCCCGCACCGACCCCCCACAGCGAATTTTATTAAGAACAGTTTCAGTTCAGGACATTTATTTCAGAATATCACCGTGTCAGCCTAAATGGACTTAATTGCTTCGGTAGGTATAGTTAGGTGCGGAGCTGTATCTCAATTACGTACAAAGTTGAAAGCAATTTTGCCTCTGCCAGAGAAACTATCTGGTAACAGGGCTGGTACGGAATTACTTTTGAGCTAGTTTCGAACTTGGAATACCATGATGAAGAAAAAAATATGGTGTTGATGCTTGAAGGATGTAAGCATCAGGCTGAAGGAGTAAATTATTTAAAGTTCCAACTCGACAAGATCATTATTGTCCCCATATGCGTTCCTATCATGTGATCAAATAAATTCTCAATTTAGGTAGGCTGTGCCCTAGCCAAAAACAGTGTCGCACCCCTGAATCTGACCAGGCCACAGCCTGCCTAAATCAAGAACTAATTTGATCACAAGATAGTATTACGGGACGTTAGTGTAAACCAGTCCATCTCCTCACCTCGCAGTGTGTTTAATAGGAAACTTCGCACAGCAACTGGTTTCACGTGCAATAATAAGTAACTAAGAGATGTACATTTGATTATAGTTGACTATGTCGAGCCAAAATAAATAACATTTGATCAGGAAAACAATCAAATCTCTATTCGTTGATATGGAATACATATATGTATTATTTGGGCCCCAAGAAAAAATCATTCATTCAATAAGAGATCAATCAGACTTCAATATGATGGCAGTACCTATCAAATATCTACTGAACTATCACTTATATTCGAGGCATTATTCAAAATTTGAATTGTGATAAAAATGGACCGAATGTTCCAAGTAAAGTAAGTGAAATGTTGACTTAAGCACTCGACTATTTTTTTTTCGACTAGTTCGATTTTTCATAAGTTCACTTTTAAGTTGTGGAACTATGCAAATATCGTAAATGTCACCTTCACTATTTAGAGTGTTATAATTCGGAATGCTCGTGGAAAGTTGTGTATATTTTTATACACCCACTCTCTATCCACAATGGTGCCAATTTGATTAATAACACCATTTAGATGTCAAGTCTGCATATACATGGAATTGCGTTTTCCGTTTTATATAATTATGTAGATTTTCAGTTCAAGCACAATCTCAACGATTTTATCGAACCATCTTTTAAACCATCCTGGCAATGTTTACACTACGCATGCCTCTTTACCCGGAATACCTATACGTTTTCCGCTCTGTGTTGCGATTTCCATTTCCACAGGTCATTTCAGAGCACCCCAGAAAACTTGTTATACAGGCAATGTTCAGTTATTGTACAAAACAAGCAAAAGTAATGAGACTATGTGTTTTCCTCGCACAGTCCCCCAAATTTTCATTACGAATTCCTTGTTTTGAATACTAATATTTTACGTGACTCCTTCAGGATTTTTGAGCGTCTCAAACCTCAGTATCGTCTCGTAAATATTTTACATTTGAATTAATGGCTTATTTCGATCGAAGACGAAGTTCACATTTAAAACGCCAAACTGAGAGTCATCACAAAGTTTAGAGAAGTGAAGTGTTTTAGATGTTAATTTTCCAGTTTTCAATTATTATAAAGATCGAAAGGCAGCGAAAGGTATCATGAAAGGAAGTAGCAACATTGCCTCGTCTTTTTATTCGCTGTTTTTGATAACATAATTGGACAAAAACAAGGACATCAAATTCAGTATCATCACTCGGTGCCTGAAATATTAAATCAAAAAGCGGTTTTACATCGCACACCCTGTACTGTATCATAGCAACATTTAATTAATAAGGTGGCGGTTGGTTGATGTTTGAGTAACCTCTCCTGAAACAATTGACAGTGCGTAATACCTTCACCAAGTATCCTTTCATAATTAAAGATAAACAGAAAGCGAACAGTGTAAAATCGATATAAGACTGAAAAAGGAGCGTAACAAACACGAAGAGCATGACAAAAAGAATAAAAACCTAGCCAGGAGAGTTTTCCGATGGAGTTTTCCTCCAAAGGGCTTAGCATTTTCTCAATTTCAACAAGCCAATCAATCATGGTCGCTGAAGGGAAATTTAATGGCGCGAGGGATCTGGCACCCAAAGATAAGAGTTCTTGTCGTAGGCCAGGTATGCAGTGATGTTTGACGATTGCTAGGATTGACTTTTTCTAGAATTTTCTATTTTAAAAGTTATGGTTTGTTTTTAGTTTATCTAAAAGATATGCTTGCTGATTTTTGTTATATTTAATTGGGTTCCTTCTAGTGATGAAACGATCACTGGTTTCTCTATTACAATTAGGCATTATGATAATCGTGCAACTACGATTACGATTATTCCAAAATATTGGTAAAATATAGAAAAGGGTGATAAAAGAGTCAAATTTTAATTTCAATTATTAATGAAACAAACGAGGAACAGTAAGTAGTAGTTGTATAGACAACACAAATAGAAAAGACCATATGTCGTCACGGATTTTTACGGTTGCGTAGGAACCAGGCGAGTCCATCATTCAAAAAAAGGTTGGCTGATTTTTGATGCCCCAATATCCGTGACGACGGTGGTGATAACATATGGTCTTCTCTATTTGTATTGTCTATATATATAGAATTAAGAACAACAACAGACGTAGATCAACGATAGATGGACTTTTCTAAGACAAATGCGAATCTGAACGTGACATTTTCTTGAGGTACTGGGGAAAAATTGCTGAGATACAGGGTGAGTCATGTGTTTCACCTGAAGCTTTGATTGGTCATATCTCGCGAGCAAATCAATAGCATCAGGTGAAATTTCGCAAGTGTATTCTACTACTCAAGGTCTTTGTATACTATGTTCACTTGTACCGTGATTCTAGTCGGCTATGAGATTTTGAAAAATATTCCTAACCTCTCGAAGCCGGTTCAACTTTCGATTGTTCAAATTAAAGAGTATACAATGCCCTTCGTCCAAAAAAGGGGCCCCATGCAATCATCAACCCTTTCGCCTCTTCCAGTCAAAAATACAAGCCAAACCTTGAAGAATTATAGGCGATACAAGGATCGCCGTGCAGTCTGTCATTGGCAAAAGAATTTACGTGTAAAAAGTAAATTAAACCAAATTTCAAAAAACCCAGCCGCTCAAAGTTGTGTATTGGACCGAAATTGATGTAAGTACCTTCAATTTGCAATTTGTTTTCGTTTTGGGGCTTCCCGGGACGAGTTTTTGTCGACCCTGGATGGGCCGTCAAGATGACTTAGATTTGCGGCCGCCCCGTGCTTTTTTGATGTCTACATGACGGTAACACAGCTCTGCGTCCCCCTAGTCGCACGTCCACTTATGACCAGGTCAGTTTTCCAAGATTATATTATCAATTTGATAAGAAAAATAACTTCCAGAGAAGTCAGTTTCACACCAGGTGAGAAGGCGGCCCAGCCAACTAGAGTCACAGTACAAGTGAACCTACTATAGTATTGTGGTGCTTTGCTGACATTCGAAAAAATACAGGGCAGTACTCAAAATTTTATTCCTCCAATATATGTTAAAAAAGTCACCTCACCCTATACTTTTTTTTATAAAATCTGATGGTATCTCCAGAAAAGACATAAAAAATGCTACGAAAGCGCTTCCTAAATTGCACAATTAGAAAAAACCAGCTAGTTTAATCGAGAAGTAGACGGTCCCGTTTAATATTCTAGACCCCTCAATTCTTTATGGCTTAGTCAGCATCATCCTGAATAGCATCGAAGAACAGAATTTTTGGTGGAAAAAGAGCCGTGCAGAACTCGTATTAATAGATTCATTTTCTTGAGGAAAAAGTCGAAAATGCTTCAAAATAAGCACTCTTATCCCTTGGATAATTTTTAGAAGGAAAAAACCACTTTCACGAAAAAAAAAGATTGTGTCTCGAACGAGAATCGAACTAGCGATCCATCAATCAGAAAGCAAAGCCTTTGCCACTGAGCTATTCCGGGTGACAGACGGCCGTCCCAATATCTGTGTGTTATACTTATAACGTAACTGTCATATCTCAGAAAAACGCCCCAAAAAGGGGGACGCCGACACGGGATCTTAGGGGACTTTTGGTATGTTATAGCCGACACACTTTACTGTCGTTTTATGAAAAATTTGGCCGACCATATATTAGTTCATGCTGAAACTCGATAGTACCTGGGCTACTTCCTTTGTATCAAGATGACATTAAACATCAAAAATCGGGGACACCAACAAAACTCGTATTTTTTTCATGGCAAGCTGTGGTTTTCTCAAGCTTGGAATTGATGATAATGTACCTACATTGCATAATACACTTTATTCAATCCCATTGAATAATGCACGCATTATCACGCGCATACAATGCATACATGCCTGCATTTTTCAATAAGACTGGATAAAGCATATAATATTCTACTCGCGGGTGATGGCTATTACTCATTCGGATGCTTTACGACACTCGCCAAGGCTCGTGTCGGCAAAGTGCATCCTCATAGATAGATAGATAGATAGATAGATAGATAGATTTATTTCCAACAGGCGGTGTACCCAATACAGGAAATGTTCAAATAACTAAAATAACAATAAATTATCACACATGAATCACAATGGAAGATAAAATTTCACAGTAGTCGCTGGATATGTTTTATGGGAGTGAAATTTATATCACAGCTGTTTGAAATGCTATTAAACACATTACACATATAATCAACAGGGGACTTTAACAATAAATTTGTCTTAGGACGTTCAGTGTAGAAAGTGTGCTGGAGTCTAGAAGAAGCCCTAGGTACCAAAAACATCAACCGACCCAGCAAGTAGGGACAGTCTATGCTCCCGCGACACAGCCCAACGAGGAAAGTCACCGCAATCTGCAATCTACGTCTCTCGAGAGACACAACATCAAACTCATTCAGCAAAGCACCGTGATCGAAGCCTTTGCAAGGGTATACACCATCCGTCCTGAACTTGAGCAACTTCAAAAATTTCCGCTGGACAGTCTCAATTATTCTTACTTGTGAATTGTAAATAGGATGCCATATCACAGCTCCGTACTCCAGTCGGCTTCGTACTAAGGATGAGTAAAGCAACAAGTGACTAGAATTTAGTGCTTCGCATGAGAACGAGAATTCTCGCTCTCGCTCTCGCTCTCGGGTCCGAGAGCGAGAGCGAGAGCGAGACGAGAGCGCATGTTCACGAACGAGAGCGAGAGCGAGAGCACACCCCACGAGAGCGAGAGTTTTTGTCGAGAACTCTCGAAAAACTCTCGCTCTCGGTTTTTTTTTTCAACGCCTTAGCAATGTTCATTGTAAAGAAAAATTGAATAAAATAACCTCATAGCGTGATGTGGTGAACGGAATTATACGAGGTGTAGTATGAAATAGATGAGGTATGTACCTATGTATTAAATAATTAATCATAAAGTACAATGGCGGAATTATCGGTGTTCCATGTGTGCGGCCGCACACGGGCGCCAATTCACATATAGCCCAGGCTTTTTAGTCGAAAAAACGGCAAAATATGAAACAAATTAAAACACGGTCAATCTCTTCAGTTTTGGGTTAACTAGACTTTGCTGTATAACATACAAAAAGTCCCCAACTTTCCCCCGTGTGCGTCATTGTTTTTTTGACAGGCAAAGATGAAGACACCTCATAATGCACTTTCCGCTTAAAAATGCTCCTAGTTCTTAACCACCCAATCGATTTCTCTTATCTTGGTCTTGAATGAAAGATAATGAATCAAAGTGAATGAAATGGGATGAATTTTGCCCAAAATTTGAAACTAACAGACTTAATTTCTTGATAATGACACTTTTTTCGTGTTTTTTTTCTTATGCTTCAGTTAACATCTTACTTTTGCATCGACCACTAAATATCACTTGGTATTATTATATGCAGTAGATTCCCTACAGTTTTAGCTTCAAAATGACGTATCTTTTAGCTCCATTGTGAATTGTCCAGCAATTCCAATAAGGATTCTATGAAGTTTCGTCAAACGCATTATATGGGGAAAATCACTTCAACATTATTAACCCAGACTTTGATCTGTAATAATTGATCCTACGTTCAATATGCACAGCATCGTACTGACTAAATCTGGTCTGGTAGTACTCGTATGAGTAGGTACTAGGTACAGTTTCGCAATTTTCCTCTATGGTTTTAGCGCTACTACTTGTAGCCTTATAGTTTCTTCTTGTTATTGCCGTCTGCAGTGTCCGGCAATATCTCAGCTACTAAATTTCGGATTGCGCTTGGGTTTTTGCTAGATGATAGCTTAGGTACCTACTCTAGATGTACAAACAACAAAGATATTTTATTTCATTATTCGTCCGTCCGTCCGTCTGTGTGTCTGTCATTCCACGCAATATCGCGGCTCCTAGACCTCGGATTAACCTCGGGTTTTCGCTAGATAATAATAGCTAAGGTACTCTAGGTGTAAACAAACAACACGGTGGGCTACGCGGGAGCACCCACGTGTAGTTGGTCCCCGTCAAGACGCATCTTCCTCCAGCTCCGGAGACTATTTTAAAGATAGTGTCTTGCAACTGCAAGAAGAACTGCGGTCTAAAATGTAGATGCAGGCGATCTTCCTTGTCTTGTTCGCAGATGTGTAAGTTCTGTAGGGGCACAACATGTGAGAATCTACCCCACCTTGTTGAGTATGACCCTGAGGACGATCTGTTATTTTTATAAACTTATGTATTTAGTCCCTTTAGGTGCTAGATAACTTTGCTATTATTTTAGATGGGTATAGGTACTATCGGTAGGTATTCGGGGTAACTATCGATTTATTGTTTGGAAATCAGTAGACGAGTTTTTAACGAAACTAATATTGGACAAAATAAACTTAGAGTACGGATGGTAAGCTAGATGCGATTTTTTTTTTGACTACTAGTGAACTTGAAATTATAATAACAATAATTTGATATTTTTTGCAGAGAATGGCTATAAAAGTCTTCCTGTGCTGTGCTAGACTTCCAATACATTATTAATATGTAAATACAATGTTGAAGCTCTGATTTGAAAAGGTTGTGAGCATTTTTGATTGAAAAAAATGATAATTTGCTCTTGAAAATTGTGGATTTTTAATTTACGATACTTTTACGTTGAATACATCAATGTTCGAAATTTCGAATAGGATCGATAACTGCAACTATTTCACGCATTTACATCAGGCATTCGACATAATTATCATTTCTTGAATACTATAAAATCGAGTTGGTTTGATGTTCGGTGTAAGCCAGCTTGAAACTGAAAAATGTGGCTATACCCGCGGGAAAGTTGCTGTTGTTATATTATTATTATTTTAATGTAGTGTTCTTTTTTCGGAAGCTAGAGAATTGTTTTGGCTACAAGAAGAAACCTTGAAAGATGAAATCAAAGCCATATTACAGCTACAATACATTTTTTCTCAACTGCGCGGAGATATTTTTGAGTGACATTTAGGACTTCGACATTTTTTTCAATAAATTATTTTTCTTACCTTGTAACCACTTACGTCGCGTTTATGATATGATAGTCTTACGCAGAAAAGTCCATATAATGAATCCAATCTTAAATCCAAATGATTAATGCATCAAACGCAAAAATAACCCAAACTGAAAAACCGGCTTTATTTTAGTCCCAAAATCACGCTTTTCTGCCGAAAATTGCTCAAAAGATTTTTTAAACAGAATTTAAATGTCATAATCGGATTTGCAAGGTCAGATTTAGTGAGAAACGATACCCAACATGCCAGTATTGCCTCAATAATAATGAAAACCAAATTTCTTGCATAAGTCACCAATTGCCCCCCTCCCGAGCTCCCCTTACGGGGACCATAGACATCTAGTTTGTCAATAAGTTTCACTTATAACCCAATGTATCCAAATATAATAAATTTGAAGCCACTGGCTAGATTACTTTTGTCCTAGAATTTTTTTAATGAAAATTTTGACCCCCCCCCCCTCAAAAATTATGACGCACACGGAGGAAAGTTGGGGACTTTTAGTATGTTGTTTAGTAAGGTTAAGTGGGTACGATACCGTGAAGATTGCACGTGGATTAATTTGTTTCATGTTAAATGCTAAAAAGCCTGGGCTAATAGGGCGCCAAATCCTACACAATTGAAATAATAGTAATAACAACAAAACAGTTTTTTCCGTTTCATCTCGTTCATAATTTTGATTTTGGTTTGATTTTTTAACATAATTATGATACGGATACGCCGCGCCGCGGAGAGAATAGCCGGTAGACGGAGAGAGCTCCGCGCCCTTTATACCTACTGCAGTAAAATTTAAAATATGGTAGATGGGTAGTGGGTACTATGTAGGCTTGACCATTGTGGCGTCACGTCCTGCACCACCCGTCGAGAGATCCCAGAGTAATGTAGAGGGAGATGCAGGTATATTTTATGGGAGTTTGTAAAAACAGCTTGTGAGAACGCATTAGAGAGTTTCTTACTACCGAATACAGCGGTTGTATTGAGAGAGAAATGTTCTGTGAGAGTTAATAAAGAATTTAGTGAGACATCCTGATTTCATTTTAACACAAATAATATTCAGCGAAAGACAATATTACAACAATTTAATCAGAAGTGGGATCGGTTCGGTATAATGTGCTACTGAATTGATTCACGTGCGGGAGTAAATGGTGCGAACGAGATCCCAACTAGGGGATATTGACGACGACGACGAGCTCAACGAGTCCGTCGACAACATGACTGAGACACCGGTGAGTTCCACACCCCTGACTATGGAAAACCTTGCACAAATGCTGGGCCAGCTCATCGGACAGCAGAGGCCACCCTCGGAGACCCCGTCAGTGCAGGCAACTTACGTGATGCCAGATCTCACGAAAGGAATAACCACCTTCGATGGCAGCTACAAGGGCACGCGGGCAGAGACGTGGCTTAAGGACGTTAAGTGTATGGCGGCAACGTGCTCCTGGTCCGACAGTGTGCTCCTAGAGATTACGCGCCAACATCTGCGCGCAGGAGCCCTCTCGTGGTTCAGCTACCACCAGGACACCATCAAAAGCTTCGCCGACTTTGAGGTGGAGTTCAAGAAAAATTACGGCGACACCAGAAGCACGACGGAGAAGTTCCTGGCCATGCACGGAAGAGTGCAGAGAAACGGGGAGAAAGTCGAGGATTATTTCTTCGATAAAATGCGGATGTGTCGGGAAATGGCATTGGGCTTTGAAGAAGCGAAAAAGCTAGTGCTGGAGGGTCTGAGGGCTGGAGAGGTTGCCCGAACTCTGCTTCCGGTAAAGCACGCCGATGCCGGAGAGCTTCTTCAAGACCTGCAGCGGGATGAGGCACTCCAGATGCCCCGCAGGACGGAGAGCCGGAGCAAGGCGGACCAAACCCCGAGGCGTATAGAGAAGAACGATTCGGAGAAGAGGCCCGTGCGCTGTTTTAAATGCGGGGGCAAAGGACATTTCGCGGGGTCCTGTCGAGGCACAACGAAGTGTTTTGTATGTGGAAAAGACGGACACATATCCCGAGAGTGCCCCAGGAAGGGAGAGCGTAACGTCCCAGGTCCGTCGTCGAAAAGTGGTGCGACTAGGGACCTCAACTTACTAGACGCCCGCCAGCCGAACGCGAAATTTTTTAAAGAAGCGTGTGTTAACGGCACCATCGTGAAGGCGTATGTGGATTTCGGGAGCCAAGTGTGTGTAATGCAAGAGGAATGCGCAAGAAACTTGGGACTTTCGTGTGAACTAGGAGACAGAGTGGAGATTTGCGGGTACGGTGGCGCTAAGACCGAAACGCTGGGCGCGTGTCAAGTCGACATCAAAATCGACGAAGTTTTTGCGACGTGCAAAGTGTATGTCGTACCCGCAGGGGTTCAGGAAATCCCCTTGATAGTGGGCCACCCGTTCACGGAACAACACCACGTTCAGGTAGTGAAGACTTCAGAGCTCCTGAATTTTTCCGAGATAACTACCGCGGATGCAAATCCACCTTCCGCGAAAACAGTGCTGTGGGCTAAGGAAGCCACGGTTATTCCGACTAACTTTTTGGGACATATTACTGTGGTGAGCTCGCTAAAAAACTCGGACATTTGTGTAGAAGGCGGAATCCGCGAGAACGGTGAAACTATACCGCGATGTGTCATTTCCACGGACGAGAACGGTGTTGCGATATTGCCGCTTTTAAATGCCAGTAACAGTACGGTGCAAGTGAAAAAGGACGCCAAGGTCGCCCGTGGTGAAATGTTCAACACAAAAGAGTGCCGTCGCGAAATAAACACTATACCTGTGAGCGCAGAAGAAATTCACGTGGGGGTGCGCGGAGAAGACGCTATAAAAGTGTTGAACGTTTTGAACGAATACAAGGACTTGGTGACCAGAAATATGCGACAGCTGGGCTGCACTCCGGTGGCGGAGGCCTCCATCGAACTGAGCGACACCAAGCCAGTTGTATACAGGCCCTACCGCATGGCATTATGTGAACGACGACAGCTGAAAACCATCGTCGACGAGTTGCAGGAGGCAGGCATCGTGGAGCCATCGCAATCACCTTTTGCCAGCCCCGTCCTGCTTGTGAAAAAAAAAGATGGTAATGTTCGTTTGTGTATAGATTATAGAGCGCTTAATAAACAAACAGTAAAGGAACATTTTCCGTTGCCACTTATTGATGATCAGCTTGATATGTTGCGTGGTCATAAATATTACAGTACTTTAGATTTATCGAGCGGCTATTATCAAATTCCATTGGCGAATGATTCGAAAGAAAAATCGGCTTTTGTGACCCCCGACGGTGTTTTTCATTTCAATCGTCTACCATTTGGATTGTCAAATGGTCCGTCGTGTTTTCAAAGGGTTATAAATCTAATTTTGGGAAACATGCGCTACGATGTCGCGATGGCCTATTTAGATGATATCATCATTCCGTCCCGAACTGTAGAGGAAGGGTTAGATCGTTTGCGAGAGGTACTGGACAGGTTTCGTGACGCGAATTTGACGTTGAATCTACCTAAGTGCTGTTTCATGATGGAATCGATTGAATACCTGGGGTTCAAGATATCTGCCGAGGGGATATCTCCAGGGGAACGCAAGCTGAGGGCTGTCAAGGATTTCGAAAGACCACAAGACGTCCGTGGTGTACGATCCTTTTTAGGGTTAGCTAGTTATTTTCGTCGTTTTGTTCGAAATTTTGCCCTGATTGCAAGACCTTTGAGTGATTTATTGAGAAAGGAAGAAGAGTTCCGGTGGGGAAAACAGCAAGAAGACGCATTTTTAGAGATCAAACAAAAGCTTTTGTCGAGTCCAGTGTTGGCCGTTTATGATCCTACGGCCTACACCGAATTACACACAGATGCGTCGGCAAGTGGTGTAAGTGGCGTGCTGTTGCAGAGACAAGGTGATGGCAAGATGCATCCGGTTGCATTTTACAGCCGAAAAACAACAAAGGATCAGAGTGGGTACCATTCTTTTGAATTAGAGTGTCTAGCTATTGTTCAATCACTAGAGCGGTTCAGGGTGTATTTATTGGGAATACCTTTCGTTATAAAAACGGACTGTAATAGCCTAAAGCTACTTGCAAATAAACGAGATTTGAATCCGCGGATAGGACGTTGGTTTGTAAAACTATCAGAATTCAATTACACAGTAGAATATATAAGAGGTAAACAGAACACCGCCGCCGATGCTCTATCAAGGAATGCAGTAGAAGAAGCGGGAGAAACAACAGAAGTTGTGGGACTCCCTGTAATGGGAATCAAAATCAATACAGATTGGGTCGCGGCTCTACAGCGGACGTGTCCAGAGGTAAGTGCTGTAGCAGCCAAACTCGAAGATGGTGATCGCGACACCCATTCAAAATTTACATTATATCACGGTCGAGTGTATAGGACGAAAGGAACGTGGCGTTTATACGTTCCTATCGAATTAAGGTACGACATAGTGAGTGATTCACACCGCGAGCTGATGCATTTAGGCATCGACAAAACGTTGGCGAAAGTAAAAGAGGCGTTTTATTTTCCGAAAATGCGTGAATTTGTGGCAAAATATGTAAACAGGTGCATCAATTGTTTATATTATAAAGCACCCACTGGGAAGAAACCGGGATTCCTACACGCGTTAGACAAGGGAAGCTCTCCTTTCCAGGTAGTACACATTGATCACCTCGGGCCGTTCATCACTACGACGAGAGGCAATAAGTATGTAGTGGCTATCATTGACGGCTTTAGTAAATATTGTATGCTGAAAGCGTTACCCGACGCCGGTGCAGACAATAGCGTTGAGTTTTTACGGGAATTCATTATGAATTACGGCAAACCCGGCAAAATAGTAAGCGACCGGGGGACAGCTTTTACATCAAGAGCTTTTGAAGATTTTTGCACTGAGAGCAACATTTATCATGTAAAAATTGCCACTGGAGCGCCTAGAGCTAACGGTCAGGTAGAAAAATTGAATCAAATCCTCATTTCGTGTCTGGCTACGGGAACAAAAGATGTGGAAGGTACCGAGTGGGACACGAAACTTTTTGAAGTGCAGTGGGCGGTAAACAATGCGGTCCATAAGGTGACAAAAAGGACGCCGTTCAGTCTAATTCACCGATATGAAGGCGGAGGCCTGTCAGACAGTCCGTTGGCCAGAGAAATAAGAGACATGAACAGAGAATTAGGAAACGAAGACGAACAGATTCCGCCCGTTGAAGAATTGCTACGGGTTAATAGGGAGAAAATGAGCAAGCAATTTGACAAGGCGCGAAAAAAGGCCCGCGGTTATAAGTTAGGAGACTTAGTGTTAGTAAGGGCAGAGGTGAGCGCGACAGGACAAAGTAGAAAACTACATGCCAAATATAGGGGCCCATACGAAATCGCGAAGGTGATAGGTAACGACAGGTATTTGGTTCGCGATATAGAAGGAGAGCAGCAAAGTGGGCGGCCTTATGAGGGTATCATCGGGGTAGACCGTTTGAAACTCGTTGCAGCCAAATAAGATCATGTTTTCTTTCAATCCTTCGCCAAGGAAGTTGCAAAAATTTGTATGATATTGTATATACTATTCGTAGATTGTGAACTGCTGTACATGTAAATATTGTAAATAATGTAAATATCCTTATTTATATTGTGCGACGATTTATGGTGTGATTTTATGCAGTGTTTTGAGACTCTTTTTGACTTATTGTGTTATTTTACTTTATTTTTGAGATGAGAAATTTGAGTGTGTATTTTTGTAGAGCTTGAGCGATAATTATTTGTCTTTATTGTAAGTTCCGAGGGCGGAATAAGGCAGGAAATGGCCGAATGCAGTAAAATTTAAAATATGGTAGATGGGTAGTGGGTACTATGTAGGCTTGACCATTGTGGCGTCACGTCCTGCACCACCCGTCGAGAGATCCCAGAGTAATGTAGAGGGAGATGCAGGTATATTTTATGGGAGTTTGTAAAAACAGCTTGTGAGAACGCATTAGAGAGTTTCTTACTACCGAATACAGCGGTTGTATTGAGAGAGAAATGTTCTGTGAGAGTTAATAAAGAATTTAGTGAGACATCCTGATTTCATTTTAACACAAATAATATTCAGCGAAAGACAATATTACAACACTACTATTTCCGCCCCATTCTTCCAGGTAGGTACATAGTATTGTGTTAAGATTTTTGCCCATCGTACGCCCCTGTAATAAAAATGTCGCCTCACAAATCAACAAGAAAAAAACAACATATTGAATCGCAGTTTTATTTTTTATCTTTACCGAACACCGTAGACCCAAAACATTCGAATTATGGGAACGAGCTCCATTCATGGCATCACGTACCACTGCACTATTATTATTTATATAGTTTATTTCCTGATTTTAATAGGGGCGCCAAATTTTGCTCGCACACGGACGTAGTTACGCCACTGATAAAGTAACAATAACGCGTTCGGTGAATTCCCGAGGATGTATGAATTGTAAATGCCTTTTCAAGACCGTGGTATTGTGTTGCGTCATTTTGATTTTTTTTTCGATACTTTTATTGTCTCGACACAAAATGCACTGCGCGCAAGATTCCTCCGATTTAATGTCGAAGAATTTGCGAAATTTGTTTTTTCTTCTGACGTCATCTACAGCTTCTACAGGCTCCACTTTTGTTTGTGTTTGCGATGATTCAGCCATCGTCGAACTTGTGTCCTCTTCAGATGACGAGCCCAGAGCTATCGATGACCGCTTCCGTTTCATTTTGTTGAACTTAAAGAAAACTCCAAAAACAACAACCTTTATTGCGTATCAACAGACTAAATCAAGTTGTACCTCGGAAGTCTTGGCCAGTGGTAGAACGGGCCGGGTATCCTTATCTCATGCCCAACCACTCACCGTGCGCTTGCGCACGAGCTATTCCACCCGAGTAGCGAGAGCGAGAGTTTTGAGAACGAGAACGAGAGTAAGATAACTCTCGCTCTCGCTCTCGGACCCGAGAGCGAGAGCGAGAACGAGAGCCCCTGAAAAAAACGAGAGCGAGAACGAGAGTTATCTTACTCTCAACTCTCGCTCTCGTCTCGCTCTCGCGAAGCACTACTAGAATTGTTTGGGAAACATTTACAATTCCTATATATAAATCCTGACATCCTTGAAGCAGAAGATACACAACTTTTAACCTGCATATCAAAACTGAAGAACTCATGAGTAAGAAGCAGTCATTACCCGCTTGTTGAATAATATACTATTATATACCAAGCATTAAATAATACCCGTCACTTTTAACACGTCGTCATGGGCGACGTGCTAAAAGTAATGATCCTGCGCGTTCCTGTCATATTTTCAATAAATTCCGACATTCACCAAACATTTTAAAGACCATTGCAGATAAAATCTTGTACGATACACGTGTTAAAAATGTCTTATTTTGTGAGCGGAGTTGCGCTACTCGCTAACGCTCGTTTCGCAAGCGTCCCCGCTTACAAAATAATACCTGTAACTTTCAACACTTGTATCGTAAATAGCTACTTATTATCTAACGTCAAGTTACATCTATGAGGCGGTCTACTTCACGAACAGCAGACAGGTGTCGTTAGATTCACCAGTATTGTAAAAAAAAATGACTCACAACCACTATGGTAATTGATTCATTACATACCTAGTAGGAGGTCGGGAAGTGACCCCTTGCCGACCTCCCGAGAAAGTGAAGAAATGGTAGCTTTAGAAGGGAAATTTCAAAATATGCATCCAACCAAACAATAAGTGTGTTAATCAGTATTTCCTGAACCACGTTTCAGCAAAATTAATCGGCCTATCTGGAAGTTATGACAAAAAGTTAATTTTCAGATTTCAACTTTTGAACGCCTGTAATCCTGCAAGCTGAGTACATGGTTGTGAGTAAAATAGTAAACATACTCTCGACGGTAAATACATCATTCCAGCTTCGGGCTAGCTGTACTTCAATTTATACTGTTATTTGGCTCAAAGTTTATTGAATTAATCAATCCGTTCCTGCGGGTGGTCCGGGTACTGTCTAAATGTAAAGAGCACGGCCACATAAAGAACTTTTTGGCCATTTGCCGTTATGTTATAGTACAAATTTCCGCGAGCTGGATACTTTTAATGGACAATAAACACGTATTTCTTATTTAGTAATCACCCCGGGATAATTTTCTTCCGACAGCACGGAACTTTTAACGGTCTGAATCAGTGCAAAGAAACGGGCTATTAAGTTCCATAACGGCTGTTAGCTGAATAAAATCGACTCATCATATAGAACCTCGAGTTGCCCCCAACGCGCGCGCCTGCTCTAGAATTGATCCCTCGAGTAATAAAGAGTTGGCATTTTTAACTTTGGGAAGAGCCTAGGATGCTAATGAAGAAGAAAGTAAGGCGCCGCATCAGAAAGGGTGCGGTCGACTAGAACTGTCGAACAAGGAATTCCACTCCGGAAACCGGAACGATATTAACCTGAAACCTTGGACCCGCCGCGTCTTGCGTCACCGGTGGTGGTGGTTGGTGGTGAGTGGTGACGATCTTATCATTCGGTTGATGGGGTCGCTTGACCTCTGACATCATGCCTTCAAGCGCAAAAAATCCATGGGAAATGTCCCTCCATAGGTCCCAATTGGAAACCACTGCCTTCCAATTACTTCTCTCGTACGTCCGCAGCTCAGCGGCGATGCGGGCCAGCAGCGATTGACTTTTTTTACTGTAAACATTTATTCACCGCCTCGGCAATTTGGGGACTTGGAACGCTGCCCCGATCATTTCTCGAGATGCATGCATCTGAAAGAGCGAGTTTCGGTAATAGAATCTGAAAGGAATCGGCTTGATTGTCCGTACATTGGAAAGGTGGCTATTTTCATGGGTATAGGTCTTCATCATTTTATCAGTTCGCGGACTGCGGTCGGATATGGGTAAATTCATCCTTTCATATTCCATGCACATCCGCGTTTGTCAATTCTGCATCTCTTGCATTGTATATAATTTACTTTAGGGCTAAATTTCAAGTCCGACTTGCAACCCGCGATAAGCTGCGTCACCGGCGCACGTCATCGATATGCGCCGGCGCCGCTGCTCAAGTTCCAAGTCTGACTTGGAATTTAGCCCTTACGGTTTAGTTTTGAGTCCGACTTGCGCCCGGAAATGAGTCTGGTCACCATGACAACGGCGCAAAACAACCTGTTTTAGCCAATCAGACCGCTATATGCTATAATGGACCATTTCATCGCTGCAACTTTGCGCCACCTGTTTTGAAATTGAGCACTCAAAGGGCTATATATGTATAGGGTGTCCCAGCTTTACATGTCCAAAATAAAACGATACATGAGTCCTCAGATAATGTTAAGATTGGCTGTCAAGGTTTTTTTTTTCAAAATCTTACATTTTACCTTTCATCGTAAATGAAAGTGTGGTAGTCAGGAAAAATCGAAATTATGCTAAAACGTCGAAATCTATTGAAATTAACAAAAGGCGTCACATCTGTTGCAGAACTCTCATCGGAGCATCCTTCCTGCAATATCACTTTTGTACCTACTTGATTTGTTTCGATTCAACATTATTACAAAATTCATTAGTTCAAATGTAGCTAGTAGCAATAACATTTTCGAGAAAAAAAAAGTCAAAAATCTCATAAAAAAGCAAATAGCGTTCTAACGGGGTAAGTTCTACAGTATTTTCCTCTGAATATGCTCGACTGGGGGTCGTTCCTCACATCGATCATAACTCCTTACTTATTGAATGAATATTGTTATCTACAAATATCGGTAGTACTAACGTTTTCGATGAAACTTGTAAACTTTCCCTAGGCTTTTGAGAACTTCTCTTGTGTTTCAGGTACCATGGTAGCGCCCATATCAGGGATATTTCCTTCTTTCAAGTCCACTTTGAATACAACAAGTCCATGATCGGAAAATTTCCGATATGGCAGACGCCTAAACCCACTACCGTTCACAGCGCCGTTCTGCGGCGACGAAAATTGGGTCGCCCACAGAACTCTTTTCCGTGAGAAGTTACGTCTCCTTTTTCTAGTTTTCTTGAATGAACCATAGCTCTATCAAATTAGAGTCACATACGTCTAACCGTCAAGTCTATGAGTTATATTACAAGAAACAGTGGAAAACAGGTCGAACTACAGTTGTTTTTGTACTTTTTGACGTCAGTCGAGTGTATGGTTGAATTTCGTGTTTCGTGCATGAGAAACCTACGGGATACCCTGTATAAACTCACACGCCTTTCATTTCACAAAAACTTTTCGCCTCATTCACTATCAAACGCAGTTCGACAACATGGTTGGGTTCGATGGATGTTCGACGATGTGCGGTTGGCGTCAACACGAACCCAACCGTAAGGTGGTAGGTAGGTTGGTCAACTTTGCTATGCAACCAGGAACAGATACAGTGGTGCATTATTCTCGTCTGATACACAATCACAATTGAAAGCTGATACATAATGCCTTCTGAGTTTTGCTCATTTTGTGTGAAAGTTAGATGAAGCTGTTCGACAATGTGTGGTTCAATCAAATAGATAAACACTGCCAACTGAAGCGCCAACCAGATTACCAAACGCCGTTCCCTGGTGAATAAAGGCCTCAAGTCTTTCTCGAATTCTTATTTGTATCCTCGCTTCGATTTGCCTTTTCACGTTCCGCTTCTCTCCCAAATTTTGAAATGACCGTACTGCTTCTCACTGCTTATTGGTTCAGCACTTCTTGTAAAGGAATTTTGTGTTCAAATTTGGCCTGAGAACGTGATTCTCATTCATTATCTTGTTGGTGTACTTGTATGAAGTTTAAGCTTCTCTGTTCGTCCTGATTTCGTTCAAGTGTTCATCTAACTGTCTACGCACTGACCAAAAAAAAAGACTCCTGGCTATCCTTCTTTTCCTCCATTTTCACCTGGTTCGACATTTTTCAAATTGCACCGCCGCGCCGTGCCATGTCGCATCAGTATTATCAAGTTTCTGATTCTCCATCTTTTTTTTGAGTCCAATCTTATTCCTCCCCTCGCATCTTCATTACATCTTCTCCTTCTCATTCCTTTTAACGGCTCCACTGACAGCATATCTCTAAACTATACCCTTCCCATTTTTTTCGCAATTGTGCCTTTTCCTGCAATAAAACTTGCTGATGACATTGATTCAGCGGAAATTATCTCCGTCGCGGAAATAAATCGGCAATGGGTCGACAAGATGACTTTGAAGGAAAATCATTGATGTCAAACCCGTCTTCGAAAAAGCGTCTAAAGTAGACATCAACCGTCTGCTTTCGGTTAAAACCTATCCCAATAAGAAACGCGCGTCCCAGATTCCGAAGGCATTACGTGCCCTGGCAGTTTTCATTGAACGTTCGTTCAACACGACCGGAGTCTTAATTAACCATGCACCTCTGCCAGTGCACACCGTTCAAGTCTCGTTATTTGCGAATTCCAACGACGTTACACCGATGTCATTGGGGGCGCCCCTCTAGTTTAATGGACGAGGAGGACGCCTCCGCCAATTTGTAGCGAACTCATTACTCTTAAATCTACGGTGATCTCTGGTGCTCGGCAACCATTCGTTCCCCTTTCTGTAAACACATCCCTTCTCTTTTATCAATTGGATGGCTCGCCCGTGTATGTCTACGTGCAACGCAATCATGTTGATTTAATATTTTCTTTATGGCAAATTATATTTATGGCCGAAGGAATATATTGTTCTCGAGCTCGGAGTCTTCGTGTCCTTCAGAACGATTTAACGGATGACTTATTAACCATGGATATACACACGCCATATATACTGACGGCTAAAATTAAAGGGATATTTTCTTGGAGTTGCCCTACAGGAAAACCACTTGGCAGATTTCTTCCAAATTTTTCATGAGGAAAGCTCGAAGGGTATTCTACAAATCCTCAAACTCACGGGTTGGTGAACTTCAACATTACAGGGTGACCTGACTGAAATTGTAGCAATGTGCCAAAATCGTTTCTGCAAAATTTTCAATTGAATTCACGAGATGGTTGTATAGCCACGTAAAGTTGAGTTACACTCCAACAGGTTGGAATCAACTGCTCGCACTTAACGAAGTCCTCTCATATAGAAATGTTGCTAATCTTCTTACTTATTGTCAGGATAGAGTTCTTTGTTCTGAATTATGAGAAAACAGCTCTATGATAATCAATGATGGTTCGGGCTTGCTACAAATGAATTCTCCTTATCACGAAAGAGATCGCTGACCTATGGACTACTAAAAACCGAGATTGGTGTTCGAAACTTTGCAAAAATGGGCGTTTCGAATACAAGAAGACTTGACTTGTTGGGTTCTTGACAATGTGACTGAACGTTTTGAAATCGCCAGTAACGTATAATGCCACTCTGATTACGAAAAAAATTTGCCTCGTCGTCACTCATCTATGAGGTAGCAAAATTGGGCTCTAGGGGGGCTCGCTGGGGACTTGAAGCTTTAAAGATGAATCTAATGGTTACCAGAGGTATAATAGAGTCCCCACTATCAATAAGAATGTTTTTGAACAACGCCAAATGGTGGAAATTGCAGGTCCATAGGTCCGCGACTACTTTCGTGATGAAGAAAATTTATTTGTAGCAGGCCCGAACCATCTCTGATTATCATAGAGCTGTTTTCTCATGATTCAGAACGAAGAACTGTATCCTGACAGTAAGTAAGAAGATTAGCAAAATTTTTATGTAAGAGGACTTCGTTAAGTGCGAGCAGTTTATTCAAACCTGGTTGGGGTGTAATTCAACTTCCCGTGGCTATAGGTGATTGACTTTATTGGGGGAAATGGCCCATTCGTGTAAGAAGATTTAGGGGATTAATTGTTTGAAGATGTCTAAGTTGCTGTCAGGCAACGTCGTCTGTCACGTTAGTTGAAGACACGTCAAAACAGTCACTTTGCTGTCTTGTCAATTCACTGCCGCAAATTTTTTGTTCCTGTGAACCCTTGGAACCCCGCAGGCTCTTCATTGGGCCCTACATCGATGACCAGCATCGTCGCAGACCTTTCTTTGCATCATCCGTAGCTTTCACCCAAGGAACAGCAACAGTGACTGTCACCTCCCGGCGGACCGAGTTCTCTGCACACACCAACCGCTTGCACGCCAGAAAAGGTCAACTTGGGCTGACCGCGTCGTCAGTCACCTTTTTCTAAAGATTTTCTGCTTGAACCTCACCTGGAGATCCGCATTCTATATTCTACTGTTCGCCACCTTTGTAATTGGGACGCAAACATTTGTTGTGTCCCCACTGTCAAGATCCAGGTTTAGGCTCGCTTTTGTGACTCATTGGGGATTGGGGAATCAATCAGCAGGAATTAAATGGCAGGAATGGCAGAGTCAGGAGCTACTTGCAAAGCAGCATACCATGCATGCTTGCACCTGCCTGCGGAAGATGTAATGTAACAGTCACCAGTCGCATTTTTTCCACCGCAACTGCAATGCATTGCTGGTAGCCCAGTCTTCCAGCCCCTCACCTCTGGAACTAGATCTACTACCTACTAGAATTCTACTAGCCTGCTATATACGCTAATCACAAGATCAAATAGGGGACACAAAAGCAAACCCCCTTTTACATTATTCCTACTTGTCAAATTCCATGTCATTGATGTGAGATGTGAGTATTGCAGGTATCTACTAGTGTCTACCTAACCTAGGTTACTAGACGTCCGAGTATGTGTTCCTCTCAAAAAATTCCTGCACGATCAAGTACCGAGCTCCACACCAGGTGGCGCTTTTTAAATGTAAATCGCCTATAAACCATCTCATGAATTCAATTGAAAATTTTGCAACTATTCTGGCATATTGCTACAATCTTAGTCAGGTCACCCTGGTAATGTTGAGGTCCACAAACCCGTGAGTTTGAGGGCGTGTAGAATACTCTTCGATCTTCCCTTGTGAAAAATTTTGTTGAAATCTGCCAAGTGATTTTCCTGTAAAGAAACTCCAGAAAAGTGTCCCTTTAATTTTGGCCGTCAGTATAAATGTATGTACTCGTATATGCTCTAGTGGTACAGGATGAAAATTGTAAGCTTATAGGAGGCAGATTGGCATGTCAAATTCAGCAGTTTTCAATGACTGAAATCCAGAGGACGTTCAGCTGGAGAGCAGATTGCGTTCGGTTGTCAAATGAGTAAGATTCCCGGCGCGTAATTGAATAGTCGACCAGGCTGGTACAAATTCGACTAGAACATACGCACGCGAAAGTGATTGACAGCGATGTTAGGTACAAAACTTTTTATGTATTTGATAGATCATGGGTTATCAAAGTACTCTATATGAAAAAAAAACGCTAGCAATATAAAATTACAGTATCTTTTTCATAATTAATAACGACTTGCTGTGAATGCGCATGTCAGAAATGCTCATACGCGCCGGTCCGGATTGTAGTGTAGTGACCGTTGCGTTGGGTGACTTTTGGGGTAATTCTGTAATTTCGTCATGATATTATGTTGTTCCAACATTATCCCCACCACCACCAAAGCTAGTTCCTCGATTTCTTGTTCCATTTATATTCACCCACCATATTTTACAATTCACATTCGATATAAACCTCAAAATGTACAAACATGGGCAATGATTTTGCAAATGACAAATGACCTACTCTGCGGTATGATATGAACACTTATAACACTCTGAAATGCAAATGGAAGGATAATGCTCTATCCTGGGTATATTTGGTTGTCTCGGTAACTGCAGATCACGTAACAAAATGCTAATGATGCTGCTCCTAAAAAGTACAAAAATATTACCAATATTTTTTATTGCGAACTTCAACTTTGATTATTGTTTGATTCCTACGAAAATGTCTCAAATATTGATGCGAACATTCGGAACAGTTGGATGCGTTAACGATTTGTTCGCCAGTCGGGCTTGTTAGGACGATTAGAGCACAAAATTACCATGTAACGTCGTTGACAGCATTAGTTTACCCCGTTGTGCTAAAGCTAGTTCCTCGGTTTCTTGTTCCATTTCTATTAACCCACCATTATCCTACTATTTATACGTTGTTTCAGATTGATTGCTATCTCAGTAGGCATTGAAAGTATATGGTAAAAGTCGCTTCAGCTTTGTCTAGTTCTAAAACATTTATTGTTTTAGTCCCAAGTCAGTGTGACATGTCAATCAAAATCAACCGCGAAGTTTTTTACTGTCGTCCAAACTGTCATGTTTCTGTCCACCTAGATAGCTTTTGGAAAGAAAATCGTAATAAGCACCTATCGACGCAAGTTTTAAGAATCTGTACGTGTTACTTATACAGTTACTGTTGTTCCTGTTACGTTATACCTACTGTTACTGTTGTGTTGTTCCTTCATTGGTTTACCTGATAATTTTCACGCTATCATGTGTGGGGATCCAGTTCGTTTATCTGCGATAGAACGTGAAATACTTTGACGCTGTTACGAAGAATTCTTCAGAGATTCCAACAATGCAGCTGCCAGCATTCAGCGCGTTGCTTTGATATTTAGTAACGTACTGCACGGTCAAACGCATACTTACTGGCAAAAAGAAGCCAAGGTTTGTCACTACTTACAACCAAAAAGTGGCCGTGGATCCCTGAGCCTAGTCGAGAAGAAAATCAGCCAGGCGCCCGTTCTCAATCAAAAGAGTAGGTACAGTACAGTCTGTTGTGCCATATCCTACCAGATTTTGTGCTTCTGTCTTCACTAAAAGGCTCAGTTGAAATAGAACAGCGTAACTCGGCTTAAGAAGCAGATCTTCCTTGATATCTGATCCCTCTCAAGGCCATGGAGTTTGCTCAACTGCTTTACTATCTACCTATGTGATATGTGCACAATGTTGATTGAGACTGGCAAGAACGAAATCTGCTGACTCCCCATGCAGGTGCCTATTTTTTTTGGTCCGGAGATCGGAAACAGAGACGGTTCGACATCAAAACTGCATATATCTTTCTTCAAGTGCACCTTGAATGGGGTCCCGCACGTGATACTCGATAAAAAACTGAAGAAATACTTTCTGACTGAAAGGAGTGAAAGATCTGACTTATAACCTGAAAATAAATAATGAAGTTCCCATGAGATTTACACTTTTGATTTGACGTTTTTTGTAACTAAATCTAAAGCTGCATTTAGATTCTCATGACCTACTGGGATAGCAATATTTCTGAAACAACGTATAACATTCGATATAATTTCAAACGTAAAAACATAAGCGATGATTTTGCAAATGACTTTCTCTGCGATTTGATATGAACACTTGCAACACTTTTCCTATGCAAATATTGATACGAGCATTTGGAACAGTAGATATGTTGACAATTGGTTTTCCAGTTGGGTTTGTTAGGACGATTAGAGCATAAAATTACCATGCAAGGTCCTTCTGCAGTGCAGGATTAATAAACAAGCTTCTTTTCTAAGGAAATCGCGTTCTGAAATGGCATTACTTCAAAAACATGTGTCCATACACAGCTAAAATGCCTCTGTTGTTTCGCTGTCAACTGTCGTCTGTCGTCTTTCAGAATTTACACCACCCTGCTGACGCTTGCGCTAAGATGGCCTCACAACGAAAAGGGTGTATTGCAGGTACATTACACAAGGGCCGGGCCGCAAAGGTGTTGTTTGACACCACCCCATCTCAGCTCTTAGTACCTGAAATAGGGTAAGAGATGCTGCTTCAGGGAAGATACCCAGCCATTCCCATGTGAATCATCCGCATTCAATGTTTGTCACATTTTCGTCATTGATTCATACACCGATATTGACTGTTTGACTGCTGACTGTATTGTACGTGTGTCAAATAAAAACCGACAAAACAAAGCCGGGTTAACTTATATTCTCGTCTAACAACATCCGGACCTCAAACGACATTACACCATATAAAAAGTCTTTTTAATAATTTTGGCCACATTGCATATTGTTTGGAAACATTGTTAGCGTTCAGAGATTTTGGCTAAGAAACTAAAGGTATAGAGAGAGGCCCTGACCTGACCTACACAAGTTATTGTCGCTCTTTCGATCTATCAAGTTCTCCCCAGCATAGTTATAGCTATAGCAATGAGACTGCGAATTGAATTTATATTCTATCTTATGACCCCATCAAAATTAAGCAAAATATGTCCAGTATTCTGCGGGGGCTCTGTCAACACCATCGTACTATACACTTTAGTTTGCCAGTCCAAAACTGCAGCTATAAATTAAAAGGCTTGTACCAATTATTATTAAATGGCGTATACCTTGAGCAACATGTTTAGCATAAAATAATAATATTATTGCTTAGCTGGGGAAGAAAATGCAGGCACCACATGCAACCGGAAACCGGAGTAACAAAAGCACCACTGGAGAATATTCACGCAACGTCGTCGAACGGAAAGCGTAGTCTGATATTATTCAATCGATCCCTTATACCACTTGCTCACGTCAAAGGTGCGGATGTATTATTAACTAGGTGTAGTACAACGCATTATTACACAGAAGTAAATAGTTATAGTTATGTTCCGAAAAGACAACCAGGAAAAAAACTTCAATCAAATACCTATATGGAAGGGTTTTGCGTCCAGAACCCTTCCTCAAAATATTTTCCAGTGATTTACGGTTATGATATCAAAAGGAAAATAAACACATTAGAGACGGATAGATGCTAAGAGATTGCCGAGCAGGGTGTAGATTCTTCTCAAGTTGCAGTAGTGTAAAAAGGAGAAATGGGAGTGGCGCGGTGATTCTTCAAGCTATGCGAATAGCTCGATGAAAGGCTCAGTTTCCCTGAGCTATATTGTAGTAGTACATCGAACAACACACCCTGCAATACCCACTACAGTAATATGCATAGTTATTAGATGTCGGCATTAGAATTCCAAATTTCACATCTGTTGACTAGGCGGTATATTTTATCATTTACACAGGGTGATTCATCATTCGCGGACACAGAGTCCAGAGCAGTTAGTGGAAATGTTTGTAAAATACCAGAAAAATATTGAAAAAAAAATTAGCCCTCTCTTTTGATGATATTCTCTCCTTTTGAGTCATTCCTCCCAATCTTCAAAACCCTGATTTAATTATTGATCACTTTCTGAACGCCGTGAAGCAGCTGTACACCGATCCCCCCAAGGAGACATTGAGATTTGATGATGAAATGTTACATGATAACAAGTTGAAATTCACTCTGAAAGAGGTTGATGCCGCGGTGGTCCTATCGATACTTCAACATCTCAACGGGTGCCACTGGTCTCGAGGGAGCTTCAGTATTCCCCAATAATACATCGCCATGTTTGATGAACGATCATTCACTTATTCATTATGCTGCCACGGCTCGGTAACAATTCAACTGATGGCAAGGTAAAAGGCTGCTTGCTCTTTTAGGTTCAGTTAACGGTGACTTTTTCAGTCAATTTCTCTTTGCTTCTCATTTTATATTGAGGATTTTGTACGAACCCATTTTATACTGGTTATATTTCTCATTTTTCTGTACATACTGTCCTGGTTTAGTGAGAAAGATTTTTTGTTTTCAAATTATTTCAATTATTTCAACTATTACAATAACTTCCAGCATACAGGGGGAATCCGGGAATCTCGCTGGATCACCCGTACGTCTCTTAGAAGTAAAGGCGAAAATAATGAGGAGCGTTTACAATTTGGTGACACGGGCATATTTTGTCGAAAATTGGGTGATTGGGAAGGTATGCGAGGTTATCCAACTTTTGACAAACTGTCACGCCTATTTTGTATCTCGCAACGCGCTTGTTACGTGCATGTTACCTTTGTTATTATCTATGAACCTTTTATACCTCCCTCTCTGTCTGCCCGACTTGACATGCACGATACGAGATACATAATAGCGCTTTGTGTCAGTGTCCCCAAATTGTCAACGTTCTCTAACAGTTTCGGTTTTACTTACGCAAAGACTACTTTTTACTTTTTACTTTTTAGATATACTTTTTACTTTTCGGTCGTTTTTCCCGAGTCCCCCAGTTAATTGTTGCGAATCGCCACTAGAAAGTCAGCAAGAAATAATACTGTTACAAAACTCGTTAGAGATCCCGTCGCGCGAATAGAACACATCTGCACATTTGGCGGAGGTGCCGTGCTTTGAGAGCGTTGCAGAACATCGCGTACCCATCGGTAAAGTGGGGGACCAAATTTACGACTGATTGGACCGGCTGGCTGTGTTCTGTTCAACGGTGTTTTCCACGGAAGAAAAAGATGCACATCAAACTACCCTGACAGTGAGCATAAACCAATGGTAGTAGGGTTTCTCTGCACTTTGGCGACATTCATGAAAGAGAGAAAACTAAATAGTATAATGAGTATAGTGTAACTCAAACTACACTATCCCAGGCATTTTAGGGTTTGATCCTGAAATAAATATGGCTCTTTTGAAATTTTGCACAAACGGACTTTGACCAATGCTGAACAACATACTAAAAAGCTCGGGTCCGACAAGTGTGCGGAGCATAGTTTTTTTTTTGGCAAGAAAGGAGTAAGTGCCGTCAAATCAGATAAACTCTCGCTGTAGTTCAGAAGAGGGTAATGTGAGCCTCAACGTTGACCAGCGTGTCCCTCAAGCAATGCTGATCAATGTACTAAAAGATCCAGGCCTTGAAATGTGAGCGTCATAGTTTTTGATGAGCAAGAAGGGACTAAGTTCCGCAACAGTGGTAACTCTGTAAAATTTGATTTCCTCAAAATTTTGAAGGACCCTGGTTGGTCTGGATGCCATTCAAGCAATGCTAATCCACATTTTAAAACAGAATTCTTTAGGTGCGTTCAGTCAGCTTATTTAGCCGCAAGTTTCAATTTTAGTCGCAAGCGCAGCGACGCCCATTGGCTCTAATGAACCAGCCTCCTCAGAACAGCCAATAAGCGATGCAGCGCTTCCGACTGAAACTTGAACTTGCGGCTAAATAAGCTGACTGAACGCACCTTTTGATTTCCTTCCTCCCGACCCACCAATCAAAGAGGAGGGAGAGTATTGTGAGAGCGCTAAAAAACATTTTTCGAGATGAACACGGAAATATCCATTTTGAGCCTCCCTGAGACGATTAGGACCATTTCCAGATGAAATTTGTCTGTCTGTGTGTCTGACTGTATTTGTGCCTGATGGCTGTGTGTGTGTCTGTCAGTAATATTTTACGAGAACGACCAAATGGTTGATCTGATCGACTTAAAATTTGGTATTCAGACATGGTTTTGCTGTCGAATGAGCCCATTAATTTTTGGCTGTCATCTTTCAAACAAAAAAGTCACTATCAAAAAATGACAAGCTATATATCACGGAACTTGTCATGCAATATGTCGTTTAAAAGCCTTTGCAAAACTGTATTCAGAACAGTTAAGAGTAGGTACTTCCCTCTCTGCCATATGTCAAATTTTATGTGTTTAAATGTTTAAAACTTTGCCATTCAATTATCCAAAATCTATTTGATGGATTGGAACCTACTTCGGCAGGCAGTAACAGAATAAAAGAGTCAAATTAAGTCTGCAGTTAGAGTTTTCCATCATCTCTCAATCAGGCGCTACGAGATTTGGCGGCACTTACTCCTTTCTTGTCCAAAAAAACTATGTCCCCCACACTTGTTGAACCGGAGCTTTTAGTATGTTGTTCAGCATTGGTCTAAGGCCGTTTGTGCAAAAGGACCCCGCACGATTCTTATGGGAAATGGGTCTCGGTCAAATTCCCTAATTTTTTTATATGTTGTAGCCCAATTTGACACGAGCCAAAAACCATCGTCCGTTACCCAAAAAAATGGACAGTTTTTTTTCTATAAGGGGTTGGAAATGGGTTATTTCAAGGTAAAAAAATATGTTCCAACGTAAGTGAGAACATTTCAACGTCCTTTTTAACACATATGGCTCATGACAATTCCCTTTTTCTTTTGTGAAAAAATCAACCCCCTCCCTCACCCCCAACCCCTACTTGTGAGTATCAAATTCGAAATTACGTTTGAAAGTCATGCAGATAGTTCTATTTTGTCGAATTACTAATTTTGGCACAATTTTTTTTTCCAACCCCCAAATAGGGGGTGGGGTTGAAAAAAAAAAAACCATCGGTCAATTCGGCTGAATTTCTGATATTGTGCTTTACCAGTTACGCTAAACAAGATTACCAAGGGAAAACTCATTCGTATGACCAGTTTCCACCCCACAGAGGGTTGAAGTTGACTATTATGACTCATAAAACATTCTTCCATGTCATAAACAAAATGAATGGAAATAGTGGACTTTCATATCATCTTGTTTTGTAAAAATGTCTATCCTTCAAAAATAATTTCAACCCCGTCTCTCATCCCCTATCCTTGTTTCTGAACATCATATTCGAAATATATCTTGAAAATGAAGGAGAAGGTCTACGGTCGGATTCTCTGCATCTGATTGTGAATCCCCTCTCAAAATTCACTTTCACTATTATGCTTATGTTAGCACCCTCACAGCAGGGTGAGACATACATTTGATTGAATGATTTTTTGCCTGGATTATTATTAAAAATATTGGTGCTCCTATCAAGTCTCAACTTTACAGCAGGTTAATTATGTTTACCTGTACCTACATAGTTCCTAACTTTTTTCTTTTGTACGGATACACCTCTACTTATAGTTTAGATCGAGGTTTAGATTGAAGAATTTTATGTTATTTGGAGCGAAAGCTGTTCAATCAAAGCAAAATATTATGTCACACTCTTATTCTAGCTACTGCGACTATTTGAAGGATGAAATAAAAATTGATATGAATTCCAATATTTGTTTCGAATATGATGTTCAGAAACAGGGATCGGGGATGAAGGACGGGATTGAAAGTATTTTTGGAGAATAGACATTTTTACGAAACAAGATGATACGAAAGTCCACTATTTCCATTCATTTGGTTTATGACATGGAAGAATGTTTTATGCGTCATTATAGTCAACTTCAACCCTCTGTGGGGTGGAAACTGGTCATACGAATGAGTTTTCCCTTGGTAATCTTGTTTAGCGTAACTGGTAAAGCACAATATCAGAAATTCAGTCGAATTGACCGATGGTTTTTTTTTCAACCCCACCCCCTATTTGGGGGTTGGAAAAAAAATTTGTGCCAAAATTGATAATTCGACAAAATAGAACTATCTGCATGACTTTCAAACGTAATTTCGAATTTTATACTCACAAGTAAGGGTTGGGGGTGAGGGAGGGGGTTGATTTTTTCACAAAAGAAAAAGGGAATTGTCATGAGCGATATGTGTTGAAAAGGACGTTGAAATGTTCTCACTTACGTTGGAACATATTTTTTTACCTTGAAATAACCCATTTTCAACCCCTTATAGAAAAAAAACTGTCCATTTTTTTGGGTAACGGACGATGGTTTTTGGCTTGTGTCAAATTGGGCTACAACATATAAGAAAATCAGGGAATTTGACCGAGACCCATTTTCCATAAGAATCGTGCGGGGTCCTTTCAGAAGGAACATATTTATTTCAGGGTTTGACCAAAATTTCACCTAAAATGCCTGCGGGCAATTTCTAGCCTGTTGGCAATTATCTCCTTATTGACTTGATTTTTACTCCCTGGCTCTTGTACTGTTATTGTAGTCGTTCGATATTCATTTCGAGGAATATTCTTTCCTTTCCATTCTGCACGCTGTTTTTCTTGGGAGAGCAGCCCATTTGAACCAAAATTTCAACAAAGTACGGGGTTTACCCGAAACGCCGCAAAACATACATTCACCGAGTGGGGCCTATTTATGATATACGAGCGCATTTTCTTTGCCACGGCTTCATGACGACGGGAAGTACTCAAAATAACAAAGATTTCCTTATGCCTCTTAGCAGGAATATTCAAGGTGGGGAAGATACTGCCGTGGAACTGACTAGGTCTAGCAACAAGTGACGTTGATTGATGAACTCCTCGGCTTTTTCTTTCGTCCTTAGTCGGTAGCAATCATAAATTATTACCACTCATAAGGGTGTGTACATTTGCCAAGCACGTCCTTTTGTATACGTCTCGGCAGAGGAAATTCCATTACAAGGACCTAAGGTGCAGGACGACTGGAAGGAGAAAGACGCGATCATGCGAAATTCGTGAAGAACGTTCCGTGTGCTTTCGGCGAGTGTGTTAGGACCGAGGTTGGACAACAACACAATCACATTCACAATGGTTTAGAGAGCACCTTCAAATCTAGCGAAAACTTAGGCAGAATATCCATGTGGTTAGTTCTCCAAATGTGCTGTGGAGATCTGAGTTGCTCAATTTTTGTTTCGTTTTGGGTAGATTGATAGGTAGCTGTTGGAAAATGTTCAATAACTAGTTACGTTTAAAAAAAACTGTTCGCGGGATAAAAAGTTAGAAATTAGCAGTTTTTCCGGGAGGGGGGGGGGATAGGGCTTGCTGCAGGTTGAAGTTTGCACTGCACTTTTTTGTGTTCACGGAATATGCAATCTTCATTTTAGAAAAATCACCGCCGGAAAACCGAAACAGTGGACCTACACGACGCCCAACGAGCCCCGTAGTTTGGGAAACCATAAATGATGGTAAAACATTAACATCTGCTGCACGCAAATATGGTGGAGGCGCCTTGCCAAATATGCCTGGCAATAAGACAATGGTTGTAGCTCGTTTGTTTTTTTAACGGTTTTCAACATCTAAAACGTCATTTTGTAGACAAATAAACTCTCTTATTATTTCATACCTTAATTTCAAAACCACATTTCGGGAAACTGTCAAAATTGTCTTTGTGAGATATTCTAAAATCTGGCGGTTTTGAAAGGTTATCTGTTATTTCTGAAACCAGGTACTGTTATCGACCTAGAGGTGTCAAATTTCATTTTTTCCACTTCGTATTTCTGCCGTTTTGACCGCCATACTGAAAAGATGGCGCTCAAAAAAAAAACAGTTTTTTGTCAATATCTTCGATTCAACCGACTCAAGATTGAAAGGTGTATGTGCATAGAAAAGCTCATTTAACCTCCGGTTCCACCAAACATTTACCAACGCGATAACTTCATCACCCTCTTAGTAACTAAGCCACTGGCCATCCTATTGGCTGGTGCATGGCAACTATCAGCGTGATAAATTCAATCTGCTCGTAGAATTCTGGTAAAACCGGAGGTATAAGTCTATGATAATACCCAAGTTTAAAAAATTTCGGATAGCCTTCAGAAAACGCCGTATTCTAGCAAATCTTATAGAGACAATTTTGATAGTTTCTCGCGAGGTTTCTCGATAAGTGTTTTTGAAATCAGGGTATGGTATGATGAGAGAATTTATTGGTCTACAAAATAACGTTTCAAGCGTTGAAATCTGTTGAAAAACAAATGAGGTATGATATTGCCAATTTCTCATCATCAGACGGAGCCCATATTGGCGCCTCCACCATATTTGCTTGTAGTAGATGTCAATGTTTCATCTATTTTTTTTTATGATCCTAGATGGTCCAAGAATCGATTGATGTATAGCCCCATTATATCTTTATGAAGTCGCACACGGAAAAGCCTTTCTTGACCCTGTGCCGCCATATTTACTATCGGATAGATTTTGAATAATAATTAAATGGCCAAGTTTTGAAATTTGACATTTTTCTAATATTTGATAGATGACAGTTAAGAGACGTATTTATAACGGTTCTGAATACAGTTTTTCAAGGACTTTCAGATGACATATTGCAAATCAAGTTGCGTAAGATATAGCTTGTAATTTTTTTTTATAGTGACACACCCGTTTGACGGATGGCCGCCAAAAACTGATGTGCTCATTCTACAGTAAAACCATGTCTGCATATCAAATTTCAAGTCGATCGGATCCACGGTTCGGCAGTTACCCTGGAAGATTACAGAAACACAGACACACGCACGTACGCACTCACAGACAGACATCATTCTGGAAATGGTCTTAATCGCCTTAGGGGACCTCAAAATGGATATTTTCGTCGAAATCTCAAAAAAAAAATCGGCAATATTACTTTACTTCCCCTAGGGTCGAGAAAGTAATATCGATCGAACCTTTAAATTCGTTTCATGTGAAAAATACCTTGTTGTCTCATGTAAAAGATGATAGTTTTTTTCTCGGTTTTTTTTGCAGAAAATTTGTAGTTACTTACCTACTATACTTTAGCTATGAGTACCAAGTACCTATACTTACTTAAGTATAGTGCTTTTTTAGTATATAACGACTTTTTTATGATAATGGAAGGCCTTCTTTATATTTCGAGACTATATTTTTGTCGTATTTGTACATCATGGATCATCAGCGTTTTAATGGAGATAATGTAACAGTTTGGGTCTTATTTGGGCATGTTTCTACACAAATTGATTTGCGTGGGTCCATTAATATACTCATGCAGTAGAGAGGGGAATGTTTCGGATATGGAGCAAAGGTTAAGTAAATCAGCCAAAATTTCATTAAAATGGTCTTCTCGAAGGTTAACGTTTTAATAAAGGAATGGAGTTTATGTGTTTCGTGTTATTACGAAAACTTGGCTTGGAGTTAAGTTTACTGGATCTTCTAGTTTATGTTGGGAGTTTCGGTTTGCTGCAGAGATGAATAGGTATGCTTGCTCACCCTCACCCCAATGTACTTATACCTGTAGGTATATTCCTCCTTAGATGTTCTAGGAGTCATTTCTATTACCAACATGCCATTTTTAGTAAAAAAAAAACAAACTATATATTTGTTGTATTGAATTCAAAGCTTCTGGCATGAGCGTTTCAAGTACTGCATGCTTGCTCGCTTAAACTCGTTCAATTTTACTTTTCGGGTCCCCACTAACATGAAAGGGGAAGCATTGTGATCGTGCAAAAAAATCGGATGACAACGGATATATCCGTTTTGAGGCCCCCAAGACAACTAAGACCATTTCCAAAGTGATGTCGCCATAGAAACTTCATAAGGTTGTTGTTTTCTATTCTACAAATCAGCGAAAACTTTGTACTCCTCTCTCACCAAAACCAATGAATGGAGAGTAATGAAAACAGTAATAGATTTCCAAAATACCATTAAGAAGAGTATGATACGTGTATGATTTTGAACCGTCTCTCTCACTCCACCACGTTATGTATACCTAAGTCTGCCTCACAGGGTGACGCCGCCCTAGATGGAATGATTTGAAGACTATAAAATGAAGTGTATTCAAGTTGAAAGAATAATACTAAAGAGAAACAAGTGCGAATATACCCTCTAGGGCGTGAGGCTCGATAGCCCACTTTTCTTTTGAGATGTAACGCAAAATGTTACGAGATGAACGCAAGATGTTAACTAGGGTTCTGCCGTTATTTAGACACGGTCGGTTGGTTCTTATTGGGGACTATTTCAAAATATTAAACAATCAAATTTCACTGTCGATGTCGGTCGGGGACACACGTGCAAATTTTTGCACGGGTACGTCGCGCCGTACCGTCGCTTTGCAGTCTTTTTCAAAAATTCTTAACTATAGACCCGGGGGTCGTAGCGAAGTGTTTTTGTCAAAAAAAAGTTCAAATTATTCTCTTAATATAACTTCATAGATTCGTTCATACATGTGTTCATGTATTTTCATAATTAACAAGTATTTGTCCGCATGTCCAACTTTTTAAATACAGTTGCGAACTTCAGCAATTATTCAACCGGCGACGCCGTCTCGCAATAAATTGTGATTATTGTGATTGTTTATCATTATTTCAGCAAGACTTTTCGGCTCTAGTTACGTTCTTCATATTTTTTAGACTTTTGTTGGTAACGAAACACATCACATTTACTTCTACAGACATTTTCAAGTCTGTAACATCATGTCATGAACATCCTCAAGTCCATGAGGATGAGGTCGAATGCTGGAGTTTGTTCCGATTCCACGATAATAGTTTTATTGCGTTGCACTATTTCTTTCAGCGTACGCCACAAAAGCATCAAGTGGTGCGTGCGGGCACTTCCTCTTTCCCCCTTCATCTAGTTGCTCCCTTCCCCTTCCAGACAGCTTATTACTATCACAGTAAATCCGCCGGAAGAACAAGAAACTGCATGAATGGTCCGCAATTTTCATTTCAGATCTTTCTTCTAGACACCATTCCTGAGTGGTTTGTGGTTTTGTTCGACAAAATTTGAGAGATGGAGTTAACGTAACCGGATCCGACTTTTCTTGGTTCAGGTACCAGGGCCATAGCTACCCATTATAGAAATAAAATCTTTCTTTTTTAGGATTCCGTCCCGTTCCGAGATTTCAAACGGCAGCAAGCAACAAATACTCTTTTGCCGTCGAGCCGTAGCTACCTCATTTTCAAAAATTCGTAACTAAACTGCTGGACAACGAAGTTTATCGGTATCGGAAAAACGGTCCGACTTTGAAGGCCGATAACTTTCCATTGCCGGATGCGATTTTCGTTTTGTTTATTGTGTTAATTAGTCTAATGCTTCCGTAACCCATCCTGTAATAGTGAATGTTGAGAAACTTCATGTAAAATTTCTACAGGGTGATACGTAAAATGCTGCAAAGTTGTACCAACTTCATCGTACCCCCATTTGTCGAAATTTTTTTGTATGTATTCTAATAATAGACTCATAGGCTAGACTCCGCCTATGATTTTGTTCTAATTATGTATTTTGATTTTTTTTTCCGCAATAAAAGACCATTTATTATTATTATTATTATTATTAATACAAAAATCATGGATTGTGGTGTTTTACCTCGAACGATTTTGGAATTATCCGGATTGGAGGTCTAACATCGAAAATATAGATTTTTATTTCGATTGATACAGATTTGCCTTGTTGGCACGCGACATTAAGTCACTTCTGATGAATGGATGTTGACATTGAGCAAGATTGTTCGTACAACAGTCCAGAACAATTTAACTTTCAACACAACCCGAATATTTGGTGTGAGACCAAGCAGGGAGCACTTTTTTGAGTGGTTGTCCCTGCCTGTTTTTCGTACGTTGGATTTCGTCAGAATTTCATCAGAATTTTAGATATGGAGAATGTTCTTTTTGCAGATTTAAGCCCCTGAACATGGTAACGATGTGAAACTTCAGTGTCCGAGTGAAGTAAAGCCCCCCTGGACGTTATACTTTTTGTGCTTGTGCTATGCCTGAGTCTCGTAAATCTGCAACATTCAACATAAAAACTTATATCTTTGATGTTAGACTTCCAATCCGGGAAATTCCAAAACCGTTTCGAGATAAGATACCACACTTCATAATTTTTGTAATAGAATACATAACAAATTTTTTTTTGACAAATGGGGGTACGATGAAGTTGTTGCAATTTTGCACCATTTTACGTATCACCCTGTAGAAAATTTACATAAAGTTTCTCAACATTCACTGTTATAGGATGGGTTACGGAAAGATTAAGCTAGTTAACGCAACAAACAAAATGGAAATCGCAATAGGCAATCGAGAGATATTGACCTCCAAAGTCGGACCATTTTTCCGATACCGACAACTTCGTTGTCCAGCAGTTTATTTACCCGTGTGTCATACTTAATACCGATGTAGAATTTTTGCTGAAAGTTCAAAATCTCAGTTAAATAGTTACAACTTCGTATGTGTTCTGATAAGAACGAGTACTTGTAACCACATGTCCGCATGTCGTAACTTCTTAGATCCAACCGGCTTCTGAAATGCAGCACTTCATCAGCGATGGTAACACTAAATTTTCATTATTGTAATTGTTTCGTCAAAAATTTTCGGGTCACAAGGTCATGAGCTACTTAAAATTAGAGATGCAACGGATATCCGGTTACTATTCGGTATCCGGCCTATCCGGCCATTTTATCAGGATCCGGCTATCCGGCCGGATAGTATTTTGATATCCGGCCGAAGCCGGATAGTTGCAAAAAATTAAAAAAAGAGTGATAAATTTAGTCAATCCACTTCCCTATCCTGTTTCCCTACATCAACATTAACGCTAGTATTCCGTATATGTATACTCTGAAACCGTTGGAGAGCGTTGCGAAATGGGCAGTACGTACCAACTACCAACCCCCAACAAATTTTTTTTAATGTTTTCAAGTAAGTACCGTATGATCAAAAACTGTTCTCAGGCTGTGGTCTGGTCATTGGAAGGCAAACGAGGCTGATTTTGGCCAGGCCACAGCCTGCTTAGAGGAGAAAAGTTTTTGATCATCCGGTACATATTACATTATGTGGGGGACGCGAAATCTAGTGGTACATCGCGCTTGGCTTCGATCATAGAAGCCAAAAAATGAAGTTCAACACAAAAGTAAAAGAATAGAAAAAACTTCTTCTGGTCTTCCACAACCTAATATGTATTTGGAACTCGATTTGGAATCAAGAAGTGACAAATTGTGGTAGATGAATACAACCTTTTTTGCATTCAAAGGTAAGAGCCTTTTCCGTTTATTATTGTACACGTTGCCAGCTCCCGAAAAAAAAAACTCTTGCTGTATACGCTGCTACAGGGATAATATAATTACCGCTGATCGGTAATCTTCGCAAACTTGGACGGATATTGGCGAGTTTCAAGATCGAATACGCCATCTGACGGCCAACGTGTAAACGACGTTTGTGCACGGATCAACCGCAGATTTGTGTGGGCTCTTATGAGCGTTGCGGTGTTTGGTGACTTTAATTGATTCCATCTGACTTAACGCGGCGTTGATTTTTTCCAACAAAGTACGTGAGCCACGCACGTTTCATTATCTTGAATATACTAGGTGTCGTCGGTTGCAAAAGCATTGCATTTTTAAATAAGAGTGGCACGTGTACGACGACAGGCAAGCAAAAGTGGCATCAGAATGGAAGGTGGTAAGATTTGTGATTTTGTCATAGTGACAAAAAGTGGCGGAGAATTTGTTGCGTTCCCGAGTGCGAGTCGCGCTGTGGAAACCGGAAAAAGGAAGAGTTACATTTTCACCGTTTCCCGTCGAAAGCGAAAGACGCAAGTTGGGTAGTCAAGATGACAAACAAACTCGGCACTGTGGAAAATATGACTACGAGAAAAGCCTGGGAAGTGTCGCTGAAAATAGGAACTTTATATGGCTGCATCGAAGAGGCACAGCTGCGATATGTTTGCATGTCCCGGAGTGGCCTGCTTTGCAAGTGCATTTAAACGTTCCAATTTCACAGGAACTCTCGCGAGAACTGCTACTACTATTTCTTTTAATTACAATCTCAGTTGCCTCGTGAGGAGATTCATAGAATGCGCTTGTTTGTAAACACAATCCAAATATGTCTATGTTTGAACTGAAGCTTGATTCGATTCGCTTTCGACCACACAACACAAGAAATTGTGACTTCAGAATTTCCTATCCGTTGAGGCTTGAGGCCATCCAGTGATTGAAAACCTTCATAACACTCAATTCGCTTCTGCCATTTTCGAGTTCCACCGCAATAGGTACTAATTAACCACGTTTCACGTCTGGATGGCATTAAAAACCGCTTACTACTGATAAGATTTTTGAACGCGCGGGCAACAATCCGTGCCCTATCCGACATGTTTGTTTACATGCGAAGCGCATCAGCAGCGCCACCATCGGTAATGTTACTCGCCAATAGACTAGAGTTGGTAGACCACCATGCGTGAGGATCGTTGCTTCTGTCAATCCGTGCTGTTTTCAAATAATTATCAACCTCATTGGGAATTTTAGTTCTCTCCAAAGTTGTTTCTTTTTTATTGGTATTCTCCGCTGCTACCTTGTCAAATTTACGGATCCAGAGTGCCTAATTTAGGCCCTCGTTTAGGCCGGATAGTTTGGCCGGATAACCGGCTATCCGGTAAAGAGGTACACCGGATATCGGGCTAAATCACTATCCGTTGCATCTCTACTTAAAATGCCCTAAAATAGTTACTCAAAAAAATACAGAGCATTAAATTAACTAAAAAAACGTAACTTCTGAATCGTTGAACCGATTTTGATAAAATTTTACCAAGGTTTACTAAAAATAAGTCTCTATGATTATAACAAAAATACCGCGTTCCATCAAAAGTTTTTAGGGGCGAAGATAATGGAGATTTCCTCTTTTTTTGTCCCCTAATTATTTCTGAAAGAAAATTGTTCCCATCTTCTACGTTCAATTTAGAATCACCTTGCTACTCCTTAAAGATTTTGATTAGAGGCTTTATTTTCGCGATATTTGAGTTTAAAACTTTAAAAACATCTCGAAAACAACTTTCAAGCTCGTTCTCAAGAGCCTAAAAATTTTACTTCCTGAAAACTTGTTGTTTCTCAGCAGAAAAGATGATTAATCAAGATCAACTTAGAGCACCATGAAAACCTGTTATAGTTGAGAAATTGTGAGCTTCCTTGGATTTTAATATTTAGGCCCATGAAAGCAGTGGTTCCTTTTCGAAAGTTCGGGTCTAAATTTCTCGAAAACGTGGCCTTCAATCAAAATTTTACTGGAGTACATTTTTTTCGAGATTTTTTTTCTAAACATTCAAAAATATAAACGATATACATTGTTGTACATTACATAGATATAGATATTGCATAACAAACACAATAAAAAGCTAAATACAGCAGGGCTCGAAAAAAGGTTTCTGAATCACCTGTATATTACGAAATATAGAGAATTTCCGAGAGAATTTCGGTTTCCAAATCTGAAATCTACGAGAAGAACTTTAGTGGAAGACATTTTCCCTCGAGTTTTTGTTTGCAAATTATTTCAACGGGGAAATTTCTAGCAAGGGGGGAAATCTCGCTGGACCTCTGATGTACAGTCCACGTCCACATGAATGGAGTTCGCTAGCATAAATCCAGCTGTAGAAAATGATTAATAATATCAAAATAAGTAGAACAATACAAAATTAATTAATTTAATTATGCACTTGGCAGTGGCAACAACCCTGTTATCATTTATCAATGCCCCAAAATCCAAGCTAGCATAGCGCTGCTGTCATCATAAAATATCCTGTTGTAAATGTTATAAATTGGACAAATTTATAACATTCAATATTACCTCGAAAATTATTGAATGGTTTAGTATACCAATATTATACTTGGTAGGTACTGAATTGCAAATTGCAACAGTTTGTGCGTAAGTGGGTATTCTTGGGTCGGGTTGGATTGGAGTTGGTGATCCTAAACTCAAATACGCACATGAATAATTTTCTATTTGCGATATTTGTGCTAATTGAATTCAAATTCTAAATTCTCATACATTAGCTAGGTACTGCATAACTTTTTTCTTTTCGCAATTCCAGGATTTCCCTTCGGTGTGGGTGCTGCGGATTAATTCGCAATTGTTCAACATTCCAAATCACCTAATTAACGATGATCCAATTAAAACGGATCCTAACAATAGCACATACATAGTACGGGCTCATAATTACAAGGGCCTGCCGATCGAAAGGCAGGATCCGAGGGGGGCCAGAGCCCCCTGCCAAAACTTGCGCCAAAATTGAAACGCGAGTAAACAGATCAATGTGTGCTGTGAGCGTGACCCAACGCCCTCTATTGAAAGGAACAGGTTTCTTTGCCGACCGAGGAAATTTTGGGAATAGGTGCACAACATGCAGGAATACTTACTGCCATAAATTATTTATAAATGAACAAGTGTGCACGAAATCGTACGCAATTTGAGGACTACATACTATAAAAATTCTAATGTAAAAGAAAAAAATTGTACTCACCAAGGGGAAGGGCACTGTCTCCGACATCATCTTTGATGAAATTTGCTGGAAGACTTGGCTCAGAAGCAAACTCGAAAACTCCGACATGATACACTTAGCACAACTGTCTATAAACAAAACATTGAGTACAGCAGGCCAGCACTTAACCTAACTAAATAAGAACTGACAAGTACTACAGGGCAGTTTTTTATAATTTAAATGATTACAATGAGACACAAGCGACAGGAGCAGAATCTTCGGACAAAAACTGAACGATTTTTCAACAGATTTGTACAACTGACAGCGATCTTAAAGTTTCGATTCAGTAACAATAATAAAATGTAAATAATATGATGATGACAATCCTCAGGAATATCTCTCCCCCAGTCAAATAATCTAAACATGGAAGGAAACAACATTCACACCTTACGGAAATTCCGACGGAAGGACTCACATTATACAATCACAAATTGAACAAATAGGCTCGTTTGGGATTTAATTCGACTTCTCATTGAATTGTTTTCATCACAACTACTATAATTGCCCGACGATCGCCATGTTTACGCAAGGCCCCACGGCGCCTGCGTCTCCTCCTTTTGGCAAACGTTAGAACAGAGCCGATGCGCCAAAATTGAAACGGGAAAAAAATTACAACACCCTACGTTAGAGACGCGATCATAATAGGTTCAAACAAAAGTTTCCGGGAACACAACGGACGACATACATTTCGGTCGGCGTAGGCGTTGCTAAATCAACTAAAACTAAAACTATACCTACCTACCTATACGTTGTTCCAGATAAATTACCATTCAGATAGGTCACGAAAAGTACCTACCTACCCATAATATGGTATGATTGGTATGTACTTAGGTGGTGGTAGAGGAGTAGCTTTAGCTTCATCTATAGTGCAATTCAAATGAAATGACATCTCGGGCGGTCATTTATCAAAAGATTAGATAAACAAAAAACTTATTGGCATACTGACAACCGCAATAATCAAGATTCTCCCACACCCCTTATTGAAGAACTCACTTCCTGAAAAAGTGATAGAGGAAAAATATGGGAAATCTGTATAAAATCGCGCGGTAGGTTTTTTTTTGTAGGCTACCACTCCATGTGACATACTGTCCCAGAATTTATTGACACTGTATGTAGACTAGATAGGAAGATAGAGGTAACTAACGAGTAATCAAATACTCGATTGCTCAAGTTGGCGTACGATGCTCACTTTTTTCCCAAACGGGCGAATCATGATAGTTCATCTCTATCTATCATGAACGCGTCGTGTTTGGGGAAAAGTTGAGCATCGTACGCCACCTTGAGCAATCGAGTATTTGATCGCTCTGTATTATATCATACCTATAGGCCAGTCAATGGGGAATTTGGAATGGCGAAACGTATACTCTGGCTGAATTTTTGCATACACCTAGGAGTCCCCCACAGAGCCCCGAACCGCGAAAATCCACCAAAATTTCCTTGAGCTTTCCGAGATAAGGGTGTTTTTCTATATCTCGGTTGATATTGGTTGGATTTCAATTACCTTTTTTTTGAAATGTTCGAAAAAATATTTGGAACAAGTTGTGTTCAGAACTTCTCAATAACTTGTCGAGAAAAAGTGCCAGAAGCGTTGTCTCTGCAGAAGCCGAAAACCGTCGTTTTTTAGGAGGTGGTTTTTTTATAATTTTCTATCTGCTTTTCTATGATAGTTATGGAAAAAATTCCCAACAACAGTTGTAGCTCCTGTGAGTCCCTACAAGTTTCTACCGAACATTTTTTTGTTTCGCGAAAATTAGCCCATCCCAGAGGGCGCTAAAGTCAACCTCGTTTGGAAAATATTTCCAGGTGTAGGGGGCATCGATTCCAACTCCATCGTGTGGAGATCTAAAGGCCAAATTCTCATTTATGTTCGTACTAACTTTACTAATAATTGAAGAATAACAAAACCTTTGTACAGGGTGACTTTTTTGAAAAGGACCCACCCCCGATATTTCGCTGCACAGATTTTTCCTGTGAAGAAACCGGAACAGGTCGATTTTATTTCGAGAGGGACATCTAAGACACATGATAAAAAAAATTATCTTCAACCCTTGGCCCCCACTCACTCTATTTTAAAATTTCAAATGGCATCACCTCTACCTTGTGAGTCTATGGATACATCAAATTGAAGGTAATAAAATTCCCTTTCTGTCAAACATATTTTAAATTGTCTCGAATCACCCCTCCAACCCCTTTCAATATTCTCTCATTGTTATTGCAGGAAAGTTTCTTCCTCATTACCTAACTCTCCCGATTCTTGAGTATCAGATTTTCCAGTAAAAACATGTCGATTTTTATTTCGAAGGGGACACCTAGAACACGTATTGCCAAATTGCCAAATTTTTATCTTCAACCTCTTCGCCCCCACCTTACCATACTTTCAAATTCCAAATGGCATTATCTATCTTGTGATTCTTGTGATAAAGATAATAAAATTTTCATCATGCGAAAAATTATTTCCAATATTCTAAACCACCACCTACTCCTCTACACTTTGTTGGAGATAAAAATTTGGCAATAGGTACGTGTCCTGAATGTCCTATCCGAAATAGAATTCAAGAATTGGAAGTTGATAAGAGAAAAAACTTCCCTTTAATTTATAAACAAAGATCATTTTGAGAAGGGTTGAAAGGACTTGATAAAAACTTTTCAGACTTATTTGACAGAAAGACTATTTTATTACCTTAATTTTGATGTATCACATATAGGTAAGCTATTTGAGATTTCAAAGTGGGGCGGAGTTCAGGCGAGCGAGGGGGTTGAAGATAAAAATCCGACACTACGTGTTGCAGGTGTCGTCCCCTTCGAAATAAAAATCGACCTGTTTTTACTGGAAAATCTGATACTCGAGAATCGAGAGTTACGTAATGATGAGGGAAAAACTTTCCTGCATTAACAATAAGAGAATTTTGAAAGGAGTTGGAGGGGCGATTCGAGACAATTTAAAATATGTTTGACAGAGAGGGAATTTTATTACTTACCTTCAATTTGATGTATCACAAGGTAGGTGATGCCGTTTGAAATTTTAAAATAGGGTGGGGTGGGGACGAAGGGTTGAAGATAAAAATTTGTCATCACGGCGTGTCTTAGATGTCCCTTTCGAAATAAAAACCGACCGGTTTCGGTTTTTTCCCAGGAAAAATTTGTGCAGCGAAATATCGGGGGTGGGTCCTTTTCAAAAAAGTCACCCTGCACAATTGTTCTGTTATTCATCAATTATTAGAAAAGTTGGTACGAATATAAATGTGAATTTGGCCTTTAGATCCCCACACGATGGAGTTGTAATCGATGCCCACACCTGGAAATATTTTCCAAACGAGGTTGACTTTAGCGCCCTCTGGAGCGGGTAATTTTCACGGCACAAAAAAACTTTTAGTTGAAACTTGTAGGGACTTACAGGAGCTACAACTTTTGCTGGAAATTTTTCCCATAACTATCATAAAAAGCAGATAAAAAATTGTAAAAAAATCACCCCCTAAAAAACGACGGTTTTCGGCTTCTGGCACTTTTTCTCGACAAGTTATTGAAAAGTTCTGAACACAACTTGTTCCAAATATTTTTCCGAACATTTCAAAAAAAAGAAAATCGAAATCCAACCAATAGCAACCGAGATATACAAAAAACACCTTCATCTCGGAAAGCTCAAAGAAATTTTGATGGATTTTCGTGATTCGGGGCTCTGTGAGGGATTCCCTAGGTGTATGCAAAAATTCAGCCAGAGTAGGTATACGTTTTGTAAATATAAGACACTTTTTGAGCCAGGTTGACTGGCCTACTACCATAGACCCTACTACCTAACATCATTATAAGTAGGTAGCTCCAAAGCTCCAAATATTAATGCGCGCCGTTTCCTTTCTACGCACCAACAAATAGACTACCCTCCATTTTACGCAATTCTCTGCTCTATTGTTATTTGTTATCTATTATGGAAATTCAAGGTGATTTATTTTGAAAACTAAATGGTATTGTGTTGCAGAGTCACACTATATTGATTTGTTGTACCTACGACCCATACATACAAGAAGTCAATGGGTTGAATTTAGAACAAAGTTTTTAGATATTTTGTGTTAATCTTGAATCTTATTGATATCAGGGATAAGGGTGCGTTTCCAACTAAACAGATAAGTACGTAATGAATAGCTCTCCCTCTAACTCGACGGCGATGCCATCATATTATGTCCGCAGTCCGGAAGAACTTCGAATTTAGCTCGAGAAATAGAGAGAAATAGAGGGAAGAGAAAGAAACACTTTCCGTTGGCGGGTGCGTTTTTCATCAGATTTCCGCTTCTGTATAGGTACCCTATCAACAGTGCTGGCACAGGCTGGAAAACATATCAAAAGCCCACGTATGTCCTGTGTGCGCATTATCGGCTTTACGAGAAGAAGAAGAATAAAGATAAAACCTCTCCTCACAAGCGTAAGGCTCAGTAACAGTAACGCACTTCGTCTTTGGAGGTTCAGTGAATGTAAGATGGCAGGTAATAGGTGTTTTCATGAGGATTTTGTGTTTCAGTGGGCATGCGCAGGATTTGACAGTTTGGGTCGGCTAGCACCAGAGGTATAGAGTGAGAAGAATGATTACCGAGCTGCGAGAGTCTGGCAAGCACGCAAAGTTCGAATTTTTGCCGACCGGCAAGGAACGTGAGCATGTGCTCTCAGTGATGTGAGTCGGGTATTTACCGGGTAGGTAGGTAAATATAAATCGGGTATCTACCCGGTATTTTCCCGAGCGATATTTACCCACCCTACCCAGTTTGACAGAAAAGTTGGCACTGTTGACAGCTCGGTTGACAGTGTTGACAGTTAAAGGTTAAATGATTTCTTTTTCCAAGTTCCAAGGCTCTATAAACATACTCTCCAAAGCACTTATTATTATTTTGCTGCTGTGAGCAAAAATCATTATTGTTATTGTTGTTATTGTTATTATTATCAATAAAAATAGATACCCTATTAGAGACCCGATTTTGGGTAAATACCGGGTATTTACCCTGGGTGTTTACCCTTAAATATAAAAACCCGGGTATTTTACATCACTGTGTGCTCTAGACCTGATGAAAACTACTATTATAGCCAGTTCCACCAGCTGATTTATTCATAGCTAATTGAGATATTTTCTCGGGTGAATATTGGCTTAGTGACCACAGAAAGCACAAGTTTCACGAAAGATTACGGAAAAATGTTTGGACCAGTGGACCACAACTAACAGCTTGTATGCATTTTCCGTGGTCATTCAACCAGCACTGACCTAGAATCCATCAGAGAAAATGTCTCAATCACCTAACAATAATTAAATTCGCTGGTGGAACTGGATGTTGCAATCCTACTATTATTAAATAACTATAGGTAACTCAACGATTGAAGTGAGCCACTCGAAATTTCGCTTTACCTACTTGGAATAAGAATATCTCAGGAAAAAATCAACCGATTTTCAATAAGGCAGTATTGTTAGATAGCCCATATTTTGTCTACAAAACACATTTATTGCTGAGGAAAATGACAGCTGCATTCATGATATACAGGATGGTCATTAAACTAGTGTCGAAATGGTCCATTTTTAACCGCGTGCCCCTAGCGTAAAAAAATCATAGATTTTTTTCTGATTGCACTTTTGGAAAGCCTACATCAGCATCTAGAAACGGTTGAAAATTTTGATCGTAGGTAGGCGAGTAGGTAGGTATCTTGCTTCACAAAAAAGATTTAAATTTTTTTCTGGAAGTATACATTTTTTGATGCCGGGACGTTTATTGTTCACGTTCTCTACTTTTTTGACGTTCTGAAATTTGAGAGAAATGCATGATTCATAGTCAAAACTTTTCCCATGAAAAATTTGACTACACACTGACCCTTGTCGGCGCTACCTCTTTGTAGCTCTTCGATGTTGCAGTAATTTTCGACACTTTTATCAATACGGAATAAATAAAAAATGAAATCATCCCATATACGAGTATTTACGTGATAAGTTGCACAGATAGCATATCAGCCCTATACCGGGTGATCATTTGAAAACTATCCACCTGCAGTAACTCCCGATTCAAAGTGAATATTTTTTCGAGCAAAAACAGGTCGATTTTTATATCGAGGGGGACATCCAAAACATACATTGGCAAATTTCTATATTCACCCCTCTCGCCCCCACTCACCCCAACTTTGAAATTTCAAATGACACTATCTACCTACCTTGCGTTACATCAAATTGAAGGAAATTAAATTTTCTTTCGGAAAAAAATATTTTCAAAATTTTCAACCCCACCCTCTTCTCTCTAAAAATTCTCTGACTGTCCCATTTTATATTCTGGATCCCTCATTTTTTTCTCAATTTAGTTGGCGTCATCCTAGAAAGCATCGAAGCAAAAAATTTTAGGTGGAAAAAGTGCTACCTAAATTCACCCCTTTGCTCTCCCCCACCTCAACTCCCAAATTTCACAAAACACCACCTATATGCCGATCACGTTTTAAATTCAATAGAAATTAAAACACGGTTGGCCATGTTCCCTAGGGTGTAACGGACGCTGACAGACCAAGTCACGTGAAAACGGGCTTTTTGTGGCGAAGTCCAATGAGGTTAGAAAATTTTGACATGAAATGCCAATTCTGGCGTCTCCTTGCATCATATTCCGCTACAGTGTTGCCTTGGCCGTTATGACTGTTATCTTGTCAGAATGGCAGGTGAGTGACAGAGTGCCGAGCCGTTCTAGGTTTTAGACACTAGGCATTCATTTCTGACCATACATTAGAACAGTTTTCTCAACCTAGTATATGATATGATGGTATATTATGATTCACTATTTTATTCAAAAAAACTGTTCACCAGTCGCCCATTTAAACTGGAGAAAGTCTATCAAAATCAAGACGTCTTGAGCGTTCATATACAATCTTGCAACAGCGGTGTGCTCGATTGACAATACGAATTCAAGGTCATCTGGGGAAATATTGATCGAACATTACAAATTTGAGCATCCCCAAATATCGCAGAATTGCCAACTTGGCGTGCAAAAATTACCGTTCTAGTGCTGAATTTAAAAGCTGATCGGCATATAATTTTTAGCCTTACCGCATTGAGTTTATTCAATAGACTCTAACAATAAATAATGCAATACATTGGCATCTAGCATCTAGGTACTTAGATTTTCGGTTGTTAGTCTGGAGACTTCAATAGTCGATCCGACAACGAAACTCTCATCGAATGGTGGATGCGCAAACTTTTGTTTCATTTCAATTTGAAACAGCTGGGGTATTAAGTACCTAAACGGGGTATTTTATTGGTTATGTCCTTGGTTATGTCCGGCGCTGAAAGAGCCATTTCACAATCGAGATGACAAACATTCAATAAATTATCATTATTATGTATACACTATACAGGTGTTTGCAAACTTGGGGTAGAAAATTGAACAGCAGGTATAGGGAAATGCTCCAAAAGTGCCAGAAAAATGTTGAAAAAAATTGATGATTTTTATTTTTGGAAATATGGATGGTCAAAAAGTGGTCTTTCGACCCTTTCTATTTTCCTTATTTTGAAAGAATTTAGCGAACTCTTTCCATCAGACCAAAAAGCAATTTTTTTTAACCTATGAATGCGTTTTGTAATTTGGTTTATTATTCACAACCACTATGGTAATAGACTCATTACTGACTTTTAAAAAGTTGGAAAAAGACGCTTTGTTGATGATTTTTTTTCCGCCTCCGAAATCACTTTCCTCCCCGGTTAGAGGGCGGAAAGTGCATGGTCCCCTTGATTGATTGACAATTGACAGATAGATGACGGAATGACAGGTGTAGAGGGGCTCGAATCGAAGAGTCAAACGCAGTTTTGTGATGTTTAGTGTGCCAGTTATTATCATATGATATGGTGTTTATGATATACATAATTGATGCCTCTAATAGCCTAATTCACTATTTAAACTCCGAATCTTCATTCTAAACAGCTGAAGTGGTATAAAAGTGACATTAACAAGTATACCGGACCAGCCGTTGTGTTTAAATTTGGCTGAGACTGGTCCTGGGCTCCAGAGCCCCAGGAAAATGAGGATAAACATGGAAAAAATAATGATAAATGAATTGATGGAAAATAAATACAATGAAGCCAAACAAATTTCAATTTATTTGCTAGTTGAAGTGTTGAAAATGGTTGTGAATAAAATAGTATACATACTCTCGGCGGTAATTGCTTCATTCCTGCTTCGAGCATAGCTGCGAGCTTTAGCTCGCAGCTATCTTGCTCTCAGCAGTAATGAAGCACTTCCCGCCTCGGTATGTAATATACTAATTTCGCCTCCGAAATCACTCTCCGCCCCGGTTAGAGGGCGGAAAGTGCATGGCCTCCTTGACTGATTGACAATTGACAGATGGATGACGGAATGACAGGTGTGGAGGGGCTCGAATCGAAAAGTCAAACGTAGTTTTGTGAGGTTAAGGGTGCCAGTTATTATTATGGTATGCTGGTGTGTCTGATATAATTGATGATTTTAATAGCCTAATTCTCTATTTAAACTTCGAATCTTCATTCTAACCATTCTAAATGGTTTTGAATAAAATAGTATACATACTCTCGGCGGTAATTGCTTCACTCCTGCTTCGAGCATAGCTACGAGCTAAGCTCGCAGCTATCATGCTCTCAGCAGTAATGAAGCACTTCCCGCCTCGGTATGTAATATACTAATTTTGGTCTGTTGAAAAGAATTTACTGAAATCTTTCAAAATCACGAGAATAGAGGGGGTTTGACCCTCCATACTTAGAAAAATAAAAGCACTAAATGTTTTTCAACATTTTTCTGATACTTTTGAAGCATTTCCCCAACTGCAGTTCAATTTTCTACCCCAAGTTTGCAAACACCCTGTATACCGACGATCTTTTGATACCTACTGATAAATTATGACCATACGCATCTATACAAAGACTTATTCTATTACAAAATTTGTCATACCTAGGACCCACAGATAATTCACAGCCGAAGTTAGATAGGTAGGTAGATAAGTACTGGTTCAATGGTTATTACGTTAGAGGAAATAAATTAGTTAACCCTTTGACACACAATCGCCACCGGAATTTCTGCAGTATAAGCGTAAGTGCTATCAACCCACCAAAAAGACCCGCCACGTCTAGGAAGGTACAGCGCACTTCAGATAGCGATTAATTAATTGTTGGCCAGTAGCTTAGAAAACTTGGCACCGCACTTATAATTTGGCAAGCAGCTACTGAGACGTAAGATATAAAAAATTGTACCTAAGCGTTTGTTGTGCAAATTTTAATACATTATAAAGTAATGCTATATTGTTCAAAACCATGAATAGCTTATCCATATAAGTAGAAGCCATCGCCTCTTGTATATGGGACGTGGATGGAATACAGGCAGTTGCATTGATTAATTTTACTCATTAAGGGGCTCGCTCATGCGTCATAAATTTTATAGGTGATATTTTAGTATATTGTTAATCTTCTTAAGTTTTGGGTTTATTGCAAAGTTTTCAATAAGAAGAAGGAAAATCATCGTTAAACTTTCTAAGCCTACGCAATTTCACATGTAGGCATAAAGTTGCGATTTATTATAGGTAGAGGGTAGAGTGGTGAATAGCTGCTGCGGAGCACTCTTTCACACTTAAAATGAATTAATATTATTTCCATAAGTAGGTATGTAGTTTACCTATGAGTCAATTACAAGCTTTTAAGGACGGAGTTGAATTGGTAAAATAAAGCGTTGCGAAATCAACTGCTGTGCGGGCTTATTCCTTGACAGAATTTTACCATTTAGGTCTCTCCGAAGTTCCGAAAGCTACAAGGATGTTTTTTTTTATACCTACTTTGGTTTGAGCCCATGCATTGGCATTTCCAAAATACAATAAAAATAGTTTTCATGTAGAATGATATTTCACCCACTTTGTGATACATCAGATTGAGGTAAATTGCATTACTCTTACTGAACAAAATATTCTAAAAATAATTTTCAAAAACCCCCTATCCCCTCATAAAGTACGCCAAATGTTCATTTTAATGGGGGAGGAGGTGAAATTTTTTTTAATTATCCTTAGAAAGAGACTCTGATTTCCTTTAATTTGATGTAGGTTGCTACCTAAGTATCACAAAGCCAGTGGTGTCTTGTTAAATTATGGAATTGGGGTGGAGCAGAGCGAATGGGCGACTTTGGGTAGCACTTGTTCCACCGAAAATTCTCTTCTTGAATGCTACAAGTATCTAGGATGACACTGACTAAATTAAAGAGAATTGTGGAGTCCAAAATATTAAATTGGACACTCAGATAATTTTAGACGGTGGGGGTGGGGTGGAAAAATTTGAAAAAATTTCTCTTGGAAAAGAATTTGATTCTATTTAATTTGATGTATCGCAAGGTAAATTCCGTTCACTTTTTATTTTCAGTAGAATGACTTTCTGGGGCAAAAATGAAGTGACATGCTGGAACGCTGGGAGGATACGGCTGATGGCCGCTGATAGTTTTGCTCCAAAACTTTGCAGGTGCTATCAATTGTAGCCGTAGCCTCCTAGCTTGTCACTTTATTTTTGCTCCGAAAAGTCATCTACTGAATTTGAAACGTGTGAACGGCATATACCTAAATATAGATGCATGGTGTCATTTGAAATTTCAAAGTTGTGGCGGGTGGGGGCGAGGCAGCGAAGGGCTGAAGATATAAATTCGTCGATGTATGTTTCAGATGTTCCCCTTTTGCTCGAAGAAATATCCCCTAGGAATCGGGAGTTATTGCAGATGAACAGTTTTCAAATGATCACCTGTATGTTACTGAAATGCAAATGATATCTTCCTAACAGGTCACCTATCAACCTTACAGGTCTTATCCACTTACGTAAACCTAATAATGAGTAGGTTAGGTACCTATCGAGGTACCTATAGGTGTTTGAAAATGTCTTGGAAAGTAATAAGTGAGTATACAGGTGTCCCGAAAATATACCGACAACGTTCCAAGGCAGCTTCCTCTCAATTAAACAAGAAAAAAGTTCCTATGAACATGGGTCCGGAAACGCTTCCTAAGGCAGCTACAGGCCCCTAAAAGTGGGACCCTGAAGATGGTTTTTTATCAATACCTATCTCCGAAACCGTTCAAGGAAAATTGATCAAATTTGACACATCCACTAACCTTCTCATGCCCAACAAAATGAGATAAGTTGATTCCAAAATAATTCACAAGGGGTGAGTCAGGCTGAGGTGTGGGGGTAAAAATAACCCTTACTTATTTGAATGTGAATTGTTTCCAAAAAAAGATCTCTCCGTTCAACCTCGATAGATGCACCGTTTACGAGATATTTGAATTTGAATGTAAGTATGAAAACGTGGTCAGAAATGCTGATTTTTTAATTACGATATTCAAGGCGAAAGAAAAACTATTTCAAAGCAACTTCATTTTTAAAATTGATAAAGGGATCCATGGTGCTCAAAATGGAGTTGTATAGTATAAAGTTGTAGTAAATAAGTCTTCTCCACTTGTTTTTTATATTGTTTACTAGAGTTTCGGCTAGTTAAATGTATAAAGCCATTTTCAAAACTAATGTGACATAGCATAGAACTTTATGTCTAAGTAATGATGTAACAATGAAGAATAGACGTAACAGGTAAAACAACAAAAGAAAATGAAGGAGAGGATTATAAAATTGGGAGTAGAGCTGGTATAATGTAGATGTTGTCAAAATCGGTTTGTTCGTTGAGGAGGCTATCTGGATCAAGATTGTATTGTTTTTTTATTTGCAAAATTTCAGAAAATTCAATTAGGTGTCTGTTGTCAAGTTTTTGGACTGGTTTCAAACAATTAAAAGCAAAATCATGACCTTCGGCAACTACATGTCTTGTAAAGTTTGATTTTATATCGATATAAAATATTTTTATATTTTAAAATTCACAGAAAACCGACATATACAGACACCATAATTCCTTTCGATTCATGCCACCATCAAACTCATAAGTTTTCAGCACTCAGTACTTATATTCATCGGCTTTTCAACACTCCCCTTACACCTGAGGATTTTTCAGCTGAACTCAATATCATAAGACAAATTGCATCCAACAATGCATTTCCCCAAGCAGTCTTCGAATCTTTTTACAGAAAAAAGCTCTTAAAACATCAAATAAAAAACAATTTCAGCTTGACTCAAGAAAAAACGCCAACAATTTATTTTTCTTTATCTTATTTTGGCAATATCTCTACTTCAATTTCACGTTTCTTTAAACAATTTAACATCAATATTAGTTTCAAAACACCTTTCACTTTAAGCTCCCATTTAGTAAAAACCAAAGACCCCATTGACCCTCTAAATTCTAGTGGAGTCTATAAATTAACTTGTTCTTGCGGCAAAATATATATAGGTCGCACAATAAGATCTTTCAAAATTAGACTAAATGAGCACCGCAGGGAACTACCTGCGTTCGATATAAAATCAAACTTTACAAGACATGTAGTTGCCGAAGGTCATGATTTTGCTTTCAATTGTTTGAAACCAGTCCAAAAACTTGACAACAGACACCTAATTGAATTTTCTGAAATTTTGCAAATAAAAAAACAATACAATCTTGATCCAGATAGCCTCCTCAATGAACAAACCGATTTTGACAACATCTACATTATACCAGCTCTACTCCCAATTTTATAGTCCTCTCCTTCATTTTCTTTTGTTGTTTTACCTGTTACGTCGCTATTCTTCATTGTTACATCATTACTTAGACATAAAGTTCTATGCTATGTCACATTAGTTTTGAAAATGGCTTTATACATTTAACTAGCCGAAACTCGAGTAAACAATATAAAAAACAAGTGGAGAAGACTTATTTACTACAACTTTAAACTTCATTTTTGTTAGGCATTCAAATTTTGTTAAGCATAAGAAGGTTATTGAATGTGTCAAGTTGGATTGATTTTCCTTTGAACGGTTTCAGAAATATTAAACAAACAACCATCTTCAGGGTCCCACCTTTAAGGGCCTGTAGCTCCCTTATGAAGCGTTTCTGCACCCATGTTTAAAGGAGCTTTTCTTCTTATTTTGATGAGAGGAAGCTGTCCTAGAACGTTGTCGGTGTATTTTCAGGACATCTTGTATACCCGAGAGATATACCGTACAGGGGTGGTGGAACCGGGGAAGCAAGGGGGCCATGCCCCCCCCCCCCCAATCTCAGTCTTGGGGGGCCTGGCCCCTCTAATTTTCTCTATGAAGAATTTTTCTTCATGTCAAGAAAGATAGTCATGCCTTTTTTCCGAATTTTTTTTCGCCTGCGGCGCTTGTTGCTTCGCTCGCACTTCTTTTCCTCTCATTTGTGCCTCCCTCCAATAATTAGACACTTCCGCCACCCCTGATACCGTCTGAACAAAAACTTTCCTCCTCTAGGCAGGCTGTAGCCTGGCCAAAATCCGCCTCGTTTGCCTGCCAATGGCCAGACCACAGCCTACCTAGAGGAGGAAAGTTTTTGTTCATACGGTACTTACCTTGGTACCTACTTACCTAACGCGCGATCATCGAAAAAACCATTTCACCCTAAATGTTATTTTTTGTTGATTCTACCTACGGTACCTATTTGTTCTATTTATTTCTTTCTCAAGTAGGCAGGACGGAGTTAAGTAGGTAGGTACCTATCAAAAATAAACGAGCTCACTGATGGTTTTAATTAGATTATTATTTTAATTTGCTACGCATCACAAATATTTAGTACTGACGCAGCTTTATTTTCAATTAGTACAGCTGTTTGTCCATTCTATAGGTACCTACACTCGAAAAAATTATTTTGAAATCGCTTCCTCATTTGAAATTAGAGTCCTGTTGTCTTTACACGCTCCACTCACTCAGCAGCAAGAATGGGGCCGCATGGGCTTAATCAAATATCGTAGAATTCGTAGGAAATGACGTTTTATTTTTAATATGGATCTGAGGGTCAAAGGTTAGAACTTCGCCCTTCACTATTTCCGTTATTTAAAGTGATTTTTGAGAACTGTTTGTGGTAAACTAATCAGTAAAAATAATGTTACGAGCGGCGATCCCGTTTATATTGGTAAACACTCGATCTTTCTGGATCCTTCCATCCATTAAATCGCAGTGTAGAAGTCTGGAGCGATCTGGTGCATTCCAGAGCGTTCGTATATGTGAAACTGAAGGGAGACTTCAATGCTCGATCGAGAAAGATCTGTCCATTTTGGCGGAGGCGCCGCTCCAGAACCCACCAGAATTATACGGGTAACGTGTGTGATTATTCAGGAATGGTCTAGAAATCGCATATGCCGGGCCTCTATGGAATTTGCTGGAAGTGGACAGAAAGTTCGGGAACATTATTCGGAGGCCTTATACAGGGTGGTCCAGGTTTTAGTCGACAAACTTTGCAGGCTGATAGAGGATGAAAAAAGAAGTCGACTCACCCCAAAAAATACCTATCTTAAATGCATATTAAAAAAGTTACAGGCCTTTCAAAGTTGCAGAAAAAAATTGTTTTTTTCTTGATAACTTTTGAACAGCTTGACCGATGTCGCTCAAATTTTGCACATATGGGTAACAAACACGTCTCCAGTTATTTCTTTAAGAAAATTCTGTCAGAATGACGCAGTGCCGTAGATATGGGGGGGTACTAACCCTCTTACCCCCCTACTTTCTACGCCACTGAATATTTTGGAAAACTGTTGAAAGTATTGAATTCGGCGTTCAATTCTGAAGAGAAAATTAGCGTGTTATTGCTACATTTAGAGCAGCGGTTTCGGAGATAGTTGTGTTTAAAGGTTAAAAAACACCGAATTACGCAAATGTTTCAAAATTCTAGCAAGCTTTGATCCATCAACTTTCAACTTTTTTTTCAATTTAACGTTTATTGATCCATAATTTAGCTCGAGAAATTGAAAATTGGTTGTGAAAATTCATAATTTCAGCAACAATTAAATATTCAATAGGTAGGTACCTATTCACTTACTGATAGTTGGGAAGTTTAGTAAGAACAAGAACCAGGGGCCCTTTGTTTCTTATTGGTCACGTTACTGAAATTATGAATTCTCACAACCAATTTTCAATTTCTCATGAGCTAAATTATGGATCATAAAACTTTAAATTGAAAAAAAAGTTGAAAGGTCATGGATCAAAGCTTGCTCGAATTTTGAAACATTTGCGTAATTCGGTGTTTTTGAACCTTTAAACACAAATATCTCCGAAACCGCTGCTCCAAATGCAGCAATAACACGCCAATTTTCTCTTCAGAATTGAACGCCAAATTCAATACTTTCAACGGTTTTCCAAAATATCCAGTGGCGTAGAAAGTAGGGGGGTAAGAGGGTTAGTACCCCCCATATCTACAACACTGCGTCATTCTGACAGAAAAAAATTTCAAAAAATCACTGGAGACGTGTTTGTTTACCATATGTGCAAAATTTGAGCAAAATCGGTCAAGCTGTTCAAAAGTTATCAAGAAAAAAACAATTTTTTTCCGCAACTTTGAAGGCCTGTAACTTTTTTAATATGCATTTTAGATAGGTATTTTTTGGGGTGAGTCGACTTCTTTTTTCATCCTCTATCAGCCTGCAAAGTTTGTCGACTAAAACCTGGACCACCCTGTATAGGTATCTGATTATTAGAGATTTTAGAGATTTCATCAGTTCTTGTTGATATTGAAAGTTTTTCGGCTGTAGAACATGTCAGATATTTCTGTAAAAGCTCAGCTTCATACGAAAAATGTCCACCTCAGTACTTAATGTAGTGGCATTTTGAAATATGTATAAGTGGCATGCGCGCACCACTTCTCAAGAGTTGTTGGTTGCGTCAAAAAAAAATCATACTTATCTAAAAAACTATGAGTCCTAAATCAAAATTTTTTTGTTTAAAAAAATTATCCAATATTTTGGCTTTATTTGCTTCGTTGGCTGTATGTTGTATGTACATAGAAAATCGTGAAAACAAAAAAAAAAAATAAGTATATAGCTTTATTAGATCGGAAGATATGATGATGGAAAGGCTGGCATCTATGCGTTTTCTGTATTTCAGATGAGTTTCACGAGTTGTGCATTCTTTATTATTGTTAAAGATTATTGTTTGTTATTTGACCGATCATCTTTAAACGTCGTCGGTATCAACCTGCAATAGTTGAGATTCGATTAGCGAAAGAATGAACTGGATATATTGAACCGTTCAAAAGATGAATTTGAAGATCAGTGAATTTTGTTAGGAAACGAGGAACAGTGATAAACAAGGAAAAAAATTACGAAAAAAAAGCGGCCAGAAATAGCCTCCGCCACTACGTCTGGCGAAGCTTGAATAAAAATCTTCAAGAAAGTGAAGAAGAAAGAAGAAAGAGTCAAGAAAATGACTTCTTCATACTGAAAAAACAAGTTTTTAACAATTGATGGCCATTTATCATGGGTTGCTGAGCTCGGATTTTATGGGGTCTTTTTGTAGCTTATTTATGACCATCAGAGGAACCTGTGTACACAATTTCAACCCTCTACTATTTTTTCCGAAGTAGAAAAGAAAGACATAAGTGGACCAAGGAGGACAGTGTGGACTGACGGTTTTAGCGCCGTTGAGTTTAAAATTCTAGGGACTTCTGCATTTTGCAGCTCTGCATTGACAGCACTGCTGAAAGCTGAAATCAAAGCATTCTGCGCGGCTTCATGGTGAATGAAAACGCGTTTGTTACGTTTTTTGCCGGCTGAATTAAATTCATTTACAAGTTGAGAAAATCAAAATAGCCTTTCAAGATGAAGCTAGTAAGGTGAGTGATGCAATGTTTACTTTTGGGTACCATTACGACCGCAACAACCATTTAAACCCACAGGTAAAATTTGACATTTATCTAACCTAAATGCTCTCGAAATTTTCAGGTTTTTGATGAAACTGAGTCACGAAACGGTCACAATGGAACTGAAGAATGGCACACAAGTTCACGGCACAATAACGGGCGTGGACGTTGCCATGAACACTCATTTAAAAGCCGTGAAAATGACAGTCAAGAACCGGAACCCCGTGAATTTGGACACTCTCACAGTCAGAGGAAACAACATTAGATATTACATTTTGCCTGACAGTTTACCTTTGGAAACACTATTGATTGATGACACACCTAAGGCCAAAGCAAAGAAGAAGGAAAGTTCCCGTGGAGCCGCCAGAGGCGGACGTGGTAGAGGCCGTGGCAGGGGTGGTCCAAGAGGTAGAGGCAGAGGCAGAGGTCGTCGATAGATCTAGATGCGCGTTACAATAATCAAGAATACAGTTTAAGTTAAGTCAGTGTATAATGCAGTTTTGTGCAAGGAATACTTTATATAAAAAAAACACCCGTTTTGAGTAATACAAAATAAAATTTTGATGTAATGGAATGTTTAAAACTCATTTCCTTGCAACAGCACGTACAAGGCGTAAACAGTGAAGACTACAAAGCACAGAGCTGCAGCTACAGCAAAGGATTTTCTGTTGTGCCTGTGGAGTTGAGAAAGCTGTTGTTCATTGGTCGATAGTAGTTTTCGCACTTCTGAAAGCTCATGTTGGACTTGCGTTTTCTTGGCGTCAGGCAGCTCGTCAGAATGTAGCTTGTTTTCCAGTTTATTGACTCGTTCATAGCATGTTTTTATCGCTTCTTCTGTTTTTGCGATCTGAAGCGTGATAAATCAGCGTTAACATAACCTCTTTTACTAGTAACAAAAATAAACGTAATATACCTCCTTCATTACTGAACATTCCCCTAGTAAAGAGTCCATTTAATTTTCACCTTGCAAGGTTTTACAAGAAAAGAAAATGTTTGATAAAATTCAGATAAGAATCATTTCACATCACAGCAGGCACTTTGACGTTATGTGAATTGTGAATGACAACCTGCACAAAAGAAAACAAATGCTGCCGATGATGATGAAACATGGATTGAAACAACAAAACAAACTGAACCGAGCGTTATTTTGGTTTTTAGAATTCGTGAAAGAATAATTTTTAGGATGAGAAGGTTGACAATTCAAGAAAAAATACAAAAATTGCAATCAAAACGTTGAGTTTTGAAAATCCCGCTATTCAATATTGGTGATTTTCATTACGAAGCTTTGCACGTTTCATGTTGGCAACACTGTGACACTGCCGTGCGTTTCGTTCGTGTTGACCGTGTTGACAGACGCGTGAGAAAGCCGGAAATGTGAATTTTTCGGTCTCGTGTTTTTCCTGATAGATTTTAACGTCAAAAATTGTGGTTGAGTTGTCAGAATTGCTAAGTTTAAGGACTAAAGTGTTTCGAAACACCACCAGTTTGGTTTAGCTGTAGTTTTTATTGGTAATCTTAAGTGCAATGGCGTCGTCCCAAGTCAAGAGAGAAACACCAAATAACATGGCGGGCAGCGGCTCAGGGTGGCCCCGAAGGAACAGCCAGAATTCCACGACGGCCACGGCCGCTACTTCAGCATTCGACAACAAACTCGTCCCTTCAACTGCCATCAACAGAATCATAAGATTGTAAGTTCTGAATTACCATTGAAAAAAATCGTCGGGTCCTCACTGTTTTTTCAGGTATCCTCTGACGAATTACATCTTTGGGACCAAGGAACCCCTCTTTGAGAAAGACCCGAGCGTCCCAGCACGATTCCAGAGAATGAGGGATGAGTTTGAACGCATCGGGATGCGAAGAAGTGTCGAAGGAGTTCTTCTGGTGCACGAGCATGGATTGCCGCATGTCTTGTTACTTCAGCTTGGAACTACGTTCTTCAAACTTCCGGGCGGCGAGCTGAATCCTGGGGAAGATGAAGTTGAAGGATTGAAAAGACTACTCACAGAGGTATGCATTTGTCTACATTTTTGTGAAGCCTTTCTGCCATAAGTAAATTTTAAGGTTTGTACTTACTGTAGTGTTGACATCTCGGTTTACATTTAAAAAAATTGTATCAGAACTGTAATATTCTCAGTGTTAATATATATTATTGAAATATTGGGGATGTACTTCAATGTATGTACATTTTTGTACTAAATGTAACAAAATCTGTGCAGGAAGAAAGTTAACTTGAATATTTTTATGAGCTACGTAAGTAGTATGTAGGGTGTCCATTTTTCAAGCTCAAGCATGGGTCTCTTGAAGAAATATGATTTTTTTAAATTTGAAGTTGAATTAGAGCAAAGTTGCTCATTCTCATACTGATGATTAGTCAAAGAAGAAATCAGACCTATCTTTTATAGTTTTGAACAAGACGCTGAGGGAAGATGAAACAATATTGAAGCTTGTGGGCAAGGAAAAGTGAGGCTGAGAAACATAAGGGGGAGGGGGAGATTTTGGGCAGATCTAGTTGTTTGTTCAATAACTTTTAGTTTGTAATATTGTAATGCTTTTACAAACAACTTGTTTTGAAAAGAATTAACATTGTTGACAGCTAAAGTCGCAACCTTAATTATTGACTTCTAGTGCAATTCTGTAAAAAATAACATTTCATAAATGCGCTGTTGTTGTGTAAAAAATCCTGTCGGCCGTTGGCTGTTGCCTAGGCAATATCAGCGCAGCGTGAGGACCTTGTGGTGTGGTGGTCAGCGCGTCTGACTACCATGCCAAGGGTTGGGAATTCGATTCCCCGGGAGTGGATTTTCGTCTCTAGAGCAAGCTTCTTGAATTAGTTTAAATGCAAGGCCGTAAAATGCGGTATGTCGCATAGTACGTTAAATGTGAACGATGGTGCCGACCCCATGCGATGTTGGTGGTTGTTGAAAATTCCTACTCTGTGTTGGAACACACAGGCGTTCGGCAAAATTTCCGGCACAGTGGAAGAAAGCATTCACCGGCGTCGGTGTTACGCCTCGTTGCGGAAATGGGCCGACGTTAAATAAACGAAGGAAAAAAGGATATAATAGGCATAACTGAGCCTTTATGAAATGCCATTTTATAGAGAATTGCACCATTCTTATCTCTCAGGAAAAGCAAGATACCCATGCTTGAGCTTGAGAAATGGACTTCCTGTAAAATTCATGGTTTTAGAAAAAAAGTTTGTTCAATATTTGAAAAGTAAATTAAATGAAGGTACTTGGTGAAGGTATTTGAATTGGAGGTAATTGTTAGTATACACAATATTATTTTAATTATTTATGCACGATGTAGGTTTTTGTTCTCGTACAACTGATACAACTACAAACTGTTTTGTACAACTGTTGACGGTCTCTGATGCGACTAAAAAAATTGCAGAGTGTAATCAGTTTTGTGGGCTTCTTTCGAAAAATCGTCGTCTTGGGTGAACAAAGTTCCCTGTGGAATTACGGTAGTTTCGAGTAAATGGCGTTAATTCCCATACAATCAATATAAACCTGTACAGATTGGTAACTACAGATTTCTTCCAATTCATGGTAATTATTGACGACCACTACTTCTCGACTTCAGCCACCAACTTTTCACGGTAGGTAGACACCACCACAACATCACGTTCGTCGACCGTAGTTTCCTGGGGAAACGACCACTATTTCCACTGTAAAATGCTCCTTCTTTCCATTACTTATCCACCAATGTCCTACGACGTAAGTACAGGCAAGAAGGAAGCGTCCTACATAGATGTTTAAGTGGTTGCCTAACTCTTAGAAAATGCTAGTCGAGAAGTAGTGGTCGTCAATAATTACCCAATTCATATTTTAGACCCACATTCGCGGTTAGAAACTAAATACTGTAAATTTTGCGCTTTTAATTCGGTGTTTGAAAATACATTATGATACATACAGGGTGTCCCGAAAATACACCGACAACGTTCTAGGGCAGCTTCCTCTCATCAAAACAAGAAAAAAAGTTCCCATAAATATGGGTCCGGAAACGCTTCCTAAGTAGTCCGGCGGCTTAGTAGATGGATCATGCACTTTGTGCCGAAGCTAATTTTATTTTATTTTCGTGAAATATGGTTAATAATGAAAATTTTGAGGGGTGGAGCCATTCTCAATTTTTACCAGGGGGGGAGGAGGAGGGGGTTGTTCTGGATTTTTGGGGGCTTTTTGAACCTTTTGTTTTGCACTCGATGTTGTAAGCGAAAGCAAGGTGTTTTCTGGATCTGTGATATATCCGGATTTTTTTAAGTGGTGTGGGCACCCCCTTCTCCTCTTGGGAGGGGGCTGAGGGGCTCAAGTTGACACATGTGGCCGATTTTCATTTTTTCTTTGATTTCGAACCAATATCGGCAAGTTTGGTATCGTTTCCGACTGAATCACATCTTGTGAACTCAACCATGACTCAAAAAAATCGATAGCGACACGTTTAAACAAGTTGTGCAGAGAATATCATGTTTTTTTGTGCTCCTATTTGAAGACATTTTTTGAGAGGGTTCTAGACATTTGTGGTTAAATTCCATTTCAGGTGTATAATTTTAAACTATTTTGCGCCTAAAGAACGTATTTTAGCACAGTCTTTTGTTTTTGGAAAAATAAAAAAAAATAATTTTCAAACTTGTTTTGAGCAAATTTTTTCATAATTCAATAACGTCTGAAAGGTTATAAAAGTTCATAATTGTGGTCTGTAGTGTTCTTAAGGAGTTCTGCGGGTTGGAAAGGAACCATAATGCCAGAGGGCAGTAGCCTTGATGGGGGATGTAGAATCCGGGGGGGCGGAAGGGGTGAAAATTTTCACTCAAAATTTATGAACGGACTAGAAACAATCTTTGTTCTGTTTTTCTGTTTTTGTTTATTTCGCTAAAATTGATCTTAAACAAAACTCAAAAGGAGGGGGGGGGGGAATCTTTCAATTTTGGGCTTAGTGACTATTCAGAGATCGCTACTGCAGCAGCACTAGCGGCAGTAACTTGAATTTTCCGTGGGTTTTGCAGGGATGATTGGACATTTCCACCAGGTCTGTGCACCATCGAACCCTCGAGGAGGGAAGGAAGTGAAAAACCCTCAGATAGGTACGTGGTTCGACCTTTGGGGCCTCATCAGTGAGGGAAAAATCTCCAAGCAAGGATGCTCGATGATACACAGACCCGACACGATACCTACTTAGAATAGTCGTACACGCAGTAGGAATAATTATCGACACCTCCTGTTGGTAGAACAGTGAACAATGAAAAAAAATGGACGCGAGAATTTCAGCCCCTTATTGATGCTTTCGCCTGTGTTCATATTTTATGAAATTGAGTTACAACAAAAGTAGCCATTAAGGTCAAAATAAGAAAATCACTCCCCCTACTACCCCTCTTCAAGAAGATGAGAGTGATTACAACAAGAACAGCTAGCAAGCCCGAAAGTAATCCCCTCCCCTTGAAATTGATGTGAGCTCAATTTTACCAATAGGTATACTCCAATAAGATCATAAAATCAGAAATCATGGAAAAATTGTCTCTTCATAAATTGCCTGTTCATAAATTATGAGTCCCTGCTTGAGCGTACGATGGTGCACAGACCTGGTGGCAAAATGTCCAATCACCCTCGCAAAACTTGGGTTGCTGCTGTTGGCAATAGCGATTTTCAAATAGTCACCAAGCCCAAAATTGAATCCCCCCTTTTGAGTTTGGTTTAAGAACAATTTCACAAAAAAAAATGGGATCAGAAACCGTGAAAAGATTGTTTCTAGCCCGTTCATAAATTATGAATAAAATATTTCACCCCCATCAAGGGCGGCTACCGCCCTTTGAGATTACGGTTTCTACCCACCCCTGCAGGACTCTTGAGGAAGACCACAGACCACAACTATAAACTTTCATAACCTTTCAGACGTTGTTGGTGAATTACCAAAAAATTTGCTCAAAGCAAATTTACAAAACATTTTTTTCAAATTTTCCCAAAACAAAAGACTGTGCTAAAATACGTTCCTTAGGCTCAAAATAGTTCAAAATAATAGACCTGAAATGGACTTCAACCACAAATGTCTAAAACACCCTCAAAAAATGTCTCCAAATAGGAGCACAAAAAAACATGGTATTCCCTGCACAACTTGTTTAAACTTGTTGGTATCGATTTTTTTGAGTCATGGTTGAGTTCAGAAGATGTGATTTAGTCGGAAACGATACCAAACTTGCCGATATTGGTCCGAAATCAAAGAAAAAGTGAAAATCGGCCACATGTGTCAATTTGAGCCCCCCAGCCCCCTCCCAAGGGGGGGAGGGGGTGGCTACACCACTTAAAAAAATCCGGATATATCACAGATCTAGAAAAGACCTTGCTCCCGCTTACAACATCGAGTGCAAAAGAAAAGGCCCAAAAAGCCTCTAAAAACCCAGAACAACCCCCTCCCCCTCCCCCCCTGGTAAAAATTGAGAATGGCTCCACCCCTCAAAACTTTCATTCTTGATCATATTTCACAAAAATAAAATAAAATTGGCGTCGGCACGAAATGCAGAATTCATTTTAAATATGGCTTTAAGCCGCCGGACTAAGGGAGCTACAGGCCCCTAAAGGTGGGACCCTGAAGATGGTGCGTTTATTTAATATTGCCGAAATGGACCTATTTCTTTTTCACGCCCCTTTTGCCTCCTATCGCCGCTCATTGGCTACATTTGCCTCACAATCTCCCGTAGCAACTCTGTCAGTGCCACTGACTTTCTCCTTGTCATTACCCCCGACAACGATATGTTACAATTTGTCATCAGTTGTCAGTAGAACAGAACCAAAAGTCTTGCCACGCTGCAACCTGCAACCTACAGACTCGACAACGCTTTACTTCTTTACAAAAGTGTAGTGTAAGCATCAAATGAAGGGAAACCAGCGTGATAAGGGGATGAAGTATAGTGTGAAAGGATATTTTGAAGACGTACTTGTGAATAACCTGGAGGTAAAAGCGGAGTGCTACAGGAGCCAGAAAAAGAAACAAGCTTCTCAAGAAAATGTCCGGAACAGCATTTGTTTTCAGCGTCATCTTTGTACCTATCACTGGATGAATAGAAATCTTCCACTCTGAAGTGCCGTGAGCACACCAAAACTGAAGCAAAATATTGAGGTTTTGTTGTGAAGTTGTAGTGGGTAATCGCCAAATAGGAAGGTGAGATAGCATTCCCAGCACTTTGAACGGTAATTTGGGTGACCCCGCTTTTGGCTTTGTGCAACTTGTAAAACAGCTGAAATTGTTTCGTTCGCCTTCAAATTCTTCCTGGTGCCGGTGTCTTCCAGTGGCGGCCATCCATTTATTTCGCTTATTTTCGTCGGCAGGAAAACCGTAGAACGAAACATTTGAGGGAAATATTCCCTTGGACTAGTGCGGACAACTTTTCACACAATATACGAGCATTTTTCGAATTATTCGATCAGTGTAGCGACACGACACAGGTTGCAGTCATAAGTGACAGTGACAATTCTAATTCATTGTGACAGTATCGCCTTCCTCGAATTTCGCGCCTAATAATTGAAGGCCTTCAATTGGCCAGGGGTGTGGCTTAAAATTGTTCATCCTTGTCTGAACGTCTCTGTTCCCCATAAGAAATAGGTCTGTTGAAGGGAAATCAATCAAACTTGACACATTTAATAACCTTCTTATGCCTAACAAAATTTGAATGCCTAATAGTGGGAGCGGTACGCAAAAGCATACCGCATTTTGGAGTGCAGTAACGAGATTTTGCATGGGCGTACTTTATACCAAAACAAGCGATTTGACCCGCAGCACTCGATATTTCGTCCCTTAGGGGGCCAATGGGGGCCCTCCAAATTTTCAAGATGCAAGAACTTTCACAAAATGATCATCGAGTATCGTCATGTATGTCATAAGTGAAGCTTACGGGTCTATTGAAAATGTTTTCATCAAATGTCGTCGTGTCCGATTCATTCTTCACATTTGAAAAAAAATTCTTTCGCAGAGGTCAAAAAAACTGTTTTTATTTTTTCTGCTGTGCAAGGAAACGATAAATTCATATGTTTTGTTGCGTTCCCAACTAAATCGCGTTCCATAAGCCCAAATATGAAGACAATTTTTTCGCAATATCATTTTCCCAAGAAGAGGTGACCTCTTCAGTACACTTTTTTCAACAGCATTTTTTTCAATGTTCCTAGTGGATAAGACTGTCAATTTTCGCTGATATGAGAAGCTTGAACTCTTTTCTTAGTAATTTCCATGCAACATGGCTTCAAAACATACAAGAGAGCCCTAAAACTTTTTTTTTCTGCTGGGCCGTCAAATTTTTGGCATGTTGATTTTGTAGTAGGGGAGACGCGCAAATAAATAAGATCTAGTCTTAGCGAATAAGTTCTACCGGAAAATATACCTACTTACACCTAACGACTCTGCGTTTTGTTGTACTGCAATAAATCACGTCATGGAAGAATATTTTCTGTTGAAACCAAATCGCCTGTGCCTGCAGCCTGAATTGAATACTGGTCCGCGTCTCTCCTACTATAAAATCAAAATATCGTAAGTTGGACGGCCCAGCAGAAAAAAAATTTTTTTGGGCTCCCTTGGGCGTTTTAGAGTCATGTTGCTTCGCAACCACCAGGAAAAGAGTTCGAGGTCTCCATTCCTGCAAAAATTACGAGTGTTATCCAGTGGGGACATAGAAAGAAATGCTCTTGGAAAAGAGGTACTGGAGAGGTCACCACTTCTTTGAAAAATACCATTACAAGAAAAATTTCTTTATAATTAGGTTCAGGGAATGCGATTTAGTTGGGAACGCAACAGAACATATGAATTTATCGTCTCCTTGCATAGAAGAAAAAATAAAAACAATTTTTTTGACCTCTGCCAAAGAAATTTTTTTTTAAGTGTGAAGAATGAATCGGACACAACGACAATTGATGAAAATATTTTCAATAGACCCGTAAGCTTCACTTATGACATACATGACGATACTCAATGATCGTTATGTGAAAGTTCTTGCATCTTGAAAATTTGGAGGGCCCCCATTGGCCCCCTAAGGGACAAAATATCGAGTGCTGCGGGTCAAATCGCTTGTCTTGGTATAAAGTATGCCCATACCAAATCTCGTTACTGCACTCCAAAATGCAGTATCGATGTGTTTTTAGGTGTGTACCGCTTGCACTATAACAGGAATGAAGTTGCTTTGAAATAGTTTGTTTTTCGCCTTGAATATCGTAATTGAAAAATCAGCATTTCTGACCACGTTTTCATACATTCAAACTCACATATCTCGTAAACGGTGCGTCTATCGAGGTTGAACAAGGGGGCCTTTTTTTGGTAGAAAACTCCAATATTCTATAATTTTTTGTTGAATTTGGAAACAATTCACAATCAAAAAAGTAAGGGTTATTTTTACCCTCACACCTTAGTAAATTTATAATTTACCCACCCCTGGTAAATTATTTTGGGACTACTCTTGCCTCATTTTGTTGAGCATAAGAAGGTTACTAAATGTGTCAAGTTTGATCGATTTCCCTTCAACGGTTTCGGAGATATTGAATAAAAACCATTTTCAGAGTCCCACCTTTAGGAGCCTGTAGCTCCCTTAGGAAGCATTTCCGGACCCATGTTCATAGGAACTTTTTTTCTTGTTTTGATTAGAGGAAGCTGCCCTAGAGCGTTGTCGGTATATTTTCGGGACACCTGTATACAGGGTGGTCCAGGTTATAGTAGCAATAATTCACTAATCGATGGTCCATCGAAAACTAGGTCGACATGCATAATTTAATTTTTCTCCAAAACGCTTCCTAAGGGAGATAGAGCCCTTCAAAGTTCAGTTTTTAAAATCATCCTTTTGCAATAACTCTCAAGTCATCTAAGCGATTTTGACCAAGTTTGGTACAAATACTTACGAAATAAATACCCATCACTTGACGTAGATGGCTTTTGTCAAAATTGTCCAGTGGCGTAGATAGCGGGGGATTGTTCAACTTCTCCTACCCCATTTTCTACGCCACTGGATATTTTCAAAAAATTATACTTTTTTTGAATTCCTTGTTCAGTTTAGAAAAAAAAGTTACTCTTGTAAAATTTTGATTAGAGGCTTAATTTTCGAGATATTTGGGTTTTAAACTTTGGAAAACACCTCGAAATCGCGACTTTCAAAGGCCTAAAAACTAGAATCCAAGAAAACTAATGATTCCTTCACTGGAATAAGGTTTCTAGGTCGTTTAAGTTGATTTACTGCCATTTTTAGCTAAGAAACGAGGCGTTTTCAGAGAAAAGACAATTTGGGCTCTGGAAAGTGGCGATTTCGAGATGTTTTCCAAAGTTTAAAACCCAAATATCTCGAAAATTAAGCCTCTAATCAAAATTTTACAAGAGTAACTTTTTTTTCTAAATTGAACAAGGAATTCAAAAAAAGTATAATTTTTTGAAAATATCCAGTGGCGTAGAAAATGGGGTAGGAGAAGTTGAACAATCCCCCGCTATCTACGCCACTGGACAATTTTGACAAAAGCCATCTACGTCAAGTGATGGGTATTTATTTCGTAAGTATTTGTACCAAACTTGGTCAAAATCGCTTAGATGACTTGAGAGTTATTGCAAAAAGATGATTTCAAAAACTGAACTTCGAAGGGCTATATCTCCCTTAGAAAGCGTTTTGGAGAAAAATTAAATTATGTATGTCGACCTAGTTTTTGATGAACCATCGAATGCTGAATTATTGCTACTATAGCCTGGACCACCCTGTAGAAATGCAAACATTTTCCTCCACTTCGTGCTTTATCGTCATATTCTAAGGGTATCGGTTATCCAGGGTGCTCGGCGTCAAGTTTTTAGTGGATCACGGCTGACCGAAATTTACGCGCTGTCAGAAGTCAAGACGTTGAATTTTAATTTCGGTTCACATTAGCCATGAGCTCTAAACCCTAACCGAACGCTCGCTCTAATAGACCTTCTCATATAGGCGGTTCCTTTTGCTCGCAGCTCGTACGCAGGTTTTCATGCATACAAACTCACTGTTCAATGGGGAACTGTAGTGGCAAACGCCTGAAGTAATGGCGCCCGTGTTCCATGCACTCCATCTATCATTAGTGTCATTTTGAGCGTACATAACCTCAACTTTGTGATAGTCATTTCATTTTTAGTTGTCAGCACTCAGCATATAACCAGCAGTTTGCTTTACTTCGTGAGTTGAAAAGCAGAGAAAAGTAGAAATATAACAGACAAGCGAAAAACTGCTGTAAAAAAATTGTAGTGACGTGATATGTACCAGGCTGCATATATTGGCCTTTGCAGCAGCTTTCTCTTTTCCTCTCAGTGGAGTAGGTATATACTCTCCGCCTCAACTCGTGTTTGAGCATTAGCACTTTCCACTTTCCTTACATTCCCTTGAGGTTATGTACGATAACTGTCAAGTGTCAATATGGGTGCATGGAACACATCGCCCTCTACAATCCGTTTTGCCTATAGTATAGTTCCCCATTGGCTATTCAACCAGGAGCGCTTTATCGATCGGGCTGGTTAGGGTTGGGGTTGGCGACGGCGCCAATACAGGTGTACTTGCGCCCCGAGGTCCCCAGGTAAATCAGAATGGTTATTTTCGTCTTCCCATGCCATGGACCTGTTTTAGGTTAGTCAGGAGAGAGCTCCAAATCGACGTGAAAGTTTGACATTTTTTGACGTTTGATGGTGCAACTTTGCACCGGTTGCAAGTCAGACTTGAAATTGAACTCGTACGGCTCGATACCAAGTTGGGGCTGAGACCGCCGTAAGTGCGGTTACCATAAGCAACGGCGGATATCAGCCAATCAGGCCGCTGTATTTGGCAAGTTACGCCGTCTCAAACTTTGCGCTTGTAACTTGGTATTCAGCCCTTAGAGCTAAATTTCAAGTCCAAGTTGCAACTCGCGCAGCGTGGCGCAAGTAGTCACGTGATCCCTCTGTGCCAATGAGCATGCCATTATTGGATCACGTGACTACTTGCGCCAGGCTGCGCGGGTTGCAACTCGGACTTGAAATTTAACCCTTAGGGCTCAATACCAAATTACAGGCGCAATGTTTGGGACGGCGTAACGCGCCAAATACAGCGGTCTGATTGGTTGGCATCCGCCGTTGATATGGTAACCGCACTTACGGCGGTCTCAGCCCCAACATGGTATCGAGCCGTTAGAACCCTGTACCATCAAGAACGAGATCAAGAAGAACAGATAAAACTTTGTCTTGCTAACACAAGCATGACTTGTCTTGCAGATAGAACCTTTTTGTAATTCAACTATGGGATATTGACAACAGAGGGCTGTGTAAGTCACAATAATGGATAATTCATGGTAATATACCGTATATCCCATACACTTTTTATTTTCAGTAGAATGACTTTTTGGAGCAAAAATAAAGTGACAAGCTGGGGGGGCTACGGCTACGACTGATGGCACCTGCAAAGTTTTGGAGCGAAACTATCAGCGGCCATCAGCCGTATTCTCCCGGCGATCCCAGCTTGTCACTTTATTTTTGCTCCAAAAAGTCATTCCACTGAAAATGAAAAGTGTATAGGATATATTTAATTCATGCGCACTGCGTCTTGCCCTCGCAGACAGATGCTTTATTTGTCGTTCGCCCCACTCCCGGAGCGACGGACGCACTTCGCGTTAGAACATTTAGAGTATTATTCTACCAACAACTCATTTTTAAGAGAAAATGTCAGTTAAAACCTTCCCTACCCAAGACGATAGCGTGGAAAATTTTCATTTGCATGTGACTTTTCTCGGAAATAAATGTACGGCAATTGCTATTTGATTTTGAAATTTGTCTAATTTTTTTTTTCTTGTGAATGTTTCACGACGCATCAACTACGAGGTTCTTAGCGTCGACGGGACATTCAGTGGGTTTTTGGAACACGTTTGAATCATACTTAAATTGCCTACTTTTAACTATGTGAGGCCTCAGTACTCTGATAGCACTCAGCTCTGTAGTCAGAAATCTATTTTTTCTGTAACCGCTGTAGTCAGACAGGTGCAGATATGGCATAGTAAGGTCGGAACAATTTCCAGAACAATCGGACAACACAAAATATCCATGGAAGAGGCGGGATTCGAATCCGCGCGGTAGAGCACGACTGGCACCGCCGCTCCAATCTAAATTTTTGTTTTGTGAAATTTGAGTAGCGTTGGTAGTACATTTCCCTGAGAGAAGTCGCATTCCGTGAATTTATTTTCAGAAAAAGCCCTCAGAAATCGATCCCACTAACCCACTTTTTCATTCGCATCAGAAACTCCTCAATAGGAACACATTCTCTTAGAGATGGTGATAAAAGACTGATGGAAGGGACATCGTGAATGAATAATTCGAGAAATAAATGTTCATAATGAATGAAATATCAAAAAGTACACAAGAATATAATATTATCATGGGTTAGGAACAGATTATTATGCGTGCAGGTGTGGGTTATAGTTGAAACTGATGTATTCTCTACCAAAAAATCGAAATAAAATGAGGAAGGAAACTGGTAAGGTTTGGTTGCAGTCCAGATTTATTGTTTGAGTGTAATAAACTATTTGAAATACAGCTCAAACTGTAATTGTAATTAGGGGCAGCTATTATTGGACAGTTTTTATGAAGACATTTCTATGGTACCTATGAATTAAGGAGTTTGTAGTCCTATGTATTTGAACTTTTAGGGTTCTAGAGAGTCCATAACCTAATTGAAATACTAATTTTATATGAATCATTTGTTTTGTCCCTTTATTTTTTTTTTTAATCTCAACATCCAAGTTTTTGACTGGTTCATTTTCATTTTAAATGTCCGTCAACATGTAAGTATTCCAAGCATTCCTCAGGTTTTTCTTTGTCATCATCATCTTGATGTATGGGGTAGAACCTCGTTGATTCGAAATTTCTGATTTCTGTGTTTATATTTTTTTATAGTAACATCATTATTTTCTAAATAATAGTTTAGGGGGCAAAATGCATTTAGAGCATATTGTCTGGTCTTTGTTTGTTGAAATTTTCGACATACTGTCTGGTGCAACATTGGTTGCTTGTCATTGTTAGCCATCTTGATAAGATAAACAAGTAGCAAAGTTTTCACGGGATGAGTGCTGACTTGTGAGAAAGTCAATATGACGGACCAAGATGACGGCCAGTTGTGAAACCAACCTTGAAATCATTATACGAGACACAATTTTATTCCAAGTTTCATCAAAATCGATTCATTCGCAAAAAGTTTAATATGTAAACTTTTTGTTAGCTTACGGTTCACCGTAAACAAATTTTTGTTCAGTAATCCAATGAGAGCCGTACACAAGGTCAGTTTATAAGAGCATTTGTTTCATTTCCCAAATTAAAAGTTCTTATGTGAACCTAGATACTGAGGATTTACCAGATTCGCTCATTGTTGGTCAGAATTTCTAATCGATTGGGGTTCTACCGTCTTTCAGTTACTGTATCTTTAGCAATAATAACACAACTTCTCCAACGAGATGCAAATCAGGTTTCAGTTTTATTTTGTTGTGACATGTGAATTCTTCTTTTTAATACGGACACTGTATTGAAAAGCGACTTGATCAAAGTAGCTTTTTGGGCATGAAAACGTCGGGCTGATCAGTTTCTTTCTGATCTCCGCGGATCCGTCAGATATTCACAGCCTGCTTTGACCTAGTTACTTTTTGATCGTTCTTAGTGTGAGTTTTGTTCGTGAACTCTATTCGCGATTAACTTAATTTTTCCCTCCACAAGATGGCTCCCAAGAGTGGCATGCGTCATCTCATTGGCAGTTCGGTCACTACAATCCGCTTTTCGCAGCCATCTTGTGTCGCAAAGAATTGAATTGAATCGCGAATATGATTTTATTCTGACATTCGTAAATTTTTTTCTCCTATGGTGTCATGATGACCTTTTCCAATTTAATTTCTCCGTTTTACTCGAAAGAAGCCTAATTTGTTATTCTTATTATAATTTACGAAATATGTTTTTTTTACTCATGTAGTATAGACCTGTTAATATTTTCATCAGTTTTTATTTTTCATCAATTTCGTATGTAACAATAACTTTTGATTTGATTGTTATGTCTTCAAGATATCAAATTTGTATTGCACTATTGTGTACATGTTCTCCATAAATTAATAATTTCCACTTACATGGTTCTCATTTATTTATGAAAACTGTAGCTTATCGGAAGAAAACGCCGTTACAATAAAGGGCTGTTTAGTTTTCAAGCTCCTTAACTTTAGGAGAATGTCAAGTATATACTTTGGCACGGCACTCGTTGCACATTTTATTCATGCTGATTTTAGCAAGAGCCCTGTACATGGAAAGTTATTTTTCTGTAAATACTAACCATTTTTCTCGTTGTTACCTACACGAGTCTGAAATGTTCGAAAAGGACGCCCGTAGTTTTGTTGTCGCGGTGTACTTTTTATGGTGAGTTGTTGCAGACACTCGGTCGACTAGACGGCGTCAAACAGGATTGGCTTGTGGAAGACATCATTGGAAACTGGTGGAGGCCCAACTTTGAACCGCCACAATATCCGTATATCCCACCGCACATTACTAAGCCAAAAGAACACAAGCGTCTGTTCCTTGTTCAACTACAAGAAAAGGGTATTGTATTATAAAGAAGAATGTATTTATTTATATTGTACTTCAGTATTTTGAAAAAGAAAAAAGATGCGCGAAAAACTTTGTCCTCTATTCAGGCTTGGAGACGTAAAATCGGATTCGCTTTCTAAATTCATTTCATGTTTGAAAAAAAAAAAGTGTATTGAGAGGCCATGGTTTGGAAATTTAGAGTTGACAAGTTGAAATATGCAATATGCTATAATGATGTTGCTGTTGAGGACTCTAAATTTGTGGTCATGGTCATACATAGAGTAAGCTGTTATTTAAGACATGGTGTTTGTTTTTCTGGACACTTAGTAAATAGGCGATCTATATTATTATTTATCGCGAAAAACATTGAAATATCTGTGAGCATTAATGTCTTTTGTAGTTCTTGTTACGCTACAGAGTCTGCTTATGGAGCCAACTTGAACTGTAAAATTGTACAAACTGTGACAGGCTTCATATCCACACTCTGTATAAAGAAAATAGGACAAAAATTGAAAGAAAAAAAATGAGCAAGAAAACCTGTATAAATTCTATATTTATTTTTTACTACTACCTACATATTTCTTACTCGTAAGAATGCAATAGCAAAAAATACTTTTTTTCAGTAAAATGATTTTTATTTTGTAAAAGATTGTTTGATAACACTGTATAATATTTTTTAAATCTGCGCACGATTATACATCTTATTTTTTTTGTCTCTGTATAGGTGAGGGATCAGAAAATTTTAATTAAGTTTTGGTCTGTCACTACTTTTCATTCTGTTAGAGTTGAATAAATCGAAAATGTACGGGTTACATAATATTTTGTAAAAGATTCATTAAATGCATGTGGAATATTGTTCAATTTATTATTGTTTATTTTATACTTTTTTGCTTGACTAGAAATTCTTTTTTGTTATGCTGTACTGATTGAGGTTTTCATTTTACAGCTTTATTTGCGGTACCTAAGAATTACAAACTAGTGGCAGCTCCGTTGTTTGAGTTGTACGATAATTCACAAGGATATGGACCAATTATATCCTCTTTGCCGCAAGCCCTCTGCAGGTAGGTTTTTCTTTGCAGCAGAAACAAAGTTAGGTACTTACGATGTTTTTTTTATATTTTCAGATTCCAGTTCATATACATGTAAAGTGTTTGACATAAATAAGTATATGTTTTTTAACCGTTTGAGATGGTTTCTTATTATTAATTTTTGGTTTTAGAAAAGAAGATGAAGAGGAGAGAAAAGGATAAGTGTATTGGTGAATAGTGTTTAATTTTTTTTATTAAACGCCCATGATGGAAGGAGCAATTCACAATTTTTAATGTAAAATAGACTTAGCTCGCATTAAATAATTTAAATTTATTTATGTATAAATTTTTTGTATGAGTAATATAATTTCTGTCTTTTTTACGAGTATATTTTTGGTTCCCATTGAACTAAACTTGAAATCAAAAATTAGTCCAAAGCTTCGTAGCTTTATCAAAGAGATTGGCTAATCTTAATATGTTCCTCTTTCTTGAATAGCTCATTTAGGGCCGATTCACACCAACGATACGCTACAAATAAAAAGGGGAACTATAGTGGTAAACGCCTGAAGTGATGGCGCTCGTGTTCCATGCACCCCAGCTGTCATTAGTGTCATTTTAAGCGTACATAACCTCAACTATGAAAGTGTTATTTCATTTTCATTTGTCAGCACTCAGCATATAACTAGCGGTTTGCGTCACTTCGTGAATTAAAAAGCAGAGAAAAGTCGAAAAGTCGACAAACGAAAAATAGCGGTGAAAAAAAAGTAGTGCCGTGTTAAGTACCAGGCTGCACCTTTGCACCAGCTCTTTTTTTCCTCTCAGTGGGGCTTCTTTCCGCCTTGACTCTTCTTTGAGCATTAGCACTTTTCCCCTTTACGTACATTTCTTTGAGGGAGGTTATGTACGATAACTGTCAAGAGTGTCAACATGGGTGCATGGAACACGTCGCCCTCTACAATCCGTTTTGCCTATAGTTCCCCATTGGAACCGTTCACATCTGAGCTCGCGCCACGATCACGCTATGCTCGCAATACACCCACAAACTTGAAGTTAGTTTTTCAACTTATTCGCATTCGGAAGGGCCTGATGGCGTTAGAGTGATTTAAACTCTTGAATATTGATGACAAATGATTAGTAAAGGTTGTTTCTCATCGCTTGTGCGCTTGGTCTCTTGGCGATACGACGCAACTGTCTTTTCCTGAAAAGAACTGAAGAAATTGACCATTTCTTTTTTGGTCACTGCAGAGGTGTTTTATCGGCATGTGATGAAATTTCTAACTTCTTTCTTGTCAATGCTCAAGTTTTGACATCTTTGTGAGCTTTTTTCTCTTGTTTTTGTTCTTTAATAACAGTCCGCAGAAAGAATTTTTTGTTTTTGAGCCTCAAGAGTGGTCACAATTACAAAATGTTGACGCTGATGGTCAAGATTTGAAGATGAAAGATGTCACTGAACAAACTAAGCATGGTAGGTACTTGCTTAAGCACATTGTAACAAAGCAAACTAGAAGTTTTTTATTAGATGAACCTCCATTTAGTCCAAAATTCAATTATTTGATTTCAGTAAAAATTATGCATTTCTGCAAAGCAATAGTCGAAGACCTTTCTACCGCAAACATATACATTGATAAGTGCGCGCCCAGGCACGTTACGTCTTATTTGATCCAAAGGTAGAACAACTTGACGACTGGCCAAATTTGCGCAAAAGTAGTCCTAAAGGATCTCCTCTACGACATATCAAAAGTCCCCGAGAATCCCGTGTCCGCTTGTCTACTTTTTAGGGCCTTTTGTACCCCGAGTGAGAATAGCACGTACTTTATAATACGGTGCAAAATAATCCTACACATGCGATGCCTGTAGTTCATTGCTAGAGTATCAAGCAGGTCCCGGGATCGAATCCCGTCATCTCTGCTACTTTTTTTTGGCGGAATTGATACTCACCTTCCGAAAAAATCATCAAAAATTAAATCCTGCTCGATTGAAATCATATATTTCTGTTTCACAAGTACTGTGACAGTGTGACATACGATCACCGGACAGTGAAATTATTTTGAAGCCTTATTAGTTTTCGGACTTATAGGTACTTGTGTAATGGTGATGTTTGCACGCACGTTGCATGCACAGCAAAAGGTGATTAATTAACATGGATGAATTCATCAACCTCACACGACTAGAAATCCAGGAGCTAAGGTCTCAAGCCATTTTCGGTTTCTCCGTTTTTCTTTTTGCGCGAGATCGTACGTCACAGTACTTGTGAAACAGAAATATATGATCTCAATCGAGCAGGATTTAATTTTTGATGATTTTTTAGGAAGGTGAGTATCAATCCTCCAAAAAAAAAGTAGCATTATGACGGGATTCGATCCCGGGACCTCCCAAGCGGCAAGCAGGTACTCTAGCAATGAGCTACAGGCATCGCATGCGTAAGATTATTTTGCACTGTATTATAAAGTATAGACAATACAAATTGAAAAGACCATACGTCGTCACGGATTTTTACGGTTGCGTAGGAACCAGGCGAGTCCATCTTTCAAAAAAAGGTTGGCTGATTTTGGATGCCCCAATATCCGTGACGACGGTGGTAATAACATATGGTCTTCTCTATTTGTATTGTCTATACGTGCTATTCTCACTCGGGGTACAAAAGGCCCTAAAAAATAGACAAGCGGACACGGGATTCTCGGGGACTTTTGATATGTCGTAGAGGAGATCCTTTAGGGTTACTTTTGCGCAAATTTGGCCAGTCATCAATTTGTTCTACCTAAAAGTTCAACGTGCCTGGGCTAATTAGACCACCTTTGTGCAAAAATTCGATAAAACCAAAAAACGCGTTTGGAAGTAATGGACATTTGAAAAAGTGGTCCTCAACTTTTGCTCAAGAGTGTACTTAGCTTCGAGCAATTTCTACACGTTAGCGTAATCGAATCACATTCGTTTACGTTATGTTCGTTCTCCTGCGCATCGAGGGCAGCATACCTTTCTCTTGGAAGACACCTATTTATATGATGGCACGCACAAAACGTTAAACAGCAAACTACCTCAAGTCGTCATCTGTGCTCAACTGCCTAAAACACACTGCAAAAGTTGTAACCAACAATGACATTACCCTCAAAAAAAGCCTTTTTATAGGTGAGTGGGTCCACCTCTCAATAAGCAGGAACACGTTGTGATAATATACCGTAGTCTTGCAGGTGGGATCTTCCAGCTGAAAGCGGAATATTCAAAGTCAGAGAAAAATTGAACAGTTCAATAAAAAAAATCTATTTTTTCTCAGTTTTTTCATCATTATCATCATCCTCATAAACGTAAATATAAGAATGTCTCTCCATTAGGACAATGTCTTTTTCCAATTGCTTGAGCTCATCTTCTAATTTAGACTTGCGCATCTTCTTAGGAATAGTATCAGTGAGAATTGGTAAGCCTTGGTACATCTTTTGAAGCTCCTCCCAATTGTGTTTCAAACCCTGAAACAGTTAATTTACGAATCTACCTCAAGCAAGAATACTAGAACATTATACCGTCAAAAGCTTCTCCCTTTCGTCCCTGGTGATATATCTACACTTTGGTTGTTCGACTCCAGTTCTGTCCTTGGCCATTTGATACGCTTGTTGCTGCTCTCTGATGAAATGTTGCAAATATAACGGCGTCTTTGAAAATATCTTGGATTTTATGAATATCGGTTCCAAGCCTTCAGTCAAAAATTTGCTCTCCCCGTGGCGTTCGAGGACCACCTTTCGATCGGGAACTTTCGGTTTCATTTTCAACACCTTCTTCATATTGTCCACGATAAAGTTCTTCTGTTCTATGGCTTTCAGCATTTCGGCTCTTTGCTGATCGATTGCTTTGGTGTCTTCTCTGGTCGGGATTGTGTTGCATTTCTTTGGAGTGAATGTAGGTTTGGCGGTGGTTTCTTTGTGAAGGCATGGACTTGTGACGATTTTTCCGGTGCGTTTTTTCAAGTAGTCGCATGGGTCGGGCGGGTCAGTGTAAGGTACGCCCATGGTGGCGTGGGGTTTAATGCAACAGGGGTTGTAGAGACGGTCCGTGCGTGCCAAGACGGTCGATGCCAGGGCTGCTTTTGACGGACGCCTTCCGTCCGTGGCGTGGCGCGGTGTCGTTTTTTTGATTTTCGTCCTATAGACTGGAACACGGCTCTTGTAGAGCGCACCTGCATCTTCCGAAATTTTGTAGATGTTCTCATCGTGGTGGGTGATTTTTATAATGGACATTTTTCAGATTATCGTCTGCAAAATCTGCAATGGAACTGCACAGATGGAACTTCAAAAACTGGTTGTTACCTATTAGAGAAAACGGGTATCGATTATCAAAAACTGTTGCGTAGTTACTTCCATTTGACAGTTTATAAATTAAACAAGCAGCTCGATCACTATTTATTTTTTTCTAATAGTACAGAAATAGACCGGTCAACCCCCGGTTCCACGAAAGAATTTAATCATGAAATAGCTAATTGAGGATCTTCTTTGATGAATTCTAGGGCAATACCACTTCATATGACGGACCACAGGAAATGCTCCCCCGCCCTGTGAGAAAGCAAGACGTGTGCTTCATAAGACCAACATTTAGGGCATGTTCCGTTTTACAACTCTTCGAACCGGTAACCGAAAAAGCGGTACCTTATGGTTACCGGTTATTTCGGAACGCTCTGGTCAATCTTCCGTCAATGTGAAGTTGTCAAACGTTGAAATTTGATTTTGAAACATCCAGGCTGCCTGCAAAGCATGCAGAGCAAAAAATGGTGAAGGGTACATGTTTTGAAATCACATCACAAGCTTCCAGCTCTCTTACTACCTACCTCGCTACCTATACCTACCTTTACGTTGCTCAAACCCTTATCATTTTGAGACATGGGGTTACATTGAAATTCAAGTCCAAGACATACCTCGCGTTCAAGATGGACATTTTTAACGAGGGCCTGGGCCGAGCAAGCTTGAGAAGTGTGTCTGACTTTAGCTGCAGAATGCAGAACACGCTGCTGGGCCGCCAACGTATAGGGTAGCTGCCTCTTCTTCTGCAGGTACCCTCCTGTAGGTATGCTTGTACCTGGCTCCAAGGGCAAACCATATCGCAGAAAATCATGTAAACGGACGGTATAAAAGTAATTTGTAGTCTTCTGGGATCGTTTCGTGATTCGTGTCATGACAAAACTCAAAACCAACTTTCAAAATTGGCAAGTAATGTCATCCGCCATGTTTTTAACCGGAGTAACCAAGCTCAAACGCCGGTCGCTTCGGTTCCCTCTGGTTGAAATAACCGTGGTCCGATTTACGAATAATACAAGTAATATTATCAATTCGGACCGGGTAACCGGAGTTTCGGTACGAATATTACTAAAACGGAACATGCCCTTAATGTAATCCTGTCATAATCTTAGTAGGCCAGGCGGTATGTCGGTAAAATCACTACAATCTGGAAAAAACTCCGACCAAAGGTTCTATGGTGTCAAACTCTTCGTAAGGTCAGTAGTTATCTACCACTGAGTTTCCGCCCAAAAACGAGTTGTGCTGATTCCTCCACATCTGCGCGAAGGTAAATGATGCCTCAAAAGTGCAAAAAGACCTGTTAAACCTTCGTACTTTTTCGTTATATTTGCCTAAATGCAAACGTACAACTCTTACGCAAACATTGGAAGCATCTGTCATCATCTCTGTGCCAGTCTTACTGTTGAAAAAAAAGATTTCTTTGTGTGGGTCAGATAAATTACATTTAATCGTTTTTCCACACAAGAAAACGATGGAGCATCATGTATTTTGTATGTTTTCTAATAAATCGTATCCATTGAACCCATTTATGGCAATAAAATTTCAATAACAGCATTTTCGAAGATGTTGCCAGCAAAAAAGTGAATAGTTTTTACCCGCCTGTTCAGCAGCAATTTTTTCAATTTTACCAAACACCGTTTGCGAAAATTTCATGAGGAATGTAAAGCTCAAACTCTTCTCTAACGATATCGTGCCTGGCTTAACCGCGGCACGCACTTGGAAGTCTAAAAAACTAATTTCTTTTCGAGAGGTCCTGTTTTACCCGCGTGCGGCCGTGCCTACTTGACATAGACCGGACTGATTACACGAGCTTGGAAATGTACTCTTTTCCAGCTTTAAAACGCGACCAATACTATTAAGACTTTGTACATTGATTTATGAAGAAATTATATATTATTTTATCATTAATAGTCGTGTTTTAAAGCTGGAAAAGAGTACATTTCCAAGCTTGTGTAATCAGTCCAGTCTATGTCAAGTAGGCACGGCCGCACTCGGGTAAAATAGAACCGCTCAAAAAGAAATCAGTTTCCTACACTTTCAAAAAGCGTGCCGCGGTTAAGCCAGATATAATATCATCAGAAAACAATTCCAGCTTGTCATTCCCCATAAAAATTTCGAGAACGGTGTTTGGTAAAATTGAAAAAGCTTCTGCTGAACAGGCGGGTAAAAATTATTCACTTCTTAGCGGGCAACATCTTCAAAAATGCTGTTATTGAAATTTTAACGCCATGAATGGGTTCAATAAGTACAAGTTATTAGAAAACATCCAAAATACATGTTGCTCCATCGTTTTCTTGTGTGGAAAAACAATTAAATGTGATTTATCTGGCCTGCACAAAGAAATCTTTTTTTTTCAACAGTAAGACTGGCACAGAGATGATGACAGATGCTTCCAATGTTTGCGTAAGAGTTGTACGTTTGCATTTAGGCAAATATAACGAAAAAGTACGAAGGTTTAACAGGTCTTTTTGCACCTTCAAGACATCCTTCACCTTTGGGCAGATGTGGAGGAATCAGCACAACTCGTTTTTGGGCGGAAACTCAGTGGTAGATACCTATTGACCTTACGAAGAGTTTCACAACATTAAAGCTTTGGTCGGAATTTTTTCTATCCAGAATGACCTACCGCCTGGCCTATAGCTCCTGGGGTTAAATCGCATTTTGCTGATGGGGTAAATAAAACGTTGCGGTTAAACCGCATTTTGATTATGGGGTAAATAAAACGTTGGTCTAATGACGCTGTTCACGTCTAAATTTTCGAACCACTGTATGAACAGTAGCTGTAGTATGAACCATGATGCTAAAGATGAAAACCGTCATTGACCAGGAACCAATCGTGCCAAGCAGCATTTTCTTATACCAAATAGCGGTAGAGGTATTCTGTCGATATTAATTTGTTGTGTACCACCTAGTCCTGTCCCTAGCAGTACTTCTGTAGGGAAAACGATGTAATAAATTATTTTTTTTTTGGAATCGTTAGAGGATCATCCCAGGACAAATAATCACTCGGGTGCTTTCGCGATTTCTGGTACATTTTCCAGCAATATCGCATCAAAGTTGGCGGCTGGTCAATTCTTCAGTTCGCTGATATTTCTTGGAGTTTTTGCGATTTTCTTCAAATAAAAGTACTAATGTACCCAAAAAACCATTCTGGATCGAATGATGCTGTCAAATTTCGAGTACTTACGTTATACCGGGTGAAAAAAAAAAACGAGTTTTATAATTTTTTTTTAACTTTAGTTTCTCGGCCGATTTTCACAAACTTCATGTCAAAAGCTCGCTGACTAAATCGTCTACTCAAATCAATTGTCAATATAGCCAAATTATCAAAAATCAAGATGGCGGCGGCGAACCCAAATAAAAATGTGTCGTATTTCGAGAATTTTTTTTTGATTTCTAAACTTCGTAAAGAACGACACTGATGGTGGATTCTGGAAGATTCAGCTTTCTTCTGCAATTTGGGACTAGATTTACTTGATTCGCACATTCCACTATGAAGATATAGTGAATTAAAGGAAGGTCCACTTGTAATTTTTTCCAAATTCACAATAAATCAGCAGTTTAAAAACCTCCCGCCAATCCTTATTTCTGAAGCAATTTTTACACACTTGGTAGTGATTGTAAGCTGTGTGCATAGGCTACAAATACCGTGTTGGTGCATGGCCGAAGTTTCAAAATTTTAGATGATAGATGACGTAAATGGTGGAGGTGCGCATGTCAAATATCGAATATTATTCTACTTTTTGTTCTCACATGTTCTGAACGAAATTTCTATAAATGGTTGGCTTAATGGTCAGCTGGATAAACACGCAACGAGAGTCAAATGTTAAAAGAGTCGAAATGTGAAATTTTCAAATAGACGACTTTACTACTTTGGAGAAAATAAAACGGTTCGCAAATAGCGAACAAAAATGAAAGCCAGCCGGATTTTTGTATATAAGCTCAGTTAAGCATGTAGTTTAACACAGTAAAAGTTCTCAAGAATCCGGTGTGAGCTTCGGCCGTTGTGGCCTCGAGAAGAACTTGAGGATCAGTTTTTGCTTGGGAAGAAATTGTTGAAAATTTTATTGCCTATAAGAAAGGTCCTTACATGTTCCATCGTCCACTCTTTCTTCGTCAAAACACAAGAAAATTAAAATAATCCAGATACTCGATGCTGAAGACTGTATGGACCTTGGGTTTTATAATGGCGGGGTGCCACTTGGTAGAGGTGTTGTTCGATCTATTCTGTTTTGACTGTAACTATTTGCCATCAATACCAACTATGCCGGCGGCATATACAGGGTGAAATAAAAATAAAAAGTTGAACATTTGTTCCTCAAGAACCAGAATAGGTGAAGACATGTAAATCGCCATAAATAATTCTGATTCATGGTCATGAAGTCGTCGTAAACTTGAGTCAGATATCTTGAGCCGTTCTTGAAATATCTTCAAAAGACTGAAGTTGTTACCGAAAAAAATAATTTTTTCGTCTAGTCATCAGAAAAAAAGTTGACTGTGTTTTGTCTTGAAAGTAGTTGGCCTAGAGAGTGTTTTTCACTATTATTTCATTTTAAATGTAATTTATCATTGTTTCGATTCAAAACACCAAGGCCCGTATTCATATCCCCCTTTTAGCGTTAGAAGCGGTTTTAAAGATGCGCCTCTAACATTTCCGTATTCATACGTGGTTTTAGCGCGCCTCTATCATCACTTTAAACAGGCGTCTCTAAAGTCGTCTTAAAAGGGGATGTTTAGAGACGCGTCTATTCATATGTCTCTTTTACGTGTCTTTAAGCGATTTTGGATGGTCTCACGCATGCGTCAAGTTAGATGGGATCCAAATGTGCCAACAGGCGTGTTTTGAGTCCATTTAACCTACAAGCTATGCTGTGTGTTCTTGGGAAGTGTAACGAAAATCACATTTTCTTTCTAAAATATTGATTTAATTGAATTAATGAAGCATGCCGCCGAAATGCAGGAAGTGCGCAATGCTCTGGATGTCCCTTTCGGTTATACTCCTTTACTATTTACTGTACTCAAGGCGGGGACGACTTGCACAAAACAGTCGAAAGAGGTGTTCACTTGTTAAGTTAACAGATCCAGGCCGGTATTCTTGAAACTGTGGAAGAAACTCCCTGAAAGTTTTTTGCGAGGTTTCATGCAATACGCAGTACATCAATGTAACAAGAGTTGCCAGCACTTCCCTTTTGCCAGGCGGAGCTGCTCGGGGTAAATCACTAGACAAAGAAAACAGATCCAGCTGGGCCGTGATTGGTGTATGTATCTACTTTCTCTATCTAGTGATCTACCCGGAGCGGCTCCCGGCGCAAAACGAAAGCGGCTTGGGGTTCTTGCCTACCTGCGTCCACCTTCGGGTAGGTAGTTTTGAGTACATTTCACAACGTTGCCAAATCAACACCCCCTTTAGTTAGATGGGCCCTAACAGGACGTAAAAGGTGGCGTATGAATACGACCGCTTTTATTAGGTGGCCGAGCGCTTTTTGTTAGAGGCATGCTAAATGTGGCTTAAAAGTGGGATATGAATACGGGCCCAAGTCTCGATTCAATATCTAAGGCCCGTATTCATATCCCACTTTTAAGCCACATTTAGCATGCCTCTAACAAAAAGCGCTCGGCTACCTGATAAAAGCCGTCGTATTCATATGCCACCTTTTACGTCCTGTTAGGGCCCATCTAACTAAAGGGGGTGTTGATTTGGCAACGTTGTGAAATGTACTCAAAACTACCTACCCGAAGGTGGACGCAGGTAGGCAAGAACCCCAAGCCGCTTTCGTTTTGTGCCGGGAGCCGCTCCGGGTAGATCACTAGATAGAGAAAGTAGATACATACACCAATCACGGCCCAGCTGGATCTGTTTTCTTTGTCTAGTGATTTACCCCGAGCAGCTCCGCCTGGCAAAACGGAAGTGCTGGCAACTCTTGCTACATTGATGTACTGCGGATTGCATAAAACCTCGCAAAAAACTTTCAGGGAGCTTCTTCCACATTTTCAAGAATAGCGGCCTGGATCTGTTAACTCAACAAGTGAACACCTGTTTCGACTGTTTTGTGCAAGTCGTCCCCGCCTTGAGTACAGTAAATAGTAAAGGAGTATGACCGAAAGGGACATCCAGAACATTGCGCACTTCCTGCATTTCGGCGGCATGCTTCATTAATTCAATTAAATCAATATTTTAGAAAGAAAATGTGATTTTCGTCACACTTCCCAAGAACACACGGCACAGCTTGTAGGTTAAATGGACTCAAAACACGCCTCTTGGCACATTTGGATCCCATCTAACTTGACGCATGCGTGAGACCATCCAAAATCGCTTAAAGACACGTAAAAGAGACATATGAATAGACACGTCTCTAAACATCCCCTTTTAAGACGACTTTAGAGACGCCTGTTTAAAGTGATGATAGAGGCGCGCTAAAACCACGTATGAATACGGAAATGTTAGAGGCGCATCTTTAAAACCGCTTCTAACGCTAAAAGGGGGATATGAATACGGGCCAAGGTCCATACAGTCTTCAGCATCGAGCATCTGGATTATTTTAATTTTCTTGTGTTTTGACGAAGAAAGAGTGGACTGACGATGGAACGTGTAAGGACCTTTCTTATAGACAATAAAATTGTCAACAATTTCTTCCCAAGCACGTTTTTCCCAAGTGCCATTGTTCACGAGATATACGCGAAAAACTGATCCTCAAGTTCTTCTCGAGGCCACAACGGCCGAAGCTCACACCGGATTCTTGAGAACTTTTACTATGTTAAACTACATGCTTAACTAAGTTTATATACAAAAATCTGGCTGGCTTTCATTTTTGTTCGCTATTTGCGATTCCAACAGTTAAAATTCCTGGACTAACGGATAGAACCGTTTTATTTTCTCCAAAGTAGTGAAGTCGTCTATTTGAAAATTTCACATTTCGACTCTTTTAACATTTGACTCTTGTTGCGTGTTTATCCAGCTGACCATTAAACCAACCATTTATTGAAATTTCGTTCAGAACATGTGAGAACAAAAAGTAGAATATTCGATATTTGACATGCGCACCTCCACCATTTACGTCATCTATCATCTAAAATTTTGAAACTTCGGCCATGCACCAGCACGGTATTTGTAGCCTATGCACACAGCTTACGATCACTACCAAGTGTGTGAAAATTGCTTCAGAAATAAGGATTCGCGGGAGGTTTTTAAACTGCTGATTTATTGTGAATTTGGGAAAAATTACAAGTGGACCTTCCTTTAATTCACTATATTTTCATAGTGGAATGTGCGAATCAAGTAAATCTAGTCCCAAATTGCAGAAGAAAGCTGAATCTTCCAGAATCCACCATCAGTGTCGTTCTTTACGGAGTTTAGAAATCAAACAAAAATTCTCGAAATGCCACACATTTTTATTTGGGTTCGCCGCCGCCATCTTGATTTTTGATAATTTGGCTATATTGACAATTGATTTGAGTAGACGATTTAGTCAGCGAGCTTTTGACATAAAGTTTGTGAAAATCGGCCAAGAAACTAAAAAGTTGGAAAAAAATTTATAAAACTCGTTTTATTTTTTTTTTCACCCGGTATAACGTGAGTACTCGAAATCTGACAGCACCATTCGATCCAGAATTGTTTTTTGGGTACATTAGTACTTTTATTTGAAGAAAATCGCAAAAACTCCAAGAAATATCAGCGAACTGAAGAATTGACCAGCCGCCAACTTTGATGCGATATTGCTGGAAAATGTACCAGAAATCGCGAAAGCACCCGAGTGATTATTTGTCCTGGGATGATCCTCTAACGATTCCAAGAAAATTTTTTTTGATTACATCGTTTTTCCTACAGAAGTACTGCTAGGGCCTGGATTAACCTACCTACCTACCTACCTACGCCAGGGAAGTCATGGGAAAGTCGGATGAACTACTTTCGGGGAAATGCTTAGACTAGCTCAGAATGGTAGATGATGAAGGAATTATACACGGCCAATCAATCTTAGAGACAGTAATGTTAATAACCATGATGCTGAATCATTCAAACGTAGAAATAGTAGAGGTAACGAATAAAGGCACTTGAAGCACGGAAAAGAGGTGATTCCTCTGGTTCAGGTGGTAGATATTATGATACCTAAATGATTGTACACATCAGTATCACTATCTTTTTGGCACCAGCCCCCGGATAATAGCTTTTATTAATATCTCTATCTTTCCCACGCGCCATATGGCATCGAGTAACATATGGTGGGATCTGTCAATAATAACCCTACCTGATGCCCTTATCTGCCTACACTTGATGCCCTAAACATCGTTAATTTAAGTGGAAAATCAGAAAGCAAACAAAAATAAAGATAAACCTGCCCATGGGGACCCTATATAAAGATTCTTGGAGAATTATTGCTGATAAACAACAAATAAGTCGCCCAGAATGGAAAGGTGCATCAAAACTTGCGACAATAGACGAGACTTGCGGTCCACCAGGGTATATAAAGTGAAAATGAGAAGGTCCAAGGCGAATGCCCGAGAACGCAACAGGATGCACGGCCTCAATGCGGCCCTGGACAAACTGAGGAAGTAAGAATAATAATAAGTGATGCTGTACCTACATTGTAGCTTGTTCATTATAAAAATAAATCGTCTATTTTCAGTCGAATGCCCATTCAGCAGACTCACACGGACATGTGCTCGGCCCCACAAAAGCTTTCGAAAATAGAAACGCTAAGGTTGGCAAGAAATTATATTTTAGCCATGTCCCAAACGCTGCAAGAGGGCCGGGCGATGGATATAACAAGGTTCATAAAGATTCTCAGCAGGGATTTGAGCCAAACCACTGCCAACTTGCTGAGCGGAACCCTGATGGGGACTGTGAATGGGTCGGGTTACAGAAAATTGTTGATAAATTCAAAAAATGAGTCCAGCAACAATGACTACAACAGTAGTCACAATCAGCAACCCGCGTATTTTGGTGGGAATTATTACAATTGTTCAACAAACTACTGGTCAAATTACAGAGACAATTCTGGGGGGAAGAACTTCCAACAGAACTTCAGGTACTGGGACAATAACTGCATCTTTAATGAGCACTGTTTGTATAATTTGTACTAACAAAATGAGCAATCAGTCGTGATTATGGTGGTGAGTGAAAACTATATTTCACAGTCAAGATAAACACTTTAGCAGTCTAGACTTCATCTAACCAGACCTGTCGAGTACCTAACAAAAGTCCAGAGATGCTGAGATGCTCGTAAAAATCTTACTGAAACGGACTTTCTTCCATAATGGTTCAACAAAAAACAGCAATACCAGTACAAATTCTTTGGGTAGTTCTTGTGAACCTTGATCCATCTCCTAAAATTGGAGTGGTTAACTTCATAGACGTTAACTTGCAGTTTGTAAAATCGTTTAATGAAACCATAATAGTCTTCTAATAAGGTTTTTCAAGAATTATTAGGGACATCTATGAGAGTACGTAATTTCGGAAAAGCAATCTACGTAGTGGAAGCGGTAGTTAAACAAGTAACAATGGCACTTGGGAAGAAAGTGGCCGGGAAGACATTGTTGAAAATTTTATTGTCTATAAGAAAAGTCTTTACACATTCCATCGTCAGTTCACTCCTTCTTCGTGAAAACACAAGAAAATTACAATAGTCCAGATGCTCGATGCTGAAGACTGTATGGACCTTGAGTTTTATGATGGCGGGGTGCCACTTGGTAGAGGTGTTGTTCGATCTATTCTCTTTCGATTGAAACTTAATGCCATCAATGCCAACTATGCCAGCAGCATATACAGGGTGAAATAATAATAAAAAATTGAACAAATGTATCTCAAGAACCAAAATAGGTGAAGACATGTAAATCGCCAAAAATAATTCTAATATCATGGACATGAAGTCGTCGTAAATTTGGATCAAATATGTTGGGCAGTTTCTGAAATATCTTCAGAAGACTGAAGTCGTTACGAAAAAAAAATAGTTTTCCGTATATCTGTAAATCTTCAGATATTCAATCGAAACTTGGTGTTTTGAATCGAAACAATGATAAATTACATTTAAAATGAAATAACAGTGAAAAACACTCTCTAGGACAACTACTTTTAGAAAAAACACAGTCAACTTTTTTCTGATAAGTAGACAATTTTTTTTTTTCGGTAACAACTTCACTCTTTTGAAGATAGTTCAAGAACGGCTCAAGATATTTAATTCAAGTTTATGACGACTTCATGACCATGAAATCAGAATTATTTATGGCGATTTACATGTCTTCACCTATTTTGGTTCTTGAGGTACAAATGTTCAACTTTTTATTTTTATTTCACCCTGTATATGCCGGGCTAGTTTGTATTGATGGCTTCAAGTTTCAATCAAAAGAGAGTGGATCAAACAACACCTTTACGAAGTGGCACTCCGCCATCATAAAACTCAAGGTCCATACAGTCTTCAGCATTGAGCATCTGGACTATTTTCATTTTCTTGTGTTTTGACGAAGAAGGAGAGGACTGAAGATGAAATGTGTAAGGACCTTTCTTGTAGAAAATAAAATTTCCAATAGTTTTCTTTCCGGGAACTTTTTTCCCAGGTGCTATTGTTCACGAGATATACGCGAAAACTGATCCTCAAGTTCTTCTCAACGCCACAACGGCCGAAGCTCACACCGGATTCTTGAGGACTGTTAGTATGTTGAACTACATGCTTAACTGAGCTTATATACAAAAATCCGGCTGGGTTTCATTTTTGTTCGCTATTTGCATTTCAACTGCTAAAATTCCTGGACCAAGTCTGAAATCGCATTTCATAATAATACTAAAATGGAATTTGACACGCGAATACTTGAACCAATATACAATTATACACAATAATACAATTAACTTGACCCGCAGCACCAAACTTTTTGTGTGAACTCACATTGAACTATTGCTCGTCATTGTTGAATCTATCATAAGGAATTCCTACGACTTTATTGCAAATCTTGACAGCATCAGATGGCATCACTGATTTTATCCTATTTCACATACAAGAAGGTAGAAGGTGATTATTTGACATGTCTTTTTTTTTTTGTTAATGATCAACTAACATTCATACTGTTAAGAAGTCAGCATTTTCATAAAGGCACGAGCGAGGGCACGAGCAAAGACATTTTTAAGGGTACGCCAAAAAGAAGGCAGGGGCTGTTTTTTGATTCGCTATAATTTATATGAATAATGTCTAGAAATGATCAGCTTGAAGTTTTTTCTAGCTAGATTCTCTCTGGCCAGTTCTCAAACACGTTGCAAAATCTCGAAAACGTGCTATTTCTCCGAGCGGTCGAAATTCAGCATGTTGAGGCAGGCGCGATCCTAAATTCAGCTTCCAAAATGCGACCAAACGGCTTGACCTGGTCTACTAGCTGAACTTTGCCGAAATGTGACAGCTCAGAAGAAAAACTTGATTCGAAGACTTTCGAACGTGTTTGAGATCTGGTAACATTGAATTTAGTTAGAAAACACTTCTATATATTTTCTAGCTGTCTATTTCTGAGAAGTTAATATTCATATCGATCGGAAACGAAAAAACTGCCACTTAGGACGATTATTCCCCTTGACGTACCGTCCTTCAAAGGATGCCTCCATAAAAATGTTCATCAACGTATTCAATGATACTAATGGCTCGTAAACGAAACAGAGCATGGTCATAGTTTCTTTAAGTACCCACGAAGGATGGTGTGGATATGGCAATTGATGATATCAAGGTTTGTAGTGAAGCCACGTGACTTTCTTGCGATAGATTCAACAATGGAGAAGCAATAGTTTGGTATGAGCTCTTGCGCCCGCCAAGTTTGGAAGCCCCCCTTTCGCCGCGCTGCTGGTCAAATTGCATCGCAGTATCATAAAATTCACATTAGTTCAATAGTTATGCATACCGTTTGCACAAATTATTTTTTATTGATCCAGTGTCTAGGTATGGAGTGTGATCTATAAATTATAATTGGTTTTCTAGTCCAAAATCATGCCACATCTAGTCATAAAACGTTAAAAAGACTGAAGTAAAAAATCCTTTATATTTATGTAGGTATTTTATAATTTTATAAAAAATACAACTGTATACGTCAAATAAAGCCTTATTTTACCTCGATTCGTTACTAAATGATAAACAACAAAACCCGCAACAATAAGAACAACTAAAGAACAATATCACAGTTTTAAACTATAAGTTTAAATATTCCTGGATTTAGTTACCTAGTCATTGTCATCATCAGAATCTTCCTCTGTTTGAACGTAACTACCATCGGCATCACTATCATCTGACGACAATCCAACTTTAACATTTTTGTTGCTTTCTGCACCGCTACCCTCTCCTTCTTTGCTGCATCCAGGCTTGTCTGGATCTTCCTCAATACTGATTTCGTTCTTGCTGTTACCTTGTTCATCTTCAATGTGTTCCCCACCACTATTGTCATCATCTTTGGAATGCAGTACAATTTCTTCCTGGTTTCCACTTGAACAGTCACTTGATACAATCAAAAAATCTCTTAGTCGATCGTGCAGCTGTTCAAGCGCATCCTCCCGTTCTTCTTCGCCATCGTTATCGCTCAAAATAACGTACTCCGTGACATTTTCTTCAACGTCATTGAAATGAACACTCTCTTTCAAACAATCACCGTAACAATCAGACGGAATCAAATCTTCGGGGTTGTTGAGAATCGTCTCAATGGTTTGCTTCGACGACTCCAAATCTTTCTTCTGTTTCCTTTCAGAGTATTTCCGTTCCATCGGCACGTCACAATACGGACAAAATATCGGGTAACATTCCTTGCTAATTTCTTTGCTTACAATGCATTTGCAAAACGGACACTTGAACCCCGGCAATATCCTGATAGGCATCAAAGATATGGCACATCTGGAGTCTATGTGATAAGGTATGCATGCTGAACCGATGATGGGTTCGCCGCACCAAGAGCACTGGACGGGTGGCGGGTATTCCACTTCGTTGGCCACCCGCATCACGTTGGTTATTTCGTCGATGAAAGTCTCTCCGAGGTTGGTTTTGACCAGAATGTCTTGCATGATCATTTCTTTGAGGAAGAAATTGAGCAAATCCAAACTGCGCATTTGAGACAAGGTGAGTTTTTTATCGGAAAAGTACAGGTTCAGCAAAAGGGTCATCCGCTGGACAGCCAGTTTGATGTCGACTGCGTAATTGATGAGGATGTACGCTTTGATGTTGTACTCGTGTATGCACTCTATCATCGGATAAACAGTTTCGGACAGCTTAGCCACGTGCCGCAGGATTTTTAATTTTTGCAAGGACAACTTGTCGTAGTTTAAATTCGGTTCGAGGCCGACCCACGGGAATTTCTTCTCTTGAATACATGTCACCCTGTAACAGAAGTTATACACGGTGAGTTCCAACCACAGATGTTCCAACCTATGTCATTCAGTTTAGGGCACAATTCCCGTGACTAATTTCAGGACGAAAATCATTGTAAACAAGTGAATATGCCCTCACGGGCGTGATGCTCGATTAGGGATTTTCTTCCGAGTGGATCTGCATAATTATACTTATCCGCTATGTGCATTCATTCGAGTAGCGACATCTAGCCACCGAAAAGAAAACAAATTGGATTTATTCAGTTTCCAGAAACAGTTCAATATGGCGGCAAATCGTGGAATCGACCTTGGTTGGTACAAGGTCGATCGACATCGACAATTGGTACAGCAAAACCAAGCTTGGCTTTATCATTATAGGAGTTCAATTTCAAAAATTTGTACATAGACAGACAGACGGACATACAGATCTTAGAATCTATAATTGATCATACAGGTGAAATTTTTGGTAAAACTAAGCTCAAACAGTAAATAGTCCGACGACAGATGAACAAACCGGCCACAATAAAGCACTTTCTTCGGAAATGCATTTAAAATCATTAGGTATGTTTTGGCAGCAGTTTCGAACAGTTTGCAGCCAGATGCGGTAAATGCGTTTCTGCAGCTCACAATCCATAACTGTGACTGATCCGTACCAAGGTCAAAGTACTAGTGCGCACAGAATAAAGGGAATTCCTAGCAATAACTCACCTCAAAGTTTCAAAGCAATCCCAATGATCTCTCAAACTGGAGGCGGTCATGTTCCAAAGAACTTCAAGCGGTTTCTTCTCCACATTGTTGTACACCAGGAAATGCGTGAAAATCTTGGCTTTGGTGGTGTCCTTTACTTTACAAGGATGTGCCAAAATCCCCAGGAACACTTTATTGGGAGAAAACAGCAAACCGTGAGTCCTTTTCTCCGTCAAATCGAAATCGAACGTCAACGCCGAATGCGCGATTATCACGGCGCCTTTTTCAACTTTCAACTCGACTTTCTTCAGGCCTTCGTATTCGGTCAGGACTATCAAGATATTCTTTTCGTAGTGCACAATACCCGTGATATAAGCATTTCCCAGTCGTTTCAAACTGCTTTGGAGAACGTACCCTTGATCGTCGATTGAATAAACAAGCAAATGCATTTGTTTGACCAGAACCATGAAAGTCACGTTTTGGTGATGTATGACGATAATTTTATCTATTGGGGTTTCCAGTACTTCTCTGTTGAATACCACTTCTTCATTGAATTTTATTTTATCTGTTGACAACTTGGATACTGAGACGGCACAAATTCTTCCGTCGGAGTCGCCAACGGTTAAAGTTCCAGCTGGAAAAATAATATTATTTGTGAATACCTCGGTAAATACCGTTTGCGAATTTTTAATTCGTCATGGTCCAGTAAATTTAGGTTTTAAGGTCGGCATCGATTCGGTAAAACTGAAACTTGGCATGGATCATCGTGGATATGGCATCACCAGTCAAAAGTCCCAACATAAATGAAGAACCACCACATCAGGGTTCTTAGCGCAGAAATTCCGTTTTTTTTTTCAACTTTTTTCATGAGATTGCTTCTAGAGAAAAGGTAATTTTGTTGAGTGTAACTGTTTAATAGATTTATGTGCTAAGATTTGGCACATAGCACTGTGAAGATGTTCTCTTCCAATAACATAAAGTAGTCAACTGTCCCGTTGATGTTTACCAAAAAGCAGCATATTTATTCAAGAAATCCTTAGTTTTAAGAAGTATCATTTTTGTAATTTCTATTTATATGAAATATCATAATAAATAAGGCCAGGAATAAAAAAAAACTAACTTCCGCCTGCCTGCTATGCAGTTTAGCACATATTTTTTGAAGAAAATACTCTACTGAAGACTGCGCTGGCTGCGCTTACTTTTCGGTCGGACCTCGAAACCTCGGATATACCTCGGATGGCATATGAAGAGGAACGGAAGTACCCACCATTGAATTTTCCACAAAGTAGTAACTATAATCACCGTTTGCCTAGTCTCACCACCCAATTTGCAAACAATGCTCAAATTTGAGGGTAGAATCAGGTAGAATCACGAACTGGTAGAATGGATCAAGCTGTCGGAAATCACTCTGACGTGGTGTTCCACTTCCACAGCGGATATCTAGAAGATGGCTAGATTACCATCAACGAAGTGTGGAGAACATTTTCGAGTACAATGTCTTTTCCAAGGTGGATTTATTAGGAAAAAATAACATAGAAGATTTTTACGAACTTCTTCTTTTACTTCCCCTACCCACCACCCAACGAGGAGGGGAAGTATTGTGAAAGCGCTAAGATTTTTAGAGATATCGACGGATACATCTGTTTTGAGGTCCCCATGACGACTAAGACCGTTTCCAGAATAATCTCTGTCTGTATGTATGTATGTTAGTATGTTTGTCTGTAACCTTCCACGATAACGGCCGCAACGTCTATCCAATCGAATGAGCCCATTAGTTTTTGGCTGTCATCTGTCAAACGGAAGTGACACTATCAAAAAATGATAGAAGTGCAATAGTTGCGTTCCTTTTATCATCTGAACTGAGGATTCTCACTTCAATTGCTAGTGGTGTCTCTCTCCCTCTGATGCAATTCTCGCTTTTTCTCTCTCTAACTGAGGTGAGATTATCTGAGATTTCGTGCAAAAGGAATACAGCTTAATCAGCTTATATCTCACGGAACTTGACTTGCGATATGCCGTTTGAAAGTCCATAAAAAACTGTATTCAGAAACACAACAAAAGAGTCAAATTAAGTCTGCAGTTGTAATTTTCCATCATTTTCTAGTCTAGCGTTATAAACTTGCAAAACTTGTCCTAGCCGTTACCTTGCCACCCGAGAGGGCCTTTCGCCCGTATTTTGACCAGGGCCCCTATTTTCGGAACCGGGGAACAGATCATCAGGTGATGTTGCTTAGGTGACGGCCAATCACAGCCCTGGTTGCCTAGCAACTTCGCATAGGAACGGATCACACGTTTTCCGAAAATAGGGCCCCAGGACGATTCGCTTTTGATGCAGGACTCCACTTAAAAATTCATTCCTGCTCGGGGATCGACTTTTTTCGAAAAATTCCAACTGATATCGAAAGTAGATTGGATTGGGCGTCGTGTAGACCTATTTTCAAAATTGGCAAGGTTCCGGTTTTCCGACGGTAATTTTTTCAAAATGAAATGAGCACATTCTGTGAATTTCAAAAAACTGCAATGCAAACTTTGACATGCGATGAGCCCCACGAAATATTCATTTTAGGTGCAAATAAAAGTTTCCGTGTTTTCATCTCTGGAAAAGCTGCAAATTTTCCAACTTTTTATCCCGTGAACAGATTCTCACCAATTATTTTTTAAACAAAAAGTAACTGGCTCGTGAACATTTTCCAACAATTTTCTTTTCAATTTCCCGGGAATTTCTCTGGTGAAAATGTAAAACAGACCTGCGTTATCGAAACTGGACTTAAATGACGGAGCTTAAAGTGACGCCGTAATTGACGATCTGAACAATAAGATGATGTGGAAAAGATTTAAGGTTTTCCCGGAAAATTCGAATTTTCAAAATTTTCAATTTCCTGCAAATAATTTTTTTTTTGTGGTGCCAGTTTCAGATTGTTCACCTTAATCTATGTACCGATGCGTCTGACTGCCTCACTCGCTTTACTTTCAACATAATTTGGCTGCTGCAAATTTCCAACTTTTCAGCTTGTGAACAGATTAAACCCACTTTAATTCTTGAACATTTTCAGGCAATTTCTCTTAAAATTCTCCAAGTTTTCCACTTTAAAATGAGTAACTGGCCTGGCTCATCGAAACCGGGCTCAAATAATAAAGCCCTTATCAGAGAAAATATCTCAATTCTTCAATTCTTTTTTTCTCAAATTCTAACTTCCCACCCGAAGGGACGTCTCAATAAAATCTCCATCCGTTCTTTGCTACTCGTCGAGGAAGTTTTGGGGTGACACAACCGATTTTTTTTCATAATTGCCATTGGGCAGGAACCTAATTTCAACAGAAATGGATGGCTTATTCTCAAATAAAGAAAAATTACACATTTGCTAAAAGAATGTTGGTTTTTAACTGCAAAGAATCGCACTGGTGTGGCAGCAAATGCAATCAATCAAGGGTTTCAATAGAGTCATATGGTTCCACTGAGGTACGTGAGATGGTGGTGAACAGTGGATTGATAAAAAGTGGTTCTTTTTGGGTTCTTTGGAACCATCTTTTCAATGTGGAGGAGCAAGCGGCGGCTTGCCGTATTGGAAAACTCTGTAAGTTATTCAGGTCACATATACAGGTTTCCTAAATTGAGCGTCTCTTTCTGGCCCGTGACGTCACGTTCGATTGCGCAGTGAATCGTCGCAGTCCTAGTGTGCCAACATTGCCCCGATTCCCTAAGCCGAACGTGTGTATTGATGGTGTTATTATTGGTATTTTACAGTTTTCACAAGTAGTTATGGAAAATAAATGTTGTGTGCCACTATGCAAGTCCACAAATTATACAGCGAATGTGTCCCTAAGCATGGATCCATAGAATACGACGTGACACTCGAAGAAGCAAAAAGAATCCCAAGCCCTTCAGCGTTATAATAGTAGCGAGCTTCCTGCTTAGTTCAATAATTATTATTAATTCAAGGATACAATTGGCCACATTTTTGTATCAAACACTGTAAATAGTGATGGCCATAATACATGTGCTTTCTGCGCACGTCCATATATCGTTGATATATCCATTACAAAAATAGTTGTATACGCGCATCAAATGCCTCTCTTGCAAATTCTTCTCTGCGGAATATTCATTAGCAATATTCATTGAGAAGTTCGTTATATTTTTTAGCGAATTTTCCAGCATAGTTGGCTTCAAAAAATAAAACTCACTTTTAACAGGGTAGAGCAATGTAAATAGAAATGGCGCGATCACTTATGGCACACTGTGCGCAGAACGTGTCGGAAACAGCTGCGCGGAATCGCGGATTCTCCATCTCTCTTTTGAGGAAACCTGTATTGTACCAGACTGCAAATTTTTCACTCTCCTTGATCTTTTGCAAGGTAGAACCTACACATTTTCAAGCCTACTTGTGAGTTGAGTCATTTGTTCGAATATTGAATTTGTTCCTGAAGAAGATTTCCACCAAAATATTAAAAGAAAACCCACTTGCCCCATTCCACCAAGTGTATACTTTCAACTTAAAAAATATACTATGGTTTCTGGATAATAATAAGGTAATGTGGCACCTACCATCAGATTTGCGACATGACCACTGCAAACATGTGATGCTTTCAATTTCTGTTTTGTATCGGTGAAGAAATTCCATGCGACTTTCGTGACTTTCGTTGCTTTTCCTTTCGATAAACCTCCACGCCGTGATGGAGCCATCACCATGGCCAACGAAGAGCACACAGCAAGCTTTTCTGTCTTTTAATACAACATGACTCCAAGTGAATGCTATAAAAATCAGATTATAATCAACATAAAAACCTAATATCAAGTTCAAATTTTAAACTTACTAGTTGGAGCATCTCTCTTAATCTGCTCTTTGACTTTCTCGAAATTGTATGTTGCTGGATTTTGCATTTTCCGATTGTAATCGATTATATCTTTACAAAAGTTTCCAACCCTCACATAACTTGTGATTTCATTCTCATCTGTGGCTTTGATGTAAATTTCGATGTTGTGCCGAGTAGTCATGACGGCCAAAGCGCAGTCGGTTTTCTCGACGATTCCTCTAGGAGACCACATCGCAAATGTCGGGCGAGATCCGGCTAAGGATACGGAAAATGAATTGCCAAGTCTAGTGTCCAGAACAGCTTCGTAGTATTTTTCTGGGTTGTCGAAGTCACTGGTTTCCAAATGTTCGTAATAATTTGTGTCGCATAAATTGATGTGTTCGTTTTTGAAAGAAAATCTCGGGAATACATTTTCCATGGAGCCCTGCAGAGACAGGACGTGCACGCCAGTTTCAGAGATTATAAAGATCTTGCCGTCTTCTGAATATTCACAAGCAAACTTTTGGGACAGGGCACTGCTCAACTGGATGCGGTCCAGAAGCTCTAAATTTCCGAGGTTGTGTTCCATGATTGCCTGTGCTTAAAAATGCGCAAACTGTGAACCCTGTGAACTGTGAAGTAATGAGGAGATTGAGGAGTCCGGTTTCAAAACTTTCAAAGCGAGTGTCAGCGTCTGCCGTGTTTACATCTGAATGTCATTAATTGACAGCAGGTTGACAGTTTTAGGTTAGATCTGACCACCAGAGAATTAGGCGCGGGCAGCTAACTGTCAAAGATAGGCAACCAGTGTGTTTGGTGGACCAACAAATGGAATTTAGCATTGTGCAGCATAGCAAGCGAGTGCCTTTCTTGCGTTTTCTCACCAGAAGAGCGATGTCAGGACGGAAGGGCACTATTTTTGTATACTCTAGGATCTTACGCAGATAATTCCGGAAAAAGAAAACGGGCCGAAAGCATCCTTTTTACGTATTCCATTGAAAAAGACCACTGTGATGTCAACACTACCTCAAAATGTTACCCATGATTTTTGCAAAACCCAAGAAGGACCTGAGTGTTGAAATGTGAGCAACGTTAGCTCTTTTCTTGGAGTTTCACACGAGGTAGGTGAAAATTTTATAAAAAATTTTATGTGGGAGCTATGAGTGGCATCGAACATCGATGACATAATGCTCGGTTCATCATCTATCGAGTTTATTTTGTGAAACTATCTCAAGCTATTGTTTTTTCAGGCAAGTCAAGCAAACTACAAGCAAACTTGGAAGTTGTGGGCTTGAGTACCATACAGTTTTCAAAAGATCGAACGCCTGTATAGACACCCAACTTTACGGACTCACTTCGGACTCTGAGTCGGACTCCTTACTATAAAATCTCTGAACCACAATTATGCTATTTCATCTTAACACCGCCCCACTGCAGCTCAAGTTAGCTCTTCTCTTGGAGTTTAACATAAAGTGGGTGGAAATAGATCTATCAAGTGTGAGAGATATGACTGCTATGAGTGGAACCGAACACTCACTCGGTTCATCATCTCAGTTCATTTTGTGTAATCCTCTCAGGATTAATTTTCGTGAGGCTTCACTTGTTTCCTAGTGTGAATAAAGCTTATGATAGATCTGTGGTTAATCTTGAAATTCTAGCACACTAGGAGTCTGAGATAAGTCCGGAAATGTTGGGTGTCATTAATTTATTTCTTGGAAGACCACAATCTACAACCTCCAAGTTAGCTTGAAGTTTACCCTCTAACTTGATTTGCCCTGAAAAAATATGACCTGAAATGATTTCACAAAATGACCTGTGATGATAAACCAAGCATAATTATGTATTCGATTCCATCCATAGCTTTTACACATATTCGTTGATAAAGTGTTCACGCACCCCATGTTAAACTCCAAGAAAAAAGATAACCTGAGCTGCAGTGGAGCGGTAGGTATTAGAATGAAATAGCACAATTCTGGTTCAGAGGCTTTATTATGGGAGTCCGACGTGAGTCCGTAAAGTTGGGTGTCTATACAGGCGTTCGATCTTTTGAAAACTGTATGGTACTCAAGCCCACAACTTCCAAGTTTGCTTGTAGTTTGCTTGACTTGCCTGAAAAAACAATAGCTTGAGATAGTTTCACAAAATAAACTCGATAGATGATGAACCGAGCATTATGTCATTGATGTTTGATGCCACTCATAGCTCCCACATAAATTTTTTTATAAAATTCTCACCTACCTCGTGTGAAACTCCAAGAAAAGAGCTAACGTTGCTCACATTTCAACACTCAGGTCCTTCTTGGGTTTTGCAAAAATCATGGGTAACATTTAGAGGTAGTGTAGACATCACAGTGGTCTTTTTCAATGGAATACGTAAAAAGGATGCTTTCGGCCCGTTTTCTTTTTCCGGAATTATCTGCGTAAGATCCTAGAGTATACAAAAATAGTGCCCTTTCGTCCTGACATCGCTCTTTTGGTGAGAAAACGCAAGAAAGGCACTCGCTTGCTATGCTGCACAATGCTAAATTTCATTTGTTGGTCCACCAAACACACTGGTTGCCTATCTTTGACAGTTAGCTGCCCGCGCCTCATAGGCGATTGACCTTATTGGGGAAAATGGCCGGTTCGTCGAGGAAGTTTTAGGGCATTAATTTTTAGAACTGGTGTAAGTTGCCGTCCGACAACGGCGGTGGTTACGTCAATTGGTGGCATGTCAAAACTGTCACTTTGCTGTCTTGTGCAGTACGCTACAAGCAAACTTTCGTTCCTGTGAACCCTTGGGACCCCATAGGCTCGTTATTGGGCCCCATGTTGATGACCAGCGTCGTCGCAGACCTTTCTCTAAATCATCCATAGCTTCCGCCCAAGGAAGAGCAACAGACTCTGTCACACCCGCACGGAGGGAAACACACAAGCCCGTCGACCAGCCTGCCAGCCAAGAAAAAATCACCTTGGGCTGGCCGTGCAGAGTCAACCACCACCTACCTTTTTTCCTCGCTTTTTTCTAAAGATTTCCTGCTTCGACTTCAGCTGGAGATCCGCATTTTTCATTCTAACAAGCTCGCCGTAGCTACCTCTGTGTTCGCGACGTAAACGTTGTCTTTTTTTATCGCAATAATATAGTGCATTGCTGGGGGCGTAGTCTTTCAGCTGCGCACCTCTGGAGCTAGATCTACTAAAAACCTGCTAAATACGCTGACCATAACATGAAATAAGAGACACAAATGCAAACCCCTTTTTCAGATTATTTCTACTTGTCAAATTTCCATGTCAATATGTGGGTATTACAGGTATCCACTAGTGCCCACCTAGGCTACTAGACGTCGGAGTAGGTTTTCCTCGCAAAAACGTCCTCGACGATCAAGTACCGAGCTCTACACCAGGTGGCGTTTTTCTAATGTAAATCGCCTATAGAATCCAATAGGTTGCGGTATTTTCGCCCGACACTGGGTTCGCCCGACACGAAAGTCAATGTTAGACTGTTGGCAGCATTGTGACATTTCGACTCGAAATGGGAAACTATAGTGGCAAACGCCTGAAGTAATGGCGCCCGTGTTCCATGCACCCCAGCTGTCATCAGTGTCATTTTAAGCGTACATAACCTCAACTTTGTAATTGTCATTTCATTTTCATTTGTCACTTTTGTCAGCATTCAGCATAGGAACCAGCGGTTTGCGTTACTTCGTGAGTTGAAAAGTAGAAACGCCGATAAGCCAAAAATCGCGTTGAAAAAATTGGTAGTGACGTGTTGTGTATCAGGCTATAACAGTTCCAAAAGACCATACCTTTGGAGTTTGCACCAGCTCTTTTTTATTCCCTCTCAGTGGGGCTCCCTCCCGGCCTCAACTCTTCTTTGAGCACTTTCCACTTTCCGTACATTTGTTTGCATTTCTTTGAGGTTATGTACGTTAACTGTCAATATGGGTGCATGGAACACGTCGATCTCTACAATCCGTTTTGCCTATTGGCGAAAATCAGCGGCCACCAGAAGGCGCTGAACGCAGTCAAACATGGTGGCCCAAGGGGCCTTGACAAATAGGTACCCAGCGCACAGCCCAGCGCAGTAGCGCAGTAGCACTCGACAGTTGACAGTGCCCACTCCAAATCATGAAAATATTGACAGTTTTGACAGTTGAAAAATAATTAAATTTTTTTGTCTTCCTTGTTTTTCACATCGTCGTGAATGTGAGCGAGTGAGTGTTGTAATTTGACTTGAATTACTGCATTAGTATACGCCGATGGACACAATGCACAATGCAGCAGCAAAAGCCGATACGTAAGTTGGTGAAATGCTGGCCGAAAAATGCAATCTCTGAAATGCTTATTTACGTTACAGATGTTGAGTTGTGTGAGCCCCTTGCACACAAGGTGGAAATACTAAGCCCCCACAAGACAAGGCATAGGTACATCAGGACGCATCACGAAAATGAGCCAACAATAATTATTGTTTAGGCCAGAAAGATGAACATTCTTTTGGAGTAATCGTACGACTATTACATTGACTGTGAAGTAAAATTTCAGTAGCTAATAAGCATTTACCGCTGTCTAGAATAATAAAAATCATAGTTTATCAAAAATAATTGAGTATTCTTCAATCATAAGTTTAATCATAGCTCATCGGTTGATGTTAGTGTTTCTACAATGGAAAATATTTTCATATCGATTAAGTTGTTCTAAATCTGAACTGATGAGGCGAGTGACGGATTCTGATTTGCAGGCCAGGTATCTTCTCTCAATACCGCTGGCGTTGATCTCCAGGCTCTTCGGCTGCTCTCACTGGCTTATCGGAGATGGCTTCACGAGTTCACAACACTGTTCTAACAACTGGGCCACAGAACCTAGCCTCCAAATGGTTTTCAATTATCCATTTATGAGACATAACAAAGCACAAGAGTCTCAGTCGCAGTGAGCCCCAGTCACCCCACACACGATTAAATGACCTACCTCAATCACTTCTTCGCACTTTGTCGAGAGGGGGCTGATTTGGTCACCAACATGACCATAAATATTGGGCAAATGAATCTGTATTATCGGCATTTTCTAAAACAAAAATAAGTTAGAGATACTGCAACGAAACTCCATTCCCAACGAGCCCCAGTTCTTAGCCCACTGCACAGAGTAGGCGCCCACTGTTACGCTTTCACTGACAGCTATCACTGTTGACAGCTGCTATGATGTAAATGCGCACTGCGTTTACTACCTATTTGTCAAGGCCTCTTGGGCCACCATGTTTTATTGCGTACAGCGCCACCACGCGGAAAAGATTTTCGCCAATAGTTCCCCATTCAGCGGGAAGGATGCATTTGTTGAAGGGACGGCAACAAGGCAATGTGTCGGGCGAAAATACCCGTCACGTGACCAAGGCCAACACCACGGTGGAAAACCAGTTTCAGGGGCAGGTTTCCAAAACCCAAAAATCTTATTTGCGTTTATCCATCTATGGGTTTTAGATGGATAAAAAGATAAAGGTGGACTTCAGTGTCAAGAGCACTCGAAAGCTCAGTGGGTTTTTATTTCACACAACCCCCGCATATGATAAGAATAAAAACCAAACTTAAATACCTAAGGGGCAATAGACCAAGGGGTGCCTCGGCTTTTGCCAATATTGCCATGTTGGTGTCATGATCATAGAGCAGGGTTTCTTGACCTTTTCCTAGTCATGGACCCGTCTTAAAATTTTAGAGAGCTTTTACACCGGACCCTTAATTTCTCGAAAGTAAAACGCGGTTTAACATTTTTACCACCTTTTATATTGTTTTCGCTTATAAACTTTACATACAGGTGATTTTTTAAAAAGGACCCACCCACACCTCCAATTTTTCGCTGCACTTTTTTTGCGAGAAAAAAGCTGCCACAGGTCGATTTGCTTTTTTGAGGGGCTTTTTGACTAACACGACACACGTTATTTTCAATATATCTTACGAGATATCTTACCTTATTATTCGTTCCACGACCGTCCACCCTTTTAGGTATTAGGGTGACAATTCACCTCACTACTTGAAATAGTAGGCCGTTCAAGTGTATTACCACCAAGATCATTGGTGAAAACACCCCTCCAGAATGACCAACCTCAAACATATTCAGGTAGTTTTTACTTTTTGAGGAAGATTTCCAGTGGTTTTTCGGTTAATTGTCTAAACAAATACACCTCTAGGTTCGATATATTATCGCTTACATCTCGATTTACACTCGGATCCCCTCGTGAAAATCCTCGATGTAGCGATAATACACCTCACCTATCGGTGTATTACATACGACAATACCCTTTTTGGATTTCAAATGGGAATAGAGGTCGAACGTCGAACTGCAAATCATTTTTGAAGGTCATCTAAACTCCCTTGACAACAATTTCGAAAAAATTAAAATCAAACAAAGCCCGCGCGTTCTGAAATAGGTATACCCTACAGGTGGTAGCAAGTTTGGGGTAGAAAATTGAACAGCAGGGTAGGGAAATGTTCCAAAAGTGCCAGAAAAATATATTCAGAAAAATGTTGAAAAAAAGTATGATTTTTATTTTTTTAAATAAAATAAATATCAAGTTCGTGGGTCAAAAGTTGGTCCTTCGACCCCTTTTTATTTTCGTAATTTTGAAAAAATAATTCAGTAAACTTCTTTAAGTTTACTAGATCCGCCTTTATATTTTTTAGCAGTTTTGTGTTCAGCTTTCTCAACTGTCTTATAATGTCTCTATTTTTTTTTGTGTTACTGTAATATGTAGGATGAGTGAGATGAAATTATTGATATGATATTCTGGTATGAAGCCAGATATTCCACGATTCCACTTTAGATTTCTTTTTGCGCTTAAGCCATTTTTCTTTGTTCGACAATATTCAGACTGACTAACTGAAAGCTGCGTACTATTTGGCTTGTCTCTTATTCATCACGGCCGACCTAGTTTTTGAAAAAAAAGTCAAAAAAATTGCAAATTTCGTAAAAACTTCCGATTATGTATTTCGAAAAGTGTATGAAGTTTAAATGTGGTAAAGACCATTTAAAAAAAAATAAGTTATGATACTTTGAAAATTAAAAAGTTCAATTTTTTGTGAATTTTTTCAAGCAAACTGTGAAAATGCGATTTTTCCAGTTTTTAATTTTTAGTTGCTAGTACTGCCATACAATTTAAAAACAAAATACAGGCATAAGACAATTGAAAAAGCTGAACACGAAAATGCAAAAAATATCTGGTGTTCCATTTAAAAAAATGGACTTTTTGTTAATTCCATCAATATAGAACACCTGATAGCCGAAAATAGTTTTAGGTCATAGGTCTCATTAAAACCATGTAACTTTTTTCTTACATCTTTTTTTCTACTTGAACGGTAAGACCGCTATGGGATAATTACGCTAGGATGGACCACTCTGTATACAAGAAAGTACACCGTATAAAAAAAATCATCTTAATTTTTGAGTGTGAAATATTGAAGGTAGGTATACTTTTACCCTGCTGCTGCAGTGGGCATTGTCATTCCATTTTCTCCAGTGCCACCGCGCTTGAGCATCATTTTCTTCAGTGGTCAGCAGGTCACCATTATTCCCAACAGCATTAGCGAAAAACCGCCAACCAGTTGCCGATTTTCGCTACAATGCTGGAACATTTTTTGACAAAAAACAATTATCAACTGTTTTATAATTTTGAGAGACGTAGAAAATTAAATATATGCCTATTTTTTTTTAAAGTCACTGAGAAAGAAAAAGAAATTTTTTTTTACATAATTGAAAAACTGTATTACATTTTCTAACACACACTCAGTACACCGTATACAAAAAATTGAGTTTTCATCTCAATTTTTGAGGGAGAAATATTGAAGATACTTCCACCCTGCTGCTGCGGTGGGCATTGTCATTCCATTTTCTTTAGCACCGCCGCGCTTGGGCATCATTTTCTTCAGTAGCCACCACTATACCTAACAGCATCAGCGAAAAAACGCCAACCAGTTGACAGCTGAGTCTTTGTAAAGTTCCCTGGAAGGTCCGCTACAACGTACGACTGGAGAGTTTAAGCGCTATTTCTGGGACACCTGTATATTTCACAAAACTTGATAAACACTTTTAGGACAGGACAGAACTTTGAAAGTCACTACAGACTAAATAGTGCCGGACCATGGAATACCTAACAGAAAAAATCAACATGCGGGAGGTTTGGTCAATGTATGATGTATAGAATATGGCTGAGACATAATAATGATCGATGATGGTTTAGGGCTATATGTCATGTCCAAACTATATCCCACAGTAGGGTTCGTGCACGCAGTAGCAATGGTGCTTTCCACCTAGACGGTACAAATACCACCAGATGGCACATGTTCCATGGTGTGGCACAAAATTTTACGTGATCCAATGAACGGCGCAGAACCGAGTAGAAACACGTAGATGGAAAGCACCGTTTGGAACCCGCACATGCGTAAATGGTAGGTGTACCGAACTTGAGGCTAGGTGGAAAGCACGCAATATACCTAATCATTCAAAAAATTCTCCTAAAATTATCCTCAGTTTGATAGCACATCAAAATTGAAATTGTGACTTTGTTTGACCGTCTGGAATAGCGTTTGAGTGATTTGAATCAAATTTTCAAAAATATTCATGAAAAATTTCTGTTAATGATAATTTTTTTTCAAATCAGCTAAATTAGTGCCAAACAATTTGGGAATCTCATTTTGTAGCATTTTTGAATTTATTTAGTTTCTGCATGAATATGACATCAGATTTTGAATCTATACAGGATGACTTTTTTAACAGAAACTCGAAAAACAAAATTTTGGGTACGGTCCTGTATTTATTTTATAAGTGAATAGGGCGCTACAAAGGCTTTCGGTTCTAAAATACACCTGCAAAATTTCAATAGGTTCTATTGATGTATTCCTGAGATATGGCCAATCAAACTTTTCGGTTGAACACATAAATCACCCTGTATATCGGAAACGGGGGACGTCAAGAAAATTTCGAAGGCAGATTCTGATTTGCCTCGAGAAAAGTACATCTACCCTTGAACTTTGTCGGTTACTTCGTGGGACACCTGTATAGACCTTCTCATATAGGCGGTTCCATTTACTCGCAGCTCGTACGCAGGTCTTCCTATAGACTAAATAGCTCACTGGTTCAATTGGCTGTTTAACCGGGAGCGCTTATCGATCGGGCTGGCTGGGCTTGGGGTTGACTGGTTAAATGAGAATTAAGAATGGCTATAGTATAGGCAGAGCGCTATATCCTTTCTCTTTTCAAATTGACCTCAACTTTATAATTTTGGAATTTGAGGCGCTATGGATTCACAAATTCTTACTGGTAGAGGATGGTTCATTATTCTTGCCATGTGAAAATTTCTCTGCGATTGGACATGATGGGTCGTTTTCTTGAACGGTTCCCAAAGGGTTTTTGGAAGGAATAAAGAACCGTTCTCAAGAAAACGACTAATCCACTCGCAGTGGAATTTTGACATGGGAAGGATAATGATCCATTGATCTGTTATTCTCTACCATTAACAAATTGTGAAACTGCATAATAAACGACTCCTCAAGTTTAAAAATTAAAAATTATACAACATCAAAATTGGAATATAAATTTGATTTGAGCTTGAAGTCTTTCCACAAGGTTTTTCAATATTTTATTTAAAAAAAAAAGATTTTTTTCCGAAAAACACAATATCTAGAAACCACTATTATTACACTATTCAGAATTTATTTATATATTAATTTTATTGTAGCCCTCCTTGTACAAGCCCCGTTGATGCCAACCAGCTTGGCGAAACCGGTCGGCAACCCTAGAGAAAAATAAAATATTAAAAAACCTTGTGGGAAGACTTCAAGCTCAAATCAAATTTATACAACTACCTATTCCACTTCAAGATTATGGAGCCCTTCTACATTAAATCAAAATTGGAAGTTTTGAAACGCGAGGATCCCAACCTTGTAACGAGGCTTTAATTTACGATATTTACAATGAATTGATTTGGAAAAGGCTGATTTAAAGTTTTCCCGGAAAGTTCAGATTTTCTCCGGGAAGAAGAAACACGACTAAAACATGAAATTTCAGCCTGTAGTCCTGGATTTCCACCATTTCCCGGTCGGACGCTACGAATTTTCAAAGTTTTCCCATGCCATTGATTACTCGATCGGGATGGCCATTGATCAGATTTTAATCAGAATGACGCGTCGTTCGGTGCTAGGCACTATAGGGAGAAGAAATCCTTGCCTGAGGAATGAGATAAACTTACTCGAGAGAGGAACTTTTTTCGAAATATTCCGACTGAAATCGAAAGTTTATTGCATTAGCTTTCTGATTCTCTGGTCTTGAGCTCCGCCACTTGAAACTCGTGAGCAGAGGAAATTGGTAAACAGATGAGATATCTTACCTACGCTACTTTTTGATGTATTTTGAATTAGTATATTTTATTCATAGGTGTTATAATGTATATGATCAATTATTGATAAACGTATTATTATTATTTTTGAGGAAGGAGGAATTTTTGAAATCTGACCAATGATTTTCGATTCCTCCCTTCGGGAAAAACTCCAAATTTTTCAACCTTTGATCCCGTAAACAGATTTTCACCAATTTTTTTTTCAAGCAATATGTCATTGGTTCTTGGTCATTTCCCAACAATTTCTTTTCACAATTTTCCCGTGATTTGCTGTAGGTAGAATATCAATGGCGATTTAAGGCTGTGACGCAAGAGACTAAAAGAAGACTCTTTTAATTTAACATAGATCGGATCCCAGATGAATCATCTAAATGTCCGATATCACAAAGTTGTTATCAAATTCTATTAAATTTATAACGTGGAATAAAATGCAAACCCAGTCAAGTACTCCAAGAAAAAAATTACCGGATGATAGCAAGATATATATTTAAGTTTAAGCTTTTCAGAACAAAATACAATTTGTTATTAGCACGTCAAAATAAATATAATGAAGTATAACATAAAATATAAGTAGATAATATATAGATATAGAACAATCATAGCCTTATGACTCAGGCACAACAGTAAATCTGTCTCTTAGAAATTCGTCTATCCTGTTATAAACTCTCTCACCGCTGGTTCAGCTAAAAGTTTATGAGAGAGTCAACTTTAATCTGAGTTAGTTGCTAAGCAACTGGCCATGCTATTGGCTGTGTCATAACATCTAACTCAGATTAAAGTTCAGTCGCTTATAAAGCTTTTGGTGGAACCTGCAGTCAGTTAGCAAACTTTCAAGTTTTTTTCTCAAGTTGATTGGGTAGGTACATAATTTTTCCTAATTTTTTGTCAACAGCTTCAACTATGAAAAAGCTTCCTGCTACCGAATCTCCTACATTTTTTGCATATAGTCTTGACTACACTCTTCAGCAATATGAGGATCTTGAATATCTTCGGAGAAAATCCCCACAGCAAAATTTCATGTCACAATGCTATGAAAATTTGCATGATACGCTGTAAGGGCAGCTTCTCTAGTTCCTATTTGCCTCAGTCTTCAAATGGAAAAAATGGCTGAGGACAGAGTTGTGCTTAGTCTATTGATGTGGGCCAACCATTTCAGATTTTGTTGTAGGTGCAGTCCAAAGAAATTTAAGGCGTTTTGAGTGGTACCTCTGATTTCAAAAGTAAGGTATTGTGTTTTCCCTTGATTTAGTTTCAGCCTGTTTGCCTCGAACCATTCATCTATTTCTAACAAGTCTGTACTGATGCAATATACATCCTTGTAATGTGATGACTTCATGCCTCCAATCATTTTCAAAGTCTCTTTTGCTGCCACTTCTTGGATAACAATAGAATGTGTGGTGGTTGCTCTCAGATTTCTTAGGTAGTGTTTTAATTAAATTTGGACTTGAAACCTAGTGAATGATTCTTCAGATGTTGCAGTTGTTGTTCCATCCATATATGGTACCCAAGTTGGCTTAATGAAGTGTTGTGGCCAGGTTTGTTCTAATACATTTCTCTTATTGTTGTTGTCAGCTGTTGCTGTTGTTGTTTATTATACACAGTGGTCTTGATTTGTATGGCTTGCACCAGATAGATGGCCAGAGAGGGGGGGTTCCATGTTGTCTTCATTCCTTTCCACTTTGTTTCATCTCATGTCATTGCGAAGATGTTGTCAATGCATGTTGATTACTGCTTATTATCCTGGTGATGTGAGGGCTCAGCAAACACGTGGATCGGGCCGAATTCTCAAATCTTGGCTAATGCTCCATTGTCGGCTTTGTGTTTTCCAAAATGTTAGTGTTAAGTCACCTGCAACAAAAAAAAGGCTTATTGATGCATCGATTTTGAAGATATGACAAGCATATTTCTCCAAGTGGCTCATGAACTTATAAATGCTCAGGATGATCAAGGGAGGATGATGATGAGAATACAAAATATAGCTCCAAGACACCAAAACCCAGTGGGACAGCCTTTATTTTGGCTTGTAGAGCACATTGTACCTGAACTAAGCGAAAAGTGTGTTAGCCCAAGTTTGTCTCAGTATACAAATAAATGTAAGCTATTATGCTGTATTCCCATCATGTTCTTTCCTTGAAGTAATAGGATTTGCATTTTATTTCGGTTTTAAACATTTGATTCCCTACTTTTGGTACTCACCGAACTTAAATTTGATATATCAATTTTTGTGCAATTGGGCATGAAGAATTCCAATTCGAAATAGTGTCGGGCGAACATGATGCAAGTCTGCAACTTTCTTGGTTGGCCCGGAAAATCAAAAATCCGTGTTGGCTGGCTCGTCCAACACCGTCAACATAACACTACGTGCCAGGGGGCCACGGCCCATTCACGGACACGTGCCCGACTGAAGCCCTGTTGCCACATACTTTTAATGCTTTTCCACTCAGTGATACCAAACGTTTAACAATGATGAATCTGTCGGGCGAACATTCTGTCGGGTGGAAATTTGTCGGGCGAAAATACCTGAATCCTTCAATAGCCAGAGACCGCCAAGAAAGAAGCGGCAGAAAATGACAAGTAAATGTCAGCAGAAACGTCACTAATGTCAGTAATGTCACCTGTCACCCTTCCCCTTGCCCCGGGGTGTAATGGGTCACCCTCATCACCAAGCTGGCGTGTTGCTTGTCATTGGGCAGCAGTTTCACCCCCGTGCTGACCACGGATGATCTGACTGAAGGTGGGTTCAGTCAGCTTGGTTTTAGTTTTAGTCGTAGTCGTTGTCGTAAATTTGAAAGTAGAAAGCACGCGTCATATGCGCGGCGTTCATACAGAGTTTTAGTTTTAATTTTAGTCGTAAGAATTCCGAACTTTGTCGTAAGATGCCGACTTGCAGGTTGCGTAATTACCGGTATAAGGTATGAGCATGGATGGTGATGGTAATGGGTTGTATGTATCAATAAAAAAATAGCATAAAGCATTTGCTTCGATTTCAGAGGAGTTGTACTCCTCATAAATGTAAGCAAATACTTATTTATGCTTATTTTTTTACGAGTTTTTATATTAATACTACCCATTATGAACACGGACCGTATGAAGATGAAGGTTCGCGCAGTATCATTCGAGCTCCTATTGGTCAATTCTTACGACTAAATCTTGCTGTATGAACGCTCTTCTCTGTTACGACAACGACTAAAACTAAAACAGCGACTAAATAAGCTGACTGAACGCACCTTGACAGACGACGCACAGTTTGGAACCGCATTGATGCCAAGTAGTCATTAGAGTTGCCAGATCAGTGAATATTTCCCCGGTTTCAGGTACTTTTTGTTCATCAAGGGAAAAAGAATTTTCTGTCTCAACTTTGAATTACAGCTCAAACGTCCCACCGGAGCAAAGTCCACGACTCCTTTATTCCCGAGTTCTCCCACCGCGAAGACATCCGCTGCTAAAACGATCCACAGGAATAAAATCCACCATGCATTTATCCCCGAATTCTGACACGGCAAAGACACCTACTGCTCAAACGGTCCACCAGAAAAAGGCCCACCACGGCGCATTTATCCCCGAGCCTTCACACCGATCAATTATCTCACGGCTCAAATGTCCCCCGGAAAAAGTCCACCACTCATCTAGCCACTCTTAGAGTGCGTTCCACTAAACGATCGCAACGCCCACGCCCACGACCGCAGATTTTCCCGTTCCACTAGCTTGCAAACGCCCGCGGTCGTTGTGAGCGGAAACTCAAGTGGAACGGGCGTGCGGTCGTCGTGGTGTGTCGAGTCACTCGAGTCACGTCTTTTCTGTGGTCAGGCCATCCAGCATGTCACGTTCTCCGTTGAACAGTGTTAATTTCATTTTTTTTTGAGTTCACCATAAGGATACCGTATGGGAATTATGGATGGGATACCGGCACAACTTTTTTGTTTGACGCATGGGTTTGACGTTTGTAGAGAAAATTGCAGCGACAGTGTTGCCGGTTTTACGCCGCTGATGCGTAGTAGTGATGGGCAAAACTGCTATTTTTGAGTAGCAGCTACGAACTGCTATGCTACTTTTTTATAGCAGCTAAAAATAGCTGCTATTTTTGTAGCAGCTACTTTCATAAGAACCTGTACATGAAAAATGCGAAATAGCTACAGGAGTAGCATTAGCAGCGCGGTGCGCGGTCTAGCATTTTAAGCATTAGCAGTTAGCATAATACAAAAGCGAAAGCAGTAAAGAAATAAATCGTTGTAGATAACGCTCGGTTCGGTTAATTCGAGCAATTAGGTAATGTAGGTACCTACTTAGTTATGTTTTCATAAAATATTTTATAAAAAATTTATTATTTTCCATATTCTTAACTTTGTTTCATGTTTGAAAAAATTATGTTACTTGCATTTTAATAAATAAATTGCGCTTGCTACTTAGTAAAGGGTGACAAATTAAGATTAGTGTCGCCGCGTTTTCATTCGTTAATTAGAAAAAAGTTTAGACCTCGGATTTGAATTTTTTTTTAATGAAAGTAGAATTTCACCTTTATCATATGACATATTTTTGGAAATTCAGTAGGTACCTGAAAATCACATTGGTTAATTGAAATTTCTTGTGCTTGATGCAAAATTTCAAATTTATACCTATGTCATGATAAAGCTGATATGAAACTCCACTCTTTCATTTAATAAAGAGAAAATGAGAATCCGATGTGTAACTTTTTTGTAATTAACAAATAAAAACGCGGCACTCTTAATTTGTCACCCTTTACTTAAACTTATATTATTCGCAAATTGTTTTTACGACCCGGCCCACCAAACTGCTACTTCAACACAAATAGCACTTTGAGAAATAACTGCTATTATAGCAGTTATTTCTCAAAGTGCTATCTGGGAAGACGCTGCGACGCGATCGGTGCCAAGACTGATATGGTGATATGCAATATGCATGCCTAGTCGCAGTTCGAAGTGCTGGGCTACAGTAGGTACCTACTACTTACTACTGCTGCTTATAGTGCTAATAACTGAAGTCAGAGAACAGGCACTGAAGTAGGTAACGTACGAGAGTGCTTGCGCTCGATTGTCTAATTGTTGTTGAAAATGTTGAAATCGTTTTTACGGGCCGGCGGCCAACCAAACTGCTACTGCTACACAAATAGCAGAGAAATGTTATTTCTCGAAGCGCTCTATAACTGGGAAGACGCGGCGACGCGACCGGTGCCTACGAACTGTTATACATAGTCAAGTCGCAGTTCGCTGCTGCTACTGCTACTGCTGTTTATAGTGCTAAATAGCTAAAGTAACGTACGAGGAGTGCTTGCGCTCGAGCAGCTATAGTAGTCCAAACTGCTATATTAATAGCAGCTATTTTTCAAAGAGCGTAACTGCTATAACTGCTACTAGTCAAATAGCTGCTACAAAATAGCAGACTGCTATTTAGCAGCCCATCACTAATGCGTAGCCAAACTAGTGTTGCGCGAAATCGCAGTGCCCTGCCAATAGGCGATTGACCTTATTGGGGAAAATGGCCGTTTCGTCGAGGAAGTTTTAGGGCATTAATTTTTAGAACTGGTGTAAGTTGCCGTCCGGCAACGGCGGTGGTTACGTCAATTGGTGGCATGTCAAAACTGTCACTTTGCTGTCTTGTGCAGTACGCTACAAGCAAACTTTCGTTCCTGTGAACCCTTGGGACCCCATAGGCTCGTTATTGGGCCCCATGTTGATGACCAGCGTCGTCGCAGACCTTTCTCTAAATCATCCATAGCTTCCGCCCAAGGAAGAGCAACAGGCTCTGTCACACCCGCACGGAGGGAAACACACAAGCCCGTCGACCAGCCTGCCAGCCAAGAAAAAATCACCTCGGGCTGGCCGTGCAGAGTCAACCACCACCTACCTTTTTTCCTCGCTTTTTTCTGAAGATTTCCTGCTTCGACTTCAGCTGGAGATCCGCATTTTTCATTCTAACAAGCTCGCCGTAGCTACCTCTGTGTTCGCGACGTAAACGTTGTCTTTTTTTATCGCAATAATGTAGTGCATTGCTGGAGGCGTAGCGTAGTCTTTCAGCTGCGCACCTCTGGAGCTAGATCTACTAAAAACCTGCTAACTACGCTAACCATAACATGAAATAAGAGACACAAATGCAAACCCCTTTTTCAGATTATTTCTACTTGTCAAATTTCCATGTCAATATGTGGGTATTACAGGTATCCACTAGTGCCCACCTAGGCTACTAGACGTCGGAGTAGGTTTTCCTCGCAAAAACGTCCTCGACGATCAAGTACCGAGCTCTACACCAGGTGGCGTTTTTTAAATGTAAATCGCCTATGGTCTCTATCTTTTAAATGAAGTTGCGTAAAATCATGTGGAAGGAGGCAAAATTAAAAAAAAAATCGTTATAGAACTGATTGAACTTTAAAGTCGTCACTTTAGGTCGCCATTGCCAAATCAGAAAAGTAAGTCGCAATTTCCAATATAAATTGCTAGAGCTGGCAACATTGCCGCTAACGACCAGAAGACGACCGCAACGCCTCACCTTTTCAGCGCGATCGTTGTGGGCTTGGAGTGGTCGCGATGTATGACGTCATTCGTGACGTAGCAACGACCGCAACACACGACCGCGGCTATAAGTGGAACGGGTAGACGGGCGTTGCGGTCGTTGCGATCGTTTAGTCGTTTGCGCCTACACCCATAGACATTTCAAAACTAGTAGATGGTCTGTTGAATGTATGTTTGGTTGCATAATCACATTAGAATGAAAAAAAGCAGCAGTTTATTCCTTGTCTGCAATGTGTATTCTTCTCATTCGATACGTAATGTAAAATGTTGTACAACACTCGAGCACTGTGCCATTTCAGGCCCTCGGCCTCTTTTGCAGCAAATGGCTACGCCTTCGTGGTTTGCACACAAAGCAATTAAGCACACTAAAGGGCCTGCCACACGCACATATTATACTTCGCGCTTACTTGTGCAAACTGGCATGTATCGGGAAGCCCGTGCGTGTGGACGACAAAACGGTAGCACGTGCAAGCCACTTGAGTGTTCCGTATTACTTGCGCAAATTATACCGTACAAGTAAGCGCGAGGTAAAGCTTGTGCGTGTGGCAGGCCCTTTTGGTAGACAGAATATTTCTCGAAATATTTCTATGACTATACTAGGATCGTTTCTATGGCTCCCATAAGCCCTATATTATAATAAGTTCCTTGAGAGGATTTGTTGTGATGGAAATAATATCTAATAAGTATAATAACTATGCAACCAACCATATACACCCAACTTTTCTAGTTTTGCTATGTCTATGAGCAAAGTCACCTGACAGTGGATGAATGCGTGGTGGACCTTTTTCCGGTGGATCGTTTTAGCAGTGGATGTCTTCGCAGTGGTAGAGCTCGGGAATAAATGAGTCGTGAACTTTTTTCCAGTGGGGTGTTTCAGCAGTGGATATCTTCGCGGTGTCAGAACTCGGGGATTAATGCGTTGTGGACCTTTTTCCGCGTTTTTCCGGTGGATTGTTTTAGCAGTGGATGTCGGATATCTTCGCGGTGTCAGAACTCGGGGATAAATGAGTCGTGGACCTTTTTCCGGTGGGACGTTTGAGCTGTGAGCTGATTTCGCCGTGGACTGCTGAGTATGGACCACTGCTGAGTATGGGAGCCCACTCAGCGGTCCACAGCGAAATCAGTCCACAGCTCAAACGTCCCACCGGAAGAAAGTCCCCGACTCATTTATCCCCGAGCTCTTCCACCAATCAATCAATCAATCAATTTTCTTTATTTGTTATTTTGTACATTGTACATGATTGCCTAAAAGGCGTCGAACGTGTCATACTCGTATAAAGATAAAAAATAAATACAAAAATAAAATTTGAATCTGGATAAATAACAAAGATGCACAAAGATGAACAATACAAATATATATACGTTGTTTCAGAAATATTGCTATCCCAGTAGGTCACGAAAATCTAAATGCAGCTTTAGATTTAGTTACAAAAAACGTCAAATCAAAAGTGTAAATCTCGTGGAAACTTCATTAATTATTTTCAGGTTATAAGTCAGATCTTTCACTCCTTTCAGTCAGAAAGTATTTCTACATTTTTTATCGAGTATCACGTGCGGCACCCCATTCAAGGTGCACTTGAAGAAAGATACATGCAGTTTTGATTTCGAACCGTCTCTGTTTTCGATCTCAGGACTAAAAAAAATAGGCACCTGGGGAGCAGATTTCGTTCTTGCCACAGTCTCAATCAACATTGTCCACATATCACACAGGTATAGATAGTAAAAGCAGTAAAGCAAACTCCATGGCCTTGAGAGGGATCAGATATCAAGGAAGATCTGCTTCGAAAGCCGAGTTACGCTGTTCTACTTCAACTGAGCCTTTTAGTGAAGACAGAAGCACGAAATCTGGTAGGATATGGCACAACAGACTGTACTGTACCTACTCTTTTGATTGAGAACGGGCGCCTGGCTGATTTTTTTCTCGACTGGGCCCAGGGATCCACGGCTACTTTTTGGTTGTAAGTCTTGTAAGTAGTGACAAACCTTGGCTTCTTTTTTGCCAGTATGCGTTTGACCGTGCTGTACGTTACTAAAGATCAAAGCAACGCGCTGAATGCTGGCAGCTGCATTGTTGGAATCTCTGAAGAGTTCTTCGTAACAGCGTCAAAGTATTTCACGTTCTCTCGCAGATAAACGAACTGGATTCCCACACATGGCGTGAAAATTATCAGGTAATCAAAACCAATGAAAGAACAACACAACAGTAACAGTAGGTATAACGTAACAGGAACAACAGTAACTGTATAAGTAACACGTACAGATTCTTAAAACTTGCGTTGATAGGTGCTTATTACGATTTTCTTTCCAAAAGCTATCTAGGTGGACAGAAACATGACAGTTTGGACGACAGTAAAAAACTTCGCGGTTGATAATGATTGACATGTCACACTGACTTGGGACTAAAACAATAAACGTTTTAGAACTAGACAAAGCTAAAGCGACTTTTACCATATACTTCCAATGCCTACTGAGATAGCAATCAATCTGAAACAACGTATATACCAAGGAGGTTATAATTATAGCAGGAGGGAACATGAGCTCAAAAAAGTGAAGCCGTGTGACGTCACGTTCTGGGTATGCAACCCGTAAGTTATGAACCACACGAAGGCACACGACCACGAGTCACAGAGGTCCATCCCACAGAATCATGAATCTGTCACTGCGAAAAGCGTAGTGACAGAATCAGTCAGTTTTTGTGTTTGTGTTTTTCCTTTGCCAATTTCTCATTTTCATAATGGCGGAATCAGTAGCTTTCATGGCTTTTGGATGCCGAGACCACTAGCGGTCACCGCCCAGAAAGAAATTTTTCGAGCAGAAAAAGCAAAAGGGCATAGCGTAGCAGAAATGGAAAGCAGAACAGAAGGAACAGAGATGAACAGAAGCAGGTGCAGATAAACAAGCTACAAGACTCTAGATATGCCAAACCAAGAATACAAAGACCTACAAGGCAAATAAGTGCCTAGATGCACGATTAATCCAAACGTGAAGGCTGGAAGCAGCGATTTGCAAGGTTGGGGTGTGGTGATGGGGTACAGACGAGTAGCTACTGGAAGCTACCAGGGTACATCATGTTGTGGAAAGGAGTGAGACGATGGAGCACTTGAGGTCATGTCAGGAATCGCTGAAGGAGGGCAGAACTCTGAGGCAATTGTTGGGAGATGACGAAAAGGGGCTGAAATGGATGACAAAGATTGAAAGAAAACAGAAGAGGTGCAACACTGATGATGACAAGATGTGGCAGTCGAATTTTGTTTTATATTTATCAACATCCTTTTATTTTGCGGCGTAGTGGTGTGAATAATACAAATAAAAATGTAACATTCTCATAAAATATCAACAATAAAACTCAGTTCTTTCTCGGCATTGAGTATCAAATTTTTCTTGATGTATGAACTTCTCATCGTCTCTTGTCTTCAGCGAGCGTTCTTCCTTTATTCCAGCTCAGTCAATTTTCTGTTATTTATTATACTGTTGCGTCCTATGCTTCTTTTTGTCTTTCTTGATTTCTTATTCCTGTCATTCTCGCTTATCGTTCTACTGGTCTATCCTCGTTCATGCTCTCTAGGCGTCCTCAGCAACTCAGTTGTCTCTTATCTACAAATTTTGTTGCAGGCCTCATCTCAGCTCTTTTCTTACTCGGGGTTACGAATTGTGTCTCCTCACTATTTTTTTTTACTCCGCAGACGCATACTTCATCCCCGTTGCTTCACGCTCCTTCTGCATTCTCTTAGATAAGACCTCCATGTCTCACCTGTGAGTCATCAGTCAGTATTGATCTGAAAATCGTATTATAGGTACTTTCAGCTTGGTCTTCTTTGTTACTTCTTTTTTATTCATTAGTGTCTTAGTAGTACATATTACTGGTGGTATTCTTGTACAGACTTTTTATAGCACTAGTTAGTTTCTTTTTCACTCCTCGTTGCTCTCTGAATTTTTTGATGCATTGTGAAGATGAGGCTTTGCACGCTACCTTTTTATCGGAGTCCACTCTGAGTGTTCAGCAACGTTGGCTCTATAGTCTTTTTCAGTTTCTTTCCCAGTAGTTGTATATTTGCATTGGCATGTTCAGCAAGGTGATGCATTTATGGTTTGCACACTCGTTAAGAACCCCCTTTTCTTTTCTATGCTTTATATTGTAGATTTCCAGCAGCAATCTTTTTCCCTCTTCTCCCAAAGCTATTTATTATCTCTGATGTAAATTTATCATGTCCAGGAGCTTTGCCGTTTTTCAGTTTCAGGAATGCTTTTGTTCTTTCAGGTCTTCTGTTAGCGTCCCCCCATTTCTGTCTTCGATCGTATTTTCTTTGTTAATGTCGTCTTTATCAGTCTACCTTGGTTGTGCACTCAGTAACTCTTGGAAATATTCACTCCATCTTTCCATTACTTCTTCAGAGACCACCAGTAGTGCTCGATCCTTCCTTATTGATTATGGAATGTTCTGGTGAGGTTCAGAGATCTTGAATATGGAAAAGTTATTTTCAATTGTAAATTTTCAAAGAGATTTACTCAAGTTTCAATAATAATTCTTGGGCCAAGCAGTATCGTTCTTCTGATTCATCATTATTCTGTGGTTTTTTAATGCCTTTCATCATGGTGCTCTAAACTAAGATCTAGGCCTCCTAAAGCTAAGCCTTACATCATATCCATTTCATCAAATCATCACCTATGCACAAAAGAACTTGAAGGTTGACTGGGTCGAGGCGGTCATACTTCAAGTGACTTTTTTCTTTATTCAATTTCTTCTTGAGTAAAAGGCAGTATCTTCTCTTCGATCGTGCATGTGAAATCCAAAAATAGGCATCCTTGAATTTGGAATGATAAAACCAATATTATCAAAATTTTGTGGCATTTTTGACTCTCAATTACCTAATTGACTTGCTTCCATTTTATAAGTATGAATTATCCAGTGTAGGTGCACACTAGTACAACACACACGTAGGTCCGTACGCACAATACTGGTAACTGTACTAGGTTAAATAGGTAGGTACACAGCAGCTGTGCACTGGGCAGTGCAGGAGGCATACTTTGGCTTGCTCGAGCTTTTCATTTGTTTGGTCTTCCATGAGTTTGCAAGGCGGTTATGTCCTTTTCATTTCGGCACTGGACAAGGGCACACGTCGTAGAGGATAGAATCAAATCATTTGGAGCTGCAAATCTTGAATTGGGCATATTCGTAACTTCAAAATTTATTGTTCCAGGTTCACTTACTTGTGCAACAGTATTTTCTAGTTTGGATTGTCTTCTGCTTGGAAAAACTGTCTCTGAACGGCGATCGCTGCGGTTTTCACATTCAAAAACCTCAAAAGCGATTGAAAATGCCACATTGAAGAGCGAAACTGACAAATGAAAAAATTTAACCACAAAAACGAATGATATGCTGTCACTTTGCTGTATAATTCTGTGGGATAGACCTCTGTGATTCGTGTGCCTTCGGGTGGTTCATAACTTACGGGTTGCATACTCAAATACATGATTTCCCCTCACCCCGTTCCGCATCAAATTTCCTCGCCTACAAGCTGGGTTACGTTCCCTCCTTATATTCTAACCTCCTTGGTATATACGTTGTTTCAGAAATATTGCTATCCCAGTAGGTCATGAAAATCTAAATGCAGCTTTAGATTTAGTTACAAAAAACGTCAAATCAAAAGTGTAAATCTCATGGAAACTTCATTATTTATTTTCAGGTTATAAGTCAGATCTTTCACTCCTTTCAGTCAGAAAGTATTTCTTCAGTTTTTTATCGAGTACCACGTGCGGCACCCTATCCAAGGTGCACTTGAAGAAAGATACATGCAGTTTTGATGTCAAACCGTCTCTGTTTCTGATCTCGGGACTAAAAAAAATAGGCACCTGGCGAGTCAGCAGATTTCGTTCTTGCCACAGTCTCAATCAACATTGTGCACATATCACACAGGTAGATAGTAAAGCAGTAAAGCAAACTCCATGGCCTTGAGAGGCATTAGATATCAAGGAAGATCTGCTTCTAAAGCCGAGTTACGCTGTTCTACTTCAACTGAGCCTTTTAGTGAAGACATAAGCACGAAATCTGGTAGGATATGCCACAACATACTGTACTGTACCTACTCTTTTGATTGAGAACGGGCGCCTGGCTGATTTTTTTCTCGACTGGGCTCAGGGATCCACGGCCACTTTTTGGTTGTAGTGACACACCTTGGATTCTTTTTGCCAGTATTCGTTTGACCGTGCAGTACGTTACTAAAGATCAAAGCAACGCGCTGAATGCTGGCAGCTGCATTGTTGGAATCTCTGAAGAATTCTTTGTAACAGCGTCAAAGTGTTTCACGTTCTCTCGCAGATAAACGAACTGGATCCCCACACATGGCGTGAAAATTATCAGGTAATCAAAACCAATGAAGGAACAACACAACAGTAACAGTAGGTATAACGTAACAGGAACAACAGTAACTGTATAAGTAACACGTACAGATTCTTAAAACTTGCGTCGATAGGTGCACATTACGATTTTCTTTCCAAAAGCTATCTAGGTGGACAGAAACATGACAGTTTGGACGACAGTAAAAAACTTTCCAGTTGATTTTGATTGACATGTCACACTGACTATTGGGACTAAAACAATAAACGTTTTAGAACTAGACAAAGCTAAAGCGACTTTCACCATATACTTCCAATGCCTGCTGAGATAGCAATCAATCTGAAACAACGTATACGTATATGCCGATCACGTTTTAAATTCAGCAGAATTAAAAACGCGGTTGGCCGCATGTTGCCTAGAGTGTAACGGACGCTCATAGACCAAATTGCGCGAAAACGGGCTGAGATCAAAGAGGTTAGAAAATTTTGACAAGAAATGCCAGATCTGGCGTCTCCTTTCATCATATCCGCTGCCCTGTTGCCTTGGCCGTTGTTTGTCATGATGTCAGGTGAGTGTCATAGTTGTTTACATTCCTGGGAAAATTTCATTCAAGTGTTCTGCCCCCGGTTCTGCCATTGCTATATTCATGGTTCTGCCTGTACATTTATGAGGTAAGTACGAGTAGCACTCTTGTCTCAGTACTTAGGTGCATGTAATTTTTTTCTTTCATTCAAAGTTGACTTCAGATGCAAATGACCAAGGGGTGAATCCTCGGGTGAATTACTGGGACATCAGAACGTTCAACGGATTGTGATGGATTGCCACGGGATTCTCACCGGATACGATTTCTTCAAATTAAATGGATAGCCACGGGATTCCAGTGAATTTCCACAAATTACCATCAGTTTGGGGCCACGCCTGAATCACCACCAGAGAAAGGCGCTCTTGCTTTGCGGTGCTTATCATCACCTGAGGTCTCCACGCTATAAGGTTATTTATTAACGTTACATAGACCAATGGCAGATAGAGGACTTCAATTTTGTTTAGATTTACCAGCAATATTCCTCTGTTAAAACTTGTCAAGAATTACTGGGTTAATCAAAGCCCAGGGCCGCAGATTCGGAAAAATGTATCCCTGTGTTATTTGGTCAAATTTACATTTTTGGGAATACTGTTATCGGGTTCGAGCCATATTGAGGCAAATTTAATGGTTGACCCGCAATGTGGCTCGATTCTTTCTTGAAAAAAGTTGGCTTCTGTAATTTTAGCTTTTTAGGCCAGCCCTTCTGTCAACAGAGACAAGCCATGAAATGAATTTGAACCAATTCAGTCGAACAGTGAGTAGATTATGACCAGCCAAAAATGAAAACTTGATCCAAAGTTTTACCTTGTATTTTTTTGTCAAAACTGAAAACGAACTTTTTGGACAAATAACACAGATGTGCAAAATAAAAACCCGCCAATTCTGTGATTTTTCACTATGATATTTCTGCACAAAATAAATATGTATTACGATTTTCCAACAGAATTTTGTCATCTTTCAGAAATGAGGATTGAATCCGAACTCTCGGGAGATAGAGACTAGAACCATTCACCTGAACAACAGAGGAGCAGATCGTCACCTCAATGTCAGCTTTGATGGCTGGACTTCATCTGCAGCACAATCCCACTCCCAAGTACCTCGGTGTGACCTTCGACCAAACATTGTCCTTCAAGCTCAACTTGGAGAAACTCAGTGCCAAGACGAAGACACGAATGAACCTGGTTCAGAGACTTGCGAGAACTACATGGAGTGTCGACGCCACTATTCGGATATCCACCTTTGTCTTGGTCTAGTCGACAGCGGAATACTGCGCTCCTGTTTGGATGAATAGCACACACACACAACATCATTGACGTCATTCTTAACCAAGCATTGAGAATCATTGCTGGAGTTGTCAAATCTACCCAGACTTTCTGGCTGCCAATTTTGAACATCGCAGCCATGTGGAACTGAGAACCAGACCATGAACCACATCGTCGCGGAGTAGGTGTCCGCGGACAATGGCTATCAAAAACTGCATCTGAGCTAGACCTGTAGTTCCTCAACATCTCCATCGGCAACTTCGCACTAGCCCACTTGCTGCATCTACTCTACCCTCTGTTTCCTAAGATGGCCACTGATATCAGCCTCGCTGACATCTTTTCCTTTTTTTTTTTGCATTAAAGCTACGTCGAACAGTTTCTCTGTGCTTTGCCTATAGATCTTCAAGCGAATGCTGTAGCTGAAGTTAATTCATCTCACAGGTTTTCAAGAATTGTTGTATATACATATGTGTTTAGTTATAGTATCAATGTATCTCAAGTACCTACATATAGTGATACTAGGTACTATTGCACTATATAAGTTGATTTACGTTGTCACTAAAATTAGATCCTTAGTACAGACATAGCAATAATTTCAGAAAAATTGTGAAATTTTCGATTATTACCTTCGAGAGCTTGTAAAATCTATCAACTAGTGTTAAATTTGAAGGGCACAGATTAATTTCAGATATCAGCTAGTGACCTTTATTTTTGACCAAAAATTAGAAGTTTCCTCAACGTGATTTATTATTTTATTTGAAAAAACATTCCACCACCAGTCGCCCATTTAAACTGGCGAAAATCTACCAAAATCAAGACGCCTTGAACGTTCGCACAATCTTGCAACAGCGCTGTACTTGATTGACAATACAAATTCAAGGTCATCTAGGGAAAAACTGATCCAACATTACAAATTTGAGCATCCCCAATTATCGCAGAATTGCCAACTTGGCGTAAGAAAATTACCGTTCTAGTGCTGAATTTAAAAGCTGATCGGCACAAGGATGTCTATACTACTGGCTGGATAAGAAACTTCGCCGCCATCTTGAAGCTTGATTTGAATCTGTGACCGTCGGGATTGTCATCGTGACATTCGTGATGGACGCCGCCAGCCTCTTGTGCATCCATGGCGAATTATCGTTGACTATGCCGCGCAAGCCCAATAGTGTTCGCAACAAGCGGACCCCGCAACATAACACTTTTTGTTGCAGGTAATTGACTAATTGCTATCATTTTACAAGACCGGGCCCATACCGGGCCTGGCAGCAAACTTCTGAACGACAGTTTCGAGCGTGCTCCGACTGAACGTGACTATGGTTACGGGCAGTCACACGGGCAGTTACGGGTGGCGGACCAGTCGCGGACAATAACACTTCGACCGTCGGGATTGTCAAATCTCGGCTTCACCTTTCTACGTCAAAACCGGCGAAGCTTCTTGTCCAGTCAGTATAGACGTCCTTGGATCGGCATAATATACGTTGTTTCAGATTGATTGCTATCTCAGCAGGCATTGGAAGTATATGGTGAAAGTCGCTTTAGCTTTGTCTAGTTCTAAAACGTTTATTGTTTTAGTCCCAATAGTCAGTGTGACATGTCAATCAAAATCAACCGCGAAATTTTTTACTGTCGTCCAAACTGTCATGTTTCTGTCCACCTGGATAGCTTTTGGAAAGAAAATCGTGATAAGCACCTATCGACGCAAGTTTCAAGAATCTGTACGTATAACTTATACAGTTACAGTTGTTCCTGTTACGTTATACCTACTGTTACTGTTGTGTTGTTCCTTCATTGGTTTTGATTAGGTACCTGATAATTTTCACGCCATGTGTGGGGATCCAGTTCGTTTATCTGCGAGAGAACGTGAAATACTTAGACGCTGTTAGTGTGTGGCCATAACGGCGCACCGACCATCGCCTGGTACCATCGCCTGGCCCATAGCCTCGTACTCTAGAAAAAATAGATGCATTGTTTTGAATGTAAGTGTCCGCAGTGAGGCCTCGCACATCGCCTGGCTTTTCGTGTCCACAACGGCGCACCGACCATCGCCTTGTACCATAGCCTGGCACCATTGCCTCGCACACGCAAAAAATACATGCGTTGTTTTAAATGTACGTGGCCGAAGTGGAGCCTCGCACAGCGCACCGCACATAGCCTGGCACCATAGCCTTGCCTCGAGAAATAGAGCATGGTATTGTCCAGACCATCGCCCATCGCACGCGATTTTTGCAGCAATATGTTGGGTTTTTCAATTTGATTTTAAAGTTCAGTAATAAAAGCAGCTCTTTTGACCATGTTTCCAGACATTGAAGCGAAACTCAAATTATCGAAAACGAAGCCTCCGAATAAAAAATATCAAGGACATTTTACCCTTTCTGATTTCAATGTAGAACCTGAAGATGTGACTAGAATTCAAAAATATTCGTCGGGGCAGAAAGTAGAGGGGTAGAAAGTAATAACAACGGTGACCGTGCCATAAAGGGAATCTCGATTTTGATCATCGCAAAAGTAGGAATGGACTACAAACAGTGACCAAGAAGCTTTTTCAAAGGATATTTTGCTGGAGATCCACAAACTTTCGAGAAAAATAATCAGAAGTTTGGAAAGCTGCGCAGTGTATTTTTTTTGGCGCCAGGCGGATATGCAATCCCCCGAACGAAATGGTAATAAAACTAAAAAGAAGATAAAACACACCAGCGGAGCTGAAGAGCAAAAAAGGGGTGTTGGGAAGGGGAAGCTAAAAATAACGCGTCATAAATTAAAAAAAAAGGCGAGATATCGCAAGAAATAGTAAGAAAACCACCAAAAGACATTGGTTTTGTGGCAATATGCTACCAATAGACACCAACGGGACTGGGGAGCGAAATGGTGGTGTCGGGCGGGAAGAAGCTAAGAAGAACGCGTCGTAAAACAAGGAATTAACAGGGCTAAAAATCACAGAAATCGTTATAATTGAAAAAAATTGGAAAGAAGGAATACATCACACATAAAGGGAAGAAAGTTGCAAAAAAGAGCAGTCGACGCGTGTAAGGAAAGAATGAAATGCAAAAAAAAATAGCGGAAGAGCGCAAAGAAAGGATAACAACGCATGGAAAGTATCACGCAGAAATAGTTGAAGAACGTTCAAAAAGAAGGAATAAAAAGAAAGGAAAGTCGCAAAATATAGGTACCTAGTTGAAACGTGTAATTTCTCTATTTGGTTTTCATTTCATATTGGTGTTTTCTTTTTACTTCCCCGACCCACCACCCAACAAGGAGGGGGAGTATTGTGAACGCGCTAAAATTTTTTTTCGAGATGAAGACGGATATATCCATTATGAGGTCCCCCAAGACGATTAAGAACATTTTTGGAGTGATGTCTGTCTGTATGTGTGTCTGTCTGTGTGTCTTGTCTGTAACCTTCTACGATTACAGCCGCAGCGTTGATCCGATCGACTTAAAATTCGGCATGCGGACATTTTTGGTCCCTGGAATGAGCCTATTAGTTTTTGGCTCTTATCTGTCAAACGGAAATGCCACTACCAAAGAATGATAGATGTTATACATCACGGAACTTGACTTGCAATATACCGCTTGAGAGTCCATAAAAAACTGTATTCAGAACAGTTAAAAGTTTTCCCCTATCTGTCATCTGTCAAATAATAAAAAATGTCAAAATTCAAAACTTTACCATTCAATTATTCAAAATCTATCAGATGGATTGGGACCAAATTTCGCAGCAAGCAACAAAACAAAAGAGTCAAATCAAGTCTGGAGTTGCAATCTTCCACCATTTTCCAGTCGAGCGGTATGAATTTTCAAAATTTCTCCTAGCCGTTGCCACCTGAGAGGGCCTCTCGCCCGAATTTTGACCAGAACGACTCGCCTTTGATGCAGGACTCCACTCAAAAATTCATTACTGCTCGGCGATCAACTTTTTTCGAAAAAGTCAAACTGATATCGAAAGTATATTTGATTGGGCGTCGTGTAGTCTCATTTTCAAAATCGGCACGGTTCCGGTTTTCTGACGGTATAATTTTTTCAAAATGAAATAAGTATATTCTGTGAATTTGAGAAAACTACTATGCCAACTTTGACATGCGGTGAGCCCCACGAAATATTCATTTTAGGTGCAGACATGCTGGGAATGAAAGTTGGAGAAAAGATTAAATTAATTTTTGGAAAGAAAATTTTCGAAATCGAACTCACGGTTTCCGAGTTTTCATCTCTAGAAAAACCGCAAATTTTCCAACTTTTTATCCCGTGAACAGATTTTTATCTTTTTCTTTCAAACAAGAGGCTACTGGCTCTTGAACATTTTCGAACGATTTTCTTCCTAATTTCCCGGGAATTCCCCTGTTGAAAATGTAAAACAGGTTTGGGTTATCGAAACCGGATAAAATTATGGAGCTTAAAGTGAAGCCGTAATTGACGATCTTCATAATAAGATGATTTGGAAATTTTTTTGAGGTTTTCCCGGTAAATTCAAGTTTTCAAAATTTTCAATTTCCTGCAAACTATTTTCAATGTTTCTGTGGTGCCAGTTTCGGATCGATCACCTACTAATGCGTCTGACTGCCTCACTCGCTTTTCTTTCACATTATTTGGTTCCTATAATGAAAACATGCAAATTTGTAACTTTTTCGCTTGTGAACAGATTTATACTAACCTTCTTCAAACAAAAGGTAATTGATTCTTGAACATTTCCAGGCAATTTCTCTTGAAATTCTTCAAGTTTTCCGAGAGTTTCCCGCTTTAAAATCCACCGGCCTAGCTCATCAAGACGAAACTCAAATGATGGAGCTCTAAATGAATCCCTGATTAGAGAAAATATCTCAATTCTTCAATCTTTTTCTCCAATTTCCCACCCGAAGGAACATCATTTCATAATAAAATTTCCATCCGTTCCTTGCTACTCATCGGGGAAGTTTTGGGGTGACACAGCCGATTTTTTTTGAGTTTGTGATTGCATGCATTCGCCAATTTCTCATGTTTGGGCTGCTAAGTGCAATATTTAAGTCCATAACTGTGGTAGATATACAGGGTTATTCAAAAGTCCGGAATAAAATTCATAATTTTTTTCCATATTTATTTCGGAAAAAATGCTCGAACAGGTCAATTTCTAAAAATGGTAAGCCGTCTTTTCATGACACGTGTCATGTTCTACCGTCAACCCCCTAACCCCAAGCCACCCTTAGTATTTTTTTCCAAATGGCACCCTATGGCTTGTGGGGGCTCATTGGAAAGCTTGTCAAAAACTCTATTCAGATCTACCATTGAAAATTAGATCGGACGCTTCACCATGAAGTTTTGAGGAACCCCAGTTTTACTTAACAGTCCAGAATAAAATTCATAATTTTTTTCCATATTTATTTCAAAAAAAACGCTCGAACAGGTCGATTTCTAAAAACGGTAAGCCGTTTTTTCATGACACGTGTCATGTTCTACCGTCAACCCTCTAACTCCAAGCCACCCATTTGCCAGGTGCCATTTGAAAAAAAAATACTGAGGGTGGCTTGGGGTTAGGGGGTTGACGGTAAAACTTGACACGTGTCATGAAAAAACGGCTTACTGTTTTTAGAAATCGACCTGTTCGAGCGTTTTTTCCGAAATAAATATGGAAAAAAATTATGAATTTCATTCCGGACTGTTAAGTAAAACTGGGGTTCCTCAAAGCTTCATGGTGAAACGTCCGATCTAATTTTCAATGGTAGATCTGAATAGAGTTTTTGACAAGCTTTCCAACGAGCCCCCACAAGACATAGGGTGCCATTTGAAAAAAATACTAAGGGTGGCTTGGGGCTAGGGGGTTGACGGTAGAACATGACACGTGTCATGAAAAAACGGCTTACCGTTTTTAGAAATCGACCTGTTCGAGCGTTTTTTCCGAAATCAATATGGAAAAAAGTTATGAATTTTATTCCGGACTTTTGAATAACCCTGTATTTGCGTATTTTCTTCCTAATAACAATCGCCAAATAATCAGAAAGTCAGATCTTTAGTAACGTACTGCACGGTCAAACGAATACTGGCAAAAAGAATCCAAGGTGTGTCACTACAACCAAAAAGTGGCCGTGGATCCCTGAGCCCAGTCGAGGAAAAAATCAGCCAGGTGCCCGTTCTCAATCAAAAGAGTAGGTACAGTACAGTCTGTTGTGCCATATCCTACCAGATGCCGTGCTTCTGTCTCCACTAAAAGGCTCAGTTGAAGTAGAACAGCGTAACTCGGCTTTAGAAGCAGATGTTCCTTGATATCTGATTCCTCTCAAGGCCATGGAGTTTGCTTTACTGCTTCACTATCTACCTGTGTGATACTTATGTGCACAATGTTGATTGAGACTGTGGCAAGAACGAAATCTGCTGACTCTCCAGGTGCCTATTTTTTTTAGTCCTGAGATCGGAAACAGAGACGGTTCGACATCAAAACTGCATGTATCTTTCTTCAAGTGCACCTTGAATGGGGTGCCGCACGTGATACTCAATAAAAAACTGAAGGAATACTTTCTGACTGAAAGGAGTGAAAGATCTGACTTATAACCTGAAAATAAATAATGAAGTTTCCATGAGATTTACACTTTTGATTTGACGTTTTTTGTAACTAAATCTAAAGCTGCATTTAGATTTTCATGACCTACTGGGATAGCAATATTTCTGAAACAACGCAACGTATAGATAAAATAATAAATAAGACATATCAATACAAAGTTAAAAGCGATGGATATCCCGATATCCCACAAAATGAAATCTTTATCCAAAATAAAACATGGAAATTTTGCCCCGGCCGTTATCATGGAATGGCTGTTCAGTCAGCTTATTTAGCCGCAAGTTTTAATTTTAGTCGCAAGCGCAGCGACGATCATTGGCTCTTATGAACCAGCCTCCTCAGAACAGCCAATAAACGATACAGCGCTTACGGCTAAAATTAAAACTTTGCGGCTAAATAAGCTTTGGAGATGCGAAGAGGTATAGGCTATCTGATTTCTACATGATTTTAGTGGGCTGCGATTCAGGCCGCGATCGGCCGATGGCGACCAGAAACACACAGCCCAAACTTCATCTAGTTTTGCCATGTCTATGGGCGAAGACACCTGACAGAGTGGATAAATGCGTGGTGGACCTTTTCCCGGTGGATAGTTTTAGCAGTGGATGTCGTGGCGGTGGTAGAACTCGGGGAGAAATGAGTCGTGGAGTTCTTTCCGGTGGGACGTTTGAGCAGTGGCTATCTTCGCGGTGTCAGAGCTCGGGGATAAGTGCGTCGTGGATCTTTTTCCCGTGGGACGTTTGAGCTGTGGGCTGATTTCGCCGTGGACTGCTGCATATGGACCCTCCTCCTTGGCCTGGAAGACATGCCAAGCCTCGCTTCGCGAATATTTCTACTAGTTTTCTGAGCACGGCTCCTCCGCCAATTCTGCAGGTATGTGTCTTATTCGCACGTCGTGGTCTCCAGCGAGTTCCGTAACAGTATGCTGTTCCTATCAAATTCTGAACGAGTTACCGAATCACCACTCGCTTCTTTTTTTCGAGTTTCATTAAAATTTTGCATATTTTTATATTTACAGGACTTAATAGTCCAGTCAAAATAGGTTTTAACCGGAAATAAATTCGGAAGTTGACGAAATTTGGTGGATCGATGCAGAATTTAACGTGGAATAACATACTGAAATTCCCAAGAATTCCAAGGCTTGGCTTTTTTTCTAGGACCAATAAAAGAGCGCCATCCTTAGAAATTTTCGATTTTTACTGAATAACTCGAAAACTATCACCTTTAGAACACAAAAACGCGGAGCAAATGTAGCCTGTTGAATTCTCAAGAGATCAGTGTTAAATTCAGCACTTTGTGGTCGATAGTTTCTGAGATACAGCGTCTGCTAGAACGCAGTGAAAATGACTCAAAATTTATTTCCGGATTTTACGTAACAATTTGCATAGTGTCAGTTCAAGAGCTGTAACGTGGACAGCAAATGTGCGGATTTCAGTGTGTTTTACATTTTTGGAAAGCCAATTCAACATTTGGTGTCACACTTTTGTCTAGAAGTCGCCAACTCCAAAATGGTACTTTTCCTCGACCTTTGAAATCTATACTTGAAGTCCCGAATAATCCCCAAAAATCGATTATTTTCAAACCATGCCATTTGCTTCATTTTTCAAGTATGGAAAAAACCATCTAGAGAATATGTGAAGGATTGAATACCAAAAAAACAACATCTTTCAGAATCTTTCTCCCTGTGATGGTTCCTGAGGTATATGGGTTGGAGGACTAAAACGACCTATTTGAAAAAAAAATTGGTAGTTCGGACACAAACTGCTGAATACTGTACGGACCTTGCATTTTAGGTGTAAGATGCCACTTGGCAGACGTGGAAAGTACATTAGTATGTTCACTACGTCTGCTAAGTGGCATTTTGTATCATCAAATGCAAGGGCCGTACAGTATTCAGCAGTTAGTGTCCGGACTACCTATCTTTTTCTCCAAATAGGTCGTTTTACTCGTTTTGGTCTTTTAACCCATATACCTCAGGAACCATCACTAGGAAAAAGATTCTGAAACATGTTATTTTTTTGGTATTCAATTCTTCACATATTCTCTAGATGGTTTTTCCATACTTGAAAAATAAAGCAAATGGCATGGTTTGGAAATAATCGATTTTTTGAGGATTCTTCGGGACTTCAAGTATAGATTTCAAAGGTCGAGAGAAAGTACCATTTTGAAGTTGGCGACTTCTTGACAAACTTGTGATACCGAATATTGAAATGGCTTTCCAAAAATGTGAAACACATTGGAATCGGCACATTTTCTGTCCACGTTACAGCCCCTGAACTGACACTATGCAACTTGTTACGTAAAATCCGGAAATAAATTTTGAGTCATTTTCACTGAGTTTTGGCAGACGCTGTATCTCAGAGACTATTGACCACGAAGTAATGAGTTTGGTACTAATCTTCTGAGAATTCAACGGGCTACATTTGCTTCGCAGGTATTGATGTTCTAAAGGTAATAGTTCAAAAGTTATTCAGAAAAAATCGAAAATTTTCAAGGATGGCGCTCTTTTATTGATTCTAAAAAAAAAATCCAAGCCTTGGAATTATCAGGAATTTCAGTATGTTGTTAAACGTTAAATTCTGCATCGATCCACCAAATTTTGTCAACTTCCGAATTTATTTCCGGTTTGGCCAGATTTTTGCTTAATTTGACTGGACTATAAAATATCTAGGGAGAAATCTCACCCTCTGATATGAATCACCCTGTACTTATCACTTAATTGATACTTTCATTTTTATAGTTTTCACAGTCGCAGGAGCAAAACTTCGAAAGGGCGTTAGCCTCGACATTAAGTAAAATCAGCGACATTTCGAAATGCCTTTATGGTTTTCAATAATAAACCTATATGAAGGTATATACGGCTGCATTGTTGCAAAGTTCAACCCTAATGCCAGGTTACACCTCTACTAAAGAATTGATTGGTAGGTATAGATACAGTATATACCTACATATACCTTCGCCTAAAATCATGATATTGTTTAGGTACGGCGAGTAGGTCTACCGTCTATCTCTTGTTAAGTAGGAATGAGTACCTACCTACTATGTGTGTTGGGTAGGTAGTTACGTAGGTACTTACCTGTACTCATTTCTGCAAGACTAGTCGCTGAAGAATAGATTACAGAAATTGTTGAAAATGACCTCCAGTTTCGCGCATACATAACTGGACTCATCTTTTCTGATTTTTAAACGTTTTCTGACTCCTGCGCGCGGGGGGGGGGGGGGTTAGGCCTGATGTTGCTGATGCATTTTTCACTGATACCGTTGTGTCATATATTCTCTCAGCTGTTCAATGTTCAATGATCGGTGGATAATGGATAGACGCTCGGATAGACGGGACTTACTTGGGGTGGTGTGAATGAAAAGTAAGCAAATAAGCGTTTGCTTAGATTTTTGAGGAGTTTCTAGAAAAAACTTGCTTAGCAACTCCTCTAAAATCGAAGTAGAAGCCTTTGCTAAATTTTTATACACACCACCCTTGATCCTTGAATAGTGTTTTTCAGGTGAGGAAAAGTGAGTACCTAGTCAAGTGAGGTCAAATCCGGGAACCTCAAAGAAAACTCGCCTGGTCTTCACGGTCTTGTTTACACAGCCTCCCCTCTTATGGACTTTTTTGAACATAACGGTATATTATTGGTATTTCAATTTTTATAAACGTTGCTTTGTCCCAAAGAACCGGCGATTAAGATGAAAGAAGTGTAAAACTCTTTTCACTGACGGAACAAGTGACTTTCCAAACGGAAAGTACCTACCTACTAGAAGGTAGTATTTTTTCTTCTGAAATGGAAGCTGTAGACATAATGTTTCGCTATATTGTTTTAGCTCTTATTCAGTACAGCTACCAGACACGAAATTAGTATATTATTATACGAGTTTTATAAGACATAATATTGTCACACGACTGGTTTTGGGGCACGACGAGCTTGCGAGCAGTGTGACAATATACATCTTATTAGATAAGTGTAATGTACTGTTTTATTCACTTTACTCTGATTAACGCCCAGAAATCGTAAATTCTTGCTACTAAAAATAGAAACGTTTGACAGGTGACACCGCCAGACTGGTGTTCGCCTACCTTCTATTGACAATAAATTGTTGCTATTGGGCAGTATTAATAAAAAATAAGCATAAGCATTCGCTTAGATTTTTGAGGAGTTGCTGAGCAGACTTTCCTTGGCAACGCCCATGAAATCCAAATTAATTACATTCGTTACAGGTTACAGGGTGGAATGTAAAGCATTGCAAAATTGTGCTTAGTTCAATAGGATCACCGTTTTTGTGAACAATTTTTTTTCAAATTCTAACGATATAATCATGAAGCCTGATTGATGTCTTGTCTCGAAATGGTTTTTGAATTTTCCAGATCAGAAGTTCAACAAGAGATAATATGATTTTCTTTTGGAAAAGAAGCATTTTGGACATCTTTAACAAAATAAGAAATTGAGGTTATATTTTTGAAACATATTCAAACTGAAATTTTAGAATGTGTTTCTGAACCAACAAAAAATCTACATTTTCAATTTGAGGTCTGTACGTCAAAAATTCCGATATTGATACAATTAGGGTTGCTAGATTATCGACAGCTTTGGCTGTACAAGGGTTACGCAATCATCCGTTGCTAAGGGCCGATGGGAGGGGCTAAAATTCAGCTATGTGTCAAAATTTATCATGAGCGGAGAGAAAAGGAAATTTGCGGGGTCCGGTGCTGTTGCTTGATGTCCTCAACCGAACATACATGAAAATTTCATTCATATAGCAGCATAAAAGACGTGTTTTGAAACTCATCGGGCAAGTCATATCCACCTCTCACACGAATTTGTACACCTAAATCCAAAATAAACACGCTCTTGACAGCTAGAGCCCGTTGAGACGGACGCCTATGGCCTTCCGTGATGCCGACAGCTGTCACTCCCTAACTCCGTGAGGCCATTTAGTAAACAAACGCTCAGCCAGAATGCGGTACCCTTACGCCGGCCGACCGGTCGCGTGATAATTAGGTTCCCTAGATACAATTCAATAAGTGCGCCCTCTAATGGCGGATTTTAACCAAAATCACATAAGTTCATTAGACGCCTATACCATGGCTGCATACCAAATTTTAGCTCAATCCACTTTTCCCATGACACCATCATGCATACCTGTGAGGATACAACTGGCGGTCTGTAGTAGCTGAATGTACTATCAGAGTATATGACTATCAGGAATCTGCGTTCACAGGTATGCGCGCAAGTAATTGCTTGGACGGGGAATGTGGATTGGATGTATCGTTTGAGAGTTATCATGGACGATTACACAGAGTTATAGACACACAGACAGACCGACTTTGGTCTGAAAAAATCGATTGGATGCACCTTAAAAAAGAGTTTTAAAAAAGAAACAAATTTTTTGCGCGTTCACAATATTTTCCTTTTCATTCGAGAACACGAATCGGGAAAGTAAAACGAAGGTTTCTGAGGGCGCACCAGTTTTTAACAGTTCAAGCAAGAAGCATGCAAAATTACAGGTTCTTATCATCAGAAATGCGATTTTATTGCCAACCGAAATGACTAAAATGCAACTTATACAAAAAATGATGTCCTCACTGTTGGACTTCTAATCAGGAAAATTCAAAAACCATCCCGAGATAGGACATCAGACTTCATGATTATTTCGTTAGAATTTGAAAAAAAAATCACAAAAATCGGAATCGGTTGGACAATCCGAAGTTATAGGAACCGTTTTGAAAAAGGGCAAAATTTTCGATACCGACATTTCAAATGTTGAGTAGTTTAGATGAATTTCTGTAAAATATCAAGAGAGTTGTATAGATTCTCAACTACATACCTCTGCAGCTGGGAGACATCAATGATCGCCAAACCCTGCTGGTTTTTTACGCCTTTCGGCAAGCTCAATGTTATAATTTGTAAACGTTGTTTTTTCTCTAAAAAAACTCGTCGACTTTCATTTCCAAAGGAAAACTACCACCTTAGTAGGTACTTTTTGTTTGAAAAGTCACATGTTCCGTCAGTGAAAACAGTTTCACACTTTCATGTTATGAATTAAGTCGACGGTTCTTCAAGAAAAAGCAATGTTTATGAATAATATTGAGATTATTGCCTTTACCAGCAGGGTTTGGCGATCATTTGATGTCTCCCGGCTGCAGAGGTATGTTGTTGAAAGTCTGTACAACCCTCTTGGTACCTAGTTTTACAGAAATTTTCGTGTCTGGTATGCTGTACTGAAGAGCTAAAACAATATAGCAAAGCATATGTCTACAGCTTCCATTTCTGAAGAATAACTACCACCTTCTAGTAGGTAGGTACTTTTCATTTGAAAAATCACTTGTTCCGTCAGTGAAAACAAATTCACACTTCTTTCATCATAGGCCAGGCGGTAGGTCATTTTGGATAGAAAAAATTCCGACCAAAGCTTTTATGGTGTCAAACTCTTCGTAAGGTCAGTAGGTATCTACCACTGAGTTTCCGCCCAAAAACGAGTTGTGCTGATTCCTCCACATCTACCCAAAGGTAAAGGATGTCTTGAAGGTGCAAAAAGACCTGTTAAACCCCCGTACTTTTTTATTTTATTTGCCTCAATGCAAACGTACAACCGTGACGCAAACATTGGAAGCATTTGTCATCAGCTCTGTGCCAGTCTTACTGTTGAAAAAAAAGATTTCTTTGTGCGGGTCAGATAAATCACATTTAATTGTTTTTTCACACTAGAAAACGATGGAGCAACATGTATTTTGGATGTTTTCTAATAACTTGTACTCACTGGACCCATTCATGGCGTTAAAATTTCAAAAACAGCATTTTTGAAGATGTTGCTCGCTAAGAAGTGAATAATTTTTACCTGTCTGTTCAGCAGCAGTTTTTTCAATTTTACCAAACACCGTTCTCGAAAATTTTATAGGGAATGACAAGCTGGAACTCTTTTCTAATGATATTATATCTGGCTTAACCGCGGCATGCTTTTTGAAAGTGTAGGAACTGATTTCTTTTCGAGCGGTTTCATTTTACCCGCGTGCGGCCGTGCCTACTTGACATAGACCGGACTGATTACACAAGCTTGGAAATGTACTCTTCTCCAGCTTTAAAACACGACCATTAGTGATAAAATAATATATAATTACTTCATAAATCAATGTACAAAGTCTTAATAATAATGGTCGCGTTTTAAAGCTGGAAAAGAGTACATTTCCAAGCTCGTGTAATCAGTCCGGTCTATGTCAAGTATAGGCACGGCCGCACGCGGGTGAAACAGGACTTCTCGAAAAAAAAAATTAGTTTTTCAGACTTTCAAGTGCGTGCCGCCGTTAAGCCAGGCACGATATCGTTCGAGAAGAGTTTGAGGTTTTCATTCCGTATGAAATTTTCGCAAACGGTGTTTGGTAAAATTGAAAAAATTGCTGCTAAACAGGCGGGTAAAATTTATTCATTTTTTTGCTGACAACATCTTCAAAAATGCTGTTATTGAAATTTAAATGCCATAAATGGGTTCAATGGATACGAGTTATTAGAAAACATACAAAATACATGTTGCTTTATCGTTTTCTTGTGTGGAAAAACGATTAAATGTAATTTATCTGACCCGCACAAAGAAATTTTTTGTTCAACAGTAAGACTGGCACAAAGATAATGACAGATGCTTCCAATGTTTGCGTAAGAGTTGTACGTTTGCATTTAGGCAAATATAACGAAACAGTACGAAGGTTTAACCCTTTCAATACTGCAGGGATAGATTCGTCCCGAAGAAAATTTGAAAATTACTGTACTTGAACTCGTTGCTTGAAATAACACGGGGACGGGATTATTCAGTATCCGTATGCCTTGGCATGGGATTTCAGTCACAAAAACTCCATCAATGCAACGTCGCATAACCCAATGTCAGCTGTTCCTCCGTCTGTGCACGCTAGGATTTGAGCAAGACCAGTCGAGTAACCGATTTTCTCCAGTTTTTGTGCAAGTTCACCTCTGTTTTTATGTCAGTTTGTGTGTATTGTCTGTGACTACACACCCCAGATATCAGATAGGTATCTCTCCGATATTTTGTAACAGTTCTATGTCCAAAATTCACGGTGGGACAAAAATGTCCCTGCAGTAATATCGCGGGGGACAATTTCGTCCCAACAGTAATCAAACCTCAAGGTGAGGTTTTTGACTATTTTGACTATTTTTGACTATTTTCAAGCGTAAACAGGCCGCTTCGACATAAGGAACTGCAGGAATTGACTGGAGGTCTAAATCTGACATCGCGGACGATCCCTGTTATGACAGTCATCATATCAGATACCCTGACATATATGACATCAGGAAGTCCCGTGTCATTTTTTTCTGTTTTTTGTTCAGTTTGTTTTGTCACTGGTTGCTGTATTGTGATCATGTTTTTGCTTGCACTGTCCAGTAGATGAGCAGAGCTGATTCTGATGAGCAAAGCAGATTCTAACAAAGCGAATTCTCAGCAAAGCAGGTAGGTTCTTAGCAAAACGGATTCTTACAAAACGGATTCTGCGCAAAGCGGATTGTGAGCAGAGCAAACTCAGCAAAGCGAATTCTGGTACAAAGCAGATTTTGAGCAAAGCGGACTTTTAGCAAAGCGGATTTTGGTACAAAGCAGATTCTGAGCAAAGCGGATTCTAACAAAGCGGATTCTAACAAAACGGATTCTGATAGAAGCGGATTCTAACAAAGCGGATTCTGACAGAAGCGGATTCTGAGCGAAGCGGACTCTTAGCAAGGCAAATTCCATGCAAAGCTTATTCTGAGAAAGCGGATTCTAAGCAAAGCGTTTGTTTTACGCTATATCATACCTGGAACCTGGTAGAATCCAGTGGGAGTTTGAGGTTACTCTATCTGAGCAACGATGCATTATCAAACTTTGAATCAGCTTGTCAAGTCAATCATTTTTGATGTTTTTTTTGCTTATTTTAGCTCTATATCTCGAAACGTATCTGAATTTAGTTTCAAGCCGAGAATTTTTTCAATGTTTTTGTCTGATTTAGTCGGGTCTAGTTCTAAGCTTATCATTTTTTCGTATATGTTTTGACTGTTTAGTTCTTGGTTTAGATTTTTTCAATATTTTTGACATCAGCCTGTAACATTTTGGTCTTATTTTCAATTTCTGACAATTACCATTTTTGAAAAAAAATGGGATTTCCTTACTGTTGGGATAGATATATCCCACTGCATATCACTGCAGGGATAAATTTGTCCCGAAGAACTTTTTCCAAAAATTAGTGAATTCAAAAATCTCAAAGTCGGTCAAGTAACTATTAGTCCAGTCGACAGGTTGGAAAAATTGGGGCTAGGTGGAAAAAGGTCGGAAGTTAATCAAACTTTCAGATGTTGTTCAGGAATAGTTGATTAATATTTTCTCAAGTTTTGGACCTCAAGGACCCTGTGCAAAAAGAGGAGGGGGGGAAAAACTACAAAATTTTCGACCTTCTTTAGGTTTTTCCCCAATAACTTTTTGCCCTCACTTCCTACGGCAAAGCATCTCGCTACTTTTTTGTTGAGCGTTAAATTTCCTACAATTTTGACTATTCAAACATGTTTGTATGTCAATCCGGTACCGAGCTATCGCGCTTCGAAGAAAAAGTCATTTTTCAAATTTCGCGAAAAATGCAGAATTTCATCTTATTTATTCTGTTAGGTACACCCGAATTATGATGAAATGTTGTTGTAATTATGGTTCCTGATTACAATGATCAACTTTAGACAGAGGATACCTGTTACATAAAGTGGTGTGGAACAAAACTCCCACAACCTCATTCGAGACGCTGTGCTCTACGTACATCAACTACGTGAAGAGACAATTTGGGAGCAATGTGATTGTTGTATTTAATGCATCACCCACTAACGCTGGCTATGAAAGTACCAAAGCCGCAGAACGATCTCGCTGTTCTTCGTTATCTACAATCAGCACCCAAAATTGTGTTCTCCTCATCTACCATGATGACCATAGCACCAGAAAGGTTCTTGGCAGTCGATCACAACAAGAGCGCATCCATTTCGATGTTGATGATACCAATGACCGATGCTAGCATCAAAGTGAAGCAGGCATATGAGGACACCGACGTGATGATCGTCAACGTCGCCATATACAAGGTCAGCAAATTGGACAGCGTCATCATTCTGCTGAAGATGTGCACATACTTATTCTGTTGACAGCATTAGGTACGTCCACAAAGAACATCTATCTTCAGAAAAGTGGGAGAGGCAGTGGTCCCAGTGTCCGCTATTCGGCAAGCTCCTGCTCCTTTCCCCCCAAGGATATACTTTTCCTCCAAGCAGTGCGTGGTTGTGATACCACTCAGCACTCTATGGATTGGGGGAGAAGAAAATTTGTAGCACCTACATGAAGAATACTTCCCTCTCTGCAGCAGTGGCCCCGTTTCTCACACCAAACTCCTCTCCTCAGCAGATCAATGACGCTGCAGAAAAGTTCCTCTCCTCAGCAGATCAATGACGCTGGAGAAAAGTTCCTCGTAGCAGTTTATGTTTACAGTTTACAACCTCGACGACCTACTCTACTGATTATTCACACGATCAGTGACGAAAGATAAATTGCAACTATAGCCCGCCTAACACCAACAAGGGACGCTGCCAAGTACCACTCCCTCTGCACTTACCAGCAAGTACAGGCGTGGTTAGGCAATGAACTTCTCACATCGGTTTGGGGCTGGAGCCTAACTAGGCGAGGGTCCTACCAATCCCCACAACCAGAAATGCTGCGCCGGATGACATCCTCCATATTTTTTCCTGCAAGTGCAGAAAGGCTGTAGCACCGGAGCTTGCAGCTGCAAGAAAGCAGGTGTCCGGTGCTCAGCAATGTGCAAGCACTGCACAAACCACTCCTGCGAAAACGCCCCCGCAACTGATTTGAACGAGGAGGACTCACCAGACATATTAGCCGAATACGACGACGGCGACGATGTCATTGAGAGCCTGATCGCTCAGGAGAACGACGAGCCACCTTACCCATCCCAGCGACGAGCTGTTAGTGAAGGGGTAGGGGAGATATCGATCTGAAAAGTAACTAATACTTATCAATACCAACATGATATGAATATGTTTGGCTTTCATCAGAGAAGAAAATTAGTTTTTCTGAATTGGGGTTGGGTGGGAGAAGGGGAAAGCGGGAGGGGGGGTCCATAGTTGGTGATTGTAACCAGAAACCATAATCCCAACATTTCATCATAAATCGGGTATAACAGAAGAAATAAGGTGCAATTCTTCATTTTCTGCGAAATTTGAAGAATGACCTTTTTTTCGAAGCGCCATATCTCGGTAACGAATTTACATACAAATATGTTTGAAGAATCGAAATTGTGGGAAATTTAACGGTCTACAAAAAAGTACCAGCATGCTTTGCCGTAAGACGTAAGGGGAAAAAGTTATTGAGGAAAAACCTGAGGGAGGTCGAAAATTTTGTAGTTTTTCCCCCTCTCCTCTTATCGCACAGGGTCCTCGAGGTCCAAAACTTGAGAAAATGTTAATCAACCATCCCTGAACAATATTCCAAACTTTCATCAACTTCCGACCTTTTTCTCTCTGAAACTACCTGTCGACTGGACTATATTATTAGGCTAAAAACCAGATGGACACAAAAAAATAAGTTCCAACTCAATTTCCGAAAAGTCGTATTGAAAGGGTTAACAGGTCTTTTTGCACTTTTGAGGCATCCTTTACCTTCGCGCAGATGTGGAGGAATCAGCACAACTCGTTTTTGGGCGGAAACTCAGTGGTAGATAACTACTGACCTTACGAAGAGTTTGACACCATAAAAGCTTTGGTCGGAGTTTTTTCCAGATTGTAGTGATTTTACTGACATACCGCCTGACCTATCATAGCTGTATTCATTCATCAAGTGCTGGGTTCATAGACAAAGAATAAGGAGCAACGCCTAAAAATTGCGCCTTAGGCGTTGAGTTCGTCTTATGGGTCTACGTGTATCCGTTCATACACAGAATAAGGAACAAGGTGTAACGCACAAGATAGCAAAAGTTGGTAAACTTTTATGCTGGGTTCATAGACAAAATTAACGCCCAAGGCATAAGGTCTATGGAGTAAGGTTCAAGGTTTATAGTTGCAGTGGTACACGTGAAAAATCAGAACTATATGGCAATTCTGTATACAGCAATGCCGCTTTACATGGTGATAGTGTATGACCATTCAAGTGATTTGACCCGAGGGGCCACTTTTTTCTTCCATTAGGATCGAAGATGGCGGTCTTTTTCTTAAGATGGCGTTCAAATTTCATCTTTTTAATCCAGCAACGCTACAGCAAGAAGTTGGTAGTCATTTTTGACTAATTTTGGGTCGTAGAAATCAAAAAAGTAATCATTTTCACGATCTCATGCTGCGCAGAGGAAGAGCGTGGTCAATTTATGAAAATAAATATCGTATTTATGTTGTTGAATATTTTACACTGCTATAATGTTGGGTATGCTTTTTGATGATTGAGTAGATAGTTTTAATCAGGGCTCAAGATTCTCTGTCAAGAATCACTTTGTTCCAAAATCGTCGTCGGTGCTTCTCATGTTCCTTCTTCTGGCATTCTATTATTGGAAAGGAAGACACATTTTCTTCCTTTACTGAAAAACAAAACCGAAGATATGATAGCTAGTGCAAAATATTTTTTTATCTGACTTTGATCTGGTTTCTCAAAGTTCCTGGGGCTCATGAGCAGTTCAGCTGAAGAAATTTTGTCGTTAGCAAGACTACGCGCCCTTTCTCAGCTCTCGCAATTGATCAAGCTCACTAACGGAGCAATAGAGATGTTAAAGATGACGGTGGGGTCATTGGATTAACTCGAGATCCAGCTGGCTCGCGAAGATGTTGTTTGGCGGGGCCAGAAATTTGTAGGCTTCTGGATGAGTTCGAAGGTCCTGAGACCTGAAGACGCGGGCGAAACAAAAAACTTTCACCACGAACAATACTTGGCTCACCAGAAAAAAATCCAGACAAAGTGCTTATTTCTGAAGCACATAGTTTTGAATACTCTATATAGGAACCCGTTCATGGAACGCACCCCAGATCTCATTGCTCTGGACACTCAGCTCATTGTGCAGCCATCGGGAGTAGATGCTTTGTTAAAATCTGAAGAAAATGGTGTCAAACAGTATTCTTCTTTCGTGAATGGGAGATTGATAGAACGGACAAAATCTTTGTATGATCCTATTCCTAAAAGTCGCACTGTCATCTTTGCCATCACTAAAAAGAGAGATCACAAAGTCGTGCAAGACCTCAAGAGAGACATACAACTATTAGCGTCTTTTTATGGTGGCGATGGTCCCGTGAATTGGCCCTGTACACCTTTTTGTCTCACGAAAATAACAATGCCTTCCATCTCTAGCTCTGAACAACCATATTACGACTATGAGACCTGGTACAAAGAACGTAGGTACTAGTGAAACTTCTAGAAGATATAGTTCCTATCAGCTCAATCCCTGATTCCTGTGACTGTATCATCCACAATGGGGCAGCACTGGTACAAAAACATTCACCAAGGCGATCACGAACCTTCCAAGAGTATTTCTTCAGCGTTCTTGCCGCAGGTTTGTTGACAGAAAACTGGCCGGATTTCCTGCGAAACTTGAGGAATAAAGAGGAACTATTGGGCACTTTCCACCTAGACGGCACAAATACCACCAGACGGTACATGTTCTATAGTTTGGCACAAAATTTTAGGTGATCCAATGAACGGCACAGAACCGAGTGAGAACACGTAGATGGAAAGCACCGTTTGGCATCCGCACATGCGTAAATGGCAGGTGTACCAAACTTGGGGCTAGATGGAAAGCACTCATTCACGTTTCTGGACCGACTGATCGTCACCACTTTCCCAACAGTTCTTGTGGTAACCAACGTTGGCCATGAGATTGATTTTTTGGAAATACAAACAGGACTAGCAGGATCACCCATTCTCACTCTGGATGATGAAGCGGATGGACGCATTATTCTACACGTGCAAGATCAAGTACTCAACGGAGCGACATGAAATCGACCACTACTTACTTTCAGGATCTTCTAGAAACGGCTGAAGATATTCAGACGCGGTTTGTTTTATCTTGATAGGCATTAAATAATTGTGAATCTACTTGGTGATTTTCATGACTCCACTGCTTTGATTTATGAGTTTGAATTTTTGCATTTTTGATCACCCTGTATACGGCGTTTGCATCGACCGCCATTATGAAAAAGCACCTCAAAATGAAGGTAACGTTCCATAAAATAATTTCGCCAAGTGGCATTATGTCACCAAAATTTGCAAGGTTGAAACGACTACTGACCGGACTATTGGCTACAATAATTACAGCGCGCGCTCGCCCTATTTTCAAAAAATCATTACTCCTGGACCATAGCGCTTACTGAGGTGCTATTTTGTTAAAAACTTTTTCGAAGCTTCCTCTACATAGTCTCGCATAAGTGTGGGCATATTTTGAACTATTTACATAGATTACCATGGGTCAAAGTTTTTGTGTTCTTTTTGCACTTCTTTTGATTTTCATGATCTGCAAAAGTGATGGTCGAAAACAGAGAAGAAAAAGTCGCATGAGAGGCTTTCAGTAATAATAGGGTGAGGCAACGGTGAAAGAATTTCCACTTCATCTATTACGGTCTTCAAGATATGAACAGTTGAACTTGAAGAACGGAGTCTATCTAAATGTCCGGAAAAGTCAAAAATGGGGTTCTGGAGGCCCAAAAGTCAAAATTTTAAGATGGCAACAGTTATTTTTGTAATCAGCGAGGTCAAAATACCCTAGAAAGTCTTGTTGCTCAACTGTTACGTAAAATGTTTCTTGCATCGTTCGGAGAGCGATTTATGAAATTTGGTCTTAGTTTACTGCTCTCCACGGCACGAAATCTTAGAAATAATGAGATTATCGCTTTCTACGACTCAAAATTAGTCAAAAACGACTACCATCTTGTTTCTGTAGTGTTACTGGAAACAGAGTTGAAATTTGAATGCCATCTTGGAAAAGAGACCGCCATCTTCGATCCTAATGGTAGAAAAAAGTGGCCCCTCGGGTCAAATCACGTGAATGGGCATAAACTATCATCATGCAAAGCGGCATCGCTGTATACAAAAATGAAACGTCTTTTCACGTACCAATGCAACTATTAATGAAAACATGCCGTTCATACACCAGAATAATGGATAAGGAAATAAGCTAGCGTTGCGTTGATACTGTGGCAATAGGTGTAGGTGTTAGAATAGGTGACACTGACAATATTTGCATTGTCAGAAATTATCGGTTAGTGTAGTTATTACAAGGAAACGAACGATGGATAACATGGGCAACCCTGATGGGCAATAATAATTATAGGGTTGTGTCCTCGGTTGGGTCTTGTGTCTTAGTCGGAAAAATCCGTGAAAGAACCTTGTGTCACGGTTTGTTGCGAGGTCTGTTGTGGCCTTCTCACTATTCCTGTGGTTATAGCCCCATGGACACATATTCGTTCAAGAACATAAGGGATTGGTACAGAGACCAAGACTCTGTACTGGCCCCTGAACCCGAAGGAACCACGCGGAGCTTTTTGCGATGCTTGATGAATCGCTTCCTCAGTGTGGTCCATCGTTTGGTCACTTCCTCGTCTAAATAATACACAGAGAAAAATGTAAAACTAGGACTCCACCAGCTCAATCAGTCTTGAATCGTCGCAGGACATTTTCGTTTTGCACAACAACTCGAACTGACAAACGTCATAGATAAAACACGTGCTGACATTCCACGTGGCAGTGATTAACGCTCAACGCCTAAGGTGTAAAGATAAAAGTTTACCAATGCTGGGTTCATAGACAAAGAATAAGGAGCAACGCCTAAAAATTGCGCCTTAGGCGTTAAGTTCGTCTTATGGGTCTACGTGTATCCGTTCATACACAGAATAAGGAACAAGGTGTAACGTATAAGATAGCAAAAGTTGGTAAACTTTTATCTTTACACCTTAGGCGTTGAGCGTTAATCACTGCCACGTGGAATGTCAGCACGTGTTTTATCTCTGACGTTTGTCAGTTCGAGTTGTTGTGCAAAACGAAAATGTCCTGCGACGATTCAAGTGTTATAGTAGTTTGATTACAAGAAAACGAACGATGGATAACTTGGGCAATAATAATTATAGGGTTGTGTCCTCGGTTGGGTCTTGTGTCTTAGTCGGAAAAATCCGTGAAAGAACCTTGCGTCACGGTTTGTTGCGAGGTCTGTTGTGGCCTTCTCACATTTCCTGTGGTTATAGCCCCATGGACACATATTCGTTCAGGAACATAAGGGATTGGTACAGAGACCAAGACTCTGTACTGGTCCCTGAACCCGAAGGAACCACGCGGAGCTTTTTGCGATGCTTGATGAATCGCTTCCTCAGTGTGGTCCATCGTTTGGTCACAGCTCTATCAGTCTTGAATCGTCGCAGGACATTTTCGTTTTGCACAACAACTCGAACTGACAAACGTCAGAGATAAAACACGTGCTGACATTCCACGTGGCAGTGATTAACGCTCAACGCCTAAGGTGTAAAGATAAAAGTTTACCAACTTTTGCTATCTTATGCGTTACACCTTGTTCCTTATTCTGTGTATGAACGGATACACGTAGACCCATAAGACGAACTTAACGCCTAAGGCGCAATTTTTAGGCGTAGAAAGAATAAGGAGCAACGCCTAAAAATTGCGCCTTAGGCGTTAAGTTCGTCTTATGGGTCTACGTGTATCTGTTCATACACAGAATAAGGAACAAGGTGTAATGCACAAGATAGCAAAAGTTGGTAAACTTTTATCTTTACACCTTAGGCGTTGAGCGTTAATCACTGCCACGTGGAATGTCAGCACGTGTTTTATCTATGACGTTTGTCAGTTCGAGTTGTTGTGCAAAACGAAAATGTCCTGCGACGATTCAAGACTGATAGAGCTGGTGGAGTCCTAGTTTTACATTTTTCTCTGTGTATTATTTAGATGAGGAAGTGACCAAACGATGGACCACAGTGAGAAAGCGATTCATCAAGCATCGCAAAAAGCTCCGCGTGGCTCCTTCGGGTTCAGGATGCCAGTACAGAGTCTTGGTCTCTGTACCAATCCCTTAATTATGTTCCTGAACGAATATGTGTCCATGGGGCTATAACCACAGGAAATGTGAGAAGGCCACAACAGACCTCGCAACAAACCGTGACGCAAGGTTCTTTCACGGATTTTTCCGACTAAGACACGACCGAGGACACAACCCTATAATTATCATTGCCCATGTTATCCATCGTTCGTTTTCTTGTAATAGTGGCGGGGTTAACGGCCAAAAATGGAATGATCTGTGCATTTTGTGATCAAAGCATGAAATTTGGCATACGTGTTCAGAAGACCCTCCTTTGCAATTTCAGATGTGGCGCCACGCAAGATTTTGCACCAGAGGTACTGTATTGCGGTTAATATACCTGCTAGGGGTAAATTCTGCAAAAGTGGTTCCTGGCCGGTCTTTGGTACCGCAGTCGGTATTTTTTAGTTCTGTTTGGCTAAAACTACATGTAGAAATGAGTGAGGAGTGCATTTTCACAAGCAAAGTTCTAAATGCTGCCTTTATACGTTGTTTTAATACATTTAGGCCAACTTTGTTTTGTACAGGAAACATGGTAAAAAAATTGCCAAAACCTCGGCAACGATATGAACGTCCTGAAAATTTGATATTCTGTTCAGAATTAAGTGCCCTACTACATATCCAAAATCGCCAAAAATCGCACCCCGAGGCTCCGAGTTATTGGAGGGGGGGTAAAAAATTGCAACTCAAAATGAAGGTATGGAACCCGATGGAACCCGTCAATCCAATGGATGCAAATACGTCGTAGTTCGACGCATCACATTCCGTTGATACAATTTTGGCACAGAAAGTGTCGATCATTGTTGAAGGGGGGTCACGGGGGAGGACGAAACTCGGTTGGGTGGCTCTTTTTCTTCCTGGGCCATGAGGAATCGATCACGACAAGATTGGTATCTTTTCCGACTAAATTCAATGTCCTGGATTTGAATCCGATGTATAAATTTGGACAAAAACAAGTTCAAACAAGTTAACTTGAGAAAACCTGTTTTTTCTTTGACAATTTTCACAAAACTTTTTTTTACTGCTAGAGGCATTCATCTTTGAAAATATTTCAGAGGCCATTAGATTGAACTGTATTCTTCACGAAAATCATCCATTCGATCTGTAACTTTGTTTTTTGAGATAAAAAAAATCGATTTGAACTTTAGTCGGCACAGCCCGTCGTCTACTACTGACCAGAACACTACACCATGCATCTTCAAATGAAAATAGCCCAAACTATCTGAAAAATTATAACTCATCTTTGAAAGTTCGAGGATCTGTGCGGAACTGAATTCCCTATAACATAAACAAAATCGTCATAAATCGCAATGCAGGGTATTGAGTTATTACTTGAAGTTGCATGCTGTTGTGTTCTGGTCATTAGTAGACGCCGGGCAGTGCCGGATTAAGTTCAAATCGATTTTTCCTACCTCGAAAAACAAAGTTACAGATCGAATGGATGATTTTCATGAAGAATACAGTTTAGTCTAATGGCCTCTGAGATATTTTCAAAGATGAATACCTCTAACAGTAAAAAAAAGTTTCGTGAAAATTGTCGAAGAAAAAACAGGTTTTCTCAAGTTAACTTGTTCGAACTTGTTTTTATCCAAATTTACACATCAGATTCAAGTTCAGGACATTGAATTTAGTCGGAAAAGATACCAATCTTGTCGTGATCGATTCTTCATGGCCCAGGAAGAAAAAGAGCCACCCAGCCGAGTTTCGCCCCTCCCCACGACCCCCCTTCAACAATGATCGACACTTTTTGTGCCAAAATTGTATCAAATGGTTGTGATGCGTCGAATTACGACGTATTTGCATCCATTGGATTGACGGGTTCCATCGGGTTCTATACCTTACATTTTGAGTTGCAATTTTTTACTCCCCCTCCAATAACTCAAAGCTTCGGGGTGCGATTTTTGGCAATTTTAGATATGTAGTAGGGCACATAATTCTGGACAGAATATCAAATTTTCAGGACGTTCATATTTTTGTCGAGGTTTTGGCAATTTTTTCACCATGTTTCCTGTACTAAAACAAAGTTGGCCTTAAAATGTATTAAAACAACGTATAAAGGCAGCATTCGGAACTTGGCTTGTGAAAATGTACTCCTCACTCATTTCTTCATGTAGTTTTAACTAAACAGAGCTAAAAAATACCGACTGCGGTACCAGAGACCGGCCAGGAACCATTTTTGCAGAATTTACCCCTAGCAGGTATATTAACCGCAATACAGTGTCTCTGGCGCAAAATCTCGCGTGGCGCCACATCTGGAATTGCGAGGGAGGGTCTTCTGAACAAGTCTGCCAAATTTCATGCTTTGATCACAAAATGCACAGATGATTCCGCTAACCCCCCCACTATAATCAAACTACTATAACCGATAATTTCTGACAATGCAAATATTGTCAGTGTCACCTATTGGCGAAAATCTTTTCCGCGTGGTAGCGCTGTACGCAATAAAACATGGTGGCCCAAGAGGCCTTGACAAATAGGTAGTAAACGCAGTGCGCATTTACCTCACAACAGCTGTCGTCAACAGTGATAGCTGTCAGTGAAAGCGTAACAGTCACGAACTCGTAACAGTGGGCCAAGAACTGGGGGTTCGTTGGGAATGGAATTTCGTTGCAGTATCTCTAACTTATTTTTGTTTTAGAAAATGCCGATAATACAGATTCATTTGCCCAATATTTATGGTCATGTTGGTGACCAAATCAGCCCCCTCTCGACAAAGTGCGAAGAAGTGATTGAGGCAGGTCATTTAATCGTGTGTGGGGTGACTGGGGCTCACTGTGACTGAGACTCTTGTGCTTTGTTATGTCTCATAAATGGATAATTGAAAACCATTTGGAGGTTGGGTTCTGTGGACCAGTTGTTAGAACAGTGTTGTGAACTCGTGAAGCCATCTCCGATAAGCCAGTGAGAGCAGACGGAGAGCCTGGAGATCAACGCCAGCGGTATTGAGAGAAGATACCTGGCCTGCAAATCAGAATCCGTCACTCGCCTCATCAGTTCAGATTTAGAACAACTTAATCGTTATGAAAATATTTTCCATTGTAGAAACACTAACATCAACCGATGAGCTATGATTAAACTTATGATTGAAGAATACTCAATTATTATTGATAAACTATGATTTTTATTATTCTAGACAGCGGTAAATGCCTATTAGCTACTGAAATTTCACTTTACAGTCATTGTATGAGTCGTACGATTACTCCAAAAGAATGTTCATCTTTCTGGCCTAAACGATAATTGTTGGCACATTTTCGTGATACGTCCTGTTGTACCTATGCCTTGTCTTGTGGGGGCTTAGTATTTCCACCTTGTGTGCAAGGGGCTCACACAACTCAACATCTGTAATATAAAATAAGCATTCAGAGATTGCATTTTTCGGCCAGCATTTCACCAACTTACGTATCGTTTTTTGCTGCTGCATTGTGCATTGTGTCCATCGGCGTATACTAACGCAGTTAATTCAAGTCAAACTACACCACTCACACGCTCACATTCACGACGATGTGGAAGACAAGGAAGACAAAAAAATTCAATTATTTTTCAACTGTCATATCTGTCAATATTCTTATTATTTGGAGTAGGTACTGTCAACTGTCGAGTGCTACTGCGCTACGGCGCTGGGCTGTGCGCTGGGTACCTATTTGTCAAGGCCCCTTGGGCCACCATGTTTGACTGCGTTCAGCGCATTCTGGTGGCCGCTGATTTTCGCCAATTCTAACACCTATTGCCACAGTATCAACGCAACGCTAGCTTATTTCCTTATCCATTATTCCGGTGTATGAACGGCATGTTTTCATTAAACCTTAAACCTTACTCCAAAGACCTTATGCCTTGGGCGTTAGCTTTGTCTATGAACCCAGCATTAGCATCGTACTGCCAACACAACACATTTTCCCCAGAGCTTACCTACTCTTATGAAAAAATAATAGATATAAATGATAGCTGTGAAATACATAGATCATAAGTTCCAGTAAACCTGAACATGTACAGGGGCCCTATTTTCGGAACCGGGGAACAGATCATCAGGTGATGTTGCCTAGGTGATAGCCATTCACAGCCCTGGTTGCCTAGCAACTTCGCATAGGAACGGATCACGCGTTTTCCGAAAATAGGGCCCCAGTTGTGATATAATTTATTGGCACGGCTGCAATTATCAAATCGGCGTATTCTGGACATTTCAGGCCGCTTTCATGTCCCGATGTCTTGACGTAGCCGATTTGATAATTGCAGATGTGCCGATAAATTCTATCACAATTGTAGGTGCATGATTAACATCTATCGTAACGGTTGATAGTCGATCCGCGAGTGCATGATGTTTTTTGGAAACATTTTCTGCATTTCTCGATCGAATTTTGAAAATAACTCTTTCCTTTGTAGTGCTCTCTACTCTGGATCACGGAAGTAAAACTCTCGTGAATTTTTAGTTCCAAAATAAATCGTTGTTTCATAACTTCTGTAAGAACCTAGGTTGATGATACAGTAAACAGAAAAGGAATGAATGAAACCCAAGTGGTTATCCATTTTGAGGTACCTATAAATCCTCGTAAGTAGAAGTCAGTGAAAATAATTCAGAAATCATTACAGAACGGTTATTTGCATAATTTTGCGAACGATTTTACCCTTCTCAACTGCCAAGACAAACATCCTTTTTTCTCCAGAGATAGATAGTGTCGAAACAGCATACTTATGATGACGCCAAACTTCAAGTTCCATTTCTGGAACAAAATGGGCACTGCAATACTGCATAGCCTATATTTGCTGTGTAGCTAGCTTGTCAGCATGCAAATTATTGGGAGAGGCGTGCACGGCTCCTCCGCCAATTGTGCAGGTGCGTCTCCTATTCGCGCGCCATGATCTCCAGTGAGTTTGATAACAATAAGTGATAGCTGTGATGTGAAGTGATGGTGATGCTAGTGACAGGTAAGATGATAATACTCAGAGCCTTAGCTCCAAGAAAAATTCACAAACAGCCCCTTATCACTTTCTCTCGGCAATAGGTGCAACACTGCATCTGAAGTTACACTGCACAATTAGTCCAAATTCCAAAAGTTCCGGATAACTGAACTCATGTCTTCTTCCATTCCACTCAGTAAAGCTACTTTTGCACCTGCAGCTTATCTCCATCCACAGCATGCATTTATGCAATAATTCAGCTGCTGGAAAATCTACATCGCGGTAATCCTGCGACTAGAAATCAGGAATTCACATACGATCTCCACTGCAGCTTGCAGTAGGCTATCTAGATAGGTGTTTTGTTGTTACAATCCGGTCTGCTATACTATAGCGTATATGCGATCCACTCGAACTATAATTTAAGCTCTAACTTCGGCAAGCTAGCAGCAGTCTCTTGCGAGACGCTGCGAGCGGAGATTGTACAAAGTTCCATAAAATATGCACGGCAGAATTTGAGTGAGTGGCAACACAACAACAACAATAAAACAATGTGGCGGCACTGTTTTTTCTTGTTGTTCTTTGGAATTATTCTTGTCAAAACACAAAAGAGGAACTACTCGACGTTTCCATGTCCTTCAAAATGCGTCTGTTTTCGAAGGACAGTGCGATGCATGCAACTGGAATTGACCGAAATCCCAGTGGCACCGATTCACACTGTACTTTTGTGAGTATTTTGAAAATGTTTGCTCTTTGCTAATACATTTTTGTGGATTGAATTGAAACTCAGAGATTCAAACAGCATGACGTGTTCAGTTTGAATTGGAATGAAAAATTACTGATCGAAGTCACTGCCCACTACTGTTCCAAGTTTCGGCTTTTTAGCGTATTTTTCTCAAGGAAAGGGCGCTGTTATTGTGGTCGGCTTGTCTATCCATCTGTCCGAACAGAATCTTAGAATTTGAACTTTTTAGGGAGTACTTATACCTAATCTCCGAATTTTCTTCCTATAATAGCTAATGCGCAGAAGGGTTAGGGTTTCACGGCTTGACTTGATTTTCAAGCTACTTGACTTGACTTGGGTCAAGTATCAAGTCAAGCTCAAGTCAAGTAGTGAAAATCAAATTTCAAGTCAAGTAGTTCCTATGTCAAGTAGGTACTTGAAAAATCAAGTATTTTGTATTACTTGACTTGATACTTGAATTTGTTTTCAGTGATTCGCTTAGCTTTTATTTTAAATGGTACAACGAAAAAGGAGGATAGACACAAAAATACAGGGTGAGTCATTGATAAGGGCGAGCTAAATTACACCTACGCCATTGATGATATCGAAATCGACCAAACGGCACTGCAAACGGGAACTCAAAGTGCAGTTTGTGAAATTATTTTGCTTCATACAGGGTGCCCCATTTTTGCAGAGCAGTTTTTGAAAGAGCTTTTTTAAATGGCACTCCCAGTATATTTTCGCATATTTGGATTTTCCCTTACTCAGGCATTACAAATTCGTTTAGTTTTTGCAATTCGCTGTAACCGTTCAGAAGTTATTATTTTTTCTAAAAATTAATGCGTTTGTAGGCACTCACTAAATAAATCGCAAGGCACTTGGTTTTCATGTTATCAAGTTGGGACTTCGCTCATGTTTGAGCAATAGCATAGGGCATCTTTTGGCGGTAATATCGCTTATGTCCGTTTTGGTATCACCTTGCTGTGACACATTGATTTTGCTAAACTTTGAAGGGCCATAACTTCATTTTTTTCAAACAGCACTCCCTGTTTTTTTTATTTTTTATTCGTATCAAGCGTTTCATCTCACATCTTTTTTACTTTTATGTTTTTTCTCAAAAATTGATAGTTTGGAAAATAATTCGGTTTTTCTAAAAACTGGACACAAATTTTATCGATTGAACTTGGCGTGCAATGAAAATCAACTAATTCTGACAAACAATGTCAAAGTGACTTCTATTGTACGTCACTTTAAAATTTTGACATTTAATTTTGACAAAAATTATCAAGTGAAAATAAAGAATGCTACGGGAAGCCTCTCTAATTATTTCTTCAACATTTTTCCTGGTATTGACTTAAGCTTCATACACCCGATCGTAAACAAAGCCCTGAAGAAAAAATCGGGTTAGTCGCAGGCCATCATGGCACCGGATCAAGTAATCAACTTAAAAATCAAACTAATTCTAAATTAAAACTGCATAAACTAATTCTGACAAGCAACGTCATTATGACTTCTATTGACCTACGTCACTTTCAAATTTTGACAAGAAATTATCATGTAAAAATTGAAAAACTAAAAATGTCGGAACAGGCTTCACAAAATAATGTGGATCATAATATCACAAACACGTCATCGAATCCAAAGTTACGTTTGGTCATGGTCATGACTGTCACGTAAGTGGAGAGAAATCAAGAAAAACAAACTTGATAACGTTTCTTCGACGAAGATGTTATTGGCGCGATTCAGGACCTAGTTTTTCATTATAAAACGATCGGGTGTGTCCAACGAAGTCGTCACCTGTTTTCTTCAACAACTCCACGAAGGGCAATTCGAAGATGGCGCTCACGATAGAAAAAAAGTTGAAGATCTTAGTTTTGAACACAGATGACGTTTTGAATCAAGCAGGCTTTGTCGATGACCCCACATCGCGTTTCATCAAAAACATGATTGTTTGTCGAAATATCAAGTTGCAGCTCGATATCCCCCAAAACAACTGTTTTATTGAAAAAAGAAAAAAAATTGAAATTTCACTTCTTCAAGCGTATTTCGGAAACGCCTCAAGATATTTCAAAACTGTTTGCAGCATCTTCATGAGCATAAAATCCGTCATCAATATCTTGATTTACGTACGTCCATCAGTTATGGTTTAAGATTTACGATTTTTCAACAACTTTTTTCTACTTCACCCTGTATAAAGTGTCTGCACGATTTGCGCCGATGTCCCCACATCCAGATTGATCCAGGGTGGTCTTAGTAACAGGCATGCAAAGTCACAATGCTTGGTATAAAAGTGCAAGGTACCCCAAATTTTTTTTCCCTCAACGTCCGGACTAATCACTCTATCAGACGTCGTAAACCGTTTTGAAATCGGTTGCTTCTTTCCACTGATATTTATATTTGAAAGGGAATAAAATTTTTGGATGGCATACTTCAATTGTTGACCTGTTTACTAGAAAGCGCATAAAGAAAAGCTACCTGCCCCGGCGGGATTTGAACTCCGAACCTCTGGGTTCCCTGCTTGTTCCTTAAATAACAGCGGTACTCATCCTGTTTTGTATTCCAAGAAACTTTCATCAATGGACCTTTTCAATAAAGGTCTCTCTCGCACAATTCACGTCACAGCCCCACATAGCCGCAGTGTGGTGCCGCGCACTTCATTACGAACGGAGTTTCTCGAGGAGTTTCTCTTGGAGATATTAGGCGCCGTTATAGCTAGACACCACCAACTGCGCGGTACGAACGCGCACACATCTGTCTCTCTTTTCCGAAAAGGTCCATTTTAAGTTGAAAACAACTTAAATATATCTTAGTGGGGTGGAAGGTGGAGATTTTCCCTCTCTTATTTTCATTATTTGAAGAAATTCTAATCAACTTGTGACTAAAGAGAAGTCTAACAGCTAAAGTAGGTTCACTTGTACTGTGACTCTAGTTGGCTGGGCAAATTTTCTTCTTTAGCATTGTAGGCTAGCCGCCTTTTTACCTGGTGTGAAACTGACTTCTCTAGAAGTAAAGTTATATTTCTTATCAAATTGATATTAAAATCTTGGAAAACTGACCTTGTCGAAAGTGGAAAGGCGACTAGAGGGGCGCAGAGCTGTATTACCGTCATTTAGACACCATGAAGGCCTAGTACTTTTTCAGTTTGAATCAACTTAAAGTTGAACCGGCTTCAAGAGGTTAGAAATATTTTTCACACCTGTCAAGTGTCAAAGCTGCTTTGATTTATTTGTTCATTGACGAAAATTAAAAACAGGTCGAAAAATTACTACATTTTCCAATATAATGGTAAAAGCGTCAGACATCACGTCCCGCAAAAATATTCCGTCTATCTGCAGAGGATATGCGTAAAAAATACGTTCCAAAAGTGGTCCGAACGACGAACGCTAAATGAAGCCAGAGCAGCCAATCGCAAAGTTTTGGGGATTTTCTATATTTCAGATTTGTAAACTTGAAAACAAAATCTCAAAGCCGACTAGAATCACGGTACAGGTGAACCTACTATGGCTCAAAATTTTTGAAAATACAGTTTTCACAAAAAACGCTTGAAAAAGAATTCCACGGAAACGAACTATTCTATTTCTCATCCCACATTGCACTGGAGACGTCTGCAATCTTTTGCAATTATTTTTCGAGAAAACTTTTTTATTTGGAGGGGGATTTTGAATCTATGAATCATCCTGTATGATGGGTACCTACGAAATAATAGAGATGTTGGAAATATTTCGTGGAACATTGGAAACATTTTTGGAGATGGGAACATTTCATAAAGATTGGAAACATTTCTGAAATATTGGAAAGATTTCTGGAATAAGTACTGAAAACATTTCTGAAATAATATGTTGTGGAAACATTTCCAGACATTTCCGTAATTTTAAATTGGCCACGGCCATTTTACATTTTTAAAAATGGTAATTTATTTGGAAGTGGAAATAATATTCCCCAGAAATGGAATTTTTCCTCGGAACTGGAAATATTTCCCGGAAATGGGAATATTTCTTATTTCACGAAAATGTTTTCGAAAATAGGGCATTTTCTTGCCAACGTTTCATGTCGAAATTTTTCGTGTCATTTGTGTCATTTCCAAGAAACGTCTCCCCACTCCCAACACTAGTAGCTATGAACCCGCAAAGTGTTTCGCCTTTATTATTATTTGCAACTTGAATTCTTCTACCACACGTCCACTGTAATAAACTAGAGATAATCAGTTTCGCGCATTTCTTAATAGGGAATTTGCTATTAGCCGCGCTTGGCCGTCCGTCCGTCCTTCTGTTCTGTCACGTATTTCCTGCTATGAAAAAGTGTAGAACTTTCGTCTTTTTCTATAAATTATTACCTCATACTTGAGTAGCAAAGGCACAAACATATCCACCTAAACGGAAACGTCCTTCATCCTGCCCCGCCATATTATTGACTTTGTCATCAGTGAACTGATTTTGATGATGAATTTTAGCCTATGGTGGGCGGATAGCAGAGGACATTGGCAATTAGGAGACCCAGGTTCGATTCCTGGGTAGGGAAAGACATTTTCTCTATATCTGCTGAAAGCGCGTCACTTCATTATTCAAGAAGTATCAATGTGGCAATTCGAATTTCATGATTGGATTAACCTGATGCGAATTAGTCAAAAACGACACAGAACATGTCAGTTTGTAGATTTTCCAGTGAAACAAAATTAATTATACTGAGCTATAGAAGAAATGCTTCTTTTTCAAGTGTGAAGAATGGCACGGCGACGAAAATGAATGCTACGACGATTCACTAATCACTGGAAAGAAAAGTACACACTCTGTGTTCTCGTCGCCAGGAAAAGTCGCCAAGAAACATCAAGATTTTTTGACGTGCACTTTTTCTCAGCGGTAAATGTTACTCTCTTGATAATTATATGATTTCTTTATATTTTTTATGATTGAACTGAAGAATCGATTGGTAGGAAGTCTTTGTGTCTTCATTCAATCAAGGAGGGTACCCACTCGCCCCTTAAGAGGCCAATCGGATGTCACAATATAAAATCATACCTTGAGGCGTAGGGAACATTTGTGCAAAGTGGCATCTTTTGGTACCTATAACGAAATGCAAGGCTTGGCGGGGGTGATTTTTTGCACTCACGTGCCGTACTAGGTGAATAAATAGTTAACTAATTATTACCCCGAGCCATTGTAAACTGAAAATGTATTGCTTTGAGGATGAAAACAGTCCTCTGTTATGATATACAGGTATCCCAAAATAAAGTGGTCTCCTTTATATTGTAAGTTCTTCTTATGAACAGAATGATGAAGTGCCATCTCTGTCGTTCTTCAAAATAGGTAGAGCTTCGTAACCGAGTTATAGCTCTTCAACGTTGTATTTTCAATCGTTCTTTCAATCGCAACTTTGAAATCGCTTGACTGATTTCGCCCAGATTTTGCACATGTATAGTTCTCAGATACCTACATATCTATGATTCGGTAATAATTCCTTTTGAGAAATCATCCAGTGGCGTCGAAAATGTAATACAGTATAATGTATGGATAATCCGAACCCTCTATAATCCGCAGTACCCTATAATCCGAACACCCCAACCAAGTGAAATGATATTGCATGATCCGAACTCCGTAACTCTTGTATTCTGTAATCCGAACTATTACTTGTTCATCTTCGAACTGTAAGGTGAATTATATTCTCGTAAGTTTGTCGTTATTTTACTTATGTTCGAGATTTTCTTCTCTACTTTGAATTATGTGTAATCGTAACATTCTATGGTTTACTAAGGCCTATTTCATTATGCATTCCACAATCCGGACGTTTTCGTAATCCGAACGGGATCTCGCAACTTTCTTTTCGGATTATCCAGACATTACCTACTGTAGTAAAAAGGGGTAATTTCTTTTTTCCCTATCTACGCCACTGGATGCTTTTAGGTTAAAGGTTATTAATTATTATTATCGAATAATAGTTATGTACTTGAAAACTACATGTGTAAAATTTTAGCAAAATCGGTCAAGTGCGAGGTCAAACGGTTCATAAGTTGCAATTTGGGAAAAACTCCAAAATGGCTGTAACTCGGTAACGAAGCTCTGATTCGAAAAACGGCATAGATAGCACTTCATCTCTTCGTAAGGAGAACCTCCATCAGTATATAGAGGATTTTATTCTGAGACATTCTACATGTAGGTTGATTATGTAAATAAAATAAGAGGTTCACTCAAAACAATATATTCTGGCCAATCACACTCTGACCCTCCAACTACATCATCAATTCTAACCAACCCCCCCAGTCATGATAAAATGAAAGGAGAGGGGCCACCCCAAAAATTATATTAGGTACGTATCTATCAATAGAGAGTTAAGGTGCGTTCAGTCAGCTTATTTAGTCGCAAGTTTTAATTTTAGTCGTAAGCGCAGCATCGCTTATTGGCTGATCTGAGGAGGCCGGTTCATGACAGCCAATGAGCATCGCTGCGCTTACGGCTAAAACTAAAACTTGCGGCTAAATAAGCTGACTGAACGCACCTTTATTTAGCCGCAAGTTTTAATTTTAGTCGTAAGCGCTGCATCGCTTATTGGCTGTTCTGAGGAGGCTGGCTCTAAAGAGCCAATGGGCGTCACTGCGCTTGCGACTAAAATTAAAACTTGCGGCTAAATAAGCTGACTGAACGCACCTTTATTGCAGAATGCCATTTTACTGCACGGCACTATTAAAGGAGGCATTATAAAAATACTGCTTACCTTATTTTTGGTTGTTGAATAAGAGTTATTGCAGATCGCAAATTCCCTTACTTGCCCCGTCATTCCTAATTCCTAACCTAAATTTTTAGTCTCAATTTAAAGTTAGGGTGCAAATTGCATGCGGGACACAAGGACCCCTTTGACGGGCCTGATTTCTTGCACACGTGTACCTACGGCAAGGCCTACACAGTCTATCCGCAAAAAATTAGCTCCCTATTTAATAACGTAAAGGAAGTTAGCTCAAAATTGGACGAATATAGGCAACCAACAATACACTAAGTACAGGGCCATTTTTGGGGCTTGTCAAAATAAAGTATAAATAAGGTCGACCTAAAGTTTGCACAAATAAAGGCAGGCACTATCCTTATTAAGGGAAATTGAACGTCGCACTAATTTGCGCAAGCGTAGGCGCCAAAATAGTGCCGCTTTTAATACTGATTGCCCTTATTTCATCTGCAATAACTCTCTAATGACTCCCACCCTGGGAACCTATATTTTATTGATCGGTTGAAAACGACTCACCCTGTACAGCTAGCCAACGTGAAACTTTGCTCATGCAAATATTATTCCAATTACCATATTTTTAGAAGCAGTCTAAACACACATTTAGAATGATTATCATAATTTGAACGTTAAAAATATTTTTTCAAGATTCAAGACCAAGGACTATTTTCTTAGGAAGACTTTGAACACGTGAAGGGTTTTGTTAGTAAGGAGACGTGAGTCAATGAGAACCCTGAAGTCGGTAAACAAATTGTCGGCTTCAACTTTACTCCAACCGACGGCGACGCAACCGCGACGCTGCAATTATTCTGCCGACTTTTAACCTACGTTGACAAAATCAATTTCAACAGCCACAAATTGTAGAAGTTTTTATAAAATCGGAGGTCCAACTTACTTTGATATGTAAATTAGATTCTATTAACATGAATAGGCAGATCAAATTTATGGACGCATTAAATTTAAATATTACCCATCTGTCAAATAAAACGGCAACTACCTCTACCTAGCGATAACGATAAGAATTCATTAGGAAACATCAGTTATTTAGTTTTTTCAATTTAAAAAATTAGTTCTCCAAAATTCAAATTATTCATTACCTTTTAGGCGTAACAATAAAGTTATCACAAAATCGCTTTCAACTGTTCAATTGCTTTCTACAGGCACATACTTACAGATAAGTTCTACGTAGATGATCCTCAAGAAAACAGCTACCTATAGGCGAACCTATAGGTAGTAGGTACCGAATTGTTGTAAGTACACCTATGTAACGCATTCTATATTGCAAGGGTTGGTTCATTATTTAGCTGTAAGCGCAGCATCGCTCATTGGCTCATATGTCATGCGTTGTGTCACAAAAGCTAATGAGAAATGCTGCGCTTACGGTTAAAATTAAAACCACACCTAGGTAGTTACGGCTAAATGAGCTCGTTTCTACGGCTAGATAGCGTTTTTGCTTTGAAGTCAAATGGAGAGTGACATCCTGACAGCAGAAAAGCGCGTAGTGAATAGAAACACATGTTTCGCCGTCGAAGCAGTAAATTTGAATTTTTAACAATAAAAAGAATCCGAGACATGTGTTAATGGCACTTCCTTTTATTTACGACTTAACCGACAGAACCTTTCATTCAACAGGAAATCTATTTTCCCAAAAAGGCCTGCATTTCCTAGTTTTATGATCCCTATACCTACTTTACCTTCATAAGTACTCGCTTACCTAAGTTTACATTCCATAGGTACCGGTGGCCAAAGAAAAAACTAAGACAAAGTGACGTAGGTACTCTGTGCTTTATAAATCGCGGTCTCCGCTGGGACATTAATAGTAAGTAAGTAATCTGCACTGATCAATGTATGTAAATATGAAAAACATCGAAAGCAACTTCCTCATCGGGACTTCGGTTCGTACCTACCTAATGATTCACAGAATTTTTTTTTGTCTCCCTGTTTTTAGCGCAATTTCCAAACTGGAAGGCACTTTATGTCCTCGTTTTGTTCGTCCGCTTTTCCGTCTCTCCGTCCGACACAACACCTAGTCAGAGACGAAAGGATTTTTGCGAAAAATGTCAGCTCCAATAGCTTATGACCTTGGGACCCGAACTAAGAAAAATCTTGGCGAAATAATGATATAAAATTACAATAACAACAATTCAGTGTAGCTGATCATCGCCGATGATTTCACAAACCGGCTGGCTAGATCTATAAAGTTATGACGTGCGGATAAGTACCCGTTCTTATTAAAATACATTAATACGTATAGGAAGTAACATTTAGAGGAGAATTTGAATTAAACAAATGCCTGCCAATTTGCCTGCAGCAGATGCCAACGTTCCATCATAGGATTTTTTTAAAGATTCTTGATAGTCCAGGCATCGTCTGAGAAATAGCTCCATATATCTTCACAAACTGCACACGGTAGAGTTTTTTTTGTACCCTATGCCCCCGGGACCAAATGTGAGCCGCGTTTCTTTTCTACCATGTAAACTGAGTACCTCACTTCAGTTGGAGAGAGAAAAAGGAAGAAATCGTCAAGAAGCAAATTAGATACCACTACCAACTGAGGTGAGAATACTCAGTTCAGATGGTAAAAAGAACGCAGCTTATGTCGACAGACACAGTGTTACACTCATCGGTTCCATTCCGGTAGTTCCACCTGTATTCATTATTATTATTATTATTATAATTAATATTATAATAATAATTATTATTATTATTATTATTATTATTATTATTATTATTATTGTTATTATTATTATTGTGAGACTCACTCAACAGGTGATACCCATTTAAAGAGTGAGGGCTATCTAAAGAAAACAAAAGAAACAAAGAAAAAGAAAGAAAAAAGAAAGAAAACAGAAAGAAAGAAAGTGAACGAAAAATTCAGATATTATACGATGTTATGACTGAAACGCAACCTGATCTCGCTCAGAGAACAGCTGAAAATGTCTACACTATCCTGGATAGATGCATAACTCGAGCACATCTGATGTAGAGGAGAAGCTCTCAAGGCATTTGTACTCGCATTTGTATTTGCGATGAGCTCTTTGTTGGCTTCGCGAATATTCCCACAAACTCTCGATCCATGGCTCCTCCGCCAATTATACGGGTGTGTGTCTTATTCGCATGTCGTGGTTTCCAGCGAGTTTTGTAGCAATACCTTCACCCAAAATATACAGCAAATGTCCGGTTTTTGTTTATTAGGTCACACTTAACTTTCGGGGCACCGGTTCTGGAACCAGAAGTACTTAATTGAAAACAAGCAAATATCGCTTTATTTGATGTAAAAAATAGTACATTATTCAACGAGCGTTTAATTATTGCTAATTAATGCTCAAGCTCAAGAGGATGAAGTAACACATCCAACTGAGTAATAGTAATGGCCATTACACGATAGCAAAGACTACCTATGCTTTATTCTTTTATTCAACTGGTAATGCATTGTAAAATGTTCACAATTGAGTTATGACTTATGAGTACATTATTCTATACTCCTAAATAATTCAGCAACTGGTTAATAATAGAGGCGCTCTGTTGACACCCTCGATATTATTTTCAATCCATAACTCTTATAAAATCCAAATAATTACGAAATCTTGCAGAAATAAACGAAAAGTATAAAGTAAAGCGCTTGTGGAGTTTGCATTCGATTTAAATCAAAATACAATAACTCTTCTTGCCATTTCCTAAGCTGCCTTTTATCAAATCCACACCTCATAGATTAAATATTTACCAGAACATCACACAGCTTCATACCTACGTAGGTAAAGGTTATCTGTGGGATCCCATAGGTCATGATATTAGCTTCCGACTCTTGCAGTCTTTTAGGCTTGAAGGTATATGCATATAATTCAACCTGCCTTTGTTATATACCCACGTTATGTAGGTATGCGGCAGCTCAAAACCATGCATCAGCATCAGAGCCTGTACTCTTGGAGAATTAAATTACAGTTCTTAAATATCAACTAACAGCTGGATTGTTCAACACCAAGCATACCTGGAACCTGGAATTTAGATCTATGATATTGTCATATGCATGCGTATTTGTTGATTTGCATACGTATATATTTCATAGTTTCTCAGAGTGAAAAATCTTGGGATGGTAACGGGCACAGTCTTTATGCGGCACTTTGGGTAATTATCAATTATTTATCTTCATAATGGGTTTCTTTTCCTGTCAGAAGTACTTAATAGAAGTTGGTTCCAGACATAAACTCATAAACATTCATAATAGGTCAATATCTTTTTAGCTATAGTACCTACAGAGAACATTGGTAATTTTGAAGTAACAGAAGTTGTGCAAGTGTGTCGTGACCATGTGGTGTACTTACTTCCTATTTGCGGAGTACTGAATGTTTAAAACTCGCGAATAGTGGAGTCGGCACGTTCGAAAAAAGTCCTGTTCACTGCATTTTTGAGTAATGCGATGCCCTTTGGCACACATGTCCTTAAAACCTGTCTGAACAATTCTGTCCATCGCCGCAAGCAAAATTTTAGTTCAGATCTTGTATACAGGGTGAAGAAGAAAAACAATTTGAAAAAATTGCATCTTTTGAACGGACAAAGGTAGAGTATTGCAGGGCATGTCATATGATGCGCAATTTGATGGTTGTTGTGGTACACCAAACCATTTTGAAACAGCGATTACCGTTTTCGAGATATTCTAAAAAAACTGAGATCTGTCAAAAAAAACATAATCTTCATTATATCGCTTATTTTTGAAGATATCGGAATGAAATTTGGTGTTTGCCTTATAAAAGACGTCATCAATGAATAACAGCTGCAGTTATTTTCTAGGCCTACTATTTTCCTAAATAAGACAGTCAACTTTTTTGAAGGGGAGCCGCCATCTTGTTTTGTGAATATCAAGCTGATGACCGAAAAAATGACTGATAGTCATTAGGATAGTATCATGCCGTTACTCTATCATGTGAGAGATCACCTTGGATGGACCATCATACCATTTTTGCTGGAAGAAAGATGATGCACGGATTTTATCGGATTCCTCAGAACTAGAGGATCTACTGCTAGCCATCGAGCCATTGCAAGTAATTGAACACCGCGATTATGACCCTTGATCATTCTTCAGGTTGTCTACCAAGATTCATAGCCATAAGTTCAGCGGTTCGGTTTTAGCAGCTATTCAAATTAAATGGTGTCGATTTTTCATGAAAAAAACAGAAAATCACGAGGTCTCTGGGTCATTTCTTAAGTCATTGGAAAAAGATCCTCCATGGAATTTTGATAAATTTATGCTGAATTATTAGAAAAAAGTGCATTCTTCAGTATAGGTTTTGAAAAACTGGCACAGGATGTACTCATGTGATGTAGGACGAACATGAAAGACTATTTTGCAGTTGGTAGGAAGCGAACAAATTATCCGGTAGGGCAACACTAATAATGGAGAGAAACTTATAATTTTTGATGCCGCAATGTATTTTGGAATATATTTTATTCAGATTCCTCCTCCAGCTTCGAGAAATGATGGCATGATGGCGATCTATGCAGATGACATCACAGGGTGATAAGAAATTGAAGAATTTCATCCCATCATCTAAATAGGCTGGAGGCATGAAAATCGCCAAAAAGATCCATAATTTGACGCTTAACAAGACAAAAAAAAAACCGTTTCGAATAACTTTCAGTCGTTTTTTTAAACCTATGCTATAGAATGCACTTTATTCCAATAATTTAGCATAAATTTATCAACATTCCGTGGAGGATCTATTTCCAATGACCTAAGAATTGACCCAGAGACCTCGTAATTTTCTATTTTTTTCACGAAAAGGCAACGCGTCTTGATTCAAACAGCTGCTAAAAGCGAACCGCTGCACTTATGGCTATGAATCTTGGTGAGCAACCTGAGAAATGATCAGGGGTCATAATTGCGATGTTCAATTACTTGCAATGGCTCGATGGCTGGAAGTAGGTCCTCTAGTTCTGAGGAACCCGATAAAATTAAAATCAGTGCGTCATGTTTCTTACAGCAAAAATGGTATGATGGTCCATCCAATGTGATCTTTCACATGATAGAATAATGGCATGATACTAGCCTAATGACTATCAGTCATTTTTTCGGTCATCAGCTTGATATTCACACAGCAAGATGGCGGCTCCCCTCCAAAAAAGTTGACTGTCTTATTTAGGAAAATAGTAGGCCTTGAAAATAACTGCAGCTGTTATCCATTTATGACGTCTTGTATAGAACAAATACAAAATTTCATTCCGATATCTTTAAAAATAAGCGATATAATGAAGATAATGTTTTTTTTGACAGATCTCAGTTTTTTTCAAATATCTCGAAAACGGTTAATAATGTATCAAAATGGTTTGATGTACCTCAACAACGATCCAATTGCGCATCATATGACATGCCCTGCAATACTCTACCTTTGTCCGTTCAAAATATGCAATTTTTTTCAATTGTTTTTCTTCTTCACCCTGTATACAGGATCTGAACTAAAATTCCGCTTGCGGCGATGGACAAAATTGTTCAAACAGGTGCTAAAAACATGTGTGCCAAAAGACATTGCATTACTCAAAAATGCAGCGTATAATACTGTACCGACCCCACTAGAAGGGTGGTCCTGCCGTGGCCTTGGTCTTGGAATAAATAAGATCAGTGATGTTCATTTTCAAGTCTTGCCAGACGTAGTGGCGGAGGCTATTTGTGCCCGTTGTTTTCGTGATTATTTTATTTAAATTTTTTTTACTCGTTTCCTAGCTCACATTTTATTAAATTTTTCGTATCTTCCAAACGGTTCAAAATACCGAGTTCGTTCTTTCATTAATCGAATCATATTTATTTTTGCTCGATACTGATGGCATTTGAAGACGATCGGTTGAATATAAACAATCCCTAACAACAATAAAGAATGCACAGATCGCGAAACTCGTCTCAGATAACGACTAACAGATCTACTAACCTTTACGTTCGCATATCTTTGGATCTGATTAAGCTGTGTGTCTGATTTTTTTACCAAATTGAAGTACACATAGAGATATTTATAACAGGTTAACAACAATGAAGAAACAATTGTTTATTAATTTACTTATACTGTTTATATGTACAGCAGAGAAAGATCTTGATCCGCTTTTAATGCTCCGTCACTTTCAGCAATCGAGAAACTTTTTTGTCTATGGGAATTTCTATATACAACCAGCAAAGCAAATAAGGCCAAAGAATTGAGGAATTTTATGAGCAAGAAATTTTTCATTCATGACTTATAGTTTTTTAGATGTAATTTTTTTCCGACGCACTTTCAAAGAGCGCGCACGGCGTGGCATCGGCATCGAGCAGGCCGTCATCTAAAACGGCTACATCAAAACTCACTACATCGAAGTGGGTTGGATGGTTTTCCACAAATATAATCAGATATTTGTTATTTATCACAAACAAGGCTCCCGTTGAGGCTAGCTGAGTTATGGGGTGAAAACCGCCCTCAACGGTGCCATGGTGGTCACGTAAAATAGATATGACGGAAATTAAACTATTCACCGCTAGTTTCTACATAGGAAAGGTCCTATTTCGGTCACTTGCTTTACTCATGTCGATCTTTCATACTTCATTTTGTTCGTGATTTTTTTTTTCTTCAATTTTTTCCCTCGTTTTGTAGCAAAATTTACCTAAATCTTCTGTATCTTCCGAACAGTTCAACATACCGAGTTCGTTCTTTTGCTGCGATTTATTGATGCGAATACCATTTTTTTAGGGCGAAGCTTTCTATTAGACACACCGCGATGCGGGAGGATGGACTGGTTTGGTTTATAGTCCTAAATGTGAGGAGTTAAAGCATTTATTCTGAGTTTAGCTAACGTTTAAGTACTCGAAAGATAGCCTACGAAACAGAGGAAAAAAGTTTTTTTCAGAGCAGTACCTATGCCGAGCGAATCAACGTTGTGACTCGTGCCTGCAGCTAATTCTGACACGTAAAGGTGTAGGTAGTTGTGCTATAAAATGAAATAAGTGTGACTGAACTGAACATTTATATTATACTTATGCATAACAAATCCCACTTCGAAATATGGCATCGGTATGTTTACAACAGAATCAGACTTATTTCTATCCATTTATTTGATGATAGAAATAAGTCATCGTCTCACCACCACCGCATCTTGTTTCGAAATTATTTTTGCTCTGATTTTCTCACAGTTTGGAAATTCGTATGATGGAAACAAAGAAGTTCGGTTTATTTTTAATTAAAAAAAATCTATAAGTTACGTAGGTACCTACTAGGTATATAGATATATTAACGAGTATATTAAAGTATAGGGACCTATTTCACAGCCAAATTCTGGATGAATTTCTGTATCCTACACAGGTTGAGTCAGAAGCTTAGAAAATTACTTTTTCAATAATGCCTTTAAACCATTCGGTTGGTCTTTTAGCAGATGGTCACACGCAGTTTGTTACCAAGGAATTTTTTCTTTAAGGCATTTTTAAGAGAAATTGGATGAAAAGACCATTTTTCGACCCTTTATAACTTCAAAAATAAAAGTCAATTTTTTTTTATTTCTTGGGGCATTCATAAAAGATTCCATTCCTATACGTATACCGTATAGTAGATACTGTTTTCATCCTAACTCTCGGGATCATCTGTACCTATACAGGGTGGTCCAGGTTTTAGTCGACAAACTTTGCAAGCTGATAGAAGTTAAAAAAAGAAGTCAACTCATCCCAAAAAGTACCTATCTAAAATGCATAATAAAAAAGTTACAGGCTTTCAAAGTTGCAGAAAAAAATTGTTTTTTTCTTGATAACTTTTGAACAGCTTGACCGATTTTGCTCAAATTTTGCACATATGGTTAACAAACACGTCCCCAGTGATTTCTTGAAAAAAAATCTGTCAGAATGACGCAGTGCCGTAGATATGGGGGGGTACTAACCCTCTTACCCGTCTACTTTCTACGCCACTGGATATTTTGGAAAACCGTTAAAAGTATTGAATTTGGCGTTCAATTCTGAAGAGAAAATTGGCGTATCATTGCTACATTTGGAGCAGCGGTTTCAGAGATATTTGTGTTTAAAGGTTCAAAAACACCGGATTACGCGTATGTTTCAAAATTCGAGCAAGCTTTGATCCATTAACTTTCAGCTTTTTTTTCAGTTTAAAGTTTATTGATCCATAATTTAGCTCATACAATTGTGAAAATTACTAATTTCAGTAACGTGACCAATAAGAGTTCTTACTAAACTTCCCAACTATCAGTAATAAGTGATAGGTACCTATTGAATATTTAATTGTTGCTGAAATTATGAATTTTCACAACCAATTTTCAATTTCTCATGAGCTAAATTATGGATCAATGAACTTTAAATTGAAAAAAAAAATTGATAGTTAATGGATCAAAGCTTGCTAGAATTTTGAAACATTTGCGTAATTCGGTGTTTTTGAACCTTTAAACACAAATATCTCCGAAACCGCTGCTCCAAATGTAGCAATGACACGCCAATTTTCTCTTCAGAATTGAACGCCGAACTCAATATTTTTAACGGTTTTCCAAAATATCCAGTGGCGTAGAAAGTAGGGGGGTAAGAGGGTTAGTACCCCCCCATATCTACGGCACTGCGTCATTCTGACAGAATTTTTTTCAAGAAATCACTGGGGACGTGTTTGTTAACTATATGTGCAAAATTTGAGCAAAATCGATCAAGCCGTTCAAAAGTTATCAAGAAAAAAACAATTGTTTTCTGCAACTTTGAAAGCCTGTAACTTTTTTAATATGCATTTTAGATAGGTACTTTTCTGGGTGAGTCGACTTCTTTTCTTATCCTCTATCAGCCTGCAAAGTTTGTCGACTAAAACCTGGACCACCCTGTATAATGCTCGCGAGATAATGATGGATTTTTCTTTTGGGCAATATAGCATATTGGGATTGGGTAATCAGTCTCATTGTGGAGGACTATGACTACCAAATTTCATTGGATTTACAGACTGTTATCAAAATATCGCCTTTCATAATTCAAGCCCAAACATAAAAAACAAAAGTCCTAGTAACGACTTGTGTTGAAATCAACAAGTGTGTGATCGGTGATGTCATGAATTCCGATTATTGTGTTTGCTGGACTGTGAAACAAAATATCTGGCTTACTGAGCCAGGTACAGATATCAGCAACACATCAATGGAAATTGGAAAGCCCAGGACACCCTGAAGGTACTCGCGAATCATCTTTACAATTCCGGAGAAATTGAAAATTTATTTTAAATACTTAGCCTCATTCGAAATCATCTCTCCATCTGGTGAATCTCAAAAGAAGAAGCAAACCTCAGAGGACATAGCCGCAGTGTTTGATTATGTGTCCCTCGCGTTGTCCTGAACCGCGTTTTTTTGCCCCGCGCGATTCTGTCTGGGCTGTTTTGTCCAGGCGCTATTTTGACTAATGCAATTTTGTCCAGGCGCTAGTTTGACTATAGCGCCATTTTGTCGAGACACTGTTTTGTCCGGCACTATTTGGTTGTGCGCTATTCTGTCCACGCGCTGGCCGATTGTCAGAAATTCCTAAAACTTATTTCTTTTATGTATAATTCAACAAGACCTAGCTAATTTCTTCTACATTATGGTCATCACGCAGCATGGATGGAGGAAATCAAATCATTTGGAAGCGTGGGCGCCAAATCCACTTAAGATCGTGACAATTCAATGATTAGAATAAAATATGATGTCTTTGTTCCATCAAATTGATTAAGTACGTAAGCCAATTTTCATTTATTTTAATTTATTACTCACAACAAATCTTCCATACCCGATGAGCAATCGAAGTTCTTTTTTTTTATAAGCGATCAGACAAACCTCTAAAGTCAAAGCGGAAATGATATGTAGGTATACATGTACAACAAATTACAAAACAAACGCCAATAATTTGTTCCAATAGACAACATCGTATACGGATCCCACTTTTATTATGCCCCCAACCATGGATTCTAATAAAGAGGTGCGCCAATTGTTTAGCCTATCAACTTCACCGGAAATGATCTTATTTGAAGTGCCCATCGGGCTAGCCTGTCGGTATACATCTGGCCCGCCGTGTAATTTTAGTTTCGCGTACAATAAACGTAACCGCACAGAGAGTTACTGGATTAAACATCTCCGAGAATCGAGTCTGTGAAACCCAAATTTAAAGCCCAAAGGAACTGGGAGCTTCATTTCACTCATGTTTCAAGATTAATAAACACTGATTGAATGGCCAATAAATTATTTTAAGAGAAAGTGCAGCAGGCAGCACTTAAAAAACGTAGGTCTTTGGGCTGTTGTGTATATGCATATAGCTGATGATTGCTTGATAAAAATGAAATATATAGCCGAGCCAGTAATTTGCAGTTGTGCAGTCGCCACGACTGCATCAGTAATTGTTGTTCTTCGAAAAAAAAAAGAAAAGGATACATACTGGTGTGTGATTGAAAAATCACAATCCTGTTTTGTTACCAGTCACGAGTTTTGTATAAAGAAAGCCATGTGATGCCAAGCAAAGTGTTCGCTTGTGTGCATAAATTATATTCTAAATAATTTGTGTGCTGTATCAATTTGTGTGAAACTTTCAGCACGTCCTCAAAAATTCCATTTTTGACCGAACTCGAATTAGGAACGCTTTTTATGGTATTCTTCATACTAATTCAATTTGATCCGCCCGCTTAGGCATTAGTGATAGTTTAATTTATTAATACGTTTAACAACCATTTGTTTAAGTGGCGTATAGAATTCTTTTGCTCTTGAAATGTCATAATCTTTGCCAATTCTCGTATTACTTCTGCAGTTTATTATGCACCAACCGCAAATCATGACAAATGCATGGTAAGTATTTACAGCTCAACTTCGCGCTTCGGTTTTATGATACATTCATTTTTCAGAAATGCATGCATGAAAAGTTATTTATAATAATATAAACAATCAAGCTTATGATTTGACCACGGCGTCTGACGCAGCTCCTTCGATTGAATCTAGAAGGTGGAAGGTACATTCAGATTTAAATTGAAGTGTCCTAAACACACCTCCTCGCGTTACACACATGCTATTATATTAAAATTTTATGTAAATTGAATGCCATATGAGAATATAAGAGTTATCTTGAATGCCATTAGTAATTTTTTAAATGAAATGAAACCGGCCAGCAGTTTTTTCTACAGGCCTGCAATACATCACTAAAATAAATGCTGAAAGATAACTTCTAGACCCGCTGGAATAATTGATAAATTTTATCTGAACATTTCAATATTTTAATTGGCGTTCCGTCGTTCCCTAAATTAATTTGATGGAGTGCAAGCGAATGGATGGTCAATTTTATGGACCCAAGTAGTTCCAGTCAATTGTGGGTTTATTAAAAAGTGAAATAAACAAATTATATTTAATGGGTGAATCATGCGAAGTGTGCCCAAAGAAGGTGCCATATTTGGAATGTTGACTAGAAAAAGCCTACTTAATGCTTATATCCAGCAGCCCTCGCAACAGCCTTGTGTCCTGCTTGTGTGTTTAAGAACATCATCCGAAAAAAAGATGTTCTGATGAATACAAAAAATCGAAAGGAGTTTCAAAAAGAAACTGAAAAATAAACGTTTTATCCAATCCCATTAAATATTGCGCGCATTATCACGCGCATGCATGCCTGCATTTTTCAATAAGACTGGATAATGCATAGTATTCTACTCGCGGGTAATGGCTATTACTCATTCGGATGCTTTACGACACTTGCCAAGGCCCGTGTCGGCAAACTGCATCCTCATGAGTAAGAAGCAATTATTACCCGCTTGTTGAATAATATACTATTATCCACAACCATTGGATTATGGAGAGATGTGAAAAGGTGCATCATAAAAACCTGCTTAGTTAGCACAATGACTATGTTTCCGCAAAGCAAACCAATTCTGGCTTCTTGTTAGCGAGTTCTACCAAAATTAACACAATAAAATACACAGTGATTTGAAGTATTTTTGGTATTTTACACATGCTAATCAACCTCTGCTATGCTATCAGTGTCATCCAGTCATCCAGAAAGAATGAGTGCCATCTGAATCCGAGCCCAACCCGCCAACTCGAACTCCCTCGCGTACTGTCCTACTGGCCATCGCCAGTAGGACCGGGTCGAGCATTCGTGTAGCTCGCTAGCGCTCGTGTTCTGAATGACACCCGCGCGAGTAACAGCTCTCATATGTTCGTTGAATAATATAGTATTATCCCAGCTATTATTTCATAGTGTTGATTTACATTTTCTTCATATTTCTTTTTACCATTTATTTTTCAAACCTCAAAAAGTAGGTAGCATTTAGGAAAATGAAGAGAAGATTAAAAACGAGATTAAAAATTTTCTCCATAACTTCTGAATTACGTCCACGAGTAAAACAAAAATTTCATTGCCGTATCCAGTTCCTTGATACAGGGTTCAGTTCTTTTGGTCTTATTATGAATCAACCTGTTACCGAAAGAAAATGCACGTAATCAACGCTATAACCTGATTTGTCTGTCGGTTATTGTTCTGATTTTCATGGCTTTGATGGTTACGTGCACTTTCAGGTGAGCAAGAGCACTGTTTCTCATCTGAAAACATGTAGTTGTCATTTGGTTTCCTCTCCGACCATTCTTGTCTCACACACGTGAAAATCGCGTCGAAATTTTCGGAGTGAATGCATGGTCCGTTCGAAGAAAAGTTGTAATTGTTTAAAAAAATTTAATTATTTTTTTTTAATAATCAACATAATATATTGTGTAAAAAAAAAGTTTTGGTCAGCGTATTCAATAAGAAAAGGTCTGGTCAAACGGGTGGAATGTTTGGTTGATGCTATGGAAACTGGCTTGGAACACCGTGAAAACCGCGATCCAAACCGTCCTCCTGCTATTGATGAAAAATATGAAGTCGGAAAAAGTCTGTGTTTTTTAGAAAAGTCACGCACGGTTCAATTACTTCAAAACTGACCATTTCGGCACATTTTCACCATGTATACAGGTGTCCCGAAATTAGACCGCAATATTTGACCAGCTTATTCTACGTCAAAAAATAGTAGTCCGGTGGTTAAGCGTTTTAACTATGCATTTTGAGCTTAAGCAATGCGCTTTTGGGGTTTGATTGGGGGTCCCTTAACCTTAATTTCAAGAGTTGGAGAAATGGAGACATCGGTGCACTCGATGCGGAGGGGGTCTGGGGGGCTCTTGAAAGTTGAAGGTGCGAGGCTTCCCAACAAATCACCATACCACCAGGTAATTTCTACTGGGAGGCCATCAAACGACTGCAACCTATACATTGACAGCATTTGTTACCATGTCCAAACAGTTCTTCACACTGAAAAAAAAAATTCTTTTGACATATCGAAAAAATCAGGTTTTGCTCATTATTCATCCCCACCACGAATAAACTGCCAAGTTTGATGTCATTTTGGAGTAAACGGCATCCTCTGATACCATTCACCAAGTGAAAATGTTTGTAAGACCACCGAGCAAAGAATGGCACGCCAAGAAGTGAGCATTTTTCAGCACCTCATTCAACAGTAGTTTCTTGGCTGTTACCAATCGATATGATTGATAATTTTATCTCGGATCAATAACTTGAACTGTTTTGTAACGATAATGCATCTGCGTGAAACTCGATACGAACGTGGAGGCCTGAAAAAAAAAAGTTTCTCCAGCGGTCGAATTTATTTCACGCCTACTGAGCGTCAGTTTGTTGAGCTCAGGCAGGGAGCGTTTGGTTAGCTTTGGACGCAAAATTCCCATATCTATCTATGAAGTTGAGTTGCTTTATGCTGTAAATTGGATTATAAATCATCAATGTTTGTTTTGCCAGTCAGTACCCGCATGGGGGTTAACTACAGAGGTGATGGCTCACGGCGGAGGGCATTCAACGCCGAAGATCTTATTCTCTGCCACTCTGGAAGTTATTTTCACAGTTGTTGTTCATAAAATTATTCCTTCTCCAAACATAACAAAAATTACAAGTACAAAATGATAACAACCTGGAAGGTTGGTAGCGGAAAAAAGAAAATAACATTTTTGAAGTTGAGTGCCTCCGTCGTCAGCCATGATCCCTGCAGTTAATCCCCATGGGGGTACCTAGTGACTGACAAAATAATCTTTGATGATTCTCAAATCAATTTCCAGAATTATGCTCTCCAGCTGAACGGGCAGATATGAGAATTTCGTCTCCAAACCTATCCAAACGCTCCCTGCCTGAGCCCAACAAACTGACGCTTAGTAGGCGTGAAATAAATTCGACCGCTGGAGAAAGATTTTTTCCAGGCCTCCACGCTCGTGTCGACTTTTATACTCATGCATTATCGTTACAGAACAGTTCAAGTTATTGATCCATGACAAAATTATCAATCATATCGATTGGTTACAGTCGAGGTTACAGCCAAGAAACTACTGTTAAAGGAGGTGCTGAAAAATGCTCACTTCTTGGCATGTCATTCTTTGCACGGTGGTCTTACAAACATTTTGTCTCGGTGAATTAAATAAGGGGATGCCGTTTACTCCAAAATGACACCAAACTTGGCAGTTTATTTGTTGTGGGGATAAAGAATTGAGAAAAATTGATTTTCTCGATCTGTCATAAGAATTAATTTTTTTCAGTGTGAAGAACTGTTTGGACATTGTAACAAATGTTGTCAATGTGTAGGTTAGAGTCGTTTGATCACATCCCAGTAAGAATTACGTAGTGGTATGTTGATTTGGTAGGAAGCCTCGCACTTCAACTTTCAAGGGCCCCCCAGTCCCCCTCCGCATCGACTGCGCCGATGTCTCTAACTCTTGAAATTAAGATTTGGGTACCCCCAATCGAACGCCAAAAGCGCATTGCTTAAGCTCAAAATGCATAGTTCGAGCTTTTTTTTGGCGCTTAACCACCGTACTATAGGAAGAAAAGTTCTAATAAACATGGGTCGAATAATGCCCCCTAAGGGAGCTAGCGAGCCCCTTAAAGGGGGAAACCTGGTAATGGTTTTTTGCAAATTTCTTCGAAACTTGCCAAGATGAAACAACGAAATTTGATTCGATTGCAACATGTTATAAGCTTGAGGTAATTCTGCGAAAAAAGATTTTCACATTTCATCAGGAACGTCCGAAAAGGAGGAACGGGGGATGAATTTAGCCCAATTTTTTTTGTTCATGGATTTTTCTGAGTTTTGATGAGAAAATCTGGAAAATCAGAGCTTCTTATGTAAAAAAGGTCCTCTTGCACTATTTCGATTCGACGCACTGTTTTCGAGATAAATCACTTTAAAGAAAACTTCTTATGAAATTCCCCTATAATTTTCAAATCCCGAGTGCAGAAATCAGTGCAATAACACCAACTGTGTTTTCTTGAACCAAAAACAGGATAAACTTCCCATAAAAATGGGTTGAAAATGCTCCCTAGGGGACCTAGCGCCCCTAGAGCGCGATTAATTTTATCTCGGCAAGTTACCCTTCCAAGGAGCTCTAGAGGTTCCCTAAGGACATTCTCAACCCACTTTTATTGGAACATTACTAACTCTTATTGGTCCAAGAAAACACAGCACTCGGGATTTGGAAATTTCAGGGCAATTTCAGGTAAAGTTTTCTTTTAAGTGATTTATCTCGAAAGCGGTGCGTCGAATCGAAATAGTACAGGAGGACTTTTTTTCCGTTAAAAACTCTGATTTTCCAGATTTCTCATCGAAATTCAGAAAAAGTCATAAACAAAAAAATGGAGCTTAATTCATCCCCCGTCCCCCCTTTGTTGGACGTCCCTGATGAAATGTAGAATTTTTTTTACAGCAATACATTATGCTTCTAAAATGTAGCGGTCAAACCAAATTTCGTCATTTCATCATAGTAAGTTTCGGAGAAATTTGCAAAAGCTATCATCAGGTTTTCCTCTTTGAGGGGCTCTAGCACCCTTAAGGGGCATTATTCGACCCATGTTCATTGGAACTTTTCTTTCTATTTTTTGACGTAGGTAGAATAAGCTGGTCAAATATTGCGGTCTAATTTCGGAACATCTGTATAGTTCGTTTTCTGGCCATGGTACGAGCTGATACGGCATCTTGTAGACCGGGAGTTTCCAACCAGGGGGGCGCGCCCCCCTAGGGGGGCCTAGAGGGATGTCAAGGGGGGCGGGATACATTTGCATATTTGGATATAGGTATTCTTGGAAGAAAAAATAATTTAACGCGTAAATTAAACATCACAATATCACATTCACTGATTCTGAATGATTGTGTGAAACACTTTTGAATCTCAATCTCAATAAATATTAATTCTATTGACTGAATTAGTTTGAATAAAAATTGAAATGATCAACAAACGGACAAAATGACAAGTGTCTTCACAATTGGACCTCAAGGTACCTACCTACTTTCCTTTTTGTAACCAGTAACAATTTAACATTGGAGAAGCACCGTTTTTCCTATGGTAAGCAGAGGAACGGTCAAGCTGTGTCTAAATACTAGAGTCTAATAATAGAATTTGAGATTAATTGTACACATAACCGCCCGATATTAATTGAAACCATTAAATTATTTAATTTGTGTATCTGATTGTGGCCTGCTGCCTGAAGCACTTTATCTATTAATTGAAGTTGAGAACTTCTTGCCCATAAGTCGCCACTAAAATCTTGTTGGTCACTTTCAATGAGTTTTTCGGGTACAAACTGAATACCTACCTACTTTGTATAAGTCAGGTACCTATGTACCTACCTACTTTCTGCAACATTGTAAAACCAAAAGCATCAAAAATTTCTCATCAGTTTACTTCATTCGGCTATATCGGATTTGTATATTGAACCAACGAGTGCATAATGTTATGATTTCACCCGCAGTCAGACATGTGGTGCAAGTCTGGTTTGCGTTAAATCAATCTATTCTATTCGAATTATAATCGTGCTATAGCTCTACTACTAATGAAACTCTAAAAGCACGGCATTCTTTTCAGAGATGTGCGGTTCAACAACATAAGGGAAATCCCGCCGGGATCGTTTAAAAGCCACAAAAACATCAAATCGCTGTTACTCAACAATAACTTAATTAACAGCTTGAGGAATAGATGTTTCAGTGGTCTAGTCCAGCTGAAACACCTCTACCTGTACAAAAATAGAATAAAGTACATTGAATCCGATGTTTTCCAAGGACTTCCGCGTTTGGAACATCTGTAAGTACACGCAATTCATACAGTTTGTTTGAATTCAAAAGCAAAATGTTCACAGATATCTCCACAACAACGAACTGGAAGAGTTCCAGGATGGAACGTTTTCGAACGTGCCGCACTTGGAAAGGCTGTAAGTTCTTCTGTAGTCATAATCCTTTGTTTGGTATTTTTCTCAGTTCTGTCACTCTTGTGTAAGTAACCCTCTTACATCCTTGCTTGATTGTTGTCTTGTTGGTAGCAAAATGAAATCTGAAAATCGTTTGTAGCTTTCTGTACAACAACCACATAAGCCATATCAGCCCTGGATCGTTCAAGAACCTGCCAGAGTTAACCAGACTACGGCTGGACCAGAACGCCTTGGTGTGCGACTGTCGAATTGCTTGGCTGGCTAAAATGATCGAAGACAACTCCGTTCACGCCGCTGCCAACTGCAAATATCCAAAGGAAATGTACGGGAAACCCCTGCGTGGGATGAAGGCCAAAGATTTTCATTGTAGTTAGTTTCGACATTTTTTCTCAAAATGTAAGTTGGTGTAAATAAAGGCCATTTCAGGACCGCCTGAAATCATGGAGGGACCTCAGGACGTCGAAATATCTTGGGGAAGCACGGCCGTGTTCAGCTGTAAGGTCGCTGGAGATCCCAAGCCGTCGATCTACTGGATGAGGAACGAAGAAGAGTTGGATATCAACAATACCAAATATGAGATAACGGATGACGGATCGTTGATGATCAGGAACACCGAGGGCAGCGATGTAGGTCATTATGAATGTATGGCTAAGAATGCGGATGGCGAAGTGAAGTCTAGGGCGGCGAGGATGGTCATTAGGCCTGGTGATGTCAGCACCCTTGGATATGGTAAGAATGAGGATGAAGAACCGAAAAGGTCAAACATCTAACTACTTATAATAAAGCTTTTGAGTTATAATATCTTCACATGGGTAGGTGGTAATAATTATTGTACTTGACTACAAGTACCTGATGCTTGGTATTTTTCATCTCGCCACGGTTCAGTATAACCACTTCCCACAAGGGGGACTACATAGCACCTGGTACATCGCTCCAGTCAAGATAAAATCCGACTGCAGCAACGCGGAGTTGGATCAGAATTGGATGGGTGACCGAGTGGGCGAATTCCCTCCTTACCGGGTATTATAGGTACCCTTAGCTACGGTTCGAGGTCTGGCGAAATCTTGGTGTGAATGGATCTTGAATGGACTGAACATCAAGCGTCCAAGCGTCACATTGTTCATATATTTCCAGGTGCTCCAATTTTCGTAATAACTCCCACGACGGTAACAACAAGCGAAGGTGCTCCTGAGGTAAAACTCGACTGCAAAGCCACAGGTAGTCCTCCACCGTCAATCCGTTGGTCACGGAATGGCATCCAGCTTACCCAGACACCCAGGGTCTTCTTTGACCGCGGCGGCAGCCTTGTCATTCTCTCAGTCAAAGCCAGTGACCATGGATCATACCGATGTGAAGCCTCCAACATCAATGGCAGAGTCAGCGCAGAAGCTGATATTTTAATCAATGGTATTTTTTTCTTCCTTTTCTCTCATAACTTTTTCAACTCATGATACCATTTTCAGCTCCGCCAATTTTTACCCTCCACCCAGAAAACATCGAAACAGCGATCGGAAGCACAGTCAAACTGGAATGCATAGCCGTCGGATCTCCGCCGCCAGAAATTACTTGGTTCAAAGACGATCTCGAGGTGCGAACTGAAGGACGCACGTACGTTTCCGAAGACGGAAGTTATCTCGAAATCAAGGACGTGAAAGAATCGGACTCGGCTCTGTACATTTGCGAGGCAAGGAACTCGCTCGGTTTCCGTGAGGTCAGTGCAAAAGTCAAAATAGGAGGAGCGCTTTCCAGACAACCGCCCAAGTTCGTTTACAAACCGTACGACATCGAGGTTCGCGCGGGCAGCACGATCGAACTGCCTTGCAAAGCTGAAGGACACCCGACTCCGGGAATTCAGTGGGCAAAAGACGGCGCTGGGATGCAAAGGACAGGCCGCACCAAGGTCTCTCTGACCGGAAACCTGTACATCTACAGCGTAACACCCGAAGACCAAGGAAGATATGAATGCACGGCGATCAATGATTACGGCAGGCAGACGGCTTCGGGCTATGTCACTGTTAAAAAAAATGAAAATCCAACGGATTTCGGAATTGGAGATAAGTTCGTGAAGATTGCTTACGCAGAAGCGTCTCAAGAAGTGGATAAAGCAATCAACAAAACTATTGATAGCCTGTTCAATAATAAAGGGCCGAAAAGTAGCGGCGAACTTTTCAGGCTGATCCGCTTCCCAGACGCTCCAGCTAGAGAACTTGCCAGGGCAGCCGAAGTTTACGAACGCACTCTTGTCAATATAAGAAAGCACGTTGAAGGTGGAATGTCCATGAATTCGTCATCAAATTTCGATTATCACGAAATTTTGTCAGAAGATCATTTAGACTTGGTCGCTCAGCTTTCTGGATGTATGACTCACCGGTTGTCTAAGAACTGTTCCGACATGTGTTTCCACTCTAAATACCGTTCTATAGACGGCACTTGTAACAACTTACAGCACCCAACGTGGGGCGCCTCCTTGACAGGTTTCCGTCGATTGCTAAAACCCATTTATGAAAACGGTTTTAGCACTCCAGTAGGATGGAATAAAAACAAGTTGTACCACGGTTACCCCAAGCCAAGTTCGCGGTTGGTTTCGACTACATTGATCTCAACTAAAAAAATTACACCTGATAACGAAATCACTCATATGGTAATGCAGTGGGGTCAGTTCCTCGACCACGACTTAGATCACGCCATACCTTCTGTCAGCTCAGAGAGCTGGGATGGTATAGATTGTAAAAAGTCTTGTGACTACGCAGCGCCATGTTACCCAATGGATGTCCCTCCAAATGATGCTAGAATTAAGAATAGAAGATGTATCGACTTCATCCGATCTTCAGCGATTTGTGGTTCTGGAATGACTTCAGTATTCTTTGATAATATCCAGCACCGAGAACAAATTAACCAACTCACTTCCTTCATCGATGCATCTCAAGTCTATGGATTTTCACAAGAGCTGGCCAAAGATTTGAGAGATTTGAACAGTGACGGTGGTCGTCTTAGGGAAGGTGCTGTTTTCCCAGGGCGAAAACCTCTGTTACCTTATGCAGGAAACCAAGGCGTTGACTGCAGAAGAAATTTGTCGGAAAGTACGATCAACTGCTTCGTAGCTGGGGACATTAGAGCTAACGAACAAGCAGGGCTGATAGCCATGCATACGCTTTGGATGCGTGAACATAACAGGTTAGCGCGCGAGCTCAAAAGCTTGAACCCTCATTGGGACAGTGACATGACTTACCATGAAGCTAGGAAGATAGTTGGAGCAGCCATGCAACATATCACATACAAACATTGGTTACCTTTCATACTCGGACCTGAAGGAATGCAGGATTTAGGTGAATACAAAGACTACAACCCGACTATCAACCCCAGTATTTCAAACGTTTTCGCAACAGCAGCGTTGCGGTTTGGCCACACTTTAATCAACCCTGTCCTCCATCGCTTAGATGCAGACTTCAAACCGATTAGGGAAGGGCATTTGCCACTCCACAAGGCTTTCTTTTCACCTTGGAGGGTAGTCGATGAAGGTGGTATAGACCCTCTTTTACGAGGTCTTTTCACTATAGCTGCCAAAGTGAAGAAACCTGACGAAAACCTGAATAGTGATTTAACTGAACATTTGTTTGAAACCGCACATGCAGTGGCCTTGGATTTAGCTGCTATGAATATTCATCGTTCAAGAGACCACGCTTTGCCTGGCTACAACGATTTCAGGCAAGTTTGCAAAATGGCTCCCGCTTCCACTTTCGATGACCTCAGACAAGATATCAGTGACGGAAGAATTTTACGAAAGCTCAGAGAACTCTACGGCCACCCCGGTAACGTAGATGTATTCGTTGGAGGCATCTTAGAAGACCCTGTTCAAGGCGGAAGAGTTGGTCCTTTATTCAGATGCCTTCTAATCGAACAGTTCAGACGCTTGCGAGATGGAGACCGCTTTTATTACGAGCATCCTTCAGTTTTTAAACCAGAACAACTTTCACAAATTAGACAATATACCATGAGCAGGGTTTTGTGCGATAACGGAGATAATATTACTAGAGCCACAAATAATGCTTTCGTACTACCCGAGCTTCAAGGTGGAATAACTTCTTGCGAAACTATTCCTAAAGTTGATTTGAGACTCTGGACTGAATGTTGCCACGACTGTCGATATTCCGGACAATTCAACACTATCAGTCGGTTTGGTAACGGGAGAAATCGACGACATTTGGACGTCGAGGAAGGAAATTCTACGATAGTAGGGAGCAAAAACATAGAGAATTTTTCAGAGAATAAGAAATTAAAACGAAAAGTTGTCAAGTTAGAACAAGACGTAGAGGAATTGACGTCAACCATGAAGGAACTAGAGAAAATTATTAGGAAATTTGAGGAGAATGGTCTCAGCTGAACCATATATTTACTGCCTTTTACTTAAATTATATGCACTGTTGCATTTATTTTTGTGATAAACTAACGTTTTTGTTTGAATTAGAGCACTACTCTATAGGCTTTTTATAGATGGACCAGAAGTATGTTTTTTTTTTTGTATTCCTACAAATTAGTTAAGTAAACATGTATGTGATAAAAGAAAAATCAGAACGTACAGTGTGCCATCATTCACTAATATAACTGCCTATTATGTATTTTAGCGACGAAATGTACAGCTTTGTAATACAAATAAACATGTTACTGTATTCTTTCTTATAAAAATAATTAATAAGTCTCTTTAAAATCCCTTCCAATTTTTTAGTACTTCCTGTACAGTTCTCACATGACTGTGATACAGCAAATAAAGCCAAGTTTGAAGTAAGATTACTTTGCATAGAGAAATTATATCAAACAAAACTTGAAAAACAAATTATAATAATGGAGTGCTTCAATACAATAATAATTGATAAAATGCACACGAAGGATTCATTTTTAATATATTTTTAAACCTCAATTGCCTCCATTTCATTATCGCTTTCGGAATCCATGATCTCATCATCGTCCTTTTTGGTATGAGCTGCAGCTTTCCCGAACGACAAATCTTTCTGTACATCCCGAAGATCGATAGACTCTGCAAGTTCTTGTGCTCTCCTCTCCTTCAGCCCAGCTGCTGGTGATTTGATGAGCGACAAATCTCTCTTGACTTCCTTAAGATCCCTTTCCTGTTCGACTTCCCGGCCTTTACGAAGCCTCTGCATGATGTAGGCCCCCTGCCTCCTTTCCTTGATCTCCTCAACCTTCTTCATGGCTTCGATGGCCTTCTGCCAAGTCTGTCTGTCGTACTTCAGCGGATTATGCCGGCGCTTCTCGAATTCAAATGAGGGATCGATGGCCATCTCTTTGCCCACCGTCTTGCGGAAAGCTTTGGTCCATTTGACTTTGCGGGGGTTCTTCTTCTTTTTGAAGGCGGCGTGGCACTTGGATCGGCAGAACTTGAAGATTTTGCAGTCGTTTCTGACAAACTGGATGCCGTGGCCTGGGTACACTCGCGAAGAGCAAAAGTAGCATGTTTCAATGCGCATTTTGTGTGGTTATGTTACGACTTGATTGTTTCAAGTGCAATACCTAAAAGAACGAGTTATTACTGAGGATTCTAGTAATGTTTAAATACTTGAAAACTTACGGTCAATTAGTTCAGGCACCACAATAACAATTACACAACGTGTTATACGTTATCCAGCTTCTAACCTAGAAGTATCAAACGTCAAAAGGGGTCACTGGTCGCTGGCAACTGTAAAGATCAAAAGTTACCAACTAGATTAGTGATTCACACTAAAGTCAAGGGCAGGTGTTATTAATTTTAATTTCTTTATTATTATTTTAAATAAAAGGATGTTTCGATTTGATCGACACAAAATATTCGATAAATGTTTATTGTTTCTGCACAACATATTGTGAAGGCATTTAAACCATGAAAAAAATAAATATAAAAATATGAAGATTTGATATTTTAGTGACTTTATCACTGTCATATTGGCAGCTCCAAGCGGCAAGGTGGCTTGATTTGAACGACTATCGAAAAAAGTGACAACGAAAAATTTCACAATCGCCCAAAATGGCACAGGTGCAACAGGTCATGCAGGAGCTCCAAAAAGTGAATTCCACGTCTACGGGGACCGAATCCGAGACCGTGGAAACCGTGTTTACCGGTCAAGAAGACGAAGAGGAAACGTTTTTCCAAGACATCTACTTGCTGGCCGAAAACGGGATCTCTCTGGAGGATGTTCAATTGCTGAAGAATTTAGGAATGAACACCATCAAGGGCGTCCAAATGATCACCCGGCCGAAGCTGCTTGAAATCAAGAGTTTCACCAAGGAGAAAGTGGATCAAATCAAAGAAGTTTGCTCGAAAATCGCGGTTTGTAACGATTTCAAAACGGCGTTCGAATTATGCGAGGAACGGAAATTGATTTTCAAAATTCCCACCGGAAGTCTTAATTTAGAGTATGATTGTTCATAAATACTATATATTATAATTCCTATCTCTATTTAAATATTATTGTTAGGTAGGGGAGAGTAAGGTAAAACGGAGTAGTACGGTAAAACGGGGTAGTGTGCAGTGTGGTAGATACAATGGTGGTAGTATTTTGAGCCACGGCTTTACAGGAATCTACTTATACAGTGCTTGGGTCTTGAGCTTACTCTGTGGTCTTGAGTCATAAAGGGCAACACAATTTTGATAATTCTGTGGCGGCTCTCATATGGGCATGTGACGGAGGGACTGTTGTCTCCCCCGATAGCTTAGTGGTTAGAGTATCTATCCGGCAAATGGAAGACGCAGGTTCGAATCCTGCTCAGGGCAGACACTTTTTCTCCGTCACATCGCGCCATAATTCCAAAAGAGGAATAAGTAATAGTATATTACATACCGAGACGGGAAATACATCATTACTGCTGAGGGCACTGTGAAGCTGGAATGATGTATTTACCGTCGAGAGTATGTATACTATTTTACTCACAACCATGTACTCTCAGCTTGCAGGATTACAGGCGTTCAAAAGTTGACATCCGAAAATTAACTTTTTGTCATAACTGTCCAGATAGGCCGACTAATTTTGTTGAAATGTGGTTCAGAAAATACTGATTAACACACTTATTGTTTGGTTGGATGCATATTTTGAAATTTCCCTTCTAAGCTACCATTTCTTCACTTTCTCGGGAGGTCGGCAATGGGTCACTTCCCGACCTCCTACTAGGTATGTAATGAAGCAATTACCATAGTGGTTGTGAGTAAAACTAAAGACAGAGCCCAATAAGGTTTAGCGAAAGAAAATTTGCGGATTATCTACTAGTTTTGAAGGGAAAAATTATCAAAGTTACGGTACCCACGCACTGTATTTTCGGCGGTCGACTCGATTTGAAACATTTCAAAAGTAGGAATAGACTGGAAAGAAAACAGTATCCAAGAAGGTTATGCGAAAGAAAATTGGCAAATTATTCACTGGTTTTTAAGAAAAAAATTACTGAAATTTTGGAACCACACATAATAAGTATACCGTGTGATCCAAACCATTCCGAATTGGGGTAGGCTGTGACCTGGTCAAATTCCGGGATGTTGAGCTGATTTTCACCAGGGCACAGCCTAGCTCAATTCGGAATGGTTTAGATCACATTGTATTTTCTACACCGGGCGGGTATGCAACTCAACAAACAATTGACTATATTAATTATTCAGAGCGCAGTCGCAGATCGGGGAGAGAGACAACCACATGTGCTGGGTTGAAACTCCCATAAGAATATGCATGTTGAATGACTTTGTAAAATGATAATTCAAGGTGCAAATTGACAATTTCAACGAATGTATAACATAGCAAGTGTGTAAAAAGAAATACCTGATCTACTTTTTACCATAATGAAATGGAAAATATTGCTGTGAAGTTTATGCGAAGCAATTTAGAATGGGGTTTTTGAATCCAAAACAATTTCAAATTACCCGCCATATTTTATTGCACAACTTCCGCTAACGAGAATTTTGACAGCGCTTGAAAGCGAACCGAGCGTCAGCCGTCACGTAAAAGTATGGTTAAAAAGGTTAAAACGTCGCAAGAATCAAGAAAACATCTTGAAATCGTGAATTCTGACAGCGACAGCAAAGTTCCGTTTTCTATGCATGCTGTGGCGCGCGAGATCTTCTACTGCAGTGCGCATGGTCACAGGCACATACCTAACTTACAAATGACTAGTGGAAGGGGAAAGTGAGAATAATTAATATGGTCTATTGAAGAAAGCGGGTTAGTCAGAAGGTGGTAGCCATGGCGACTCTTACGTAAAAACGTTTAAGTTCTAGTGCCGAAATGGAATATTTAATGTAAGGTAGCCCGCAGTTGTCTGTCACTCTGTACCTCTAAATCGATCGACCCACAGTTGCATAAAGAAGAGAATGATGTGGTAGAGTGAGAGTGGTTATTGTAGAATGTGCGGTTTACGTTGTCCTTCATATGACTCAAGCACCCAATGCTTGACACTTGATTACTTCATCTGAATTCCACGCTATTATTTCGAAAAACACCGATTTTGATGAACAAACTAAACTACGCTACATTGAATACGACACACCGAAAATTTTGCCCCTTTTCGAATTGGGGTAGGTATCTAACTCCTGATTGTCTCGAACGATTTGTACGATTTGTAATCTATTTGTGCCGTTGCTTAGCCCAATTTTCTGACAATCCATAACTGTGAATAAAGGTGCGTTCAGTCAGCTTATTTAGCCGCCATTTTAATTTTAGCCGTCAGCGCTGCATCACTTATTGGCTGTTCCGAGGAGGCTAGTTCATAAGAGCCAATGGGCGTCAAAGCGCTTACGACTAAAATTAAAACTTGCGGCTAAATAAGCTGACTGAACGCACCTTAAGAAACTCATTGCAACTTGAGTGAAGTTTATACAGGATACAGGGTGCCATGTGAAGCGGTGCAAAACTGTCAGGCGTTCAAGTCAACATGCTCCCATTTGAAGAAATTTTCTATTTTCTGGATTCTAACATTGGAGGCATAAAAGAAAACCTCATACCTCGCCGCGTTACTCAAATAATTCCTATAGCCTCTTTATTTACAGGGTGGCATCAAAAAAACAATTTCTTGGTTTTTCGGTAATACCATTTTTCATTCTTGACCGATTTTCAAAATCCAGGGCTCAAATTGAAGCTAAAACCTCAAGTGAGAAGATCCCATAATCAGAATCGGCTTGAAATAAATATTAAAAATGCGTGGTTCCCTCAAGAGTGACCCTACGTTTCATCGGTTCCGGATCTGGCTTGGGATGAGAATGAACTCAATATCAACCTTGCCCTTGAACGAAGCATTGATTCTGAACATCTTCCGATGTTGAGAGCTTGAGTGAGACAAGAACTATTGATAAAGAAATATAAGTACAACTGCATGTTATCAAGGCAAAATCATCTTCTTGCTCGTATGAAATGCATGCTTACCTGCGGCTTTTGTAACCAACGTTTCGAAAATTACAACAGAATTCTTTTATGCTGACTGTTATAATTTCGGTAACGTTAGTTACAAGCGATTTCATACGAGCATGGAGGTCATACGAGCAAGATAGATTATTCTGCCTTGATAACACGCAGTTGTAATTTTGTCCTTTTATCAACAGTTCTTGTCTAATTCAAGTTTTAAATTTCCGAAGATGTTCAGAATGAATGCTTCGCTCAAAGGCAACGATTATTAGTTCATTCTCATCCCGCCAAGCCAGATCCCGGGACCGATGAAACGTCGGGTCACTTTTGAAGGAACCATACATTTTTACTGTTTATTTCCAGTCGATTCTAATTATGGGATCTTCTTGCTTGAGTTTTCACCTTCAATTTGACCCCTGGATTTTGAAAATCGGTCAAGAATTGGAAATTATATCACCGAAAAACCAAGAAATTGTTTTTTTGATACCACCCTGTAAATAAAGAGGCTAGGAGAAATAAATCGAGTTGGGTGACGAGGTATGAGGTTATCTTATATGCCTCTATAATGTTAGTATCCAGAAAAAGGAAATTTCTTCAAATGGAAGCATGTCGATGAAGCACCTTTTGAGTTCATCCTCCATGATCACATTTCTTCTTACGTAAGCAGGTTGCTAACGGTGTCCCAACACGGTTTTATGCCTGGGCGTTCAACGACGACCAATTTAACGTGTATCACTCAGTTTAAGCCTTCGACCGGCTGAATCATTCTATCCTAACTAATAAATTGGGATCGTTGGGCTTTTCGGCCCCTCTCGTTGATTTGTTCAGATCTTACTTGAATGGTCGCGGTCAATACGTACAACTTAACGGCGTTCGTTCAGCTACATTCACACAGCCGTCCGGTGTTCCGCAGGGCACTGTCTTGGGACCTGATCTGTTCAACATCTTCATCAACGACATTGTCGCCGGTCTTGGTGTGAACTGTCTTCTGTACGCCGATGATATGAAACTCTATCGATCGATTCACACGCACCAGGACTGTCTCGAGTTGCAGAGGAGCCTTGACATCTTGAATGAGTGTTGCAATCGTAACCAGCTCCCCCTGAACATCGAGAAGTGTAACATCATCAGCTACCACAGAGTGACGTCGCCTGTGATTTTTGACTATAGCATCGGTGGCAGGGTTTTGGGCAGGCCTGCGATTGTGAGGGACTTGGGAGTCACTTTCGATCCCAAACTCACATTTGTAAATCATATGGAGTCCGTCGTCACGTCATCGCTTAGGATGCTTGGGTTTGTTCTTCGAGGGTGCAGATTTATGACAAACATCATGACCTTCAGGACCCTATATTTCTCGTTTGTACGTACCCGCCTCGAATACGCCTCGATTGTGTGGGCTCCGGTGTACGATGTCCACACAACAGCACTTGAGAGGGTACAGAGAAGGTTTTTGAAAACATCCTCATTTATGTTGACGGGTACATATCCTGAGCGCGGCACACCGCAGCAACATCTCTTGCGGCGCTTTAACGTGCAGTCACTGCTTTGTAGACGTCATATGAACTCCGTTTTGTTTCTCTTCGGTGTGGTCGGCGGTGACATCGACTGTCCTGAGTTGCTCGGGCGTATTGGTCTTCGTGTGCTCAGGCCCTCTTCGCGCGCCTTTAAACTCTTTCACCTGCCTTTTGCGAAGACGAACGTCCTGACGTCTTCACCTGTCCATCAGATGATCCGAAATTATTCTTGCATCGAGAAGGAATGCGATATTCTCAGCTGTAATGCTCGATTCATCAGAGCCGTTTTCTCGAAAATTGATGGTATCGAGAACTAGATTGATTTTGTGTTTCCCCTCTTTCTTCTCTCACCTCAGAAATGGGTCTCGACCTGTGAGGTGAAATAACCAAATAATAACATAAATAATAATAATAATAATAATAATAATAATAATAATAATAATAATAATAATAATAATAATAATAATAATGTCGAGGAGCATGTTGAACGCCTGGCAGTTTTGCACCGCTTTGCGTGTCACCCTGTATAAACTTCACTCAAGTCGCATTGAGTTTCTTATTCACAGTTATGGATTATCATAAGATTGAGCTGAGCAACGGCACAAACAGATTCTAAATCGTTCAACACAATCAGGAATTACCCCAATTCGAAAAGGGACAAAATTTTCAGTGTGTCGTATTCAATGATTGCGTAGTTTAGGTTGTTCATCAAAATCGGTGTTTTTCGAAAGAATAGCGTGGAATTTATATGAAGTAATCAATAAGTGTCAAGCACTGAGTGCTTGAGTCATAAAGGGCAACGGAAACCACACATTTTACAGTAACCATCCTACCACACAATTCATTCTCTTCCTTATGAATGTATACTTATGCAACTGTGGGTCGATTCAGGTACGGACAACTGCGGGATTAAGGTGCGTTCAGTTAGCTTATTAAGCCGCAAGTTTGAATTTTAGTCGTAAGCGCTGCATCTCTTATTGGCTGTTTTGAGGAGGCTGGTTCGTAAGAGCCAATGGGCGTCGCTGCGCTTGCGACTAAAATAAAACTTGCGGCTAAATAAGCTGACTGAACGCACCTTTACTTACATTAAATATTCCATTTCGCCACTAGAACTTGAACGTTTTCACGTAAGAATCGCCATGGCTACCACCTTCTGCCTAATGGTGGCCTTACATTGAGCATCAAATGCTGCAGCTTTTTTTGCTGCCGAGCTCTCATTGGTCAAATGTTGGTCACTGACAGCAATAACAGGCGTCAGTTCCAATCAGAACTCTGCTGCAAAGAAAGCTGCAGCATTTGCTGCTCAATGTAAGGCCAGCATAATGGTGGCCTTACATTGAGCATCAAATACTGCAGCTTTTTTAGCTTCAGAGTTCTGATTGGCACTGACGCCTGTCATTGCTGTCAATTACCAACATGTGACCAATGAGCGCTCAGCAGCTAAAAAAGCTGCAGCATTTGATGCTCAATGTAAGGCCATATGTAAGGCCACCATAACCCGCTTTCTTCAATTGTTTGTTGAGTTGCATACTCGCCCGGCGTAGAAAATATATTGGTGTGGTTCCGAAATTTCAGTAATTTTTTTCTTGAAAACTAGTAAATGATTCGCCAATTCTCTTTCGCATAACCTTCTTGGACACTGTCTTTCCAATTACGAATTGCAGCTAGCTGTGAAAATAAAATCGTATGTCCGCGATTTGATTCAAATTCCGCCATTGAGTACCTCGGGCCAGGCAACGTGGAAAGTGAATCAAGTCGCTAACATACGTTTCCACTTCTAGAGCTAACTCTAACTCCCAGTTTTGAAGAAGACCCGGTATTACTTTACATAATGTAGAATTATGATTGTTATTGGAAGATATAAATGCTGGATCAAATGAGGGTGCTCTCCCCAGCGCGCTTTTTTCGAAATATATGCTTGTTCTTGTTTTATTGAGTAGGTAGTCAATTACCTAACAGAAAATTGTTTTCAGTAAATTGCTGGAGGGAGGCATAGAATCGATGTCTATCACCGAGTTTTTCGGCGAGTCCCGCACTGGAAAAACGCAAATTGCCCACACGCTTTGCGTTTCGGCCCAGATTCCCAGACCTGATGGCTACCCTGGTGGTAAAGTCATGTTTATTGATACTGAACACACCTTGTAAGTATTTTCATAAATAGTTATTGTTTCCATGATGTTTAATTTTAGGTAAAGTTGACCGTCTATTGTATTGATAAACCGGCTTTGAGAGAAAATATTGAAATATACGATTTTTTTTTCCAGCCGTCCAGAGAGAATCCGCCAGATTGCACACAGATTCGAACTAAACGACAAACAGGTTTTGGAGAATATTTTGTGGGCTAGAGCCTACAATTCCGAACATCAACATGAGCTACTTAAGAAGTACGTACCATTTAATCCTTACAGCTTGTTATGTATTAGCAGGGCCGGCTTTAGGATGTGGCGGGCGAAGCGATGCGATCGCCTCGGGCGCCAACTTTGAAGGGGGGGGGGGGGGGCGCCTGAGCGCCCTTATCTCTCTATTATTTCGAAAAAAATTCGCCTGGGCGCTTTTTTACTCAGAATTTGAGCAATTTCCAATTATTATGGATATTACTATTGTAATTTGAAAAAAAATTTGCTTGGGATGCTTTTTTTTATTCTTAAAAGGGCCCATTGCAGAACTTCGCCTTGGGCACCAAAAGCTGTAACGTCGGCCCTGTGTATTAGCAGAGGTAGGTCGGTACTTACCTCGAAGTCAACAAAATTTCTATATTCGGATTTGGTGGCAGTACCAGAAAAATGGAAGACATTTCATAATTTCATTTCGCGTTCTGGTTATACAGCTTCGGAATTCGGAACCGGTTCGGCGCACAAACTCTCGCGCAGTTGATCAAACGCAACGCTATGTTTTTGTCCCCATTTGGAACATTTGCTCTCTGTCAAAAGCTTACTCAGTGACAGTGATCTCGCGATCGTGGCATAGTTCTTCACGAATTTGCGGAAATAACTGGCCAGTCCGAGAAATCTTCTAACTTCGCCACATTTCGCGGTCGCAAAAAATCACGAATCGCTGCGAAATTGGCCCGTCTCATCAATAGTTATGAAGGTGGTCTTCTCTTTCGCCTTTTTTGACAAGGGCACTTCCCACTCAGATGTAATACGGTGAACAACTTACAACCGCCAACTTACGTATCTCTGCACTAGTGCGGTTGATGCGGTTGTTGATCTACCGTTTTGAATCAAAACAATATTTACAATTTTGTATACTTTTCACCGTGTTCACTTTAGATTAGTCAGACATTAGAAAGTTCAAAATAAGGTCAGCAACAATTTTGAATGAGCTCTTACAAAAAATCGAAACTCCAAACAAACAGTATGCCGACTAGGGCATACCTCCCCTACACTTCTTAGTTCTACTTTTATTCCACCTTCCTGCATGAGACAAATCACCTACTTATACCATGCGATCAACAAAATTCGGAATTGGGGTAGGCTGTGACTTGGGGTGCGATTCTCGAGTTATTCGAATGACTTTTCGCATACGAATCTCCTTGGTTTCGTGTGCATTTGGGCTGTCGGAAAGGAGAATCCGCATACGAAAACTTTTCTAACATGTTCGAGAATCGCACCCCTGGTCAAATTTCAGGATGTCGAGCTGCTTTCGCCCAAGGCACAGCCTACCCCAATTCCGAATTTTGTTGATCGCATGGTACTTACCTAATATTATGTAGGCTCTTAAAATTAATAAATATCAAATTTTCAGCGTCGCAGCAAAGTTTCACGAAGAGCCCGGCGTTTTCAAGCTCTTGATCGTCGATTCCATCATGGCCCAGTTCAAAGTGGATTTCATCGGCACAAATCACCTGGTCAAAAGGCAGCAGAAGCTGAACAAGCTGATGTCACGATTGCAGAATATCAGCGAAGAATATAACGTGGCCGTTTACATAACGAATCACATAACCAGCGATTTCAAGTTTCCTCTGTTGGGCCTCGAACATGAAATGCCGAAACCCACGGGAGGCAACATCCTGGCCCATGCTTCAACGACTAGAGTGGCTCTAAAGAACAACACCACTGGCGTCGGAAACAAAAGAGTGGCAATCATGTTCGATAGTCCTCAGCTTGCCGCTTGCGAAACTACTTTTGCCATAACTGTTGGAGGGATCAGGGATCCTCCAATAGATATTGATTAGATAGTCTCCATATCATGATTCCTTTTTCTCGAATTCGTTTTAATTTAGTAAGTTTTACCTGTTCTAGACAGAAAATCTTCTTTTTTTTTGTTGTTGTAGTTCAGACATTATTCAGAGCCTGAAGTAGAATATACCTAATTTGAAGTCTATTTTAATTAGGAAAGAATGTATTTCAGTATAAGTACATACTCCTGTTTTAAGAATAAAGTGACGGTATAGGTACTTACCTCTTCAAAAGATTCGTCATTACGATCCTGAAAACAGTGGCATAGAATGCGGTAGGTGGGTACCTATACTACGATCTAGGAGGACTACGATATTGTTTTTGGAACTGAATCAGTGGCGTACCAAGGGGGGAAGGGCAGAGGGTGCGGTAGCAAACGAGCAACTGCCTGGATGAACGAATGGTCAAGAACAAATCCAGACAGACTGAATCCTGATCGAAGATCCGAATATGCAACCTGCAGGATTCGAACTAGACAGGCATTTGTGGTGTAAACTGAACCAAATCAGAACCGGTCATGAGAGGTGTGGATTTTTTAAACATAAATGGGGATTTTCAGAAGAACCATCATGATGTGACTGCGGACTCCAATCCAAATTGCGTCCGATTGCCCAATAAGACGTTTCACGGGAACATCAATGGAAATACAGGGTGATTCACGACTAATGCGACATGGTTAAATGCCAGGTAGAGGACATCAAGGCAAGTCTAAATCTGTCATAAAATTCTTTTTTGGTCAGCGGCACAGAGGTCAGCGGTTACGAAGATACAGGGTGTTTTCTTTGTTTGGGCTCAAATTTCAAAGACCGATATCTTTGCAACGGTTTAATGAAATCCGACAAAATGTAGAAGAAACAGTCCTCCACTAAGGCTTTTCAAGATGGCCAGATTGAAAATCCAGGGCCGTACTGAAAAAAAATTGTTTGCTTTTTTTGACAGATAGCCACAAAAAACAGCATCGGATTCAGAAAGTACAGAAAAAATGCTATGAAATGAGCTTTTTAAATCGCACGGCACACTTCGACCAGTTTTACAAAAACAGATCAAAATAAGAGCTTGCACACATTTTTTAACTTTGCCGTACCTTTTTTCCCTAATGTTCGTCAAAATTCATCCGAAATCATTTCTAAAGCTCCTCTGCTGCAAATGGACGAAATAGTCTATTGCAGAATTGAATATCCAGAATCCAGGACCGTACTTGAAAAACTTGTTTGTTCTTTTTTTGGCGTGAAAGCATCTTTCCGATTATTTTCGGGAAAAATGACATCGGATTCAGAAAGTGCAGAAAATTTTTTATAAAATGGACTTCTTAAATCGCACGGCACACTTCGACCAGTTTTACAAAAACAGATGAAAGGAAGAACTTGTACTACATTTTACAATTTTGATGCCTATCTTTCTTTCCTAATATTCGTCAAAATCAATTCTAAATAATCTCTAAAGCTCCCCTGCTCAAAATTTACGAGATGGCCTATCGCCAGAATTGAAAATCCAGGATCCAGTATCGTAGTAGAAGAAATTTGTTTTTTTTTCATAATAGCATAATTATTCTCCAATCACTTTCGAGAAAAATTACATCGGATTCAGAAAATATCTACACGAAAAATGCCGGTAAAAAATGCATTGAAGCTGATGATGGCATTTCAGAAATGTCTTTCTTGTAATGGAACAATTTTGAATGTTGTTTGTTTTTTGAGTTTCGAAATCATTTTTACCATTGAAAATCTAACAAACTTTTCTTCAGAGGCCTTTTATTTCGAAGCGTTTCATCATTGTGGAACAGGTCAAAGTATGCTTTGCGATTTAAGAAGTTCTTTTACTGGCATTTTTCCTGTAGATATTTTCTGAATTCGATTTTTCCCGAAAGTAATCGGTAAATATGCTTTATGTCAAAAAGAACAAACCAGTTCTTTCAAGTACGGTCCTGGATCTTGGATTTTGAATTCTGGCAGTAGGCCGTCTCAGGAATTCAGGAGAGCTTTGGAAATGATTTCGAATTAATTTTGACGCACATTAGGAAAGAAAGATACAGCAAAATTGTAAAATGTAGTACAAGTTCTTCTTTTCATCTGTTTTTGTAAAACTAGTACGAAGTGTGCCGTACGATTTAGGAAGTCTTATTTCATAGCATTTTTCCTGTACTTTCCGAATCCGTTGTCACTTTTACCAAAAGCGATCGGATAATATGCTTGCTTTTATGTCAAAAAAAAAAGTTTTTCCAAGTACGGTTCTCGATTCTGGATATTCAATTCTGGCAATGGGCTATTTTTCGTACATTTACAGCAGGGGAGCTTTAGAAACAATTTCGGATGAATTTTGACGAACATTAGGAAAAAGGGTACCTACGGCAAAATGTGTACAAGTTCTTACTTTGATCTGTTTTTGTGAGACTGGTCGAAGTGTGCCGTGCGATTTAAAAAGCCTATTTTATAGCATTTTCTCTGTACTTTCCAAGTCCAATGCTGCTTTTTTCCGAACGTCAATCGGGAAAATGTGATTTTCTGTCAAAAAAATGCGAACAACTTTTTTCAAGTACGGTCCTGGATTTTTAATCTGGAGATAGACCATCTGGAAGAGTCTCAGTAGAGGAGTGTTTCTTTTGAATTTTGTCGGATTTCGTCAAACCGTTGCAAAGATATCGCACTTTGAAATTTAAACACAAACATAGGAAACACCCTGTATCTTCGTAACCGCTGACCAAAAAAATTTTTCTGACACAGATTTAGACTTGCCCCAATGTCCCTTGTCCTCTACCTGATGGCATTCAACCATGTCGCATTAGTCCTGAATCACCCTGTATATCAAGCCTGTGAGGACGTCACTGACTGATGGCTAGCGGCACTTGATGTCAAATTTTGATATTCTTTTTTTATTTGCTGTATACAATTTTTGCTTTTAAACTACGACACTTCATAAAAATGGAAAAAATGTACACAAAACGGCTATTTTCGATGTGCTCATGTCAGTGGTAACGCAGACACGCTATAGCCCGTATTCATAGATCTTATGTCTTAAGACGACCTTATTCAATTTCCATGAGCCAAATTTTCACCAGACACAACCATAAGAAGATGTAGTTGTATTTGAATATAATGTGTATATGTACCTATAATATTTACAAGATGATCGCATGTGTCTAAATAAGCATGCCATGGTCTTAAGACCACCTTATATTTGAGATCTCTGATTAGTGATTATGAACACGGGCTTTAGACATCCATTGCCATTTTGAAAAATTCAAGCAGAAAAACTCATATTTCAAGCTCATATTGAATAACAGCCACATTTACTTACTCCAGTCTGCTATGTGCTAGTTAGTAAAGTATTTTGGCACTACGTACTTTGAAGGTAGGATTTCTTAACTGCACCTCTTGAAAAGTATACCGCCATCATTTTTCAGGATCATGACCGAATGCAGAGGACTGGATGGTTTTGGGGGGTTCAACAGATACAGGTAGAAGATAAGTAAGTAGTCACTTTAACATATTTTGATACCATTTCGCTCAATAGACAATGGGAATTATTTAGCAGCGCCTCCACCATACGTTGGCGCCTAAGTATTTCCAAACGTTAGCATGACGCTGATGGGGATAAAGTCTGGTCCGCTATCCCGCCGTCTTGAATTGGAAAAGAACATTGGAAGTGACGAGGTGTTCGCACTCATCCGGATCTGGTATCCTGCGCATGCAGGATGACGGAGACTACGTTCGATCGAACGACGAACCTGCTCGATTGATGGATGCGCCAACTATATACTCTGTTTGATCAATACCTTTTGTAGATTACTTACGGGTACTTAGGTGTAGAGGGAGATATTTCTTTAAAACTTCAAAGAAATAACATGTTCAGAAGCCTATTCGGCGTCGAAGTGCAGATCGTTAAAGCTCTTTTCAAATTCAAGTGTTTTTTCTTATACTCAGTGTCAGGCATAAGTTTTAGTTTCAGTTTTCACTATTGAACTTTTAGATCATGTTCATCTGTTATCATTATGGCGTTGAACCTGAAGCTTCAGCTGAGCTGACTCTATTGTAATAACAATATTATTTCGTTATGATCTGAAAAGTCTGCTTGTAAACGGAACAATCATTACTAATTTCTGTAACAGACTACACTCTATACTTATATCCATCCTGCACAACCACTTACTACACACTACACCACTATAATTAATGACTTTGGCGATTGAGAAAAACGACCACATGTTTCATCATACTGCCCAACACTTTTGGACCAGCCGTATAATCAGAAACAGAGGCGCTCCACGGATCGATTCCGGCGGTATGGTGGGGGATCTGGCGTGATCAGAGCTATGGGGCGCCCTACCCCACCACAAGTCGGCGACTTGCGTCGAAGTGTGCATGCACAAAATAGGTCGATCCGCTTCTGATCGGGCTATATTTATTTGTTTAACCGCGAACGAAGTGTTGTTTAGTAGTTGTACGTTCGTTTCAATAGAGTTTTCACAAGAACACGACAACTGACAATGCCTGAGAGTAAACTGAAGAATGGAGGCACCAGACCCGTACGAGTCTGGTGTGATGGATGGTAAGTCCAGTGTGGAAATTTTCACTAACCTGCCCAACCTATAAATAGGGAAAATCGATTAAATGTGCTGGGGAAATGTCACGGTTCATTCATGAATTCACCCCCCGGGAGACCTTCAGTTTTCACCTTCATTTTAAGAATCATTTCCTGAATCGAGCTCGGGGTCTTCGACACTCTCGCGCTAGACCCTTGAGTCTTGTCGAAGCCATGGGTGGGTGTGTTTGTGTGTTTTACGTTTCTTATGGGTGTTTAGGCTTCGAAGAGCATAAATAATGAAACACACTTTCTAAATTAAATACTTACCTAATTTGTAGTACATATCAGAGTTGTTTGTAATTTTGTTTTGTTCACCAAAGTTAGTTGTTCTTTTTTCAATGCACCAATCTCGGCAACAAGGTATCCAAAAAATAAATAGGAATAATAACTCTACCTATATGACACCGGAACTAATAAACTAATCAGGCTGATGCAGCAGTCAGTTCATGGGCCAGATGAAGATATCAAGGTAGCAGTAGCAAATATTTTATGAGTATAGGTAAAACAATTTTAAAATGAGTTATGAGTTAAAGTCCTATCTAATTAACGTCATAGAACCTGAGTAAATCATAAATTAACAATACATTCCTGTGAACAGTTGGTACCTACCTAATTTCCTGAATAATTTCCATTTGTCATTATTATTTATAAGTGAAGAGTATGGGTATAGGTACTAAAGTAAATTGGGTAACTGCGAGGGGTGACTGGAAAAAGCCAAGTCTAGTTGAAATAATTTTTTTGAAGACATTAAAACGAAAAAGTAGCTACAATCCTTATGCCAAATCAAAATTCGAAAGAAAAGTATGTGCAATAATACAAAACTATACCCACGTACACACTATAATCTCGACTATAATGTTACAACCTGGTACAAAACAATAACAATTAGAGCTCTTCAATCGAAAATTGATGGAATCCGTTGTAATGAAGTTTTAAGTACATATTGTATATGAATTCTTCCTGGCTGAGATACCTACTACACTAGGTTTTCAGTAGGATTATGATTTTTTTTTAATAGGCTACTTCGTTTGGGCAGGTGCGCATGCTTGAAGGCTCCAAATTTTGTAAACATTCGTACACTTGTCAGTTGAATGGCAACGCTGCATGCTTTGTCTAGCCGCCTGACCAACTACTGGTTTCTGGCTGTCACTTTTACACACACCGTAAACGCATCTCTTCGTAGCTTTTTTGAACTTCCTTCTCGGTACAGCCATTTCCAACAAGTTGTGTTCTATCGTCAAAACATGAGCAAATGAAATGTAGGTCAGGTAGAAACGAGAAATGTCATAATAATTGTCACAAGTGACAGTTGGCGCCGATGTCTTGATGTTTTGAGCGCTGTTGCCATTTTCGTTGTTCCTGAACTTCCACAAATGATCATTGAACTTAATTTCAATGAAACATTTCCTTTTGATATAAAAAATGCTATCTAACATTCAGCCAAAATATTTGTGGAATTTTAGGTGCACTACAATATTTTTCAGTGTTAATTTTCAATATCGGTGTACGAAACTATGAAATTCGCGCCACACATGCGCACTCAAAAAAACCGAAACGAAGGGACCTATTATTATAATAATATGTAATTTCAATTTTCAGCTATGACATGGTCCACTTCGGTCATGCAAACTCCCTGCGTCAAGCCAAGGCCCTGGGCGACTTCCTCGTAGTTGGAGTCCACACAGACGAAGAAATCACTAAGCACAAAGGTCCGCCGGTGTTCACACAAGAAGAACGCTACAAAATGGTCAGGGGTATCAAGTGGGTCGACGAAGTCGTAGAAGGTGCCCCTTACGTTACAACTCTAGAAACCCTGGATAAATACAACTGCGATTTTTGCTGTCATGGAGATGACATCACAATGACTGCAGATGGTATCGATACCTACCATCAAGTCAAGGATGCAGATCGTTACAGGTGAGACGAGACTTTCCTCATTAAATTCGAAATTCTTAAGAATGAGAACTTGTGGGTATTATCGCGAGAAACGATTTTTTATAAGAACATCTTTCTATGCGTAATCAAGAGGAAATCAATAAGTCATCGAGAAGGAAGGCTTCAAAACATTGACGGTAATCATGTGCATCTACACCATGATTCACTCGCTGATTACGTTATCATCTAATCTGATAATAAGTAGGTAATGAATAACGTAAGATTACTAGTGTGTGTTTATTTATCGCATTATTCGCATTCTCATGACCACGTCTAGGTATGGATTTTCAAGTAGGTTGGATAAGCTATTATACCTACGTGGAGGTTCTATGTTATCGCGTCATAACTCATAATTATTCTTAATTCGAATAAAATAGGATCTTGCATTTAACATTTCAAGGTTGCTCAAACTTTTCTACATTTAGGTATAAATTTAGTAATTCAATAAGATATGAAGCACGTGTACTTAACTGATAAAGTCGCATTTAATTATCGGTTTCTTTTCGAGCTGTTAGCTCGGCTGTTAGCTTCCAGTCGACGTGGAGACATTCATTCGTCTAGCCACATACTACCGTCTAGCTAATCGTCATTAGTTAGTGCACAGTTGCAGGCACGGAATTATGGACAATTGTCACCTGGCACTTGAAAGAGTTCATAATTAGATATTTATACACCAAATGAATGAAGGGACTGCTTTTTTCATGGAAAGAGAGGGCAAGTGGGCTGAATCCTTCGAAGGAATGAACTTTCTTGATTCATGTAGTTTACAAGTAGTTAATACAATATTTTATTCAATTTTCAACAAACAAGCAAACTCTTCAGATGGGGCTGACGGAATTCATATACGAATAAAATAAAGCAGTACCAGCGCCGGATTTAGGGGGGTGTAAGAGGGTCTGTAGACCCGGGGCGCAAGCTTCTTAAGCAATTCAGGGGCACAAAATCTCATTCTACGAAGCATTTCAAGCAGGTTAACAATTTCTACGTTGAAATTTGGATGTGGCTCACTTCGCTATTAAGACCGTACGCTTTTCTTGAAAAGTGTTTTATTGAATCCATCGAGGGGTAGGGGCGGAAAATTGTTATTAGACCCGGGGTGCAAAATTTCATGATCCGGCGCTAAGTAGACAGTGAAATGAAAAAACATTGAAATGTATTTTATGATTCAATATCAATATGAAAATGCTATCAGAATTGAATGAACACAATAGTCAGTTCAGAATTCCGATCATAACGACAAGAAAGCATCAACATTTCATTCTCAATTAGAACAATCTTGAGGTTGTCCCAAAGTGACAGGTGGTAGAGCGGTCTGAAATTTCATGCCTGCGACTGTACCTACGTCTCAAGTGTAGGTAGTCAAGTATCTGCCTACCTACCTATTATAATATGTAGTACTTACTAGGAGGTGGATGTAAGTTTCGTATTTCTGGCCTCAACCTTAAGAGCATATACCTATAGACTAATTTTTTTGAAACCAACTTGACAGCAGTCACGACATGAACTGGGGTATCTGCGGTTATTCAAAAACATCAGTTCTGAGCCACCCTGTACAGTAGGTACCTACAAGGTGCTTAAAGGATCAACGACCTATTCATGAACTCATAAAATGCATAAAAGCCGGATATGTCGAGAAAAACGCAGTCGACCTCCCAGTAAAGGTGGTGGGGTGGTGCACCTTGAATTTTGAACTTATGTGTCTTTTTTGTTTTCAACTTCGGTTATAAGAGTTAGTACCTACCAGGCGTATACCAAAATTCTTAGACCTTGTAGGTAGAAGAGAGGAAATACAATGAGACTTTGATTTGTTTTTCTGAAATATTATAAGGTTGTCTAATTTGTCAATCGGGCTGTACCAAATCTCAGATCGCTTGATTTTGCTTGTTTCTACAAGAGACTATCGTGTGATCAGTTGAATTCCTAATTTAGGCAGGCTGTGCCCTAGCGAAATGCATCAGCTTCGCACTCCTGATTTCGACCAGGTCACAGCTTTCCTAAATTAGGGAAGAATAATTTTTGAGAGTTCGAGAAATATGGGTCACCAGTCATAAGAACAAAAAAACCTGCAAAATAGACCAGACAGTAGCACCTATTTATTTATTCTGCAAGTGATGTCGTTCAATTCTAACGGGATTGAATATGAAGTTTAGATTGGCGGTTGGGGCGTGCTGATAATTGACAACCGGTAAAAAATACCAATAAATGATAACAATGATATTTATCTTCAAAATTACCGACTCCTATCATTGAACGGTCCGAAGCAAGCCCGAAAGAACAACGAAACTTCCTATTTAATATCGTTAAAATTTTTATCTACTTTGCGTTACTAATGAGTTCATTATTACATCGAAAGCGGTGCTTTAATGAAGAATATTATTAAACTGTTTTTCAACCAATAGCAACAATTTATTGTCAATAGAAGGTAGGCGAACGTCACTGTAGAGGTGTCACCTGTCAAACTTTCGCAAGCTCTTCGTGCCCCAAAACCAGTCGTATGACAATACTATGTCTATGTCTTATGAAACTCGTTTAATAATATACTATAACGGGATCATTCACAGAATAGCCCTTATATTGTTATATTAAGATACAAGATAACCATGACGGATCCGGGATCACCAAAGCAAAACAGAAAATTGAAAATGTATTTTCCATTTGTTTTTTTTTTGTAGCATGACAGTTTACTTTCTCGATCTCCACCAACACACAAGTAAAAGTATTGTGATCGTGCAGAAAATCAACTGCTTTTTGTTCATGCTCCGAAGAAAAAGATGTTCGATACGTTGGGAAGGAAAACCTAACTGGTATTATGATTGTCAGATTTCTTATGCAACTATAAAACGTAATAAGACGTATTAGGCATTTTATATCGAAAACTTATATATTTTCGAGTACATTTTGCTGTAGACAACATCTCTAAAGCACTCTACACATCAGAAACAAGAAGAATGATAAGAGAAGCATCAATAGTGGCAAGATCAAGTTGAAATTCTATTTGTAAGATTAATGAGCTATCATAAAAATAACTACATATTTGATAATTATGTATTAGTGACAACTCGAGCCTCTGCTATATCTACTGCATACAAAATTGTCTCTATAAAAAAAAAAACTGTTGGCATATCCACGTGTTCGAATAGGTAACCTATACCTTTTAATTATTTTACGAATATGTAATCAAATTTTCAAATTCATGTTTTTTTTTGTCACTCAACAGGATTATTCTAGATACTTTTTCTACAGCATTCATTAAAACTAGTATGAGTGGTATAGAATTATTTTGTTTACTACGTTGTATTACAACGGAAAATTTCGCCTGCTATCACTCTAGATAACTACCCATTCTCTCCCTCCATTGAAGCGACATATTAAAAATTTTATATCAGCATGACATACATTAAAACAATGTAACAAAGTAGGTAAATCCATAACGATTTTTCCAAAATTATGAGGTCACGAAATGAGGTGATATTATTTTATTGTTAAACACTCAACTTTTATTATCAAAATTTATTGCACACTAGATTTTTGTCATAGATTTGTAGCAAATTTGCAATAAATGATGCTCGGGATAACGTGTTGTGTTCTCCCACCTAATCTGAATGCCAAATCTTTTTCTGTGCGCTATCTTCGTGTACGATCTATGCTTCGTTTTAAGAAATGCAAATGTTGTCGATAGTGTCTGCTTCCGTAAAAGAATACTCAAGTCATTTGAACATTCTTCTCAACCAGCCTTGACCTGAACTTGATAAGATTACATGAATCGCGTAGAAGAACGACTGAGTAATTCTGAAACGTGTACATATATTCGTAGATATTTGATTTGCCAAGTGAACTGAAAAATCTTCTTGAAAATATTTATTTTTCTGCACAGATAGGGCAATAAAGTAGTTTCGTTTGATCTTTAATAGTGATTAAAGTTGATGTGTATTTCTACCCACTCGAAGTAAACTTTTTTAAATAGGGTTGAGTGAGACCAGCTTGAAGTATCTAGGTATATCGCAAGTTGCGAGAACCACTTATCTAGTTAGGTAGTTAGTTACTATAGTTACTGTAATTATACACTGTCGTTCACAGATAGCTGTTTAGACTTCAGGATTCAAATTACGAGTAGATAAATCAAAATTTGCCATTAGGTATGTACAGAGTGACGGTCAAAAGAATGAAAACACCTATAGTCAACTAGTCAATTTTTGAAAAAGGAATCACGGCCGTACGTGATCGATAAGTTGCTCCCAAAGTATGAAGGAGAGATCCTCATGCACTGTAGAAGGAAGTAGCTTCCTAAAATCTCATTTCCAAAGTGTTCAATTTGAATTTAAAACTGACACTTTTCAAAAGTGTTTCCATTCCATTGTCCGCCACTGTACATGCATATATGGTTTCTCTTAATTATTATTAAAAGTGCACATAGGTATTAACAGCGCTTCAAGTTAATGGAAAAATATCCAATCCAGCGACAAAATACATAGTACCTACGAAAACTATAATGCAGTTTTTTGTTCCAGGGAAGTACAAAGGACGGCCGGAGTTTCAACAACAGATTTGGTCGGCCGGATGTTACTCTTAACAAGAGATCATTTTCGCCAAGGTCGCTATGAGTATGACGTAGAAAAAGAACATTCCTCAACCATGGGCCAAGACTCCTTGGCCAGATCTCCGTGGACTGGATGCTCCCAATTCCTGCCGACCACTCAGAAGATCATCCAGTTTTCAGACGGGAAATCACCAAAACCCTCAGACAGAGTCATCTACGTGGCCGGAGCGTTTGATCTATTTCACGTCGGTCACTTAGATTTCCTGGAGAAAGCCAGACAGCGAGGTGACTACCTCATCGTCGGTCTTCACACGGATCCCGTCGTCAACCGCTACAAAGGCTCGAATTACCCCATAATGAACCTCCACGAGCGCGTCTTGAGCGTTTTAGCCTGCAAGTACGTCTCGGAAGTTGTCATTGGCGCCCCCTACACAGTCACCAAAGATCTCATGGACCATTTCAGGGTAGAAATCGTGGTCCACGGAAGCACCCCCGTCATGAACGACATCGACGGCAAAGACCCGTTCGCTTACCCTAAGCAAATAGGAAAATTCGTCTCGGTGAATTCGGGCAATGACATGACGACTGAAAAAATAGTGGATCGAATAATCAGAAACCGGTTGGAGTTTGAGGCGCGAAACGTAAAAAAGGAACGAAAAGAATTGGAAGCCATCAAATTGATCGAAAAAGAGAAACTCCAGAAGGAGATCTTGAATTCCAAAATCTAAGCAGGTGTGATTTATACCAAATATATTTTTATGGTACTTGCTTTACAACCCTAGTCCTTTAGTATCATATTTTATTATACCTAAGATGATTATTATAAGTTCCTTGTTGCTAGAGCGCTTCAGGATATTTAGTTTTGTAATGACACACGGGTGATTTATCATTATGGCATATTATTATTGTAGTTTAAGTAAATTTTATTTCTCTGTTATTTAAATAAGTGTTGTTCAAGCTGTGAGTTGTTGTATAAAATATAACTATAATGTGCATTTTTATTAAATTTTGAGATGTAAATACTCTTGAAAAAACTGTTGTGAGGCCTACCTATTTTACTCACAATTATTTGAAATTATACATAAAGCAGTTATCCATATTGACGTGTTTTATTCAATTGATACTGTGTGATCTTTGTGACTTCTCTTGAGGAACGAACGAAAGGTGGAGTAGTGCTGTATTTGAGCCTATCACGAAGACCTGGAAATTTTAATGTCAACAAAGGTAGGGGAGAGTCGGGTTCAGGTTTCTGTGCGCAGAGGGCAATCGTGCGCTACCCGGTAGGTCCACCTAATGCCCGTATTCATAGTCGTTGTCAAGTGCACCTTGTTCAAGTATCACTTTTTATCAAGCTGTAACTCAAGTACAATTTCTCTTTCATTGACATATTTTTGGCTATTCCCGTGAAATAGTATATTCCTCGAGGAAAGCCGACGTTATGTCCATGAAACAGAAATCGTACTTGAGTTACAGCTTGATAAAAGTAATACTTGAACAAGGTGCACTTGACAGCGACTATGAATACGGGCATAATGTGTATGAAAACCTCGATGAAAACCAAATTTTACACATGTGACGTCATCTCTCCACTACCATCTAAAGTGTATGATGTGACAATTTCATGTTCTTGCACTTACGAATTCACTCTGACCGGATTTGTGAATTTCACAGATCTCTATTTTTAATGGTTCCGAAAATAAGCCTGGTTCCGAAAATAAGCCATGAGCATCTTGGAAAATTCATTTTTGACTTCGCCATCAAGGGAAAATAGTTTTTGGAAATCTAGCCACAACTTTAGCTAGATTTATATTCTACCTTCTTGGAAAGAGCTATATTTTATGCCGACCAATTTTTGCAATAAATTTAAGATCACTTGGTCACCATAGTAATTAGACATTATAAGATGCCGAAATATGAAAACGGACAACTCAGAAAGTTTGCGGAACTGTGAACATGAAAAAATCATCTCTTTGCTTTGGGCAGTGCCGGGCATTAATTTTAAATTCAGCATACTTACTGTATATATGGACATTGGACACCAGCCACTAAGGTTATTGAAATTTTTTGATTTTTTTCTGTTTATCCAACGTTGGCTCATTTCCGCAACGAGGCCTAACACCGACGCTGGTAAATGATTTTCTCCATTAAGTGTACCAGAAATTTTGCCGAACCCCTGTGTGTTCCAACACAGAGGGTAAGGATTTTTAACGACCACCAACATCGCATGGGCTCGGCCCCATCGTTCGTATTTTACGTACTATGCGACACATATAGTCTTGCATCCAGCAAGCATTCCAACTAAATCAAAGAGCTAATTTTCGGGACAAAAATCCGAACGCCCACGTGGTAGGTACTCGAGCCCACGACCCCTGGCGTGGTAGTCGAACGCGCGGACCACTACACCACAAGTTTATATTATTTTCTGCGATATGGTTTGTAGCCCAGAAATATTAAGTTTCAACCCGTTTCAACAAATTTCCACAAAGCTGAGATTTGGTATGCAGGCCTTGTAAGACCTAATAATGAACAGGGAGCTGGCGCCTCAAAACTTACGTCATAAGGTACATGATTTTAACCCTGTAGGTCTAATATGCGTTGATGAGGTTTGTTGACAATTTCTTTGTCTTACATGTCAGACCGGGGGCTTTAGGCTGGTATAAGCTTGTCAATTTTCGAAGAATGTCAAAAATTGATGTCATAAGGTAAATGAATGAAACCAACGGGCTTTTGTGTGGGAACATCCCCTTGGCCTTAATCAAAAATCGGGTCATAAAACAAAATTTTTGGGGGCTCTCGGTCCATAAGACAAGTTTGAAATTTTCAAAAAAGCCAAAATTTACCTCCTTCTGGAGACTTCTCTTTTTGGCATAATTTTAGGAATGAAAAACGATTCTCACATGATTTTTTACGCAGGTTTCGAATCTGTTCATAAAAATTTTCAATGGTACATCGCTAACAGGGTGCAACATTGAAAATTTTTCCTCAAATCGTACACCCTGTATTTTAACATGAAAATCGATTCCGTTTTTCATCCCAGTTATAAATATAAACTGCTTGACAATTGAACTGCAACACCTAAAAATTAGGTACGTTTTCAAATTGAGATAGCTCGAAAAATATCTCACGGATTCCAGAAATTCAGGCATTTGAGGAAAGATCATTTCTTTGACTATCAAGGGCTGGTATTGATAATAAGTTTGATTGCACAATTTGTCATATACAGAGTGCCAACGGAGAGCGTGCAGATATGGGCAATCTTTCACCTTGTACAACTTTCGAAAAAAAAGTCCGAGACTTTTTCTATCGCCTGCTTTTGAAAGGTTGAATCATTATGCCGAAACGATTTTAGAATTTTGACCCTAACTTTTTTTTTCAAAAAAATTGTGCTCAATTTTCTGAAATAACTATGCACTTTCTGGTTAAGAAAAAAAAATAGAGACATTGTTTGTTTTCAAACGGCGCCGGCGTCCATATTGAATTTGCTTACGAAGATTTTCATTTGAGCCTCCACATCCCCTAGAAACTACCCCTTTTGGGACACCGTCTCACAACAAGATATGCAATGCTTCATTCAAAAGGCCTAAGAAAAGTACTCATCAATAATTGGATTGAAATAAGTATACTACGATGACCCCACAGTACAGCTCCCTAAAAACCACCCCTTGACTTCAAGGGACAGGGTTGGTATAATAAGACATGCAATACATGAAAATTCCAAAAAACGTCTTTTTCAACTGTTCCACTTGAAAAGTGATGCTACACGATGACCCTTTACGTAGGTCTCCCAACAGTAGCTACCCTCTCGAAAAAAGAACTACCCTTTAAAATACCAGAACTTCCGTAATACCTTATTTGTTAGGATTTTTAGCGCATTTTCCATCTTGATGAAAATCGCTATTGCAACCGCTTTGTCCGTCCGTCCGTCCGTCCGTCCGTTCCTCGAACTCCTCCCAAACTAGACGACCTAGCTTTCTAGTTTTTTCGATGTTACATAGCTGCCACTCCCAAAGGAGGGCTAGGCTATATTGAATGTCCATATTACGCCGCCAACATAGAGAAAACCGCCCCCGATAAACTTGAAATAACATAATATTGCACTTTCTACCAGACCTGATGCTCTGGTGTTCCCTTTTTTTGAATAGTACATAGTTGCCACAGATAAACGTAAGCCAAGAAACATTCCGTCTTCAATATGCGCCGCCGACATGAAAAAAATGCCAAAAACCGCCCCCAATCACTTTAAAATAAAAAACATAAACCCGAAGACATAGCGATCTGATTCTTTCGGTATATAAATAGCTGACTGAAAATGGGAAAGGATAGGCTACTTTTGGTTAGTCGCCGCCCCCAGATTCCGCCCCCAAACGATAAAAAGTGCAACTTTCACAAATGTTACTGATTGAGATGTTCCCTTGAACATGAGGAACTGCCAACTCAAATTATGCAACATTTGCTCAGCCGAACCCTGCCGCTCCCACACGCCGCCCCCAAAGTAAGAGATAAATGAAAAACATGAACCCGAAGACATAGCGATCTAAGTTTTCCACTATATGGATAGCTAACTGAAAATGGGAAAGAATAGGCTACTTCTGATTTGGCGCCGCCTCCAACTTCCACCCCCAAAAGAAAAAAGTGCAACTTTCAGCAACTTTCAATAATTTCCACTGATTTATTACATTTTAATGTTACCTCAAACATTCAGAAACTCAAACTCAAACTGTGGAAGAATTTCTTTGCCAAACTCTGCCGCTCCCACACGCCGCCCCCAAAGTAAGAGATAAATGTAAAACATAACCCTGAAGACATAGCGATCTATTTGTTCCGCTATATAGATAGCTGACTAAAAATGGGTAGAGATAGGCCACTCTTGATTAGTCGCCGCCTCCAGCTGCCGCCCCCAAACAAAAAAAATGAAACTTTCACAATTTTCACTGATTGTCATATTTCCTTAAACATTTAGAAACTCCTAACTCAAACTGTGCAACAGTTACTTTGCCGAATGCTGCCACCCCCACACGCTGCCCTCAAAGTGAGAGATAAATGGAAAACATAAACCCGAAGACATAGCGATCTAATTATTTCGCTATATGGATAGCCGACTAAAAATGGGAAAGAATAGACTACTGTTGATTAGTCGCCACTCCCAGCTCCCACCCTCAAACAAAAAAATATTGATGAGTGAAAGAATTTTCATTCAAATCTATTTCATTGGCAAGTCCCCATTCTGATGACAAAATATCACAATGAGGTTCGAATGAAGAAAGTGGGCAAGGAATGGTGTTTCTCCTTCAACCAAATTTCTTTACGTTCACAATATGCCTCTTTGAGAAAATGCGCTACTGAGACTCACGCACGTGAAGGCATACTCACTTGTTTGAAAATCTGTCGCAATAGTTTGCCGCTACGATGATTTCACTCACATATCTACCCGAAACTGCCCCTTCAACTACCCCTCCAATATGGCATAGCCTCTACCTTGATGCGTTATTTACGAGTTGGCGATATTGAAGGGGTAGTTGAAGGGGTAGTTTCGGGTAGATATGTGAATAAAATCATCGTAGCGGCAAATCATTGCGACAGATTGTGAAAAAATTCCAACAAATGAGGTATTGTGGAAGTACTGGTTTTTTAAAGGGTAGTTCTTTTTCCGAGAGGGTAGCTACTGTTGGGATGACCTACGCAAAGGGTCATCCAAAAGACGTGTTTTGGAATTTTCATGTATTGCATGTCTCATCATATCAACCCTGTCCCTTGAAGTCAAGGGGTAGTTTTTAGAAAGCTGTACCTGTGAGGTCATCGCAGTATCCTTATTTTGATTCATTATTGATGCGTACTTTTCTTATGCCTTTTAAATGAAGCATTCCATATCTTGTTGTGAGACGGTTCCCCAAAAGGGGTAGTTTCTAGGGGATGTGGAGGCTCAAATGAAAATCTTCGTGAGCAAATTCAATATGGACGCTGTTTGAAAACAAACAATGTGTCTATTTCTTTTTCTCAATCAGAAAGTGCATATTCCAGAAAATTAAGCACAATTTTTTGAAAAAAAAATGTAGGGTCGAAATTCCAAAACCGTTTCGGCATAATGATACAACCTTCCAAAAGCAGGCAATAGAAAAAATCTCGGATTTTTTTTTCGAAAGTTGTACAAGGTGAAAGATTGCCCATATCTGCACGCTCTACGTTGGCACCCTGTATATGACAAATTGTGCAATCAAACTTATCATCAATACCAGCACTCGATAGTCAAAGGAATGATCTTTCCTCACATGCCTGAATTTCTGGAATCCGTCAAATATTTTCCAAGCTTTCTCAATTTGAAAACGCACCTAATTTTTAGGTGTTGCAGTTCAATTGTCAAGCAGTTTATATCACACTTGGTGGGTTAGTCAACAAAACGCCTGTGAAAAAATTGATAAATTTTGGTCCTTTTTTGTAAATTTCAAACTTGTCTTATGGACCGAAAGCCCCCAAAAATTTTGTCTTACGACCAGATTTTCGATCAAGATGATGTTCCCTCACAAAACCCAGTTGGTTTCATTCATGTACCTTATGACGTAGATTTTTGGGCATTTTTTTCGAAAAGTGACAGGCTCCTACCAGCCTAAGCCCCCGGTCTGACAATCTCCTTGGGTCTGACATGTAAGACAAAGCAATTTCTAACAACCTTATCAACGCACATTAGACCTACAGCGAGACCTACAGGGTTAAAATCATATATCTTATGACGTAAGTTTTGAGGCACCAGCTCCCTGTCCATAAGGGCATAAGGAATAAAATATCAAAATACTCGGTGGCACACCCTTGTGCGTCATTGGTTGTGCGGGAAGGGACTGAATATTGTCATTTTAAATGCGTAAATGGCACCCTGTGGCTTATATAAATGAAAAAAAAAATTATATCAAGATGCCTCAAGGTGGCCGAGTGGTTTAGATGTTGGCGTGCCAAGCCAGCCGTGCTATACCGCGCGGGCTCGAGTCTCGCCTGGTCCATGGATATTTTATGTTGTCCGATTGTTCCAAAAACTGTTCCGACCTTACTATGCCATATCTGCACCTGTCTGACTACAGCGGTTACAGAAAAAATGGATTTCTGACTACAGAGTTGAGTGCTATCAGAGTACTGACGCCTCACATAGTTAACAGTAGGCAATAATTCAAGTATGATAGAAACGTGTATTAAAAACCAAGTGAATGTCCCGTCGACGCTAATAACCTCGTAGTTGATGCGTCGTGAAACATTAAAAAAAAAAAGCCACATATTAAAATATTTGACTAACGTTTAAATTGTTGATAAGTAGTTTGGGGTTGCCTGGAACAAAAGAAGATCGGCAATTAATTTTGTTTTTCTCAAAAACCTTGAATTGATTTCGGCAAGTGTGGCATCGTTTCCAACTAAATCTGAGCTTATTCTGATATCAAATATTGTGTAAAATTGAATGGAAACACGAATAAACAAGTTTTACTGGAAAAACGACGATTTTTGTCATCTGAAATTGTCGTTTCGTAATTTCGGTTTCCGTATGGTTTAGAATTATCTCAATTGAATATTTCCAACAGAATCTATTGTTTTTGACCGATTTATACCTGAAATGTATTGTAATAATAATGTAATCGTTTTCACGTAAAAACGATGAAAACGATGTGTCTGTATTCATTACAAGATTAGAAAATTGGTCTGTTGTGAAAGTGATTTCTGTTTGTTTTACTGCTTTTGTGTGTAAAACTAAGTAAAGTTCTTCCTCTATCAGAAAATAGCAAAAGCTATCGTATCTATCAGGCAATAATAGAAACATAAAACCATGCATCTTCTCTGTAGCCGTTATTCCATTTTCAGATACAATTTATAATTTTTTTTCTGGATAAGTAGGTAAATCTTTAAAAAACTGACACCTCATTTCTCCTGGTGGGGTATCAGTTAGGGGGGGGGGTCTCTGCTCCAAAGGGCCTTGTGACATGAATTCGTCAGGGCCCTCTTTAGGGTCCCAGCACGCGCCTGTTCGTAAAGTTGTAAAACGGAACAATACATGCCCTAAATAAACTGGGCAACAATCGAAGTGATTCACTCGAAAATTTTGCCTCACTTCAAATGTGGATATCTCAGGAAAAAATGGACCGATTTTGGAAATCGTGGTCAAGCTGGATAGCGTGTTCTTTTGACAGTAAGATACTTGGATATACAGAGGTTCAACAAGGTTGAGTGGGCTGTACAGGGTGAAAGCAGAAGAAGTGCAAAATCAGTCCATATTATTCAATGCCCCGTTTCTGTGAAGATCTCAGATTTTTTCTGAGTGCATTTTGAAAAGCACATATCAATATCTCTAAACGGTTTCCGGAATTGGATCCTAGTGCGGTTTTTTAAAAAATGTGAATTTGTTTTTTGCACTCCCACATTTTTTCACGCCGATTTTCCCACTGCTCATGTACTGCATTCAAATTTGAAAGGAACGCATTATGTGGCTAGAAAACTTTTTTAAGAAAAAGCTTGACGTATGTAGGTACAATGACACTCAGGACTGCCATTTCCTTCGATCGTCTGGACCTTTGACAAGACAGGAACATGTGGGCATGTTACAGTCCTAATAAACACTTTTTCTTCCTGCACTGCACAACAACTGTAAAACAACTACTGCATCATTAGTCTTAGTTCGCAAATTTTCTTACAGGGTGCTTCATTGAAAATGTTTGAAATTGATATCTGAAACGAGCAGACGTAGAGAAAAAATTTTCTGGCCTTATAGCTGTATTACACTACACAATTTCTTGTACAATCTGCCAAAATAGTGTCAAAAAACAATGGACTTGATTGAATTACTGACAGATCGTACAAGAAGTTGTACAAGAAATTGTGTAGTGTAATACAGTTATTATAGCTGTATTATAGCTGTATTACACTACACAATTTCTTGTACAATTTCTTGTACAATCTGCCAAAATAGTGTCAAAAAACAATGAACTTGATTGTTTAACTGACATATTGTACAAGAAGTTGTACAAGAAATTGTGTAGTGTAATACAGCTATTTGATCTGTTGCACGAACTGTCGAACCCCAGGTGGCATTTGGCGGAGGCGGTGTTACTGTATGGGCAGAGGTTACCTCAAACGGCAGGACAGAATTGGTGTTTCCAGAGAACAAATGAATGAATGCAGTGCGATACAGGGATCTCTATGCATCCTCTCTCATGTTGTCCCATATGCCGAAAACTACGGGCGTATTTCCATTAAGGACGGAGTTGAATTGGTAAAATAAGCGTTGCGGAATCAATCCCTGTGGGTTTATTTCTTGACAGAATCTCACCATTTAGGTCTCTTTTGAAAGCTACAAGGATGTACTTTGATTTGAGCCCATTGGCATTTTCAAAATCCAAAAATCAAAGAAATCGTTTTTCGGTTGTTTTGATCGAGGTTTTGATTGATTGATTTTTTGAAGTGAGGCAAAATTTTCGAGTGAATCGAGCCCAGTTTATATCCTTTAGGCCAGGCGGTATGTCGGTAAAATCACTACAATCTGGAAAAAACTCCGACCAAAGCTTTTATGGTGTCAAACTCTTCGTAAGGTCAGTAGTTATCTACCACTGAGTTTCCGCCCAAAAACGAGTTGTGCTGATTCCTCCACATCTGCGCGAAGGTAAAGGATGCCTCGAAAGTACAAAAAGACCTGTTCAACCTTCCTACTTTTTTGTTATATTTGCCTAAATGCAAACGTACAACTCTTACGCAAACATTGGAAGCATCTGTCATCATCTCTGTGCCAGTCTTACTGTTGAAAAAAAAGATTTCTTTGTGCGGATCAGATAAATCACATTTAATTGTTTTTTCACCCAAGAAAACGATGGAGCAACATGTATTTTGGATGTTTTCTAATAACTTGTACTCACTGAGCTCATCTATGGCACTAAAATTTCAATAACAGCATTTTTGGAGATGTTGCCAGCAAAAAAGTTAATAATTTTCACCCGCCTGTTCAGCAGCAATTTTTCCAATTTTACCAAACACCGTTTCTGGAAGTTTTATAAGGAATGAAAAGCTCAAACTCTTCTCCAACGATATCGTGCCTGGCTTAACCGCGGCACGCACTTGAAAGTCTAAAAAACTGTTTTCTTTTCGAGAGGTCCTGTTTCACCCGTGTGCGGCCGTGCCTACTTGACATAGACCGGACTGATTACACGAGCTTGGAAATGTACTCTTTTCTAGCTTTAAAACGCGACCATTATTATTGAGACTTTGTACATTGATTCATGAAGAAATCATACATTCTTTTATCATTAATGGTCGTGTTTCAAAGCTGGAAGAGAGTACATTTCCAAGCTTGTGTAATCAGTCCGGTCTATGTCAAGTAGGCATGGCCGCACGCGGGTAAAATAGTACCGCTCGAAAGAAATCAGTTTCCTACACTTTCAAAAAGCGTGTCGCGGTTGAGCCAGATATAATATCATCAGAAAACTGTTTCAGCTTGTCATTCCTTATAAAATTTTCGAGAACGGTGTTTCGTAAAATTGAAAAAACTGCTGCTGAACAGGCGGGTAAAAATTATCCACTTCTTAGCGAGCAACATCTTCAAAAATGCTGTTATTGAAATTTTAACGCCATGAATGGGTTCAGTAAGTACAAGTTATCAGAAAACATCCAAAGTACATGTTGCTCCATCGTTTTCTTGTGTGGAAAAACAATTAAATGTGATTTATCTGACTCGCACAAAGAAATCTTTTTTTTCAACAGTGAGACTGGCACAGAGATGATGACAAATACTTCCAATGTTTGCGTTAGAGTTGTACGTTTGCATTGAGGTAAATAAAATGAAAAAGTACGGGGGTTTAACAGGTCTTTTTGCACCTTAAAGACATCTTTTACCTTTGGGCAGATGTGGAGGAATCAGCACAACTCGTTTTTGGGCGGAAACTCAGTGGTAGATACCTACTGACCTTACGAAGAGTTTGACACCATAAAAGCTTTGGTCGGAATTTTTTCTATCCAGAATGACCTACCGCCTGGCCTACTTGGTTTATATGCGCTGCGTTTTGACTTGGTTTTGACGTTCCTTGCTCCTTGTCTATATGATGGGCCCCAACTAGTGTCAAAATTTTTGTCTGAAGGTCAAAGTTTATGTCATGTGATCATTTTTTCATTCCATTCATCATTCCAAATTCTTCCAACAAAAGATATTACTTGATATAAGTAGAAAATGGCAACATAGCTGTAGGTCTCTTGAATACCTAAATGTGATGCGCGGAAGTAGGGCCTTGTTCGGCAGCAGTTCTACCGTTAATGCAGACAGAAGCGGAAAGAAGCACCTAGTCGAGTTCCGCGCCGGAAAGATGAACTTGAAAGGTCGCATGGTGTACCCCGATAAGCGAAAAGGACTGTTGTATATTTATCGAAGTGATGACGGCTTGATGCATTTCTGCTGGCAAGATCGCATAACTGGTGCCGTCGAAGATGACCTCATAATTTTTCCTGACGATTCCGAATACATCAGAGTGCCCCAGTGTACCACAGGGCGGGCGTATTTGCTGAGGTTCAAGTCTAGTAGCAGAAAGTTTTTCTTTTGGCTTCAAGAACCCAGCACAGAAGAGGACGAGGATAACTGCAGTCGCATCAATGAGTTCCTCAATTATCAGCCCTACAGATATCCTACAAGACTCGTATGACTTGAATTCCCGTTCCCGTCTGACTGATGAGCGATAAAACGCAGTACTTATTATCAAACATCCATTTTATTAAGATAAAATAAATATTTAGACCAGAACAAACTGTACACTATTCTGCATAATTTTCGTCACAAATCCTTAGATAGCTACCCATTCCTCCCGATATTGGAAATAAGTTGCTATACTTTTTTGGAAGAAATTCCACAAATATCGATACCTATTCATAAAATTTCTATGAAACCAAGTTATTTCCAATACAATTTCTAAAGTACATTTCAATAAATAAAATAAATACACACAAACCAAAAACTATATATACAAAAATAAATATAGGTACTATATTCTCAAATAAAATATCAGTGATATAAAACTTACGCATAAAAAAATAATGCTAAAACAGTACTTTCATAATGTAAAACCTTCATCTCTGATGAAAGTGTAACAGAACATTGGAAAACAACCTATATTGTAGAATTGATGATAATAAAGCTTCAATCCTTCATTGAGTACTACGTAGAACATTTTCCAATTTTCGGTAATCACGTAACTTAAGCGCTAAACGCTAAATTTGGTATTGAACTTTCAACTTGATATCGAAAAAAACACTGCCAACTACTGTGTCGTGGCCCGTCCCGTATATCCGGTGTCTTTGTAATGCCTCGTCTCCCTCACTAATTGATCGATGTTTTTGCTGGTCGTGGCAGCACCCACAAGAGCTGAGTGAAGCCTGGAAGCCAACCAGCACATGATAAAAGCTGACAGGAACAGAAGGCAACCCAAAATCGCCGCTATGACCAAGAAAGTGCTGCAAGAACTCTCCATCGAGACATTCCTGTGGTAGAACTCTCCGGGCATGAGGACTGTATACTCGAGGTTCTCTTTGATTTTCGTGTATTGCGTGGAATTGTTGTATTTGTGGAGCAAGGCGGTCGAAGCGTCGGCTTCGACTATTTCAACAACTTCTTCGGCGCTACGTCTTCGTCTGCCATGCCCGGATGGTTCGAAAAGGTCCAAGCAGAAGTCCGGTTGACAATCGGCCGCGTCCATACAAGCCTGCAAGGAAAATATTGTCGGTGAACACTTTTTAATTCTTCCACTTCCCAGACCCACCACCCAACAAAGAGGGGAAGTATTGTGAACGCGCTAATTTTTTTTTTCAAAATTTCGACGGATATATCCCTTTTGAGGTTCCCTACGACGATTAAGACCATTTCCAGATTGATCTCTGTATGTATGTATGTATGTATGTGATAATGTATGAATAATGTATATGTACCTATGTATGTATGTTTGTCTGTAACCTTCCACGATAAAGCCGCAACGGCTATCCGATCGACTTGAAACTTGGTACACAGACATAGTGTTACCGTTGAATGAGCCCATTAATGGAAATGTCAAAGTTCAAAACTTTACCATTCAATTATTCAAAATCTATTCGATGGATTTGGACTAAATTTAGCAGTAAGCAACACAACTGTTAAGTGCATATGTCCTTATCTAAGTAGATTGTATAATATGAGCTGAGCACCCCCACTGCCCTTCCAGGTAGCTTGGGCGAACCCCTCACTGGATCTTACTGTATTCGCAATGCTTTGTGTGTGCTGTGCACCGCAGACGAAAGATAACCACTCACCAGGCAAGATGTGCCCTTCTGCTAATAAATTGTTATTCAGTTGTTACTATACCAATCGAAGAGTTTGATTGACCCCCCGTGGGTGAACCCCACATTTTCTGGTCCCATCGAACCGGATGGTTGAACCAGCGGCAGAGTAAAGCAGTTCGCGAGTGTGATTAGTGATTCTGATCACTGAATCAAGTGATTCAAAGACAAAGTTTCTTCGAGACCAGCGAGTGCCAGTCCCGGAGTACCTACATCAATTCAAGCAGAGTGTGATTAAGTGATCCACCTAAGAACAATACGAATTAAGTAATTCGAGCCAGTTTCTTCGAGACCAGCGAGTGCCAGTCCCGGAGTGGTCCTTCGACGTTGCCGAAATTACAGCAGAAGGTGAGTGGGCTCAAATACTTATCCTTCGTTCACAATTTCCCTGACCTCTAATTGCGGCCAGCAGGTACATAATCACCGCTTAAGTTAGTTGTGATTCTCTATTTCACCTGATTAATTATTCAATTTGTAAGTACAAATTGTACAGTTTGTTTGTAGCAAACATTTTCGTATATTTGATCAAAATCATACATCATGTCCCTCAGACAGTTAGTGCAAAGTCGTGGTACTATTCGCGGAAAATTGACGCGGATCATGTCATTCAATGAAAGGTGTGATGCAAACACACCACTTGAGGAGATCGAGGAAAGGCTAGCCATGTTGCCAGTCATTCTCAAACAATACGAAGACACGCAAAATTCCATCCTGAGCACGGATGAAGTAACAGAAGCCGCGGTAATCGCAGAACATGAACGGTTGCATGAAGTGTTTGAGAATGACTGGTATAAGGTCAAAGCCGCTCTGAATGAACGGAAAGGTTCACGAATTAGAGTAATTCAATCCGTGCCACCAACCAATGCGAACAATCAGCACTATAACGTCAAACTCCCTGAAATAAATTTGGTGGAGTTCAGCGGGGTTTATGCCAAGTGGCTCCCGTTCCATAATTCCTTTAACAGTCTGATTCATGAAAATTCAAATTTGAGCAGCTGTTCAAAGTTCCATTATTTGAAATCGGCTCTTAAAGGCGATGCCCTTAAGGCCATAGAAGCGATAGAGATTTCGGATGCAAATTATATTGTTGCGTGGAATCTTCTGAAAAGGAGGTTCCAAAACAAAAGATTAATTGTCAACGATCATGTTCGATCAATTTTGAATATCGCGGAGGTGCGCAAAGCCTCAGCCACCGCGCTATACGCACTGTTAAACGATCTAAAATGCCACCGTGAGGGTTTAAAATCATTCAACATTCCTGTTGATGAATGGAACGCGATCATCGTACCTATAATGTCGAAAAAATTCGATTACGAAACGTTGAGGCAGTGGGAAAACACGCTGGATGACGAAGTTCCTACGCAGGACGCCCTCGTGGCCTTCCTAGAAAAAAGGTGTAGATTTTTAGAAGCGTTAAGTGACGCGAATTCTACTCCCAAGGGTATACCGCCTTTCGCGCCAAACACACACCACCCTAAGATTGCTAACAATAGTAATTTTTCAAAGTTCAAATCGAGTCATGTGGCTACCGCGCAACGTGACAAGTTTCAATGTTACTTGTGTAAAAAACCACATTCAATAGATTTTTGCCCAGAGTTTCTTCGATTAAGCATTGGCGACCGGGTTAAAAAGGCAAATTCGATGCTATTGTGCAAGAATTGCTTGCGTAAAAACCACGCAACGACCGACTGCCGGTCTCGAGCAAAGTGCTCCGAGTGCAATGAATCTGGTCACAATTATTTGCTTCATGAAGCCCATAAAAACACCAGTGTCTCCGCGACAAGTGAATCTAGCGAGAATGTCGCTACTCATTGTTTTGCTGACGCCAATGAAACCGTATTGTCCACTGCCGTGGTCCTAGTAGCCAACAATAAAGGTCAATGGATTTCGGGTAGAGCCCTGCTCGATCCTGGATCACAAATGAATTTTGCAAGCGCTGCGTTCATTAGAAAACTCGAACTCAAGACCGCGGCAGCAAACCTCAGAATTTCGGGAATCAGTGGCGTAAACAGCGAGGCAAACCGTATGACACGCGTCAAGTTCAGGTCACGAGTCGAAGAATTCGAGGCCATGATGAGTTGCTGTGTTGTCGAGAAGATAACACAAAACCTACCGCGCGTCCCGCTCGGGAACGTTGGCGAAATCTCGCCCGAACTTCCCTTGGCTGATCCAACATTCTTCGAGACAAGCGCCATAGATTTATTGATCGGCGCGGAGTTATTTTGGCAGCTACTTCTTGATAAAAGGATAAAGATCGGCGACCCGTCGCTATTCTTGACCCATACTCGAGTGGGTTGGGTAGTTGGGGGTGCGACAAGCCTGAAGGGAAGCACGAAGTCGGCGGTCGCGACCTGCAATCACGCAGTCACGTCGCTGCAAGATGAGCAATTAAATACCACCCTGACAAGGTTTTGGGAGCAAGAGGAAATTCCTCATAAGCAAAACATTTGGACAGCTGAAGAAATCGCGTGCGAAGAACATTTTGTAAAAAACTACCGGCGAAATGACCAAGGAAGATTTGTCGTGCGACTTCCGTTTAAAAACGAACAAACGATTTGGAGCAATTCCTCGGAATTAGCTTTGCGCGGATTTAATTTGCTGGAAAAACGCTTTTCCAGAAACCACCAATTGAAATCTCAGTATTCCGCTGTAATACAGGAGTATTTAGATTTGGGGCATATGGAATTAGTACCAGAAGTCGAAATCAATAATGAACGGTCGTACTATCTCCCACACCACGCTGTTTTCAAATCTCTGTCCGAAAATTCTGTAAAAACGCGAGTGGTATTTGACGGAACCGCGGGAGGTAACAGCGATTACCTTTCCCTCAATAAAAACCTGATGGTAGGCCCTGTGATACAGGATGATTTGTTGTCAATACTGCTGAGATTCCGCTCGCGTGAATATGTATTTACTGCTGATATTAAGCACATGTACCGACAAATTCTTGTCGATCAAAGAGACACCGATTTCCAAAGAATATTTTGGAGGTTCCATGAAGATGAACCGATAAAAATTTATCGGCTGAATAGGGTCACCTTCGGTTTAAGCTCTTCGAGCTATTTGGCTGTTAGATGCATTCAACAATTGGCCCGAGACGTTGAGGATAAGTATCCCGACGCCAGTCTTGTAATACAAAGAGACGCCTACGTGGACGATATAATCGTCGCCAGTAGTAATTTACAGGAAGCTGTAAATTTGCAAAATGCAATAAAAGAAATATTTGCCCAAGGAGGTTTTGAACTGGCCAAGTGGTCTTCTAATCACCCAGTCCTTTTGGCAAATGCCGCACCAGACGATGTTGGTGCTAGCGTTGTAAATTTGAACAAAAGCGGCATATCCAAAACACTAGGTGTGTTTTGGGACCGAAACTCTGACAGTTTATTATTCAAGACAACCCCGATAGACACTTCCGGTTCAATAACAAAGAGAAAAATTCTCAGTCGCATTGCCGCTTTATATGACCCGATGGGTCTGATAGCACCCGTTGTACTCAAGGCCAAGCTATTGATGCAACTTTTATGGGCTGTTGAGAATTTGGGCTGGGATGACGAGGTTTCGGCAGGTATACGAGATTCCTGGAAGCAATTTGCAGAAAGTTTGCATTGTTTGAATGATCTTTCTATACCACGTCACGCTGTGATATCAAATCCGATTGCGATTGATATTTGTTCCTTTGCGGATGCTTCCATAAAGGCCTTTGGCGCTTGCATTTATCTCAGAGCAAATGATTCCCTCGGAAATTTCCAGTCCAGATTATTGTCGTCAAAATCACGAGTCGCTCCAGTGAAGGTAATTTCCTTACCACGATTAGAGCTATGCGGTGCTCTTTTATCTGTACAGCTAATGCTGACAGTGCAGAACTCCTTGAGAATCCCGATAGCGAACCGGTACTTGTTTTCTGATTCCACCATCGTTTTGCATTGGATTGCATCGCCAGCCAACGTTTGGCAAACATATGTGTCAAATCGTGTCGGCGAGATCCAAAGAAACACGAAGAAAGATCAATGGCATCACGTAAACACCCGTGAAAACCCGGCCGATTATGTGAGCCGCGGTTTAGAAGCCCATCAATTAGATGGAAACGCGCTCTGGTTCAATGGGCCAAAGTGGCTTTCCAAAAACACGGAAGAATGGAATTCCACCCCGCTAACTCAAATGAGTTGCCGCGATGTACCTGAGGAACTCGCGGAAAAACGCAAGACAGTTCTTGCCGTGACGGTCCCTCCAACATTTGAAGTTTTAGAGAGATTCTCTTCCTTTGATAAACTGCAACGTGTAATCGCACATTGTTTGAGGTTCATAAACAACGCAAGAACTAAGTCCGATTCCAGAATTGTGGGACACTTGACCGTCAAAGAACTGAGAAATGCCCATGATCGCATAATTAAACACATTCAAAATCGCGAATTCCATTCAGACCTTGCTAATTTGAACCAAGCTCGCAATTTAGCCAGAGGAAGCAAATTGACTTCCTTAGATCCGTTCATAGGAGATGACGGAATCTTGAGAGTTGGCGGTAGAATCAGGCACGCTGATATATCGTACGATAGAAAATTCCCGATAATACTTCCGAAACATCATGTAACGGAACTTTTAATCCGAAAGGAACACGTGTCAAATTTGCACGCTGGGGCACAATCAACTCTATCTTCATTGAGAGCAAAATACTGGCCGCTTTCAGGTAGAAGTTCCGTAAGGAAAATAACACGCAATTGCGTGAGGTGTTTTCGAGTAACACCTCGAACAATAAACCCCAAAATGGGCGATCTACCCAAAGCGAGGATCCAACCCGCAGGTAGAGCTTTTGCGAACACGGGCCTCGATTACTTCGGCCCTTTGTTCGTTAAACAGGGTAGCTACCGCTCTGCCAAACTGGTGAAAGCGTACGGGGCATTGTTCGTATGCATGGCAACAAAGGCCGTTCATTTAGAATTAGTTGGCGACCTTTCTTCGGCTTCCTTTTTGAACGCGTTTCGTAGATTCATTTCCCGAAGAGGGAACGTCGCGAAAATTTTCTGCGATAATGCCACGAATTTAGCACGAGGCGACAAAGATCTCAGAGAAGCCGCCAGTATTGTTAAAAATTCGAAATTTCGCGAAGAATTTCAACATCATTTTGAGAACACGGAATTCAAGTTCATTCCGCCCCGTTCCCCGAATTTTGGCGGTTTGTGGGAACGTTTGATTAGAGCAGTCAAGATTCACATTAAGAGGGTTTTAGGGAACTCACAGCTGACTTTTGAGGAGATGAGTACCTTGCTGTGTCGTATAGAGAGCATCCTTAATTCCCGTCCTCTAACTCCATTGTCCGATGACGCCCACGATTTCCAAGTTCTCACACCCGGCCACTTCCTCGTATTTGAGTCCCTCACTGCACCAGTCGAGCCTGACCACCTGGAGATTCCTGAGAATCGTTTGGACCGCTGGCAACGGATCGAGCAGCTGAGGCAGCATTTCTGGCGCCGCTGGCACCGTGAAGTCCTTTCACAAATGCAGACGCGCGCTAAGTGGCGTAATTCTCCAGCGGACCAAGTTCGTCCAGGGGCCATGGTGCTGATTGCCGAAGATGGCATTCCTCCATTGATGTGGAAATTGGGCCGTGTTGTCACCCTACATTTGGGCGCCGATAAAGTCGCTCGCGTGGCTGCAATTCAAACAGCCAGCGGCGGTACCATCAAAAGAAGTACCCGCAAGATTTGCGTACTTCCCATCGAAGAATCAAGGGACTAATTGAGTGCTACCGTGATCAAGTGGTGACAAAGAACTGACAAAGTATCAAAGTGCTAAAGTGTAAAACTTAATCCGCGCTTTTCTAAACTGAAGATTCACAAATATTTCGTTTATTATATTTTTGATATGATTACCTTTATTCTTGTTCATATTTAATTACCATATCACTGCAACTGTTTGATTTATTACTACTTTTGATATTTTCCCCTGTTTCTAAATAATACTAAGATATACTCTGTTGCATTTACAATAATTGATTACCGAAGTGTTATTTATACCTACATAAGTATTTTAAGTTCAATATTGACATTCCGTCAAAGGTGGGAGCATGTTAAGTGCATATGTCCTTATCTAAGTAGATTGTATAATATGAGCTGAGCACCCCCACTGCCCTTCCAGGTAGCTTGGGCGAACCCCTCACTGGATCTTACTGTATTCGCAATGCTTTGTGTGTGCTGTGCACCGCAGACGAAAGATAACCACTCACCAGGCAAGATGTGCCCTTCTGCTAATAAATTGTTATTCAGTTGTTACTATACCAATCGAAGAGTTTGATTGACCCCCCGTGGGTGAACCCCACAACAACAAAAGAGTCAAATTAGGTCTGCAGTTGCAATTTTCCACCATTTTCCAGTCGAGCGTTATGATTTTTCAAAATTTCTCCTAGCCGTTGCCACCCGAAAGGGCTTACCAGGACGATTCGCTTTTTGATGCAGGACTCCACTTAAAAATTCATTCCGGCTGGGCGATCGACTTTTTTCGAAAAATTCCAACTGATATCGGAAGTAGATAGGATTGGGCGTCGTGTGCACCCATTTTTAAAATCGGCACGGTTCCGGTTTTCCGACGGTAATTTTTTCAAAATGAAATTAGCACATTTCCTGAATTTGAAAAAACTGCAATGCAAACTTTGACATGCGATGAGCCCCACGGAATATACATTTTAGCTGCAGACATGCTGGGAATGAAAGTTGGAAAATTTTCGAAATCGGACCCACGGTCCAAGGCCTGATATCTGAGGGCCTACCGGGAAATGCCCGGCCTCCCGGTGGGCCAGCACGCGCCTTCTTATATGTAATTAAGCTGGTGTATACCTTCTTTGGGATGTGGGGTAGCGTCTTGTTCAGGCAATTTTCATGTACATGCCGTTCACGTTTTAAATTCAGTAGAATGACTTTTTGGAGCAAAAATAAAGTGACAAGCTGGAGGGCTACGGCTGATGACATCTGCAAAGTTTTGGAGCAAAACTATCAGCGGCCATCAGCCGTATCCTTTCAGCCCTTCAGCTTATCACTTTATTTTTGCTCCAAAAAGTCATTCTACTGAAAATAAGTGAACAGGATATAAGTAGTATAATAATAATATAATAATGTTTTTCTCCTTCTCGGCACCTATACAGCCATAGCAGTTATATGGCCGTATCAAGGGTCGTATGTAAGTAGTGTTATGAGCGGCGATTGTGGAGAGCGCGCGATCTTTCTGGACTCTTCCTGTTGGGTCGCGGTGTGCAAGTGCGAAACTCTGGTGCATTCCAGAACATGTGTGACGCATGTGGGCTTTGGCCCGTGAAACTGAATGGAGCCTTCAACAGTGGGTCAAGTCACAACTGTCCATTTTGGCGGAGGTGCCAGATTCACCGCACGTTGGAATTACACGCGAAATTTGTAGGATTTTTCGGAAGTCGCCTAGAAATCGTCTGCCGGGTCACTGTAGAATTTGCTGGAGGACCCATAATACATCCAAGATTATTAGTCGAAGACATATATAAGCACCACGGATTGGCCTAGACACCAGTATTGGATTGGAAGTGATCGAGAGCGATAGAAGCGAGTAGTAGTCTGCGATATTCCCAAGTAAATAATTGTTGGCCTGTATTTATTGTAGTACGCGGTAATAAACAGTGTGCGTTTTAAAACAATCGTCTCAATTACAATCGAACCTGTACGCGAAATACGTAACAGTATACTCGTGGGTAGATCTTCGCCAGAGCTCTGCACAGCCCGTTTTCACGTATTTTACGTCTTCGACCGTATCGATCGATAGTTATCGACCGGAATCGAGTTTTTTTAATTTTTCGACTTTATTTCAAGAATCATCATCCCTCAAAGTTTGTTACAGTCAGTACACATATTGTATTGTGTGTATATCCCATCGACGCCGACGTTTTAAATTCAGGAATGTAATTTTTTGAATGATTGATTGTGCGCTTTTACGTGGAGGGATAAGATTATTACTGCAACCTGTTTTACTGGAAGTGTAACGAAAACTGTGTTGGAGGAAACCTGACCTTGCAGTCAAATATTTCATTTTCCAAGATCGCACGATCGCAATACATACAATAAGTCATGACACTACTGAATTTACAACGAGAACGGTATTATAGTCTGTTCACCGATAGAACGGACTTTTTTGAATTGCAGTGATGTAACTTATAGCAAACAAAAGCACCAAAGACTGTAACAACATCGGTGCGTTTGGAACTAATATTGGTTTTGTTCGGTTGGTAGTCTTACCCGGGCAAATTATTCCTACACCAAGCCAATGGCATTACATTCAGCGAGTTTGACACGTACGATTTCTAACCTCCATTTCTCTATGATGTTTGTTATTTTTAGTCGGCTCGGCTGTTGTTTGTGTTGTGTAATAAAATCAGCTCCATTCAAAAAAAATATTTTCTTATTCATTAAAATTGGTATTAAACTGGTGTCATTTAAAATTACCATAGCACTTAGCTGTGATTAGCGGAAATAACCACCTCTTTTTAACTGAAATTTTAAATTTCGCGGGTAACGCTCGGGGACTACTTTTCAAGCGGAGGAATCTGGTGGTCCTTTCTATCAGTGTATAGAGTATAGATATGTATTGCAGAAGGGTACCTACCTTGATTTGAGAGTGGATCCAAAGAGTAGACCGCTCTTTCATTGTGCTCAAGAGAAAAGCTTCGAAGTCCAAGAACACCTCATTGTGTCGTTCTCGATATCTAGCCGGCTGATGAGGGATGATAGAGGCGAAGTCACGATTTCGGCATCTGAAATAATTATTATATTATTATGAGGATGAGCGGGCAAGGAACCAATATTGCGTATCGAGGTGAAAAAGCGTAACGACACCGGTGCTACAGGTACTGCTATTAGAATTTTTTTTACCAAAGACAACTTTTTCACCATAGACAACTTTTTTTACCAAAGACAACGAAGTCGCTAAATACTTGTGTTAAACTTTTGAAAGTACTCATTCTATGTGCGGTCGGTAGCCATAAAAACATGTTTAAAGAGACGAACATTCAAAGCCACAATCGATGAGTATTTTTCGCTTTATAAATCGGGAGTTATTTTCATAAAAAATTTAAATTGTAAGAAATGGATGATGCATATTGAATTATTTTTGTAAAACATCAAAGATAAGTGAACCTTATCAGTTCAAAATGATTTAGAAGATCACAAATTATAAAATGTTGCTTTCACGCGTGTCTTATGGGCCACCGATTGTACCCTAGCGTTGGAGTAAGCTCAACTCAACGACCGTACATAGGTACTCACCTATCCTATGCCGGTATACCTTACCGACTTCAGATTATGCACAATTACTACCCACCCCACCAGCAGTAGCACAGAGTGAAAACTTAGGTAAGTACCTATGTATCTACATAATTATACAAAGCTGTTCTAAGGAATTCGGGTTTCCCTCAAGTGAAATTCTTATAGTGAGTGTTCTCCTATGTCTTTTGGTTTGTTAAAACGAGTTCCCGGTTCTGTCACGCATTTTTGCTAAGTTATGCTGTCGGTAGGTAATGGCGTCAACTTTAATTACTGCTCAAGTACCTACAAACAAGAATAATATCCAAGTATGAACACTGAACGAACATAGCATGCAGAAGTTGGAAAAAGACAACAAAAGCCAAAGAAATTGCGTAGGTAACGGAATTCATGACAGAGAACCAAACTCATCAGCGATGATTCTTTGTAATGGCAGAGCTTTCCATGACACTGACTTTCAACTGTGCGGGCTGGCTGGCTGATAATCCCGTGTTTGCATTTTATGCCTCACAACACCTACAAAACGACAAGAAACGCTTTGTGAAAACGGTTTTTTGCCTTTTATTTGGATATTGTTTGGGTTATCTCATATTCAAATATAAGTAGTGAATGTTCTACCAATTCGTGGAATCCTGTGGCTAAGGACCTACCTATTGGTAGGTATATACTATGCAGGAGGAGGGTGTTCCTTAGTTTGGGTGAATACTTTCGGGACTTAATGAATGGTCATTCTATGCATGCATGAATAGTCATGCAGTTATCAGAGTTGCCATTTGAGTGCGGTACAAGATTTCGTGAAAGGTAGGAACATATTATTTTGATCCTCAGCTCCCGCACTATTAACTGTTTCGAAGGAAATTCAAAATGGATATAACCGTCAAAATCTGATTTTTCTGCAAGACCACGATTTTTTCCTTCTATGCGGGGGCGGGGAGGGGGGAGTCAGAAAAGTATTACATGGGCTCTGGCTCTATAGTAGGTTCACCTGTACCGTGATTCTATTCGGCTGTGAGATTTTGTTTTCAAGTTTCCAAATCTGAAATATAAAAAATCCCCAAAACTTTGCGGTTGGTTGCTCTGGCTTCATTTGGCGTTCGTCGTTCGGACCACTTTTGGAACGTATTTTTTACGCATATCCTTTGCAGATAGACGGAATATTTTTGCGGGACGTGATGTCTGGCGCTTTTTTCCATTATATTGAAAAATGTAGTAATTTTTCGACCTGTTTTTAATTTTCGCCAATAAACAAATAAATCAAAGCAGCTTTGACATTTGACAGTTGTCAAAAATATTTCTAACCTCTTGAAGCGGGTTCAACTTTAGGTTGATTCAAACTAAAAAAATTTTGGGCCTTCGTCCTAATAGAAGGGGTCCCATGGAATCATCAATCCTTTCACCTCTTGAAGTTGAAAAGACACGACACTATTGGCAAGACAAAGGCACAAGGAACATCTCAGCAGGCCTGCAGTTGCAGCAGGATCTACGTATAAAAAATTGATTAAACTGGTTTTTTAAAAACCCAGTCCAATACTCAAAGTTGCGTATTGGACCGAAATTCATGTGAGTACCTTCAGTTTGTAATTTGCTTCCGTTTTGGAGCTTGGCGGAACGAGTTGTCGGCCTTGAATGGCCGTCGTCAAGATGACTCAAATTGAAGGCGGCCCCGTAGGGTTCTGGTGTCTAAATGACGGTAATACAGCTCTGCGCCCCTCTAGTCGCCTTTCCACTTATGACAAGGTCAGTTTTCCAAGATTTTAATATCAATTTAATAAGAAATATAACTTTACTTCCAGAGAAGTCAGTTTCACACCAGGTAAAAAGGCGGCAAGCCTACAATGCTAAAGTAGAAAATTTGCCCAGCCAACTAGAGTCACAGTACAAGTGAACCTACTATAGCGCCCATTCATAGTCGTTGATCGAGGTCCTATTATATGATGTGTTTTATGAGTAGGTATGACTTCCTAATTGGAATCTTCTTCAGTAAAATAAAAGTCTGCTTCAAGCAAAGCGACCTTAAGGCTGTATACGCAGGCTATCAATATTTCTCCCTCAAAAATGAAGATGAAGAGATATAGAGATTTTGATGGGATTCCATCAAATGTTTGTCCACCAGTCCACTTTATGTTTCCGTTTGGATTACCCCACACTTTTTCAGAAGCCGAATAGCCCTAAAACACTGGAAAAGTTTCTAAAGGATTGCTGGGACATTTTTTGACAAACGAAAAATTATCAACTGTTTCATATCTTTTCTGTCGCGCGTTATTATTTTGACCAGTCAGATTCTTTGCTTCTCCCATGATTTAGGGATACAACACTGAATTTTCTTTTGGATCATGTACTCATCAAGGACGGAGTTGAATTGGTACAATAAGCGTTGCGGAATCAATCCCTGTAGGTTTATTCCTTGACAGAATCCCACCATTCAGGTCTCTTTCTAAAGCTACAAGGTTGTACTTTGGTTTGAGCCTATTGGCCGTTCCAAAATCCATCTCGATTTTGGAAATGCCAATGAGATCAAACCACCAGTATATACCTACATCCTTGTAGCTTGCAAAAGAGACCTAAATGTTAAATGTTAAGATTCTGTTAAGGAATAAACCCACAGGGATTGATTCCGCAACGCTTATTTTAGCAATATAACTCCGTCCTCAAATCACAAACCAACACTGCAGCCGTCCCTTTCAGGGCATTGATGATCGTGATATTCATCAAGAGGTAGAGAGGTGAAGATTCTCAACGGTAGGTACTTACTGAAAAAAAAAGAGTTTGGTTCTGTTCTGCTGCATTGATAACTTTCGACTTGGATGAAAAACAACTGTAAATGATAGCATAAAATTCATAATAGGCGCTTCTTATCCAAGAAACAATCTAAATTCATATCTTCGTTAGCCTTAGGCTGTATACCGCGGCCGCACGTGTTGCACCTAAGCAGATTCACCTGATGTACCTCATTATGGCTTCGCATAGCATACCGACCATTACAAATTATTCAATCCGATTTATAAAAGAATAAATTACGGGACATATCTGTAGCGTATATAGTGAAAGTAAAAGGAGATACCGACCCATCTTTAACGAGCGCCACGCTGCCAGACATGTGCGGGTCGTCAGGGTCCGGACTGACGGTGACCTCCATCAACTTGACATACTTCCACGCCGATTCCGGACTGATGCGGGCCCTCAGTTGCAGTTTCGTCCCGATCGGCACCGCCTGATCCACTGGAAGCTCGCTGGAAGTGATATTGTTAATCCTGGCCGCGGGGGCTTCCTTATACAGCGCCACTTCGTACTCCAGACGACCGGGAGTTTCCTCCACAACTCCGGAAACCCTCGCTCCATGCGGGCTTGAACATAAATTGCAATTATTTTAATCGAGAAGCAATTGCTTTTGATTATTCTTTGCTTCACTAAATTTTAATAACATCTGCTCTGCTAGACGTGACTAGCGCTCTTCTTCACTTTTTAGTTAGAGAAGGTGATTAACTTACAAGCTCCCAGCGAATCCAGCTGCCTTGTTTTCAATAACCGTTGGTTCCGGCGGTTTGCACATTATAATCAACTCTTGATCAGACTGCATCACCACGCCCGGAAATTGCGGAAACCATACCCTCACGTGTACAAAGCCCTGTAAACAACATAAGATTATTCAAAATAACTTTTTGGACTAACTCCCACCTTCACCAAAAATAGAATTGTCTACATTGCCTTCAACGACGTATGTCTCAGCTTTTCAGATGCATATTGCGAGGCTAAATTATTTCAAGTCCAATTTGCAACCCGCGCAAAGTTGCACGATGTTATAATGTCAAAAAATGATGATTATGATTTCGATTCACGTTACCTATGTCCTGTGAGCTCAAATTCTTAAACGAATGCGGGGAGGCTTGACACTCACATTTTCGTCATCTCTGTTCCAGAATTAGAGTCGAGGGGAGGCTGTACACTACAAATCGACGTTATAATAGGTGCTTTCCTTCTTAGTGCGGGCGCCAAGAGCCAAAATCGGGATGAACCTTGCAAATGGTGATGAAAGCATGAAATTCGGTACACATACTCAGAATGAGCACCTCTCTTAAATAAGAGGTGGAGCCACGGCGAATTTTCACCGGAAGGGGGCTCAGGGGGCTCCTGGAAGTTGAAGGTGCTAGGGCTCCCACCAAACCGCTTACCAGTTCGTTTTATCAATTAAAAAGAAAACTCGTATATCGTATAACGAATATATCGTAAAAATTGACGACGTTTATCGCCTTGTCCCGGGAATTTTTCATGATGAAAAAAAATAAGTTCTTCGGCAGAACACACAAATTGGTTTTATTTTATTTTCACCTACAAAGAATTAATAAGGAGATGTGCAACACGTTGTTTCCCACAAATTCGTATCCTCTGAATTCGTTTGTGGAGTCAAAATTTTGATGGTGTATTTTCTTGAAGAGGGGCATTCCAAAGAGTAAGCTATTTTCAACACTAAGTTCAAACAGAATTTTTTCAATGTTCTCAATCAAAATTACTGAATTCCTTCCAGCAATGCATACCCTGAACCCTTCTTTGAAAGTACCATGTGCGATTGAACGTGGAGTAAGTCCTGAAACACTATCAGAATTTTTCTTCTGTGATGCTACTATCCATTCTCGACCGGGGAAATTAGGTTCCTACACAGCATGCGCGGAGTGTATACACGATGCAGGGTATTTTCTCGGTTCAGTCAAATTTTTCATGATTGAAATTGTGTCATAATATTGAAATAACGTGTATACACTTCGCGCATGCTGTGTAGGAACCTAATTGCCCTGGTCGAGAGTGGATAGTAGCATCACAGAAGAAAAATTCTGGTAGTGTTTTAGGACTTACTCCACGTTCAATCGCACGCGGTACTTCCAAAGAAGGGTTCAGGGTTTGCATTGCTGGGAGGAATTCAGTAATTTCGATTCAGAACATTGAAAAAATTCTGTTTGAACTTAGTGTTGAAAATAGCTTACTCTTTGGAATGCCCCTCTTCAAGAAGATACACCATCAAAATTTTGACTCCACAAACGAATTCAGAGGATACGAATTTGTGGGAATCAACGTGTTGCACATCTCCTTATCAATTCTTTGTAGGTGAAAATAAAATAAAACCAATTTGTGTGTTCTGCCGAAGAACTTATTTTTTTTCATCATGAAAAATTCCCGGGACAAGGCGATAAACGTCGTCAATTTTTACGATATATTCATGAGTTTCCTTTTTAATTGATAAAACGAACTGGTAAGCGGTTTGGTGGGAGCCCTAGCACCTTCAACGTTCAGGAGCCCCCCGAGCCCCCTTCCGGTGAAAATTCGGCGTGGCTCCACCTCTTATCTAAAAGAGGTGCTCATTCTTAGTATGTGTACCGAATTTCATGCTTTCATCACCATTTGCAAGGTTCATTCACCTAGTGCCCCCACTATCTACAACAAAACTCACTGATCTGATCTAAATTAGAGAGAGAAAGAGCGAGAAATCACATGCGCGAAAGTGAGATACCACTAACAACTTAGGTCAGAATACTGAGTTCAGGTTATAGAAGGAAAGCACCTATTGTTGGATTTTTTTGACGTTTGACAGCACAACTTTGCGTCGGTGACAAATCGGACTTGAAATTGAACCCCAAAATGTGATAACGACAAGAATAGAAACTCATTCCTTACTGTGTCAATAAGAAACTCAGAATTCTTTCAATCAAAATTCTGTCGTTAAATCTTTGATTGTAGAATGTCTCCATAATCTAGTTTTCTTAGATTCTCTGTTATTAGTCCAGTCAAAATAGGTTTTAACCGGAAATAAATTCGGAAGTCGACGAAATTTTGTGGATCGATGCAGAATTTAACGTAGAATAACATACTGAAATCCCCGAAAATTCCAAGGCTTGGCTTTTTATTTAGGGCCAATGAAAGAGCGCCATCCTTGAAAATTTTCGATTTTTTCTGAATAACTTGTAAACTATTACCTTTAAAACACTAATACCTGCAAAGCAAATGTAGCCCGTTAAATTCTCAAGAGATCAGTACTGAACTCATTACTTTGTGGTCAATAGTCTCTGAGATACAGCGTCTGCAAAAACACAGTAAAAATAACTCAAAATTTATTTCCGGATTTTGCGTAACAATTTGTATAGTGTCAGTTCAGGGGATGTAACGTGAACAGCAAATGTGCGGATTTCGATGTGTTCCACATGTTTGGAAAGCCAATTCAACATTTGGTACCACAGTTTTGTCTATAAGTCGCCAACTTCAAAATGGTACTTTTCCTCGACCTTTGAAATTGATACTTGATGTCCCTAAGAATCAGCAAAAATCGATTTTTTTCATACCATGACATTTGCCTAATTTTTTGAGTGGGGCAAAATCATCCAGGGAATATATGAAGAATTGAATACCAAAAAAATAACATGTTTCGGAATTTTTTTCCCTGTGATGGTTCCTAAGTTATATGGGTTGAAAGACTAAAACGACCTATTTTGAAAAAAGATAGGCAGTCCGAACACTAACTGCTGAATGCTTTACGGACCTTGCATTTAAGGTGTAAGATGCCACTTGGCAGACGTGTAAAGTACATAAGTATATTCAATACGTCTGCTGAGAGGCATTTTGTATCATCAAATGCAAGGTCCGTACAGTATTCAGCAGTTAGTGTCCGGACTATCTATGTTTTTTTCCAAATAGATCGTTCTAGTCTTTCAACCCATATAACTCAAGAACCATCACTAGGAAAAAAAATTCCAAAACTTGTTGTTTTTTTGATATTTAATTCTTTATACATTCCCTGAATGGTTTTGCTCTACGTGAAACATTAAGCAAATGGCATGATATGAAAAAAAAATCGATTTTTGGGGATTCTTCGGGGCATCAAGTATCAATTTCAAAGGTCGAGGAAAAGTACCATTTTTAAGTTGGCGACTTCTAGATAAAACTGTGATACCGAATGTTGGATTGGCTTTCCACACATGTAAAACACATTGAAATCCGCACATTTGCTGTCCACGTTACAGCCCCCGCACTGATACTATGCAGATTGTTCCGTAAAATCCGGAAATAAATTTTAAGTAATTTTCACTGCGTTCTTGAAGACGCTGTATCTCAAAGACTAAATTAATTTGGTACTGATCTCTTGGGAATTGAACGGGCTCCATTTGCTCCGCTGGTGTTTGTGTTCTGAAGGTAATAGTTTACAAGTTATTCAGAACAAATATAAAAAATTTCAAGGATGGCGCTCTTTTATTGGTCCTGAAAAAAATCCAAGCCTTGGAATTTCCGGGAATTTCAGTATGTTATTCTACGTTAAATTCTGCTGAAAATAAAAACAAAAGAAACCGGTACAAATTACCGGTTTCTTTTGTTTTTATTTTCTATTGTTTCTTTTTTCTCTTGTTATAAGAATGTTTACCCTTTTTAAATTTTTTTTACGAAAAAAATTGGGATTTTTGTTTTTTTGTACAGTTGCGGACTCATCAAAGTTTACACCGATGACAATTGTGTGGCCATGCTCATTCAAAATTACGTCAAAACTGAATTAGCATGGCCACTCGATCGCCGTCAGTGTAAACTTTTATGAGGCCGCAACTTTACATTTCTGATAATAAACTAACTGAAAACCAAAAAAAAACTCGTGGGCTGGGGGGATTTTTTTAGAAATACCCCCTTGGGAGTCAAAATGTTTCAACGTCCACTATAACGTGTCCGAAAGGAAATCCGCCATTTTTCAATCACCCTGTATTTAGAGGAGTAGCATTTGATCTTTTTTTACCAACAATAAAATTATACATTGATTGGTACAACTCACGGGTCAATAGTTTTTGAAAATAACCACAAACTACGCCTTGGCGGCAAAGAACTATTTGTTGTTTGTTGCCGCTTGAAATCTAAACGGTACCATTTTCAAAATAGTTATTTTTTTTTTATCTTTTCACCACCATCAAAATATTGCCTGCGGCTCTATTCTGGCAATCAACCACGAGAAAAAAGGGAAGTAGGTAGTAGTCTACCTATTTATAGGGATGCAAATATTTACATTACAAATGAGTAGAGGTAAATACGTTGCTGATTTTGAGCCACAAAAAAGTTGTTTATATTGTTTTTTGTATATGACCAGTCAGTATTACTTGATATTTGGCTCCCCTGCCCCCCCCCCCCTCTCAAACAAGTCGGCTTCGGTTCAGGACTTCTGGGGCACTGGAGGACTGCCAGCCAGACTGTCGACATTTGCTTGCAGTCCCGATGCAGATGTCCCAGTTTTTCGCAGCCGAAGCAACGTGGCTTGCCCCCTGTTCTTGGTTCACTATCCCGCGGCTTCGTTTGGGACAGGGCATCTAGCATTTTCTGATCAACCACTTTCTCGGCTGAGTTCCCAGTCAGCATTCCTAAGTTCTTCGTTGATTCGAAGTCTACCTCTCGAATACGATGAGAGCGCGTATAGCGTCTTTGGCAGCTTATTGGATGTGAAGTGCATGAATGAGGACGTCGCTGATCGTAGGCGGATTACTGATCATAACCATTTGTGGTATAAGGTGATATTCGCAAGTCCACTTATAAACGTATTCCTGGTAATGATATTGCTAGCCAAAAGGTCCGGTGGATGATTCGGATTTCTTCGGATAGGCTAGATGAGCCAGCCGTCGGACGTCAGCTCTGAATTCCTGCACGGTTTCTTCGCTTCTTTGTGTCTTAGATCTCAACTGAGTCTGGTCGATCTGCTGGAAGCGATTGTCGATTGTCCCCATATTGGAGATTCAACGTTCTGACAATCAATCTCTCAAAATTCTTTCCCTCGTTTACTGGAACTGTTTGGAGCAGCTCCAACTCGCTGAGCCATTCCATTCATCATTCCAACCGTTGACTTCGCAACAACGTCAAATTGCCTCTTCTATAAGTCGTCCATAGGCTTTTGGCTTGGCCCATCAAAGTTTGGAGTCATTCTAGATATATGTTTGCCTTTATTAGTGCCATTTTTCCTTTTGACTTTCTCACATATTGCCTTCGAAGTATCACGTGTATTGTTCGGTTCTCGCCATCAGTTTTTTTAGACGCTTCTTTTATTTTTGTTTTTCTTCTATACGCTGCATTTTCAGAAAAAATATCATGATAGATACAATGGCTTCGACTCATGTCTTCCGACATGCTTCTCGTCTCCGGCATTTACAAATCAGTCAGAAAATGTCTAACGTTATGGATTAGCGCTGGGTACTTTATTTATTGAAAGAGGAACGTTTAAACACACTATTACTGCATACTACCATAAATACTCGTCAAGTTAATTATCACACAAATATATGGCTGCGAATTTAAACCTGCTCTACCCGGCCTTGCCACACCTTATTTATACTTGCGTGTTGTAAGGTAAGTATTCGAGAATATTCCACGCGTCTTCCGGTAAATTCCAGCATTGACCGCCAGTTCATTCGAGGAGGTTCTAGAAAAGTGCATCGGATTCGTATATTCTTTGGTACGTTCTCGAAGCACACGGCACTTCGCCTATTGTGCAGATGTGTCTAATTCGCGAGTCGGCATCACTAGTGAGTTTCGTAACAGTATCATTTCCATAAAAGAAGAAATTTCCCTCCAGCGAAATCCGAGTATCGAACCCCAGTCTGTGGCGTATGAAGCCAAAATTTTTCGACGACACTAACTGTGGCAAAATTTTGGCCGCCTCATATGCCATATTTTAGATATAGATGGAGCTTGTGATGTGGTGGTCAGCGCGGTAGACTACCACTCCAGAAGTCGCGGGTTCGATCCCTGCCGAGGACGGATTTTCGCCTCGAAAACAAGCTTCTTGGTTTAGTTGAAATGCTTGCTAAATGCAAGACGCACCGTGTGTCGGATAGCACGTAAAATACGGAAGATGGTGCCGACCCCATGCGATGTTGGTGATCGTTAAAAATCCCTATCCTGTGTTGGAACACATAGGGATACGGCAAAATTTCCGGTATAGTGGAGGAAAGCATTCACCGGCGTCGGTGTTAGGCCTCGTTGCGGAAATAGGCCGACGTTAAATAAACGAATAAAAAAAGGTATAGATGGACATGGAAAATATAATAATGATGAAAGAAAAGATCTCTGGAAAACAGGGAAGCAAACACTAGATCAGAGGGGACTTATGTTATAGCCTTGCGTGCCGAGACCGTTTAGGGTCAGTTTTGCATACTTCAGCCGCGGTTTTCAGTTTCTTCACGCTTTCCTTGAAATATCACTTCAAATACCTGGGCTCATATTGATTTAAATGTTACACGAAATAATGCTTAGTTTGATAAATTATGAGTTATGACAATCAAAATAGTATATTATAATACAAGTTTTATAAGACATCGCATTGTCACACGCGTCATTTTGAAGCACGAGGAGTGAAGCGACGAGAACCTCTAGAATGTTCCAATTTCTTCCAAATATTTGCGGCGAAATCGATAAAATAGTATATTACACTCGTTTAATAAGACGTTTCGTCACACTCCTCTCTTTGGAACCCTCCTCACTGCGTTCGTCGTGCTCCAAAAACAGTCGTGTGACAAACTTCGTCTTATTAAACTCGTATAATAATATACTATTATAATTTTGGGATTAATCGGTAATTCGCCTAATTTCTCTTCTCTTGCATTATTGTCGTGGACTCATGTTCTTCCCATTTTTAGGCTTAGCTATACGGAGTTGCGGATGCTGTTTGTGACAGCTTTTTCTTCGAACTTTACCTATTTTTCTCGGTAGTTTTTCGGTGGCATTTTTTTGGCATAATTTTAATATATGGAGAAAGACTGTCCAGCAGTCACGAGGTAATAAACCTTATAATATTTTGACTTGGTCCTATTTTTATTTAAGGACGATGGGTCAACTATGAACAATTCACAGCAACGAATTTATGTTCATCTCCAAGTTTTGTCTAATTGGGAGAGCTCTAAAAGCCAGCTTTGTTCACGAATCCGTGTGACTGTAAGTCCCCCAGCCGGGTTTAACATTTCGAGTTCATTCTTTCGCTAAGGAATCTTATCTATTTTGGCTTGACACCAATAGCATTGGTCTACTATGAACAATTTCCAACAACATACATATATCTCGATATATCTACATTGTATATCTTCAAGTTCTTTAGTTTTCCTTGAGAACAACAAGGAAAAGAGCTGCACTTTTCATTTCCTTTCCCCAATCCTAAGAGTTCCTTCAACTGGCACTTTCCCTAATAATTGAATATGGAAGTAACACTAGTAACACACTGTCCGATCAGATAAAATGATCGTACAAACATACTGTGGCGTGATAATAATACAAGGTGGCCCAATGGAAACGAAACTGGCAAAGATTTTCGGGCACTGGACCTCATTTGATTGAATACTGTAATATGTTTACTAGAGGGACACAAGCCCCGTCATGAATTCGACAACTTCGAGCCAGCCTCCTGAAAGGGGCTGTAATCCTTCAAAAACACTGAAATTAGCATTATCATGAAAAATTTGCATCGAATCGAGAAAAAATAATAACACCGCTGTAGAGACAATTGGAACCAGCTTCAAAATGATGTACCACCGAGTGTACCACTCAACACCAATTGTCATTTGAATTTTCGAAATGACTCTTAGACTACGGGGGTGAAACTTCACGGTTGAATTAATAGCAGTTGAAAATCCCCCTTGAAAACCAAGTTGACCTGTCTGAGCTTACTTAAAAAAATTGAGGGCAAATGCCCGAAAATCTGTCTGTTTTGTTTTTATTGGGCCACCCTGTATATTTCTAAGCATGATATTGCCCGTGCCCGTGATGGGAGAAAACGTAAGAGCATGTGAGCTCACATGACGTGATAACAGTGTGTTTCTGTCTTTAGGGTCTCCATCCTGAAATGAAAAGTCTAATATTTAGTTGATCGAGATACACAAAACAAACTTCACCAAATTGTCCTTTAAATCTGGATGAATAATGGTGTAAATGCGCCTTCTTAGGTGGATTGAGTTCCTATTTTCGGCATCGTGTTTGTGAATGGTTTTTTAGGTTGTAAAATAAAAATATCAATATGTATCTACTCGATTATGCGATGAATGGTGAATCTGCAACACCGGGTTCTGGGGTTTGTTTGATCGCAAAACCTAAGCTTATTAATTTCTCGTTGTATAAATAAGGAGGTACCTGGTACTTATTCCTAAGTGATTTTGAATTTTATGTAACATATAATTATATGATTAGAATAAGGTCATCTAGAAGGTCACTTTTGCAGCTAAATGTTGTTGAGTAGTTATGAGCTTCTAAACTTGTCATATTTCTGCATAAAACTTTTCAAACGGCTAAAGACACATTAATATCCAAACCTTACATTTCGCTTCAACACTCCGCACCGGTTGAAATCTGTAATTTTCAAGTTGTACTTGAGCCCGGAAGGATCCGCAGTGTCCGGCCTGATCTGACATGTCTGGTCCAACTCCGGATCCACAGCTCTGTCGTCAGCAAACAGCGGGTTCCCCTTGAATCCATCCGGTTTCCTGAGCTTCGCTATAATCGAATCCCTGGAGCTTATGCTGTTGACGTTGCTGTTTGAAAATGTGCACTGGATTTCTGTCACTGGAGATTGAAGAGAAAAACATAGATATTCATTTCAGATTATCTTTCCAAGAGACAGGCTCGGAAGTCGTATAAATTCATTTGCCTGGAAATCATCATAAATGCAGGCACGTGAGCCTCGTTTATGATTTTTTCCTTGTGCAAGATCCGTGCTCATGTTGATTCAGTTGCTCGTTTAATGTTATAGCTCGTGAAAACTCACTTATTCAGAGCTTATTATAACGGTTCGAGCTCGGTCTGAAGCAGTGAACGGATGCATTTACAAACTAAGTGCATGTTGATTTGACGATTGTTGTTGTCTGCTATGGACTTTTGTGGTTTGCTAGCAATTGATTTATTATTACCGTACTTCTACGATGCGAGAATGCAGAGCTCATTGCTCATTATTGTGATGAGGTGGGTAGGTATACCTATCGCAGAAGGCTGAAAATACCCACCTACTCGTTTAAGAAGAGTTACTGTAGATTAATGCAGATTGCTTCAACTGAACCATAGCAAATAAAAATAGTTACAAGGAAATCATCTTGATAATTGGTCCGATAAGAACTTTGAACTCACCTTCGTAGTCTTGTGTTGAAATTAATCTCTGAAACAAAATGAAAATAGTCAAACTAAATATAAGTAATCAAACAATAGTTGTATAAAAATTATATTCGGTCAATGCCATTACTTATATCAATGAGGTCAAAATAACTTTTAAATTTTTCACTCAGAATCTTCGAGATAATACCGCACGACCTTTGACTGAGAGGTATCTGGTGATGTTACATACAGAGTACAGAGGCTGGTCTTTTAACTTCAAATTATTGAACAAAAGAATTTTGAGAAGCGAAGGGCAAATTTCCACCAAACGGACATTAGTAGGAATTTAGTAAAATTGAACCACTTTTTAAAATTATGGAGGATCCTTGGGGCCAAAGAAATTCAACTCATATTTGAAAAGACGAGAAAAATCCCCTTAGAAATTCAAGTCATATTTTGAACAGTAATACAAACAAATATCAACAATATACAAGAAATAATTTAGTAAAATTAAACCACTTTATAATTTTGGAGAATCTTTAGGACCAAAAAAAAAATTTCTTTGGGAATTCAAGTCATATTTTGAACAAAGTTTAGAGCTCTAATCTTCGACCTGAGATTTTTTTCTGACAGGAACACTGTATGTTTTTCGAGGCATCATTTGAGAACAGAACAAAACAAGTAGGGAAGTTCTCACGAAGTGAGTTTTACAGCGCATTTTCCGCGAGTAAAATCAGTGATAAGGTAGTAAAAGAATACTGGGAGTACAATAGCGGACCAAGCGGGGGGCGGGGGATGCGGTCCGCACCGGGTACCAGCAGTAAGGGGGTGTCAGTGTCGGATTATTCGAGGTGGAAGAGGCATCTATATACTGATTTGAGGCGTAAGAAAGTTAGGGGCGCAAAACAAGCTGGTGAAGCCCCGTTTTCCAAAAAAAATTCTTCTGCGGCGCTTTTATTCTAAGATCAGTCACTATGTGGTGTTTTCCGCTATGTCAGGCAGTCGTTTTTCTGCGTCTAAAAAAATCATGTCGCTAATTTGCTGTGGAGGACAGCGCGTTTTTTCGATCCCAGGGTTCCCAGGACGCAAAATGGTGTACTTAATTCAGCACTGGAGGGTGTCACTACAGTCTGCAGCTTATTCTTCAGGTAGGTAGGGTTAGATTGGGGGGAGGGGGTGTCATAAAATAGTCCGCCCCGGGTGCCAAATACGCTAGGTTATCCACTGCTGGAGTAAGTTCTAATTAGCCAGGCAAAAATTATTTTCAAGTTTTATTGAAATCGGCTGACTTATAGAAAAGTCAGTAAGTATGGCGAGCCAAGATCGCACCGAATCGTGAAACCAACCTTAAAATCATATATTTAGATAATAGGTTTGTTTTGGCAGCGAGTTGCGGACGGTTTGCTAACTGTGATTCAGCGCGCATACTCGACTCCAACCAGTTTTCAAGTGGTTGGAAAGTTTTTGCTGCAAGAACGCGTAGCGAGCGGTTCCAGTTGAAACTAGGGACACAACAACTTGTCAAGTTTTCCTCGCCAAGCCGAGGTCTTATTTAAGGGGTTTCTGATGCGACTAAAAAAGTTGTCGACGGAAATCGGTTTTATTTTATTTTTTTCGTCAAGTACAAACTCATCCAAAAAGAAAATGTACAGACATTGCTATCAAATTTTGAAAATTTCCAAAATATTTTGAAAATATTTGAATTTGATTTTTGAAAATTCAAGAACTAGATAGCATCGACAATGTATCTTTCCTCAAGAAAGTCGCATGCAATTTGAACTTTCTATTTTCAAAAAAAAAGGTACCAAAAATGACTTCTAGTAATTCACTTTTTCATGTCTACGAAAAATCATTTTTGGTGCCTTTTTTTGAAAATGAAAAGTTCATATTTGGCATGCGACTTTCTTGAGGAAAGATACATTGTCGATGCTATCTAGTTTTTGAATTTTCAAAAATCAAAATCGAAAATTTTCAAAATTTGATAGCAATATCCGTACATTTTCTTTTTGGAGGAGTTTCTACTTGACGAAAAAAAAAACAAAAAAAAAACCGATGCCCGTCAACAACTTTGTTAGTCGCATCAGAAACCCCTTAATAAATTTACCGAATTGATGTAAATTATGTAACTTTCAGCAGGTAAAACTATTTCAAATTAACCTCGAAAATGCGTCTTTATTTACCTTAACTGTCACACTGTCACATTACGCGCCACGCCATCAATCAAAGATCGCCAGATTGCGAAGAAAGGCGTACGCATGCGTCTGATCACCAGTTTCTTTTTAATTCTCAAACTCCTCTGACCGTCCACAAACTGTTTTCGAACCGTTGGAGGCACCTGCCCAAACAGCTTACCAACAGTTGGCAACTCGAAGTTTACACTGCCCGAACGGCTTAACGGAAGCGCGCAGAATCCAAACGGTTGGAAACGGTTGTGTATCGCTGCCAAAACAAACCTAATAGTATATTATTCAACAAGCGGGGTAATGATTGCTTCTTGCTCGCCAAGGCTCGTGTCGGCAAACTGTATCCTCATGAGTAATAGCCATTACCCTCGAGTAGAATACTATGCCTTATCCAGTCTTATTGAAAAATGCAGGCATGTATGTGCGTGATAATGCGTGCATTATTCAATAGGATTGGATAAACTAATTATACTTATACAAGAACGTGTGTATTCCAAATTTCCACAAAACTATTCAACGAGAAACTTAACACGGCGGCCAAGATGGCGGCGAATCGTAAAACTAAATTCAAAATATCAAATCGGTATACGAGACAAATGTATATACCACGTTTCATTAGGATCGGTTCACTCACGAAAAAGTTCAATATAGCGGCAAATGGTGAAATCGACCTTATAATAATAAATACCTAAGTGTTAAACGAGACATGACTACGTGCGTCCAGTTTAATCGTATGTAATACCACAAGAGCTAATAGTTTTATCGATCAAATTTTCGAACTATCTCGAAAGCTTTGTCTTCAAGAAATTCACCGATTGTGAAATGGTCATTGGTCCCTTTATTTTCTGATATAAACCCGACAGCGAAGCTGGGGGTTTTTTATCTTTGATAATAAAGTGACCATTTGCATGAGTTGAAATGCTTATTGAAAACAAAGCTTGAGAAACAGTTCGAAAATGTTGATAAAACCTAGCTCGAGTGGTATTTACGAAAAATATTCCACAAAACGTAAAATTTGTCAAAATATAACGTTGAAAACGTTTCAAATTCAAATCTACCCAAAATCCAAAAAGAAATTGTAAAAGGAAGGCGCACAGTTTTACAAATTTATAAAACTGATTTCATTGATTCAACTTGGAAGGTTTCACGCGCATTAATTGGCCAAAAGTATGTTGTGTGAAATAGTCGTTGAAAAATAATTTAAGGTTGGCTTTAGGAACAAAATATTCATTGATTTGAGTGACCGGATTGGCTGAATGATCAAGTTTTTTGACAACAAAGCCCAATCCTGAATTTTTTTTGTCTTATTGATCGCATATAGTACTACATAAACTACGCAACGAAATAAGAGATGTCCACTCTAAAATTAATTACGGAAAAACTCCCAACTGGCTCCAACAATTTCAATTCAGCTTGATGGCGCCTCGCGCTGGGGTTGCAACTGCGTTGTGAATTTTATAGAGCGGCCGTGAATCATTTGACTTTATTTGAAATCTTAATTTCCTGAGAGAAAAAACCGTATCAATTCGAAAGTCGAAAGATCTCAACTTGAGCTTTTACAGGGTGTTGAAAAGAGTAGTGAACATTTTTGAAAGTCTGACATACTTCTTTCAATTTGCAGAAATTTTTTTCAGATTTCATTATCAAAGATACCAGAATAGGTGAAGGTCATTATTTCGAAACGATTCTCAAGTTATCTTTTAATCCCTTTTATTTGCTGGGTGATATAAAAAAATTGTCTTTTTGTCTTCTGATGATGTTATTTTCCCTTGTTGACCGATTTTCAAAATCCAGGGCTCATAGTGAAGTTGAAGCTTTCGCTTTTCTCTATACCTTTTATAACCCGATTTTAATCTCAAGACGCAATCGCTGCGATTTTAAGGATTTCAAGAAGTTGGCCAAGTTGGCCAATATCCAACTCTTGCGACCCGATCCTTACTTGGTCCGGTACCGATACTTGATCAGATTCTTGATCGACCAATGAAAATCAAGATAACATCAAGGTTAGCGAAAATGAGCACAGTAGCACAGGTAGTCTTCTTGATTAGCAATATTATGTTAGGGGATTTTCTGGGGACTTTTAGCGACAAGCTGACAGGTGAGCAGTGACACAACTATAGGGGGAGGCCAGCCAGGTACCCACACCCACCTGTACAAATATTTGACCGCAACGGAGCTTTTTCAACCTCTACAATTCGCACGAACATGCATCGATTATGCTCATTTTTTCGAAAAATGTTCACTTGCGGCGCTTTCTTGGTCTGTAGGTACCTGCCTGTTCAAATGGGCTAGTTACGCCACTGCACTGCACCCTAGGTTTTCTCCCTCCATCATGTCTTGCTTCCAACAAATGCGATCTGTGCGATTGAGTTATAAATTGACAAAAGGAATATGCTTACCATCGATCCGACTAAGATTGGGATAAAAATTGCGACTAAAATTAAAATCGAGTCATAAATCGCACTATACAGGAAAAGTCATGTGAAAAGAATCGGATAAGTCTGAAACGGTTAACAACAATAGGATTAACAAAACAAATAAATAAATAAATAAATAACAACAACCACAATTTACAAATTGAACAAACTGCAAGCAAAATTAAATATCAGAATTACTAGACATAGTACACCCAAGTCATGAGACTTTTTACATTTTATATCAATTCACCATTTACTTGCTCTTGAAAATGAAACTATAAATAAGAGTTTCGAAACGCGTCGAGCAAAATAAAATATTATACAAGTGAAGAGACATTTTTAACTTTCTACAATAATTTACAAAGACTTCACACATACATTATGGAGAACTTCATCAGAAGATATAAAAATGGTGGGTGGTGTGAAAAAAAAAGAATTGTCTATCACTCATTGGTTCCGATTTTTATAACGTTGATTATGATCATCTTCAGACGAGCGAGTAAGCTGATTCTTTCTCAGAAACATGCAGTTGTAATTTGGTTCCTGCATCAGAAGTTCTTGCCACAATCAAATAATCAATCTTGAAACATCATAGAGTGTTCAGAATTATAATGCTTCGTTCAAAGATAATGCTAATTTTCATTTGATCTCCTCCCAGCCGGATTCTGGCACCGATATATCCCTACGTTAAATTTTGCTACATGCATTGTCAGCTGTCAAAATGAAGCATTGATCACTGGAAACTGTGTCGAAAAATTGGTTCAAAATAGATATAATGGCGTTTTTTTCCGTCCAAAGGGGGTTTAGAAGGATTTTATTCATTATTCACAATGAGTTAGCAATCGATACTCATTCCTAACTTTCAAAAAGTTGAAAAGTGAATGATTCCTCGCAGGTTGAAAAATGCTATCACTTTCGGACCACGGGTCAAAAAGTGACGCATGAAGAGAGGTGATTTGATCTGAACAGCTGTCGCAGAGCGCGGAGTGTTGATGGATGCGTTGTTTGAAAAGGTTGTTGGTGAATATAGGTATACATCTGACGCGAAAAACTTTAAATGAAGCCAATTATTTGCATCTGAACTGGATCATTGTGGATAAAGTCCTATACATACCACGGAGTAAAGCGTCATTACAGCCTACGGGATTCTAGCTGACCTCGGCACGCCTCGGTAATATATTGAATCCCTCTTGACTGTAATGAGACGCTTTCCACCTCGATATGTAGGTATATAATATACCATTATCTACTACCGTATCGTACTGGCCACTTTTCGACACGCAAAGGCGTGTTACTAGCGCTTGACTTTAATAACACTGAAAGGCATTACTAAAACCTCTAGAGTTTTTCAATGTCTCTCAAAATATTTCCGGCAAACTAGATATAATAATATATTGCACTCGTTAAACAAGACGTTTCGTCACACTCCTTGCTTTGGGACCCACTGTGTTCGTCTTGCCCCAAAAACATCGTCGATAATAATATACTATTTCCACGACCCGGCGCGAAGTGAGTTCTTTTCTCAGCACTTCCAGACGTGAAGTGTTAGATTAAGCCTGGAGATCGTAAAGGGGAAAGCTACTATTGGGCGTCCTTGGGCTCGACTTTTTTGATGTTCAAAATGTTACATGAATGCAAATCAGATTAAAATTAAGGTCAAATGTAAAAACTTTTCCAGGACGTTTCTTAGTTTTGTTGGAAGTGAGGTTGTGAGGCGACATCCTGGGCGCCCATTTGGCACCACAAAAGGTTCAGTAGGTATAGGTACAGCACTCATGGGACCCAGACACTACTAGTACATAGAGCACCCAAAGTCGCTGTACCTCTCTGAATGCTATAATTTTCATCGATTTTTGCGAGGATTTTTGATCCTGTCCGAGATCCTGTAGAATTTGTCAAATTTGATTTTTAACTGCTTATTTCTTAATAATTATGACTAATTACTTTGTTGTTTTATTTAATATAGAAAAAATAAAGTGATCAGTGCTTTTTGCAGAACCCTTTACAACAGAATCAAAATTATTAGAGCCAGTCAGAGGACTTCTCCTGTATTGAAAAAGTGTGAAATATTTGAGCAGGAAATCTATTTCGTTGCGTAGGTAGTTCAGATTAGAAATAAAATACTTCTTTTCTTGTCGAATACAAAACTCTGACTTATTACTAACAACTTAGATACCGACCTAATGCACCTTCCGGTTCTCCGAGAATTTATAGGGTGACATTGTTGGTACATGCACCGACAGATGTGCTCTAGCGCTGCTGCTGCCGATGCAGCTAAGCATAGCTATTCCATTCCTCGTGCATCGAACAAACAATTCACTTTTTATTGAACGGTTACAGTAAACTTTTACTGTTAAAATTGCAATTCAAACTATTAAAGCATTCTATCCTATTTAATTAAATTATTAAGATGCTTACAAGCCATTGCATGGAAAACAATTTAATTATCATAAATCTACAGTCAACAGTTAGGAATGTGTAATTTACCCTCTATGCTGAATTGCTGAAACAAATTTAATCTGAAGCACGTTGATCGTAATACGCTGTCATAATAGGCACGGTCGTTATGGTCACAAACTGAAGATTAAAGACATTTTAAGGAGTTGAAGTAATAGTTAGAGTTCTCCGTGGAAAAAGTGCTTCGATAACGAACTGCAACGTGAAGAAGGTGGGTAATTATGTATTTTTCTATGAAGTATAAGTACGTATAGGTATGCAATTTTAGTTGAAAGGATTCGTAAACCGTAAACCTACTTCTTGTTGTGTATGGTATAAAATGAAGTTCTCTGTAATTTTTTCTAGATTTTTATCGCAGATTCCATCACGAAGGTAGGTATTTAAGAAAAATATATTATTTCAGAGATAACTGCATGATTGTCTTTTACACGGACATTACATGGGGTCACCTTTGTGCTACATTTTCGAGATGTATGTTAATGTAACTTTAACATGAATAAGTGCATGAGATTAAGTGTGTCTCAGCTATTCATCACGGTATTCAATTATTACACTAGCTTGTTAATAGCTTAAATTCAGAACACTAAAAGAAATTGCGTAAGAGCTGGGTGGAACTTTTATGAACAAATAACAGACGATGAAGAAGGAACCTTAATTATTTCTATAATTTGCCTCTTCGTGCTGAGGTTGTGAGGTTTGTTTTTACGGGCCCGATTACGCACCATAACGAATCTTCTCAAAGACTTGAAAAAGTCTAATTAGCGTGCCATCAACGAAGTTTATACCCTAAGATAACAAGGACATGAATGTTTGTTAGTTTTCCAACGTTAATTTAATGTCAAAATGACAAAATTCGAAATTGCAGAAGGACGAACGTCATAACGACATTAACGACAAAGTTAACATGCATCTATCGATCTACAGGGTGTCAGCAGGATGTTTCAGCGATGATAGCAAAAAATTCAACTGTAGGTAGATCTCGTCAATATATGAAGGAAACATATATACCATTTTGCAATGTTCGGCCTAATCATGAAGATACAGCCCTTCAAAGTTGACTTTTTTCTGATTTCAAAAATTTGTAACTCAGTGACGTTTCGACCAAAGTGACTTAAATTTAGCGTAGGGGGATTTGTCGAAACTACATATCTACCGACCTGCAGAATTTTAAAAGATACCAACCAGTGGTGTAGGAGTTATGAGGGTCAATAATTTGGAAGCATCCGAAGAAAAGTTCACGTAAGGTGACCATTTAAAACTTTCCGCTACCGATTAGATTCTTTCAGGTTCTAATAAGGTTGGCACAGAGATAACGACAAATGCTTCCAATATTTGCGTAAGAATTGTAAGTTTGCATCTCGGTATGCATTGAGACAAATATAACGAGAAAGTAAGAGAGGGTTTAACAGATCTTTTTGCACCTACAAGGCATCCTTTACCTTTGCGCAGATGTGGAGGAATCAGTACAATTCGTTTTCGGGCGGAAACTCAAGATACCTATGTAGTATACTGACCTAACGAAGAGTTTCACACGACACCATATAAAAGCTTTTCGGTAGGTCGGAATTTTTTCTATTAAGTACAATGACTTTTTTAAGCAAATATAAAGAGACAAGCTGGGATGTTTAGTTATTACGCCCTTAAAGCAAATCCTCATGTGATAGATATTTGCAAAAAAAATCACTGAGACTGATTCCACAACAACATGAGAATATGCCTTTATTGTCGGCTAAGGGTGCATTGTATAAAATGTATGGATCACTCGATCACGTGAGCCACGTTTAATCCAAGTTCATAGGCTGGAACTCGGGCTGGAAGTTACGCGACAAATGTCAATGCACTCGAAACTGAGCAATACTTTAGATCTTTAGAAGAAAAAAAACTTTCCAAACTCCAAAAACATTCTTCTCATTACGGTTGAGAAGAATGACCGTTCTCCCTGATGAATGGAGAAAAAATCAAAAAGTTGTCTTCAATGATTAGATTTTCATCTTCAGGCGTGCGTCTATCTGCTATTATCTGTTAGACTTGTTTCTTTGTAACTAACGTCCCTGGATGCTAAGAGATTCCATTCGTTTTGCAAATTAAAGCTACAAGGCTCGTCGTTAAGTTCAAATCTGATACGCCGAATAAGCAAGAACCGACCATAAATTCGAGAATGTCCCACAACTTCCATGTTTAACCGTCAGTACATGCCCGTGCTCGTGCCATTAATCCCGCGGGGCTTATCCAGAAGTTCCGCACTATCGTAATTGACTCAACTAGAAAAAATCAACACGTTAAAGAACCTACTATACAATATTTCGAAACGCGCCCACATCATAGACATATCTGCCATCGGATCCGAGCCGTTGGCCATCACGTAATGTAGATTGTTCTTCAGGAGAAAAACGCATCATAGGTATTGAATGATGATCACAATTATGATGGCATATTCAGACCAGCCCATCGCCTCCAACTGAAAACAATCCAGATCATCCTCTTTGGAACTAATAAATATTGAAGTGATGGGTACATTTGTTTTGATTGGCGTTTGTGCCGATTCAGTTTTTCTGCGATTTCTTCTTTTTGTATCTAATGCTTCTTCTTCGTGCTTGAATCCGGTTTCTTGGCCATCTCACGTTCTATATTGCACCATATTTTTACTAGTTCACAAGAGACGATTAAATTATTGGTATTAGAAGATCTGCCGCTTTGTGTGCTTAGCTTATGGGAACAAAGATGTACCTACCTATCTATGGGTGCATGTGAGTTAAATGGTGAGGAGTATGGTGTGTAAAAGTGTTGAACATGGGTCGCCAACACGGTATAGGAAGGAGACAATGAGTTGCATACATAATCAAAGTGGCAATAATTGAATGCCATTAAAACCGTATTAAATCGAGGGTGCTCACTGGAGGCGTGCGCAAGAAGTGCGGATGGTTCTAAATAATGGTGAGCAGTTACTTTGATAGGCAAATTGATGAATCGGTTCACAAAGGTGCAAACGTGCTTTGTTAGGTCGTGTTGAACTCCTAACAGGTGTTCGTACTGAACGGGGGCTTTCGGTTTTCAAATTCATGTAATTAAACGTTAGATACCTGCTCGCGGACAAATTAAGTTGTCGAGTTTTAAGGTTCGCATTTCCTGATTCTTTCTTATCCAGTAAGATTTACTAAAAAATTGTGAATTGAAAATTATTGCCCTGTGAAATCCCGCTTCTGGTCCTACTAAACTTAACACACTCATCTCTATGGCTCACTAGTGAATAAACAAAAATCATTTTCGCCAGTTTCTCTGAAACAACAATGGTTTTGACCTGAGAGGCTCTTCGGAACAGAGTGTCTCAAAAGTAGGTATCATTCTCCGAGCCCGAAGCTGTATATGGAATCCGCAGTCAAGAACACGAGAGAAACATTTTTAAAAATTAATGACTTTTATTTATTTTTTTATTTTGGGGTGTCAAAGAGTGAGACTTCGGCCCCCTTATTCTTTTCATTTCCATTATTTAAAGTGATTTTGAAGAACTGTTCGTGACAGACTAAACAGTAAAAATAATCAACTAGTGGGTATGCACTGAATTTCTGTTTACGATACAGGGTGAGTCATAAATCGCAAAAACCCGGTTTTCTTCAATCATGTCTGTAAAATATTTCTTAGTTCCTAAAATAATTTAGAACAAGATTTGTCTCTTTTCGTTCCCATAGAAAAATTTTTAGTGGCGTTTTTGAAGAAAAATTAAATTTTGAGATTTATGAATCAATCCGTATATTACATAGAAGTTCAGTGCACACCCAGTCACCCAGTGGTTGATAACTTTCACTGATTAGTCCATCATAAATGGTTTCTCAAAATCACTTTGACCTACGACAACAGAGAGGAGCGAAGTTCCACTCTTCGAATCCCCATATCTTCAAAAATAACCGCCACTAACTTTTACAATATTTTTTTCGTGTTCTTGAGTGGATTTCATATATCGCTCTGGATTCGGAATGCTTACCCGCTGAGTTACAGCCCCTTGAAGGTTGGGACCCTGAAGAAGGTTTTTATTTATCATCCCAGCTCGCACGTTGCGCATTCTATAGAGACCACCAGTGAGGTTGATGTATATGAAACTATATTTGGGATTGTATGAATTTTTCTTTGTTTAATTTTTGTTTTGTATCCTTCTTGCGGTTGTGCTTGTGGATTAAGTTGTTATTTTGTTCTTTTTTTTCACTCTAGTACATATACATAATTAATCCGGAATCAGATCTGTTGTAAGAAATTTCTTTAAAACAATAAATCAATAATAATAATTATAATAATAATAATAATAATAGAGAGGTCTTGTACAGGGTGAATCAATTTTAACCGATCAAACTGTGGGTTGAGATTCTCCTCATGCATTCTCCTGATTCAGAAAAATATAACATCCATGCTTCTCACTCGTTTCCTAAAAAAGATACAGGGTGTCAAAGTTCACTTTTTTCGATTTCAAAAAATTTATAACTTGCGAACTATCAAAACAAATTGAGATTAAATTCAGCCAAAGGCTGGTTTGTCGGAACCGCATCTACCTACTTGCGAAATTTCGAATGAATCTAATCAGTAGCGTAGGAGTTATGGGGGGATAATTATTTGGAAGCATCTGAGGAACCTTTCAAATAATTGTTCTCTCCAGAGCTCCTACGCCACTGGTTGGATTCTTTTTTCAAATTTGGCAGGTGAGAGATCGGGGACGATCCGGGGGACGATCCGTTGCTTAGAAAGTCCATAGCTTAGAATGTTCGTAGCTTAGAAAGTTCTTAGCTTAGAGTGGTCCATAGTTTAGAAAGCTCACAGCTTAGAATGGTTCGTAGATCACTTCGACAACCAGCCTGTGCTGAATTCAAGCTAATTTGGTCAAATAATTCGCAAGTTACAAACTTTCAAAATCGAAAAGAGTGAACTTTGACGCCCTGTATTAACTGATTATTATATTTTTCTTATAGAATTTTATTTCAAAGTTTGATCGGTTTAAACTGATTCACTCTGCATAGAAGTCATGTGCCGAATTCGAAATTTTCTATTTTCAAAGAAAAGCTAGCAAAAATGGGTTTGCGTAGCTCGTTTTTTCAAGCAATTTGCCATGCTGAATAGTCGTTTCGTTGAAAGATCTATGAGAACTTCAACCATGAAAACTTTATGAAGTATCTAAATACCTTGCCAATTATTAATATGAAGAATAAAAGAAAAATTCACAAGTTCGCTACTTTGAGTTCCAACAAAAATAATAATTATAATGATGATAACTTCAGACACTGTTTTGTTGTGAGCATACCTAAAATTGACACCGATATGATGACCTTGAAATTTCAAACCACGTAATTACCTCAGCTCATCACCCACATTTTATTTAGGATAGCACTCAACTTTTTTCCTGTAATTTTCAAAGTGGTTTCGTTGTTAATAAAACAGCTCAACTTCACCGTTACAGCCAAAGCAAAAAAATCTTATAGGAATGATTTACATAAGATGAACTTGTAATTTAGAGCATTCCTTAGCAAGAAATATAATACAGTTTATTACCTACCTACCAAGAAAATTAAATTTCTCCAAAACTGCAACAGTTCCACAAGATTCCAACCGTGATTCCATGCAATAGTGTTATATGATTAATAAGGCTGGTAGGTGAAAATAGGGTATTATACTTATTTTGAACTTGATTTTGAATGTTTTCACACGGCATGAATGTAATTTTATTTTCCAATTATTGTTTAATTACTTTGTACAAAATTGCTCGAGTGTGTTATCAAGTGCAGTTAATAGTAAACCTGGTTCATTAGAACTTTGTAGTTGTAACTAAATGGCTCGTGCTGAAAAGGCATCAATGAATAAATCGACGAATAAATCAAATGAAAAAAAAACAAGCAATTAAAAACAAACGACTGCGGAAATTATAAATCATCGTAAATCGCTAAATCGCGCTTCTATAACATCAACCAACCCAATCTCAATTCACTTATCTTCATACCTAGGTATCTTACCCAAGTAAGTATCCACTCATCTATGAAACCTCACCAGCCGAATGACGGTAGATGCTTCTTATGAATGCCACGTTAATTGAATTACTTATTAGTTAATGATTAATTTAGGAGGTGGTGCCTTCCTGTCAGAGAGTAATCGAAAGCGTAATAAGAAAAAATGTACGGTATTTTGAGTCTTTCGAGTTATATACACTCCGTCGGACACCTGTTCTTCCAAGTTCAGAAGGTAGTGAATAGAACGAGAACAATAATTATTGTTGTATCGCACATCGTAGTGAAGCGAAAGTCTTCCATGATTGCGTTAGCAGGTGGAGTGAAATATTATTTATTACACGGATGACAACTTTGGAAGCAAATGAACAATAATAAATGCATAACTCAAATTTTTTGCAACATTTTCGCCGCGACTATACAGAGTGTTTCAGGGATGATAGCAAAAAAATTAACTGTGGGTAGATCTCGTCAAAATATAACGAAAACCTATTTACCATTTTGCAAAGTTCGGCTTAATGACGAAGATACAGCCCTCCATAGTTCACTTTTTTCGGATTTCAAAAATTTGTAGCTCAGGAATGTTTCGACTTTAGCTTTAATTATACAAAAGCTGGTTTGTCATAATCATCTCTCAACCTGCTAAATTTGGAAAGAATCCAACCAGTGGTGTACGAGTTATGAGGGTCAATAATTTAGAAGCATCCGAAGAAAAGTTGACTTAAGGTGACCCCTCATAACTTCTACGCCACTGATTGTATTTTTTACGAATTTGGCAGGTTGACAGATAATTATGACAAACCAGCTTATGCTAAATTGAAGCTAAATTTGTCCAAAAGTTCCTGAGTTACGAATTTTTGAAATCCGAGAAAAGTGAACTTTGGAGGGCTGTATCTTCGTCATTAGGCCTAACTTTACAAAATGGTATTTAGGTTTTCGTCATATTTTGACGAGATCTACCCACAGTTAAATTTTTTGCTATCATCCCTGAAACACCCTGTACTACATTTGCACGTATCGTGTGATCAATTGAATTCCTAATTTGGGCAGGCTGTGCCATAGCCGCAAATGCAGCTTGCACCCCTGATTTTGACCAGGCCACGGCCTGCCTAATTTAGGAATTCAATCGATCACACGATATATTATACCGTATCATCAAGAACTTTTATACTTGCGGTAGGCTATGGCCTCGGCATTGGCAGGCAAACGAGGCTGATTTTGGCCAGGCCACAGCCTACTGCAAGTAGAAAAGTTTTTGATCATACGGGATTAGTCAAATCATTCGAGTTCTAGCAACTCTACGATGAATCATCAACCTTTCAATATGGCTCCTCCACCAATTGTATACAGGTTTGTGTGGCTCATCCTCGGGTTGGAATCTCCATAGAGCGAACGAACTAAATATTTAGTACAGGCAGGCGCGTACCTTAGTGGACGTGGTAGGAAAAAACCCTTAGGATTTGAATGACGCCCCTTTTTCAAAATGGCGGATTTTATCTAGGGGCAGAAGGTGTCGAATAGCCTGGTAATGTCCAGCTTTGTTGAAATATATGGAGCTATGTCTTGATCGGTTTCTGGGACATCAAACACTATTTAAAAAAATGGTGGAACATTGACATCTGTCGCAGGAAAATTTGGTGGAGGCGCCAAAATGAATTCAGTACGGGGTCATAAGCAAATCGCTATAACATTTTTATTTTTCAACCGATTTCAACACAAGACATATAATTTTGTAGAAAAGTGAATTATTCTTGTTATCTTATACCTTCCATGAAAAAAAGACATTAAGGAATGTTGAAAAAAAAATTGAAAAAAAAATAAAGGAAAAAGATTTTTTTTATTTTTTTATTTTCATGAAAATTGCCTTATTTGTAGATTTCGATGTGCCCTTTCTGGATTTGCACTTTTCTGATTTATATCTTCGCAATGCGCACCGCCATCTTGAAAAAATGATATCTGAAAAGAAGTTTTTGACAATATCTAAATTTTAGGCCATGCAAGATTAAAATGTTTATGAACGTATGAAAGAACATTTAATTCTCTACGATTTGACACCTAAACTAACTCTGTGCAACTCGAGGTTCTTGAGCTAGAGCTTCCGGAAGTATCAATTTTCGGTGTTAAATAGTGTTATTATTATTATTATTATTGATTTATTGTTTTGAAGAAATTTCTTACAACAGATCTGATTCCGAACTAATTATGTATATGTACTAGAGTGAGAAATAAAAGAAACAAAATAACACAACTTCAATCCACAAGTACAACCGCAAGAAGAATACAAAACCAAAATTAAACAAAGAAAAACTCATACAATTCATACAATTACAAAAAGGTGGTTATTCGTTGAATACAAAAGCTCTAATTTTCAGAACACCTGACACAAATTTAGCTAAATTAGAAGCTTGATCACCGTCACTCAGATTTTGCATAAACGCCCTAAAGTTTTCGACCCGATTCGGGATCCTTGACCCTCTCACGCTGCGATAAAGGGGGCATCTAAAAAACATGTGTTCTAACGTTTCAGGCTCATTTAGGTTGCAGAGGCTACACACGTCCCCCGGGATGATCCTATGGCAGTTGCCCCCTTCAACGAACCTCAGACTAAAGTTGTTGTGCAGTCTTACCTGTGCTATCAATCTGGTTGTACTTATTGCATTACTTAAGGTTAGGTAAGTTCGGGGGAGACCCCGCCTGAAATGGTCTTCCTTAAGAATAAAATTAGTTGAAGCGGACGTCCTCACATTGGCAAGGTCTTTCGTGTGCAAAATCTCAGCAAAATCATCTAAAATCCGTGTTCTTTGGTTCCCCGAGAAGTATTCCCCGGGTGTCGGACCACCATCAAAACCAGCCTCCCCAAACAATCGTCTCATCTGTCTTACCCAGTTATACTTCTCATCCATGCAATCGGCAAGAGAGTGCAACCTAAGGTAGCATAGTTTTGGCAAACGTGTATCATCCATAGTATGAAGCTTATTCAGCCACGAAAAGCAAAGCCGCAGCACAGTATGGCGTAGAGGAAGCAGCCCACACTCAAGCCTAACGAGGGAGCTGGATGTGTTTTTCGGCAGCGCTAGTAATTTCTTAAAAAAACCGACCTGTATTTTTTCTATGACATCCAGGTATTTAATTCCCCAAATAGCCACTCCATACATAAGCGTGCTCAGTATTATCGAGTTAAATAGCTTCATTCGACTTTCCCATGCGTTTACTCTCCCCTTAGCCAGAATTGAGAACACAGCGCCTATAGCCCTCTTTGCACTTGTCATCGAATGAGTGCAGGTTTCAAGAAACGATAAGGTTTTTGTAAATGTGATTCCTAGGTATCGGTAGCTTCTCACTATTTCAATATTTGAATCGTTATATTCGTACGTGTATTTTCCTCCCCTACCACCTTTCGAGAACTCCATTACCTTTGTCTTATCGGCATTGATTTCCAGAAAGTTTTGAGCGCAGTATTGACCCAGTATTTTAATCTTCCGTTGGATGTCTACCGGTGAATCCCCTAGTATAACAAGATCATCTGCATATAAAAGCATCAGAACATCGACCTTCCCATCCACATTGAGTCCTCTAACACCCCTCTTCCTGAAAAACGTTTCGATGTCAGCTAAAAAAATGGCAAATAGTAGCGGACTGAGAGTCTCGCCTTGCAGCACTCCCTCCGTTACTTCGAAGCTCCCTGTAAATGAACCCCCAGTCCTCACTCTCATATAACATCTGTCATAAAGTTGCCTGAAGATCCTGATCAATTTACCGCTAAGTCCGTGGATATAAAGCTTACGCCATAGAAGGGTATGATTAACGGAATCAAACGCTCGTCGGAAATCTACAAAGATTGCGTAAGTCTTTGAGTGTTCCAGTCGTAATCTCAAGCCGATAACTGATGTCAGGACAAAAATATTATCTATACAACCGCGGCCACTCCGGAAGCCAGACTGACTTTCCGGAATGACTTGACATTCCTCCGACCATAGTGCTAGTCGTCTCAAAATAGTAGTGGTGAAGAGTTTCATGACGGTGTTAATCAGTGCAATTCCGCGGTAATTAGCTGGGTCGTCCGGTGAGCCCTTTTTATGAACCATAGTTAATATTATTTCGGACCATTTAACGGGCGTTACTCCTTCCAGAATTATTCTGTTAAAAAGTGTATTCAAATATGTTAACCAGTTATCTGGGAGAGCCTTATAAAACTCGTTTGGAATAATGTCACTTCCCGGTGCCTTGTTGTTCTTAGAATGAGCAAGGCTACACTTTAACTCGTCTAGTGAAATTGGGCTGTCTAAATAAGGATGCACCGCGTCAAAAAATTCTTCATTGGAGATCAGCCGCGATGGATAGAAATTTTGAAAATAGTTCTCCCAAATCTGTGCTGAAAGTGGGCATGAGACACGTGTATTGCCACGGTATTTTCGGAGCGTACTCCAAAAAGTGACAGCATCTCTCGAATTACTCAGGGCTTCCAATTCATTTTTCAAGTATAATAATTTCTTCTGCTTCAAAGTATTTTTATAAATGGATTTTGAGGACAAATATTCTCCCACAGATCCAGCATCGAACAGTTTTTTCTTGCACACTCTCAGACACTTCCTCATTTCTCTCTTTAGTCTTTTACACTCCGAATCAAACCATGGGTTCCTTCCAACCCTCACAACTCCACCAACAGCCCTCTGACTCAGCAAAGACAACCTCTCCGACACCCGCAGAATACTCCCGGTAATATTTTCATACATTTCTTCAGGAGTACCAAGATCCTGCACACAAGGTAACCATCTCATCATCTCCGCGTAGGAAAATGCAGCGTCAACTGTTTGATTTATTACTACTTTTGATATTTTCCCCTGTTTGTAAATAATACTAAGATATACTCTGTTGCATTTACAATAATTGATTACCGAAGTGTTATTTCTACCTACATAAGTATTTTAAGTTCAATATTGACATTCCGTCAAAGGTGGGAGCATGTTAAGTGCATATGTCCTTATCTGAGTAGATTGTATAATATGAGCTGAGCACCCCCACTGCCCTTCCAGGTAGCTTGGGCGAACCCCTCACGGGATCTTATTGTATTCGCAATGTTTTGTGTGTGCTGTGCACCGCAGACGAAAGATAACCACTCACCAGGCAAGATGTGCCCTTCTGCTAATAAATTGTTATTCAGTTGTTACTATACCAATCGAAGAGTTTGATTAACCCCCCCGTGGGTGAAACCCACATTTTCTGGTCCCATCGAACCGGATGGTTGAACCAGCGGCAGAGTAAAGCAGTTCGCGAGTGTGATTAGTGATTCTGATCACTGAATCAAGTGATTCAAAGACAAAGTTTCTTCGAGACCAGCGAGTGCCAGTCCCGGAGTACCTACATCAATTCAAGCAGAGTGTGATTAAGTGATCCACCTAAGAACAATACGAATTAAGTAATTCGAGCCAGTTTCTTCGAGACCAGCGAGTGCCAGTCCCGGAGTGGTCCTTCGACGTTGCCGAAATTACAGCAGAAGGTGAGTGGGCTCAAATACTTATCCTTTCGTTCACAATTTCCCTGACCTCTAATTGCGGCCAGCAGGTACATAATCACCGCTTAAGTTAGTTGTGATTCTCTATTTCACCTGATTAATTATTCAATTTGTAAGTACAAATTGTACAGTTTGTTTGTAGGTAACATTTTCGTATATTTGATCAAAATCATACATCATGTCCCTCAGACAGTTAGTGCAAAGTCGTGGTACTATTCGCGGAAAGTTGACGCGGATCATGTCATTCAATGAAAGGTGTGATGCAAACACACCACTTGAGGAGATCGAGGAAAGGCTAGCCATGTTGCCAGTCATTCTCAAACAATACGAAGACACGCAAAATTCCATCCTGAGCACGGATGAAGTAACAGAAGCCGCGGTAATCGCAGAACATGAACGGTTGCATGAAGTGTTTGAGAATGACTGGTACAAGGTCAAAGCCGCTCTGAATGAACGGAAAGGTTCACGAATTAGAGTAGTTCAATCCGTGCCACCAACCAATGCGAACAATCAGCACTATAACGTCAAACTCCCTGAAATAAATTTGGTGGAGTTCAGCGGGGTTTATGCCAAGTGGCTCCCGTTCCATAATTCCTTTAACAGTCTGATTCATGAAAATTCAAATTTGAGCAGCTGTTCAAAGTTCCATTATTTGAAATCGGCTCTTAAAGGCGATGCCCTTAAGGCCATAGAAGCGATAGAGATTTCGGATGCAAATTATATTGTTGCGTGGAATCTTCTGAAAAGGAGATTCCAAAACAAAAGATTAATTGTCAACGATCATGTTCGATCAATTTTGAATATCGCGGAGGTGCGCAAAGCCTCAGCCACCGCGCTATACGCACTGTTAAACGATCTAAAATGCCACCGTGAGGGTTTAAAATCATTCAACATTCCTGTTGATGAATGGAACGCGATCATCGTACCTATAATGTCGAAAAAATTCGATTACGAAACGTTGAGGCAGTGGGAAAACACGCTGGATGACGAAGTTCCTACGCAGGACGCCCTCGTGGCCTTCCTAGAAAAAAGGTGTAGATTTTTAGAAGCGTTAAGTGACGCGAATTCTACTCCCAAAGGTATACCGCCTTTCGCGCCAAACACACACCACCCTAAGATTGCTAACAATAGTAATTTTTCAAAGTTCAAATCGAGTCATGTGGCTACCGCGCAACGTGACAAGTTTCAATGTTACTTGTGTAAAAAACCACATTCAATAGATTTTTGCCCAGAGTTTCTCCGATTAAGCATTGGCGACAGGGTTAAAAAGGCAAATTCGATGCTATTGTGCAAGAATTGCTTGCGTAAAAACCACGCAACGACCGACTGCCGGTCTCGAGCAAAGTGCTCCGAGTGCAATGAATCTGGTCACAATTATTTGCTTCATGAAGCCCATAAAAACACCAGTGTCTCCGCGACAAGTGAATCTAGCGAGAATGTCGCTACTCATTGTTTTGCCGACGCCAATGAAACCGTATTGTCCACTGCCGTGGTCCTAGTAGCCAACAATAAAGGTCAATGGATTTCGGGTAGAGCCCTGCTCGATCCTGGATCACAAATGAATTTTGCAAGCGCTGCGTTCATTAGAAAACTCGAACTCAAGACCGCGGCAGCAAACCTCAGAATTTCGGGAATCAGTGGCGTAAACAGCGAGGCAAACCGTATGACACGCGTCAAGTTCAGGTCACGAGTCGAAGAATTCGAGGCCATGATGAGTTGCTGTGTTGTCGAGAAGATAACACAAAACCTACCGCGCGTCCCGCTCGGGAACGTTGGCGAAATCTCGCCCGAACTTCCCTTGGCTGATCCAACATTCTTCGAGACAAGCGCCATAGATTTATTGATCGGCGCGGAGTTATTTTGGCAGCTACTTCTTGATAAAAGGATAAAGATCGGCGACCCGTCGCTATTCTTGACCCATACTCGAGTGGGTTGGGTAGTTGGGGGTGCGACAAGCCTGAAGGGAAGCACGAAGTCGGCGGTCGCGACCTGCAATCACGCAGTCACGTCGCTGCAAGATGAGCAATTAAATACCACCCTGACAAGGTTTTGGGAGCAAGAGGAAATTCCTCATAAGCAAAACATTTGGACAGCTGAAGAAATCGCGTGCGAAGAACATTTTGTAAAAAACTACCGGCGAAATGACCAAGGAAGATTTGTCGTGCGACTTCCGTTTAAAAACGAATAAACGATTTGGAGCAATTCCTCGGAATTAGCTTTGCGCCGATTTAATTTGCTGGAAAAACGCTTTTCCAGAAACCACCAATTGAAATCTCAGTATTCCGCTGTAATACAGGAGTATTTAGATTTGGGGCATATGGAATTAGTACCAGAAGTCGAAATCAATAATGAACGGTCGTACTATCTCCCACACCACGCTGTTTTCAAATCTCTGTCCGAAAATTCTGTAAAAACGCGAGTGGTATTTGACGGAACCGCGGGAGGTAACAGCGATTACCTTTCCCTCAATAAAAACCTGATGGTAGGCCCTGTGATACAGGATGATTTGTTGTCAATACTGCTGAGATTCCGCTCGCGTGAATATGTATTTACTGCTGATATTAAGCACATGTACCGACAAATTCTTGTCGATCAAAGAGACACCGATTTCCAAAGAATATTTTGGAGGTTCCATGAAGATGAACCGATAAAAATTTATCGGCTGAATAGGGTCACCTTCGGTTTAAGCTCTTCGAGCTATTTGGCTGTTAGATGCATTCAACAATTGGCCCGAGACGTTGAGGATAAGTATCCCGACGCCAGTCTTGTAATACAAAGAGACGCCTACGTGGACGATATAATCGTCGCCAGTAGTAATTTACAGGAAGCTGTAAATTTGCAAAATGCAATAAAAGAAATATTTGCCCAAGGGGGTTTTGAACTGGCCAAGTGGTCTTCTAATCACCCAGTCCTTTTGGCAAATGCCGCACCAGACGATGTTGGTGCTAGCGTTGTAAATTTGAACAAAAGCGGCATATCCAAAACATTAGGTGTGTTTTGGGACCGAAACTCTGACAGTTTATTATTCAAGACAACCCCGATAGACACTTCCGGTTCAATAACAAAGAGAAAAATTCTCAGTCGCATTGCCGCTTTATATGACCCGATGGGTCTGATAGCACCCGTTGTACTCAAGGCCAAGCTATTGATGCAACTTTTATGGGCTGATAAGAATTTGGGCTGGGATGACGAGGTTTCGGCAGGTATACGAGATTCCTGGAAGCAATTTGCAGAAAGTTTGCATTGTTTGAATGATCTTTCTATACCACGTCACGCTGTGATATCAAATCCGATTGCGATTGATATTTGTTCCTTTGCGGATGCTTCCATAAAGGCCTTTGGCGCTTGCATTTATCTCAGAGCAAGTGATTCCCTCGGAAATTTCCAGTCCAGATTATTGTCGTCAAAATCACGAGTCGCTCCAGTAAAAGTAATTTCCTTACCACGATTAGAGCTATGCGGTGCTCTTTTATCTGTACAGCTAATGCTGACAGTGCAGAACTCCTTGAGAATCCCGATAGCGAACCGGTACTTGTTTTCTGATTCCACCATCGTTTTGCATTGGATTGCATCGCCAGCCAACGTTTGGCAAACATATGTGTCAAATCGTGTCGGCGAGATCCAAAGAAACACGAAGAAAGATCAATGGCATCACGTAAACACCCGTGAAAACCCGGCCGATTATGTGAGCCGCGGTTTAGAAGCCCATCAATTAGATGGAAACGCGCTCTGGTTCAATGGGCCAAAGTGGCTTTCCAAGAACACGGAAGAATGGAATTCCACCCCGCTAACTCAAATGAGTTGCCGCGATGGACCTGAGGAACTCGCGGAAAAACGCAAGACAGTTCTTGCCGTGACGGTCCCTCCAACATTTGAAGTTTTAGAGAGATTCTCTTCCTTTGATAAACTGCAACGTGTAATCGCACATTGTTTGAGGTTCATAAACAACGCAAGAACTAAGTCCGATTCCAGAATTGTGGGACACTTGACCGTCAAAGAACTGAGAAATGCCCATGATCGCATAATAAAACACATTCAAAATCGCGAATTCCATTCAGACCTTGCTAATTTGAACCAAGCTCGCAATTTAGCCAGAGGAAGCAAATTGACTTCCTTAGATCCGTTCATAGGAGATGACGGAATCTTGAGAGTTGGCGGTAGAATCAGGCACGCTGATATATCGTACGATAGAAAATTCCCGATAATACTTCCGAAACATCATGTAACGGAACTTTTAATCCGAAAGGAACACGTGTCAAATTTGCACGCTGGGGCACAATCAACTCTATCTTCATTGAGAGCAAAATATTGGCCGCTTTCAGGTAGAAGTTCCGTAAGGAAAATAACACGCAATTGCGTGAGGTGTTTTCGAGTAACACCTCGAACAATAAACCCAAAAATGGGCGATCTACCCAAAGCGAGGATCCAACCCGCAGGTAGAGCTTTTGCGAACACGGGCCTCGATTACTTCGGCCCTTTGTTCGTTAAACAGGGTAGCTACCGCTCTGCCAAACTGGTGAAAGCGTACGGGGCATTGTTCGTATGCATGGCAACAAAGGCCGTTCATTTAGAATTAGTTGGCGACCTTTCTTCGGCTTCCTTTTTGAACGCGTTTCGTAGATTCATTTCCCGAAGAGGAAACGTCGCGAAAATTTTCTGCGATAATGCCACGAATTTTGCACGAGGCGACAAAGATCTCAGAGAAGCCGCCAGTATTGTTAAAAATTCGAAATTTCGCGAAGAATTTCAACATCATTTTGAGAACACGGAATTCAAGTTCATTCCGCCCCGTTCCCCGAATTTTGGCGGTTTGTGGGAACGTTTGATTAGAGCAGTCAAGATTCACATTAAGAGGGTTTTAGGGAACTCACAGCTGACTTTTGAGGAGATGAGTACCTTGCTGTGTCGTATAGAGAGCATCCTTAATTCCCGTCCTCTAACTCCATTGTCCGATGACGCCCACGATTTCCAAGTTCTCACACCCGCCCACTTCCTTGTATTTGAGTCCCTCACTGCACCAGTCGAGCCTGACCACCTGGAGATTCCTGAGAATCGTTTGGACCGCTGGCAACGGATCGAGCAGCTGAGGCAGCATTTCTGGCGCCGCTGGCACCGTGAAGTCCTTTCACAAATGCAGACGCGCGCTAAGTGGCGTAATTCTCCAGCGGACCAAGTTTGTCCAGGGGCCATGGTGCTGATTGCCGAAGATGGCATTCCTCCATTGATGTGGAAATTGGGCCGTGTTGTCACCCTACATTTGGGCGCCGATAAAGTCGCTCGCGTGGCTACAATTCAAACAGCCAGCGGCGGTGCCATCAAAAGAAGTACCCGCAAGATTTGCGTGCTTCCCATCGAAGAATCAAGGGACTAATTGAGTGCTACCGTGATCAAGTGGTGACAAAGAACTGACAAAGTATCAAAGTGCTAAAGTGTAAAACTTAATCCGCGCTTTTCTAAACTGAAGATTCACAAATATTTCGTTTATTATATTTTTGATATGATTACCTTTATTCTTGTTCATATTTAATTACCATATCACTGCAACTGTTTGATTTATTACTACTTTTGATATTTTCCCCTGTTTGTAAATAATACTAAGATATACTCTGTTGCATTTACAATAATTGATTACCGAAGTGTTATTTCTACCTACATAAGTATTTTAAGTTCAATATTGACATTCCGTCAAAGGTGGGAGCATGTTAAGTGCATATGTCCTTATCTGAGTAGATTGTATAATATGAGCTGAGCACCCCCACTGCCCTTCCAGGTAGCTTGGGCGAACCCCTCACGGGATCTTATTGTATTCGCAATGTTTTGTGTGTGCTGTGCACCGCAGACGAAAGATAACCACTCACCAGGCAAGATGTGCCCTTCTGCTAATAAATTGTTATTCAGTTGTTACTATACCAATCGAAGAGTTTGATTAACCCCCCCGTGGGTGAAACCCACAAATAGTGACCGCGCCTACCGAATTTCACCACTGGATCACCACCATGTCTTAATCAAGTTACCCATCAATAACGCGTCGTCATTCATCACAAATCATGAACATTGGTGGACCTGGCACAGCCCCAAGAGGTGATTTTAATTCTTTTGGAACCGAAAATTGATACTTCCAGAAGGTCTAGGTCTAGGTTCAGATGTCAAACTGTGGAGGACTGAATGTGCTTTCATATGTATATAAACATTTCAATGTCACAAGGGCCAAAATTCAGATATTGTCAAAAACTTCTTTTCAGACATTATTTTTTCAATATGATGATGCGTGCGGCAAAGATAGAAATCGAAAAAGTGCAAATTTAGAAAGGAAACATCAAAATCTACAATTAAAGCAATTTTCATCAAAATAAAAAAAATTAAAAAAATCTTTTTTTTCAAATCATTTTTTAATTTTTTCTTCAACATTTCTCAATGTCTTTTCTTATGGAAGGTATAAGGTAACAAGAAAAATTCACTTTTCTACAAAATGAGATGTCTTGTGTTAAAATCGGTTGAAAAATAAAAATTTTACAGCAATTTTCTTATGACAGTACTAAATTCCTTTTGGCGCCTCCACTAAATTTGCCTGCGGTAGATGGCAATGTTCCACCATTTTTTTAAATAGTGTTTGATGTCCCAGAAACCGATTGAGACATAGCCTCATATATTTCTACTGAGCTGGACATCACTAGGCTATTCGATACCTTTTGCCCCTAGATAATATCCGCCATTTTGACAAAAGGGGCGCTATTCAAATCCTAAGGGACGAAAAGAAAAGCACTGCGGGTCAAATCGTTTAATTAGGTCTCAGTTGTAACCCTGCAAAGTGGTTGGCCTTTATCATCATTTGCAACTTATATTCCCTATTTCGGTTGTACCACGTCCACTACTATGAAGAATTGAGACATGCAAAGAGGAACTAATTTTCAAGAAGCTGGAAATCGGTTTAAAATGATCTTTGTAGTTCAGGCTACAGGATACTGATTTTCCGTTTGGCGGAGATGACGGCTTCATGTCAATACGACTATTTCCAGGTGTTTAGGTGGGGCTTTGCAGATTTATGTGCGCTCTGAAATAACTTCTTTTCCGATACTCCCACGTGCATTTTGAGATTCGATTCATGCTGTATAAACAGGCAATAGTCCAAGCTGTCCATGTCTGTTGAAATCAAAATTCTTGGTCAATGGCAATAACATTTAAAAAAAGGCTGAAGAACTCGGTGTTGGCAATTTTACACTTCTTGTAGTGAACCTATGAGCTGAAGAGCTGAAGTGAATGAGCTAGAAAAATAAACTGATGGAAATCAACGTCAGTCAAGTTTGTCATATTTCTCCTAAATTATAAAATAGGACGCGTTTTCTGGCATACTATTCATACTCGTTTTCATCATTGATCTCTTCCAGGTTTTCAATGACAACTATGATTTCAATGGCCGTGTGACAGAGGCTTAATACTTTTCAAGATCTGGGATGATGAAGCACAGGAGTATGTTAAAGGTCGTATAGTTTCTTATGTCTTGCATGGGTATACAGGCTGTCCCGAAAATATACCGACAACGTTCTACGACAGCTTCGTCTCATCAAAACAAGAAAAAAAATTCCAATGAGCATGGGTCCGGAAACGCTTTCTAAGGGAGCTACAGACCCCTAAAGGTGGGACCCTGAAGATGGTTTTTATTCAATATTTCCGGAACCGTTCAAGGGAAATCAATAAAACTTGATACATCCACTGACCTTCTTATGCCCAACAAAATGAGGCAAGATTAATTCCAAAATAATTTACCAGGGGTGGGCCAGGCCGAGGTGTGGGGGTAAAAATAACCCCAACTTTTTTTGAATGTGAATTGTCCCCAAATTTAACCAGAAATTATGAAATATTGGAGTTTTATACCAAAAAAAGGTCCCATTGTTCAACTTCGGTTTACAAGATATTTGAGTTTGAATGTATGAAAACGTGGTCACAAATGCTGATTTTTTAATTACGATATTCAAGGCGAAAGAAAAACTATTTCAAAGCAACTTCATTTTTGTTAGGCATTCAAATTTTGTTAGGCATAAGAAGGTTATTGAATGTGTCAAGTTTGATTGATTTCCCTAGAACGGTTTCGGGTATATTAAATAAACCGCACCATCTTCAGGGTCCCACCTTTAGGGGCCTGTAGCTCCTAAAAGGAAGCGTTTCCGGACCCATGTTCATAGGAACTTTTTTTCTTGTTTTGATGAGAGGAAGCTGCCCTACAACGTTGTCGGTGTATTTTCGGAACACCCTGTATACCTGAAGAACTTTTTGGACTGGATCACAGTCACACCTTCATCGTATCTGATGCGATGGGACGTTAAAGAGGCATAAAGACCATAATTACCGTTAGGTATTATCTGCTTCTACCTACTCTGGAATTACTTACATGGAAATGTCGGTCAGTTTTAAGCTTTTGCCATTTCTCAGGTTAATTCTCAATTGAACTTGTAAATTAATTTAAATTAAAACAAATATGTCAGTAGGAGCATGTAATTCTTCTTTTTAGCTACCGGAATTTCCGGTGTGGTTATTACGTTACCTCATAATCTCTTGATCCATCCACTTACTACAATCATTAAGCAATAGAAATGCTTCAAAGTGAATAACGTATTTTCTTCTTCATTCCCAATTGTCGCATACGGTACGAAACTAGCTATTCATTAGCATATAACGCGCATAATAATTGTCATATCTACTTATTTTACTCAACTATAATATACCTATGTAGGTATTTATAAGTTATACAAATGTAATGCTTTTCTCAGTTCATTGAAGTTTGTAACTGTATAATTTTTTGCAGTCATTAATATTTATTCTCAATTAATTTCCTGTCTATGAACGTCAAGTTTTATTCTTCTTGGTAAATAAATCTGAATTTTATTATTTCTGGCATTCTGCGGCACACTTAATGCCCGGTTCCGCAACAGAAAATTAAGTTTAATACAGTTTATCAGGTCTACAACGACTGATTTGGTCGGTGATACAAAAGTCTAGGTCGGTGTTACTTGCTTGACCAAAATAGAAACATACGTACAAACGCTTAGATAACAATAGACCCGCGGAAAGCTGGACAGTGTGCGTTAGCTCCAAATCTTGACCAAATCAGAGGAAGGTTTTCCATCAACTCCCGTTTTCGTCCTCCCCGAGGTCCTCCCTTTACTATAAGAATCTTCCGAATCTTTTTTAGCCCAGGCATTCTTAGCGCAGTAAAGATAGGTTTTGGCTCGGGTTTTGGGGTTGAAATAATTATTTCATGAAATTTTAAAGCTGTTATCGATTCAGAATTTCATCCTCTACCATGTACCTAAAGTCCCCGAAAGTCTCACTTGAGCATTTTTCTTGCGGCGCTGTCAAAGTATATCATGTTTGCTGCAGCAAGTCCGAAAATTGTATCCTCGCTTTTGTCACATTAAAGCTATATTGTTAGGTCAGAGCTGTTGATATATACTCCAGGGCATGACCAGTAAGTCATCTGAACCGTCGACATCCTATTTCCCGCAAAAGAAAACACGTAGCTTGCAAGAATATAACAAATAGGTTCGAGCCCTAACAACACTATTCCTGGATTGCACCAACGCTCAATTAATATAATACGAGATTAGTGAAATTTTTTTAAAGGTTTTATGCATTTTCCTTGGTCAACTTACTAGGATTGGCCAGATTGAAATCCATTTATTCTCGTATTAGAGTTAATTGCATGCGTATTATTTTTTTGGCGCAACCCATCAGGGTATTTATGTTTGGCCACTAAAAATTATATCCAGAATGTTGAATAGAAATAGTTTGTTCTGCTCTCTGATCTCGAATCTCCATACTCCAAGTGGCATTTTCCATAATATTTATTCCCAGGTCAAGTTTTACCCCGTTCAAGAAAAACCATTTTCAGACTTTTTTGTCGTCGGAAAAGAGAAGTTCAGATATCATAATATTGTAGGGCTAGTAGAGAACATATTTTTTTTGGTGTATCCTGAAAATTTGGTCCAAATCGGCCTAAGTGTCTTGAAGTTACAGCTCACAGCTATTCAAAATTGCCAATTATCAATAGCGAGATCAATAGTTTTTGTTCGAAAGCTTGAAAATCGGTAATTTCTGGTACTTTTGAATATAATTCAACTTCAAGACGCTTCGGCCGATTTGAACCAGATTTCCAGGATATAACAAGAAAAATACGCTTCATAATGAATATTATAATAATCTGAACTTATTTTTCTAATCCGCCACAAAAAAGTTTGAAGATGTGATTTTTCTTGAACGGGGTAAAATTTACCCCATAAAGATTCGAGATTAGAGATCTGTTTTGATTTCGTTCCGAGCAGAACTGTTTCTTTTCTATTCAATATTGGGGATATAATTTTCAGTGGCCAAACATGAATGCATACAAACGTTAGGGCTCGTATAAATATTTTGCGGCATTCTTTTCTGTCTTGTTTTGTGGTAGGTAAGCTAACATCTTGAGAATTGGGATGGCACAAAAGGAAAAAATTGTTGGCATGAAATATTTGATACATACGGCAATCTTCACTAGTAATTTCGAAATACTTCTTCGCCCTGCAAATTTTGATGTCGCGATACCAATTGGCAAAATTGTGTTGTAACTAAGTATAACTATAAGTTATTCAGACAAAACCGGATATTTTCAAGGATTGCGCTCTTTGATTGGTCCTACTCCTATAAAAGAAAGCCAAGCTTTGGGATGTTCGGGAATTTGAGTATGTTATTCCAAATTGAATTCTGCAAATTATTGAGAAAAATATGTTTTTGTTCTTCTTTCAAGGTCATGTTTTCTCAGAGCGACAATGTCTCTGCCTATAGATATTATGTTTAGGCATGAGGTACCTCGTACCTATCCTCCTATCCAACTATACCCAATGTTTTGAATTGATATTGTTATTTGTTTGTCTTTTATTGAGAAAATAAACTGATTTTCACCACCAACTTCAACACCCTCACTCTGTGTTTTGAAAGCTAAAAATTCAAGGCTGAAGTGTTAAGAACAAATTTGCTTACACGCATTCAGTCATAAAAGAAATCAAAGAATCATCTCTTAAATTTCATGACAGTAGGGATTTTTAAGGTCACACTCGACTCGATGTCACACTGCAAGGGACGTAAGGGTAAATGCCAAAGTAGGTAACAATAGATGGAAATTGAAGAGTACTCCTCAAACAATCAAGTACATGGGTAGGGACAGTCTATTTTTTTTTCAAAGTCTATTGTGGTGCAAATGGCACACACCTTTGCATTCACCGTCAATGCGAAGGTGTTTGTCATTTACACCACAATGGACTTTGAAAAAAAAATGGACTGTAAGTGGGTTCAACTCTAGTATGATTCGAGTTGGCTGGGAGTCTCGCTCACTTCACCCTTGGAAAGAAAAAAGTCGCGAAATCATAATATCACTCGAATCCCACTAAAGTTGAACGTACTTTACTAAACTAGGTAAATACCTACTTAATATAATTTTCATAATGTAAACGGGAGTTTTCCAGAAGGATTCGCAGTATTCGCACATTGACCGGTGGGTACAAAAACCGGGCGTTTCTCAAATAATTAAGTGTTAAAATGTCCTGCTTTAATGATCCCGACGCGACAAAAATAAACTGTCTCAACCACCTGTCATCATCTGTCCATTATCACAACTATATAGGTACGAAACTTACAACTTGTAACAGGACCAACAAAACGGTTATAATCCTTGTACGTAAACTTGTCCCAGCAACTTGTTTCATCTTCGACACTTCTTCGCGCGCAATTTTTGCTGAAGAAACGCCGGCCCTCAAGGTCCCCTCGCACAGTTCTTCGTATTAGTCTCCGAGAGATGTTTTAAATTTCCACACCAGCACACTACTATACTTTCGGCTTTGCTCAGACTTCGCGCGGGCAAACTAATGGCTGGCAGGTGCATTTACTACCAAGTACCATATGCAGACGAAGACATGCAGCAACTGATGCGAACTACCACAACAGTAGTTCCGCGCTTTTGATAGAGGTCTGTTCACTCTGTTCCGCCCCGCTACGCTACAAGAACCAAGTCTTCTTCGGGTACTGTTACGTATTACTATACCTACTCCTTTGATTCTAGTTTGTGAAGGTCCAGTTACGCCCCCCGATTTGTAGGTACCGCAAAGAGCGGGCACTTTTATTTTTGTCATTCGCGAGTTCCACTCTGGGTCAACAATCCTCCAAAAAGTTTTCGAAGAAATTCCATCAACGGAACTATACATCCGAGACCGCGGCTCTTATGGTCCATTGGGTCTGCAGGCAGCAGCCCCTGATAGGGATCATCAAGATCAAATCCATCATTGCGTTTTTCAAACGCTGTTTTCTGTTGCACTTTTATTAACATTATAATTTTTCTGCAACTGCCGTGGAAAAGTTAATTTTCTAGAGCAAAGAAATAACGACTTTACACAGAGTCGCCCAACACAACAGACCTGTTTTCGGGCACTTGATTTCATCTCTTTCAAAAAAAGTTCCGACAGGTTGTTTTCGACGGGGACGTCCAAGGGCTATATTTATATTAATTCATCCGTGCAGTTTATTTCCCATAGCCGAGCCGGGGTGGCACCTCATTTGAAAATTTTGAAGAGAAATTATCATTTTTAAGTGAAACATCATTATTCAAAGCGGGGTTGAACGACAAATTATTTGAAAGTTATTCACAGCGCTGCTTTTTTACGATACGAGGCAATTTCACAAGATGTCGCCAATTTCGGAGCTTTTTCATGAGGGTTGCTGGAGGCCTTTCTAAGAAACTGACTCGGAGTTGGCAAACCAATAGCAAAGCTCGTGTCGCTCTCGTAAAATATCCATTTACCAGTATACGAACAAATGAGGTTGAGTGCCCGAAGTTAGGTCTATTGTGTTTCCGTTAGGCTACCCTGTATATACTACTTATACTAGAGACATGCGCCATGCCGTATGCAGCTCCGTGAAGATACAAAGGTGATTCGCCTAAATTTGAAATATCAGTTTTTTGCCACGGTCATCATAATATAGGTACCTACCGAGGGTGCTTCAAAATTCGTGCTTGCGAAGTCCAGAGTCTGGTGGGAGCACGCCGTCAATCGGTTACGAAATTCGTGTTTGTATACGAATTTTGCTAGCACGCCACTTTCATGTTTCGTAAATAGTGATTATTACATACAACGCCCTTGATTATTAGACCTACAAGGATAATATACACTTATCTAAATCCCACTGTCAATAGCAACGGAATAAAATTCATGTAAACAACAAAATCTGACAGCTGTCACTTCGGACTTCTTTTATGTAATAATCTTCAAAATATCACTCGTGCTCGAGATTTTCCCAGATAATTTTGGCCAGGCGTTTCCCTCGGGCTGATTGTCCCTGGATAAATGCCCTCCTCCTACGGAGTCGGGCATTTATCGCTACAATCAGCACTCGCGATCGCCTGACCAAAATTATCGTGAAAATCTAAGCACTTGTGATATTACAGCTGAATATTGCCCAATCCCTTGCATCTTCTGCCCCGTGCAGAGCATGCGTTCAAACGGTTACGAAGTTCGTTTTCATATCCGAATTGACCATATTAACTATTCAAAGCGCAGTCGCAGATCGGGGAGAGAGACAACCACATGTGCTGGGTCGAAACTCCCATAAGAATATGCATGTTGATTGACTTTGTAAAATGATCAATTCAAGGTGCAAATTGACAATTTCAACGATTGTATAACATAACCAGTGTGTAAAAAGAAATACCTGATCTACTTTTCACCATAATGAAATGAAAAATCTTGCTGTGAAGTTGATGCGAAGCATTTTAAAATGGGGTTTTTTGGATCCAAAACAATTTCAAATTACCCGCCATATTTTATTGCACAACTTCCGCTAACGAGAATTTTAACAGCGCTTGAAAGCGAACCGAGCGTCAGCCGTCACGTAAAAGTTATACTTGAAAACGTTAAAACGTCCCAAGACCCCCAAGAATAAAGAAAACACCTTGAAATCGTAAATTCTGACAGCGACAGCAAAGTTCCGTTTTCTATGCATGCTGAGGCGCGCAAGATCTTCAACTGCAGTGCGCATGGTCACAGGCACATACTTAACTTACAAATGACTAGTGGAAGGGGAAAGTGCGAATAATTAATATGGTCTATTTTGCGAGCACGCCACTTTCGTATTTCGTGAAAATCGACCAGCCCCTTGCGTATCCTACCCACAGCCGTGCCTATGCACAGCCCGCAAGCTCCGTACAAATACGAAAACATTGGGTTTTGCGTAAAGTGTCGATCTTTCTTGTCTTTGTCTAGCATGATATTCTGCATTCTGCTAAAATTTTAGCAATATGGCGGCCTTCATCCACGGGCACGACTTTTCACGATCGTTCCCGATTGCAAAGACGAACGAAAATACGCAAGCTTCGTATACGAAATTCGTAAACAGACGGCGTGCTCCCCGCACACAGGGCAGTTCATGCAAATGCTTCAAAAGTGACAAAAAAAAAAGTTGAAAAATAATGAAGTCTTTTATTTTTGAAAATATGGAGTTCTTCTGGTTTTGTTTCAGAAAACCTTCTACTTAAAGAATCTCTATATAGCCTGGAGGACTTCTTCTCGCAAACGTTTTAATGTGTATAATGTTTTTGAAGATATCTTATTTCCTTATTTATTTATTCATTTATCCTTATGTATCCTCCTTATTTATCCTCCTTATGTATATATTTTGGTTTGACGTTTCTGATGTATACATATTTTTACACAGAATAAAAGATACTTACTTACTTACTTACTTAGGTACTTACTTGTTATTTCAAAAGATTTACAATACAAGCGCATGAAAAGGTAGAGAAGACTTGAAACACTGTTATTTATTATGCAACCATTCGGCAAGTTAATACCTAGATATACTGGGTGAGTCATTGATATGGGCGAGCTCAATTACACCTACGCCATTGATGATATCGGAATGAAGCAAACGGCATTGCAAACGGGAGGTCAAAGTGCAGTTTGTATTTTTTTTTAAATGGCATCCCCATGTACCTATATTTTCACATATTTGGATTTGCTTTTTCTAACGAATTACAAATTTGTTTAGTTTTTGCAATTCGCTTCAACCGTTCAAAAGTTATTAAATTTTTTCTAAAAATTATTGCGTTTGTAGCCACTTACTAAATAAATCGCAAGGCACTTGGTTGTAAGAATATCAAGTTAGAACTCTGCCTATGACTAAGCAATAGCCTAGGGTATCTTTTGGCGGTAAGATGGCCTATTTCCGTTCCGGCATCGCCTTGCTGTGACACATTGATTTTGGTGAATTTTGAAGGGTCATAACTTCATACTTTAAAATAGCACCTTCTGTTTTTTTATTTCTTATTCGTATCAAGGTCTCATTTCACTTCTTTCTCAAAAGTTGATAGTTTCGAAAATAATCCGGATCCTAACTCTAGAAAAGAGATGTCCACCAAGATTTGACTTGGAAAATGCGCAGTACGTTCGGTCGATCCTTTCTTTCTTTCGCATTGAGTACGATCATTCGTCTCACTCTTCAGCTCAGCGAAGGTTACTGTTGTATGTTGTGTTACCTATCATTATGGTACATGCAAGCTTCATTGAAATTCGAAAGTAAAATGTGTACCTAGGCGCATCTCATTAGATTACGTTGTTAATGAGTGTTAGAACGGTCAATTAGAACACCAATTGCAATAGTGACTTTGTGAATATCTGGAATAGCGTTTGACTGATCTGAATTGAAATTTTTAAAAATATTCTTGAAACAATTCAGTTACTTACATTTTTTTCTTCAAATCAGCCAAAGTGTGCCAAACAATCAAGGAATCGCATTTTATAACATGTTTTATGGTGGCCTCCGGATCTTTTATATCAGATTTTGGAAAGAAGAAATTTCAAACAATGAAATGGTAATGATCTCAAAAATTGATTTCTTTTTCATTGTGTGTTCTACAATAACAGATAAAAAAGTAATGTTGAGGAGAAATTATAATTCGAATAATTTTTAGGGTGGGTATTCATTCTTTGAGATTATTCAATTTTCGAGATTATTCAGTTTTCGAGATTATTACTCCAATCTTCAAGTTATTTAATGTTCAGGACCACCTATAACTTTTGGTTCATGACCTAGTTTTCTGAAAAATGGACTCACATTTCATTGATTAAACTTAGCGTGCAATGAAAATCAACTAATTCTGACAACCAACGTCAAAGTGTATTGTACGTTTTTTTTTTTAATTTTGACAAGAAGTTTTGCCATTTTGAACAGTTTTTATGATTGCAAATGTAGTAGGTAGTAAATGTTATCACTATCGATTTGTTGCACTATCCATCGGACAAAGTTCAAGGGCTGTAGTGTAGCTTCATTCCCCAAGGAGAAGTTCAACTTCTTCTAAGTGCACAGGATATATACCTATTATCCGTTTCACCCTTATTTGCCACTCAGCAAGCTATGGAAGATTTCAGTTACGTTGGTATCCTTGAGACAGACATGTGGTTTCACGCGGTGGAGGTTATATAGGCTGGGCGGTATTTCAAATACAAGTATTTGAAATACGTATTTGAAATACATCTAAGTATTTTGTATTTTGTATTTAAATACATTTGATTGAGAAGTATTTGTATTTTGTATTTTGGAATAGTTCAGGCAGCTAGTATTTCGTATTTTGTATTTTAAATACATTTTTCGGGAAAGTATTTTGATTTTCAAAATACAAAATACAAAATACATCTGTTTCCCATGCTCTTTCAGTCTGTTCGGGCCGAAATTGTTCTGGTAATACTATATTCACCCCATTGACATTCCTTGCTTTTGCACACTATCTGGGATCGATAATGAGTTCGATTGCATCTTTTACGTTTTACTGGTATAGTGCATCCTACTGTCAACCACGAGAGGTTCCATGTCGGATATCGGACAATATTTTCGAAAAGCTGGTTGTCCCCAAAGGAAATCAACATTTGTTATTTTGAAAAAATGAAGAATGAAGTAAGGAATAGGTTTGAATATGAAGTTTTCTTCACTTTATGTTTATTTTATTTGTCTTTTCATAGTTCATAATAATTTACTTATTGTTGCGACTGAATCAATGAAGTGTTCTCATTGAAATACTTGCATATTACGGTTTTTCTAATAAAATGGTTGAAATACGCAATAAGAATGTATTTTGTATTTTGTATTTGGAATACTCCAGGTTGTATTTTGTATTTTGGAATTTCTTAGTTTTCCAAAATACGTATTTTGTATTTTGTATTTCAAAGACTTTTCAAGAAGTAGTTTGTATTTTGTATTTCGACTATCTTGGATCGTGTATTTTGTATTTTGTATTTAAATACATTCTTCGGAGTATTTTGCCCAGCCCTGTATATAGCTCTGACATTGAGAATCCGAAGTTCGATTTTTTCAAAGCTGTCAAACCGACTTCTCACTAATATCACCACAATGATACCGTAATGACGCCGCGCCGTGAAGAAGAATTTGGGCCAGGGGTCTAGACCCAAGGAAAGCGAGAAAAAAGCACACGTAAATCATTATTTGAAACTAAAACATGAATTCCTCGACTCCAAGCCAAACTTGAGCTGAGAGTAAAAGAACCGGAAGTTTTTACTTACCCCTAGAACTAAAAGCAGTCCTATTCACCGTCATGTTTTCGGCCATGTCTGACTATAGGCGCTCAACGTGCTGAATATGTCGCAAACTTGTATTTTCGTTTGATGCGGGATGATTTGGCATCTTGAAAACTGATTTGACCTGGCATTATCAAAATTTGTCAATAAACTGATAGTTTCGTAGGTATGCTAAACCTAACAAAACAATATCATGGCTTGCTGGGTGGCAAATAAGGGTGAAACGGATAATATGTAGGTATTTTTTTTGGATAACAAAAACAGTGCCCATTGGCTAAAAGTTCCAAGGCTCTTGCTTCGATCCCCTGGCCTCTCCCCCTGCCCCCGCTAACATCCAAGACATTAAATTTAAGCCCTTGTAATGTAATACAATACGCAAAAAGTTAACGTTCCTAGAAATCAGTGATCTTATTTCTGAAATTTAAACAAACATTAGGTACAGTTCCGGTAATAATCTAGTAATTGATCCACCATAAAGAAAACATCAAAAATTAAAAGAAAGAAACCGGCCATAATATAAGCGTCATTTACTCTATGCGCTACCAAAATACATGCCCGTAGTGAGTCGTACAGCTTTTCAATTGCGCCGAGCCGTAGCTTTGCGGTCGTTTTAAAAAATTATCAACTTATGATCCGGGGGTCGTATCGAAGTGGAGTTTTTGTCAAAAGAAAGTTAAAATTCTTTTCTAAATATAACCCCGCACATGTGGTGATGTATTTCCATAAGGATATGTACTTCTCCGCATGTCCTAATTTCTTACATTCAAATGTGAAACTCAGCAATTAATCCGCGACGCCGCCGTACACTCAAATGTTATTACCTATTGTGATTGTTTATCGTTATTTAAAAACGAGTATATGCATATGTATTATTGTAAATTGATAAGATCGGGTACTTCTTCGCATGTGATAACTTTCGAGATCTTTAGCTAACTATCTTTTCGATAACATTGGCTTCTGAAACGCAGCATTCAACGGCGATGCCGCGCAACACTAAATTGTCATTATTGTGATTGTTTATCATTACTTCGTCGAGATTTTTTTTGGTTCGGGATACCCATTGGAGTGAAAATTTTTCGGAAAAACCTTTCCATCTAGGACTATATGCTGTGACGGACGGACGGACGGACAAAGCGAGGACAAAAGCGCCTTCCCGTTTGGAGAAGTGCGCTAAAAACCTCCTCTTAATAAGAATGTAACAGGAATATTTAGTAACAATAAAAAAAAAATTGGCCAGAGTTTTAATGGAAACAGTACAACACTTTCAAAAACACTCTGCAGAGAATGACGAAATATTCAAATGAACGTATTACATCGTATGGGTATGGAGGTGATCATGTTTCCTGAATCATCCCATATAGGAATCGTGGGTAGGGTCTCTCTAGTAATAATAATACACACCATTATGTTCTAGAAGATACGATTATTTATGCACCTACCTAACAATTTTTATTCAACTCGAAAATTTGAAATTACACTGGTTTATACAAGCACTTGATTACGACTCCAGTTCCAGAAGACGAATGAGTAACTGTCAGAACATCTCCGGAAAACTGGTAAACTCTCGCCTCATCTCGAAAAAGGCCGAAACAGGACTTTTGAACAATATTATTCTTCATGTCGACCAGTAATTTGTCGCCTTCAACTCTAACCTTGCTTTTGCTCACAATATTAAATCCCGGTGTAATCTCGGTGACTTCTTCGTCCAGAATGTACCTCGACCAATAAACGGGCATAGGTGGCATCGGCGTGTGGAACGAGACGGTTTTTCCGGTTACATCGATCTCAAGGGTCTTCGGCCAGGCCCGTTCGGATCGCACTGCAAGACTTTCGGGCATCCCACTGGACTTGTAGAACTGGAGCACGTTCTCTTTCTTCACCAGCCGATATTTTCCGGTAAATTTTCGTGCAGTATCTTGTGAACTCTGGGCCATGTTTTGCGGATCTTCTAGGGTTTTGCGGGTCGATTTCGTGAAGTGATGTAGTGGAATCAAGTCAAAAACGACAGTGACAATGATGGTTTGACTGACAGCGGCTATCGATGGTGTTTTCTGATGCTCATCAAAAAAGTTACTATTTTTTTCTTATATCCAGTGCGAGAAAAAGCGCGATAAATCATGTATTTACACGACCAAACGTAAATTGAGTCGTTTTTTTTTTTTGCCATTTTAGTACAGTGATTGTCCATCAAAAACGCGTACAGCTGTTGACGCGGAGTGTATCTACTGATTTTTTGAATTTTGGCTACTCTGTCACTGTGACATCAAGCCAAAAACTCCAAAAGTCATTACATTCCGCGTCAACAGCTGTACGCGTTTTTAATGGGTACTCCTCGTAAGCTTCCATGTAAATTCTTTCTGACTTCTTCAGCAGGACATCTAATGTGGCGGTGCTAGCGGCTCCGTTAGGGCTGAGGGGCGTACATGGTCGCACGAAATCTTTAATTGCCCAAGAACTATAATGACAGCATTGACAGCCGACTGACAAACGAACGGGTCAAGGCTGGTCGACGTTATTTTTTACTATGGGCCGTTGTCGAACAAAATGAGATGCATTCTGGGAATATTGGTGCAGTCCTGCAGTCAATCATCGGCCGGCAAAACTACGTCAAGTTGACATGGACAGAAAATGATTGTGCGATGGTCAAGATGGTCTGGGGTTCGCTTTTGGTCACATTGCTCGAACTGCTCACCACGTTCATGTGCTTTCTTCCCACGCTAGTCTGTTTTAACGTTCCGCTCAGGGAACCATTATACCCTGGACACACTAGAAAGCTTGATGATCATTAACGGATCGTCATTTAACTTTCCTTGCTGTCTTGAAACAATGACGTTTTGTTGGTTAATGATCATTAGGCACGAACGTGATTACGTTTCCCTTGCTGTCACAAAGACAGCAAGAAAGTTAAATGACGATCAATCGTGAATGATCATTAAGCTTTCTATAGGGTGTCAAGGATTGGCGCAATCATGTTCCCACAAGACCATAGATAGAGAGGTAGATAAAACACCCATGTGACCACATGTTCCAAAGCAAATCGCCTTTCTTACACAATGTGCGATTTGGCCGCTCGATTTTAACAAGACACTTGTAAGGAAAACACGAATGATCACCTAGATATCCTTTTAGAATTAAGCAAAACAATTTTTTGATTTGGAGAAATTGGCAATTGTTTGACTTTTTCAAGTACGTGCGTTGTCAACTTGGCAACTGAATTTCTGTATCAATAGCTGCATTCCTTTTATCATCTGAACTGAGAATTCTCACTTCAATTGCTAGTTGTGTCTCTCTCCCTGTCATGCAATTCTCGCTTTTTCTCTCTCTCTAACTGGGGTGAGATTATCTGAGATTTCGTGTAAAAGGAATACAGCTAATGGCCGCGTTCGTAAGTCCACGCGATTCGTCGAAATTTTAATTTTGACCAATGCAATGTAGTGCGGTCGGTAGAATACAAAAATGGAACAAATGCTGCACTTTTGGTTCATGCAATGAAACTTGGCACACAGTTCCTTGAGACCATTTTGAGTAATTTCATCCGATGAGCCAGAAAAAAGATCGATGGGGGGCGCTGTACAGCCCCCTTTTTTCAAAATGGCGCCCGAATTTTGGAAAAATCACCAAATTATCGTACACTTGCCGGAAAAACATCATTTCCATGTGTTTCGGAGATGCTGAATCGATTGGCAGCAACATTGACTTGACTAGACCAACGCGGAGGTCGTAGAACTGTTATTCTGGACCTAAATGGTGAAAAAGCATTCTGGTTAAAAGTCTCAAGCAAAACCGATTTATTTTCCGGTCATTTCGGGTGGGGGGGGGGGGGCGTCTTGTTGTTTAGTAGTGCTCCGGAATCGAAGAGGTTAACATGAAATGAATACCACTGAATTTCTTCAAATTGCAGGCAATCGAGCAGGCAATGCGGACCATGGAGTAGTACGGAGTGCGGGAGCTTAGAACCAAAACTTGTTTATAACTTGGACTTTGCGATACAAGCATTGGGTATATTTAGTTGGTATTCCATACTCCTTCAAGTATCGCAAAGAAAACTCATGATGGTACTCAGAACTGTTCCTCCATCAAAGGCAAGGACGTTACCAGAGTCACCATATTGCCTTTAGGGCCCTACAATCTACATTCTACCTGAGAACGCCAAATAATATCAAAATGCTGATTTTTTATTCTTGTTGCATCAACTCATGTTGGATAGTTGGAAGGAGTATGATTTAGATATTTCGAGGATTCTAGATAATTTGACAGCTAATCTGACTCAACTGGACCACCAGAAATGCGTAACGCCGCTCTTATTCTGTGTTCAAGTGGTGTAAAAAAGAGTTTTAGTCAAGTCTCCTTAAGCGAAACCCAATGTATCATTTTTCCGAGCATTGAAAGGTCACTTCATCGCTTAGCAGCTATGCTGAATTGGTACAAGGCATTTAACCAACCAAAAGTAGAAATCAATGCTCTTCTTGCAGTTTAGTGGTGGTATTTGATGTACATCTTCTCTGTAGCACGAGCATAGGTACACACTAAAAGTTTAGGTAAATAATGTGAACTTTATAAAAACATGAAAGTACCTCTATCTACAGAATTTCCATTAGGTATATTAAAGTAGGTAGGTACCTATTTTTCATCCACTTCTTTGTCTTCGACTTTCACACTGGATATCAGTGGAACTTCTTTCATGGGAATCAAAGCTAGCAGACCGGGAAAAAATTGCCAAAATAATATGAAACTGGTTGTTGCTGGTTTAAATTGTAGCAGTTCCCCTTGTAGTCCTTGCACCCACTTCAACATTGAGTGCAAAGTATCTTATTTTGCTCCTTTACAAGAGCACCTGCTACTTGCTTTGACGTACATATTCATCAAGTTCATTGACTGACTCCCATATAGGTGGCAAATCTGTCCATGGTGGTGTCCACAGGCGTAATCCCTAGTCCACAGTGCTGTCGTCTACTCCCAACCTCCAGTTAAAGGGAGCAAGGGCCATGAGATGTTGGGGTTCACGTCATCGGCTTGACCACAGATGTTGCTAGCCTGGAACATTGCCCGAAAAATGTGTTGACGCAGCGCAGACTGAGTCCGTGGTAACTTAAGGGTTTTCGTTTTTGTCACAAATATTCCCGTGCTTCGTTCCAAGTTCCTGTTTTTGTTCGCGCCATATAGGAAAGCCACGAACTTTTCTAGGACGCTGAATGTAGCATCGGTACCTAATGAAAGGGGTGAAAAATGGCAAAGAAAGCGTCAGTACTATCTGTAAAGCTCTTCCACACTTTCACTGTCGACTTCCTTCCTTTTCTCATGAAAGATAAGACGGTAGGTATCACAATTCACAACCGGTAAACGCATGGAATCCTCGTAATGCAGTGGTCTTCTCCTCGCCAAAACTCTCATGGCAGGCAATCTGGTGTAACTACTATTATACACCGCTTTGTATGGCCTGTGCCGAACAGGATCCAAAGATCAGTCCAAGATGTTTTCATCCGAAACAATAGGACACTGAAAGCACTACAACTTCGAAATGAACAGTGCAGATGAGGATCGACTGAGTGCCATGTACAGTCATATCTTTTGGGTAAGCCGTAATTCTACCGTCAGCCTCCTCTGCCAGAGCACAAAGAAACTCTGCAAGAGATGTCCAACCGTTTTCAGCCGATCTGATGGCCTTCATCGATTCCGGATTACTACTCAAACAATAAGACGCCCCGACCGAAAATCAATTCGGTTTCACTTGAGACTTACCTAGTCAAAAGGCATTTTTTTAGACCATTTGGATCCAGAATAACGGTGCTACGATCTTCACGTTGGTCCAGTCAAGTCAATGTTGCCGTCAATCGGTTCAGCATCCTCAAAATATATGAAAATAATACTTTTCCAGCAATTGTACGACCAATTTGGTGATTTTTACAAAATTTGGGCGCCATTTTGGAAAAAAGGCTGTGCAGCGGCCTCTATCAATTTTTTTTTCTGCCTCATCGGATTAAATCACTAGAAATGGTTTCAAAAAGCCTTATGCCAAGTTTCATTCCATTTACCAAAAATGCAATATCATTCAACGTACCGACCGCACTAACGAAAAACATACATTGAAATAAGCGAATAAGTACCTGTTCCAGAGTCTGCATTGTCTGCAATTCAACAAATTCACCTCTCGCTGCCCTCATCGATTCCGGATTACTACCAAACAACAGGACGCCATCGAAATGCCCGGAAAATAAATCGGTTTTGCTTGAGACTTCTAACAACAATGCTTTTTTACCATTTAAGTCCAGAATAACAGTTCTACGACCTCCACGTTGGTCTAGTCAAGTCAGTGTTGCTGCCAATTGATTCAGCATCCTCAAGATACAAAGAAATGATGTTTTTCCGGCAATTGTACGATAATTTGGTGATTTTTTCAAAATTCGGGCGCCATTTTGAAAAAAGGGCTGTACAGCGCCCCCTATCGATTTTTTTTTCTGGCTCATCGGATGAAATTACTTGAAATGGTTTCAAAAAACTCTGTGCCAAGTTTCATTCCATGAACCAAAAGTGCAGTATCATTCAGCGTACCGACCGCACTAATGGCGTAGAAGTGATCCACAACTGTTGTGACTTACGAACGCGGCCAATCTATCAAAGGCGCTTTCGTTTTGCGGGCAGGAGCTGCTCAGGGTTCACTAGACAAAATAAGTAGATCCAACTGAGCCGTGATTGGCTTATGAATCTACTCTCTCTATCTAGTGAACTACCTGGAGCAGCTCCTGGCGCAAAACGAAACTGTGACGAAAGCGGCTCAAATCCCCAACTCCCGCTAACTCGAATCTTAACTGAAATTCGACACTAGCGTCATGGTGTACGGGAGCAGCATTATTTAGGTTCAAATCCTACCACCTAGCTTACCGTTATACAGGGTGTCCCGAAATTATTGCAACAAAACTTACAGGACAGGGAGGTAGAAAATTGAAAAATAAGGGGACTTCCTCCATAAAAATACTCTCGCAAACGTAATAACGGAGATACAGGCCTTCAAAATTGGTATTTTAAAACAGTTTTTTTTTGCATAACTCTTGAACCGTTGAGCCGATTTTATCCAAATTTGAACCAAAGTTCACTAAAATAGGTCTCTATCACACAATGATAACGCATTTCATCAAACATTTTCAAGGGCGAAGATAATAGGGGATACCTCCCCCCTTTTTTTCATCCCCTCAATATTTTTGGAAATGGTTTCAATTTTTGAATTCTACGTTCAATTTAGAGAAAAAAGTTACTCAAAGTCAAAGAGTGAAAGTTACATTTGGGTTTGAAACTTCGGAAAACGGATCGAAAACACCACTTTCAAAGGCCTTAAAAATTAAAATTCAAGAAAACTCAAGATTCCTCAATAAAGTGAAATAAGAGTTCCAGGAGTTTTGGGTTGATAAACCACCATTTTTGCTGAAAAACATGAAGTTTTCCAGAAATAAAAAATTCGGGCCCTGAAAAGTGGCGATATTGAGATATTTTCCAATGTTTCAATCCCAAATATCTTTAAAACGAAGCCTCTACTGAAATTTTTGCAAAAGAAACTTTTTTCTCTAAATTGAACGTAGAATTCAAAAATTGAAACTATTCCCAAAAATATTCAGGGGGTGAAAAATAGGGGGAAAAGGGGGAAGGTCGCCCCTATTATCTTCGCCCCTGAAAATATTTGATGAAATGCGTTATCATTGTTCAATAGAGACCTATGTTGGTAAACTTTGGATCGAATTTGAATAAAGTCGGTTGAACGGTTCAGAAGTTATTAAAAAAAATTGTTTTCAAAAACCAACTTTGAAGGCCTGTATCTCCGTAATTCTCGCCGTAATTACGTTTGCGTGGGTATTTTTATTAGGGTAGTCGCCTCATTTTTCAATTTTTTATTTCCCTGTGAATTTTGTTGCATTAATTTCGGGACACATAGTGCTTGTTGTGTGAAACCGAATGAAGAGATTCCAACGCTCGATCAAGATACATCTGTCCATTTGGCGGCGGCGCCGGCTCTAGAGCACAGCAGAATTATACGCGAAATGTGTAGGATTTTTCGGGAGTCGTCGCAATGTGCGTCCATCACTTCAAATTTTGATTGTGAGAGCTAGCAGTTTTTTGTTTGGCGGACGAAGCTGGGGGCGGCAACAAATCAACAGTAGCTTTTCCTTGTCCATTTTTCATCAGCAGTCCAAAGAATTAGATCGCTATGTTTTTGGGTGTCGTTGGAAAGTGGTTGCTGGGCGCAGTTTTTTCATTTGAGGACGATGACGAATGAAAGGTAACCTATCCCGCCTAATTTTAAGTCAGCTATCAATCAGCGAAAGAATTAGTCGCTATGTCTTCTGGGTTGGGAGGAATTGCTTTTTGTATTATTCAAAGGTGGCGGATGGGAGCGGCGGGGCGGCGACAAATCAAAAGCAGCCTATCCCTCCTCATTTCTAGTCAGCTACCTGTCAGCAGAACAGTCAGATTGCTAAGTCTTTGAGTTTATGAGGCGTTGCTTCCAATTTTTCTCGTTTTGGGGCGGAAACTGAAGGCGTCGGCAAATCAAAAGTAGCCTTCATTCACTCATTTTTAGTTAGCTATCCACCAGGGAAAGAATTAGATCGTTATATTATGTCCCTATGTTTTTGTTTGGGTTGGGAGCGGTTGCTGAGGACGGTTTTTTGGTTTGGGGGCGGCGACACAAAAAGATAGCCTATCCCGCTTAATTGTGAGTCATCTATCCACCAGCAAAAGATGTAGATCACGATGTGACTGTCTTGAATGGCAGTGACATTCAAGACAGCCTATCCCTTCTGCCCTCCTCATTTTCAGTAAGCTATTCATCAGCAAAACAATTAGATCGCTATGTCTTGGAGTTTATGAGGAGTTGCTTTCTCATTTTAAGTTGCTTGGGGTTGGGGGCGACTTTATTGATATCGGCGGCGCACAGTGCAGAAGAAATGTGACCTAGACTTACCATGTAAGTGGCAACTATGTATTATCGAAAGAATCCGAATGCAAGAGCGTCACTACCGTCAGATTTGGGAGAAATTGCAACATTCATGTTATTTCCAGTTGATTGGGGACGGTTTTGTCTATGTTGGCGGTGCAATATGAAAATTCAATATAGCCTACACCGGTCTTGGGAGTGACAGCTATGTATCAGCGAAAAATCTAGGAAGCTAGGGCATCTGGTTTGAGAGGAGTTCAATTACAGACACCACCGGACGAACGGAAGAATCACATTGCTGCATCATGAATTCCACATTTTTCATGAATAAAAGTTAGGTGCAATTAAAAGACCTTTCCTGTTTTTGTGATTTAAAAAAAATCACGTCCAATATTGCTTACCGTATACCTATGCATATTCAGATTTACTTAGGTGTGGCAGAAAAATTGTCGTCAAATAATTGACTCCATACCAGCTCGATTCCGGAAATGTGCCGGAGTGCCATTTGTATACAGTGTACGCGCCCCCATGGTGCGAGGTCATGCACCAGCTTCCTGGTGAAGGTAACTCCAACAATTGATAGATGAGAGTGATCTCGGCGTACCTGACTGGCTCACCAATGCAATGACGGCAGGGCAGTGCACACTGCACAGCCTCCTGCTGTATAGCCAGCCTGCGAAAAGCTATAGCATAGCAAAATAAAACAGTGGTGGACGGTCATCGCAGGAACTGTAGTAACAGTAACGGGTCGACCGGCAAGTCCGTCTTAAATGGAGTGATTTATGGCCGTTTTGCACGCATGACTGCAGGTACGGGATTAGCGACGGCGATAAGTGTGTACGTTAATTTAATGATGTAGTTGAGCATCATTTTTTTCGGGTTTGGGGATGGCCCGCCTACAAACTGTGTCATGACTGTCATGGAACGATTGCTCTGGCTATGGGTGTCGAAGTCGAACGAAGACCGGTACGCTTGCTTGGCTAAGATCTGTGGCAGGACAGATTGTCATAGTTCTGGTTCATTTTCCCTACATTTATCTAGCAAGCTGATACAAAAGCAGTAAATCTGCTTTTTACGTCTGTTAGATACACATAATAACCCTAGATGTAAACCCTCGGGTGAACCACTGAAGGAATTTTTGTACACCGATTTCCAATGATTTTCAAATGATTTCCAAAGATTTCCAATGATTTCTATTGATTTCCAAATGATTTCCAAATGATTTCCAAATGATTTCCAAATGATTTCCAATGATTTCCACAGGATCTCCAATGATTTCCATTGTACACCAGATTTCCAAGGTGGTTTACCCCTCGTTGCTGACACACTCGAATGATATGTTTGCATTTTCCCGGCTAGTATCACCTCTTAGTCAATTATTTTCTGTATTTAGTGCGTTTTAATGTTTTTACTCACAACCACTATGGTAATTGATTCATTACATACCTAGTAGGAGGCCGGGAAGTGACCTCTTGCCGACCTCCCGAGAAAGTGAAGAAATGGTAGCTTTAGAAGGGAAATTTCAAAATATGCATCCAACCAAACAATAAGTGTGTTAATCAGTATTTCCTGAACCACGTTTCAGCAAAATTAATAGGCCTATCTGGAAGTTATGGACAAAAAGTTAATTTTCAGATTTCAACTTTTGAACGCCTGTAATCCTGCAAGCTGAGTACATGGTTGTGAGTAAAATAGTATACATACTCTCGACGGTAAATACACCATTCCAGCTTCGGGCCTGGAGGCTCTCTGTGCCCTCAGCAGTAATGATGTATTTCCCGTCTCGGTATGTAATATACTATTAAGGGTGTTTCAGAAATGATAACAAAAAATTCAACTGTGGGTAGATCTTGTCAAAATATGACGAAAACCTATATACCATTTTGCAAAGTTCGGCCTAATGAAGAAGATACAGTCCTCCAAAGTTCACTTTTTTCGGATTTCAAAAATTTGTTACTCAGGAACGTTTTGACAAAGGACCCCGCACGATTCTTATGGAAAATGGCTCCCGGGTAAATTCTCTGAATTATTGATATTTTGTAGCTTATGAGATACTAATTAAATACTGTGAACCCCAAATTGAAATAATGGACAGTTTTTTACCCACAGGGGGTTGAAGTTGGAGGTTTTGACGGCTTAAAAATGATATTCTGACGAAAATATAAGCATTATATTCGGTTTCTCTTCAAGTTGTGTTTCATGCTAAATGTATTCATTTGACAGGAAAAATTTCAACCCCCTCCTCCACCCCCATCCCCTATCTACCATCACAAAATTCGAGATTACTCTCAAAAGCCATGCAGATGGCTTCTGTGACTTGAATTATGAATTTTGACATGAAAATTATTTTCCACCCCCAATGTTGGGGTGCCGATTTTCCAATTTTCCTCGGTTAATTTGGCTGAATTTTTGGTATTGTGTACTTTTAATTCTGCCGAACAAAAAGTTCTAATGCCAAAACTTATTCCTATGGACAGTTTTTGTTCTACAGGGGACTGAAGTTGAATATTTGAGAGCATAAATATTGAACTTCAGTCCCCTGCAGAACAAAAACTGTTCATAGGAATAAGTTTTGGTATGAGAACTTTTTGTTCAACAGAAATAGAAGTACACAATACCAAAAATTTAGCCAAATTAACCGAAGAAAATTGGAAAATCGGCACCCCAACATTAGGGGTGGAAAATAATTTTAATGTCAAAATTCATAATTTAAATCACAGAAGCCATCCGCATGGCTTTTGGGAGTAATCTTGAATTTTATGATGGTAGATAGGGGTTGGGGGTGGAGGAGGGGGTTGATATTTTTCTATCAAATAAATACAATTAGCATGAAACACAACTTGAAGAGAAACCAAATAAAAAGCTTTTATTAACGTCATAATATCATTTTGAAGCCGTCAAAACCTCCAACTTCAACCCCCTGTGGGTAAAAAACTGTCCATTATTTTAGTTTAGGGTTCACGGTATTCGATTAGTATCTCATGAGCTACAACATATCAAAAATTCAGAGAATTTAACCGGGAGCCATTTTCCATAAGAATCGTGCGGGGTCCTTTAGCTTTAATTCAGCAAAAGCTGGTTTGTCATAATTATCTATCAACTTGCCAAATTTGGGAAGAATCCAACCAGTGGTGTAGGAGTTATGAGGGTCAATAATTTAGAAGCACCCGAAGAAATATTGATTTAAAGTGACCCCTCATAACTTCCACGCCACTGATTGGATTCGTTCTAAATTTAGCGGGTTGATAGATAATTATGACAAACCAGCTTATGCTAAATTAAAGCTAAATTTGTCGAAACGTTCCTGAGTTATAAATTTTTGAAATCCAAAAAAAGTGAACTTTGGAGGGCTGTATCTTCGCCATTAAGCCGAACTTTGCAAAATAGTATATAGGTTTTCGTCATACTTTGACGAGATCTACCCACAGTTAAATTTTTTGCTATCATCCCTGAAACACCCTGTATAACGTGTGTAACACGCATTTAGGAAAAATCTTCTCATTTTGATTTAAATTCACTTTTTCTCGAAACAAATTGGAACTTTGATTAGTTACTGAATAGGCCTTACTAATTTTATTGTTTTCTTATTTAGAAGCTGTATTACACTACACAACTTCTTGTACAATTACTTGAACAATCTGTCAGTTGAACAATCAAGTTAATTGTTTTTTGACACTATTTTGGCAGATGTTCAAGAAATTGTACAAGAAATTGTGTAGTGTAATAATACAGCTATTAGTCAATTTAGGCCAGGAGTGTACGGGCGATTTTTTTGAAATAGGGAACGATTTGGAAACTTATCTACTCTTGAATAAAAAAATATCATATAAGTACCATCATCTATAGGTACCTACTCTGGATTCAAAATAAACTGCTCAACAATGAAAGTGTTACAAAGCAAAAATTCACCCAATTTTGAACCTATGTAACTTCTGATTGGCACAGACGATTCTGATTCTGTTTCAAGTACTGAATTGCCCAGTCTTTTGGCCACCTTTCTTGTCAATGTAAAATCCATAGAGCCTTCCTTAAAATTTCTACAGGGTGATGAACCAGAGCAGTGCAAAATTGATGTAAGTTCAACATACCCCCGTTTTCGTAAAAAAAATGTTTCAGGAGGATGATACTAACCCACCAAATTTGTGAAGATTGATGTGTTCCCTCGAAACCTTATTTGAATTTTCGGGATTCCAGTCAAAACAGTCAAAGTGGGATTTTTTATTGTGAATACTGTATTTTATTCTTGTAGCCACGCAAAAACATTAGAACTTTTCACATCAAGATGATGTCACTTGGTAGGTTTGTTCACTGAACAATTCTGAGCAATTTGATTTGCAACACGTTCCTATTTGTCTATTGTGGGGGCAAAGCAAAGCCCAATGGACCGCGTACTTTCTGATACTGCTTCAAGTCGGGCTTTCAACATTGAAGAAAGGTCATATTTTTCTCTCTTCAGTCAACATGGGACTACCTACGTCATTAAAATTGGATTGATCACATTTCCGCCGTTTTGGAACTTTTTGCCTTTGTCTCAAATTTCAAAACACAAGCATTGCCCAGTCTTTTGTTTGGTATCATCATTTGGTATCATTTCTTGAAATGTTGGTCCCCTGAATAGGATTCTGTCAATAAGTTCTGTCTGTCTGTCTGTCCGTCTGCAATCTTCAGTGATAACTTTTGAACGGTTCATCCAATTAATATTTGATATTTTTGATTACCGTAAATGTCAATTGCATTTCAGCCTTAATTCATCAATCAGTAGGCGTGCGATCTTGTACCAAATTCCTGTAAAACTCTGATAAGAACTAGAATTTACTAAAAAGTTCGTTCGGTTTGAAAAAAACTTTTGAATATTTTGATAAAATCCACGGGGGTGAAGAGACGGAAGACAACAGTCATTTAATACCGATCTCTACGTTCACAGTCACAGCATGCGATAAACCATAGGTGATTTCCCCTTGAAGCTAGGCTGATAACATTTTAGAGGAATCACGAATGTTATTTTAATAGCTCTGCGAATAAACAATGTGAAGATCCAAAAGAAAAATATTTATTCCTTAAAAAAAAAATTGTTACTCACTCCAAAAAATAGGCATAGCATAACGATGAAATTATTGAAAATCAAAATTTTGTCGGCCTTCCTCTAACTCTTGTTAAAGCAAAGACTCGTGTCGACATAGTGTCCATCAAACTGCGAATGAACTCCTGAGGAATAGGTTCCCATTCTTCCTGGACGGCATACATCAAACTCGTTCAAATTTTCCAGCCGCCCTTCCCTGTCATTCAATTTTATTTTTCATTTTACCAGACATGCTCAATTGGATTCATATCCGGAAACAAGGGCAACCAATCCATTTTGTCGATATTGTTGTGCCTCAATAAATCGATGATGATTCAAGCGCGATGAGGGCGAGCATTGTCGTCAACCGAAATGAAGCTCGATGGTGAGGCTCCAGAAGACGCATTGCGGCTCTTCTATCCGCTCGAAGTTTAGCTTCATGAAACCTTCTTACTGTCTGGTTGGAAATGAATGAATAAATAAATAATAAATAATATTTATTGGTGCTGGATATACAATATACAACTATTGCTTATACATATGTCAATATAGAGAATCGGTAGATTACAAATCAATATCAGCACAAAGAAATTCACACACACTGTAAAATGCCGAACGTCTCAAGCAATCTTTAACTTTGATTTTAAACTGTCGTTCCGGCAAAGAGCGAATCTCCAAAGAAAATCTACGGAGCAATCTGAAAGACATATACCAATGAGCCCTCTGTGTGCTTGTGAGGCGGCAAAGCTCCAGATATCGTCTGCCTGTTAAGAGTCTTCTGTACGCTTAAAGCGAGGGGTCAACCACCTACTGAAAATTTGTACAGTGATTTCCATTTTTGGAAATACTTGATAGTATTTTGACTGTATTTCCAGGTATTTCCAATATATTTCCAAGTATTTCCAAATATTTCCAAGTATTTCCATGGTATTTCCAAGTATTTCCTAGTATTTCCATGGTATTTCCAAGTATTTCCATGATACTTCCAAGTATTTCCAGGTATTTCCATAGTATTTCCAAGTATTTTTATAGTATTTCCAAGTATTTCCGTTCGCAGATTGCCTACCTTTCAGGGGCAAAGTTTGAAATTTGGTACACGTAGGTAGCTAGTTTAAAGGGTACCTACGTGTACCAAATTGTGTGTTTGTACCTATCACAATGGAGTATTATACTAAAAAAAATTTTTGATTGAAATGGAAACTACATTGAAAAATAATTGACCCGTGTTTTTTTATTCAGTCGAAAACCGTACCGTTTGGGCGCAATAAAAAAATAACATCAACAAGTTCTGACGTCACAGCGAGTCACCGCCTATACTGCCTGTGTAAATGACGTCAGAAATAGGCAGAATATAGGAATTTCTTTTATTTATTGCGGCCAAACGATACGATTTTTGGCTGAAAAAAAAATACGGGTCAGTTATTTTTCAATATAGTTTCTGATTCCATCGAAAAATTTTTTTCAAAAGTATAATACTCTATTTGCAAAGTGGTTGTGGGAACAACCGTGCACAATTTTAATTTTTCAAAATCACAACTAGAATTAGCCCGTGTCCCGATGGGCCAAATCTACATAACTTAATATGAAAATTCATATCTTCATTGTTAGACTTCCGAACCAAGAAATTCCTAAACCGTTGAGGGCACTGATTTCTACAGGGTGTTCCGGAATATGAGTTACCAAACTCACAGGGAGATAGAGAATTGAAAAATGAGGGAACTTTTCGCAATAAACATACCTTGCAAACGTATGATTACGGAGATAGAGGCCGTCAAAAATGTTTTTTTTTTAAATAGTTACTTTGCATAACTTTTGAAACTTTTTTGGCTTGAGATAGAGAATTGAATAATAAGGGGATTTTTCTCAATAGATATACCCCCGCAAACGTATAATAACAGAGATACCGGCTTTCAAATGGTTTTTCAAAAACGGTACTTTTTGCATAACTTTTGGAACAATCCACCGATTTTATTCAAAGTCGAACCAAAGCTCACTGTATTGAGCAATACGAGTAATAACACAGTAGTAACAAAATTGTGACTATAGACTCCATTTTCGAGATATTTGGGTTTGAAACTTTGAAACTCAAAATCGCCATTTTCCAGAACCCAAAGTGTTTTTTCCTGAAAACACCTCGTCTCTCAACTAAAAATGAGGGGTGGTTTATCGACTTGAAACACCTAAAGAAGTTACTTCAGTTGAGGAATCACGAGTTTTATTGGATTTTAGTTTTCATGCCTTTGAAAGTGGCGATTTCGAGATGTTCTCCAAAATTTCAAACTCAAATATCTCGAAAACAAAGCCTCTAATCAAAATTTTGCAAAAGTTACTTTTGTCTCCAAATTGAACGCAAAAATTTAAAATTGGAACCATTTTCAAAAATAATTAGGGTGTTGAAAAATATGGGAGAAAGGGGAAGGATATTCTCCATTACCTTCGCCCCTGAAAATATTTGATGAAATGCGTTATTATTGTTGAATAGAGACATATTTCAGTAGACTAGACTTTGATTTGAATTTGAATAGAGTCGGTTGAACGGTTTAAAGATATGCAAAAAAATCTGTTTTCAAAAAACAACTATTATACGTTTGCGATGGTATAAATTTGAAAAATCTCCTTATTTTTGAATTCTCTACTTCCCTGTGAATGTTGTAACCCTTATTCCGGGACACACTCTGTCCAGGGTGTCCGGTGTTTAATGGCAGAAACCTTGGCAATCGATAGAGAATTGAAAAAAGACTCTCCCCAAAACACTCTGTTCCAAAAAGAACAATCACGAAAATATAGGCCTTCAAAGTTCAACTTGAAAATAGTTTTTTTGCATAACTTCCGAACCGTTCAACCGATTTTGTTCAAATTTAGACCAAAGTTCACTAAAATAATTATGTCTCTATTGAAAAATGAAAACGCATTTTATCGAACATTTTTAAGGGCAAAGGTGATAGGGGTACCTACCCTATTTTTCACTACCCTGATTATTTTTGGAAATCGTTCCAATTTTTGAATTCCACGTTCAATTTAGAAAAGAAAGTTACTCTAGCAAAATTTTGATTGAAGGCTTCGTGAAAACCTAGAAAATTTGGATTCTGGATCTGAGAAATCATGAGTTTTTTTTAATTCAATTTTTAGACCTTTCAGAGTGGAATTTTCAAGATGTTTTCCCAAATTTCAAATCCAAATAGCTCAAAAATGAAGCCTCTTATTGAAATTTTGCAGAAGGAACTTTTTTTTCAAGTTGAACGTAGAATCAAAAAGATGGAACGATTTCCAAAAATAATTAGGGGCTTTAAAATAGGGGGAAAATGGTAGGTCACCCCCTATTATTTGCGCCCAAAAACATGTTAGATAAAATGCGTTATCATTATTCAATAGAGACATATTTTAGTAAACTTTGGTCCAAATTGGAACAAAATCCGGTTGAACGGTTCATAAATTATGCAAAAAAAAATTTTTTCAATTTCAGCTTTGAAAGGCTATATTATCGCTGTTATTTTTTGATTTTGAACAAAGTGTTTAAGGAAAGTCTATCTATTATTATCTACAAGCGTTGAATAATACCCGTCACTTTTAACACGTCGTCATGGGCGACGTGAAAAAATGATGATTCTGCGCGTTCCTGTCATATTTTCAATAAATTCTGACATTTACCAAACATTTCAGAGACCATTGTAGATAAAATCCTGTACGATACACGCGTTAAAAGTGTCTTATTTTGTTCGCGGGGTTGCTCCACTCGCTAGTGCTCGTTTCGCAAGCGTCCCCGCTCACAAAATAATACCTGTCACTTTCAACACTCGTATCGTAAATAGCTATTATCTACAAGCGTTAAATAATACCCGTCACTTCTAATACGTCGTCATGGGCGACGTGCTAAAAGTGATGATCCTGCGCGTTCCTGTCATATTTTCAATAAATTCTGACATTTATCAAACATTTCAAAGACCATTTTAGATAAAATCTTATACGATACACGCGTTAAAAGTGTCTTATGTTGTTCGCGGGGTTCCCGCTTACAAAATGATCCTTGTCACTTCTAACACTTGAATCGTGAATAGCTATTATATGCTCTTGTTGATTGCCAATGTTTCCGCGAATAAATACCGGACACCAACCTGTATACAGGTGTCCCGGAATAAGTGTTATAAAACTCACAGGGAGATAGAAACTTGAAAAATAAGGGGACTTTTCTTAACAGTTTTTTTTTGCATAACATCTGAATCGTCAAACCGATTTCAGTCAAATTCAAACCAAAGTTCACCGAAACAGGTCTCTATTGAACAATAATACTACATTTTATCAAGCATTTTTAGGGGCTAAGATAATAGGGGGTGCCCTCCCCCTTTTGCCCCTATTTTTGACCTCCCCGAATATTTTTGGAGATTGTTTTTATTTTTGAATTTTACGTTTAATTTAAAGAAAAAAGTTACTTCTGCAAAATTTTGATAAGAGGCTTCGTTTTTAAGATATTTGGGTTTGAAATATTGGGATCGCCACTCAAATCGCCACTTTCCTGGGCCTAAAAATTAATATTCAAGAAAACTCATGATTCGTCAACTGGAATAAGTTTTCTGGGTGTTTTAAGTTGATAAATCGCCATTTTCGCTGAGAAACATGGAGTTTTTCAGAAAAAAACATTCTCAAAATGAAGCCTCTAATTAAAATTTTGCAGAAGTGACTTTTCTCTGAGAATTGGACGCAGTATTCAAGAATTGAAACCGTTTCCAAGAATATTCAGGGTGGTTCAAAATTAGGGGAAAGGGGGGGAGGGGGTACCTCCTATTATTTTCGCCCCTAAAAATATTTGATGAAATTCGTAATAATTGTTCAATGAAAACCTGTTTTAGTGAACTTTGGTTTGAATTTGAATGAAATCAGTTGAACGGTTCAAAAGTTATGCAAAGAAAACTGTTTTCAAAAAACAACTTTGATGGCCTGTATCTCCGTTATTATACATTTGCGAGGGTATGTTTATCAACAAAAGTCCCCTTATTTCTTGTTTTTCTATGTCCCTGTAAGTTTTGTAACACTTATTCCCGGACACCTGTACATACATATTATAACCCTGTAGAAACTTCATTTTGAGTTTCTTGATGTTTCCTTTCATGGGATATACCTATGTCTAAGAGAGAAATGGAACTGACCAACTCAAGAAACGTAATTAAAAGTCGCCTTATGTGCACACAAAAGTTATTGGCCTTCAAATTCAGACGTTTTTTTTTAAACCGTCTACTAATTTGTCCAGTAGTTTATAAGTACAACGACCGTAGAGACCTGTTCTAGTTGTCACAGGCTTCACTAGGAATCAAATTTCGGCAGTTATGACCAAGTATATATGGAATATTTCCAAAGTATTTCCAAGTATTTCCAAAGTATTTCCAGGTATTTCCAAGTATTTCCATGGTATTTCCATCTATTTCCAAGTATTTCCTTAGTATTTCCATCTATTTCCAAGTATTTCCATAGTATTTCCATCTATTTCCAAGTATTTCCATAGTATTTCCAAGAAAATGTACAGTGATTTCCACTGGTGGTTGACCCCTCGGCTTAAAGTAACTCCGACTAAAAGGCCTCTAAATCGAAGGCGGTCATCCACTCCCAACTGGTATTTGGTGATTATACTTCATATCTCCATAAAAAGATAGTCAAATTTTACGGGCGCCATCCTAGGGCCTTTATTTGACTTGGGAAAAAAATTCTTTTTCCAAGGTGGACTCTCTATAGTATTCTGCACCAACGTACCGGGTGATTTTTCAATAAAATATCAAAGTTATTTGGCTGTGAAAATTATTAAAAAAATGCTCAAAAATTTGGAGCTTTATAACTTCAGCTGAAATTTTTTTACTGAAAAACCACCCGGTACGATTGTGCAGAATACTGTTGAGAGTCCACCTTGAAAAAATGATTATTGTTTCAAGTCAAATAAAGGCCCTAGGGTGGCGCGCGTAAGATTTGACTATCTTCGACTGTGATCGGTTTTTCTCGGATTTTTTCCGTTAACATGTTTATATAGAGATATGAAGTGGAATCTCCAAATACCAGTTCAAAGAAAATCACCGGCTTCGATTTAGAAGCATTTTAGTTGGAGCCACTCTGAGTGTACAGAGGACTCTTAAGACTGTTAAAAATAGTGAACGTAATAATATTGTAATAATTTGCCAAACGGGCCTGTACGGCTCTGGGTTCTAATTTTTCGGCCAAGGCCACATTTGTCATGTCAATATATCGTCCCTTGCCAGGCAAAGCAACGTAAGCGACATTTTAGCAACTTTACAGGAGAGACAAAAATTGTGTTGATTGCAAATTGCTCACAAAAAAGTATTAATTTTGTACGTTTCATGTTATGCAAGGTACAATACTTGATTCCACCAATATTCACAAAATATTTCTTCTATTACCCAAAATAGAAGGCGCTTACGATACGCTTATCATCTGTTTTTAAGAACCCAGTGGAGCTTACGTTTTTCTGGCTGTCGTTTAAGATACTGTCCCCCTCATAACCTGATTGTATTTTTTCTTCCAAGAATCGTAAGTGCCAATAAACAAGTGTTTGATTGCTGCTCATTTCAAAATTCTAACCGTGTCCTAATACATTATCTTGTATTAATACTCAAGTAAAACTCAACTAAACCCAAGTACAACATTATACTAAGGAAGAAGCGGTGCTAAGATATGTTTTCGTCGCTTGCGATATTTTATTCAAAACTATGGCGCTTACGATGGAATTCTTCAATCAGCTTTTTCAATAATTAAGTATATTTTGGTGCTTGTCATGGTTTGTTCATTAGACGCGACTCAGTGAGACCTTTCCATTAAGACCAAAAACTCATTTTCGCCAAAATGGCGCTTACGTTGCTTTGCTTGGCAAGGGACGATATACATCACTTGACTTAAAAATACGCAATGTGTAACACGTGTTGATTTATTTCCTGAACAGAATAGTAAATTGTTTCGTTTAAAAGTAATCCGTGTATTTCACTCAAAAATACCCATCACTGCCCCATGACGCGTGCCATAGTTATGGATCAGAATATGATGAATATGATGATGATGAATGGAAAGATTCAGAATCGTTTGTGCCAATCAAAAGTTACAGCGGTTCAAAATTGGGTGAATTTTTGCTTTGTAACACTTTCATTGTTAAGAAGTTTACTTGAGAGTGACTCATACTTTTGGAGCGTTGCGGCGAAGAACGTGGGAAGGGGGCGGAAAATCATAAGCGAGTCGTGAAGAGGGGGCAAAAATGCAGAAATGCGAAAAAGCTGACTCAATTCCCTCGTCACATTGCGAACTATTTCTTGTTCTCGGCGCGTAAAAAATTTGCGTTTTGGTGCTGGAGGTGAATTTGCTTCATTACGGGGGGGCGAGGGCCCCATTTCAAATATTTTCGAGAGGAAAACATCGCATTCGACGCTACTGCTTTTAGGTGTGAAAGTCAAGTTGTATTCGAGCCGCTCGGAGGAAGCACGAGTTGCTTTCGGCTCCTTGCGCACTTGTTCGGTAAAGTTCACCCTGTTGTGTTACAGCGACGTGTAATGCAGTTCTCCATTTTTCAAAGTTCAACTATTCTCTCGTTTTAAAATTTCAGTAGTCACCTGCACACAATTTGTACCTACACTTCATAGTGATGGTGTTCTGATATAAGGCATAAGTCAGTCTTAATTGTTTTGAACCACGACGAGTATAGTCACTCTTTCTCCGACAGAAGAGTTTTTGAAGTTTGCGAAGGCCGAAAAGGCTCATTGATTCTATGTACTTGGTCTTGAGTTTTATTTATTCAAATCAAAAACGAAAGCGAATAGGTACCTACCAATTCGGACTAACTGATAAAAACTCAGTGCGACCTCCAATCATTAAAAGTCGTGAAAACACAAAACATTCTTGCAATCACTACCGCAATCTCTTCTTCCAATGCTCGAATTTATTTACCTATCAACTACCGCCACTATATGGTCCATTACCCGTGTGGGACTGTTATGGTCGTTGGTCGCTAATAATTCCAATGCCTATTCCGAGTTCGTGCTAAGCGGCACTTACCTAATGAAAACATCGGAGTTCAATTTTAACAATAATTTGCTGCCAACAAATGGCCGGTCGTTGCTTAAATGTTTTACTGAGTGATTCCGCAATATATCGAGCGGAAAGATCTAATCCGTAGAATTTATTGTGGAACAGGGCAGATGCCACGCCGGTAACTGTAGTAGTAGGTGGGCACAACTATTCGAACGGAGCAGTGGAGCTGGAAAAAGTAGCTGGGTGTATTTTAAACTACTAAAAACAAACCACTAAAACTAAAGATAGATAGGGTGACGTAGGTTAAGTCATAGGGCACGTTCGTTCGGACACGCTGTAACTGCGTTTTACTCGGTCACATTTGGGCGCCTAACGTAGGGGCCATTGCTTTCACTAAGATAAGTAAGACTCACAGATTCTGTGACAGCTTTATGTACAGAAAAGTAGAATTGTTCAGTAGGGGAGAAATTAACCAAGTAAAAAAAAATCTGACGAGTGACGAAACAAGCGGATACGAACAAAACCGTTAGCATGGTTTACCTCGGTTTGTAAAAATTTGCTCTTCGGTGTCTTTTTACTAATTGCACTCAGTTTTACACACGCGTTAATAGAGTAGATCTTGAATAAATTACGAACCATTTTTTTTCACCGCCGGCACATAATAAACCCAGTGACTTAATAATTATAACCACGCTCTGCAGAATCATTATGCTAAATTCATTTCCTGGCCTTCTATGTAGGTACCTACTTTTCCTGCCATCATAGATCAACTGAAGCGTTAAGGAATTCCGACTATTCTAGTATTGTCTTCTAAGTGTGAAGCAAGGCATTTATAAACCCAAGTTAGTCTTGGCTCTCGTTTTGTCTAAATAATTACTATTGCATCCGCATTGAATACAGCTGAGAAAGACTTTTACATGATCAGATAGCCTCAGCCACTGCCGCCCTAGGAAGAACACAATCGTGGCCTAGTTACCTATTGGGAGAGCTGGTACTTTATTACACAATTATTATTTGCAAATCCATGAATAATTGAAGGATAAACCGTAGATTATCCTAGAACCAACATAAATTATTTATTTTTTGGTGACTGTGCCGACCAGGAAACTTGAACTTGAAACTTGCATGAATGCATGGCCGAATGCACGGTTCAAGAACGCAGTTTCACCACGGACTAGCAAAGTTTCACTACTTCGCCCATTAAAACCAAGTCACCAGAAAGTACCATCATCCATGATTGTTGCAAAATTATTATTGCACTAGGATCCCGTTCGTTCAAAACCAACCTCACGTTATAACCGTAACTCTTTTATCAGATGAAAACAATTAAGTATTCCAAGTTCAATACAAGACAATTGTCAGAAACAATGCAAATTCGGGAGTCTAACATCCAGCAGAGTATGACTTCGCCAACCATAAAATAACTTCTCGATCTCGAGCTGCGGCCTACATGTTCACGAATCGAAAAAGGAACTTTAAATTAACTGTATACTTATGCGTTTTTGAAATGCCAATTGCGCGAGTGTGGCGTTAAATTGCCGTGGACAATTATTATTATTATTATTATTATTATTATTATTATTATTCACAAAAATATTAATGTAGGGAGGATATGCATCGGAAATATTTTATCAACATTTCACGAACATGAATAATAGTTAAATGGAAATATCAATAGGTCAATAAGTGACTATATTCTCTATTATAAAATAGTTACGTTACGGGCAACATTACGAAGAAGAAACTCAATAGGAGAATTTGATCCATCGAAGAAAACAAGGACCCGTTGCATCATGGAGTAATGACCTATTCCAAAAGAATATTATTTTAACCTAGTAACCTAGTATTCTTTCCAGGGACCCTATTTTTGGAAACGGGGAACGGATCACATCTCACATCACGTTCTTATCGTTTCCAAAAATAGGGCCCAGAAGTCATCAACTTCAGCAATGGTAATTACAAGGCAACCGAGTAGGCAACACAAGTAAGTGCGACCAGTATCACGTTAAGTAGGTATTTCGGATCTATCTTTGATTCATGAGATGGACTTCCACCTAGAAACAAAAATGGTCGAAACTTTTGGGAGGACATAATAATATAATATCAAAGCGTCCCGCCAAGCGGAGTATCAGAAATCGGAAGTAGGAACTATTGAGAACATCCAACGTAGAAAAGTTCATGCCACACATAGAAAAAAAACTGCCATACTAAATATTTTTTTTTTATAGAAGAGTTGATATTGTTACGTATTTTGCGTACGGATAATATTAAGACGATCGATTTAAAACACACACTGTTTATTTCTGCGTACTACAATGGATACACGCCAACAATTATCTACTTGGAATATCACTGTGATTATTGCTCGCTTATTCGCTCGCTGTCTCTTCCAGTTCAATACTGACTGTCAGCTGCCAGTTGATGCCTTATATAAGGCCTCCGAATAGTGTTCCCGAACTTTCTGTCATCTTCCAGCAATTTCCATAGTGGCCTGGCATATGCGGTTTCTAGACCACTCCTGAATAATCACACACACCTTTCGCGTGCTTTCCGTGTGTTCTGAAATCTGCACTTCCGCCAAAGTGGACAGATGTGTCTCGATCGAACGTTGAAGTCTCCCAATCGCGTATGCTTCTGGAATGCACCAGATCGCTCCGCACTTCTACACTGCGATCTAATGGATGGAAGAATCCAGTAATTACTAGCATGCACGGAATAGCCGTGAAAGCCAGCCGGTTAGACACGCTGAAGTCGACAATAAAATAGATTTCATTTAAAATTAACAGAAATAGAAATAACCTGTTTTACAGAATTCAACAACAACAAATCAAACAGGAGACAAAAACACCATATTGAATGATCCTGACGTCGTCTTTTATAACGTTGCAATGCAAGACCTCCAAAGGAAGCCAAAGCTATCGCCAGAAGAGACGAACATCGCAAGAACAAGAACTTCATCATTCTCCAAGAAGGTCATACCATGTTCTCCCGACTCCTAGCAAATATTTCTTTGAGCAAAAACAGGTCGACCTTTATATCGAGGGGGACATCTAAAACATACATTTACATTATACATTGGCGAATTTCTATCTTCAACTTCTTCGCCCTCACACACCACGACTTTGAAATTTTAAATGGCATCACCAACTTTGTGATACATCAAATTAACAAGAATTCAATTCTCTTTTTCGAAAAGAATATATTTTATTATTTCAACCCCATCCCTCGTTCCTAATGTAATCTGAGTGCCCAGTTTGTTTTTTTTTTGCCCTGCATTAACTACTAGGTTATTGGCAGGTTTTCTTCTGTGGGGGTTTTTCAGTAACGATAACAGTATTGACGATAACAACGTAGACATTTTTGGAACAGTGGGGTTCAATCAGTGGGGTGGATAGTTTCCAAATGATCAGACGATGCGATATATTTAGATTACTTCCAAATTGTTTCGGAATAAAAAGATTTCACATCCTTCCAATGACCTCGAAGGTCGCTTCAGTGCTTCAAATGTTTAGTTTAAACACGTGGTCATTTTCAGCATTTTATTTCATTGATTTATGTAATAGTTACACATACATTCTGACCCCATGACATCAAGTCATATTAGACAAGTTCACGTTCCATTTATTTACACCTCCTCATTTTAACCAATTGTAATTTAGATCAATTCACACTCGCGTCCTCCAATCTAGTATCAGTAGTACGTAAGAATTTAGACCTTGTATACTAGGAATACTACTATCTAGTAAAATGTTCATCAAACTCTTACTACTCACTTTAATCACCAAATATGTGTTTTGTGTAAACATTCTGCATATATCGGGAGTGGCATCTCCAAGCCACCACATTTGGAACCGAGCCTTGGCCTTGGGATTAGCAGATAAAGGTCATAATGTGACCATGATAGGACCTGATGTTGATAAAACACCTGCAACAAAAAACTTTTCATATATTTTAATGGAAGGTAAGTAACTCCTAGCATTATTTTCAAATATCACACGCTTTCTTCTTCCATGTTAAGCCAAAAGTACGATTTCTTGCAGCAATATTTTTGCTAAAATGTGGGAAATCCTATCCTATTCTATGATCGAATTGTCGACAAATCCAATCACCAATCAAATTCCTCATATTTTTTTTGTTTATCTCACTAAATTTTAGGAGTCTACGACGAAATCCACGACGATTTTGACTACAATGGGATGACGGATCTCAGCGCTTTCGGACTTGTCACAATATTCCAAGACTGGTCCATCTACCAATGTCGCAAATACTACAACTCGAAAGGTTTAGAAAAGCTATGGAACTATCCAAAAGATTTCAAAATAGACGTAATTGTCACCGACATCACTGCAGGACCTTGCCTCTTACCATTGGTAGAACGCTCCCTGCTCCCGCCATACGTTTCTTACAACTTTGGAAATCATTTACATACATCGTATTTGCCTTGGTACAGCCTACCCTACAGCCACGAAATGAATTTCTGGCAACGAATTTGCAACTGGTTCTTCACTGTTTACGACATTTTTCTGAGGGAAGTACAAGAATACAACCAGTACAATAAAATAGCCAGAGAGACCTTTAGTGACCTCAAAGCCGATTGGAGACAACTCGAAAGACATATTACGATAGTTTTGTCCAATACCGATCCGATTTTGGACGTGCCTCAGCCTTTAACCCCTAATATTATAGCAGTTGGAGGACTTCACGCTATGAAACCAAAACAGCTGCCTGAAGATCTGCGAGGTTTACTGGATAACGCGAAAAATGGCGCCATCGTGTTTTCACTGGGTACCAATTTTATGTCAGATAAACTACCAAAAGCTAAACAAAGAGCACTGCTTGAAGCTTTCAGTAAACTGAAAGAACTAGTGATATGGAAATTTGAAAGCGAAATTAAAAACTTGCCCAAAAACGTTATCGTTAGGAAGTTCTTGCCTCAAAATGACCTATTAGGTTTGTACCTATCCGTGCTTGTTTTACTATGGTTCTTATTTGTTTTCATCCTTGGTTTTCAGGACATGCAAATGTTAAACTCTTCATTGGTCACGGAGGAACTCTTAGCACGCAGGAGGCTATATACCATGGAAAACCCATGATAGTTGTACCGTTCGTGCTGGACCAAATTCTCAACGCAAAAGCAATTGAAAAGAAAAACCTTGGAATTATATTGGATCTTGAACTCATCACCGCTGATTATGTGTCGCGTAAACTCAAAGAGGTTTTGAAGAATCCTCTGTAAGTGTTTCAAGATCTGGATGAGACCTAAAACCGATAGATTTTGATGACTTTGTAGGTACAAGGACACAATGAGAGTGACTTCAGAGAGATACAGGGATCAACCATCAACACCTTTGGAGAAAGGAATATTTTGGGTGGAGTATGCAGCGAAGCATAACGGAGCTGGTTTTTTGAATTCTCCAGCCAGAGACATGTCTTGGATCAAATCATCTAATGCTGACATTTTTGCATTTTTATCTCTAGTTATGCTAGGAATTGTTATACTATTTTTCAAGTCTTGGAAAGCTCTTGTCAGGGGGAAAAATAAGCTCAAAACGCAATAATTTGAAAGAAAATCATTTATAAGCTGAGACTGGAGAATTTCCTAAAATACTGGCAAATCAGTAATGACTCAATTGGAGTAAATAGGAACATTTACACGGGCAGTTTCGAACCGCGACTACGATACGTGGTCCTAGTCAGTTTCCACAGTGTGCACTAAACTTGTATTCAATATGATGTACAGGGTGATTCATAAATTTCAAAAATTCATTTTTCTTCAAAAACCTAACTATCAATTTTCTATGGAAACGAGAAGTTTCTTCTTTTAAATTATTTTAGGGGATAATGGAATTTACTCTCACTCACCTTGTGTCGTATAAACAGAAATTCAGTGCACACCTCCAAGTTATTAATTTTTACTGATTAGTCTATCACAAACAGTTCCATAGGATCATTTTGAACATCCAACTAAAATAAAGGGGGCGAAGTCTCACTCTTTGACCCCCAATATCTGCAAAAAAAAAGCCAATTATTTTTTTAAACATTTCTTCATGTTCTTGAGTGGATTCCACATATCGCTTTGGCCTTGAAATGCATACTTCTGAGACCGCAAACTAAGGCAATCGGATTGGATATTGATTTTTTTGGGTACATAACAAGTTTTTGATTTCTCTTCTGGGTTCTGGGGTCAAATTCTATTTGATGGAATGAGAAAATGATTGTACGTGAAATCAAAATCGTATCTATACAGGGTGGCCCAACAAAAACAGAACAGAGGGGTTCTCGGACATTTCACTTCATTTTTTTTAAAAAAAGCTGAGACAGGTCGATTCTTTTTATCGAGGGGTACATCTGAAACATACATTGGCAAATTTCTATCTTCAGCCCCCTAACCCCTACCCACCTCAACTTCGGAATTTCGAATGACACCATCTACTTTGCGATACATCAAATTAAAGAGAATCAAATTACCTTTCTGAAAAAAATATTTTCAAAATTTTTAACCCCACCCCTCATTTCCCTCAATTTCTCTGACTGTCCCATTTCCCATTCTCGATCCTTCAATTCTCTTCAATTTAATCAGCGTTATCCTTAATAGCATCTAAAGGCCGCTCTATGAAATTACGCAACGCAACCGCAGCCGCAACGCAGGTTTCTGATTGGCTCGCAAGCTTTTCGCGTCGTTGCGATGGCTTTGCGAATACCTTGCGAGCCAATCAGAAACGTTGCGCTCTGCGTTGCGGTTGCGTTGCGAATTTTCATAGAGCGGGCATAAGGAGAAAATTTTCGGTGGAGAAAAGTGCTACCCAAATTCACCCCTTTCCTCTCCCCCACCCCAACTTCATTTAACAGACACCACCTACTTTGTGATACATCGAATTAAAGGGAATTGATTTCTCTTTCTGAAAACGATTTTTTTCGAATTTTCAACCCTTCCCCTAATAAATTGAACATTATGAGTATTTTAGGGGGAAAATGGCTTTTTGAAAATTCTGAAAATATATAATTTAGGAAGAGAATACAATTTCCTTCAATTTAATGTTTCACAAAGTAGGAACTGTCATTTTAGATTTTGAAGTTGGGTTGGGGAAGTGAGGGGTGAATTTGGGTGGCACTTTTTACACAGAAAATTTTCTCCCTCGATGCTGTGCAGGAGGACATTGACTGTACTGAAGAGAATGAGGAGGTCAAGAATATTACATTGGAAATTCAGACAATTTTAGGAAGAAAGGGGGTGGGGTTGGAAGTTATAAAAATATTTTATTTAGAAAGAGAATTTAATCCTTTTTAATTTGATGAATCGCAAGGTGGGTGGTGTCATTTGAAACTTTGAAGTTGGGGTGGGTGGGGGTGAGGGGGTAAAGATATAAATTCGTCAATGTATGTTTCAGATGTCCCCATGTCAAAATAATACGGTGAAATGCCCGAAAACCCCTCTGTTCTGTTTTCGTTGGGCCACCCTGTATACGCTCAACGGTAAATGCATCATTCCCCGTTGATCGTTTTAAAACACACACTGTTTATGACTGCGTATTACAATTAATACACGCCAACAATTATTTACTTGGGAATATAGCCGATTACTACTTCGCTTGTTTCGCACTGGATCGCTTCCAATTCACAACTGCTCGTGAGACGACGATTGATGCCTTATATAGGTCCGACTGATTCATCTCGAATGTTCCATGCATTCTCTAGCAGTCTCCACAGTGACCCGACATACGGTTTCCACACGACTCCCGAAAAATCTTGCACATTACCCGTATATTTCTGCCGTGCTCTAGAACTGGCGCCTCCGCCAAAATGGACAGATGTTTCTTGATCGAGCGTTGAAGGTTCCTAATGCCAAGCCATCGCGTATACTTCTGGAAATGTCCAGAGCTCCACACTTGTATCTACACCGCGACCTAATGGATGGAAGAATTTAGAAAGGTCGCGTCTCTACCAGAATGCACGGGATCGCCGCTCGTAACAGTACGTGAAATCAAAATCGTATCTATACATACGCTCAACGGTAAATGCATCATTCCCCGTCTGGGTATGTAATATACCTACCTACTATTTCATATCCAAAGCTAAGTGCAGTGCCGCCGAGAGGGCGGTTCAGAAGGTGATATATCACCGGGGCCGGGAGCCCCATAGGGGGCCCGTGAGCGCGAGTTAATTTTCTTTTTCTAGCGATGGAAAATACCTATTATGATTATCATCATTATTATTATTGAAAGAAAATCTCGCGTGCGCTGCCATTGGGCTCGCTCCGTTCGCGGACTCAAAACATTTTCTAATAAGGGGGGGCCCGGCCCGCAAGTGACATCCAACATCGGGGCCCGGCGAAGCTCTCGGCGGCCCTGGCTAAGTGCGATGTGTAGGTGTGAGATGAGGTGTTAGCCGGCACGACTGAAGCTCAAAATCAAATTCTAATCTCAGTCGATGCGCCTTTTGCATGCTTCAACAGTAGTTATGAGTGTAGTTAATAAACTGCAATTACGTTATCTCCACCTACTGGCGATATATTATGTGCTAAATCGTTTCAAACTGAGTACCTACTAATTACGTACTTTGTTATGTCTGCGCGATAATGTGATGGAGTTTTATTGTCTCTCCGGTTAATGCAGAAATTCCAAAGGCTTTCAGAATCCGTACGCGGAAGTTATAAATATACAGGGTGTTTCAGTGATGGTGTTACAAACTTCAAGGGTGGATTCCTCATCAAAAACCATGTCTAAAAATACCGGGTGATCATTTGAAAACTATCCACCTGCAATATCTCCCGATTCCTAGTGCAAATGTCTTTGAGCAACAACAGGTCGATTTTTTTATCGAGGGGGACATCTAAAACATACATTGGAGAATTTATATCTTGAGCCCCCTCGCCCCCACTCACTCCAACTTTGAAATTTCAAATGACACCACCTACCTTGCGATACATCAAATTAAAGAGAATTAAATTCTCTTTCTTAAAAAAATATTTTGAAATTTTTCAACCCTACCCCCCGTTCTTTCTAAAATTCTCTACACCACCTACCTTGCGATACATCAAATTAAAGAGAATTAAATTCTCTTTCTTAAAAAAATATTTTGAAATTTTTCAACCCTACCCCCCGTTCTTTCTAAAATTCTCTGAGTGTCCAAGTTAATATTCTTGACCTCCATTTCCCTTCAATACAGTCAACGTCATCCTGCACAGCATCAAAAGAGAAAATTTTCTATAAAAAAGTGCCACCCAAATTCATCCTTTCGCTCCCCCCACCTGACCTTAAAAATCTAAAATGTCAATACCCACTTTGTAATACATCAAATTGAAGGAAATTGAATTATCTTCCTGAAAAAGATTTTTCACAATTTTTAAAGCCCCCCATTCCCCCCCTAGAATACTCCAAATGACCAATTTGTTGGGGGAGGGGTAGAAAATTTCAAAAAAATCTTTTCAGAAAGAGAATTCAATTCCTTTCAATTTGATGTATTACAAAGTAGGTAGTGTTTTGTTAAATTTGGGAGTTGAGGTGGGGGAGAGCGAAAGGGGTGAATTTGGGCAGCACTTTTTCCACCGAAAATTTTCTTCTTCGATGCTATCTAGGATGACGCCAACTAAATTGAGAAAAAAATGAGGGGTCCAGAATATAAAATGGGACAGTCAGAGAATTTTTGGGGAAAAGGGGGTGGGGTTAAAAATTTTTGAAATATTTTTCCCAGAAAGAAATTTAATTTCTCTTCAGTTTGATGTATCGCAAGGTAGGTCGTGTCATTTGAAATTTTCAAGTTGGGGTGAGTGGGGGCGAGTGGGGTGAATATAGAAATTTGTCAATGTATGTTTTAGATGTCCCCCCCGATATAAAAATCGACCTGTTTTTGCTCGAAAAAATATTCACTAGGAATCGGGAGTTATTGCAGGTGGATAGTTTTCAAATGATCACCCGGTATATACAATCTGTGTCCGGAAATATGCTTTGTTTCTTTCAGAGATTTCAGTTGAAGTTCACATTTTCAAATTTATTTTGGATATTTCTCAGTCGTCGCTGATATTAAATTCAAATTTTACATAAAATATATAACAATGGATGCTTTTGAATTCATGACATCCATTTTGCTCACAATTGGATGAGCAAATTATCCAGTGAGGCAGACATGTTAACACCCTCGTTAACACCCTGTATCTCTGAAACGATGTATTTTCGAACACGGGTCATATTACCTATATTTTTAGACGTGGTTTTTTGTAAGATCTACCTTTGAAGTTTGTAACAACATCAGTGAAACACCCTGTATGTTGGAAGTTGTTGATGAGCTCGAGAATGAAAATTTTTCACATTATGTGAAGAATTAATTTATGATGCCCTTGCGTGCTGAAGTCGAACTGGATTTTTACCGTAAATTGATCGTGAAGTGTTGCTTAGTGCAAGGATAATGGCGTGTGGTAATTATTGAATAGCTCAGTGAGCTTTTAAAGAAAATTTACATCGTGGAGGAAACTGTTAGGTAATCAGATTAGAGCATTGTCCTGCTACATGTGCATGCTTTTCATTATTCATATTTATGTGATATAACTGATATATGCTTATGTCTTGGCTTATGTGTGCATGTATCACATCGTGCAGGGTCGAACTGAAATCAGTGCCATCAAGTTCGTGATTTACATCAATTATTTGAAAAGAAATTGTAATTGCTTGCTTCACTAGCTACTAGCTGCTAGCTGCTTCTTTTGATCGCTATGCAGGCTGTTTCAAACCCACTGTTAAAACAGTGAGTTCACAAAACAGTTCAGGCAAATGCTTCAAGAGTGCCAGCTAAAATAATATTGAAAAAAATTGTGTTATTTTCTTTGAGTAGGTATAAGGATGTAGCTTCAAGCATTTCTATTTTCGTTATCCGTAGAGATTTTTGTGAAATTCCATTTACTGCTATACAAGACGAGTCATAATATATTTTGGTGATCCGTATTTCTCAAAAACACATGCAAAAGGTTCCAGAGTTTCCTAAACTGACAAATGGCACGATTTTTCCCCGCAGAAAACCTTCTGCATGCAATTTTGAAAAGAACTGGATCTTGAAAAGTTATGACTCACCCTGTATGAAAAATCAAAGTATATTATTCAACAAGCGGGTAATGATTGCTTCTTGCTCATGAGGATGCAGTTTGCCGACACGAGCCTTGGCGAGTGTGGCAAACCATCCGAATGAGTAATAGCCATTACCCGCGAGTAGAATACTATGCTTTATCCAGTCTTATTGAAAAATGAAGGCATGCATGCGCGTGATAATGCGTGCATTATTCAATAGGATTGGATAGAAAGTATTTTTGGAAATCGCTAAAACACGCCCTGCATAGCACGCAACCTCCACTAAAGAATAAGCGCAAAAAATTGAGATTGCCTCTGAAGGTGGCAAACGTGAATTTGGGACCCCTACAGGAGTCCTTCAGATGGCACCACTTCTTGATAATTAATCAGGGGTTTGTTGCACATTAGTGACAAGTCTCATCGCTTGATAATTTTTTTCAAGGTTGCTCTCAACGTCCGCACTAGAACGACGTCGCAAGTGCAAAAGAATCGAGGTGTGAGAAGTTTATTGAATTAAAACTCAGTTTGAACGGGCTTTCTACCGAATCAATAGATCAAAAAAAGGGTACTACAATAAGAACAAATTCTCGTTTTTTCTTCTATCGAATACCTAAAGATGAATGAATTTTATACGCTGTGTCATCACGTCTAGTCTAACAGGATCGGCAGGAGAAAAAGATCGTCTGTTTGGACGCTGATCGACCCAGTTTCTTTGCTCTGAAATTTCCATTTTCTTGGCCATTATTGTCGGATCAATTCAATCACTCCTCGATTCTCTGTCCTGTTCTCATCCATCTTATTGCGTATTACTAACAGTATAATATGCGGTGAAGTGTTACATGATTCCTCATTGTTCCATGACATGCAAGACGCATGGATGTATTTTATAAAATGTTTCAGTTAACGCACTAAGTATGTTAACTGTTCTGCATGATGATAATTAACCATGCGTCGCAGTAAACGGCTCTATGTAGATTTTTATTATTTTTTTACATGTTCATGTTCTTTTAAATAAAGAGCTAGGAATCAGGATGACGAATGACACATTGTTTTTGTTTTTCGTCCTGCGCTAGTTTTTAATGAAGGTGAGAAAAAAGTTGTGTGTTTGTGTGTGAGTGTGACTGTCGTGTTGCTGTCAGCGAGATACTGTTCTGATCTACAAACGGGGCAAGTCAACAGATCCGAATCTCCAGTACGTGACTGTAACGGACCTGAATGCGTCCTGAAAGATAGTAATTACATCACAATAATAAAAGTCCTTACAATGCCTTGAATTCCTTTGATTTTCTTCTACAGAGTCGTATCTAAAATAATCAAGCTATTGACTGTACACACACCTAACGCCTATTTTAATATCTTCAGCTCCGGTATCTTCATACGAGTTAATCTAGGTCAAGCTGTCTTTCAATGGTTCCATAGTTCACAGACCCTTCCCCTTATTGAGGAAAACATGAAAAGGATGGAAAGGGGTAGAGCTTGACCAACACGGTTTGACTTTCTGCAGGGAAGCAAAGACATTACCAAAAATATAAGCATTTACGAACGACAATAGTACATTATTATACGAGTTTCATAAGACATAGTATTGTCACACAACTGGTTTTGGGGCACGACGAGCTTGCGAGGAGCATGGTAAGTCCTCATACGCAACAAAGGTAAGTCCCAAGCTCCATGAAAATCGTGAAGTGATAAGAAATTCCAATATGGCGGCAGAGCATCATTTGTCCAAAATCGAATGTATTTTGAAGAAGTTCACATCGCCTGTGAGTTTCACTCAAATCTGACCAACACCACTTTTAAAAAAAATTCAAAATGCGGCGGACCAAAGATGGCGGCCAAGTGACAAAAATCATTAGTCAAATTTATATGGTGGACACGTACGTATTTGATTGGCATTTGCACCACATCGATATCTCTTTTCGTTGGGGCATACATAATTCTTCTAGTTCTTTCACTCTGAAATGCGTTCAATATGGAGAATACAAGATGGCGGCAGGGCATCAATTGTTAAAAATTGGATGTATCCTAATGAAGTTCACATCGCCTGCAAATTTCACTCAAATCGGACCACTTCCAGAGAAATCCAAAATGGCTGATCAAAGATGGCGGCTAAGTGACAAAAATCATTGGTCAACTTTATATGGTGGTGACAGACGCATTTGATTAGCGTTTGCACCACATCGATATCACATTATGCCTTTGCATTTAGCATGCAGTCATCTGCCAAACGTCAAAAATGACAACGTTGAAAATTTTTTACAATTAATAGCTCAAAAACTACACGACGGACTCCAACCAAACCTGGCAGGAAGCAACCCAACGAACAAATCAAATTTAATTTGTAGTTTAAGTTTTTCACCATTTCCTAGTTGGACGCTATGAATTATGAATTCTTCCTTGGTTGACACCACTCTGACGGCCGTTCACCCGACTTTTGGCCAGATGACCCGCGCGTTCGGTGCTGGATTCATCTTATGAAACATTTCCTGCTGGAGGATCGACTTTTTGAAAAATCCCGACTGATATCGAAAGAATATCGTCCGTCTGTTAGTCTGCCCGTCCAGGATGTCAAGTTGACTTTTGGCTTTTTTACTTTGCTGCCATTTTTGATTGGCCATTTTGTATTTTTCTAAAGGTGATCCGATTGAAATAAAATTTGTAGGCAATGTAAACCACATCAATATACATCCAATTTCCGATAATTGATGCCCCGCCGCCATCTTGTATTCTCCATATTAAACATGTTTCAAAATGATAGAGCTAGGAGAATTATGCCTCAACGAAAAGAGATATCGATGTGGTGCAAATGCCAATCGAATGCGTACGTATTCACCATATATATTTGACCAATGATTTTTGTCACTTGGCCGCCATCTTTGGTCCGCCATTTTGAATTTCTCTGAAAGTGGTCCGATTCAAGTGAAATTCACAGGCGATGTGAACTTCATCAAAATACATCCGATTTTGGACAAACGATGCTCTGCCGCCATCTTGGCCGCCATATTGAAATTTCTTATCACCTTGCATCCACCATGCATGAATATGGCACTTGGAACTTACCCTTGTCTATAGTAGCTACGATCATTTTGATTTTTAAGCCAAGTTTCATGATTCTGACGCTATTTTGGCCGCCATATTGAAATTTCTGCCCAAATAACGGTTAAACCCTAATTAACATCTTGTTTCACACTGCTGGGAAGCGCTGAATTCTACCGCCAACTGTCTCACGAGCTGTCCCATGTAGGTATTTCTGCATGCAGTGAGCGTCATTTCAACTATAAAAGCATTAGCTAATAATTGATAAGAAGCTATAACCGCTAAAGAGTGAACAAGGATTGTATTGTTATTTAGTGCGAAGACCGATGCGAGAACCAAAAATTAAGCCGCAGTCAAAACTATTACCTACATGGGACAAATAGGTACCTACCACGCGATCCACAAAAATCGGAATCAGCGTTGGCTTTGGAAACAAAATATTCATCGATTGGAGTGACTGGATTCGATTGGCTTGAATAGCCGAATTTTTCGACTTCAAAGCCAACCTTGATCACAAGTTTTGTGGATCACAAGATAGAATAGGTACTTATACCGCGTTGCTTGTTCACATTGCCCGGAACCGACGGATTCTAATTGACGAACAATAAATTGGAGCAACAATGAATTGAAGAGTATTATGTTAACCATTCAGTTAAGACAGAGAAAAAAGGAAAAACACTTACTGAAAGATACAGATTTTTAGAATCCAGGTCCAGGCCAGAATGAGCCGGTTTTCTACGGCTGCAAGGCAAGGACTCGTCTGGATTTCGTTGACGTTAAAACGCCAAAATTAATTGAATTTACTAAATTAATTTAAGACAACGGTGTCCTTCACTAATAATTTGTAATCAATTAGGTACATTTGAAGCTGATGACGCGGTTCCACCAAAGGGATATTCATGGAATATTGATATTGTGTATTTATCGTATAGAATATGGTGAAAATTGCATCATAATCGAGTAAAAACGATATACATAACGCTATTTTCTTCATGAAAAACTTCTTCAGTGTCACCCAGTTGTCGCTTTAAAAAATGTCCCGTCGAGAAGCTCTTGCGGTATGCTTGATGGATGGTGATGGCTGATGGCGAAAGATGCCGTGCATGAGGTGAAGCCCGAGCACGTCTGCTCTAGAATTACGAATCTTATAAAAACTCCAGAAGAGGAAAATCGTGTAAAAATATGCAATTATATTCACAAAGAAACGGTTTATATCTTTCCTCATCCGACTCTTATAAATACTAATAGCAACTCAACTAGGTATGAGTTGAACAAATTAATTGGATTTATTGTTGCATTTAATTCATAAATGCTGCCAGTGCGAATGCGGTCATTATAAACTGCATACATATAATTTAGTTGATAAGCTGCGATAACAGAGCCATCTGCATCAGATATGTATGTATAATTATTTATGTCTGACGGATACATCACCTAGGAGATAGATATGAAATTACATATTCTTCAAGACTAAAAGAAGAACAAAGATCATCTTAAACAAACCGCATTTAATATCGAGTATTAAAGTGTTAAGTCTAGTCAGTTTTTCAGTTGATGAAAGAAACAAGTAAGTAGAGGTAGCTGTACAAATTGGTGTGGAAACCACAATGAGTACCTACTTAGAAAAACGTGTATTTTAGTAATACAGCTATATTAAGTTGATTTAACACAGCTCCATGCTTTCTATAGCTATGAAGGTAGGTATAGGTACCTACTTACCAATTACCATCATGGATCTTACCATTCTTTCTACTGCTTCACTATAAAAAAAGGAAACCACTTTTCGAACACATTTTTTACGCATTTCCTCTGCAGATAGACGGAATATTTCTGCGGGACGTGATGCCTGACGCTTTTTTAATTTTATTGGAAAATTCACTTCCACTTCTCCAAAATCCACCCAGTAAATCAGAGTCGAAATGATTCAAGAATCACTTTTTATTACTTACTGCATATAGCATTCATACTACTAACTTAAAGTCACAAACAATATATTTAGTTACCCGTGCTTAGTTGATCGAAGCTTTTGATCTGGCAATGGCTAATTCGCACTCTCACGTGAATTATTCATGGACAGGGAGCTGGTGCCTCAAAACTTACGTCATAAGGTACATGATTCTAACCCTGTAAGTCCAATGTGCGTTGATAAGGTTGTTAAAAATTGCTTTGTCTTACATGTCAGACCTGAGCTTTAGGCTGGTAGGAGCCTGTCAATTTTCGAAAAAATGGCCAAAAATTTACGTCATAAGGTACATGAATGAAACCAACTGGATTTTGAGTGGGAACATCCCTTTTATCGAAAATTTGGTCGTGAGACAAAATTTTTGGGAGCTCTCGGTCCATAAGACTTCAAGACCATAACCTAGACCGTAAGTTTAAAACTTTTAAAAAAGGACCAAAATTTATCAATTTTTTCACAGGCGTTTTGTTGACTAACCCACCAAGTGTGATATATATTTGTAATCAGGATGAAAAACGGAATCGATTTCCATGTTGAAATACAGGGGGTGTACGATTTGAGAAAAATTTTTCGATGTTGCACCCTGTAAGCGATGTACCATTAAAAAAATTTGTGGACAGATTCAAAACCTGCGTGAAAAATCATGTGAGAATCGTTTTTCATTCCTAAAATTATGCCAAAGGAGAAGTCTCCAGGAAGAGGTGAATTTTGGCTTTTTTGAAAATTTCAAACTTGTCTTATGGACCGAGAGCCCCCAAAAATTTTGTCTTATGACCCGATTTTTGATTGAGGAGATGTTCCTACACAAAAGCCCGTTGAATTCATTCATGTACCTTATGACATAAAGGACCCCGCACGATTCTTATGGGAAATGGGTCTCGGTCAAATTCCCTAATTTTTTTATATGTTGTAGCCCAATTTGACACGAGCCAAAAACCATCGTCCGTTACCCAAAAAAATGGACAGTTTTTTTCTATAAGGGGTTGGAAATGGGTTATTCCAAGGTAAAAGAATATGTTTCAACGTAAGTGAGAACATTTCAACGTCCCACATATGGCTCATGACAATTCCCTTTTTCTTTTGTGAAAAAATCAACCCCCTCCCTCACCCCCAACCCCTACTTGTGAGTATCAAATTCGAAATTACGTTTGAAAGTCATGCAGATAGTTCTATTTTGTCGAATTACTAATTTTGGCACAATTTTTTTTTTCAACCCCCAAATAGGGGGTGGGGTTGAAAAAAAAACCATCGGTCAATTCGGCTGAATTTCTGATATTGTGCTTTACCAGTTACGCTAAACAAGATTAATAAGGGAAAACTCATTCGTATGATCAGTTTCCACCCCACAGAGGGTTGAAGTTGACTATAATGACTCATAAAACATTCTTCCATGTCATAAACAAAATGAATGAAAATAGTGGACTTTCATATCATCTTGTTTTGTAAAAATGTCTATCCTTCAAAAATTATTTCAACCCCGTCTCTCATCCCCTATCCTTGTTTCTGAACATCATATTCGAAATAAATCTTGAAAATGAAGGAGAAGGTCTACGGTCGGATTCTCTGCATCTGATTGTGAATCCCCTCTCAAAATTCACTTTCACTATTATGCTTATGTTAGCACCCTTACAGCAGGGTGAGACATACATTTGATTGAATGATTTTTCGCCTGGATTATTATTAAAAATATTGGTGCTCCTATCAAGTCTCAACTTTACAGCAGGTTAATTATGTTTACCTGTACCTACATAGTTCCTAACTTTTTTCTTTTGTACGGATACACCTCTACTTATAGTTTAGATTGAAGAATTTTATGTCATTTGGAGCGAAAGCTGTTCAATCAAAGCAAAATATTATGTCACACTCTTATTCTAGCTACTGAGACTATTTGAAGGATGAAATAAAAATTGATATAAATTCCAATATTTGTTTCGAATATGATGTTCAGAAACAGGGATAGGGGATGAAGGACGGGATTGAAAGTATTTTTGGAGAATAGACATTTTTACGAAACAAGATGATATGAAAGTCCACTATTTCCATTCATTTGGTTTATGACATGGAAGAATGTTTTATGCGTCATTATAGTCAACTTCAACCCTCTGTGGAGTGGTAACTGGTCATACGAATTGGTTTTCCCTTGGTAATCTTGTTGAGCGTAACTGGTAAAGCACAATATCAGAAATTCAGTCGAATTGACCGATGGTTTTTTTTTCAACCCCACCCCCTATTTGGGGGTTGGAAAAAAAATTTGTGCCAAAATTGATAATTCGACAAAATAGAACTATCTGCATGACTTTCAAACGTAATTTCAAATTTGATACTCACAAGTAAGGGTTGGGGGTGAGGGAGGGGGTTGATTTTTCCACAAAAGAAAAAGGGAATTGTCATGAGCCATATGTGTTAAAAAGGACGTTGAAATGTTCTCGCTTACGTCGGAACATATTTTTTTACCTTGAAATAACCCATTTTCAACCCCTTATAGAAAAAAAACTGTCCATTTTTTTGGGTAACGGACGATGGTTTTTGGCTTGTGTCAAATTGGGCTACAACATATAAGAAAATCAGGGAATTTGACCGAGACCCATTTTCCATAAGAATCGTGCGGGGTCCTTTTTGACATTTTTCGAAAATTGACAAGCCTATACCAGCCTAAAGCCCCCGGTCTGATATGTAAGACAAAGAAATTTTTAACAACCTTATCAACGCACATTAGATCTACAGGGTTAAAATCATGTACATTATGACGTAAGTTTTGAGGCACCAGCTCCCTGTCCATCAACTGTGCCTGACAAGTCTTAGACCAGCTCCTCATACAGGTATCTGCTGTTACATTCCAGAATATTTTGGTTGTTTACTGGACAGCACTAGAAGGTTTTCATCACAGCGACAGAATATTTATGCTATCCCGGTATATTCCAGCATCTGTTGGCTAGTCCATTCGCGAAAGCTCCAGAAAAGTTTAGTATGCTTATATTTAGTTTTGGGAATAATAAGGTAGGTTCTCCAAATATTGTCATGTTCCCAATAAAGCCATCCCCCCTTTGGACGGGTCGGCTTAGCTTCTATGCATATATGGTGCTGTACGTGTGTCTTTCACATCAAAAATGATGCGATGTGTCAGTGCAAGCGAGCCCAGTCAACAATACTCATCACAGCACAGCAGGGAGTGATTCAAAGAGTCTTTCAACTGTGAAAAATCAAAAACGGGGAGAATTGTTCAAAAATTAAGAACACGAGGCACGCCCGGCTGAGAAACTCGAAAGTCAGACACCGAGTCTGCCGGAGATTTTCCGGCAGGGAAACTCCAAAGAAGTGTCCCTTCAATTTTGGCCGTCAGTATAATAAAATAATGTTTTCTTACTCAATTATTCTTTAGAAACAAAAACTGGTTGACATTTCAATTTAGTGATATTCTATTCAATTGACGAATCACGTCGCCAGTCTCATTTTCACGTTTTTATAGTTGACACCCGTCAAACATAAGACGTTGTTTGTCTTCTCCAACAGTAAAACAAAGTAAATCTTCTTCTTTTACTGCAGTTTCGGCTATTTATTCAAAAGAAGAAGATTTACTGTGTTTTACTGTTGGAAAAGACAAATAACCCCCTTTTATATTATACACTCCAATTATAAGGACATGGATCCTTACAAAAAATACCCGTCAAATAGTTCAAGTATAATGGCGGCTTTACAGAACTTCGTATGTCGCCGGCGACCGACAGTCCCCCACTCCACTGTCGTTGAATAATTTGAACGACACGACGACAGAAACTCGTGTCGTGGGAATCATGGAGGGAGGTAGGAGCGACACTGTCGCCGGCGACATGCAAAGCTCTGTAAAACCGCCATTAACGTAGGTAGAGACCCAAATCAGATTTTGACAACTTCTGATTTATGTCAGAATGAAAGTTGAAGTTTTATTTCAAATTTATTGGAGTTAAAAAGAACTCTTCATAAGCTTTCCAATGGTATGCAACAAGAGACATTTGACGACATAAGCAGATTGTCATGTCACTGTAGTGACATTTTCAATTGACAGATCTTGTCACCAATCTCACAATTCCATCTACGATGAGCGGTAAAAATCACTAAAAACAGCAACGCTTGCTTGCAGCAAAGACACTTCTTCATACCACCCAACGCCAGCGCCTCCGAAGGACAATGGGAGCATCCAAGTCTTATTGCCATCGACCATTGTCCAATGTCCATTACTCCTTTCTCTATTCACCCCACAAGTTGTACACAAAGATCTTGGTACCAATTTTCCAAGTCACCTTTCTCTTTAATTGCGATGCGCGTCCATTTGCCTTAGTAGTAATAATTATAGGTCCCGACCTGCAGATTGATCATCTATTCTACCACACAGTATTTCAGCGAAATGGATGGCCGTTTAGCTATTGTGTAACGCAACACACGACACGTAACAACTATCACCATCACACTATCATGCATTATAATAAAGCGTCAGAGTACCGTTTCACGACCAGAAAGTTTGCAAAAAATTGCTTGGTAGGTAGGTAGGTAGGTACTCTTGTTCCCATTTTCAGATCCTATATTCCAGGATTTCACATTGGCTGAATACATTCGCTAGACTAGCCGTAAGTATAGCCTAGGTACTTTTTACGATAATTAGGTATGTCCTGCATTCTGTCTAATTAAATTCAAGTACTAAACAGTTTTTGTAAGCCGTTTTAATGAAAATCTCGCGGGACAGTGTTCAAACAACCGCATTCCTTGCGCTTAATGGCTCGTCCGAAGCTTTTTCGTGGTCTCTGTGGCCGAGTCTGAGAGCAATTTTTACACCATCAACTGTTTTACTAGCGAATGTGTTGGCTATATTAATATTGTAGGTAATTTGCCGTTTTTTTCAAACCCTTAACTTTTGCACTGGAGTGCAAAATAAACCGCCGATGTAGAGGAGCAAAAATATTAGGTATAAATGTGTTCCACTTAGAATTGATCCTACCATTATTCTCCTTATTCTCGAAATATTTTCGTTGGTAAAAATGGCGTGAAAAATTTTTCATGAATTTTTCGAATATCAGATCAGAATGAGGCTGAATTCAGAGATATTTTCGTATAGTATGGACCTATACAGATACATCTCCATCTTGCCCATATACAGGGTGGCCAAACGAAAACAGAACAGGGGGGTTTTCGAGCATTTTACCTTATTTTTTTGAAAAAAGCTCGGACAGGTCGATTTTTATACCAAGGGGGACATCTAAAACATACATTGGCGAATTTCTATCTTTAGCCCCCTCACCCCCAACCGACCCAAATTCGAAGATTCAAATGACACCACCCACTTTGCAATACATCAAATTAAAGAGAATCAAATTCTCTTTCTGAATAAAATATTTCTATAACTCCCAACCCCACCCCCTTCTTGCCAAAATTGTCCAATGTAATATTCTTGACCTCTTAATTCTCTTCAGTACAATCAACGTCATCCTGGCACAGCATCGAGGGAGACAATTTTCTGTGTAAAAAGTGCCACTCAAATTCACCCCTTCACTCCCCCACCCAACTTCGAAATCTAAAATGACACATCCTACTTTGTGATGCATCAAATTTAAGGAAATTGAATTCTCTTTCTGAATAAAATATTTTCAGGATTTTCAAAAAGCCATTTTCTTCCTAAAATACTCGGAATGTTCAATTTATTAGAGGAGGGGTTGGAAATTTGAAAACGATGTATCACAAAGTAGATGGTGTCTGTTAAATTTTGAAGTTGGGGTAGGGGAGAGAAAGGGGTGAATTTGGGTAGCACTTTTCTCCACCGAAAATTGTCTCCTTAGATGCTATTCAAGATGACGCTGATTAAATTGAGGAGAATTGAAGGATCGAGAATAGAAAATGGGACAGTCAGAGAAATTTAGGAAGATGAGGGGGTGGGGTTAAAAATTTTGAAAATATTTTTTTCAGAAAAGTAATTTGATTCTCTTTAATTTGATGTATCGCAAAGTGGATGGTGTCATTCAGAATTCTGAAGTTGAGGTGGGTAAGGGTGAGGGGGCTGAAGATAGAAATTTGCCAATGTATGTTTCAGATGTCCCCCTCGATATAAAAATTGACCTGAGCTTTTTTCCAAAAAATGAGGTGAAATGTCCGAAAACCTCTCTGTTCTGTTTTCGTTGGGCCACCCTGTATTTATTCACTTCACAAATTACATTAACATCAGGCATAATAAGCGCAACTTAGCTCCCTGGTCACTAGGGGTGGGGGAATAATTAAATAATAACCAAGCGATCCTATCATGGCAACACAAGTTTATTTGACAGGAGTACGGCAAAATTTCCGGTATAGGGAGGGAAGCATTCACCGGCGTCGGTGTTAGGCCTCGTTGCGGGAATAAATAGGCCGACGTTGAATAAACGAGTGAAAAAAAATATTCAAGCATCCGAAAAAACAACTTCCTTCGTGGACGAGTTGAATAATAAAAAAAAGAGTATAAAGTGAACATATTATGACTGATAAATATATATATATATATTTGAATTCAGCTTTAAAACACGCAATCAAACTGTAAAAAAAATGTGAGGCATTTCATTAAAAAAAATCTGAACAGCCCCTATATAGTTGACACAGCGACAATATGATCTCATAAAACTGAATAGAATAGAATATAATATTAATTGCTGTTTAATACATCAAATATTCGAAAAGGTCATGAAAAATTAATTTATTCAAGAAAAGTTTTTGACCAACGGAAATATTTTGAGGATAAGGAAAATAATGGAGTGTCAATTTTTAGTGGGACACCTATACATAGATTCAACTTCGTACTTCAATCAATCAATTGATTTATCTAATCATCTAAGGAGGAGTTCAGTAACTACGGGGTGTTTATAAGAAACTGTGATCGCGGCAGGCATGGGTTAGGGTAGCGGATTCCAAAGGCGATGAGATCACTGACATTTATAAACACCCGGTATTACAGTACAGTAACAAAGCCCACAAAAATAAATTTTCCTTAAAATTCTTGTTATGAGTTGCGACTAAATTCAAGAATAAACACGGAGGAATATGTACTGGTATATTCGAGGGATGTTCAAGAGCAACAAATAGCAAAAGCCGAGGCAAAAGCTCAGTGGAAAAGTTAAATCTTCCGCTCCGAAAAAAAAAGCAATTTCTTTAATTATTGATATTCACCTTGATCGGCGCCGAAGAGCGACGCCCTCCCTGCCCTCCCCATAGGGGATAGGTACCTACCCACGCAAGCCTGAAGGTACGCCACTGCCAAGTTGAATGGTGCTTTTTTGCTAAAGCCTATATTTATTTATAGTAGGGGAGATGTGCCAGAGTTGGCATACTATCTGAGTTAGCATAGGGCTCTTTTCCCGGGAAACTATTTGAAATACTGCGCTGCGCTCTGCTGCAATGTTGATAGAACTGCTTGTCAATGCGTGCTTTCCACCTAGCCCCAAGTTCGGTACACCTGCCATTTACGCATGTGCGGGTGCCAAACGGTGCTTTCCATCTACGTGTTCTTCCCCGGTTCTGTGCCGTTCATTGGATCACCTAAAATTGTGTACCGTACGATGGAACATGTGCCGTCTGGTGGTATTTGTACCGCCTAGGTGGAAAGCACCCAATGCTACCATGTCAATCGCAACGTGACTTGACGGAAGACTACCTACGTTATTTACAAAACAAGAAAATTTAGGCTTCAAAGTTTTTCTGGTAAGTAGGTAAATGTTATAGTATTTATCTTCAAAATACCCCTCTGGATCAATTCAACAAATTGATGTCTGATTTTTGGTATTATGAGCTCGTGTTCTCATCATGACCTTCAAGTGTTGGCCAAAGAAATAAATCGGCGGGAAATATAAATTTAACACAGTGCATTTTAGGGCTAGTTGGCAAACCAGGGGCTTGGGCGAGATGACATACTATGCAGAGTATACTGGCGTCTCCAGAGCGTTAAAAAATTTCATTTGTGATATCTGCTCATAACTGGTAGAGCTCTAGCCAAAAATGCCAACAAGAAAATGTTTTTCTTTCAATACACAATATTGCGCGGAAGTGGCGCTCCGGCACGGATGTCATGCGAACTAAGAAAACAGTGAGAAGTTATCACCGCGTATGTTCAAAATTCGACAGTGAAATTGACTTCTGTGTTTGACGTTGACGTTCTGTTGTCTGTTCAGTTTTATCAGCAAGTTGTGAAGTCTTCCGATTCAAAATGGATATTCGCCGGTCGAAAAAGTGTGTGCCACTCAGAGAACTGACTGTCGTCACACCATAGTCTTTTTCGAGCGAATAACTTTTCATGACCGGTTACACTTGGTTATAGAATTTAACGTTTGAGCGAGGATTGGTTATAAGCGGTAAAGGAAGTGCCGCCATTTTGATATCATCATCGGTTATAGATCGCGAGAACCAAAATGGCGGGCTAAAGATGGGCATATGGTATAATGTTATTCTCACTAGTACTTGTGAATACCGTTTTCTTTAGTTGTAATAAATTATATAAATGATTTATTGAACAAATGCCACTTTATTGAAAAAATAATTGTGCTAAATTTGAGATTTGTCTGAGTAATGTACAGGGCCGTTCCTAACAGGGCGTTCAAGGCGTGCGACGCACGCGGGCGCACTATGCCAGGGGCGCAAAAACTCGACCGACTGAAAAAAATTCAAAAAGGGCTCTTAGCGCCCCCCGTTATAGCCAGGCGGCGCTTTGGCGCCCGATGCGAAAACCAATTATACCAATACGAAGCAACTCTCCGTTGATGATAAGCTTACTTTATAGTCGACGCAAGCGGATACGGAACCGCGTACGGTTACACAAACGGAAGCGTAAGCAAAACCGCTAGTTTATAGTGAACGCTCCCATAGACGCCCACGCCTGCGTCGTAGGAGAAGGAATCTAAGATCATAGGTGATTTGTTTGCCTGAGTGTGCCGCTCCCGAGGCCGCTCCACTTCAAATTGACATTGTTGTTCACTTAGCCATCCAAACTCAAATTCTGATTGGTGGAAACCAAGGTGCAAACGGTTACGCAAGGCTATACCTACTTCGACAAACTGAAAACGCCGCAATCGTTTATATAGTAAACGCAATACTCGCAACCGTATTCCGTATACGCAAGGAGTTGGTCAACATCCAACTATTGCGTTGCGGATACGCAAACGACCTTGGTTTCCATCAATCAGAATGTGAGTTTGGATGGCTAAGTGAACAACAATGTCAATGTGGAGTGCAGTGGTACACTCAGGCAAACAAATCCCCTATGATTCCTTTTCCTACGACGCAGGCGTGCGCCTTTGAAAACGTTCACTTCTAACTATCGGTTTTTCTTACGCTATCGTTCGCGTAACCGTATGCGGTTTCGTGTCCGCTTGCGTCGACTAAAGTCACCGAACGTGGAATGGCTTCTGACAGGCGAAGTGAGAGAAACTTATCAACAGGGGCATTGCAGCATCTTGTAACTTGAAGTTTCAAGTTTTGTTTGACACTACAACCACAGTTGTCAGCCATCAACTTTGTCTGCACGGTGCGATAGAACAAAATGTTGTGCTTGGCCATAGAAGGAAAGTGTTAAAAAGTCGCTTTGTTTTTTCTTTGTAGGCATTCTCAAAGACCAGGTATTCACAGACGTAATCAGGGACTTTCGTTATCTTGAGAAGAGAATCAAAAATATCTGCACTGAAGTTACGTCTCGAGATTCTGTGACACCCGCCGAGCACTGCATTTCCGATTAAAGACTCTTTTGGGAAACAACGGCCATCGCCCTGAAGTTGCGCGAAGACAACTTCCACCGTATCAAAATTCAAATTCTAGGTTCCAATTTGTTACAAGTTTCAAGTGAATTGGTAGAGAAATGGAGGAGAATTTTGAATTTCAAAAGGAAGAAACAAAAAATTTGCAACTTTAAGGCTCTTGGCACCGTGTACACAAAGTTGATGACTGCCAACCATGGTTGTAGTATCAAACAAAACTTAAAACTGTACTCTACAAGATGCTGCCATACCCTTGTTGAAAAGTTGCGTACTTTGTTCACCAGAAGCTTCCGGAATAGTGACATTGCTAAAAAAAGACCCTGTATAAAAGTTAGATATTTACTTGTGATCCCTGAAAGATAATGAAAAATTCCCAGAAAAAATGCAGAAATGTATTTGAAAACCCAAGATTCACTGATATCCAGGATATCAATGTTTTTTTTTAATTGCATTCACTGAATTGTTGTTTTATCTGTCACTTGAACAATCAATTTCATTGTTTTATGACAGTATTCTGGCAGATTGTTCAATAAATTGTACAATAAATTGTGTAGTGTAATACAGCTATGATATTACTTTTGTGAAAAAATAGGAAATAGAACAGTGACATGGATTCTGAATTCTTTAATTTTTTTGGCCGAGTATAGAAAAAGGGATGGGGGGGGGGGCGCAGACTAGAAGCTTTGCACACGGGCGCTCAAACCCCTAGGAACGGCCCTGGTAATGTAGTTGCCACGTCAGGCATACTTGAAACGTTGCCATAGCGGGTGCCAAGGTGACGGTTATGTTTCCGCGAACTATACATTTCATAGCCTGGCCATGGGCCTGGTTATTGTTATGGTGAGGGAACAAATTGTGGCGGCAACAGATTTGAATTTGAAAAAAAGCAGCTTCAATTCAATGCAAATAGGATTGTTTTCTGAGCGTTAAAAAAAATACATAAGCCTGAACACAAAATGTATGCCAACTCAGGCACATCTCTCCTACCTACTACTACTTATACGGGGTGTTTAGAAGAATCTGTGATCGCGCCAGGCATGGGTCAGGCCGAAAAAGTCAGTAGCAGGCGCAATTGTAGTGATTGAAAGCGGATTCCAAAGGCGATGCGATCACAGATATTTATGAACACCCGGTACCTACTTATGGTACGATTCTTTGAAAAATTGCATTCCATAATGGCTCTGTTGCGTTGTTATTTCCTAGGCAACAGCCAATGGCCGACAGGAATTTTTACATAACAGATCGTTTATGTAATGTTATTTTTTTCAGTATAGCCGCTCTGCACATTTTGAATATTCCGCCCGTTTCAGCACCCTCATGTGGCAGTTGCCAACAAATGTGTGAAGAAAATTGTCAATATATTGAAGTTTATGAATTGTTGAAATTGACATTTGCAGGTGGTATGACTATTCCAAATGGCATTGTTGTTATGGAAACAGAGAACTTCCTGCAGGAATTGCAAAAAACTCGAAATTGACAATAGGTGCGTTCAGTCAGCTTATTTAGCCGCAAGTTTTAATTTTAGTCGCAAGCGCTGCGACGCCCATTGGCTCTTATGAACCAGCCTCCTCGGAACAGCCAATAAGTGATGCAGCACTCACGGCTAAAATTAAAATTGCGGCTAAATAAGCTGACTGAACGCACCTTATCACACTGGTTTTGTTTCACGACGAGCTTGCGTGGAGCGCTCCAAAGGAAAGAGTGTGACATTACGTCTTATTAAACGAATGTAATGTACTACGAGCCCCGTCCCATACGAGCCCATTAGCAAAAATGCAATTTCTAGAAAATTATACATGGGAATGTTAAAATATTTTGAAATATTGTTTTTTGCTCATGTTCACTACAGGTTAGTACCTTTGAACATATTCTAGGATTGAATCTCCAGCGCCTGCGCAGTAGAGAAGTTGGTGATGAAATGGAACCCCCTCCCCAAATGGTTTTTCCCTTTTTCCCAGCTAACTCGGTTGCTAGGCATAGTCAGAAATGTCTCCTCTTCAGCATATAATGATTGTTGTACTTAAATTTCTTTTCAATTTTATGTTAATTTTAGACTGTGTCTTAATGGCAAACTGTTTTTTTTTTCGACAGTCAGTAATGTATTATTTTAATAAAGTACATTTTATTATTATTTATCCACTTTACCCTACAATAATTGCGCAAAAAATTGGAAATTCTAACTGCATGCTGAAAATAGAAATGTTTGACAAGTGACAATTCATGCCTACCCTCTTGTTGCAATTAATTGTTTCTATCGGTTAAAAAGCGGTTTAACAAAATGCCTATTTTCGATACCGCCAAAGTAGATGAACAATCATTAGCTGAAACAACTAGACCAAGTAGGTAGGTAAGTATAGACTGCACACGCAGGTAAATTTTTCATGAGTTCCTAAACCGGAGGCCTCATAATAAACGACCACATTGTTAGAGCACCTCTAATTTAAAAAATGATTGTGAGAGTCGAAGATGTACGAGTACTTAACGTTCTGAATGGGATAAGATCTCTGACAAAATTTATCACATGGCCTGCCTACTTACTCGTACTTCTCGATTGCATTTGTCACGGTAATGACAATAAATGGATGTAGATCAATATCAACAAATCATTGTGAACTTCACTGCCAGCACAAGAATAAGAATGCATTAACTATGCGGTTTGAATGAGACGAACAGTTAGATTCGAGAGAAGAGAATTTTCCGCACTTGTTTTTTTTGCAAACTAAATTTTATCTCATTTGTTTATTTGGAATACTTTCTTCATTGTAGTTTTCACGTTATTGTAATAGTGTGTATCTTAGATTCCTTTTTTTTTTTGTTCATTTTTACTTTCCCGGTCCTACACCTTAAGAGTCCTCTGTACGCTCGAAGCAACTCCGACTAAAAGGCCTCTAAATCGAAGGCGGTGATTTTTTTTCAACTGGTATTTGGTGATTACACTTCATATCTCCATAAAAACATGTGAGAGGAAAAAAATCCGAGGAAAGCCAATCACAGCCGAAGATAGTGAAATTACACGAGCGCCATCCTAGGGCCTTTATTTGACTTTAAAGAAAATTCTTTTTTCCAAGGAGGACTCTCTACAGTATTCTGCACCATCGTACCGGGTGGTTTTTTTATAAAATATCTGGAGCCAAAGTTATTTGGCTGTGAAAATTATCAAAAAAATACTCAAAAATTTAGAGTTTCATATCTTCAGCTGAAATTTTTTTACTGAAAAACCACCCGGTACGATTTTGCAGAACACTGTTGAGAGTCCACCCTGGAAAAAGGATTCTTGTTCCAAGTCAAATGAAGGCCCTAGGGTGGCGCGCGTAAGATTTGACTATCTTCGGCTGTGATCGGTTTTTCTCGGATTTTTTTCCGTTGACATGTTAAAATAGATATATGAAGTGAAATCTCCAAATGCCAGTTCAAAGAAAATCACCGGCTTCGATTTAGAGGCATTTAAGTTGGAGCCACTCTGAGCGTACAGAGGACTCTTAATGGAAGAAGGGAAAGATTGTAATCGTGTAGAAATTTTTTTGAGATTTATATGTATTAGTGGGAGCGGTACGCAAAAGCATACCGCATTTTGGAGTGCAGTAACGAGACTTTGCATGGGCGTACTTCATACCAAGACAAGCGATTTGACCCGCAGCACTCGATATTTCGTCCCTTAGGGGGCCAATGGGGGCCCTCCAAATTTTCAAGATGCAAGAACTTTCACAAAATGATCATTGAGTATCGTCATGTATGTCATAAGTGAAGCTTACGGGTCTATTGAAAATGTTTTCATCAAATGTCGTCGTGTCCGATTCATTCTTCACATTTGAATAAAAAATTCTTTCGCAGAGGTCAAAAAAACTGTTTTTATTTTTTCTGCTGTGCAAGGAAACGATAAATTTATATGTTTTGTTGCGTTCCCAACTAAATAGCGTTCCGTAAGCCCAAATATGGAGACAATTTTTTCGCAATATCATTTTCCCAAGAAGAGGTGACCTCTTCAGTACACTTTTTTCAACAGCATTTTTTTCAATGTTCCTAGTGGATAAGACTGTCAATTTTCGCAGATATGGGAAGCTTGAACTCTTTTCTTAGTAATTTTCATGCAACATGGCTTCAAAACACACAAGAGAGCCCTAAAACTTTTTTTTTCTGCTGGGCCGTCAAATTTTTAGCATGTTGATTTTGTAGTAGGGGAGACGCGCAAATAAATAAGATCTAGTCTAGGCGAATAAAATCTACCGGAAAATATACCTACTTACACCTAACGACTCTGCGTTTTGTTGTACTGCAATAAAACACGGCATGGAAGAATATTTTCTGTTGAAACCAAATCGCCTGCGCCTGCAGCCTGGATTGAATACTGGTCCGCGTCTCTCCTACTATAAAATCAAAATATCGTAAGTTGGACGGCCCAGCAGAAAAAAATTTTTTTGGGCTCCCTTGGGCGTTTTAGAGTCATGTTGCTTCGCAACTACCAGGAAAAGAGTTCGAGGTCTACATTCCTGCAAAAATTACGAGTGATATCCAGTGGGGACATAGAAAGAAATGCTCTTGGAAAAGAGGTACTGAAGAGGTCACCACTTCTTTGAAAAATACCATTACAAGAAAAATTTCTTTATAATTGGGTTTAGGGAATGCGATTTAGTTGGGAACGCAACAGAACATATGAATTTATCGTCTCATTGCATAGAAGAAAAAATAAAAACAGTTTTTTTGACCTCTGCCAAAGAATTTTTTTTTCAAGTGTGAAGAATGAATCGGACACAACGACAATTGATGAAAATATTTTCAATAGACCCGTAAGCTTCACTTATGACATACATGACAATACTCAATGATCGTCATGTGGAAGTTCTTGCATCTTGAAAATTTGGAGGGCCCCCATGGGCCCCCTAAGGGACGAAATATGGAGTGCTGCGGGTCAAATCGCTTGTCTTGGTATAAAGTATGCCCATACCAAATCTCGTTACTGCACTCCAAAATGCAGTATCGATGTGTTTTTAGGTGTGTACCGCTTGCACTATATGTAAACTGCTTGACAATTGAACTGCAACACCTAAAAATTAGGTGCGTTTTCAAATTGAGATAGCTCAAAAAATATCTGACGGATTCCAGAAATTCAGGCATGTGAGGAAAGATCATTTCTTTGACTATCGAGTGCTGATATTGATGATAAGTTTGATTGCACAATTTGTCATATACAGGGTGCCAACGGAGAGCGTGCAGATATGGGCAATCTTTCACCTTGTGCAACTTTCGAAAAAAAAGTCCGAGATTTTTTCTATCGCGTGCTTTTGAAAGGTTGAATCGTTATGCCAAAACGGTTTTGTAATTTTGACCCTAACTTTTTTTTTCAAAAAATTGTGCTCAATTTTCTGAAATATGCACTTTCTGATTGAGAAAAAGAAATAGAGACATTGTTTGTTTTCAAACGGCGTCCGTATTGAATTTATTTACGGAGATTTTCATTGGAGCCTCCACATCCCCTAGAAACTACCCCTTTTAGGACACCGTCTCACAACAAGATATGCAATGCTTCATTTAAAAGGCCTAAGAAAAGTACTCATCAATAATTGGATTGAAATAAGTATACTACGATGACCCCACACGTATAGCTCCCTAAAAACCACCCCTTGACTTCAAGGGACAGGGTTAGTTTGATAAAACATGTAATACATGAAAATTCCAAAAAACGTCTTTTTCAACTGTTCCACTGACAAAGTGATGCTACACGATGACCCTTTACGTAGGTCATCCCAACAGTAGCTATCCTCTCGAAAAAGAACAACCCTTCAAAAAACCAGTACTTCCGCAATACCTCATTAGTTAGGATTTTTTTAAAATCTGTCGCAATAGTTTGCCGCTACGATGATTTCATTCACATATCTACCCGAAACTACCCCTTCAACTATCCCTTCAATATCGCATAGCCTCTACCTTGATGCGTTATTCACGAGTTGAAAGAACTTTTGCCTACTAACAGTTTCATTGAAATGATGGTGTTTTCTACGATGATAGTACAAAACCTTTCCTGAAACTACCCCTAGAAATCGCCACTTTAGTTGAAGGTATGCAAACCTCATTTGGAAGCTCAGAGAAGGTGCGATTGAATAAGTTCAAAATTATTTCGCGATGACCTTACACGCATCAAGGTAAAGGCTATGCGATATTGAAGGGGTAGTTGAAGGGGTAGTTTCGGGTAGATATGTGAATGAAATCATCGTAGCGGCAAACTATTGCACATATTTTGAAAAAATTATAACAAATGAGGTATTGCGGAAGTACTGGTTTTTTAAAGGGTAGTTCTTTTCCGAGAGGGTAGCTACTGTTGGGATGACTTACGCAGAGGGTCATCGTGTAGCATCACTTTTTTAGTGGAACAGTTGAAAAAGAAGTTTTTTTGAATTTTCATGGACATATTGCATGTCTTATCTTACCAACCCAGTCCCTTGAAGTCAAGGGGTGGTTTTTAGGGAGCTGTACGTGTGGGGTCATCGCAGTATCCTTATTTCAATCCAATTATTGATGAGTAATTTCCTTATGCCTTTTAAATGAAGCATTGCATATCTTGTTGTAAGATGGGGTCCCAATAGGGGTAGTTTCTAGGGGATGTGGAGGCTCAAATGAAAATCTTCGTGAGCAAATTCAATATGGACGCCGTTTGAAAACAAACAATGTCTCTATTTCTTTTTCTTAATCAGAAAGTGCATATTTCAGAAAATTGAGCACAATTTTTTGAAAAAAAAAGTTAGGGTAAAAATTCCAAAACCGTTTCGGCATAATGATTCAACCTTTCAAAAGCAGGCGATAGAAAAAATCTCGGATTTTTTTTTCGAAAGTTGCACAAGGTGAAAGATTGCCCATATCTGCACGTTCTCCGTTGGCACCCTGTATATGACAAATTGTGCAATCAAACTTATCATCAATACCAGCACTCGATAGTCAAAAGAATGACCTTTCCTCACATGCCTGAATTTCTGGAATCCGTCAAATATTTTTCGAGCTATCTCAATTTGAAAACGCACTTAATTTTTAGGTGTTGCAGTTCAATTGTCAAGCAGTTTATTAAAATCAACTACTGCGGCCAGAACCACATTGCATACTTTCTTAACTGGTCAATGTACTCAGTTTCAAGAATTTTTTCAATTCGAATAAATCCTCCATTACCCGACTACTGGCGCACGCGGCAATTATACTATTGGATCGAAATAATTTAGAGTGACTCCACAGTGGGTGTGAGTGTGAGTAAGTGAACACTTGGAGCGTAGATAACTGAGCGTGACTCATACTTTCCATTCTATAGTTCCACGTTCTTCGCCGCAACGCTCCAAGTGTTCACTTACTCACTCACACCCACTGTATGTATAACCTAGAAGTGAATGACTCAGAACTCTTAATTATTTCGATACAATATTTTTGTACAATTACCGTACCGTACCGTACAATTAATCATACGGTATCGTAATTCGCTAACTCATCAATACATAATAATAATGTTGACTTTTTCATATTTCCCAGTTCCAAATCAATCACATTTTTATACAAAAAAGAACGACTAAATACACTAATTTACACTAATAAAAAAAATCAGTTCGCGGACCTCGATTATATCAGAAATGATACTCCACACATCCCCTTCTATGACCAAAATTTATTAATTCAGGAAGCTTCCATTGCAAAAACTGACAGCTCTACCTTGTCTCCCGACAGACGCATCATTCTGAGTGGCGGCATCTTGATCAGCAGGTTCTAGTTATTCCGAAATAGCGAGAGAAATAGCATCAAATATGATTTGATAGCAGTGTCTAGTGCTTGCAGTAAATAATAGTAATGTCTCCCTTGTACCCCCAAATCTTGGACCAGCAGGGGGTAATCGAAAAGAAACAATGAGCAAATTATTCATTTTGGTTCTAGGAGCAATTGTGCCGAGGTTACCTAGTACCTACTACCCCCATATTTCCAGAAAACTAAAAGGGCAAAATTTAGTTCAACTTTTTTTAGCATTTCCGCATATAGATTCCGTATCTGCGAATTATGAATCACCGTGTATTTTGAAGTAGGTACCCAAACTTCTTCCAGAATTCCTATTCTTATCACCTAGCCAATTCTTCTCCTCCACAAAAATATTAATTGGTGCTCTGTCGCTACATTCCAAGTACAAGTCAATACAAGTCTTGTAATCAACTCTTCTTCCTCCTGCTTCATTCTTTTCCTTCATAATCCTTTATAATACTCGATCCGAGACTCGATCTTTTATTGCGTTTTAATAATTAACTACGTCAGACAATCATATTGCATATTTTATGGTAGGGTCCAACCATCACAAGAATTCAAGAACTTTGTATGGCCTCCAGCTACTGGCTCCAGCTTCAGTCGCTATCCGGGCTGACAAGAATATTCACATAAATCTTCATCGTTCCTGGATTCGTCTCTCTAATACCTACTGTTTTTATTATTATCATTATTGATGTTATTATCATGGGTTGGGTTACCCTTGCACTGAAACAATAAGTTTATAGTTAGTTTACAATAGTTTATTTTGTTCCACTGAGCCGCAAAGTGGTGCCTGGATGTTTATGGATAAGACTGTCTTGGATTTTCTTCCTAGTTTTTTCGAACTTTCCGGTGCTTATTCATGAGCCTTGAATAATAACTATCGTACGATTTGCTGAGAAAAGAAAATGAGCTTTCAAACTGGAATATATTTAGTCAGGGGTTAGCACCTGTGGGTTATTATAGGCGCAATAGTGTTACGAATATATCTGCACCTGCACAATTGATGGAAGGGCTGTAGGTACTTCGAGAGTGTACCAGACCAGAACAAATGGACTTTTCTGGAGCCCCGCGAATGAACTAGCGAAATGAACACATCAGCGAAGTTAAGCAAGCGATATTTAAGTGCGATAATTTATTTAACGTGTATTTTTAGTAGTACGCAGAAATAAATAGTGTGTTTGAACGTTTGTTTCTCAATTAATAAAGTACCTACCCAACGAAAATTCGTAACAATTTTGGTCTTGCTGTTAAATGAGCTGATTAGTTTTTGGCTGTCATCTGTCAAACGGAAGTGTCACTATCAAAAAATGACAGAAGCTATATCTCACAGAACTTGACTTGCAAAATGCCGTTTGAAACCCCTAGGAAAACTGTATTCAGAACAGTTAAAAATTGTGCCCTGTCTGTCATCTGTCAAAAAATAAAAAATGTCAAAGTTCAAAACTTTACCATTCAATTATTCAAAATCTATTCGATGGATTGAGACCAAATTTGGCAGAAAGCAACAAAACATAAGAGTCAAATTAAGTCTGCAGTTGCAATTTTCCACTATTTTTCCATCGGGCGTTATGAATTTTCAAAATTTCTCCTAGCCGTTGCCACTCGAGAGAACGACTCACCCGGATTTCCACCAGGATGACTCGCTTTTGATGCAGCACTCCACTCAAAAATTCATTCCTGCACGAGGATCGACTTTTTTCAAAAAATTTCGACTGATATCGAAAGTAGATTGAACTGGGCGTCTTGTGGATATATTTTCAAAATCGACACAGCTTCGGTTTTCCGACGGTAATTTTTTTCAAAAAAATTTACATATTCCGTGAATTTGAAAAAACTGCAGCGTAAACTTCAACATGCGGTGAGCTACACGAAATATTCATTTTAGGTGCAGACATGCTGCGAATGAAAGCTGGAGAAAAGACTGAATTAATTTTTGGAGAAAAAATTTTCAAAATCGGACCAACGGTTTTCAAGTTTTCCTCTCTGGAAAAACTGGAAATTTTCCAACTTCTTATTCCGTGAACAGATTTCTACCATTAGTTTTTGAAGAATAGATAACTAGTTTTTGAACATTTTCCAATATTTCTCTCCAATTTCCCGGGAATTTTCCTACTGAAAATATAAAGCCGCTCATGCGATCGTGCAAATTAAGCGGTTCTGCCACGAAAATTACCGAATTATTGATTCGATCAAATCGAAATCAGGTACGAAAGCATAAGTTCAGCCTGGAAAGACCTGATTAAATTTTAGGTAGATGATTTTGATCGGAAGGCTTCAGGTGACACATTGGGTCTGGGCTTGTCTGGATATAGCATTGCATTCTTCAAATTTCGCAACAATTGTCCTCTCCCTAGTTCTACCTTTCGAAATATTTCATCACCATGGAAAGCTAAGAGCCTGTCACTGGTTCTGTAGGCCCAACAATGGATGCAGAATGATCGCGTAACGCACAACTGAGTAAAATGTTTTCATCAATTTCCGAATTAAGTCCCACCTTCCCGAAGGGACGCTTAGATCAAAATCAAAATCAAACTTATTATTAGTACTTGGGCGGTTTGGGAATTTTAGGCGAAAGGTGAAAGCAGACTCTACCTTCGGAAGGACATTTCGGAAGCCGGACTATGCGTAGAATTACTTACTTGTTTTTTTTTTATCATACCAAAAATTTACTGCTCTCCAATTTAAATTAATTTTGGGATAAACTTGATTTGTAGTCAGTGAACAGCAGACATAACCTACGTCGCTCCGAAGGTAAACAAAGAAGGAATCATTCACCGGAAGATATGGGATATCTTCGAGTTAGTATGATTTGCATCTTGCATAAAATCAAGACCGCTGCTGCTGGCTGGCTGGCTCTGCTATGATGAATGTAATATTTCGCCGCCACATTCTATACATCTGACATCCATTTACCTGAGATAAAGAAGATATTAAAACACAACGTTCGTGTACCTATACATACACCTTTTACCTACCAGACGTCGTATTTACCTGCACATTATAAATGCAAATTGTTCTGATATTCAACCATAATTGAGACTGAATATGTAAACCAGTGCACAGTAGTTAATAGTACGTACTTGCTGCCATATTTTTATATCAGAGCCTAGCCGTACTGAATACCCCAACTTCAGATCCTTCGATAGGAGCAGGAGGTACCTATTGGCATTGTCTATTGGTGTCCAATTCGATTATTCCGCTCAGTGACAGAAGGCCGACAATACAATTCCGCATTTTTATTGTACACGGTTATCTGTCTGTCTTGGTCAATGCAAAATGCCGTTCGTCAAGATCCTATACACCTAAATATTATACAAGGTGTTTCAGCGATGATAGCTAAAAATTTAAGTGTAAGTAGATCTCGTCAAGATATGACGAAAACCTTCATACCATTTTGCCAAGTTCGGCCTAATAACGAAGATACAACCCTCCAAAGTTCACTTTTTTCGGATTTCAAAAATTTTAAACTCAGGAACGTTTCAACAAATTTAGCTTTGATTCAGCATAAGCTGGTTTGTCATAATTATCTATCAACCTGCCAAATTTGGAAAGAATCCAATCAGTGGTGTAGAAGTTATGAGGGGTCACCTTAAGTCAACTTTTCTTCGGATGCTTCCAAATTATTGACCCTCATAACTCCTACACCACTGGTTGAATTCTTCCAAAATTTGGCAGGTCGGTAGATAGTTTCTACAAATCAGTGTATTAGGCCAAACTTTGCAAAATAGTGTATAGGTTTTCGTCATATTTTGACGAGATCTACCCACAGTCACTTTTTTGCTACCATCGCTGAAACACCCTGTATAGTGAGTACTTTTTGCGGAACCATCAGCTACTGTGAGAAGGACCCCTGCGTCGACGAGTTTTTTTTTTGCCGCACTCTCGTAAGATTTGCGGTACATATTTATTAAATTTAGTTCAATAGGTTGGTGTGTTGACATTAAAAATGCCATCCATCGATTCTGTTCTCCGTTATAGTGCATACGGTAGGTGTGTGATATCAAACCAGGCAGTACCTACCTAATTTATGTACTTAATATCGTTCGGTATCATTAAACAATAAGACGTTTACAGTCCTATTTCCGAACAGGCCAACTGTACATCGTGCGACATAATGCATAACCAAGCCATTCATTTCGCCAGATTCCAGAATGGTGGGTCGAAAAACATAATTATGTAGGTATCCAATCATCACGAACTTATTGAAAATGGTCAATATTGAATGTGTTCAGTTGACTTTGAGTGAACTCATATCAAAATTGACTATTTTTGCTATTCACTGTTGTAGGTACCTACTCTTTGAAGAATCCTATACTCTCTATACCACCTATAGTATGGGGGCATAGGGTCGCAAAAGGTCTTGCCGTGTGCAGCTTCGTGAGGCTATATAGGGATATGTGCCAATCGATTTTTGGACCATCAAGGAATGTAAAAAATTATGGTGGAACATTGGGATCTGCTGCAGGCACATATGGTGGAGGCGCCAAAAAGAGTCCCGCTCGTTAAAAAAAAAATGCATGTAGCTTTTCCATTTCACAACGGATCTTGACATTTGTTACGTCAATCTGTAGAGGAAAAAATCCTCTTGGTATCCCATACCATTTTTTGGAAAAAAATATCCTCTGAAGCTGCATAGTATTCGAGTTCTTTTATGCAAAAATACTGGATTTTTTTCAAAGTTTTTGGATCTTTTTGATATTTAGCATTTTGATAGATTCTGGTTTGACCCTCTCGAATTTCCACCTTTCAACTTTCAATTTCCATCCGTAACGCCGCCATATTGAAAAAATTGCGCCCGAAAAACACATTTTTGACATTATCTCGAATTTAGTCAATGTGAGGTCAAAAATGTTATAGGGATATGAAAGCTCATTGAATTATCTGTCATTTGACATCTCAACCATCTCTATGCGACTTGCGGTGCTTGAGATATAGCTTCTGGAAACAATGAATTTCGCTATTCCAACACCAATTTCACCTCCGAATACACCCTGTGAATCTCTGAAACGATAGTGATTCATCTTCCGTAACTAATAGCGAAGAGCTGTCGACGGTGGACTTGGTTGTGACATGTGGATGGAGCAAAGTAGGTATAGACGTGGTGTTGGAATAGCGAAATTCAATGCTTCCAGAAGCTATATCTCGAGGACCGCAAGTCGCATAGAGATGGTTGAGATGTCAAATGACAGATAATTGAATAAGCTTTCATATCCCCATAACATTTTTGACCTCACATTGACTAAATTTGAGATATTGTCAAAAATGTGTTTTTCGGCCGCCATTTTTTCAATATGGCGGCGTTACGGACGGAAATTGAAAGTTGAAAGGTGGAAATTCGAGAGAGCCAAACCAGAATCTATCAAAATGCCAAATATCAAAAAGATCCAAAAACTTTGAAAAAATCCCGTATTTTTTGCATAGAAGAACTCGAATACTATGACAGCTTCGAAGGATATTTTTCCCAAAAAATGGTATGGGATACCAAGAGGATTTTTTCCTCTACAGATTGACGTAACAAATGTCAAGATCCGTTGTGAAATGGAAAAACTACATGCATTTTTTTGTTAACGAGCGGGACTCTTTTTGGCGCCTCCACCATATGTGCCTGCAGCAGACCCCAATGTTCCACCATAATTTTTCACATTCCTTGATGGTCCAAAAATCGATTGGCACATATCCCTATATAGCCTCATGAAGCTGCACACGTCTTGCAGACCTACGAATAGCTACACAAAAATAAAATCGGTCTGTCTGGTAGTGTGGTTGTCATATTTATATGTCAAGTTTTCAATATTGACTAGGTGGCAACCAGATGGACAGATTCAATTTTTGTGTAGCAATTTCGAGAAAAGATAAGATTGAGTCTGCAAGACATGTTAGGTATATCTTCGGGTATATCCTATACACTTTCTATTTTCAGCAGAATGACTTTTTGGAGCAAAATAAAAGTGACAAGCCAGGGGCGTTGGGAGAATACAGTCGATGGCCGCTGATAGTTTCGCTCCAAAACTTTGCAGGTGCCATCAGCCGTAGCTGTAGCCCCCCAGCTTGTCACTTTTTTTTTTCAAAAAAGGCATTCTACTGAAAATAGAAAGTGTATGGGATTTAGGTATAGGTTTCTGATGAGTGGAGAATAGCAAAAATAGTCAATTATTTTGAAATGGATTCACTCAAAATCAACTTCAATATTATTGGTCATTCTAGTTTTTTAAGCAGAAGTAAGTGATTTAATTGGGGATTTAATAATATAACCCTGTAATAAAATCATGGACAGTTCCGAAAAATGAATAGGGCGGTGAAAAATAGGGGAGGGGAGTAGGGACACCCCCAATGTCTACGCCCCTGAAACTTTTATATGGAACATGTTATGATTGTTCGACAGGGGATAATTTCAGTAAACCTTTGGTTCTATTTTGAATCTAATCGGTTGAACGGTTCCAAAGTTATGTGGAAAAAACGATTATTTATTTCCAGTTTTGAAGGGCTATTTGAATCTCCGTTATTATGCATTTCTCGAATGTGTTTTCTGGAGAAAGTTCCCTTCATTTTTGATTCTCTATCGATCCTTAAATTTATAATGACGTTTAAGCTGGATCATCCTGTATGTATACGGCGACTTTCATAATTCTAGTAATTTTACCTAAGGCACAGACCTAAGGTAACCTACGTAACCGGGGTAACCGGTACATAGTGGGACAAAGGCCACTGAAGTCATACGTGGGCAGTTTTCAGAACAGAAATTTTATAGTACGCCTACCTTAACATGTATGGCATATTTTGATAGTTTCGGCTCTTGCATCTGGAATAGATTCTTCTCCAGAGTATCCTGGTTGTGATTATTAGCATAAACTTTTGAAGTGGAACTTCTATTCTCGCGCCTAGATCACAACACACAACTAACGCAGAACCACACATGGCAGTGAAATCGGTTCATGGCATCAGTGGATGTAACGAACGCTTGTAACGTTGTCTTGTCAGACCGAGTGTCAGACCTTGGGGTGACCAGCGTCGTCCTAGAAAATGGGAGAGTAAGCTGTTGCGGCGTTCGGTTCTATTCCTTACAGTTAGTATTATTTTGCCGCTTGCATTGTGTTTTAAGTACAACAGCTTCCATCATAAACTAAAATTTTATTTCATCGATGAATTTCAACTCACGGTAGTGTCTCTACGGTTTTTCTCTTCTCCGAAAATGATTAATTTATTTTCGTAATGCGTGTCGCCGGCACTGGACTCCTCTACTTGGTGTTGTGTAGAGGTGTTGTGGTGCTGGTGACCCGACAGGAATGGTTCTCGACGGCGATGATGGCTAGAAGTCATCATTGTATCCATTGTGTGGCGTGAGGGGTGGATTACGGACCCAAAATTTGTACACCATAATACCAAAGCTTGTATTACCAGTATTAATTTGCACATATTACCGATAATACCGGAAATACTGAGAATAATACCAATTACATATACCATATCACCAAATATTTGCGATAATACCTTATAATACCGAAATAATTTTTAAAATATTACCTGATAATACCAATAATACTGGAAAGTGGAAATAATATCAGATAATATTATTTACGTGTTTGTTGTGTTGATACATAAGATATAAAGACTTTTATATAAGCTGTATATGAATATGAATTTTACAGTTTATGTACTTAATTTGACACATTTGACACTTGTCAAATTAACCTCGAAAACTACAACATTTTCACAATTTGCACTGAAACAAACACGTAAAATGTTGTACAACACTCGTGGCTTGTTACACAACATATTTTCCGACACTCAGCCACTTACAGAACTCGGGCTGCGCCCTCGTTCTGCAAATTTTGGCTTCATGTCTGTAAACCACTTATGTAACAGCCAACTCGTATCATAAACTACTATTACAATATCAATAATATCGCTATTGGAACCAAAAATCATTTTCTTTCGATATTTTGTGAACCGTTCGACCGATTTGGCTCAAATTTTACACAAACAGTCTTAAATTATCGACTCATGAGTAGGGCTGGGCGATTATGAGATTTTATAACCGATAACCTATTATAAAAAAAATAATATATTACTTCGATTAATTGATTATTTTGAAATCGATAATTCGATTATTTTGAAATCGATTAATCGATTTTATTCGATTATGCATAGTCGATTATGAAATATGCGTTTATTCTTTTCGAATCGTTCATTGAATAATCCCTTTAATAATGGATTATTCACAATCAAATAATCGATTAATTGATAGTTTATTCATAATCGACTACCTAATTGAATAATCGATTAATCGGGATTTTCGATTGATCGATGATTTTTTTTGCATCCTAAAATAATCGATTAATCAAAGTATTGCCCAGCGCTACTCATGAGCTGCTTATAACGTATTTCTTCAAGACACTCCAGTGACCAATATGAAAAAAAAACTGCTGTAAGTCACGAGACATGCCGTGAAATTCGGACCACATCAGTCAAACGGTAATTTTTTGGTGAAAAGCTGATTGTTAGGGAGTTTTATAAGCAAGTAATATTTCAATCAGCTTTTGAAGCGCCTATTTGCGAAATCGCGCTGCCTGGCAATAGCCTGGACTCCAGTTGAGTGATAATTTGACTGCGACAACGCTTAGCGCGACCAAAATTTTAATGGGAGGCCGACGGTTGGTAGTGCCAGTGGGAGAGCCGCTAGCGGATCTCTTCTGATTGGCGGCCTTATTGTGATTGGAGAAGATAATATGGTCGGAACTCTAGAACCACGTAGTTACTGCAAATCACATTCACGAGGTACATACCTATGTATTTTATATTTTTTTATTTTTACATTTGAAATTGATACCGGAGTTTTCCAAACGACATTCTTATACTTTGTGGAGATTATTAGATTGCCATGCTGTGCCTCCCAGACACAGTTTCCACCGTGCTGTAATATAACGGGGAAAATCGTACAGTAAGAAAATCCGTCACAATGTCACATTCGCATAATTATGATTTGTAGGTACCTTGGACGGACGGACCTCGTCGGCTCACCGGCACCGCAGGAAGATAAAATAAAATAATAATAAAAATTATTATTATAGGTAGGTACTTTTTGGAGGATATTATTGATGAAAATAGATAGATATTTATTGTATTAGGGTATATGAGTGAGACTTCCATGTGACGGAGATGGAAGTTTAAGCGCCGAGCGCAGCGAGAGAGAAACAATAAAGTCTAATCGTGAAAAAATCATGTCGAAAGTATTCTGCCCTTTAAATAACCCGTGATAATAATAATAAAAAAAACAAGATGCTACAAACCGTTAGGGAGCGGAGCGAAAGTACGAAAAGAACACCTCTTCGAACGTTGTTTGCTTATTGATTCATACCTATAGAAGTTCCACATCTTCCGAGGGTGACTATGGTCACGCACCCACGTTTTTTTGGTCACCAACAGGCTACTCACGCTGATGCAGTGATTTCAGATGTCGACCAATGACACACCAATCCACCATCGCGGATCGCGATCCTTGTTCGTCTTGATATTAGATTATCCAAGGAATCAAGGATTCTCAGGAAAAATTTGGTACCAACCAAGGAAAGAAGGTTAGTTCCAGCCACTATTATAATATTGTCACAGATTTGCTCCAACAACTAGCTTAAATAAGCTATGCACACGGGATATGATATGATATGATATGATAGCATTGATGATACCATAAAACCCACACCCACAACCCACAGTAAAAAGTACGTATAGGTTGTACCTAGTCAAGTTTTCACTATCACGATCACAAGATTAGGGAATACACAAGATACACAATCAATCATACACTAGATATCGTTGACACATACGTTGATCGTTGATTCGTTGATCACAATATTCGTCGGCGGGGGCGGTGTGGTGCGGCCATGGGGCCTACATCTGGTTCTGGTAGCACCACTTCGCTTTCGCACTCGCACTATCCACTACCTGGCACTACCAGTTACCAGTCATCCAGCATACAAGTGCAAGTGCTGGAGGAACTGCTGGCGCCCTCTGCCAGCCGACAATCGAAGCTCATCTGTCAATGTGACGTGAAAGTCAAATTGGATTGGAATTGTCATCAATTGAAAAATTCAAAATTCATCGGAAAAACTGGGATGTTTATTGTTTTCGCCACTTTTCCTCATGCTTTCACTGCTGATGAGTGATATTGATTGTTTATAATGTATTATTAGGTCATAGGTCGCGGGAACAAAAATGACGTGCTAAAGATGGGTACATGGTATGATGTTATTTTCACTAGTACGTACTTGTTGATACAATTTTCTACAGTTGTAAAGTTGTAATAAACATATAGATAATTTATTGAACAATCGTCACTTTATCATAAAAATTAATGTGCTAAACTCAAGATTTAACTGAGTAATGTCAAAAACAAGCGAATCTCTACACCGGTACTTTGGCACCTCCTCAGGCGCAAACGCGGGCAAGAAGCTGATAAGATGCGCTTCGTTCTCGGCTTCGTTGTGCCGGCGTGCCTGCAACGTTGCCATAGCGGGTGCCAAGGTGACGGTTATGTTCTCGCGACCTATTGTTTCTTTGCATGATGCTTGGTCGAAAATTTCACGAATCATGCATCACGAAGTTGATGCAGGATTTGGTTGCGACCCCTAAAATTTTGTCGAATGATCCAAAATTTTTAACATGTTCATTATTTCATTTCACATATCCAACAAGATACCTAAGGTTTTTTAAACCACCCTAATAGGCGATATCAGTGGTGACGTCAGAGTCGCCATTTTTAAATGCCGGATCCAACAATGGTCCGAGAATAAAGGTAATTTCAGAAATTAATTTTTGGTAGCATTACCTTGCATATTTAACTATATTTGGGGTACGAAGTGACAAAAAACTACAGAACCTAGAGGTCATTTTGGAGCATATTCCAATGTTTTATCTGTTTTCTGAAAAAAATTTATCAGCAGAAGAACTTTGAAAGTGACAGCGATGACAGCGTATGTTGGCGCGACATAACCTCAAAGCGCAAACAACACTGCACCTACACCAGACAAAAAGACGAAACGGAAAGAAAACAAATCGAAGAATTTTTTGACATACCTCTAGATGTTGGTGAATTTTAACTCTGAACTTCTCCAACACGTCTGCAGCTCTGCACTTTGCTGTGTGGTTGACTGATGGTTCTCGTTGTTGTCTGGTGCAGGGTGCAGGTGCAGTGTTGTTTGCGCTTTGAGGTTAGGTCGCACCAACATACGCTGTCATCGCTGTCACTTTCAAAGTTCCAAAGTTCTTTTGCTGATGGAATCTTTTAGAAAAAAAGATAAAACATTGGAATATGCTCCGAAATGACATCCAGGTTCTCTAGTTTTTCACTTTGTACCCCAATGTAGTTGAATATGCAAGGTTATGTTACCAAAAAATAATTTCTGGAATTTCCTTTGTTCTCAGACCATTGTTGGATCCGGCATTTAAAAATGACGATCCTGACGTCACACTAATATCGCGTATATATGGTGTTACCGCGACGGGATAATCAATAATTATTGTCTGGACTTCTCTCTGGGTGTTCACGCTGTAGTCCGCGCTCTCGTCCGCGCCTCAACACCCAGTCTCGAGTGTTTCCAGACAAGCCAGAATCCCATTGGTCCGCGCAATCTCCGCTTTGTTCATAGATACACGAGTCTTGCCACACGCTTCTCGTTCCGCCGTCAGCGTCAGCGTTGCATTGCGTGTTTGCGTCGTGTGACACCAGGGAGCCGAATTTCTAGGAAGGATGTGCTTCTAGATTTTAGTATATTCTTCTTTTTTCAAGTCTCTTACTCCACTGATTCTCATGAAACTCACGTTTAAAGAAAAAACACTAGGAAATGCCGTCCTTAATCGTCTTATAGGTCCTCAAAACGCATATAGGTACCTATCAGTCGTCATCTAGTTTTTCCGCACGATCAAATACTCCCCCCCCTCTCATTATAGTGGGGGGGGTAGTATATCCTGGTCACGGCACCATTTCTGTAGTGTAACCCCTTTTTCGATGGTTGGCAGTGATCGTCGTTGTTCCTTCCCTCCCCCACGTCGTTTACCTTTTCCTTACGTTGTGTGAGTTCTTACTCTAGATGAGAATGTGTCCTTGGGGATGAGGTTGAATTGTTGAATGAAACGCGGATGAAATGCAAGCAAGATGAATGTTTATTGAAAATCAATAGCTAAGTTTCAAATTGAATTCGTTCCTTTTCTCAAAACACCTCACAATTAACAAGAAATTGACAATGATAAAATCGAGGATAAAATGATACAACATGAATGACGAACAACAAAACACAAACAAATGAAACAAGGAAAATCATTAACAAATTATTTAGACAATGCAGAAATTTACAACAATAAAATGAGCACAAAATCAGATTACCAAAACAAAACAAGAAATCATGAAACATGTTAAACTGTCAATTTAATAGCAAAGAAGAAGTGACGTATTCGCTGACAGGCACACATGGGAAGAACACGTCAAAAAAAAAACATGCGTATTGCCTGGTTGATTGCTGAAAAAATCCCTCCCCAAATGATCTGAACAGAAGTCAAGTATGAATGAATCATGATGGAATGACAGAGAAGTCACTCCAGTAATGCATTGATCAAGTCAGCGTGAATCGGTGCTTGAACCTCTTTGAAACGTTTGCTTCGTTCACAAGTTATTTACATAACAACAAAAGAAAACTCTCTCGCTTACGCTTTGGAGAAAACTTTACGCTCAGCAATTTATTTTACACTTTACAAACAGAAGAAATCAAATTGATAGATGAATAGACAATAAAGAAACGATCGGTAAACAAGTAAATGAATCAGCAAGAAACAAATGATGAGTAATGGTGTAGGTAAATGAACAAGAAACAAATGATAAGTAATGGTGTAGGTAAATGAACAAGAAACAAATTCGAGATAAATAGGTAGATAGACAATATACAAACAAGAAACAGGTGAGAGATAAATAAGTAGAGAAGTTGGAGTTGGTCATACTCTTAGTAAGCAAACGGAAGATAGAAGTATCTATAACGCATTCGCCCGAAATTCCCCAGAAATTACCCATCACAAACCCCACAGATACATACATACATACAAAACTGAACAATGGTTAGTAAACAGTAATCATATACAAGAAATATCGACTCGAGCCAACCTGTGGCCCTCTCTTCGTCATATTACATAATTCCACCCAAATAAGAAAAGGTTAGTAAACTCAACCAGGCAGATTCATACGAACGGGTGGACCCCCCTCCCTCGGACACGGAGAAGCGTGCAAGTCTCTTTTCCTTTATTTACTTCCAGGTATAACCCGACAATGAGCAATGAAATGTGAATGAATCATAAAAAGTACTGTTCTCTACTTAGCGGCTGATTTTGGCGTAGCAGAGTTTCCTTTTGTCGTCTTACTGTTTGTGACGTAACTTGTGGAAAAGAAACAATGAATGAAACCTCAAAATACGCGTGAGAGCGCAATCCCGAGGCACGTCATAAGTGCGCAAAGTTCATATACCCACTAGATTACGGTCTTTGCTATCAATACTGAGATCATTTGGGAGTAGATGAGTTACAAAAAATTCAAAGCTGTGCAAAGCACCTTGATTTTAAAGGGAAAAAACTGCGGGTTATGCAAGCCCGTTGAGAACAAAGAGAACAAAGAATTTCGGGTTATGTACAATAATTTTGCGGACAAAATAGGTATCGAAATGCATGATTTGGTGAGTGAATCGGTCGTCATGAACTCCGCTTATTTTGGTTGCGGGACTGTAAGACAGAATATCTGGCTTACTGAACCATCAATGAAAAGCCCAAAGAGTTTTTTTTTCATCTGAAGTATTTTGTTTTGTCGGTCATGAATTTTTTCAATTCTTGTGACTCGCTCGATTGAAATTGCATTTTCTTGGAAACTAGAGCACCTACAAGCAGCGGCGCCCCCTCAAAAGTAAGCTAAAAGGTCAGATTTCCCCCCAATTGAATTTTTTTTGGTGCCTTGATATTTTCTGAGAAAATTGCGCTGGGTTGTTTTAGCTGGGACCCCATAAGTATATATAGGACCAGGACCACTCAATAAATTTGGCGGGGTGGGCGATTGTTATTTTCCGTCTATTATAAGAGTGTATAATAGCTATTTATGTATTGAGGGAATTCTAACTATGATAATAGCCGAGGGCAACAGACCTCGCCGGTCTCGGAATGATTTTCGTGAGGAATAGGTACTTTATTAAATCTAATGGCTTCTGGAAAATATCAAAGATAAATACCTCTAACAAGAGAAAAATAAATAGTGAAAATTGTCAAAGAAAAAACAAAGGTTTTTCAAGTTACTTTGTTCAAACTTGTTTTCATCCAAATTTACAATCTGGATTCGAATTTAGAAGATTGAATGTAGTCGGAAAAGACACCAAACTTGTCATTACCGGTTTTTTTAATCATTTTTAGTTTTTACTGATGAGTCTACTGTCACGAACACTTATCCACAAAATCACTTTAATTAGCGAAAATAGAGGTAGGCGAAGCCCGGCACTCCGATCCCCCATTATATTCAAAAATAAACGTCATTATTTACTTTTTTGATATTTTTCTCGTGTTTTCGAGTTGATTATACCATTATAGGCGATTTACATTTAAAAAACGCCACCTGGTGTAGAGCTTGGTACTTGATCGTCGAGGACGTTTTTGGGAGAAACACATACTCCGACGTCTAGTAGCCTAGGTGGGCACTCAATCGCCTATAGTCATTATACCGCTCTGGTTTGGAATGCGATACTTTTGGAACACCTGTATGTACTCCGCCGCCATTCAAAACAGTAGTATTACTGGTTGCATACATATATTTGCTACCGCGCCGCAATGCAATGTGAAACGTCAACGTCAAAAAAAATTTAAAACATAACCCACAAAAGTGGCAGCTCCTCGCACGCGCTTGGAAAACCAAAATGCCGTTCAAATACATTGGAAGAACAACCGATTTCAAAGGAAAAACGTTATGGGAAATCGTGGGCAACCTTAAAAATTTCGGCGTGGGCCGAATCGTGGCCCGCAACTTGTTCGAAAGGTACCCCGAACCAACCTACTACAAAATTCTAAAAGTGGACCCCTTGCCTTGCCCTGCTAACCAAAATTTAGACGTGAGTACAGTTCGGTCTTATCTGATCCGAAATGAAAACGAAGCGTTTTGCAGGAAATGCGACGAGTAAAAGTGGTGGTCGAAAAGACGTTCCGCGGAGAGACTCTGCCAAAACCTGTCACGATTAACTCTGCAAGTTACAAAGCCGACTACAAGTTGATTCCCAAGGACGAAGAAGCAGCCTATTGCCGAAAGGTGGAGTCAAGGAAAGCCAAAGTTCTTCCCAAGTTCATGGAGTTCCCACCACTGATGAGACAAGTGATAATGAAAGATTTGAAACTCCGGAATGACGAGGAAGTACCAAAGCTAGAAATTGTGTATAACATGAAGAATAGTAATTATGTTGATAAGATGTCAGTAGTTGAGAAGGGTGCTGATGTACAAATTAAGATGGATTTGGGGAAAACCACGAGTAAAACTTTATATGGTAACATTAAACTAACTAGACTAGGAGCATGAGAGCTGAAGAAATATAGTAACTTTTAGGAATAATTGTTTTTTTTTCAACTTTGCTTAAGCCAAAATAGTGCCAACTGATAAATGAAGCCCAATGCATAAATATTTTTTTTACTAGTAGCCGTGGTCCGTGAAGTACATCTTTATTAACCCGTAACTACCGTCACTCACTTTTGTTACGTAGTCACCGTCCGACGGTCTGAGAGACCGGCAAATTAGAATAGCGATTAAAATAGAGCCCCATTTTTTTTTCATCAAAGTTTTTGTGGTCTTAGGTACGGGATGATGTTCAAGAATAACTAATGGTTCCGAAAAGTAAATAAAATAGTAGGAAATTTTATTATTCTGGTTATAACAAAAACAATCATAAAATTCTATAATAAATGAAATATCATACTCAAAATAAGGTATGGTAGTTATCTCGCGATGGACCAGGCCGAGAAGACATAATTTCGGTTTTAATCTATAAATATTAATGCCGTAAGCCGTAAAAACAAAATCCGCCGTGGAAAATAATATGCGAAAAATAGTTACGTACTCACCGTTACCGGTCTGCCGGACCACTACCACAATGTTTTTCTCTCTTATCCGCTAATCAGATGCGACCATCCACTTCTAACTTCGGGCGCACATTGATGCAATGCCAATTAATACATAGCTAGGCGGAAACTAAGATATACCCTTGATTAGGCGCAATATTCAAATTTGAAAAGTACGTACCGGTCTGTCAGACCGCTAACGGTAGTTACGGGTTAACCTGTTCTAGAATTAAGATGGTGATTTTCTAGTAGTAAAAAAATCATACCTAAACCACGGTCGAGAAAATTAATATAGCTTCAGTGCCTTTTATCCCTCAGATACTTTCACAACCTTGGTATATAATATAGACCTCTTGCTTTATCAAATGAGGATATATCATCGTCAAGCTTGTGGTGCCACTATAGTCCGGCGGCTTAAAGCCATATTTCAAATGAATTCTGCATTTCGTGCCGAAGCCAATTTTATTTTATTTTTGTGAAATATGATTAAGAATGAAAGTTTTGAGGGGTGGAGCCATTCTCAATTTTCACTAGGGGGGGAAGGGGAGGGGGTTGTTCTGGCTTTTTGGGGGCTTTTTGGACCTTTTCTTTTGCACTCGATGTTGTAAGCGGAAGCAAGGTGTTTTCTAGATCTGTGATATATCCGGACTTTTTTAAGTGGTGTAGCCACCCCCTTCCCCTCTTGAGAGGGGGCTGGGGGGCTCAAGTTGACACATGTGGCCGATTTTCACTTTTTCTTCGATTTCGAACCAATATCGGCGAGTTTGGTATCGTTTCCGACTAAATCACATCTTCTGAACTCAACCATGACTCAAAAAAATCGATAGTGACCAGTTTAAACAAGTTGTACAGAGAATATCATGTTTTTTTGTGCTCCTATTTGAAGAAATTTTTTAGGAGTGTTTTAGACATTTGTGGTTGAATTCCATTTCAGGTCTATTATTTTGAAGTATTTTGAACCTAGGGAACATTTTTTAGCACAGTCTTTTGTTTTGGAAAAAATAAAAAAAAAAGTTTTCTTAACTTGCTTTGAGCAAATTTCTTGATAATTCACCAACAACGTCTGAAAGGTTATGAAAGTTTATAGTTGTGGTCTGTGATCTTTTTGAAGGGTCCTGCGGGGGTGAAAAGCAACCGTATTCCCAAAAGGGCGGGAGCCGCCTTTGATGGGGGTGTAGAATCTGGAGGGGAGGGGGGTGAAATATTTCATTCATAATTTATGAACGGGCTAGAAACAATCTTTTCACGGTTTCTGATCCTATTTGTTTTCGTCAAATTGGTCTTGAACCAAACTCAAACGGGGGAAGTCTTGGGCTTGGTGACTATTTGAGAATCGCTACAGCAACAGCAGCAACCCAAGTTTCGCGAGGGTGATTGGACATTTTTCCACCAAGTCTGTGCACCATCGAACGCTCAAGCAGGGACTCATAATTTATAAACAGGCAATTTATGAAGAGACAATTTTTTCATGATTTCTGATTTTATGATCTTATTGGAGTAGGTATGTTAGTGAAATTGGGCTCACATCAATCACAATCTCAAGGAAAGGGGATTAGTTTCGGGCTTGCTAGCTGTTTTTGTTGTAATCACTCTCATCTTCTTGAAGGAGGGTAGTAGGGGGAGAGATTTTCTGATTTTCACCTTGATGGCTACTTTTGTTGTAACATATATCAACATAGAAGGTTTGTATGATATGTAATCTAGTAGAAGGATTTTGATAAGGGGAGGCATTCCCATTCTACATTGAGAGGTTCAGATGCGAGGTTCGGCAGTTTTTTTTCAATTCAGAGCTTTTTATACACTTTTCATGCATTTTATAGGAGAATGGCTGGTCGAGAATGCTTTCATCATTCAGCAACAAGTCTAGGAGTCTTTGAGCAGCAGAGGCGTTTCTCAATTTTGTTGGAGGATTGATTTTTTCCCTTCATTTCGAGCTTGTCGGCTATTTCATGGTTTGCAGTGGATGCGAAAATGATGATTGAACGCTTGTCCATATTTAAAATACAGAACACAGTTGCGTTAATTTTTATATTTCAAGCTTTTGCCGATGTGTTTTCTAGAAGTAAGCTTGGTGGATCAGCTGCCGTTTTTTCAATAGAGTTTATCTAATTATGTATGTGTTAAAAAATGTTGCTGATGTTGTTGGGCGTTCGAAGGTGCACAGACGTGGTGAAAATGTCCAATCATCTTCGCAGAACTCACGCAGAATTCAATTTCATAAAATATGAAGAAAGAAAATCTCATTTTCATACACATAAACGCGGTAAAAGTCAAAAGTCGTAGTCCTCACCGTAGTGGTGGTGGTGACCGGACGTGGGTAGTGCCTGGTGCGAAGCTGTGTTCTTCCAGCCTGCATGGCGAAAGCATCAAATTAGGGGGCTAAAATTCACGCGTCCATTTTTTTTCCAATTGTTTACTGTTCTATCAACAGGAGGTGTCGATTAATATTTCTACTGCGTTTACGATTATTCAAAGTAGATATCGTGTCGGGTCTGTGTATCATCAAGCATCCTTGCTTGGAGATTCTTCCCTCACTGATGAGGCCTGAAAGGCCGAACCACGTATCTGAGGGTTCTTTATTTCCTCACCTGCTCGAGGGTTCGATGATGCACAGACCTGGTGTAAATGTCCAATCATCCCTGCAAAACTCACGCAAAATTCAAGTTACTGCCGCTAGTGCTGCTTCAGTAGCGATCTTTGAATAGTCGACAAGCCCAAAATTGAAAATTCCCCCCCCCCTTCTCTTGAGTTTTGTTCGAAATCAATTTTAGCGAAATAAACAGAAACAGAAAAACAGAACAAAGATTGTTTCTAGCCCGTTCATAGATTTTGAGTAAAAATTTTCACCCCTCCGCCCCCCAGATTCTACACCCAATCAAGGCTCCCGCCCTCTGGGATTATGGTTCCTTTCCAACCCGCAGAACTCCTTTAGAACACTACAGACCACAATTATGAACTTTTATAACCTTTCAGATCTTTTATAGGATCAGAAACCGTGGAAAGATTGTTTCTAGCCCGTTCATAAATTATGAATAAAATATTTAACCCCCCCCCCCCGCTCAGATTCTACACCCCCATCAAGGGCGGCTCCCGCCATTTGGGATTACGGTTGCTTTCCACCCCCGCAGGACCCTTCAAAAAGATCACAGACCACAACTATAAACTCTCATAACCTTTCAGACGTTGTTGGTGAATTATCAAAAAATTTGCTCAAAGCAAGTTTGGAAAACATTTTTTTAAATTTTTTCCAAAACAAAAGACTGTGCTCAAATACGTTCCTTAGGTTCAAAATAGTTCAAAATAATAGACCTGAAATGGAATTTAACCACAGATGTCTAAAACACCCCCAAAAAATGTCTTCAAATAGGAGCACAAAAAAACATGATATTCTCTGCACAACTTGTTTAAACTTGTTGTTATCGATTTTTTTGAGTCATGGTTGAGTTAAGAAGATGTGATTTAGTCGGAAACGATACCAAACTCGCCGATATTGGTTCGAAATCAAATAAAAAGTGAAAATCGGCCACATGTGTCAACTTGAGCCCACCAGCCCCCTCCCAAGAGAGGAAGGGGGTGGCTACACCACTTAAAAAACTCTGGACATATCACAGATCTAGAAAACACCTTGCTTTCGCTTACAACATCGAGTGCAAAAGAAAAGGTCCAAAAAGCCCCCAAAAAGCCAGAACAACCCCCTCCCCCTCCCCCCCTGGTAAAAATTGAAAATGGCTCCACCCCTCAAAACTTTCATTCTTAACCATATTTCACAAAAATTAAATAAAATTGGCTTCGGCACAAAGTGCATGATCCATCTACTAAGCCGCCGGACTACTATAGATAAACGGCCCTTACATGAGCCCTGACACGCTGTCATATTGCTCTGACAATTGATATTTCGTCGAGTCGGCCAGAATTCGCGTGTGTGTGTCGTGCATTCCGAATTTGAATTTTTATTTCAGAAAAAAGCTCTAAAACCACTTGCCGTAAACCACGTTTTTAGTCACAATCAGAAACCCTTAAGGAAGTTATGCTCTGAATGAGGCTGTTTTTCTAGAAGTAACACTCAAGACCGAAATATTTCGACCCACTTTCCAAGCCAAGGGTGCGTGAATTGAATTTTAATTTGAGACTAAAATTTTACTTTGCAATAAATGGGGAGCCTGCATGACATTCAGCTCTCAAGGCGTAGGACATACAGAATCCATGGTGGTGAAAAACTTGCCGGTCTTTTTTTTTTAATTGGGTGTTTATGGGCGCATCGAGTACTAGCTCATTAGCGCCCTTGCGGTGACTTCCTCTGACCCTTTTTCCCTTGACGCGACCGCTCGGTTAGTACACGCCAAAGTACTTGAGAGCGCATAGAGAAAAGCCACCTGCCCCAGCGGGATTTGAACTCCGGACCTCTGGGTTTGAAGCCAGAGAAGGAACCCACCGAGCTACCGCCGGGATTACAAACTTGCTGGTCTTTTTACGTCAGACATTTCTTGTGCGTGCTACAGTGGATTGGACATGTCCAGCATTTTTTATTTCCATTGATTTATAACCTCTGATGAAAAATAAGCGACCCCTATTTTCAAGCTCCGCCAGACGTAGTGGCGTATAGCAAATTTTTCCTAAATATTCCATATCTTCCGAACGGGTTAACATATCAAGCTTGTTCTTGCGTTAATCGAATCTTATCTATTTCAGCTCGATGCCGACGAGATTTGAAGACGGTATGGTCTAATATAAACAATCTTCAACAACAATAAAGAACTCACGGGTGGCGAAACTAGTATACAGAGTGTTACACATTTTTTGGCAATATTTTAAGCGATGGTAGAGCATCTATTATGCATTCAGCTTTTATTTGCAACAAAGCAGGCCTTGGAATTTTGTTTTTACGTTTTTTAAAATTAAAAATACCCAGACACTTCAGCTATTACAGCTGCCAGTCAGTGTCAGTGTTAATACTCTGTCAGCTATACCAGCTGATATGAAGCAATGTTGTCTTTCCCCTTGCCGCTTAATTTTTGTGCTCACATCAGGGTAGGTGCTCACTGTGTTTGATAAAAAAAAAGCCTGATGTTTCTGACAGTTTCTGATGTCAAAGCAGTTACAGAGTTGTAGACCAAGACCTAGCAACGTTTTATTTACCTCATAAGCAAAATGCGGTTTGACTTCTGGGGCATGAAGAGATCATGATGAGCTTTCATAAAATCTTTGTCTTATGAAAAACACCCCTTGCTTTCTCACAAGACAAGCAAAGAAATGTGCCATTTGACAGCAGTATTCAACAGCGGATTTTCTGGAGTTCTTAATCGATATAAATATCAATTTTATCAGGAATGGATAGGTTGAACTATCTTTTAACTAAATGGAATGAAAAAGGACACCGAAATGTATTAGAAACTACCAAAAACCAGATTTCCAAGCGGACGGAAGTTGGCACCGGTTTTTCTAGTGGGCGTGATTCGAGAATCGGCCATCAAATGCGATCCAAACAGCTCGGCCTAGCCTACTAGCTTCAACATGTCAGTTGAGAAAGTCTAGTTTTTGGTAGTTTCTAATACATTACGAGATTCGGTCCTATTCAATTTAGTTGAAAGATAGTTCAATCTATCCATTCCTGATAAAATTTATATTTATATCGATTAAGAACCCCAGAAAATCCGCTGTTGAATACTGCTGTCAACTGGCACATTTCTTTGCTTGTCTTGTGAGAAAGCAAGGGGTGTTTTTCATAAGACAAAGATTTTATGGAAGCCCATCATAATCTCTAGATGCCCCAGAAGTCAAACCGCATTTTGCTTATGAGGTAAATAAAACGTTGCTAGCTCTTGGTCTATTGGTGTAAGATGGATTTTGATCTTTGGGTGTGGTTGAAGCACGATGTAGCGATTTTTGCGTTGCTATACGGTGTGCAAACTCCGAAAAAAAGTTGAAGCAAAAAACGGTCATTTCCGCAAGAGGCGCTGGGAACGCTAATAATCACTAGATTTAGGGAATTTAAAAACTCAGCGTTGGCTGCCAACTTACCTGCCGGCCACTGCAGGCTACAGGCGAGCGCAATCAGCGCAATGCGCTGCCAGCGGTTACGTTGTTATTGTTGTGAAGATTTTGAGGTTATGTTAATCCATTGTTCAATGATTGTTCTTCAAAACACAAACGGTAAGTACTTGTAAATACTTGAATAGTTGGTGTTTTATTTCCCTGGTCGATCTGCTTTGCCATTTACAATATATACCTAAGAAAAATGCTCTATCATTTTTTGCTACGTAAGCAAACAAAGTTGTTGTTGTTGTTGTTGTTGTAAAATGTAAAGTTTTGGTATTAAAAATGTCATTTTGAGCAGGTAATGGACTCCACGGATGGGATGGGAGAACTTCAGTTGGCAATCCCCCCCAAGACACACTGCAGCGACTCTTGAATTCCTGATGCAATCTTTCTTGTACACATCAAGAATCAGGGACACCCAAAGAGCCGCACTTCGGGCGACTGATCCATTCTACATTCAATATTCCGGTATTTTCACTATCTAATCGAACAAGGTATTGCGACAATGAAACAGAGCAGTTTGATTTGCTTTCACAACCAATATTTGCAGGTCTTGCAGTGCCAATACTGCCAATTTATACTTTGGTGGTTCTAAGGAAACGAAGATGATGATAATCCATAAAACCAAATCATTATGTGCAAACAACTCGGCAAACACTGTCTTGAGGTACAGCCAGATATGAAGTATTTAAGAAGAAATGAAGGTGCAACCAGCAGAAACACGGAAATACAAGCAGGAACTGTTGAGGTGGAGGAGACATGTCAAGGAGAGTGAAGGTGTGGGATGCCGAAGCAGCAGGGCATAGACCGAAAAGAAGACCAATAACAACATGGAATGTCTCAGTGGAAATAATGAAAGAGAGACATTGCATGGACAGAAGTGGTTCAGCTGCTCAGCTTTGTTGGTACAGTAAACCGAACAAGACCTGTTGGTACACCAAATCGGTGGAAGAGGAGCCGATTATGTATGTATGTATGTATGTAGGCATACACCTACAAAAAATGCCCAATCATTTTTAGCTACGTAACGCAAGTAGTTTATTTTTTTGACCCGGTAGTGGAAGCCACACCAAAAATGATGAAAAAAGAAACTTAGTCCACAATCTCGGAGAAAACAATAGACTCTTGTTTAGATTCCACAGGCAAAAACCAAGCTTTCTCATACAACGTGTCAGGACACATGAAAAGTTTCACTTGGGGACCCTTTTCCTACGGCCTAATTCAACAAGGTATTGTGATTAGAACACAACAGTATAATTTGCTATTACTATCAATATTTTACAGTGAATGGCCATTTTAGTGACAATACTAGCAATTCATGAACTAAAAAGTTGAAACGTAGGATGTTCTTGGCTGTTGAAAGTTGAAACATTGATTGTTATACTTTGGTCATAAGATATTGCAGCATCTCACAATTATTTTTTCACCATCAAGCATCAATAACAAAAATTGGAAACTTTCAATCACCTTCAATTCTATAACGGAATTTCTATTGTCAACCAACCAACCAACCTACCCAAAAATACAAAATAATATAATAAAATAGTAATAATGATAATAATAAAACCCCCTTATTTACATTTAAATGACAGCGGAGTTCAGCTGTCGCTATTTTTTCACTTAACTGCCATACAATGAGCAAAATACAGAAGTTAGCAAGGAATGAGCAAGCATAAGTAATGATATACAGGGTGTTTTGCAATCAGGGTTACAAACTTCTAGGGGAGATTTCCCATCAAAAATGGACCAGGTAAAAATATAACTTCGATGTCCTAAAATGCTCCGTTGAAAAGTTACGGGGTGCTATAGTTGAATTTTTAAAATCGATTTTTTGACATAACTTCTGAATTATACAGGGTGTTTCAGTGACCTTGCCTAAAATTTTGGGAGGTGATTCCAAAAGAAAAGAGTCGAAAAGTAAAAGTAACATTTTTTCCTAAATTGCTTCCTAAGGGAGTTACAGCCCCTGAAAGGTACAATGTGAAACTGAGTTTTTAATTATTTGCTCAAGAACCGTCGAAAGGAACAACTTCAAATTTGGTGTAGGAAAGTTCCTCAACAATGCAAATGTACATGCAAAATTTTAAACAAATCTAACCAGTGAAGGCGAAGTTGGAGGGGGTTGGGGTAGGTTGAACTGTCAGAAGAAAAAAAAGTCTGCAATCCGTTTGTATTTTTGTTTGCACATTTGGATAGACTTGTTCAAGACTGAACTTTTATGCCCCTTGCATTTTTCCTGTAGGATGCACCATTCACGAGTAAAAGTGGAAAAGCCAGGAACGTGTCGAATAATTTTCTTCTGGTGGTTAACCGACCCCAACCCTCAACTCCACTGATGATGGTTGAATTTGTTTTAAATCTCACACGTGTTTTATTTGCACTGTGAAGAAATCTCCCTGTGCCAAAAAAAAAAGAAACAAAAACCAAACAAATCTGACCAGTGGGGTCGAAATAAGGGGTTAGGTTAAATTGCTAAAAAAAAGTCTACGTTCCGGTCGTATTTTTGTTTGTAAAATGAAAAAAAGTACAATGAGTCCCTTAAGTGGCATGGACCCAAGATGTGAAATGTTTTGGAAGGCTCAATATATTCAGGTGGCCAATGTTCAAATCATGTAGTTGACCCTGAGATAGAAGCTTTTCTTTTAGATAAGGAGGAGTGGAAGTCCGAAGGACTTTATGTGTAAAAACCGCATTCTGCAATTTAAGGATGGGGTTGCATTGGTAAAATAAGGAGTAGCTGAATCAATCGCTGTGGGTTCATTCCTTAACAGAAATTTACCATTCAGGTCTCTTTCGAAAGCTAATCAAAAAAATTCAATTTTTGAAAATATATTTATGGATTTTAAAAATTCCAATACGCTCAAACCAAGGTACATCTTTGTAGCTTTCGAAAGAGACCTCAATGGTAATTTTCTGTCAAGGAATAAGCTCACAGCGATCGATGCCGCAACGCCTTATTTCACCAATTCAACTCCACCCTTGGCGCGATTTTAAATGTTTAATCAATTAAGTTCTTTGATTTTTACAGAAGTCCTGTCATATCTGCGCAACCCAAACACGAACCTACAACAAGAGTTCTGAACCCTTTGGAGGCCGAGCCCCATCGACAAAGTCCAAACACGGTGCATAAACGAAATTGCAATATCCCATATACGAGAGAACCGAATTACATACGTTTTTCGCAGTTGATGATTGAGGAGGTGGGGATTCGCATAAAGCAATTTCCAGCTACTGTATGTCCTTTCTAAAAGCTTGTTTGTGTGAACTGAATTATAAAGATGAATCGAGAACTAACCTGAGATAATTAAAAGACTCTACATTTGGAATAAATTTGTTGTCATGTGAAAAGAGATATCGTTTATCATTGAACAGTTATGTCTGCTACCAAACAATATAATGGCACATTTCTATGTGTTAAATTTGAGATTGTGATTTTGTGAGATATCGTGTATCTTATCTATACCATTTTGAATGGTTTCTAATGAGTGGGGGGGGGTCAATCTCAACGTGAACATCCTGTACATACTCGATGATTTTTCTTGATCAACCTTGTAATTTTTTCTTTAGTGGTCACCACTACCTAACAGCATAAGCGAAGAGCCACCAGGTCCAGTATAATGAAGGGCCACGCGATTTGATTTTTCTTGATCAACCTTGTAATTTTTTCTTTAGTGGTCACCACTACCTAACAGCATAAGCGAAGAGCCACCGGGTCCAGTATAATGAAGAGCCACGCGATTTGATTTTTCTTGATCAACCTTGTAATTTTTTCTTTAGTGGTCACCACTACCTAACAGCATAAGCGAAGAGCCACCGGGTCCAGTATAATGAAGGGCCACGCGATTTGATTTTTCTTGATCAACCTTATAATTTTTTCTTTAGTGGTCACCACTACCTAACAGCATAAGCGAAGAGCCACCGGGTCCAGTATAATGAAGGGCCACGCGATTTGATTTTTCTTGATCAACCTTATAATTTTTTCTTTGGTGGTCACCACTACCTAACAGCATAAGCGAAGAGCCACCGGGTCCAGTATAATGAAGGGTCACGCGATTTGATTTTTTTTTGATCAACCTTATAATTTTTTCTTTAGTGGTCACCACTACCTAACAGCATAAGCGAAGAGCCACCGGGTCCAGTATAATGAAAGGCCACGCGATTTTGATAATTCCAAAAGTAGTAATAGACTAAAAAGAGTGTCCAACAAGGTTCCGTGCAAGAAAATTTGCGGATTATCCACTAGTTTTCAAGGAAAAAATTATTAGGTGACCATGTCATAAAGGGGACCTCGATTTCGATCATTCCAAAAGTAAAAATAGACTACAAACAGTGGCCAAGGAGGTTTTTCAAAGGAAATTTTGCGGAAGATACACAAAGTTTCGAGAAAAAATTTATGAAAGTTAGGAAACTACGCAGTGTATTTTTAGCGCCGGGCGGATATGCAACCCCCCGAACAAAGTGCAAATGATACTAAACAAAAGATAATACACACAAACGGGACCGGAGAGCAAAATAGGGGTATTAGGCGAGAAGCATTTGGAAATAACGCATCATAAAACAAAAAACAGGGCGATTTATCGCAAGAAATCGTAAGAAAACCATTAAGACATTTTTTTGTGGCAATACGCTACCAAAAGACACCAACGGGACCGGGAAGCAAAACAGGGGTGTTGTGCGGGGAGAAGCTAAAAAAATACGTGTCGTAAAACAAAAAACCGGGCTGAAAATCGCTAACAATCGTTTAAAAACATTGGAAAGGAAGAAATCACACGAAACAGGAAGAAAGTCGCAAAAAAAGCAATCGATGCGTGTAAAGAACAATTAAAATGCAGGAAAAAATGGCGAAAAAACGCAAAAAAGGATAACAACGCATGGACAGTATCGCTCAAAAGCATAAAAAAGAGTTGAAGTACGTTAAAAATGAAAGAATAAAACACAGAAAATGGGAAGAAAGTCGCGAAAAATAGGTATTTGACGCAAGTAATTTCTTTATTTGCTTTTCAATTCATATCGGTGTTTTTTTTAATGGCATAACGTACTGCGCTTTGTGGGGCACATGCATTTTCACATTTTTCGCATAGTTCCTTTAGACAAGTAACAATACAACAAGATCATAGATACATCAAGTTGTATCTCCCGAAATTAATGTAATCTACTACAGGAAGAGAGCCAGTTCATTAGTTTGTAAATAGTAATAATAATAATAATAACAAAATTGGTAATAATAAATGGCTTTATTGGCGATTGGCAGTGAAGAATTAGAGATATATACAAAATAAGAATATAAATATGTCAAAGGGCGGAGTTCGGATTTGCATCCCCGCTTCCACTCAACCCACAAGAATATAATACAAATAGTTATAACAAATAGAAATGTATGTACACAATAAACAACTTAAATAAACACAAGAAAAAGCTTGGCAGTGACAAAATAAAAATGGTTGAAGATGATTCATTGAGAAGAATGGCTTTTAAACCACGACTGAAACCAACCCCAGTTGAAGCTGTCCGCTCCGGTGGTAATCTATTGTAGAGTCTTGCGATGTTGAAAGAAAAAGAGCCCTGAAACAATTGGGTGCGTAAGGTGGCATCAGAGTAATCATGTTTCAGTGCCTTGTATTCACGTTGTGAATGTCCATTCAAAATGCAATTCTTCTGTACAAGGAAGGCGGAGAGCAGCGGTGTACTTTGTTGTTGTATGTACGAATTTCAGCAGTGGAGAATTTCCCTCTTGTGCACTCTGAGCCATCCCAGCTCAGAAAACTTGGGGGTAATGTTGTCATATTCAGGGAGGCTGCAGATCAGTCGCACATGAGTTCTGAACACGTAGTAGGCGTTGATGAGTGCACTTGCTGAGACACGGGCCGTATACATGAGCATAATTCAAGCAGTGAGAGAGACAAATTTGATCCATCCAAGAAGTTTTGCAGAATTCATTTTCTTGAATTGACAATCAAAAAAAGATCTCATGTTTAGCACGGTTTTCAGAGTCCCACAAAGGTTCAACCATTCAATAAGTCCAGAATCCAGAAATCGTGGATGGGTCCACAGAAGCTGTACACGTATGTGCTTGGTTGGGCCTAGACGAAAAACAAAATACAACATTATTTTGATCAACTACTTCATTGTAAAAACTTCATACCTAATTCGACTTCAACATCCCGGTGTGACTGAAGAGTAGCATCTTTAGATTTCACAGTAATAGGCGAGGTAGCAGTGACTGTAGAACTCCGCCAGTTAAACTTAAACCAAGCATACCCACTCAAACCACTTCCGCAAATCACTTTTTCCATCAATCGACGGACTGTTTCAATTTATATCCACACGAAAATGAGTAGGGTAGATATTCGGGAATCAATAGTTAATCCATTCCATATTATGTCCCTGTTTCTTCTCAGCCCTCAGAAAATCGCCCAGCTCCGTAAAAGATGAAATAACATCGACAGCGGCGACAGCCTCGAGAAATCATGACAGTCAAGTGTCAAGATGGTGTCAAGTCAATTGTCAATTAAATTCAAATGACAATCCACAGCGCACAACGACGCACTTCTAAACGGCCGATCTGCGGTCAACCTATAAAACTGTAAAACACTAATTATGGTGATTTTTAGCGATCGTTCTCCCTCTGTCAGTGAAAAAAGAACTACGAAAAGAAGCTCGATTTTGGCTTCACGAATTTGACATTTAAAGGGGGAAGATTGCACACCGTATAGAAACACAAAAATCGCTACATCGTGGGTTGAAGGAAGATTGGAATAACGTGAGAAAATCTTTTTGAAGATCGACCAGATGTGAAAGCTGTTATTCTGCCTACACACATTTTGTGAAACTCCTTTCTTCAGTACTTTTTGGCCAGCTACCTACAGTGCTCAGTAAAGCTAGTAGTGAAATGAAAAAATCAATGAAGATGAAAACGGAGCGAGGACCTAGCTGATGAAAGTCCGTTTCAGACAGGATGGCTGAAAAGAAACTAAGAAGCTGGTTCATGTTCCGAGCTCAAGTGATGGACAGTCCCTACCTATCTCCACAAATTTCCGGAGTCCGAAATGTTCCGAGTTCAAGTACCTTGTTTCTAAAAGTACCTACCCTAATAAAAATTAATAGGCCAGAGCCATCATTCGTTTCAATTCAAAGGTCTTCACTTTTATTGTTATTGGTAGATGCCAGTACCAGATCGATCTCTATCGACTGAAAGAAACACGGCTTTCTTGACACAGCTTCCTCCTTGTTAAATACAGCCAAATTTTAGATTTCTCTTCTCACTTTGTATAGCACCGCCTGTACAACTTCGTTTGTTCCATATGTAGAATGAGGAAGAACTTCTCCACTACGCTTGAAGAATGACAAGCGGTTGATAGTTTATGTCATTCGGACATTCAATCAATCAGAAATGAACTTGCAACACTGTTCTGGATTTTGAAGTAAAGCGATAACCCCAGAAAATAATGCATAACCTAAACTGTGGCATTCCACTGACAGCGCTTTTACAGAGTGGATTCTGTCAAACTAGGCTCGCCTGCGAGCTCGCCTGCTTTGTTGCAAATAAAAGCTGAATGCATAATATATCCCGTTCACTTTTTATTTTCAGTAGAATTACTTTTTAATGCAAAAATAAAGTAACAAGCTGAAGGGCTTGAAGGATACGGCTGATGGCCGCTGATAGTTTCGCTACGAAACTTTGCAGGAGCCATGAGTCGTAGCCGTAGTCCTCCAGCTTGTCACTTTATTTTTGCTCCAAAAAGTCATTTTACTGAATGTAAAACGTGAACGGCATATAAAAATAAGTACTTCTGCAAAAAAAGATGGATGAATTTTTTGAAAAATTAATTTCAAAAAAGAAAATTTATTCACACATTTGACAGAAGTCAATATGACCAGATTGTAGGTATGCATCAAGTTACTTTGTGTACCAAATTTGGTCAAAATCCAGTCATCAAATTTGGAGTTATAACACGAAAACCATTTTTTAAACTCAACTGAAAGCCTTACTTGTTTATTTTTTCATTTTTCTTTTTTCTTCACTTTTACTTTTATACTTTTTTGCGGCCCAAATTTGCAGAATAGACGGTATTTATTCATCTGCATTTTTGTGAAAATAAATGCAATTTTTTTTTTAAAAAGTGATGTCAAAATCTGAAGAACGAGTTCGTATCTGTATTTTTCGGATAACCGCAAAAAACAGTGAAATTGTATAACTGGGTTGTCTACCCACTAGTGCTGGCTCTTAAAAGTGGACGTAAAATCGAAAAGTCGGATAAATTTTTGAACATTTCCAGTGACGTAGAAAATATGGGGGTGGAAAGGCGAACGTTCCCAATAACTGCACCACTGGACTATTTTGACAAAATAAATTTATCACTAACAATTTATATTCCATTCACTTTTTATTTGCAGCAAAACTTTTGGAGCTAAACTAAAGTGACAAGCTGGAGCGCTGGGAGGATACGGATGATGGCCGCTGATAGTTTCGCTCCAGAACTTTGCAGGTGCCATCAGTCATAAGCGTAGCCCCACATCTTGTCACTTTGGTTTTCATTCAAAAAGTCATTCTACTGAATATAAAAAGGGAAGGGGATATACAGGGTATCCCACGAGGTAAGCGACATGGCTCAAAGGGTAGATGTACTTTTTCAAGGCAAATCAGAATCTGCATCCAAAATTTTCCTGGTATATTCCGTTTTCGATATACAGGGTGATTTATGTGTTCAACTGAAAAGTTTGATTAGCCATATCTCACGAATAGATCGATAGAATCGATTGAAATTTTGCATGTATATTCTAAAGCCAAGGGCCTTTGTAGCGCCTTATCCATTTATGAAATGAATACAGGACCGTACCCAAGAAATTAAGAGTTTTTGTAGAAAAAGTCATCCTGTATAGATTTTTTTTCAAAATCTGTTCTCATTGTCGGAAACTACATGAAAAATGCTACAAAATGCGATTCATAAATCGTTTGGCACTAATTTAGCTGATTCGAAAAAAATATATTACCGGATATTTTTCGGGAATATTCTTGAAAATTTGATTTCTTATCACTCAAATGCTATTCCAGATGGTCAAGCAAGGTCACAATTTCAATTTAGATGTTCTACTAAACTAAAGATAATTTAGGAGATGTTCTGGAAACATGAATTTGGGTAGAAATCTGATGTGCCACATTCATGTTTCCAGAAAATTCTCCTGAAACTATCCTTGGTGATTTAAAACACCACAATTGTAATAATGTCTTTGTTTGACCTTCTGGAACACCGTTTTACTGATTTAAATTGGAATTTTCAAAAAAATTCCAGAAAAATTTCTGGTAATTTTTTTTTCAAATCTGCTGAATTAGTGCTAAACGATTTAGGAATAGCATTTTGTAGCATTTCATAGCTAGTTTTCGAATATGACATCAGATTAAAAAAAATTATACAGGATGACTTTTTCAACAAAAACTCAAAAAACAAAATTTTGAGTACGATCCTGTATTCATTCCATTAATGAATGGGGCGCTACAAAAGCCCTTGGCTTTAGAGTATACCTGCAAAATTTTAATCGATTCTATTAATCTATTCGTGAGATATGGCCAATCAAACTTTTCGGATGAACACATAAATCACTCTGTATATCGGATGCCTCGTGGAAGTACATCTACCCTTGAACTATGTCGGTTACTTCGTGGGACACTTAACACACATCTGTTGTGAAATTTTCCCAGGAATGTAAACAACTGTGACACTTATCTGACATCATGACAAAACAACGGTCAAGGCAACAGGGCAGCGGATATGATGGAAGGAGACGCCAGAATTGGCATTTCCTGTCAAAATTTTCTAACCTCACTGAGCTCCGCGTCTATGAGAGTCCGTCACACTCTGGGCCACATGGCCAACCGCGTTTTGAATTCTACTGAATTTAAAACGTGATTGGCATATAGTGACAATTATTTGGCCTAAATGAGTTGAACGGTATGAAAGTTATCATTATAAAAAAAAATCAAATTCAACTTCATAATTTTTCAATATTCTGACCATTCTGACCTAAAAAGTGGTGCATCAGAAGTGCCAGACAAAAGTTATTTAGGCAACGAATTCATGAGATACTTTTCGCGTTAGTATGGTACACATCGTTTCTCCTACAACCATAAGCACACCACAAGTGGAAAAACCTTCAGTCCCAGTTGGGGTAACAGAATCAAGGAAAAGAAAGGATTGAATAAAGAATAAGAAACATAACTGGAGTTATGTATTCATTATATTTTTATTTAAAAACGAACATAAATAGAATCGACAACAAATTCCAAACATGCTAGATGCATTACCAATCTTTAGCTTTTCCAAAATGTTGTTACTACAACACAGAAAAGATCTAAAGCAGTCTATCACTGTACAAGAAAAATAAGTTAGGCTTACAATTAAAAACATAAATAAAACTACTACGTCTTCTGCACCTAATATCTTTGCGTTATTTGTCGTATCCAATCCAGGTACTGCGACACTTTGACGTAAACCCCAGGCACTCCAACTTGTCCACAGCCTATGCCCCAACTGACCACGCCCACAACTTGCCAAGTGCCACCTCGTTCGCAGACCATCGGTCCTCCGCCGTCGCCTTTGCAAGCGTCTTTGCCTTCCTCACCTCCGGCACAGACGAAACCCGGGTGCAATTTGAACTCGTAACCCAGCCTGGTCTGTTGGAGCTGTCTTTGGCATTGCGCGTGGTTGACGATTGGCACGTCAACTTCCTTGAGGATGTTTTGGTATTTGCCGAAGTCACCGAAAGCGTCTTTGCCCCAGCCAGTGGTCCAACACCTGGTTCCAGTGTAGTCGTCGTGGGCGCTAGGCAGACAGGCCGGGCTGATGTGGGGGTATTTGGACCAGTCCACTGGTTTATCCATGCGCAGGATAGCCAAGTCGTTGTAGAGAGTTCCTGCGTAGAATTCTGGATGGACGTTGACGGAAATTATGTCACGTTCAATGTACGGGTAGAACTCGACGTCATGGTTCACGTCCCACTCGCCTAGACGAACCCTCAGATCAAAACCAGTATATCTGTAATGAAAAGTCGATTTTCGAGATTCATTCGAGAAAGATTGAGAACATTGGGATAACCGCAGAGTTGAATAACAATTGCATATCCGCTTGTGTACTTCTCGTCTCACAGACGTTTTAAACTGATAACCTGAGTCTTGTCCACATCGGTTTAGCATTTTTACAACATCTTTATCGCTTTTTATGAAATTTGTATGTTCAATACTCACGTTTTAACGCAATGGGCAGCTGTGATGATGTGTAGAGGATCAATCAATGTACCACCACAAACGTAAACACTTTCTTTAGGATCCTTCTTCAAGATGGCCACTTGCCAGGGGTATTCACCAAACTCGCTGTCACCATCGACGTAGACTGGATTCTTGATTCTACCATTGATACCTTGAGAATGCCTGGTGCCACACTGGCGATGGCCGGAAACTTGAGGGACATGAGGACGTAAAGGTCTCCTACAGCAAACATGCCTCGGACCGCAAGTTTGGGGTCTTCCAAAGTACGCTTGGCGCTGAAAAACAAGTCTGGTTAAAAATTATTGTTCAAATTTTTATTGGCTTTTAGAACACCTTTTCAATGGTTTCAGTCACGTCACGTCTTTTTCTGTCGGTAGGAAATTTGACGGGATTGGATACTATGGTCAGGCTCTTACCTCCCCTGTGGTTCGAAGAGAGGCGTTGCGAGCCCACTTGGAGGTTGTCAAGGTTTTGGTCAATGGAATTAGCACCGTAAGTGTTTGAGCCTTCATCGTATTGTTGTTTGACTTGGTATAAAAGGCTGTTGCCAGTGACTAGAGTAGCGTTTTCTTGAGCTCTGCCATGAAAATCGGTTGGGGGGTACCCACCTCCACCATAGTTATATGGGTTATCAAAATAGGAAAGTTGTGGTGGTTTGTTTTCTAGGTATGGGCCAGCTTCTGAGCCATAAGGCTCAGGTCCGTGAGGACCGTCTATTGGACCGTGAACTGGTCCAGGAGGATACGCGAGTTCGGGTCCGTGATGGACATGAGGACCGTGATTATCTACATCGTGATAATGTGGGGGACCGTGCTGATCTACGGCACTATGGTAATCTGGAGGACCGTGGTGATGTATAGGGCCATGGTAGTCTGGAGGACCGTGATATTCGCCATGGTGATCTGGAGGTCCATGATATTCGTGACCTAGTGGCTCATGATGGTATACATGGCTTGTGTCATGATGGACAGGGCTGTGGTGTATGCTTGGACTAGGATAATGATGGTAATGCGGTTGGAAATGGTGCAAATTATGATGGTGGGGCTTGTGCAAATGATAATGTTTGTGTTTGTTGTAAATTATTTGTTTCTTGTGCGAAAGCAGATCTTCGAATTTGTGCACCAAGTAACTGTTTGGGGTAACGTGCAAATTCACAAATGGTTTAAACACTTTTTCTCCGTAGTCATCTTTGGTGACTTGGAGCGATATCAGAGGGTTGACTGAAACTAAACCTAAATTGACACCTTGACCTCCAATAGAACCACCGTAAGGGTTTACAAAAGGATTGGGTCCGTAAGGATTTATGGGATATCCACCGCCTCCTTGGTTTGGTAAACCGAATGAAACGCCGAAAGTCGGCTCCACACGTTTCTTGTAACCGGTATTTGCTCCACCGTACTGACGCTGTAATCAATCAATTAACCATCAGAATGAATTTTTGAATGGTTAATTTTCCATCACCTATCGACTATATTTACAAAAATTTTAGAGGCGGTGGATAAGTTTGGTAAGTACCTGTGTCAGGCCAATTCGTCACCCATATATTCACCTACATCATACATCAAACATTTTTGAGCTTTGGTATTTCACAAAAACATTTTGCACAGAAATGTCTACTAACAATTTGATGAATATCTAACACAATCTCACCGCAGTGAAATGAGGTGAATCCTTACCAAAAGGATCCATGACCAAAAGACGATTTCGTGAAACTGTCGACGGTTTTTGTACGTTCTCATAATGGTCTTACTTAGATACCTACTCATTTATAATTATCATATTATTGTGTAGGTATTCTGAACCCTTGTAGCTCCTAGGGGCTCTTTATGCATTTTGGGAACCCACACTTGATCTAAATCATCTTTAGTTATAAAAATTTTCTAGCTTTTTCACACTTTTGTGTGGAGAGACTTTTGTGTTAGATATTTAACTCATGCTTATAGATATTTCTGATTAGACATTTTTGTTTGAAACCTTTTTTATTAGATTTTTAATAAAATACTTTGGTTTAGGCGGTTTTATTTTGGATATTTTATATGGTTTAGACCTTATGGAATGAAAGCGGGTAAATTGCTACAAAACATTAAGTCAAGTCAGTCGAGATTAGTCCAAAAATTATGTTGTGGTTATTGTTTTTTGTATGTGTGTGGTAGGGTATTATTTATCACAAAAAAAAACTTACCGGTTCAATATTAGCTTTTCCTTGATCATTGGCTTCGGTAGATGTTTCACGTTTCTGCTTCTTAGCTACTTCAGTTGTAGTTTCTTCAGCGCCACTAGCATTGAGGCTCGTACCCTTTGGTACCCTAATCACAGTCATATTTCCATTAGCATCCGTAATCACCCTTTCGTCTTCACCCAAAGCTTCAATATCGCTCTTCAGACTCCTTGGGTCGAGTGCTAGGTACAAATCGTCTTTTCGGCCAATCACATCCTGGCTCGGACATTGATCATAAGGCACGCAAACGCAATCATAATTCTCATTCCTTGCGGATTCCAACCCTTGGAACTTATCAGCATAAGTTCCCTGTTGCAAATAGTTCGAGTTTATCGAGTTGACGTTCAGTTCTTTTTTGTACAGTCCATTCGTCGAACCGTAAGATCCAACAGAAGCACCGAAACTGCTGGAACCAAAAGATTGTGGACCGTAGTTTTCACTGGTCGGTTTCAAGTTGCCGAATTGATTCAAGCCACCATAATTGCCTACGGATTGTCCACCATAATTAGCTATGGATTGTCCTCCGTAAGTGCCTCCAAAACCTGTTCCACCGATTGTCAACTGGCTAGTTCCCAAATTAGCACCTAATTGTGTTCCTGAGGTCAATGGGTTGTATGGACTGAAACCTGATGTAGGTTTATTGAAGATGGCGTCTGTGGACCCGGCAAATCCACTGGTTTGGGACGCCACAGCTGCGGCGCTAGCCACAGGAATCACGACAGGGTTTTTATTTCCTTCGATCCCATGGTGGTAATGGTGATGGACGTGTTTTTGGACATCTCCTGGGTTTCCTGGAGCATTGACGACGACTTCAACGCGTTTGTCTTTGTGACTTTCGAATTGGTAAGGGCTGTCAGGTTCTATTGGTTGAGGGAAATGAGGTTTCGCAGGACGATAATCGTGACCTTCGTAGATTTCTGATGGGTATATGGGTTTTGTGATCGGAGGACCGTATCCCCTACGTGGGGGTTTGTAGGACAAAGAGGAAGGGTATTTAGGAGGTATTCCAAATTTGCCTGGATGTCCTAGATGTGGAGGGAATGGGATAGGTCTTGGTGGTCCGTAGCCTTGAGCTCTTGTGCCTTTATTGATTGGGATTGTCGGAATCGGACGACCCACTGGGTTGATGGCCACTGGTTGGGCGTAGATTAATTCTTCTGGAGAGATGTAGGGGCGTTTTCCATGAATCTCTTCGTCGCACTACAATCCAAGAAAAGTTCATTGTAAGCATTTTGTCGAAATATTGACATTAAATAAACACACCTGCATTAATCCCAGCGCACATAATCGCTCTTTGATGACATTTCTGGCTTCGCCATCATCGCCTTTTTGCAACGCGTCTTGAACGTTCGGGTCGCTGTAGAGTTCATCGAAACCATCCAAATTTCGTCCTTGTCTAGTGGAAACTAAAATATCATCTACGATTTTCTCAGCTTCTGTGGAGTTTATTTGTATGCTTTGCTCGACTACTTCGCTAGGTACTGCATCATATTCCTCGAAAATCTGTTCTTCCAGCGGCTTCGGCAGTTCGTCTGTGCTTTCCTTTTTGTTCCAAGACCATCCTTGATCTTCTTCGGCTGCGACGCAATGCACCACGAGCACTGCCACTGTGGCAAGAATCAACCGCATATCTGGAAAATCGGGAAATTAGTTTCCGAAAACCATTTCGAAATTGCAAAAATTTAAATGGAAGTGATTAGTAAAAGTTTGATGCCCGAACGCTTTCAGGAAAATGAAAGTCCAGGTCCACAACGATTGAATTGAACGAATTGATTTGATGGACGTCGACCAGAAACAGTTCAATATGTCAAAATGAAATGAGCATGCGTTTTGGCAAGGTTTAAAGCCAAGAACTTCGGCATCAAAAGAATTCATTGACCAAGTTTTTGAAAGTAAAGAAATGTTTTTCTCCAGTAAATAAGAAATCTTCCAATTTCCGGTATATCTAGGCAAAAGTGAAATTCGCAAATTGCCGCCCTCTGACTTTACCGATTAGGTAAGTGCAGTGGGTGGTGTTTGGAGACGCGCGAACTAAGTGGGTTATCGCTTTTACTTTCTTTGCTTTCGATGAATTCGTGCACTTTCCAAACCATAACTCTTAAGGCCCGGTGATGTCATGTGCCAATGTCCTTACTTTACTTTTGCGTCATTAGGTACCTAACCTACCAAAAATTTTCCTGGACCCTGGACCTTATTACTACGGTTCTGCTTAGCGTCATTAAATTAACTAGAGACTAAATTGATGTTTTGCTCTATTTTGCTTCAGTAATCCATAGAAATTTCGGTTTCACAAAAGGAAATGAAGAAAGGGCACGTTAACTATTCAGATGGATTTTCTGTGGTCAATCGTGTATTGTTCATTCTTCAAACCTTCTTAAATAAATAATATTGTCTAATTTGTTGTCGGTGGAACTGGGAATTTTTGTATCGAATTCATTTCCAATGTAAACTGAAGAAACAAATTTGAAGAAAGCTTAAGACTAAGACGACAGATTAAAGCTAAGTGAAATTTCAAATCAAGGCGTCAGCCGCCAAATCTGACACAGTTGAGCAGCATAAACAACGGTTACCAGGTGAATCGCACGCATCGTATTGTATGTAAATAATTGTCTCCTAGCAACGGTTCAGTGAAAGTGAATAAGATGAAGAACAACGAAATGTTGCAATTGCTGTTCGTTACTTTCTCGAGTTGTTCCTACGGTCATGGCCACTAGTTCATTATCATAGAATGAGAAAAAGATCGTGATAATTAAAACTGAATGTACCTATACAAACTTGATAGCGGTGGCGGACAAAGAAAAAAAGTCTCACAATTGAAAGAGATGGCTTTTACACATGGTTCATATTATTAATTGGAGTAAAATTGGTAAAAGCTATGCGAGATGAAAAAAAAAAGCCTAGTCGATGACTACAATTAATTCTTGGACCTATCAATTATTTTTCTATTATGCGACAATAATTGGGTCAAGTCGCTTTAGGAACAATAGAAATTTTTGATGTGACGGAATGATGCAAAGGGAAATAATTATTAGATAATAATTGAAGACTAGATAGGTACCTACCTCCTCATAATAATGTATATATAAATTATCATGACAAAACTTGAGTGTTAAAAAAAGTGTTGGCAAGAATAAAGCCAGTTGCGAAGTCTCAAGCTTTTGAACAGGGACTAAATTTTTATGGCACGTGAAAGGGACATCCAACCACTGATCTAATTAGAATTAAAATACGTGAGATTGAGAAAAAAAATTGTGTCACCTACCTGTAGGTGTGCAGTCACAAACAATTAATGAAGAAAACACAACACTAACTGAAGAGGTCCTTTTCACCGGCTGAATATTTTATACTATCCCTCCTCGACGTGGGTTGGCACTTTCTATCGTACAACTTCTGTGTGGTGCAGCTATCGGAGGTGTTCTTGCACTGCTTTTGGTGATGAGTAAAGTTTATCTTTTATATAGCTATATCTATACCTATTGTCATGGGATATGGTTTTGGTAGGGGATGCTTGCGAAAGATTTCTCTGGGAAGCAGTTAAAAACCGCGCAACCGGATTTGGGATTAATCCGTTTGTTTTTTCAGAGATACTTTATACTTATTCAAGATCAAGTTAACTCCGGTATTGTGGACCAAAGACCCTTAAGGTTTACCTGCTTACTCCGTTTCTACGTTTCATGTTCTATACTTGAGGAAAAATCGGTTGTGTCACCCCAAAACTCCGCCGACGAGTAGCAAAGAATGGATGGAAATTTTATTATGAGACGTCCCTTCGGGTGGGAAGTTAGAATTTGAGAAAAAGATTGAAGAATTGAGATATTTTCTCTAATAAAGGCTTCATCATTTGAGTCTGGTCTCTCTTGAGGTTACTCATTTTAAAGTGGAAAACTGTCGTAAAACTTGGAGAATTTATAGAGAAATTGCCTGAAAATGTTCAAGAATCACTTACCTTTTGTTTAAGAAAAATGGGTAAGTATAAATCTGTTCACAAGCTAAAAAGTTAAAAATTTGCAGTTTTTCACAAGGAACCAAATTAGGTAGAAAGAAAAGCAAGTGAGGTAGTCGATGAAGGATGAAGATGAAGGTGAACGAGCTGAAACTGGCACCACAGAAAGATTGAAAATAATTTGCAGGAAATTGAAAATTTAAAAAATTCGAATTTTTCGAGAAAACCTCAATTTTTTTTCCAAATCATCTTATTGTAGAGATCGTCAATTACGGCTTCGCGAATAGTCATTTTCGAATGATTTTTATTCGCTGATCCGCTCGGCAAGTGGAATTCCCGGGCTCGATTCCCGGCACCTTTATGTGATATTTGGGAATTAAATTCAGCAAACTCCTATGACATAAAAAATGCCGATAAGAAGCAATACAAACAAATAAACAAACAATAAATGTTCAATTATTTGGGGCGGTCTAATACAGAGCAATCTCTTTCTTTTAGTACGGTGGCATCGACATTAACAGACAATTATTCGTTATAATAGTTTATAGTTTAGTTTGTAAGAGTTGTGTACCTAACATGGTACCCAACATTTAAGATAACTTTTTCCAGTAATCAATTAAAAAAATAATAATAATGTTTTTCTCCTTCTCGGCCTGCACTGGCCATAGGAGTTTTGCCCTTTATTATTGACACTGTTACATCCAGAAAAATTGCAAATTGGACAACACAAACAACCAGACATCACCGGGAATCGAACCCAGAGGCTCCATGGCTGCAGGCTGCCACTCAACCACCTGCGCCACGGGGCCGTCTTTTTCCAGTAATCAAAAATACCTTTCTGAGATCCTTTCATCATTTAGTCGCTAGATCTGTATAAACATACTGAGGAGTCCCTAGAAGGACGAAACACGAGAAATGTTGATCAGATAACATATTCGTATGGACAGACTTCAAAATAGTCAGCTTTATTCGAAGATGTTGACCGCGGAAATTTGGGGGTGAAGAAACCTCACAGTTCCCTCTAACAGCCCAAGCAACAAATTAGGGCCAAATTAGGTTAAAATCTACCTCACTATTGGTCAGCGACCAATTTTCAGTAGGTCGGATTTACGTTTAATCGACGTCGAATTCAGGTAAGTGGGGAAAAATAAGTGGGTAATTTAAACGTCGAAAATTGGGCACATAGGTCGATTTGACTTATAGGTCAAATACCCTGTTAGTCGGCTGAACCTAAAATAAGTTATATTCTTGGTAATAATAAGTAATTTAAGACCTATTTTTACTAATTTGTGACCTGTGTCTTACAAGACTTGAATAGGTAATATTATCCACTATGGTATTATTTTGGGTTTTCCTGACTTATATTTGGTCATACGACTTTAAAAGACATTAGTGCACAATAGTATTGTTGGTGTTACCATGGTGTTACCATAGTGACTGAGTTTCATGGCGGACCTCCGTCCTTCATAGCAAAATATACCTACCTACCTATAGCACGAAACATTTTGCGGACTTGGAGAATCCTCCCTGGTCATAATATTCACACGAAGGAAATATTTTTGACAAATGTGCCTCTTGCACCTCCAAATATTGCAATGCGCCTTGGAAAAATCGATTTATTGCAGAACTTGCGGAAATAACAACTTGAATTTTTTTTTGTCAATCACAGTTTAGAGCACTAAAATGTTGATATTAAGCTCTTAAATTGAACAGTGTTTCTTAATTACACTTTTTTTGCCTGGTGCCTGGCAAAAAAACAAGTAATTAAGGGAATACAAAAATTACAGAACAGCTTTTATCGTAATGGCGGACGTGGAACCTGCTGGAGTAAGATGGCGTGTCTGGTGATATTTCGAGATTTGACTTTCAGGGCAAATTTACTATTGTTTTTTACTTATAGGGAAAATTTCCCTTCGAACAGGGCAAAATTACTTGAAATTCGAACTTTGAAGTCAAAATTGACCTAATTAGGTACATTTTACCTCATAGTCTACTCATGGTTTTTTGTTGTTATCGACTTCAGAGTCAACTTTCCCTAAATTACCGATTTGGACCAAATTTCAACTATGAAGACTACAATTTTAAATTACGCGCTCAATAAATCGGAGTCGGAGAGCGATGCTGGTATGTCGATGTCCGCCATTTCTGACGAAAGCGGAATTGGATTTTGAGCCAGGTTTTGGGCGGTTTTGAGGAGATTTTGAGAGAGTGACACTTTTTTTTAATAGGCGATAGTAACCTGCGGTGTGCCTATACAGCTTAAACTTCTTACTTGGAGGACATTTTCTGCTTTGTACTATTTCACAGCACAGCACAGCAGGTACTGGTAGCACTGACAAGAGATGATCTGCATGAAAAACCCCAAACAACAAAGAGCCAGCTCATTTTCTGACCTCAAAAGCCACATAAGACGGATTTCCTTTAAAGTTCACTATAATGGTACTTTCGCCCTCCTTTTGACCAGTGTTCCTTAATAAGTCAATTTTTATAGTAATTCTGACTTCAAAGGCAAATGTTCAAATTGAATAGGTCCGCTTTTTTACTAAAATAACCCTTGTTATTCACCATGACCTGTAAGGCATTGTGTAAAGTTGAAAATTACCAAATTTGGACTAGTATGAAGAGGTTATTGATAACCAGACTTTGAAGTTAAAATTAGGGTAATTTCGAAGTAATTGCGACTACCGTTGATAGCTTAAATCAACCTCAGAGGTAAAATGGACTTTAACGGCGAAAGTCGAGCGAAAATGAACTAATTTTTGCCCTAGATAATGCCTTATGAATTTTAAAGAATTTGAAGACATTTTTTAGGTGGAATCTAGGTAATTTTCAACTTCCAAAAACTTTTTGAAGTCGATGGTAAATTTAGGGTTTTCGCAAGGTTAAATCTTGGTAATTTTTGATTTAAATAATGACTTTGTGGAGCATTTGTCATAGAAGGAAAATTTTATGTCAAATTCATGCATGTTTCGCCTTCTTTAAGTCAATTTGACTTTAGCTTGGTAATTTGGCCCTAAATTGCTGCTTGGGAGACACCTGGTTTACCACTGGTGTAGTCCACCGTTTCTCCAAATCGACAGAAGATCGATAGATTCATATGTTATTGAATCTCGAAAGCATATGGTTTGATGAAAGAAATCAAAGAAATCATAATACAGGGTGTTTCAGGGATGATAGCAAAAAATTCAACTGTGGGTAAATCTCGTTTAAATATAACGAAAACCTATATACCATTTTGCAAAGTTCAGCCTAATAACGAATATACAGCCCTCCAAAGTTCACTTTTTTCGGATTTCAAAAATCTGTAACTCAGGAACGTTTCAACAAATTCAGTTTTAATTTAGCATGAGCTGGTTTGTCATAATTATCTATCATCCTGCCAAATTTGGAAAGAAACCAATCACTGGCGTAGAAGTTATGAGGGGTCACCTTGAGTCAACTTTTCCTCGGATGTTTCTGAATTATTGACCCTCATAACTCCTACACATCACTGCTTGGATTCTTTCCAAAGGACCCCGCACATTCCTTATGGGATTTGGCTCCCCGTGGGATTTCGCTCAAACTCCCTCGCTGAAACTCAACGGTTCACCCTCTAGAGGGGGTGGAATGCCGGTAGTCACAGAATTAATTTATTGCAATTATTGGCTTCAATGAGCAAAAGAATGATCTATTTTGACGCCACGAGGTGGTTCTAGGGTTATACTTGCCATAACTTTGAGCTAGTCAAAATATCTCATAGACCCCTATTTTCAGAACCACCCCTAGCATTTCGAAAAATGACTGAAAATTCAAAATTGAATAACGACCAAAATAAACGTTGAATTTGTTTGAATTTATGACACGGTATGTTCAAAGTGATGCTGATCCATAATTTCTTGCGAACCAACCCCTAAAATCTGACGTTCACCCTCCACTAAATTATCAACTTCTGCTCTGCCCTATTAGACATACATTGTTTCTTGATAAGTTAAAATAAGTTTCTACGACTGTAACATGTTATGTGTTGAAAAAAGTTGATCCATATTGATCTCTTATGTCTACCCCTTACCCCTGTAGTCCCTATACCCTAATAATTTTTCCCAAATTGGCAGTGGAAGCACTCGTTGCACATTTTCTAGTTGAATGAGTTGAACTAATCATTTCTGGAAAAACTACCAGGGTATAGGTGTTATAAGGGTAAGGGTGGGTAGACATAAGGGATGCATATGTATCGTGTATCACCCTTTTCTAGATATGGTGCTAAAATAGTAGAAACTCATTTTAACTTATCAAGAAACAATTTATGTCTAATAGGGCAGAGCAGAAGTTGATAATTCAGTGGAGGGTGAACGTCAGATTTTAGGGGTTGGTTCGCAAGAAATAATGGATCAGCATAACTTTGAACATACCGTGTCAGAAATTCAAAAAAATTTAACGTTTATTTTGGTCGTTATTCAATTTTGAATTTTCAGTCATTTTTCGAAATGCTAGGGATGGTTCTAAAAATAAGGGTCTATGAGATATTTTAACCAGCTCAAAGTTATGGTAAGTATAACCCTAGAACCACCTCGTGGCGTCTAAATAGATCAACCTTTTGCTCATTGAAGCCCATAATTGCAATAAATTAATTCTGTGACTACCGGCATTCCACCCCCTCTAGAGGGTGAACCGTTGAGTTTGGAGGATTTGCGCAATAATGAAGTTTGATCACCTCAACAAGGGCTACAACATATCAAAGTTTGAGCGAAATCCCACGAGGAGCCAAATCCCATAAGGAATGTGCGGGGTCCTTTGGCAGGTCGATGAATAATTATGACAAACCAGCTTATGCTTAATTAAAGCTTAATTTGTCGGAAGGTTCCTGAGTTAGAAATTTTTGAAATCCGAAAAAAGTGAAGTTTGGAGGTCTGTATCTTCGTCATTAGGCCGAACTTTGCAAAATCGTATATAGGTTTTCATCATATTTTGACGAGATCTACCCACAGTTAAATTTTTTGCTATCATCCCTGAAGCACCCTGTATATCGACTATTCTGGAAATGGCGACCACTATGTTTTTTTTTATATTGCGTCGCGACGTCATCCGTCGGAACGCGTGGTGCTCCCTCTATATTTGGAAAGTAAGTAATAGGTAATGAACAGCCATACCAAGTTTTATGTACCTATCACAAAAAAAACAAGTTCCCACAGAGTTCAGTAGATGACCACTTGATTTCATCTTCATCTCTTATTATTACCAATTGCCTTTGTCAAATGACTGCGCAACTCATTTTTCACGTCAAAATCGACATCAGCGAATAAAAATCATTCGAAAATGACTACTCGCTTGCCTTTGTGGGTCTTCATTGGACAATACTAGACCTGGAACTTCAAATTCTGAAAATACCCCCACCCCCTCCGTTCCTAAGAAGCAAATTTGGTGGTGCTCCGGGTCAAACCGCTTTAATAGCTCCAATGATCATCTGTGCTGAAAATAATCGAAATCGTTAGAAGTGCAGAATAATTTGGTGTACCGCTACGACTACAACGAGTACTGACCAAAAGAAATTTCACTTATCTCGTACCTATTACATTATACCGGGTGTTTATAAACGTCTGTGATCGCATCGCCTTTGGAATCCGCTTTCATCATTAGAATCGCGCCTGTTACTGCGTTTTTCGGCCTGACCCATGCCTGCCGCGGTCACAGTTTCTTATAAACACCCCGTATTAATTGAGCGTTATGGTGCAACCCAGGGTTAGATTAATAAAATCCCTTGCATTTTTAGGTGGTACGAATAAAAAGTACTTAATACTTAATGTAAGTAAAAGATGCTAGCGTAAAAACTCATCCCCCTAACAGAAGAGTCTCCTTTTCAAATAGGTACCTACAGTAGTAGCGATATGGCGCTTTAATTGAGGACATAGGATGAAATCAAACTTTTCATTTGTGAATTATAGTCGTACAATGCAACGTTTCGCCCTAATTTAGGGCTTCATCAGGCTAAAAATGAACATTCAGATTAACAATCACAAACAAGATGTGGAAGGTCTTACCAAAAGTAGCCAAAAGTATGGAAACTTTAATTTTTTAGTGCACTTCTCCTACCGGAAAGGCGCTAATGTCCGTCTGTCCGTTCGTCTGTCTGTCCGTCACAGCAACTAGTCTTCGACGAAAGGGTTTTTGCGAAAAATTCCAACTCCAATGGGTAGCTCATGGCTTTGGGACCCGAAACAAGATAAAATCTTGACGAAATGACGATAAAAAAGTGCTGCATTTCAGAAGCTGACTTTCTGACACTGATTATGGTTTTCACAAGGCATTCGCTTGCTGTGACAAGGTGAGGTGGAGATATCCTGAAGAATTCTTCAGAAATAAAAAGCAAATCAACACCAGAACATAGTCCTTCCAGTATCTACTTCACTATTTATTTGAAAGACGATGAGCTGCAAAGCTGGTTCCAATATTTGCTTGTGCGTGACGTCAGCGTCATCTACCGGCCTATGACAAAAGGTTGCTGTGGCGCCTCTTTGTATATTTTCATTCAAGGCGCAGGGCCATAACGATGACGGCACGAAAAGTCAGTGTGTTTTTGGTGCGCAAAAAGCACTATTATTGCAAGTACCTAGCGTTCCAGTAGGTATCATTATGTCTAAACGCTGTTCTTTGAACGTGGTTATTCCCTCCTGTTCATAATTATTTTTCAACCGGAATGATGTAGGTCAAAGACACCAACGAAGAGCATAATAAATAAAAACAAAGAATATATACTAAACGGAATTTTCGGTTATGCAATAATGTCTTAACACTCTTGAGTAGTCCAATCGAGGACGGGGAATACCCAGCAAAGTAATACTCACACCGCTATGTGAGGTGACTGCTAATGTTACCAAAGTTATCGTCGATATCTACTCGAAGCAATTTGAATTAAATGCATGTTTATGCAGTTGATCACATCAGAAATGATTCAGGTGGATTTACATTGGATACAAATCAACCTTGCAACAGAAAATGAGAAAATTGTGAAATGGGATTTTCTTCAATTTCTTGCTCATATTTTGGGTCTTTAATTGGAAATTCCCAATTTGTAAGTCAAAACGGTAGCTACCTATATGTAATACCTACTTGTTATTATATTATGTAGATTTTCAAAATATCAGTTTATAATTCATCATATATGATAAAAAGTGGTTAATATGTAATAATTAATATAAATTGTAAATTTCTTCCATTTCCATATTATTTGGGAAAATAATATTTTAACGGATTTAATTCATCATATCCGTGAACAAAATTATAAAGTAAGTATACGCGATATTGAAAACGAAAGTGAGAACTGCGTTTTGCTGGGGAATCCCTGATTAACGTTGATCACTTTCCAGTCCAGTTATCGAAGTAAGAGTATTAGTGAATTGTGGTGTAACGTGTATAGTTTTTTTTTTCATCAGTATAAAATATGCATAACTATTTGAGATTTACGACTTTTTGTTTTAGTTTTTTCCATGTCAAAGTTTTTTTTTAATTGTCAGATTCTTGCGTTTTGAAGCTAATTACACGTTAGATGCACCCTCAGCTTAGTATAACGTGGTCATGGGCCTTGTATCGGGATCGTTTTAGCGGAAATCGAAAATCTCAATTTTCAATATGTAGGTATAAGAAACGAGGACACTTGTGTGGTCTCCTCCAATTGCGATGGCAGTGTATGAAGTTGAAGTCCAAAAGTATGTTTTATTTAGTAATCATGCGTGTAGAATTTGTCTTTGCGTCCCCCAATTAAGATAATTTTTTTAAAAAGGGTTAGAGGTAGTTTAAAATATTTGAAATTATTTTCTACACAATCAGAGGAGAATTTTATTACCTCCAATTTGATGTATCTCACAGGGTAGGTAATAGCATTTGAAACTTCAAAGTAGGGTAAGATGGGGATGAAGGAGTTGAGATAAAAATTTGGCAATACGTGTCTTAGCAGTTCCCCTCGAAATAAAAATCGCATTGTTTTTGCTGCAAAATGTATTTCTCAAGAATCAGGACTTAACAGAGGAAAAACTTTCGTTTAATCAACGATGAGAAAGGTTTTGGAAGGGTTGAGGGTGGTTTGAAAATTTTCCAAATACGTTCGACAGAAAACAATTTCATTATCTTCCATTTTATGTATCACAATATAGGTAATACTATTTGAAATAAGTACGGTGTAAGAATTTAGCAATTTGTATCCCAGATGTTCCCCTCCAAATAAAACTCGACCTATTCTGGCGAAAAATCTTGGGTGGGAAGTTTGAAAATGAACACCTGGATAATACTCGCGTCGTGTAATCGAGAACCGTAAGCGAGAGCTCAAGAAAACTTGATCGGCTCCACAAGCTCTCAAGGCACAGCTCTTCCGCCAATTGTATAGATGTGTCTTATTCGCGCGTCGTGATCTCCAGCGAATTTCTTTGTTCATGTGCATGCATGCGAGTGGACTTTCAAGCAAGAAAGACGCGCGTGCTTTGAATTGTCATAAACAATTGACAGTTTTCTCAGAAGAAAAGACTATACAGGGTCCCCCTCCCCCTAATAATTTTGAGGATGGATGTGATAGACAGTCAAAAATGAAGCTGCCTTGACTATGAAAACATGCCTCCTGAAAGCGGATATTCAGTCCTTCAAAGTTTGACTTATATATTTCTTTTTATTAAATAATTCATAAACTGGTTGAGGTAGGTATTTGGACTGTAACTTGGCAGATATATTTGTTTTAAATGATTACTCATGAGTAGAAAGGATAATTTCACTTGAATGGTATGGTTACAAAGTTGGAAGGGGATGAGGGGTTATGAAAAATATTCTCCAACCCCCTCCAATTTTGGAGCCACTGGTTGGATTTGAGTGGAATTCTACTCTACCTATGAATGAGTGCGGATAATCATTTAAAACAAGTCTCTGGCCTCAACCCGTTTAATAATAGTATATTATTCAACAAGCGGGTAATGATTGCTTCTTACTCATGCATGAGGATGCAGTTTGCCGACACGAGCCTTGGCGAGTGTCGTAAAGCTTAAAGCATCCGAATGAGTACCTAATAGCCATTACCCACGAGGAGAATACTCTGCTTTATCCAGTCTTATTGAAAAATGCAGGCATGTATGCGCGTGATAATAAGTGCATTATTGAATTGGATTGGATCGAGGATTGGATAAACTAATCTTATAAAACTTTGAACGGCTGTATCTCTCACGAATAATCTGAAGACGGATATAAACTGCCGGATTTTTTTTGTCCACTCGGCACAATCATAAGTAATTGGTACGTTATATTTTTCATGTTTATAGATATATTATTATTTATCTACTCGATATTATTATGAATTGTGTTGATGTTAAAGTCCTACAGATTTGTTTAAACGATGAGACATGGAGGATAGAAGGTGATTCCGAGAATTTTTTTCACCAGATCACTGATGCGTTTCATTCAAATAAAACGTAGGCCATTTCTCAAGTCAATGTTCCATGCGTGTCCATCAAAGTGCATCGGACTTCAATGTAGATCCGGCTCCGGGAGAAAGTGAACAAACTCCAGCCACTTATAAGTACCTATAATACACCTCACCTTCGGTCTGAGCGCCGAATTTAGCCCGCAGAAGTAACATAACGTTACATTAGCATCGCTAGGCATTATGCGTCTTGGCTTGGTTGGTTACAGCACCGAAGAAAGTGAATTTGACCGATCAGCTGAAGAAAAATAAACAATCAACGATGGCGTCACAACTGTTTATTTACAAAAATATTTTAGTATACAATTCGATAACCGTGCTGCTCATATGGTTCTACCACAGTGACTTGGAGTCCAGTGGTGTATGTATCTGGGGCCGGAATGGCCACAGGCGCACCTATTTTCTCAATGGGGGTTGAAACTGCAACTGGTGCTGAAACTACTGAAGTTGAGTAGAGCACGCCGGGTGTCCCTATAATACCTGGTCTGGCTAGGGCTGCGGCCAAGGAAGCGAAAAGAACGCACTGTAAAATAATTGTTTGTGTCTACAGTTCTATAGGTAAAAACGTCATCTACTATACAGAAATAGTTGTTGCCTAAAACAAAATACTCATTTACCAGATTTGACGAGATCAAGCCTTTTTTCAGTTCGGTTATTCAGTACGGCTGTTTTTGTTATTTTCTGTTCAGTGGATTCAGAGTATAGGTACCCAAATGGATATAGGTACATATCATAAATACAGGTGTCTCAAAAGTATCGCACTTCGAGTCCAGATCGGTACATGGAATCCCACTTAAGAATATGGAGAAGATATTTTTTAAAAATAATGAAACTTCCAAATTTCAATATCAATCAGTAGGTTTACAAGCTGCTGATTGTGAACAAGCCCTCCCGACTTTTCCTACATACTACATACTTTCCCCCGTCCCTGTGTGCGTCATAGTTTTTTTGGTCTCGCATGCAGTTTTTTTTGGCATGCACCGGAAAATAACCGAGAAAATAACCAAATTTGAAAAGACCGCTCTTTTTATTCGAAAAAGACAAATTTTTCTGGAAAATATTTTTTTTTCAATTTTGATATCATGTTCGACTTTGTAAGATTAAATTTAGTGGGAAGCGATACCAAACATGCCATTGTTTGAATGTCAATAAATCTTCTACATATCTTTCCGCCCCTCCCAATCTCCCCCACGGAGATCATAGGTACCTAGTCAGGCAAGAACTTTCTTTCATACCCCAGGGTATCTAAAAATAAATTAAATGGGGTGGATGAATTGGGGTAATTTCAATAAATGAATTTGATGTCACTTGCTTGATACATTTTGTACGAGAGTTTTTCAATGCAATTTTGACCCCCTCCCTCCTTAAAACTGTGACACACACGGCACACGGACCACGGAGGAAAGTTGGGGACTTTTAGTCTTTTGTTGAGTAAGGTTGAGTGAGTACAAAACCGTAAAGATTGCACGTTGCACATGGATTAATTTGTTTGATGTTGAATGCTAAAATACCGCTGAACATATATAAAACTCACCAGTTTGAACATAATGATATTATTCCACTAACTGATGAATTAATTTCTTTTGTCTCAGTTTTTATAGTGCCCCCTTCCTTTGAAAACTTGTCATACATAATCTTAATGAATTTTTTCCAGCATGCTTGATGAAGTGTTAAGTATTGGTTTACAGCCGGTTCTTCCGACCCACCCAACTTGGACGTTCGCGTAAACAATTATTTCTTATTCCAAATTTCAATATCAATCAGTAGGTTCACAAGCGGGTTATAAAGAAAAGAAAAAGGTGAAACTCCTGGTTGTTTATCAAAAAGAATAGGTAGGTATAGGTATCCTCGGTTGAGAAAAAATGAGACAGTTCTTGCACATTAACGTAGAATAAAAAATATACTCATTTTAAGATGTCCGCACTGGTACTGCCTGGTTCATTTACCCGTAAATGTCAGTGTTCGTTGGTATCGTTGACCTTGCTGTTGTTTTTTCTATTTATTTAAAATTTCAAATACAGAGCTGCGCCCAAAGGTGTAATCCCACGACATTGTTTTGTTGTACGCATATCTCATTCACGATGATTACTTATTGTGTTATGTCACTTTTTGAACTGATCATAGACAAGGTTTCCTTACAATACATCTTGTACTGAACTTTCAGAAAAATAGATTGTCGCCATCGCATCTCTATCTACGTAGAGTACTCGGAATACCAGAGAGGGACCTTTGTAGTGGGGTCGGTACACATTAAAAAACGGTACTATACGGCATTTAATGATACAGAAAATTCCTTTTGCATGAGTGTTCTGCAAGGTCTATCGAACGATATTAGAAGGGGAAGCACAAAAGCTTCCCCTTAAGGGGGCCGCAGGGAGCCCTGTCAAGTTGACGGTCCAAGAACTCCTACCAAACCATCTTTCAATTTCGTTGTATCACTCAATTGGGGATAATGTAACTTCATAGTGAATCTCGATGGCATTGGCCGCCAAGTCTCTTTCATCCTTCATGCTTGAAAAAATAATTTCTTCGGGAGGTCAGAGAAATCACTTTTTATTTTTTTAAACATACAAGAGGATGAGAAGTTGGCATGTTTTATGTCTTAACCTGTTATTTGGCATTCCCAAGATCCTATTATAAAGTCAATTTTTCAAATTTGCAATTTTGGGTTAAATGGTAGGCTAAGAAGTAGGTATTTTTTAACATCCAGTTCAGACGTACTTTTCTCAGTGTCCAACTGGAGGTTATTGAAATCATTATCAAGGGTGGATACACTGAACTATTTTCTAAACATTATGTCGAGAAAATCAATTCTAAACCGCGCATAGAGAGTACACAGATTATTTTTCTTTCGGTCGGTCGAATTGCGATGTCTACTACGCCCGTCAGGGAGAACGCTGAGCATCGCCAGCCTAAACTGGTATGAAAACAGCCTAAACAATTTCACAACTGACTAAAACTGTGAGTGCCAACTCAGAATTGAATGTCGAATCACATGATGAGTGTTTCGAGCAGTTTTGAATTCGTTTGGGATGTTTTCATACTAGTTTAGTCTGGCGATGCTCAGCGTTCTCCCTGACGGGCGTAGTAGGCATCGCAATTCGACCGCCCGAAAGAAAAATAATTTGTGTACTCTCCATGTGCGGTTTAGGATTGATTTCCTGGACATAATGTTTAGAAAATAGTTCAGTCTATCCACCCCTGCGATTATTTCAATAACATCCAGTTGGACATTGAAAAAAGTACGCCTGAACTGGATGTTGAAAAATACCTAATTCTTAGCCTACCAATCAGCCCAAAATTTAGAATTTGGAAAATTGACTTCATAATAGGATTTTGGGAATGCCATATAACAGGTTAGGACACAAAACATGCCACCTTTGCGTCCTCTTGTATATATGAAAAAATAAAAAGTAATTTCTCTGACCTCCCGAAGAAATTATTTTTTTAAGCATGAAGGATAGGAGAGACATGGCGACCAATACCATCGAGATTTACAATGGAGTCACATCATCCCCATTTGAGTGACACAACGAAATTGAAAGATGGTTTGGTAGGAGTTCTTGGACTGTCAACTTGACAGGGCTCCCTGCGGCCCCCCTAACGGGAAGCTTATGTGCTTACCCTTTTAATATCGTTCGTTAGGCCTTGTAGAACACTCATGCAAAAGAAATTTTCTGTATCATTAAATGCCGTATAGGAATGGCTACCAACCCCACTGTTGGGCGGAGCGGAGCCTAAAGCTGGATTCCCAGTTGCGAATATTCGGACAGAAAATGCGAAATTTAATGTCAAAGTCGTCATATTGGCCAATCAGAGCCCTCGAATTCAAAATTTGACATATAAAATCGCATTTTCTGTCCGAATATTCGCATCTGGGAACCCAGCTTTACTCCGCGAACTGAGTTCATCTATACAGGTGTCCCTAAATTAGCCTGCCATACTTCAGCAGCAGATTCTACAATCAAAAATAATACACAAAGTTCTTCTAAACTTGTGTCGAAAATGCTTCATAAGGGAGCTACAGCCCCCTGAAGGTGGGTCCCTGAAGATGGTTTTTATTCAATATCTCCGAAACTAGTTGGAGCAAAATGATGACATTTAGCACATACTCAGGAGCTCTTATACTCAAGCTCAACAGGATGGGGTAAAAGTCATTTGAAAATTTTGCGCGGGAGTGAGGTAACTTGTTAGGAGGTGAGGTAAAAACTACCCCAACTTTTTTGTGTATGTATCTTTTAAAAATTTTATGCAAAGTTATGAAATTTCAGGCTGTTTTACGGAAAAAAGGTGCTCTTGTTAAACTTCGATAGCTTGCCCCATTTTTGAGTAAATTCATTTTGATTTTTTTTTTGCATTCTGAATAAATCGAATTGTGGATGATGGACTTTTTTCTGGTTTCAAAATCAGCCCTAAGTATTTCATGAGCGTATTCTACAATCAAAAATTAGAAAAAAGTTTCCATGAACTTTAGCCGAAAAATGCTTTATAAGGGGGCTACAACCCCCTAAATGTGTGCCCCTGAAGATAGTTTTTATTTATCACCTCCGAAAACAGTTGGGACAAAATGACGGAATTTAGCAATAAGTACCCTGAAATGTTTATGCTTGATGAGATGGAGCGAAAATCATAAAAAAAAAATACCCTGGGATGAGGTAACTTGGAAGAAGCGGGGTGAAAATTGCCCCAAATTTTTTGTGTTCAATTTTTTCCAAGATTTCGTGCCAAATTATGAAATTTCCGTGTTTTACGAAACCGACTTCTTTCTGGTTCCAAAATCGGCCCTGGGTATTCCATGGGCGTATTCTACGGCTTAAACTATGAAGAAAATTCCCCATGATCATACGTCAAAAATACTTCACAATAGAGCTACAGCCTCTGTTCGGGGGCGGTAGCTTCGCTATAAAGCATTTTTCGGCTATTATATGTTCATGGTAACTTTTTTGAAGTCAATCGTTCACAAATTCGATTCTTCAGCTTGCAAAAGATTTCAAAACGATTCTACTCGAAAACGGGTGAAATTTCATAATTTTGCACAAACTCCTGAAAAAACACACACAAAAAAGTTATGGTAATTTTCACCCCGCTTCTTTTCAAGTTACCCCACCCTGAACAATTTTTTTATTGACTTTTTACACCATCTTATTGAGCATAAAAATTTGAGTGTATTTGTAGGCCAGTAGCAGGAATATTCGGGGTTGCAAAAGGTCCCATAGAAAATTTTCTTTTTGATTTTAGTTTTCTTGGGAGTCCTAATGAAGAATCCAAATTTGTGATCTTATGTGACCTCCGGAACCATGGTAAAAAAAATGAATAAATTGGAAATTCCTGAAAATCGACTGTTTTTCTTGAATAACTCGTAAACGGTGATTCTACGACCAAAATGTTCAGTAGTCAAATTCAAGAGCGTTAAGTTCTGAACAAGATGATGCCACAGCCATCACTGTGCAATAAAGGGTTACCGAAATACAGCTTTCGGAAGTCTACCCTGAAAATCACAGCGGTCAGCTGAATTCTGGCCGTCAAACTGCAGGTTCTCACCCAAGAAGCTATTCTGTCATTGTCCGAATGTCCGTGGACGGATATGGTTGCCTTAAACATTTCTTGGAAGACAATGGAACCGGCTTCAATATGCTTTGGATGCAGTACTGCCACAATTTGTATCTTGGATGTTATCAGCAATCAAATTCGACACTAAAATTTACTTACACACCTAAACTTTAAATACTTTACAAACCCACTGTGAGATGGCGGAAAAATTCATGAAAACTGTAATGAATGTAATTGAAGTAAGTCAGAAAATCTCGCAAACCGAGTAGACTGCTGGAAAATGTATCTAGGCAACCGTGAAAACAAAATCGGAATAGGTTGAGACAATCCAAAGTTATATATCTACCGTTTAAAAAAAAATCGATACCGACATTTCAAATGTTGAGCAGTTTATTTTATATTTTTTGGTTTCATCTTTCCAGTTTCTTATACATACCTACTCTTCGTATTGTAATGGAAATGTGTTATTTTAATGTTATTTTTTGTAGGGATGTAAGTATTCAAATTGAATGAAATGGTATCAAGCAATAAGAATTGAATTTTTTATTCACAACAAAGAACAATATTAATAAAAATAAAATCACAAAATCGTACCCGCTAGGCTTCTGAAACATTTTCTACCATTGATTTATTAAGTTAGCCCGAGTATAGAGGCCTTGACGCAATAGGGTATGTGACTGTGTCAGATTTTAATGGTTTTATGTCTTTGTTATGAGCAAGTGAAAATTGAAATGTAGCTTGTGCAACATTTCTCGATGATACATTGATTAATTGATGAGAAAAGTGAAATTAAAAATTAAATTATTTTGAATCAATGTCACGTGACCTAAAACGCGCCACGATTGGGTGTGACGTCAATCTTCATATCTGTCATTTCTCATCTGTCACCGGAGATGTCACGTAGCCCGTAGCGTGTGACGAAGCGTGTCGGTGTTTTCAATTACCTACACCTGAAAAGAAAATGTGATCCAGGTTTCTCGAGAGCGAATAGCAGTACGCTGCCTCAAATGGACGCTGTAATGGTTGGGCAGTTTTTTTCTCGTCATAATAAAACTGTAGGCTCACTAAAATACGGTAGTCTAAAGTCTGACCACTAACTTCACTTTTAATAACATAACCTCAAATCTCAAATTGTGTTTTAATATCATTTATCGATTATATAACACATATGATACTTGATATAATTAAAGGTACCTACCTACCAAGCTCATATACCTACATCAAAATGGTTTTCACAAAAATAGATGGACGACTCCGAAGATAATCCATTTGGTTGGATCCCTTCTTGCAAGTTTCAGCCACTTCCTTCTCATGTGTTTTTTTTTGGGTACCACAATGAAAAGTTAATGTGGGGAACTTCTTCCCGTGTTTTTGCAAAGAGGCACCACACACCAGTGATATGATTTTCCACTCATTGTTCTCCAAACAGAACAGCGTCCTTGCGAACATGTGATGGTTTGTTTACATTCGCGAATGACACTTGACAGTTTATGAACTGTGACGTCACAATGGCCGTTGACTTTCATAAAGCGTTTGGGCGCCAAATATTTTAGCGAAATAAAGAAGATTTTTTTTACGTAAAATAAACATGCTTTGAACCAAATAAATACTACTTTCAGTGGAAACCAAGCAATTAGAAATTATTTAGACCAAAATTGAAAAACCGTCACATACCCTATTGTGTTTTAATATCATTTATCGATTATTTAGCACATATGATACTTAATATAATTAAAGGTACCTACCAAGCTCATATACCTACATCAAAATGGTTTTCACAAAAAAAGATAGACGACTCCGAAGATAATCCATTTGGATCCCTTCTTGCAAGTTCCAGCCACTTCCTTCTCATGTGTTCTTTTTTGGGTACCACCAGCCACCAGGTACCACAATGAAAAGTTAATGTGGGGAACTTCTTCTCGTGTTTTTGCAAAGAGGCACCACACACCAGTGATATGATTTTCCACTCATTGTCCTCCAAACAGAACAGCCAACAGCGTCCTTGCGAACATGTGATGGTTTGTTTACATTCGCGAATGACACTTGACAGTTTATGAACTGTGACGTCACAATGGCCGTTGACTTTCATAAAGCGTTTGGGCGCCAAATATTTTAGCGAAATAAAAAAGATTTTTTTTACGTAAAATAAACATGCTTTGATCCAAATAAATACTACTTTCAGTGAAAACCAAGCAATTAGAAATTATTTAGACCAAAATTGAAAAACCGTCACATACCCTATTCTGTCGTGGAAATTCCCGTCGGTACGTTGAGAGCACCGCTGGCAACCACTGAAGGAACCGCGGCTCCTCGAGCGGGAGCTCCTGGGACGGCGACAGCATATTCGTAGGCAGAAACCGCCGGAGCAACTGGGGCGGCGAAAGCTCCGTATAGAGCCCCGACAGATGGAGCGGCGACGGCGTATTCGTAGGTGGAAACTGCTGGAGCGACAGCAGCCGCTTGAGCAAGTGGGGCGGCGACTGTTTCGTATCGTGCCGCGATAGCTGGTGCGGCGACGGCGTATTCGTAGGTAGAAACTGCTGGAGCAACAGCGGCAACTTGAGCAAGAGGGGCGGCGACGGCTTCGTATCGAGCGGCGACAGTTGGGGCGGCGGCAGCGTATTCGTAGGTGGAAACTGCCGGAGCAACTGCTGGAGTGGCTACAGAGTATGCAGAGTAGCTTGATACTGGGGCAGCAACAGTTTCGTATTGGGTTGCTACTGCTGGAGCGGCGGCGACTTTAGCAACAGAAGCAGGAGCAGCTATGGAATATGAGTATCTCGAAACTGCTGGGGTGGAAACCGGGACAGCCAGAGTTTCATGGTGTACAGCTGGAGCAACGGCAGCGGCTTTGGGGACTGGAGCAGGGGCGGCGACAGAGTACGAATAGCCTGACACGGTCGGTGTAGCAGGAGCTACAGCGGCGACTTTAGCGACCGATGCGACCACAGCTTCGTGACGGGTGGCAACAGCTGGAGCGGGAACCGAGAAGGAATAGCTAGATACTGCGGGAGCGACAGCAGCTACGGGGGCGACGGAGACAGCTGGAGCGGGAGCGGCGACAGAGTAGGAGTAACCGGATATGGCTGGTGCTTCAGCTGCTGCAACTTTGAGCACTGGAGCACCGGCTACCACTTCATTAACGGCAGGGACTACGATCTGCAGAAAAATGAAAAATGTACAGCGTTCAAACATTGTTGGTTTAGGTAGGTACTTAATTAATATACTTATTCACTCTATTAAAAATCCTGCTTAGATTAATAATATTCCTTACGACACGGACACGGTCGAATACAACACGTAAAGATTTTCACAAAATAAATTCGTCTCAAATAAACTGTAATAGGTCTTAAATATTTCCTTGGTTTCTCTAGTTCCTTAACATTGTTATTCGGTATCTGCTGAAAGCGAAAAAGACACAATACACTTACTTGTTGTTGAGAAAGAGTAGCAACTGGGGTGGCGAAAGCGGCCAAGTTCGGTTTCAAAACTTGAGCAGAATACCCAGTGACGACGTCGTTTTGAGTGAAGTGGACATTTTTGGTGATGGCAGTTCCAGTGATAGGAACGGAGGCGTAAGAGGTGACTGCTGGAGCGGGGGCGGCAACCACTTCTTGAACAACGGGAGCTGCGGCATAAGAAGTCACCACTGGACTGCTGACTACATCAGTCCTGGACTGGTGGCTAACGGCCGAAGGCACTGCAGCATAAGCCAAAGCAGCGTGGTGGCCCACACTAGGTCTAGCCACGGCCACGGACAAAACGACGGATAACACCACCAGCTTGAACATTATGAATGAGTAAGGAGGTCTGTGTTACGGGACTGAGAAATGTTCAGAAATAAATCGTTTTTATATACCTACCCGGTAGCTGATTTTTGTCTGGGTGTGGCGCGAAGGACGACCATCAAGTTCTGAAATGCAGACTAAACGTGTACATACCAACCTATCAAGCTCGTTGACATTAAACAATGTAAAAACGTATGAGAATAATTATTGTCGTCCAAATTTGAATTTAAGAAAACTAGTTTGCAAAGTTTTTATTGGGTACCTAAGTACGCAGACTACAAAGGACTACAACGTGATTTACGTGTGTTCTCTTGAGGATTTACAAGGTTCTTGTTGATGGGCGGGAAAAATGCAAAGAGTTATCTTTTAAAAATTCTAGCTGGCAATTTTGATGGCTTATTTTCTGTTGAATAACAGACAGCCACAGCTTTTACATAATTTTGGTAGAAACGTTGACAATACATATATGTATGCAAAGAAAAAAATATATATCAAAGCTGTAGCTGTCTGTTATTCCCATGAAACCGAAAAGATATTATTCAGGATCTTTGAATTTCGAATTTCTGAACTCGGTTATTACTTATTTTTTGTTTTTGAGATTTATCCATTTCAAGTGCGGCGACATTTCTGGATGGACCACTTTATGTGCGAGTTCATGATGTGTTGACACTGTTGACCTGTTATAAGTTGTTAGACGTTGGCGTCAAGATAGCATCTTACCATTCAAACCAACATAACACACTTTTTCCATACTTACTTTGATGAAAAAAGCGGTGAAACTGCAATTATAGGTATTGACTTATTGAGTCGATGGTGTATTAAGTATTAGCCATTTTTTTCAACACAGAAACATGAAGTAGCGACGGGAAAATGTGCTAATACCTACGCATTAACTCAATATATCCCATTCACGATGTTAATCTAGTAATATCACTCTTTGAATAATTGAACATGCGATCTTGAGAGGCAAAGTTTAAGTATTTGACTGGGTCCAGGTTTCCTAGAGCACATCTTTTACTGGACTTCAAAGTTGCGGCCATCGCATCTTTCCACACGTAAGAAATAAGAATGCATGACCCAGAATTTGAAAAGTGACGTTGCTGAAATTAGATCATGAATGGGATATGCTTATTGTTTTCGAAATTCGCTGGAAATCACATCTGTACAATTGGCGGAGGAGCCGTACATCGAGAGCTTGCCGGAATATTCGCAAAGCGACGAAGCCGATGGACTTTTCTAGAGCGCCCGCTTGTGAATATAATTGATTGGCGGCCAATGCTAGAGTATACCGGAACGACAATAGAAGACACGTACCTTCGAGTCCTTTCTGGAAGGTGCCTGGAATATTTTTGAACACAACACGGACCTACCTACCTTCAGGTAAGTTTACAAAAATGCTAAATAGTGTCAAAAATATTTTTAAAAATTGGTCTTTTACTTTCTCGTTTATTGTTGAAAATATGACGAGGCAAAATGGGACTCTTCGAGTCGTTCTTGTTTCGGCACTGAATATTTGTTTTTTAAATTTACTGTACAGGGAGAGCCAAAAACCTTGACACTGATTTTCCTTCTAAAATGCATCCAAATCATTCGGTGGGTCCCTCAACCGGCGTCAAGCAGAAAATCAACCAAATTCATCAAATTGTATTTTTTATTTTATGACTCACCCTGTATAGTAAATAGAAATCGAGTACGCATGCACCCCAGTAGTTCATATTTTTAATCCAAAATTCTGCCACCAACGGATTATTCCAATCTGTATCAGTGATGGTGTTACAAACTTCAAGAGTAGACTATCCCCATCAAAAACTGCCTGTGTCCGGAAATGCTTCGTTTCAAACATACCTATAATACAGGGTGTTGAATATAATGTTTCAGAATAGGTAGTTTTCATGTTATATCTTTTGAATCGATCGATCGATTTGCCCCAAATATCACGACAGTGTGTAAGAACTTGCCTATTGTTACGAGCGGCGATTCCCGTGCATTCTGGAGTACACCTGATCTTTCGAGACTCTTCCCCATTAGAACGCAATGTAGAAGTGCGAAGCTCTGGACATTTCCAGAATATACGCGATGGCTTAGCGAATGAAATTTACGGGGTGACTTCAACGGCCGAGTAGCATACATCTGTCCATTTTGCGGAGGTGCCGGATTTACTGCACGTTGGTAATGACCGCGAAATGTGCAAGATTTTTTGGGAGTCGCTTAGAAACCGTACGCCGGGTCACTATGGAATTTGCTGAAGGACCGATGGAAGATTCGAGATCAATAGTCGGAGCTATATAAGGCAGCGATCCTCGGCCTATAGGCAGCATTGAATCCGAAGTGATCGAAAGTGGATAGAAAGCGAGTAGTAATCAGCGATATTCCCAAGTAAATAATTGTTGGCGTGTATTTATTGTAAGTACGCAGTAATAAACAATGTGTGTTTTGAAACGATCGTCTCAATTATAAACGAACTCGTAGGCAATCCGTACTTCCTTTCTACTCGTCGGGGAAGTTTTGGGGTGGCACAACCGATTTTTAACTTTTCATCCCGTGAACAGATTTTCACCAATTTTTCAAACAAAGATTTAACTGTTTTTTTTTTAAATTTCCATTAGTTTATTTTTCAAATGTTCTGGAGTTTCCCAGTTGAAAATGCAAAATTTTATCGAGACCGGACTCAAATGATGGGGCCTAAAATAAAGCCTCAAATGAGGATTTTTACAATTATTATTTGATTTGGAAAAGGCTTTGAGGTTTTATCTAATAATTTTTCCAATTTTTTGTTCAAATTATTATGAAGATAGGTACGACCTACTACTGCAAATTTGTTGCAATCTTTTCTTAAATTCCATTCTCCACCCGAAAGGATGTCTCTCGACCAAAAAAAAATCCATAGGTTCCTGGATGTAGATACCTACTAGCTATGGATGATATATGTACTAGTCGACCATGAAGACTAGGGATGGGCGATATCGTGATCCGGGTATCAAAGTTTGATAAGAAAAAAATATCGATAATTATTGATATATCAAATATCGATAATTATCGAAGTATCAAACATCGATAATTATCAAAATATCAAAAATCAATAATTATCAAAATATCAAATATCAATAAATATCAAAGTATCAAAAATTGATAATTATAAAAATATCAATATGAAAATAAGAATATCAAGTGATATATCTTAACGTTGATCGATATTTGATATTTTGATAATTATCGATATGTTTTAAAAATGATATCATTAGTTGATATATCGATATATTGATAAATCTATTGATATATCAACTATATATGATATAGTTTTGCCCATACCTAATTAAGACCACTCATGCCAAATTTTATGCCTTCACTCATCACAAAACGAACAGATAGATACCTACCTATATCTCGTTCAATTTTTATTTTCAGTAGAATGACTTTTTGAAGTAAAAATAAAGTGACAATAAGCTAGGGGGCTACGGCTACGGCTGATGGCACCTGCAAAGTTTTGCAGCAAAATCATCAGCGGCCATCAGCCATACCTATCCTCCAAGCATTCCAGATTGTCACTTAATTTTTGCTCAAAAAAATCATTACACTGAAAATCAAGTCAATAACCCCCGGACTATGAATAAAATGTGAGTTTGCAACAGAGTATACCTGCATCATGTATTGAGGAAAGTATATTTGAAACTTCGCTTTTGCCTGTTGCTTCGGCCGGTGGCTATCGAGCTCATTTGAGGATTCCGCGCCATCTATCCAATCTGCAGCCAAAAACAAGGTACGGCCAAGAAAGCCACTGTACTGCGAACTCGTGCTTTGCGCTTCGGGCTTTGAATTGAACATTATAATATAAATATTATTATGAGTCTATGAATGAATGAATCTTAATGTTACGATAGGTACCTAGCAGAAAATATGAAGCAGAATTGAAATTGTTGAAAATAATTTTTCTCTAATATTGCACTTGATGATTTTTGTTTGGAAAAGAACATCAAAATTAAAAACTAATTTCAACCAATAAAATCACAGGTCTAATGGTGTTGAAAATATTTAATATTGATAAAGAAGAACAAGTGAAATCGAAGCAAAATTGACAACCTTTTTTTAATAGTCCACCGTTCTACCAGGTAGGTACCTCTGCGATTTCTCATGAATTAAATCTCAGAATGAGTTCAGCAGATCCTTTGATTGGGTAGGTGCGGTACAGGTTTCAGGTGTTGGTACTCCAGCCAGCTAGCTAGGTACCTACTTAACAGAGACAAGCTTGTCTCTGGTACTAAGTACTAAATAGCTAGATGCGGCAGTAGCTAAACAACAAAACAACATGCCCATAACGAAGAATAGAGGGATGTTGTGAAATTCGAACCTGTCATTTGGATTTTATCCGCGCGCTCCTGTCCAATACACATGCGCCCGAGAATTCCTCATTTCACTACAATCACAAGCCAAGTTAGTCATCGGCAACTCCAATGGTGGTGGTGGTAGTGGCTCGTGTTGTGTTTTGTTGTTTCCGTCACGTTTTTGAGACATTCACATGTCCACCGAAGATAATTCCCATTGTCCGGTCAGTTTTCCATTTCAGTGAAATGTGACAATTTGCGAGTGAATGACGACCAGCAGCATCTTGCCTCCCAAATATGACCGAATTAGATCCAAACGATGACACCTGGGAGGATTTTTTCGGTAAGTCCCCCGATAACGCAAACATACCGAATTGACGGTGCGAAATTTTCAATTGCTGAATGAAAAGTGACCGGAAAAGTGGCCCCAAATGAAATGACACGCTCCGTTTTCATTTATTCCTTTAATTATTGGAGTATTCAGCGGATAGCCTTGACAAGTAATTTTTTACAATAATTACTTAGGTACGTTATTTTAGCTCTAGCCAGAGCGCTCATTTACTGCTAAATGTTGCACTCATTAAGTATAAAGTGTTGGTTTGTTATTTGCTAAAGTGAAATTAACGCTTTTTGTGCGTTATCAAAGAACCCATTATTGTTCATGTTAGTTCACCTGATACCTGATATCAAGCTGAAGGAAAGAACAAGCTCCAGACTCCCGACCAAACAACTTGACTCTCATGCTGCTTGCTAGCAATCGGCGTAGTGTTGTTGGTCTTTTAGTAGCTTTAGTTCAGGTCTTGCCTTATCCTTTATTAGCTTTGGCAAACAATGAGCAATAAAATCACGTTCGGTTGAAAATTTACAAAAAGTATGCCTATACCTACCTCACATAGTTTATTCCCAAGTCAAGATAATATTATTGTGCGGTAAATGGTAATAATAAATGATTAATATTCATTTATCATTTGATTGCCAGTTCCAGTTCCACCACAATAGGTATGCAAAAATTATTGCAAAAGCTCAGTACCTAACAATTTTATTAATCTATGAATAATACGATTGCCTGTAATAATAGTCGGGGCGCTGCTGTTTTTTTTTTTGTACACTTATTAAGTAATGCCACTCGGTATAAATGCGTTGGCGTGAGCATCTTGAACCAATACAAATAGTTAGCCGCTGCGAATTTCTCTATTTTTTTGTTTGATTATTGGATTATTATGGAAGATGATATTAAGGATAGACCGAGGGATAGACGGAAGGTGCTTTATAGAAAACACCGAGGACATGGGCGCCCGCAGGATTTTTGTCAGGGGGGGCCAAATAGCTTCAGTTAGATAACGTCACATACCTACCTGGCCTAATTTGCGAAGTCCTTTAGATTAGCGCCGCAGGCGAAAAATTTTTCGAATAATAATAATAATAATAATGGTGATAATAATTATTGTGCGAAAAATAAGGAAATATATTTGAAAATTAAACTTAACTTTGGAGAAATTTATTAAAATTTGTAATTTTGTACAAAATGTATAGAAATTTACTTCAAAATAGCCAGGTCAATAGTTACACTCGTTCATTATCTTGAAAAAACCCCTAGTGTTTTAAACCAGAGGTTTAGAAAGAAAGTAAGGAAGAATTTATTCAGCTGCTCCGGAGCCAGGGGGAGGCAAGTGCCCCCCCTTGCACCCCCCCCCCCCCGCCGGGCGCCCATGACGGTAAACACAAATGCAGTCCACTTTTTTCCCACTAATGAAAATGGTTCTACACTCGGTTCTACTAACAACTCGTAATATGGTCGATAATATCCATTTGTACATTGGGTTTCAAACCTGGAAAAATAAGGGTAATGTAGCCGAGAAATCGACCATATTTTCCGATCAGCGAATTTATTATTGAATCACTTCAGCCAGACTTACTTTTTACTTTGTTCAACTGGAGATAAGCCAGACTGCTTATTTTGCAAGCTTTATGATCTACTTTAGTACATCTCAAAGATGGAGTTATTGGTGAATTAAATTTTCCAAAATTTGAGTTTTTTTAATTTTGAAAATGTCTTTAGGCTCAAGCCAAAGTATAGACAATACAAATAGAGAAGACCATATGTTATCACCACCGTCGCGTCGTCACGGATATTGGGGCATCAAAAATCAGCCAACCTTTTTTTGAATGATGGAGTCGCCTGGTTCCCATGCAACCGTAAAAATCCGTGACAACATATGGTCTTTTCTATTTGTATTGTCTATACCTCTTTGTAGCTTTTGGAAGAGATGGTAAATTTCTCTCAAGGAATAAGCCCGCTGGAATTCATTCTGCAACGCCTTATTTCACCAATTTAACTCCATCCTTGAAGATTGATAACTGGAAAAATAAGTTCACTCATTTGAATCTTCCACGTCCACTCATGGAACCCACCGGAAATTTTTTGCCAGACTCAGGAATATAATGGTTAGTATCACTAATAGCTGTATTACCGAGTGTATTACACTACACAATAGCTGCATTCCTTTTACACGAAATCTCAGCTAATCTCACCTCAGTTAGAGAGAGAAAAAGCGATAATTGCATGAGAGGGAGAGAGACAACTAGCAATTGAAGTGAGAATTCTCAGTTCAGATGATGAAAGGAACGCAGCTAATATCTTGAACAATCTGCCAAAAACGTGTCAAAATACAATGAACTTGATTGTTTAATTGACAGATTGATTGTCCAAGAAATTGTACAAGAAAATGTGTAGTGTATGTGATACAGCTATTACAACAGAACAATTCTATCTAAATATGTTTGTTGAAAAAAAAATAGCAAAAATAAATAATTCACTGCCTACTGGGCTATATACAGGTGTCTCGAAAGTATCGCATTCCGAGTCCAGAGCGGTATATGAAATCCACTCAACATCACGAGAAAAAAATTAAAAAAAAACTAATGACATTCATTTTTGAATACATACAGGTGATTCAAAAGTGTAGCACCACCTTGAAGTTGCGTAATATGAAGGTTTAGTAAGAGTGCTGGAAAGTTGTTGAAAATTTTCTAATTCTTTTAATTTTGAAGTTATGGAGGGACAACAGTTGGTCCTTCGACTCGTCCTTCGATTGCTTCTATTTTCGTTGTTTCAAAAGATTTTAGTACACTGTGCATGGAAAAAATTGAGTACGAAAAATCAACCCCTGAATCTGTATTGAATTTCTGTTTTCTATACAGGTGAACCATAAACTGAAAAAATTGAGATTTTCTAAAGAACCAGGAGCAAAAGAATCCTCTCAAAATGAATTGTATTTTATAGTTTTATTGTGCTCTGAATAGATTTATGGGACCACTGTGATTGTTTGCAGACACTTTTAGAAAAAAAATATTTTCAGGATTCATGACTCACCCTGTATACAAAAGAGAAATTCATTACAGATTCAGAGGTTGATTTATTGTACTCATTGTTTTTCCATAAACAGTTTACAAAAATATTCTGAAACAACCGAGGAAACAACGAAAATAGAGGCGATCGAAAGACCAACTTTTGTCACTCCATAACTTCAAAATTAGAAGACATAGAATTTTTTTAACAAGTTTCCAGTACTCCACGGCACCGCCGTATTACGCGCTTTTGGTCCGGTTGGGACTTTGCCTCTCACTATTTCCCTCGCTATTTCCGTTATTCAAAATGATTTTTGGGAACTGTTTATGAGAATAATCAGAATAATCAGCAAAAATTATCAACTACTGGGTGTGCACTCTATTTCTTTCAACGATATAGAGTAAGTCATAAATCACAAACATTCAGTTTTCTTCATTAATGCTTATAAAATAATCCATTGGTCCCTGATAATAATTTAGATCAAGATAGGACTCTTTTCATTTCCATAAAAAAAATTCAGGGGCTTTTTTGAAGAAAAATGAATCTTTGAGATTTACGAATCGCCCTGCCCTGTATATTGAAGATAAGTGCAGTGCACACTCAGTGGTCGATAAGTTTAACTGATTAGTCTGCCACAAAAAGTTCCCCAAAATCACTTCGAATAACGAAACCAGAGGGCAATGAAGTCCCCGAGGAAGTCCCACCCTTTGAACCCCTACTCGAACCCCTATACATAATATCTTCAAAAATAAACGTCAATAATTTTTTCGTGTTGAGTGAATTCTATATATCGCTCTGGACACGGAATGCTTTACTTTTGTTATAGTCTGTATATGCAGGGTGACACTCGGGGTGACATGAAAGAAAAAATGAAAATTCATATTCTATGAAGACGAAAACAGGTGGAGCTGTGAAAATTTGCACAAACTTGCTTTATTCAATTCTTAACAAAGTGCAGCAAACCCGAGAGCAAAGCATTTTGGAATCCCTTGAAAAATTTCTGGAATATCTTCAAAATAATATCCCGAAAAACATGGAAATTGTACTTGACTGATTGATTGATTTCTCAATTCCTCACTGGTTTTTTAGAGGTGCAAATTTTTATTAAAATGACGAATGACGTAGGAAAACAATAAAATCTTTAGCCAACGTCATCGCTTCCATCAATTTTCAAAGAAAATAAGGAATAGCGCCCCGATGCTCCGTATCAATAATCTATTGTCCGACCTTTTTTTTGCCGCGATACTGGGTATAATACATGTTAGAAGATCATTATTTTATTATGTATTTGTTTTGACTTCTAGTTATCTAATTTGAAAGTTGATTTGATAATTTTGATAATTTCTTTGTTAATAATGTTAATCCAATGATGACTAGATGTAAGGCAATAATAATTATCGAGACACATTCTTAAATAGAGATATTCCCGCTTATTACTTTGTGAGAAGCATAATAAAATAATACCATAAAAATTGCGTCTATTTAAATAAATTGGTATAGATATCAACTATAGGTATAGGGATATTTCAGACTTGCGAAAAAAATGAACCAAATAACATGATTGTAGGTATTAATTGTTATTAACACTTCTGATGTGAATATGTCTTATTTGTTACCTAATTCTTGATGCAAATCCCGTAAGTAGGTGTATGGTTTAAAGTAATTTGCATTTCGTATTCGTGACAGTGTTGCAAATTTTGTTCTGAAAAAAATAAATAAAGAGGTTTATAGATCTAGACTACCTACCTGCTGATTTCTCAATTGATTTCGAATTGTGTTTTTTTTTTAATGGATTCATAGTCTTGGAGATGCTCATTGGGTAGTATTGATAAAAAATGAGCATAAGCATTTGCTTAGATTTTTGAGGAGTTGCTAAGCAGTCTTTCCCTGGCAACGCCTATGAAATCCAAGCAAATGCTTATGCTTATTTTTTATTAATACTGCCCCTTATTTTTCATTTTATTTTTTCAATTCCAAACCACGAAGCCCAAAAGGATTGACTGAGCTTGATGATATTTCTTTGGGGCTTTTTCTGACCCATGAACATTGATTCGATACGAAATCGTATAATTCGGTCGAATATTTACAAGATGAAAAATTATGTAAATTAATGAAAATGAGGAATCCTACACACCAAACCGACCGAGGATCACCATCGAAACCCAACAGACACGTGTTTCGACCTATTTGGGTCTCATCAGTGTTGGGTCGGATGCTCGATGGTCTGGTGTCTCGGAATCCAATATATCAACTTTTATGCTTTTCTATGCTTTTATTAAAAGCGTGAACCTTTGCACTATTATGTAGATTGTTACAGACTAGCTACTTTAGTTTCGGGAAAAAGTCAAAAGTTTACATTGAAGTAACGTTTTACATTGGTGCCTATACTGGTTTTGAAAAGCAAAAAGATCAATGGATTTGGAAAAAAATTGAACAAAGAACGAAACGAAGGTCTCGAACCTGGTAGGTACCTTTAAGCTTAATAACCATTGCGCCAAATACGCAATAATAATATATATAAATAATATTTATTGAATATTTATTTAAAAATGAAGTCTTAATTACATTTGTGTGGAGCTGTTGTTGCCATTTGAATTCGATTGGTGAAACTCTTTCATTGCAAGAAAAATTAGGCATACCTAATATTTCTGGACCGAACCAGATTATATTTTAAAGTTGCATGTTGATTTCAACAGGTTATTTTAGATGTCCTCCGTTACTCAATGGATTCTATAAAATTTGTCTACTAGTTTTATTTTTACACACCTCTGTCCGAGATCTCTGTAGTAATTTATTGTGAAAATTGAAAAACAAAGCAAAAATATAATTATCTGTATAATAAATTGATTTTCTGGGTTAATTTGCATCGCAACCCAGATCCGCCGATAATTATGATATCAAAATACACGCATTGAAACAGTGTGGTGGCATAACTCGTTTAAAACAGAATAGATTCAAAGTAAAACATCCTTGATTATCATAAGATAAGAACTTTCCCTCAGGATGGAAACATACAGGTGATTCGTAATTCGAGCACACGGGCTCTATAGTATGGTATAAAGGGGTCATAAGGAAGTCCGGAAAAATCGTAAAAATAGTGGCGTAAAATTTTCGCGTTATTAAAATTTGAGTTTGACTAAATGTTTGACTGTAAAAATGCTATACTCATTCACAATGATGATCGAAAAAATACAAAATAATAAATACACAAAACACAAAATACAGTGATTCAAAAGTATCAGACCAAAAACACGGTATATCGAATCGTTTATGAAGCCCACAAAAATTGCGATTTTTATTTTTGAAGTTATGAAGGCCTTTGACTTTTTGTCTCTTCTGTTTTCGTTATTTCAAAAGACTAGCTAACATAGTCCGGAGGTTAAGGGTAAACAAGCGAATATGCCTCATGGGCATGAGGTTCAGTAGCGCACTTCCTTTTTGAAGGATTAGTGGACGCAAGATGTTAATTAGGGTTCTACCGTTATTTGGGCACAAATTCCAATCTAGCGGCCAAAATAGCGTCAGAATCATGAAATTTGGCTTAAAAATCAAAATGATCGTACTAATGATGGGTAATAAGAGATTTCAATATGGCGGCCAAGATGGTGGCAGAGCATCATTTGTCCAAAATCGGATGTATTTTGATAAAGTTCACATCGCCTGTGAATTTCACTCAAATCGGACCACTTTCAGAGAAATTCAAAATGGCGGACCAAAGATGGCGGTCAAGTGACAAAAATCATTAGTCAAATTCATATAGTGGACACGTACGCATTTGATTGGCATTGACACCACATCAATATCTCTTTTCGTTGAGGCATAATTCTCCTAATTCTAACACTTTGAAACATGTTCAATATGGAGAAAACAAGATGGCGGCAGAGCATCAATTGTCAAAAATTGGATGTATCCTGATGAAGTTCACATAGCCTGCAAATTTCACTCAAATCGGACCACTTTCAGAGAAATTCAAAATGGCGGATCAAAGATGGCGGCCAAGTGAGAAAAATTATTGATCAACTTTATATAGTGGTCACGTACGCATTCGATTGGCGTTTGTACCACATCGATATCTTTTTTCGTTGAGGCATGATTCTCCTAGTTCTATCACTTTGAAACATGTTCATTATGGAGAATACAAGATGGCGGCGAGGCATCAATTGTCGAAAATTGGATGTATCTAATTGAAGTTCACATCGCCTGCAAATTTCACTCAAATCGGACCACTTTTAAAGAAATTCAAAATGGCGGATCAAAGATGGCGGCAGAATAACAAAAAACTAAAAGTCAACTTGACATCCTGGACATATGTACTATTGATCAGCGTTTACACCACATCGATATCTTTCTTCCCTGAGGAGTTATCCCGGGTACAGACGGACGGACGGACAGACGGACAGACGGACGGACGGACGGACAGACGGACAGACGGACGGACGGACAAAGTGAAGCTAAAAGCGCCTTTTTCTAATTTTTTGGGAAAGTGCGCTAAAAATAAGAGGCATCTTGCATGCACTTTTATACCAAGCATTGTCACTTCGCATGCCTATTGCTGAGATCACCCTCGCGACCAATCTGGATGTGAAGCCATCTGCGCAAAATTTTGTCAAATGGAGTAATATAGTCACACTTTTTGTTTTATCAATTCATTATTGAAAATTGGGGGAAAATGGTAACGATTTTTTTTTAGATCGCTGATCTCGTCGCTGATGATCCCTGTACGGGTTATTATTACGAATCACCCTGTATTGAATATGGACTTCTTCTCCACCGATGCACACATGGGAGACTTCTTATCAGAGACTTTGACGGTGCGACTGGTGCGGCGCTCAAAAGCATCAATAATTTGTTTCCCGCCCATCAAGAGTGCCGGTGGTCCAGTAACGTTTCTTAGGAAAGAGCACTTTACTTCCTGATGCATTTATACCGCTTATCGGCCATGTGCTTCTTGTAGACTATCGTTAATTACACCTCTTTCGTTGAATTAATAATACTAAAATGAATCATTAAAATATTGTAATGTGATTTGTAGTTTCTGAGAGTGCACTTCCGCAAAAAAAAATCAAAACAAATAGACACCGTGAATTATTAAAAATAAATATCTACTCCTAGTCGTAGGTATGTTCGAGCACACAGAAATAGAGAATAAAAAAAAACACTTTCATCTGTCAATGATATACCTATCTTTACTGTGGCATCAGTTGAAGGATGTTGAAGTATAACGCAAGTAAAGTTGAAATATTTTGGTACGTAGAGCAGATACAGATTTAGAAACACACCATAAGTTAATGTCCATCACCGGCGAGAATTTCCGTCACTTGGTTGTGTTCATTCACAAAAGGTAATCTCCGTGGCCGTATAGTTCTGAAGAATCGTGATTTCAAAGACTGAGTAGTTTCAACTTTTCACAATAACATATGATACTTTAATGGTATTACTCTGATATTCTGTGAGAAAAATGAGAAAAAGATATTATCCGTGCAGTTTTTATTTGCAACGCAGCAGGGCCTGGAATTTTGATTTTACGTTTTTTAAAATTAAAAATACCTAGTCATCACTTGACACTTCAGCTATTACAGTTACAGCTGCTAGTCAGTGTCAGTGGTTATAGTCCCGTCAAATTATACCAGCTGAAAGCAAGTGATGCAGTATGAAGCAATGTTACCTTTCCCCTTGTCGCTGATTTTTTTTGCTCAGATCAGAGTAGGTAGGAGGTGGTATTTAGAAATATGAAGTTATGGCCCTTCACAGTTTACCAAAATCAGTGTGTCACAGCAAGGAAAGATACCCTTGGCTATTAGCTTAGACATGGGCAAAGTCCCAACTTGATATCTTAAAAACTAAGTACCTTGCGATTTTTTTGTAAATAAAATGCGTGTAAGCAAACGCATTATTTTTAGCAATAATTTTTAGAAATTTTTTTTCTGAAATAATATCAACTTCTGAACGGTTGAAGCGAATTGCAATATCTAAACGGATATATAATGCCTGAAAAAGGGAAAATCCAAATATGTAAAGATATACAGGAGGTGCTGTGAGAAAAAACTGATTTAAAAACTGCTCTGTAAAAATAGGACACCTGTATAGGGCCAAATAGTTTTACAATAACTGCACTTTGACCTCTTCCGTCTGCAGTGCCGTTTGGTTCATTCCGCTATCATTGATGGCGTAGGTGTACCTGAGCTTTCCCATATCAATGACTCACCCTGTATAGGTAGGTAGTGATTACTGAAAATCAGTAATTTAGAGTTACCTAGGACTAAGATTTGTGTCAGTGAGGTCCAATTTTTTTTACACAGGAAGTAAATACATTTATTCATTACATAAAGCTATCAGAGTGACTCCTCCCTGTTTTCTTGTTCACTGTTGTCTGACCAGCGTCCATTGCCCACCTCAACTCATAAAATTGTAGGTCTAGTCTACTGTCGTGTTTACATCTAACATTTTATTCCACTTGTTATTAATTTGACATAATAGCAAAATGTGTGACCATAAATAATATCGCCTTGCCATAGCGGTGGGATACTTTTACGGTATTAGAAGCCTACGTACTTTTGGTACCGGTATGTTAATTACGACATTCCTCAACAAAACTTGATGTTAAAAATTACACAACTTGCAGCGCTCTGTGTATCATTTTTATATTCGATTTAAATCGAATGCATCAGGTTTATTAAGTATGTATTTATTATTTTGGCGCGTTGGCTTTATTTACACCTCTCATCATCATCATCATCATCATCATCAACATCAAGCAGGACATCACGACATCAACATCTGTTTTTATTGTACTTCTACTCTACCTACTTATTATGAAAACAGTGATTAATTTAAACAAATAAAATGCACAAAAAATTGCATTCATAGTTCGCAGATTATTATTATTCCAATTCCGATAAAACTTTCAGCGATCCTCAAGTTCCACCACAGTATTTATCCCATTAACTGAACAAATAGTTTAATCAAGACCCTAGTTTTAATCAGAGTGACTTCTAACAAAAACATAGCATTCATAATTATCAAAATTGGTGTTTAGAGTTTGTTTTAATAATACACTCATGCACATGGATGCGCTACACCGGATGTATGGTGCAGCAGCCATAGGATTCAAATTAAATTTTTGTCATATGTTCTGCTGCCAGACTGGGAAGCCATTACAAAGGATATCGTTTCAAAAACATTACAATCATGTTTATGCATAAATTACTATTAAGTATTTGATACTATTTTATCGAGCATCGGAAGTAGAAATAAAGATATCTACTAAAAGATAAAAAATAATAATTCAATATCTTGTTATTGATTCTTACACATTTGATCTAAAGGAAGTGCTCGGAAGGTATGCAGGTGAAAAAGAAAATCATAAAATGCGAGTAAAAGTGAAATGAAAGTCTTTAGGACGAAATGGAGATATATGAAATGAAATGTGTATTTGTATGTAAATAAAATAGTTACGTGTAACAAGAGATGTTTTCCACTTAGGTACCGAGTGTGAAGACAGACCACATCATCCATGAAATTTAAAAATCGTAATCGTAAATTTCTCTATGTAGCATGTAGCTATAGCTAGTTGCACTCTGCAGTGCTGCACCAGATAATGATACATTAATAGACTTTATTTTATTCGCTGCATAAAAAATCAACAGTAGAAATTTCTAATTAGCCGGAATAATTTTGCGTCAATAAAAATTTCCTTCGTCAGACTTGTCAATAGTGTCTAGACAATTTGAGTTCCCGACTTCTACATGCTCAGAGCCGGACTTTTTGAAAATGTCGACACACCAATTGGGGTTTCAAATTTTTCGTTGTTTCTCTCTGCTGTGACGTCATGCATATACTAACCAGGTGATACCAGGGCGTTGAAGTTGGTAGTGAAAATTACTTTTTTTCCAGTAAAACGCAAACAGATGAAAGTACCAAAATACCAAAGAAAATTGAATAGGTATACCTTATATCTATACCGGGTGATCTTTTAAAAACTATCCACCAGTAATAATTCCCGATTTCTAGTGAATATTCCTTCGAGCAAAAACAGGTCGGCCGGTCGGTTTTTATATCAGGGGGGACATCTGGAACAAACATTTTCAAATTTTTATCTCGATCCCCTTTGCTCCCACCCACCCCAACTTCGAAATTCCAAATAAGACTAACCTAACTTGCGATACATCAGATTGAAGAGAATTGAATTCTCTTTCTGAAAAACAAATTGAAAAATGTTCAGCCCCACTTGTTGGCTGAGTTGAGAAAACAAGTCGCAGAATTTTCTAGTGTGACATTTTTGGAAAGCGTATACCAACATCCCGAAGCAGTTTTGGACTTTTGATCATATTTGGTTTTTTCAAAAGCGTCTTGCTAACCCTTGAAATGGACAGGAACGTACACAATAGTCGTATCAAGTGTATCATCAACAGTTCGATTCCATCGGGCCTCAGAAGTGGAAGGGACTTCCATCTCTTTTGGGACTATGTCAAATAAAGCTTGCTGCGACATTGCACTACACGATAGCCCAGGGTGGTCCAAAATGCACCAGTGACCAATATATCTGTTGCATTACGATTGCCATATAGTAAGCAATTTGTCCCATCATTTACAAAATACGATCAAACGTCCAAAACCGTTTCGGGATATTAAGGTACGCTTTAAAAAAATGTTACCTAGAAAATTCTACATTCTACGACTTTCTCTCTTTTCTCATTTCTCATTTTTGCGCTCCTTCCAATGTCACCTTGTGGTCAAAAGATTACTCTATCGAGCACTACAAATAATTCGAAAATCGGGCAATGTTTTCTTGAGACATTGTCATTTTAACCAAGACTATTCCACACAACATACTTCTGACCAATCAATGCGCGTGAAACCTTAGTTAAATACAATTCCTTTTTGGATTTGGGGTGGATTTGGGTCTGAAACATTCTTCTTATTTTAATAAATTGTAGGTTTTGTGGAATATTTTCCGCAAATAACACACGAGCTAATAGGGTTTCATCAAAATTTTCGAGCTGTTTCTCAAGCTTTGTTTTCATGAAGCAATTCAACTCGTGCAAATGGTCACTTTATTATCAAAGACAAAAACTCCCCAGCTTCGCTGTCGGGTTTGTGTCAGATAATGAAAGGACCATTTCACACTCGATAAATTTATTGAAAACAAAGCTTTCGAAATTGTTCGAAAATTGTATCAAAAAAACTCATAGTTCTTGTGGTATTACATACGACAAAATTTCGGGGTGATCCCTAGACCATTTGGGGGGGGTGTATGTTTAACAAATATGGCAGTAGCGAGAATAAGAAGCCATCAGGTTAATAAAAGACTAAATAGAAACTAATGAAGTTTCAACTCTAGATTAAGCTCGAAGGTCAAACTCGCCATGCAGGGTTGTCATAAGGAAATTAGTAGAATCACAGTAGGATAGTAGTTAAATCACAGTAAATAGAAAATTCATCGACAGAAGAAAGCCAAAACATCCGTTTGAGTGGAGCGTGCGAGGAGAAATAATTTGAGAAATTTCAAAGAAATCAAAGATCACTTTCAGACAGATGACAACATAGCGGACAGGAGAAGGCAGGAGAAAATGGCTATGAATAAATTTCTCGATTCTTGAATATTATAGGAAATGACAATACCATATTATGTATTTGCAAAAGTACTTGCCTGTACATTCATTACCTGTACTTGTCGTCGTTCCACTTTATTCCCATGGCAATGGGTATGGTTGGTCACTGAATTCCGTACACTCTTCGCTTTAGTCATTTGACCTATTCTGTTTAATTAGTGCAGCTTAGAGTAAACTCTCACATTGCCAAGTTAATTATTTAAATTTGTGTTGATCCACGTACGGGCATATCCACTCCATTGATGTAGATCCAGCTTGACCAGCACAATCTCTGGAAGACTTTACAGCTTCCGTATCATTGTGATGTCCTTGCTTGGTTTCGCAGACTCATGGCTCAAGTCCATTGGTACTTACTCAACCGAGAAAGAGAAAGGAACGGGCTGCCATCGGTACCAATGCAGAGCCATCTTCAATTTTGGCCGGTCTGGTTTTTCACGGATTCCCCGGGCACGGTCAGACTCCCTTCGTGTCTTGACCAAAATGGTATTGGCAAAGAATTGCAGTTTGAGATGCATGTGTCAGATGATTGGCAATGTATGGTGGCGGAATGCAGTCAGCGAACGCGAGGCGCCTGGTCGTTCGTATATGCTTCGTTGTGTATAGTGCGTTTATCGGGGTCAATGTTTCGTGGTCGCGTCAGGAGTCAGGACCCAGGCTTACATTACTTGGGTCTTCTCTCCTTTGCCATATCTCGTGTTCACTTCTACTTTAGCGGCGAGCGCACCACCCGCCTAGGAGGCACAGCAGTAAAATCAACAGCCTAAATTAGCATCAATGCCCATCAATGAGTAGGTATACACACCACGGCGATGGCGATGGTGGATGGTGTGCACTGCCCATTGCCAGCTCAGCAGTTATGAATGCGAAGAATCGCCGGTGAAGCAGCATCGGCCGCGACTAACAAGAAGAATTGTGCAATACCAATATGCACAGCACTTTGCGGCTGTAGGTAGAAGTGATCGCGCCATTACTTTATTATCAATTACCATGTGTCATCTCTTCCGCAGTAGCACAGACTCAGTGGTAACATTCGATTAATTAATATTCATGTAGGTAAGGACTGTACAGAGTGATCCATCGAGATTCCCCCCCCCCCCCCTTTGTTAGAATTTTTCCCGTTGGAATAGATTGGTGAGGGGACAAATTTTTCCCGTAGAATTCAAATTTAGACACCAACATTTTTTGTATCTCAAATAAAACACAAAACACGAATTGAGTTAAAACACGATTCTTTCAAGTTTTGAGTCAATGTGCCCAAGCCTTACTCTTTTTTTTTTTTTGTTTGTTTTTCTATGTTTTTCCCCCCTTCTTTGGAGTGGATGTTCATTTTTTGCATATGTGCCTACTCATTTATGTTATGTCTACTGAATTACTCATTTACTTTATTTATTACCACTGTACCTACCTGAAAAATTTATTATATGCTGTTGTCTTTGAACTTTTTTTTGAAAATGTAGAGATATCAGGGGTTAAATGGAAGAACAGCTGGAGTCATCGACTGCAAGCTGAATTTCGCCCCGTCGTTAGACAATAAAGACCCTTAAAGACCCTTCATTATTATCTTATAGTATACAGGATGTTTCAAAACAACTTCCAATTTTTTTCGATACCTTGTATCTGAATATTTCTTTTTCTTGTGAGTCCAGATATGTAATTTGATATCTGAATAGGATCATATACAAAAAAGCCGTATCATTTCTGATATTAATTTATTAATATTTGGAAGTTTTTTTGAAACGCCCTCTATACTATGATATAAAAAAATTGGTGTCGAAATTTGAATTCTACGGGAAAAATTGTTGGGAAAAGTTTCTTTTCTCACCAATTTATTCCAACAGGAAAAATTCTAACAAAGGGGGGGGGGGGGGTGAATCTCGATGGATCACTCTGCCTGTACATACAGGCGTTTGGCTTGGCGCTGTTATTGGAGTTGAACAGCAGTAGCAGTGGAATAAGCTCGAATAACATGGAACACCCTGGCGCAGTAGGTAATTATCTTGATTGACCGTTGCATCATGTGAGATAGCATAAAAGCGGATCGCAACATAAAAGATTCGGTTTTAGCGGGCTATTTCTTCTCTTTTGTCCAAGCAAATTCGACGGTTGGGAATATGCTTCAATCTTCTCCGTTATTAAGTGTGTTAAATAGTCGTATGTTCTATGATGCGGTGATCCATTACTCGATCCATTATAATATTCACTGAAATTTGTGCAACGGTGAATTAAGGCCAAAAGCTAAACTGTAGGTAGGTATGCAAAGTTTCGGAGTACCTATACGAAACTTCCGGGTTCACTTGGCATTGGCAAGCAAACGTCGTGATTGTCCACGAATTTTGTGCCAGGTCGCAGGTGTGGTCACGTTTCGTTCTTCCTCGCCACGCTTTTGTGTTGAATTCTGCCGAAAGAACGGAAATGCAAGTCTTGTCTCTGGACACAATCTGGTGATATCTGTCGTGAATTCAAAATAATTGTCTCCACTGGGCAAGGACATTTTCACTTGGTGTCTGCATCGGTCTTCATTTGCATCGTTGTATCCGACATTTGTATTCCATCAAGCAGTTCACGCAATGCTTTACCTACCTCGGACGGACAAGACCATTGAAACCGGAAGAAACAACCGGAATCTGCAGAGAGCTTAACGGTCTCCAGTACTAGAGCGGCTTCCAGTCATACATTAACACGTATACATTACTTTTTGAGATTCCTCCGAAGAGAAAAATCAATAATTGGATTTGTAGCGCCATTATCAACATTACTGTGCATGCTTATAAGAACCATCGCTCATTTGTAGGCATCCACTCTACTACAATGTTAATTATAAACTTAATTCAAAACAAATTCTTGAAATCGTTCATAAGTGAAAGTAGATGCACACAAATTAGCGACATTTTTTTTGTGTACGTATCGATTTTTCTTTCAGTTTTCTGATAAATCTCAAAAAGCAATATATTGTGTATAACTGGTTGCCGCTCAAGTACTGGACACTGTTCAAACGCTACTCTGAGTAAGACGCGCGTCCCAAACATCGCGAAACGACATAGAGGTACTTTCGAGTAGGGTTACTAACCGTACTCTTTAAAGAGTACAGGTACTCTTTTTGAGGTGAAAGAGTAGCGTACTCTTATGAGTTGAAAAATGTGATGAAAAAGCCATGATGACATCACCGAGGGCATCACAGCTTATTGTTTATTATGTGTCCAGAACTCGTACTAATAGATTCATTTTCTTGAGAAAAAAGTAAAAAATGCTTCAAAATAGGCACTCTCATCCCTTGGGTAATTTTTAGGAGAAGAAAAAAATTACTTTCACGAAAAAAAAATTGTGTCTCGAAGGAGAATCGAACTAGCGATCCATCAATCGGAAAGCAGAGCCTTTGCCACTGAGCTATTCCGGGTGACAGGCGCCCGTCCCAATACCTGTGTGTTATACTTAGATAACGTAACTGTCATATTTCAGGAAAAACGCCCCAAAAAGGGGGACGCCGACACGGGATCTTAGGGGACTTTTGGTATGTTATAGCAGACACTTTTTACTGTCGTTTTATGAAAAATTTGGCTGACCATAAATTAGTTCACGCTTCGACTTGAATAGCACCTAAAATACCTGGGCTAGTGGACTTCAGAAAAAAAAAAGGACTGTAGTTAATGATATTGAAAAGTGATTAGGACTGCTAGTTTGAACTGGCAAACCGACTTTAAGAAGTTTGGTTGTGACTGCTCAAATGGTTCAGGAATAAGTTCTACAGGGTGTTCGGGTCTGGTTATTACAAACTTTGAGGGATGATTCCCCATCAAAAATAAAGCCAAAAAACAAAAAACTCATGGTCCTAAAATGCTTCCTTAAAAAGATACGTTGAAGTTGACTTTTTTAAATGGTTTTTTTACCGTAACTTTTGAACCGTTGGACCGATTTCAATCAAATTTGAACCAAAATTTAGTCAAATGAGTCTCCATCGAATAATGATACCACAATCCATCAAAAATTTCTGGGGGCATAGATAATAGGGGACTATCTCCTATTTTCGCCCCTATTTTTATTTCCCCTAATTATTTTTCAAAATTGTTGATATTTTCGGATTCTACGTTCAATTTAGAAGAAAAAGTTACTCTTGCAAAATTTTGATTAAATGCTTCGTTTTTGAGATATTTGCGATTGAAACATTGGAAAACATTTCGAAATCGCCACTTTCCTGGGCCTAAAAATCAAAATTCAAGAAAACCCATGATTCGTCAACTGGAATGAGTTTTCTGGGTGTTTTAAGCTGATGAACCACAATGTTCGTTGAGAAACATGAAGTTTTTCAGAAAAAAACAATTTGGCTCCTGGAAAGTGGCGATTTCGTGTTGTTTTCTGTTGTAGGTGATTTTATTAATAAAAATATAAATATAAACAACACTAAATGGAATATTAAATAAACGAATGGGTTCCAAGTATATATGTATAAATGGATATAATAATAAATTTTGTGTCAACAAAACGCCTGTGAAAAAATTGATAAATTTTGGTCCTTTTTTGAAAATTTAAAACTTGTCTTATGGACAGAAAGCCCCCAAAAAATTTGTCTTACGATCAGGTTTTCGATCAAGGGGATGTTCCCACACAAAATTCAGTTGGTTTCATTCATGTACCTTATGACGTAAATTTTTGGCAATTTTTTCGAAAATTGACAGGCTCATGCCAGCCTAAAGCCCCCGGTCTGACATGTAAGACAAAGCAATTTTTAACAACCTTATCAACGCACATCAGACCTAAAGGGTTGAAATCATGTACCTTATGACGTAAGTTTTGAGGCACCAGCTCCCTGTCCATAAGAGTTCTAAGATCGGTCTCGGTGTTTTTTGAAAATTTTCTTATCCAGCCAGACAGCTGAATTGTCCAGTCGCATGACGCCTTGCGAATCAAACCATTGGCCAATTTCAATAATTCCTTCATAATTCTCTTCTTCCCGTATCTATCATAAAGCCTGTATAATTTCTAGCATACCTACTGCATTAACTACTTCAAGAGATCTAACCTGTTGGGGATTTTCTGTGTGGGATTATGGATTGCAGTTCAGCCGGGATCTGTAAAAAGTGGTCATCGAATGGAACATATGGCCGACTCCTCGGTGTTATAGTTTCCTCCTCTTGTTTTAGCTTTGCAGAAACTACGATTGATTTTACAATGTTCAATTTGCTGCTTGACATATATTTTCCCTTATCTTTATGTTTTATGTACTGTCGCATGCGATATCAGTTAGTTAAAGTCAGGTGTTTGCACTTGGCACCTTGAGGAGGAAAATGGCTTGTGTTTTTCTTTACGGGTGAGATAAGAATATTCCAACATTATCACTGGAACTTAGGCAACACACAATGCACATAAAACTAAAAATAGGTATATCATGTTTAGAAAATTATAAGCAAGTGTATTAATTTATGAAAGGAAATGAGATTCTTTGGCATTGTAATCCGATAAAATATTGATGATAATAATGTTGTAAAAAAGTTTAACTTTGACCCGATGGTCTAGCGACCTAATCTTACACTAGCCGGTCTCTCTGCCTAGCGCCAACGCCAACTAAGCGGGAGGCCAACATTCATTCATGTTGTTTTCTTGACGTTCTTGATGGGCTCTTGACGCCTCCTATTTGATACAAAAACCAACGGTACTATGCACGTTTGAAGCTAGAAGCAATAAGGTTCTGAATGGTCCACCATCATCATAGCTATCCTTGGAATTACGCCATGGTACTCCCGAGGTGTGGTTGACATTCGATCGTAAATAATCAACCATATGGTTAAAATTAATGGTAAAAGCCGTGCATTTAATAATTGAATTGGGTACCTACATTGAGCAACGCAGTCAGACGCGATTTGTGAAATTTTCTGCAAAATACCAGTAAAATACTTCGGCCGTGTCTACGAGAAAATTCAAATTTGAAAACCGCTAGGTAATGTTATTGAGAAGTGTAATAACCAGTTGACCGACTGTGTAAAGTTGGGTGCCGTTCATTTAGAAGTTAGAGATAAAATCACGGCCATATGGTCGAAATAATCGGATCAGCTTGTTGGGCAATCCGCTCTCTGGGATTCAATATTTCATGTTGCACCTTTCTGCAATTTGGTGCAAATGATGAAGTGGTTTGTATCGAAAAGTCAACTTGTAAATCGTTGCGATAAGTGGGATTACCACAGGTGAATGATTTTTGTGTTATAGTATGTGTTACCCATTATTTTTTTTACACCTGCTGGGTATGCTTTTAATTTTTGCATCATTGAATATAGGTAATTTGCATTGCGCATTGCACCTAAAGCATTTATAATAAATAAGACGGATGTTTCCATTAAGGTTCTAATCAAAATTGAACTTTGAATTTATTCGGAAAAGCCTTTAAAAATGGCCTCGATTTTCGCTCGAGAGCGTGGCAGAGCAGGTGTGCCGAGCCAATTTATTCGCCTTTCCTGGGTTCGACCAAAACAAATTTTGGATTTTGTTGATGTAGCCTTATAAATTCCGCAAAGTGCCTGATGATATTTTTTAATTTGCTTTCACAAAGTCTTTTTTTGTCGGGTTATCAGCTCGAGAAAAAGTCTGGAGAACTTTTATTAAGAACTCACAAGTGTTATACGTTTTTGCAATCAGCATGAAAAACCGCATTGACCAAAAAAATCGCATATACCTACGGGGTGTCAAAAATTGAACTTTTTCCAACGCCATTTTGAGATATAGGAAATTGTGATGATGATAATTTTTGAAAATTGGGTATGCACTGGCAAAATTTTCAAGGAACAGTTTTTGATTTTTCAAAAATATTTTGAAGGGGAAGCGTTTGGTTTGAGGTCCAATCTTGCATTAACATCACCCTGTACTTATTTAAAAACTGTTTTTTTTTGTTTACAACCTATCAATTTAGCCCCAGCCCCCCAGCGAAGGGTACATTTAGTTTAGCAGAGCCGTTTATCGTCTTTTCTACACAAACAAAAACAAATAAAATAACAAAAAAGCTGTAAGCCAGTGGACCAGTTAGTTATTTTCGAATAAACATGAGAGCCACACGCCACCGCTACTCCTGCTGCGCTTACTGAACTGCTGTAATCCAAACATACAAACGTGCAGCAAATTAATAGTAATGTCACTTCCTGCGGTTCATATTTTCATTTTCAATGCCAGACCAATGTACGATTCCAAGAGAACCAAATGTGTTGTGCTGATGCCACATAACCAAATGTTATCAGTGCAGTTGCAGTTCGCCAAAAAGCATCTGCATCTTCCCTCGCATTCTGTGATAAGGATACACTGGCGAGCTTATAACTCCGGAATTAGACGACTTGAGAAGTGAACTGAAGATAATTGAAGGCATATTAGCTGTTAGCTGGTAGAAGTCAAGCGCTAGTGATTCATTCATATGAGTAACGCGCCACTGAACGTCAGAATCTGTGTGTGTGCGGTTAGAGCGTAGAGGTGAGATCTCTTTGCTTCAGTCCAGTCGGTGCTATGTGGCTCAATGTAACACTTTGTAAAGTGCTACTACTTACAGTTAAATTGCGATTTTCGAGTGCGATTTTGTAAAGTGAACCACCACCACCACCCTTGATGTTTACAAAGAATGGAGCTGCCAGACCCAGAGGTATGTAGGTATGTGCGTAGTGCGCAAGTTTAACTCAAGTCTCAAGTAGGTACATAGTTATTATCGCTTACAATGCTGGTGCGCTAGTTAAACTTATTATTATTACTATTATTATTATTATTGTTGAATCAGTAATGTATAAATTGAAGAAATGTCTGCGATTTAACAAATAGACGACGGATTTTTCCTAGTAAATCCAATGACGGTATATACACGGCATGACATACCCATCATGTGAAGCGCCCTTGAAAGTTTCATCATCAGCAGTTAACATTTAACAGTGTGTTTGTGTTATCCCAAATTAACATGTTTTCTAAGGAATTCGATTTACTATACTTACATCAAAGTTACTTATCTCAATTTATACTAAATCGGTCCTTATTTTTAGAGGTTACCCACTCCTTTTCCCCCTGAATTTATTTTTTCTTTCAAGGAGGTCCTCTATAATTGAATTCGCAAAGTGTCATCAACATTGGGGTCACTCACCATAATTGACTTAAGCAATTTTCCAAGTGACATAATGTAATAGCCACAAGCTCAACAGTAATAATGGCAAATTATTCTCTCCTCACTTTCATTTTCATTGGTCGACTTTCATCTATCTACTATCAGCTTTTATTAAAATTGAATAATTTAATTTTGTTGCTTTTTTCTTAGTTGCTGAGGAAATGGAGCGTAGTGAATGTGATCTGTAAAGAAATGCGTAAAATGTTTAGCTAGGTGGGAAATTTCCGTATATGTTTTGTTAAAAGTTTCAATTATATCTTCTTTGCTTCACGAATTTAGCGGCTGGAAATACAAAAGTGCGATGAAAAGTGACCCGCAGTGTTTTTGTTTAGTATAGCGCGATGCATTCATGAAAAGTACAGGGTGTTTCGATGGAAACGAGCCACCTTGAATAAATTTTTGCCTGGTGAAATTTAGAAAATTTCCCGAAACCCGTCGATTTTTGTTTTGAGGGGGACATCCAAAGCATACATTGGCAAATTTCTATGTTCAGCTCCCTCACCCCCACCCACCTCAACTTCGAAATTTCAAATGTCACCACCTACCTTGCGATACTTACATCAAATTAAAGGGAAATAAATTCTCTCCCTGAAAAAAATATTTTTGAAATTTTCAACCCCACCACTCTTTCCTGAAATTTCTTTTGAGTGTCCAATGCAATATTGTCGACCTCTAAATTCTCTTTGATTTAGTCAGCTCCATTCTAAATAGCAACAAAAAAGAGAATTTTTGGTAAAAAAAATGCTACCCAAATTCAGCCCTTTGCTCTCCCCCACCCCAACTTCAAAATTTACCAAGGCACCACCTACGAGTACCTTGTGATAGATCAGATTATAGGGAATTTGATTATCTCTCTGGAAACATTGTTTTTTGAATTTTGAACCCTCCCCCATTACGTTGTAAATTCGGAGTATTTTAGGAAATAAAGATTTTTTTTGAAAATTTTGAAAATATTTTGTTCAGAAAGAGGATTCAATCCTCTTCAATTTGATGTATCACAAATTAGGTAGTGACATTTTGGATTTTGGAGTTGAGGTTCGGTGCCATCCAGCCGGGGAGTGCGAAAAGGACATTTCCCCTCTTCCCGAAAAAAATAGCCGTCAAATGAGTCGATTTTCATCATGTTGAGGAGGTAACAACGAGCAATTGACCACAGATTTGCAATGAACGGTCAATAACCAGCAAATTGAAAATCACGTTGACTCTGCTCTGTCACTGGAGTTTTGGGGCACTTACTAAGGAAAACTCCGAGCATTTTGGAAAAGTACCAAGACAATTATTCTGGTCACTTTGGGCACTTTTATATTTTATAAATATGTCTGCATGTCAATACTATTTTCATTAATGGATAAATTCTGAATGGAATATGGATCACAAATAGGCAGAGCACTCGGGCAATTCAGTTTGCTTACATCTATTATGTAGTTGGTTTTATCGCTCTATTTTTAAACCATATCCAGAGTCCATACATAGACAACAAGGGACCATCCTTCCGTCGTTCTTCCATCACAGCGGCCTACACGCCATTTCAAATCATCGCTAATCTATTACGTGCTGTATCGATACAGAGCCGTTCTGAGCGGTTTCAAAAGATCTACAAAATTATATAAGTATAGGTAATTAAAATTATCGCCTGTTAGAAGGGCTGCTGAAAAAGACGAAGTCACTAAACTTGCGAATCCTGTGCGAACTCCGATGTTACTTGTTGGATTTTAGTGAAACTTAACAGGCAGGTAGGCAGAGTCTGCAAATTAACCTAGGCTAAATTAGGGCGAATTTCATTGAACCGTTCATGAAGTTTTTATTGGTTGAAAAACAAAGATTTAAACATTAACACCCTGTATCTTTCTTAGAAAGCAAGTGAGGGGCATATTGTCAAATAGGTATTTTCCGAATCAAAACGGTGAGAAGAATACCTACCTACCTATCTTATTTTGACAAATCGGAACCATACTGGTACATAGACCTGCATGAAATACGGCCACAGCTGTTGTTTCGTTATGTGTGAACCGATTTTAATGAAATGATGAATCAAATCAAATTGCTGCTGTGATTATAGGAGCATTTCCAAGTTTTCGGATTCGGCTTTGCGATTCGCGCGCGCTTTGGAAAGTATCCTTTTCCACTACTCCCACGTGCATTTCGAGGTTTGATTGCACGCTGAATGAACAGAAAATAGTCCAAGCTATCCATTTCTGTTGAAATTCAAACTCTTAATTGATGGTTACATTGAAAAAATGACTGTTTTTGCGGGCTGTGTATATTGTTAACGTTATGGCACCAGAACAAGCTCACGAAAGAAAGAAGCTAATTGGAATCAACTAACATTTAGTCAGTTGGACATATTTGCTTATAAGAAAAAATCTTTTCAGATAAAGATAACATATGTACGCACGTTTGACGAAGGAATTTTCATTTTTTAATCGCGAAGAATGGCACTGACGTGTCAGAAACTACTATCAAGGGTTTTAATAGAGTCATATTATGGTTCCATTCCGGTACCTAGGTACCTACGTGAGATAGCGATTCTTTTCGGGTCCTTCGACACCCTCTCTTCAATGTAGAGCGAGCGGCGGCTTGCCGAATTCGAAAACTTAGTATGTTAATCACGAGCAGGTTAATCAGGACACAAAACTGTATCTAATTGCAAATTTCCGACCCTCCATGACTTTTTTTAGGTAAACCCCATTCTAACGTGTCGGTCGACTGTACTAGGTAGATATAGTAGAAAGATTTTGTCACGATATTTGCTGGAGACTTCGACTTAGGGATAAGACACAAACCCGAAGAGAAACCCTTTACAATTGGTGGAGGAGCCGTTCGAAAGATTCCTGGATGTTCTGATGTTCATTTATATACGCGTGTACGTACGCTAAGCTATAGGCTGGAATTTTGTAAGAGCTCTCCTAATTTGGCGAAAATTAAGATATATACAATCGTATACATATCTCTTGTTGGTAATTATTTCTTATAGTTTACAGATCAATTAGCGAAAGAACGAACTCGATTTGTTTAACCGTTTGGGAGATATGGACGATTTGGGCACCGAGAAAACGCACTGAAAAAAAAAATCACGAAGAGAAAAAGCGGCCACAAATGGCCTCCGTTACTCGCTAGCTCGCTATCTGTGTAGCGTGTAGCTCACAAATAGCTTTGCGAATCAATTAAAAACCTTGCGCAGTTGTTGCGTTCCGTTTGCGTGTTTCCAAAGAGCGACCTTAAGGGTTTTCTGATCCCACTGAAAAAGTTGATTGGTAGAAATCACTTTTGGTATACCTTTATTTTGTACTTGAATAGAAAATTCAAATTTCGCATGCGACTTCTTTGAAGAGAAATGTATGGACAATGTTATTGAATTTCCAAATTTTTCAAAGAATTCGAAATTTTTGAAAATTAATAGCATTGCCTATACATTTTCGTACAAGGAAGTCGCATGCCGAATTTCAATTTTCTATTTTCAAAATAAAGATATCAAAATCAAAAGTGATTTCTACTAATCCACTTTTCACTGGCATCAGACTCGCAGCAAGTCTGCATCTGAAATTACCACACGTCGAGGTTTGCTCTGCAGTTTTTTTTTTAATTCACAGAATGTGCAAGTTTCATTCATTCATTTGAAAACTCAAATGAACAGCAATTTTCATCAAAATTATCCATTATTTTTATTTATCGGATATTGTGGAGTTAAGGGACGGTGTTGAATTGGTGAAATCAGCTGTTGCGAAATCAAGTGCTACGGGCTTATTCCTGGACAGAAATTTATTATTCAATTTTTTTTTGGAAAGCTACAAGTATGTACTTTAGTTTAAACCCATTGACATTTCCGAAATCCAAAAAAAAATCGAAAATTTTGACATCTGAGAAAATTATTTCTGAATTTTGGAAATGCCAATAGACTCAAACCAAAGTACATCCTTGTGGCTTTCAAAAGAGACCTGAATGATAAATGTCTGTCAAGGAATAAGCCCGTAGCACTTGAATTCGCAACGGCTGATTCCACCAATTTAACTCCGTTCTTGAAGGTAGGATACACCTGGTAAAAATGAAAGAGGAAGAAAGCTATCAATAAGTGAAATAAAATAGGGGCATTATATTTGAAAAAAAATTACTAATGGCCGTTCAAAATTTGCAAATTCCGAAAAAAAATTGTGCGCCTGTATTGAAAAATCTCAACTTTTTTATCGTGAAACTCTTCATCATCTATTCGACTATTTTTGTGCCAAATTTTATTCCTCAAATCCATAAAAACAAGGTCCCTGACCCTACAACTTTTCAAAATAAACCTTGAAATGGCTAAAATTTTTCATTTCAAGTTGGTAGCACTGCCACAAACAGAAGAAACAAAAATACACTTATAATAGAGCTTAAAAATCTGAACAAGAAAATGAATACAAAGGTGAGGCCTCGGGTAAGGCTTTTCATTTGAAAAACTCCGATTTTGTTACAGAGCGAAAATGAGATAACCTGTATAGTTGGGAATAATTTCACGGCTTAGATGATTATTTCAACCAATAATTTCAGACTTTTTTTCCATCTTGTACAAAAATACGTACTTTTCTACAGTAGTGCAAGTAGTGCGCTAAAATACATGAGAAGTATAACATCGCAGTTGTAATAAGTACATATTACATAGTGGTTTTTTAGGGCCATTAGGTAAAAGAACATTGAAGAAACGGTTCTACCTTGTTATTCTTTTTCGTATACACACCTAGTATGTGGGGTAATTTGAATTTTTTCTTACGTAAGTTACTTATCCACTTTCTTTGTGAACTACATAGTAGCCGTAGCCTACCTGCAATAAAAGTTGACTTTTGATCCTGATGGTCTTCGGCGTACATTGACACCCTTTAGGACGGAGTCATATTGGTGAAATAAGCGTTGCGAAATCAATCCGTCTGGGTTTATTCTTTGACGGATTCTTACCATTTTGGTCTATTTTGAAAGCTACAAGTTTGACATTTGAAAAAATTATTTTTAGATTTTGGGAATGCCAATGGTCTTAAACCAAAGTACATCCTAGTAGCTTTTGAAAGAGACCAAAATGGTGAAAATCCGTCAAGGGATAAACCCAGACGGATTGATTTCGCAACGCTTATTTTACCAATTGAACTCCGTCCTTAATGTATTTTGATCAGATTCGGTATTTTACCACTCTCTACCTTGAAATCTGCACAATATAAATTGAGAAATATCCACATCAAAGTAAGACTATAATAAGGTCGACCACCCTCATGCCACTAGTAGCTTTTGTGCTGAATCTATAAAGTGCTTAAATCACAGCTAGGCTATGCTTGAAGCTTTGTACTCGTAGTTGACCGCTTGCGGAAAAATTACGCACTCAAGTAGGTATGGTACAAATCAGAATTCTATACTCGTAAATGCACCGACTGCAGTTATTGCCTACTTACTTTTATGGACATCATGTGAATAACACACTAATCAATTGCTCAATACCCCCATTTTATTGACTGCGCGGATTGATGGAATCTATTAAAATGCTACTAACAACGTTATAACTATACGGGTGCAACGTAGTTTATTGTTATTTATATCGTAGAACAGACGCGTTTTGTAATAAACAGGTGATTTTTTTTCCACTTATTATCTCGAACTTCCTGATGGGAACTTCTGAATCTTTTCATCCCATTTTATTACGTGCAACAGTGTATCGAATACTTGCACTTATGTGTTGCCAGTATGCTGATCCACATGTTTTATTTCTAGGAACTACAACAACGGATCTGATGCCGAGTATTATGGGAGCTTTCGATGTATTCATTGAGACCACCAGAAGCAGCACAACATCATCCAGTCAGCAGATGGACGGGGAGCCGAGAAGCAGCAACGCGCCGAAAAAGACTTTCCAAGCGGGCAACTTTTCCAACCTCTCACCCTGCGTACAAAAAATCTTATCGAACGTGCCAGATGAAGAGCTAACCAAACACTTTGCATCCGAAGAGATCCTCTCAGGACCGAAACGAACCGGCAACAGGCCCACCTACAGGTCTTTGCGGTCGCCCGACAGACGCAACAGCACCTACAGAACCAGACCCTCGCCGGAAAAGCAACACAATCACCATCATCCCTCTCTGAACAAAAGCAGCGAATCGCTCAACATCATCTCGCCGAATGTGCAGAAAATGCTGTCGAATTTCCCGGATGCCGAACTGATCCTCGGACCTGGCGACCTGAAGAACCGGAACCATTCGTTTCTACATCAGGCTAAAAATGAAGTTCTCACGTCAAAGTATTCGAACGGAAATGTGGATCTGAACGTCGACGGAAGAGGAGAAGATGGCAATCATAAAAGTGGCGAACGCGATAGGAGGTTGAGTGCAGTGGAAACCGATACGACATGTGATGCGACTGCTGCTGCAGACGAAGATTACAATAAAAGCGGCGACGACGATGTTGGTGACGGCTGCTGCAGTTATAGTCCGAAACCTCTCGGCAGCTATTTACATACTTCTCCGCATGGGATAGCTTCAAGGACGCCGATCGGGAGGAAAAATGTTGGAAAGTTTTTACAGGTGAGTTGGCATCGGTTGTTCTCACGCTTGAAAGTTTTCTTTTTTGCATTCGCGAAATGGGATTCGTATCAAGAGTAAGTGTTACAAGGATTTCATTGATACAGAGTGTCCGTTTTTCAGTCTCGCTTATCGCTTATCCTTAAAAGGTACGGAAGTTATTTAATTAGGACACACTTGTTCAGTTTGGTGCTGATCAATAATCTGAAAACAAAATTGACACCCAATTTCTGATTATTTTGAAGATACACATGGGCAATATACAGAAGTCGTGATTATTGTTTCAATTTTTGAATTCCAACGGCATAATGTCAGTAGGTATTATGTCGAGGTATATGTTTAATTTTACATGAAAAGGCTTTTTACGTAAATGTTGTTGTTTTTTGTTTTGTGTTTTGATTTTGAACTTCAATTTTTCAAATTGTTCTAGACATTCGCAACTCAATTCCTTGCTGTCATCAACTTGGGTTGCTCGTTTTCGCTTGATGCCAAACTGACCAAAGTCGCTTGTGTCATTGCTGCAAAAAGTTTCGCTAATATAAAGTACTTTTATTCATATCATTCAGAAATAATCATAGTCGCTTAGACTCTTTGCTTAGGTCTATTTCAATGGCGCGCTGCAGCTTGACATGATAGTGATGACACTCCCGTGCCGAAGAGGTGAAAGCTATGGCGTTTATGCCAAACGTAACTTTTTAATTCTCATGTCAAAGTTGCTGCACTTGCAAAAAAAAAGGGATAGATTTCATTTGTGCTAGTGACAGATTAATCCGTCTTAACATTATCTTCTCAACGATACTGATATCTTTATTTCAACTTTTTTGTCGCTTATGCCGTTCTGTTGGACCGCGAATTTCATCCTAAGAAAAATAGCGCCCCTAGGAATCTCATCTTAAGAAAGATAGCACCCCTAGGAATCTCATCCTAAGAAAGATAGCTCCCTCGTTTTCATCCATACTTTCGACGCACCTTAGGATTTTTACAGGAACTTTCGACGCACCTTAGGATTTTTACAGGAACTTTCGAGAAAAAGCCGAGTATTTAAGCACATACCTGAATTTGCAAAATTTCAACCAGAGAAGCATTTGGAATTCAAATCAAAAGTACCAGAGAAAACATCCGTGTTCAATGAATGAAAATTTTAAATTTCATTTTTTCAATTTGCTGGCAGAAATAAGTCGTTAAGGTTGTACGAGCTAAGAAGGCGCGCTTTTGGTTCATTTACAAACTACAGGTTTCTCCAGACTTGGTTTTAAGACCAACGGATCAAAACTACTTTCTTACTTTTTTTTGTAAATCCTGCTGCAACTGCAGACCTGCTGGGAAGTTCCATGTCTTGCCTATAGTTCTTCATGACTTGCCGTGTCGACTGGAAGAGGTGAAAGGATTGATGATTCCATGGCCATGGGAGAAATCACGTCCCGCAAAAGTGTTCTGTCTATCTGCAGAGAAAATGGTAAAAAATGTGTTCCAAAAGTGGCCCGAACGACTTTGTGTCTCTTCGTAAATTATTGTTTTGAATGAAGCCAGAGCAGCCAACTGCGAAGTTTTGGGGATTTTCTATATCTTAGATTTGGAAACTTGAAACGAAATCTCACAGCCGACTAGAATCACGGTAGAAGTGAACAAACTATTTGCCGCGCTAGAAGTGAAATAAAAGAATAGAGGGTACTGCAAGCTGAAACTTTTTGGGGAAAGGTATGATTTTGGCTTATCTTGGAACCATTTTTCCTTTGTGCACTGCTGGTAATTTTATACAATGATGCCTCAGAAGAGAATTTATCGGAAAAATGTAGTTTTGACTCATTTTGGTCGTCATTTATTTTTTAATACATCATCCTAAGCAAATGGGTGAAATAGCGCCGCAGGTGCAAATTCTTCGAACAGAGAGTTTCTCCCAATGTATTTGGCACCTCTAAGCTTGATTTCCTCTGCCAAACTATTTTGCCGACTGGTTTATTGGCGACTGGGAGGATTTGTTACACCCCCTCTGTGTTGGCAGAGAAAAAAGAATGGAAATTGGAAACACCTAGTCAACTTGTCAGTTTTTGAATTCGAATCACTGCCGTACGATTATAACTTGAGGGATAAGTTTTCTTCCAAAGTACCTATCAAGGGAACATCCACGAAACTGCAGAAGCAAGTAGTTTCCTCAGGTCTCATTTCGAAAGTATGTAATTTAGATTCAGAAATTGACACTTTTCATAAAAGTATTCACTCTTTTGTACATCCAGCGGAACTGTGATTCGAGTGACCTGGGAAAAATGTTTAGTTCAGCATCGTGGCTTGCTGCCTTCTTACTTGTTGTGAAATTGGCTTGTCCAAAAGTTATGTTGTTTTTCAAACTGACATCAAAATGTTGAAATCTTTGCAAAATTGACTGTGCCATGCGTAGAAATGTGACTCGGAGGCCGCAGAGACGTGTACCTTCGTTTAGACACCACAACCACACGGGTCCCCTTCGCATTTCACACAATTCGGGATTCCTCCTGATGGCCAGACAGCGCCAACACAAACGCGTCTCGCGCGGGCCTCAGAACTGGGGCAAATAGCAAATTGAATGTAATCGCATTACCGCAGCGCCGAGGTGTTCCTAGTTTTCCGAATAATTCTTCAGGGCTTGGCGGTCGGTGCATCAATTACGACACTCTTTATTTTAGCGACCGCCTCGCAAATGTTTTTTTCAATTGTCAAATGTCACAGGCTGCTTTGATTTCTTTGTTTATTGACGAAAATTAAAAACAGGGGAGAAAATTATGCCTTTTTCCAATAAAACAGTAAAGTCATGTGACATCACGTCCCGCAAAAAATTTCCGTCCATCTGTATCGGGAATGCGCGAAAAATGTCCGGACCACACCGTGTTTCGCCTTGGAACTGTTGTGCCGAATCAAGGATTACCAAATATCGCCAGTGCAACAAATCGCAAAGTTTTGATGGTTGCGACTTCCGACCTATATTACTTAGGTACCTACTTCAGATTTAGAAACTTGAAAACAAAATCTCTTAGGTCACTTGAATCTCGATTTTGCTGAATGTAGGTACTATACTTACCAGTCCCCGCAGTGTCTGTCCGCCGGTCGTTCTTATTCTGGTTACACGTTTCACCCCTGAACTGAACCGTTCGACCGATCTCTACCAAATTTGGAGAACACGTTGGGTATCTGAGTACTAGAAGAGAAAATAAGCGTTTCGTCGTGATAATTCAAATAGAAAATCGCTATCAAAAATGACAAAAATAATGTTTTTAATTTTAACGGAGTCGTACTTCCGATTGTTTGCGACCGATTTCATACTCATTGTTATAATTAAATAACTAGGTACTTACCTGCTGAAAATTCATAAAATTTAAGAACCTATGGTGGCATCAAGCTCACTTGATCCCTGACGCGCTGCCATTGCTCTGATAATTTGGGTGATATTTTTCGTTGTGTCGGCCAGAATTCACGTTAGTTCGCATATTTTTCGCGGCTCATGTAAGCTTGGCTGGAGTGTACCTACATAAGTGTACAGAAAATTCATAGAGGAAATTCTCCATTATCTTCTGAGACTGGAGCCTTGAGAATCGTAACAAAATCGCGAAATAATAGGAGCGGTTAGAACCTTGACGGCGTCGGTCTCGAATATTCAATTGTCGAAAACCACAAAAAGCTAAAAGGTAATCTTCAACACCTAAGTCAATTATCTCATTGATTGTTGCACAGCAAGACTCGCAATTCTAAGAATACATTGCCACAAAAGCAGGAAGCGGACTAAAGTTGATGAAATTGTTTCGACAAAAGAAAATGATGAAAGAAAACTTTAGTTTTTTTTTTTTAATTTTGCAGGTTCCAAGTGAGTGCAGCGTAGGCACAAGCAGTACGGCTTCCTCGGAAGTTTCCAGGCCCGTATCGCTCACAAGCCTCGGTTCTTGCTCGTCGAGCAGCAGTAGTGGTCCCAACCAACCATGTTCGGCCTATCTGGCTTCTGCAGAAAGTTTGGACAGCGATCCGGAAAGCAATGACCGTCAAGGTAAGCGCGCGACACGCACAACCATCGTTCTTGACACATCAATAGGGAATCCTCAGTTGTTGCGGGTTTTTTTTCACCATTCATACTTTGCGGTTTGAATTCCACAAATTCAAACCCCATAAACGCATACATACGTCAAAGACTATCATGATCAGTATCTTATTGAGACAATGTAATTATTTAAAAAAAAATAAAAATAAGTCACTGGTTTATTTTTTCATTGTTCCAAATACAAAAAAATCTGACGTTTGATAGTTATTAGTCTTGGTGGTTACTGTTACATGCTCATTTTCTCACAGCTCAGGGTCATGTATCATTATAATAAACATTAGATGCGTATTAAACATTGTGCTACATCCTCCTCCTCGGAACCCTATCGGTTTAAAGGAAGGAGCACTTTATCTGAACAACCAGCAGGATAAATCAGAGGATGTTGTTGTTCGTGGTGGTACAAAGAAAAATGTACGTGCAAATGTTGGTTTTGTAATTTCACTGTGTTTGCTTTTTCTAATTTTTTCTTTCCTGTCTGGTGCAGGTTCAGCGGACAGCGGAATCGCCGAGCAGGTGACTGTCAGCACACAACAGCGGGTTCTTCAAGAAGTTTTGGAAACGGAAACCGTTTACGTTTCTGACCTCAACGAGGTCATACAGGTACGTGCCCAGCGATTTTTTTTGTGCGCTTCCTAGTCGTATATTTTGTCATTCAACTCTTGTGTGCTTGTTGTTGCCTTTGAATTGTATGTAATTATTAATAATGAAGGGGAGCCCGAGTTTCGCCATAATAGCTTTTTAGAATTCGAATTAGGAGTTCCGTTTGCTGGAGGCATGAGTCGTTTGAAATTATTGCAATTGAAAGAGAAAAATAAAATGTTTATGGGTTTCGTAACAAAAATGATTCGATGTGATAAGACGACTCTGGAAAAAATGATATCATGTTGCCACTTTGTGGCGCTGATCTCATGAATCACTGTTACACTATTGAGTCTTTGTATTGGAGTTTAACGAATTGGCAAGCTCAATAATATATCACTGCATCTACAATGTACCTACTTCATTTCGCAGGATCTTGAAACTTGTGAGATTTTTTTTTATTCGTTTATTCAACGTCGGCCTATTTCCGCAACGAGGCCTAACACCGACGCCGGTGAATGCTTTCCTCCACTATACTGGAAATTTTGCCGAACCCCTGTGTGTTCCAACACAGGGTAGGGATTTTTAACGACCACCAACATCGCATGGGGGTCGGCACCATCGTTCGTATTTGACGTGATATGCGACACACGGCGCGTCTTGCATCTAGCAAGCATTCCAACTAAACCAAGAAGCTTGTTCTCGAGGCGAAAATCTGTCCCCGGCGGTGATCGAACCCGCAACCTCTGGAAGGGTAGTCGAACGCGCTAACTACCACACCACAAGCTCCTCACTTGTGGGATATAGGGATGTTCAATATTTAAATGCAGATGAGCTTGACTCAACGGAGCTTTGTTTTCTCGTGCCTTTTTCTCAAGTCCTCATGAAGTTAGTCAATGTTGTGCCCCAGAAGGCACAATCATGTTTGAATACAGGGACATGTATCTATATCCCATACACTTTCTATTTTCAGTAGAATGACTTTTTAGAGCAAAAATAAAGTGACAAGCTGGAGCGCTGAGAGAATACGGCCTATGGTCGCTGATTGTTTCGCTCCAAAACTTTGCAGGTGCCATTAGCTGTCGCCGTGGCCCTCCAGCTTGTCACTTAATTTTTGCTCCAAAAAGTCATTCTACTGGAAATAGAAAGTGTATGGGATATAACTATGGTCCGAAAGTTTTGGGAAATTGTTCACAGCTAATAACTTTTTCTGAATAGTCTTTATTTTTTAACTTGATATTGCAAAAATTAACATCATATATAACAATAACAAATTCATATTCAACATATTGATAATGGACCATTATCTTCGATGGGTCTCAATTTTCTTCTACCATATTCCATAATTTTCTGTATCAATTTGTAAAATGTGAAATTCTCTAATGTTATTGAAAAATGCGACGCCGTAATTGGTCTTCATTTGCAGCTTCCCATCCCTTGTCGTATACTATCCTGCTCAATACTTACCAAAAATCTTATATTGGTTGAGCTTGCGGTACATTGGGAGGCAGGAGCTCAGAGGAATTAATCCTGCTGTTGTCCAGCGAACATGGCAGAAGAAAACTGAGAGCCATCAAAGATAATGGCCCATCTTCAATATGTTAAATATGAATTTGGTATTGTTAAGGATGATACTAGTTTTTGCAATATTAAGCTACAAAATTAAAACAATCCAAAAAAAGTTATTAGCTTTTAAAAAAATTCCCAAAACTTTAGGACCATACGTTACTACCTACTCGACTCACGTTGTCCGCTTCATAGGATATCCTTTAGTTTATATAGGCATGCAGAATACTCAACTTTTGGGGAAATGCTTGAATAAGTACAAAATAAGAAAGAATGAAGGTGTGTATATCCTGTGGACTCATAGCAGCACGATGATGATTGATGATAAAATGCTTGTGATGTTGTAAAAACAGTAAAGCAATGCCTTTGTTTTCAGGGCTACCTAGAACCATGGAGAAAAGACGAAAATTGTCCCTTAGCTCAACACATATCCAGTCTCTTCAGTAACATAGTGGAAATTCATAGCTTTAATAAGTAAGTTGTTATCGTCTCCCCTATAAGTCACCTTTTTACCAACGCCATTTTCTCTTAGATCATTTTTGGAACAACTACAAGAGGCTGATTTTGATCCGACCAAAACCGCCAACGTCTTCATCCAAAACGTCCACGGCTTCACCGTTTACAACGAGTATTGCACCAACTACCCGCGCACCATGGAAATCCTGGGCGAACTCACCAGGGACGACAACATGATTTCAGTATTCCGAGAGAAGCAGGTGGCTTTAGGGCACGCCTTGCCCCTTGGGTCGTACCTCTTGAAACCAGTACAGAGGATTCTCAAGTACCATCTGTTGCTTCTAAGACTGTCGAAACAGTGCGAACCGGCACACAAACCTGCCGTGGATCTGGCGCTGACCACGATGACGTCCATCGCCACCAGTATCAACAGCATGAAGAGAAAGCATGAACACACGGTTCGCGTTCATGAGATACAATCGCTGCTTTGCGATTGGCCAGGACCTGATCTCACTACTCAAGGTGAACTGATCGCCGAGGGCACGTTCAGGATGAACGGGGCCAGGGGAAGGCGGCATGTGGTTCTCTTTGATAAGATTTTGCTGATAGCCAAGAAGAAACAGGATGGCAGCATGGTGTATAAACTTCACATTAAGGTGGGTGTTCTTCAAGATATAAAAAAGTTTTGAAGTTGAGGATTGTTGACCTGTGACTACTTGAAGCAGCCCAAATCATTGTGGCCTTGGTTCTGTTTTGTATCTCGTAAGATTTTCAAGTTTCTTCCATTTCTTGCTCAACTCAACTTAATTATCTTCTAGGCGGTTTTTATATAGAACGTTCACAGTTCCACCTTGTTTCCTCTTACTCGCGTTGACCTCACCTTGAAACTGCAACGTTTGAAGCATCTTACAAGCGTCCAGATTTCTGACTATTAATTATTGTTATTTTTGCAGTGTTCAAACCTTATGCTTGTGGAGCAAGTGAGAAAAGAACCGCTGTCTTTCCAAATCTTACCGTTCGATAACCCAAGACTTCAGTGCACTTTACGCGCTAGATCTCCTCAGCATAAACGCGAATGGACTCTGATGATCAAAAGGGCTATTTTAGAGAATTACAATGCAGTAATTCCCAATCATGCGAGGCAGCTAGTCATGCAACTGGGACAGGATCTGCACGAGACTGGTAAGTGTTTTAGCTTTAACAACTTAAGGCTGGATTTCAAGTCAGCGATGCAACTTGCGCCGCTCATTTACAGCATAGATAAGCTAAGCATCATAGCAGCATCGCGTCGTATTGTGCTATCTCACCATAGCGACCGGACTTGCGCTACACTTGCATGATCGTATCTCCAACCTGAAATCGCGCCCTTAGGGGCCTAATTTCAAGTCCGATTTGCAACTCATGCAGCGGCGCAAGTAGAGTAACGTGATCCCTTTCAACCCATGGCCAGAGCATATCGATGGCTTGCGCCGGTGACGCAGCTTATCGCGGGTTGCAAGTCGGAAGGGCTCAATTTCCAGTCCGACTTGCGTTGGATTACCAATATTACCATGACAACGGGACAAAACAATCTGTTTCAGCCAATCAAGCTCCCGTATTAAGGCAATTTGTACTGCCGCAACTTCACGCCATCTGACTTGGAATTGAGCCGTTAGAATTTAACAATAACATGCTTTTCGGCCACAAAAATTATTCAGAACTGGCCGTATGAGCGCATAGAAGAGTCACTGCAGCAACTTAGCTTTCTGGTAATTTTAGTTTGTCTGTATGGTTGGTTGTCTTTTCTTTTAGTTGTAATTTGTTGATGAAGTAAAACTCAATTTGAATGGTAATTTTTGTGTCACAGAAGAAGACAGCAACGACAAATGGCTGACGCTAAATAAGCAATCTACGCCTCACTACTTGGAACGAAGAACCAGAACGCGAAAGTCGAGGACTCTGGCCAACAAGCGAGGTGACCAATCGTTTCCGTCACTCGGGAGTTGGAGGCGGAAATCCGAGCCGGCAATGGCCATGATCCACCAGTACAATACCAAAACAGTTCCGAAAAAGATCTCAAAATTGAAGAAAGCCAAAGAGGGAGGGGCCAACGCGACGTTCTACACCGACCTGTCTGATTCCGAAAATTGCGATGCCATCGGGGAATCGAACGAAAGCTTGGCGAAAAGCGTCGACGTTCCCGATAACGGGAACAACAACCAGGAAGTTGAGAAAAATCTCGAGAAAATTGTGTCTGATTTGCTTATGCAAAACGGGGAATTTCATAAGGTGATGAACAGGCCCAGGAAGAGCCGGGTCAGCGAACCGGAGGCTTCAGTTTGGTTGGAAAACAGGGATAGGACGCAAGAAGTCAGCAAAGCGGATTCTCTGCCTCGGTCTTTCCAGTTGAACGATCAAGTGAAGGATTCCGAGAAACATCAGAGAGAAGATTCAGTTTTGGATGAGTCATTGAAAGAGGATTGTCTCGAGGATGGGCAGTACGAGAAGTAAGTACTTGATGTCTTGGGGACTACATTTCACGATCCTTGCACAATCTTTTTCACTACTAGCCACGGGGAGTACGTCATTATTAACCTGTTCCTGAATCGATGTTGACTTTCTAGTAGAAAAAAACCTATATAAACCACAGTTGAGAAAACCATTATAGCTTCAGCGCCCTATATCCCTCAGCTGCGCTTCAAGATCTGTATCTGGCGACTCAGCTATAATAATTCCTCAACCTTGGTATATAACATATTATCGCCTCAATCGTTGCTAGTGATTTCTCGCAAATCTGCAATTTTTACATATTGCAAATTCAAAACTCAAATTGTTAGGTAGACAATTTGCAAGCACCTCGGCCCATGGTGACGTCTCTTGTGACGTCATTCCGCACTAGGACCATTTTGATCTACACATGACAGGGATGTACTGCGTAGAAATGGCATACCCGGACGTCTGACGGACGGGAACAGTATTGTCAAGTCAAAACTACATTTTTTGGTGTATTCTCGCTATCTGGCGTCCAAGAGCATTACGAACTATTATGCTTGTCACAATATATTTTCGGCCGTAGAGGATGCGTTGCCAGCAGTTGCAGTCGCCCAGAGTCAGGTTATTTGTGAGACCAGTTACGTGGTCAACCAGAGAATAGCAGTTTTACGATGTAAGTGTAAAATGTTTTTCTTAACAATAACCATACATGAAGCACCAAAACATTCAATCACAGGGAATACGACCCCAATCATGTAATCATTCACATGCTGTAGGTTATTGGATGGGCTTTCACAAACTCATGATTGGACTCAGATTCATAGATTTATGACGTAAATAATGCAATAATTTCGTTTTTTTCCACTTACCTAGATACATCTGTATAGGGGAGAGAGGGGATGGTTTGAAATCTGTATTTTTCCATAAATACTTACTGATATGGTCAAGTGTCTGGACTATCCCATTGAATCGTCAAACCGTCGAATGAGGAATTATTGATGATAGCTTGAGATAAATGATGAAGTGGCTGGATTCTGGGTTTAATGGAGGGAAGAACTATGTTCCACCTGGCATGTAGTCCTCACTTTTGGGCCCATTGCACCACCTCCTCAGACCAGTCGGACTCACTGAGCCGCAGTGAGAAGCTTGGATGCTTGATAGTCGGTCCATCCAAGCACTGGGGCAGTCAAGCGCATGGTTTAGCGGAATTGCACCAGTACCCCATTGGAGGTGAAGGTATATTAATATCTGGTGCCTGCGCTGATTCGTTCTTGACTAGTCTGTCTCCCACCTACGTTGGCGGTTGTCGTCTACACAGTGCCGTACTGCTGGCTGCAGGCGTGATACTCGGACAGGCTTGCCCGAGGCCACCAGAGCAGGACTCATCAGCTTGTTCAGAATGGGGTGGGGGCCAACCCATCCAAATTCTGATTTCGCTTCGCGTTGCTGCCATCTTGTTGCCCTCCTTATGGCTAAGCATATGTTACATCAGAAAGTCAGAAACCATGAAACTATATTTTTGCAACTTAACTTTCTGCTGCGTTCACATTCTCACTGTGCGTTCACAAAAAGGCGACCACTGAACCGCCACGTGGGACGAGCATACGTGAAACAAGCAGAATTTGCGTTGTCCAAATCATTCCCGCTCTCCCTATTGCGCAAAAAATTACCCCACAAATGAATAGTTACCTAAGAAATCACAGCAATATCTTGATAATGCCACTAGAAAATTGAAATACTGGCATGAAATGTTTAAGCGAGTTGTGTTATACCTTGTTCCCTAATCTATGTGTCCCAAATTCAACTCCATTATCGTGAATTACAATACTATTTGAATTTACAATTTTAATATACCAAAGGTGGGTTTAGTCAGCCTTATTTAGGTAGCCTTGGCTTTAATTTTAGTCGTAAGCACAGCATCTCTCATTGGCTCTCATGCACACGTTCCCAATGCCAATGAGCGATGTTGCGCTTACGATTGAAATCGAAACCACGACTAAAGAAGGCTGACTAAACCCACCTTCATGAAGAACATAAGTTCACCTATTGTTTTATTTCCAGTGACCTTTCATCTCAACTAGATGACAACGAATATCCAGTGCACAAAATATACCGAAAAACGGCCATACGATTCAGTCTGGTGCAGCGAATCCGAGCTTTGGTTTCTGAGGAACACAGAGGAACCCACAAATGCCCTGCTGTACACAAGCAAGGTTCAGAGGCGATGGGCGAGAAAATCGCACACCCCGACTATGTGGACCCACAAAAGCTGTTTAGCAGCAGCCGGTCGAGCTTGGCGTGGGAAGACACTGATGAGCCAAAACGGCCTGACATGACCATCAGTGAAAAAGAAGTACTTAACGAATTCGAGAAACGGCTCAGTCTGAACAACAACACGAAATCCACAAGCCAAAATTTTCTCAGCAATGGATCTAGTCACCACAACGGACACAAATTGGATGAAGAAGCAGAAACCACAACAGCGACAACTGTCATTAGTTCTAGTCAAAATTCTGATAGCTACTATGAAAGTGTTTTGGACACTAAACTTGTAGAAGAATACACCAAGGACGAGAGCGGGAAATTAGTAGTCAAGCAAGACAGCTTTAGGAATTCCGAGAGCGTGGTGTGCGTTCAGAAATTCAGAAAAAGCGAAGACGGCACCCTCAAGCTTCCTGAAAGGAGGAACTTAAAGAGGCCTACGAAAGCTCCACCACCTATTCCCATTAAACCTACGCATTTACTAAACAATAAGCTCAATGAAAAGACAATAAATGGCAATACCAGAAATCAAAATCAAGAATCGATTATCAACAATAACAATAACGAACGAGGGACCAGTTGGGTGAAAGCGATGGTGGGGCGTTTCGAATGACATCCACAGAATTGTTAGATGTTCAAGTCTTGTATATTATATTGTACTGATTTTAAATGAAGACGCGAGGCCTTCAGTCAAATTTTCCAATGTGCTATAGATGGCTGTTTTTAGTTACTCTTATTATAATAATAAGATTCGTTTTTTTATATAGATGATACTTTAAATATTTATTTATATACTTAGCACAATTTAACGTATAGTCCTATATTATAATGAGATAAGAGTATTATGTCGTTGATTATTGTGTTGATAATATACATAGTTACTATGCAACAATATCAAGTGTTGAGAAAGAAAAATGATAATAATTATTAATTATTTTAAAATGTGCCAAAAGTTTAATGAAATATATAACATTTTTGCTGTTACTCCACACAAAATGGTCTAGTTTTGTACAAATGTTTTATCATAATAAAATTCAATTCTCTTATACTTGGCGTCTTTTTTAAATCCTTAATCATAGTGATTTCAAGTTCATATCAATTACAGATGGCTGCAGTTATGGCCTGCAGCTGCCTTGGAAGCTTGGAGCAATAGGGTGATTCAAAATAAGGTGTATTGAAATAAAAAATTCTTTGACTTCTTTTTCTGAAGTTAGGAAAGGCTAAAGGGTAATAAGTCTTTTCAACCTTTCTGATTTTGCTAATTCAGAAAAATTTAGTTGATGCGAGCTGTTGGGGGTAGAATTATGAGGAAAGAATCGGCCACTGGATGTGTTCGAATTTGTTTTCTATTCATGGCATTCTATTCACCACTAGTCCTATTGTATGGCGGCGTGCGCTCGAGAAAATAGTGCGACGCAATTGAATTATTACCTTATAATCGGGACATTTTCCATCACTTAGCTGAGTGAGGAATTTATGCAGATGCAATTGTGCTCGGTTTCATTAGGTAAGTACAAGTAAAAGTCTAATCAAGATACACCAAAGGTAGCTACTGCTGCCACCCTCATAAACCTTGATGTCCTGTCCTGTCCTACTTATCTGGCATCAAGGATTCAAGGGGGTGTGTCGCATAAAAGCTGTGTGAGCTGTACTTGTAGCTAAACTTTCGCCAATAAAGTCGTTTAATAATAGGTAATACTTGAATCTTGAATAATAACATAATATTATTACTAAAATAATCAACAGTTCATAACACTATACGCAGAAAGGTATTCAATATTTAAACAATCTATTTTAATCACGAAAAACAATTTTTATCTCCCCTTATCAAAAAAATATGACTTATTATTCACACAATACTCAGACTTTGCTGTTGCTCTGACCAAGTTATGTTAGGTGATCCGTGGTTAGATTTTAGGTAGGCAATTCAATTCAAATTATCAAATTCCACAGTTCAAGGAATCTGACTGTCACGGCACAGTGGCGCACAAATTTACGTGAGAGTATCCAATAATTCCAATATTAGTTCTTGATTCTTGTGAACATTTCCATTGATTTCATTTCACTTACCACAATTTGAAGTTGAGGACGAAAAACCAAAGAAAATGATCAAGGTGAGTGTACTTTTTTCAAAAAGAAAACATAGTCAAGTCACCCTAGAAAACTGTTTTGTTTTGTCCAGCTTGGAACCCACCAAGTAGGTATCTAGGCCATAGCTGAGCCAAAAACTCGATTATATGAAGAACATTTGGTAATTTTATTGGTAATAATGTCATTTCTTCAAAAAAGGAATGCGTATACAAAACAAGCGTTGCTAGATTTTTCTAGCCGAAACATTTTGAGGTTAGGAAATTCGGATTTGTTTACAGTGGCGTAACAGAGATCAGGCCATCAGGCTCATCACTCATCAGCGTTATAGGGGGATTACTTTAAGAGGTTTCTGATGCGACTAAAAAAGTTGTCGACGGGAATCGGTTTTGTTTGATTTTTTTCTCCAAGTAGAAACTCCTCGAAAGAGAAAATGTACGGGCAATGCTATCAAATTTCCAAAATTTCCACGGGCAATGCTATTATCAAATTTCCAAAATTTCCAAAAGTTTTTGATCTTGTTTTTTGAAAATTTGAAAACTAGATAGCATCGCACATACATCTTTCTTCAAGACATACCAAATTTGAACTTTCTATTTCCAAAAAAAGAATAAATACCAAAAATGATTTCCCATAAACATATGAAAAAGTGAATATAAGTGAAGTGAACATAAAAATCATTTTTGCGAGCATTTTTGGTACCTTTTTTTCAAATAGAAATTTCAAATTTGGTATGCGATTTTCTTGAAGAAAGATGTATGTGCGATGCTATCTAGTTTTCAAATTTTCAAAAAACTACATGTACAGGGTGTTTCGCAATTACGGTTACAAACTTCTAGGGGAGATTCTCCATCAAAAACGGACCAGGAAAAGATATAACTTCGATGTCATAAAATGCTCCGTTAAAAAGATACAGGGTGTTCAAGTTGACTTTTTAAAATCGATTTTTTGACATAAATTTTGAACCGTTCAACTGATTTTGTTCAAAATTGGAAAAAAGTTAACCAGAATAGGTCACTATCGAATGATAGCAACGTGTTTGTAAAAAAAATTCAGGGGCGTAGATAATAGGGGCTGTCTTTATATTTTCCCTCCTATTTTTTACCCCCCTAACTACTTGATCCATTTTTGATGGGGAATCTCCCCTAGAAGTTTGTAACCGTAATTGCGAAACACCCTGTATAAAAATTTTTGAATTTTCCTCAATTCGGTCCTACATCTAAGGGAATAAGTGGATATCAATCAATACGAATCTAAATCATCTTGATTATATTTAATCATATCAATTCCCACACCATTCGATTTCATGTTAATAACTTCACTTTCACACATTTTTCACTGACGGACGAAAAATGATATCTGACATATTGGGGACGATGACGGCCGGTCAGAATAGGAAAAAAATGACAACTCGAACTGTTGCGTTGTTGATTCCGTTGTTTGACAATTATTGACATTTGTTTCAAAGGGCAAAAGCGAGTTCGACGTTTACGGCTTTGCCAAATCTGATCGGCGCATATCTCAAGAAGTCCTGTATTAATTTTTTTTTTCAAAATATTCTTTAATACTTTGGCTTCATTTGCTTCGCTTGTTGTATACAGGATTGAATATAACAACGCGACACCGCTCAATGCCAGATAGTGGACATCAAGCCGATTCTAGACCAAAAATAGTAGGGGCCGTATCCATACCTCGCTTTTAAGCTAAAAGCGCTATTAGAGCGATGCGCATTTAGGGGCATTTCTCATATTTCAGTGTTCAAAAATACATTATTGCGATTGGGAGCGATTGTATGTACTTAGTTGCAATTAATTTGCGAGTTAATTTGTATTTTTGAACACTGAAATATGAGAAATGCCCCTAAATGCGCATCGCTCTAATAGCGCTTTTAGCTTAAAAGCGAGGTATGAATACGTCCCTAGGTATATTATTATTATTATACGAAATGAATAAGACGAAGTTTGTCACACGACTGTTTTTGGGGCTTAGCGATCGCAATGAGGAGGGTCTCAAAGAAAGAAGTGTGACGAAACGTCTTATTAAACAAGAATAATATTCTATTTTATCGAGTTTGCCTCAAATATTTTAGATAGATTGAAAAATCTTAGAGGTAGCAATGCCTTTCAGTGTCATAAAAGTCAAGCGCTAGCACAACACGCGTTTGCTGTCAAAAAGTGGCCAGTACGATAACGGAGTAGATGAATATTTTTTTGGGATTGGTTACGAAGATATTTACAGGGTATTTTATTATATTTTTGGGTCTCAATTTTGAAATGTAATATTATTGCAACGGTTTGGTTGAATCCAATGAAATTTGGCACTACCTACTCCTATACTGGAACTACTCAAGATGACGAAAATTACCCAAAAAAAATACAGGACCGTACTTGCAAAAATAAATCTCACATTTTCTACAAAAAAGTAGGTATATTTTCTGATCAACTTTCACAAAAACCGGCAACGGATTCAGAAAGTACAAGAGAAAATGCTACAAGATGGACTTCTGAAATCGCACGACACACTTTGACTCGTCCGACATGTAAGAAGTACATAGTAAGAAATCAAGTTAGAATTTCGAGTAAAGTTTTGATTTCGCCGAGCTTAATTCATTTAATATTGACAAAAATGCGTTCAAATTTTTATTCTACATTTCTCTTCTGCCTAAGAGTTGACAAAGAGACTTGAAGTAATCACAATCAGGATCGGACTTCAACAATTTTGTTATGACAAAAGTAGTATTGGCGAAAATCAGCGGCCACCAGAAGGCGCTGAACGCAGTCAAACATGGTGGCCCAAGGGGCCTTGACAAATAGGTACCCAGCGCACAGTCCAGCGCAGTAGCGCAGTAGCACTCGACAGTTGACAGTACCTACTTCAAATAACAAGATATTGACAGTTTTGACAGTTGAAAAATAATTAAATTTTTTCGTCTTCCTTGTTTTCCACATCGTCGTGAATGTGAGCGAGTGAGTGTTGTAGTTTGACTTGAATTACTGCGTTAGTATACGCCGATGGACACAATGCACAATGCAGCAGCAAAAGCCGATACGTAAGTTGGTGAAATGCTGGCCGAAAAAAGCAATCTCATAATGCTCATTTACATTACAGGTGTTGAGTTGTGTGAGCCCCTTGCACACAAGGTGGAAATACTAAGCCCGCACAAGACAAGGCATAGGTACAACAGGACGCATCACGAAAATAAGCCAACAATTATCGTTTAGGCCAGAAAGATGAACATTCTTTTGGAGTAATCGTACGACTCATACATTGACTGTAAAGTAAAATTTCAGTAGCTAATAAGCATTTACCGCTGTCTAGAATAATAAAAATCATAGTTGATCAATAATAATTGAGTATTCTTCAATCATAAGTTTAATCATAGCTCATCGGTTGATGTTAGTGTTTCTACAATGGAAAATATTTTCATATCGATTAAGGTTCTAAATCTGAACTGATGAGGCGAGTGACGGATTCTGATTTGCAGGCCAGGTATCTTCTCTCGATACCGCTGGCGTTGATCCCCAGGCTCTCCGGCTGCTCTCACTGGCTTATCGGAGATGGCTTCACGAGTTCACAACACTGTTCTAACAACCGGTCCACAGAACCTGACCTCCAAATGGTTTTCAATTATCCATTTATGAGACATAACAAAGCACAAGAGTCTCAGTCGCAGTGAGCCCCAGTCACCCCACACGATTAAATGACCTGCCTCAATCACTTCTTTGCCTTCGCACTTTGTCGAGAGGGGGCTGATTTGGTCACCAACATGACCATAAATATTGGGCAAATGATTCTGTATTATTGGCATTTTCTAAAACAAAAATAAGTTAAAGATACTGCAACGGAATTCCATTCCCAACGAACCCCCAGCTCTTGGCCCCACAGGCTCACTGATCCGCTTTTCCGCTTTTCCGCTGTTCCGCCCACTGACAGCTTGACAGCTATCACTGTTGACAGCTGTTGTGATGTAAATGCGCACTGCGTTTACTACCTATTTGTCAAGGCCCCTTGGGCCACCATGTTTTATTGCGTACAGTGCCACCACGCGGAAAAGATTTTCGTCAATAGGTATGAGGTATAGACAATACAAATAGAAAAGACCATAGTCGTCACGGATTTTTACGGTTACGTAGGAACCAGGCGAGTCCATCATTCAAAAAAAGGTTGGCTGATTTTTGATGCCCCAATATCCGTGACGACGGTGGTGGTAACATTCCGATCTTCTCTATTTGTATTGTCTATACATTTTTGTGATCTCTTTTCAAAACTTTTCCATACTGCTTTTTTTATCTCACATGAGCTCATGCTGGATAAAGGAATGAAAAGCAACAATTTAAACAAGTTTTGCTCAACATTAATAAAATTATGCCCGGCGAAACCAAAATTTTACCCGAAATTGTTACTTAGATCTGTTTTTATCAGACGGGACAGGTGTACCGGCGATTTTAGGAGCCAATCTTGTAGCATTTGTTGTGTACTTTCTGAATCCTGGGTGGTGAATTTAAAATCGTACCACAGCTGCCAAAAACTACCTCGTTTTAAAATCGAGAGAAATTTTGACGAATGATAGGCCAAACACTTGAGTTTTGAGTTTATTGTTGAAATAAGAACTTCAGTTACGGTCGAAAAGATTCGCACGGTTTCGTTTACAGGGTAGCCTGAATTCTGCCACCCTACTCGAAAACCACCTCTCGAGTCACCTCTCATCCACCTTCACAACGGCAAAATTGCCGTTTCAAATTTCACAAGCACATGGTACATGGCATTCTCCATTCTCAAATTTTGACTTGAAGGACACTAACAATGTTGAATTTACACAGAAAATAAACTGCTGGACAACGAAGTTGTCGGTATCGGAAAAATAGTTCGACTTTGAAGACCAATAACTTCCGATTGCCGGATGCGATTTCCGTTTTGTTTATTGTGTTAATTAGCCTGATGCTTCCGTGACCTATCCTGTGAAAGTGAATGTTGAGAAACTTCATGTAAAATTTCTACAGGGTGATACGTAAAATGCTGCAAAATTGTACCGACTTCATCGTGCCCCCATTTGTCGAAAAAAAAATTATGTATTCTAATACAAAAATTATGAAGTGTGGTGTCTTACCTCGAAACAGTTCTGGAATTATCCGGATTGGAAGTCTAACATCGAAGATATAAATTTTTATTTTGAATGTTACAGATTTGCCTTGTTGGCACGCGAGATTAGATGTTGACATTGACCAAGATTGTTCGTACAACAGTCCAGGACAATTCCACTCTCAACGCAACCCGAATATTTGGTGTAGAGCCAAGCAGGGGGCACTTTTTTAAGTGGTTGTCCCTGTCTGTTTTTCGTACGTTGGATTTCGTCAGAATTTCAGATATGGAACATGTTCTATTCACAGATTTAAGCCCCTGAACATGGTAACGATGTAAAACTTCAGTGTTCAAGTGGAGTCAAGCCCCCCTGGACGTTATACTTTTTGTGCTTGTGCTATGCCTGAGTTTTTTAAATCTGCAACATTCAACATAAAAATCTATATCTTTAATGCTAGACTTCCAATCCGGGAAATTCCAAAACCGCTTCGAGATAAGACATCACTTCATACACTTCATAATTTTTGTATCAGAAAATTGAAAAAATATATTTTTGAAAAATGGGGGTACGATGAAGTCGTTGCAATTTTCCACCATTTTACGTATCACCCTGCAGAAAATTAACATGGAGTTTCTCAACATTCACTATTATAGGATGGGTTACGGGAAGATTAAGCTAGTTAACGCAACAAACAAAATATGAATCGCAATCGGTAATCGAGAGATATTGACCTCCAAAGTCGGACCATTTTTCTGATACCGACAACTTCGTTGTTCAGCAGTTTATTTGCCGTGGAAGATATCGATCCCAAAAATATTTATAAAAACCTAAACTTTCTTTTGTTCCAGAACGCAGTAACTTTGGTGACCGGAGGTGCTTCCGGTTTGGGCAAAGCTACAGTGGAAAGGCTGGTCTCACAAGGTCATCGTGTAGTCCTGTGCGACTTGAAGACCTCGAAGGGTGGTGAAATTGCCAACACATTAGGCGCAGACAAAGCTATATTCGCACCTCTTGATGTATGTCGACTGATAAATTCCTTTTCAAAAACACTAGTTTAAATTTTTTTGTAGGTAACGTCTGAAGAAGAAGTGAAAAACGCACTAGACTTGACGAAACAAAAGTTCGGTAAGCTGGATCATGTCGTCAACTGTGCTGGAGTCGGTGTCGCATTCAAGACGTACAACTTCAACAAAAAAACCGCTCACAAACTGGAAGATTTTACTAAAGTCATAACTGTGAATATTTCGTTTACTTGTGTTTTAAAAACTGTTATTTATTGGATTATTTCAGGTGAATACTATTGGAACTTTCAATGTGATACGACTGGCCGTTGGTCTCATGGGTGAAAATGAGCCCAACGAAAATAAGCAAAGAGGTGTTGTCGTCAACACCGCAAGTGTTGCTGCTTTTGAAGGTCAAATGGGACAGGCAGCTTACGCAGCCAGTAAAGGGGGAATCGTAGGGATGACACTCCCGTTGGCTAGGGACCTGGCCGGTCACGGCATTCGAGTTGTGACCATCGCTCCAGGTCTGTTTAAAACCCCATTGTTGAGTAATCTGCCTCCGAAAGTAATCAGTTTCTTGGAGAAATCCGTGCCGTTTCCTCAGAGGCTGGGAGAGCCGGAAGAGTACGCCCAGCTGGTGCAGAGCATCATCGAAAATCCCATGTTGAATGGTACAACTATTAGGTTAGATGGAGCTTTAAGAATGCAGCCTTGAATACATTGTTTTCATCAATCATTGCCTGATTTTTTTATGCAGCGTTGAATACATTGTTTTTGTTAACAATTGCCAGATTTTTATTTTTCAATACGAGTAAGACGAGTCGAAAATAATATTCTTCATATCTGCAACTAAAGAGATTCCTTTTCCTTTTGGAGTAGTTCAGCGCAACCTTCTTTAATAAAAAATATATATGTATATAATCGGTTTCCCTCTTACCTTGCGGTGTAGAGGTTACATACATCATACATATAACTATTTAATAAAAAATAGTAAACAAAAACCAACAGTAGTTGTCGAAGTACAAGGCCGTAGGTCACAATATACTGTTACGGATTTTGCGTTGCTCTTTTATAATGAGGGACGAACGTTTGAACGTACTGCGTATGCGTACTACTAAATACACGATTACACGTCAGTATTATTCGCGCTTGGGTTTATCGCTTTGGATAACTCCGCCGAACTCACTATTCTCGCTCTGAATTTAAAACTGGTGTGTCGCTCAGCGCGTCTGTGCTTATATACTCAGATTGTTATCTTAAGGAACATTACACTGGTTCTCTGAGAAATTCCACATTATTTCACTGGTTCTCTGAGAAATTCCACACTGACCGTTGCTACTGAATTCGCAACAGCGCTCGAAAAGTCCAACACCTTTGCGTATGTTCTGGAATGGCACCTCCGCCAATTAGGCAGATGTGTTCTACTCGCATGCTGGGATATCCAGTTTGTTCGAAGGTGTAGAACCTACGCGTATGCTCCAGAACGCACTTGAATCGCACGAGAGCCTCGCAACTCGTAACAATATATTTCTTATGCCCAGTATTTTAATTTTTGGTTGACCGCTGGCTAGATCTCAACTGGAGTTTGACGAATATCTGAGCCAATGGCAGCACTCAAATTTACTCTCAACCGGAGATTGAAATCTGTTATAATAATGGGCCTACAAGCATGAATATTTGTGAAATAAGTGGCTCATACCTGAAAGTAGGTATGAGTCCAATATTGACAGAATGCTTTGTCCTGCATCGATCATGTCTATCATCGATCATGATAATTAGACCTACGTTTCGACGACAGAGAGCAGAAGGTTTTTTTAATCAAATCTGCCTTAATGGAAAATTTATTGGGTTCAAGGGTTATACAAATTATTGAATAGTATAAAATAAATACATTTTCACTTTTCCATTTGCCTAAACTGTACCAGATACACATAATATGCTGCCACTGTAGCTGTGATCTGAAAAATTGAAGAGAGCAAGTGAGATTTGAAATTCGAGTAATATTCATAGGAAACGAAAGGTGTAAAATATCGAAGAAATATAATATTTTAGCATACTTATAGATACCTACCGAATAAATGAGTGTACTGTCAAGAAAAATCATGTTTCGAATTTCAAATTTAATTCGATTGAAATTCAATCTTAAATAAAACAGCTCCTTCTGAAACAGTAAAACATCAAAAATAAATTCATTAACAATTTATATTCTACCAAGTCGTACTTCCTTGCAATTCACGGTTTCATCTTCATAGTAATCTTCCAATTTATCAATTGCTTCATTGAACTATAAGCAGATTTCGCTATCAGTTCAGACTAGTTTTGAACATTCCTTATACTCAACTGCTTTGTAAATCATTTCGACAAAATATACCAAATTCAAAAGTTCCCAGATGATTGTAACAAACCAAATAAAATTCGCGCCAACATTTGCCATCTTCATTAACCAGTTTCTGTCCAATATCTCTGGATAATGCCAAGTCGCAAACACCAAACTCAAAGTCAGCAGTGTTGACAGTTTAGCTATTTCTATTAGCAAAGGAATTTGATAAACCTTATTCAAAAGTCTACAGATCTTTTGAAGTTTAGCCACGTTTTTCAAATTAAATGCTTCATTATAGTGGCCCTCATTTAAACTGTTAGAAATGAATGATAATCTCGCTTTGACTTCAATCATAAACAGCATAAAATTAAACTTGAAACAAACTTTTACTAAATGAGCGACGTGAAAACTCCAAAGGCCAAACATTTTTTCACTGGGAAGAACATGAGATACCCAAGTGAAATCTCCAACTATCATTACAATCGAAATTAATACAGTTATCAATACATATAATGTATAGGATCGTTTCGGATGGATTTTGGGTTGATACTCAATTTGGGTGTCTAGCTTTTCGAACATTTCAAAAACAAGTGTGATTCTGTGTTTGTGGAAGTAAAAGTTGAACAGTGTGAGAATGACTGAAGATGCGCTGTCAATATTGCTGAATAAAGCAATATAGGAATTCGTGTTTTCAAGAGGTTCAGTACATTCATAAAAAGAAATTATTTGGAAAACTATCAACGCCAGTATGATGCACAAACTGAGAATTTTGTTTTTAGTTCGGACAACGTATTTTTGATATTGGTCACTGAACGAAAAAGGTGCAATGCCTAATAATTGACTGAATTTGAATGTAAGGTAAAACGATGAGTAAATGTTTTTGAATCGCTTGGACTTCGACATTTTTGTTTGGCAGAAAACAGCAAGGAATGCCTTTTTGTTAGAAGTTTTACGCCTAACGATAATTAAACCAAGTGGGTTAGTAGGTACATTACAATAATTACATTATTATTGAATATACTCTAATCTTGATAATGCGTTTATTGATCAAGTGCGAATACCTGCCTATACTATTCTGGATAGTTGTTGTGAGCTCATGTTTTCATCACTGTATATGTATACAGGGTGTTTCAGGGATGATAGCAAAAAATTCAACTGTGGGTAGATCTTGTCAAAATATGACGAAAACCTATATACTATTTTGCAAAGTTCAGCCTAATGACAAAGATACAGCCCCCCAAAGTTCACTTTTTTCGGAATTCAAAATTTTTTAACTCAAGAACGTTTAGACAAATTTAGCTTTTTATTTAGCATGAGCTGGTTTGTCATAATTATCTATCAACCTGCCTTTTGGAAGAAATCCAATCAGTGACGTAGAAGTTATGAGGGGTCACCTTAAGTCAACTTTTCTTCAGATGCTTCTAAATTATTGACCTCATAACTCCTACACCACTGGTTGGATTCTTCTCAAATTTGGCAGGTTGATAGATAATTATGACAAACCAACTTTTGCTGAATAAAAGCTAAATGTGTTGAAACGTTCCTGAGTTGGGAATTTTTGAAATCCGAAAAAAGTGAACTTTGGAGGGCTGTATCTTCGTCATTAGGCCGAACTTTGCAAAATGGTATATAGGTTTTCGTCATATTTTGACAAGATCTACCCACAGTTGAATTTTTTACTACCATCCCTGAAACACCCTGTATATACGAGCCCACAAAAAATGCTAAAAAATTCTTCAGCTTTAATTTTCGAAGTTATGAAGTGTCGAACGGTGGTTCTTCCGAAGATTTTAGTAACCTGGTATATGGAATTTTTTGTGAAATCTTTTGTGAAACGTGTTACGAAGTACATAAACTCGACAGTGACTCCATTGTTCCCAAATATTATTATTATTATTATTATTATTATTATTAGTCTTTCTTGTTCTTTCAGTATACATACCATGAACAAGCTCAAGCATGTTCCCAAATATTCAAAATTCTTGGGTGTTTAAATCCATACGTGTGTTTTTGTTTTCCAAGAATGTACCTACACTATTACAATGATATGTAGCGACCTGAGTTTGAGAAGGAGATTTCGACGGATTCCTTCCGAAATGCCTGGCTGTTTCCCTCGACGTGATGATGATCCATCAATTCGTTCGCAGATAACATTTATAAAGAGGACAACAAGGAGTCCAAATATGGCATTTCAACCGCAAAGTCAAAAAGGAATAATATATTGTCGCCATTGGCCTACCTCAAAAGTAAAATATTCAGTTAATAAAAATGAAAGCGTAGCTTCAGTTGTCGAAATTAAGAGAGGTGATGAACCGCTCAAGAGAAGAGGTCGAGGGACATGCAAGATAGTTGGCGGTGGAATGCCAAGGGTAGAGGGCGTAGAACGACGCCTTATTTAGCGTTCCTTTTATTATTGATTTATTTGTTGAATAAGTTGTTTAGTGTTTAGTGATTGTTGTATTGGTGTGGAGCTCTTTTCGAAGTCAAGGCAAGTAAATCACTGATTTGATCCAAATAATTGAAGTAGCAGGTGTGCAAAAATTTATTAGCACGAGTTATTGTTGACTTAAAGTCGCACTTCAATTAAATGGGGTACAATCTTCATGATAAATAATTAGATGGCGTAAACCAATTGCAGTCTAATGTCAGATTTAATCTAATTTCGCAAAGTAAGTTACATGGGTTTCTCACCTGTACAGTACAGGTGCTTCAAATTGGCTTTACTTTTCTTTCTCTATGCGGTCAACCCTTTCTCAGGTTAGACTAACATTAGTTAGTGCGTTAAATGAGGTGTTATATTGGGAAAAAAGGAGTTATTTTCACTGAGTATTCCGATTGTATTTCGACATTTCAACAGAAAACAGTCAAAACACGTCAAAATTGACGCAGTTTTTTTCTTGGATCAGCTGTTCGTCGCTCGGCAAAGTTCACCACGTTCGCGTTACCGAGTCCGTACGAGGTCTAGCAACGAATTCTACTGCTTTACCTGGCGCCATCTGTTAACGTACCTGGGTCTCAGGATGCTTGACGTCAGGCGAAATTTTCTTATATTTTTTCGGGGCCTAAATGAATGCAAAAAAATCAAGCAAACAATCTGTGAGCTCTACAAAGGCTGCAGTATTTAAATTCATTTTTTCTCAAAACCCGTGGAACGCGAGAAAGTCTCCCGCACAAAACCTAAAAAGCCAAGTCATTTGGAGCTACCTGGTACATGATCCGACTGAAGTTTTCTCCGAATAAGCCTATTAAAGGACTCTAACAATCAAAGACCCAAAGGGTTAATTCATGACAGTAATACCTGTAAGCAAACCATCAACCCATTATCTAGTTGAAAGGATGGTGCAAACCATGGATGTAGGGTGCAAACTGACGACATATGAATTTTGAACCGACAATAACTGTGATTTATTGCAATTGTGAATATTTTCGATTCTAACTCTGCAATTAATAACCATTTACCTGGGAAACTCCATCAATAATGAACTTGCCATGGTGTTGAATATATAAGTAATTAAATGTGTGTAAACTATTGCGGAAGAAAAGGGTATTTTATTACAGAGATTAAATTGTATTGGTTACTAATTAAGATCAATTAAGCGGTGACATGAATAATCAGACCGTAATATTCACTGAGAACAAACACACTCATGTTTGTACATCTTAACCCAAATTAAATAAAGCTCATTATGGTTTGAATTGTTTGTTTGTATGTGGTAAATGGGTTAATTTGGTCTTCTTGCAAATAAATAGAACCTGGTTTGTCAACAAAAGGAAGGGGCGAGATAATTAGCAGTGTACAAAAGGGTTAATGAAATCACAACGTAGGGGGTTCACGGGTCTCGATCGCTTCAATATGAAAAAATCCTATGGAAGAAGAATGAAAAGTTTGTGGGACCTAACTTCATATCAAATCTTTACCTCAAATCTTGAGCGGTTTTCAAGCGAGAATCTCCGGTGAACAATTTTAGCTGGTGCTAAATCTAAATGGGGTGTTATAGCTGTATTACACTACACAATTTCTTGTACAATCTTCCAAAATAGTGTCAAAAAACAATGAACTTGATTGTTCAACTGACAGATTGTACAAGAAGTTGTACAAGAAATTGTGTAGTGTAATACAGCTATTATATTGGAAAAAAAGTTGTTGTTTTTATTGAGTATTCCTATTGTTTCTTATCTAATTAAGCCTTTCATGTAACACGCACGTTAATTCTTGCTCTAATTATCTAGAAAAAAAAAATCATTAATCTGTGACGTCACGTGGTGAACCATGCGGCAAACCAAACGTGACCTACTTTGCCGACATTTTGGCGTCTTCGAATCTGATTCATGTTTTGTCAATTTTGACGTGCAATTCAAAACTTCAAATCACATGACATCACGTTCTGGTCAGCCCCATATGACTTTCCTGTCTATTATAGTTTGTCTATGCATGACATTTGTTGTCTGAATTAGAAACGACTGCACTAGCGAGAACAATTTTGAAAAAACGTCCTTTGGGTGGCTTTGAGGAAGGCAACCATGACGGCCACCAAGCTAGGTTAGCGCCGCAGATCAGTGAGAGAGCTTCTGGTAGCATTCCTGAATTTTTCTGTGGGCATTCCAGCAGGGTTTGTGTCTTGATAAATCGGTTTTCTTGGATCAAATCACGTTGATATTGGCCCAAGGGAACTTTATCCGGTGTAAATAAATAATAGGTACGTAGTTATCTTTCAATGCATTACTCACTTATTTTCAGAACAGCGAACTCGGCCAGGCCGCTGCAAAACGGCCCTTAGCGGTAAACTCTCGGGTGAAATGAATTTGTTTTTGATTTATGCATGCAAACACTTCAGTCTTTCTAACTCCACCTCCTGCTCCAGGGGTACACGATAGGGGGGTATTGGGAATATTCGAATGCTTTTCAAGTAATTTTAACGCGATTGTAATCAGAAAATTGCACTTACTTTGGAACACAAAACACTCCAAAATTGACACAGAAGTTCCCTTATTTTCGCAAATTTTATTTTTATCATCACTATCTGTGACGGGCTAACTTTAGCCCCAGCGTGGCTGGTGTTGCTGTGTTGCTGAATGCTGCTGATGCTTGCTTGCGGTAACACTTCACTATTTTCTTGGCATCAGCTGTTTGTCAGGTTGACAGGCTGACACGCTGGGATGTTCGGAGTTCACCGCGTTCCCGATTCCGTACGATATCTAGCGAGAAATTGTACCGCGTCATTTGGCGCCATCTGTTACGCACTCTGGTACCAGTAAGCGCGTGACGTCACGCGAAATTTTCTTAATTTTTTTTCGGGGCCTAAATGAACGCAAAAAAATCAAATAAGAAACAAGTGAGCTCTACGAAGGCTCTAGTATTTGAATTCATTTTTTCCCAAAATCCGTGGAACACCCCATTCTATAAACCGCTTTCCGTTTTATCAAGCCGTAAATGTGAAAAAAGTCTCATTACAAATGAAATGAGACTGGAGCGAACACCACGGAGACTCTTCACAAACCAAACAACAACGCTTCGAAAGGTACGGACAAAATGCATGTAACTTTCTGTTGAACGACCAGAAATAGGTCCCTTCGTTTCGGTTTTTTTGAGTGCGCATGTCTGGCGCGAATTTCATAGTTTCGTACACCGATATTGAAAATTAACACTAAAAAATATTGTAAGGCACTTAAAATTCCACAAATAATTTGGTTGAATGTTTGATACCATTTTTTATATTCAAAGAAAATGTTTTATTGAAATTCAGTTCAATGATCATTTGTGGAAGTTCAGGAACAACGAAAATGGCAACAGCGCTCAAGACAACAAAACATCGGCGCCAACTGTCACTTGTGACAATGATGATCACACTTCTCGTTTCTACCTGACCTACATTTCATTTGCTCATGTTTTCACGAAAGAACACAACTTGTTGGATATAACTGTACCGAGAAAGAAGTTCAAAAAAGCTACGAAGAGATGCATTTACGGTGTGCTTAAAAGTGACAGCCAGGAACCAGTAGTTGGTCAGGCGGCTAGACAAAGCATGCAGCGTTGCCATTCAACTGACAGGTGTACGAAAGTTTTCAAAATTTGGAGCCTTCAAGCATGCGCACCGGCCCAAACGAAGTAGCCTATTGCGATATTCTACACAAACCAATAGGCTACTTCGTTTGGGCAGGTGCGCATGCTTGAAGGCTCCAAATTTCGTAAACATTCGTACACCTGTCAGTTGAATGGCAACGCTGCATGCTCTGTCTAGCCGCCTGACCAACTACTGGTTTCTGGCTGTCACTTTTAAGCACACCGTAAATGCATCTCTTCGTAGCTTTTTTGAACTTCTTTCTCGGTACAGTTATATCCAACAAGTTGTGTTCTATCGTCAAAACATGAGCAAATGAAATGTAGGTCAGGTAGAAACGAGAAATGTCATCATAATTGTCACAAGTGACAGTTGGCGCCGATGTCTTGTTGTTTTGAGCGCTGTTGCCATTGTCGTTGTTCCTGAACTTCCACAAATGATCATTGAACTTAATTTCGATGAAACATTTCCTTTGAATATAAAAAATGATATCTAACATTCAACCAAATTATTTGTGGAATTTTAGGCACACTACAATATTTTTTAGTGTTAATTTTCAATATCGGTGTACGAAACTATGAAATTCGCGCCACACATGCGCACTCAAAAAAACCGAAACGAAGGGACCTATTTCTTGTTGAGGATGGCAACTTGAAGCCGTCGCTTCCGCCAGACGTAAATCAGTATGCTATAATAGCCCTCCCTGTAAAGATCATTTTATGCCTGTTGGGAATTATTTTCTCAATGCCTCAATTTATCATTATCGTGAGATTGCACACACAAACACACACTACTCCGGAAATGGTCTCAATCGTCTTGGGAGACCTTAAAACGGATATATCCATCGTTATCTACAAACAAGTTAATATCCCCTGACGAGCGTGAGTCGCAATAGCGCATTTTCTTACTGCAAATCTGTCACTGATATATGAATTTCAGCTTAAAAATAAGACTGATCATACAAGACAAGGAAGGGTATCTTCCAAGTTTCATGACAATCGTTCCACTGATGAGATTCCAATATAGCGGCCAAGATGGCGCCGGAATAATGAAATTTAGCTTGAAAATAAGAACGTGCATACGAGACAAGAGTATAAGTTCGAAGTTTTATGACAATCCTTCTACTAATAAGAGATTTCAATATGGCGGCAAAGATGGCGGCGGAATCATGAAACTGAGCTTGAAAATAAGAATGATCATACGAGAGAAGGGCGATTTCCAAGTTTAATGCAAATCGTTCCACTAATAAGAAATTTCATCCATCGGAAAAAGTTTCAAGGCTCTAGCTTCACTCCTCGAGGAGGAATACCTACAACTTCTTAATTTCTACACGGACAGACAGACAGACCAACCGGCCATTTAAGCGTCATTTAAAAATTATGCACGATCACAATACTTTCCATTAGTGTGCAGTCGGGGAGGTAATAGGGGAAATAATTTACTAGTCAAACGAGGTATACTTACCGAAGTTCGACTATAATTGTCCTAGCAGCCTCATCCGAATAAGATAAAATAATCACATACAGGTAGATTCTCTGATCCCTCGGGATAACCACACATTTTAAAAAAGAAAAAGAAGCGGGAGCACCACACTCCCACTCCTCCAGCCGGCGACCGCGGCAGGGTCGCTGCGATGCATATCCATTCGTTGAAAAATAATGGGGGTCAAGAGTCACCACGTCCTTAGGGTTTTTTGGTTTTCCTTTGGTACACGAAAACCAAAACGATTGGGCGAGGTGGGATTTTATCTTATTCGGATGAGGCTGCTAGGACAATTATAGTCGAACTTCGGTAAGTATACCTCGTTTGACTAGTAAATTGTCCGTCGCAGCCTCATCCTCTAAGATAAAATAATCACATACAGGTAGACGTTTAAAGAAAGTGTGGCGACTCGGCGGTCAGCTTGACACCCAGTAAGGGAGAACAATTCGACAGCATTGCGACAATGAAATTGTTCATTTCAAGGAATAACCATTAAGATTTATTAAGGATTGATTCGGAGAACAAGTGCTTCTTCGTAATCAAAGGGCGGTTATAAAACTTCGCAAAAGTGTTTGACCGCTGAGACCATCCGGCAGTATTTTGAATGGTATCCAAAGATACTCCCTTCCTAAGCGCCGCTGAGGTGGCGGCGTGTCGGGTTGAGTGAGGTTTCAAGACGTCTGTATTCACGCCCGACAATGCCAGGGTTTTCCGATCCAGTTACTGATGGTTTGTTTAGTGGCCGCCTTGTATGGGGGGCGAGTGATGAGAAAAAGACGATCCTCTTCTTGTCGCAATGCTTCAGTGCGCTTGACGTATTTCAACAAGGCTGATGTGACACAGAGTTCTGGTCGATCTCGAAAAAAAAAGGATAGCTCGAGACAAGGTTGTACTTTAGATGTGGAGGATGTCTCCAACTCATCAGTGATTCGAATTTTCAGGCCGTCTCTTGATGTAGATTTGAGATCCGAATAGCAGATATTGTTTGAATTCTATCACCTGTACAGAGAGCTAATAACGTGCACAATTTGAACGTTAATGAGGTCAACGGGATCTGGTCGTGTGGCTGCATTGGGGACAAATATTCGACGACCGGATCGGTATTTCATGTATCTACAGTCGTATTTTGGTCGAGCTGGACGCTGGCGAGCAATACCCCTCATGTACCGCTCAACTTGAGCATTATTCCCAACGTCGTTGGGCAGAATAAGTGCGAGGGCTGATCAGTGCGTATTGTACGTGCCATATGAGGTCTGTGTTGAGTCTGTCAAGTTGGCAAGAAATCTCGACACCTCGGCAGGGCCGCTAGTGAAGGGGTCACACCCTTCCTTTTTGCAGTGGGTCCACCATAATTTGTACGTACAGTTATACTGTATTAAGGTAGCCAATGAAAGTGAATCAATCATGATGGGTATTGCCGCCGGTGGTGATGCCTTAAACAGGAACGCCTGCCGGATAAACGTGCGACGACCAGGGTAAGGTTTGGTAACTGTGACGCTCGTTCCTGTAAGGGGGAACAATCAAATGGATGTTTGGTTCCCATCTCAATATCTCTCCCACTGTCAATTTCCTGAACAAAGGGTACCAGGGCTGACTTGGCCAAAAAGGTGCAACTACAATACCCTCTGCTTTATCGCTGAGGATTTTGTTGAGGACCCGTAAGAGAAGACAAAATGGTGGAAAAGCATAAAGCATGAGATCTGTCCAGGATGAAGTAAATTCATCAACAGCCACTGACTCCGGGTCTGGCCTCCAAGACACAAACCTATTACATTTGGCATTGACGTGTGATGCAAAAAGGTCTATGTTAGGTAATCCGAACGTTTCTACAATTCTAATATACCCGTCTTGGGACAAGGTCCATTCTGTCTTATCTGGTAGTTTTCGTGACTCCGTATCTGCTATTATATTATCTTTGGATTTTATATATGCAGCTTGGAGCCAGAGATCGCGAGTCTCACACCATTGCCAGATTTCTGACCAGATCACATAGTTTGGGATATTGAACACTTCCCATCTTGTTTATGTATGAAAGGGCCGTTGAATCATCAGTTCGAATTAGGATGTTCAGAGATGGACGATTCTTTGCAAAAGATTCCACGCTGTGATAAATCGCGTAGAGCTCAAGATAATTTATGTGTTCGAGTTGTTCATCTTTACACCACCAACCATTTGTGTGTTGGCCATTGCAGTGAGCACCCCAACCGGTGAGAGAGCTGTCTGTGAAGATTTCAAGGTCATAAATATCTTGACGTATTGGATTTTCTGACTGCCGAATGTAGGAGTTCCACCACTCCAAATCCAACAGTGCACGGTTAGATAGCTGCGTTTGTGCATCAGAATTACCACCAGACAATGTAAGCGCTAAGAACTTATCTTTTTCGAGCTGTTTGGTGTACAGCCACCCATATTTGACAGCAGGACATGCGGACGCTAATATTCCTAAAAAGCGCGCAATCTTCCTAATTCTCAAAATTCCGTGGCGTTTGATTTTCTTAATGTGGGCAATTATTATTTGGCATTTATCGGTAGGTAACTTTAGGGACATCACTTTTGAGTTGATCAGAAAAACCCAAATAGCGAACCCATATAATGAGCTTTTTGCCCAGTTGATGATGAAACCTAAGGACTGCAGTAAATTGATTGCACTGTTAGTGGGGGACTTGCAATCCTTATACCCTTGTGCCATGATGAGAAAAGCTTGATATATCATACAATGTAGGTATACCTTGACTGCGTAAGGTGGTCATGATAGGTTTTGTGAGTTTTGTAAAAATGTATGGTGCTAGAGAAAGGCCAAATGGTAAACAGACAAATTCATATAAGCGATGCTCGAATTGAAACTTCAGATATTTGCGATGTGACTTGACTACTGGCACAAGATAATAAGCATTGCTCAAGTCAATCGAAGTCATGAACCAATTTTTCTTGAGCAACTTAGTTGCCGTTCTGATGTCCTCCATTTTGAAATATGAAGGCTCTAGGAACGTATTTGACTGCTTCAGATGCAAGATGAATCTCTTTTTACTATTTGATCTTTCTATCAAAAATAAGACGACAAAAATTGGTCGGTACAAGGGAGGCTCGGTTGAATGACCCCTTGTGCAAGTGGGTCATTTATTGCATTGCATTGCATTGCATATTGCATTGTCACATATTGCATTGGTCATATTCTGGTCTGCCTCCGAAGTCAAATTAGGCTGTGTTGGAAGCGTAATTTAACGGGGTTTCCTTTCAAATGGTATTGCAACAGACTTTACCCAGGACAGTATCTCTGCGTTTTTTTTGTGATTTTTAACCATTCAGAAAGATAATAGTGTAGTCTGCCTGCAGTGTTACCCACCTCTAATGCCTACGGCTGCGATATGGGCTCTCCCGCCGGTTTTTGTAATACCGGTCGGACTGACCTCGTGTTGGTTGGAACTTGTTTGAGTTGTAATTAAGTTGCCCGTTCCGGCCCCCTAAGGACTGGAACGGGCGCTTCCGGTTTGAAGACCGATTATTTTGGGGTTTGAGTCCGAGTTGCTGGAGCTCCCCCTCCTGTTTCGGAGGAAATACCTGCGACCGGACCGTTGGCGTCGGTGCAGGTTTATACTTCCGGCTTGTCTTTTCCAATTCTTTTATTACTTGGAGCCGTTCTTTCAGGTCGGCCCCAAAAAGAAATTGACCAGGTATGTCATGTTGAGCCACGTCCCGGACAGATTTGTTCAAATTTTGCAGGAGGGCAAACCTTCTTGATTTCGACATGTGAAAGAGAAGGTCCGCGCATAATTTGCCGGTGTCAATCAGCAAAGAGAGGAGCTTTTTAGACTTAGCATCTAGTGGCGAAGTCAGCAAGGCCTGAGTTGCACGAGCTAGTGGCGTAAGCGCGACACCTAGCTGCGACTGTGACAGTTTGGTGTATCTGTCCTTGATCAATTGTACGTCGGGCAAAGCCGGAACCAGGCCAGGATTAACGCTGGGGGCTTGCAAGAAAGTGCAATTGAGCGGTAAGAGGTGACGGGCCAGTAATTCGGTTTTTCCCGGTGTTGTAAACCATGGGAAACCAAATAGGCCCACCGCGAGGCTAGCTTTTCGTGGATCGCTTGAGTCGACAAGGATCCTGTGGGCTGATCATCGCCAATCATTTCTATGATCTCTTGTTCCAAGGCGACATCGTCACATTGGAGGACTTGGGGTTGAACAGCGATGCTTGAGTCCTTGTCACCCGTGGGAGAACTGTGCAGGGGCGAGTGGGCATCAGTTGCCGGTTTTGAGAGGTTCGGAAGATCAGGTGGCGCGTATGGCACACCCTGATCTTGAGATATTACAGAGCTGCGTGCTAGGCCTGTGTATAATGACCTCCCGTCTCTGCGTGACGACCAAGAACGGCGAGAACGGCTCCGGGAACGGTAACGGACGGCATCTGAATTTTCAGTATGTCCCGAATCCCGAGAGCGGGAGCGAGATCGAAAATACGAGCGTGAGCGTGTGTCTGTACGCGTCGCACTTCTGCGGTGTCTTCTCAACTCCTTCTCTAAATCCTCGGTGCGTTTCTCCAATTTCGGCGATGACGGGATTCCAAGTGCACTGGTGAGCCTGAAAAGCGTTTTCTTTTCTTTTCCTTACCTAGCTAAATAACAATAAGGAGTTATAGGTACCTATGAAGCAAGAAAAAACAATTACGGCTGAGGACGGTCCTGTGCCGCCGCCCGCATCGAATGACACGGACAGCTAATAGTGCTGCAGGCGTGTGAGCTGTTCTATAAATAGCTTGCCGCGCCGGGTCCTGCACAATAACTAGCCTGATTTTTGGAAAATAGGCTACGCCTCCTGGCTATGCAAACTACAAGAGGTGAAGTGTGATGGTTGGAACTTACCACAGGACGTTTTCCGAAATTTTTACCTTGCTTTTTGCGTTTTGTTGGCCAAGTCAAGAGCGTGCGGCATAAATGCGTAGTTTCCCTGAGAGCACAAAGAAACGAATGGATATGCATCGCAGCGACCCTGCCGCGGTCGCCGGCTGGAGGAGTGGGAGTGTGGTGCTCCCGCTTCTTTTTCTTTTTTAAAATGTGTGGTTATCCCGAGGGATCAGAGAATCTACCTGTATGTGATTATTTTATCTTAGAGGATGAGGCTGCGACGGACAATTTTTGGTAAGAATAATAATGCATTCATTAAACAACATTTCCAAGAACATAGATATAGGCTGTCTGATTTCAACATGATTCTAGTGTAGTGGTGTTTCTGTTCACCATCGGCCGATGACGGCCTGAATCGCAGCTCCTACAATCATGTAGAAATCAGACAGCCTATAACAAAAATTTTCTCATATTGTCCTGCATCATATTCTGTGTGCGCTTTTGCATGGCGGGCGTACATGGAAATCTAAATAGTACACATCCAGTAGCTGATATTTTTCACTCATCATAGTTCTGCCAACAATAGTTCACTAAAACTTTTGAAATGACAAAAGTAGAAGGGTTCGAAAGATCACCCTTCGACCATTCATAGTTTCGAAAATAAAAGTCGAAGAATGATTTTATTGTTTCTGCAGGCTTCATAAAAGATGCCATATAACGTAGTACTATTCTAGTGCGCCATTTCGGAGACACTCTGGAGAATTTGGTAAAAACGGTAAAACTGAAGTATGTAGTAGAATCTTAACCACTGTGTCCTTTTAAACAACTTTTCCCTCCCTTCTGATAAAATCAAAGGTAGGATTTCAATTTTAGATGAATGATAAAATCTGTAATCTTTGAGATTTAGAGAATGGTATTCCATATATGTATACCGTGTAGTACTGTTCTGGTGCGCCACATCGAGATCACTTGTATAAATCTGCTTAATTTTTCAATAGAACTTCTGTCCTTGAAAATGTATTGCGCTGAAGGTGTATAAATTCATTGGATAATAACTTATAACTTTTCCATTTGCTTGAACTGTTCCAGATATAGATAATAGGCTGCCACTGAAGCTATTATCTGAAAATTATTAACATTATACTAGTACTGATCTTTTTATTTTCGGAATAAGAAAGTACCAAATGGAGTATTCACCACGATTTTTTTTTTGTATAAAAGAGAAGGCTTGGCAAATTTCGCTACATGCATTGTCAGCTGTCAAAATGAAGCGTTTGGAAAATGTGCCGAAAAATTAGTTCCGAATAATGGTGTTTTTTCCATCCAAATGGATTTCGAACGAATTTTTGGCGCCAGTTTTGAACTCAACACGTATCCTGAAACTCCAGGGTATCAGACAATGGTATCAGGGTCAGGATACGCGTCGAGTTTAAAACTGGCGCCAAAAATTCCTTTAAAATCCATTTGGATGGAAAGAACACCACCATTATTCTGAATCAATTTTTGGACACATCTTATAGTTTGATTTCTTCCACCTGATATAGCCCACAATATGGATCTTTTTTTGTTATATCCATTTCCGTTATTTACCTTCGCAAAAATTTGACAAACACATGACAAACACAAACAGAGAAACGTCAAGTGCATGCCACGTGCCGTGCATCCCACGGTCATGTCACGTTTGACGTTGGCCTCCAGAAAATGTCAACCGCCGGCCATGTTGCCGTGTTGTGACGTCACACTTCTTCGGTCTATTACGCCATTTGGTACTTTCTTATTCCAAAAATAAAATGACCAGCACTTTTCGCCGGACCTTGTACTTTGGGAAAATGCTCTCCTGGTTGCCCTATTTGGAAAAATTAAACAATAAATTATATACCTCTCACTCGCGTCCCAAGAAAGAGGCAGGATGTGAAAGTTTATAGGTTAAAGATAAGTGAAATTAACCAAATTAAGACGATGATGCTAAAAATTTTCTACAACAACGTCAACTATTTATGTAGGTATGTTCACTGATAGAAACATGCCGAACAATGAAATCATTTTGATTCTGTGATTCCATGGCTTACTGAAAAATTTCACAGTCGCCCGAGATGTCATTTCATTCGATCTGTACATATAAATTAATACTATTCAAAGGCCTTGTTTACGCGAGGTTTAAAACTGGTATTAAGGTCCGTAACATCAATGTTATCGTCCGCATAAACACCTTTAAACGCAAGTTTCGCAACAGCTGTTAAGCTTAGCTAAATGTGATTTTAAATATGCGATATTCAAAGGCACGACTTGCGCTGTAGGTTCGCAAAGCTAGGGGATGGAACTCATGCGTCTGCGCGAGCTAGGAAAAGTCAAAACCTGCAGATTTTTAGCCATCGATTTAACAAAGGAAAATAGATGACAAGAAACTCCTGATTTCCATGCTAGATTATGCGGAATGATGTTGTCCATGTGCATTGCTGGCGAAAAAATTAATTCCGCGCGTATCACGTATCGTTGCAACTCAGGGAGTGTTTTGTTAGAGCTGGGGCTGTAGATCTCTGGAATACGGTCCGGATGGGTAATTTTGAATTGTCAATGCAGGGCGAGCTTTTGGAAAGCTTTAGAGCAAAACTTCACGGTGAGGATCTCTCGCGTTTGGAGAGATCTTCATATCCCATTTTTTACAAGGAATTCAATACATCCGAAAACCCCTCAGCATATTTGATACTACCGGTTAAAATGTATATCATAAGACTGATGGCACAGATGAGGGTGGTGGGTAGAAATTTTTTGAAATTCACATATCAGGGATCAGCTTACCTTATCTACATAGATCAGTTGTGTACCATGTGCATGTGCAACCTGAGAGTGTGCGAGACTCTGGAACATATCCTTTTTCAATGTCCGCTTTACAGCTCTCTCAGAACACCTTTTGTGTATGGGTTGAGTCGCCCGGGAAAGCTGGTCAAAGTACTGGACAATTTAGATCGGACTCAAGCTGGATATTTGGCAAGTTTCTTGATTGGCTGTTTAAAACTCAGATCTTTTGTTTTGAATGAATAAATTTGTCCGTTTTATGCTCGGTTTTATGTATTTACTATTTATATACTTTTTTGCCAATTGACTGTTAATTTCTTTAATATTGTCTACTATAGATATTATGTCTTTTCGCTTGATTTATGTTTCATTTCATGTTATTATGTTTCTTAATTATTTTCTTTCTTTAAAAATTGTTTTTGTCATAACAAAGAATCTTGTTATAAGAATGTATTATTCTTTATGAACAATAAATTAATAATAATAATAATAATTCCGCGCGTATAGTGCTCCGAAAAGAACGAAAAAGCCGTTTTCAGTGTATAACGTTTTTTGGGAACACATGAAATGGAACTGTAATGTTCTTTTCGTACGGTTTTTGCAGCCAGGCACTCAACAAACTGCCTGTCATTTTTGAAAAAAAAACAGAAAACACAAAACCTCTGATATATTATACATATAACCCGATAAAATTTTAGTTACCATTTGTTTACATGCAGTTTCATGCCATTGACAGACAGGACGGCAACCGTAAGGCAGAGAAGAATACTAGAAGTAGGGCGGTATTTTCAAAAACACACCAACTGATTAGCACGTCACCATATTTTCGCTCCTTGTGTATCTAAAACTGATCCATCATTGCTGGTCTTGAACACAATGAAAGATCAAGAAACACTCTTTTTTCCATAGCTTATTTGAAAGTTTCATTTACAGCCGTTTCAATAATATACAATGTTGAAATTACGCTTTTTACATGTGTTAGCATACGGCACTATTCTCAAATCCCCTAGCATGGTTGCGCCAGCGCAGAAATGGCACTGAATTTCGCCTAATCGCACGTAAACGCCCATGCACATTACGACGCATGTGCAAACCAGAAATCGGTTGGATTTATAGCAGATTTATGGGTTGGGTTGGATGTTGGATGACCTGTGAGCATCAGTTTATTAAAATTGATAATTGATGATTAACCATCTTTTGTTATGATCTCTAGAAAATGTGGTTATGGTTAAATTTCGTTTTGACACTTCTTTGAAAGATGTCTCCCTGGGCCGCTATTCGTGTGAGAAAAGTCCCTGGGAGTAAAATACATTCCGCAGTACACTTCTGTAGCGAAAGTTGCCTAAAATCGTGGTTTTTAGACAACTTTCGCTACAGAAGTGTACTGCGGAATGGATTTTACTCCCAGGGACTTCTCTCACACGATTCAAGAATAGCGGCCCAGGTTAAGGGGCTGTCGGTTGTCATTTTAGTCGGCGCGCGTAAACACTCCTAACTAACCACTGTTAAAATCTTTGCTAAGCCTCGCGTAAACAAGCTCAAAGAATTTAGTTCAACACTGAACATACGGCATGAACCAATAAATCTAATAATACTACTCCGCGCATGTTATTACAATAATTATTTACCTACTCAATATCATGCATAGGTACCATGAACACGTACCTAAACTGGACTGATAATCGACATACCAACCCGAGCAATTGATGTCCATGGACTCTGAGCATCCCTATTCAATAACGCGATAGTAGTTCTCAAAAACCTGTGGAAACTTAGAATTTGGTTCTGAATTTGGAATTTGTAGACATTGATACTCGATCCTGAATAAAAGTGTGCCTTGTGTGGTTTCTTTCTTCGAAAGGTGCGGTCAGGTTTGTTTCGTATCTAAAAATGTACCGTAAGAAGTAGGTTTGAGAGCTACTGATTAGCAGGACTCTCATCGCCGCTGCTATTTTATCTGAATCACAGTGCCAGTTAGTCAGAAAGCTATCAAACAAGATAACAACGAGATATTTACGTCTGATTCAAGTTCTGTAAGTATGAATACTTAACCTACTATCGAATTTAACGATTAATTTTTTGTATCTAAACTGCCGATCAAGTGCATTTGATTCCTGACTAGTGCCCGTTAATCCACGTTCACCATCACGTACATCACTTAAGCGCATACATGAGAACGCATACCTGCAGAGCGCGGTAATTTCAATTTTGACGCAGGAAGTGTCACTGTCAATGGCAACTGTCAATCAATAATCGAAATGTAAACAAACAACAAACATAACCTCCTAACCATTCAACATTTAATATTGTTCAGAATGAAATGTTACATGCCGTATGGCAGAAAGACGCAGAAAAGATTCAGGTGATACGAAACACAACGAGCTGCAAGGTGATCGACGAAACAATGAGAGCGTTATTTGGTTAGGTCTGTCGAAACGTCAAATCGACGTCAAGCGCTGTCAGCTGCCCTTTGCGTGACATTACACACGCACACCGTATTACAGTGTTGTCAACTTGTTGTCGTGATATGAGATATGGCAACGTCTTACTTTCACAGGTATGCGCAAAAGCCTTTCGGGAAACGTGGATTGCGTTCATTGACCAGTGTTTGCGTCCACCATGGAGCATTTGTCGGACCAGTGTTTGTCGCCATAGCAATGTACCAGTCTCGTTTAGGTACAGGTCCATCATAGGTATACATACCGAATAAATAAGTGTGCTGTCAAGAAAAATCATGTTCCGAATGTCAAATTTGATCGGGCTGAAATGGTTTCTCAAATAAAAAAGTTGATTCTGAAAAAACAGATCAACAATAGAATTTTTTCAAATGTTTCAGTGCTAGAGAACCTATACCTCCTTGTCATTTACGGTTTCATTTTCGCTGAAATCTTCTAATTTATCCATCACTTCATTAAACTAAAACAGAATTCTGGATTTCTTTTGTTCTTTTCTTTTAGCTCCACCTCACTCAACAGAATGTATCTGGTGCGCAAAACTGGAGTGAGAACATTATAGTGAGATGAAATCTTATTTAATATGATTCGAAAGATCCTAGGGGAAACCTTCGGTATAACCATTTGGATGAAGAAAACAAAAGCTAGAGCACATCTCGATCGATATCGACGGTATCTCAGTTCCTCAGTTGAGTTTGGTGGAGAGTAGGTACTACATGCAGGCATATACCATGGCGTAATAATATACTACACGTACAGGTTAATATCTTTGCGCCCACGGAGTCCAGGGCGGTTTAGGGGAACGTTTAAAAAATGCCAGGAAAATGTTTGCGTTATCTGGATTGATTCCAATAAACTCTTTGAAACAGACTGGAGTTTTTTTTTAATAGTGCGTTCTCCTGACCCGACGGCGCAGATGCAACATGGAGGCAACTGTCGCTATTTAGTGCCAAATTTGAAACATCCAGACAAATATCGACTTTTCTATGGAATACCAGGCTATTTCATGACTAAGTCTCCAGATAGATACAAAAAAGTTACTCAAAATGTGAAGAAGAACCAGTCGCAAGCCAAATTTCTATTTTGTATAGTTCTTTTTTACAAAATAATAAAAATATTGAAAGTTCCTTGTTTACTTCGCAAATGATCCACAGTCTGTTAATCGCGATGTTGTCAGATTTGGCATGGCCGCCGTTACCAATAATACGTTATATTACATATACTGTCACCTCAAATAGTCACTATAAAATCAATTTGTTTTGCAAGATGTTTCCTTGCGCTCTTCTAGTTATGGAATCTGACACCATACGGAATGAAAGTTCAAAATTGAGAAATTATTATATCGAAGTAATTGAAATTTATATTTCTTGTTCACTTGGCAACCCCGAATACGGCTTCTGCCGTTCTCCTTCCTAGCTTCTGGGCCGGATAGTCTTATGCAATCCGCAGTACATTCATGTAGCAAGGATTGCCTGAAACGTACCATATGAGAGTGGCTCTCGCGGCTCGCCTACCTTTGGCCCCAGAGGCTTTCAGTTAGAGGAGATTCGGAGAGGGCCCTGACCAAAACTTCCACGCCACGTGTTCGCGGAAACGGAATAAAATTAAACCTTTTTCTTCATCGTATCGACTCTCGCTTCTACACTTGTCATGACGCAGTGTTTATTTCCATTCTTTCTTGTAAGAACCGAAAGCGTGCCTTCCTATTCCACCTTCAAAATGATTAATTTTCATGTTTAAAAGATTGAAATAACATCAGTCTCACAACTCACAAACAGTGAGCATCAATAGTTGAAAATTTCACTTACACAAACGATTATTGATAGTTTTTCTGATCATGTTACGTGTTAACAGACGCTATTTGTCTGGAAGTTTCATATCAAGCGCCTAATTCTACGCGCATGGGCCCGAATAACACGTAAGATACACAGTCCTATTGTTGAATGTGTTTTGGAAATGTTATTTGGTATATATGTGAATAACGAAAATACGATATTTGATTCGTAAATACTGAAAATCTAGCTTTCTTCAAATACGAGTTTTACGAGTGTTTTTGGAGTAAAGTGGAATCTCAAGATTTACAACTCACTTTGCATGATCAATAAATTCCAAAACACATCCAAAATTTGAAAAAACTACTCTTCAGTCTGCTTTGAAGAGTTCAATAGCCTCCAAAAATTAAAATACCCCTTTTTTTCGACATTTCTCTGTCATCTTTCAAGTGTTCCTTAAACCGCCCTGTACTCCGTGGGCGCGAATTTAGCAACACCTGTATACTCAACTGTTTTGTAAACCATTTCGACAAAATAGATTAAACTGAGAAGCTCCCATGCTAAGGTACTGAACCAAAAATAATTAGTTCCAATTTGCAACGTTTCCAGAATCCAGTGTTTGATCGATAGTTTCGGATAACTCGAAGTAGCATATATCAAACTCACCGTCAGCAAAATTGTCAATTTAGCAATTTCTACCAACAACGGGATTTGATAAATCTTGTTTAGAAGTCTACAGATCTTTTGCAGTCTAGCAACGTTTTCGATATAAAATGCCAAATTTAGGTCGCTTGTTTCGTTGAGACGGTCGTAAATATGTGAGAGTGTTGCCTTGATCTCAATCATAGATAGTATAAAATTCAATTTGAAACATATTTTCAATAAATGAGCAACATAAAAGCTATAAATGCAAATCATTTGATCGCACCAAATATCGTTGTAGACCCAAATCAAGTCTCCACATATCAATAAAATTAAAAAAACACCACTTATCACTACATAAATATAGTATTGTTTTGGATGGATTTTAGATTCGTATCGAATTTGGACGTTTAGTTTTTCAAATAGTTCAAAAAATATTGCAACATTGTGTTTGTGTAAGTAAAAATTCAACGATGTGAGAGCCACTGAAGCTGTGCTGTCGATATTGACGAATAACGTGACAATGGAATTTGCATTTTCAAGGCGGTGATGGCATTTAGAAAAAGCAAATGTTTGGAAAATCACCATTGCCAATATGATGCAAGAACTGAGAATTTTGTCTTTGGTTCGGACAATGTATTTTTGGTCTTGCTCACTGAAAGAGAATGGTGCTATTCCTAAAATTTGACTGAATTTGAACGTAAGGTAGAAGGACGAGTAAATATTTTTATGCGACTTGGACCTCGACATTTCTGTTAATAGGGCATGAACACAAAATTCTGTGTGTTGGAGTTTATGATAATTAATGACTTGAATAGGGGAAATTTCACGATGCCCAACAGGCAGATAATAACATTATTACTGAATATAGGTACTACTCCAATTTTGTTGATGGCATACCTATCATCATTAATTAAGTAAAAGTGGTGTGTTTGCCTACATATTTATATTTGTATCATATTCTTGCGGCTTCATTCATTGGGCTGTGTAAACAGAGTGGTCCTGTTGTATTTCTTATTTTTCACTAGATCTGGGTCACAGTAAACGCTTGGACGTGGCTTGCTGATTCATCAGAATTAAAAATTCAATAGGGTGTCCAAAAACCAAACGTTATTGAAGTGTAGGTTTAGATAAACAGAATAAATAACTCACCTAAATGCTCCACATTGATGATGACGATGATGCAACGAACGCATTTCAGCATCTCTTCCCTTACGACTCTCACACCTCTGCGTGTTCAGGGTTCATGCTGTGCCACGTCCTATCTTATGTTCTTACTTCTCGCTAAACCATTCTTCAAAATGTGCTACTGAAGCATATTGGGATATTTTGTACTGGCAACTTATTTCCTGCCTTCAGTTGGAACAAAAAGGGATTCCATTAAAAACACATTATTTATAATGTAAAATCGAGGTATGAAACTGTTTTATTTAAAAGTTTGTAAACATAAACAATGCAAATCATAGCAGAATTCCAGTGACGGGTTTTTCAGCACCTTGAAATCAATTTTTTTCGCAAATAACCCATTCCCGAGGCTCGAAATTGTTTTTTCTTAAAGTACTGCAACTACAACAGATAACTTTGATCCACGAGCATTCTACTACCATAAACATGCTAATTGAATTATGATTAAAAAAGTACTGAAAAAAGAAACATTTCAGTTCACTGGATCTTCTTCTAAATGTGCCTTTCCATTATCAGCAGACACGATTTTTTCGATCATTTGCTTTGCTTGGTAAGCGACTGTTAAAACAAGACTCTTTGTTTCTTCCCAAGTTTGCTTTCTTGCAAAGGTCAAGACGGACATCAAGTTGGCGCCCGATGTCTTGATTATCGGATCCTGCGCGTCGATTTCGTCATCTAAGCAGGTGTTTCCTAGTTTGTTCACTACCTGCATCAAACGGTTCAGCATAAACATACACATAGTGATCAAGAGTTCGAGTACGAACATACCTGCAGTAACATCATACATTTTTTGGGATCAGTTTCCCAACCGCTTTGCATGTAATACGCCTTGTACGCCTCTTGCAGTCTGTTGGCGCGAACTAGCATCGAAGTTGCCACATCGCCGTACATTTCCCAAATCTCGCCGCAATTCGGATAAATGGTGGTCAACCTCCTCAAGAGTTCTTCAAACTTTTCCTGGATGTCTTCAGAGTTGTGTCTTCGGATGACGCCGTTTTTTGGGATGGCTTTGCGATTAGCTAAGGCTTTCAGTACTTGAAGGTTGAGGTATTTCTGTTTTAAATTGAGTATCTGATTGTACGCATGCACGACGTCCGAATAGTGATGAGTTTCACAGCTCATGACTAAAAAGTTCTCCCAAACCTAGCGAGAAAAATACTTCTGTAATTAAATCTATGTAAGCACCCTACTATCTAGCAGGTCAAGGCACCATATTTGGCAACAGTTGACATGCAAATATTCCATGAAGGTCTCAGTATAAAAATGCCTCATTACAGACTACAGTGAAGTGAAATCAAATATCCTATCCCAGAAAAAAATTCCAATCCAAAAAATAATATCCTCGATAATATCTTACTTTGATGATGCCGATACACAATGCCGATACACAATGCCGATACCATATTGCATACTTTTAAAGTTTTGTGGCATCAATAGTAGCAGTTATAAAAAATGTCAAACCAAGGACAGTTCGCAATCAGTGTAAACTTTTATAGGCTAGCAACTGAATTGCTGATGCAGTTAAAGTCAAAGGTAAGATACCTATTATGATTCTTGGATTTTTTCAGAAGAGAGATCTATTTCTGGTATACCCAAGATATTTTAATTTTGGGGTGGAATATATCTTTGGGGAATATCCATTATACTGTCTCACATCAATCAGTATTACCTTCCAGTCTTCATAATTGTATTTCAAGGCTTCGCTCAAAGCGTGATGAGCGCCACCTTTGTTCTCCAATCTGATGTACGCCTGGGCCAGGTTGTTCCAGGGTTCGAATCCCATCGGCTCCAAGGCCGTGTACCTTCGGTAGGCGGTGGCTGCGGTTTGCCACTGGCTGCTTTCTAATGCAGCGTATCCTAATCTCAACCAAATGTGGGGCTGGTGCGGATAGATGCTGAGGGATTTTTCAAAATGTGGGATGCACTCTTCGTAGTTTTTTCGTTGGAAATAGTACTGACCCCAGTGTCTCTGGGCCTGGTGGCTGCGTTTCTGAGACATCATCCAGGCCCTCTCGTAGCAAGCTACGTCATCAGTTGCGTCACCTGCAAATGGCGCCAATGCTGAACTAAAGCTCATTTTTTCGTTTGTATATTATGTATAATTCCGTTCACGTTTGAAATTCAGCAGGACGACTTTTAGAGCAAAAATAATGTGACAAGCTAGGGGGCCATCGCTACGCCGCCCTAATGGGACCTGGTTCCAAAGTTTTGGAGCGAAACCATCAGCGGCCATCAGCCGTATCCTCCCAGCGCTCCAGCTTGTCATTTCATTTTTGCTTCAAAAAGTCATTCTACTGAAAATAAAAAGTGAACGGGATATACCTATATGTTTTAAAAATTTATTCCAACACACACCGAAACCGTCCACTGTACAATCAAAAGCATTCGCTTCAATGGAATTCTTGCCTTGCATAATTTTTCTACTCCCTCAATCTCAAATGATGCAACGGTAGCCAAATAGCTTCATAGGTTGAGTAACTTTCCGCAAATCTGCATTTTTTTGTAAATTTAAAACACAAAAAGTGTTAAGTATGCAATTTATATGCACCTGGGCCTCGAGCAATCTGGTGACCCGTCCTAGGGTTATTTTATGCTACCTCAAAACATGAATGTCCTGCGTAAAAAATCGTATATCCTCAGTGACGTAGTAATAGGATATCCAACGCATGGAAAAGATACGGGCTTGTAGCCTCAGGGGAGTCCACCCCACAGACCCCCTGCAATAACAATAATATCGGTAACAAACTATTTGAAATTAATTTTCAAACGGGGAGGGGGGCGGTCGAGGCCGGTAAGTTTTTTTAATATGAACCCGCGCAGCCTCACTATGCCACTGCTGGATTCCAGACAGCGACGGTTGTCAAACGTTCGAGGGCAGTGCGTGGTGCCAGTACGAAAGTAACCGTGTTTCTGGCGCGAAAGTCTTTCAGAGCAATAACACCAACTGTGTTTTCTTGGACCAAAAACAAGAAGAAACGTTCCAATAAAGGTGGATTGAAAATGCTCCCTAGGGGACCTGGAGCCCCTAGAGCGCGATTCAATTTATTTCGGCAAGTTATCCTTCCAGGAGCTCTAGGTCCCATAAGGAGCATTTTCAACCCACTTTTGTTCGAGCGTTACTTCTTGTTTTTGGTCCAAGAAAACACAGTTGGTGTTATTGCGGATTTCTGTACTTGGGATTAGAAAATTTTAGGAGAGCATCTCAGGTAAAGTTTCCTTTAAAGTGATTCAAGTATCTCGAAAACGGTGCGTCGAATCGAAATAAACTGAAAATACTATTTATTACTCTTGTTGATGATTGGAAGTATTTCCAGTCAAATCTGTTTCATTGGCAAGTTCCCCATTACTGTACAAACACAAAACACATGTTCGACCTTGGCACACTGCGACCGAGGCGATTTACTGCGCAGCCGAATATAACTTCATAGACTAGAAAAACGTTCAATTTAGGAAACCTGTATTACTGATCAGGGCTCAATTTCACATTGGGGGTCAGAACTCAGTAAGTGAGGATTACCGAGGTAATGGCACAGAACAACCTCTATCAACGAATCAGATTGGTAGATTGCAGCATTTGGCAAGTTACGGCGGTGTCAACTGATGAGTTAAATGCACACCAAACGAATGTATGAATAACTTCAAGTTAATCTCTTCGTTCAAGATTACCAAACTTACCCAATAGACAGAATAGTTTCTCAGTCGGCTTGACCTTGAGCTGCTCCTTTATGACCTCGGTGGCCTTCTTCTTCTTATTTAAAATTGTGTAGCAACCAATGACCTCGGCCCACGATTTGATCCTCAGAAAAACGTCGAGGCTCTCTTTGATTCTGCCCGAGTTCAAGAGCATGTCGGCATACTGTGCATCTGAATACCAAATCGGCGGGACCGACGTCCCGAAAGCGTCTTCGATTCGTTCCACGGCATGAGGACTCTCCTTTTTGAAGCTGCTAAGAAGATCTGCACATTGCTTGATGCACCTTTCTATCGTCCTTTTGTGGTGGCCCTCCAGGCGACAGCGCAACAGCAAAGCGGCCACCCTGACGCAAAAGGAATTTTTCTGGGACAGAATCAGATCTATGAAAGCCGACATCTCCTCTTCTTGGAGTTCATCTTTGGATGAGGCTATCAAAGTTTTCTGCACGATGGCCAGGAGAAGTTTCTGCTCGGTGTTGGGCAACTGGGCGCTTTTGATGTTCTGAGTCAGTTCGACTTTGTTCAGAAGAGTGTCGTCGTTCAGCTCTACGTTTTTCGGAACGTCGGTGCTGGTTACTTCGGGGCGATCTATGTTGTCTTTGTCTTTCAACGTGACTTGCAGGGTTAATTGTGCCAGTTCTTTTTCTTGGAACTTTGTTCTTTTACCTAGTACACCTATCAGTTTGTGCTCTAGTCCTAAGATATTGTACGCAGACGTTGTTCTTTCCTCAGCTTTTGTCACGAAGCGAAACCTCAAGAATAACTGGGCCAGTTCTATATCCAACTCAGCCTTCATTCGACCTAGAACAAGATTTAAAAAAAAACTGTTTTGACACCACAATACTTTCAAAGCGAGTAACTCGGAACGTAAGTTTTTGTTACAGCCCTTCGGGAGGAAGGTTGAAACTTGATTGAAACAAAGATGTAATGTAAAACTCTATACTATTGGATCGAAATAATTGAGAGTGACTCATACTTTCCATCCTAGTTCCACGTTCTTTGCCGCAATAACGCTCCAAGTGTTCACTTACTCACTCACACCCACTGTGGATGTGAATGATTCACTCTCAATTATTTCGATCCAATAGTATACAGCATCATAAGTTAGAAATCCTAAGTAGATCAGTTGAAAAATTAAAAAAACGTCGAAATGGTAAATATGACATAAATTATGCGTAGGTATTGACTACTTGTTAAAATTCAGTGTTAGCGTTGAGTGAAAATATATAAAGAGCTAGGACAAAGAGCCGTCATCATACTTTTCTGGTATTGGCCGGTAGATGACGCAAAAGTACAAGCAACTTTTGATACCAGCTTTGCAATGGATCACTTGCGAATATAAACAGTGAAGTACTGGAAAGACTTTGTGCTGGTGTTAGTTTGCTCTTCACTTCTGAATAATTCTTCAGGATAAACCCGCAGTTCTCACCTCGCCAGTCGCCATGTGGGTCGCAGCAAGCGAATACTTTGTCAAACCCATCATCAGCGTCAGAAATGTCAACGGTGGCGGCACTTCATCTTTTTTTACTCAGCGGGTGATCCCTGCTCAGCGGTATTAATTTCAAACCCCATGTGAATAACAAGAAGTGGATAGGTTGAAAAAATGTACAAGTTCACGATAAGACTAGCGAGTTATAATTACAAATAATTTTGACAGCTGAGCTGACAGGATTCCTCAATCCTTTCCCGGCCACAAAAGTCGGAGTCTTCTCATCAAGCTCCACTTATACCTTTAACGATTTACTGTATCAGTGGAATCTCTTTCCCGGCCACAAAAGTCGGAGTCTTCTCATCAAGCTCCACTTATACCTTTAACGATTTACTGTATCAGTGGAATCTATCAAAATCCGAAGTGAATGGCCGCATTCATAAGTCACAACAGTTGTGGAACTGTTACCGATTTGTCCTGTGAACGGTGCGCTACTTTTCCGCTCCGCTCGGAGCGGACGGCCATGTTTTGTAGCGGCTCGGAAGTTCGCTACATTTTGGTAGCATAGTGAGCGATAGAAGTGGGAGGTGGAAGAATGAGAGAAACGTTAAATTTTGATGTTCGCAAGTGCCATTCTGACATTTTATGGGTTCAAGAGTGTTGTTCAGTGCTGTTTACCTTGCGTGCTGTTTTGAATTTTTGAAGATTATTAAGTTTTTTCTCAGCTAATGTGAATCGCTTGTTAAATATAGACCATCGAGCTATAGCACTGGGTGAAATTCTCCAAGACCAGATTACATTTTCGGTTATTCTTGACGCGGCGCTGGATGTGTCACCGCCAGTCACCGCTACTTCCAACAATGCGTTCGTAAGACGCCAACAGTTCCGAAGGAGCGTAGCGGTAGCTGCTCCCGTCTTATGAAAGCGGCCAATTGGTCGAAAAATGTGAAAATTCAAAATGTCAAATTTGACATCGACAGTCTATCAAAATTAGGCATATTTTGTAAATAAGTCAATCGGCTGAAAAATACAAAAAGTTGGCGGACGTCACAATTTAATTTAAGAAAAAAGCAATAATTACTATTAGTATTCGGAAAAAAAGTAAAATACTGAAAAAGGTTTTTTCAAAATGACTTAAATCTGGCCACGTGTAATATGACGCGTTCATCAAGTTCTAACGCGTTTCGGCGCTAAGCCGCGACAGGGTCACTGGTGCTGTTAAGAGCAGGACAGAAAATTCAAAATGGCATCTCTTGCCGCCGAACCCAACATGAACCCAACATTCGGCAAGGGAGTGCTGCCACCTATAATTCAAGGTGCCGCCATCTATGATTCAATAGATTGTTGAGAAAGTGAAGGGTGTTGTCGATAAGAAGAAAACTAGTCTGCCATACGTGCCCGGTGGATGTAAATAAAACTCGAAAAAAAAAACATTGAAGTGAACCATCTTTGTTTTGCTAGCGGGGCTGCTCGGGGTAGATCACTAGATAGAGAAGTAGAGATGTCGCTGTACTAGAATGATAAGTAAGACAACTTGAAAAACATAGTTTCGAGCAACCGCAACTTGAACATTCCAGAAGCACAAAAAACACTCTTCTTCTCAAAATTTCAAAGATTTTTTGACTTTACAGGTGTATTATATCTCCCCTGATAGATCTGTGAGGAATTTGTTTTGAAATAACGTTTACTCGATGGGGGAAAAAATCAAAAAGTGAACATATCCTTCTATACCGCTAGAAATAGTTCTATTGGAAGTTGTCAGTCTTTTTATGTAAGTTATTCTACTATTCGTCAGGAATACGTAGAGTGATTTTGAATTTATCTCTCTTTTTTTCAAGTTGTCCGAGTATTGCATAGTAAGCATAGCCTGGTTCAACATATCATTATTTTTCATAGTCATCTTCAAGTAATGTATGACATGTAATGAGCCCATTAGTTTTTGGCTGTCATCTGACAAAAACTTCATAACTTCGTCATTTAATTATTATTCAAGATTTTTTTATCAAACTTTTTATCCTTGGAACCGATTTTCACGATTTCTTTCACTTTTAGCAGTCTTGGCCATAGCTATGACCAATATACGTCTGCCTCTGCATCTATCCATCTTTTTCATTTTTGTTTTATCACAAAAACCGTTCAGTTTTACGCAACACAAGCTGAGCTGTGTATAACGAAATCATGGCAATGCACATTGGAACACTCAAGATAAGTTGAAATTATTAAGTCATTTTAAACAATTTACGGAACATTTCTGGTCAAATAGTGGGACAATTTAGAGAAAAGTGAGATATTTTACAAACGCATGAGGGTATGTTTTATGCAAAAGTGAGTTAAAATGAAATATCTGGAGACTTCTATTGAATCAGTTGGTTTTTTGGTTGATTCAATGCTATGCTGGAACTCTTACCAAATTGTAAAATATTGAGTTGTTCGATTCAGGAAAGCCATCGAAAATGCCGCAGGAACGATGACTGACGACGATACAGAATAAAGATGCCGTTCGGACTACTTTCGTACGCATTTTCACACAACCTTTATAAAGCAAGCGGTGCCACTTCTCACTTTAGCCGTTAGCCGTAACGCTTTAGCTCTTTACACACAGGCTTTACTTCTGTCTTGTATGAAAATGTATACGCCAAATTAGCAAATTACACGCGTCCACTTCCTTCACACTGCAAGTCACAAAAAACTCCACTACTCAGTACCTACCTAGTGAACTGTCTATCTCATTCTATTTTTAATGTCTCTGTTAGGTGGGTCTGTCTATTTTATGGCATAGGTACATACCTGCTATACAGACCCATTTTGAAATATTAAGTAAAGTAAAGTAAAGTAAAGTAAAGTAAATATTCATTTCCTCTGACAGTGGACAATTACAGTGTAGGAAAGTGTCATTATTCAATCTTACAGATATGTATAGACAATACAAATAGAAAAGACCATATGCCGTCACGGATTTTTACGGTTGCGTAGGAACTAGGCGAGTCCATCATTCAAAAAAAGGTTGGCTGATTTTTGATGCCCCAATATCCGTGACGACGGTAGTGATAACATATGGTCTTCTCTATTTGTATTGTCTATACAGTCTTGAAGTTTGCACTTACACAAGTGCAAGGTATTAAACAAAGACGGTAAAAAAACACAGAAAACATTGTGACTAGAAATAACATTAACATGTAACACAACTATTATCACAGATGGGCCTTCATAATACAGAATATTATTCTAGGCGTGCATCAAAATATTCACTTATGTCATAGAAACAGCTCCTAATCAATATCTGCTTAACATGTCGACGAAATATGTCATTGTCATTACTCTTCAAGTCTTTGATGTAAGAGGGCAGATGATTATATAGCTTCAGTGAGATATGAATCTGATCATTTTGCGTCTGCGAAATTTTTTTTATGAGGATGAACAGTCTGTCGGCGTTTCTGGCTTCGTAAGCGTTGATTTGCTTGTTAGTTTTAAATTTTACAATGTTCCTGCGAACATGACAGACGCACTCCAAGACGAAGAGGGAGGCAACAGTAAGCAACTCGTGCTTTACAAAACTTGAGCGGCAGCTGGCTCTGGGTGACAAATTGAACATGAGGCGTATAATACGCTTCTGGGCTATAAAGATCTTCCTAGTTCCGGGACTTTTTCCCCAGCAGGCTATGCCATAGTTCAAGACAGGTTGAACATTCGCGAAATAATACGTCCTTATGGTATCATAGCTAACAATGCTCCTCAGCTGCAAAACAGCGAAAGCCCTGGACGAGAGAGCCTTTGCAACCGCGTCAACCTGAGCAGACCATGTCAGGTGTGAGTCCACTGAAACTCCAAGAAACTTTATTTCGTTTATCTGAGGAATAATTTTCCCTTCTGGTGTTCTAACCAACAAACTCAAATCCGCCCGACTCCTATTAGGAGTGAAGAGCACAAACCCAGTTTTTTCGGCATTCAATATTAACCCATTTTCACTGCACCAAGTAACGATACTGGCTATACAAGTCGAGAGATTCCATGTAATTCCTCGTAACTCTCCGCAGAAAAGACAGATGCAATGTCATCCGCATACAAAGTGCAGAAGGCGTTAGTCAACATTAGATCATTTATAAATAATATAAAGAGGATCGGGCCTGGTATATGCTACCTTGAGGAACTTCATGCTTTATGCCAACCTTAGCCGAAGAGAAATAGCCGAGAGATTAGTTGAGATAGGTAGTGTGAGTGTCATGGATTTTTCTTTAGAACCATCTGGTCTTACCTACATAGGTATACAACACAGGGTCCTGCAACAGTGCGTCGGGCTTTCCCAGCGCCCTTCCCTTACGAGATACAGGAAAAGGTGTAATACGTAAAATCGATTATTTGAAAAGTTCTGTCTCGCAAAATTATTTTCAACTATACAGGGTGTTCCATTTTTGCGCTATAACAAAAAAAGAGATTTTTCCAAATAGAATACCCCACTTTTGATTTCATTTTCTCATTCAGCTTTTCAAGCTCTATCACAAGTGTATTTTTGTTTTTTCCAATTTGTGGCAGTGCTACCAACTAAAAATTAAAAATTGGATTTTTTTCATAATTTCAAGGTTCAATTTGAAAAATCGTAGGGGCCTCGTTTTTTAGAACTAAGGGATAAAATTTAGCACAATAATAGTCGAATAGAAGATGAATAACTTTCTAATTTCAAAGTGCCATAAGTCATTTTTTTCAAACAAAATGCCCCTTATTCTATCTCACTATTCGATAGCTTTTTCCTCCTCTTTGATTTTCATTAGTAGTACCCTACCCCTAAATTTGATAATTTCCGAGATAATCGATCATATTTCTCAAAATTATCGTTTATTTGTATTTTTCATGTTCTTAGTAGGTCTTGATACAGAAAATCGTATGTCAAAATGTACGCACCTCCTACTTTGACAGTCTGAAGGTTTTTGAAGTCGCGAAAACTGCTTTACTAAGTTCAATTTGAATTTCCTTTTTTCCTTCGTGCAACAATTTTTTTTTACTGCAGTCACTTCCGATTGAAGTTTAGCGTGGATATTCAATAAAAAGACTTGTTGTTAGTATCAAATCAAGCAAAATGTGTCATTATGACATTTGGTGATTATCACCATGGCCTGCCCAGTGTGAAAAATTCTAATAATCTGCAATTTTTAACAAAATTATCGATTATCTCGGAAATTATCAAATTTAGTGGTAAGGTACCACTAGTAAAAATCCAAGAGGAGGGAAAAAGCTATCGAACGGTGAGATAAAATAGGGGTCATTCTATTTGAAACAGATGACTTATGACACTTTGAAATTAGCGAAGTTCAAAAAAAAATTGTGCACACCCTGTATCACTGAATCTCAAGTTTTTCATCTTCTATTCGACTATTGTTGTGCCAAATTTCATTTCTAAATTCCCAAAAACGAGGCCCCACGATTTTTCGAGCCTTGAAATTATAAAAAAAATCAATTTTCAATTTTTAGTTGGTAGCACTGCCACAAATTGGAAAAACACAAATGGACCTGTAATAGAGCTTAGAAAGCTGAACAAGAAAATTAAATCAAAAGTGGGACATTTCATTTAAAAAAATCTCTATTTTTGTTATAGCGCAAAAATGGAACACCGTGTATAGTTGAAAATATTTTACGAGACAAAGCTTTTCAAATCAATAATTTTATGTATTACATCTTTTCCTCTATCTTGTAAGGGAAGGGCGCTAGGAAAGCCCGACGCACTGTTGCAGGACCCTGTATAATTATGCATTATTCTCGGCAATATTAGATACATCATATGTATCTAGGTATACACATTCCAGCTAGCAGTGGCAACAAGAATGCAATAACCGAAACTGGTAAATAAATAAAGGAGAAAGACTCAATTCAATAATTTAATGATATTTCCTTCAATATTTCATTATGTATTAAAATCGTTTTTCCGTCGGAACTTTGGAACCGTTCAACCGATTTTGCTCAAATTTAGCATAGACATTATTGAAATACTCTATACCAAATGCTGAAGACAAAATTCGGTGGCAAAAACCAGTGGCGCAGAAATCGGAGGGTTGACCCCAACATCAACGCCACAGATGATTCCCCAAAATTGATAGTATTCTTGAATTCTACTGAAACACGCCTCTTTCTCATGTTACTTAGCCCAGAAATTCCCCAGAATTGGATTTCCAGGTCCCTAGAATCGGTCTTCTCTATCAGATTTCATAAGTTCATCTTCAAATATCTCGAGAACCAAAATATTCCATTGGAAACTTTTTACAATGGAGAAATTAAACCCAGATTTCAAAAATACTATCCATTTTGGAAAATCATCAGCGGCGTTGGGACAAAAAGTGATTAACCCTTCACACAATTTCTGTGCTGTTTTTTTTTTCTTCACCAATGTGTCACCAGCATTTTGTATTATGGCAAATTTACTTGGCTGCTCCAGTGCTGCTCGATCGCACTCCTTTTCAGTGAACTGCTCATCCTATTGGAGATTCCTTAGCATCGAGTGCGGCCAAGTAGCAATGGAGCAGCCGAGAAAATTCACCGTAAGACTATTTCAGTAATGAATATAAATAAATATATATAGAAATAAATAAATAAATTTAATTACACCATCAATCAACACAATCATAATGACTGTGATATGGAGGGAGTCTATTTGAAAGTTACATGCCACGCCACACCCTGTATATGGTAAGTTTAGTTTTGGTTAGAATAAAGTGGGAATAGTTTATTTTTTCCAAATATTTCGAAGAGGAATCTCCTAGTATGGGTGTGAATTTTATCGTGAACACCAAATAGGTACTTACAGGATGAAAATTAAAAAAAAAGGAAAATACCTTCAAGTGGTGCATCCTGAAGCTTTTTGTAAACACAGTTGGCATGAGAGAGTAACGTCGGACTCAAAAGTTCTAAAATGTGTTGGTGGACCAGGACCGCTCTACAACACCACCAAGAATTGACGATTTCATTGACCAAGCAGCCATCAAAGATCAGCTTCGAAGCCAGCAAGAGAATGGGATGTTTCACGTTTGGATCGATTTCGTTATTATACGTGCAAACTTCTTTCATAAAATTCGGCCTCTGGTACCTTTCTTTGCTCAGAAATTCAGAGACAGGTTTTGGCAGGGCCGGTCCAGTAAAGTTGGCCTGCACAAAGCATACAAAGCTGTCAATCCCAAACTGCAGGTAGTCTTCTCTCTCCTCATGACTTATCGAATCGAAATATTTCCGTAAAAGAGTTATTTCAAACGAATTTTCAAAAATGCGTTTCCAGTACTTCTCAATCATCACCAGGCTCAGCCATTTATCTTTAGGATGCGACTGCCCCGAATCGCTGTACAGCCGAAACTTCTTCACTAGTTCGGCTACGTTTTCCATTTCTGAGAAGTTCACTCGAGACTTTCAGCAATTTTCAATAAGCACATGTATTTCGCTTCTACAAACAAGAATTCGGTTTATAACCCAACATTCCACCGAAATGTCAACCTCTGAGTCTAGTGAATTTGTTACGATTGGGTGGCTGCACTTACTGTCACTTCGCCGCCGATGCTCCAGCCCTGATATGGCGAGTGTACCCGAACTGTAGTTCTACCTTCAATTACGGGTAGGCGGAAAACTGAAATTAACGGCAATCGGCGGCAAAAATCATCAGCGAACATTGAACTCATCTCTTGCTTGCTTGCTTGCTTGCTTTAGAATGCTCCAGTGTTAGCCGCTGATTCTTCACTTCGACGGCTATAGCCGCCGTTTGCCGCTAATTTATTTTGCCGTCTACTCGTTTATTGTAGGTTGGACTATAGTTCGGGTAAACTCGCCAAATCAGCGGCTGGAGCTGAGACTGTCACTTCTCTGCTGTCAGTGCTGTCACTTGTGCTGTTACTCGCAACTGTGACGCAAACGAAAATATTGAAAATCGAACTCAACAACTGTTTGTAAATAAGTCTTTGTGATGGCTTTAGTAGCGTATGATTATGATAGTAACAGTGAAAGTGGTGGTGAGGAAGAAGAAGAAAGTAATTCCACCCTAGTAATTTCCAAGAAACCAGAGGAACCACTGAACTTGGAACCACAACCACAAACTTCATTTCTATCAGTTCTGCCTAAAGTAAAGGAACAAAAAGCGCAAATAGTAGAAGACAAACTAGAAGATTTTATCCCAAAGTACCAGCCACCTCCCAAGAAACCTAAAGAAAAAGTTAAAATAGCTATACCGTCTTTAGCGGAATTTGATGATGATGATGATGATGAGCCCAAGCAGAAGAAACCCAAAGTAATGGAACCAAAAGGCAGTGGCTTGTTGGCATTGCTACCTCCGGTCAAAAGTTCTGTATTGTCTAACAAAACATTCGTACCACATGTTTTGAAACCTAAACCTAAAAGCACAAACCATAATTTAGTTCCCAATAACGTCAAGCGAAGAGCAGAGTTGGCCAAAAAAGCTGCCCTCAACAAACTTATGAAATCTAACAAGAGCAGCAGTGATGTTGAAAGCGATGATGAAATTGAAATGCCTGAAACATTTGATGAAGAAATGTGGAATAAAGTTTGTGGTAGGCAAGAGAAGCCCAAGAAGGTTATCAGAAAACCTATAGAAGTAGAAGAGCCGAGTGCTATCTCAGTGCAGCCTGTAAATATAGCACCTACACCTGTAGAGCCCTATGATGGTTTGGATAATGTAGCTTTCAAGCAACTGGTTGGGAAAAGTAAACGGCCAGTTAATATCAAACTGGTTGACATTAATGAAGAGGATGTATTGCAAGATAAAGATTTGTTCTTGACAAAGCAGCTGACTGATCCAGACAGTGTACCTAAGTCTACAGTTGAAAACCCAGTCGATCCCACAAGGAAAAAGAAGCATCACATTACATATTTGGCTGAACAAGCAAAGGCAAATGAACAAGAGCTGGCTGGTCAATGGGCAGCAAACAAATTCTCCAGGAATGCAACACGTGCTAAATATGGTTTTTAAATTAGCTCATAAGTTTCCATGTACATTGTATCTACTTAAATTAAGAAAAAAAATTATTATTACTTTTAATCTTTTATTAAATCAGTTGTCCAATGTATTCAGCCCTTTTCAACTTGCGCTTCAAGCTAGGCCACTGCACCAAAAAATTATCTGCAAAGTACATGAGAATTTTGCCACTAAGCGAAAACGTTTCTGTTCTACAGAAGCTTTCAACAAACACAATCCGAGTGTTTGTAATGAAAGCTGCTTTCAGAATAAATGCAATTAAACAGATTGGAACGCACGTCCCTGGTCCATTACATAAAATAAGTTCTGGTTGGAACTGAATTACAACAGGAATGCTATACAGTATAGAATAGATTGTTGAGAACAAGGAAGTAACATAAGACTGCCCAACTTCTCTACTTCGAGGAATAAACGTTATCTTGTATGGAGAATCCTCTCGGACCTTGCCTTCTGAACACTTGATTTTTATTTGGCTTGTGACATCAGTCTTTGCTATGATGTAGTTTCTCGGATGGTACTTCTCAAAATCCAAAGTACTGACTAGATTCAACATTTCAGTTGTGTGCCCTCCTGAACCTATGCAAATCATGGTTTTGCATGGTTTGTTCCTCTTGCTTGTCGCCTCTCTGCTAAATCCAGTTGTGATTTTGTGAATCAGGTACAATACTCGAGCCAAGACCACGACAAAGACCAAAATGGCCAGTTCTATTAGTAACTGAGCTGTAAGAAGAAGTGGTTAGGTGTTTTCTAGGAATTTAAATAAACTTACTATTATCCATTGTGTGTTTTTTTTATTAAACCACAATTCACATAATTTTGTTCAGTCTAAACGTTGTATTTTCTAAACCGAGAGAAAAAATGTTTTGAAATTTTGCATCTTGTCAAATTTGACGTATGACCATAATGATATGACGTATGCAACTTGCATTACTTTAGTGGTATTTTAGCGACGCAGCGGTTAGCTGAATGTTTTTGAACCGTATTCAACGTATTCAATACTGATTACTGGGGCCCGTTTCATAAAAGTACAAACGACAATTTACAAGAGTGTAGCCTTGGTAACCCATTGTTGCAACAATAGTAACCAACACGACCCACTTGTGGTTGTGGAATCAAACATGTGAATCAAACATGTCGCTTTTATGAAACGGGCCCCTGATGGTGTGTATTATTTTTGCTTTCATTCGGGCGCATGCGCTTACTTCGATCGCCATCTTACGTGTTCACGTGTATAAATTTGTTGTTGTTTAGTCAAATAAGCTTTATTGCTGCTAAAGTTGGCTCAAGCTTCGTTTTTTGGTGTGGATTTTGATAGAAACGTCAACAAATGCAATCCAATACACTATTTTCCTACTACAGTGCGCTTGCGTTCGGTTGTCAAATGAGTAAGATTCCCGGCGTAATTGAATATTCGAACAGGTTGGTACAAATTCGACTAGAACATACGCGAAAGTGATTGATAGCGATGTTAGGTACAAAACTTTTTTATGTATTTGATATAGATTCACCCACCCATTAGCCCACCATTATATTACTATTTACATTCGATATAATTTCAAAACGTAAAAACATAAGCGATGATTTTGCAAATGTCTCGACTTTCTCTGCGATATGATATGAACACTTACAACACTCTTGAGATGTAAATGAAAGGATTGCACTGCCCTGGGTACATCTGGTTGTCTCTAGCGGTAACTGCCAATTACCTAGCAAAATGCCAATATGTGCCGCTCCTAAAAAGTACAAAATATTGCCAATATTTTCTATTACGAGCTCCAACTTTGATTATTGTTTGACTCCCACGTAAATATTGATACGAACATTTGGAACAGTACATGAGTTGACAATTTGTTTTCCAGTTGGGCTTGTTAGGACGATTAGAGCATGGAATTACCATATAATGCAGTGGTTGATAAGGAGTGCTTCTGCAGTGCAGGATTAATAAGGAAGCTGCTTTTCTAAGCAAATCGCGTTCTGAAATGACATAACCTTAAAAATATGTGTCAAAACACAGCTGAAATTTCTGTTGATTCGCCGTTAACTGTCGTCTGTCTGAATTTGTACCACCCTGCTGACGCTTGCGCTAATATGGCTTTAAAACGAAACGATGTATGGAAATCCACGTGTTGGAGCACTGAAGACTGAAAATTACGTTTCACTTAACGAAATCGGAATTTAATGACCATTCCCTTTTAAGCCACATTCAGCATGCCTCTTAACAAAAAGCGCTCGGCTACCTGTTAAAAGTGGTCGTATTCATAGGTCGCGGGAACAAAAATGGCTGCCTAAAGATGAGTATATGGTATGATGTTATCTTCACTAGTACTTGGTAATATAATTTTCTTTGGTTGTAATAAATACAAGGATAAATTATCGAAGAATTGTCGCTGTATTAAAAAATTTAATGCGCTGAACTCAAGATTTGGCTGTGTAATGAGTAAAAACGAGCGAATCTCTACTGCGCTACCTTGACACCCCCCAATGCGCAAGCGCGGGCAAGAAGCTGGCAAGAGGCACTTCGTTCTCGGCTTCGTTGTGCCGGCGTGCCTGCAACGTTGCCATAGCGGATGCCAGGGTGACGGTTATGTTCCCGCGACCTATAGGGCACCTTTTACGTCCTGTCAGGGCCCATCTAATAAAGATTTGGCAACGTTGTGAAATGCACTCAAAACTATCTACTACCATTGTTCTACTACCAAGCCGCTTTCGTTTTGCGCCAGGAGCTGCTCTGTGTAGATCACTAGAGAGAGAAAGTAGATACATACACCAATCACGGCCCAGATGGATCTATTTTCTTTGTCTTCCACAGTTTCAAGAATAGCGGCCTGGACCTGTTAACTCAAGAAGTGAACACCTGTTTCGACTGTTTTGTGTACTGTTGGCACATTTTGATCCCATTTAACTTGACGCATGCGTGAAACCATCCATAGTAGCTTAAAGACGCGTAAAAGAGATACATGAATGGACGCGTCCCTAAACATCCCCTGACTTTCTAGACGCCTATTTAAAGCGATGATAGAGGCGCGCTAAAACCACGTATAAATACGGAAATGTTAGAGGCGCATCTTTAGAACCACTTTTAACACTAGAAGGGGGATATGAATACGGGCCAAAGAGATATAGAGATTTTGATTCCGAGATTCCATTAAATGTTTGTCCACCTTGTTTCCGTCTGGATTACCCCACATTTTTTTAGAAGCCGAATAGCCCTAAAACACTGCAAAAGTTTCTAAAGTATTGCTGGGACATTTTTTGGCAAGCAAAAAAAATATCAACTGTTTTATAATTTTGAGAGACGTAGAAAATTGAGTGCAGAGCCCCAGAGCCGTGTTTTGAAAAAAGTTGTCGTCAAAAAAAAAAATATTTTTTTCACATACCTAACTGAAAAAACGCTCTGTATTAAATTTTTAAATACACTCATTACACCGTATAAAAACATAATTAGTTTCTATCTTCATTTTTGAGGGAGAAATCCTCAAAATAATTTTGGACTGCTGAGAATACAGCCTTAACCACCGGACTAAATTAGCGAACAATCCTATCTATGTTTGGTGTTTGGTAACTGTGAAAATGAGCACCAAAAAATTCACTGCCTCTTGGGACTAGTAGGTAGGTAATTACTAATTATTAAACAATAAACATCCATTTAAATAAAAGTATTATATTTCTTATAATTCTATAAATTTACAAAACATTCTCTTATTCTTATTCTGATACAAAACAAAAACAACATACTTTGCGAAAAACTAAACGTCAAGTTCTTACTGAACGCAAAGTACCTTTATTAAAACCAAAGATCACCTCCATCATCCTCTTCTTGAATTGGTGCTTCCATGCTCATGTTCGCCCCTTCATCTTCACTTTCGCTCATGGCAAGATCATCGTGAATTTTCATGCTGGATTCTTGACAATGCATAACATCTTCAATCTTCGTTTCCTCTACTTTTGAATGCATCGGAAGACCGGACATAAGAAAATCAGACGGGTCGTAGTTGGGATCCACGTCCAAGCTTTCTTCTACAAAAATGCCAAATAAACCATTTTACTTTTTCTTATCTGGTTCGGAAATCAACATGTATTTGTTAAATGATAGAAACATGCACTCAAACTTGAATAATGATGATATAATTGATTATTTTTTTTTTGGTATTTTTCAATATCAATAAGTATTATTATTGTTATGTCAATAATCAATAGGTTCAGAAAAAATATATATAACGGACAAATTTCAAAAACTTGGAAGAGCGAGGAAAACGAGAGGGGAGGTATCGAATCAGGTAGATAAATGGAAATATGCGTTCCATCAGTTTTAATATACGGGGTGTTATGGTTGCAACAAACTTTGAGGGATTATTTCCATAAAAAATAAAGTTGAAAAACATAAAAAAACTCATGTTCTTAAAATGCTTCATTAAAAAGATACAGGATGTTGAAGTTGCCTTTTTAAAATTCTTTTTATTTCACCGTAACTTTTGAACCGTTCAACCGATTTTGATGAAATTTGAAATAAAGTCAACTTGAATAATTCTCTGTCCAACAATAATAACACACTCCACCAAATTTCTTCAGGGGTGAAAATAGAAGGGGGTGATCTTCATTTTTTCTCCCATATTTTTACTCCCCTAGTTTCTTGTACAATTTCTTGAACAATCTGCCAAAATAGTGTCAAAAAACAATTAACTTGATTGTTAACCTGACAGATTGTACAAGAAATTGTGTAGTGTGATACAGCTATAAAAGCTGTGGTAATTGTTGACGATCACTACTTCTCGACTTCAGCCACCAACTTTTCACGGTAGGTAGACACCACCACAACATCACGTTTGTCGACCGTAGTTTCCTGGGGAAACCACTATTTCCACTGTAAAATGCCCCTTCTTTCCATTACTTGTCCTACGACGTAAGTACATGCAAGAAGGAAGCGTCCTATATAGCTGTTTAAGTGGTTGCCTAACTCTTAGAAAATGCTAGTCGAGAAGTAGTCGTCGTCAACTGTTGAGGCAGAAGGCAGGAGCAGTAGCTGATTGTTAGAGTTGTTGTTGAATAGTTGAATTAATGAAGTTGTGACATACTTTTGAATAATAAAAAAATATAATGTCGAATATGTTTTGAGACCAGAACATAAGTGGTCCTTCGAAAATGTCTATGAATCAGCGAAAGTCGAAGGGGATTCCTCCACACAGATATAGTCCGTCAGACTATGGTCCGAGGCCGCGTCAACGACCGACGACTGAAAACGCTGAAGAAGAGGATCTCCAACTACGAACAAGTCAAAGTCAAAAGTCGAATGAAATTCTTTCACACAGATATAGTCCGTCAGACTATGGTCCGAGGCCGCGTCAACGACCGATGACCGAAAACGTTGAAGAAGAGAATATCCGACTACGGACAAGTCAGAGTCAAAAGTCGAAGTCAAACAGGTCACATCTTAGTTCCGTCGCAAGTTCCACACGTCGTCTACGTATTCAAGCGGAGCTGGACGCCTTGAATGAATTGGATGCGATCGAAAAGGAAAGAGAAGACCAGGAAGCAGCGCTAAGAAGGGAGGAAGCAGCGTTAAGAAGGGAGGAAGCGGAAGCAACGTCAAGAAAGGAGGAAGCAGCGTTAAGAAGAGACGAAATTCAGAGAGAAGCGGAAAGAAAAATACGGTTATTAAAGAGACGGACAGAACTGCGAGTAAAACTGGAGAGTGAATCGAACGCTTCCCAGAGAGAAGGCAGCATATTGCAATCGCTGCAAACGGTGAAGTCTACAGAAAGAATCCAAAATTGGTTGTCTTCAAGACGGGAATTCTGGCACGGAAACGAAAATATCGAAAAACCTTCGAAACTGCCAGATTTGAAACATGTCAAGATGACAGCTACGCCAGATTTGAAACCGCTTCAATTTTCTGCTGTTACCGGAAGCCCACTGCGAGATTTGCCCGTTTTTAGTGGCGACATTCAAGACTGGCCTGTTTTCTACGGGGAGTTTGCAAGAGGCCAATATTCCAACCTGGACAACCTGCACCGTTTGCAGAAATCGCTTCGTGGAAAAGCTAGACAAGTGGTACACTCGTTGCTGATATACCCAGAAAACGTGCCAGAAATTATGGAACTTCTGGAGCGGCGATTTGGTAGGCCGGAAGTTGTCATCGAGGCATTAACAAGAAATGTTAGGAATGTCAATCCTCCAAAAGAAAGCCGTCCCGAGACCATCATTGAATTTAGTGATGCTGTGAGAAATCTGGTTACCACAATAAATAATCTCGACTACTCACATCAGCTGCAAAATCCGCAGTTGCTGAACGAGTTGGTAGGAAAACTACCACACTCCCTCAAATTGAAATGGGGAGACTGGGTGAGTGCGATAGGGTCGAAATTCATTAATTTAAAAGACTTTTCTTCGTGTATGACTCAAATGGCGGAATCGGCCACTATTATCACACCTTACACGTATTTTGACGGCACCGGCGACAAAAAACCTTTTATAAAAGAGACAATGCTGCTGACAAACCATGACAATAAAATCAGTTCTTGTATTCTATGCAAAAAAGATCACAAACTGCCTTCATGTCAAAGTTTCAAACGTTTCACTTTGAAAGAGCGCTGGGAGTACGTACGTAATCATAAAGTGTGTTTTTCCTGTCTCGGTATCACACACTTGCTACGCCAATGTAAGAACAAAAAACCGTGTGGTGAAAATGGGTGTCCACGATTACATCACCATCTTTTGCACGAGAAAACTCCGACTCCGAACCCGATTTCGAGTGCTCAAGCGTCAAGTGAAGAAACGTTGAACAATACGCACCAGGTCTCGTCGAAAAAGCATCGTGTTCTACTGAGAGTTACACCTGTGACTGTAATCGGCCCTCGAGGGAGAGTGAAGACGTTCGCACTTTTTGATGAAGGAGCGACTCTCACGACAATTGAGGAGCGGTTGGCAGACGAGATTGGAGCCATAGGAGATACACAGCCACTCAAGTTACGTTGGGCTAACACAGAACAGTCGATGGTTGACGCGCATTCGCGGAGCGTGACTTTGCAGATCAAAGGTCAAACAGACGAAGTCTTTCAATTAACCAACGTGAGGACTGTGTCGAATCTGCACCTCCCAACTCAGTCTGTAGACATGAACAACTTCCGCCGGAAGTGGAGTCACCTTGCTGATGTCCCAGCAGTTCATGTAGAAAACGCAAGACCTCTCTTGTTAATAGGTCAAGATAATATCGATCTTACAATAGCCAGAGAAGTTAAACAAGGTCCAAAGAACGCACCAGTAGCCTCGCTGTCGAAATTAGGTTGGGTAGTGCATGGTTGCACCTCTGAGTTTAAAGGCAGAACTGATTGTCATGTAGTATTGCACATGACCCAAGCCGAAGATGACGAAAATTTGCAAGAACTGGTAAAAAACTACTTTGAAAATGACTTCGGAGAGCAGCCAACAAACAAACGTCCGTCGGAAGAAAACGAGTTGGCGATCGATGTCATGAAGAAAACCTGTCACTTTGTTGAAGAGGAGAGTCGATGGACAATTGGTCTTCTTTGGAAAGAAGAAAATCCTGTCATGCCCGAAAGTAAAACGATAGCACTGAAACGTTTGTCCTTTGTTGAAAAGAAAATGGACACCAACTCTGGCTTCGCCGAGAAATACTGCAAGCAGATAGAAGGATACTTGGAGAAAGGGTACGCTCGCAAACTGTCTAGCGAAGAAGCCGCCCATGAAACGAGTAAAACGTTCTATTTGCCTCATTTCTCTGTCACGCATCCAAGAAAACCAGACAAGTTCCGTTTCGTATTTGATGCGGCTGCAAAAACACACGGAGCGAGCTTCAACGATAAAAAGATTCTTCTCCAAGAAACATGGAAGCTGAAGGTGTCCTGGGACGAAGAGCTACCATCAGGAATCAATAAAATTTGGCTGCAGTGGTTGAGTGAAATCAAAAAGATCCATAGCTTCCAAATTTCTCGCTGCTATTCACAGCTTCTTCCTCGAGTGGATAATATTCAGTTACACGTATTTTGCGACGCAAGCAAAATGGGCTGTGCAACAGTAGCTTACTTCAGGTTCTCCAGTTGTTCTCGTGAAGTCCAAGTCGCATTTGTTATGGCCAAGTCAAGAGTAGCGTCTACTGCTCGTCAAGATAGTATTCCGAGACTTGAGCTGCAGGCAGCAGTGTTAGGAATCAGACTTGCAACCCTGATACGGAAGGCACATAACTTACCCATCGATTCGAGATACTTCTGGACAGATTCCACTACGGTGAAGAACTGGTTGAACACTGACGTCAATAAGTTGAAGGTATATCAAGCCAATCGAGTAGCTGAGATATTGTCATCGTCGCAAACTCGAGAGTGGAGGTGGTTACCAACAAATCTGAATGTGGCTGACGAAGCGACAAGAAATAATAAGTCAAGTGATTTGAACCCACATGCTAGATGGGTAAAAGGACCGGAATTTGTCCAACAGAATGAGAAGTTTTGGCCGGAAGACATCTCAGAGTTGAACTGCACTGCTAGAACACTTGATGAAGTCGAAGAAGTAGCTCTGGTGACAACCGAAGATTTAAAGTCGGCTCTTCCAGACATTAATCGTTTCTCCAATTATTCTCGTTTAATACGTTCAACCGCATGGGTACTAAGATTCGTCGAAACGATCAAACAACAAGCTGTGGACTCCTCCAGATGCGGATTGTCTCCAAAAGAAATCGAAAGCGCTGGAATTTTGTGGATCAAGCAAGTCCAGAAAGAGTGTTTTGGCAAAGATGTTGAGCGGTTAAAACAAAAGAAAGGAGTTTCAAAGTCTGGAAACTTTCATCAGCTTTCCCCTACCTTAGATGACGTCGGAATTTTACGAGTACAAAGCAGAATCGGTCACTCCCCAGAATTATCGACAGAAGCAAAAATGCCAGCAATACTGGATCCAAAGCATAAATTCACACGGCTTCTGGTTCAGCATTATCACAAAAAATCCGGCCATCAAGGCAGAGAAACGGTAATAAATGAATTACGCCAACGTTTCTGGATCATTCACATTAGAGCAGTGGTACGTAAGACGTCCAGAGATTGTCTCTATTGTCAAATACGACGCGTCAAGCCAGGATCTCCAGAAATGGCACAGCTATCAAGTTTTCGAGTGTCAAGGTTCGTTCGTGCTTTCACCGTAGTAGGTGTGGATTACTTTGGCCCAATGACCGTCAAGATTGGCCGCCGGCAAGAGAAGCGGTACGGGGTTTTGTTCACCTGCATGGCAGTGAGGGCAGTGCACATCGAGTTGGCAAACTCACTATCAACAGATTCTGCAATTCAAGCCCTTCGTCGTATGATGGCTCGGCGGGGGTGCCCTCAGAAGATTTATTCAGACAATGGAACTAACTTCAGAGGAGCTGATCGCGAGTTGAAGCAAGAAATAAAAAAACTCAACCAGCTGCAAATAGGTGACTTCCTCTCAACGAAAGGCGTGGAATGGGTTTTCAATCCCCCATCAGCGCCTCACATGGGAGGAGTCTGGGAACGAATGGTTAGATCAATCAAGACGGCGCTTAAAGCTGTGCTGAACGAGACGACGCCAAAAGAAGAAACGCTGCTGACGCTGCTGGTAGAAGCTGAGCACATCGTAAATTGCCGACCGCTCACCTACGTTTCATCCGATTCAAACGATCCAGAGTGCCTCACGCCTAATCATTTTTTGCTGGGAACGTCATCCAACGTACCAATGCCTGGAAGTTTTACTGACGATGACTTATCTCTTCATAAGCAATGGCGAATCAGTCAAAGACTCGCTGACAGGTTCTGGAAAAGGTGGATTCGTGAATATTTGCCGACGCTGACTCTTAGGTCAAAATGGTTAGACGACAAGGGTCCAGTTATGAAGGTCGGCGATCTTGTTTTTATTGCTGACGGGAATCTGCCGCGCAATGTTTGGCCAAGAGGAAAAGTCGTTGAAGTTTTTCCTGGTACGGACGGCAAAATTCGGGTCGCTGAAGTTGAAACCAAGAACGGCAGATACAGACGGCCAGTCGTGAAACTTTGTCGACTTATGGGGGTGGAGAATGTTGAGGCAGAAGGCAGGAGCAGTAGCTGATTGTTAGAGTTGTTGTTGAATAGTTGAATTAATGAAGTTGTGACATACTTTTGAATAATAAAAAAATATAATGTCGAATATGTTTTGAGACCAGAACATCAACAATTACCAAAGCTGTATTACACTACACAATTTCTACAGCTATAAAAGCTGTATTACACTACACAATTTCTACAGCTATAAAAGCTGTATTACACTACACAATTTCTAGTACAATCTGTCAGTTAAACAATCAAGTTCATTGTTTTTTTACGCTATTTTGGCTGTTTGTTCAAGAAATTGTGTAGTGTAATACAGCTATAGACAAAAAATTACAAATTGCAAAATTTTGATTAGCGGCGTCGTTTTTGAGATAATTTTGATCCGAATGTCTGAAAAACATCTCAGGAGGCGAAACATCCTAGGCCATTTTCTAGGTCCTAAGAATTATTGAGAATCATCCCTCAAAGTTTGTTACTACAACAAGTACCTAATACCCTGTATGATTACTCTAAAATGATTTGTCTAGAGCATTCACTGAAACAAATAACATACCGCTTATTGAAGCTCCTAGTGTTTCTTCAAAAAATAAAATTCAATACAGTAACAGTTTCATGCCAGAAGGAAATCAAACTAACCTTTGTAAACCAAATCGGTACCATCGCCATCTGTGGGATGATAATAAACAGAACCCAGCTGGACCATGGCCTCGGCGGCTTGCTGACTGTCATCGTCGGCGTTGACTTCCATCGGCATTTCCGCAGAGATTATGAGCTCACCTTTGTTATCTTCAAACTCGTTCAGTGGTACCTCGTCCATTTCTTCTTCTGAAGAAAACTGAAGATCTGTAAAGAAAGATGATGAGAAGTCTGCGAGATTAATGTTTATTTAGATTTGCTACCTTCTTCAAGAATGGCGGCATCTTCCCTCTTCCTCTTTTTCTTCAAGGGCCGTTCAAGTGGACTGGTGATATCTTCGCCCATGTGAATTCCGCCTTCCACGTCTACGTAGTCATAATCATCCAAGTGGGATTTATGCACTGAATTAGGATCAGGTGAGCTTGCTTGACTCTGGAACAAATTCAGTTACACGAATTGAAAATGAAACAAACAAGAAGGGCTTACGGTTCTATCATGTTCAGTAATCGTATAGTTATCCTCTTCGCCGCCCATCCATCCGTCATCCTGCATGGCCATGGCTTTTTCTTGTACCAGTGAAATCTTACCCTCTAGTTGCGTGAGATGTTCGTCGTACTGAAATTATCAAATATTTCATATTCGAATTATTGCCTTTCAAGGAAAAATCCCATCCACGATGCCCCATTGCCCCACTTTGAAAGTGGATGCGCGTCGCATCCGAAGGAATAATTATAATTTGATAACTTACATCGGCCAACGTACTACTGCACAACTGATGCAAGTGCTCTGCTTTACGGGTGAAGTCCGAAGTATCTCCATTATATAAACTACAATTGTCCAAGATCAATTTCACGTCGTCCAAAAACTCATACCTTGTGTGGTACTTGTGTGCTGCAAAATATTTGTCAGTTCATTTCATAGTAATGTCAATATACACTTGCAGATAAATACATACCTTTGACTTTCTTTGAAATAGTTTCCAAATCAATCGGGTTTTTGACAACATTGTAATAGTCTTTGACCAGTTTCTTGTTGACAGGTTTCAAAAACGGCCAAGCATCAGGTAACGTCTTCAGCTTGGAATTAAGTACGTTTTCTAATATAAAGGACAAAGCGACTTGATCGTTGTCGTCAAGTAATGGGTTGATGGCTTTTTCCAATCTCATGAGTCTATCCTCCTTATCGGCCAAACGTTCAACGCATTTGTTCAACATCCTATGGGCCGCCACGGTCAAGCTGCTTTTAGGACCTGTTTGTTTAGAATCAGAAACATTTTCATTATTGTTCTGTTCAAATACTCGTTAAAACCCTAACATGTCTTTTTTGGTACTCCTTAAAATATTGTTTATCGACAACCATTGCATTGTGGAGGGATAATGTATTTATAATCATCAGTTTCAGAACTTTTTTCAATAAAATGAATTACAATGAAAATGTGTTGTGTTAGTACAAAAGGTACTATTTTTGTATTATATGGTCTTAACGGAAATTTTTGAAGGGTGGAACATTTCTCGATTTTGCCCTTGGAGGGAAGGGGGATTTTTTTGGGCCCTTGGGGGTCATTTTCTTGATTTTCCGGAGAGAGAAGCTGAACTAATTTTATTTTGTATTCTATGATTTACTTCTGAATTTTCGAAAGGTTGGAGCTCCTGTTCGATTTCACTCTGGGGGCCCGGGGATTATTGAGGGTGATTTGCATGATTTTAGTTCTCTGTTAATATCTATGTTGAAGTGTTGTATCATTTCTTGCAAAATTTTATCTTCTGAATTTATAGTCTACTGTATAAATTTTGATATAAAGACATTTAAACTAGTATTGCTTTGTAGATAATTATTTTTTTGTAGTGATGTGTGCCGGATAAAAATGCCTAGCTATACAGGGTGGTGAAAATTTCGATGCTCACCATTGGTATCTTGGAAACGGTAAGAGATATGAGGTCGGTTAAATTAGAAAAAAGTTGCGCATTTTTGTGGCGATTAAGAATCTGAAAAAAAAACTTCGAATATTTTGATTGGTTCACGATTTATCACGAAAAAACTGAAAATTTTGATTTCAGAAATTATTTTTTATCTTTCCAACCATTCAAGCTACTTCAATCAAACTTGGTAGTTTTATGTTTTTGATCACTCCGAGTCGATCAACGTTGGCAGAAATTTTCCTGGCCTTCTGGATGTCAAATTATGATAGTCAACTTTTGCTTTTCTTATGGCCGCCATATTGGATTTTTGCATTAATGGATAGAGAAAAAAATTAGCTTTCCGAATTAGTAACCAACATGTTCTTTTTATGACATTTTTAGCGTCAAATTTTCAAATTTTTGTAAATTATTGACAAAATCGGGAATGCTTTGAAAAACAATTGAAATATTATCAATAGCAACAGCAGAAAAAAGATTGTGTTCAATTGACGTATCTAAGGGCTCGATACCAAGTGTCAGGCGCGAAGTTTGGGACGGCGTAACTCGCCAAATACAGCGCGGTCTGATTGGTTGGTATCCGCCGTTGCTATGGTAACGGCACTTACGGCGCGGCGGTCTCAGCCCCAACTTGGTATCGAGCCGTAACTTCTCAATCGTGTTTTGTGCTTGTTTGTACCGAGAGCTCACGAATTAAATGAGTCAAGGGTGCCTGTGAATTCAAAAACATCTGTCGAAACTAGGGTAATCCTTACTCCTTTTCTAATAAATTTTTTCAACTTTAACAAGAACGATATGCTAGTTCCGACAGACGTTTTTGAACTCACAGACACCTTTGACCCATTCAATTTATGAACTACCGGTACAAACAAGCGCAAAACACGATTAAGAAGTTAGATACGTCAATTGCACACCATCTGTCACTTTTTTGTTGTTGCTATTGACAATATTTCAATTGTTTTTCAAAGCATTCCCGATTTTGTCGATACTTTACGAAAATTTCAAAATTTGACGCTTAAAATGTCATTAAAAGAACATGTTGGTTACTAATTCGGAAAGCTATTTTTTTCCTCTATCTATTTGTGCAAAAATCCAATATGGCGGCCATAAGAAAAACAAAAGTTGACTATCATAATTTGACATCTAGAAGGCCTGGAAAATTTCTGTCAACGTTGATCGACTCGGAGTGATCAAAAACATAAAACTACCAAGTTTGATTGAAATAGCTTGAATGGTTGGAAAGATAAAAAATAATTTCTGAAATCAAAATTTTCAGTTTTTTCGTAATAAATCGTAAACCAATCAAAATATTCAAAGTTTCTTTACATATTCTCAATCCCCACAAAAATGCGCAACTTTTTTCTAATTTAACCGACCTCGTATCTCTTACCGTTTCCAAGATACCAATGGTGAGCATCGAAATTTTCACCACCCTGTATATCGTCGGATTCAGCTTTCAAAAATATGAAGTTTGCGATAAGAATGAATTGCAAAAGATGACCCCTAAGGAAGTTAAAGCCCCTCAAAGTTCAATTTTTAAAATCGTTTTTTCAAGTTTTATGCTGTCCGATTTAAATCAAATTTCAACCAAAGTTTGCTGAAATATGTCTCCATCGAACAATAACAACGCGTTTCATCAAAACATTTTTAGAGGCGAAGATAATAGAGGGTACCTTCCCCATTTCCCCCTATTTTTCATTTCTCTTGTTATTTTTTGAAATGGTTTCAATTTTTGAATTCTACATTTAATTTAAATAAAAAAGTTACTGTTGCAAACCTTTGATTAGACAACTGACCTTGACCCGTAATTCAATGGTAGATCTGAATACAGTTTTTGACAAGCTTTCCAACGAGCCCCCCAAGCCATAGAGTGCTATTTGAAGAAAGAAAAAAAACTAAGGGTGGCTAGGAGTCAAGGGCACAATTCAAGGGGTTGAAAGTAGATCATGACACGAGTCATGGAAAAACGGCTTGCCCTGTTTAAAGATCGACAAAAATATGGTACAAAATTATGAATTTTATTCTGGACTTTTGAATAACCCTGTATATCCGCAATTTTTTTTTATAGCTGCTATTTTACATTACTATATTTTTTGAGTTGCTCACCGTTATAAAAGCTGGAGTTTTCCACAATTTGATTCACATCGGCCAAGAACTCCTCGCGACTTTGGTACTTTTTCGTCCTCAAATTATCTCGAATGGTCTGCAAGTCCATCGGCCTGTGTATAATTGTGTAATAGTCGCTCACCATCTATAAAACCAATTTGAAATTTCAAAATCGTACGAATCAAATTATGTGAACGTGTCAAAGACTGACTCCGACATACCTTAGGATTAACGGGAAATAAGAACGGCTGCACATCAGGCATGTCTCTCATTTCATTGAGAATATTTTCCAGAATCGACGACAAAACCACAACAGGATCAGTTCTGGCCCTGTTGACGGGCTTGTTATGCCTCTTGAGATAGTCACAGTGCAAGTCTGAGACACCCCTGCGCTTCCTCTTGCCACCCACCGCTTCTCTGGGCACTTTCAGAAGCAAAGTCTTTCGTTTCATTTCTTCAGCATGCTTTATCAATTTTCCTGATAGTTTCACTTTTATCCCGTCTAAGTTGACTAAATCTTCGTCATCGGTATTCAGCTGTTTCTCGATTTCTTCTTCCTGTTCTTCAGTCATTGCGACGTTCATCGGGGCACTCGAACCAGTGTTTTGGTACAGGGGACACGCTTTGTTCGTCCGCATGTGACCGACATTTCCGCAAGCCCCGCACTTCAACTTCAAGTCTGGCTTGAGCTTGGTTTTCCTTCTGGATTTGGGCGGCGTCACTACTGTGGGTTTGCTGGGCGAGGTATTGAACGACTGACTCGAAGTGCTCTCATTGGAGCCCAACTTCTCTGGAATTCCGCCCGGAGTTGAGGACTGAGATGCCATTCCCAAGGCGAGTCTTTCCTTCTCTTGGTTTCTCTTGATGCGTCTCAGCTGCTCTTGAATTCGTCTTTTTTCCCTTTTCATTTCTTCCTTTTGGGCTTCGTCCAAAGTGGCAAATTGTCGGATAAAAGTGTCGTCTTTGGTGGTGCGTATTTTAACGTAAGCATCAATGACGGCAGCTTTCCGTACGATTTCTACTCTGGTGAATTCTCTGCCTTCGGGATCTCGGAATGTGCGAATTATTTTCAAAACGCGACCTTGCTGGGCGTAGTTGGACGAATCTTGGTTTTCATCGTCATCTTTTTTCTTGTCTCTGCCTTTTCTATCGTCACCTTCCATGATCATTTTTCTCAGTTCTTGTCTTTCTTGTTCTTCCCTTTCAAGGGACAGCTGGCTGCTGGTTTTCTTGTTTGCCAACATGTTCTCAATATTTTTACCCATTTCTTCTATGTCCTCGTCGCTCTCTTCATCAGAGCTTTCACCTTCATCAGTACTCAGTACCTCACTGCTGCCTAAAACGCGATTTTGCAAATCGAAAATCCGCTGGCACTCCTCCTTGTACCGTTCTTGGTGTTCAGCTATCGAAAACCGGTTGCCTCTCGAGAACTTGTCCATTCCTTCTTCACCGGCTTTGGCTTTTTCAGTAGACAATGTACGGACCACGTCGATGACTTCCCAACGTGATAGTTTTTTTATTTCTTCTTCGGGAACGCCGAATTTTCGAAGCAAAGCCTTGGCATTGTTCAGGGAGAGACGTCTCAAATCGGCGTCAGTTCCGGTCACGGTACGTTTAGGTTGCGATTCTTGTTCTTCTTTGCTTTGTGTTGGTTTGTTAGGTACCCTGACGTAACTGAATCCTTCGCCACAACCTGTGGGATCGGCCGGTCCAGTTAACTGGAGCAGACATTTCCCCCGCATTGCTTGGATGTAAGCTCTGGTGGTATTCCACGGAGCCACTTTGACTTCGTCATCCATTTTCAGTTGCATTTCTTCATCGTCGTCTTCGGCGGGAGTAAAAATGAACTTTTCGCCATAGCCAGCATCCTGAAAAACACAGTTCGTGTAATTTACAGCAAGTTTAGAACAACTGATTACATCTATTGTTACGAGCGGCGATTCTTGTGCATTCTGGAAAACACCCGATCTTTCTAGGCTATTCCCATTAGAACGCAGTGTACAAGTGCGAAGCTCTGGACATTTTCAGAATATACGCGATGGCTTAGCGAATGAAATTTACGTGGAGACTTGAATATGCGAGTAAGATACATCTGTTCATTTTGGCGGAGGTGCCGGCTTCACCGCACGTTGATAATGCCCGCGAAATGTGTGGGATTTTTCGGGAGCGCCTAGAAACCGTATGCCAGGTCACTGTGGAATTTTCTGGAGGACCGATGGAACATTCGAGATAAATAGTTCGGAACTATATAAAGCATTGATCCTCGGCCTACGTACCAGTATTGAATTGGAAGTGATCGAGAGCAATAGAAGCGAGTAGTACCAGCGACATTCTCAAGTAAATAATTGTTGGCGTGCATTTATTGTAGTACGCAGTAATAAACAGTGTGTGTTTTAAAACGATCGTCTCAATTATAAACAGACTCGAACGCGAAATACGTAACACTATGATTCAAGAACAGCCCATAATCATCAGTCATAACTAGTTTTGACAAGAAGTTAATCCAGATATTCCTCACGTCCTACATGCAGGACGGCAAATTCTCAATTTTTTTGGCTCCAAAAAACTTGAAATATAGTTGTGTCATCCTCAACCACATCATCTTGAAAGATTTATCTTCAAGTTTTGCTTTTTATTTGCTGTTTTTGTATTGGTTGAATGTGAAATTTGTTGATTTAAAAGTGTGTGAAAATGACTGAGTACAACATCGATTTTGAAAAGTTTTTTTTTTATTCAAAATTCTATTAGAGATAATTTTGTGTTCATATAATAAAAGAGATCCTGCAAAAGACGCTCGCTCGAACAGGAAACATTCAGTTTTTTCCAATGAGCATTTTGACATTCATTCAATTTTTTCCCCCTCCCCTTTTTTACGCAGTGACGTGACTCTTACTTTCACAGTTGAGAATTTTTTTTGCGGCGTTGTCAAAGTATATAATGGTTTGTGTAGTTAAATACTAATACGACTAGCATTATAAATAGCTGTTGGAGAGGCGTCCCGGCGATAACCACGCTGACGAGACGTATGGCGCCGAAACATCGGTGTCCGTGGATTCGGTTTGCCTTTTTCAACAGCATACCGTAAACGACCTGATTAATCATTATTAATTGCACTTAATCTGATTAACAAAAAAATATATCATGTTTGCTGCAACCAGTCCGAAGATTGTATCCTCGTTTTTGTCACATTACAGCTATACTGTTAGCTCAGAGCTGTTGGAATACACTGCAGGGCATAACCAGACCGTCGTTTGAGATGTCAAATTCCTATTTCCCGCAAAAGAAAACATGTAACTCGCTTCATTTCGCAAAAAAACAGTAGGATTAAGGATTAAGTATAGTCCGGGGATTAGTGACCCAAATTGATTAAAATCTGTTCGTTTTGTGATAAAGACATGACATTTGGTATGAGTGGTCTTCATGGTCGTCTTTTCAAATGTTGACACGACACCTCGCCAGGCCCAGGGATCCCCTTGAAAACTGAAGTTGCAGGAACTCCTACAAACCGCCGTTGGATATCGTAACACATTTAAAAAAGAAATGGTCTGACCGACTGGATCAAAAGTAGTTTTGAGCGACATCAAATTCCAACAGATAGACGGAAACAGATTTTTCCTAAATGATCCCTATGTTTTGGCATAGAAAAATCTCGAAAATGCAATTTAAAAAATGGTTTCTTTTTCGATTACCGACCCATGATCATTTAGAACCAACTATGGTTTCTTTTTCGATTACAGACCTATGATCGTTTAGAACCAACTAACTGATTAACGTAACAAAACTTCAAAATTACAAAGACGACATAACCAGAATGGGCAACAAAACAGGTTTATAATCGTCCACGACGCTAAAAACTAAGTGCGCAGTTTATTTCATACCATATCAGTCTACAAGTATTACAGTAACAAGAAAAAGAATCTCTAGTAATGTTCCTCTCGCCCATTAAAAAAGGTTCAAAATTATCTGAAACTTACCTTCAGACGCTGTTCAGCGGCGATCATGCTGAAATAAGCACAGCACTGTTCAGGAGACACCATGGCTCGTATTTCTTCTTCGGTGGGTAAACGGAATTCAGGTTTAATCACCCACCAGTTAGAATCCATACCTAAAAAGTTAAAAACGCTGGTAAGTAAGTGAACAGCAGATGCGTTACGTTTTAAAAAATTTCAACTTTATTTATTTCAAAATCCCACCACAATTTTAAAGGATATAAAAAAAAATAATTTACCAGTTCGTTTGAAATCGGCACATAACTTCAGCCGCTTCCGTATGCTGCTCTCGGAGTGCGACGGAAAAGCCTTCTTGATGTCGTCCATTTTGATTCGGCGAGGATTGTCCCTGCTTTTCCAAAACAGACGGTAAATAAACACCTGAAGAAAATCTCTGACGAAATTGTTGGCCCTTTTTGAATTCGGCCCAGGGACTTCGTAAAGGGGACATTCTTGTCCGGCAACGTAGAGATGATCTACTTCGCGAATGTAGTACTGTTGCCGCGTCCTGATTACTAGGAAATCGGTACGCGGCATGTCGTGGGAGTAAATGGGCGCCCTGTACATCGTGTTTTCCACCGATTGTAACCATTCTCCAGGGCGCAAGAATCCCAAAAACGGAGACGTGTGGGAGAAGGCGGGTTCGCCGTATTTGATCGGAGGAGGGCCCGAGTCCTTGGACGCTTTTCTTTTGTAGTAGTTCTTGATTCGCGAGCACATGCCCACTTGATTCATAAGAGGAGGGTGCTCCTCGCAAAATTCAACAAGAACTATGTCACCGTCTCGTCCCGTGAGATCCTCTGGGGTGCGCATGAAGAAAACGTCACCGCCACCCGAAGCCATCCTTTCTGCTTCTCTTTGCTGCAAAAAAGACCGAAGATTTCACATGAGCAATCGATTTCTCCAATGTTTTTGAAATTGAACATACTTTAGCTTTCTTTTTGATGTGCTTGACCAGCGGCATCACGGGATGAGGGCCGGGATTGGACAGAGGACCGTGCGAGAACCTCTTCATCGGTGGTCTGTGGAAGTTTCTCAGGCGCATCATGCCCATGTGAGTTTGAATAAACGGTGCTCGTAATTCAACGACCGGCGTTGAGTGCTGAATCATGTTACCACTACCGACTTTTAGTTTCAATATGGTCTCGGAGGAGCGAGGTTGATAATACCTAAAGAAGTAAAGAATTATAAAATTAAAACGATACAAAAAAAGTAGTATTTTTTAAAAAAAGTTCTTTTTGTATGGGTTTCAAATGTTTCACAATCGGTCTCCTTGTTTTAGACGGAATGCAAAATAGTGCAGTGTGATTTCAAGATTAGCCACAAAATTGGCTCCAAGTTCGCAATGACTTCGACCCCACCCTGTATTTTTTTATGGAAGCAAGCCGCTTGATACATATATTTCTGGGACCATATCTTTCCGATTCAGACTGGTAGCCTTCAACGCCAAGTGTGCATATACCATAGAAAGAAACCAGTCCATTTCGCTATCTCGCGGTGTGTTCGCTAGGAAACTTCGTCCAGAAATATGGTTAACTTTTGTAACAGTTTATTAGCCTGCCAAACTTATGCAGTAGATTCTACGATCGAAAATAAGAAAAATAGATATTATGAGCATGGCTCGAAAAATGTTTCATAAGGGAGCTGAAACTAAATAAATAGTTAAGATGAAATTATGAAATTCAGCACATCTACCAATCTTCTTATGCTAAAGAAGATGGGGTAAAAATAATTGAAAAAGTTTCACCTCGGGCGCGGGTGGGTCCATCTTAGGGGACGAAGGATAAAATGGACTCCAACTTATTTGAATGTATTGTCTTTTCTAGGTTAACACAACATTTAGTTATGAAATTTTACATATGTATTTAAAAAAAAAACTGTTTTTACTGAACATCGTTTCGCCATCCGAACTCGAACCGTTTTCGAGTAAAATCGATCTTGACATTTGAATGTATGGCATAAAGTGCATTTTGATAGCCCATTTCGAGGCCCATTTTCAAACTTTGTTTTTTTTTAATTTTTTTCCAATTCAAATAAAGTGGCACCATAGTATTTTTAAAACTAGGTTTCTGCTTTTCTCAAATCGGCAATGACTTTTTTTTCTACGACGAGAAAAGCAAAATCGGTCATTATCTGCGTTTCTGGACATGTATTGAAATGTTCTCGGAAACGGTGAATCATATCTTATCAGACTTGGTCAAATCGGTAGTTTTTGTGATGGCAAACAAGGAAAACAACTTCTGTCACTCATGCGTCGGTTGCTTCAGAAGTTACAGGGTGTCAAATATGTCAAAATGATATCAGTTGACCTAAGTCATTTCATCACGAGACAGAAACGGTCAACTCGATAGTTTTTGTGATGGGAAACAAGAAAAACAACTTCTGTCACTCATGCGTCGGTTGCTTCAGAAATTACAGGGTGTCAGACATGTCAAATAAAAACTTACATAAGTCATTTCATCACGAGACAGAAACCGTTGAATCCAAAGGGTCGGGAAACCCCGGCGTTCAGGTAGTAACGCAGGTACCTATGGCGTGGTCGCCGTGGTCAGCATAACTGGTATTTAAGTGATATTTAAGTTATATTTTACTTGAAATTGATGAGTTTGTTGAATCAATAGTACTTTTTGTACCGTTGTTTTGTATTCCAACGAACTCATCAATTTCAAGTTAAACATAACTTAAATAACACTTCAATACCAGTTATACTGACCACGCCATAGGTACCTGCGTTACTACCTGAACGCCGGGGTTTCCCGACCCTTTGAATTCAACAGTTTCTGTCTCGTGATGAAATGACTTGAGTAAGATTTTTTTTTGACATGTTTGACACCCTGTAACTTCTGAAGCAACCGACGCATGAGTGACAGAAGTTGTTTTTCTTGTTTGCCATCACAAAAACTATCGATTTGACCGAGTCTGTCGCGTGATGAAATGACTTAGGTAAAATGTCGCTATCCGGCGTACTACTAGGTTGGATCCACCCTTGCTGATTTTTTAAAACTTGAGCAGTCTATTTTATTGAGCATTAATAAGAGCTTAGTAGATGTGCTAAATTTCATTATTTTACCTTACCTAGTTTTGGAGATATTAATAATGAAGTCTATCTTCTGGGGGGCATATTTATAGGAACTTTTTTATTATTTTTGATCGATGATCCTCCAACTGAAGTTTGGCAGACTAATTTAGGGACAACAACTATATAACGAGCGTTCATGGAAATAAAGGGAAATAGATCAACTGACAGTAACAACCTTCAATATGGCAAGCAAGATGGCAGCAGAACCGTGAAATCAAGTTTTCAATAGGCTACTTCGTTTGGGCAGGTGCGCATGCTTGAAGGCTCCAAATTTTGAAAACATTCGTACACCTGTCAGTTGAATGGCAACGCTGCATGCTCTGTCTAGCCGCCTGACTAACTGCTGGTTTCTGGCTGTCACTTTTACACACACCGTAAAGGCATCTCTTCGTAGCTTTTTTGAACTTCCTTCTCGGTACATTTCCAACAAGTTGTGTTCTATCGTCAAAACATGAGCAAATGAAATGTAGGTCAGGTAGAAACGAGAAATGTCATCATAATTGTCACAAGTGACAGTTGGCGCCGATATCTTGTTATTTTGAGCGCTGTTGCCATTTTCGTTGTTCCTGAACTTCCACAAATGATCGTTGAACTTAATTTCAATGGAACATTTCCTTTGAATATAAAAAATGGTATCTAACATTCAACCAAATTATTTGTGGAATTTTAGGTACACTACAATATTTTTTAGTGTTAATTTTCAATATCGGTGTACGAAACTATGAAATTCGCGCCACACATGCGCACTCAAAAAAACCGAAACGAAGGGACCTATTTAGAATGGGACAAGGTGTAACTTTAGAAATTAAAATTTTAATGACTACTACGACTGCTAGCTAGCAGACTACAGCTAGGGTAAAAGGTGACGCGGGTTTTAGTGTTTAGTGTTTCGCTGACCAAATCCGATCAAAGCTCAACGGTCGGCGGCGCGTCAGAAAGCATGACAGTGATAAAGTCTTTCAAGTGAAAGGCCAAGAAAACGATAGATTTCAAGAAAAATCTACAACTGCAGTTTTGAAGACACCATTAAGTTTCCGAAGCCATATTTTTTAACCCATAGTTTAAAAACTACTGATGGCGAAAACTGAAATGCAGGTTTATTTACAATTGACATGAGAGGTTCAATCATCAAGAGATTTCAAGCTATGAATTATAAAATTTGTATGGTACATTTCGTGGTCTTCAAAACTGTAGCTGTAGATTTTTTCTAGGACCTACCGTTTCCATGGCAGTTCACTTGAAAGATTTTGGTGCAGTCCCGTTTTGCCGCGCCGACCGTTGAGCTTTGTTCGGACTTGGCCAGCTAAACATTGGAGCCCACGTCACCGTTTGCCCTAACATGTGGTCTACAGTCGTAGAATTGAGTTTAAATTTTAAACCTGAATACAAAAGACATTAGGCTACAATCTTTCGTCCAGATTTTTCCAATAGCTCAAGTGGAACTAACTGGTAATGCCTCGAACTTGGCACCATTCGCTGTACTTACTTTTCATTAAACTAAAATTTTCAAGATACGGTTGACATTGCCAAACTTTTCTTTATCAAATGCAAAAAACGGCATCTAAATATCCTTTGAGATGTGCACATGCGAGGCTTGTAAATCGTACCGTGTTGGCGTGTTTTTAGACTGAAGGTGCGTTCAGTCAGCTTATTTAGTCGCTGTTTTAGTTTTAGTCGTTGTCGTAACAGAGAAGAGCGTTCATACTAGTCGCAGCGGTACACTGCAGGATCGATAAAAAAGTGGCATTTAAGTATGAAAGCAAGCCACTTTGCACAGGTGTCGTCTAGGACCATTTGAGCGATTTGGTCCGCAGCATCTGAAATTTCATCTCTTAGGGCTTGACCTTTGACCTCTTTTCCAAGATGGCGGCGAAAAAATGTTCGAACACTGATAACGGTCGTTTTTTTGCAAACAAGGGGTCATTTCGGCACAATTGGGAGATAAAAATACCAAAAAAGGCAGTATGATTCTTGTCTGGCTTTTTTCTTTAGTTCTAGGGCCAAAATTTCCAAATTTATTGCCTTGCGAACGGTAAAGTTTATATTAGTACAAGCGGTAGGCAGAACAATCCTGCATTCAATAAAGAAAGCAAACCTTTTTGCACAGTGACTCTTAGAACCATTCTGAGCGATTTGATCCGCAGCACTCGATCATTCGTCCCTTAGGGGGCCCATGGTGGCCCTCCAAATTTTCAAGATGCAAGAACTTTCTCAAAACGAGTATCGTCATGTGTGTCATAAAATGAGCTTATGGGTCTATTGAAAATGTTTTCAGCAATTATCGTTGTGTCCGTTCCATTCTTCAAACTTGAAAAAAAATTCTTTAGCAGAGGTCAAAAAAACTGTTTTTATCTTTTAATCTACGGAAGAAAACGATAAATTCATATGTTTTGTTTAGTTTCCAAACAAATCGCATAACTGGGCCGACTTCCTTAAAAATTCGAAGAACAAGGCTCTGCGTCGGTGGATGCTAGGAGGCCCTAAGGTGAGCTGACTTCTTGCTGAATTTCAGGAGGAAAGGACCGACGTCACTTCTGATAAGCATCATGAACAATATGATTCGTTTAAAAAAAAGTTCGCTGAACATTGCGTGGCATTGAAAGATGGAGTTGGGAGCTCATTCCAAGAGCATAGCGACGAGCTCATAGCATTAGACAGTCACATTATCGTATCTGGCGATTCAGTTAAGACTCTATATGCAGCTGAAAAAACTCGCATTGCGGCATAGTAACAAAATAGATTTGTGAAAGAGGCTTGTATCTCGGTCAACGTCGTTGTACGATCCTGTGAAGAAGATGAATACCAAAATCTTTTCTTCTAGGGTGAAGAAGAAAGTTCAGGCTTCACTTGTTAAGAATCTCTTTTGGAAGAAGAAAGAAGCTGTTCTCGAGGCTTTTCATTTTCGTCCGTGAGCGAACGTTGAATCTGGAAACATTTTTCAGCTTTGAAAATCAGAAGTACCCGCCGTCTCTCTCTATGAATGGCCAGCTTCGCTTGGGCTAAAAGTCTGATTTGGCAGAGAAACTGGAGTCTCTGGTTGACGGTGTCCTTATTCCTACAAGTTTTGATAGTATTATCTTTGATGGGGCAGGGGCAGCCGTTGCTCAATCTTATCGGCCGCACAATGTGAAAACTTTCCAGGAGTATTTTCTTTTGGATCTCAAGCAGTTTTTTTCTGATCAAGTGTCAAGAACAGAAGCCAATAGAATTGACATTGTGTGGGATTTTTATCGCACTGACAGTTTTAAATCTGCGGAACGTGAGAGCAGAGAAGATGGCATATGCCGTCAGGTTGTTCCAAGTGCTAAGTTGCCTTCGGACTGGTCAGATTTTCTAAGAAATTCAATAAACAAAGCTGAATTGTTCTCCTTTCTGATCAAGAATCTCCTGCATCACAATTCTGGTGACATTGATGTTGTTACCAACACCAGTGAAGTAATATCAACATCCAAGAGCTGTTGCACCTCTCTGGAAGAACACAATTGTACATATTTCGAAGAAGCAGATGGCCGTATTATTCTACATGCAAAGGATATGACCAAACATCATGCAAAGAAAATTTTGATCAGATGTACCGACACGGATGCTCTCGTGCTTTGCGTGTCTTTTTTCCATGAACTAAAAACAATGGGTCTTGAGGAATTGTGGAGTGGAGGAGTTTGTATCCATATGTAACAGAGTCATTCCTGGCAATATCCAGTTCTGCATTTGAGGTTTCCTCCGGGATGTTCCGCCGCCTTGAGCTATTCACCGCTCTTCTCTACAACCCATAGACAGAATGCCAGACTGTGAACGAGGTCAGAAAGAAGATGTTCACGACAAAAAACCAATTGGTGCAGTTCTTGTCTCCAACTTCCGCTGCCTTGTTCCAACATGCACTTAGAGCCGCTTTTCAAGCTGGGCATATTTGGGCGGAATCAGCTGGATGCTCCGTTGCTCCACCTTTTCCATCTGACTGGGGCTGGACCAAGCAGAATGGTTATTGGTTATTGGGTGCCCTTATGATGGACTCGAGAAAGCCAAATCTGGGAGGAGCTGTCATGTCTCGAGAAGTGTGGGTGTAAAGCAGGGTGCAACTCAATACGATGTGCCTGTCGCCGTGTATAGGACTCCCATGTACGCTACAGTGCAGTTCATGCCTTGGTGCAATTCAGTGCACTGATTCCGTAGACCAGGCCAAGAAGCTGTTTGTTCGCTACGGAGAACAAGCCTCTTCACATGCTGATGCAGCATGCTCTGAGAGCTGCCTACCAGGCTGGACAGATCTGGGGCCGAGCTGACGAGCTTATTTCTTTTGATGCACCATCTCCAGCCAGTTGGGGTTGGATACAAACCGAAGACTGGGTACCGTTGTGGTCTACTCAGCCACCTATTTGGGACGCTTGTCGAGCATTGGACAGGTGCGGTTGTGCTTCACAGTGTGAATCATTCAGGTGTATCTGCAGGAAGCACTTGTTACCCTGTACGCCTGCCTGTAAAAAGTGTCAGGGAAACTGCAGCAACAAGAGGTACCTTGTTTGCATGAATTTTTTCATTGGAACCAATGATTTCTTGCAAAACATGTCACTTGACTATTATTTTGCCTCAGCGCAAGACATCAAGAGTGTGAGGTGGAAGAGATTTCATCCAGCCAAGTAATTAAGTCCGATTCTTATCACGTATAATGAAAAGTGTTACTTCATGTTGCGATAAATCATTGACTTTTACCGAGACTTTTACTCTGTCCAAACTTCATTTTCGACTACAGTGGTATTGAGAGCCTTCAAATTAGTCGGTTTGCATACCCCACACGATATGTGGACACACCAAATGCAGCACTTGTAGCACAGGAATAATAGGTTACAGACCCCAAAAAAAAGGTGGACCTTCATCTTTAACTTGAGCGCCCTCCCAACAAATAGTCACGAGTCGCCACTGCCTTAAAGATGTACCCCATGTAACATAAGGTGACCTTCACAGGTTATGGTCCATGGTATGACATTATAGTGACCACTAAAGTATTAGGATATCATGAAATATTCAAAACTCATTATCCTAGATAGGTATGTAACTAACATAGAAATTTTTCGTTCGAAGGGCAATAAATTTGGAAATTTTGGCGCTAGGACACAAAATATATGGTCCACAACATTGATAAGGCTTTTTTTGGTATTTTCATGTCCAAATTGTGCAGAAATGTCTCCTTGTCTGTGAAGAGACGACCTTTATCAGTGTTTAAACATTTTTCAGCCGCCATCTTGGAAAAGAAGCCAAAAGTCACACCCTAAGGGATGGAATTTCAGATGCTGCGGACCAAATCGTTGAAATGGTCTTAGACAACAACTGTACGAAGTGGCTTGCTTTCATACTTGATTGCCACTTTTTTTCACGTACCGCTCGTACTATACAGCAAGATTTAGTCGTAAGAATTGACCAATAGGAGCTCGAATGATACTGCGCGAACCTTCATCTTCATACGGTCCGTGTTCATAATGGGTAGTATTAATATAAAAACTCGTAAAAAAATAAGCATAAATAAGTATTTGCTTACATTTATGAGGAGTACAACTCCTCTGAAATCGAAGCAAATGCTTATGCTATTTTTTTATTGATACATACAACCCATTACCATCACCATCCATGCTCATACCTTATACCGGTAATTACGCAACCTGCAAGTCGGCATCATACGACAAAGTTCGGAATTCTTACGACTAAAATTAAAACTAAAACTCTGTATGAACGCCGCGCATATGACGCGTGCTTTCTACTTTCAGATTTACGACAACGACTACGACTAAAACTAAAACCAAGTTGACTGAACCCACCTTGAGGCGAAAGCCCAATGCTTATGCCGCGTGCACGCGTCCCGTTATGAATGAATTCGAAAAATACAGGGTGATTCAAAAGTGTCGGACAAAAACAATACCGCCTTTAGATAAGCGTTGTGAAAGTTAATGAACAGACAAGGGTTAAAGACCGGCCTTAAAAAGCGCTTTTAAAGTAAAGGCGACATACATATTAATATGAACATGGGAGCAAGTGCGATTCTCGAGTTATTCGAATCGCACCTGCGATTCGACTTTTCGTATACGAATCTCCTTGGTTTCGTGTGCATTTGGGCTGTCAGAAAGGAGAATCCGAATACGAAAACTTTTCGAACACGTTCGAGAACCGCACCCCAGAGCTTTTTCACTAGCTGGTCCCCACAAACAATGAAAATGAATGAAACATTCGCGACTGATCATAATAATTCAAACACTTACACGTCATTTGATATGTTGAAGGGGTCCCTGTTGGGTGACTTTGGTGGTGGTGGTGGAAGGTCCTCTTGTAAAACATTGATTACGCCGGCCTTACCAAGAAGAATCTTGGACTTCTTGACGTGCGGGTGTGGAATTTTAACTTTTACTGGAGTCGCTTGACCTGAAAAATCATTTCAATAATAAAAGTAACATTCACACCAAAATGGCCGAAAATAAACTGGGCCAAAAATTAGGTGGACCATATCGAAATGTTACCTCGGTTAAGATGAGGATATCTAGAGAAAAAATTGCCCGATCTTGAAATTTGTTCGTGATGTTCGATAATCTTTTTCAACTACAAGGTACCATCTTAAGATGCGTTTAGTCAGCTTATTTAGCCGCAAGTTTTAATTTTAGCAGTAAGCGCTGCATCGCTTATTGGCTATTCTGAGGAAGCTGGTTCATACGAACCAATGGGCGTCGCCGTCGCTGCGCTTGGGACTTGCGGCTAAATAAGCTGACTGAACGCACCCTAAAGGTGGAATTTGGTTGCGACTGCCGGCCGTAGCGTCTCGCCGCGACGTCCGGACGTTATGACAAGTACAATGCGTTTTGGTCGACTGAGCAGTTGAGACGTACGGCGTTGACGAAATCACTTCTATTGAAACGCATTGCACTAGTTATTAACATCCGGACGTAGCGGCGAGACGCTATGTCCAGCAGTCGCAACGAAATCCCACCTTTAGATAGCCTGATTGTTAACCTTACAGGGTGACAGTGAAAGGAGTACAAAAAATACCTGACTTTGGCAAGGTCCCATTTTTAGAAAACAAGTCGCAGAATTTTCTAGGTCATATTTTTGGAAAGCGTATGTATCAGTATGTACCTCGAAAATTTGAAAATTTTGGACTTTTGAAGGTGTTGGTTTTTCAAACAGTTATTGATGTTTTGTGGTCCACGGATTTAGAATTGAGCAGTAAAACAAGCAACAAGCACCTATGATGAAACAATCTGACAACTATGGCAATCTTAGTGCAATGGGCACTTTCCACTGGTGCATTTTGAACCACCCTGGGCTATTTAACATGTGATGCAACGTTGCAGCATGCTTGATTTGCCATAGTCCCAAGAGAGGTTCGGGTCCTTGCCACTTCTGAGGGCCAATGGGATCAAATTGTTCTATGTTTCATACAGCTTTTGTGTCCGTTCCTGTCGAATTTCAATGGTCTGATAGAAAGCTGCGATTTAAACGTACTCATTGTCACCCTGTACATTGTACATAAGGTCAGCAATCTGGTGATCTAACGGCTCGATACCAAGTTGGGGCTGAGACCACCGTAAGTGCGGTTACCATAGCAACAACGGATACCAACCAATCAGACCGCTGTATTTGGCGAGTTACGCCGTCCCAAACTTTGCGCCTGCAACTTGGTATCGAGCCCTAAGACGGTATCTTGTAGTCAAAAAATTACTCTATCGAGCTTCACAAAGACTTTAGAGTCGGGCAATTTTTTCTCGAGATATCCTCATTTCAACCGAGGTGAAATTTCGGGGTGGTCCACTTCAATTCTGACCCAGTTCGATTTTCATATTTTATTTTAGCATAGTAGTTCCAGATGCTAATTGCACAGAATGCGCTGGGCCTTGCATTTTTTGAGGATAAGATGCCACTTGGTGGAAATGTTTCTTGCATCATACACTTTCGATCCAGAAAGGTAGCTATTGGCGCCAACAATGCCGGCTGCGTATACAAGGTGAACAAAAAAAAAGTTGAAAATTATTATTTCATGAGCTGAAGCACTGGAGGACGTGCAAATCACCGTAATTATTGATTATTTTATGTTCATGACGTCTTGACAGACCGTTTTCAATTTTCTTTAACCGTTTCCGAAACATACTGAAAAATAGAAAAATAACAAAAACACTCGTTTTTCCATCGGTCAGTGATTCTTCAAGATAATGGGTAGTATTAATAAAAAATAAGCATAAGCATTTGCTTAGATTTTTGAGGAGTTGCTAAGCAGACTTCCCTTAGCAACGCCTATGAAATCCAAGCAAATGCTTACGCTTATTTTTTATTAATACTACCCACTGAGACACTGAAGGGATAGGATAATTGGTATATCTGCGGTAGGGAATGTTATAAATGATATGAGTAAGGTAGCCAATGTCTGAGCCAACTCGCGAGCTGAGAACTATAATGTTCTATCTGCACTTTTTGTAGAAAATGTTTTCGAACTTCGAACCAGCAAAAATAAACGAAATGGACTAGAGGAAAAAGCTTTTCCTTATTCGTTTCTGATCTAATTGTTCGTATCATGAAACATTTCGTCCAGTTTTTGCTGGTTCGAAGATCGAAAACATTTTCTACAAAAAGTACAAATAGAACATTATAGCTCTCAGCTCGCGAACTGTTTTCGGAAATACAACAGTCAACTTTTTTCCTCTTCAGTGCCATTTTGGATCTGCCCTCTGTGGCATCGTTGAAAAACTGTCTGGTAATTATGGAAATGGTAACATTGCGAAAACAACATCTTCATCATCGGAGATATTTCAAAATGGTTTATTCCATCTTCATGAACATTAAAAGAGAAAATGTTTTTGGTGATTTCCATTACTTTACCGATTTTGGTTTGAGATAGATATTTTCAATTCTTGATCATCCTGCAGACGGCCTACGGTTTCCATCGTGCTCCATACAACACAATTTCGTCGAGTGGCACCGCGGTATCAAAATATGTAAAGTTAAAGTTGCCAACACCCGGACTAGCATGCGCATAATACCTGCAATGTATGTAGTCATGATATGAGTTTCAACCAAGTAAAAGGGAGATTGATGAAACTACTGCTTTTCTGTCGACGTTTCGCTGGATTTTATTCTCAGTACTTTCAAGACGACAAAGAAATAAAATACCTAGGTATATAATATGTATACTCATATCATCACTACATACATGAAAAGACAAGGGGATAAGCAATTCAACAAATACCTGCAATTTGCTTAGATGGATCTATGTCATCCGGAATTCCCAATATGATGTTTTCGTCGTTGGGATCGAGAGTCAAGATCGACGGTTTCGGAATTTTCTTCATGTTTTCCGCATCCCATATGACGTTATCCTCCCATCTGCCGTAAACTAAATCCTCATTTTCAACAGGGAAAATCGAATACCACGTATCATCTTGTTCAGAATCAGGTCTCGGTTTGTTTGGCATTCTGCAAAAAAAAATAAAATTGAAAAACACTCATGGGCGTGATTCTCAGTAGCGCATTTCCAAGATGCGGTTTAGATACTAAGGTGTGGGGGCGGCGGCGGCGGTTGCAAATGTTGGAAAGTGGCATGATTGTATCGTCGCGATTCGCGATCAGTGATTCAGTGTCTTTGTCTAGTGCACTAGTGCATACCCCGTACACTCGAGCCTGCAAAACAAAAGCGGCTACCTGCTTGCAAAACAAAAGTGGTACCGTACTCTCTGATAGACATTTCCAACGTTGCCTTTTCTTGCATAAATCCTCAATAATCTAGAGGAGTTCAATTTACTTCACTTGAGTTGAAAACGGTATAATATCCACACAGCTTGTAAAGACAAAAAATAAGTAATCCTCGAATAAATTTCGGCTATACACTAAAAAGTCATGGAGCATTTTTATACAAAGTTGTTAATGAAATTTGCTTCAAACAGTTGCTTGGTAGGGAAATTCAGGTGCTGTGGCAACGCTGCCCCGCCCATGCAATAGAAGTTTGGCACGTGTAATGGACACATTTCCGTTCCTCTGAGAGCGAAAAATATCGCCCTCGCCCTCTCGTTTCAACGTTGGTGTGTTTTTCGCACACTGGAAGCATAGAGATTTACATGTCCATATAAGCGAGAAGCGCTGAGTATGCATGCAAGTAGTGGAAAACGCGATTGGTTTCTTCTACAGCAGTTTTTAGTGTGACAAATGAATGGTCTACCGTAAATTACACTAACTACTCATCGGCCGCTTTTGCGTGCTGCGTTGCAGCGTCGGTAGCTGGTCGTTTATGTAGGTCGTGCGTTTAGCCTTACTAACGGTTTGAATTAAAATACGTTGTTTTAAAGCAGCCTGGTGAATTATGAATCTCAAAATTCATTTTTCTTCAAAAACTCCACAAACTTGTTCTAAATTATTTTAAAGATCAATAGAATATTTTACAAACAATGAGACATCAAGACAACTGGAGTTTCATGCTTTATTTTGTGTAAAAAGCTGCAAGTGGCGTAATAAATATTTTATTTTCATGATTCACTCTGTAGACAAAAATTCGGTGCGTAGACTCAAGTTCACAAAAATTAAATACATACATGTGCGTCTTTGCTTTCATTCCAGGCAAAGGAGGTGCTGGAATCGGCGGCATTCGGACCGAACTCCCTGCCAGCATTCCACCTTTACCAGGCTGACTGAAAGCCTGAGCCGTCCTGTTCCCACTGCTGGGCACCCAACCGGCGGCGTTTGTCTTTGAGTTCAATTTCTGCAGAACCTTGTGCTTGATGTCGTTTCCATCCCACACCACATCATCCTCCCAGTGCAGCTGGGTAACCATCAGAAAAGCGTCATCTGGGAATTCGTCACCTTCTTTGGGTTCCTCGCGTCTCGGTTTCGCTTTCTCCTTTGCCTCCTCCCTTTTCTCGTTGATCATTTTGAAACCGTAATTGAAACCGTCGCCAGTCTCAGGAACTTCCAGCATGTCATACCAGATTTGTGCCGGACCGAACCTCCAGTCGGCGACTTTGGGGCCTGTATCGTCTTTTGACTGGGTGTCCGGCTTATTATCGACCGTTGTCGTTTCCATTGGTTTTAGGAATTTTTCTTCATCATCACTTTTGATTTGCTCTGCCACTGGTTCGGCATAATCGAACGTCCATCCTCTATGTTTCGGTTTCTCATCTTCAGAATTTGAGTCTGAATTATCATTCTGGTTCACACTGTCTTTGTGCTTCTTCTTTCGCCTTTTCCTTCGGACATTTCTCCAGATGTTTGGCAGACTGCTAGGTTTGCCGGGACCAAAAAGTCTTGAGAACCTCAGTACTTTGCCGTGTCTGAAATCTGGAAACAGTTCTGTGACGTCAACATTGGCGTATTTTGAAGGAAGCATTGCGGCTAGTGGAGTCTCTAGTTTCTTTTTTTCTCCAACTTCTTCGGATGGTTTAGCTTGCGGGTCTACATTTTCAGAAGGGGTCGGCGGTGGAGGCATTAGTTTATCATCTGCTTTCTGTTCTTCATCTTTGGGCTCTTGCTTCATAACCACTGTTTCCTCTTCATCTTCGGCCAGTTCATTGATGTCTGAGAAATCGATGGCTGTCGGAGACTTTGGATCAGTAACTTCGGATTCTCTTGCTTCATCAGCTCTCGAGGCCTCTTCACCATCAGAATCTCGTTCAACTCCGATCATTTCTTTCAAAGCAGACCCCAGACCAAGCCTATAAATAGAGCCGTTTATACACACTTCATACTTTTCAAAGTATACTTACTTTTCAAGATTTGCTAGCTGTTTCTGTGATTCAATGTCCAAGACATCGCTTTCAAGTTGTCCAAACTCGTTAACGTTGCCGAAAAGGAACCCTGTTAAATCCACACCCAAGTCATCTTCTTTGCCATAGTTTTCTTCGTCACTGTCACTCATGTTGAAGACTGTTTTCAACGATATAAACAAACAAATTCCTGGATATCCATCTCTAATCAACCGATTACCACGACGAAGTGAACGCCTCAACTGACACTACTGTACTACTGACGGCGAGACGGCGTTCAAGATTGACGCTGCGACGCCATCTTTACGTACGTCATACATGTCAACTATCATTGTTCCCAACCACACGAAGTTTATCCTTAGGGCGTTTTCTCCCTCAGAGATAATTTATTCTTAGGTTTCCGTTCCGGCTTTGATAATGAAATCCAAAAGGAACTACTGTAATGCAATAAGCGACCTGCATTGTTGTTGTATAATTATGTATAGGTCTATGAATTATGTGCAAAAAATGAATGAATTTTATTCAAATATTCCATCATCCATCTTGCTTCTTGCAATTTCTTTATAGGGATTTTGTTTTTCTCAAGATACATCAGTTTTACAATATTTTTCAAATCCAGTTTCCCGCGTTTCGGGTTCCCGCAGTCGTTCGTTCACGTTGTCGTCGTTGTTGTTGTTGGAAGTTGGATTATAAGGTTACATAGCAGCTTTCCATGATCCCATATTGTTTCGTTGTTCTCACAGTTCGCGAATAAAAACTTAAACGAAAATGGCCAAACGTAAGCTAAGTGATGATTGTATTTCCAACCCGACCTTGCCCAAGAAACCAAGACACTGGAGCCTGGGCCTGCTGGAATCCATAGAAGATCCCCAGTTGTTGGTCTTCTCAGATGAGCTGGTGACTATCATAAAAGATAAGTTCCCCAAAGCCCAGTACCACTACTTGGTCATTCCAAAAATCAGCTTGGACCATTTGAAAAACGTCACCAAAGAGCATGTGGATCTCTTGGCGCACATGCAGAAAGTCGCTTTAGATCTTATAAGCAACGAGAAACATAAGAATAGGAAGTTTCACGTCGGATATCACGCTCAACCGAGCATGGCACGCGTACACTTGCACGTCATAAGTGACGATTTCAATTCAACTTACCTCAAGAACAAGAGGCATTGGAATAGTTTCACGACAGACTTTTTTATCAAATCAGAAGGTACGGAATTGAGTACAGTTATATGATTTAGTTAGCTTTATTGATTGGTACCTATTTCAGATGTAGTGAAACGTTTGAAAGAAAAAGGAACTCTGGATTTACCTTCTCGTGGACTGTGCAGCCGTTACTTGAAGACTCCGCTCAAGTGCAATCAATGTGATGTAGCCAAAGTCATGACACTGAACATGCCTGAACTGAAAAAACATCTTCTGACTCATTTGAATCAATAACATTTTACTTACTCATTTTACAACTCTTGACTGGACTGATTGTTAAACACTTACGACTACAAGAATGTATAATGTAGTCTCAACTGTTGCATGATCTCCTTTGTGACTTTTTTTCATATGTATTTTTTTTTATTTATAGAGTATTTATTCAGTTGTTGATACATGTTTATCTATTACTATAAGCCAGTATATACCTAATTCAAATATAATAAATAATTGATACCTAAGTAATAATCTGGTAAACAATATTTTGTGATTATACTTATATTAATTTATAAGATTCATTGTTCATGCTTTAATTTCACCCTTTGAATAGTTCCACCCAAAATATTAATCTCTGCAAAAACAATATAATGGTAGGTACTTATGGTGCTATTCTGTAAAAAATAACATTCCATAAAAGCTCTGTTATGTAAAAATTCCTGTCGGCCATTGGCTGTTGCCTAGATAATAACAACGTAACAGAGCCTTTATGGAATGTAATTTTTTAGAGAATCGCACTATTAGATGAAATATTACGAGATCTAACAACATTAAGTAGAGTCATTACAATTTTGACCATAATTTTCGCTAAGGTGCTTACTGAAAAATGGTACCAAAAGTATTTTTTCAAATGGAATGATATCTCGGGCGGCCGGAGAAGCGGGCGGCTGTGAAATTTTATTGACATGTCGCTTGTTGACATGTCAGACAGGTTGTTGGGTGGGTGGCGTTGGCGTTGGAGTTGGTAGCACTTTTTCACTTTTTCTGATGGGCTTTTGTTTCCAAACATTTTTACTTATTGTTGTCCGTTGTTGGCTGGTGCTGGTACGAGGTAAGATTTACTTTTTCATTTATTGCGTACCTAATCCAAATTTAGGCGTTGTGCAAATAATTAGAGCTGAATACTTATCAAATAGACATTGACCGTATGTACCTACGTATAGTCGTATATTATACCTAGTTCCGCGGCCAAGAATCAAAAATCATTTTAACCTTGCACATAGGGTTGTTCTTGTGCTCCTGAAGGAGGGAAGCATGCGCCAGTTTCGCGATTTCAAAAATCTAGACGACCTCTGACGGCTGAAATAGCGAACCTGGTTTGTAAGTTTTTACGTCATTTCTGTTCTGTCCCGTGGTTCTGTCGCTTCTGTCAGATAGCCATTGAACATTAAATTGACAATCGCGCGAATAGGCTACTTCGTTTGGGCAGGTGCGCATGCTTGAAGGCTCCAAATTTTGAAAACTTTCGTACACCTGTCAGTTGAATGGCAACGCTGCATGCTCTGTTACACCTGGTTCCTGGCTGTCACTTTTATACATACCGTAAATGCATCTCTTCGTAGCTTCTTTGAACTTCCTTCTCGGTACAGCCATTTTCAACAGGCTCTGATCTTTCGTCAAAACATGAGCAAATGAAATGTAGATCAGGTAGAAACGAGAAATGTGATCATAATTGTCACAAGTGACAGTTGGCGCCGATGTCTTGTTGTTTTGAGCGCTGTTGCCATTTTCGTTGTTCCTGAACTTCCACAAATGATCATTGAACTTAATTTCAACGAAACATTTCCTTTGAATATAAAAAATGATATCTAACATTCAACCAAATTATTTGTGGAATTTTAGGTGCACTACAATATTTTTTAGTGTTAATTTTCAATATCGGTGTACGAAACTATGAAATTCGCGCCAGACATGCGCACACAAAAAAACCGAAACGAAGGGACCTATTGCCAAAATCAAAATACTCATATAGGTGATCGAGTTATTCAAGAAAATGAACTTTTGTTAAATAGCGATCAATGATTGGCCGTGTTCGTAAGTCACAACAGTTGTGGAGCACTTCAACGCCATTGGTCAAAATTAAAATTTCGATGAATCGCGTGGAAGTGCTCCACAACTGTTAGTGGGTTTTCTTATGTTCATTTTTTGAGGCAAATTGTTCCTTAGATCATGCTGAACTAGGATCGCGATGGCGAACATCTGAGACCCGCGACTGGGCAGCGGGAGGGGGGGGGTAAAATGTGATGAAGACATAAAAAATGTTGAATAATGAACCGAAAGAGGTACAGTTATGAAAGTTACCATACGTATTCACCATTTTACGCTATTGAAGGTTCAGCAAACCGATTTCAAAAATATCAATCATTCCCAGAGATATTTTCAAAAATATAATTTTTTTTTGTCAACATTTTATTGTTAAAAAAATCGAAGAATTTTGAAGATGGAAAGATGAAAATTGATATTTTGACTATTAGGGATGTTGAAGTATAGTAGTGATTGGCGAAAATTCCTCGGCCTACTATTTTAGGAAACAAGACCGTCAACTGCTTTCACCAGCCAAAAATGAACACACTTTGCTTCAACCAATCACCAACAATGAACCATTTGATTTATGATCATAAATTTTGGTGGTTGACTTCACAAACTATCAAGTTTTATGGTGCATAACGTATTGTGCCACTTCCAGCTTAAAATCAGCCATCATTGGTACTGGATTCGCGCAGGAGCCGGAGATAATAAAATGGCAATTTTCCTTGCCAAAGAAGCAACTAACCCTCTCTGGGAAGTTACTTTTCGTATTGAAATGATCTAACGCTACCATACTCATAGCCCCCTGTCGTTTTTGTGACTACTGCACCAAAAGAAAATTCAAGATGGCGGCCAAGCTGGTGAAAACAGTTGACGGTCTTGTTTCCTAAAATAGTAGGCCAAGGAATTTTCGCCAATTACGACTATATTTCTAACATCCCTAATAGTCAAAATATCAATTTTCATCTTTCCATCTTTAAAATTCTTCGATTTTTTCAACAATAAAATGTTGACAAAAAAAAATATATTTTTGAAAATATCTCTGGGAATGATTGATATTTTTGAAATTGGTTTGCTGAACCTTCAATAGCGTAAAATGGTGAATACGTATGGTAACTTTCATAACTGTACCTCTTTCGGTTCATTATTTAACATTTTTTATGTCTTCATCACATTTTACCACCCCTCCCGCTGCCCAGTCGCGGGTCTCAGATATTCGCCATCGCGATCCTAGTTCAGCATGATCTAAGGAACCATTTGGCACCAACCACTATACTCTAGTCTCAACTTGCACACGGGATACCATAAGAAAACCTACTGTGTTGTGACTTACAAATGCGGCCATTGAATAAGCAAATACGACAAAGACGACAAATACATACTAAGACATGCTGCCATACTGCACATGTGCGAGGTGCAAGTAATGGCGGGTTATTGAAAACAACCGGACAAACCAATGCATTTACGCAGATTTGTCATAAACAAAATTTCTGCACAGATGAAATATTATAGCATATTTTATCTCAAAAATAGACTAGCGTTGGAAATCTACCGCATTATATTACATTACAGGTGCATTAGAGTAGGATTCGAAGGTTTTTGTCCGGTTGTTTCAAAAAGCTGTCCCTGAAATGATTGCTCAGGACAAGCCCCTATGGGATGCCGCACGTGATACTCGATAAAAAACTGAAGAAATACTTTCTGACTGAAAGGAGTGAAAGATCTGACTTATAACTGAGATTTATGGTGCGATATTCTCTAAAAAATTACATTCCATAAAGGCTCTGTTACGTTGTTATTACCTAGGCAACAGCCAATGGCTGACAGGAATTTTTACATAACAGAGCGTTTATGGAATGTTATTTTTTACAGAATAGCACCATTACACTTTTAATTCGACGTTTTTTGTAACTAAATCTAAAGCTGCATTTAGATTATCATGACCTACTGGGATAGCAATATTTTTTGAAACAACGTATAAGTCAATTCATCACGAGACAGAAACAGGTTAATCGATAGTTTTTGTGATCCCAAACAAGAAAAACAACTTCTGTCACTCATGCGTCGGTTGCTTTAAAAGTTACAGGTTACAGGGTGTCAAACATGTCAGTAGAGAGAGATGGTTCCTTCTAACACATTTTGAGGAGGTGGTGGAGGAGGAGGAGGAGGAGGAGGAGACACCCTGTAACTTCTGAAGCAACGACAGAAGTAGTTTTCCTTGTTCGCCATCACAAAAACTATCGAACTAACCGTTTCTGTGTCGTGATGAAATGACTTGAGTAAGTTTTTTTTGTTGACATGTTTGACACCCTGTAACTTTTGAAGCAACCGACGCATGAGTGACAGAAGTTGTTTTTATTGTTTGCCATCACAAATACTATCGATTTGACCGTTTCTGTCTCGTGATGAAATGACTTAGAAATTCATGTCTCTATCCGGCGTACTGTAATAAGATGGTGCCGAAGGACCCAAAAGAACCACTTTTTACCAATCCACTGTTCATTTTGCTGCCGTCTTTCCGCAATAGTGCAATTTTTTTGCGGTTAAAAACAGAAAATTCGTTCGGCAAAAGTGGATAGTTTTTGATTCAAATAAGCAGGTAACGTAGGTATCGTTGTAATAATAATAATAATAATAATGTTTATTTATGACCTTTACAGGTGTCGAATACATAATATTATATACATAATCCACGTTTACCATCGCGTACATCACTTCAGCGCATACATGAGAACGCATACCTGCAGAGCGCGGTAATTTCAATTTTGACGCACGAAGTGTCACTGTCAATGGCAACTGTCAATCAATAATCGAAATGTAAACAAACAACAAACATAACCTCCTAACCATTCAACATTTAATATTGTTCAGAATGAAATGTTACGTGCCGTATGGCAGAAAGACGCAGAAAAGATTCAGGTGATACGAAACACAACGAGCTGCGAGGCGATCGACGAAACAAGAGCGTTTTTTGGTTAGATCTGTCGAAACGTCAAATCGACGTCAAGCGCTGTCAGCTGAAATTTGCGTGACATTACACACGCACATTGTATTACAGTGTTGTCAACTTGCTGTGATATAGATTTGGCAACGTCCTATTTTCACAGGTATGCGCAGAAGCCTTCCGGGAAACGTGGATTGGCGAGTTTCAAGATCGAATACGCCATCTGACGGCCAACGTGTAAACGACGTTTGTGCACGGATCAACTGCAGATTTGTGTGGGTTCTTATGAGCGTTGCGGTGTTTGGGGACTTTATTTGATTCCATCTGACTTAACGCGGCGTTAATTTTTTCCAACAAAGTACGTGAGCCACGCACGTTTCATTATCTTGAATATATTAGGTGTCGTCGATTGCAAAAGCATTGCATTTTTAAATAAGAGTGGCACGTGTACGACGACTGGCAAGCAAAAGTGGCATAGAATGGAAGGTGGCAAGATAGATAGTGACAAAAAGTGGCGGAGAATTAGTTGTGTTTCCGAGTGCGAGTCGCGCTGTGGAAACCGAAAAAAGGAAGAGTTACATTTTCACCGTTTCCCGTCGAAAGCGAAAGACGCAATATGGGTAGTCAAAATGACAAACAAACTCGGCACTGCGGAAAATATGACTACGAGAAAAGCCTGGGAAGTGTCGCTGAAAATGGGAACTTTATATGGCTGCATCGAAGAAGCACAGCTGCGATATTTTTGCATGTCCCGGACTGGCCTGCTTTGCAAGTACATTTGAACGTTCCAATTTCTCAGGAACTACTACTACTATTTTTTTTAATCACATTCCCAGTCACCTAGAGTGAGGAGATTCATACAATGCGCTTGTTTGTAAACACAATTCAAATATGTCTATGTTTAAATTGATGCTTGATTCGGTTTCCTTTCGACCACACAACACAAGAAATTGTGACTTCAGAATTTCTTCTCCCATCACGATACATCGGGAATCCGTTGAGTCCATCAAGTGATTCAAAACCTCCATAACACTCAATTGCGCTTCTGTAATTTTTGAGTTCCAACGCAATACTAATTAACCACGTTTCACGTCTGGAGGACATTAAAAACCGCTTACTACTGATGAGATTTTTGAACGCGCGGGCAACAATCCGTGCTCTATCCGACATGTTTGTTTACATGCGAAGCGCATCAGCAGCGCCACCATCGGTAATGTTACTCGCCAATAGTAGGTACATCCCTGAATAGTACTAATAATACAACGAAATACAAGTTTCGTTACGGGTGCGTTCCCTTCTGAACTTAAATGCGCAAAAATTAAACCAGTTTTCAAGAAAGGCGATAAGAGTAACATCAACAATTATCGTCCAATTGCTATATTGAACAATTTCAGCAAGATTTTCGAGAAAATAATTGCAAACAGAATTCTCACTTTCTTCGATCGAGAAAACATCTTAAATACTAATCAAAACGGGTTCAGAAGGGGACGATCTACGATTAGATCTGTGTATGTGGCCCTGACTGACATTTTGCATTCCATGAACGAAAAAAACAAAACTGTCGCTCTCTGCTTAGACCTCTCAAAGGCCTTTGATAGCGTCGAGCATAGCATTCTCCTACAAAAACTTGAGAAATATGGAGTTAGAGGGGTTACACTCAACTTGTTTGCTAGTTATCTGTCGAATCGAATGCAATATGTGGCGGAGAGAACTGAGGGTGGTCATTATCTGAAATCTAATGTTCTTGGAATAAAAAGGGGTGTTCCACAGGGATCAATATTGGGACCGTTACTATACATAATCTATACCAATGACCTACCTTCGGTTCTAGATGAAAGAGTTCTGCAGTTTGCTGACGACACTTCGGTGGTCATCAGCACGGGAGCGGGAGGTGACGTCCGGCGGCGATTGGGTGAGGGGATCAATTCTGCCCTGGGGACACTAGATCATTGGTTCAAAAACAACAATTTGCTACTAAATGTAAATAAGACGCAAATGATCGAGTTCAGCTTCGGTTAATCAGAACGATTGAGCATTGCTTATGGTAATAATGATACTTACATTAAATCCGTTGATCAGATCACTTTCTTAGGTATTGGAATTGATTCGAGGTTGGACTGGTCATATCACATTGACGGTGTTGTCTCCAGGGTGGGAGGATTTGCCTATGCACTGAGAGTGATGAGCCAGCTGATTAGCGTCCGGGCGTCTATGATGGCATATTATGCACATGTTCAGTCGAGATTGAGTTATGGTGTCATTTTTTGGGATCATTCTAAAGAATCCATCAGAGTTTTCAGACTGCAGAAGAGATGTGTTGGGAACGTGTTGCAGCTCCCTTACCAGGAAAGCTGCAAAATACACTTCACCCAAAAGGGTATACTTACCCTCCCAAGTATTTATATTTACGAGTGTGTGTTGTTTGTCAAACGAAATATGGACCTTTTCGGTAATGTTGGTCATGGTCACGATACGCGAAATGGGCAAGATTTATCTTGCGACAAATACAACTTCAGCTTTCTCCAGAAAAACGTGGAATTTATGACAACAAAAATCTTTAATAAGTTTTCTTTAGAGCTGCGCAGTCTCCCTATGAGACGGCTTCGGGTTTCTCTCCATGCCATATTAGTTCGGAAGGCCTACTATGACCTCCATGAATTTTTTTCTGACAAGGATATATAAAATTTGGAATCTGTTGTAATGTTTTTGTATATATTTTGTTGAAAATTTCATGTAATGTTTTTATGTTTTTGTACAAATTATTTTCTATTTATTTCTGTATATTTTGTAATTATTTTATATTTCATTATCTTTATTTTTTAGTCATGACGCGTTCTACGCCTTACAGGCAAAACATGTACATTATTTTTTTTGTACTGAACAAATAAAATATTATCTATCTATCTATCTATCTATCTATTACTATTAGGCCAGGCGGTATGTCGGTAAAATCACTACAATCTGGAAAAAACTCCGACCAAAGCTTTTATGGTGTCAAACTCTTCGTAAGGTCAGTAGTTATCTACCACTGAGTTTCCGCCCAAAAACGAGTTGTGCTGATTCCTCCACATCTGCGCGAAGGTAAAGGATGCCTCGAAAGTGCAAAAAGACCTGTTAATTCTCCGTACTTTTTCGTTATATTTGCCTAAATGCAAACGTACAACTCTTACGCAAACATTGAAAGCATCTGTCATCATCTCTGTGCCAGTCTTACTGTTGAAAAAAAAGATTTCTTCGTGCGGGTCAGATAAATTACATTAATTCGTTTTTCCACACAAGAAAACGATGGAGCAACATGTATTTTATATGTTTTCTAATAACTCGTATCCATTGAACCCATTTATGGCATTAAAGTTTCGATAACAGCATTTTTAAAGATGTTGCCAGCAAAAAAGTGAATAATTTTTACCCGCCTGTTCAGCAGCAATTTTTTCAATTTTACCAAACACCGTTTGCGAAAATTTCATAAGGAATGAAAAACTCAAACTCTTCTCTAACGATATCGTGCCTGGCTTAACCGCGGCACGCACTTGAAAGTCTAAAAAAACTGATTTCGTTCCGAAAGGTCCTGTTTCACCCGCGTGCGGCCGTGCCTACTTGACATAGACCGGACTGATTACGCGAGCTTGAAAATGTACTCTTTTCCAGATTTAAAATGCAACCATTATCAATAAGACTTTGTACATTGATTTATGAAGAAATTATATATTATTTTATCATTATTGGTCGTGTTTTAGAGCTGAAAAAGAGTACATTTCCAAGCTTGTGTAATCAGTCCGGTCTATGTCAAGTAGGCACGGCCGCACGCGTGTAAAATATAACCGTTCGAGAAGAAATCAGTTTCCTACACTTTCAAAAAGCGTGCCACGGTTAAGCCAGATATAATATCATTAGAAAACAGTTCCAGCTTGTCATTCCCTATAAAATTTTCGAGAACGGTGTTTGGTAAAATTGAAAAAACTGCTGCTGGACAGGTGGGTGAAAATTATTCACTTCTTAGCGGGCAACATCTTCAAAAATGCTGTTATTGAAATTTTAACGCCATAAATGAGTTAAATGAGTACAAGTTATTAGAAAACATCCGAAATACATGTTGCTCCATCGTTTTCTTGTGTGGAAAAACAATCAAATGTGATTTATCTGACCTGCATGAAGAAATCTTTTTTTTCAACAGTAAGAGTGGCACAGAGATGATGACAAATGCTTCCAATGTTTGCGTTAGAGTTGTAAGTTTCCATTGAGGCAAATAAAATGAAAAAATACGGGGGTTTAACAGGTCTTTTTGGACTTTCAAGACATCTTTTACCTTTGGGCAGATGTGGAGGAATCAGCACAACCCGTTTTTGGGCGGAAACTCAGTGGTAGATACCTACTGACTTTACGAAGAGTTTGACACCATAAAAGCTTTGGTCGGAATTTTTTCTATCCAGAATGACCTACCGCCTGGCCTATATGCTCATACCTCCCAAATTATACCCAATTACCCATGTCTCCTATACCCGTGTCATTCATTCCCATGCATACTACTCATTCCCATATCACATCACCCATTTTTTTCTCCCATAGGTACTCATCCAACCCATATAATCTCTTCCATTCCTACACATCCCAATACCACCCGGCATCCATTTTTCATTTCATACTCGATTTCTATTTACTACCCAACCCTATTTTTACAACCCATCCCTGGAGGACCGCATATAGCATTCGGTCCACTACATTCAAATCAAAGTAGCATGTTTTGTTGGTCTATCCGTTGAGAATCCATTTAGCCACAGGCCACAGGGATGCATGAGACAGCTTGGCAAGAGATTTGATCTGTCGATTTCTGTTTTGCCTTTTCTGGCTTTCTTGTAGCGGTACAGCGATTGCCCCTTTTGTCTTTGAACTTTCGACATTATACAGATTCGTTGTCCGCATTCATCTGGAACGTGGAAGCCTCGACGATCTGCAGCAACTCGACGGAAAGGTTCAAAATATAAATTAGAGAACTGCCCGTGATGACTTTGTCTGACAGCCATCCAGGTTGCATCTTCTTAAAGATGGTCACGCAGACGTCGAATACCTCGGCAGTTTATTAGATTTGGTTTTCGGTTGGAGTTGAAATCGGCTTCGCACACGTCCGTCCGTCCGGAGGACTGTTGTTCAGGAATTGGGAAGATACGCTTAGATCACCTGGAGGTGTGGCACAGCTGCATTGTAAAATTTTACTTCTAAAAAAACGGTTCAACCCTATATATTTTATGGGAATGGTCTTGGTTTTTTTAAATTCAAGAAATCACCATATAGGTAGATATTGGATTCCAAAAATGTTATCAACGTTTTCGTTACAGGATACCTGAAATATGGAATCTGTACATGATAACAACGAGGAAACAATGGAAGAGGTACTAGAAAAAACTGCAGAAGAGGCAGACTTCAGCACTCAAAACCTGAGTCCCAGTCAAATGGAAAGCTTCGAACGAAGCTACGAAGTTACGGCGCCACAGAGTCCAAGAGAACTGGAAATCAGCGTGGAAAAAGTTCAAGAATCAGAAAGCAGAATTTCACAGCCACATAATCTGATCGAATTATCTATCAAGAGTAGAGTTGAGAAACTGCTCAAGTCTAATGTTCTGGAGGAAATAAACCTAAAATACAAGCTTGATCAATTGGCCAGCTCCGAGAAAGAAATCACACGATTGCAGGAAAAAGAAAAAGAAATAAGCGAATTTTCCCGAACCTGTGCAGTACAAGTTATTGAGGCAAAGGACGAGAGGGCTCAAATGAAAGCTGCAATAGAACAGATCAAACCGATTTTAAAAATATTGGATGAAAATGCCGAAAAGTTGAACAAAGATTTGGAAGATATTAAAATTGATGAGTTGCAAACTAAAGTTCATGGTCAGAAACGCAAGTTTGAGAACCTTTCTGCATCTAAGAAAGCAGAGAATGCAATGATTCGAGAAAAATTCTCCAAAAAGGAAGCAGCCGCTTTGGAAATGAAAAACCAACTGGAGGCAAAACTTCAACTTTTTAAAGAAAAAAAGGCCAATTTGAAGAAATGTGGAGACATGGCGAAACTCTCACAAAGCTTGAAGGACGTTATCGAGAATCAGAAAGAAACAAGCGCAGCTTTAGAAGAGAAACTTCGTGAAGTTTATAATAGAAAGAATTCTATTCGTGAACTGAAGAAAATTGGAAGAGAAAAACTAGCAGATGAAATTGACAAATGCAGAAAAGATCTAGAAACCAAAACGAGGAAGTTTGTATTTTTCTGTACATTTGCACGAATCCCTACTCATATCTTCTAATTCTGTTACTTTTCTTTTGTTCCTTGTTTCAGATTAGAACAGCTAAATTTGGCGAAAGATCAAGCCTTGAAGGAGAAACAACAAAAGATCGAATTAGTGGATTTGTTACACAATGAAATAACAGAAAAAGAAGCTTTATTACTTGAACGTGAGCAGTATATAAACAGCATAAAGGGTAAAATTGAGGAAACTCGTGTTGCAAGGAAACGGGAAAAAGTGGAATTGCAAAGTAAACTCCATCAACTTGAAAATCAACTCCAGAAACAACAAGGTGACTTGCAAGACGTTGAAGATGATATACTGAAGAAGTTTGAGGTTTGTTTGAATGCACGGTTAAAAGCACGGAATTTTGGACCTCAAATTTTTTATAATCCCAAAAAAGTGACAGCATTGAAGCAAGCTTTGCATTCTATCAAGTTATATCCACAATGACAAGACCTTGCGGTTTTTTCAAAGAGGAACCATTTTTGATGTTCAAAATTCCAAACCTAAGTATACCTACTTATAAATGAAGATTCCGAGGAAGATTCTTTATTACGTGCAAGAAAACTGTGTCTATCTTAGACCATGCATACTCAGCGCTTCTCGCTTATGGACAAGTAAATTTCTATGCTTCCAGTGTGCGAAAAACACCAACGTTAAAACGAGAGGGCAATATCTTTTCGTTCTCAGAGGAACGGTAATGTGTCCATTACACGTGCCAAACTTATATTGCATGGGTAAGGCGGCGTTGCCGTAGCACCTGAATTTCCTTGCCGAGAAACTGTTTGAAGCAAATTTCATCAACAACTTTGTTTAAAATGCTCCATGACTTTTCAGTGCATAGCTGAAATTTATTCGAGGGATCACTGAGGATTTATGAAAGAAGAGGCAACGTTGGAAATGTCGATCAGAGGGAACCGTACCGCTTTTGTTTGCAGAGGTCGCTCTTTTTCGCAGGCTCAGGTGCTCGGGGTATGCACTAAGTGCACTAGACAAAGACACTAGGTCCAGCTGGGATGTGATTGAAGAACATATTATATCTACTTCTCTGTTTGGTGATCTACCCCGAGTAGCACCGCTGGCAAAACGAAAGCGCCTCTGACTAACTTAGCTTAATTTCAACTTCTTCTCGTGACGGAAGAGGACGGTATGTTTATGTTTTCTTCTTTAGAATCCCGTGCGTTTTTCGGCCTGGTATTACTTAATAGTGGCGCCGAACTCATAAAAAGTTACTATGACGAAGAAAGTTTCAGACCCCCCCCCCTATTGCCACGCTACGGTCGGGCCTGGGAGCCTAAGAGCTCCCCATGCAGTTAGCGCCGCAGTGGAAATTTTTTCGGAATAATAATAATAATAATATTAACAAAAATAAGCGGAAGAAGAGAAGCCGCTGACCAAAGTGTCCATAGATTCCATCATCTTTTGCACAAAAATCTGAAATTTTTCGTGAGATCGTATGGTTTTCCTAGTCCATTTAGTTGGCTGTTCAAATACCGATGATCAAAACCTTTTTGGCCTTATTTGAGGTCATAATGACTGAATGAACTATTGAATGCCAGTGTTGGTCTCTGAAAATGTTTAAAACTGAATAAAAGGTTTTTCATTAGCAAAAGTTATTTTCGAAATGGCATGAAATTGGAAAACGGAGAGTGGTCGTATTCCCTACCGACATACATTGGAGATTGCCAAACAACATGCAGATGTCACTCTGAGGTAAATGGCAGGAGGCAGGACACACTACCAACAATTATTGAAAAAGGCAAAAAAAGTCAAAGCACTCTTGAAGTAAAATGGTTTCGACCCTACGGTATCTATACCTAGGTACATCGTGAATAACTGTCGTTCAGATTCAAAGTGCCTAATAATCATAATATCCAATGATTCGCTGGGTAAATCTCTTCTTCCTCTACTTTTTTTCCCTTCTTTTCTTTTTTTCCCTCCAGACCCCCCCCTCATTTTGAGGTATGGCGAGCGCCACAAAAAAAGGTCTATTCGGCGCCACTGTTGTCCATAAGCGTAAGCAGCACTGAGCGTGCATGATCCAAGGCGTCTATACATAACGAGTGATCCTGAAAATTGGCGAAAAAACATGGCTAGCGAGGAGATCAAGGCCTACCTTGAGGAGAAATTTATTCGATCACTCCGTATAAGTTGAAGAAAATAGCTGGCACTTTTTTCTTGTCTACTGGAAAACGTACAGTCCTCGGTAGAGTCAATAGGCTTGGTACATAACGAGGTACATAATCATGTTCCCAAGTTTCCGTTAGGAAAAATTCGGGGGCCTTTTTCAAAAGCCATAAAATCGGGTAGGTGAAGTATGGTTCAATACAATAGGTCGCGGGAACATAACCGTCACCTTGGCACCCGCTATGGCAACGTTGCAAGTATTCCTGATGTGGCAACAGCGCATTGCGCATTTCCGCGCTTCTTAGCGGCTTTCGTTTCAACTTGTATTAATAAGTAGGTACCGTTGCGGACTTTTTAAAGTGGACGACAGTTGATAGATTTTTCAGGATTCTGGCTTGAACGTCGCATGACAGCAAGCCAACTCGTTGACATTGTCGTCCACTTTATTTTGGCCGCAACCGTACTAGTGGAATGGAAATAACATACCATATACCCATCTTTAGGACGCCATTTGTGTTCCCGCGACCTATGGTACAATGTTATTTTCACTAATACCTACTTGTTAATACATTTTTCTTAGTTGTGAAGTTGTAATAAATATATATGTATGTAGCTACTTTATTGAACAACTGTCGCTTTATCAAAAAAACTAATGTGCTCTAAACTCAAGATTTGAGTGAGTAATGTCAAAAACAAGCGAATCTCTACAGCGGTACCTTGGCACCCCATCATGCGCAAGCGCGGGCAAGAAGCTGACAAGAGGCGCTTTCGTTGTGCCGGCAGGAGCTGCTCAGGGTAGATTACTAAACAAAGAAAGTAGATCCAGCTGGGCCGTGATTGGCGGATATGTATCTACTTTTTCTATATCTAGTGATCTACCCGGAGCAGCTCCTGGCGCAAAGCTGCTAAGAAGCGCGGAAATGCGCAATGCGCTGTTGCCGCATACTTGCAACGTTGCCATAGCGGGTGCCAAGGTGACGGTTATGTTCCCGCGACCTATACAATAATACAATGCGTCGCATTTCTAACGTGTATCTTTGCTCGGAAATTCGAAATTCTAATTGCTGAAAATACAAATGTTTGGCAAGTAACTCTTCGCGACTGACTTTCATCTACCTGCCTTCTAGTAGCAACAAAATTGCTTATATTGGTTGGAAAGCGGATTATCGACATACTTCTTTTCGACGCCGCTTTTAGTATCTAAGTGTCCATTGTTGAACCAAAGTAGATAAAGATTGGTCAAAAGTGTGGCAAGACTTCATTGTCTTAATTTTTCGTTTTTCGTAGCATGTGCAGCTCTTAAAACAAGAAGTTATCAAAAAACTACAAGAAAAGAGCGACGCTCTCGGCCAAGCCATCCAGCAGAACGACAAAAAGCGCGAAGAAGAAATGCTGTATCTAAAAAAGAAATTTGAAGTCGCGTCAAAAAAGGAACAAATAGAATCATTAGAAAAACGATTAGAAGCACTGAAAAATGAATGTGAATCTTTAGACACCGCTATTTCGAATGAAGAAAATACCTTTGCAAATCAAGTTGAACTAGAGGAGTCCAAATACCAAGCATCACTTCTGGAACAACAGAAATACTTAGATGAGCTGCGAAAGAAGAAGGAGTACCAGCACGCCACGGCTGATTACTTGAAGAAGAAACAGTCCAATCTGCAGGAGGAAATGGACAAAATCGTCCAGCGAGCCAAAGTGTTAGACGAAGAAAATTTGTCTGTACACAATTTGAAAACGACCAAAACTAAGGACCTAGATGATCTGAAAATGCAACTGTGGACCATGAAAAATGACACAGAAAAGCCTCAGAAACGCCCCGTTTCGTGTCTTAAATCTCCGCAGAAGAACGAACCGGTATCCAAAAACGTGAAGTTCAATGACACGCTTTATTACAGATCAGCCACGGAAGAGAGCGATTCGCTAACCAAAGTAACTTGAGCTTCTCTCTATAGCATACGTTTTTCTTCAAGAGAGAGTAGGTTTCAATTTCGATCCTTTTTCAAAAAATTAGATAGTTTTAGCTTTTTTCAAGTGATGTTCAACCTAGTTGAGTTTATGTATTGACTACCTACCTACTTAGTTGAATACTTAGTATAGATAGTTATTATAGAGTGTAATATGTTTAAATATTAATAATTTCTAATAGATGATAGTTTATTTTATTTACTTAGATTTTCTTACAGAGTTGAATATCTAATTGAAGGATTTGTTGTGGCACCACAGTACTTTTCTGGTAAATATAAACCATTTCAGGGCTTTTTTCATTAGAGCAAATCATGAGCAAAGCAGCGATGACCGCTGATAGTGTTTTCGAGTCACTAGAACCGAACCAGTTCAGCTCTAAGACCAGGGGATTCGACTGGCCCTCGAAAATCCGTAGCCAATCAATGATAGCGATTTTCGAGCTGAACAAGCTCGGTTCTGGTGACTCGAAAACGCTGTAAGTCAAATTGTTTTAGTTCATATGGCGAAAATATGTAAACGCGAGTTCCTCGATGTGGGATTTTGCTGCGCAGCCATTAACTGACATCGACTTCACTGGCTAGTGGCTCTCCGCTTATGCTGGTAGTGGCGGTCACTGAACAACTGGTCGGTAAACAAATCTCTGAAAAAAATCAGGGGCGGCAATAAAAAAAATGGAATGAAAATGCCCACTTCCCAGTGGCTCCAGTGGGGCCACTGGGCAGTGGGCATTTTCCTTTGGGCAATTCCTTTGGTGGGGCATTGATTTATGGCATTGGAATGCACGAGAAATGCTGCTTAGATAGTCGATACACGACTCATGAATTCATGAGTGCACTGTTCTGGAAGATCTCAACATGAAATTTGTTCATTGGTTTCATTTTATACAGTCGCCGCCCCTACCAGCACAAGCGCGAAGAGCCCAGCATATTTCAGTTATTGGTCGCCCAGCAAAATTCCACTCTAAGGAACTCTCGTCTCCCTACTAGCCCAGGAATTTTAGATGGAAATTCGATCAAACCTCTGAAAATATGGAGAGGCGGTGAATTTCTACACTAAGTTGGAACATCCCACTGAAATTTCCAATTTTCCCCATGTTTTTTTCTTATGGAAAAGGTCTAATGCCCATTTTTTTGCTGGGAATATTCAATATGGCTCGGGGAAAGTTGAAAATTGGGATGCACCACTTGATAAGACGTGTTAAACAACATATTTAAATTCCAAACTTTTTGATATTCGTGTCATGCTCGGGTCTCATGTTTTTTCGGAGGGAGGGGTGTTATACTTTTTTTTCACTGTACAAATCCAGTTGACGCCGAAATGGGCTGAAAATTTGCAAACAGTCCCAGCAGAGTGTTGGATCCCGATTTTGCCAATCTTTCTCATTCACACTTCATGTTTTATCAAGAAATATGGTGTAATACACATTCCCACTATACTTAATCGTTTGTTAAAAGCTGAGAAAAGCTGAACATCTGTGTGAATTTTCTAGTATTTGTGCTGAACGATATATACCTACCAGATTTCCTTATTTCTCCGATATGCGCTTTTTGGTTTAATTAGGGAATGTTTATAACTTACTCTTTGCTGGAATCATGTAATTAAAACTGAAATAAGCCGAAAATTTGCATGCAAGTATGATAAACTGCGCCGAACAAGATACTGGAATAGGGTATGTGACTGTGTCAGATTTTAATGGTTTTATGTCTTTGTTATGAGCAAGTGAAAATTGAAATGTAGCTTGTGCAACATTTCTCGATACATTGATTAATTGATGAGAAAAGTGAAATTAAAAATTAAATTATTTTAAATCAATGTCACGTGACCTAAAACGCGCCACGATTGGGTGTGACGTCAATCTTCATATCTGTCATTTCTCATCTGTCACCGGAGATGTCACCATAGACAAGATGTCACGTAGCCCGTAGCGTGTGAGTCGTGTGACGGAGCGTGTCGGTGTTTTCAATTTCACCTGAAAATAAAATGTGATCCAGGTTTCTCTGATAGCAGTACGCTGCCTCAAATGGACGCTGTAATGGTTGGGCAGTTTTTTTCACGTCATAATAAAACTGTAGGCACATTCACTAAAATATGTAGTCTAAAGTCTGACCCTCGGTCTGACCACTAACTTCACTTTTAATAACATAACCTCAAATCTCAAATAGGGTATGTGACTGTGTCAGATTTTAATGGTTTTATGTCTTTGTTATGAGCAAGTGAAAATTGAAATGTAGCTTGTGCAACATTTCTCGATGATACATTGATTAATTGATGAGAAAAGTGAAATTAAAAATTAAATTATTTTAAATCAATGTCACGTGACCTAAAACGCGCCACGATTGGGTGTGACGTCAATCTTCATATCTGTCATTTCTCATCTGTCACCGGAGATGTCACGTAGCCCGTAGCGTGTGACGAAGCGTGTCGGTGTTTTCAATTACCTACACCTGAAAAGAAAATGTGATCCAGGTTTCTCGAGAGCGAATAGCAGTACGCTGCCTCAAATGGACGCTGTAATGGTTGGGCAGTTTTTTTCTCGTCATAATAAAACTGTAGGCTCACTAAAATACGGTAGTCTAAAGTCTGACCACTAACTTCACTTTTAATAACATAACCTCAAATCTCAAATTGTGTTTTAATATCATTTATCGATTATATAACACATATGATACTTGATATAATTAAAGGTACCTACCTACCAAGCTCATATACCTACATCAAAATGGTTTTCACAAAAATAGATGGACGACTCCGAAGATAATCCATTTGGTTGGATCCCTTCTTGCAAGTTTCAGCCACTTCCTTCTCATGTGTTTTTTTTTGGGTACCACAATGAAAAGTTAATGTGGGGAACTTCTTCCCGTGTTTTTGCAAAGAGGCACCACACACCAGTGATATGATTTTCCACTCATTGTTCTCCAAACAGAACAGCGTCCTTGCGAACATGTGATGGTTTGTTTACATTCGCGAATGACACTTGACAGTTTATGAACTGTGACGTCACAATGGCCGTTGACTTTCATAAAGCGTTTGGGCGCCAAATATTTTAGCGAAATAAAGAAGATTTTTTTTACGTAAAATAAACATGCTTTGAACCAAATAAATACTACTTTCAGTGGAAACCAAGCAATTAGAAATTATTTAGACCAAAATTGAAAAACCGTCACATACCCTATTGTGTTTTAATATCATTTATCGATTATTTAGCACATATGATACTTAATATAATTAAAGGTACCTACCAAGCTCATATACCTACATCAAAATGGTTTTCACAAAAAAAGATAGACGACTCCGAAGATAATCCATTTGGATCCCTTCTTGCAAGTTCCAGCCACTTCCTTCTCATGTGTTCTTTTTTGGGTACCACCAGCCACCAGGTACCACAATGAAAAGTTAATGTGGGGAACTTCTTCTCGTGTTTTTGCAAAGAGGCACCACACACCAGTGATATGATTTTCCACTCATTTACTACGTTTCCATGGAGAATTGAAATCGATTTGAAAACAGTATTGGGATTGAAAACTGCATGTAAACGCTTGCAACATCGTATTCAAATCGATCTGAGTCTCAAGGTCGATTCGGCAAATTCTGGGATCGTATCGGGATCGGATCGAAATAATACTCATGGAAACCCAATCGGATTGGATCGAAACATCAACAAACAGAAACTGATACATAGCAATGAGTAAAACCGCTGTTCTGGTCGCATCGAGGGTCACATTCATACTTGCACTTGTTGTCTGCACTTCTGCTTGCTGCACACTGGCAGTTTGCAGAGTACTTGCACTTTCTTTAATACATTTAGGTTGGGATAGTTTTAGGTTAGGGTTAGACTTACATGACAGATATGTAAACAGAATTCAAATCGATTTGAATACCGAGTTCGAACCACTCATGTGAACACTTCCGTATTCAATCCCGATACCGTTTTCAAATCGATTTCAATTCTCCATGGAAACGTAGTAATTGTCCTCCAAACAGAACAGCCAACAGCGTCCTTGCGAACATGTGATGGTTTGTTTACATTCGCGAATGACACTTGACAGTTTATGAACTGTGACGTCACAATGGCCGTTGACTTTCATAAAGCGTTTGGGCGCCAAATATTTTAGCGAAATAAAAAAGATTTTTTTTACGTAAAATAAACATGCTTTGATCCAAATAAATACTACTTTCAGTGAAAACCAAGCAATTAGAAATTATTTAGACCAAAATTGAAAAACCGTCACATACCCTATTCCAAATGTCTCCAGTGGTTGACACGTAATGCTGGCCATACATTGAGCAGCAAATGCTGCAGCTTTCTTTGCAGCAAATGCTGCAGCTTTCTTTGCAGCAGAGTTCTGATTGGAACTGACGCCTGTTATTGCTGTCAGTGACCAACATTTGACCAATGAGAGCTCGGCAGCAAAAGAAGCTGCAGCATTTGATGCTCAATGTAAGGCCACCATTAGCATAGTAAACTGATCGTCGTTGCATGCTGAAAATACAAAAATCACCCCTTACATTTCCATTTCAGCCTCGATTTTAGCTCATTATGTTCAACAATTCCTTTAGTCGCCTCGAGACACCTTCAAGGACACCTTAACGAAGTTGGGCAATGGATGAAAACATGGAGAATCCAAGGACGTCTATACTGACTGGACAAGAAGCTTCGCCGGTTTTGACGTAGAAAGGTGAAGCCGAGATTTGACAATCCCGACGGTCGAAGTGTTATTGTCCGCGACTGGTCCGCCACCCGTAACCATAGTCACGTTCAGTCGGAGCACGCTCGAAACTGTCGTTCAGAAGTTTGCTGCCAGGCCCGGTATGGGCCCGGTCTTGTAAAATGATAGCAATTAGTCAATTACCTGCAACAAAAAGTGAGTTATGTTGCGGGGTCCGCTTGTTGCGAACACTATTGGGCTTGCGCGGCATAATCAACGATAATGCGCCATGGATGCACAAGAGGCTGGCGGCGTCCATCACGAATGTCACGATGACAATCCCGACGGTCACAGATTCAAATCAAGCTTCAAGATGGCGGCGAAGTTTCTTATCCAGCCAGTAGTATAGACATCCTTGGGAGAATCAAACCCAATAGTACCATAAATCCACCCATGTGACATTCACTCTCAGAAAAGAAACCTGCCCTGAGGTTTTCTTGAATAACCACCCGATTCCTCAAAAAGACGACGTAAAATATCTCGGCATCCATCTGGATCGACGCCTGACGTGGGGAAAACATATCTGGAGCAAACGACTACAACTGGACCTCACCTACAGGAAGATGTTCTGGTTACTGAATAGAAACTCGCACCTTAGCATTGAAAATAAGGTCCTGCTATATAAATCCATCATAAAACCTATTTGGTTATATTGCATTCAACGGTGGGGCTCGGCTAGTGAGTCAAACGTCTTGAAACTGCAAAGATTTCAATCGAAGACTTTGCGTGCTATTTGTAATGCGCCGTGGTTCGTCCCAAATCACGTTCTACATCATGACCTGAATATCTCCACAGTTAAGGAAGAGATCTCCATCCAAAGCAAGAAATACTAAGACCGACTCTCCGACCATCCTAACCAACTATAGCTGTAAACCTTTTCGTCGACATTCCTAGTAGAAGACTGAATTGGACATTGGATATGTAAAATCTGCTAAAAATAATGCAGATTGCTTATCGCGATTACCTTCAAAGACACAGTAATCTGACCAAGATATCTCATATTTGAATTACAACTCGCACTTCTCTGGTCGTACTGCTGGGTCCGTCAGCCGCCGCCGCCCCCCATACGCCGCTCCCGACGAAAAAACAAAACCACAAAAGTTACAGACACCGGACAAAAACTATCGTGTTTCCTGTTCATTCGACATTGCAGGAAAAAAAGTTACAGCTGCCGCCGCCCTCCATACGCCGCCCCGACCAAAAAAACAGAACCACAACAGTAACAAACACCGGACCAAAACTATCGTGTTTCCTGTCCATTCGACATTGCAGGAAAAAAAGTTACAGCTGCCGCCGCCCTGCATACGCCGCTCCGACCAAAAAAAGTTACAGACACCGGACAAGAACTATCGTGTTTCCTGTCCTTTGACATCGCAGGAACAATTATTTCAGCCGCCCCCCCCCCCCATACGCCGCTCCAGACGCAAAAAACAACCACAGAAGTTATAGACACCGGACAAAAACTATCGTGTCTCCTGTCCACTCGACATCGCAGGAAAAATAGTTCCAGCCGCCGGCGCCGCCGCCCCCCATACGCGTCCCCGACGAAAAAACAGAACCACAGAAATTACAGACACCGGACAAAACTAATCGTGTTTCCTGCCCCTTTGCCATTACAGAAGAAACGATTTCAACAGACGCCGCCCCCGACGAAAACGAAACAACCGAAAAAGGTACTGACACCGGACAAAAACTATCGTGTTTGCACTGTACATGGCACTTTCGGGCAGCTACGACAGAACGAATGGCAATTTACAAGAAGTGTTGTGTTCACGGAAGTTTTCAAACTGTGTGTTTTTATTGCAGCCAATTAATGTACCTATTCCTTCATAGGTAGGTATAATGGGGGTCGATATCTCAATACGCACTCAAGATACATATCGAGCCGAGTGTGACCAGAAGTCTTATTGGAAAGTGAAAAGCTGTGAAGTCTTTCTATGAAGGCTCCTGAAAAGTTTCTACTTTTTGTAGCTGAAACTTTCCGAGGTGGGTAACGCCAGTAATAAACACTGGCTTGAGCTAGTAGGTAAGAATGGGTTGGCCGACGAAACTATGGAAAAAGAAGTCGAGCCGTACAGTATCAAATACGAAAATTAATTTTCTCGAGTCTTTTTAGAACCTCTTTCAATTTCTTGCAATGCAACTTTCGATTTTTAGTCGTTATCAAGATATTAGGTACAAATTGGCGACGAAGAGTTAGTTTGGAGGCGACACGCGGAGGCGGCGGCGGTGAACACTTCAGTGCAAAAATTCGGGGGTAGCGGCGGTTTAAAAACACCTCAGTTAATTTGGAGCCCAAACAACACCAAAAATTTCATTCAAATCGGTCGAGCCCAAGGAGGTCGAACCATTCTCAAATCCTCATCGGGGGCGGTGGCGACGGTTCTTTTACCTTTTAAACCACCCCCAAAGTTGAAACCAATCAATAATTAAAAAAAAAATCAAGTCGGTCGAGCCATTTTCGAGTTTTTGCGAGACATCGAAAACGGACTCATTTTTATACATACAAAAATAGAAATAGAAATAGCAGAGAGATTATAGACTTGTTGCAGAGCCGGAAATGGTCTTTGTCCGAAGTGATTCGATCAAGATAAAATTTATTGAAAAAAAATTGATTTCATCCTGTACGTAGATTATAAATATACCATGCAGCGGCTATAGATGGGTGAATTTTTCACACCTTTAATAGGAGACCATAAGGTTGCTGAATAATGAAAAGCTGTTCTTCTGGATAATTATTGCACCGAAATAAAAAAGTTTGAAGATTTATTTTCAATTTTCACCCTGTATATCAAGTAGTATGCGTCACAGGGATGTATGAATGCTTCCAGCAACATGTTAAACAGGTGGAGATGAGCTAAATAGTCCAGGAGCTTATATGTAATCCCGTGGGATTTTGAATGAAGGAGCATAGCGACTGTGGAATACATTTCTTAGATGGCCAGCAATCACACCTCACCGGGTGTTTTGCTTGAATTTCTTGCAGGAAATTTATACAGGGTGAAACAGAAAAAATGAATAAAAATTCGTAGCTCCAGACTGGGGAAAGATGAGAAGCTCAAACTGGAGCTCAAACTGCATACCTGATTTGATTCTGTTGTTGTGTTGACTTCTGCCCAATTTGGTAAATTATCCATCTGATAAATTTTGAAGAATTAAATAACAAAACTTTGAAATTTGACATTTTTCATTATTTGACAGATGCCATACGGAGCAATACTTTCAACAAGTTTGAATACAGTTTTTTAAGGGCTTTCAAAGCTGCGTTCGGCATGCTCACTCTTTTTGCTCCTTTAACTCCATTTCATCGATTCAACCAATCAGGACTCCTGAAACCATGGTCACGTGGTAGTTAGAGTGAACGGAGTAGAGCATGCCGAACGCGGTGTATAAGACATATTGCGAGTCAAGTTTCGTGACATATGCTTTCTGTTATTTTTGATGGTGACTGGTGACATTTCCGTTTGACAGATGACAACCAAAATGTAACAGACTCATTCGACGGCAAAATCATGTCCGCATACCGAATTTCAAGTCGATCAAATTAACCTTGCGGCTGTTATCTTGGAAGATTACAGACACAGACACACACAGCTTCGTAATCTTATCTAAGAGACTTTGCCATTTAATTATTCAATATCTATCTGATGGACTGGAGCCAAATTTGGTAGGAATAAGCAACAAAACAAAAGAATCAAACCAAGCCCGCGGTTGCAGCTTTCCACCGATTCCCCTGTTGGACGTTACGGGTTTTTAGATTTTCTCCTAGCCGTTACCACCGGAGACGGCTGCTCGTTTGGATTTTAACCAGGACGACCCGTGTTTGGTGCAGGACTCAACTCATCTGTCCTTTTCTGGTGGGGGATTGACTTTCTTCGAAAAATTCGAACTGATATCGGAAGTAGATTGCATTGGGCGTCGTGTACGTTCATTTTCTAATCCGACACGGTTTCGGTTCTCCGACAATGATTGTTTCAAAAAAATAAATTTAATTTTCAAGTTTTCTTGTTTTTCACTCTATTCACCACGAATATCAATTTTTCATGCAAAACCTTTAAGGCTAAAGGGGACGATAAAATAATGTGTTTCTGAGACGCGAGATGGCGCGGAAACTATTAACATTCTCAAAATTCACTCAATAGACCGATTTTGAAAATTCAAACGTTATTATTTTAAGAATATATTACTATTTGATGCTGTAGTCAAAAATTTCAATTTTTGCATTTTTCGAAAAAAAAAATTCGATTCTCTCAAATTTTCAATTTTTTTTTTAAATCTAAGGTAGTCATTTTATTCTGTGGTGAATATTGTATATCGACCTTTTTTCAAAATTCAAATATCATGAATGGTATCGAAGGTAAAATCAATGATGATAATGTGTAACCCACGAGCTAAAAGTTAATGATGAGTTGAAAAACCATTATAAATAAATTCAATTATTAATAGCTTTGTCACTCGATATTAATGGAATATACTCCAAAAATGAATAAGTGAGATAAGTGAAAAATTACTATAAGGAAGAAAAAGTACAGAGGAGGCTTTATTTTGTTTTATGCACAAAATGTGTACAGGTGTCCCGGAATAAGTGTCACAAAATTTACAGGGAGAAAATTGGAAAATAAGAGGACTTTTCTCCATAAACATACCCCTGCAAACGCATAATAACGGAGATACAGGCCTTCAAAGTTGTTTTTTACAAGCAGTTTTTCTTGCATTAACTGCTCACAAATTGAAGTGGATATTAAAAAAAAAAGGTTTTTTTAAAATCGCCAGAAAATTCTTAAAAATCACTTGATTGTGAAACCGCTTGCACTGTTTTGAAGAAAAATGTCAATATTTTAAAGAACTACTGAAGTCCTCCACAAAAATCACATGGATATGTCTAATACAGGTGATGAAAAAAGTCGTTCAGTTTTGTTCTTTTTTACTCTCGTGCAGGAGATTGTTCATCCACCCTGTACACCTATATTTACTTGGATCTTATAGTCTGTAGCTTATCTAACTCGTCAGTTTTTAGTTTTTTGCTCTCCGTTGCGTACTTACCGAAATATAGCCTTTTCACTTTCCAACGTCGTTTTATCGATGAATCTAGTAAATCCGGGCGCTACTGGATTTTTTTCTTGTTCTAAGCAATGCCACTTGGTACTTTCAGAACGATTTTTTTGCGCAGATTTCAAAATAACGAAGGTATAGCGTCTCAACCGTATACAGGGTGTCGCAAAAAAATCATTCATGAGATTCATTTTATTTCGAAATCATCAGTAGCAAAATGCCGTTGCAAAGATCAACTCCAGGTAAGCTCAATAACGTGGCAAATATCTTGCGGAATGGTACAAGGCAAAGAGATTATGTCAATTTGGTCATCGGTGGGCAAAGAGACGACTCCAGGCCACTGGCAGTGCCCGAATCACACATGGAGAAGGTCGCCCGAGAATAATTTCAGTAATGGAAGATCTCTTCTTGTTAGACATAAAATTGCTCGTAAAATTGTAAAATTGAAAAGTGAAATTTTCTACAACCTGTAATAAGGTGTCAGAAACAAATTTCGTTCGTTTCGTTTTTTCGTTTATGCGACACCCTGTATATTTTTATGTAGTCTTCCATTGGAAATCTGCTCAAAAAATCGTTGTTAAAGTACCAAGTGGCATTGTTTTGTAAGTACCAAAAAATCCAGTAGCCTCCCGGATTTATTCATCGACAAAATGACTTTGGAAAGTAAAAAGGCTATATTTCGGTAAGTACGCAAGGGAAAGCGAAAAAATAAGAACTAACGAGTTTCATAAGCTACAGACTATAAGATTCAAGCAAGTATAGGTGTACAGGGTGGATGAGCAGTCTCCTGCATGAGATTGAAAAAGAACAAAACTGAACGACTTTTTTTATCACCCTGTATTAGACATATCCATGTGATTTTTGTGGAGGATCTCAGCAGTTCTTGAAAATATTGACATTTTTCTTCAAAACAGTGCAAGCGGTTTCACAATCGAGTGATTTTCAAGAATTTTCTGGCGATTTTAAAAAAACCTTTTTTTAAAAATATCCACTTCAATTTGTGAGCAGTTTAGCTTTTGAATCGTTCAACCGATTTCATTTAAATTTGAACTTAAGTTCACTGAAAGAAGTCTCTATTGAACTATAGTAACGCATTTTATCAAACATTTTCAGGGGCGAAGATAATAGGGGTGCCCTCCCCCTTTTCCACCTGTTTTTGACCTGCCCAAATATTTTTGGGAATTGTTTAAATTTTTGAATTCTACGTTCAATTTAAACAAAAAAGTTACTCTTGCAAAGTTTTTATTAGAGGCTTCGTTTCCAAGATATCTGGGATTGAAACATTGGGAAACATCTCGAAATCGCAAATTTCCTGGGCCTAAAAATTAAAATTCAAAAAAACTCATGATTCGTCAACTGGAATGAGTTTTCTGGGTGCTTTAAGTTGACAAACCACTATTTTCGCTGAGAAACATGGAGTTTTTCAGAGAAAAACAATTTGGGCCCTGGAAAGTGGCGATTTCGAGATGTTTTCCAATGTTTCAAACCCAAATATCTTGAAACTGAACCCTCTTATCAAAATTTTGCCTGAATAACTTTTTTCGTTAAATTGAACGCAAAATTGAAAAATTTAAATCGTTCTCAAAAATATTCAAGGAGGTTGAATATAGGGGGGTAAGGGGGCGGGTGCCCCCTATTATCTTCGCTCCTAAAAATGTCTGATGACATTCGTTATTATTGTTCAATAAACACTTGTCTTAGTGAACCTTAGTTTGAATTTGAATAACATCGGTTGAACGGTTCAAAAGTTATGCAGAAAAACTGTTTTCAAAAAACAACTTTGAAGGCCTGTATCTCCGTTAATATGCGTTTGCGAGGGTATGTTTATAGACAAAATTCCCCTTATTTTTCAATTTTCTATCTCCCTGTGAGTTTTGTAACACTAATTCCGGGACACGCTGTATAACGAGAGAGGGAAAACGCTATCCGTCAAGTTGGCCTGTAAATTAAAAAGTAACACTTACAGAGATGTAAACTTTTCAAATGTTAAAGAAAACTGCAGCTAACAAAATGACTGAAACTAATTTCTGTTGAAATCAAATTCTTGAAACATTCAAAAATAAAAAATAAATCACCCATACACCAACCGGTGCACCCTGGTGCAAGTACCGGGGTGTTTATAAACGTTTGTGATCGCATCACCTTTGGAATCCGCTTTCGATCACTACAATTACGCCTGTTTACTGCGTTTTTCGGCCCGACCATAGGGCCCGACCCATGCCTGCCGCGATCACAGTTTCTTATAAACACCCCGTACAAGCACCTTATCTCAGCAGTCTGTCGCCCATTGTGAGCAGCCAATTTTAATCTTTGATTTTAATGAAAATTTAGAACAGGCATTGAACTCAGTAACTGGGAGCTATGGGAAGATACATAGTGGTCAATCCTAGCGTAATTATTCCATAGCGGCCTTACCGTTCAAGATAGAAAAAAAAGAAGAAATAGTGCTATTCTGTAAAAATAACATTCCATAAACGCTCTGTTATGTAAAAATTCGTGTCGGCAATTGGCTAGTCGGCAAAACAAAAGACTAACAGGAAGCTATACAGACCAATCAACAATTTTGTTTGGAGAGAAATTCTCAGCTAAAACGGACACACCTCGGGACACACACTCACTATTTTCAAGTACCTACAAGGACATAAATCTCGGACATAATTATTGGACTGACAAAATAAAAACAAAATTAACTGACTTCTATATCAAAATTTTACTGCCTGAGATCATCGATCTGCGAGCTTGTAGGAGCATGCCCATTCGGGAAAGTTGAAATGCCATGGCTTTTTCCCATCAACGGTTCTTACTGGCCACTTTTCGACACTCAAACGCGTATCGTAGGTACTACCGTTGAATGGTACTACGATACGTAATACGAATTTTATATACGAAACAAGTGCATTCTAATGAAACGATTTCAACAAAAATCAAATGAGCTGAGGTCATTTACGAAGAGTTCGATTTCAAAAATCGTAGCAACGAAATATATCTGCGTAATACCACGATGTCACAAATCTTGACTACTGCTGTTTACATCGCCTATTTCTCAGAAAACATCATAACACCATGTGTGCAGAAAGTGATCACTACCTATATATCGTGAATGACTCATCGCGGAGAACAGCTGCAGCGGGCGGCAAACAACAAAGAGAGATTTTCTAAATGTGTTTCGGAGGGCACCATTTGTGCTACAGAAATTCTAAAAACGGATTAATGTTTGATATTTTCAGTACTTCAAAATGACTACCTGCGATTTTCAAAAAAATCTAAATTTATTCGTGGAATTGAAGAAAAAAATTAAAAAAATTTTTGGAATTTTTTTTTTGACTAGTGCATCAAATAGAATTCAAATCTGAGTAGAACCCTTTTTTCAGATCTAAAATCGGACTGATAGTTTTCCCAAAAACATTTTATTACTTTTGATGTATTTTCTCTCTGTCGCACACTTGGTACTCAATTTCAGTCCCCTTTAGCCTTAAAAGCATCAAATCGGGCATCCACCTGGTGATTTGTACCGCTCCACCTTTCATAGTGCACAGAATATGATTTTTTTCTTTTTTCTCTTGTTTCACCCTTAGTCCAGGAGGCAATGGGTAGGTTCTACCTTGCAAAAGGTCGCGGAGAGTCGAAAATTTGCCGTCTGGTACAGTTTTGTGTCCTGATTAACATACTGAGTTTTCGAATTCAGTAAGCCGCCGCTCGGTCCTCCACATTGAAAAGTTGGTGTCGAAGGACCCAAAAAGAGCCACTTTTCACTAATCTATTGTCTATCGCCGTCTGACTTACCGCAATAGAACCACATGACTGTAGTGAAGCCCTTGATAGCATTTACTGCCACGCTAGTGCAATTCTTCGCGGTTAAGAAGAAATAATTCTCTTGGCAAACGTCTAGTTTTTCTTGATTTTAGAAAGATTTTTTTTCTCATGCGGAAATATCACAAACTGACCTAACTCAGAACTCAGGTTGATTTCGATCAGCTTCTTTCTTCTTGAGCTCGTCCCGGTCTCATAATTTCTTCAACAGCATTTGTTGACAAGATGTATTGCAAGAAGTGTAAAATTGCCAACACCAAATCAACAGTCATTTTTTCATTATTGCCATCGGTCAGGAATTTTGAATTTCACAGGAAATGATACCTTGGAATGTTTTCTGCTTATACAGCATGGACCAAATCCCCAAATGCCCGTGGGAATACCGAAAAATAGATTCTTTTCAGAGTGCGCGTAAATCTGCAAAGTTGCATCTGAACACCTAAAAATAGTCGTAACCAACACTACAAAACTCAAAACAATGAGTGACAGAAGAACCAGTTCAGGTTACTTATTGTTCAAATTTATGTTGTGTTGGTTACGACCATTTTCAAGTGTTTGGATGCGGTTTTGCAGATTAACGCGCGCTAAACAAAAAATTGATTTTTTCGTACTCCCACGTGAATTTCGAAATTCGATCGCATGCTGAATAAACAGAAAACAGTCCAAGCTATCAATTCCTGTTGAAATTGAACCTCATGATCACTGGCAATTATGAAAAAATGACAGTTGAATTTGGTGTTGGAAATTCAACATTTCTTGCAGTACACCTCATTGTTAACAAATGATGTTATGAAAACTATTAGACCAGATAACTAGCGCAAGAAGAAAGAAGCTGATCAAAATTCACTTGAGTTTGGTCAGCTGGTCATATTTCCGGGTGAGAAAAAAATCTTTTCAGAATCAAGAAAAACTAGATGTTTTCCGAAGGAATTATTTGTCTTTAACCGCGAAGAATGGGACTAGCGTGGCAGCAAATGCATCAATAGTTCCAACAAAGTAATATTGGTTTCCATTGCGGTAGGTGAGACGACGATAAACAGTGAATTGGTTCATTTTTTGGTCCTTTGCATAGACGTCCTTTGCCATCATCTTTCCAATGTGGAGGAGCGAGCGGCGGCTTGCCGAAACCGAAAACTTAGTGTGTTAATCAGGACACAAAACTGTACCAGACTGCAAATTTTCGAATCTCCGCGACCTTTTGCAAGGTAAACCCTATTTTAATGTATCCGGTGAAGTGTTGATTGCTGTCCATTCAAGGAATGTATTCCACATGGTCGCTTTGCTTTTTCATTCAAAATCCCACGAAATGGTTTTTATTTACATACGCTTCTGGACTAAAATAGTAAACAAGTGAGTACGCCTTCACGTGCGTGAGTCTCAGTAGCGCATTTTCTCAAAGAGGCATATTGTGAACGTAAAGAAATTTGGTTGAAGGAGAAACACCATTCCTTGCCCACTTTTTTCACTCGAAACTCATTGTGATATTGTGTTATCAGAATGGGGTACTTGCCAATGAAATAGATTTGAATGAAAATTCTTCTACTCATCAATATATTTTTTTGTTTGAGGGCGGGAGCTGGGAGCGGCGACTAATCAATAGTAGTCTATTCTTTCCCATTTTTAGTCGGCTATCCATATAGCAAAAGAATTAGATCGCTATGTCTTCGGGTTCATGTTTTCCATTTATCTCTTACTTTGAGGGCAGCGTTGTGGGGGTGGCAGCATTCTGCAAAGTAACTGTTGCACAGTTTGAGTTGAGAGTTTCTAAATGTTTAAGGAAATATGACAATCAATGAAAATTGTAAAAGTTGCATTTTTTGTTTGGGGGCGGGAGCTGGAGGCGGCGACTAATCAAAAGTGGCCCATCTCTTCCCATTTTTAGTCAGCTATCTATATAGCGGAACAATTCAATCGCTATGTCTTCAGGGTTATGTTTTACATTCATCACTCACTTTGGGGGCGGCGTGTGGGAGCGGCAGAGTTTGGCAAAGAAATTCTTCCACAGTTTGAGTTGGGAGTTTCTGAATGTTTGAGGTAACATTAAAATGTTATTCAGTGGAAATTATTGAAAGTTGCACTTTTTCTCTTTTGGGGGTGGAAGTTGGAGGCGGCGCCATGTCAAAGGTAGCCTATTCTTTCCCATTTTTAGTTAGCTATCCATATAGCGAAAAAATTAGATCGTTATGTCTTCGGGTTTATGTTTTTCATTCATCTCTCACTTTGAGGGCAGCGTGTGGGGGCGGCAGCATTCGGCAAAGCAACTGTTGCACAGTTTGAGTTGGGAGTTTCTAAATGTGAGGGAAATATGACAATCAGTGAAAATTGTGAAAGTTGCATTTTGTGTTTGTTTGGAGGCGGCACCTGGAGGCGGCGGCTAATAAAAAGTGGCCTATATTTTTTCAATTCCAGTCAGCTATCAATATAGTGAAAGAATTAGATCGCTATGTCTTCAGGTTCATGTTTTACATTCATCTCTCACTTTGGGGCGGCGTGTGGGAGCGGCAGAGTTTGGCAAAGAAATTCTTGCACAGTTTGAGTCAAGAGTTTCTGAATGTTCGAGGTAACAGTATCAGCTAAATCAGTGAAAATTGTCGAATGTTGCACTTTTTTTCTTTTGGGGGCGGAAGTTGGAGGCGGCGCCATATCAAAAGTAGCCTATCCTTTTCCATTTTCAGTCAGCTATCCATATAGCGGAAAACTTGGATCACTTTGTCTTTGGGTTCATGTTTTTCATTTATCTCTTACTTTGGGGGCGGCGTGTGGGAGCGGCAGCGTTCGGCTAAGCAAATGTTGCACAATTTGAGTTGGCAGTTCCTAAATGTTCAAGGAAACATCTCAATCAGTAACATTTGTAAAAGTTGCACTTTTTATCGTTTGGGGGCGGAATCTGGGGGCGGCGACTAACCAAAAGTAGCCTATCCTTTCTCATTTTTAGTCAGCTATTTATATACCGAAAGAATCAGATCGCTATGTCTTCGGGTTTATGTTTTTCATTTTATTGCACTTTTTATCGTTTGGGGGCGGAATCTGGGGGCGGCGACCAACCAAAAGTAGTCTATCCTTTCCCATTTTTAGTCAGCTATTTATATACCGAAAGAATCAGATCGCTATGTCTTCGGGTTTATGTTTTTCATTTTATTGCACTTTCTATCGTTTGGGGGCGGAATCTGGGGGCGGCGACCAACCAAAAGTAGCCTATCCTTTCCCATTTTTAGTCAGCTATTTATATACCGAAAGAATCAGATCGCTATGTCTTCGGGTTTATGTTTTTCATCTATCCTTTCCCATTTTTAGTCAGCTATTTATATACCGAAAGAATCAGATCGCTATGTCTTCGGGTTTATGTTTTTCATTTTATTGCACTTTTTATCGTTTGGGGGCGGAATCTGGGGGCGGCGACCAACCAAAAGTAGCCTATCCTTTCCCATTTTTAGTCAGCTATTTATATACCGAAAGAATCAGATCGCTATGTCTTCGGGTTTATGTTTTTAATTTTATTGCACTTTTTATCGTTTGGGGGCGGAATCTGGGGGCGGCGACCAACCAAAAGTATCCTATCCTTTCATATTTTCAGTCAGCTATTTATATACCGAAAGAATCAGATCGCTATGTCTTCGGGTTTATGTTTTTCATTTTACTGCACTTTTTATCGTTTGGGGGCGAAATCTGGGGGCGGCGACTAACCAAAAGTAGCCTATCCTTTCCCATTTTTAGTCAGCTATTTATATACCGAAAGAATCAGATCGCTATGTCTTCGGGTTTATGTTTTTCATTTTATTGCACTTTTTATCGTTTGAGGGCGGAATCTGGGGGCGGCGACCAACCAAAAGTAGCCTATCCCCACTCAGCATAGCATGTCATGTTTCATAAATGAGATGATCTCAATCATGTCACAAAATAACATCACAATGAACGTTACTTCCACATCTCTGTGATGTTCATCCGCGATGTTATACGATGTAATGTCTCAGAGATGTTTCGAAATGAACTTAAATTGAACATCACACATAAGACATCTACCGGACATCACATTGTTACTGCTTTCAACGTGCTAAAGTGTAACATCTCACTGACGTCAATGAGATGTAGTAGTCACTGAGAAATTTTTCAAATTTCGCGGGCTGTCATCGTTAAGCCATTGTATAGTTAAGCTCTGTGTGTCGGAAAATATTTAATAAATAGTTTTGTCCTCTATTCCATGTGTGTGATCCCAAAACAGCCTTATGTCTTCGCACTTTTGGTGAACCCTTGTGTCTGCTTTCGCGTTATTCGGAACCCAAAAATGGACCCCTTTTTGTTTTATTGTGCTTTCGAATACTTTGATGACTCCCGTTCATGTCTTATTGTAATGTCCGGGGCCCCAACGGAGTCCCTTGTGCCTTGCTGTAACGTTTCGAGCCCCAGCGAGGTTTTTTGGGCTCAGTGTATCGTTTGGAGTCTTAATGAAATATTCCGAGAAACATCCCTGAACATCAAGCGCGCTGTTTAGATATACTGTAGTAGACAAGTTGGTAGCTTAGACGAATCGGCAGCAGTGTCTCTAACCATCACCTGTGGGGATCCAGGTTCGAATCCTGCGGAGGACGCCATAGAAGAAGAACTTTTCTTAGGAAAAAAACGTGCTGTATAGATTGTAAAAATTAGTAAAAATAGGTGCGGAACCTCCTGTGACATAAAACTATGTTGAAAAGTGGTGAAAAATAAATTTTTATTTGAAAATACACATCCAAAATGCGACGTATCCTGTACGTCAAAAAGTGATATCTACGAGATGTGGAATAGCGATGTAGATAGTATGTCACATTTGGACATCTTTGAGATATCTCATTCATGTTCTAATTACCCGGACATAAGAGGTAACAGAAATGTCCACTTAACATCGCAGAGACTTTTTTGTTAACATCGCAGTTGTGACTTGAACATCTAAGTGATGTCACAGAGATGTTTTCTTGCTGAGTGGGTCCTTTCCCATTTTCTGTCAGCTATTTAAGTATATACCGAAATAATCAGATCGCTATGTCTTCGGGTTTATGTTTTTAATTTTATTGCACTTTTTATCGTTTGGGGGCGGAATCTGGGGGCGGCGACCAACCAAAAGTATCCTATCCTTTCATATTTTCAGTCAGCTATTTATATACCGAAAGAATCAGATCGCTATGTCTTCGGGTTTATGTTTTTCATTTTATTGCACTTTTTATCGTTTGGGGGCGAAATCTGGGGGCGGCGACTAACCAAAAGTAGCCTATCCTTTCCCATTTTTAGTCAGCTATTTATATACCGAAAGAATCAGATCGCTATGTCTTCGGGTTTATGTTTTTCATTTTATTGCACTTTTTATCGTTTGAGGGCGGAATCTGGGGGCGGCGACCAACCAAAAGTAGCCTATCCTTTCCCATTTTCTGTCAGCTATTTAAGTATATACCGAAATAATCAGATCGCTATGTCTTCGGGTTTATGTTTTTCATATTATTGCACTTTTTATCGTTTGGGGGCGGAATCTGGGGGCGGCGACCAACCAAAAGTAGCCTATCCTTTCCCATTTTTAGTCAGCTATTTATATACCGAAAGAATCAGATCGCTATGTCTTCGGGTTTATGTTTCTCATTTTAAAGTGATTGGGGGCGGTTTTTAGCAGTTTTTTCATGTCGGCGGCGCATATTGATGACGGAATGTTTCTTGGTTTACGTTTATAAGTGGCAACTATGTATTATTCAAAAAATGAGAACACCAGAGCATCAGGTCTGGTAGAAAGTGCAATATTATCTTATTTCAAGTTTATCGGGGGCGGTTTTCTCTATGTTGGCGGCGCAATATAGACATCCAATATAGCCTAGCCCTCCTTTGGGAGTGGCAGCTATGTAACAGCGAAAAAATTAGAAAGCTAGGTCGTCTAGTTTGGGAGGAGTTCGAGGAACGGACGAACGGACGGACGGACGGACGGACGGACGGACGGACGGACGGACGGACGGACGGACAAAGCGGTTGCAATAGCGATTTTCATCAAGATGGAAAATGCGCTAAAAACCGTTTGAGAACTACTTTCTTCAAACAAAAAATCTAATTCAAGTAAGATTCAAATATACTATTTACTAGTATTTACATTTACATCAATCGATCGATATAATCGATATGTTTTTGAATCTTGCGTCCCGCTTGATTTTCAAACAGCACCGGCCAAAGCAGGAATTTACTACACTACAAGTACACCCACGCACCGGAAGGTTACGCTAGTGTCGCGCTGCCGTGGTCCCTCGGACATGCGCGATGCCGCGTTGATGTCCATCCATCAGTTTTGCGGTGGCGAACGAGGATAAGGTTCGTGTTTGTGGCATCGGTATCATTACCCGTCGGCATAAATGCATGAAGAATCGCGCAGTTCCTGGCCGATCGAATTTTGAGTAGAGTGAAGTACGTGGCAAGAGGCATGCTCCAAGGGGGTGCAGCCAGCAGCTGATAGCGCCCATCGGAAGCTGTTACGAACGGGGACCCAGGAGGAGGTGTCCACCACCACCTTGACGCCGTGTCTTCGCAACCACACACACCGGACGGTACACCTACCACGTGCTAAGATGCCGGCTTCTACGTTGGACCTGATCGATGACTCTTTGCGGGCCAACCTCACCAAGACCTCGGCGGCCTCGTCGTCGGCGGCGGAAGGGCCGTTGGAGGTTCTCGGCGCCGCCAAGAGCATGCTCGACGACGCTGATTTCGAGCCGGGCGGCATCTACCAGAACACCACGGTCGACAAGACCAAGCTGGTTTACCTGAAGAGTTCCGAAACGCCACAGCCAAGGTAATAATAAACGAGGTCCAAAGAGCTGAATAATTTTTACTTGACACGTGGGTTTCCCGCTTTCCGGCATCCCTGCACGTGCATTAGATTCGTGAAGTAACCTGAATTGGTTGAAGTACTGTTCACGACAATTCCGTATTTCTTGTGTCATTGAAGTGTAAACAAATCGAACAAACCTGCAAATTTTGATGTCGAGCCACGTGATTTCAGTATAATGGGCGCCAATTTATTGTTTTCATTTCCCCTGCCCCCTGATATTCTCCTCTACCGATGTAACCTACAGCTAAGGCTGAGACAACCTTATTTGATGTGAATGTGTACATTTATTTGCGCGGTTTATTTCCAATTTTCTCCGTCTTACAATAGCTACAGAACCTATTAAATAAAGTGATTTTCGGAAATCACGCAATTCGCAGTTTTGACCTACTTTTAGCTTCCCTTTACCTATAACCTCTAAGCTTTATCTAAATACCTAGCTTTCCATTCACTAAGGAATAAGGGCCTACGTGTTCCTCTTTTATTCTCGGTATATGATGTACAGTTGGGACCTAACAATATACCCACGAACAGCAGCGGCCATCAGCCGTAGCCCACCAGCGCTCCACTTGTCACTTTATTTTTTTTTATCAAAAAAGTCCTAGTTCTGCATTTGCAACGTGAACGGGTAATAGGTACCTCTATATTAATATACGCAATCCTACAAACTCAATCAAAACTTCGATCCATAACGACCAATACAGTGGTATAATAGGTAGGCACCTTACTGATCAATGATCATACTGTTGAAGTAGAGGTGTAGGCAGGGCAGGTGCCCTATTCAACAGTCAAACTCCAAGAGAAAAATATCGTCCTAGGAATAGAAAGCTGAATTTTTGTTCCATATAAGAAAGATAAATTTGAACTTTCTTTTGACTTTGTTCTTTTGAATAGTGAGTTTTTGAAAGTATCCAATGATTGCCGAACAGCCGAGCAAACTTTTAAAGAACCCATCGCCATCTAATGCCGTGCATACGTCTCCGTCATTCTACTATGTAGTGGGGATTGGCGTGGAGGAGGTCAAAACCGGCGGCAATTTGAATAATTTTGTTCTGTATGCATTTGTATCACGGATAAATAAATAATGTAGACTGACCAGTTTGTCTTGTAATTTGCCTCTTGACTCGCCTCTTGAGGTGCATTCACAAACGTATCGCTAGGGGTTAACGTTAGATGAATCGGAATCTAAAATCTTATATGGTTTAATACATGTCAACAGTAAACCGGAAGATGTCAGCGGGGACGAGGCTGGATTGAAACCGCCAAAATTGGAGCTATTCCCTTTGGAATCGGTGCAGCTAGGTTGGAAGAACAAGTGTGACTGGAACACCGGAGCTGGGATGTTCAATATGGGAAATACCTGCTACCTAAATTCGACCCTCCAAGCGTTATTTCACGTCCCGGCGCTGGCTAACTGGCTAATTTCTGAAAAGGACCATGCTTCAGATTGTCAGGATTCAGGTAAGAATCGGTGTTTTTTTCTTGTTGCTTTTTCGTAACTTCCGAATTTCCCAGTTGAAGTACCTAGGTAGGTACTTTTGCGGCCAAAAAAGAATTCGGACAGTACCTTGACTCTGTACACCAAGTCCTTTTACCTTTTTGTTGTCAACTTACTGTGCTATAATTTTTTGGTTGCACCCAATAGTTTTTTCAAAAACTTCTTGATAATGATTATTTTGATTAACTGAATACGTAAATACGTAAATAAAAATTACATAATTTAAGTACTTTCAATTATTGTGAGAAAAAAAAAGAAGTCAAATGGCCAAAAGAACGGTAAATGTCGTAGGTAACACAGCGGATAAGGTAAGTATGTAAAGCAGTTGATGCCGGTTGCCGGCCGGCATTTTGGGAAGGGTACCGGGGCAGGTCGGGGATCTCGGAGAAGGGAAAATCTTTGAAATGGGACGTCCCTTCGCCGTGATAAAACAGGCAGCGGATACCTGGCTTGCAGCGTTGCTCGTGAGATGGCGCGCTCACGCTCATCTTTCGTTGAATGAAAATCAAGTAAGCGCGTTTGCAAAGAGGAGCGCCCATAGACGGAGCGCCCTACCCTAGAATATCTTTGCTCCCACATTCGACAGTTTCACTGTCGTTACAATTTTTTATTTTTAGGTAAATTGAACGTAACCATTGTCGATTCCAAACAGGAACTTAAGTAATTTGACGTAAATTCAACGGTAAAAAATAGACCGTCTTGGAGGTTAGAGGTTGTAATAAGGTTAACGAATACTTATTGTTTCACTAACAAAAAGTGGGTTTATTTGAACACTAAGTAAACAATACCTACAGAAGTAGTTTTTGGTTAATTCTCAGTCGTAGCTTTGTATTCGGTATAATTACGCAAGGCAAGGTGTAAAAGTATATGTATAAGTACCGTATGATCAAAAACTTTTCTACTTGACTCGAGGGGTTGATCACTGGGAAAAATCGTGTACACCATATTTCATATTTCAAGTACTTCAAGTACTCTCAAGTACTCGCAAGTACTCTCAAGTACTCCCATGTACTTTCAAGTACTCTCATGTACTCGCAAGTACTCTCATGTACTCGCAAGTACTCTCATGTACTCGCCAGTACTCTCATGTACTCGCAAGTACTCTCATGTACTCGCAAGTACTCTCATGTACTCGCAAGTACTCTCATATACTTTCATTTACTCTCAAGTAATCTTAAGTAGTCTCAATACCTATTTTGGATGGTTTATGAGATATTTTAGGAAATTCCAGGTTTCAAGATATTCAGGCATGTTCCAAGAAAAATGATTTTTAAGGGCCGCGTCTGACTGTTTTCGTGCTTACATGAATTTCTCAAAAACTAATAAGCCGATTACTTTGAAATTTTGCAAGAAGGTGTTTATCTATATTGTACATCGAACGCGATAACGATACATTTTTTTATGACTTTAACCCTAAATTTTCCCAAAAAACCGTTTTTCTGGTTTTTACGGTTTTTTTTGGAAAATTTAGGGTTAAAGTCATAAAAAAAATATCGTTGTTATCACGTTTGATGTAATACAATATTGACATACACATTCCTGCAAAATTTCAAAGTAATTGGCATATTAGTTTTTGAGAAATTCATGTAAGCACGAAAACAGTCAGACGCGGGCCTTAAAATACATAAGTATTATACATATAAGTACATAAATGTATAAGTTAATAGGAATGTCAGGCAAGTCCTACGATATACGGGCTGTTTCAATTTTAAATTGATTGGAGATGATAGAAAATTGCTAAATAAGTAACTTTCCCAAAAAAAAATCAGAAACGAATAATAACGTAGTTAGATTTGCTTCGAAAATAATTGAACTTTAGAAATCGATTTCACGTCATAATTTTGAAACTTTTTGACCATACCTACTACTTACCAGAAAAAAATGAGCCATGATTATACATGACAAACTTGCAAATACGGGTGACGATTTTTTTTTCTTTCTTCTTTGCTCACACAAGAGTCAAAAATTATTACAGATATTGCTATTATTTTTCGGACATGCATAATGCGAATCAAATTTGAAGCAAAGACTAAAGAAATTTTTGTGCAAAATTTTCAAAAGTCTGGCCATTCGTTTCCGAGTTTTCCGGCCTGGAAAACTGAAATGTTTCAACTTTTCAACGCGTGCACCGATTTTCACAATCTTTTCTAAACAATAAATAATTGTATTCTGAACATCTGAACAACCGATCATTTCCATCAAGAAATCTCGAGAGAAATCTGTTGTGAAAAATATGTGCAAATGTTGAGCCGGGGTCATGATATGCACAAAATAATATTCTAACACTAATTACCGGGTTTTCTTCTAATACATATAAAAATCCAAAGAGTTCATTTGTTCAAATTCTATGTTTTTCATTCAAATATTTCAAAATATTGGAATTCACGCGACGAACGATCAGTAGAGTCCACGAGAGAGTCCATATAATCGATGAAATTAGGAGTTACCGAGGGGCTGATCACTGAGAATAATATGGTATACACAATCTGAACGTTTCATCATTAGTAAGAACCAAGGTAAGAACACAACTTAACGGAAGAGCTAATATTTAATTGAAATAATAATTTTACATTGAACAATATTTTCTTTTCATCTCCTTGTACTTTTTCACAATAGAACTCCGTTCGAGTTCTGAAATTTTGAATGGTCCGTTCCCTATCAAGTTGATCGGCCCCGATATAATGAAATTTTTGTTCACTTGCTGAACATCTGGTAAAACACTAGATAAACACAAACTTGAGTTATAGTCATTATCATATTGGCGTCGAGAGTATCAGTTACCTACTGAAACTGTTTACGATTTGTTCCACTGCAGTTTTAGAAGCTTTGAAATAGATATTTTATTCGGTATTTTAGAAAAAAAAATTGTTTGCTCATTTATTTAACATCGGCCTATTTCCGGAACGAGGCCAATCACCGACGCCAATTGAATGCTTTACTCATTTAATTCATATCATGAATTTTATTCAATTATTTCATTCAATATCGAATAAAAACTTTGTCCTATACAGGGTGTTTCCAAATTGGTATCAGAAACTTCTGGGGGGGAATTCCTCATCAAAAATGAATCAGAAAAATATAACTTTGATCTCGACTTTGATGTCCTAAAATGCTCCGTTGAAAAGTGACAGGGTTTTTTTCAACAATGTTACAATTCAAGTTGAACTTTTGAACCGTTCAACCGATTTTGTTCAAGTTTGAACCAAAGCTCACTGAAATAAGTATCTCCCCCACAATAGCAACGTGTTTTATATCTAACACAAAAAATAAACAAGTGAATATCCCTTCACTTGCGTGAGTCGGAAGAGCGCATTTTCTTGGTGCAGATCTGTATCTTAATAAAAATCAATTGAAAAGGAGGTACTACAATAAGTAGAAACATTAACAAGTTTCATGAAAATTGTTCCATTTCAATATGGAACATTTCAATATGGCGGCCAAGATGGCGGCGCAATCATTAAGTTAGACTTGAAAATAAGTATGACACCACGAGACAAGGGTAAGTTCCAACTTTCATGAAAATCGCTCCACTAATAAAAAAATTCAATATGGCGGCCAAGATGGCGGCGCAATCAAGAAATTAGGCTTGAAAATAAGTATGAACCCACGAAACAAAGGTAAATACCAAGCTTCATGAAAATTGCTCCACTAATAAAAAAATTCAATATGGCGGCCAAGATGGCGGCGCAACCATGAAATCCAGCCATTGTTCATCATGCATTGAAGGTATGGGGCATCCATCGAAAAAAATTCCAGGGTTCTAGCTTTATTCCTCGAGGAAAAGTTCAACTTCTTATAAGTGTATAGGAAAGCTTTGTTTTTTAATAATAATAATAATAACTATGTATGGTTTTGAAGAAAAAAATGCCCATTGGCCACCCTCGGGGGTATAAGCTATCCTTTGGGAAAAGTTCCAGGGCTCTAGCTTTATTCCCCGAGGAGTAGTACAACTTCTTATAAGTGTACAGAAAATCTTTGTATTTCAATAATAATAATGATAACTATGTATGATTTTGAAAAAAAAAAGTCCATTGGCCACCCTTGAGGGTATAAGCTATCCATCAGAAAAAGTTCCAGGGATCTAGCTTTATTCCCCGAGGAGGAGTTCAACTTCTTAGGCCGCGTTCCACTAAACGACCGCAACGCTCACGACCACGATGAAACTTCAACGTTTGTAGGAGTTGCTAGGGAAAATTTGCCTAGCAACTCCTCTAAAATTGAAGTACTATCGTGGTCGTGGGCGATGCGGTCGTTTAGTGGAACGCGGCCCTAGAAGTGTATAGAAAATCGTTGTTTTTTAATAATAATAATGATAACTATGTATGATTTTGAAAAAAAAATGCCCATTGGCCACCCTTGAGGACATGAGCTATCCATTAGAAAAAGTTCTAGGGCTCTAGCTTTATTTCCCGAGGAGGAGTTTAACTTTATAGTTTATACACGGACAGACAGACGGACGGACAGACGGACGGACAGACGGACGGACAGACGGACGGACAGACGGACGGACAGACGGACGGACAAACCGGCCATATAAGCGCTTTTTTCTTTGAAAATGCGCTAAAAATGTGTACCTAACGATGAGAGGTGGGGTCTTACGGCTTCGGCAGACATAAAAATGATTCTTTCGAGGATTTATTACATTACGTACCTACATAATCAAGTGTTTCATAGATATTTCAGTGTTTCTTTCATAGACATTTAAGATATTTCAACAGGGATTTTGAGCTTTTGATCAAAACTACAGATGTATCACGCAAATAGGTCGGTTACTTCACAAATTATTCATGTACTCTCGAGTATTCCCATGTACTCTCAAGAACTCTAAGTACTCTCAAGTACTCGCAAGTACTCGCATGTACTCGCAAGTACTCGCAAGTACTCTCATGTACTCTCAAGTATTCTCAAGTACTCTCAAGTATTCTCAAGTACTCTCAAGTACTCTCAAGTACTCTCAATCCACCTGTACACCATATTTCTCAGTGATCAACCCCTCGACTTGACTACTTGCGGTAGGCTGTGGCCTGGCCAAAATCAGTCACGTTTGCCTGCCAATGACCAGGTCACAGCCTACCGCAAGTAGAAAAGTTTTTGATCATACGGTACTATTACTTCTCATCCATTTATTCGAAAAATTGAATACCTTTCTACCGTGATAGAAAGGTGAAGATAAGCTTTTTACCGTGGTCTGTCAAACGGAAATGTCACTGTCAAAGAGTGACAATAGATCTTGATACAGGTGTTTGCAAACTTGGGGTAGAAAATTGAACCGCAGTTAGGGAAATGCTCCAAAAGTGACAGAAAAATGTTTAAAAAATATACAGGTGTCCCGGAATAAGTGGCAACTTTAGTTCAACCGATTTCATTCAAATTCAAACCATAGTTTACTAAAACAGGTCTAGATTGAACAGTAGTAACGCATTTCATCAAACATTTTCAGGGGCGAAGATAATAGGGGGTATCCTTGGGGAACCTAATTATATACGCGACCGGCCGGCCGGCGTGAGGGTACCGCATTCTGGCCGACCGTTTCTTTACTGAACGGCCTCACGGAGTCAGGGACTGACAGCGTCGGCCTCAAGGAACGCCATATTATGCATCCGTCTCAACAGATTCTAGCTGTCAAGAGCGTGTTTATTTTTGATTTAGGTGTACAAATTCGTGTGAAGGGTGGATATGATTTGCCTGATGAGTTCCAAAACACGTCTTTTATGCCGCTAGATGAAATGAAATTTCCATATGTTGATTTGCGCACATCAAGCAACAGCATCAAACCCCGCAAATTTCTTTTTTGCTCCGCTCATGGTAAATTTTGACACATAGCTGAATTGTAGCCCCTCCCATCAGCCCTTAGCAACGGATGATTGCGTAGCCCTTGTACAGCCAAAGCTGTCGATAATCTAGCAACTCTAGGTTCCTAGGTACCCTCCCCCCCCTATTTTCAACGCCCCCGAATGTTTTTGGAAACGGTTTCAATTTTTGGGTTATACGTTCAATTTGAAGAGAAAAGTTACTCTAGCAAAATTTTGATTAGAGGCTTCATTTTCGAGAAATTTGGGTTTGAAACTTTTGAAAACATCTCATAATGGCCACTTTTCAGGGCCCAAATTGTTTTTGCTGAAAAACTCTATGTTTTTCCACCTAAAACACCCAGAAAACTCATTCCAGTTGAGGAATCATGAGTCATTTCTTGAATTTTAATTTTTAGGTCTTGGAAAGTGGCGATTTCGAGATGTTTTTCCAATGTTTCAAACCCAAATATCTTGAAGATGAAGCCTCTAATCAAAATTTTGTAAGAGTAATTTTCTTCTTTAAATTGAACGTAGCATTCAAAAATTGAAACCGTTTCAAAAAATATTCAGGGGGGGGGGTTAAAAACGGGGAAGGTACCCCCTATTACCTTCGCCCTTAAAAGTGTTTGATGCGTTATGCTAAATGCGTTATTATTGTTCAATAGAGACCTGTCTTAGTGAACTTTGGTTTGAATTTGAATAAAATCGGTTCAAAAGTTATCCAAAGAAAAATTATTTTGTAAAAAACAACTTGAAGGCCTGGATCTCCGTTATTATACGTTTGCGACGGTATTATTTTTCAATTTTCCAACCCCCTGTGAGTTTTGTAACACTTACTCCGGGACAGCCTGTATATGATTTTTATTTTTGGAAATATGGAGGGTCAAAAGGTGGTCCTTGACCCCTTCTATTTTTGTTATTTTGGAAGCTGTTAGGATAGGAAAATAAACTCTTTCCACCAAACCTAAAAGGAAATTTTTTCAACCTTTGAATGTATCTTGTAATTTTATTAAGTCATGAATCATGAAACTCTATTTTTTCCTCGAAAATACCCATGGAAGGTTCTAGAGGTTATAAAACTTATGTAGAACAACAAATAGGGTGATTGCATGTAGAGGGAGTTTATGGCAAAATGTCAATAGTGTCATTGTCATCTGTCAAGTTTCATCCATGCGGGATCAACGTCAACCGGACTAACCTCACTAAATACTGTCATTTTTGCGTGTTTTGTTCACATACTGGTTTGTTCGGCGTTTACGAGATTCAATTCAATTCAATTTTATTGTTTCCAGAAAAAATACAATTTTTCACAACAAGAAGTTGTTTGATGCTTGAAAAAACTACAAAACGGTACTGAATAAGTATGCACAGTATGATACAGTAGGTAATAAACAACTAAATAACTATGTCTGTAAAACACTTGCGGAAGAAAAATAAGAAACAAATATACAAGGTGAAGAGCAAAAATAAAATATAAAAGTGAAATAAAAGTAATAAGAGAGCAAGACGCCCGTCTGTTCGTGATCACTCATTCAAAGCGAATGATCTCAGCGCCAACATAGACGTAATGTACCTGAAAATAATCCTGCTGTGTGACTCCGAAATCCCGTTGACAAATCCAGCAAAGCTTCTCACGTTCCCAGTCTGTGTGAGTAAAGCGGGCAACGGGGACTAACCTCACTAAATACTTCATTTTTGCGTGTTTTGTTCACATACTGGTTTGTTCGGCGTTTACGAGATCGAGATTGTGATTTCTAATCATTCTTACAATGCCTTACACCTGTTATGTGCCCCAATCCTTGTCTATGGCCCCAATGCAATTCCCTAACAAACGTCAAAACGTAGATCCTTGCGCTGCCTGCCGGCGATCAGGTGAACGAATATCATGCAATTACCCTATAATAACACAAATAGTTCTCATATGAAATTTTCTGCATACATTGTTGAAGAAAACTGGATTTTCAGGATTTACGACCCACCCTGTGTAGTAAATTAAATTACAAAACACTTTCAAAGGTTCAAATGCTTTTTGGTCGGTTGGAAACGGTTTCCTGAAATCTTTCAAAATAACTAAAAAAGAGGCGGTCGAAGGACCACCTAGTGAGACGCTGGGGGGCTACGGCTACGGCTGATGGCACCTGCAAAGTTTTGGAGCGAAACTATCAGCGGCCATCAGCCGTATCGTCCCATTGCTCCAGCTTGTCACTTTATTTTTGCTCGAAAAAGTCATTTTACTGAAAATAAAAAGTTAACGGGATATAGCTTCGCTACGGAAAAATCTGCACCAAGTGATTTTGAAAATTGTTTTTTTTTTTAAATAAAATTTGGTCACAACATTTGATTTCAGTCGGATTTGTGGCGAGTTTTCGGGAAAACGTGATTATTGTTGAAACACACACATACACACACATGAAACTCCGTGACGTCAGTCGATCGAACGTTCTTTACAAACAAACGGACTCAATCCAGGTTGGCGGGCAGCTTTCCGGACCGTTAACCCGTGATTAAAATGCACCAAATCGTTACATCAAAACATTACTTAAAGGAATTATTCCTTCAAAAAAGTTATTGCCAAATTAAACATAATGCTATAATAATTATATCCCCAAATGTGTGATCGTGTATTCAGTATTATGCGATGCCATATGCACCGTGCGGTAGCCTCATGTGAAAGTGTATTGCAAATGTCTTTTGTTTATTTGGTAAATGAGTTTTGTACGTTTTCAAAACAATTAAAAAAAAAGGCTGTATCACCCCAGAACTTTCCCAACCAGTAGCAGCAAGGAATGGATGTAAATTTTGTATACAAGACGTCCCTTCAGGTGGGCAGTTGGAATTTGAGAGAAAGATTGAAACAAATTTGAATGAATTTGAGAATTTACCGGAAAAAACCTGTAAGTTTTTTTTGCTAATAACCTCTTTGTAAAAGTCGTCAATAGGTGGTATCTTCGAGGCTGCTACTTTGTATAAGCCATTCAAAAATATCTGATCGACATGCTGTCACATACCTGCATTAAATTTTGAAAATTTCAGGGAGAAAAAAAATGTAAACTTTGAGAATTTCACTCCCATTTTCAAACGCATTGTATACCCAACCAATCGTATGGATCGGAGGATGTGGCAAACTGCCTCCGCAGAGTGCAGAAAGTAACAGTGGCGTAGAGATTCCGAGTGGCGAGAGATCTCCAATTGGGAAACTTGCGTGTAAATGGCAAAAGCCTAAAGATTAAATTAAAATGATTTAAATGATTGAACAAATAGTTGTGGATGTGACAAAGCAATGAGCTTCAGTTTGAATGAACTCATTCATGGGAGCCGTCGAATTTCTCACCCATACTGTACTACATTGGCATGATAATACGCCACTGATCTAACCCGCTCGTGCTCGTTTCATGCGTGGCAACTGCAAACTGGTCGAGCTGTCACAATCCCACTCCAACCACCCGGCTGGCGCGCCGCGAACTTGCGTTTATTGGTCCGGAATTGGTGACGTCACAAATGCCGCTCGATCTTGGCGTTTTAAAATCGGCTGATCGTAGCACTTTTCATTGTTTTTTTTTTCAAATTTTGTAGAGCAAAACAAAAGAATATATTTAGACGAATATTCATTGTTTGACGCTGTACAGGCCCATTTGGATATGGTGCCAAAACGCAACGCTGAAGGACCTTGTAGGTCTACTGGTGTCTGGGACAAAAAAGTTCGCCCTCAAAAAACTTGAAATCCATAGAGCATCCATAACCTGCCGCACGCAGGAAGTGTTCGGCGTTGCAAACTTTCAAGACTCTTGTAAGCTTTCAGTTGAGCAAATTCCTTCAATTTGTCCGAGAAAGCCATGAGGATTTTCGCGGCTCAGATGAATCCTACGGTCGATCTTCACGGGATCTCACCACTTCAGGCCTTCAGGGTAGCCCAAACAATAAAACCGATGCTTTCATGCGGGAGTAGCTAGACGAACAGCCATACATTGCGCAACCAATAACCATCTTCTTAGTTTTTGACAACACAAACTTTGCGACATTCTAGTTGATGCGACAGTGACAGAAGTCAGTTTGTTATGCACGTGACGTCACGCCGATACGGCCTATCAAAGCTTCGTTCATGGAGTAACGCTTCATTTTAAGCTTCATCATTGGATGCAGATCTCGATTTTACATTTTCAAGTGAAAAATTCGAAGAATTTTGAGAGAAATTGTCGAAAATATTAAAGAATCAGTCACCTCTTGTTCGATGTAAGAAATTGGTGAGAATCTGTTCACGGGATAAAAAGTTGAAAATTTGCAGTTTCTCCAGGGAGGAAAACTCGAAATCCGCTGGTCCGTTATAAGAATTTACCCCTCAAAAATCAAGATTGAATCGAGGATTGAATAGTTCGGTGAGATACAAACTAAATACAATCAAAAACTACAATGTTATCAACAATTATTATTATTATCGAACAGTAATAACTTGCAAAATTGAAAAAATAAGTTTATCGTAATTTATTGTGGAGATGTTATCGAAAGGTTCAAATTGTTAGATTGAATAATATCGGAGAAATAATACGACGAAACAATTTGTAGGGGAACTATTTTAAATACATTTTGCAACAATTTTGCAGTGTAGTTGAAACTGCAAAATTCAAGTTTATGATAAAATCCGTTATTCAAGAGTCAAGATTACTCCGATGACGAAGATTTAATGTATGTATGTCATCCACGATGCTTAAAAATCTAAATCAATTTTTTCCGACACAGAGTCGATTCTTTCATCTGCTCTGCTCTTTATTGACTTACGGGGCAACAATAGTGGAACCAAAAGTAGTTACGAAACGCGTAAGGCAAGTTTATGAATTTATGGAACGACACACTGACACACTAGAAAGATATAATGAATAACAGAAAGAAAAAATTAACAAAGAGGCCTTAGGTGGTTGGTACACTCTTACACTCTGGTTCATCGAGCTGAACCTCGCTCCTCTAGGCCAGGCGATAGATTATTCTGGATTGAAAAAATTCCGGCCGAAGCTTTTACTGTATCAAAGTAATAGGTCGTAAGGTCAGTAGGTATCTACCACTGAGTTTCCGCCCAAAAACGAGTTGTGCTGATTTCTCCACATCTGCGCAAAGGTAAAGGATGTCTTAAAGGTGCAAAAAGACCTGTCGAACCCCCATACTTTCTCGTTATATTTGCCTCAATGCAAACTTACATCTCTTACGCAAACATTAGTAGAATTTGTCATCATCTCTGTGCCAGTCTTTCGGTTGAAAAAAATTCTTTGTGCGGATCAGATGAATCACATTTAATTGATTTTCCATGCAAGAAAATCATTGGGCAACATGTATTTTGGTTGTTTTTTAATAACTCGTATCCACTGAACCCATTTATGGCGTTCAAATTTCAATAACAGCATTTTTGAAGATGTTGTCCGCTAAACAGTGAATATTTTTTATTGCCTGTTCAGCAGCAATTTTTTCAATTTTACCAAACACCGTTCGCGGAAATATTATAAGAAATGACAAGCTGAAACTGTTTTGCTGACGATATTATGTCTGGCTTAAGGACGAAGTTGAATTGGTAAAATGAGCGTTGCGGAATCAATCCCTGTCCTGTGGGTTTATCCTTTGACAGAATCTTACCATTTAGGTATAGGCATGAATGAAAATTATTTTTCAATTTTGGAAATGACAATGAGCTCAAACCAAAGTACATCCGACTCTGTCAAGGAATAAACCCACAGGGATTGATCCCGCAACGCTTATTTTACCAATATAACTCCGTCCTTAACCGCGACGCGCACTTGGAACTCTAGAAAACTGATTTCTTTTCGAGCGGTTCTATTTCAGCCGCGCGCGGCCGTGCCTACTTGACCGGACTGATTACACGAGCTTGGAAATGTACTCTCTTCCAGCTTTAAAGACCATTATTAATAAAATATTATTTATTAAATAATTTCTTCGTAAATCAATGTACAAAGTTTTAATAATAATGGTCGTGGTTTAAAGCTGGAAGAGAGTACATTTCCAAACTCGTGTAATTAGTCCGGTCTATGGCGAGTAGGCACGGCCGCACGCGGAAAGAACCGCTCGAAAAGAAATCAGTTATCTACAGTTTCAAGTGCGTGCCGCGGTTAAGCCAGACATAATATCGTTAGCAAACAGCTACAACTTGTCATTCCTTATAATATTTCCGCAAACGGTGTTTGGTAAAATTAAAGAAATTGCTGCTGAAAAGGCAATAAAAAATATTCACTTCTTAGCGGGCAACATCTTCAAAAATGCTGTTATTGAAATTTTAACGCCATGAATGGGTTCAATGGAAACGAGTTATTGGAAAACAAGCAAAATACATGTTGCCCGATGGTTTTCTTGCATGGAAAAACAATTAAATGTGATTTATCTGACCCGCACACAGACTTTTTTTTTCAGCAGTAAGACTGGAACAGAGATTATGACAAATGCTTCCAATGTTTGCCTAAGAGATGTAAGTTAGCATTGAGGCAAATATAAAGAAAAAGTACGGGGGTTTAACAGGTTTTTTTGCACCTTCAAGGCATCCTTTACCTTTGCCCAGATGTAGAGGAATCGGCACAACTCGTTTTTGGGCGGAAACTCAGTGGTAGATACCTACCGACCTAACGAAGAGTTTGACACAATAAAAGCTTTGGTCGGAATTTTTTACAGATAGTAGTGATTTTACCGACATACCGCCTGGCCTACTCGTTATGTTCAACGAATAAAGACATTTATTATTATTATGATTATACATATGTTTGAAACAATTAAAATACATTATTTGAATTTCTGTTGCAGCCAACGGCCTGTGCGTTATCTGCGCGATGAGAAAGACGCTGCAAGAGTCACAGCTGCGGTCGGGAAATGCGATCCGTCCCGTCCTGATCTGTAACAAACTCCGCGTCTTGTGCCGTAACTTCATACCGGGTCGACAGGAGGACGCCCACGAATTCCTCAAGTGCCTGATGGAGGCCATGGAAAAGGCGTACTTGAATCGTTTCAAAAACCATTCCGAGTTCGATCCGCGAACCAAAGAAACGACGCCTCTCAACCAGATTATGGGGGGCTATCTGAGATCGGCTGTGAGATGTCTAAAGTGTGGGCACTTAAGCACGACGCACCAACACTTTCAAGACTTATTATTAGACATTAGGAAGGCCCAGGCCGTTGACGAGGCCCTCGAAGCGTATTTTTCGCGCGAGAAACTCGACGATGATTCCTATCACTGTGAGACTTGTAAGAAAAAGGTAAAGTTAACAGCTGAAAACGTCTGTTGGAAATGTATACCAATAAAAGTTTTTCTTGTGTTTGTGCAGGTTCCCGCAACTAAGCAGTTTTCTTTAGAAAGGGCGCCAATGGTTCTCTGTATACAATTGAAGAGGTTCTCTATTAGTAATAATAAGATTACAAAACACGTACATTTTCGACAAAGACTGGATTTGACTAGGTATACAAGGGAGCGTCCCAGTGTGCCGCTGATATATAGACTAGTTGCCTTAATTTCACACCTAGGATTGTCAAACAACTGTGGACATTACACTGCCGTTGCTCAGGCTCCCTCTGGCAGCTTTTATCAGTTTGATGATAATTTTGTAAGTATCCTTAACCCAGCAAGGTGGTCAAACAGCTGCGTTTGATGCAGTTCAGATTGAAGGTAGGGGTAAGCAAATAAATCGAAAAATGGGCTGCAACGGTCACAATTTGAACGTTGTGATTCATGCATTGGTTTACTTGGCGATAACCATTGAGGCGTTCATGTCGAAAAAACACCCCTAGCCGTCAAATCTCTGCTTCACTCGATCAGGCTAGTGTCGTTTTAAGCCACATTCCTGCTCACGCCCACATTTTTCGTTGGATTTCAATTTACTTCTCTTGCAGGTGAAGGTGATCCCTCACCAGAATGTGTTCCAGACCAACGCGTACGTCATGTTTTACGAGCTTGAATCGCACCCGTACTTGCAAAGGTCTAACAACAATATTACCAACATTCAAATACCCAAATCCCTTAACAATAATAACAACAAAACAGCGGCAGTTTTGCAACTGGCCGAAACGAACGGCGTGACAAAATTGAATGGTAAGGTCGGTTTCACCAGTGATAAAGTGTACGGACCTGAATTGCCTCCGGAACGATTGGCCGAGAAAAAGGTGCAAAATGGAAGCGGCACGAATGGAAAAATGACGAACGGGACGCCAAAGCAAGTGAACGGAAACGGGAAACACCATTCGAACACGAACGGGACTTCTGCTGGCGACAGTGACACCGAGAATGCCAGTCCGCCAGTAACGAAAAAGAACAAGGAGAACAGCAGCAGTAATAACGAAATAAAACCGCTGAAACCTCCTTCTTCTTCTACCAACGGTCTGCAGACGAAGAACGGCAAAATCCAAAGCAGAACAATCTCGTCGCAAAATGTCCCTCCATCAGTCAGCAGCTCCACCAGTTCTTCAGAAACGTCAGGCTCTAAAGGTAAGTGGTAGTCAACAGCGGTGCTGCTATTAAGGTTCATCAGAAACATCCTTGGTGATTGTTAAACGATCATCTATTTTTGTGATGGCCGCTGCGAAGCGAACTCGGCTTGCTTAATCGCAAAGCTGTGGCCAAGTCCAATCTACACAAATATAATGTTATTCGTGATTCCTTATTCGTATGATATGTTCTATTTTTTAGCGCATTTTCGTAAAAAAAATGATGCTTAAATGGCCGGTTTGTCTGTCTGTCCGTGTAGAAATTAAGAAGTTGTGCTCCTCCTCAAAGAATGAATCTAGGCCTTAGAACTTTTTTTTGATAGATAGCTGATGTCCCCAAGGGTGGCCAATGGGCCTTTTTTTATCCATACATACTTATCATTACTAATATCAAAAAACAGATATTTATTGTGGACTTCTAAGAAGTTGAACTCCTCAGGGAATCAAGCTAGAGCCTTGGAACTTCTTCCGATGGATAGCTGATGCCCCCAGGGGTGGCCAATGGGCATTTTTTTATACATACATAGTTATTAATGTTATTATTATTATTATTTTTATCACAAAACAAAGATTTCCTGTGCATTTCTAAGAAGTTGGAACTCCTCGCGGAATGAATCTAGAGCCCTGGAACTTTCTCCAATGGATAGCTTAGGTCCTCGTGGGTGGCCAGTGGGCAGATTGGATTTCATGGTTGCGCCGCCATCTTGGCCGCCATATTGAAATTTCCCATTAGTGGAACGATTGTCATGAAACGTGAAACTTCCTCTTGTCTTGTATGAACATTTAATTTTCAAGCTGGACTTCATTTCTATCAATGACAGTCCTGGAACTAAGAAAATGCGCTATTGAGACTCACGCACGTGAGGGCAGATTCACTTGTTTTATAAGGCCAGTAGTGCTTCTGCAAAAACTCAACTTCTTATATTTTTGTCCTGCTTTCTGCTGTCAGAAATGTCACCCATGGCGGCTCTTATATTTTTTCACTCAACGATTTAACTTTCCTGGGTCATTTTTTCGAGACTGTTCGATAATGACGAGATCAATGGCATCATTAATGTTATGAAATAGAATAATGAATCACTAAAATATAATCTTAGGTAGTCAGAACCACGTAATTAATTACATCGTCTCGATTACAATTTTGTTTCGGCTGCCTAAGAGCCATTTTCAGATCTAAAACGAACAGATCTTGAACAACATGAGGGACAAAAGGCAACTCACCAAGTGTCGCACGTTGGTTAATATCTGTTCGTTTTAGATCTGAAGATGGCTACTAGGCAGCCGAAACAGTAAGTTATAATCGTGACGATGCATTAATAAATCACGTTTGTTTTGTGTTTAGTATTGTTGAAAATGATGAAATTATTGTTCAACAGATACACCGAAATTGGTTCCATATGAAACCTTCGATTCAAGTTGTTCTGAAGAGTCAAACCAGTCGATGCACAGCACTGAAGTCCAAGGAAGAATAGCCACCAAGGCGTCTTCAATGAACGACTGGAGGGTTTCGTCGACGACAGCAGAATCGGAAGAGGCGTCACAGAAGAATGGAAGCTGGCAGGAAAAGAAAAACAACACCGTCGCCCTTGAATTGTTCAAAATGTCGCACAGTGGTTACGGAGCCCCGGTACAATCGTGGAACGGCACGAGGTCACAGCTGGAAAAGGAGATAAGCAACGAAAGGCGAGAAGACCGCAAGAGGGCGCTGGCCGATCAAAGCTCAGAATACCAGAGCAAGCCCAAGCACCAGAAACTCAACCATTCATCATCCTACAAGTCAAACCCAGGCTACAACCCCGTTCAAGTAAGTGCGGGAAATCTGGCTCGACTGTACAATTACATTGTTTTTTCGGTTTTTTGTGTGGCTTTTAATTATTATTGTTTGACGCTTGGCTTGGGTTTTTAATTGCAAATAAATTAGTGAAGCAAACTGGTGTGGCTATTTTAGTGATTGTTTTTGCTTCATGTGAGTAATTTAAAAATATAGTTTCGTTGATTGTGGCTGAAACAAACTTTATTTTTCCAGGAATTTCACAATTCGAAAAATTGGAATCAGAATGGAAATCGTTACAAACCGTTTTACAACACCGGGAACAGACATCGACGTAACGGCTACCATCATAAAAACTTTCATAATAAAGGTCATCGCTTTAGGCAGTGATTAAGATAAAAATTGAATATTTTTTACAAACTAGGTACTTGTATAAATAATTTGTGCATATTTCTCCCCCTCCTTCCCCACTGTTAACTGTAAGTGATCTTGTGAATTTATTTATAATTATTAAGTATTTATGTTTCGCAAAGAGACGTCATGAAATAATAGTTCCGTTCTTGAGGGAAATATTATTATGATAAACTATTTTAATGAACTAGTAGTGTTAAATAATTAAAAGAGAATTTACTAGAAGGAAAGAATTTTGCTTACGTTCCTCTCTAATTGTGGATGTTCACAGTGCATTTATTAAAAAAAATCTGTAATTTTTTGTATACGTTGTATACGGTTTTAATTTTATGCATGGGAATTTTAACCAGTAAGACTTAAAACAGTAATGCTATCTAGTTATTTTACATAATTAATAAATTTATCGTTTTTGTTAATTTATTTTTATGTTAAGACACAAGTTGTTTTTTTTTTTAATGAATACAATTGTACTATAGCGAATATGCAGTACTCAACATCATGATTGTATATTTGTTCAACTAGGAGGAAATGAAGAATACAATAAAAGTTTTTATACCGATGTGAATTTCATTATTTCAAGTGTGTTTGCTTTCTACTGCCCTGAGTGACAGGGATATGAGCGCCCTTATAAAAAATTCAAAAGTCGAACGGCCACAGTTCATTTACTCCAGGAAATGGAGTGGCACGTTGCAATGGTCTTTATCTTGAGTATGGCAAATGTTGATGCCAGAGATGCTCTAGAGTATTTTGTTAGACATAAAAAAGTACAAAATTTCACGATGGAAATCTTGAAAACCGAAGGTAATTCAAGCGCAACCTGGGTCGAATACAAATATATTTTCAGCACAGGTACAAACAACGAAACGGAAAATTTCAATAACACATTGCGAGTTGGTGTGCTCATTGACGAGAGCAACACATTTGATTGTTCAATTTCTAGTGGGACTAATATTACAGGCTATAGTGTTGATATAGTTGAAAATCTCCAAAAATTGTTGGATATAAGGTGAGCAATATAACATCATTAGAGAGCGGATTTATATTTTTTTACATGTTTTATTCGCCAAGTTGGATGCAACTGTCGACTTGCAGCTTGACGTTTCCATCTATAAGGAACCTAAATACCAAGTTTTATTTCGCATATAATTTATTATTTCGAGTTTTTACCGCATACAAATTGATAGTCCATATAATCGTATATAGCGGCAATATTTAGTCCATATTTTTGCATTGAACCGAATATTTGTTATTTTGGCCATTTTATCTAGATGTGTCGGAAAAATCACAATTTTCTCAATTTAAGAAAAAAATGAAATAAAATTTTCGAAGAAATTTTTTTTTTACTTCGATGATCAGAGTTGGTTGCTTGGTTTTACAAGTAAATGTAACATTTTCAATATTTTTGCAGCTTATATAACATATTTACCCGCATATGCTGCTTTATTTGAACATTTTTACCGCATATTTTGATACTTTTTAAGCGCATATAAATTGCATATTTTGAGCTTTTTTACCGCATATAAATCCGCTCCCTACTTATTATTTGAATGTCTTAAGGTGCGTTCAGTCAGCTTATTTAGCCGCAAGTTTCAATTTTAGTCGTAAGCGCAGCATCGCTTATTGGCTGATCTGAGGAGGCTGGCTCATGACAGCCAATGAGCATCGCTGCGCTTACGACTAAAACTAAAACTTGCGGGTAAATAAGCTGACTGAACGCACCTTTACTCTCAGTTCCACCAAGATTTCTTACATTTCAAAGGTGGTCAATGGCAGGGCGGGTTAAAATTTATCAAGCTTGGTGGAACTAATGTTTTTGTACATATTCAGCGGCCCGTGCACTGGTCAAGCCCCAAGCGGGGTATGGCTGCTTGGCAAAGTGGTGGGCCACTACAGACATGGTTTTGCTGTCAAATTAGGCCATTAGTTTTGGTTTGGGCTCTCATCAGTCTCATCTGTCTAGTGGAAATGTCACGGATTGGAACCAAAGTCAGAAAGCAACACAACAAAATAATCAAATTAAGTCTACAGTTGAAGCTTTTCACAATTTTCCAGGTCTGGCGCTACACATTTTCAGAAATTTTCAGTTGGCCGTTACTGCCCGAGGCACCCGGATTTTGACCAGGATTATCAGCGTTTGGTGCAGGATTCTACTCAGACGTTCTTTGCTGCTTGGAGTCGACTTTTCTTCGAAACATTTGTTGAAAGCACTAAAGCAGGAATGAGAGGGTGAACTCCACTCTTCGAGATAGAAAAAACTTTATTCCTCGTTCACCAAAATAATCACAATTCATACTTCTGGTCTGGAACTAGTTCATCCCCCTCTTCTACCGCAAGGTCGCTCCGATCTCCCTCCCCCCCCTCTACTTACTCCGCCGAGGTATTTTATGCTCAGCCGTTAATCACGCGGACCATGGGCGGCTCGTTTTCGGGGGCATTGGATAATGGATAAGACATTTCAACTGATATTGAAAGAAGTAGATTGCACTGGACGTCCTATAGGCTGTTTTTCAAATGCGACACGGTTTGGGTTTTTCAATGGTGATTTTTTCAAAATGAAACTTCCACATTCCGTGAATTAAAAAAAAAATGCAGTGGAAACTTTGGTCTGCGGTAAGTCCCACGAAATATTTATTTTAGGTGCAGACTTGCTGCGAGTTATAGTTGGAGAAGAGATTGAACTCATTAGGGCGGGGGGCATTTTTGAAATCGGACCAACAACAAACTAGTTTCAAGTTTTTCTCCGTGGAAAAACTACAGATTTCTAGCTTTTTATCCCGTGAACAGATTTCTACCAATGCTTTTTAAAACAAGAGGTAACTATGGGTTCTTGAACATTTCTCGACAATTTCTCTCAAGATTCTCTGAATTTTCCGACAGTTTTCCACTTGAAAATGCAAAACCTTATCGAGAGCAGACTTAAATGATGGGGCTTCAGCTGAAGCCCTAATGACGATTTTTAGAACGAGATTACTTGGAAAGAGCTTTGAGGTTTTTCTTGAAATTTTTTAAATTTTTGGTTCAATCACTATGGAAGATGCTTCAAATTTATTTCAGTTTTCCTCTCAAATACCAAATTCCCACCCGAAGGGAGTCTTATACAAAAATTTCCATCCGTTTCTTGTTTTTAAATATTTTTCTCGTGTTTTTGTGTTGATTCCATATAACGCCCTGGAGTCGGAATACGATACTTTTGAGATAGCCTATATAGATAGATAGATAGATAGATAGATAGATAGATAGATAGATAGATAGATAGATAGATAGATAGATAGATAGATTTATTAAGTGTTCTTGTGCATAAACGCACTACACGAGTCAAGCAGAACAATAAGGTAAACATTTAAATTAAAATTAAAAACACACTTTATCACAGATGGGATAATATAAATCATTAACATTATCTTAACATAAATTATCAGTTAACATTTATCACATCTCGATGAAAACGAGAGCAAACAAGCAGTCTGGACAACCTTCATCAGACATATCTACAAGAAAAAATCGCTCGGTTTCAAGCGGAAAAATTCGTCACAGCAATAAAAGGCCCTTGCGCTGAGGAACCGTCTCATCACACGGCTAAAAAGCCTCACTGGCAGATTTCTGACTGAAGCAGGCAACACGTTGAAAAATTTAGCGGCCATATGCTTCGGATTTTTTTGGCCCTTAACTAGTCGAGAAAACTGAGGCAATATATTTTCACAATTTCTGGTCTTATAATTATGAATATTCTCGTGGGTGACGAAAAGATCTTCGTTCTGCTTCAGATACATCAGGCAGCTGTATATATACTCGCATGGAAAAGTAAGTATGTTGTTATCAATAAACGCGCTTTTACAGTCGTCCCTATACCCCAAGCCAGAAATAATCCTGACCGCTCTACGCTGCAAGCCAAAAACCCTGTACCAATCCGACGCGCCACCCCAACATAAAATTGAACAAGTCATCACGGAATGGCACAGAGCATGGTAGGCCTGCAGGAGTGTAGGCCTTGAGACACTGTCCGACAACATTTGCAACGCGAATACATTTGTTGCAAGCTTACTCGACAACTTATGAACATGCACATCCCACTTCAACTTGGGATCAAAAAAAACACCCAGGAATCTAACTGACTCGACATCCCGAAACCCTTCAAGTTCTCTCAGTCCAAAAAACATTGTGTGTGTCTTCAAGGCATTCAAAGAGAGGTGGTTGGCAGCGAACCAGGCCTCGACGTCCGACCGAGCCAAACGACTCCTATCATCAGCGACAGAGAGATCGCTGCTACGGTTTATCACAGTTGTATCATCCGCAAAAAAAATAAATTCAGCACCATCCACACCGCCCGGGAGATCATTTATATAGATTAAAAATAGTAATGGCCCCAATATGGACCCTTGAGGCACTCCATCTCTCACTTCCAACTCACCGGAGAGTTTTCCTCCAATAGACACCGTCTGGACCCTTCCAGAGAGATAAGACTGAATCAATTGCAAGCTTCGTTTGTCAAAATTGTAGCGTTTCAATTTTTTCAATAAAATATCATGATTTACGCAGTCAAACGCTTTGGAAAGATCACAAAATGTTGCCGCCAAATACTGCTTGTCCTCAAAGCACTCAAGACACTTATCTATAAAATCAAGCACAGCGTCGGTGGTATTTAAACCCCGCCTAAATCCATATTGACACGATGTAAAAAGACCATTTGTTTCAAAGTATTCTAGAATCTGCGAGTTAAGAGCCTTCTCAAAAACTTTGGACAGTATTGGCAACAATGAAATAGGTCTGAAGTTATCTATCTTAGAAGGATCACCTTTTTTGTGTAAAAGTTTGATTACAGATTTTTTTAGTGCACTGGGAAAACGGCCCTCGCGAATGCAATGATTTACTATTTTAGTGAGAGGTATGACGATTTGTTCCTTTACAGATTTAATTAGTTCCACATTTAGGCCATAGATATCTCTGCTCTTTTTATTTTTCAGGGAGTGCAAAATATCACGTACCTCGACAAATGATACCTCACGAAATGAGAAGTGCATCTCGCTGTTTATTTTTATGCTATCAATGTTACAATCTTTAACCCCGTCGTTCAAAAGTCTACTTGATAATTCGTTTGCTACGTTGATGAAGTGACTATTTGCGAAATCTGGTTCTATATTCTTTGGTGCAAGCGACCTACTACAGTTTTTTCTCTTACTGTTAATAATCTGCCACATAGTCTGAATTGGGCAATTTGATGATCTGATCAAGCTATCGTTATATTCTTTCTTTGCATTTTTTAATTTGCGCCTATATGCCGTCCTAAATTTATCTCTGTACTCTATTAAATATATGATCGATAATAATGTTATTATTTAAATTATCTCGAATATGATTGTGATGTAGGTATATATTTACCTATTTTATTCCAGCAATAATATAGAATATGAAGTTATTCGTACTAAAGAAAATTTGACATCTTTGTTACAAACCGAAATAGACATACTTGTCTGCCACCCGTCCACTGAAGGATATGAACATTTGACTGAAGTGTACCCCACCATAAAAACCAAGTAGGTATGAAAATAATACCAAAGCACAGGTACCTACTTGTAGGTAGAAGAATCACGTTATAGAATCGAGTGAAACACAATAGACCGAACACAAACAAGTGTTTAAACATTTCCCTCACTCCAGTTCCACTAAGCTCTCATACTCATACATACTTTATCATGGTGCTAAACTTCATCTCGCATTCCTATGAGGAGGAGGAGGGCACGCGTAACTTTTTCCCACTAGGGGCGACACCATCAGGGTGTCTACCGGATGTATGACAAGGAGGTTATTTCCTTCCATATGTCTACTGTAGTAGCTATCAGTCGTGTTGGCACTCTGTATTGTCACGTAAGTACCTATTGACATGGTAAACTTCTTCCCGCTACTGCCCTCTTCGCCTAGTTTCTTATGTGGGCTTCCCCAATGGGTGAAATTTTGAATTAGGTCAATAGCAGTCTTGACTAAAAATTAATCACGGTGAAAAAATTCAAGAGAGCTTGGTGAAAGTGAGAGCTAGGGGCATGCGTATGCATTTGAAAATTCACCAAGTTACCATCGCCGCCTACACAGTCATGACATGACTGTCTCAGGGTGCAAAACTCATGAACTATCGCGTGATTTTTCACATGTGCCTGCCCTTTGATGATGTTTTTGAAGTCCAAGCATATCGCATATCTAGATGTTTTGAACTTAGATTCTGATTTCAGATACCTGCTGGTATACAAACCCAGCAATTTGAATTTTACGAAAGACATTTTCATCCGAACCTTTGCTGGATACTTATGGCTAGTGTTTGTGATTTTCTTAGTGGTTTTGGCCTTATGTTTACGCATTTCGACAACGCAGTACTCTTTGATCCACCCTAAATACGAACCATGGACTTGGGTTGAAATCACTCTTTGGGCTATAGCGGCAGCTTGTCAGCAAGGTAAACCTTGCCTACTTCTTTTTGGTCATCCTTAATGAGTACCTAGTGAAAATTCCATGGTTTATTTTTTCATCTAGGTCTGAGTCATACACCCAGTGGATTCGCGAGTTGCTTGATTTTCTTCCTTGGCTACTTGACTGCTTACTTACTCTACACTGGTTTTGCCGCTGCTATAACTTCAATTTTGGTACGAAACGAAGTGGATTCCAACTTTAACGTTCATTACATCGAGCAAAATGCTGGGAATTTGAAATTAGTTTGTTTGCAATCTTCGAGAACACAATTAACAACTTTGAGACTGCAGTTTGTAAGTCTATCCTATTCTCATCTTACTATTTATAACAGAAACCTATTAGGGCCAAAATGTTTTTGTCGTACGTCAAGTGACCTTAGGCCCAGTCGATAGAACATTTGATAGGGGATTGTAGAAAAACTGAAACAGGCAAGCCGGAAAAAATTGTTTTCTTTGTTTGGAGCTTCAAAAAACAATTAGTATAGAGAATATAGGTATAGGTAGGTAGGTATAATCACTTTCACGGCTTTCTGCATCAGAGCAAGCTATGGAAAAAATGGGTTGCGTTGGTACGAATGGCACGTTGACGATTTGTTGGCAGCTAGCTGTCTTCATGTACAATTTTGAATGTGACATTTCCCGTCTCGGAAGTCATGTATGCGAAAGTGAAAATCTTCGATAATAAGGCAAGGAATTGTTAGTTTCCTTGGAGTGATTTGCAGTGCGGATGATAAGGGACATTGTCTGTACTGGTCGGTAGCTTTTGGCCAAGCTTATTAGGTTTTTGGCTGCCACTAATGATTCCAAAGGTCCGCAGTACTCGGACAAAAAAAAGCCAACCGCCCGGAGTCTCCATCTTCGGCACAGCACTGAACAGTGACTATCACACGGTACTACCTACTCTAGCTTATTATACCTACTGCAACAGCAAGCAAGGTATGAAGACACATGCTGGCAGACAACACAGTATACGATCGCACGCAAAATAAACGGAGACAGTGTTTCGCGCGGAGTGTACCGATTTACTGAATTTTGGCTTGGTGTCACAGTGACAAGAAGGCTAAAATTCATTGAATCGGTACACTCCGCGCGAAACACTGTCTCCGTTTATTTTGCGTGCGATCGTACCTACCTACCCACGCCCAAATTGTCACGTCCCTGTGCAGTTCAACTTCATAAATTACTGTCTTACTATCCATATTGTCCATCTTAAGAATAAGTTTCCTCTTGGGCAGTAGGTTTTTACTTTTTACATTCCTTATTTTCTTCACGGCATCACGGACTTTTGGCATAATTTTCCAAGTGGCCGGCAAAAACTCAATAGCCTTAGCGAAGACCCACCAGCCAGTGAAGAAAATGGCCCTTATCGTCCACACTGCAAATCACTCCAAGGAAACGAACAATTACTCGCGTATTCTCGATAATTTTCACTTTCGCGTACATGACTCCACGCGACGTTGACAAATGTCACAATGGGCGCGTTCAGCAGGCTCTCTGGTGAGTGCTACCGGTGGATAACGCATGCGCGTTATCGAGTGGTAGCAGCTACCAGTCACTTTTTCTTTCCACCACAATTTATTTGTGGAAGCGGTGGAATGGTGAGCTATTTATGACAAGTTTATGTCAGTTTTTCGGTGGAAATAAGTGAGGAGATGGAGGGCGATTTGACAAGCCGTTCAGCAGCTCACATATCTACTGGCTATGTGTCGGCAGCCTGCTGAACGTAGGTTAGGTACCCATTGAAAATTGCACATGAAGACAGCTAGCTGCAAGCAAGTCGTCAACGTGCCATTCGTACTCGTACCAACACAACCCATTTTTTCCATAGCTTGCTCTAATTCAAAAAGCCATGAAATTGATTATATCTATGATAATTTTCGCTATAGTGCGACCTCCGCTAAGGTGCTCACGGCGGGAAAACTACGAAAAAGAATACATTTCGAAAAGTCAGTCTACCTTCCTCCCTTCCTCTGGGCTCATGGTCCTGTTATACAGAATAAAGCAGACTAAATTCTCTGCAGAAAAGAAATTTACTGCTTTTTCGCGAAGTCATCGATTTCAAAATTACATCGATGGCTTCACTAAAAAAAGTAAACTGCTTTTCTGTAGAGACTCAGGTCTGCTTGATTTTATCTCATAGGACTCATTTAGAGCAAAATGTTGCTCTAAAATGCATTAGGAGGGAAATACCGCGAATATTCTTGAAAATGTCTTATTTTCCTTGGTTTTTCCTCTGGGGCCACTTTAGCAAGAGATTGCACGACGCGACGCGACGGTGCAAAATTAAAATGTGAGATTGTCTTATTTTTTCTTTTATCCTGACCTCATTACCTGTGAGTTTCCGTTTTTTTTAAAGTTCCAAACGTCTCGCGCGGTCACTCACAGCCAACATCATGCACGATAACAGAATTTTGCCTGAAAGTACTGTTGATGGAAAAATGTTTGGTGTGATGCGATTGTGAAAACTTGATGTTTTAATTGGAATTATGAATTGAGGTAGAGAGATGGATCAAAAAGCAGAGGAAAGCTCATTTCATGCCATTTCTAATGATGTATTAAACCCTAGAAAATAACATCGGTCAAATGCGCGTCGTGGGAAATGATGCACCGTTGCATTCTCGAGTGAAAATTCTGCTCCAAAATGACCAGCACTATTCGCAGTAATTTCGGCTCAAATACTGGTTTTGAAGTCTTCCAGTGTGCAGGGTTTATTAGCATAGACTTGACTTGGGTTTTCAAGAAACCCTACAGAAGAAATCTGGCGGCGTGAGATCGGGTGATCTCGCCATCCAAATAATGTCACCATTCCTCGGGATCAAAGGTCTATGAACCAAGTGAACACTTCTTGGAATGTGAAATTAAACCTTTCAAATCTCCAAAATATTCTTGAATTATTCGGAATGAATTCGGCTGAAAATAGCCAAAACAATAGCTAAGTTTATTGCAGGGTAAGTTGGAAAACGAGATATTTTGAAAACCTTTGTATTGCGTGCAAGTGTGCATCGAAAAAATAATTTTACCCAAAACTTGTCATGATGGTAGAAAATGGTATGGAATGAGCTTTATTTTTTTTATATTAATCTCTCTACCCTTTACCTCAATTCATAAGCCAGTATTGGCCTCGCGAAAAGTGGGCACACTGACTGGTCAACCTTGTACTATGCTTGCTTCAAGAGCTCCTGGGGAATTCTCTTCAAATTTTGAGAGCAAAATGTTTCCTCGGATCACAAGCAAATCCTGCCTATTATGTATCTAGTAACGATCTTGTTATGTGCATGCTATCTGTCTGTATCTGTGAATCCCCTATACCTCCTTCTCTGTCTACCTGCGGTAACGAGTTGTTACCACGAGTACGAGATACAGAATAGGTTAGTAGGTTTTAAAGTTTGAGAGTCATACATAGCTCACATCTTGGATGATATGATGATACACTCGCCAACAGAAAAAGAGCCCACTTGATTTATGGCGAAGACGACCATTTGCTTGGCCTGCTCTATCGTAAGTAGTACCTAGGTATGTATACACACGGTACACGATGATACCTCGGGTGATACAGTGAACACAACAGGCCGTCAACCCAACACCCGTTTTGTTTACTTAGTCTTCTTCAAGGGCGACATTTTTTTTCATTCATCCCGTGTGTATACCTATCTAGGTACTACCTACGGTAGAGCAGGCCAAGCAAATAGTCGTCTTCGTCATAAATCAAGTGGGCTCTTTTTCTGCTGGCGAGTGTACCACAAAATCGTTGATTTTTACAGTAGCGGTAGGTATATTAGAAGGAATGTAGAAGAGCTGGCACCACGGAAATGTTGAAAGAGTGACTTCTTTTAGCGTTTGATTGTGAGTCTGATATCGACTATCGTGAATCGCTTTCGCAACACTCGCAACTCTCCCGTGTGGTCAACTTTCCCATATTCGCCCCAACATCCTCTCGAGAGTAAAAATCGAAGATTTTGTGGTAGGTACTCACTCTAATTCAATCCAATTCAATTTATTGTTCTTAAAGAAAATACATTATTATGACAAAACATTGCTTATACAAATTTGTTTGAGGTTTGGGAGACTTTTGGACTAAAATTCCTGGGCTAGTAACATAGAATATAATACCTATCAAGCATATTATACCATAGCATGTAATATACTGCCTGCCAAAAAAAGTGCAACACCAAAATGTCATGGACCGATTTTTGATGGAATTTTCACAGAAATTTCACAGAAAAAATGGTTTCAAAGACTCAAATCAACCAATAGACCGAGATTGCAAATTGTGACCGACAAAAAAGGTTTGGTACTCCACCAGTTTTGCTTTTCATGAAAATGTTTGTCTTCCGAGTGGCTGCTAGAAGATGTTAGGAACAAATTAATGGTAGGTACAATCGGAGATAACTGGACTGCTGGCCTAGAATGCTGATCTTGGCGAATACCAATTTTGGACGAATTCTTCTTCTGATCCCAATTTCTGTTGTCCTCCTTTTGACCCGAAGAGGACGACATAACGAAGACTTGAATAGTGCGATGAACAAATCAGTGAAGCTGAAGAATAATGGAAGGATGTTTTCAGGGACGAATTCCACTTATGTTTTGACGCTTATGATGATAGTAGCCGAATAGGGCGCTTTCTTGGAGAGTGAAGGTGCTACACTTTTTTTGGCAGGCAGTATATTACGATAAAATAATTTGAAGATGCGTCTTCAATTAATCCTTACATAAATCCACTTTTAGTTGTTGACGAAATACGTGGAAAACTTGGACGAGCTTTTTGAGCAGCTCGATGGAACCAATAGAATTGGAGTTGCACCAGAACTTTTTGTCAAGCAGTACATTGCAAAAAACTTTAATTACGAGCAAGCTGCTTCGTTTTTGACGTCCAAACTAGAATATGAATATACAAAAGGTTTTTTGATTTCGATTGAGAATCCTTGGAGGAAAAAAATTGACGAACAGTTAAGTACAAGATTTTACCACCTACCACCTACCTATTAGGTGAACATTCTTCAAGCACTATTTTTGAATTTTAATGATTTAATTTTATTCAATTTTAAGACTGTTGCTGTTGAAGAAAACTGGAGTGTTACAGAATATTTTGGAAAGGAACTTGAAACCTGATCAAGTGCCCGATGTGAACAGTGGTTACTCTAGTGCTGGGCGAGAGCATGTTTGCTCGGCATTATTGTTGTTCCTGGCAGGAGTCTTGGCTTCGATAATATTTCTTTCCATGGAATTTGTTTTGTACTTGTATCAAAGGAGTAAAAATCACTTGGGATTATAAGAAAAAGTAAAATAGTTACCTATTCAGATAACTGAATAAAAATACAAATCCTAAAAGTAAGAATGAATATTTATGTATAATAAATTAGATTTTAAACCTGAAAACTTCGCTAGTCGAAAAAGCATCGAAATATGTAGAAGAAGACTTTCTCCAGAAAATAGAGTTTGAAAATGGGTAATAACTTCAAAGTTGGAAATGAATAATCGGTTTTTTCGTAAAAATTTAAAACCGTTTAACAAATTTTGTTAGAATGTAGACCGATTTTACTGGAATAAATCACTACCGAACCATGATATTATGTCCAATAAAAAATTTTCAGGGCCGTAGGTAGTGATCGAGGGGTGTCTCTCTTTTCTGTCCCCTTTTTTTTTACCTCTCTGAATGTTTCTCAAAACATTTTTTATTTCTACGTTCAATTTAGACAAAAAAGTTACTCCCACAAAATTCCGATTATGGGCTTCGTTTTCAAGATATATTTGCGAGGGGCTCATCACTGGCTGCAGCACCTGCACAAAATCCCTGAAATACTTCCGAAATACTCTGCAATACACTGCATTATGTACCTACTCTGCAATACACTGCAATACTCTGCAATACCTATACAGTATTGCTGCAACACATGTACAAATTTCCAGCAGCGATGAGCCCCTCGTATATTATTTGTATTTGAATCATTACAAAACATCCACTAAACAAGACTAACAAAAATGTAAAAATTGTAATTACATACTTGATGTAACATATAAATTCGATAGAAAACCTATAGGCGATTTGTAGATATTATCCATTCCAAGATTTACGCTTTGAAGCCTAAAAAAAAAAACAGTCGCCTATGATATTTTTTCTTTAAGGTGGACAATCTGATAAATAATTGATGGACTGAAGAAGCCAAGATGATTTTATTAAATTTGTCAAAATGATGTTTGCTATGCTGGATTGCCACTTAATTCAATTGTTTTCTGGCGACTTGTTTTCTAGAAACGGGACCTTGCTGAAGTAAGGTCATTTTTGCGCCCTTTCTATTATCACCCTGTACATCATACATAAGGTCAAAAATAGGGTGACCCAAGGTGGTACCTTGTGGTCAAAAGATAACTCTGTCGAGCATCACAAACATTTCCAAAATCGGCCAATGTTTTCTCAAGCAATTGTCATTTTAGCCGAAACAAAATTTCGGGGTGATCCCTAGACCATTTGGGTATGTAAATATATTTTATATAAAATCGTATCGAAAATGTGTTATAGCGACCAAAATCATTTCGAAAGTGCCACTTTATAGCACTAGTGTTATAAATAGTACCTACTAGTGCTATAAACTGTTAACGCTGCAAATATATAAACTGCAGGTAGGTATCTATGATTCTATCTGGAAGCAAGTCGGGGGTTACTTCCTTTGCAGCTATTGGGTGCTTTCCACCTAGAAGGTACAAATACCACCAGACGGCACATGTTCCATAGTATGGCACACAATTTTAGGTGGTCCAATGAACGGCACAGAACCGGGTAAGAACACGTAGATGGAAAGCACCGTTTGGCACCCGCACATGCGTAAATGGCAGGTGTACCAAACTTGGAGCTAGGTGGAAAAGCACCCAATGCAACTTCTAATGGTAGGCCTTCACTATCATCACTACCGTCACTTTCCATAATTCTCGAGATAATTCTACACAAATTAGGAGTGGAAAAAACTGGACAGAGGGTATGAGGCTGACGAAAATATACCCGTCAAATTTTTTTCAAACTAGGTCATGAAGGCGTGCAAGCGCGCCTTCAACCAAAAGTCAGGTGGTCCTGAACATTGAATAAACTCGAGAATAAACTTGAAGATTAAATAATCTCGAAAATTGAATAATCTCGAAAACTGAATAATCTTGAAAAGTGAATAATTTCAAAGAATGAATACCCACCCTTGAAATTATTCGAATTATAATTCCTCCTCAACATTACTTTTTCATCCGTTATATTGTAGAACACACAATGAAAAAGAAATCAATTTTTGAGATCATTAACATTTCATAGCTTGAAATTTCTTCTTTCCAAAATCTGATATGTATAAGATTCGGAGGCCACCATGAAACATGCTATATAATGCGATTTCTTAATTGTTTGGCACACTTTGGCTGATTCGAAGAAAAAAAATATAAGTAACTGAAATGTTCCAGGAATATTTTCGAAAATTTCAATTTAGAACAGTCAAACGCTATTCCAGATATTCACAAAGTCACTATTGCAATTTTGGTGTTCTAATTGACCGTTATAAGTTATAACACTCGATAACAACGTAATCTAATGAGATTCACCTAGTACCTACTCATGAATTACCTCTACTTTGAATTAAGCTTGGAGCATAATAATAGGCAACACAACATACAACAGTAACCTTCGCTGTTGTACAACACAACCACACTCAGATGTAGACAACCAAACATACTTCAACAGATGTAGGGGAGCAGTGTCTAAGCTAACGCAATCAAATATGGATTATTTTATAAAAAGGACCGAACTTTCGGCAGAACACCAACATTAAAAAATTCATTCTGAAAATTGTGACCAAATATCCTATGATGATCATGTTCGTTTTCACGTTTTTTACTTCTTGTGATACACTCAGTGTTCACAGTCACCTCAATGTCCCCTATCAGTTCGTTTCAAACTACCTATTTGACCACGTGATCAAGTTCGAACAGCGCAATCGCGTCCATGGTCTTGAAGTGGACATCTCTTTTCTAGAGTAAGGATTTGCTGTTGTCATAAAAAAGATTTTCAATTCGTTTGTTTCAAACGGTCGGTGTATACAGGTTTCCTCAAAAGAGAGATGGAGAACCCGCGGTTCCGCGCAGCTGTTTTCGAGACGTTCTGGGCAGAGTGTGCCATGAGTGATCGCGCCATTTGTATTTACATTGCTCCGCCGTGTAAAAGTTGCGTTTTATTTTTTGAATTTCGAAGCCAACCATGCTGGGAAAGTCGCTAAAAATATGACGAACTTCTCAATGAATATTGCAAATAAATATTTCGCATAGAAGAATTAGCCAGAGAGGCATTTGATGCGCGGATACAACTATTTTTGTAATGGATATATCAACGATATATGGACGTGCCCAGAAAGCACAGGTAAGTGCGTGTTCCAAGTCCCAGTTTTAATACTTTTAATGGTGTAGGTATTATGGCCATCACTGTATAACTTGTGGACTTGCATAGTGGCACACAACATTTATTTACCATAACTACAGTGCTCAACAATTGAAGTGGAACACCTGAAAATTTTGATCAAATTAAAATGGTCGTATTTTCTTGAGAAAAAACCGAATTGCAATGAGCTTTTTTCCCTGGGCAGCTAATGTCTTAGACTACAGCACGATAGAATTCTTTCTTGTTGCAAGCTTGTCATATTATTTATACAGGGTGAAGTAGTGAGGTACTGCAAAAAATGTGAAGTTTGCACCTCTCCCGATCCGCGAAAAAAAAAAATTTAATTTTTTTATGTCGTTCTTGAAAAATATTGAGCCCATACCTTGGAACGGTGTTTTGGGTTTAGGTCTATCTGTGTTAATTACAGGGTGATCTCAAAAAAGTGATATTCAAGACTTTCAATGATAACTTCTTTCATTGTTATCCGATTTTAAACATCTTTAGCTCATATTGAAGCTGATACTTCAGGCGAGAACGTTGTGAGGTCAAAACTTATTGGAAACTTCCGAGTATCTGTTTGATGAAAGACAAAAACAAATTGAAACTTGTCCTCAGAGGATCCGCTAATTTGGACCATTTCGATCTGCTTTTCGCTTTAGTTGTCTAAGAAATTTCCGTGGTAGAATCAAAACTTAACTGCGTGTTTTCGCAAAAAAATCGCATCCCTTATTCACCTGAAAGCGGCCGTAACCCAAGTTACAAAATTCACAACAATTCCAAAAATTCTCCTTGACAATAAAACATGTATACCTGCCAGTTCTGAATTTTGTAACTTGGGTTACGGCCGCCTACAGGTGAATAAGGGATGCGATTTTCTCGCGAAAACACGCAGTCAAGTTTAGGTTCTATAAAAAATACCACGGACATTTCTTGGACAACTAAAGCGAAAAGCAGATTTGAATGGTCCGAATTAGCGGATCCTTTGAAGACACGTTTCAATTTGTTCTGATCTGTTATTAAACGGAAAGTCGGAAGCTGTTTTGCATTCGGGTCACTTTTGACACGTCCCCTAATATTGAATTGTTATCTTCAATAAGTTTTGACCTCACACCGTTCTCGCCTGAAGTTTCAGCTTCAATATGAGCCAAAGAAGTTCAAAATCGGATAACAATGAAAGAAGTTACCATTGAAAGCCTAAAATATCACTTTTTTGAGATCACCCTGTAATTAACAGAGATAAACGAAAACCCAAAAAAACTGTTTCGAGGTATGGGTTCAATGATTTCCCAGAATGAGTTTAAAAAATTAAAAAAAATGTTTTCGCGGATCGGGAGGGGTGCAAACTTTACATTTTTTGCAGTACCTCACTACTACACCCTGTATAAATAATATGAAAAGCTTGTAGCAAAAAAGAGTTATATCGTGCTGTAGTCTAAGACATTAGCTGTCCAGGGGAAAAAATCAATTGCAATTCGGTTATTTCTTGAGAAAATACGACCATTTTAATTTGACCAAAATTTTCAGGTGTTCCACTTCAATTGTTGAGCACTGTACTTGTAAAAACTGTATAAATACCAATAATAACACCATCAAATGATCAAAACACACGTTCGGCTTACGGAATCGGGGCAATGTTGGCACACTATGACTGCGACGATTTACTGTGCAATCGAACGTGACGTCACGGGCCAGAAAGAGACGCTCAATTTAGGAAACCTGTATTGATATTGATTTATATATTTCATAGATTACCCTCGTTCTATTTTACCTGCGTTTTCGGCACGATTTTTATATAAAATAGTGTATACAGGGTGTCCGTTTTTCGAGACTAAGCATGGGTATCTCGCTTATCTTGAGAGATACAAAGTCGGTTAAATTAGGAAAAAGTTGCGCATTTTTATGACGATCAATGATCCAAAAAGAAATTTGACGTTTCGATTTTCGTTTTTGAGATATCGTGAAAAATCAGGATTTTGAATTTTTTTTTCATTTTTTTTCCAACAAACGGTTGAAGGTGGCGTTTTCTAATGTAGACATTGCCAGGGCACTTTTTCAAGGGGAGTCCAAAGCTGCCAAAATCTTCATTCTAGCTTCCAAAGCAACCGAGATAGGACATTCAACTTTTTTCTCTAATGGGCGCCATATTGGATTTTGATATTTTTGAATACGGTATTCTTTTCTGGTTACAACGATGTGCCACATGTCATTAATGAATAAATGTTTAACTCTTTGAAAAATAAAAAAATAAATTTTTGCTCAAAAGCATGAATTCAACAGTGGCATGTGACACATCGTTGTAACAGGAAAAAATATTGTATTCAAAAATGTCAAAATCCAATATGGCGCCCATAAGAGAAGAAAAAGTTGAATGTCATATCTCGGTTGTTTTGAAAGCTAGAATGAAGATTTTGGCCACATTGAATTCCCCTTAGAAAAGTGCCTCCACAATGTCTTAATTAGAAGAGGCCAGTGGCGGCTCGTGGATTTTTTGCAAGGAGGGCTCAAGCTAATTACAAATTCGCGAGCTGAGAACTATAATGTTCTATCTGCACTTCTTGTAGAAAATGTTTTTCGAACTTCGAACCAGCAAAACATGGACAAATGTTTCCTGATATAAACAATTAGATCAGAAACTAGAGAAAGAGGCTTTTATTCCCTTCCCATTTCTGATCTAATTGTTCAAATCATGAAACATTTCGTCCATGTTTTGTTGGTTCGAAGTTCGAAAAACATTTTCTACAAAGAGTGCAGATAGAACAGTTCTCAGTTCGCGAAATGACGAAACTCGAGACAAAAACTTTTTTGTCGTATCCGCATCACATCACATCACAACCATATGGAGTTTTAGCATTTACTGTTAACAAAATTACGTGTGAGTTAATGCACCACGAATTTATTCTTGCGGGTTCGATTTGCTTTATATTCAGTAAAACAATGCTGTAATCGGACGTCCGTTGTTTTTTTTGCATTTATTTCTTGTAGGCTTGATGACCTAAATGTACCTTTTTTAGGTCAGCTATCTTCATGTTTGCAAACTGTTGACTAATCGAAGAGTACATGAATAATTATATCGATTATTTCAATCAGCTGGGGGCTCGAGAAACGGAGCCCATATCTGCAGTATAGAGCGGGAGCCGCGTCCCGCGTTGCCATGGTTACAGCACATGTTTTGCGCGGGTGCACCCCGGCATCACCGCATCGGCGGTGGGCGCCGAATGCGGAGCCCAAGACAAACTTCTTCGACCGTGCGATCGCTTAGAATTATTTTGTTAAAATATTAATTGACTAATGACTGAACGTTTTTGCACCGAACCAAATCTTTGGAATAAGTATAATTAATAAAATGCATTTCATGTCTTCCTACCGATAAAAATCTCTTGCCGCCTTTAGCGTTGAGGGGGCGCCGCCCTTGAGCCCTCCCTCACCAGCCGCCACTGGAAGAGGCTACCTTCAACCGTTTTTCAAATAAAAAATAAAAACAAAAATCACAAATTTCTGTTTTTTCCCGATATCTCGAAAACTAAAACTGACAAGTCAAATATCTTTTTGGATCATTAATCGTCACGAAAATTCGCAACTTTTTTCTAATTTAACCGACTCTGTATCTCTAAAGATAAGCGAGATACCCATGCTTAGCCTCGAAAAACGGACACCCTGTATATGCCTCGTTCCCAAAGTACTCATACTCGTACTAAAGTAGTATGTACTTTGAGAACTTGGTATACCTCGATCCAATGAAAAGATCCGAGGAAAAAATACTCGAGATAAACAGTCTTTCATTGTTCAGCAACGTATGCTATCCTATTGAACTTGTAAAAAAATGCACCTTTCTACAGCCGCTGGTATTCTACGTACAGGAAGAAATCAATTTTTTCCATGTTTTTCATCTTCATCGAATCAATCCAGACAAAAACCATTTCCGGCTTTGTTACAAGCCTCTATAATCTCTCATTCAAGATATGAAAATGTCACATTTTTCAAACTGCTTAAACAAAACATAGAGGGCGATGAAACATACTTTATTCGTTTTATTTTTTTTCTGCGTGAAATTAATTCAGATAAATAATCTTATATGGTTCACGGGGAAGCACAGAGTTCTCCGCAAAACATATAAAAAAAATTCTACAATCACTCCGTCTTGATATACAGGATGAAGTATATTTTGCTTCCACTTTCGTTGTGTGAGAAGTTGCTGAGGAGAATTTCCCTAGCAACTCCTCTCAGAACCAAAATCGCGAAGTTGATTAGTGTCACAGTAGCCAGTCCTTGCAGTGATTGTAGAAATGTAGATTTTTAATATATTATATGTATTATTATACCTCGGGTTCCACCAAACTTTTATCAACGCAATAATTTTATCACTCTCATATTAAGTAAGCTCGTAAGTAAGCAACTGGCCATCCTTTTGACTGGTGCATAGCTACTATCAGCGTGATAGATTTAATCTGCTCGTGAAATTTTGGTGGAACCCGAGGTTACTGAGAACTCTGGGCTCTCCATTGACATGGATAAGATTATCATCCGAATTATTGTGACCCGTAAAAAAGAAACAAAAAGAAGGGTGTTTCGCCCTGTATGTCATGTTTTAGCAGTTTGAGGAATGCGACATTTTTAAATCTAAAATAATAAGAGATTATAGGCTTGTAATAGAGCCGGAAATGGTTTTTTGTTCGGATTGATTTGATCAAGATGAAAAAAATTGAAAAAAAATTGATTTCACCCTATACCTACGTGGAATACCAGCAGCTATAGAGGGGTACATTTTTCACATGTTCAATAGGGGACCATCAGATTGCCTGAACATTGAAAGACTGTTTTTCTCGAGAATTCTTTTACTGGAATAAAAAAAATCAAAGAATAATCTATGGGTATACCGAGGGGTATACTTACTGAATAGTACGTGTCACAGAGAGGTAAGTATGCTTTTGACATGTTAAACAGGTGGGGATGAGCTAACCATACTTATAGATAAGAAACCTTTGGGAACTACTTCCTTCAAGCAAAAACGTTAGAACAGGTGTTCTTCTCGTTTTTGTGTTACTGTTTCACAATAGATTTATAAAATTTTATATTATGCAAATGTGTAGATATTTATGTAAGTACACAGGGTGTAACACTTTTTTTGACAATATTTCAGGAGATAATAGAGCATCGAAAAATAAGTAGGTATGTACTCGCAAAAAATGAAAAAACTTTTTCTTTAATAATAATAGGTAAAAAAAAATGAAAATTGAAAAAATGTGACAAAAGTCAACATAACCAGCTTGTAGGTATGCATCAACTTACGTTGTGTACCAAATTTGGTTAAATATGGAGTTATAACAAAACAAGCGAATAATATGTCTCATGCATGGGCATCAGGTTCAATAGTGCACCTTCTTTTTGAAGGATTAGTGAACGCAAGATGTGCATTAGGGTTCTACCATTATCTGGGCTGAAATTTCAATATAGCGGCCAACATAGTGGCAGAATCATGAAATTTGGCTTGAAGATCAGAATGATCGTACTAGACAAGGGAAAGTTCCAAGTTTTATGAAAATCGTTCCACTAATAAGGGATTTTGATATGGCGGCCAAGATGGCGGCGGAATGTTGAAATTCAACTGGACAATAAGACTGATCATACAAAACAACGCTAAGTTCCAAGCTCCATGAAAATCGTTCCACTAATAAAAAATTTCAATATGGCGGCCAAGATGGCGGCAGAGCATCATTTGTCCAAAATTGGATGTATTTTGATGAAATTCACATCGACTGCGAATTTCACTCAAATCGGACCACTTTCCATTGAAATTCAAAATGGCGGATCAAAGATGGCGGACAAGTGACAAAAATCATTCAAAAACTTGGTGGACACGTACGCATTCGATTGGTGTTTGCACTACATCGATATCTCTTTTCGTTGAGGCATAATTCTCCTAGTTCTATCACTTTGGAACATGTTCAATATCGAGAATACAAGATGGCGGCGGGGCATCAATTGTCAAAAATGAGATGGATCTTGATGAATTTCACATCGCCTGCAAATTTCGCTCAAATCGATCACTTTCAGAGAAATTCAAAATGACGGATCAAAGATGGCAGCCAAGTGACAAAAATCATTTGTCAACTTTACCTATATGGTGGACACGTACGCATTTGATTGGCGTTTGCACCCCATCGATATCTTTTTTTTTGTTGCGGCATGATTCTCCTAGTTCTATAACTTTCAAACATGTTCAATATGGAGAATACAAGATGGCGGCGGGACATCAATTGTCAAAAATTTGATGGATCTTGATGTGATTTACATTGCCTGCAAATTTCATTCTAATCGGATCACTTTTAGAGCAATTCAAAATGGCGGATCAGATGGCGGCAAAGTGACAAAAAACCAAAAGTCAACTTGATGTTCTGGACATATTTACTATTGATAAGCGTTTACATCACATCGATATCTCTTTTTCCCGAGGGAGTTGATATCCCGGGTACAGACAGACAGACAGACGACGGATGGACGTACGGGCAAAGTGAAGCTAAAAGCGCTTTTCCCCTATTTTTTGAGAAAGTGCGCTAAAAATCATTTTCAAAACTCAACTTTGGAAGCCTCTATCTCCGTTATAAAGCGTTTCCGATATTATTTTTTCAAGATATATAGTTCACTTATTTTTTGATGCTCTGCGACCAGTACGACCTCCTGAAATATTGACAAAAAAGTGTAACAACCTGTATATTTTATGCTAATAGGTATAGGTACAGTCACAGACTGTACAGTATACTATACTTACAGGTACCCCAGAATTAAGTGGCCAAATGTCTTTAAAATCAGATAGCCCCTAGCTATTTGGCAAAGCAACTCGCTAGTCGCTCCGCTTGCTAACTTGGTTGGTTTGTCAAGTCTGGATGAAATCCATCGTTTGTATCTTTTTGCTTAAAAGTTTTTTTCGAGGCATTTTTAGAACTTTCACATTGATTTAGTACAATTATTATCCACCTACAATCGGTTCTCGATTCATCTCATACGATTTTTTTCATAGAATCAAACTATTCATTGCGATTAGCTCGACTACAGCTCGACTAACAGTAATCGATTCACTGACAACATTTGGACATCCCTAGTTTAGGTACACAGAAAAGTTGAGATTGATAAATGGGTTTCTATTTTGAGACTAACATGCCGGCAGCAAATACCTGTAATAATGGAAGTTTGTATATTCGATGGTAGAGGTCGCCCCATTACAACACAGCTGCGGCGACCGATTAAAGAAATAAATTGATCATTTTCTGATTGCAAATGAAACACTTTCGTAAGTTAGAATTCATCGATCAAATCAAATTTTTATTTATGATGAATTCTGAAGTACTTAAAACACAATGCAAGCGGTAAAAGAATACTAACATAACAGTTAAAAGCGAGCCTCACAGCTAGGGTTGCCAGATCTCATATATTTGGTATGAGACTCATATATTTCAACAAGATCTCATACCTCATACCACACATCAAATATATGAGCAAATCTCATATATTTTCAGTTATTAGCTGTTTCAGACATGATTTTGTCAATTTTTATTATATTTTTTTATTTTTGCGCTGCAATTCAAGCATAACAATTCTGAACTGGAATGTTATATTCTTTCTCAAGTTGAGAGGATTTTTTTCATCATGAGACACCAATGAACGGATGTCCAGGAGAAGGCATCAGCAAAAAAGCTACTGAAAATCGGCAGCTGCAGCTGCAAAATATTTTTGAATATGTCTGTACTTAGTTTTGTGCTTATTATTTTCTAAAAATTACATGGATGGGTCGAAATTATTGCCCTGAATGAAGTTATTTTTCTTAACTTGATAAAAGAGTATTTCATCGTTAAATTCCTTTAGATTATACCTACCTACTTTTTCAAAGATGAGCGAACTGTTAACTGTTATTAATAGAGGTAGGTAGTTAGTATAGAATAGATCTTCTCATATAGGCGGTTCCCTTTTGCTCGCAGCTCGTGCGCAGGTCTTCAAGTATACAAGCTCACTGGTTTAATTGGCTGTTTAACCGGGAGCGCTTTATCCATCGGGCTGGTTGGGGTTGGGGTTGGCGATGGCGCCAATATTATTGTGATGTGAATCTGGATAATCATAATAAAAAATAGGACCTTATATATTTTTTGTAAATCTCATATATATTTCTCAGGTGTCTCATATACAGGGTGTTTCCAAAATGGTGTTACAAACTTCTAGGGGAGATTCCCCATCAAAAATGGACAAGGAAAATATATACCTTTGATGTCCTAAAATGCTCAGTTGAAAAGTTACAGGGTGTTCAAGTTGACTTTTTAAAACTGATTTTTTGACATAAGTTTTGAACCGTTTAACCGATTTTGTTCAAGTTCTCACCAAAGTTAACTGAAATAAGTCTCTATCGAATAATAGTAACGTGTTGGAGAAAAAAGTTCAGGGGCGTAGATAATGGGGGCTGTCCTCATATTTCCCCCCCTATTTTTTACACCGCTAGCTATTTTCCCAAATTGTTGTTATTTTTTTATTCTACGTTCAATTTAGAGAAAAAAGTTACTCTTGCAAAATTTTGATTAGAGGCTTCGTTTTTGAGATATTTGAGTTTGAAACTTTGGAAAACATCTCGAAATTGCCACTTTCCAAGGCCAAAAAATTAGAATAAAAAAAAACTCATGATTTTTCAGCAGAAATAGGTTCTCTTCAATTTTCTAAGTTGATAAACCACTATTTCCTCTGAGAAACGAGAGCTCTTCAGGGAAAAAAAATTGGGCTCATTGAAAGTGGCGATTTCGAGATGTTTTCCAAAGTTTCAAACTCAGATATCTCAAAAACGAAGCCTCTAATCAAAATTTTGCAGAAGTAACTTGTTTCTCTAAATTGAACGTAGAATAAAAAAATAAGAACAATTTGGGAAAATAGCTAGCGGTGTAAAAAATAGGGGGGGAAATATGAGGACAGCCCCCATTATCTACGCCCCTGAACTTTTTTCTCCAACACGTTACTATTATTCGATAGAGACTTATTTCAGTTAACTTTGGTGAGAACTTGAACAAAATCGGTTGAACGGTTCAAAACTTATGTCAAAAAATCAGTTTTAAAAAGTCAACTTGAACACCCTGTAACTTTTCAACTGAGCATTTTAGGACATCAAAGGTATATATTTTCCTTGTCCATTTTTGATGGGGAATCTCCCCTAGAAGTTTGTAACACCATTTTGGAAACACCCTGTATATGATTCAAAAAAATCTGGCAACCCTACTCACAACACATTCCCTTCTTCCATTCTCTGGGACGCCACTAGTCACCCACTAAAACGTTACACCAGAGCGTTATACATCATCCATCATCCTCGCATCAACTGAATTCACCCCCATCCACAGAGTCCCTCATCTGAGATTGTTGTGATCTATAAGCGAGCGATAAGAAGTTTTACTTCAAAAATCTGATTCCAATATACTATAGGTCCAATGTCCATTCACCTACAAGAAACGACGCCCAGCGTCGTTCGAACCGTTCGAATCGAAATAACTTCATAAAGATACCACCGTCGCGTCGGGCCGCCGCCGCCTAACAAAGAGTGGGCAACGCACATGCGTGCATTTTCTCACGTAGATAGCCGCAAAACAAAATAAATAATGAATTCCAGGGAATGCTACGTTAATAATAATTGTTGTTGGATTGCACTGACGCTGACGCTCCGATAAATATACCATCATTGCATCATGTTGACTTTTTCTCTTAGCGGGTTCGGGTTCAAAAGTCCTATTTAAATGTTCTAGTTCGAAAGACTTTTAGACGTGGATATCGGCCTCAATCCTCACTCTATTACCACAAAAGTAATACAACCGGCAATCAACAAAGTAACATAATTAAGAAATATCACGAAATATTGTGTCATAGAACGGTCTGGTAGGTAGGTAGGTAGGCAAAACAGCGATGAGTTCGTGCCTTTGGTCGCGGAATTCCCCTGTCTGAATGAATCCACTGGTGGTGGCAATCACAGACACAGAGGTGGATATCCTCAATGGGGCAAGCATGCGCAAGTTTTCCTCATCGCGAGGCAATTTAGATGGTATAAAGGTCACCTTGCTTCCAGTTGGCGTCTAAAAATCGAGCTTTTTGGTCGTGTTTTCCTGTGTCAAAGTTCGTAGCCGGCAAAAGGTGAGGGCTTCCTTATCTCTGTGCTTTTCAATTTACTTATCACTTTCAGCTAATTCAGTTGTTTTTATTAACATTTGATAATCACAAATACATTTAAATAATTTATTAAACTCGATAGGGTCAGAGCTTTTAATTGGAGCAGGTAACTAGTTTTCGCGCGCTTTTGAATATCAGTTTTTTTTTTCAACTTTTTTCACAGAATGTATGAACAGAAATGCTGCAGCTAACTATATAAATTAGTAAAATCCATGTGCTTCCAACAGAGCCTGTTGTGTGTTGTGTTTTGGGAGGTGTGTCGGGTGTCCTTGGGTGTGAAGGACAGCGAAAGTTGCGGCGCCTAAAAGTCACCTTGAAAGAACAAACTTATCGCTATTATTTTTGGCAATTTTCCGTTAGCATAGGCATAAGTAGATACAGTCTCGAGCTTATACAGCTTGAATGGAAACACCTTTTAAAACTCAATTTTTTTAATTGTGATTTGATTTGAGGTGAAGATGTCTCCTTAACATTCCAACAGTGAGCTATCTTCTCAAATCAAAATACGGTCTTAACTCGGGTCTTAATTTGAATTTAAAAAATGACAGATTTGACAACTGCTCCATTTACAATATTTGCTCGCCACCGTACATACAATCGTGTAATATGTACTTAATTGATGTTTCATACAGCTGCGTAATCAAATAGACAAAATAAGGGTCCTTACCTGCTTATTCTTTTGGAAAGATTACTGCATTATACCACATCATTATACCATCAAAAACGTTGTTAACAATAATGTCCAACCGAAAAAATTGTTCTCAAGAAACTGTCCATTCTTAAATGACGATCAACGTTTGACATACATTTTCTGCGCCAAAATCATAGCTACTTTTGAACTGGCCGTCCTGACGTCACAACGCATTGACCTTGACGAAAGACCTTGAAAGAACCTTGAAAGAAAAATAGTGTGAATATTGTGAATGAAGATGTTGAATGGCATATTCCAATAAACAAATAATTCAGTCCTCTAAAGTGTTGCCTAGTTACCTTTAAAGGACTAATCCGCTAAAGACGTATTTTGCGGACTCAAAACAATCCGCAAAATAACCATTTTGGAGAGCGTATACCAAAAAAGTATTCTTTGGTTATATTTTGTTGCTTTGGTGTGAAAATTTAACATCTGTATTATATTTGGATCAAATTTATGTTTTGTTGAAATAATATGATATGCAAAATGTGATTTACTACCTATTAGACCTATTGATTTACCAATGCCTGACACTGTGCCTTAACCTGACACCTTTATTTATTTCATGGAAAATAGGCAGAATTATTGGCTTTAGACCTATTCTGTTCGAATGTTAGGGTATGCAAACGTTTTACTCAAGATTTTTTTATACAGTCTAGTTAGCAATACTAATTTTGAAATGTCTGCGGCCGTTTGAAGGGTAGCGCAACAGTTGATATCAGAAACACTAGTATTTCTGCTAAGATTTTGTAAAATTGAAATAGTTCGTAAAAACGTGAGTTTGGTTAATTTTCGTGAAACATTCATACAGCATTGCAGCATATTGATGAATAAAGATGCTGTTACATCAATTCCAGGTGATTTTAGAGTTTTATGGTTGTAATAGGGGGTGTTAGCTATTGGCACTGGGAAATATAGACAAGTCCAATGCCTGACAATCAGTGTGTCAGCTCCTGGATAATGAAAAATGAGCGCAGTAATAGACCCTATAACAAAGATTCAATCAGCTTATGCTGGTGTAAAAGTTTCATATTGATATCTTCAGTGGTTCCAATACCTGAGGCCCTAGGTCAGCCACTAGCTTCATTAGTGTCAGCTACTAGCAATGATAGATATTTGCAGATTCCATACTTCCAGCCTCGTTTCCAGCTATATAACTAACTGGTATTTAACTTGTTATCTGTTCAATAGAAGTTTTTATTTTGCAATTCATCTGCTGCTGTTCATCTGAGTATCACATCTGAGCTGTTTAATGTGGGTCAGGCATTGGTTCTCTTGAAGTCAGGCTTAGGGCTATGTCAAGAGAGGCTATGTCAGGTACTGGACAAAAAAAATCTAATTTTCAAAATCTTCTAAACAAAAACATGAGGCACGTTTCACCGAAATCATCATATTATATCATGGATGTTATCTGCTCTAATTATTCCACATTCGAAATGTACCCTAAGTACTTCTGAATCATTTCTAGACAAGAAAATATACAAAGATAGCCCTTAAGGTGTTAGGGATTGGTACGTTTACGTTAGTTCAAAGAAAAATAAATAGGTACCTATCTATAGGTACTTATTTACTTCATTATTTCATTGAATAAATCAAATCGGTCTTCAGTGTCAGATTTTGATCATTACCCGTTCACGCTGCAAGTGGAGAAATGGGACTTTCTGGATAAAAAAAGTGATAAGCTGGGGGAAGGGGGCTACGGCTATGGTTAATGCGTTGATGGCACCACATAGGTACCTACTGGAGTACCTCCTCCTACTTATATTTTCTACCACTTTACTGAAATTGGAAAATTCATATTATATTTGAAACTTAGGATAACTATTGCCGTTAGTGTGAGTTTATTATTTATAAACAAAAGAAACTGATACGAAATGATTGAAAAAATTGAGAAACACTTGCAAAGCGAAGAACTCACATATGATATTGTTTCTGATTATCACAGTTTTTAATAATTTTTATCCAATCTTATTGAATAATGAACGCATTATCACGCGCATACATGCCTGCATTTTTCAATAAGACTGGATAAAGCATAGTATTCTACTCGCGGGTAATGGCTATTACTCATTCGGATGCTTTACGACACTCGCCAAGGCTCGTGTAGGCAAACTGTATCCTCATGAGTAAGAAGCAATCATTGCCCGCTTGTTTATTAATGTACTATTATTTTATAAGAAAACGTATGTACGATCGCACGCAAAATAAACGGAGACAGTGTTTCGCGCGGAGTGTACTGATTTAATGAATTTTAGCCTTCTTGTCACTGTGACACCATGCCAAAATTCAGTAAATCGGTACACTCCGCGCGAAACACTGTCTCCGTTTATTTTGCGTGCGATCGTACGTATTAATTGGTTTAATAAAATGATTGCTCAAGTTCAGTGATACAAATAAAAAATGAAGGTATCGCAAGTTAGATAGTGTAGGTACCGATCTATGGCGTTATTGAAGATATTTCGAAGATTGTACTGATTAGGCAGAACCGAGGGCATAACTTATACCTTTTTTTATTACAGGTAGGTACTGAGTATGTACTTGACGCAAGATAAAAACATCAGAGATAAAAACTAAACTGTGGGTGTGACCTAGTACCTACGCCTAGTTAGTCATTTATTTAATCAGGCAGGCAAAGTCTTTTTCATTCATACCTTTCTGGAAGAACAAATAAACATCACGCGACTATTTTGTCGAATAGGGGGTTATGCCGAACCAACAGATCGATAGCTTGGAAATTTTAGGTTTTAACCACGAAAAAAATAGGGACTCGAAATTTGCTATTGCTTAGCTTGTGACCAAAATTTTAAGCCCGACCCTATATTTTCTGATGTCTGATATCCAGGCTACTGGAATATTTTGTCACAATTTGTCACTGACAGTTTATGGATATAGATACGCATCTGACGACTATCGATGCAAAATTTGAAAGGTGTAAAAATAATCGTGAAAAAAATTCTTCAATTAAACTTTGATGACCTATATCTCCGTTATTATGCTCTCCAGATACTGAAAGCTTTTCTACTGAAACCTGAATCACCCTATATAATCAGTTTCACGTCCTTTTTCATTGGAGTAGGCCATGGGAAAGTGTCTTGTGTTGGTATGAATGCTACGATATCAACTTGATGCTTACGTCTTGGAAGCTAGGTAGTTGCTTACATGTGTTGTGTATAATGTGACATCGGTCACCGTTATCACAACGTGATAGACACGCAAGTGAAAATTTTCAAGATGACTTAGCAAGATAGGAAAACGTGAGTTTTCTTGGAATGAAAGTTTGCTGTGGTCAGTAAAAGACATCGTCTCCACTGGATGGTGGCTCTCCACTAATGATGATGTAAGGTTAGTGACGGCCACGGAAGAAAATGATGTACAGGCGGGGCAACATACTACAGAAAATGTTTTATAGAATTGGATTGCACGAGGCAAGACACGCGCGTGAGTGTACCTACTGTGAAGGAAGACTTTCTCAACATGAAACTGGTCCATTTCCTGTATCTAACTCCTTCATACCTGCTTGCTGTTTTAGTGTACTCAGTGATGAGCATAAGGATTTTCAGGCATTTTCACTCCATTTTGTTTAGTACCGCCGCGCTTGGGCATCATTTTTTTCAGTAGCCACAATACCTAAAGGCATTAACGAAGAACCACCAACCAGTAGAAACGATGTCCCTGATCGACCGCAGCAAATTTCTACTCCAGGGAAACTCATACTTTCCTATTTTTGCTACGTAATCTGGAAAATTCCAATTTCGCGTACATCACGTCACATTATTGTCACAATATATTTACATATAACTACAAGCTTTAAATACAGGGTGATTCAAAAATGGCGCATTTCCTCCCGTGTACGTTGTGGGAGACATTAAAGGAGCACGGAAAAAATAGTAAAAAAAAAATGGCTCATTTATCCTTCGAATTATGAAGAGGTGAAGTTGAGAATTTAACTTCTTCAATTTGCATGATTTCAAAGCAAAGCATTGTTACTTGCGAAGAGTCACATGTCGTTGGTAGTTCCCGATTGAAAATTTCTCTTGCAACTGAGATTTGAGTCGTATTTTCATATTTCCAAATTCGTCTTTCACCTCAAAAGTGCCGTGAAAATGCATTTGGCAAGTATGTTTGGTATGGTCTGGCAGGTTCTACAGAGTTTCCAGGGTAACAATCCCAACAATACAATAATGCTATTGTGATGTACCTCTTTGATCTAAAGGTGCCAGGTAGGTACTAATGCGATGCTGCCAGATTGGACAGATTTGTTTTTGTTAATAACTTGCGAATCGAAGCCGATTAATGTTTTTCATTATTTTTCCCATGCTCTGTCAACGTCCATTATAACGTGCCCGAAAGGAAATGCGCCATTTTTGAATCACCCTGTATATGCCAGAGTAGTGTTTTTGATTGGTTCTCATGGTTGCCATATTGAAATTTGCTACTTAACTGGTACAAAAATAAAGTGTTGATTTGTAAACGTTGCCTTTTCTCAAAGAATCGTCGACTTAGTTCATAAGATAAATTGGACCATCCCGAAATTTTGCCTAGGTTGAAATGAGAATATTTCGAGAAAACCTTGCTCGATTTTGGAAATTTTTATGATGCTCGATAGAGTTATCTTTTGACTTTTGACTATACAAGGTACCATCTTATAGATTACTTGATTGTTGACCCTGTGTACTATACAGGGTGATTCATGAGTGACCTTACATAGGCTAATGGGAGATAGAGGACTTCGAGGCGAGTCAGGATCCACTGTAGAAGTTTTATTTTCTCCAATGGTTACGAAGATACAGGTGTTTTGTGTGTTTCGTATGAAACTTTGATAAGCGATATTTCTGAAACGGCCAAAGGTATTTTGTTGAAATTCACCAGTAATATTTCTCTGTTGAAACTCATCCCGAAGCCATACCGGGTAAGTCAAAATCCAGGACCGGGCTAGAAAAAAGGTGTCCCTTTTTTGTTTCATCAAAAAGTACATTTTCGGACCGCTTTTCTAAAAAACTGCTATCGGATTCAAAAAGCTAAGGAGAAATGCTTTTAGAATCATTCTTCAATTTAGATGGCACACCTAAACCACAGACTACCAATACAGACGGTCAACTGCATCTTACAAAGATCACCAGTAGGTGCCGCGGCGTGTTACGCTCGTGAAAACTGAGAATCGGTGCGCCGCAGCAGTCACATGCTATCGCACAGTTATCGGGCTTCAATGCCGGAGCAGACACTGCAGGGTAATAAAAATCGGCGAGCAGCGACATGTTTATAAACATCGCCAATTCAACAACTATAAATACAAGCACCAGGGCCGACCTGTGTGATGAAGATAAATCCATGTTCTTTTGATAAATCCATGTTCCCTAGCGGTGCTAGGTAGGTAATTTTGGTCACAATTTCCGAATTTTGTTTGGATGAGATAAAGTGGTTATAACGAGTGATCGAATACATTTCTCCTCCGGTCACCTATGATTCCTGAAAATCTGTCGAAAAACCGTGGCTACCAAGAAGACCACTTGAAGCCTACTTTGAGGAGAAAATTCGATCACTCTAAAGTTAATATTACATTTTCTGGACACTATTTTTTCTATGTTCATCTATGTCCGTTTTGAACTTTTGATTGATGTTCATCTTATTTTTGATGGGAAATACGACTTATTCATTTGATTAAAATTAAAGCAATAGCCGATTTGCATCTTAATACGTTCTGGAACGTAGCTATAGGTACCATCTGAGCTTTTCATCGGAATTTTACCAACAATATTCAAAACAATAAGGTGTAAAATTTTGAAAGTGCAATGTTTTGAACAATATTCAAGAAAATTGGGACAATTTTAAATTGCCATGATAAACTGACATGCGGTGTACTAGCCACGCACTGGGACGTCAGCCGAAAATCGATTTTTTTCATTTAATTCAATCAATAAAGTCCAATTTTTCATTTGAAAAAATATATTTTCATCTTCTTTTTACTCTTCTGCGTGAATGAGCAGAAATCAGTTTAGAAGCAACAGAACAATAACTTGATCACATGCTGTATCTACGACGGAATTCTGTGACATAATTAACATTACTTGCCTCTAACTAAAAAAAAATATATAAATGGGTAAACAATATATCATGTAAATATCGTAACGTTAGGGTCAGTTCTTTGTGGAGGCATTGTTGTAGAAATAAATAATAATAAAATACACCTTTATTTCGTACATCGAAAAACAGAAACTTTTCAAATTCTCCGGATTCTGAAATTTTGAAATAGAATCCAAATAATCAATTTATTACTTTGAATAGAAATAATATCAAAATCAATTCATGAGCTATCAAACATTTTAATCATTTTCCATCTGAATTAATGTTGACCAATCCTAAAATTCCTCAATTATAATAATATTTTCCCCTTCCAGAAATTCACAAACTACATAATCCAATGAAGGTCTGTTGTTTCTTTTAAAATTCTCGTGTCTATGAACTATCAAAACTCCTCAATAGAATTTTACCAGATATCTTGAATTTTAAACTAAATTTCAGTGCCAAAAACACAACAGAGTTGATCAACAAAATTAAAAACATTACTCCACCACTAAATTCGTTTCTGATTTCTTCTGATGTCACAAATTTATTCCCATCCGTTCCAATTACAGAATGTCTACTTTTGATAAAAAATATGCTTTTCAATTCCTCTCTTTCTGACAATTTTTCAGATAGCTTGTACTCTCTTTTAGAAACCGCTGTTAAAAACCCCTGACTTTGACAAACACCAATTTCTACACATTTATTGCTTTGAAGATGACTCTTTATCCCAAATTGTAAGGCCAAAACGCGTCGCAATATACTTTTTCAATTTACGTGAAGAGACAGATTTATTTCACAGGGTGGCCCAACGAAAACAGAACAGAGGGGTTTCTTAGTCTTTTTTTTTTTTTTCAAAGCTTGGACAGGTCGACGGTCGACTCTAATATCGACGGGGACATCTGAAACAGACATTGGCGAATTTCTATCTTCAGCCCCCTCACCCCCACCCACCGCAACTTTCAAATGACATTATCCGCTTTGCGATACATCAAATCAAAGATAATCAAATACTCTTTTAAAAAAAAATATTTTCCAAATTTTCAGCCTCACTTCATATTTTCCTAAAATTCCGAGTGACCGATTTGATATTCTTGACCTCTCAATTTCCTTCATTGCAGTCAACGTCATTCTTCGTCATTCGAGAAAGAAAATTTTTTATGGAAAAAGTGCCACCCAAATTCACCCCTTCTAATTAAAAAATTATACTACCTACTTACTTTGCGATACATCAAATTGAAGGGAACTTAATTCTCTTCCTGAAGAAAATATTTTCAAAATTTTAACAAACCCCTCTTTCCCTCCTCAAATAGTTTGAATGTTTAATTAATTGGGGGGTGGGGTTGAGAATTTTCGAAACATTAATGTTATAATAATATTCATTTCCCATTTCAGCAACAGCAGAAAAAAATTACACTCTACAAAATAACACAACCACCTACATCAACACAGCACTAGCTGTACTGGGAAAAGAGTAAGCCTCACTTAAAGTTCCTCAAGGGAACTTTGTGTGTGAGTGCGATTGAATAAACAACTATTGAAAATTAAAAAAAAAACAGATACTCAAAATACAAACAGATAAGAATAAATAAAAAAAAATCAAGATTGAGCAGAAAAATTGAAAATGAGGTGAAAAAAGTCAAAAATCAAAAATTGGGTCAAAATCGATCGAGGTGAAACGCCTCAGAGCAGTGTGGGCAGCATTTCCTTGATGTCACCAATTAAAATCCACTCTTTCAGTTCTGTACACTTTCGCTTATGATTTTCAATATTTTTTATTGAGTCTGACACTTTATTGAATAGCCTAGGAGCCAGATAAACATAACAGTTTTGGCCGACGGTTTTTTGGGCTTTGGGAACAGCGATTTCATTTTTGCTTCTCAAATTATGTTCGCAAATTTTCTTAGAGACATTACATTGTTTTCGGAAGAAGAATTGAAATCCCTTCAATTCGATGTATCACAAAGTAGATGGTATCTTGTTGAATTTTGAAGCTGGGTGGGGGAGAGCAAAGGGGTGAATTTGGGTAGCACTTTCTCCACTGAAAATTTTCTTCTTCGATACCATCTGGGATGACGCGGACCAACTTGAAAAAAATTGAGGAGTCAATAATATAAAGCGGGACAGTCATAGTATTTTAGGAAGAAGAGTGGTGGGATTCAATTTTTTTTAAATATTTTTTCATTGAAGAGAATTTAATTCTCTTCAATTTGATGTATCGCAAGCAGGTGGGTGGTGTCGTTGGAGATTTCGAAGTTGGGGTGGGTGGGGTTGAGGGGTCTCATGATAGAAATTTGCCAATGTATGTTTCAGATGTCCCCCTCGATTTAAAAATCAACCTGTCTGAGATTTTTCCAAAAAAACGAGGTGAAATGCCCAAAAACCCCTCTGTTGTATTTTCGTTGGGCCACCCTATATGCACCTTAATGTCCACTATATTATTACATCAAAATCATTCTCTTAGTGCTAACAAAGAGAAAACCAACTTATAGGCTTCAAAAAAATTGTTTTATTGCTCCGTTGGTGTTGAAAAGTCTTCATTTTTGGGTGTTGTTTTAGAGTCTTTTTTGAGTATTTTTGCAAACTACTAAAATATTCACATTCTTTGGATATTACTGTGTGTATCATTGAATGTAACAAAAAGTTCAAATGAATTTCACATTGGCCATGAAGAACAGGCTGTTGATTTCTTGATTTTTTTTCAACCTTTTCAGAATTAATTTGAATAATGTAGCTGTCACACGTAGATCGCACCACCTCTTCTTTAATTTTTTTGAAACTATGTCAAATGCAGTTTTATATTTTTTTTCCATAATATTTGGAGGAGTCTTCAAATCACATGGGTTCAATGACGTTCCATAATTTTTCTTTAGTATCAATAATTCATCTTCCTTCGTTAGATTTGCATACCCCAATAATTTCATTGCACAATTAACAATGGTATTTTTGCAAAAGTTTTTTTATCAGATAAGGTAAATATTCCTAATCTATTGGGCCCGCTTTCAATGGTCCCTGTAAGCCTTTAAGAAAATTTAGAAGTACCTAAATGAAAATGGTATACAATTATGTACCTACACCTATTATTAGCTGTGGCTTTAGGTACCTAATTAAATAATTCTTCCACATGAGAATAAGATTTTTGGATGGAGTCTTGATTTAGAAATTAGTTACTTGAATGAAGGAAAATAAATGATGGTGTAGGTCAAGATCTGCATTGAATAACAATATAAATAACAGGTAGTGGTAGGAGTGGTAGTAAGGGTATGATGCGATAGTAAAGTGTAATAAAAACGCAGGAACTGTCGAATCTCACTTGTTTGGGTAAGTATCACGTTCCGCGCTAGAGCTCGGCGGTTAGAATGTGACGCACGGTCTCGCGCCCCACGGAGCGACACTTCGGGACGAACGCCACCTGGCAGTGGCAACCCAGAAACACATCGCCCTGTTCGCCGGTTGACCGTCTGTATTGGTAGTCTGTGCCTAAACCGTTTCGACAATAAAATTAAAAGTAAAATTTGTGGGTGAGTTCCCATTTTCGACCGGACAAAATCGACTCATTGTTTGATTGAATTCATTAAAATTCATTTTTTGGCTTGTCTCTGTTGGATAGAAGAGCTTGGTTGGAAGAAAAATTCCAGAGCCGACCTTTTTTTTATGACAAAATCGAGAGTGAAACCAAAATTAGACTCTTAGGAATTTTTCTTCATACCAAGCCCTTCTATTCCACAGAGACAAGCTAAAAAATCTGTTGTGGGGCGACACAAAACTTTCCCGGCGGTATCCAGAGACGTCAGTAATGATTTTGATCGAAGTGTCTCTTCGGGAGGGGGCAATTCGATTTAGAAATTGATGAAAAAATTCTATTTAGTCGAGCGTTTAACGAGCATCCTGCATCCATTGTTGAGCGGACAGAAAAAATGACAGGTTAGGTCAGTTTTCCAAGGTGATGAAATGATCCAAAAGGTAGAACTAGGTAGCTAACTGTTGTGATATCTCAAAAATGCAATGCTGGTTCCTTATTGAAATTTTTGTTCCTACTTTAGATATGATGATGAAATTACAAAAACTTGATTGAAAACTTTTACTGCATCTGTGTGTCAAATTTCAACTCTATATTTTCAATTTAGAGCTTGGGCAGACAAACCCAGACCCAATGTGCCACCTGAGGGCTTCCGATCAAAATCATCCACCCAAAGTCTAATCAGATCATTCCAGGCTGAACTTAGGCCTCCGTACCTGATTTCGATTTGATTGGATCAATAATTCGATAAATATCGTGACAGAACCGCTTAATTTGTACGATCGCATGAGTGATTTTATATTTTCAGGAGGAAAATTTCCGGGAAATTGGAGAGAAATTATTGGAAAATGTTCAAGAACCAGTTATCTATTCTCTAAAAAAAAACAATTCCAAGAAATCTGTTCACGGAATAAAAAGTTGGAAAATTTTCAGTTTTTCCAGAAAGGAAAACTCGGCAACTGTTGATCCGATTTCGAAAATTTTTCCTCAAAAAATTAGCTCAATCTTTTCTCCAACTTTTATTTACAGCATGTCTGCACCTAAAATTAATATTTCGTGGGGCCTACCGGTTCGTGGGCCTACCGCATGTAGAAGTTTGCATTGCGTTTTTCTCAAATTCACGGAATGTGCAAATTTCATTTTGAAAAAATTACAGTCGGAAAACCGAAACCGTGTCAACTCTGAAAATAGACCTGCACGACGCTCAATACAATCTACTTTCGATATCAGTTGAAATTTACAAAAAAAAGTCGATCCCCGAGCAGGAATAAATTTTTGAGTGGAGTCCTGCTACAAAAGCGAGTCGTGCTGGTCGAAACACCGGCGAGAGCCCCTCCTGAGTGGCAACGGCCAGGAGAAATTTCGAAAATTCATTACGCTCAACTGGAGAATGATGGAAAACTGCAACTGCGGCCTCAATTTGACTCTTTTGTTGTGTTGCTTCCTGCCAAATCTGGTTCCAATCCATCGGATAGATTTTGAATAATTAATTGGTAAAGTTTTGAACTTTGACATTTTTTAGTATTTGACAGATGACAGATAGGGCAATGTTTTCAACTGTTCTGAATACAGTTTTTCAAGGGCTTTCAAATGACATATTGCAAGTTGAGTTCCGTGAGATATAACTTCTGACATTTGATGATAGTGACAGTTGGGTTTGAAAGATGACAGCCAAAAACTAATGGGCTCTTTTCAGGAAACAACCATGTTTGTATACCTACCAAATATCAAGTCGATCCAGTCAACGTTACGGCAGTTATCGTGGAAGATCACAGACAGACACACACACACAGACAGACATCATTCTGAAAATGGTCTTAATCGTCTTGGAGGACCTCAAAACGGATATATTCGGTGAAATCTCAAAACTTTTTTTCTGCACGATTACAATACTTTCCCTCCGTGTTCGTGGGGGGGGGGGGGGGGGGGGCGGGAAAGTAAAATTAATTTGAATGAATTCAATCAAACAATGAGTCGATCATGTCCAGTCAAAAATGGAAACTCACCCACAAATTTTACTTTTAATTTTTATGTCGAAACGGTTTAGGTGTGCCATCTAAATTGAAGAGTGATTCTTTGAGTATTTTTCTTAAGCTTTTCGAATCCGATAGCAGTTTTTTAGAAAAGCGGTCAGAAAATAAACTCTTTGATCAAATAAAAAAGGGGCACATTTTTTCAATCCCGGCCCTGGATTTTGACTTACCCAGTATGGCTTCAGGGTAAGTTCCAATAGAGAAATATCACTGGTGAATTTCAAGAAAATATCTTGAACTTTGTAGCCGTTTAAGAAATATCGCTTATCAAAGTTTCATACGAAACCCACAAAACACCCTGTATTTTCGTAACCAATGGAGAAAACAAAATTTCTTCAGTGGATCCTGACTCGCCTCGAAGTCCTCAATCTCTCATGAGCCTATGTAAGGTCACTCATGAATCACCCTGTATACAAAAATTATTTTTTTGATTTTTGGATTTTGGAAATGCCAATGGGCTCAAACCAAAGTATAGACAATACAAATAGAGAAGACCATATGTTTATCACCACCATCGTCACGGATATTGGGGCATCAAAAATCAGCCAACCTTTTTTTGAATGATGGACTCGCCTGGTTCCTACGCAACCGTAAAAATCCGTGACGACATACTGGGGATGTCCAAATGTTGTCGTTGAATCGATTAGTGCTAATCGAATCAAATCGTAATCAATAGTTTGATTCGATTAAAAAATCGTATGAAATGAATCGATGCATCGAAAAGAACCGATCTTAGTGCATTCAGTTCGGCGGGGCAACTTATTTAGGTTTGTGGTGTTAATGGATGATGCCCTCGGCGAAAAAAATTCAGAATAATAATAATGTTGACATAGTAAGTGATTTTCAATCAATAGTCGACACAAATGACCAAAAAATTGAACGGCTTTTCGGCATCAACGAGTGTTGTCGCGTGCGTAACAATCGAAACAACAATAACATTAGTTTGAATCGATTCACTAAATAATCGTATACAGTTGAATCGATTCAACTTTTCAGATGCATCGTTTCCATTGAATCGATTCAAGTATGAATCGAATCGAAGTTGGATATCCCTACGACATACGGTCTCTCCCATTTGTATTGTCTATACATCCTTGTAGCTTTCGAAAGAGACCTAAATGGTGGGATTCTGTCAAGGAATAAACCCACAGGGATTGATTCCGTAACGCTTATTTTACCAATTTGACTCCGTCCTTAAAACAAGCACCCATAATGGAAACAAGTGAGTATGCCTTCACGTGCGTGAGTCTCAGTAGCGCATTTTCTCAGAGAGACATATTGTGAATGTGGAGAAATTTGGTTGAAGGAGAAACACGAGGAGAAACACCATTCTTTGTCCACTCTCTTCAATCGAAACTCATTGTGATATTTTGTTATCGGAATGGGGTACTTGCCAAACATCACATCTAAATCAGTGAAAATTGTTGCAAGTTGCACTTTTTAGCGCACTTCTCCAAACGGGAAGGCGCTTTTGTCCTCGCTTTGTCCGTCCGTCCGTCCGTCACAGCATCTAGTCCTAGACGAAAAGGTTTTTGCGAAAATTTTTTACTCTATTGGGTAGCTCATGACCTTGTATCCCGAACCAAGAAAAATCTCGACGAAATAATAATAAACAATGACAATAATAACAATTTAGTGTGACGCCGCATCGCCGTTGAATGCTGCATTTCAGAAGCCGGCCTGATCTCGAAAGTTATCACATGCGAGGAAGTACCCGATCTTATCATTTTACCATAATACATATGCGGAGTTATATTTAGAGGATGATTTGAACTTCATTTTAATGAAAATTTCACATCGGTGCGAGGTGCAGGCCAATAGTTATTAATTTTTGAAAATGACTCCGAAACTACGGCTTGGCCGCAAATGATTTATTCGTTGCTTGCTGGTGCTTGATATCCTTTCCTCCGAACAAAACGAAATTCAATACAGAAAATATTTCAACTCGAATGGGTAGCTCATGGCCTTGGTAGGCGAATCAAGAAAAATTTTGCCGAAATAATCATGAACAATTACAAAAATAACATTTTGGTGTAGGGCGGCTTCGCCGATCAAGTGCTGGCATTCGCGGTAAGATGTAGAAAGTTGCGATATGCAGGCAACTACAATTTCTTGATGAAATACATCACTGCATGTAGGGCATTATATTTAGAGAACAATTTGAACTTTCTTTTGACAAAAACCCCACTTCGATCCGACCGTTGGGTCAATTGTTATCAATTTTTGAAAACGACCGCAAAGCCACGGCTCGGCGCATATTACACGACCCTACAAATTTAAAATCAGACGTGCGGAAATAGTAATTGAACATTTTGAAATAGCCAATACTAGGTACCTGAAGGATAATGGCACTCAAATTACGAGACATGTTCGCTCAATAACAAAAAAAAAAAGTAGGTAGGTATCACTGAAAATCATGTGACAGGCTACCATTTTTTCGGTTTTTCGATAAAAAAGAAATGTTCCAATTCAAAAGTGAACCCGATATTCGTGTTCAGGAGGTCTAAATCAGTTAGAGAACATTTTTTTATATAAGTAACAGAATGACGCTTATGTGGCCGGTTTGTCTGTCTGTCTGTCTGTCTGTCTGTCTGTCTGTCTGTCTGTCCGAGTCCGTGCAGAAATTAAGACGCTGTACTCCTTCTCGAGAATTAAAACAAGAGTCTTGGAACTTTTTTCCGATTAATAGCTGATGTCCCCAAGGGCACTATTTTTGTTATTTATACATCGTTATCATTATTCTCAAAAAACAGAGATCTCCTGTGCACTTCGATGAAGTTGAACTTCTCCTCGGGAAATAAAGCTACAGCCCTTGAAGATTGAACTTTATCCGGTGGATAGCTTAGGTCCTCAAGGACCAAATAGGCAGGTTGGCTTTCATAATTCGGCCGCCATCTTGGCTGCCATATTGAAATTTCTTATTAGTGGATCGATTGTCATGAAACTTGAAACTTACCCTTGTCTAGTACGATCATTCTTATTTTCAAGCCAAATTTCATGATTGCCTCACCATCTTGGCCGCCATATTGAAATCTCTTATAAGTGGAAGGATTTCCATGAAACTTGAGAGTTACGCTTGTCTCGTACGATCATTCCTATTTTCAAGCTGAGTTTCATAATTCTGCCGCCATCTTGGCCGCCATATTGAAATCTCTTGTTAGTGGAACGATTTTCACGAAACTTGGAACTTACCCTTGTCTAGTACGATCATTTTGATTTTCAAGCCGAATTTCATGATTCTGTCGATATTTTGGCCGCCATATTGGAATTTTTTGCCCAAGACGGTAGAACCCTAATCACTTAACATCTTGCGTTCACTAATCCTCCAAAAAGGAAGTGCGCTACTGAGCCTCATGCCCCATGAGGCGTATTCGCTTGTTACACTTTGGGGTCCATCGGGATCTAATCTGACGATCGCTGAGCAATTGCATTCACAGTAGGAGACTACTCGGGCTCGATTTTTCTCCTGTTCTTGTATAAAGTGACCTTCTATAGAAGACTATGAAATTACTGCAAATTGCCTAGACTATTGTGTCTGACAGCGGATGATAATTTGCTACTTCTCGGAAGACGCTAGGTATTAAATTATCTTTTGCTTGATTGCTGCCAAAGACAAAGTTCAAAATGACACTGTCACAGTGACATTCTTGATTATTTCCACACAGTCCCCCCCCCCCCAACCCCATTCAAAATCCCTGCCCTAGCGCGAAGCTTTTTGGAGGAATTTTTCAAATTCGTTTTTCTTTGTAGAAAATGACGGTATTTTTGTAAAATTCTCAGTAGAGTCCCCTTACCACTTATACTAGCAATCAAAAGTATTTCCAGCTGAATCTATTCCATTGGCAAGTACCCCATTCTTGTTTCCCTTTAAGTACGTAAATACCTACCTAGCTCAGCTCTGATCAGCACACCACACCTGAACCCATGACCCGCTTTCGTTTTGCGCCAGGAGCTGCTTCGGGTAGATCACTAGATAGAGAAAGTAGATACATACACCAATCACGGCTCAGCTGGATCTATGTTCTTTGTCTAGTGAACTACCCCGAGCAGCTCCTGCTGGCAAAACGAAAGCGCTTATGGATGTAGGAATGCCTGAATCTGAAGTGTCGACGTTTCTACTTTCTGTCAGTGTGATCTATGGTCAATGTCACTACATATTTCTGCAAAATGTAGGTACCTACCACGCATACCTAACGCTTTTATTAGAAAAACAAAGCGCACCGTTTACTTTCGTGCAGTTTATTTCCCGAGTTACCAAGAAAGTTAACGGTCGAACCTTCAGTCATGGAATAGCTCTTCAGTTGTTGGAGATCTCCATCAATGAAGTTACAGGAAAGAATATACTGGGAGCCAACAGCTGATGGCCAGGCTAAAGTTCTTGCTTTCATATAGTACCGAATTTGTCAGAAGATCCACTAATAAGCATAAATGCTTGAAACAAGCTTGAAACCCAATGTGATTACTCACAGCGCTGGATTGTGCAATTTTGATACCTATCATTATAAATCCGAGAAGAGCCTATAAATCAGATTCGATCAATCAGAAGAAAACCGCCAATTTTTTCCGAAATCCGCTACTTCACCTTTCCTTTAGGAAGAAAATGCTAATGCGAGTGAATCATCGCGCGCATCCACAGTTCAATTGAATTCGGGATGTAATCAAATAATGAAGTCTGTATTACACGCCTGATCACTTTACCGTAGGTACAAGGTTCGTTAGGATGGAGTTTAATTAGTAAAATAAGGCCTTGCGAAATTGAACGCTGTGGGTTTATTCCTTGACAGAAATTTACCATTCGGGTCTCTTTCGAAAGCTACAAGGATGTACTTTGGTTTAATCCTATTGGCATTTTCCTTGACAGAAATTTGTCATTTAGATCTCTTTTGAAAGCTACAAGGATGTACTTAGGTTTGAGCCTATTGGCATTTTCAAAACCCCTCCAAGAAAAATCAAATTTTGAAAAAATATTCTTGGATTTTGAAAATGTCATGGGCGCTCAAACAAAATGATAATTTTCTGTCAAAGAATAAGCCCACAGCGATTGATTCTGCAACGCCTTATTTCACCAATTGAACTCCATCCTTAAGCATACTTGAACTTTACTTGATCTGAATGCTTTGATCAAGAACATAATGTCAACTTTTTGATGTGATGATTGCGATGATCCATTGGAGGAGTTGATGCATCAAATTATTGAATTAAAAGTCCCATCTCCTCTGTTTGAAATTTTTATTATGAGACCGACTTCGGTTGTGAGTCCATAATCGGCCTAGAGTCGGGCATAACCTAAACTGGCCGCATAATAACAATCGTAGAGGACATAGGACTTTTAATCGAATAGTTGAAATTTCAATAATTCAACTTATTGATCTTGATTAATCGGTTGAACTCCTGTGTTTTCGTTTTTCAGTATGACGACCGCTCTCACAGAAGGTCTTTTAACTAAAGTCGCACCTGCGGTGAAGGATTCCGGGGACAAAGTCACCATCGTTGGGGTAGGCCAAGTTGGTATGGCCTGCGCATTCAGCATTTTAACACAGGTAAGAACGCAGAAACTGCCAGAAAAACTATAGTTTTTCAATGTCATATTGAAAAAGGCAATATTGATTTGACTTCCTCGATAAATTGATTGATGAAATATTAGACGACGAAGTCAAGTGAATGAGCTGTACCTATAATAGGACTATAAAAACATAAAAGCAATAATTGCGGCTCAATAAATTCAAAAAAAATTAAAAATCAGTTCATTATTCATATTATTAATAATAAGTGGTTCATATAGGAACTAGAATGTTATTTTTCTATACATACTTCTTTTAACCAGTTGCCTTTTATCTTTAGAGCGCATCAAGCAACGTAGTCCTCATCGACTGCATGGAAGATAAACTGCAAGGCGAATTGATGGATCTCCAACATGGAGCTTTATTCATGAAAAATCCGAAAATCGAAGCCAGCACAGGTGCGGATTATTTTTATTAAGTGCGTCTTTTTATTATTAGAAGTTTGAGTGTAGATTTTTCCACTTGAAAAAGTTGAATGACCGTTCAACTCTTCTAAATTTGAATAACCTTTATTCATGTAGAGAAAAATAGTGCCAGATGAGGCCTTTAATTATGACGGCAGCTCTGTTACTTGAGTTACATACGCTGGTAAATCTGTCGGCTTTGTCCGCAGTTAACCAACCCAAAGAGTGTTCATAACAATAATTCTACGTTTTACTTAATGCCCCTATACTAACTTTGTTATGTACTGTTATTCAACTTTAATTAACGTAGATACGTACTAAGAACTACACTTGGGGGGATGGAATATTTTGATTTTTATTTTTATTGCATTACCCATCGAACCATCAACCAAACTGAAAACACCATACCTGTGTCAGAACACCAAGATCAAAAATAATCTCGCCCCAATACATCATAATTAACTATGATATGGATGTTTATCAGAGCCTGGAGCTTAGGATTTGTTATCTTTCAATCAAAATGAACAAGAATTATTCCATATCTACAAATACAAAGCTCTCAAGCAATTTCCAAAAATAAATTTAATAAGGTCCGCATATAGTTATTATAATTGGAAAAAGCTGTAACCCCCGTTGCACCACAATACAGGAGGGCCACGGGACCGGGACGTTTTGAAAACGTCGTCATTCAAAAAGTAAGTTCATTAAGGTTGGCGATTCACAGTGAAGGAGAGACCGTGATATACCATGAGTGAAGAAGAGATAGAGATAGCATTTTTCTGCGGCTTCGGCGCTACCCATGCTCCAAATGCAAAAAGGAAGTATTTTGGTGCTTATTTATATGTTTGAAGGCCCAGCATCACTTTGGTGCTCGATAATAGAATTTGTCTTAGAAATTTGATGCTGAAAAATTAGTTTGTTTTTTTTATTTACAGATTACTCCATCTCAGCTGGATCGAAACTGTGTGTCGTCACGGCCGGTGCCCGACAGCGCGAGGGGGAGTCTCGCTTGGATTTGGTCCAAAGAAACACTGATATTTTCAAACACATCATTCCCAGCTTGATCAAGTATTCGCCAAATACGATTCTATTAATCGTGAGCAATCCGGTTGATATTCTCACGTACGTTGCATGGAAGCTAAGCGGTTTGCCTAAAAACAGAGTCATCGGCTCCGGTACCAATCTTGACACTTCAAGGTTCAGATTCTTGATGTCTCAAAGGCTGGGGGTCGCCCCGTCGAGTTGCCACGGCTGGATCATTGGCGAGCATGGAGATTCTAGTGGTTAGTTTTAGTCTTACTGATTCAAATCCACCTTTCCCAGGACAGTTTCACGCATACCTGTGAGCGTGGTACTAGCGATCTGTAGAGCTGTTTGTACCGGGTGTTTATAATCGTCTGTGATCGCATCGCCTTTGGAATCCGGTCTCGATCACTACAATTGCGCCTGTAACTACGTTTTTCGGCCTGACCCAAGCCTGCCGCGATCACAGTCTCTTATAAACACCCCGTATTAGCAGGAATCTGCGCTCACAGGTATGCGCATGAGTGATTTCTCATATATGGGGAAGGTGGATTGTTAATCCATGGAATATAACCAGGGTGATTCAGTTTAAATCCTCGATAGGTACCTACATAGGACATACTTTGGGAAAATACTGTCTTCATTATCCTGATGATCCAGAAAAATATGAAATAATAATACATATAATCAATTTCGCGGCTATCTGCATTAGAGCAAGCTATGGAAAAATTATTTTTTGTTGGTAGGAATGAGTAGGAATCCATAACCGTCGTCGCAGATAGTTGGTGTAAATGTGGTATGTGAAAAGGTTAGGTATTGTGGCAGATGTCACCCGTCGCGCGGTGTGATGCACATCAAGTCAAAATGATTAGTTTTATTGGGGAAAACAGATAAACACGTGTTCCTCGGAGTGTGAATTTGCTGACACCGTCTTCACGGGTTGGTGGCTCTTTGCTTGTGCTCTGGTAGTGACGGCCAGTGAGCCATTGTATAAAATGACGCCAAAGGAAGTCAGCGGCAGCACTATAAAGGGAAGAAAATTTAATGGAAATGCCTGTCCAGTGGCCCCAGTGAGGTTGAAAAAATTCGCTTCCATGGACATTGATTTATGAAGTAGTTGCACTGTACAGAACAAGGCAGTCGAGACACGACGCGTGAATGCACTCTGTGTTGGAAGATCTTCTCAACATCAAATTATTGACCATTTCATGTATGTATTCCCTTCTTTATCTTCTTCTGGCTTATTGTATGCTGTTTTGGTGTTGTAGAGCACGTAGTACTTCCTACTATCAGTCGGAATATGAAGATGTTCTAATGTTCCTAAATGATAAATCCTAGTCATAATAGGAAGTACCTACTACGTGCTCTAGCTCGCTTATACAACACTAAAACATACAAGCCAGAAGAAGATGAAGAAGGGAATACATACATGAAAGGGTCAATTATTTCATATTGAGGAGATCTTCCAACGCAGAGTCCACTCACGCGTCGTGTCTCGACTGCCTTGTCTTGTACAGTGCAACTCCATAAATCAATGTCCATCCAAGCGAATTTTCTCAACCTCACTGGGACCACCACATACTTGGGGCCACTGGACAGGCATTTTCATTTTCATAAAATTTTCTTCCCTTTAGTGCTGCCGCTGACTTCCTTTGGCGTCATTTTATACACTGGCTCACTGGCCGCCACTACCAAAGCACAAGCAAAGAGCCACCAACCCGCGAAGACGGTGTCCAGCAAATTTACACTCCCAGAAACACGCGTTTATCTGTTTTCCCCAAATAAACTAAACATTTTGACTTGACGTGCATCACACCGCGCGACGGGTGACATCTGCCACAAATGCCACAATACCTAACCTTTTCACATACCACATTTACGCAAACCTTCTGCGACGACGGTTATGGATTCCTATTCATTCCTACCAACAGAAAATAATTTTTCCATAGCTTGCTCTAATGCAGATAGCCGTGAAATTGATTATAGGTACGTATAGACAATACAAATAGAGAAGACCATAATGTTATCACCACCGTCGTCACGGATATTGGGGCATCAAAAATTAGCCAACCTTTTTTTGAATGATGGATTCACCTGGTTCCTACGCAACCGTAAAAATCCGTGACGACATGTGTCTTTCATATTTGTATTGTCTATACCTACCTCACTCGCGTCCCAAAAAATACAGATTGTCGAAGTTGAGATTGGAAAAATCATAAAATCTTCTAGGTAAATCGTACAGTTCAAATCAGATTTTTTTTCGGATGGACGGGTATTTGTGTAGTTACTGGCAGTACTTCCTTAGCGCTGCCTCAGTACTCTGACAGCGGCACCGGGTGATTTACACACCACCCACGATTTTATGGACGCATCAACAGCGAGGTTATTAGCACCCTTTTTTCCGGTGTCTTCTAGTTGCACCCTTTTTCCCATTACGTGACTGCACGGTAATACACGTCAAAGTACTAGAGAGCGCATGAAAATTTCCACCTGGCCCGAGCCGGATTCGAACCCACGATCCTTGGAATTGCTTCCAAAGACGGAGTCCCCCGCGCTAACTGCGGGGTTGAAATTTCTTGACTTGCTTGTTGAATGCTTCTTTTGATCGTACCACCCAATCTCACTTTTTTTTTAATTAGAGTAAGCTGTGAAAATTGCATTATTTGGCAACATAAACGTCAATTTTCAAGCCGCTGAAGTATTCATTGTATGATTGTGTAATGTACAGTTACGATCTCATAAATAGAAACACTTGACTTGTCATTCTTATTTTCCATATTCTGACCGATTGTGAACTAATCTTCTCGCAGGAACTTGGCTAGCCATAGAAGAGAACTTCTATCTTGTGCTGCTGTGAAGATCGGGTAGAAAAATCAGAGAATGTCAGCTAAAACTTGAGAAGAAAAACACTGTCATTGTCAAAGTGTTTCCATTTATGAGCTCGTAACTGTACGTACTGAATAGGCCCCTATAATAATAAATGTTATTGTTACGTATTCCGCGTACGGGTTCGATTATAATTGAGACGATCGTTTTCAAACACACACTGTTTATTACTGCGTACTACAATAAATTGACGCCAATAATTATTTACGCTTGGGAATATAGCCGATTGCTACGCTTGTTTCGCACTCTATCGCTTTCATTCATAACTGACTGTCGCGCTGAGGACGGTGCTTTTATATGCCTCCGATTAGTGTTCCATCATCCTCCAGCAAATTCCATAGTGACCCGGCATATGGTTTCTAGACGACTCCCGAATAATCACACACCTTTCGCGTGCTTCCCGTGTGTTCTGGTATGTGGCACCCCCGCCAAAATAGACAGATGTAGCTTGATCCACTGCTGAAGTCTCCATTTAGTTGCACGGGAAAAAGCCTACATGCGCGCTCCGAAACACACCAGAACGCTCCGAGTTTGTACACTGCGACCTAACGGGAAGAGTCTAGGAAGATCGCGTGTTATCCAGAATCGTCGCTCGTAACATTATTGTAGAAAAAAATCACTTCAAACTGTTCTTAAAAAAATCTTAGTTTAAATGTTACCTTCAATCTTTGAACTCTTGTCATTCGGTATCTTTCTTAGGGAGCACGTTAAGGCACAATATTTTGTTTTTTTTTTATCAGGACAACAAAGAGAGAATTCTTCCAAAATTTTGAACAGATGCCCCGAGAAATAGGTAATCGAAATAAAACCTAGATATGTAGATAACCCATTGCAGATCGTGATTGCCTGTGAAGTTGGTTTCAAAGAATTCCCTTTATAAAGGAGAGACAACTCTTCAAAGTTTTACTTTTTTATTGTTTTTTCATGGTCAACTCATGAACAGGTTAAAAGCTTGAGCTGCAAATTTGCCAGCAATTTGTTTTCAATTATTATCTGATTATAAATCCAATTTCACTAAAATCTAGCTAGTGAGGCTAGTGATCCCAAAGTTAGGCGGAGCTAAGTGAGGGGTAGTGAAAAATAGTCGAATTTCAGAAAAAGAACTTCGTAGATAGTTATGAAATGAGAAGAGGTATCGTAGTGGGTTTTTAAAATTATTCATAAAGCACCTGTAGTAGACAGTGTAGATTCTAAGCTATTGTATTTTCTATACTGAAGCTTTTCTAAACTAAGTCTGCTCTTTGCACTAAAGCTATTTCAGACCAACAACCAGGATAACATCAGTCATTAGACTACAAAAACCTAATCTCGAAAATAAAACGGTCGATTCCAAAACGGCCTTTGTCGTCTCATAAGACATATTTTTGGCTACAAGGAAGCATACCGAATCAGGACATCATTTACATTAGGCATCCTATACAGGACAGGGTGACAACGATGGGTGTGTCGAAGAGGTCAATTTTCGAACTCCCTAACTTGTATAAAAGAAGTTGCAGATTTTTCTGATTCAACTTTTGGAAAGCCTACATCACTATTTTGCAACGGTTTTTTATTTTGTAGCCCCTTTTTTGAGGAAGTGACTTTTTTGTGAAATTTACGGTTTTTATGTTAATTATACAGGGTGTCTCAAAACTCGCGCCCCACAGAACACTGACATGTGCCGACGACAATAGGTTCCCAGAAAACGGAAGAAATTTTTTTATTGCTGCTTGCATAAAGAAGTCATGAGTCTTTTGGATTCACCAATCCCGAAGGGTCAATTCGAGGTTTTGCAAAATTTAACCGGTTGCTAAGTTTCAAAAGTAATACCAGCTGCCTGTTATTTTGCAATAAATGTTTAGCTCACTGTTGATGAAAAAAAAACTAGCAACTTAAAATTAAGGTAACATAACTCAAAGGTGCAGGTCTCCGATTGGTAAACTCAACCTTGTCTTTTCTCGAATACTATTTGAAGTAGATTTTTTTTTCCTCGGTATTACACATCCGACTGCCGTCTAGTTTTGCCTCATTTTCTCTAGGGCGCGAGTTTTGAGACACCTGTATAATTTACCACATTGTTGGCTCAAATTTTGCAAAAGTGCATAATTTCACTGAGGAAAACGCCCTATGGAAAAAACCTGTAATCCCCGGCCCTTATGGCGACTACTTCCTGCCAATCAGGGGTCACGCCTGGGACACCCTTGGGGTTGGGTCCAGATGGGTCGTTCAAGTTTCGGTACAGCATACATTCATCAATACAGCGTAGCGTCATAGTAACCATATCTGCCCTCTTTACGTAATTTTTAAGAACGGAGTTGCATTGGTAAAATAAGCGTTGCGGAATCAATCCCTCTGGGTTTATTCCTTGACAGAATCTTACCATTTAGGTCTCTTTCGAAAGCTACAAGGATGTAATTTGGTTTGAGCCCATTGACATTTACAAATTCCAAAAATCCAAAAAATTATTTCTCGATTTTGGAAATGCCAATGGGCTCAAACCAAAGTACATCCTTGTAGCTTTCAAAAGAGACCTGAATGGTAATATTCTGTCAAGGAATAAACCCACAGGGATTGATTCCGCAACATTTATTTTACCAATTCAACTCCGTCCTTAAGAGGATAATTTATTCCAAAGAGTATACCTAATGGATTGCACGAAAGAAAAAACATCAGTTTCACACAAACAAAAATCTGAACTTCTTCAAGAAAAGCGTCTAGAATGAAAAATCAAGAACCGTTTTGAGATACTGATGTGGGCTTTCCAAAAATGGCGTCAGAAAAAAGTCCGAATTTTGTTCTTCTTTGCAGAAACCTGTTAGGTAGGCTGTTAGGTAGACATGCTTTAGGGTCTAGAGGTCGTTGAGTCTAAAAAATCGATAGTGCAGAAAAAAACTGGTGAAGCAATGAAGCAGTACACGGCCGCCGATCGAACCGCTCAAAATTTATTTCCACGACGACGTCGTACCATACGCTGCATATGGCTGTATGCAATTATGTATGGTTGTGACTTTTTACGACTAGATGGCGCTCTAGGGTTTTAAAGCTTCAACACTCAAAATTTGTACTTTCAAAGTTTCTTTGTTTTTTTGTTATATACGAGAAACGGTGTTCAAAATTTTTGTTTGTTTCGTACCTATACATACTGAGCTACTTACCTACTTATTGATCTGTTTTTTTTTTGTGTTTTCCTTCAAGTTCCTGTATGGTCAGGCGTGAATATCGCCGGGGTGCGTTTAAAGGACATCTATTCAAAACTGGGTCAAAAAGATGATCCAGATAAGTGGTACGAACTCCATCCCCAAGTAGTCAACAGCGCTTACGAGATCATCAGACTCAAAGGGTACACTTCTTGGGCCATTGGCCTCAGCGTCTCTTCTCTGACGCAAAGCATCCTCAGGAATTCCGCTAACGTTCATGCCGTCTCGGTATCCGTCAAGGTGAGATGTTGTTCTGTCTTCTTCGCTAGTGACAATAGTGCATAAACAAAAAACTGAATTAGACTTGCATAAAACAACAAAAATAATAACTATAGTCGAAATATTTTTGTCTTGCGTCAACTTGACCGAGAAAATTTCAAAATTAGGCATATTGTAAACTACCGGTTTACCGTTTGATTCGGACTATAAAAAGGTGATACTATATATTATTACTGCACAATGTTACTACTTCACTAGCTGCCATGCTGCTTGGCGCACGAGAATATTATCTCGACTATAAGTTGTGAGAAGATTAAGATTTCTCAGTATAATTTTTTTCTGGTTGAATTCTTCAACATAAGATTTGCTTGTTGATTTATGCCAGAGGGTAGGTAGATAGTAGCATGCGCATGACTAAACCACTCTTCCTAGTTGGTAAGCTGTTCTTTATCAAGTTTTGTTTGCCATTAATTTATTCCACTCGCATTCACCGATGCCATATAAAGCAAAACGTGCCAATAAATCAATCATTAGAATTATTAGAGGTAATAATGATAGTCGCCATAAATATAATCAATTCGCAACATGCGTGTTGTGCAAACGTAAAACAGATAGTCACGTGCGATTTAGTTTTACGACCTTCTCTTGCATCTCGTTAGGAATAAAACACAGTAAGAATGAAGGGCGCGAGGCCTTCGACAGTAAGTTTCTGTTCCTTATCGAAATAAAAAAAAAATAACTGCATACCTACTGTATTCTGTTTGGACAGCCACGCACCGGTAATTTTGTGCCTAGCGGATATTGCAAAAAGTTGAGAAGACCGCTATTGCCTCTTGTCAAAGTAACTCATGGTATCTTGGACTCTTGAGTCGGATCTTTGTCTAAACTTTGAATTTTAGGACCTCTTCGTATTTACAGCCAGCTGAAAAAAGATCTTATGAATTCTGGTATTCTGGTATAGGTCTTATGGTACCTATACAATGTGTCCAAAATTAGTGTAGGTACCACTGTAAGTACCTAACTTCGTTACTATAGATGATACCTAGAGAACAAAGTCGATTAAATCAAAGAAGTTTTGCGCAATTTCATTACAATTCCTGATTTTCAAACAGATTTTGAATATCTCTGGAAGTTTTTGAGATTTGGGAATACATAGTCATAAAATTACGCAAAACTTCCAGTCTAACCGATTCTGTATCTCATATCATAACGAAGTTACCATAGGCTCAGTATCTCTATATCTGGTTAACTTCAACATAATAAAAGTTGAAATCAATAGCGACGATTCCTGGAATAATAGTATCTGATTTAACCTCATGTTGACCTCAGGGTACAGTTAACCCGGGATGGAAATACTGGGCCGTAGTGATATCATAATTAAGGCCACTGCATAAATGCCTGCCATTTTCACTTCGAACGTATTATAGGTGCTTAGTAGTGCTTGTAGCCCCAGCATTTCTCTAGGTATGATTTCTGAAATTTCAACAGGGACAACATAACATCAAACAAGACGTATTTTTATCCCTACCAGCAGTTTTAGGAGTCAACGGTGTTGTGAATCTTACCAATCAGCTGTTGACTGAAGAAGAATCGAAAATGCTGATGAAATCCGCTGAAATTATGGATGGCATTTTGGCAGGCATAAAGTTTTGAAATGTTAATTCCAGATGTTTACATGTTTATTGTGTGTTAAGCAATAAATTGGTGGTGTGGTTCTTCTTGGTTGTTTGAATGAGATTACTGAGATTATGAGAGCAAACTCTTTGCTGAGCATTATTGGTATCGGTCTAACTTCCCTTTTTTTGAAAATTGGATGTACAGTGGCGACCGGAAGTTTGAAAACCTTTTTCAATACTTGCAATTTTTTGAATTTTAATAGTATCTGCACTTCGTTGAGGTGAGTGATCTGAGGAAGCTACGTGCTTTCAGAGTATGTCTCTTTCGGTTTTTGACAACATAAGTTATCTTACCAAATCGTAAATGGTCGTAATTTGAATTCAAAAATTGATAAAAGTTTGACAGGTGTTTCCAAACTCTCTGTCGCGACTGTAAAGCTGTGATATAATTTATTGGCACGGCTGCGATGATCAAATCGGCGATGTCAAGTCATCAAGACATGAAAGCGGCCTGAAAAGTCCAGAATTCGCCTATTTGATAGTTGGTTGCATCCTCGGTTGCACCGGTGCCAATAAATAATTATATCACAACTACATATAAGTACCTACTCCTCTCTCGGTCTATTGGTTACTTGTTATTAATTGTACCCATTTGTTCTGGTTATTTATATATACTTATAGCTTGTCTTAGCTTTATTTTGTGTTTAATGCGTTGTTCCTTTATATATTTGAAGTGAAACTGTGATTTTGTACCAGTAGGGCCATTATGGAATCGAGCAAGATGTCTATTTGTCCCTAACTTGCACTTTAGGAAGTAATGGCGTGGTGAATATTTTGAACCCGCTTTTGACTGAAGAAGAATGCCAGAAACTACAGAAGTCTGCAAAGATCTTGGCCGAAGTCCAAAGTGGTATTCAACTGTAATTCTGCAATCAAATGAGGAGGGACATCAACATTTACATATCTACACCAAACAAGAAAACAGTACCAATCTACAAGGAACAAGTTAGGGTCTGCAAGAAAGGTTCAGAAAATAAGGCTGCAGTTTAATTGTTAATTGGATAACCTCCGGTTCCACCAAAGTTTCATGAGCGGATTAAATCTATCACGCCGATAGTTGCTTACGCCAGCCAATAGCATGACCAGTTGCTTAGTGACTATGAGAGTTATAAATTTAATCCGTTGATAAAAGTTTGGTGGGACCGGAGGTTAGTCTTTTTTCTTAGTAACTAGTTCAAGTTGACCACAAAGCTTAGATTATTGTAATATACGCAACACTGATAACGTAGCACCCCAAACTGGTTCTTTTTTCAAGTCGGGATAACTTTTGACTGCTACTATCCTACGATTGATTTGATACCTGTTGTTAAGGAAATCAGTCTATAATGTTTGCAAAACATCAGAAACTTCACATACAGGTGTCCTGGGTTTGATGATCTTCACTTTGCCAGTTGATAGAGAATAAAAAAACACAGGGCTTTCTCAGAAAAACATATATCGTAAAATTGAAAATAACGAGAATACAGACTTTCAAAGTTTGAAACAAAATTGGAAAAGACCCAAAGCTTAGAAAATATTGCAAGCAATATCTAATGTTCTGCAAACATACGGACTGACAGCTGAAAGATCGGGCTAGCGAACACTTGAAACAGGATTAAAATTATTTGTAGAATGTAGCTGTTTAGAGTTATTTCGATGAGGAAGTCACATGCCAGGTTGGAATTTTCTTTTTCAAAAAAAAAATACCCCAAACCCCGTTTCTACTAAACCAACTATTAGAAACCTCTTAATGTTACGGAGACATAGTCTGTTTCCTAAAACTATTATTCTTCCGTCCTTCTCACAGGACTGATTTACATGAAAGTTGATAGAAGCATTAAACAAATTTTCAATTTCAATATTGATAGATTTGATAATCATTAGGGATTAGGCAGACTTCACACTGTTCAAATCTTGAAGATTCAACTAAATATTTCAAATAATTGTAAGCTTATAATAGCTACCTAACCCTTGCCAGTATGTGATTGAAAGTTGTTCCTGTTTATTCAAAAACTATAATTATACGCTGTTTCAAAATTATGTGCATCTAGGCAGCAGCGGAATTTTTGGTAAGCCAAATCGAGTTTAGCATCAAAGATTATTATCAAACGTTCTCAAATTGATGATCATCGTGATGTTGAGCTCCATATCTGGCTTACCAAAAGCATTACTTTTAACCCAAACATCAATTTTTGCGGCCGCTCGATATGCACACTATTTTGAAACAACGTATGATTAGCTAGGTAGGTAATATTAGTTTTTATTTCGCTTTTTTTGTAATTAAATATAAGGTATTTATTTATTTTAATTTAAATCAATTTTTGAGTGACCCATCCATTTTCTCTAACAGTAATAAACATACCGAGATTAGTTAATTCATTTTTTGTTTACACTCCATCAGAGAAATGTCAGATGTACAGTGGCGGACTAAAGGAAAGGATGGAAACACTTTGAAAAGTGTCAGCTCTTGAATTCAAATTGAACACTTCGGGAATGAGATTGGACTTGCTTCTACAGTTCCTAAGATGTCTCCTTCATACTTTGTGAGCAACTTATCTCCTCAAATCATGATCGTATGACCGTGAGTCGAATTCAGAAATCGACAAGTTGACTAAGTGTTTCCATTCCTTTGTCCGCCACTGCACCTAGGTACTCAGCATTAGGTTGTTAGGTACTTTTAAACTGAATTGTTGGAAATTTTTCTAGTCAAAGTTTGTTGAACTGTCACAGGTGGGCTATTAACTTAGTTTGTGACAAGACAAGTACTATCTGTGATTGAATCTATTTACATAATACTTGCACTTAATATGAAAAGCCACAATTGCTATTATGTAGTGGTAAAATGTTACATTTCATACCTACTATAATGTCAAGTGTATAATGTTTAAGTTAATTTTATAATTTATTTTTTTACTCCCTAAAAGCATACAATCGTTTTTATAAATGTGAATATAAAGTCTTAAAATCCTTGTTTAGCGCATGTTTAGCGCCAATTATCGAATGCCAAAGCTTTCTATCTGAAATATATAAACTACAATACAAAAGAAGTTACGTGATCCTTCCCCACTTCCTTGTTCAGCAAAGAGATGCGCAAATCTAATAAACGATCAATTTAGCTATTGGGGGGAAGAAATTGAAGTAATGAACTTAAAAATCATTCATTGGATGATTCACTAGACAAAATCAGTTACTAGATTTGTTGAGACATTATATGGACTATTTATTAAAAAGTGTTATTATCTCGGTTATTACGTTCACGAACATGTGAGCGATTGATAAATTAAAACAAAATCAAAAGGAACATGATGATTACGCTATTCATAATATAAGCAGATGCTATAAAGGTAAGTATGGTTCGTAATTAGTGGAAACTTCTAATTTATCAGGTTGTCAGCTATTGTTCTTCTCATTAGTCTGCGTACCCGGTCTGGGAATGTCTGCATAAAATATTAAGGTAAGTATCCGGGATATAGATCGCAAAAACAATTTTAATTGAACAAATTAATTGCCATTAAACAATAATAATTGCTAAAAACTGGAATTATACCTACCTACAGCCTTCAGAGCAGTGGTCTGTGAAACACGAGCCATGAGTAGGCATTCGCAATTTCGGTCCAAAGCCAACCAGTCTGGAATAGTGCAGGCGCAGGCGGTAGAAGCTCAAGTATAGCAAAACACGGCAAATAATGGTACAGAAAATCGGCTTGATGAATATGTTCTCAAGGCTTTTTGGGCCGTTTTTGTCAGCAGAGCCAACGATAATTTCCCTTATTTCAAAAAAATTTAAAAGAAAAAAAGCATTTTCTCGGTTACAGAGGTAGATGGGGGCATAGGGTCAAAAAAGGCTTTGCGTGCGCGACTTCGTGAAGATATGTGGAGTTATACTCAATCGATTCCTAGACCAACAAGGATCATGAAAAGTTATGGTGGAACATTGACATCTGCTAAAGGCAAAAATGGCGGAGGCGCCAGTTGGACTCCGTCTGGAAATAAGAAATTGGGTGTACCTCGTTTGTTTTTTCAGCAGTGATGTAAACACTTGACACGCATTCTATAGACTAATAAATTTCCTCCTCATTTTATATACCTTAATTTCAAGAAATTCTGAAAAATTAAACGTATGAACCGTGCGTATGAAGGAAGTATCAAGAAGACGCCCACTTGTCCTACTCAGCGCCAACGGCGATGTATGAAGAGAGGGAGCTTGCCACTGGGCATTCTCCTACATGATTTTCACCTAGTCATATGAATTACTTATTATTTGAATGGATAGATTGTAATTATTTTGAGATTTCAATTAAAAGAAAAATCAAAAATACTTACCAAGGCAAACATGGCGGAGGCGCCAATTGGGCTCCGTCTGGAAATGAGAAATTGGGTGTACCTCGTTTGTTTTTCAGCAGTGATGTAAACGCTTGACATCATTCTATAGACTAATAAATTCCCTTCTCATTTTATATACCTCAATTTCGAGAACACTTACCGAGAAACTGTTAAAATTGTCTTTGCTGAAAATTTGCTGAAGGCAAATATGGCGGAGGCGCTGATTTGGCTCCGTCTGGAAATAAGAAATTGGGTGTACCTCGTTTGCTTTTTAGCAGTGCCAGTGATGTAAACGCATGACACGCATTCTGTAGACTAATAAATTCTCTTCTCATTTTATATACCTCAATTTCGAGAATACTCACAGAGAAACTGTAAAAATTGTCTTCATAATAAACTCGAGAATATGTATGAATCAGGTATGCTAAAATACGGCGTTTTTGGATGGTCATCCGATATTTTTGAAACTTGGCATTATCATAAACTTTGAGATGCCCTTTCCGAATTTCTACTTTTCTATTCGAATCTCAGCAGCTTTGTATTGAAAAATTGTTTATGTCACCCCAAAACTTTCCCGACGAATAGCAAGGAATAAATGGAAATTTTTGTACGAGACCTCCTTTCGGGCAGAATAAATGTGGAGCATCTTCTATAATAATTGAAGAAAAAATTGACACATTTTCCGGGACAATTTGAATTACCTAAATTTTTCTGAATCTCATTTAAAAATCGTCAATTGAAGTTATTTATTTAGACCTAATCAGTCCGTTCTCGATAAGCCAGGCTGATGGCTGGTTCAACCAGAGAGGAAAAGTCGAATTTCGTTGGCCCAAATTCAGACTTTCCCGGGAGTCGGGCATTTATCGTTACAACCAGAGTACTCGCGATCGCGACCGAGACCGTGGTGCATTCGAAAATCTTGAAATTTTCGCTACCAGGAACTAATGACAATCATGAGTCAAATACTTGACTCTCAGTCTTATTTATCACTCTCATCTCATCATACTCAGTATGAAGTTACTGTCAAGCATAGTAACCCGTGCAGCGCTCAGAACGGCAAAAAGTTGTATGGGAGACCGCTGGTAGGTAGTGGCAGTCAGCGAGTCACGGGCGGTTCTCATCTGATTATAAGCCAGCTGGAACTTCTCTTCGGTAGGTCATGGCCAAACCCCTCCAGTATAACATGCCTTCAACCGGCAGTACGGCAATGTACAGAGGAAAACGGACAGCGCAGTCAGAGAAGCTGACGAAGTCAGGAACGTACCGACGCAGGGCGTGGATGTGTCGGGCATCCGCACCTGCGTCAGGGGGTCAAAGACGGAGTCCGGGTCAACCGCGCGCTTGTCGGCCCCATTGCTTGGATGGACCGACCGTCAAAACTTCCAGGCACCACATTGTGGCTTGGTGAGTCCGGCTGGTCTGGGAGGAGTACAATGGACCCTATAGTGAGGCCTATGTGCCAGGTGGAACTGCGTTCCATCAACTCTCCGACTCTCCCGCTCCATAATAAATCCAGAATCCCAGAAACGGCTCAGTTTTCAAGAAGTTGGAGAAGTTGAGGGTGAATACATATACCTAAGTGTTATGTCAATAGATAGGAAGTAAATGAGAATATAAATTTGAAGCTACATGAATGCGTATTTAACCAAAACTCAAATTTTTTCATTGTAGCCAGAAAAAACATGACCCCAAAAAACTTTTTTAATTAGGTACCTACTTTTTTTCAATGATCTTTGTCTTAGAATGAGAAATGAGTCAAGGAATCTACCCTTAACAGAAACTTCACAAGTTGTGAATCACCCTGTATATGGCGTACCCTGTACAATCATCATAGTTAGATATAACAAAATCAAAAACAACATTCTCCATTCTCTCCGACATTTTTTAGAGTTGCGAGACTAATTTCTGTTACCACCATTGTAAACATCAACAGTAGCTAAGTAGGTACCTACTAATTCACCACAAAACTGAGATCTTAGGGCAGAAAAATGACAAGGAGAATTCTAAAATAGTACCTTATGATAATGTAAGTGCGAATTGATTTGTATTATTAGCCAAAATGTCAAGGCGAATGGATAGGTAGGTAGGTAGGTAGGTATTTGATATGCAACAACAAGGAGTAACGAACAAATTTTTGACATTTGGGATGCACTATTGCAAGACAATTATTGTATGATATTTACCTTACCTTCAAATGGGGAAGGTAGTTATGCTTTACTTCCATCAAAGTTGCTCAAATGCCAACTGAAAACAATTTGACCTTCACCATAACAGAGATACCTACCTAAAAATCGAGCAGAAGACAGTTGGCAGGTCAGCAGGCACCTACCTATCTGTGAACCAGATCTCATCTTCAGTAAGGATTCTCATTATTATCTAAATGCTTGCAAAACATTTCGAAACTCAAAAGTCTCCAACTCAAGGTCCGATAAATTGATTTATTTGAAAATCTGTTGTTTCTCAGGCAAAATGACACGGTTACTTGAAATAGGTACAGGTTTGAGGGATACGATGTTCCAAAATAGTGCACATTCAGAGTTCTTCTGGATTGATAACACCACTTATGTTATGATACTGCATTGTTTTCAACAATTCATGATTCATGACTCAAATCGATACCTGTCGGCCAAAACATCGTAAGCCACACTTTGTTCGAAATTCGAATTCTGTTAGTCTCTTACTAATATGGTTATCAACTATTATCCTGTAACAAAATTGTCGCGATCTAGAGCAATTTAGGTGATTTACAGCTACTTCAAAATATCGTAACCCTCATCCTTGGTCGCAAAATGAACGCACTTCGTGGAATTCATCGTAAGTACTGTGCAAGTCCCGCAAGACTATCGTAAGTGAATGCTGGTTACGATAACTTTGTGTCACCTGCAATATTTCATGGTTTATCGTAAGTGCAGAATGGTTCATTTAAATCCTGAGGATAGCGTAGAACTCAAGAACGTGGTTCTCTTATAGTTATTCGGAAAAGTATGTAAAGTAATCTAACCTGTGTCTACCTCTGCGACTCTTTATTCCCATCTCCGCCTCGAGTATTATGGCGAACTAGTTCTTCGTGTCTCAGAAGGTGTCCTATTATCCTATTTCTCGTCATCCAAAATCAGTCGTGTGACAATACTATGTCTTATGAAGCTCGTATAACAATATAGTATCATAATACTGTTCATAATTAAAATGGTTCCCACAAGTGAACTCAATAAGGTTCGGGAAGAACATCGTAAGCGTGTCACTTACGATATAAAAAAATTGAAGTGAAATTACAATCGGCCCCAACAACTATCGTAAGTAACATAACATCATCACAGGATCAAGCTTCAAGTAAACTGAATCATATTGAGTCATATATCTGGACCAAAAAGCCTCATTCAAAAATTCATCACCGTTGGACAGATCCAACTATGATAGATAGAAAAAGTGGTTTCCTGAAAAAATGTATTTGTGTTGCTTACGATGTTTCTGCCGACAGGTATCGAAATTGCACTTTAAAATGTATTTTATGTATAGACAATACAAATAGAGAAGACACATCTCGTCACGGATTTTTACGGTTGCGTAGGAACCAGGTGAGTCCATCATTCAAAAAAAGGTTGGCTGATTTTTGATGCCCCAATATCCGTGACGACGGTGGTGATAACATATGGTCTTCTCTATTTGTATTGTCTATACCTATATCCTTCAAATTAGAAAGTAGAGTACAAATAAACCAGCTACAATCAATCCAGAAAGACTGTGACAAAATTTTTCTACAAAGCAAACCTTTTTTGCAGCATTTGTGTGAATTCATAATTCTCTAAGTTCTAGAACGCATAGGTATTATTGCTACAATAAATGGTATTATTCAATATATCAGCGATTGGTTCTAGAATTAGAATATCTCAAGCGAGATATGGAATCTTGGTGTGGCCGCAAAAATAAAAATAATCGTCTTTTATTATTTTCGAAGTTATGAAGGATCAAAGGGTTTGGTCCTTCGAGCCCGAGCTCGACCCCTCCTAGCACCCTTATTTCAAAATATTTTAGTGAAGTGTTGGATGTCAACCGCTGGATACATGTACTAAATTTTCAACATTTCCATTTATTTGCTATAGGTACAGGATGAGTTAAAAATCTCGAAAATGATTTTTCTTCAAAAACAGGGTACAGGGTAAAATCAGGAAAAGATTCTCTCAGTTCTCTTGATTTAGAATCTGAGTGGTAAAACAACCACTTTAATCAATGGATTGTCAGGCAACTTTGACGTGGTCTACGGCTGAATTATAGTAATTGGTCTTACAGATTTTCTCTAGAATACTCAAGCTTCTTCAACTTTGTCGCCCACAATTTTTGGAAATCTCTTGTGTACTCACAGTATTCAAGGGGCAATGAAACGCCGAAGGTTTTTCCATTTTACTGGACTGGTGCTCAATTTTGAACGCGATCAACGGTCAAACGGAAGAAGTTTGACATGCCATCGGAGACATTGTTCGTAGATAACTGAATTTCTTACAACTTTATCTTGACAATTTTCATAATATGGGTAGTTTTAATAAAAAATAAGCATAAGCATTTGCTTAGGTTTTTGAGGAGTTGCTAAGCAGACATTCCCTAGCAACGCCTATGAAATCCAAGCAAATGCTTATGCTTATTTTTTATTAATACTACCCTATATCTCGCTCCAGGTGAAAAATCGAGGCACATGTTTTTCCTATTTTTCTCTATTTTTTTGACATGCTTGCCGGAATGATGAGAAACGTAACTAGTAACTTTGGTTTTTCCTATTCCGTTTTCCATTGCCTGCACTGTCATCTTTTCTTTATCGAGTCCCTAATTAATTCTTAGTTAGTTTCTTATTATTTCATTGGACTTGAAGCCCCGAATCAAAATTTCACAAGATCTTACTTTTTTATAAACAAAACGATACCAAGAGTACGGGACAGAAAAGGGACGATCTGGGCACTTTGACCAAACCCAGCAATTTTTATTTTTATAGTATCTATAAAAATAAAAATTACTCGGTACTCGATTTAGTAGACTCTTGTCGAATCGGAGCAAAATACGTAGAAACGATTGAACAGTTATGTCAAAAAAACTATTTCTTTATTGAAAAAATATTTCCTGGAGAAACTTTCTTTTTTTTGATGCCGGTTGCAGAAGTCTCCAAATTTAAAGTTCCGACACCTATTATAGTGTACCTACAGAAAAATTTTTGGAGCCAAAAGAGGTTCTGTAGTCGGTATTAATTCTACTTAGGTGGCGCAAATCCGCTGGTGTAGGTACTGAGCCACTGAGTACTGAGCACTTTGCCCCACTAAGAGTAGGTACCTACTACATACTAACACACCTGTATTATGGTGATTGTAAATTCACCATCAGCAGGAGCAGGCCAGTCCGCATAAGTTGCTTGTAGTCGTTGGACCGATGTGTTAAGTTCTCTCTTTCTCTCTTTCGTTTTAATATGCCTTCCGTAAGATTTTGCCAATGTCTGTCGCCAACATAGTTTTCTGGTGCGCAAGTGTCTGTGAAGTGCTGTGAATCTCAAATGTGATATTTAAATTGTAGGATTTGTTAAAAAAATGACCGTTACTTATACAGGACGTGTCCCCAACGGAAGCACCTTCGGCTGCTTCTGGAAAGTCCTTTTGATGTGAGTTTGAAATGTTTTTTGAAATTTTGTTTTCCCAACCTTTACTTTATAGAAAGTATCGAGTATATAGGTAGTTAGGTACCCTACCTTTATGACAAAATATCGCTACTAGTCCGGCGGCTTAGTAGATGGATCATGCACTTTGTGCCGAAGCCAATTTTATTTTATTTTTGTGAAATATGGTTAAGAATGAAAGTTTTGAGGGGTGGAGCCATTCTCAATTTTTACCAGGGGGGGAGGGGGAGGGGGTTCTTCTTGCTTTTTGGGGACTTTTTGGACCTTTTCTTTTGCACTTGATGTTGTAAGCGGGAGCAAAGTGTTTTCTAGATCTGTGATATATCCGGATTTTCTCAAGTGGTGTAGGCACCCCCTTCTCCTATTAGGAGGGGGCTGGGGGGCTCAAGTTGACATGTGTGGTCGATTTCCACTTTTTCTTTGATTTCGAACCAATATTGGCAAGTTTGGTATCGTTTCCGACTAAATCACATCTTCTGAACTCAACCATGACTTACAAAAATCGATAGCGACAAGTTTAAACGAGTTGTGCAGAGAATATCGTGTTTTTTTGTGCTCCTATTTGAAGAATTTTTTTGAGGGGGTTTCAGACATTTGTGGTTGAATTCCATTTCAGGTATATTATTTTGAACAATTTTGCGCCTAAGGAACGTATTTTAGCACAGTCTTTTGTTTTTGGGAAAAAATTGAAAAATTATTTTATAAAGTTGTTTTGAGCAAATTTTTTCATAATTCAACAACGTCTGAAAGGTTATAAAAGTTCATAATTGTGGTCTATAGTGTCTTAAGAAGTTCTGCGGGTGGGAAAGGAACCATAATCTCAGAGGGCCGGAGCCTTGATGGGGGTGTAGAATCTGGGGGGCGGGAGGGGTGAACATTTTTACTCAAAATTTAGAAACGGACTAGAACCAATTTTTCGAGCAATTTTTGTTCTGTTTTTCTGTTTCTGTTTATTTCGCTAAAATTGATCTTAAACAAAACTCAAGGGGAGGAGGGGAGAATCTTCCAATTTTGGGCTAGGTGACTATTCAGAGATCGCTACTGCAGCAGCACTAGCGGCAGTAACTTGAATTTTGCGTGGGTTTTGCAGGAATGATTGAACATTTCGACCAGGTCTGTGCACCATCGAACCCCCGAGTAGGGAAGGGAATAAAGAACCCTCAGATACGTGGTTCAGCCTTTTAGGCCTCATCAGTGAGGGAAGAATCTCCAAGCAAGGTGCTCGATGATACATAGACCCGACACGATGCCTAGTTTCAATAATCGTACACGCAGTAGGAATAATAATCGACACCTCCTGTTGATAGAACAGTGAACAATGAAAAAAAATTGGACGCAAGAATTTAAGCCCCCTAAGTTGATGCCTTCGCCATGCAGGCTGGAAGAACACAGCTTCGCACCAGGCACTACCCACGTCCAGTCACCACCACCACCACCACCACCACCACCACGGTGAGGACTACGACTTTTGACTTTTGCCGCGTTTATGAGTATGAAAATGAGATTTTCTTTGTTCATATTTTATGAAATTGAATTCTGCGTGAGTTTTGCGAAGATGATTGGACATTTTTACCAGGTCTGTGCACTTTCGAACGCCCAACAACATCAGCAACAATTTTTTCACACAAACATAATTTGAAAAACTATAGTGACGGCCCCGTGGCGCAGGTGGTTGAGGGGCTAATGCGGCCATGGAGGCTCCGGGTTCGATTCCCGGGAATGTCTGGCTGTTTGTGTTGTCCAATTTGCAGTTTTTCTGTGTATGTAAAATCTATAATAAAGGGCAAAAACTCCTATGGCCGGTGCAGGCCGATAAGGAGGAGAACATTTATTTAAAATTTAAAATTAAAAAAAAAACTATATTAAAAGAACGGCATCCGACCCACTAAGCTTTCTTCTGGCAAACACATCGGCAAAAGCTTGAAATATAAAAAGAAATTTAACTGTGTTCTGTATTTTGAATATGGACAAGCAAGCGTTATTCAATTATCATTTTCGCATCCACTGCAAACCATGAAATAGCCGACAAGCTCGAAATGAAGGAAAAAAAATCAATCGAAACGAAATGTACAACGAAATTGAGAAACGTCTCTGTTGCTTAAAAACTCCTAGACTTGTTGCTAAATAATAAAAGCATTCTCTACCGGCCATTCTCCTATAAAATGCATGAAAAGTATATAAAAAGCTCTGAATTAAAAAAAAACTGCCGAACCCCTCATCTGAACCCCTGACCTCTCCCAATCAATGAAGAATGAGAATGCCTCCCATCCCCCTATCAAAATCCTTCTACTAGATAACATATCATACAAACCTTTTGCCTCCCATGTTGATATATGTTACAACAAAAGTAGCCATCAAGGTCGAAATCAGAAAATCCTTCCCCCTGCTACCCCCCTTCAAGAAGATGAGAGTGATTACAACAAAAACAGCTAGCAAGCCCGAAACTAGTCCCCTCCCCTTGAGATTTATGTGAGCCCAATTTCACCATCATACTCCAATAAGATCATAAAATCAGAAATCATGAAAAAATTGTCTCTTCATAAATTGCCTGTTTATAAACTATGAGTCCCTGCTTGAGCGTTCGGTGGTGCATAGACCTGGTGGAAAAATGTCCAATCATCCTCGCAAAACTTGCTGGGGTTGCTGCTGTTGCGGTAGCGATTTTCAAATAGTCACCAAGCCCAAAATTGACTCCCCCCATTTGAGTTTGGTTTAACCCTTTCAATACGACTTTTCGGAAATTGAGTTGGAACTTATTTTTTTGTGTCCATCTGGTTTTTAGCCTAATAATAGTTACTTGACCGACTTTAAGATTTTTGAATTCACTAATTTTTGGAAAAAGTTCTTGGGACAAATTTATCCCTGCAGTGATATGCAGTGGGATATATCTATCCCAACAGTAAGGAAATTCCATTATTTTCAAAAATGGTAATTGTCAGAAATTGAAGATAAGACCAAAATATTACAGGCTGATGATGTTAAAAATATTGAAAAAATCTAAACCAAGAACTAAACAGTCAAACATATAGGAAAAAATGATAAGCTTAGAACTAGACCCGACCAAATCAGACAAAAACATTGAAGAAATTTTCGGCTTGAAACTAAATTCAGATATGTTTCGAGACATAGAACTAAAATAAGCAAAAAAACATCAAAAATGATTGACTTGACAAGCTGATTCAAAGTTTGATAATGCATCGTTGCTCAGATAGAGTAACCTCAAACTCCCACTGGATTCCACCAGGTTCCAGGTATGATATGGCGTAAAACAAGCGCTTTGCTTAGAATCCGTTTTGCCCCCAGTTTTGCCAGAATAAGCTTTGCATAGAATTTGCCTTGCTAAGAGTCCGCTTCGCTCAGAATCCGCTTCTATCAGAATCCGCGTCTATCAGAATCCGCTTCATTAGAATCCGCTTCTATCAGAATCCGCTTATTTGCTAGAATCCGCTATGCTCAGAATCTGCTTTGTACCAAAATCCACTTTGCTAAAAGTCCGCTTTGCTCAGAATCTGCTTTGTACCAGAATTCGCTTTGCTGAGTTTGCTCTGCTCAGAATCCGCTTTGCGCAGAATCCGTTTTGTAAGTATTCGCTTTATTAGAATCAGCTCTGCTTATCTACTGGACAGTGCAAGCAAAAACATAATCACAATACAGCAACCAGTGACAGAACACACTAAACAAAAAACAGAAAAAAATGACACGGGACTTCCTGATGTCATATATGTCATGATGTCTGATATGATGACTGTCATAACAGGGATCGTCCGCGATGTCAGATTTAGGCCTTCAGTCAATTCCTGCAATTCCTTAGGTCGAAGCGGCCTGTTTACGCTTGAAAATAGTCAAAAATAGTCAAAATAGTCAAAAACCTCACCTTGAGGTTTGATTACTGTTGGGACGAAATTGTCCCCCGCCATATTACTGCAGGGACATTTTTGTCCCACCGTGAATTTTGGACATAGAACTGTTACAAAATATCGGAGAGGTACCTATCTGATATCTGGGATGTGTAGTTACAGACAATACACACAAACTGACATAAAAACAGAGGTAAACTTGCACAAAAACTGGAGAAAATCGGTTACTCGACTGGTCTTGCTCAAATCCTAGCGTGCACAGGCGGAGGAACAGCTGACATTGGGTTATGCGACGTCGCATTGATGAAGTTTTTGTGACTGATATCCCGTGTCAAGGCATACGGATACTGAATAATCCCGTCCCCGTGTTATTTCAAGCAACGAGTTCAAGTACAGTAATTTTCAAATTTTCTTTGGGACGAATATATCCCTGCAGTATTGAAAGGGTTAAGACCAATTTTACGAAAATAAATAAGATCAGACCGTGAAAAGATTGTTTCTAGCCCGTTAATAAATTATGAATAAAATATTTCACCCCCCTCAGATTCTACACCCCCATCAAGAGCGGCTCCCGCCCTTTGGGATTGCAGGACCCTTCAAGAAGACCACAGACCACAACTATAAACTTTCACAACCTTTTAGACAATGTTGGTGAATTATCAAAAAATTTGCTCAAAGCAAGTTTACAAAACATTTTTTTTAATTTTCTCCAAAACAGAAGACTGTGCTAAAATACGTTCCTGAGGCTCAAAATAGTTCAAAATAATAGACCTTGAATGGAATTCAACCACAAATGTCTAAAACACCTCCAAAAAATGTCTTCAAATAGGAGCACAAAAAAACATGATATTCTATACACAACTTGTTTAAACTTGTCGCTATCGATTTTTTTGAGCCATGGTTGAGTTTAGAAGATGTGATTTAGTCGGAAACGATACCAAACTGGCCGATATTGGTTCTCAATCAAAGAAAAAGTGAAAATCGGCCACATGTGTCAAGTTGAGCCCCCCAGCCCCCCCCCAAGAGGGAAAGGGGGTGGTTGCACCACTTAAAAAACTCCGGATATATCACAGATCTAGAAAACACCTTGCTTCCGCTTACAACATTGAGTGCAAAAGAAAAGGTCCAAAAAGCCCCCAAAAATCCAGAACAACCCCCTCCCCCTCCCCCCCTGGTGAAAATTGAGAATGGCTCCACCCCTCAAAACTTTCATTCCTAATCATATTTCACAAAAATAAAATAAAATTGGCTTCGGCACGAAATGCAGAATCCATTTTAAATATGGCTTTAAGCTGCCGGACTATACAGGGGGACATTACCAAGCCGGTCGGGGAATTCCTGCAAACACTTGAGGCTATCTTAACTAATATTTTAATAATACTGGTAGGTAGGTACCTATTCGTAAGTTTCTTGTACCCACAGTGCGTTAGTTACTCGGAACTTCATGAAAACTGATCGAATAATCGGGCATTCGAAAATTTCTTGGAACTCAAACAAAAAATATATGGAGGAATGTCGCTTAACTAAATGAGTGAATAAATGATCTTTTTTCCTTACTGATCTCATGATAGTATCTAAGCATAACTATTATTATTGAATTAGTTTCCGAGATAAGGGCTCATACTTGAATATTATGTAGGTACCTACTTGGAAGGAAATAGATAAAGTGAGACTGTATGGGTACAGTTAAGTTTTATTCAAAAGTTTTATTTCTTCTTGATTAAAGGTGGCAGATATAAAATATAATCCCCTATGATGAAACTATCAATAATTCAAATGAGTCAAATACCTACCTACTTGGTCAAATATGTATGTCAACTTTGAATTTAAAGCAAAATGTAGTACAGGTATCTTAGTACAGGTCTATTCAAAAAGACCCAAAACAAAAGAATTAATCAAAAAGAAAACAAATATATGCTTTAATTAAGGATGAAACAAGAAGGCCAAATACTCAACAGGTACGGGGAAGCAATTCGGAAGATTTTATAGGGGAATACTGTTCAACCCTTAGGTATATGAGAAAATTGACTCAGTGGTGAAAACCAGAAGTAGATATCGCTTTTTGTTTTCAAGTTATGAGGAAATATTCGATTTTTCAATATTTCGATACCTACATGACGATAGCTTTGATATTTTCCAAACTATATGTATTCATAGACCTAAATCATAGTTGGCTTTTTCTTCTTTTTTCATAGGCTATTTTCACAGGAATTGACCTCTAAAATAAGGGAAAAATAAAGGAAAATGTTTTTATTGAAACATCCTGTGAGGGTGAGTCAAAAGTGTCGGACCAAAACAATACATGGCATATGGAATCTTTTATGAAGCCCACAAATAATATTTAAAAAATTCTTCGACTTTAACTTTCAAGTTATGAAGGGTCAAATGATGGTCCTTCGAACCCTTCTAGTTTCGTCATTTCAAAAGATTTTAGTGAAAAGTGAACGGTTAGTGGCAGTCAACTATGAGTAAGAAATATCAACCATTGGTTAGGTATTGAATTTCTGTTTTCTATACAGGGTGAGTCAGAAACCTCGAAAATTATTTTTCTTCAAAAATGCCTCTGAACTATTCGGTTGATCCCTCAACTGATGTAGAGCAGAAGAAGTCACGGTTTTGTAGCAAGAAATTTTCCTCGAAATTTTCTTTAGGGGATTATTTTGGAGAAACTGGATTTTTTTGCTTCATGAATCACCCTCAATAGTAAATGGAAATCTAGCACACATTCAGTAGTTGATATTTTCCATTCATTATTATTCCAAGCATTATTAGTTTGCTAGAATCTTTTGAGATAACCTCGGAGATAACGAAAATAGAAGGGTTCGAAGGACTCTTGGGACCTTTTGGGACCTCATAACTTCAAAAATAAAAGTCGAACAATTTTTTTAATAGTTTTTGTGGGCTTTACAAAATATTCCATGTACCGTGTATTGGTTTGGTCCGACACTTTTGAATCACCCTGTATAGCAAAGAACACAAAACAAATAGGTCAATAAACATAGAAAAGTTTAAAATAATTAAAGTGAAGAAAAACTTAAGTAAGAATAGATAGTATTTACAAAAAATACTGTCATACAAGAGATTGAAAGCAATCTGTCTTTTACCTTCAGAAGCCTTTTTTGTTTTTTTGATTTTTTGTCACCTTTTCTGTTTTCTTTTGCATGCATTCTCTTTTTGGTGATGGTAGACATATTATATCGTCCGCAGAATTCAAATTTTTGAGCTATTGAAAAAGGTTCAGAAACAATTTGTTTTGCCTTTCTAGCACTAACGGCGTTTACTGTATGATGATCCGTAAGGTAGAGATGTGGCGCTGCAAGAACTTTTGGACCTAAAACCCGCTTGGTTTAGTCTCAGGATTTTATCAATTTCCGTTTTAATCCTTTCTAGGATAGGTAATTCTAGTTCAAAATTTTCCAATTACAAAGAAGGGTTACTGGTCTTAATTTGATACGACTGGTACGTACCTACTTAAAACGATCTCGCTCCCGAAGGAACAGGACTAATTAGAAAATTAGTTTTTCCTCTGATGCGTTCTATCACAGGCTTGATACCAAAGTCCGTTCAAGTCCTCCGTATCTATTATAGAGGGCGCCGCGTAAAGTTCTGCAAGAGCTACTTTGTATGCTCTCAATTCCGAAAAAAGGTAATTATTGACGACCACTACTTCTCGACTAGCATTTTCTAAGAGTTAGGCAACCACTTAAACAGCTATGTAGGACGCTTCCTTCTTGCCTGTACTTACGTCCCAGGACATTGGTGGATAAGTAATGGAAAGAAGGAGCATTTTACAGTGGAAATAGTGGTTTCCCCAGGAAACTACGGTCGACGAACGTGATGTTGTGGTGGTGTCTACCTACCGTGGAAAGTTGGTGGCTGAAGTCGAGAAGTAGTGGTCGTCAATAATTACCCGAAAAAAAATCTTCATATCACTTCATATTGCCTCGAAACGCTTAATTTCCCGATTATTACTTTTCTAACTACAAGGTGATTTGAAAAAAGCAACTTCTTTGTTTTTTGGCCATAACTTTTTCCCTTGTTGATAGATTTTGAAGCTCTGATTCACATTGAAGCTAAAACTGCAGGGAACAAGAACAGGGGTTCAAAATTAAAACAAGAGAAAAACTGACAATACGGGTTTGCACCAAAAGCTATGCAAATCTGAAGCACCTCCGAAATCATACTTGGAGATAGAACTCGCCAGAAAGGAACTTGTTTCCAAATGATGCATTCAGCATGATGATTTCAAAATGTACCTCGTTTGCATGAGACGAACTTTTCTGATGGGGGAATTAAATTACGGATGCATGGGTTTAGAGCAAAATCAGTGTACCTGCTCACCTCAAAACGAATGAAACCTAGATTACAAATATATATATATAGGTGGTCAATGACGAGTTGAATTGGCAGAATAAGGCGTTGCGGAATCAATCGCTGTGGGCTTATTCCTGACAGGAATTCAGCATTCAGATCTTTTCCTAGAGCTACAAAGATTTATTTTAATTTTAGCTCATTGGCATTTCCAAAGTCCAGAAAAAATTTGAAATTTGAAAAAAATATTTTGGATTTTGGAAATGCCAATGGGCTCAAACCAAAGTACAGTTGTGATATATAATTTTCATAGGTAAGGTAGGTACTTCTTCCCGAGCTTTTTACTTCCTGAATGTTTTTAGGCTGATGTAAGGTTGAGGGTTGAGGTAGAGGGAGCCTATAATACTGCAATAAGCTTCGTGGATCTTGGCCTGCTCAAGCCACTTGCCTTGCTTTCGTTCAGCGCGGTTTCCACTCACACTTACCAGCAACCTCCCATCTAAGTAGTACTAAGTACCTACTCATTTCACACAGGATCCGTGGAGGCGGTATCTCTTCCTTCGAACGTAGCCCTGGCACTCCTTTTTTCCCCGTTGATTGAGATCACCTTACCGTCTATCAATCAGCATTCTCAGCCTTCATCTGAGCGCCTAAATGGCCGTCAGTATCCCTGTTAATTTTACCAAGGATGAAAATCACCGGAAATTTAATTGAACCCTAAATTGAACATTATTGTGAGTCCAGATGTCTACACTGAGTCCTAAAGTTAAGACATAATAATAACCCTCCTCTGGCTCCAGTAATGTCAAATCCTGGCTTCCGCTTTTCAAGTCCAAATCGGTTTCCTATTCAGTTAATGTATAGACATCCTTGGTCTATTCAGAACTAGAACTTTTTGAAGAAAAAATTAACGACAAGCTGGGGCTACGGCAACGAGTGATGGCACCTGCCACAGCCACTAAACGACAGGCCATCAGCCGTAGCCCCTAAGCCATCCAGCTTGTCACTTTTTTTTATCGAAAAGCTCTGATACTAGTCATTTTTTTCATCCAAAAGTTCTAATTCTACATTTGCAATGTAAATTGCATTACATTTATATAGACTTATTTTGTTGGAAAAAATATGAAGTTACGAAAGATTTTCCGCATTTTTTGCTTACATTGTGACATTAAACAGCAAATAATCAATCAGTTGAAAATTCGAACATTCAAAACGTATACGTATAGTGGTCCAATGCCAGTGTACATATACTTACTTGCAGAAATAATTATTTTTTGTTATAATTTGGTTTCTAAACAAACCAGTTTTGTTATTAATAGATAGACATAGCGTCAGTTACCTACCTATATTGTTACGTCTAAGAAAAAAGATTACTATGTAAACGACTAGGTAATGACAACACCGATGCCTGATGAGTTCAAAGTCTATAAACGACCGACGTCTTCTCAACCTATCTGGCTGCAATTTATTTACGTACACGACAGATTTTATTGTAGAGACTTGTCTTCTTCCCTTTTCAATTTATTGTGCTTCTAGCGCTTCGAAATATGCTTAACTATATCTACTACTTTTTGAACCTGATAAAATAACGATAAGACGATCAACTTGCTCCCAAAACTTGAAGCAGACATCCTCAGATCTGTCAAAGTGGGATAGTTGTCTCAGATAATGTTCACGATGTGTGCAATGTGATTCTAGACACCAGTTTTGGAGAATGTTTCCAAATTTTTGTCCGTCAGTTATCTTCTGCCTAACGCACCTTTGGAGTCCAGGGCCAGGGCAGTTTATGGAAATGCTTGGAAAGTGCCAGAAAAAATTAGGTCTTTAATTTTTGAAGATATGGAGAGTCGCGGTCCGTATTAATTGTCAGATCTTAAATAGGTATAAGCTGATCTTGAGACCATGCTTCTTTGGAAACAGGTTCGAGCTAAGATAGTTTTATACTTTATAATAATCATCTTGTAAATATTTTATACTTGTGTAATCAAAATGTGAATAAGGTCTTCGTAAGACATAAGATCTGACTCTAGAAAACGGGCCGAAAATAGGTCCTTCGAACCCCTTCTAGGTATAGGCTATCTGATTTCTACATGATTCTAGTGGGCTGTGTTTCTGGTCGTCATCAGCCCATCGCGGCCTGAATCGCAGCCCACTAGAATCATGTAGAAATCAGACAGCCTATAGTTAATTTCGTCATTTCAAAAGATTTATTTAAGTAATCCATTGGTGGCAAAATTACGAACAAAAAATTCTGGGTGCGTACAACATTCAAGTTCACTGTACTCACTGAGTCATGAAATAAAAACTCCAATGTCTCTAAATAATTGCCCCAAAAAATTCCTTGGTGGAAAATCGTATGATTTTCTGCTCGACATCGACTGAAGGACCAATGGTTCAACCATTTCAACCTTATGGTTTGAAGAAAAATAATTTTCGAGTTTTCTGACTCACCCAGCAGTATGTTATTGGAGGAAACCGGACTCAACCAAATATTTTTTCTCTCAAGATCATATGATCAATAATTCAAAAAGTGACATAACTGAGCAAACATTGTGGCTTTGCACAGTAAGTAGGTACAATTTATCAAATTTCAAATGTCAAATTCCACAGCCACCGGAGATGTCATTTCATTTGAATTGTACTATTATACTATACAGGGTGTTTCAGCGATGGTAGCAATAAATTTAACTGTGGTCAGATCTCGTGAAAATATATGACGAAAACCTATATACCATTTTGCAAAGTTCGACCTAATGACGAAGATACAGCCTTTCAAATTTCACTTTTTTCGGATTTCGAAAACTTGTAACTCAGGAATGTTTTAATGAAATTAACTTGAATTTACCATAGACTGGTTTGTCGAAACTCTCTACCGACCTGCCAAATTTTGAACGAATTCAGCCAGTGGCGTAGGAGTTACGAGGGTCAATAATTTAGAAGCATCCGAAGAAAAATTGACTTGAGGTGACCCCTCATAATCCACCTCTCCCACGGGAGTTTCACGCATACCTGTAAACCCAGAACTAGCAGTTTGTAGTAGCCCTTTTGTACTAGCGGGAGTATGCGCTCACAGGTATGCGCAAGTGATTTCTCTGATAGGAATAGTGAATTTCTACGCTACTGGTTGGATTTCTCCCAAATTTGACAGGTTGATAGATAATGTTAATAAACCAGCTCATGCTGAATTTAAGCTAATTTTGTCAAAACGTTCCTGAGCAACAAATTTTTGAATTCCGAAAAAAGTTAACTTTGAAGGGCTGTATCTTCGTCATAAGGCCGAACTTTGCAAAATGGTGTACAGGTTTTCATCCTATTTTGATGAGATCTACTCACAATTGAATTTTTTTGCTATTATCTCTGAAACACCCTGTATACATATTGTACAGTGTCCCAAAATTAATGCAACAAAATTCACAGGGAGGTAGTTAATTGAAAAATAAGGGGACTTTCTTGACAAAAATACTTTCGAAACGTAATAACGGAGAAACAGGCATTCAAAGTTGGTTTTTTAAAACAGTTTTTTTTTGCATAACTTTCGAACCGTTGAGCCGATTTTATTCAAATTTGAACCAGAGTTTACTAAAATACGTCTCTATCGAATAATGTTAGCGCATTTCATCAAACATTTTTAGGGACGAAGATAATAGGGGGTACCCCTTTCCCCTTTCCTCCCCTCTTTTTCACATCCTGAATATTTTTGGAAATGGTTACAATTTTTGAATTTTACGTTAAATTAAGAGAAAAAAGTTACTCTTGCAAAATTTGGATTAAAGGCTTCATTTTCGAGATATTTGGGTTTGCAACTTCGGAGAACACCTCGAAAACACCACTTTCAAGGCCTTAAAAATTAAAATTCAAGAAAACTCAAGATTCCTCAGCTGAAATAAGTTTTTTAGGTGTTTCAAGTTATTAAACTACCATTTTTGCTGGAAAACATAGAGCTTTTCAGAAAAAAAAATGAGCCCTGAAAAGTGGCGATTTTGAGATATTTTTTAAAGTTTCAACCACAAATATCTCGAAAATGAAGCGTCTAGTCAAAATTTCGCTGGAGTAACTTTTTTCTTTAAATTGAATGTAGAACCCGAAAACTGGAACCATTTCCAAAATTATTCAGGGAAGTGAAAAAAAAGGGGAAGGTACCCCCTATTATCTTCGCCCCTGAAAATGTTTGATGAAATGCGTTATTATTGTTCAATAGAGACCTGTTTTAGTAAACGTTGGTTCAAATTTGAATTACATCGGTTCAAAAGTTATGCAAAAAAAAACGGATTAAAAAAAACAACTTCATGGGCCTGTATCTCCGTTATAACGTTTGCAAGGGTATTTTTATCAAGGAAGTTCCCTTATTTTTAAATTTTTCTACCTCCCTGTAAATTTTGTTGCATTAATTTCGGGACAGCCTGTATAGAATACCCAAGTGATTCGACCCATCTGTTCATCTATCTACAAATTTACTTACCGAGATACCGAGTTCTCATTGATTCATTCATGAAAAGCACGTAAGAAAGGAAACTAAATTTATCGATATTTCCTCAAGGTATCTAACTGGTTGCCTAAAAGCTTGGTCATGTGGTTTTCGCGATTAAATGAAGACCCGGTATCGATCCAATACCTACTAATATCAGGATCAGTATTTTTTAACCGACAAGATAACTTCACGTGGTATTGCTATGACAGTTCACCTCACTCCTTGAAATAGTAGGCCGTATAAGTGTATTACCACCAAGGTCATTGGTGAAAACAACCCTCCAGAATGGCCAACCTTGAGCATTCGAGGAGTTTTCACTTTTTTGGGAAGATTTTCAGTGTTGTTCGGTTAATTGTTTCAACAAATACACCTTTAGGTTCGATATAATATTATCGCTTACATCTCGATTTACACTCGGATCCCCTCGTGAAAATCCTCGATGTAGCGATAATACACCTCACCTATCGGTGTATTACATACAATACACCTCACCTATCGATGTATTACATTTACAACTGACAACTGCCTGTTTCCGGTCCTGCGATTGGCTCCTGGTACAATAACCGCACGATTTTCACATGGCAAATGAATTCACACGTTTCAAAAATACGGACCCAGGTGGACCTACCGCAACAGAATTAGTACCTCTCGGTGATTATTGCGTCCAGGTATAGTATTATTTAGGTAAAGTCGGTGGTAGGTGTATGGTGTATGTACCTATGTATGTATGTACTGAATCTAGAAAATAACGATATAATATTAGCTGATAAAACAAGAAGTAAACTTCCAATCAGTAATAGTAGTCCTACTTATTATGATGCAGTAAATGTGACGGGAACGCACCTAATTACCTAAACATAATGTGGGTAGGAAATCTACTTCGACATTTAATGATAAGGGGTTAGTCACTTTATTGTCTAACTTTATCCACCAGGAGTGACTCAAAATGATATAATAAATAAATAGTTCCACTATCATTTTTTTTGTCATCTAAACCGCAGAATTAAGCGCCTCGACCTTGCGTTTCCTCAAAAACCATTTCTCCGGAGCAAGTGAAAGATTATTTACCTTTGAATAATGTTACGTAAAAAGAACAAACCTTGAAATGATTTATTTCTCTGCAACAATGTATGAGGCAGATGACATTGCCTTTTATTAGCTGCTTCACTTTCGTTGCAGTTGCTCTAGGGAAAAGTAATTTCCAAGGATATGGGAAGGTACACTACTACTGGTAGTCCGAAACTCCTAAGTAATGAAGCTTATTTAGTCAACTGTAAACCTCTTACATGGTGACGGACAAAAAAATCAAATCATGATTCAAATTAAATACCTAAGTACTTACGTACCTGACTAGGCAGGCGAAAAAAAACTAAATCGTCAATCTGGGAGCTGAAAAACTGGTTTTAGGAATTCAAGATGATGTACGGAGAGCAAACCGCTAAGAAAGTACAAGATAGGTAGGTACCTACTTTGATGAAAAACATTGAGGAACTAGGTAATTATTAGATTTAGGAACCTACCTACTTACTACTTGTACCTACAGGATCGTCCATCCTTCTGATTCTTTCATAGCGGCTTTGCGGCGTTTGAATATGGAATATGGGAATGCCAAGCGAAGGGTTTTCTAGTTTTGCAATATCTACAGATTAGAAATATTTTCAGTTGATACCCAGGTACCAACAGGTTATCCTGTTTTGACAGGGAAGCAAAGATTTTTTTTCATGCAATGCCCGAGGGATTGTCCTACTTTTGCTTTTATTTTACTTCAGCTTCTCAAGGTCTTTTATCACAGTATTTTTATTTTTTCAGTTTGTGGCAATGCTACCAACTAAAATTGAAAAATATGGAAATTTTGGCATTTTCAAACTCAATTCTGAAAACCCGTAGTGGCCGCGCCGTGGTTACGTTACACCTCGCGTTACACATATTACAGGGTGTGCACAAATTTTGTTCGAACTCTGATGCCCGATTGCACAAAGGTGGTATCAAATTTTAGTTCGGTATTTAACACTGGATCAAATTTTTGAAGTGGAATAAAATGCAAACCCAGTTACTTCAAGAGGAGATAAGTATGGGAATACAAAATATGGCTCCAAGTGATTATTTGGATACCAAAAAACAGATAAGACAGCCTTTATTTTGGCTTGTAGAACAAATCTTGCCGGAAATGTCAGATCTTTTCTTTATAATAAAAATAAGTGACAAGTGCGTGCTACCCAACTTTTTTTCTGTATACAAATGATCGTAGGGGCCATATTTTGTATTCCCATCATATTTTTTTTCTTTAAGTAATCGGATTTGCATTTTTTTTCACATTTAAATATTTGAACCGCTGGCGCTGTGTGGTACCTACCGAGCTTGGTGAAGTGCCATAGCTCATTTTACTTTCCCGACCCACTGCCACTGGAAGGAAAAAGTTTGCGTTCTAAACACCACCGAGGAAAAAGGAAAAAAGGCTCAGTAAAGGTACCATTACCAACAAGGTGGAAGAGAGCAGAGCGAGATTAAGACACGATGGCCGAAAATAGGGATATGTCAGGCTCATTTATCATGGTGTAATAGAGTGAACGACAGCTGCCCAGATCTTTTTGAATATAAGCGTCAACTGCAGACGTAATCTCTAGAAGTGTAGGTACGTGATCAATAAAAATCCATCACTACTTGTAATTGAACGGTAAAATCAAGGGTAAAAAAATATATCAATGGCGAAATGATTTGACCACCCCAGGGCTGCGTGCATGCCATGACCTGGTGCAAACTCCTCAAGTCTTCACCAGAGGTTCGTACCAGGGTAGCACCGAGGGCAAGTGAACTAACACATCTGTGATTTACACCTTCACTTTTTTTTCACGAAAAAGTCTCATTTATTACGGAAAAGTTTTGTTTTTCATAAGAGGGACTTGCTTGAAAACTAAACCTGCTAATAACCCTGAGTGGTTGATGCAGGTATAAAAATGTAGGGAAGAAAGTAGGGCATGCTATTAAAAAAAATGCATCTCTTGTCAAAATGGACCAACCTGTGATATGTATCAAATTTAAAAATTGCTACAAATAAAATTGCACTTGTAAAATGCTAGTTTCTGAATTAAAGTTAATGACTGAGTGACGTACTTAGTGTCATTTTTGCTAATTAGGTACCTACACGTGGTGTGTAAGTTAGATTAAATTTAAAAAGTGAACAAAACACAGAAACTTTTTGCTATAATATGCAATTTGTACCATTTGCACAGATATGTACCTTTTATGATGAAATCGGTCCAATCATAACAATGTAGCAGGAAATTTGATATTAACGATGTGGCAACGTGTTCCTTGAAATTTCTGTTTCTTGTGCTGAGCACGCCAATTTCCATAATTTGAAGTCTTGACGGTTTTCCAAAGGTGCACAGCAAGAATCTTAAGACACCTAATTTAGGCCCTCACTCAATAATTATAATTTCTAGGCACGAAGCAATTGCGTAATGACCTCAAAATTAGGCTTTTATTGTCCCATTATATTTAGCGGGTCACCTTAGTTCGATAATAGTAATTAAAATGAAGCGCTTTTGCTGACAATAACCATAAATAATATTTATGATAAAACGGCACTGAATCTTCATATGTCTAGTTATGGACATTTTGAAACCTCATATTTGTAGACAGGTACCTAGTTCAAAGTTAGGTAGATGATTAGGTTGGTAGGTACCCATTTTTATTTAAAGTAAAAAATGCCCTAGCGCGTTGACCTATTTGGTTTTATCAAAATTTGCACATTATACCATTAAGTGTAGGTAGGTACGTGCATTATAAAGTTTACAACACAAACTAAAACATTGAGAAATCGCAATAAACAAACACTGTGGGTTATTGATAAGAAATTTGTTGCAAATATCGTAAAAAGTACTGAAAAGCATTTTTTAAACTTGTAGGAGGGCGCTTTTACTTTCCAAATAAGTATATGTACAATCTCAAAAATTAGCAAACAATGCTGAATTTTTACTAAAATAAAGATCATAACACCTAGTTGTAGGCACACACCACACACAGAAACTGAAGGCGATAAATTTGAAATTTAAAGCAATCATTATATTTATTTCAAAGGGGCAGTAGATTAGAAATTAAATTTTATTCAAACTGATTATCTACTTCTATCTATCCAAGAATCTGTTTATCTATCTACTATCTACTTATAGAAAAATAATATTCAGCTTGAATTGAAAAATTATTGCAAAGAAAATGACTACTAAAGTAAATATCGAGTGCCGGAAGATTGACGTTAAAATTAGTACCTAATACCTTATTAGAGTGAAAATACATTAAAAAAATAGCTGCTTTTAAATTGTTTAATAAATTGAAACCGATACATCCATCCTGTACAAAATTGATACCTATACCTAGGCATGTAGGCATACCGTGTCAGCAAGAGCAATGATCAATGTATTGATGACTGTACCTCACATTTTCAATTATTCCAGGGTGAGCCTGAAATTTTGTTTCTGGAATCCTCAATTCTCTCAAATCTCAAAAACACCACTTTCAAGAGCCTAGAAATAAAGTTTTCTGAAAAGTTATTGCATCTTTGCTTGGCTATAAAAATGATTCGCAGCTTTTAATGCTTGGAAATTTGTTTCAGAAAAGAAATCATGAGTTTTCTTGAAATTTGGTTACAAGCCAAATTTTACAGACATTATGCTTTACGTGATCGTGGTAGTCGTACACATACATCCTCTTTTGTGGAAAGACCAATGAAATCTTTACATTCTATACAATAGTTGCATTACCTACCTACCTACCTGTATGTACCAGTAAAGGTCATCCGACGCGGACGAGATAAATTGATTGATACCGCTTAAGGCCGGTCGGTGTATTTGTTTCAGTTCCTCAATCTAAGGAGGCTGGCGATTGCAAAATAAATGTACAAAATACACACTGGTGCTCCATTAATAATTTTTCCGCTAGAAGAAATCTAGCGAACGCTACGTCCTAAATAATTTATTTTCAACAGCAATGAATTGTACTCCTTTTTTTATTCGTTTATTTAAAGTCGGCCTATTTCCTCTACGAGGCCTAACACCGACGCCGGTGAATGCTTTCCTCCACTATACCGGAAATTTTGCCGCACCCCTGTGTGTTCCAACACAGGGTGGGGATTTTTAACGACCGACAACATCGCATGGGGTCGACACCATCGTTCGTTTTTTACGTGCTATGCGACACACGGTCTTGCATTTAGTCTGTTCCAACTAAACCAAGAAGCTTGTTTTCCAGGCGAAAATCCGTCCTCGGCGGAGATCGAACCCGCGACCTCTGGAGTGGTAGTCGAACGCGCTAACTACCACACCACAAGCTCCTCAGTATGTACTCCTTTAGGTACAAGTGTTCAGTTTTTCATTCCAACATATAAAAGACTCGTGTAGAGCCGATATATTATATGTATACTTACTGCGGTAATTCCTTTGACATGTATTTAGTAGTACGCAGTAATAAACAGGGTGTGTTTAAACGTTCGTCACATAATAAAACAGACGACTATACATATAGTTTCGGCATGATTACGTCCTAAAAATACAATACTAATTATAAAATGAACGATCTACAGGGTGTTACACTTTTTTTGTCAATATTTCAGGAGATGGTAGAGTATCAAAAAATAAGTAGACTTTCTCGAAAAAATGTATATCGGAAACGCATTATAACGAGATAGAGGCTTTCAATGTTGAGTTTTAAAAATGGTTTTTGTGTTATAATTCCAAATTTAATTGCTCGATTTTGACCAAATTTGGCACACAAAGTAAATAGATGCATACCTACAAGCTGGTCATATTAAGTTCTGTCGGATATGTGGAAAACTATTCATTTATTTTTTATTAATTTAAAAAACTAATTTTGTTTTTTTTTTAGCGAAAGTACTTATTTTTTGATGCTCTACCATCTCCTAAAATATTGACAGAAAAAAACACCCTGTATAATAAACAACAATAATTGTTTGTAAATGACGTTGATGAAATAATGTGTAAAAGTAATTGACAAAGTAATTGAAAAATGAATAGGTATATTTTTTCAATAATCAATTATCAGATTTGTTAATTCCTCGGTTCATTCCATAAAATTTGGTTTAAGCTGTCTAAAGTTTTCGAAATTTCTAATGAAGTAAGTATATTTATTTTTCTCTGAACTACACCACAATTAAAATAATAAAATTCGATGATTGTCATTCGTTCCATTGTGAATGATTTTATGATCAATTGTTGGATCGAAATTATATTTTGAAAAATTTGTTGTGCCAAATTTGATTTGATATCGGAGTAGCTAATGTTTTTGTACTTGATAATTCCACGGCCGTGTTCTTTAAGCCTGTCACCTGCCTTTCTTCCTCTTTCTCCTATACAGGATGATTTTTTGAAAAGGACCCACCTTCAATTTCTTGCTACACAATTTTTTTCTGAAAGAAAAAGCTGACATAGATCGATTTGCTTTTTGAGGGGGACAATATAACTAGCGTATTTTCAGTCTTTCCGTTACACCCCCCCTAGGCAGGGTGACTACTCTTTCAATAATTTCAAATGGGAATATAGGTCGAGTTGCACATCGTTTGGAAGGTTTGACAGTTGAAAAAAAAAATTAATTCGCCAACCCGTTCCGAAGTTATGAATTTTGCAAAATCGGATGTTTCTTTCTATTTCATCAACATTGTATCTGAAAAAACGAGTCGATCCCATCATTAAACATCTTAGATCGGAAGAAAATACGAACACCAAATTCAAATAATCATTCTTCACTCCATGGTTGGAACTAAGTTAGGGTAGGAAGTAGAAGGGGTCTAGGTAAATTTTTAACCCCTTATTCTAAATTTCGGAGGAAAATTGAGGGTATTTGAAAGAAGGGTATTGATTGTTCCCTGTTAGTTGTAGTTGAAAATTTTGGAAGGGTATTTTCACCTCCCACGCTTAGTTGCAACCATAGGGTGAAGAATGATGACGTAAATTTGATGTCCGTGTTTTCACTTAATCTAAGACGTTTACTGAGGGGATCATCGATTTTCCGGATACAATGTTGACAGAAGAGGTAAAAAGAATCCGATTTTGAAAAATTCGTCAGAATGGGTTGATGGATCTTTTTTAGCGCATTTTCCATCTTGATGAAAATCGCTATTGCAACCGCTTTGTCCGTCCGTCCGTCCGTCCGTTCCTCGAACTTCTCCCAAACTAGACGACCTAGCTTTCTAATTTTTTCGCTGTTACATAGCTGCCACTCCCAAAGGAGGGCTAGGCTATGTTGGATGTCCATATTGCGCCGCCAACATAGAGAAAACCGCCCCCGATAAACTTGAAATAACATAATATTGCACTTTCTACCAGACCTGATGCTCTAGTGTTCTCATTTTTTGAATCATACATAGTTGCCACTTATAAACGTAAGCCAAGAAACATTCCGTCTTCAATATGCGCCGCCGACATGAAAAAACTGCTAAAAACCGCCCCCAATCACTTTAAAATGAAAAACATAAACCCGAAGACATAGCGATCTGATTCTTTCGGTATATAAATAGCTGACTAAAAATGGGAAAGGATAGGCTACTTTTGGTTAGTCGCCGCCCCCAGATTCCGCCCCCAAACGATAAAAAGTGCAACTTTCACAAATGTTACTGATTGAAATGTTCCCGTCAACATTTAGGAACTGCCAACTCAAATTGTGCAACATTTGCTCAGCCGAACGCTGCCGCCCTCACACGCCGCCCCGAGCGCCGCCCCCAAAGTAAGAGATAAATGAAAAACATGAACCCGAAGACATAGCGATCTAAGTTTTTCGCTATGTGGATAGCTGACTAAAAATGGAAAAGGATAGGCTACTTTTGGTATGGCGCCGCCTCCAGCTTCCGCCCCCAAAAGAAAAAAAGTGCAACTTTCAACAATTTTCACTGATTTAGCTGATAATGTTACCTCGAACATTTAGGAACTCTTGACTCAAACTGTGCAAGAATTCCTTTGCCAAACTCTGCCTCTGCCTCTGACATTATGCTTTACGTGATCGTGGTAGTCGTACACATACATCCTCTTTTGTGGAAAGACCAATGAAATCTTTACATTCTATACAATAGTTGCATTACCTACCTACCTACCTGTATGTACCAGTAAAGGTCATCCGACGCGGACGAGATAAATTGATTGATACCGCTTAAGGCCGGTCGGTGTATTTGTTTCAGTTCCTCAATCTAAGGAGGCTGGCGATTGCAAAATAAATGTACAAAATACACACTGGTGCTCCATTAATAATTTTTCCGCTAGAAGAAATCTAGCGAACGCTACGTCCTAAATAATTTATTTTCAACAGCAATGAATTGTACTCCTTTTTTTATTCGTTTATTTAAAGTCGGCCTATTTCCTCTACGAGGCCTAACACCGACGCCGGTGAATGCTTTCCTCCACTATACCGGAAATTTTGCCGCACCCCTGTGTGTTCCAACACAGGGTGGGGATTTTTAACGACCGACAACATCGCATGGGGTCGACACCATCGTTCGTTTTTTACGTGCTATGCGACACACGGTCTTGCATTTAGTCTGTTCCAACTAAACCAAGAAGCTTGTTTTCCAGGCGAAAATCCGTCCTCGGCGGAGATCGAACCCGCGACCTCTGGAGTGGTAGTCGAACGCGCTAACTACCACACCACAAGCTCCTCAGTATGTACTCCTTTAGGTACAAGTGTTCAGTTTTTCATTCCAACATATAAAAGACTCGTGTAGAGCCGATATATTATATGTATACTTACTGCGGTAATTCCTTTGACATGTATTTAGTAGTACGCAGTAATAAACAGGGTGTGTTTAAACGTTCGTCACATAATAAAACAGACGACTATACATATAGTTTCGGCATGATTACGTCCTAAAAATACAATACTAATTATAAAATGAACGATCTACAGGGTGTTACACTTTTTTTGTCAATATTTCAGGAGATGGTAGAGTATCAAAAAATAAGTAGACTTTCTCGAAAAAATGTATATCGGAAACGCATTATAACGAGATAGAGGCTTTCAATGTTGAGTTTTAAAAATGGTTTTTGTGTTATAATTCCAAATTTAATTGCTCGATTTTGACCAAATTTGGCACACAAAGTAAATAGATGCATACCTACAAGCTGGTCATATTAAGTTCTGTCGGATATGTGGAAAACTATTCATTTATTTTTTATTAATTTAAAAAACTAATTTTGTTTTTTTTTTAGCGAAAGTACTTATTTTTTGATGCTCTACCATCTCCTAAAATATTGACAGAAAAAAACACCCTGTATAATAAACAACAATAATTGTTTGTAAATGACGTTGATGAAATAATGTGTAAAAGTAATTGACAAAGTAATTGAAAAATGAATAGGTATATTTTTTCAATAATCAATTATCAGATTTGTTAATTCCTCGGTTCATTCCATAAAATTTGGTTTAAGCTGTCTAAAGTTTTCGAAATTTCTAATGAAGTAAGTATATTTATTTTTCTCTGAACTACACCACAATTAAAATAATAAAATTCGATGATTGTCATTCGTTCCATTGTGAATGATTTTATGATCAATTGTTGGATCGAAATTATATTTTGAAAAATTTGTTGTGCCAAATTTGATTTGATATCGGAGTAGCTAATGTTTTTGTACTTGATAATTCCACGGCCGTGTTCTTTAAGCCTGTCACCTGCCTTTCTTCCTCTTTCTCCTATACAGGATGATTTTTTGAAAAGGACCCACCTTCAATTTCTTGCTACACAATTTTTTTCTGAAAGAAAAAGCTGACATAGATCGATTTGCTTTTTGAGGGGGACAATATAACTAGCGTATTTTCAGTCTTTCCGTTACACCCCCCCTAGGCAGGGTGACTACTCTTTCAATAATTTCAAATGGGAATATAGGTCGAGTTGCACATCGTTTGGAAGGTTTGACAGTTGAAAAAAAAAATTAATTCGCCAACCCGTTCCGAAGTTATGAATTTTGCAAAATCGGATGTTTCTTTCTATTTCATCAACATTGTATCTGAAAAAACGAGTCGATCCCATCATTAAACATCTTAGATCGGAAGAAAATACGAACACCAAATTCAAATAATCATTCTTCACTCCATGGTTGGAACTAAGTTAGGGTAGGAAGTAGAAGGGGTCTAGGTAAATTTTTAACCCCTTATTCTAAATTTCGGAGGAAAATTGAGGGTATTTGAAAGAAGGGTATTGATTGTTCCCTGTTAGTTGTAGTTGAAAATTTTGGAAGGGTATTTTCACCTCCCACGCTTAGTTGCAACCATAGGGTGAAGAATGATGACGTAAATTTGATGTCCGTGTTTTCACTTAATCTAAGACGTTTACTGAGGGGATCATCGATTTTCCGGATACAATGTTGACAGAAGAGGTAAAAAGAATCCGATTTTGAAAAATTCGTCAGAATGGGTTGATGGATCTTTTTTAGCGCATTTTCCATCTTGATGAAAATCGCTATTGCAACCGCTTTGTCCGTCCGTCCGTCCGTCCGTTCCTCGAACTTCTCCCAAACTAGACGACCTAGCTTTCTAATTTTTTCGCTGTTACATAGCTGCCACTCCCAAAGGAGGGCTAGGCTATGTTGGATGTCCATATTGCGCCGCCAACATAGAGAAAACCGCCCCCGATAAACTTGAAATAACATAATATTGCACTTTCTACCAGACCTGATGCTCTAGTGTTCTCATTTTTTGAATCATACATAGTTGCCACTTATAAACGTAAGCCAAGAAACATTCCGTCTTCAATATGCGCCGCCGACATGAAAAAACTGCTAAAAACCGCCCCCAATCACTTTAAAATGAAAAACATAAACCCGAAGACATAGCGATCTGATTCTTTCGGTATATAAATAGCTGACTAAAAATGGGAAAGGATAGGCTACTTTTGGTTAGTCGCCGCCCCCAGATTCCGCCCCCAAACGATAAAAAGTGCAACTTTCACAAATGTTACTGATTGAAATGTTCCCGTCAACATTTAGGAACTGCCAACTCAAATTGTGCAACATTTGCTCAGCCGAACGCTGCCGCCCTCACACGCCGCCCCGAGCGCCGCCCCCAAAGTAAGAGATAAATGAAAAACATGAACCCGAAGACATAGCGATCTAAGTTTTTCGCTATGTGGATAGCTGACTAAAAATGGAAAAGGATAGGCTACTTTTGGTATGGCGCCGCCTCCAGCTTCCGCCCCCAAAAGAAAAAAAGTGCAACTTTCAACAATTTTCACTGATTTAGCTGATAATGTTACCTCGAACATTTAGGAACTCTTGACTCAAACTGTGCAAGAATTCCTTTGCCAAACTCTGCCGCTCCCACACGCCGCCCCCAAAGTGAGAGATGAATGTAAAACATGAACCTGAAGACATAGCGATCTAATTCTTTCACTATATTGATAGCTGACTGAAGTTGGAAAAGTATAGGCCACTTATAATTAGCCGCCGCCTCCAGCTGCCGCCTCCAAACAAAAAATGTAACTTTCACAATTTTCACTGATTGTCATATTTCCCTTACATTTAGTAACTTCCAACTCAAACTGTGCAACAGTTACTTTGCCGAATGCTGCCGCCCCCATACGCTGCCATTAAAGTGAGAGATGAATGAAAAACATAAACCCGAAGACATAACGATCTAATTCTTTCGCTATATAGATAGCTTCCTAAAAATGGGAAAGAATAGGCTACTTTTGATATGACGCCGCCTCCAACTTCCACCCCCAAAAGAAAAAAGTGCAACTTTCAATAATTTCCACTGATTTACATTTTAATGTTACCTCAAACATTCAGAAACTCCCAACTCAAACTGTGGAAGAATTTCTTTGCCAAACCCTGCCGCTCCCACACGCCGCCCCCAAAGTAAGAGATAAATGTAAAACATAACCCTGAAGACATAGCGATCTAATTGTTCCGCTATATAGATAGCTGACTAAAAATGGGAAGAGATAGGCCACTTTTGATTAGTCGCCGCCTCCAGCTCCCGCCCCCAAACAAAAAAATGCAACTTTCACAACTCTCACTGATTGTCATATTTCCTTAAACATTTAGAAACTCCTAACTCAAACTGTGCAACAGTTACTTTGCCGAATGTTGCCACCCCCACACGCTGCCCTCAAAGTAAGAGATAAATGGAAAACATAAACCCGAAGACATAGCGATCTAATTCTTTCGCTATATGGATAGCCGACTAAAAATGGGAAAGAATAGACTACTGTTGATTAGTCGCCGCTCCCAGCTCCCGCTCTCAAACAAAAAAATATTGATGAATGAAAGAATTTTCATTCAAATCTATTTCATTGGCAAGTACCCCATTCTGATAACAGAATACCACAATGAGTTTCGATTGAAGAAAGGGGGCAAGGAATGGTGTTTCTCCTTCAACCATATTTCTTTACGTTCACAATATGCCTCTTTGAGAAAATACGCTACTGAGACTCACGCACGTGAAGGCATACTCACTTGTTTCAACTGTTGTGAAGAGAATTAGGAGACCTTCAAAACGATGTGCAACTCGACCTCTATTCCAATATTTGAAATTCTTGACAGGGTAGTCACCTTGTCCAGAGAGCTGGAACGCTGGAACGGAAAGGTTGAAAATGCGCTAGTTATATGTCTCCCTCGAAATCAAAATGAACCTGACTTGGCTTTTTTCAGAAAAAAAAGTGCAGTGAGAAGTTGGAAGTGGGTCCTTTTCAAAAAATCACCTGTATGAACAATTCTACAATTTTCACAACCTGGTCTGTAGACACCTGATATGTCTATGTTATCCATTCTAGATTTTGTGTTCACTAGACAATTTTCAAGTAGTTGATGTTGGTTCGAGAAAAATAAATAGATTTTGGTTAAATATTTTGAAAATTCATGGAATTTTGTTTGATGCTTGACCAAAATACAATAAAGACTTTTAAAATACAGGTGATCTGTGATGAACTACCTATGTTCATAGAATATTTTTGCAAATGAATCAAGTCAATAATTCATAAAAGATCTTCAGTGACCAATATTCAAAGTAATTATTATTCGCCATTATGTTTTGTAAAATAGTATTGAATTCTTATTTAAAATCGTTTTTTGACATTACAGTTTGAATAACCTTTCAAAATAGCAGTCTATTATTATTACTATTATTATTATTATTATTATTATTATTATTATTATTATTATTCTCTTGGGTTCAGGTTCGTACTCCTTGCACTGAAACAACGGTTTATTGTGCCCCTTGAATGTTTACTTCATAAGCCCCGTTGCCTTAAAGAAGTCGAGTACGAGACTTATGGGTTCGGTTGTTATCTCCTCTGGTTCTAAATAAACTGCTCCACAATGAAGTTGTCGCCACTAAAAAAATGGCTTCGCTTTGAGGGCCAACAACTTTCCATTGCCGGAAGTGATTCCCATTCTGTTTGTTGCGTTTACTAGCCCAATCTATCCTCAACAGATCCTGTGATGGTGAATATCAAGAAACTGCGTGTAACATTTATACAGGGTGATATGTAAAAAGGTGAAAAATTGCGACAACTTCATCAAACCTCCTTCAAAAAATTTTTTTTTTCGAATTCTCAAGTGAAAATCATGAAGTGTGATGCCTTGTCTCGAAACTGTTTCGGAATTTCCGAGATTGGAGATCTTACACAGAAGATATGAATTTTTATATGGAATGTTACAGATTTGCCCTATTTTCTCGCAAGATTGAATCACTTCCAATCAGTGGCGTAACTAGAAGTGTCCAATGGGGGGGGGGTCACGACTGAAAAATATGTGAATATGCGAGCAAAACGAATAAAAAAGCGTCGCATTTGAAATTTTTTCAGGGAATTCGATGGCCAATGGGGGGGGGGGGGGTTGACCCCGAAACCCCCCCTCTAGTTACGCCACTGCTTCCAATGGATGGGTGGTTGACATTGAGCACGATTGTTCCTACAACCGTTCCGGATAACTTGAATTTAAAAACAACTCAAAAATTTGGTTTGGGGCCAGACAGGGGGCACTTTTTGAAACGCTAGTCACTGTCTGTTTTTGGCACGTTGAATTTCATCAGTATTTCAGATGTCGAACATATTTTTTTGCAAGTCTAAACTCCTGAAAATGGTAGAACTTCATTTTCCGTGGGAGGGGGAGCCCCCTCGAAGTTTACATGCTGTGCTTGTGCTATGCCTGGGCTTCACCCCTGATTGCGTTTTTCTGGTGATACTCTGCTTCAAAGATGATCAAAAATGTGTGTTGCTATAGAAACGCAGGAAACCTATATTTATGCCATTGTTCATATTGACACGTCAAGTCACTCCAACAATGCCGAGATCTTTGTTTTTAGCGTTATTATTGTAGCAACACACATTTTTGATCATCTTCGTAGCACGGTATCACCAGAAAAACGCAATCAGGGGTAAAACTCCAGGCATAGCACAAGCACAACAAGTAAACTTCCAGGGGGCTTCCTCTTCCACGGAAAATGAAGTTCTACCATATTCAGGGGTTTAGACTTGCAAAAAGCATGTTCCACATCTGAAATATCGATCCCAGGCAACACACTTTCGTTCAATAAACGTTTTTTTTTTGTCAGAAACTGAAGATATATACGGTAGATGGTAAACGTATAATCAATGTCAGAATGTCCGCGACTTAAACCAATATATTGGCCAATTGTTCAGTGTAATTTATACGTTTTTATCATCTATGTAAACTACCAACAATAAACGTATAAATTCAACCTTTATTCAATGTCAGAACGTTGCCAACTTATACCAGAATTATTTGTGTAATTTATTAGGGAGGTAGAGGATACCACCAAGACACCAGAAGGTATCCACGATTGATTAGAAGTAGGTGTTTAGGACCCCTTTGCCTTGAGAGAGACAGTTTGAGTTGGTGCAGGGGAACATTTGTCTCTGGCTTCTACGCTACCATTTGAAAGCTCTATGAGTTGCCAGAGGAATTCGGGCTCTGCGCTCTACGCCACTTGTTCAATGTCATATAGACTATAGACGTGTCATGGACAATGACTGTACTTTGCACGTATAGTACGTATGAACAGGCTTGGTATCTGTTGCTGTCGGCGGTGGCCGTCAAATCACCTATACTAAAGCGGCGTACTCCGCGCTAGTGAGAGGGATACTACCGCGGCCGCTCGGTGGCTCGCGGAACTAACCCGCGCGTATTGGATGCGGAGGCTGATGCAGGAGGAAAAACCGAGCGAGCGGCTTTGCTAAACCGGCCCGGATGGCTGGGATGTCATTCGTTTAAAATCCATATAAATTAAATTATTTTTCAAGAAAATAGTTCGAACATTTATTTTAAATGTGGAATATACATTTTTATTCTACCTGAAAAAAACGTTTTTGCAGTTCGTAAAATATACCTATTCAAATCATGGACAAGAATGGTTCACGTTTGATTTGTTAAAATCGTTGAATAAACTATGATATTATTCGTTTAAATTCAATAGATAATAAATTACATTTACAAAAATGGGATTTGCATACGTTTATAAAACGATTTTTGAACGTTTAGTTATAAATTCGTTTAATATAAACGTTTATGCGATATACCTTTACCAGACTTAAACCAAAAATATACCGATTATACGTTGAATAGACGTTTATTGAACTAACGTGTGTTGCCTGGGATGCAATTCAACGTGCCAAAAACAAACAGTGACTAGCTTTTTAAAAAGTGCCCCCTGCCTGGCCCCACACCAAATTTTCGGGTTCTTTTTAAATTCAAGTTATCCGAAACGGTTGTAGGAACAATCGTGCTGAATGTCAATCATCCATTCATTAGAAGTGATTTAATCTTGCGAGAAAATAGAGCAAATCTGTTACATTCCATATAAAAATTCATATCTTCTGTGTAAGACCTCCAATCTCGGTAATTCCAAAACTGTTTTGAGATAAGGCATCACACTTCATGATTTTCACTTGAGAATTATAAAAATTTTTTTTGCAAATGGGGGTTCGATTAAGTTGTCGCAATTTTTCACCTTTTCACGTATCACCTTGGTTAAATGTTGTATGCAGTTTTTTGATATTCACAATGACAGGATCTGTTGAGGATAGATTGGGCTAGTAAACGCAATAAACTGAACGGAAATCACTTTTGGCAATCGAAAGTTATTGGCCGTCAAAGTCAAGCCATTTTTTTGGTGTCGACAACTTCATTGTGGAGCAGTTTATATACATAGCCCCAAAGTACGGGTGTCTGACTGCTCCAAGAGCAGGGCACTGACATAGTATGTGGAAAAGAGTTTCTTCCTCTTCGCTACATAGCCTAGATACAATCAGGGTCGTCTTTTACCTTTATGCGGTGGTAAGATGTTTTATGAGCGAACAGTGTCCCCAGTGCCCATCTGAGCTGGTTCTTGCTAAGATTTATTAGTTCTTTCGCTCTTTCCCTGGAAGGTCCGCCGATGAACATTTGCGACTGCCTTAGTTTAGGGGAAATAACAGTCTAAAGAAGCTAATTTACTACTCAGGATGATTTAATGGAGAACAAATAACTGTATCGGTATGAGTAGTTTTCCTATACACATATGGGACACATAGACACCCCTTGAAATTATTGTTAAAGGGAAGCCTCCAGTAGAGAGGAGGGAATTCTCGCTCATGAACAGGAAAACACTGGACACTTGCCATTCTCATTTGCAAAATTGTGGCTCTGGCCGATTGTGAATTAATCTCCTCATATTATAGGGACTCGGCTAGCTGTAGAAGAGAACTTCTATTTTGTACTGTTGTGAAAATCATGAACCATGTGGAAAAATCAATTGATATCAGATCAAATTGAAAAAAGGAAAACATTGCATCAAGGACGGTGTTGAATTGGTAAAATAAGCGTTGCGAAATCAATCCGTCTGGGTTTATTCCTTAACGGATTTTCACCATTTTGGTCTCTTTCGAAAGCTACAAGGATGTACTTTGGTTTGAGTCCATTGGCATTTCCAAAATCCAAAAATAATTTTTTCGAATGTCAAATTAATTTTTGGATTTTGGGAATGCCAATGGGCTCAAACCAAAGTACATCCTTGTAGCTTTCGAAAGAGACCAAAATGGTGAAAATCCGTCAAGGAATAAACCCAGACGGATTGATTTCGCAACGCTTATTTTACCAATTGAACTCCTTCCTTAAGTGTTTTAATCTATGAGCCCGCCAGTGTACCTACACAAAATACATTGTTCGACGGCGCATTCACAGTTGAATTTTGAGGGATCATAGTACATAAATTTCTTCTAATTTAACTCTGATAGGTACAACTTCCTTTCTAAACTGCAAACCTTATTATTTAACATTGAGATGAATGAAGTTGTCTTGTAAATTTTCTTTTCATTTGTATTATATTATTGGTTATTGTACACCTGTATGGTAATGACAATAAAATTCTTGATAATATTTATTGGCATTTTTCCACAATCACAGGCATATCATGAAATTACTTTTTTCAATATGAAAACATCCATTTTGTCATTGTTCGAGAACCTTTGTTTTGTGATTCATCAAAAAGCACGATTGTCGATTTTTTTATTGGCACAATAAAATTCCAAGATCATTGAGTAACAATAATAGTCAAATCATAAAGTCTTAACGCAGAGCTTTTCTGCGGAAAACAATTTTTATGATTTCTTAATCTTGATTGATATCCATTGGTGCATAAATATTTGAGCGCTGTTGTGATGGAATTTTTGGATTGTGATAGCAAACAACGGTTGTTTCGCTGAAGTTTCGGTACCATTATACAGGGTGTTTCAGCGATGATAGCTAAAAATTCGACTGTGAGTAGATCTCGTTAAAATATGACGAAAACCTATATACCATTTTGCAAAGTTCGGCCTAATGACGAAGATACAGCCCTTCAAAGTTAACTTTTTTCAGATTTCAATCACTCAAGAACTCAGGAACTTCCCGACAAATTTAGCTTCAATTCAGCATAAGCTGATTGTCATAATTATCGATCGACTTGCCAAATTTTGAAAGAATCCAATCAGTGGCCTAGAAGTTATAGGGAGTCACCTTGAGTCAACTTTTCTTCGGATGCTTCTAAATTATTGACCCTCATAACTCCTACACCGCTGGTTGGATTGTTTCAAAATTTCGCAGGTCGGAAGATAGTTTTTACAAATCAGTCTGTGCTGAATTAAAATAATTTTGGCAAAAACGTCACTGAGCTACAAATTCGAGTACAAATTTTTGAAATCCGAAAAAGGAAAAAAAGGCAACTGTGAAAGGCTGTATCTTCGTTATTAGGCCGAACTTCAAAATGGTATATAGGTTTACGTCATATTTTGACAAAATCTACCCACAATTGAATTTTTTGCTATCATCGCTGAAACACATAAATTGCAGCGCACATTCTTCAGAGCTTAAAACAACAGCAACATCTGTATAAGTAAAATATTATTAATTATAATAATAATGATGATGATGAGATAATAATAATACTCTCAATAATAAAGATGATACCTCCAAAGTCCGAGTCCTCTGTATGCAAAGAGCGGCTCCGACCAAAAGGCCTCTAGATCGAGGCTGCTAATTTTTTTTCAACTAGGGTTAAGAGAAATTATTTTATATCTCCATATAAACAGGCGAAAGAAAAAAATCAAAAAAAACCAATAACAACTGAAGATAGTCAGATTTACGTTTTCATCTGACAGAAAAAAACATCCTTTTTCTAGGGTGGATTCTTTGAAGCACGAATTAATTGAAATTAGCTTTTGTGAAAACCACCCACCAGATATTGTTGATGTGAGTTAAGAATAACACAAAAAGCAAACATTTTCGCAATAATGTCCGTTCTTTTTAACTTTGATATGATTTCATAATGAGACCACTTTTCCACGTCAGCAAGATTTTTATTACAACAACATAGGCTCATTCTACATCCACATTTCAGAAAACAAAAATATAATAGGAACTGATTGTGTGCAGTAAAGGTTAGTTTGATAAACTACACAGGTGACCCACGAAGTAACCGACATAGTTCAAGAGTAGATGTAACGGGTGTTTTTTTAAATCTGGCGTCGAAGTGTGCTCTGCTCTGGCCGAATGCAGGCGAATTTGGCCACTTCGACGCCAGATTCAAAAAAACACCCCTTACTTTCTCGAGGCAAATCAGAATCTGCCTTTGAAATTTTCCTGCGTCCCCTCTTTTTGATATACAGGGTGATTTATGTGTTCAACCGAAAAGTTTGATTGGCCATATCTCAGAAATACATCAATAGAATCTATTGAAATTTTGCAGGTATATTCCAGAACCAAGAGCCTTTTAGCGCCCTATTCACTTATGAAATAAATACAGGACCGTACCCAAAATTTTGTTTTTCGAGTTTCTGTTGTAAACGTCATCCTGTATAGATTTTTTTTCAAAAGTTGATGTCATATTCGGTAACCACATAAAAAATGCCACAAAATGCGATTCCTAAATGGTTTGGCACTAATTTAGCTGATTCGAAAAAAAATTATTGACAGAGATTTTTCAGGAATATTTTTGGAAATTTAAATCAGTGAAACGCTATTCCAGATGGTCAAACAAAGTCACTATTTCAATCGTGGTGCTCTAACCAACTAAAAATAATTTCAGGAATATTTTCTGGAAACATGAATTTGGTACCTCAGATTCTTACTCAAGTTCTCCTGAAATTATTTTCAGTTTGGTAGAGATCAAAATTGGAATTGTGACTTTATTTGACTATCTGGAATAGCGTTGGAGTGATTTGAATCAAATTTTCAAAAATATATATGAAAAATCTCTGTTAATTTTTTTTTTCGAATCAGCTAAATTACTGCCAAACAATTTAGGAATCGCATTTTGTAGCATTTTTTATGTACTTACCGAATATGACATCAGATTTTGATAAACATTTATATAGGATGACTTTTTTAACAGAAACTCAAAAAATAATATTTTGGGTACGGTCCTGTATTTATTTTATAAGTGAATAGGACGCTACAAAGGCTCTTGGTTCTAGAATATACCTGCAAAATTTCAATAGAATCTATTGATGTATTCCTGAGATATATGGCCAATCAAACTTTTCGGTTGAACACATAAATCACCCTAAAACGGGGGACGTCAGGAGAATTTCGAAGGCAGATTCTGATTTGCCTCGAGAAAGTACATCTACCCTTGAACTATGTCGGTTACTTCGTGAGACACCCTGTATAATTCATGAAGTTTTCATCAAAACAGCACCAACAATTTTTGATAGGACGAGTTTTTCTCAGTTTTTTGCAGTTGGCCCGATGTACTTGGAAAATAAAGCTTAAGCTGGGTTCACATCCCTTTTGTGGATATACTCTTACTGACGAAGCCTGTAGCATAGTGTATGTTCCCTGATGGTGAAATAAATATATTAATTTATTTATTTACGTAAGTTTTCTCGAACTCCACTAGGGCTAACGTCGTTTAGCCATCAAAAATCCGGCAAACAGCATTTATGCAACCGGCAAGAATTTCTTGCAGCGGCCTGCTTTCGGTTTTGAAATTTGGATTATTAGTCAAAATGAATCAAAATCGATGTGAAACAGCAGATATGTCAAGGTGTCTATAGTTTCCGCATTAATTCAGCGAAGCGAAGTGTGCTTGCGATTCCTTAGATAATCAACGTCAAATCTAAAACGGGTCGAAAGAAACACTCCTTTTTTCAATAATATGAAGCCAAGCGTCAGAGTCTGATATCACGTCCTGCAAAGATTTTCCATCCATCTGTAGTAGAAATGTGCAAAAAATGCGTTAAAAATAACCCGGACAGCATCGTTCATTGCCGTGAACTATCGTGCCTAATTTCTCCTGTCAATCAACTGAAGTTTTAGGGATTTTCTATAGTTCAGATCAGATTTGGAATCTCTCAGGTCATTCGAATCACAAAGCTGCTGAACGTACTGCCATTTTATTGTATTCTCCAGACAAAAGCTATTCACATTTTTGAATAATGATGTGTAGATGTGTAGGGCAGAGCTCAAACGATAATGGATTTTCCACATTTGGTCTCATGAAACTATCTGAATACTCTAAAAAATTAACATTTCTAAGATGATAAAAGACAAGCAAAATGTTACTGTTCAATATGGAAAAACCGCACTGCTATTATTTCGCAGTTCCAAGAATAATATGCAAATACATTCACAGAACCTTTTGTGATATTGATCAAAAATATTCTGGATGCGCTGGCTGCTAACTGCCGAGTGTCGATCGTCGTCACGTTTTGTATGCAGAGGCAAAAAAATCCAGTTTCTATGTAATTTTGAATCAAGATAATGACACGTTTCGCTCTCAAATGACAGTAATCAGTTGTTAAAACCATGTGGGAGACTTAACGGGAACAAGTCGAGCGTACTTTTTCAACATGGTTGCGCATTATTTTCCATACCATACGATTTTGTCCTTGCTCGAAGCGACGAAGCCGCAATACGGGGTACGCTATCAACTTGAGTTCCAAAATTCCCTGACTTCACCCAGGTTTTCCGGGGATAATACCTACACATTTGATTTTTTGACTTACCCTAGGTTTTTCGCTGCACAATTTTTTCTGAATAAATTACGAAACAGGTGAATTTTCTTTTTGAGGGGGACATAATAACTATAGTGTGGTCGGTACATATGAAAAACGGTACTGTGCAGCATTTAATGATACAGAAAAATTCTTTTGCATGAGTGTTCTACTAGGCCCATCGGACGATATTAGAAGAGGAAGCACAAAAGCTTTCCCTCAGGGGGGCCTGTCAAGTTGACGGTCCAAGAACTCCTACCAAACCATCTTCCAATTTCGTTGTATCACTCAAATAGGGATGATGTGACTCCATTGTGAATCTCGATGGCATTGGTCGCCATGTCTCTTCCATCCTTCATGCTTGAAAAATTGATTTCTTCAGGAGGTCAGAGAAATCACTTTTTATTTTTTACTCACAACCACTATGGTAATTGATTCATTACATACCTAGTAGGAGGTCGGGAAGTGACCCATTGCCGACCTCCCAAGAAAGTGAAGAAATGGTAGCTTTAGAAGGGAAATTTCAAAATATGCACCCAACCAAACAATAAGTGTGTTAATCAGTATTTCCTGAACCACGTTTTAGCAAAATTAATCGGCCTATCTGCTATCTGGAAGTTATGACAAAAAGTTAATTTTCAGATTTCAACTTTTGAACGCCTGTAATCCTCCAAGCTGAGCACATGGTTGGGAGTAAAATAGTATACATACTCTCGACGGTAAATACATCATTCCAGCTCCGGGCTAGAGCCTGCCTGGAGGCTCTCTGTGCCCTCAGCAGTAATGATGTATTTCCCGTCTCGGTATGTAATATACTATTATACACACAAGAGGATGCGAAGTTGGTATGTTTTGTGTCTCAACCTGTTATTCGGCATTCCCAGAATCCTATTATGAAGTCAATTTTTTGGGTTCTCAATTTTGGGCTTATTGGTAGGCTAAGAAGTAGGTATTTTTTAACATCCAGCTCAGACGTACTTTTTTCAGTGTCCAACTGGAGGTTATTGAAATCGTCATCATCAGGGGTGGATAGACTGAACTATTTTCTAAACATTAGGTCGAGAAAATCAATTCTAAACCGCGCATGGTACACAAATTATTTTTCTTCGGTCGGTCGAATTGCGATGCATACTACGCCCGTCAGGCAGAACACTGAGCATCATCGCCAGACTAAACTGGAATGAAACTTAGTCATTATGTGGTTCGACATTCAATTCTGAGTCGGCTCTTAGAGTTTTTGTCAGTTTTGAATTTGTTTTGAATAGTAGGCATCGCAATTCGACCGGCCGAAAGAAAAATAATTTGTGTACTTTCCATGCGTGGTTTAGAATAGAGTATTATACTAAAAAAAAATTTTGATTGAAATGGAAACTACATTGGAAAATAATTGACCCGTGTTTTTTTATTCAGTCAAAAACCGTATCGTTTGGGCGTAATAAATAAATAACATCAACTAGTTCTGACGTCACAGCGAGTCACCGTCTATACGGCCTGTGTAAATGACGTCAGAAATAGGCAGAATATAGGAATTTCGTTTATTTATTGCGGCCAAACGATACGATTTTTGCCCAAATAAAAAAAATACGGGTCAGTTATTTTTCCATTACGTTTCTGTTTCCATCGAAAAAAAAAATTTTTTAAAGTATAATACTCCATTATTTTCTCGACATAATGTTTAGAAAATAGTTCAGTCTATCCATCCTTGATGATAGTCTCAATAACTTTTAGTTGGACATTGGAAAAAGTACGTCTGAACTGGATGTTGAAAAATACCTACTTCTTTGCCTACCAATCAGCCCAAAACTGGGAAGCCAAAAAATTGACTTCATAATAGGATTCTGGAAATGCTAGATAAAAGTTGAGACACGAAACATGCTACTAACTTCGCATCCTCTTGCATGTATGAAAAAAATAAAACGTGATTTCTCTGACCTCCTGAAGAAATTCTTTTTCCAAGCATGAACTCGAGCATGAAGGATGAAAAGACATGACGACCAATGCCATCGAGATTCACAATGGATATGGAGTCACATCATCACTATTTGAGCGATACAACAAAATTGGAAGATGGTTTGGTAGGAGTTCTTGGACCGTCAACTTGACAGGGCCCCCTGCGGCCCCCCTAAGAAGAAGCTTTTGTGCTTCTCCTTCTAATATCGTTCAATAGGCCTTGTAGAACACTCATGCAAAAGGAATTTTCTGTATCATTCAATGCCGTATCGTAAGCTACCAACCAACTACTAGCATTTTTTCAATCTTGCCGTTCCACTCTTCCCCCTAGACAGAATGACTACACATTCAAAAATTTAAAATTGAAGTATAGGGGCCGAGTCTTGTAATAATTTTGAGAGTCTTTCAAAAGACAACAAATCTTTCAATTCTCTTCACAGCAGTTCAGAATCAATGAAATCTAACAATCCTCTCTGAAGTTATTGATTTTTCAAAATCGGGAGTTTTTCTTTTTTCGCAAACAATATTGAAAAAAAAACAGTTGATCCCTTCAGTAAACATCTGAGATTGGAACTAAGCTAGGGTAGGGGGTGAAATTACCCATTCAACATCTTCAGTCACAATAGGAGCTGAGATAAGAATTACTCTTCTTTGAAAGATCTGAAAATATTTTTAGAAACGTAGTTTCAAATTTAATCGTTCTGTACTCGGAATGCGATACTTCTGAGAACCGCCACACCGATTTAGACCAAATTTTGCGCACATAGGATCTATGGTAGATTTATTAAGGACGGTGTTCAATTGGTAAAACAAGCGTTGCAAAATCAATCCCTGTGGGTTTATTCCTTGACGGATTGTTACCATTTTGGTCTCTTTCGAAAGCTACAAGTATGTACTTTGATTTGAGCCCACTGGCATTCCCGAAATCTGATTTTTTTTTGAATTTTGTTATTTGAAAAAATTATTTTTGGATTTTGGAAATGCCAATAGGCTCAAACCAAAGTACAACCTTGTAGCTTTCGAAAGAGACCTAAATGGTAAGAATCGGCCAAGGAATAAACCCACAGGGATTGATTTCGCAACGTTTCTTTTACCAATATGACTCCGTCCTTAAACGGAAAAGTCTCTATTGATTGTTGAGTTGAAAGACAGAAGATTTCGATGTAACGATTTTGACTTTCGACTAGGTCTTTTTGAAGCTTTTTGAGAACTCTGTTTGAAATATGTTGAATTAAACACAATAAAATGCTGTATCAATAAACGTACAATAAAACAATTCGATCCCACTGACCATCATAAGTGATAAGGATATATGCATCCCTATTGAAACTATGGCAAATCAATCATGCTGCGGCATTTCATTTTATATCAAATTATCCAAGGTGTCAAAATGCACCAATGGCAAGTGCCCAATGCATTAAGATTGCTATAATTACCAGTTTTTCCCATCATAGGTCCTTGTTTTACTGTTCTATTCTCAATCCATGATTCACATAAAAATAAATATCTCTTTGAATAAGCCTAACACTATCACATGTACGCTTTCCGGAATGTGACTTGAAAAAATTTGCGACTTATTTTCTTCAAACGGGACCTTGCTGAAGTCAGATCATTTTTGCACCGCTTCCTTTATCACCCTTTATATCGTGCATTAGGTCAACAATCAAGTGATCTAATGGTGCTCTCAAGTCAAAAGCAGGGATGTCAAAAGATTACTCAAGCACCGGAAAAAAACAAGCAATTTTTATTTTTCCTCGATTCCTCGAGACATCCTCACTTTAACCGAGGCAACATTTCCGGGTGTTGCACTTCATTTTTTGACAAGTTTATGTGTATGCAGGGTGAGAATATTGGTATATCACGGCTAGTACTGGAAAAGTATAATGTTGAAATCCCCCGAAAGAAAATCAGGATCAGGAACTAATTAGTTACTGGAAATAAAAAAGTGTCTTATATGGATCGAAATAATTACTGTCTTCCTGCAAACAGGTGTCGGAGAAGTTAAACCAGTTCACTTCGGAAAGGAGCAACAATAAAGCTGCACCAGCTTAACCTTCCAAGGTTATATCTTTGCAGCTCAAAAAACCTCCTGTAGAGTGAACGTACACCAGCTGTGTATAACAGCGCACAAAATATTATAATGTGATTTCAACATTTAAGTGATATTTTAAATGCGTATTATAGACGGATTAGTTTCTGTGGGAATCGGATGCGGTTAAGTCGTTTGGCCATGTTAATTACGCGGAGATAACTTTTAATTAGACAGAAAGAGAGGGAGAAAGAGAGAGAAAGTGATTCTGCATGAGTTATTTATAAACGCCATAATAGTAACTGTTACATGGCGTTTATTAATAGTTTGTCAAGTCGTTGATCTATAAAAAAGAAATCGCGAGTTCCTGAGGAAGTCGTTGAGATTTTTTAGTTTCAAGGTCGCTCGTCAGTGTAAGGGTACCTTATATGGCATGTTAACGTCGTAACTGTTATGAACCTACCCGATCGTTCTGATCCTAAAGACCCTATTTCTAGGAAGGATGTGATCGGTTCACATGTGAAGTTGCTAGGCAATCAGGGCTGTGATTGGCTACACCTCGTCGCCTGATGATCGCTCCCCTCTCGGAATAAGGCGCTTGGTCGTGCAGAGAGGATCGCTGGTTACGATCCTGATTCGTTTTATTCAATCTACATACTGTGCACTTGCGCAGGCGCCAACAAATCTGGGGATTTTATCTCCGCGATCGGTTGCGGTGCCGATGCGACATTTGACGTTTGCGCTGAAATTCAGATATAAGATATAATGCAACAAACCGTTGAAGCTGAAGCAGCTGAACATCAGTGCAAGTTTAAGTTGCTTCTAGGATTACCTACGACTAGTTCAGCAATAATATACTGCTCATGTGCTGTGTGGCTGGATATAATAACTTGGAGAATACAGATGCAATAATGCATAGATGTGCTTGACTGCTTGCACTCGCCCCCAAAGTTCCGGTGCCCATAGCCGGTGCCCCTCCCGTAACTTTCATAGTCACTGAGTGCTGGATGCGATAAAAATGTATGACTTCATACCCGTACAGGGCCGGGCCTAGCAGGCGTGCGGTGCGTGCCTGCACGCAGGCGGCAAGTCATAGGGGCGGCAATATACAGGGTGGAAACTTTAACCTGTTCAAATTCAGTAATTGAATAACCAAAAACATTTCGCCAAAAACCTCGGACAGGTCGATTTTTAAGTTTAAAATGCCACATTTTGATACCGTCTACGTGACCTTGACAATGCCAGGGGCGGCGCAAGAGACAGAAGGGGTCAAAAAATTCCATTTTTATCTTCGTTAGATTCTCTATCTAACCTAGGAAAACAATTGAAATCCTGCCTCACAAAAAAAAATGGCGGCGTTCAAAAGGTCTTCGTTCCTGTCAAAAGGTGTCATTTTCTTGAAATCTGAAGCAAGTACCACCTGTTGAGCCATCTTAGCTTTTAACACACTGATAATGTAACCTATTGACCTTGACAACACCAATGGCGGCGAAAGGGGAAGAAAATGACACCTTTTTGATAAGAACCGTGATACATGGTGATACTGAGTTTTGAACGCCACCATTTTTTTTTGTTGAGCAGGATCTCAATTATTTTCATAGGATCGATAGAGAATCGAACAAAGATATAGATCAAATAAAGATGCTTTTTTTGACCTGCCATTGTATTAAAAAAAAGGGCTCCTGCACCTTGCGCCGCCCCTGGCAATGTCCTGGTCGCGTAACTAATACCAAAATGTGGTATTTTGAATTTAAAAATCGACCTGTCCAAGGTTTTTGGTGAAATGTTTTTAGTTATTGAATTACTGAATATAAACAGGTTAAAGTTTCCACCCTGTATAATGAAGTTGAATTTCAAAGGATTCTTTTCATTCCCGTATTTAGGGGGGGGGGTCTCCACTGCCTGTGAGGGGGGCGGCAATTTTTCGCTGGCACGCAGGCAGCAAATAGGCCAGGCCCGGCCCTGTACCCGTACCCTCGTGATCAGACGTATTTTGTTCGGAGTCGCTCTTCTGAAAAGGCACTTTGTTCACTTTGCACTTTTCCTACCCTCAGTTTTAGATTTCAATCTGCTCTCTTGATCTAAAACACTCAGGAAATCCAAAACTATGATGTCTGAAGCACTAATTGATGATAATTTTGTACTTTTATTAGATCCGATCAGCCAAACCGTTCACCTGATGATAGGTATACTGTATTTATAATTCACACCTTTTTGTAGTACCAAAAAAGCTGAAATCTTGACCAAACGCTTTAAATTGCACTGTAGAAGAAGTTTTGCAATATTTTATGATGATTGTGTTGGTCTGAAGCAAACATTGAACTGCACTTCCTAAAAGCAAGATAGGCGGTACGTACCTTACCATTTTAACCAGATGACAAAGAATCAATATTTTAATAACTGTTATGTGCTGTAATTTTTAGCGCATTTTCCATCTTGATGAAAATCGCTATTGCAACCGCTTTGTCCGTCCGTCCGTCCGTCCGTTCCTTGAACTCCTCCTAAACTAGACGACTTAGCTTTCTAATTTTTTCGCTGTTACTTAGCTGCCACTCCCAAAGGAGGGCTAGGCTATATTGGATGTCCATATTGCGCCGCCAACATAGAGAAAACCGCCCCCGATAAACTTGAAATAACATAATATTGCACTTTCTACCAGACCTGATGCTCTGGTGTTCTCATTTTTTGAATAATACATAGTTGCCACTTATAAACGTAAGCCAAGAAACATTCCGTCTTCAATATGCGCCGCCGACATGAAAAAACTGCTAAAAACCGCCCCCAATCACTTTAAAATGAAAAACATGAACCCAAAGACATAGCGATCTGATTCTTTCGGTATATAAATAGCTGACTAAAAATGGGAAAGGATAGGCTACTTTTGGTTAGTCGCCGCCCCCAGATTCCGCCCCCAAACGATAAAAAGTGCAACTTTCATAAATGTTACTGATTGAGATGTTTCCTTGAACATTTAGGAACTGCCAACTCAAATTGTGCAACATTTGCTCAGCCGAACGCTGCTGCCCCACACGCCGCCCCCAAAGTAAGAGATAAATGAAAAACATGAACCCGAAGACATAGCGATCCAAGTTTTTCGCTATATGGATAGCTGACTAAAAATGGAAAAAGATAGGCCACTTTTGATATGGCGCCGCCTCCAGCTTCCGCCCCCAAAAGAAAAAAGTGCAACTTTCAACAATTTTCACTGATTTAGCTGATAATGTTACCTCGAACATTCAAAAACTCTTGAATCAAATTGTGCATGAATTTCTTTGCCAAACTCTGACGCTCCCACACGCCGCCCCCAAAGTGAGAGATAAATGTAAAACATGAACCTGAAGACATAGCGATCTAATTCTTTCACTATATTGATAGCTGACTAAAATTGGAAAAAGATAGGCCACTTTTGATTAGCCGCCGCCTCCAGCTGCCGCCTCCAAACCAAAAAAAAATTCAACTTTCACAATTTTCACTGATTGTCATATTTCCCTTACATTTAGAAACTCCCAACTCAAACTGTGCAACAGTTACTTTGCCGAATGCTGCCGCCCCCACACGCTGCCCTCAAAGTAAGAGATGAATGAAAAACATAAACCCGAAGACATAACGATCTAATTCTTTCGCTATATAGATAGTTAACTAAAAATTGGAAAGAGTAGGCTACTTTTGATATGGCGCCGCCTCCAACTTCCACCCCCAAAAGAAAAAGGTGCAACTTTCAATAATTTCCACTGATTTACATTTTAATGTTACTTCAAACATTCAGAAACTCCAAACTCAAACTGTGGAAGAATTTCTTTGCCAAACTCTGCCGCTCCAACACGCCGCCCCCAAACAAAAAATGCAACTTTCACAATTTTCACTGATTGTCATATTTCCTTAAACATTTAGAAACTCCTAACTCAAACTGTGCAACAGTTACTTTGCCGAATGCTGCCACCCCCACACGCTGCCCTCAAAGTAAGAGATAAATGGAAAACATAAACCCGAAGACATAGCGATCTAATTCTTTCCCTATATGGATAGCCGACTAAAAATGGGAAAGAATAGACTACTGTTGATTAGTCGCCGCTCCCAGATCCCGCCCTCAAACAAAAAAATATTGATGAGTGAAAGAATTTTCATTCAAATCTATTTCATTGGCAAGTACCCCATTCTGATAACAAAATATCACAATGAGTTTCAAATGAAGAAAGTGGGCAAGGAATGGTGTTTTTTCCTTCAACCAAATTTCTTTACGTTCATAATATATGCCTCTTTGAGAAAATGCGCTACTGAGACTCACGCACGTGAAGGCATACTCACTTGTTTTTTGCTGTGCTCGATGCCTTAATAAATTTGAGCATGTGATTGCTCATCATTGGACACCTACCCATTCACGGGCGTTGTTGGAAAAATATGTCGCTTGTCGTAACATATATACAACGCAAATCAAGTATGCATACAAATTCGAGCTGATCCTTTGGAAGACGACGAAGTTCTGACTATGCAGAAAACAATGGATGCCAATAAACGCAATTCGAGACCTTGTGTACTCTTCATACCGCAAAATGTCGTGAGGAAAGTGGTTGCGATTTGATCCGTAAGGAATCATGTCATGAAGATACAAAGAACAATGTAGTTTTTGATTTCTTATACTGCGTTGAGGTTGAGGAAGAAAATTGTGGTTACGGACAGCTGCAGAATTTACCCATCGGTTTTCACGGGAGATTGGGTTCGGAAATTGACGCAGTAATTAGTTGTCCCTAATTTTTTTAACATAGAAAAGAGGAATAATTGAAATTTGATTACTTAAGAAAACTTCATTTCACTCCCTCTATACCCGCGGGATGTTTGGATCCTACTTTTGAGGCCGTATTAGACGGTCACAATAAATATTCTGGTATACCAAATATCTTGCGATGTGATGGGGGCCTCGAGCTGCGTTCGGCCAGAAATCTTGTGTCACATTTTGAACAAGACTTCATTTTGCGGTATGAAACGGTCACAAATACAAGGTGATTCAAAAGTGTCGGACCACCTTGAAGGTGCGTAAGTAGAGTAATAGTTCGTATAATAAAGTGCTGAAAAGTTGTTGAAAAAATTCTATGTCTTCCAATTTTGAAGTAATGGAGGGACAAAAGTTGGTCCTTCGATTGCTTCTATTTTCGTTGTTTCAAAAGATCTTAGTACCTCAACTGTTTATGGAAAAATAATGAGTATAAAAAGTCAACCTCTGAATTTGTCTTGAATTTCTGTTTTCTATACAGGGTGAGTCATAAACTACAAGAACTTAGCTTTCCTAAAAAAAAAAACACAAGCAAAAGAATTCTGTTGAAATGAATTGTGTTTTATTGTGCTCTACATATTTAGTTTATGAGACCATTTAGACTGCATGCAGGTACTTAAAAAAAAAAACATGATTAATGACTCACCCTGTATACAAAACAGAAATTCATTACAAATTCAGAGGTCGATTTTTTGTATTGATTGTTTTTTCATAAACAGTTTACTAACATCTTTTGAAACAACGAAAATAAAAGCGATCGAAGGACCAACTTTTGTCCCTCCATAACTTTAAAATTGATAAACGTAGAATTGTTTCAACAACTTTCCAGCATCACTCTACTACATCTCCATATCATGCACCTTCAAGATGATCCGACGCTTTTGAATCACCCTGTATATTATAATAAATATATCGTAACAGAATTGTGACCGTCTATCGTCTAATATGGCATTTACTTGAAATTTTGATAACAACGAATTCGAATTGTGCAATTCCGTCGCAACTCCAAAACAAACTTAATAAATTCCCCTAAATTAGGTCAATATCCATCCCTAGCAAAAAAAAACTACAGTTAAGTAGAAGTAATTTGAATTCATTATCACCTACTTTTTAACATAATCCTCGTTAATCATCAGTTAAAGTTAGTAACGCAATGAGAAAACTTGTCAAAATAAATAAACTATACTTCATGTCATTCAAGTTAAATCCAGTTATAGTAGAGTGTTATTTTTGTGTGTCCATTTTAACACCTAATCTATTCTCGCACCTAATAAACGCGAATTCAGCTGGGATTCCTGTTTTGAACTCCGTTAATAAAATAACACCACATGACACATGAGTGTTTACAGTACGTTTTTTTAGTTAGTCAAAATTGCAGAACAGTACTTGACTGGAGATTTTAATTGCAAGGTTGGAAAACATTCAAAACTGAACATCAATAATTTTAGTAACAGAAAAGTGTAAGCAAACTGCTAACTACAGGTTCTTTTTTATCTGGTCTGGTATAGGTAGGTGCGGGTACCCAGTGTTTATTCAAACCAGCTGTATTAGTGCTATGTCCTGTATAGTCGTGATTTTCGACTTGGCCACATGCAAGTGAGGCCACAGTTTGACCGAATTGTTGGTAGCTTTCAATTATTACAAACAGTCATATTTTATTGATCCTTATTTTGATTATGCTTGAAGATCAAAGATTTCCAAAGGTCGGTAGGTACTTATCTAGCAAATGTAAATTGTTTAATATAGGAAAGCAATTTAAAAAAAAACAGCAGAAAAGAAAATGACGAAGCGCCGAGTTTTCTCAGCAAACCATTGAAGGCAATCCGTTCTGAAGGACAAAATAAGAACATACAATAACTGAGTAATTGCCGGCATCATGGAATCCACGATCAGAAAACGATCGGTGTGCCAGAACTATAATTACTTACCTCAACTCATGCAAATTTTTCGAAACTGCTTCAAGACAATAGATGCTTGCTTGACTGGGATACGATAGGTTGATACTCAAGTGATTGATTAGCGCTGAAAAAAGTTACGTAACAAAAGTAGGCCACATATTATCGAATAGTTAAGTATAGAGCTCACCGCTCAACCAAAATGTCTGGATCACCATAATCGTCATCATCGAGAGTAACGGTATTTAAACATCAAAGAAAGTACGCTATGAGTAACCTTGAACAGCCTTGTAATTACCGAAAAAAATGAACAAGCCTTTCACTCCCAGTTTTATAACATTTTTCCTGTAACTGGAAATACAATTCTTTTTTTTTATGAAAATAAAATTTTGTAATGGCTGTTTAATAATCCTCACATATGTACGAGAATATAAAGGTGATGTCGACTTTTACCTTTAGAAATTAAAAATTTTTGTTCGGAATAGATTTTGAATACTAATCATCCAGACGCATTCTTTGTCTAGAAACGCTTTAATATGGCTTTCACTCAAAAGCACACGTGTAAGTGTAGCTGAAAATGATAAATGCAAAATTTTTCTTTTTAAAATGCACGTTTTCTAGATTTGCCTTGCGTGCTCGTTTTATAATTACCTATACCTTTCAGTATACCTACTATAAGTATACCAACCTGATGTAGGTAAACAATGCGCGTTTAAAATGCAAATGACCGGAAGATTCAAAGTCAAGATCAGGCAATTGCATAATGATTTTTCATTGAAGTTTCAGAGTTTAATGTTGATTTAATGTTTCAGAGCGCGTCACGAAAAAAGAATAAGGTGCTCTGGTGCTAGATAGAATGGAGATAGTAGTTATTTTTTCTAGTTACTTTTCAATTCATCGCTGCTCTAGCTGATCGGACAAATTTAAGTGTCAGAACAAGCTAAGAAAAATTAGATAACTGTAAAAATATAGTTCAAACTTGTTACGTTTTTTGAAAGCGATCAACTGATAAGCATCTGACCATATCTAGCCTGGTAACAAATTTACAAAAAAAAAATTCAATAAAGAAAATTTACTGGTTTTTAGCGCACTACTTCCCACAAGAAAGCCGCTTTTGGCTGCACTACGTTCGTTCGTCCGTCTGTCTGTCTGTTCGTCACTAGAACTATACTGTACTTCAGCAGGTCGATATGGTGTAGGTAAACGGTAATTGATGGCTCAATAATCTCGTATGTCATGTCAAGTTCACAAAAATGTTGCCTTTACATCAAACCACAATTACAATAATGAAAATTCAGCGTGACGCGGTCCCGTCACTCTCGCCACTCCCGCTTAAATGTTCTACAGTTGATTATGGGTGAACTACCTCAATTCGTTAAAATACATGGACAAATTAATTCAAAATCAAGATCATATTTAAAGAACACTTTCTTTTCAAAGATAGAGAACACTTCCCTTTAAAAGAAGTGAAGTACGCCTGGACAAGCTTCTTATCGGAAAAACCAAAGAAGTTATACAGGAACAGAACAAAAACCATCGTGTCCCTAGTCCCTATAATCCACCCCAACGAAAGATTTCCGCTGTCGCCACTGGTCCACCGCCCCCGCCAAAAAACCCAAGACCTAAACAAGGTGCGGACACGAAATAAAAAAACATCGTGTTCCTCGTCCTTAATTCATGCCAATCCATGTGGTTTCTTTCGTCACTGTCGACTTCGTATGCCGCCTCCGCCGAAAAACTCGATGACTCAACAAGATATAGGCACAGGGCAGAAACGAAAACCATTGTGTTCCTAGCCCCAATTTATCAGAATGAAAATGGTTTATATACACTACTGCTGACACATAAAAGTGAACGACAGATGAATGACATTTTACACTTTTGTCTTGAGAATGAAGCTCAAGAGTTATCCAGATGCTGAAGGATGATCCATTAGCCTTGCTGCACGCACCTTGAATTTTGTGGCATGCAAACGGCTCGCGTCTTGGAGAAAATTTTGAAAAAATCATCTATCTGTGACATCTGTTGTTCAGTTTTTTGTGTCGTTAATAGTGATTTATCACAGCTGCCCCCGACGAAAAACTCTAGAACCTATCAATTTCCACCGGGAAGAGACAGACCATTTTGTTGTTGTTTTCGTAGGGTAAGGGGTCATTATTGCCATACTCAGATGTATTTCACGACTTATGGCGGCTTCACAGAACTTCGTTTGTCGCAGGCGACAGTTCCCCACTCCACTGTAGTTGAATAATTTGAACGACACGACGACAGAAACTCGTGTCGCGAGAATTATGGAGGAAGGTAGGGGAGTACATCGAATCCTATTGGCCAGCGACACTGTCGCCGGCGACACACGAAGTTCTGTAAAGCCGCCATTAGCAAACGCATGTCAGATGCACATCAGGAACAAAACTGTGGCCAAGAAATTCATTTATACAGGGTGTATACTGTATAATGCGTTTTTGACATCTCTATTCAAATTTGGCGGCCGCAAAATATGAGACACCAGGGCTTGATTTACAGATGGCTCACCGCAGGCGTAGGCTCAGCGTAGGTATAGGTACTGATATCTTATAGTCTACTTAGAATTCGCAACTTTGTTCCCAGCTTCCCAAAAGGCTTCCCAGGAAGTGCTCGATGTCCCGTAGAGGGATATAGCCACTTGATACAAATCCTGCGGAAACTTTAGTCGCGTCTTCTCTCACAGGAAATGTTAACTGCAAAAATTGAAAACTGACAGTGAAAATAAAACACAAAAATCAAAGAAATTAGATATGAACAAAGCAGAGCATTCAATCGGTATGTTTAATTATAACGTTGAGTGAGGAATTGTAATGGTTCATTTACATAAAACTGTAAGAGCAACGCTAACTCGCTAACGTTAGTGTAGAAGTTTGGACCTGTACATTCTATCGGAGTTCTTGGACTGTAGCTGGTGATATGTGGCAGGTTTCTTGTTGTTTTTCCTTGTTATTCAAATATTTCTGTACCTTTACTCACACAATTTCTAATTGTCAACCGAGTGAAAATAAATTATTTATTTATTTATTAAATATGCCTGAGGCCGAAAACACAACGAAAGCAGGTTGCTGGTTTTCATTTTTGGCGCTCACAACCTGCCTTCGTTATGAAAGGTACAGACCTAAACTCCTACACCAACGTTAGCGTTGCTGTTACAGTTTTATGGGAATGGCACTTGAGAACCGCCACAGGTGACATTTCTGACAAGGCATTCGCTTTGTACGACCCAAGGTGACATTTCTGACAAGGCATTCGCTTTGTACGACCCACATGATGAGAACCTGATGAATTATCTTGAGGATTTTTTCATAAATAAAGGGCCAACTAACCCCGAACAAAATCCTTCTAGTACTTCATTACAGGTATTGTTACGTATTTCGCGTAGGGGTTCGTTTATAATTGAGACGATCGTTTTAAAACACACACTGTTTATTACTGCGTACTACAATAAATACACTCCAACAATTGACCATATTATTTATTCAGAGCGCAGTCGCAGATCGGGGAGAGAGACAACCACATGTGCTGGGTTGAAACTCCCATAAGAATATGCATGTTGAATGACTTTGTAAAATGATCAATTCAAGGTGCAAATTGACAATTTCAACGAATGTATAACATAGCAAGTGTGTAAAAAGAAACACCTGATCTACTTTTCACCATAATGAAATGGAAAATCTTGCTGTGAAGTTTATGCGAAGCAATTTAGAATGGGGTTTTTGAATCCAAAACAATTTCAAATTACCCGCCATATTTTATTGCACAACTTCCGCTAACGAGAATTTTGACAGCGCTTGAAAGCGAACCGAGCGTCAGCCGTCACGTAATAGTATGGTTAAAAATGTTAAAACGTCCCAAGAATCAAGAAAACACCTTGAAATCGTAAATTCTGACAGCGACAGAAAAGTTCCGTTTTCTATGCATGCTGTGGCGCGCGAGATCTTCTACTGCAGTGCGCATGGTCACAGGCACATACCTAACTTACAAATGACTAGTGGAAGGGGAAAGTGAGAATAATTAATATGGTCTATTATTGCGCTTGAAAATATCGCTGGGACTATCGCTTTCTATCCGCTCGCTACCCCTTCGGATCCAATACTACTCCTAGGCCGATCCGCGCTGCTTATATCTGCCTCCGACTAGTGTTCTCGAATCTTCCACGGGTCCTCCAGCAAATTCCACAATGACCCGGCATACGGTTTCCAGGCGACTTCCGAAAAATACTACACATTTTGCGGACATTACCAACGTGCGGTGAAGCCTTACCTCCGCCAAAATGGACAGATGTGTCTTACTCGCATGTTCAAGTCTCCACGTAAATTCCATTCGCCAAGCCATCGCGTGTATTCTGGAAATGTCCAGAGCTTCGCAGTGGTATAGTCCGTTCTAATGGGGATAGTGTAGAAGAACCGGGTGTTCTCCAGAATGCAGCAGATTCGCCGCTCGTATCAGTATTTATATTAGAAAACGATACGCTGCAAAGCTTGTGTCAAAAGTTGCTTGTACCGTGGCGTCATCTATTGGTCTATGACGAAAGATTACCATGGCGCCTCTTTAAGGTCTTGGCCTTAGTAGACTAGGACACTTTCCAGTTTTTTCTGGGCCTAGAAGCAAATCATATAACATTTTGGCAACAAGCGGATTTTTACTAAATGGACCCTGCTGAATCTAAAAATCCATGTTGCCACCCCGAAATTTGAACCGTTAGGCCCCCAGGGCCCCATTCTCGACATTTCGGGGCATTTTGGTTTTCTCCGTTTTTTTCAGTTCAACAGGTCATATCTCGAAGACCGTAACAGATAAAATGAAAATTCTTTCACTGTTGCCTTGCCTTATGATTATTGAAAGCCTCCTATGCACTTTCCGTTCTCAATTTCTGACAATTACATCTACAGATCATCAAGATCAGAAGAGATGCAAAAACACGACACAAAAACTTCGACCTATGGGGAGCTATGTGAAATGTTGAAAATAAGCCCATATATATGCGAGACCATATGTAGAGAAAGCTTCGAATAAGTTTTTGGCAAAGTTACGTTACAACAGGCCTTTTGGTTCAGCAGTTATGATTTTTTGAAAATCGATGTTGGGAAAGTGCGCGCTGTTTTGGGGGAGTGTCGGTCATTTGACCGAATAAGCTGACATCGGCCCGCAGTTCAGCGGCGAGGCTAGCAGTTCATTCTCTTACTCTCAAAATTTGCTCTGTATGGATATTAATGATCATTTCACTATGTTTGATTACGAATATGACTATGTACCTACCTATATGTATGCGAACCAAAGCACAAAGATCCATGACCCATAATCTATCGCTGGTTTAGGTACTTTCATGACCGGGCCGGGCTGAATGGCACATCGCACTATTTTGAGCAATAAGCGGTCTTCGGGTAGGTAGTTTTATTGATATTATTGCGGCATCTACAAGAGCGGTTGATTCAGCCGGTTTTACATCCACAAGACAAGATGTTGATCTATACTTTCGGTTAGGGGTCTAGCGTCGTCAATAAGGATCAAGTTCCGTGCTCCGTTTTTTTTCCAGCCACAGTTTTCAGGAAGTAGTAAGACTGAGTCGCAGATATTCGCGTTGTACCACACTGCTGCCTGCCAGTGACTCCGCTGGATATAATAAATAATAATAAATGTTTTCCTCCTTATCGGCCTCCACCGGCCATAGGAGTTTTTGCCCTTTATCATCATATTATATTTACATGAAAAATTGCAAATTGGACAAACACAAACATCCAGACTTCTTCCGGGAATCGAACCCGGGGCTCTCGCGGCCGCAGGCAGCCACACAACCACCTGCGCCACGAGGCCGTCCGCTGGATATGAAGTCGGTGTGCATAACTTGTTGGGATAGAGCTTCAGGCTTTTTGGCTGTCCCAGAAAGGACATGCCTGGCGATATCAGTCCTTATTTCAACTGAATCTTTTACCTAAAAAATATTTCCGGTCAGTAATTTGGAAGACCTTTCGAATTTAGTTTTACTTTATAAAGCTTTGTGATGAATCTATATGCCTCAGAGATGTCATCTTCCGTTAGTGGCATAGCCTCCAAGTTCGAAAATAACGTCCGTGATACTTAGCAAATATTTTAAGGGCACTTGTCTCCGTGATTGTCGTAATAAATGATGTCACATCACATCTCGTGAATGCGTGCGAAGCAAGTAGATATACTTTGTTTTTCTTCCAGCGATAAAGTTTTCCGGTGATTTAGACAAAGATATTGGAACAAGTAGCAGGCTCATGTTGGAAGCACACCGACAAGAACTAGAGCAAGTGAAGCTGAAGAGCTTAGTTGATGATCGTATTGCACAGATATCGGATAACTAAACTCAAAAGCCCAACAGTAGCCATCATCAACCTTTGCAAAAGAATCATACATTCATCCTCGACGACTGACGAAAAGTTGTTGCATCGAAAAATACCAACAAAATAGTTCAGCAAGGCCATAGAAATATCTTACAGCGGCGCTTCGGATGGCATACAAAGCAGGCAGAGAAATTTATCTATCGCAGATTTCAAAACATGAGCCTGTTACCTGTGCCAATATCTTTGGCAGGAATGACCGGAAAACTTTATCGCTGAGAAAAAACAAAGTATATCTACTTGCTTCGCACGCACTCACGAGATGTGATGTGACATCATTTATTACGGCAATAATTACGGAGACAGCAGCCCTAAAAATATTTGCAAAGTACCTATCACGCACGTTACTTTCAAACTTGGGGGCTATGCCACTAACGGAAGATGACATCTCTGAGGCATAGAGATTCATCACAAAGCTTTATAAAGTAAAACTAAATTCGAAAGGTCTTCCAAATTACTGACTGGATATCTTTTTTAGTAAAAAATTCAGTTGAAATAAGGACTGATATCGCCAGGCATGTCCTTTCTGGGACAGTCAAAAAGCCTGAAGCTCTATCCCAACAAGTTATGCAGCTCCCGACTTCATATCCAGTGAAGTCACTGGCAGGCAGCAGTGTGGTACAACGCGAATATCTGCGACTCAGTCTTACTACTTCCTGAAAACTGTGGCTGAAAAAAAAACGGAGCACGGAACTTGATCCTTATTGACGACGCTAGACCCCTAACCGAAAGTATAGATCAACATCTTGTCTTGTGGATGTAAAACCGGCTGAATCAACCGCTCTTGTAGATGCCGCAATAATATCAATAAAACTACCTACCCGAAGACCGCTTATTGCTCAAAATAGTGCGATGTGCCATTCAGCCCGGCCCGGTCATGAAAGTACCTAAACCAGCGATAGATTATGGGCCATGGATCTTTGTGCTTTGGTTCGCATACATATAGGTAGGTACATAGTCATATTCGTAATCAAACATAGTGAAATGATCATTAATATCCATACAGAGCAAATTTTGAGAGTAAGAGAACGAACTGCTAGCCTCGCCGCTGTACTGCGGGCCGATGTCAGCTTATTCGGTCAAATGGCCGACACTCCCCCAAAACAGCGCGCACTTTCCCTACATCGATTTTCAAAAAATCATAACTGCTGAACCAAAAGGCCTGTTGTAATGTAACTTTGCCAAAAACTTATTCGAAGCTTTCTCTACATATGGTCTCGCATATATATGGACTTATTTTCAACATTTCACATAGCTCCCCATAGGTCGAAGTTTTTGTGTTGTGTTTTTGCATCTCTTCTGATCTTGATGATCTGTAGATGTAATTGTCAGAAATTAAGAACGGAAAGTGCATAGGAGGCTTTCAGTAATCATAAGGCAAGGCAACAGTGGAAGAATTTTTATTTTATCTGTTACGGTCTCCGAGATATGACCTGTTGAACTGAAAAAACCGGAGAAAACCAAAATGCCCCGAAATGTCGAAAATGGGGCTCTGGGGGCCTAACGGTCCAAATTTCGGGGTGGCAACATGGATTTTCAGATTGAGCAGGGTCCATTTAGTGAAAAACCGCTTGTTGCCAAAATGTTATATGATTTGCTTCTAGGACCGGTTTCTAGACGCCTTTTGAGAAAAGTGGCCTAGACTATAGCATAAGTGGGGGCTATAAATCGACGTGAAAGATTGACAGTTTTATGACGTTTGACACCGCGGTTGCAAGTCGGACTTGAAATTGGGCCCTTAAGCACTTATTCGCTGATTGAATATTGTTTCTTTGTTACAGATGGCGGGGAAGCGTGTACAAACTGGTGTGGCGGGAGCTCGCGGCCTATTTATTTCTATTCTACTGCATCAGTTTCCTGTACAGGTTCGGACTGAACAAACATCAACAAGAGTAAGTTTCCACTTTTCCTCTCGTCTGTCCATGATTTCAATTTTTGAAATATTTACAGGATCTTCGAAAGACTACGAACGTATTTCAACGACCGAAGCGACTCCATCCCCATGTCGTTCGTGCTGGGCTTCTACGTCACGTTGGTGGTGGGAAGGTGGTGGCAGCAGTACAAATTGCTGCCCTGGCCTGATACTCTTGCCCTGTTCCTGAATGCAGGCATTCCAGGTGCGGTAAGTACGTATGCTTTTCGTCATAGGTATCCTGCGCAATATTTCTGTAGGTACCTACGACTAAAAATTTAATTATGTCTTATGAACTTTGGACTTTTTTTTGAGTTCTAACAACCTGCGTTTACCTATGTAATCTGTAATAGCCGCATGCAGCGGACAAATGATCAATTATTATGCATATCTGGCCAAAACAAAATTGCAACATCTACATTACCTGTAGCAGTAGCAAACTAAGTGAATGTGAAAGGTTGCAACTTTCTCTGAGTACAACTGCAAATTCTGCACTACTGCCAATAATAATAATTATTGTCTGGGCACTCACTTCCAAAATGCATTATTGAATTGCTGTTATATTGTAATTCACTTACGCAACAACAGCTCAAAGTTTGTTGTAATTCGCACTACTTGCACACATGATTTGTTGATTCATCATCACTGATACCTTGGAACCAGTATAATGTATTATACTTTTAGGTATATCACTTTTAACGATTTATAGCAACCAGTTCTATAATGCAGTCAATCAACTAAAAAAAATTGCGAGGAAATTACTCAAGAATATGGCACTCTAACCCAGCAAGTAATTATTATTATCATAATAAACTCAGTTACTGTTCTTTCAATTCCTGGCTGTAAAGGACGTCATTATAACAAAGGAGAAGAATTGGGCTAACAACAATTATTGTCCGTCGCAGCCTCATCCTCTAAGATAAAATAATCACATACAGGTAGATTCTCTGATCCCTCGGGATAACCACACATTTTAAAGAAGAAAAAGAAGCGGGAGCGCCACACTCCCACTCCTCCAGCCGGCGACCGCGGCTGGCCCGCTGCGATGCATATCCATTCGTTTCTTTGTGCTCAAGGGAAACTACGCATTTACGCCACCCGCTCTTGACTTGGCCAACAAAACGCAAAAAGCAAGGTAAAAATTTCGGAAAACGTCCTGTGGTAAGTTCCAACCATCACACTTCACCTCTCGTAGTTTGCATAGCCAAGAGGCGCAGCCTATTTTCCGAAAATCACGCTAGTTATTGTGCAGGACAAATGCGCGGCAAGCTATTTATAGAACAGCTCCCACGACTGCAGCACTATTAGCTGTCCATGTCATTCGATGCGGGCGGCGGCACAGGACCGTCCTCAGCCGTAATTGTTTTTTCCTGCTTAATAGGTACCTATAACTCCTTATTGTTATTTAGCTAGGTAAGGAAAAGAAAAGAAAACGCTTTCCGGACTCACCAGTGCGCTTGGAATCCCGTCATCGCCGAAATTGGAGAAACGCACCGAGGATTTAGAGAAGGAGTTGAGAAGACACCGCAGAAGTGCGACGCGTACAGACACACGCTCACGCTCGTATTTTCGATCTCGCTCCCGCTCTCGGGATTCGGGACATACTGAAAATTCAGATGCCACCCGTTCCCGGAGCCGTTCTCGCCGTTCTTGGTCGTCACGCAGAGACGGGAGGTCATTATACACAGGCCCAGCACGCAGCTCTGTATTATCTCAAGATCAGTGTGCGCCATACGCGCCACCTGATCTTCCGAACCTCTCAAAACCGGCAACTGATGCCCACTCGCCCCTGCACGGTTCTCCCACGGGTGACAAGGACTCAAGCATCGCTGTTCAACCCCAAGTCCTCTAATGTGACGATGTCGCCTTGGAACAAGAGATCATGGAAATGATTGGCGATGATCAGCCCACAGGATCCTTATCGACTCAAGCGATCCACGATAAGCTAGCCTCGCGGTGGGCCTATTTGGTTTCCCATGGTTTACAACACCGGGAAAAACCGAATTACTGGCCCCTCACCTCTTACCGCTCAATTGCACTTTCTTGCAAGCCCCCAGCGTTAATCCTGACCTGGTTCCGGCTTTGCCCGAAGTACAATTGATCAAGGACAGATACACCAAACTGCCACAGTCGCAGCTAGCTGTCGCGCTTACGCCACTAGCTCGCGCAACCCAGGCCTTGCTGACTTCGCCACAGTAGATAGAGATGGTTCCTTCAAGCACATAAAGAGGAGGATCTCAACTGCGCATATGCAGAAAAAAAAATGGAAAAAAAATTTGAAAAAAAAAATTTTTGAATTTTTTTTTTTTATTTTTTTAATATCATTTTTTTTTTCATTAATTGATTAATTCTACGAGAGAATGATCTGATATGATAATTGAATCTTACTTCTGATTGATATCTGAGTAAAAAAAAAAAATTGATATCAATTATTTTTCAAAGAATACCCATGTTCAGTGAGTATTTTGATTGACTTGCATATTTGAAATGTATACTTTTTTCAGAGTATTATTGATATTGATTAGTGATAAGTATGAAAAGAAAAAAAAAAGAGAAAAAACACATTTGTAAACGTTTATTTATTGCATAATTCATGAAAAAACACAATAATTTATCAATTATATAATTAGATGAGAAATAAGGACGATTTGTATATCCTAATATATAATAATGATAATAATAATAATAATAATAATAATAATAATAATAATGATGATGATACAAGTACAAATAATAACTAATGATAATAATAATAATCCTAATAATAGAAATTATACTAAACAACTATCTAAATAAAGCACGAATCACCAATTATCATATCGCCAGGTCCAAATCTGGGACATCTCCTCCACTCTTTCTTATCACGTCGAGGATGAGAAACTGCACACCGAATGTCTTGCAGGGTATTATTATTTTTTTATTCGTACGATCGAATAACACTACCGGTGCGTAGGGAATTCCACACAATCTCCCTAGCTCCGGCAGATCCCACGCGAATATGGGATATTCGATGCTGATTACGCACTCATCCAGGTCGCCATTCTGAGGTGGTATGTTCTGGTCGGTGGCCAGCCAGTGTCTCACAGTTCGCTGGAACTCCCGTAGGCACCTACGAGGAATCCTACGTAAGGCTGAAAAAGAAATAAAAAATGTTTTAAAATACATTCACTCCTTTTGATATCAACAATAATTTTATTCAGTAACCATTCATACTGCATAAAACTCGAGTCAAAGATCATGCAACAGTATGTGGATATTACTTCATATCAACTTTTTTTTTTGTATTATCATATCGATATTCAAATAAATATTGTATAAATAATATCAAAGTACTATGTACATACCTCTTGCAACATTTAAATTAAATCGTTGAGCATTGGCGTTCATTTCAGCTAATGGGACGTTCTCGGTAGAAGACGATGAAGACATAGAAGTACAAACTCACACTTGAAGAACACAAGACGTAATAATTTAAGACTGGTCTCTCATTTTACAAGACAACTTTTTCACCCCCCGAAAATTCAGGGGTGGATGCTAAATTCAAGAGTGGGATACCTAGGCGTGTTACTAGTAGGAGATAATAAACACCCACCCTCAGGGTAGGGGAATTATATGAAACTAGAAATTATAGATATACGACATGGTAGGAGAAGTGAATAAAGATTTTAACATGAAACAGAACGGAAATGGGATATATACATTTCCAACAGAAGATTCCAGACTCCAGACACATTAAAATTCCCAGACCTATGGTAGGATGTTGATATCTATGACATAGACAAGGGATGTATAAAACCAATACGAAGCGGAAACGTTAATGAGGTGAAGTGATGAACTGTGTTTACCATACTCGAATTCGTCCCGTGGGAAATGCGAGGGGGACGTTAATGATAAGCAAATGTACAATCCACCCTAATCCAACAATATACGAAGAGAAAAAAGTACTAACGTCCAGGCCCGTCTCTGGATATTCAGGTCTCCTCGTGCTAAATTAAAAAAAAATGTTAGACCACCCCGTTCTTCCATTTTTCAATTTCAAATTCCGTATACACCTTTTTTTATTCAAATTTTATTTCATGACAATAACAGAAACACCAACTATCCAACGAAGAAATAACAAGCACCATCAGAGCTATAAGAGATTTCAAGTTTTGGAATGTAAAATCCAAAAATAATATAGGTACCTACTTACCTACCCGACGTTTACTGAATAAGATGATACTTCTCAAAATAAAAGGTCTCTGTTGTAAAACTAATATCGATTTTTGTAAAATAAAATTGTTCTCATATACCATTCACGATGTTTATTCAGTTATGTCATCATTATATCAGTTATGTATTTGGTTTTCGTGTCTCATAGATCGAGTTTTCGGTCAAAAGACTAGGCTACAATTGAGCCCCAGCTATCCTGACCAATCCATATTCGCCGAGTTCCTTCTCACCATACTTTTATAAGAGGGCCCACCAATATCTTATGCCCGGGGGGCCTCATTTGTACAAGAGACGGCACTGTACCGAACTCCATGCATGATTACAATTTTCACCGCCTTTTGGTGGAAATCAAGAAATTAAGCAGACATCCTCAATTAAAAAAAAAAACATGAGGGAGCAAACATATACAAGACTTCTCATAACATCATTCCAAAATGAATGGTTTTTGGGGTGGTGTGGGAGGATGCATCCTGAGACGGTCTGCATGTGTACCATTAAAATTTTTAAGTGGAAAGGTTCGTCTATCACATCCTTGACAAAATCGTAGAGAAACATCCGGTGGAATTTACATGTGGTACTTTTGGGGTGTTGTGTATGGGAAAACCAACTCGACCACACTCTCAGATATATAAATAGCTACCTACACAGACGTTTACGTTTCGTAAGGGGAAACATCAGACACCCCTTCTCTGCTTACACACATGTATAAAAATCTGTTCTCATTGGTGCCTTTATAGAACCATCCCTCCTACTACCTTACTGGAGAAACTTAGGTGGAATACATTATGCAAATAGAATTTTCAAATTCAGTGCTTAAAACGATTTCACCATGGCTTCTTCTTCAAGTTCGATTGGTGCTCTAAACGCGAGAGGACTCTGTGCAGGCTTCAAGCCAATTATCAAATCCAATCTCTTGAGTGTTGGGTTTAAATACCCAGTTGTAAAATTTCATAAGTTTATTACCAAGTTCGGACCCGCTGTGACTGCTGAACTGGAGGAGTACCAGACCTATTTGCCAAAGCGTATGGTAGATGGGATGGATGATGAAATGATTGAAAGCTTACTTTCATCACCCGGAGTTTACCTCATATATCGAGGCAGCAAGCAAGTCGGTGATCTCACTACACCTTTAATCGAGTTTGAGAAAATTCCCAACTAATCTGCGCCCTGATTCACCATCGTCGTCATCATCATCATCAGCATAATTTCTAACGTTCTTCAAATACGTAAGTCTATTTATTTATTGAATATGGAATTGCATGTCTAATTATAATTATTATTATTATAGAATGTTCAAGTGCGAGAATTGTTTGAAGGATTTTACACGAAAAGACAATCTTGTGAGACATGAAAAAACTTCATGCAAATCTGCGAAAGCCGTACAAATGTCAAGTCAATCAACGAGTTTGGTGGATGCAGATCTGTCCACATCCTTCCACCCCTCTTCTGAAACGAATTCAATGAAAGGAACGTCTACATCCTACCGCTTCTGTTCTCAATGTAGAATCAACATTTCAAGTAGATCATACATTTCCCACTTACTAAGTGCAGCACATAAACAAAATGCAATTATTAAATCAAGATCAGGAGAATCATCAAGTGGAGTAGATATCATAAACTCAGCGTTCAAATCTCGTATTTTATCCTACCGTCTACAAAACGAGTCAAACTTAAATTTAGACGAGTTCTTTTTGAATATTAAACCAAAATTATTGATACTATTAGAAGAACAATTGCAAAAAAGAGTTAATACTAGAGTAAACTTCGAATTATTTTCAATTTACATGCTACCAACATCACAGAAAATTGAAATTAAATCTTTCAATTGCAAATATGTGGTGTTACACTTGGGAATAGATCTACAAGAAGTGACTGATAATTTTTTCGAGATAATTAAGAGGAAAGCACAGGAGTTTTCGACCTCATCATCAGGTATGTTGAATGATCCCCGAGTAAACAAAAAATACTAATCCTTTTTTTCATACTTTTTCAGGTTGGGCTCTGGTACAAGTTCTTCATTTGGAGGTCAACATTGCTGCCTACAATCCACTATCAGCTTCAAGCTACCTACCACTACCCAAAGATATTGCTGCCAAACATGCAGTAATCAACGTTAAAAATACTGGTGATGTAAAGTGTTTCCAATGGTCTGTTCTTGCTGCTCTAAATTCTCCAGGGAAAAATCCATGTCGTGTAAGTCAATACCGCAAGTTTGAAAACCAGTTGAATTTCAAAGGAATTGATTTCCCGGTTAAATTAACATCTATTAAAAAATTTGAACATCAAAATTCCATATCAGTCAATGTGTATACACTACAAGAAGTTCAATCGAAGAATGAAGTTGTGGGTCCACTATATTTCACCTCAAGAAAGCGTAAAAAACATGTAAATTTGCTTTTAATAACAAACGATGAAAAACATCACTACTGCCTCATTCAGAATCTCTCGAGACTTGTTAGAAGCCAAATTTCAAGTCACAGAAGCACAAAGCTACTGTGTGACGGATGTCTCTTTCCCTTTAATAGTGATAAAAAAATGCAGGAACATGTAGAACACGATTGTGGGAAGGTTCGTGTAGAATTACCTGATGGTATGAGGAAAGATCGGTTTGGGGATGTAGTTCCACGCAATATTTTGAAATTTGAAAATTTTGAAAAACAAATCACATGTCCTTTTATAGTTATTTTTGATTTTGAATCTGTCTTGAAACCATTAGATACAACATGCAAACCATCTCGTAACACCTCATTTAATATGAAAACCGCGATACATATACCATACAGCTTTGGGTACAACATAGTATGCTCATTCGATGAAAGTCTAAATCAGTACAGAACTTACCGTGGTAAACAAGCCGGGAAAATCTTTGTCCAGTGGCTTGAAGAGGATATTCGTGAAATTTATTACAAATATTTGAAGACACCAATTCCTATGAAACCTCTCACTAGAGAGGAAGAAATCTCATTTGAAAATACTACTGAATGTCACATTTGTCAAAAACCGTTCAAATCAGGTCAGATCCGTGTGAGGGATCATTGTCACATGACTGGAAATTTTCGTGGCGCGGGACATGTGAACTGTAATCTCCAATATAAAGTTCCAAAATTTATCCCATGTATCTGTCATAATCTGAGCAAGTATGATGCACATCTTTTCATAAAAGAACTAGCTACAGAGAACAGTAATATAAAAGTAATTGCTCAAAACAAAGAGAAGTATGTATCCTTTTCCAAGTACCTCTGTGTCGAAAAAATAGCCGAAAAGTCAATAATGATTGAAATGAGATTTGTGGACTCACTACGCTTTCTTCCAACCTCCCTTGAGAAATTGGGGTCAAATTTGAAGGATGAGAGATGTGTGGAAGTGCGAAAACATTTTCGAGATGACGAGGCCTTTAATTTTACAAGAAGCAAAGGATTTTTCCCATATAGCTTCGTGCAATCCCTTGAAAGTTTAGATTACAATATGCTACCAAGTCAAGATGCATTTTTCAATGACTTAAATAATGAGCCCATTAGTGATAAAGATTACGAACGTGCACTCAAAGTATATAATTACTTCAATTGTCAGACTCTGGGAGAATATTCAGACCTTTATCTCAAAACGGATGTTTTGATTCTTACAGATGTATTTCAAAATTTTAGAAAAACAGCTCAAAAAATCTATAAACTTGACCCAGCTCAATTCTTAACTTTACCTTCATTTTCTTGGGCTTCAATGTTGCTTTACACTAGAGTCGAACTGGAACTCATCACGGACATTGAGATGTTGCACTTTATTCAGAAGGGGTTGAAAGGTGGGATTTGTCAGTGTAATGTGAGAAGGTGTTTAGCGAATAATGAATTTCTTCCAAATTTCAATCCTGATGAACCCACCTCCTACATAATGTACCTTGACGCAACGAACCTGTACGGAGCGGCCATGTCTAGGTATATACCGTTTAAAAACTTCATAATGATTGAAAACCCTGAAATTTCAGTTGAAACAATTATGCAATACCAATTTGAACAGCCCCAGGGACGGATTTTTGAAATAGATATGACTTATCCGGATCATTTACACGACACACACGACAATCTACCCTTTTGTGTTGAGAGTATGGTTCCACCAAACTCCAAATTCAATCAGAACAAGTTAATTACGAATTTGAGGTCAAAGAAAAAATATATAATTCATTATATGAATTTGAAACAGGCATTGGAAAATGGTCTGAAACTAGACAAGATTCACCGTGTTTTACAATTCGATCAAAAACCTTGGTTAAAACCCTTCGTTGAACTCAATACTCGTTTGAGGAATGCATCAACAGATGAGGCTGATAAAGACTTGTATAAATTAGTTGTTAATGGAAATTATGGGAAAACCATGGAGGCTGTTGAGAAACAAGTTGATATGAAATTATCGACACACTGGGAAAAACACGGTCGTAAACCAGGTGCAGAGAGTTGGATTGCAAAACCATATTTCAAAAGCCTCTCAATTTTTTCAGAAAATTTTGTTGCCATTCAAATGAGTAAAGTTCGTATTCTTTATGATAAACCACTATACGCAGGATATGCAATTCTCGAGATATCGAAAAATATAATGTATGACTTTTTTTACAACTTTATAAAGAAGAAGTATAATGAAAATGCCACTCTGCTATATACGGACACTGATTCTCTCATCCTTGAAGTTTTCACAGAAAATTTCTACAATGATATGAAGGCTAATATGGATAAGTTTGATACATCTAATTACCCCATAGACAATGTACATGGAATCATACCAAATCAATCTGTGGTAGGGAACTTTAAGGATCAGTATAAGGGAGGGGTAGTTTCTGAGTTTGTAGGTACTGGAGCTAAGGCATACTGTGTTGATGTTGAGGGGAAGCTATATAAAAAAGCTAAGGGGGTTAAAGAGTCTGTTGTTAAGCAAAAACTCAAAAAAAAACATTATGTAAGGGCTGCAACTAAATCTGGGACTACAATTTTTCGTCAAATGAAAACATTCCAATCTCATTTACATAATGTCTATACCAATATGCAAAATAAGGTGGCTCTATCATACTTTGATGACAAGCGATTTTTACTCAAAAATTCCTATCAAACAATCAGTTGGGGACACTATAAGTTGCGAAAGCTTGATAATGGTATGTAGTGCAAGAAAAATGTAAAAAAAACACTTCATTCTGTATAACACATAGCATACTAAGTGATATTGATACTCATACTTTGTCAAATCGTGTAAAATATAATGTTTAAACTATGAAATTATGTTCTAGTAGGTATTAGATTGGAAATGAATTTGACTGTTGCTATCTATTCACTCGATTTGTCCAATATTGGAAATCAGTATAGGATAGTTATTTTTATCATAACCTTCAAGTGACAAGTAGTGTTGTATACATTATTGAATAAAAATTATGATGATGATGATGATAATGATGTAATACTATGTTATATTTAGTTTTTCAACTTATATTGTAATCTATATTAATAAACAATATCTACTAATAAAGTTGATCTTAGATTTTAATATTTCAATAATGAATAGTATTATCATAGGTATATTGTTAAGAGAAGAAGACGATGATGATAATGTAATGTTTAATTTTTTTCAGCCTAATATGTAACCTATAATAAGAATAAATAAATGAATACCTATCAGTAATATTGATCTTGATTTTCATTAACTTAGAGGTGTGGAAGGAGAGAGAGAGAGAGAGAGAGAGAGAGAGAGAGAGAGAGAGAGAGAGAGAGAGAGAGAGAGAGAGAGAGAGAGAGAGAGAGAGAGAGAGAGAGAGAGAGAGAGAGAGAGAGAGGGGGGGGGGGGGGGGGGGGGAGAAAAACAAGAAGTTTCACATTGATTTTGCTTTATTATTGAGGTAGTAAGTCTAGAATCCAATCATATAATAACACACAATTAGTCAAACTACATACATAATTTTTTAAGATATGATGTTTACAGTAATTAGATGATGTTTTAGTAAAATTTGATACATTATAGTGACCTCGTCCAAGATCGATAATTTTAACATATTTTTCATTCCGTCTATGAATTATCTCTTCGAGAAATTCCTTTTTCTGATATCCTTTTACAAAAATCACATCAACTTCTCGGGTTATTTGATGAATCAGATCGAAGATTTCTTCATAAGGTAATGTCCCATCTACATATCTTAGTCCATGGTGATTCAATTCCAAAAACTTTACTTGTCTCTTGCATCTGGCATTCAGTTTTTGAAACGGCTTTGGGGGTTTGAAAAAATAATGGCCAATATTCTCACTCCCAAAGCCACGAATGTATGTGATTTCTTTCACGATAAACTCTGGTATACTAAACCCCTGAATATCGATTGCAATAAACCTCATTTCATTCCCTTATTCTTCCTCTTTTTTTTTTTCTCCTTCTGATAGTTAGTGTCTGGTAGTATCAATGTGAATGAGTGAATTATGCCAGAGTATTTACATTTATTACTGAACTTCCAAAACGGTGGAGCGTAGAGGTAAGTATTGAAACATTTTATCGTGAACAATAAGAACATATCCCCGTGTATTGGCAGGGAAGTTGGCACTGGCCTCAAATTCAATATTAACATCTACTGTAGAGGACTTTATCGATTCAATTTGCTTGGAGCAGTCGACTATGAAAAGAGTTTTTTCACCGAATGTGGCAAAATCAAGTGATGGTTTCTTCCCATAAAAATTCTTTGAAAAATCTATGTAAGATTGATACGCCTCGGTATACTTCAACGTTCCGAAATTAAAATTTTGATTCTCAAATGGATAGGATACACTGTTTAACCAAAGCTTGAAATTAATCATATTAACATGGTCGAACTTCGTAATATCAGTGAGTGGATTATCTTTTCTATTAGTCTGATATGCCGCAATAATACCGCGGGGTTTCTCCAAATTCAAACTTGTTTTTATGGAATATATCTCCTTTGTGGTGGTAGTTCTCAGAGCTGGTAGCTCATGTAGTTCATAACGACGAAAAAAAACTTTCACGGGTTTTTCAATACCAATGTTATGTAACATTTGCAATTTGATCTCGTCATTAGGATATACATGTTTTGCTTTTAGTGAAATCGTATTGATAGTAATGGTAGCCCTACTTGTCCCAGTGCTTTGATAGCAATTACTATCGTTACGATATCTCACAAGGCGAAATTTATGTTTACCCATCAATACACGTTGATAGTCATTGAATATTCCGAACAAGAATGTGAGAGGGATCCTAAGAGTAAACGTCCTCTGATTTGCATTATATGTGACAATAGTCTGGCGTGATGTATCCCACCCTGCAATTGATAGTTCATTGTTATCCTCCGCTCCATAACAAATTAATGATCTCAGTGAAGTTGTTGTCCCTGGATCTCGAATTTTGTCCAACTCTCGACCGTTTAATTCATATGTTACTGATTCAAAAAGATAGGCACCACAGTTATTGGATAGAGTACACACTCCTCCGGGACCACCTGCCTCCTCATTAACCGCATTGAAAAGACATTCCAAATAGAGATAACTTTCATGAAAGGAAATTAATGCATCTTCCTGATTAATCGGGATAATGATCTCGTCATTATTGCCGAAAGCTGTACCCTGAGCATTATATGTATGTACCTCCTCACGACATATACTTTCATCGAAAATTGGTTCGTCGAATATGTTCAGCTTTTCTGACATGATAGCCCAGCGATTGAAGTCTTCTGATACTATCAACTGATATCTTTGGAGTTGGCCCGTAGACTGAGTTGTTTGGTTGACTCACAGAACTTTTATAGTAGCAGTTAAATACCAAGCCCATGTTTTCTCAGTTCCAGCCGAATAACAATCTCCTCACCTCTGAAATTCACCGGAACTGAATCCTGATCTACTAAATCCAAGCTTATGTTATCTATATATTTACTCTGGACCAGGGGTAGATATATTGGGTTATGGGGTTCAATGTTAATTTGAAATCCTGGATTAACAGCAGGTGCAAATTCGTAAATTGTATGTGAGGGGGTGCTACCGTAATAAGAGCCGGATATAATATTACACTCGATGCGTATTGTATTAACAGATATTATATTAACCGGTAGGTCAGATGTATGTAATTTTCCAGCGGACAATCTTCTAGAAAATCCCAAAAGTATACCGATACTGTCTATAGCTGCAAAGTTGATATCATAAATTGACTTCACCTCACACTTCAAAGTATTGTTGTTTGCTTTGAGAGAGAAGCCATCGAGTGTCTTCAACTCTTCTTGGATATATCTTTCTATATCACTTATCTCGTATGAACCCGTCGGAAGTCTTATGGATTTATAATTTTTATCTGTTGGTAGTTTATAATATAACTTATTGTGCCCAAACTGTTCAATATTAGGAATACTATTGTAGGTGTGAAGTCCAATTAATGCTAACGAATAGCTATATTTAGAGTCCAACTCTATTGGCGGATAAAAATTTGCACTTAGACGAGAGCTTCGATCTTTAAGTGTGAACGTTTGAGACATGACTAACAGAATTCTATATAAGTCACATGTTTTTATCAAGCAAAAATTTCATACATAAATGGCCACAATTAAATGTATCATATTTTTGAAATCTGTCATAATTGAATAATATAGTATATTCATCGCCGAAATATTGCACCAACTCCGGCGGTGGTTTCAGAGAACCGAAACTGTCAAAGTAGTATACAGTATTCCCATCTTTCTTATATGCTACCCAATGTGTTCCGCTACCATCTGAGGTATCAAGATTTATAATTGCCGATTCATATCTCTTACGCGCTGGTTTGAGGTGAATTAGTTCATCGAGCATGTATACTCCGCGAAAGTGAGGTATTTTGAATTTTTCAGCGTACTTTAATATATCTTGATCGGTCAGAGGTCTGTTGGGTAGCATATCTAAAAGTTTTTTGATTCTGTACGATAAAGTCCCAGTCCGGATCGATGTTTTTTCAAGTACAATCCTTTTCCCAAAGCAATTGCCTCCATCTGTCTGTTATGCCTTTCCGATTCTTCAAGCCTCTTCTTAGCACTTCTTGCTTCGAGAACTGATTTTGTAATTCCTGCTGCTCCACCTGCCAATCCTCCAACAGCTGATAGTGCGGCAAAGAGTGGTATAAGAGGGAGAAGACCGCCAGTCTTTGGTAGAGGTAGAACACGTGGAATTCTTATACGATTACGACCACCGACATTTTTTATAATCCGACGTGCAGCTTTGAGTGATTTTTGTGAAGCAGTTTTCACATCATCAGTATCTGATACATTTCGACCATGCTTTTTGAGAGGATCTAGTAGAGTTTTACGGAAAGCTATCATCTTTTTTTTCCTCTTCATCGCCGTCTTTCTCATCTTCCTTGTCTTAATCTTGCTCTTAACAATCCGTTTTTGTTGCTGCTTTTTCTGTTGCATACCCATACCTAATTTACGTTTGACTTTCATAATATTGGTAACAAAATAGGCAGCTGTTTTTTCTCCAATTGATGCGTCTTTTGATTTAACTCTCGACCACGCCTTATTTTCTAGGATTTTATCGGATCTATGTCGATCTTCCAAATTATTAGAAGATGAGTATGCAATGTCGTGGTCTAATGCAGCCTGATCTAATTTATTTATGCCCGGATCACCACGTTCCAAACGTTTTTTCAACTTAGTTCCAGGTCCTAAATACTGATAGCCCGGTACATGTAGTTCGAAGGGTAAGCTGTTGATTAGCTTGTTGACCAAACCATCACCTTTAAAAGTCAACATTGAACTGAATGTTTTATTCTGATATATAGCAGTATATATACATCTCTTTCCTTCAGTCTGCATCAAGATGCGATTTGAGAAGCAATCGCTATCACTACCCGTTACTAACCATGATGATGATGATAATCACACCCGGAAACGTCGACATGGTGATTTATTACCATCGTCTATACGAGGAATTTTCTGTGGACCAAGCCAGTGTGGAAAGACAAATGCTCTTTTGAGTTGTATTTTTGAAGAAAATGGATTACGTTTTCAAAATGTCTACATCTTTTCAAAATCCTTGTTTCAACCAAAATATGAAATGCTCAATAAAGTACTGAATGGTATTGAGGGCTTGGGCTATTTCCCATGTAGTGATAATGATGCCATAATAGATCCCTTAGAAGCTTTAGATAATTCTATAATGATTTTTGACGACGTGGCTTGCGATAAACAGGATAAAATAAGAGCCTACTTTTCAATGGGACGACATAAGAATGTGGATTCGTTTTACCTCTGTCAAACATATACTCGCATTCCAAAACATTTGATACGTGATAATGCAAATTTTATCGTCTTATTCAAACAAGATGACATCAATCTCAAGCATGCATATGATGAACATGTGAATTCTGATATGACTTTTGAAAAGTTCAAAGAAATATGTAGAGAATGCTGGAAACAGAAATATGGATTTATAGTTATCGCCAAAGATGAGGATCTTGTGAATGGTCGCTATCGTCGTGGATTTGATGAACATATAATAACAAATTGAAAAAAAATTGAGAAGGGAAAAAAGAGAAAATTTCACCTATATATTCTATTTTTATGAGTAGGACATGATAGTTCACACCAAGTCTCATCAGGATGAAGGTCGATAAGAATAATACCTTGAAGAGACGTATAATTGAAGCTAGGAAAAATGTTCGAAAGAAGTATTTATCATTGAAATTGAATCGTATGGTGGAAGATGATGAATTGAAGAAAGTAATGAAACCAGTAGTGGATCCTCTACAAGAAATTTCCAAGAAAGTTTCCACTGCTGTCACAGCAATTCCACCTCTCACAACAACACATGCTACTACACCATTATCTCGATCGATTCAAGTTCAAAAAATATATTCTACAACACCAGCACCACCACCACCTCCTCCACCACTACCTACCTCATCGATCTCTACCCCCTTTCAAATTATTTCTTCCACTCCAAGATCATCAAGCTCATCTGTTAGAAAAAGTGATGATAATAATGATGATAATACATATGATGCCGATGATGGTGATGATAATGACATTAGTGAAATTGGTGCAACAGCTCTGCCCATCGATCGTGACATTTCTTTCACAGATGACACACCTCTGATTGATCAGCTTAAAAATTTGTTCAAATCTGGAAGCGATGAGCTAGATACAACATATGGACCACATGTTGAAGGAAAGAATTTGATGATGGGGTTGACACCCGTGAGCATAAGTGGAAGTACATCAAATATTTCTATTAGGGGTCAGTTGTTTACTGCCACTCCGGGTTTATACGAGTTGATATTCTTGAAGCACCCCAAGAATTATACAAATCTCGATTCAAGAGCATATAAAAAAATACTGAATCTAACGAACATTGCCAGACTTGACTTTTCTCCAAGGAAGCGAATAGTTGGAAATAGAGGTTATAAATATACGAACATAATCAAATCTCTGCTGGGCTATAAAGGTGGTTCTGGGATGGAATATCTCCAGTATAATGAAAAACCTATCGAATATAAATATTATGACAACTTAGATGAGCTCGTAGATAGACTAGTTTTGTTACATGGTTCTATGAAATCTGGTAATCGATCATGCATGAACGAAATCATTTCTCTAGAGGAGGAGCTACGTGAATCTGGTATAATATATTAACATAGAAAGTAACTTTCTCCAGTAGTTTTGCAATGTCTATCGATAAGTTTGGACGTTCATCCACGACACCTACATCATCATCACTATCACGCACTAAATCTCGACAATATTTCAAACTAACAGAAGATAATAATATTGATTGGGAGAATCGACGCTTGACCAATGTGAAATACCCCAAAGATGAGAATGATTGTGTCACTAATAAATTTTTAAATGATAAATTAGAATTATTTCTCAAAGAAATACAAAGAATGATAGATGCAAGACTCGATATTATTTGGACATCGATGGAAAATATTCATATTTCGAATAGTAAATTAGTTGCATCACCATCAGGGAAGAAATAATGGAATGGTGTAAAATGAATGCGGTGATGCGGTCGATGACCTATGTACCATCTGTTGAAGTTTTCGACATGTTTGAACCTGCTTAAAATCCTGATAATTACTGTAATTCTCATCATCATCATCATGCTTGCTATAACACCGGCGAAAGAGCAGGTAGTAAATGAACTTTTCAAACCTGCAATCAAAAAGTTTAAACGACGTCGTACAATCATAAAAGGTCTTGATGATTTATGGCAAGCAGATTTAGCTGAATTCGGTAATTATGCGAAGGAAAATAAAGGTTATAAATATGTTTTTGTGGTAATTGATTGTTTTTCAAAGTTTCTATGGACAAGAGCTTTGAAAACTAAATCAGCATCAGAAGTAGCGTTGGCTATGGAGGATATGCTGAGACATTCAGGTGGTAGAGTTCCAAAGAATTTACAAACAGATCAGGGAACTGAATTTTTCAATTCAAAGTTCTCGGCCGTGATGAAAAAATTTAAAATCAATCATTACAATACTTACAGCATAATCAAGGCCTCGATGGCAGAGCGTGTCATAAGAACTTTGAAAATGAAGCTTTATAAACTTTTCACTTTACATGGGTCCAACAAATGGATTGATGGACTGCTGGAAGGTGTTGTAGGTGAATATAATGATACAAAACATTCTACAACAAAATTAAAATCAAGTGAGATTTCTGTTCGGAATCAAGCTCAAGTGCTTCGGGATACATATACTCATCTAAAAATATTTGGAAAAACCAAATTCAAGCTTGGTGATGTTGTGCGTATAAGTAAATGTAAATTTCTGTTTGAGAAGGGGTATACACCGAACTGGACAACAGAATTGTTTAAAATCTCAAAGGTGAATTCTTCCACCACCCCACCCACTTATATGTTGGATGATCTTAAAGGTGATCCAATCAAAGGATGTTTCTATGAATCGGAATTGCAACGAACAAAGCAGCCTGATATTTATTTGGTGGAGAAAATACTACGAAGATCTGGATCTAAATTGTACGTTAAATGGTTAGGAATGTCTGGAGCGAACAATAGTTGGATTAGATCGGATAATATTGTTTGAGCTCTCTAGTCGTTGATGAACCATCATTTAATCAACATCGAGTATCGTGTGTGTTTGCGTGAAGTATCAAAAATGGAAAATTTGATGCAAGCGGATGATGTTATAGAAAGAGATCCTTGGACATTTGTTGATAATTTGATGGCTAAATATGACGCTGACATTCAGTTGGAGAGTGATTTACTATATCACACAGTTTTAAATGGTAACTTTCTGAGAGTATCCATAGGACTCAGTCCTGCTAGAGATTTCGCCCCTACTATCCATGTGACAACACCATCTGATTCAAGTTATATATCATTTATAAGAGAAGAGTGGTGTGACTTTATAAAAAGTGTCGGAATAGAATTATCTGAGGTTTCATCATCACCACCATCATTATCGCCGTCATCATCATCATCATCATCATCGACTTCACCATTGTATTCAAGACCATCAACATTATCGGGGGATGTGCTGATTTTCGAAAACTTCTCCATCAAATTTGATGCTGATGGTAGAGCAAGATATATACATGGGAGAGGACAGACACTATATTTGAATGATGACATCGTTAATGAAATTCATCGTATCAAAAATCTAGTTAAATATAGGATGGAAATGTTGGAAGTGATTGACTTTCCAAATTTCTATAAAAATGTATTGTCAACTGTTCATTTAATGTTAAAAGAATATCCCCTTAATACATCACCATATGGGATGATTAAACATATTCTGTGTAATATTAAACATTTAGCACATATTTCCTGTATGTTAGAGTGTACTGAGCTTCATTATAATAAAATTTTAGATGATCTTAATAGATATAAGTGAGCTTTATTATATGTATGATTATGCAATAAACAGGTATTAACAAAATATTTTTTTTTTCTTTTACAACACCCCATTAGTTATGATCACAACCACTTTAAAAAAAATATACAGTTCAATCACATTGCTCAATTAAAATAATTATTGATTATAACCAATCATTATAGCATTTTTCGATATTTCACATCAGTAGGTCATTAGATTTATATATATTATCAATCAGTAATAAGAATCAATTATCATAATGTCAAATATTGACATATCTTCCCCTCCCCTTTATTCCGCACATGCGCGGTTGAGACCCTCCTCTTAATGTGCTTGAAGGAACCATCTCTATCTACTCGCCACTAGATGCTAAGTCTAAAGAGCTCCTCTCTTTGCTGATTGACACCGGCAAATTATGCGCGGACCTTTTCTTTCACATGTCAAAATCAAGAAGGTTTGCCCTCCTGCAAAAATTTGAACAAATCTGTCCGGGACGTGGCTCAACATGACATACCTGGTCAATTTCTTTTCGGGGCCGACCTAAAAGAACGGCTCCAAGTAACAAAAAAGACAAGCCAGAAGTATAAACCTGCACCGACGCCAACGGTCTGGTCGCAGGTATTTCCTCCGAAACAGGAGGGGGGAGCTCCAGCAACTCGGACTCAAACCCCAAAATAATCGGTCTTCAAACCGGAAGCGCCCGTTCCAGTCCTCAGGGGGCCGGAACGGGCAACTCAATTACAACTCAAACAAGTTCCAACCAACACGAGGTCAGTCCGACCGGTATTACAAAAACCGGCGGGAGAGCCCATATCGCAGCCGCATTTTAGAGGTGGGTAACACTGCAGGCAGACTACACTATTATCTTTCGGAATGGTTAAAAATCACAAAAAACGCAGAGATACTGTCCTGGGTAAAGTCTGTTGCAATACCATTTAAAAGGAAACCCCGTTAAATTACGCTTCCAACACAGCCTAATTTGACTTCTGAGGCCGACCAGAATATAACCAATGTAATATGCAATGCAATGCAATGCAATAAATGGCCTACTTGCACAAGGGTTCATTCAACCATGCCTACCTTGTACCGACCAATTTTTGTCGTCTTATTTTTTGATAGAAAGATCAAATGCTAAAAAGAGATTTGTCTTGAATATGAAGCAGTCAAATACGTTCCTAGAGCCTCCACATTTTAAAATGGAGGACATCAGAACGGCAACTAAGTTGCTCAAGAAAAATTGGTTCATGACTTCGATCGACTTGAACAATGCTTATTATCTTGTGCCAGTAGCCAAGTCACATCGCAAATATCTGTTCAATTCAAGCATCGATTATATAAATTTGTCTGTTTACCATTATTTGGCCTTTCTCTAGCACGATACATTTTTACAAAACTCACAAAACCTATCATGACCACCTTACGCAGTCAAGGTATACCTACATTGTATGATATATCATGCTTTTCTCATCATGGCACAAGGGTATAAGGATTGCAAGTCCCACACCAACAGTGCAATCAATTTACTGCATTCCTTAGGTTCCATCATCAACTGGGCAAGAAGCTCATTATATGGGTTCACTATTTGGGTTTTTTGATCAACTCAAAAGTGATGTCTCTAAAGTTACCTACCGATAAATGCCAAATAATAATTGCACACATTAAGAAAATCAAACGCCATGGAATTTTGAGAATTAGGAAGATTGCGCGCTTTTTAGGAATATTAGCGTCCGCATGTCCTGCTGTCAAATATGGGTGACTGTACACCAAACAGCTCGAAAGAGATACATTCTTAGCGTTTAAATTGTCTGGTGGTAATTCTGATGCATGAATGCAGCTATCTAACCGTGCACTTTTGGATTTGCAGTGGTGGAACTCCCACATTCGGCAGTCAGAAAATCCAATACGTCAAGATATTTATGACCTTGAAATTTTCACAGACAGCGCTCTCTAACAGGTTGGGGTGCTCACTGCAATGGCCAACACACAAATGGTTGGTGGTGTTAAGATGAACAACTCGAACACATAAATTATCTTGAGCTCTACGCGATTTATCACAGCGTGGAATCTTTTGCAAAGAATCGTCCATCTCTGAACATCCTAATTCGAACTGATAATTCAACGGTCTTTCCATACATTAATAAGATGGGAAGTGTTCAATATCCCATACTATGTGGTCTGGTCAGAAATCTGGCAATGGTGTGAGACTTGCGATCTCTGGCTCCAAGCTGCATATATAAAATCCAAAGATAATATAATAGCAGATACGGAGTCACGAAAACTACCAGATGAGACCGAATGGACCTTGTCCCAAGACGGGTATATTAGAATTGTAGCAACGTTCGGATTACCTAACATAGACCTTTTTGCATCACACGTCAATGCCAAATGTAATAGATTTGTGTCTTGGAGGCCAGACCCGGAGTCAGTGGCTGTTGATGCATTTAATTTATCCTGGACAGATCTCATGCTTTATGTTTTTCCACCATTTTGTCTTCTCTTACGGGTCCTCAACAAAATCCTCAGCGATAAAGCAGAGGGTATTGTAGTTGCACCTTTTTTGGCCAAGTCAGCCCTGGTACCCTTTGTTCAGAAAATTGACAGTGGGAGAGATATTGAGATGGGAACCAAACATTCATTTGATTGTTCCCCCTTACAGGAACGAGCGTCACAGTTGCCGAACCTTACCCTGGTTGTCGCACGTTTATCCGGCAGGCGTTCCTGTTTAAGGCATTACCACCGGCGGCAATACCCATCATGATTGATTCACTTTCATCGGCTACCTTAAAACAGTATAACTGTACGTACAAATTATGGTGGACCCACTGCAAAAAGGAAGGGTGTGCCCCTTCCACTAGCGGCCCTGCCGAGGTGTCGAGATTTCTTGCCAACTTGACAGACTTAACACAGGCCTCATATGGCACGTACAATTCGCACAGATCAGCCCTCGCACTTATTCTGCCCAACGACGTTGGGAATAATGCTCAAGTTAAGCGGTACATGAGGGGTATTGCTTGCCAGCATCCAGCTCGACCAAAATACGACTGTAGATACATGAGATACCGATCCGGTCGTCGAATATTTGTCCACAATGCAGCCAAACAACCAGATCCCGTTGACCTCTTTAACGTTCAAATTGTGCACGTTATTAGCTCTCTGTACAGTGTACAGGTTATAGAATTCAAACAATATCTGCTATTCGGATCACAAATCTACATCAAGGGAGAGACGGCCTGAAAATTCGAATCACTGATGAGTTAGAGACATCCCTCACATCTAAAGTGCAACCTTGTCTCGAGCTATCCTTTTTTTTTCGAGATCAACCAGAACTCTGTGTCGCATCAGCCTTGTTGAAATACGTCAAGCGCACTGAAGCATTGCGACAAGAAGCGGACCGTCTTTTTCTCATCACTCGCCCCCCATACAAGGCGGCCAATAAACAAACCATTCAGTAACTGGATCGGAAAGCCCTGGCATTGTCGGGCGTGAATACAGACGTCTTGAAAACTCACTCAACCCGACACGCTGCCACCTTAGCGACGCTTAGGAAGGGAGTATCTTTGGATACCATTCAAAAAACTGCCGGATGGTCTCAGCGGTCAAACACTTTTGCGAAGTTTTATAACCGCCCTTTGATTACGGAGAAGCACTTGTTTTCCGAATCAATCCTCAATGAATCTCAATGGTTGTTCCTTGAAATGAACGATTTCATTGTCGCAATGCTGTCGAATTGTTCTCCCTTACTGGGTGTCAAGCTGACCGCCGAGTCGCCACGTTTTTTCTTTAAACGTCTACCTGTATGTGATTATTTTATCTTAGAGGATGAGGCTGCGACGGACAATTTACTAGTCAAACGAGGTATACTTACCGAAGTTCGACTATAATTGTCCTAGCAGCCTCATCCGAATAAGATAAAATCCCACCTCGCCCAATCGTTTTGGTTTTCGTGTACCAAAGGAAAACCAAAAAACCCTAAGGACGTGGCGACTCTTGACCCCCATTATTTTTCAACGAATGGATATGCATCGCAGCGGGCCAGCCGCGGTCGCCGGCTGGAGGAGTGGGAGTGTGGCGCTCCCGCTTCTTTTTCTTCTTTAAAATGTGTGGTTATCCCGAGGGATCAGAGAATCTACCTGTATGTGATTATTTTATCTTATTCGGATGAGGCTGCTAGGACAATTATAGTCGAACTTCGGTAAGTATACCTCGTTTGACTAGTAAATTATATGTGGATGTCACCTTACCATATTTGCCCCTCATTCAAAATGAAATAAACAAAGTGCAAATTGTTTATGCCAATCACGGAAGACATTTAGAAACAATAACCTTTTACATATGAGGCTATTGCACTGATTGTTCGAGAATAAGTTACAACATCATTGAGTCATGTAATTTTTGTTGTGACAAAGTTATCATCTGTATATCATCACTATGTTGAACATGATATCCGATTTTTGGATATAAGCTCGTGTATTGAGGTACATGAGAAATGTTTGACTAGCTTTTCTTGCAAACAAGCGCATGAAGTAGGGATTTCATTTTGTTTCTTTTTTTTTGCAGGATGAAAGACAAAGACTGATGCGAAGAAACATAGTTAGGTACGCCGTTTTAGCTTATGTAATCACCCTGCAGAGGGTGTCGCTGAGGGTGAAGAAGAGGTTTCCGACGTGGCAGCACATAGTTGATTCTGGTGAGTACCGAATACCTGATTTTTTCAACCATTCCATCTTCTACTCCAATCACATGGACGTCACAAGAGTAGAATTCTAGTCATCGTGATAGGGCCCTATATTCTGCCGTCCTAAATCTGCAAAGATTGAATGTTTGCCAAAATGTTTCGTAATGAGTACTTCAAACTTTAAAAATCATATAATGTATATGTACCAAAGTTAGCATAAAAAGCCATAATTTGTTTGTTCTTTTTATTTCTACATGTCATAGCTCTTTACAACAATCATTGCCCTATTTGCGTTATTCTAGATAATTATGTCCTATCTGCATTCAATTTTTAAAGATAGGACCATCCAGCTAATTACGATATTGGAAATTAAATGTCCTCTCTGCTTTTTTACTAAATTAATGAAATATTTTTGGAGTTTTGAGTGGATATACCTGGAGTAGGTATATATTCACCAATATACCGGGTGATCATTTGAAAACTATCCACCTGCAATAACTCCCGATTCCTAGTGAATATTTTTTCGAGCAAAAACAGGTCGATTTTCATATCGAGGGGGACATCCAAAACATACATTGGCAAATTTCTATATTCACCCCCCTCGCCCCCACTCACCCCAACTTTGAAATTTCAAATGACACTACCTACCTTGCGATACATCAAATTGAAGGAAATAAAATTTTCTTTCTGAAAAAAATATTTTCAAAATTTTCAGCCCCACCCCTTCTTTTTGAAAATTCTCTGACTGTCCCATTTTATATTCTGGACCCCTCATTTTTTTCCTAATTTAGTTCGCGTCATCCTAGATAGCATCGAAGCAGAAAATTTTCGGTGGAAAAAGTGCTACCTAAATTCACCCCTTCGCTCTCCCCCACCTCAACTCCCAAATTTAATGAAACACCACCTACTTTGTGATACATCAAATTAAAGGGAATTGAATTCTCTTTCTAAAAAAAATTTTTTTGAAATTTTCTACCCCTCCCCCAATGAATTGGCCATTTGGAGTATTCTAGGGGGGCAATGGGGGGCTTTAAAAATTTTGAAAAAAAATTTTTCAGGGAGAGAATTCAATTTTCTTCAATTTGATGTATTACAAAGTGGGTATTGACATTTTAAATTTTTGAGGTCAGGTGGGGGGAGCGAAGGGGTAAATTTGGGTGGCACTTTTTTATAGAAAATTTTCTCTTTCGATGCTATGCAGGATGACGTTTACTGTATTGAAGGGAAATGGAGGTCAAGAATATTAACTTGGACACTCAGAGAATTTTAGGAAGAACAGGGGGTGGGGTTGAAAAATTTCAAAATATTTTTCTTAGAAAGAGAATTTATATCTCTTTAATTTGATGTATCGCAAGGTAGGTGGTGTCATTTGAAATTTCAAAGTTGAGGTGAGTGGGGGCGAGGGGGCTCAAGATATAAATTCTCCAATGTATGTTTTAGATGTCCCCCTCGATATAAAAATCGACCTGTTTTTGCTCAAAGACATTTGCACTAGGAATCGGGAGATATTGCAGGTGGATAGTTTTCAAATGATCACCCGGTATAGGAAAGATTCAAAGTCCTCTTCGCGTAATGTAATTTATTTGGTAGTTCCCTATGAGCAAGATGAGAAACAATTTTACTTATATTCACCAATATTTTTGACGATTGTATGGCACTTGTCTTTTGTTTTTGTGTTCATTTAATATTGAGTTTTGTTATCACTACAGTGCTCTTATGGAACTTCAGTAGGTAATCCGCCGCTGTGAAGTTGGACAAGGACAAGAGGTAGTTCATGATAAGAGTGGTAGATGAAGTTAGATTGAGGTTAAGCTTCTGCAGCCCCCTGAGACCTTTTAAGCCACAGTGTTGTTTGATGTGGTTGTATCAGCGAAGTTTTTCATCCAGAATGCCTGCTGAGGCAACCTGCTCAACCTAAGTAGTAGGTGTTTTTCTTCAATTTTTCAATCAGATTTCCCTGAGGATCACCTTTTCCAAACTCCAAACGGACTCTTCGGTCAAAATCATTACCTACGTCCCTGAATACGGCCGGGAAAGCATTGTGTCGCCCACAATAAATTATTCAACTTTATACAGATCTGGCTTGCATCTGCATGGCGCACAATGTATGTACGAGTACAAGTAGGTACCTAATTCCCAAACTATCTATTAGGAAACACATTTTGATTTATAAAGCCATTTTTCACTCAATTACAGCCGGTATTGGTAAGCTAAACCCACGCCACAGCCATATTCAACATAGATTGTTAACAACAACTTTATGCTACGCCACGTGTGGCACGGCACGCCACAAAAAAAAACTAGTTATTATTGGTAATTTATTACCAATTGTTTTAAACCTGCGAGCACAGCCACTAATTTATAACTCAATTTTGTGGTAAAGCTAGAAAACAATGGGTAATCAGTTGATCACAATACACAATCATCTATAATATTTAGATTGTTCTTCTACGTTACCGGTACGATGACGAAAAATGGTAAATTTTTTCTTTCGAGCAGCGTTTTATACCTACCCATGATAAATTTATTATTATTATTATTATTGCGAATCTATTACGGATACAGGGTTACGGCTCATTCCGCTATTGTGATGCATGTAAAATAAAACGATCATCGATGAGAAAGTCATTAAACAGGATGTGCCCATTTTATCATTGAACAGTGAATGAATTCATTTCCGTTCCAAAGTATCATTTAAAAAAATAACATCTATGAGCGTCCGGCTCATGTAGATAGTACGGAATTCTCGTTTCGTTCTTGCTATTTTATTTTTGCAGTAAAGTAAATAAACGAAGATAACAACTCAGCTGCTATTGATAGAACTTGATGCTAAGTTGATTTTTTGCATGCAAAAATTATGTCCCTACTTACCTACCGTACTGCAGCTAGCAAGGAAGTGGTACCAAAAATGTGAACAATTTCGAAAATTGAAAATCTCGCGAAAAGCGAAGTAAAATTCGAAAAAACAATACAATGACTCCCTATACTTGCAGATTACAGGATGATTATTAAACTTTCTAGCTATTAGCACTCGTCCTGTGTTGTTTGAAAAATCTGAATCCTCCTACATACTCAAATTTTAAACTTAAACATTGACAACAATTATTACGGGCGGATAAAACTGAGTAAGTAGGTATGTACCTCGCCAATTGGGAACAATAATTATGTTCTAATTCTGCCAGTTATTCTGGTGCGCTAAGTAGAAATGCAAATATTTATACACTTTCATTCATATCGTGTGATCAACTGGATTCTTAATTTAGGCAGACTGTGTCTTGGTCAGACGCATTTTCGCACCCCTGAATTTGACCAGCCCACAGCCTGCTCAAATTTAGAATTAATTTGATCACACCATAGTTAGTTCAGTTTCGCTATTGCCCAACCCTTCAACTAAAAAAAACCTCTATATTACAACATCGCGATCATGGCAAAGCATGCTATTACATTTTAATAATCCATCTAAAATTGAACACGAAGGCTTGGAAAGTAATTGGCGCATATGGCGCCTAAGAAAAAACCCTGGCGCCATCTCAAGGAAGTGAAACTATCAGTTTCACTCGAGTTTTTGTTTGTTTGGTTTGGTTTGGTCAAACCTCGGGTCAAACGTGCTTATGTTTTTTTTTCTTGAATAATTTCCAGGTCTGATGATGGAGAGCGAAAAGAAAATCTTCGAGTTGATGGACAGCAAAACACCGATGTCAAAATACTGGATGCCACTGGTCTGGGCCACTAACATCATCAACAGGGCCAGAAAAGAGTCGTTGATCACCAGCGATCACATAGTACAAACGCTATTGACTGAACTTTCGGATATCAGGAGGCGTCTAGGTGCACTCATCGGATTCGACACCGTTTGCGTTCCGCTGGTCTATACGCAGGTATAACTAAACTACGTATGTAAAATTGCATAGAAAAAGTAGGAAAATTACAGTTCATTTTAATAACAATTGCATGAAACTGGTTAATAAAACCGCAAACGTTAAAGCGATACTCGAATTACACAACACACCTGAGCTGGTGTTTCGCATTCCTGGGCGACTGATGGATGTGATGAAAAAGGATGTAGGTACCAGCGGCGATTTTTTCGGTTCGAACGGCCTTGGCAGTGTAATAATAATAATTAATTATGAGATCTTCTTCTCATAATTCATAATTCCCATTTGTTTTGCAAACAATTTATTGAATGCGCAAAAACTGTTTTTTCACTCATAGGTACTAAATAATACAACTGAATAAGCTTGAATTTTATAGGTTAACATCAGACAATTTCAATAATCAAAGCCACGACATTTGATTTTAGACTTTTAAAGTAGGTATCTACCCTAATGGAAGCCGGCGTTAGCTCAGCGGTTGGAGCGCTGGGGATGAAAAATTTACTGCTGTCGTCAACCTTCCCGGCAAGCGAACGACCAACCCATAAATAATTGGATACTTGCGTTCTGTGTGAACAAGGGGTAATAAGGCGGTTGTCTAAGGCGTGATGCTTACCCCATCACCTCAGGCATCCAGGGGTCCGCGACAACCGGGTAGTGAACACAAAGAACAGAAGCTCTAACCTTCCGCTTTGTAGGCCAAGTCCCCTAATAGAATGTAGAGCCAAACTATATTATTAAATGATCTACCTGATGGATCCGTGAAAAATTCCCTTGCAAAAAAATGCTGTTCTAATGAAAGAAACAGGACGATCAATTCAGTTTGTTCTGAAAAGCGTTCCTATGGTGGCACTTTTGCTGAGTGCACTAGAGCACTATGGTATGGTGCTGGCCAGTTCTACTATTGTCAGGAAAATATCAATCTTCAACTTCGTGCAGATAAAGAGTCGCTAAGGTCATATCATTTTTCACCTACACACAATTTAATACTCTCAGAGATCTACCTGGTGGGACAGAAAAACGCACTGCATTATTTTCTTCTCCAAACTTTAGCCTATTACTCGATTTCAAAAAACTTCAACAGCTTTGATGAATCAACAAGGCAATAAGCCATGCAAATGTTCAAGTGACAAGAAAAATGGCAAAAATGTAAAGTTCTTCATTCGATGTTATTTCAGTGCGAAAACCAAAACAAAATTGCAAGACTGCAAAACACTATTTTCAATTAGGTAAATATACGTGATTTCTTCGATACTAGCAAAAAGCTGTGGGAAAACTCGTCAAAATTTGATCAAAATTTGAAAAGCATTTTGCAAAATTCGGCTTACGGAGATACACCGTCGAAGTTCACTTTTTTTTGTTTTTTGAAAATTTGTGACTTAGGAACGATTTCACAGATTCAGCCTAAATTGAGCATAATACAGGGTTTCAAAAGTAAGTACCTAGGCTACGTATCCTCGGATTCTGCCTTCAACAATATGAAGTTTGCGATAAGAATGAATTGCCGTTGAGGAATCATAAGTTTTCTTGGATTTTAATTTTCAGGCTCTTGAAAGTAGTGTTTTCCAAATGTTTTCGAAGTTTCAAACCCAAATATCTCAAAAATGAAGCATCTAATAAAAAATCTACCTGTGTTACTTTTTTTTACTTGAATTAAATGTGGAATTCAAAAATTTTAACCATCTTTAAAAATAACTAGGGACTAGGGGAATAAAAAATAAGGGAGAAAAGGGGAAGGGTACCCCCTATTATCTTAGCACTTGAAAATATTTGATAGAACGAATTGTTATCGTTCAATAGAGACTTATTTCAGTGAGCTTTGCCTTTGGTTGAAATTTGATTGAAATCGGTTGGAGAGTTTAATTTTTTTTTTTATTTGAAATCCCAAAATAATTACAATCTATCTGTTAGATAATAGGTGATTTGTATGTTTGTAAATATCATGCGGGAGAATGCCCAGTGGCAAGCTCCCTCTCATACATCGCCGTCGGCGGTGAGTAGGACAAGTGGGCGTCTTCTTGATACTTGGATAAGTTTAATTATTCAGTTACGGTAAAAAAACTATTTCAAAAATTGAACTTTGAGGGGCCGTAACTTTCTTAGGGGGGGCATCTCTTAGAATTCATTCTTATCGAGAACTTCATATTGTTGAAAGCTGAATCCGAAGATCTTACTCACAGTTAAAATTTTTTTGCTACAACCCAATTGAGAAGACGCTATTTTTTTCGAATTCCGTTATTGTATCCGCCATTTTGTGATCTAATTCGAAAAGACCAGCTCAAAAGATACCTAACCAATCTCACTTTGTATCTCTCATCTTGAATTTTGACATTTCGGCCAACTCGATATTCCACATAGTCTTGTATTCTGTGACTTTATATACAGGCTGGACCACGGGAGCAGGAAGTTTTGAAAACGCCGTCATTCAGAAAGTAACTTTATCTACTTTGCGTTACTAATGGATTCATTATTACATTGAAAACAGTGCTCTAATAGAGCATATTATTGAACTGTTTTTCAACCAATAGGAACAATTTATTGCCATTAGAAGGTAGGCGAACGTCAGTTCTGAAGTGTCACCTGTCAAACGTTTCTATTTTTAGCAGCCAGAATTCCCAATTTCTTGGCGATCATCAAGGAAAGGTAGATAAAATAGTATATTATACTATTATTTTATCAAAACGAAATATTGCATTAGCAAGGCAATTGTATGCCATTTTTATTCCCTAAAAAGTATGCTGAGCAAATGGCCTCTTGTTCGCACCACACACTCTAGAAGCCGGATGTTGAAATTCTGTATAGCACGACGTTAGATACATATCCAAGGAAATATTAGGAATTTTGTTCAGTAATTTATAATTTCAGCTCCTGAATATCTCGTGGTTTATCAACGAAAATCTTGGCTTTTAGAAAGTAATCACATGCTGTAAGATCTGGCGATCTTGGGGGCCACTCATTGTCTCCGTGTTTGAAGATGACGCGGCCAGGAAACTTCTGGCACTTGCGTTTTTTTTTGGAGTAAGATTTAATCACAAAAGAACGTTGTTCAACATGATCACCAAATGGCATACAATGACATATAATTTGACAAAGAAATCCACAGCAACCTATGTATACGAGGTTCCCGCTCCCGTGGTCCACCATGTACATTTAGCCAAATTTTGGCCTGGTAAATGAAATAGTGTATCAAGTATTATGGATTATTGGCGTATTATTATTATTGCAATAATAATTATGACAATACAAGTTTTTTATAACCTCGTTGTCCCTCCGACTAATTAATAATGATGAAAAACAGATTTACTTATTTTGAAGATTATTGTGAAAGACGATTTTAGCTTTCATCAACGAGACTTTGGCTTTTACTTTCTTCTAGATTATCTTCAATCATGTAACTTCTTTATTTCTACTTTGCCTCGCTCTACTTCATTGCGCGGTGTGTACTTGTTCTAGTTATTGACTTATTATGATTGAGAATTTCCGTTTCCATCTCTCGATAACAATCATTCATTGATTGGGAATTTCTGTGTCCGAGATTAGGATTGATGTGAACAATAAAACTGTGAAAACTGTTGAAACTGAAAACAACGTTGAAGCGATGTATGCATAATATGCCTATGCTATGCTCATAAGAGAACAGAGTTTTTTCTTCAAGAAGGAGAAAAAAGAGACAAGGAGATGCAGTATGCGCAGTGACGCATATACTGATTCTGCACAATCGAGGCGGCGGGACTGGGTGCCTGGGTATACACGTTATTTAGTTCACTCGCCATCGCCCCTATTAAAAGTATATACATATTTACCTACAGGTCATAATGAAAATAACCGAAAGCTATTGCACATCTCAAGACAAACTTCATTGATGCAAAAGCAAAACCTATCTGTACCTATAATAATGTCATCTAAATAAAGTAAGTATCTCTGAATAAATAATCACAGGTCAGTAACGCAGATGAGGAAGTGGGGCTGTAAACTCTTGTTCCGTAACCGAAATCACCGCATCTATGATTCGTAAAACAGTTTGCCCAATTTGCATGTTAACAAATTCACGGGAAAACTAAAAAATCGTCATTTTAATTGCTCTTTTTTCAGAAATCGCGTGACGCTGAGCTTTATTTACGGTCCCGCTTCGTGCCTAATTACTAATCGGCATTTCAAATGTTCATCATCAATTTTAATTATGGACGTGACCTTGGGCTTGCCCGAAAGTGAGACGTATTTTTTGGGTAAAAAACCGCATGCCCGGGGCACGTGGCACGGATAATATATACCGGACAATACCTACGGCACTGGATCGTTTTGACAGATTTATTTTCTCACAATTATATTATCTACCCCAGTGAATCGTTTCGACAAAATTCTTTTTTTACAATAACTAAGAAGTGAGCTCGATGTTTGATGTTTTTTTGTGAACGCCCTGTAACAAAAAATGGCAATTTTTTGACATTGAGATATTGGTCTTTGACTTGACTATCACCATGTCTCTTAGTTGCGAAAAGCAAGGCCGCTACGATTTAAAAAAAAACTGAAAATGCGATTTTTTTTTGTTTTTAATTTTCAGTTGGTAACACTGCCACACAATTAAAAAACAAAAATACAGGCACAAGACAGTTAAAAAAGTTGAACATGAAAATGCAAAAAAATATGGGGTGTTCCTTTAAAAAAATTGACGTTTCGTTAATCCCGTCAACATGGGACATCCTGTATAGCTGAAAATAATTTTAGGCTATAGGTCTCAACAAACCATGTAACTTTTCTGTTGCATCTTTTTCTCTATCTTGAACGGTAAGACCGCTATGGGATAATTATGCTAGGATGAACCACCCTGTATATTCGAATTACAATCGTTGTAGTTTTTTTTTTAATTCTGAATACAAATATACACCACATTCTTGAGCTATTTCTCAAGCTTGATGTGTTTTAGAAGCCCACTATCGATATGTATACTGTACCTACGTTTTGTTCAAAATTTTCCCATCTCTTATTTTTGAAAAAATAATTTTTTTCGAATTCTTGAATACTCCCTGGAGGGGGTTCTTCTGGTGAAGCTATCGGACTAATATTTGGTATGATGTATTCTAGTACCGAGGAGAACGTGTGATGTGAATTTCAGTTGAATCCGAGCGGGGGCACTTTTTGGCCCCTTATCCTGCTATGGCCTTTGTTTAGCACTATGAAAACATTGTGGGTCAAATTTCAGAACTTTTTTTAGCTAAATTAACGTATAAGTTCATCATGCGTATCATGGGATTTTTGTGAGTTTTTTGACCTTTTGTCTTCGGAAATAACTCAACACTGTGGGTATATTTATATTCAGAATAAAAAACTACATCGATTGCAGTTCAAATATACAGGGTATCGCATGAATAGAAAAAGTTTTTCGCGACACCCTGTATATTATAGGTTGTAAAATATTACGATTTCCAATTTTGAAATGTACGGAAGAAATTGTTCCAGAAAAGTGTCCCAATATTCAAATTATTTCAAAGGGGAAGGCCTCCAGTAAGGGGCGGGGAATCCTCGCGTGATCACCCTGTACAATAATTTAACAGCGCAGAAAGACAGGTAGTACCAGAGAGGGACCATGAAGTCTGGTGGAGGCGGAAGGATCAGGGTACCAAATTAAGAATATTGACAAGAGGACGGCAGTGTATTGCCGGTGTGGTAACTTGAAATTGTATAGCCAACAGTAATATCACAAGTACTTACTTAGATTTTAACTATAATTTATAATTTTGGCCAAGCGATCGCGAGTGCTGTTTGTAACGATGAATGCTAGACTCCTTGGGATGAGGGCATTTATCTAGGGCCAGCCAGCTTGAGGGAACACGCTTGGCCATAATTATCTGAGGAAATTTCAAGCACGAGTGATATTTTGCTGAAATTTTTATTTATCACTTTCATCAGATTACCACACCGGCAAGACACTGCCGTCCTCTTGTCAATATTCTCGCTGTGGTACTCTAGTTCTTCCCCCTCCACCATTGGCAACCAATTTATCCGGTTGCTAATGACAATATTATTCTTGTAGCTCTAAAAATCAAGGGCACTGTATGTAACAATCATAATGAGATATGGTCTTATTCTCTCTTATTCTTATCGAAGTGGCAGTGGCCTTAGAGGCCGCAATATTTTTCTCTCAACAAAAAAAATATTGATGAATTTTTTTTTTCCAGGTCGTGTCACTAGCCCTTTACGTGTACTTCATAGCCGCTTTACTAGGACGCCAATTCGTGGCCAGCGATCCAAAGACTTGTACTAAACATTGTGATCCAGATGTATACTTCCCATTTTTCACAGCTGTGGAGGTGAGTATTTTGAGAAATTCCTAAGTAAGCGACTTATACATCTATTTTAAATTAATTAAATTATTGTTGAAAACTAAAGCCGTTTACTAGTTTTTTTTGCCAACATCATTGTTCGTAGATCGATGGCCTAGAATTCCAGCTTGTTAATCAATTTTGTCTATCAAATCTTATGAAATTCTCTATTCACAGTAAACCGCACTGTTTTCAGTTCTTCTTCTACATTGGCTGGCTGAAAGTAGCCGAGGTATTGATTAACCCCTTCGGCGAAGATGATGACGACATTGAACTGAACTGGCTCATTGACAGGCACATCAAGGTAAGTGTCTTCAAGATTAGTGACCTCTAACTCTCAGTCTATTAGACTAGTTTTATCATAATAAATCTGATGGGTGTGCACCTTGCCAACAGCCGTCTCTGTTTTGCATAATACACCTCTCATATGCGTTAGGTTACGGTTACTTCCTAATTGTTAACTGGAAGGCAGAGAATTGAAATTTGAATAGTAATAGATTTAGTAAGATCAGACAGGTGTTCTGGTGTTCTCAGATTTCTCACAGTGCCATTAGCCCTGACCGCAAACCGCATCGTGATAATTATTATTGTCAGAATTTGCTACATTATTGCCGTAGATCTGCATAGAGAATAATTATTGTAGGTATTATTGACGAATTTCAATGTCAAGTTTAAATATTCGCAAGTGCATGCCTCAAGGTCCCGTGCCTCGAAGCATCTTGGAAATAATATGCAGCTTTGGAACGTTGTACTTCGGAAAACAGTTCCGTTTATTCGTTTCTTCAAAGTAAACAAATTAACGACGCATATTATTGCTTTCATGTATCGAATCGTGTCAAGGCAGTAAAAATTTCAACTTTTGAAATTTCAGGCCGGGTATATGATTGTGGACGAGATGCACGAAGAACACCCGGAATTACTGAAGGACCAATATTGGGACGAGGTGGTTCCAAAAGAGCTTCCCTACACGGTAGCTTCGGAACATTACCGAAGGGAGGAACCGAAAGGCTCAGCTGAGCAATACAAGGTCAAGGGAACCGACGCAATGTACGCCAATCTAGTGACACCAAAGAAAAGCCTAATCCATGACGACATGTATGCAGATTATGTAAGTTTAACTAATCCTCAATAATTATTGTAGAATTGTAACTAGGTATTATAAGTAGATACTAATTTCCAAGTTATTTAGGAAAGCGTGGATACTCCCATAGTGGAGAGGCGAAAAGGCTCCAATTGGTTTTCCAGACAAATTTCCAGAACCGGAATGGGCTCCATACGGTCAGCATCCACAGCGTATTCTTCAGGTGGCCTCTTTGGACGGCACAGAGGCAACTCTGTGTATGCCAATCCTGAAAATGGACAACTTCCTGGAGCGCCTCCTCATAAGATGTCAATTTATGATCGATGGGTTGGTCGCAAATCTGGAAGGAGTCAAAAGAATAGAGGTACCTAGATATACTATCTATCCCCTTGATTCTTGAAAAAGTTCAGTTGCTGCTTAGTGTCTGTGAACAAGAAGAACACAGTACGATTGTGCTCCGATTTTTTCACCTAATCATTCGCATCAGTGTCAAGACCTTGTGACGTGCGTGTGATCAGACAAAATACGGTTCTTGTATTTGTTTAGTCCGGCAGTTTAATTACCGACGATTGCGGACAACAGCGCGAAATAAGGTGATAGCAGCCGGCTACCATTCTGCATTTTAATTTGCGAAGGTTGACTGTCGCTGTGGTATTGAGAACAGCTCTTTGGAAAACTACCGCTTGGACACAATCAGCAATTAATATTGCATAAACATACCTACATGATTAAGATTTGTACATGGAAATTATTAGAAAAGGCTTACGTATGTAATGTAGAGCACATTTTACAATCATCTGTTTTATCACATGTCACAAATCGTGAACACCATTTGAGAGAATTGACATTGAAAACGTTAAACCAGTCTTTCACTTACGTTGTTCTTTCTCTTTATTTGTACAATAAAATTCCATTTGCATATAGTACCTCAACTAACCACAATATACATTGGACAATATGAAACTCTTGTGTTTTACGTAGGTGTACCTCCAGGTACCTATCCACTCGTCATGAGAGGTCCATTAATTTCTATTTTTATCTTGTATTATTGCGTATGCAAAATAATCACAAAAAATCGAATTATTACAACACTCCCACAAATAAAATGTATTTATTATGGAGTTGTATTTGTTGCTTCTTTTCAGGTCCTAAGCTAAACGGGGCAGCCATGATGCAAGTCAAGAACCGTCCCAGGATTCCAACCCCGGATGTTACTAAAGAAGTTGTGGATAGAGAAAACCGATTAGCTGCGGCGAACATGGCCAACATACAGAATCAAGTGGCCCATGGGATAACTCTTATGCCTCATCACCTTCAGTCATATCCCAATTACCCCAACAACGAAGATCCTGTTACCGTGCAGGTACTGTGCCAGTGGAGAAGGCAGTTTCAAAATTCTGCCACGAGAGACGTGCCAGAGAACTCGGTAACGTCAACAAATGTCAGATTGAAAATTTGATTGATGTCCAGTCGTAAATAACATCTGTTTGTGAATAATCATAATTAATTGTGATAGCAAAGTGGTAGTTGAACCATTGCGATAACTTGCTTTGCCTTGGTATACAGGGTGTTTGCAAATATGGGGTAGAAAATTGAACCGCAGTAAGGGAAATGCTTCAAAAGCATCAGAAAACGTTTAAAAAAATCAGGGCTTCCATTTTTGATAATATGAAGGGTCAAAAGGTGGTCCTTGGGTCCACTCTATTTTCGTTATTTTGAGAGATTTTAGTTAACTCTTTTCAACAGATCAAAAAGCAATGTTTTTAAACCCTTGAATGTGTTTTGTAACTTTATTTGCTATAGGTGTTACAGGTGTTTGTTACAGGTGAATCGTAAATCCTAAAAATCCAGTTTTCTTCAAAAATGCATGCAGATAATTTCATATGGGAAATATTTGTGTTATATGTTGCTCTCCATCAATCTTGACCTCTAGAACTTTTCAGGAGCATTTACGAGGAAAAATAAGTTTTTAGGATTCATGACTCACCCTGTACGTGCACTAAACCAAATTACAAAACACATTCAAAGGTTCAAAAAATTTGCTTTTTGGTCTGATGGAAAGAGTTTACTGAATTCATTCAAAATAACGAAAATAGGAGGGCTCGAAGGACCACCTTTTGACCCTCCATATTTCCAAAAATAAAAATCATAAATTATTTCCATCATTTTTCTGGGCACTTTTGGAGCATTTCCCTACCTGCTTTCCAATTTTCTACCCCAAGTTTGCAAACACCTTGTATGCCAAAATGGTCTAAACCAACCGACTATTGTCGGTGTGTGTGAAACGATATTTCGTTGCAAAAATGTTCCAACCCAAAATACACCCAACGATACTGAAATTTTGATTTCCAAATTTTCAAAGTATCCCACCTCTGATATTCAACTTTTATATGGACCTTATGTAGACATTTAGGCCTATTCTGTGAGGACATTGATTTATAGAGTAAACATCATTAATGTGGCAGTAAATTGATATTTTACATTATGTTGAAGAACAATCGCGGGCAAAGAGAAAAAAACGGAAACAGCGAAAATACTCCAAGACCTTAGTTTCTGGACTTGAGTTGTCTGAGGTTGATGCATTTGTCCCTGTTGATTGATCACACTAGTGTACATACCAATATCCAAATCAGTCGACAAATCGCCCGAAAAACCTAATATTGGAACTACTGTCCGGCTGAAAAAAGTTGACCAGCTGTCAACCACAACGACCGATCTCGGAGGCCGGTCAAGAAAGTTAACCCAAACGTCAACTACTGTCGTTCCGATCAATCAAAAGTCACTCACTGGAAAACTGATCGACCGACTCGTTAACCGAATCTCAATATCGGTAAATATCTTGACATTATTAAAATGTCAGTTTAGTGTCACAATATCAAGTCAATCTCCATTCACAGTGTGATTCAGTTTCAACCTACAATACTTTGGGAAAATAGTTTTATCCTTGTCCTGATTCAGAAAATGCAACAGTATATGCCTCTTATTCGCTTACTTAAAAAGATGAGTCGAAGTTCAATTTTTTAAGTTATTTGAACATAAATAGCTTATGAACGGTTCAATCAAACTCGCCTAAATCAAGCCTAGGTTAGTATGCGCTGCATACCTGCCTGACAAGTTCCAAATAAATCCAACTGCTGAGAAAATTAAAAATAATGAAATTTGCCACCTAGATTTTTTCACGCGTTCCTTAGTACTGGGGCATCTACTACCGTGCGGTGATGCCCCGGGAAGAGGAATGAAATGAAATAGCCATCGAAAAAAGCCCACACTGAAAATCGCTCACTGTTTTGTTCCAAACATAGAATCGTCGTTGTTATAGTTACAGAAAAACCCATATAGAAAATATCCTGCTAATAACCACAGTAGGTAGTTGATGCAGGTAAAAAAAACTTTGACTCCCTGTATCTCTTTAGTGAGCGAGCTAGAGGCACATTATGTTATATTTTGTGAATCAAAACAACGAGAAAAATATTTTCGTAAAGTATCGTAGGTTAAAACTGAATCACTCTGTGTGGTGTGCGTTCAATCCTAGTGTGATTCAAGTGGGCTATGATTTCTCGAGTTTCTCCTTTCTCAAGGCATCGCGTGACGAGACTCCCAGCCAAATCGAATCACACAAAGGTTGAACATATTTGGAATAGGCCTGGATTCTTTCACCTAACCTGAATTGACAACACACGATTTGACACATCTGACTTGACCAAGTTCATCATAAGCATCTTCACAAAATTTCGCCTCAAAAATCAAATTTTTTTCACGCTGTAGAATGTTGAGTAATATGTCATCCAGAAGGGCTTCAGAAGCCACAACAAGCCACAACAAAGTTCAGTGGACAAGGGCAAAAAGTTATCAAAAATTTTCAGCGGTTTTCAGTTGATGAAAACAAAAGACCTGGAAAAACACGTTTTCACGTATAAAATGAGAATCTATGGGTATTTTTCCAAACTGCAAACGGCATTCGATAGAACTTATCAAAACAGTAAGTACAGTGTGTAACTCAATATGGAATGATTATTTTAAACTTTCAAGGCAATTCAATTTTACCCATTAAAATTTTGATTTCGGAAGATCTCAAAATTATGCAATAGCCATTGCATATTGAGCTATACATAATAACTGACCGTTCCGATGAGTTTCATTGAATGCCGTTTTTGCAGTTTGAAAAAATACCCATAGATTCTCATTTTATATGTGAAAACGTGTGTTTTCCCAGGTTTCTTCTTTTAATCATAAAATGGGAACCGCTGAAATTTTTTCAAATTTTTTTGTACTATTCCATTGAACTCTCGAAGCCCATTTAGATGACATATCACTCAACATTGTACAGTTGAGAAAAAAATTACAAATTTTGGCCCCGCACAGAAAGTTTTAATGAAAAAACTCTAATAGCATTTATAAAAGCGGACACCAAAGATATGGTCAATTCAACAGTTTTTTCGGCGACTCGATATCGCAAACGGTTCTCAAGAAAAATGGTGGTGAGCATATTTTATGAATCACCCTGTATATACATATTACCTACCTTCTCAACATATTTTTGGATGGAATATTTTTGCAGTCTCTTGGTGTCTATGTTCCTGTAATGACTTTGTGATTTACCGAGTTTGTCGATATAATAGAACAATGTTGCATACGAATAATGGGATTCTTGCCATCGTGAGGCGTTCGTCAAATTAGAATTATCCTTATAATAATTGTTTACAGATTGAATACGTGCTTACCATTTAAATTATTAATAATTAATTGGTCATTTTGATGTGGGAGCTGCTAATTATTACTTTGTTAGTCGATTTATGCGGAAATTATCTTAACAAGCAATCGTATTACCTTGTACTTTCTGTGTTGATTAAACTCTCGGCACAGGGTTGTTTTACAATTACGAATAAACTACCTATTCTGACGGTAATTACTAGCATCGTAAATATTTCACTGGTTATTCATAAGGGCAAAGAGGATGATTACTAAAACAAATTTTTAAGTTCCATGAATAATAGACCTGGTAGAGTAACTCTGTTGTGTAACTGTTCTGGTGGGCCAATGCTTTTCAAAAGAGTCAAGTACCTAATAATAGATAAGGCTGCATATCCCGGATCATGTGCCGTAGAACGGTTCTTCGAGTTTTTGCTGTTATCGCTCACAAAATTCAATTTTCATTACACGAGGCCCCTAGACTGTTCAATTTCACATATAAACCGGAAGTTCCATCAGATTTGCTCAACATTTCAACAGAAATTCAAGAGCACTACGTCAAAAGATTAAAAGACCAGTTGGTACACTTAATTTTGTTGAATTCTTGAGCAAATGTAAGCGGCCTAAGCTTTTTGTGTGATGAAAACTTGAATTTAAGAGTGAGAATAAAAGTGAAAAAGATAGCCAAAGGCGTCTGAGATAACCGACACTAGTTATAATGCTTGTAACTGTATCTATTTGAAGTTGTAACTTAGACCTTAATATTATTTAGGTATCCACTTCAAGTTCAAATCAAATTAATGGATTTTTTTTTGTAGGTGGTGCTTTCGCCTATCTTAGAACAAGATGGCAGCGGCTCCGTCAACAATACCTTGCACGCCCACCAACCTGGCACGGCTGCCTTGGCCCAGGCCGTGCTCTCACCCGGCTTGGGTCCGGTGCTGACCACGCCTGTCAGCGTGCCCATGACCGTTTCCCAGCTCACCAGCCTAGGTCTCACTTCGGCCCACAACAGTCCCATGCTGGCCAGGACTTCGATCGTCAGTCCCACTCCCATATTTGCCCAGCAATTCGACCCCATCTCCAACCAGGAGTTCAACCTCCAACATGCTCAGCAGCCGCCTCCAATTTCGCCGCCCATACCTTTGACCCTCACCGAGCTCGTCACCTCCGACGAAGAAGCCCCGCCGTCGGACGTGGGGTCCAACGGAGCAGGATCGAAGGCGTCTTCGACGACTGCTTCGTTGACCGCCGAACCCGTTAGTGCAACAACTGAACCTAATTCGTTGAACTCTGACGTGGGACTCGGAGTAGGGGCCACGAGCCAGAGCAGGAAGACTTCTCAAAGTAGTCAGAACAATGTAAACGTTAACGGGGCGTCGCCCAAAAGAGGCGAGGTGTATGTTTGATGGACTGTTAGGTAGTGAATTTTCAATTCGTAGGAAATGCTCAGTTTGATTTGTGCCTGGATGATGAAAGTGCTTAACTGTACAAGGTGAAAACGGACTGTCCACTAGAACAGCTTTGAAAAACGGGTCAGAGCTGGATGATCAGGGATCTCGGATTAGGAACGAAAGTGCAGACAGAATTTCTAAGCCCTGTCTCCCTCAAGATGCCCTACAAATATGTTTCAAATGCCGTCAGAACGAGAATCGCGCCTTCAGTCAGTCCGCCCTTGTAGCTGGGCTGGAGCATCATTTTGATGTTTTTTTTTTTGCATAAGGTTTGGAATGTCACTCTAGTTATGAATAATATCAAACCCTCAGCTGCACCAAGCTTCCTTCATCATCCTGATACGAAAGTGACTAGTCGTATACACGGTGCGACCCGTACGGTGTACAGGGCCTGACATAGGGGGGCCTGACCTGCAACTCGAGTGCCCGAGGAAGTAGCGCTCAGCTGATGACCGAAAATTTACGTGCAACCTATTTTGAAACGCTATGCTAGCGCGAGAGATGTATCGCATGATGATGCCGTAAGTTGGAGGTTCGAACCTGGCCTCAGTCGATTTCTTTGTTTTAGTTTTACTTTTTTTCAATTTTTCTTTTCTCGCAGGCAATTTTCCATCATTGTTCTGTGCACAAGGAATCGCCTAATGCACAGGCTTTCCATTCATAGACTCTGTGTACGACTAGTCGCTCCGTAAATTTCATCTCGCGCTTCTCTTTGGTGAAATTTTTAATTTGGACAATAGCAGTTCCAGTTGAAATTTATCACGATGATAGACTTGAGATAGCTTGATACAACTGAGGGTAAGTGTTATATTGACAGTATGTTATTGAATTAGCTTTTAGTCTTTTGTGATATTTACCAACTAGTGATCTAAAATAAACACTTAGATATTAAATAATTTTGTAATGGTGGAGCAAAGGAAGGTTATGGAAAAACGTTATGAGAGAAAGAAGATATAAATCTTGAGAGTAGGTACACTATTTGTTGACAAAATAGACTAAACGTGTACCCGGCAGTACTGTGGAAAATTATGGAGACACAAAATGAAATCTGAAAAGAATGTATCTTCCGCTAGAATTAGCTTTGAGAAACTCCAAAAAGGCTGGACTGTCGAAAATCTACGACATAATTTTAGAAAATAGAGATGTACCGTGAAGGCCAAAACTTTAGAAATACCGACCTAATCTATACACGGTTTTTCTATTGATTTCTAACTGTGTGATGTAACTGATAAAAAATATAGGAGTTAATGAGAAAGGAACTGAAAAGGGGTTTGAAGGCGGCCCTTTTGTAGGACAAGAAATTTTTAATATTTTCACTTTCTGTTTTGATGTGGTTTCATCCTTTCTAGATAGTCCCAACAAAAATGTTGTTGTTGTTTTAAATAGCAAGAAAGAGAAGCATATTTATTTATAGTTGTGGCATTGGATTTGAGATTTTAGTTTTGTTTTTATAGTGTGAGCAAAAAGCAACAGAATTACCTGCTAGTGATCAGTCAAATTATGAATAATTATATGTATAGCTATTATGCAATTATCAAAATGATAATAAAGCTTAAATTAAACAAAACTAAGGTTGTCCTTTCAAAATGTTGTTTTTTTTACGGTTTCATCGCTATTAATGCTTCGAAAAAAAGAACCGGGACAAAACGGGTATCCAATATTGAATTTTGTAGTCGAATAGTACACAATAGTCGTATAGCTACAATAGTAGCTTTTCTTGTTTTTTTTTTGTTGACTGCGTAATTTGGAACACACATAAAAAATAGCTATTGGACTGACCAGTTCAAGTATTATAGAAAGATAAATACGTTCGCCTACGACTACTGGGAAATACGCTTAGTGTTATCGGTCAAAGACAATGAGGAAATTTAGCGTCATCTCCACACTTTTCATTTATTCACTGTCAGTTCTGTGAGAGAATATATTATTTCCTTACAGTTAGTTCAATCGGAGAATAGAGCAAGGCAGATTAGCATGCAAAATGCACTTGTTTGGATTTTATGTTCACGGGTCATGTTGCAAATATCACGTTAGTGAAGGAATGTATACCATTCCTTGCTCGTTGAAAAATATTATACTATTTTTCTGTAATTAGAGCATAGCTAGCGTCGGAACCGCAAAAGAAAAATTCTATCTCTATCTCTTCACTCATAATAATACATATATCACTTTTTGTTCTTCAGTGTGAGTCGTCAACCTTTACTTTGACTGTTCAATATTATGTAAAAATATTTTTTTGATGATAATTAACTACTTACTTATGTTCCCAGACCTTCTGACGTCCTCATAGTAGTCCGGTGGTTAAGCGTTCTAACTATGCATTTTGAGCTTAAGCAATGCGCTTTTGGGGTTTGATTGGGGGTCCCTCAACTTAATTTTCAAGAGTTGGAGACATCGGTGCACTCGATGCGGAGGGGGTCTGGGGGGCCCTTGAAAGTTGAAGGTGCGAGGCTTCCCACCAAATCACCATACCACCACGTAATTTCTACTGGGAGGCCATCAAACGACTCTAACCTGTACATTGACAACATTTGTTACCATGTCCAAATAGTTCTTCACACTGGAAAAAATTAATTCTTATGACAGATCGGAAAAAACAGTTTTTCTCAATTCTTCATCCCCACAACGAATAAACTGCCGAGTGTGGTGTCATTTTGGAGTGAACGGCATCCTCTGATTCCATTCACCGAGTCAAAATGTTTGTGAGACCACCGTGCAAAGAATGGCACGCCAAGAAGTAAGCATTTTCAAGCACCTCATTTAACAGTAGTTTCTTGGCTGTTACCAATCGATATGATTGATAAATTGGTCATGGATCAATAACTTGAACTCTTTTGTAACGATAATGCATGTGCATGAAACTCTACACGAGCGTGAAGGCCTGGTAAAAAAATTTTTCTCCAGCGGTCGAATTTTTTTTCACGCCTACTGAGCGTCAGTTTGCAGGGCTCAGGTAGGGAGCGTTTGGATAGCTTTGGAAGCAAAATTTTCATATCTATCTGGAAATTTGAGCAGTTTAATTTTGGAAATTGATTTATGAATCATCAATGATTGTTTTGCCGGTCAGTACCCACATGGGGGTTAACTGCAGAAGTGATGGCTAACGGCGGAGGGAATTCAACGCCCAGGATCTTATTCTCTGCCACTCTGACAGTCGTTTTCACGGTTGTTTTTATAAAATTATTTCTTCTCCAAACATAAGAAAACTTACACGTACAAAATGATAACAACCTTGAAGGTTGGTAGAGGAAAAAAGAAAATAACACTTTAAAAGTTGAATGCCCTCCGTCGTCAGCCATGATCTCTGTGCAGTTAATCCCCATGGGGGTACCTAGCGACCGTCAAAATAATATTTGATGATTCTCAGATCAGTTTCCAGAATTATGCTTCTCAGCTTCATAGACAGATATGAAAATTTTGTCTCCAAACCTATCCAAACGCTGCCTGCCTGAGCCCAACAAACTAACGCTCAGTAGGCGTGAAATAAATTCGACCGCTGGAGAAAAATATTTTTTCCAGACCTCCACGCTCGTGTCGAGTTTCATTCACATGCATTACCGTTACAAAAGAGTTCAAGTTATTGATCCATGGCAAAATTATCAATCATATCGATTGGTATCAGCCAAGAAACTACTGTTAAATGAGGTGCTCAAAAATGTTCACTTCTTGGCGTGCCATTCTTTGCACGGTGGTCTCACAAACATTTTGACTCAGTGAATGAAATCAGAGGATGCCGTTTACTTTAAAATGACACCAAACTTGGCAGTTTATTCGTTGTGGGGATGAAGAATTGAGAAAAACAGTTTTTTCCGATCTGTCATAAGAATTAATTTTTTTCTGTGTGAAGAACTGTTGGGACATGGTAACAAATGTTGTCAATGTGTAGGTTAGAGTCGTTTGATGACATCCAAGTAGGAATTACGTGGTGGTATGGTGATTTGGTGGGAAGCCTCGCACCTTCAACTTTCAAGGGCCCCCCAGACCCCCTCCGCATCGAGTGCACCGATGTCTCCAACTCTTGAAATTAAGGTTTGGGTATCCCCAATCGAACCCCAAAAGCGCATTGCTTAAGCTCAAAATGCATAGTTCGAGCTTTTTTTGGCGCTTAACCACCGTACTATAGAGGTACGTCCTAATTGCATGAGTTTTTTGTTCATACTATGCCCAATGCCTGAAATTTTCCTAATAGTTTTCTTTAAACGGATAGGTAGGTAGAAATGATGAAGTGCTATAAAGGATGCCGTGTTGAATTTCTTTGTGATCAGACCCGATTATTGATTGGATTGTGCTGAAATGAGTGATTGTAGCATAGTCTAATAATTTAAATGGCATGTATGTATCTACATTTTATTCTAATTACTAATATAACCCATAAGGTCAAATTTTTATTATTAATCCCAAAATCAACATTAGTAAAATAAAACAACTAAGAGCCAAATTTCAAATCCGACTTGCAGTTTCCCTCTGGATCTAAACCTGAAGCACATCCATGGCAAATGACAGACAAAAATTGGAGTGAAGACTTTTCCCGCATTTGATTAGGTAAAATTAGGAGCACAGGGGTGAATGTTATTCGAAATCAAAATTTAACGTTTTGACATTTTGATAATGTGCAACCTTGTATCGGCTGCAAGTCTAATGTGAAATTTAGCCCCAAGTATCTACATGAAGAAATGTAGAAGTGCAGGATTCCTTTGAAATAGCGGGCTATGTTTTGCCGCTGATTGAATGCGGCAAGTATAAAAAAACTGCATTCAACCCTAGTGTGATTCCAGTTAACTGGAATCTTGGGAGTCTCTTTCTCTCCAAGTGACGCCTTTGGGAAGAAGAAACTCGGGAATCACAGCTCACTCGAATCCCACTAGGGCTGAACACAGTATACCTCATAGAACTTGTTATACCATGCGATCAACAAAATTCGGAATTGGGGTAGGCTGTGACCTGGTCAAATTTCAGGATGTCAAGCTGCTTTCGGCCAGGGCACAGCCTACCGCCTACCCCAATTCCGAATTTTGTTGATCGCATGGTAGTACCTACGCAATGTTACACAGATGTCCGACAGGAAAATTGAAGTGGTGTTTAATTAGAAGCTTTGACAGTTTCAAATACATGTTACAAATTATAGAAGGAATAAAGGGATTATTATTGCTAAGAATTTGTTTCTATTTTTCTTAATGATGACCTATTTTTTCCTAAAAGGCTCCAGAAAAAATTACCAAGGTGTTGGAAGATGTGAGAAATTATATCACTTCGCTGGAAAGTAATGTGTCTAAATTAGATGAAAAGGAAGTCGCCTTTGCAAACCACAAAGGTGTTCGTGGGAGACATCGATAAATCATATGGGCCGTATTCATACCTCGCTTTTAAGCTAAAAGCGCTTCTGGAGCGATGCGCATTTAGGGGCATTTCTCATATTTTAGTGTTCAAAAATACAAATTAACTCGCAAATAAATTGCAAATAAGTACATACAATCGCTCCCAATCGCAATAATGTATTTTTGAACATTGAAATATGAGAAATGTCCCTAAATGCGCATCGCTCTAATAGCGCTTTTAGCTTAAAAGTGAGGTATGAATACGGCCCTAAGTCTTTTTCGAGCGAGTAACTTTTCATGACCGGTTACAGAATTTGACGTTCGAGCGAGGATTGGTTATAACGAGGGTTATATATAAGCTCGGTTATAAGCGGTAAAGGAAGTGCTGCCATTTTGATATCATCACCGGTTAAGCAGCGGTCATCTGTGGCAGCGGTCCAGAATTCCTAAACGTCAGACGTACCTAACCCAACCTCAAAAACTTGGCTTGGCGACGAGGGAAGAAGAATCGAAGACCATGGACTCCTCTGCGATGGATCCACAAGAACATGGGGTAATCCAGATGTCCGATGGTCGCCTTATATGATTCAAGTTTTGAACGGATTCTACAGGGTGTTTCCAAGCTGGTGTTACAAACTTCAAAGGGGGATTCCCCTTGCGCCCTTGCGTGAAAGTGCCATTTACGCCGTTTTTTAAATTGTAGCTCCATTACCGAGATATCACCCTTTAAGGTTGAAGTTTTTTAAATTGTTTTTTAGCCGTAACTTTTGAACCGTTGTTCAAATTTGAATCAAAGTTTACTGAAATAAGTCCCTATCGACCAATAGTAACATGTTTCATCAGAAATTTTCAGGGGCGTAGATAATAGGAGGTGCTACCACTTTCTCTCCCTACTTTTTACTCCTTCATTTTTTTTTTTTTGAAAATCGTTAGAATTTTTTGATTTTGCGTTCAATTTAGAAGAGAAAGTTATTCTTGCTAAATTTTGATTGGAGGTTTAGTTCTCGAGATATTTGCATTTGCATTCTTGAGAAACATGTCGAAAACACCATTTTCTAGAGAATAAAAATTAAAATCCAAGAAGAATCATGATTTTTCCATCGAAATAGATTCATTAGGGGTTTCAAATTGGGATACCAATATTTCAGATGAAAAACAGAAAGTTTCCAGGAAATAATTTTTTTATTCCCTTGCCGGTACCGCCAAAGTACCGCAGAATTTTCTCCGTCAATTAAATTCACTGTTTTCCCGCCAAATGCTGATAACCAAAGTTATAACCGCAACGATTTAGCAAGAAATGTCAGATGTCAGAAAAATTACAGTATCTATCAATCTAATGTCAACCGCTAATAACCAACCGGTTACAAGAAGTTATTCGCTCGAAAAAGACAATAGTTGCATAATTTGCAAAAAGTCCGACAGAGCATTGAAGTGCAAGAATTAGTACAGAACTTGTTGCATCTCTGTTCGAAGATCTGTTTACATAAGTTTGTAATAGACAACAACAATAATTGTAACTAACCTCGTCTTTAACCGTTCACACTGATGTGCTGAACTGATGACACTGCCGATAGATCGAACATCATTGTCGCTTCAACTTGGACCACTAGTGGTATTATTATACCGGGTGTTTTTTTTTAATTGTGAATTGCAGGTAGCTCTGTAAATAAAAACATTTGTCCGCGATTTGATTCATACTGTGATCTTGAGGTGGTCGACCAGGCAACGTGGAAAGATTAAAGGTGCGTTCAGTCAGCTTATTTAGCCGCAAGTTTTAATTTTAGTCGCAAGCGCAGTGACGCCCATTGGCTCTTACGAACCAGCCTCCTCAGGACAGCCAATAAGCGGTGCAGCGCTTACGACTGAAACTAAAATTTGCGGCTAAATAAGCTGACTGAACGCACCTTAATCAAGTGACATAATATGTTATACATACAGGGTGGCCCAACGAAAACAGAACAGAGGCGATTTCGGGCATTTCACATCATTTTTTCGAAAAAAGCTCAGACAGGTCGATTTTTATATCGAGGGGGACATCTGAAATCTGAAACATACATTGGCAAATTTCTATCTTCAGCCCCCTCACCCCTACCCACCTCAACTTTAGAATTTCAAATGACACCATTTACTTTGCGATACATCAAATCAAAGAGAATCAAATTCTTCTTCTGAAAAAAATATTTTCAAAGTTTTCAACCTCACCCCCCATCTTCCTAAATTTCTCTGACTGTCCCATTTTATATCCTTGACCCCTCAATTCTCTTAAATTTAATCAACGTCATCCTAAATAGCATCTAAGGAGAACATTTTCGGTGGAGAAAAGTGTTACCCAAACTCACCCCTATCCTCTCCCCCACCCCAATTTCAAAACTTAACAGACACCACCTACTTTGTGATACATCGAATAAAAGGAAATTGATTTCTCTTTCTGAAAACAATTTTTTTGAAATTTTCAACCCCTCTCCTGATAAATTGAACATTCGGAGTATTTTAGGGGGAAAGGGGGCTTTTTGAAAATTCTTGAAATATTTTATTCAGGAAGTGAATTCAATTCCCTTCGATTTGATGTATCACAAAGTAGGTGATGTCATTTTAGATTTTGAAGTTGAGGTGGGGGAGTGAAGGGGTGAATTTGGGTGGCACTTTTTACACAGAAAATTTTCTCCCTCGATGTTGTGCAGGATGACATTGACTGCACTGAACAGAATTAAGAGATCAAAAATATTACATTGGAAACTCTGACAATTTTAGGAAGAAGAGGGGTGGGGCTGAAAATTATAGAAATATTTTTTCAGAAAGAGAATTCAATTCTCTTCAATTTGAGGTATCGCAAAGTGGGTGGTGTCGTTTGAAACTTCGAAGTTGAGGCGGGTGGGGGGTGAGGGGGCTAAAGATAGAAATCCGCCAATGTATGTTTCAGATGTCCCCCTCAATATAAAAATCTTGACCTGTTCGAGCTTTTTCCAAAAAAATGAGGTGAAATGCCTTCTGTTCTGTTTTCGTTGGGCCACCCTGTATATGTTTCCCCTCTTCCACAGCTTCATCACAGGTCAATAATGATGTACTTCACGGTTAGTAGTATAATAAATCAGTCCATCTCCCCACCTTGCGGTGTGTCTAATAGGAAGCCCCGCCCAAAACAAGGTCTTCGCAGCAGTAAATCATTTTGGTACGTTATTATAAAAAGTAAACATAAAACACGTAAGTACACACAACCATACAATAAGTATATCGTTATTATTTTGTTCTTAGCTTGGAAACTGTTTGAAACTTGCTTGGCAAAAAATTAATAATAATGGTACCTACTCTAAAACTTCAATGAAGTGATATCGAAACAAATTTGCCAAATGTGACCTGAGATAAAATAAGTAGTCATTTGCAAAGAAAAGGGAATTAAGGAAAAGAAAAACTGTATGTGACACGCAAGAATACCTCTAATTTGCGATTAGCGGTGAAAATGGGAGATTATTCAACTAATTTGAAAGTTTGAAAGACACGAGCAGAGCAAATGTTTGAAATAGGACCTTTTCGGTGTAAAAATTAGGGGTGAATAGTTTCATCTCCATCATACCCATTTTACGTTAATATCATTGAACTGTTGAGGGCGGTCTTAGCCCTATAATTCGGCTAGCCTAAACGGGTGTCTTGTTTTTTTTTGTCAAGAGCAAATATCTGATTATTCCGGTAAAAGCTCAGCTTTATTCGAAAAATGCCCACCTCAGTTTAGTAATGTAGTGCATTTTGCATAGTAAATATGAGTGGCATGCGCGCACCACTTCTTAACAGTTGTTGATTCCGTCAGAAAAAAAAATCATACCTAAGTCCTAGATTGAAAATTTTTCTTTTAAAAAATTCTGCAATACTTTGGCCCTAATTGCTTGGCTGGTTGCATATAGAAAACTGTGAAAACAAGAATTTCCCTCGCTGACTGAAAATCATGATGCATTCATAGCCGATGAAAATGTTTATAAACTTGATGAATAAATAACAAACCATTGTTTCTCAATCGCTGTCACACTGTAACAGAGGTCTGGATAATGTACTTAAATGAAAAAACAAGTGAGTATGCCTTCACGTGCGTGAGTCTCAGTAGCGCATTTTCTGAAAGAGGCATATTATGAATGTAAAGAAATTTGGTTGAAGGAGAAACATCATTCTTTGCCCACTGTCTTCAGTCGAAACTCATTGTGATTTTTTGTTATCAGAATGGGGTACTTGTCAATGGAACAGATTTGAATGAAAATTCTTTCAATCATTAATATTTATTTGTTTGGAGGCGGAAGCTGGGAGCAGCCACTAGTCAACAGTAGCCTATTCTTTCCCATTTTTAGTCGGCTATCCATATAGCGAAAGAATTAGATCGTTATGTCTTCGGGTTTATGTTTTTCATTCATCTCTCACTTTTAGGGCAGCGTGTGGGGGCGGCAGCATTCGGGAAAGTAACTGTTGCACAGTTTGAGTTGGATGTTTCCAAATGTGTAAGGAAATATGACAAATCAGTGAAAATTATGAAAGTTGCATTTTTTTTGTTTGGGGGCGGGAGCTGGAGGCGGCGACTAATCAAAAGTGACCTATATCTTTCCGTTTTCAGTCATCTATACATATAGCGATAGAATTAGATCGGTAATCTTCAGGTTTATGTTTTACATTTATCTCTTACTTTGAGGGCGGCGTGTGGGAGCGGCAGAGTTTGGCAAAGAAATTCTTGCACAGTTTGAGCTGGGAGTTTATCTATGTTTGAGGTAACATTAACATCCAAATCGGTGAAAATTGTTGGAAGTTGCACTTTGGGGGGGGGGGGGCGGAAGCTGGAGGCGGCGCCATATCAAAAGTAGCCTATACTTTCCCATTTTCAGTCAGCTATCCATATAGCGGAAGAATTAGATCGTTATGTCTTTGGGTTTGTGTTTTTCATTTATCTCTTACTTTGGGGGCGGCGTGTGGGAGCGGCAGCGTTCGGCTAAGTGAATGTTGCACAATTTGAGTTGGCAGTTTCTAAATGTTTGAGAGAACATCTCAGACTGTAAAATTGTGAAAGTTACTATTTGTCGTTTGGGGGCGGAATCTGGGGGCGGCGACTAACCAAAAGTAACCTATCCTTTTCCACTTTTAGTCAGCTGTTCATATACCGAAAGAATTAGATCGCTATGTCTTCGGGTTTATGTTTTTCATTTTAAAGTGATTGGGGGCGGTTTTTAGCAATTTTTTCATATCAGCGGCGCATATTGGAGGCGGAATGTTTCTGGGCTTACGTTTATAAGTGGCAACTATGTATTATTCATAAAATGAGAACACCACAACAGTAGGTCTGGGAGAAATTGCAATATCATGTTATTTCAAGTTTATCGGGGGCGGTTTTCTCTATGTTGGCGGCGCAATAAAGACATTAAATATAGCCTAGCCCTCCTTTGGGAGTGGCAGCTATGTAACAGCGAAAAAATTAGAAAGCTAGATCGTCTAGTTTGGGAGGAGTTCGAGGAACGGACGGACGGACGGACGGACGGACGGACGGACGGACGGACGGACAAAGCGGTTGCAATAGCGATTTTCATCAAGATGGAAAATGCGCTAAAAATAGGAAAAAAGCTTCATTAGATCGAAAGATACGATAATATAAATTTTTTAAATATGCGTTTCTTCTATTTTAGATGAGTTTCGCGATTTATGCATTCTTTATTGTAGTGAAAGATTGTTTATATTTGACCGATCATCTTTAAGGACGGCATTTCCTAGCATAAAAAATGGCTGAAACAACGCTGGAACATACTGCGGATAAGCTGCAGAGCGAAAGAGAAAGAGATAGATTCTTGTGGCGTGAGTTTCTGCCAAATCTGTGCAGCTAAAAATGTAACAAAAAAATGAGTCATTGAAATATAGGCTGGCAAGAGAATGAATGTCTTTCTTGGAAAAAAAACCGAGTTTTCCGAATTTCAAAATTTTGAAATACTTATACGTTTTCATACTTGATTCTAGATGAACCCTTCTTTTTTCAATTCTCCTGCTCCACTGGTTTTCATGGAACTCACGTTTAAAGAAAAAACAGTAGGAAATGCCGTCCTTAAGGGGTTTCTAATGCGACTAAAAAAGTTGTTGCCGGGAATCGGTTTTATTTAATTTTTTCGTCAAGTAGAAACTCCTCCAAAAAGGAAATGTACGGACAATGCTATCAAATTTCGAAAATTCAAAAACTAGTAGCGCATCGACAATACATCTTTTATCAAGAAAGTCGCATGCCGAACTTTCTATTTTCAAATAAAAGGTACCAAAAATGATTTCTCGTGGACATGAAAAAGTTAATTAGTTAGTAGAAATTATTTTTGGTACCTATTTTTGGAAAATAAGAAGTTCAAATTTGGCATGCGACTGTCTTGAGGAAGGATACATTGTCGATGCTATCTAGTTTTTGAATTCTCAAAAATCAAAATCAAATTTTTTGGGAATTTTCAAAAATTGATAGCAATGCCTGTATATAAAATAAACCGATAAAATATGTAGATATAATAATAATAAAATATATAAAATAAAACCGATTCTCGTCAACAACTTTTTTAGTCGCATCAGAAACCCCTTAAACGGCGTCGGTATCAACCCGCAATAGTTAACATAAAAATCACAAAAAAAACAAAAAAAAAAAAGCGGCCACAAAAAATAGCCTCCGCCGCGCCACTACGTTTGGCGAGGCTTAAGAATATTATAGTTTAGGTCCCAGATAAAATTCCGAAGCGCGGCTGAGGGGATATAAGGCGCCAAAGCTATGTATAACAGTGGTTGTCTCAACCGTGGTTTATATTGGCGAAAATCTTTTCCGCGTGGTGGCACTGTACGCAATAAAACATGGTGGCCCAAGGGGCCTTGACAAATAGGTAGTAAACGCAGTGCGCATTCACATCACAACAGCTGTCAACAGTGATAGCTGTCAGTGAAAGTGTAACAGTGGGCCAAGAATTGGGGGTTTGTTGGGAATGGAATTTCGTTGCAGTATCTCTAACTTATTTTTGTTTTAGAAAATGCCAATAATACAGATTCATTTGCCCAATATTTATGGTCATGTTGGTGACCAAATCAGCCCCCTCTCGACAAAGTGCGAAGGCGAAGAAGTGATTGAGGCAGGTCATTTAATCGTGTGTGGGGTGACTGGGGCTCACTGCGACTGAGACTCTTGTGCTTTGTTATGTCTCATAAATGGATAATTGAAAACCATTTGGAGGTCAGGTTCTGTGGACCAGTTGTTAGAACAGTGTTGTGAACTCGTGAAGCCATCTCCGATAAGCCAGAGAGAGCAGCCGGAGAGCCTGGAGATCAACGCCAGCGGTATTGAAAGAAGATACCTGGCCTGCAAATCAGAATCCGTCACTCGCCTCATCAGTTCAGGATTAGAACCTTTATCGATATGAAAATATTTTCCATTGTAGAATCACTAACATCAGCCGATGAGCTATGATTAAACTTATGGTTGAAGAATACTCAATTATTATTGATAAACTATGATTTTTATTATTCTGGACAGCGGTAAATGCTTATTAGCTACTGAAATTTTACTTTACAGTCAATGTATGAGTCGTACGATTACTCCAAAAGAATGTTCATCTTTCTGGCCTAAACGATAATTGTTGGCTTATTTTCGTGATGCGTCCTGTTGTACCTATGCCTTGTCTTGTGGGGGCTTAGTATTTCCACCTTGTGTGCAAGGGGCTCACACAACTCAACACCTGTAACGTAAAATAAGCATTCAGAGATTGCATTTTTCGGCCAGCATTTCACCAACTTACGTATCGGCTTTTGCTGCTGCATTGTGCATTGCAAATGCCATCGGCGTATACTAACGCAGTAATTCAAGTCAAACTACAACACTCACTCACTCACATTCACGACGATGTGGAAAACAAGGAAGATAAAAAAAATTAATTATTTTTCAACTGTCAAAACTGTCAATATTTTTATGATTTGGAATTCTGTGATTTGGAGTAGGTACTGTCAACTGTCGAGTGCTACTGAGCTACTGCGCTGGGTACCTATTTGTCAAGGCCCCTTGGGCCACCATGTTTGACTGCGTTCAGCGCCTTCTGGTGGCCGCTGATTTTCGCCAATAGGACTTCTTCTACTAGAAAATCGACATCGCGATTCGGGATCGGGTAATAATGACGTAGGTACTTTACGGCTAGTAGTGAGGAAACAAAAAATCGTATCAATTGAATTTCATCTGCAGTTCGGTCGTTTCTGAATAAGTGATTGTAACAGGCAGTTTACAATGAGAGAACGTATTGACGCAAGGCAACGTGGAACGCCAAAAATTTCCCTTGTAACTCTTTTGTAGGGAGTTTGCCCTTGGTTACAGGTCATAATTCACAGGATATTTAGCGATACATCGTACATACGTGAAAGGCGCGTAATGTTTATTAGGGAGTTTGCGTGCTCATGTAAAAGCACTACACAATTTCTTGTACAACTTCTTGAACCATCTGCCAAAATAGTGTCAAAAAACAATGAACTTGATTGATGATTTGACATATGGTTCAAGAAATTGTGTAGTGTAATACAGCTATAACGTACGACGTATTGACAAGTTTTGATTGCGGTTACTTGAAATTCCCTCGGCAATTCCTTAGTAACAGCACAATTTTCACGTTTTACGTTGCGTTACGTTGTACGTTCCGTGAGATCGCGAACTCTTCAGTAGGATCTCAACCAAAACGAAAAATTATGTAAATAAAATATGCTGTATGCTGTATGTAGGTATGTACTTCCTACTTTGAAGTAAATTGTCTTTTTTTCACCAAAAATAATTGAAGGTAGAACATCTATAATAATATGTACCTAGATGTAATAAGAAATGTGTAGGCATGCAATAATAATTTTATTATTTCAACTGACCCATATTCCATATTTCGCATCTCATGTCTTATGTATTATAACTTAATTTTCCTTGTGAAATTAGTAGGTACCTAACTGTAATGTCCATGTCCGAGCAATGATGGCATATAAGACGCAATGCCTCAGTCGATGCCAGAGTGCCGAGATAATACTTCTTAGATTCAAAAGTTTTGCAGATAGAAGAAGTATAGGTAAATAGGTAGATAGGTAGGTACCTACGTACCTAATTATAGTATCTGTTCAAATCTAAACATGGCAAAACTTGTAAAATAATGATCTTTCGCGATTGATAAAGAAGTAAAATGATACCCAATAATTATTTCTGAGTGTACCTAGTAGGTACCGTTGTTTTCAAGAGGAAAGGCACACGTTTCGTGTATTTACGCAGGAAAGGTGTATCACCACCGTAGGTTAAGGATTTCACGAACAGTTTTATTTATGGCACGAATGGTTTTCGATGAGACGTGCTGTGAAGAGGGAATGGAATATCAACTATGCTGTTTTTGGTTTATTTTTGTCAATTCGAATTGTGCATAATGTAGAATTATTGCAGAACGTACACTTGCAAAATTTTGATTAGAGGCTTCATTTTTGAGATATTTGGGGTTGAAACTTTGGAAAACGCCTCGAAATCGCCACTTTCAAAAGTCTAAAAATTTAAATTCAAGAAAACTCGTACATAACGAAAATATGAAAATATGGACTATGAGAACAAGGACCGTGTTGGTACAATATACCTACAAAGTTATTGCGGTAGGTATGCCTCGAGGGTATGCCTAGTCGAACTCTCAAAGAGTTAGGTATCTAGATACCTAGATAGAGAGAGTACCTAGATTTAGTAGCTCAGGTGACAGTTCTACGGTTGGCCGTCTAGCAACTTACGAATTATTTAGTTCTGTGTCGGTTCTCGGTTCTGTATATGTTAGGTGTAGGTTGTAATTAAGTTGTATCTAATATTCACGATGGACCCCTCCGTACCTTTCAAGAGCTAGGCGGGAAGGCGCGCGCTTCCAAAACGAAATACGAACTGCAATGGAAACTTCGACATGCGATGAGCCCCACGAAATACCTAATCATTTTAAAATTGATAAAGGGATCCATAGTGCTCAAAATGGAGTTGTACAATATAAAGTTGTATCTCCACTACTTTTTTATATCGTTTACTCGAGTTTCGGCTAGTTAAATATATAAAGCCATTTTCAAAACTGATGTGAGATAGCATAGAACTTTATGTCTAAGTAATGATGTAACAATGAAGAATAGACGTAACAGGTTAAAATATGAATTAAAATTTAATTTAATTTCTATTCTTCATTGTTACATCATTACTTAGACATAAAGTTCTATGCTATGTCACATCATTTTTGAAAATGGCTTTATAGTATATTTAACTAGCCGAAACTCGAGTAAACGATATAAAAAAACAAGTGGAGAAGACTTATTTACTACAACTTTATAATCATTTCAGTTCATAATTTTTTTATTTTTCTTCATCTTATTGAAAAAAAAAATTAAAATTATCAAACGATTGAGCGTACAAAACATTGTACATATTTCAAAAAGACTACAATGAATAGGCTAGTGAACATGGGTTTTTTTTATTTCTTTTCATGGAAGATCCTCCCAAAATTGTTGCATTGGCAAAATAATTTTGTTTAAAAAAGTTTCTGTACATATGAAAAAAACATGAAAAAGATTTGTCTGTTTGAATGGCGCGGCAAGTGCGTGACGTCACATTTTGAAAAGCCAATAGAAACTCTAGTTGCCCATTCAATGACTGAAGAACACCTTCTCGTTTTGAACTGATTTATACAAAAAAAAATAATGAAATGCTGGAGTGCTATGGTTTGACCTCACATTTCGGTCGATTCTCCCTTAAAATTCACTAATTTTTGCTCGTGCAGGCTTCGGATTAATGTCACAACAATGTTATTAGTGCCATATGAGTGGCAGTACTGCGGTGTCGCATGCCATATGTCAACCCCACGTCAAATAATCTAGTTTTTTTTTCAATACAATTTCGCTTCATAATAAATATATAATAACTCTATGCAATGGCACCAAAAATAAGTTCCTTGTGATAAAGTTGTGCTCGCACGTGAAAATACACCACTACGTAATAGATCCAGAACGAATGCTTAGGTCGAATGTCATATGCGTTCCCCTCTCCTTCCTCCCTCCCACCTCCTAGCCCACTTTCAAGCTGTGACGTAGCATATTATTCCTGATTTGAATAAGTCCACTTTCAAATTGATTTTTTACCGAAATTAAATCATATTTCGAAAAACCGAGGGGCAAACCGCTGGGGAAGTCTGGTGTACATTGCCGGAGGAAGTCCGGGGAAGTCCGTGGGAAGTCCGAGGAAGTCCGGGGGAAGTACGAGGAAGTCCGAAGGAGGTCCGGGGGAAATCCTTACGAGGGGGAAGTCTGGTGTACAGAATTTGACCAGCAGTTTGCCCCTCGCGAAAAACTTTTCCAACTAAAAATTCGTCATTCAGATATTTATCAAGTTTATGATACTTTTATACTGAAATGCGATTGATGTCCAGTAGCCTATTGACAGCTCAGAATGGGAGAAAATGCGTTGATCTGGCGACTCTGGTGAAGAGGGCAATACCAGGATACCACAGCGTGAGTATTTCAGGACAGCAGCGTATTGCCGGTGTAGTATTTTAATGAAGTGTTAAGTGTTAAAGTTGAGGCAATTTCACACAAAATATCGAAATTATCTTGAATAACGTTTGAAGGTGGGATGCTACGAAAAGACGTCCTGCGACAGACATTACGGCGATTTTTTTTTATCGATCGCATCATCATTTTTTTGATAAAAAATATCATTTAGTTGAGAAACCTAAAATTCTTGATTTATTTACGTTCCCTCCACCCAGATGAAAGTGTTTAATAATGTCTGTGATGATGTTTCTCACTATACTTTGCCGGCATCCAGTCTCTCATCTCATCTGTGCTCTCATCCAATTGTGTTGTTTTTGTGTGAACATCGAGATGAACAAAACATAAAAAACATATATAGGTAGGTACCTAACAAGATATCGAGAGCTTCGCTATAACATCAACACCTTTTTCACCATGATGCAACACCATCCAACGTGTAAATTTATGTATTTGTCTCGGTAAATTAGGTGTAAGTAACTTATGTAATAATTTCTTTTTCACTGTAACAACCTAGCATTAGCTCAGGAATCCACATAATCTTCTTACGCTTCATACAAAGGATGGAGAGGTATGGGTACCCTATACCTACGTGGAGAACTGAAGAAATACACTTTGTCGTCGTGCGTTGAAAGTTTCAGCGAGTTTCATTGAGCTTGCATTTCCTGAAACAGCTGAAAAACCTGATCAGGTGGTCAGCTCTAGTGTGGTCCATAAATATATTTTAACAGTTCAACGTCTGACAATGTTGTCTGGCCGAGAAAGAGGAGCAACTGCTGATTAAAATCACTCACTGAAATTATTTTCGAACTGTGCGAATCCAGTTCTTCTCCTCGATGTTGGAACGTGCACGTTTTTTAGGGCGAGGAACTCTTCTTGTGGGGTTTCAATTAACACGGCCAATGCATTTTAAACAATTTTAGTCATTAGGTACCTTCACCTATAACTACCAAACTGCCTGATTGAATTTTGGCAGGCTAGACAAAAGGCTAGATAAAAAGGGCTAGATGATGTAACTACTCAACAATTGAAGTGGCTCACCCAAAATGTTTAATGAAGTTCAAAGTGCCCTAGCTCCTGAAAAAATAGGACTAATTCCATTTTTTTTCTTTTCCCACATACCTGCGCTTTTTGTCTATCACAGTGGCGTATTTATGGGGGTGGCATGGGGGGCATATGCCCCCCTACCCCCCATCGATCTGTGATAATAATATTAAGAAGAAGGTATACCGGCAACAGGCGCGCTCCAATACCTAATGTTGAAAAATTAAAAATGTATACCTAATTTCGTTGTATAATACCTACGTAATAACGTTCTACCCTTCTACACAATAATAATTACTATTAGTCCAAATCTTTGCTGTTTATTGAAGAATGGAGGCATTTTGTCTGCCTTCTGTTCACCCCCCCCCTGCAAACACACTCTCACGTATCTTGCATTATTAAAAAAAAAATCACCTTGCCCCCCCTCATCCCAAATCTCTAAATACGCCACTGGTCTATCAAAGGACGGATACAGAATTAAGTTTAAATCTTCCTTGTTGGTTATACAGAACGTCGCGGAAAACCCTTCAAAAACTAAAAAGTTTGAGTAACTCCCAATTTGAAAAAACATGTTTTTGGATATTTTCAACTGATCCAGGGAGGATGGTACACCTATATATAAAAATAGTTTTTCAATTTTCCGATTATCTTCCTTCACTACAGGGTGATTCGAGAAAAACAACTTCTTGGTTTTTTGGTCATAGCTTTTTTCCTTATTTACCGATTTTCATAATCTGTAGCTCATTTTAAAGCTAAAGCTTCAGGAAACAAGAATATGTCATCAAAATTGATGCAGAAGAAAACTTGGAATTCAGACTCTGCATCAAAAATGACACAGATCTGAATAACCCCCAAATTAGATCTGGAGATGGAATTCGTCCAAAATCAATTTGCTTTCGAATCAATCATTCAAAATGATCATTTTTAGATATACCTCTTTCTGTATTATAAGATTTCTTGACGAGGCGAGGGAATTAAATTATGGCTGCATGTTTTCAGAAGAAAATCAGTGTCCCTCTTACCTGAAAACTAATGTAACCTACGTTACGAACAACAAAACTGGTAAATGAATTGAGAAACATTGTTGGATTTCTCTCGGTTCAATAATTATCACCAGCTTTGATATTCGTAAGGTAGGTAACATTAGTTTTCAGGTAAGAGGGACACTGATTTTCTCCTGAAAACATGCAGCCAAAATTTAATTCCCTCGTCAAGAAATCTTCTTCTATACAGGAAGGGCATATCTTAAAATGATCATTTTGAATGGTTCACTTTAAAGAAAATTGATTTCCGACGAGTTCCATCTCCAGATCTGATTTCGGGGGTTATTCAGATCTGCGTCATTTTTGTTGCAGAGTCCTAATTTCAAGTTTTCTTCTGCATCAATTTCGAAGACATATTCTTGTTCCCTAAAGCTTTAGCTTTAACATGAGCTACAGATTATAAAAATCGGCCAATAAGGAAAAAAGCTATGACCAAAAAAGCAAAAAGTTATTTTTTGTCAAATCATCCTGTAGTGAGGAAATAGAATCGGAAAATTAAAAAACCGTTTCGAGATATGAGTGTACCAACCTCTCCGGACTAGTTAAAAATATTCATTAAGTTGTTTTTTCAAATTGGGAGTTACTCAAACTTTTTAGTTTTTGCAGGATTTTACGCGATGCCCTGTATAACCAACACGGAAGATTTGAACTTGATTCTGTATCCATCCTCTGATAGACAAAGAGCGCAGGTATGTGAGAAAAGAAAAAAAATGGAATTAGTCCTATTTTTTTCAGGAGCTAGGACACTTTGAACTTGATTGAAAATTTTGGGTGGGCCACTTCAATTGTTGAGTAGTTTAGTAGGTTCACTCCTACCGTGATTCTAGTCGACTGAACAAATTTTACAGTTTGGCATTGTAGACTTGACGTCCAACTGCCAAGTGTGCGCCTGGCCTGAGTCCCAAAAAATAGGTTATTGAAATTATGGGTGAGTTATCAGTGTTGGCGGATGTGTCACCTCCAGATCTAAGAAGACTTGAAAAATAAATGGAAGAAAATGTAGCCGTAACCCTATTTTGTATGGATATTAAGCCATAATTAATTTGAGGACTGGATTGTCAATCATGAATTGTCAAACAGCAGTGCAACCAACTGACAAGTGCTAGGGAGTTTTAAAATTTTAGTTTTGGAAACTTAGAAACAAAATCTCACAGCCGACTAGAATCACGGTAGGAGTGAACGGACTATAGGCGATTTACATTTAAATAACGCCACCTGGTGTAGAGCTCGGTACTTGATCGTGGAGGAATTTTTTGAGAGGAACACATACTTCGACGTCTAGTAGCCTAGGTGGGCACTTGTAGATACCTGCAATACCCACATCATTGACATGGAAATTTGACAAGTTAGTAGAAATAATGTGGAAAGGGGTTTGCATTTGTGTCTGTTATTTCATGTTATGGTTAGCGTATTTAGCAGGCTTGTAGTAGATCTAGCTCCAGAGGTGCGCAGCTGGAAGACTACGCTCCCAGCAATCCTCTACATTGCGGTTGCGGTAAAAAAGGCAACGTTTGCGTCCCGAACACAAAGGTAGCTACGGCGAGCTTATTAGAATGATCGGATGCGGATCTCTAGCTGAAGTCCAAGCAGAAAATCTTTAGAAAAAAGAGCGAGGAACAAGCGAATACGCCTCATGGCATGAGGCTCAGTAGCGCATTTCCTTTTTGGAGGATTAGTGAACGCAAGATGTTAAGTAATTAGGGTTCTACCGTCTTTGGCAAAAAATTCCAATATGGCGGCCAAAATATCGACAGAATCATGGAATTCGACTTGAAAATCAGAATGATTGTACTAGACAAGGGTAAGTTCCAAGTTTCATGGAAATCGTTCCACTAATTAGACTAATAAGAGATTTCAATATGGCGGCCAAGATGGCGGCAGAATTATGAAACTCAGCTTGAAAATAGGAATGATCGTACGAGACAAGCGTAACTCTCAAGTTTCATGAAAATCCTCCCACTTATAAGAGATTTCAATATGGCGGCCAAGATGGTGGGGCAATCATGAAATTTGGCTTGAAAATAAGAATGATCGTACTAGACAAGGGTAAGTTTCAAGTTTCATGACAATTGTTCCACTAATAAGAAATTTCAATATGGCAGCCAAGATGGCGGCCGAATTATGAAAGCCATTCTGCCTATTTGGTTCTTGAGAACCTAAGCTATCCACCGGATAAAGTTCAATCTTCAAGGGCTGTAGCTTTAGTTCCCGAGAAGAAGTTCAACTTCATCGAAGTGCACAGAAGATCTCTGTTTTTTGAGAATAATGATAATGATGTATGGATAACAAAAATAGTGCCCATTGGCCACCCTTGGGGACATCAGCTATTAATCGGAAAAAAGTTCCAAGACTCTTGTTTCAATTCTCGAGAAGGAGTACAGCGTCTTAATTTCTGCACGGACTCGGACAGACAGACAGACAGACAGACAGACAGACAGACAGACAAGCGTCATTCTGTTACTTATATAAAAAAATGTTCTCCAACTGATTTCGACCTCCTGAACACGAATATCGGGTTCAGTTTTGGATTGGAACATTTCTTTTTTATCGAAAAACCGAAAAATGGTAGCCTGTCACATGATTTTTAGTGATACCTACCTACTTTTTTTTGTTATTGAGCGAACATGTTCCGTAATTTGAGTGCCATTATCCTTTAGGTACCTAGTATTGGCTATTTCAAAATGGTCAATTACTATTTCGGCACGTCTGATTTTAGATTTGTAGGGTCGTGTAATATGCGCCGAGCCGTGGCTTTGCGGTCGTTTTCAAAAATTGATAACAATTGACCCGACGGTCGGATCAAAGTGGGGTTTTTGTCAAAAGAAAGTTCAAATTGTTCTCTAAATATAATGCCGTACATGCAGTGATGTATTTCATTAAGAAATTGTAGTTGCCTGCATATCGCAACTTTCTACATCTTACCGCGAATGCCAGCACTTGATCGGCGAAGCCGCCCTACACCAAAATGTTATTTTTGTAATTGTTCATGATTATTTCGGCAAAATTTTTCTTGATTCGCGTACCAAGGCCATGAGCTACCCATTCGAGTTGAAATATTTTCTGTATTGAATTTCGTTTTGTTCGGAGGAAAGGATATCATGCACCAGCAAGCAACGAATAAATCATTTGCGGCCGAGCCGTAGTTTCGGAGTCATTTTCAAAAATTAATAACTATTGGCCTGCACCTCGCACCGATGTGAAATTTTCATTAAAATGAAGTTCAAATCATCCTCTAAATATAACTCCCCATATGTATTATGGTAAAATGATAAGATCGGGTATTTCCTCGCATGTGATAACTTTCGAGATCAGGCCGGCTTCTGAAATGCAGCAATCAACGGCGATGCCGCGTCACACTAAATTGTTATTATTGTCATTGTTTATTATTATTTCGTCGAGATTTTTCTTGGTTCGGGATACAAGGTCATGAGCTACACAATGGAGTAAAATTTTTTCGCAAAAACCTTTTCGTCTAGGACTAGATGCTGTGACGGACGGACGGACGGACGGACGGGCGGACAAAGCGAGGACAAAAGCGCCTTCCCGTTTGGAGAAGTGCGCTAAAAAAAGGAGGTGGTGATTGACCCTGCACGGCCAGCCCGAGGTGACTTTTTCTTGGCTGGCAGGCTGGCTTGTTGTGTGTTTCTCTCCGGCGGATGTGACACTCTGTTGCTCTTCCTTGGGCAGAAGCTATGAATGATTTAGAGAAAGGTCTGTAACGACGCTGGTCATCAACATGAGGCCCAATAAAGAGCCCCCAAGGGTTCACAGGAACAAGAGTTTGCTTGTAGTGGACTACACAAGACAGCAAAGTGACAGTTTTGACGTGCCACCAATTGACGTAACAGCCGACGTTGCCTGCGGCCACTTACACCTCTTCTAACAATTAATTCCCTAAAACTTCCTCCACGAATGGGCCATTTTCTCCAGTAAGGTCAATCGCTTATACAATCACGTAGTCCAAAGCATAGTGGGACAGTTGACGATTTTTCACGCATGTACGACGCTAAATGTAGAAAGAAATCTGGCCTGTAACCAAGGACAAGCACTTCAACTGATTTGCTGATTTCAGAAGACAGAAAACGGGGCTGTATTTCAAGGCCATTTTTTGACGTTTTGACGTTTAGGACGTTTCGTTCGGACAACGTGATGGAACTTTGCCGACGAGGTAGAGCATAATACGAGGCATATTATGTGAAAGTTGGTTTTGATAGCTTATGGCGAATTCACTTGGCTGCTCCAGAGTGCTGCTCGGCCGCACTTGCTGTCAGGAAACAGTTGCCTTGGCAACGAGTGCGGCCGAGCAGCACGAAGCAGCCAAGTAAATTTGCCATTGGACACCACCGCATGTAGTGATAACCCTTAGTCACCACTGTTACAAAAAGATGAAATGCTTAAGATGACAGAGCATTGGCTTGGGCAGTGTTGTTATCGGTCAGAAACGCAACGTCATAAGTATGTCAAAACCATGGATGGGTCAAAATATAACCTTGACGATCCCTCGCTACGCCTGACGTCACGGTAGAAAGATATATAACGAAAAATTAGAAACCTTGATTAAAGGGAAAAATTCGAGGAAAAATTGCAATTTCATGTTGCGTTGCGTCATACGTACATGGAGATCACAAACTGCATAGTAACCCAAAGGAGAAATGTGCGTTATCGATGAACTAGAAGAAAATTTTGAGAGTTGTTTCATGTCAGATTTCACTTTCCATGAACTAAGAACTGCACTCGAACGTCGAACTGCATAATAAGAATTATAAAGTACGCCAACTGACAGTCCGTATTTTGTCATAAGGTATTTGAAAGTCCTTCAGTTGTCGCATGGCAGATTAGCACGGGTTAAATTAAATTGCAATGGGATGTATTCTCGCAAGGACATTATAAAGGACGCGACAGGGGCTGTGGGGAGGGCTGGGGACTATGTTACTACGTCAGGCGTGGTAGTGTCCGGACTACCCATTCTTAACAGCTCGTTTTCGTCTTTCAACCTCGCTTTCGACCGATGTATTTCAGGAACCATCACAAGTTAAAAGATACCCGAACATGGCATTTTTTCAGTCTCTTTAATAATTCCTCATAATATTTATACTTGAAAAATTGAACAAAAAAAAGACGGGTTTTGGCGATTTCTCCGAACAGCAGTTGCGGAACAGCAACTGATTTCAAAAGCCGCGGCAAAACAGCATGTTTATTGAAGTTTAAGACTTTTATAAACAAAAAAGTAACAAGGAAATTAGACTTGGCTCTCAACTCAACACATGTATAGCTAATCGAAATCTACACATTTGCTGTTACCTTACCGCCTCTGAACTAAAACTGTGCACATTATTAGGTACGAGAAATCCAGTAATATATTCCGAGTGGTTTTAATTGCATTTTGGTTCAGAGACCATCAACTACAGGGTAATGAGTTTGGTACTAGGGGTACTGGTCACTGGTCCCTTAAGAATTGAAAGGGAGACATTTGCCTCCGAGTTTGCCTCACTAAAGTGTTTGTTGTGAAGACCATATAGTTTACAAATTATTCAAAGAAAACAGGAATAGTCCAGGACCGATTTGAAATGAGGTAGACATCTTTGATATAAAGCTGAGTTTTTGCAGAGACATTCGGAAGCATGTTCTTATTCACCAAAAAAAGTCCCCAAGTGTCCCGTTGGCGCTAGCCGAGTTATGGGGTGAAAACCGCCCCTAAAAGTGACACGGTGCTAGTTTTTCTCATTTTTCTGCCAAACGGTCACTTGCACGTAAAATAAGTGTGGTACTCAAAATATTCCCCACTGAATTTTGCATCGAAAAAGTCCTATCAACCACATGCCTAGGTCCCACTCAATTCGCGTAAACAGCGGTTGAAGTGGGGGGTAGTTTCAAGCGCGCCACGAGAAATTTATGTAACGCTGTGTTTCAAGATAGATATCTGATAAATGGCTGATCCGACGAAAAAAACCGTTGGGAACGAAATTGTTCACCATCATGTTCTACACACGATGCATGAGTTGTCAGTCCCTTTGGAAATTTTTTTTTTGGGTTATATCACGAAAAAGTGCCCTATATGCAATGCAGAAATTTCAAATAAATCGAAATTTCACAATCGGTTTGGTCCTAAGAGGCCGGTCTTTGACACTGGCCATCAGTGATGTATTTTTGGTCAAATAAAAAAAGTCCCCGCCCGTCCTCCCCACATTAACCAAGTTTTGAGGAGGTAAACCACCCTTAAAGTGACTTCCAACTGTTTTTTTTTTCAATTTTCGGCTAAACGGTTGCTCAAATGCAAAATTAATAGATAACCAAAAATATTTCTGAGTAAATTTTGCATCGAAAAGGTCGAATACACTTATCAGCTAACTTCCACCCAGCTCTTGCAATCACCGTTCGAAATTCTACAAGTTCGAAGAGCGCGATCTAGACACCCGCTCCGACGCTGCTTAATAGCGGATATCTCAAAAACGGCTTGTTGTAGAATAAAATGGAAGAGGTTCAATTTATACGGCAAAAAATGTTTCATGAGGTGCGGTTAATGATTTTTAGTTTTACGGATGATATGAATGAGTTCCAGCGGTTCCTAAATCGTCTCCCAAATAAGAATAATTAAAAATTTCCTGGTTATGTGCCTGTTGAACACAGAGTTTTTCATAACTGATCAATATATAAATTTTAAATTACCCATCGCTGAATTGGCAAGGAATTGTGCATCGAATGAAGTTTTGCTCATTTGACTGGTCTGCACCTAAGCTGTGCAAAACACGTACAAAGTTTAGGGTAATTCCGAACACGCAGGGAAAAACTTGTATAACTCCGTCTATAGAAGCGTGTATCTCAAAACTGGCTGGTTTAACAGAAAAATCATTGATAGAGTGAAGTTACCTCTACAAGAGGCATTTCTTGTTTTTTCTCTGATTGAAAAATTCGAAGGTCGAAGGAAATGAAGATTTCCCGCTGGGTTTTGCATTCTGCCCTTTTACAATAGATTATATATTTTTAAAATGTCCAGAATAATAATTTTCATCAAGGGTATCACAAAAATGGTGACTAGCAATAAAATAATAATAATATTTATGATAATAATAAATTGACTTCATTTACAGGCGACATTCAGCACCAGTGCTGCTCTTCCAGCACTGTGCTGAATGCTGAATGAGTAATGTACCTACACTGATTTTTCAATAAACGTTTATGTCATTGTCCTTCGAATCAAATATGATTGTTCTTATTCTTGAAAAATCAGTGTATAATATGACAATTCAAAGACGTTGTTTTTTACAGCCTTATTGGATGCTGTACTCGGTGGACTTGAGAAAACTAGTTTTTTTTTAATTTGTGTTGTTACCATTACTATCATAATTATTATTATCATCATCATTATACATTGCTAGTCACCATTTTTGTGATACCTCTAATGAAAATTATTGTTCTGGACATTTTAAAAATATGTAATTCATTGTAAAAGGGCAGTGTGCAAAACCCAGCCGGAAATCTTTATTTCCTTCGAGACTCTTATGAAAAATGAGCGTAGCTCCGTAGCTCATACAATTTTTCAGTTAGAGAGAAAGCAAGGAATGTCTTTTGTAGAGGACACTTGACTCCATCAATTCTTTTTCGGCGCATTTTTCTGTTGAACCAGCCAGTTTTGAGATACACGCTCCTATAGACGGAGTTATACGAGTTTTTCCCTGCGTGTTCGGGATTACCCTAAACTTTGTACGTGTTTTGCACAGCTTAAGTGCGGACCAGCCAAATGAGTAAAACTTAATTCGATGCACAATTCCTTGCCAATTCAGTGATGGGCAATTTGAAATTCATATATTGATCAGTTGCGAAAAAATCTATGTTTAACAGGCACATAGCCAGGAAATTTTTAATTTTTCTTATTTGGGAGACGATTTAGGAACCGCTGAAACACATTCATATCATCCGTAAAACTGAAAATCATTACCCGCACCCATGGCTCATAAAACATGTTTTGCCCTATAAAATAAACCTCTTCCATTTTCATTCTACAACAAGCCGTTTTTGAGATATCCGCTATTAAGCAGCGTCGGAGCGGGTGTCTAGATTGTTCTCTTCGAACTTGTAGAACTTCGAGCGGTGATTGCAAGAGCTGGGTGGGAGTTAGCTGATTAGTGTATCCGACCTTTTCGATGCAAAATTTACTCTGGAATATTTTCGGTCACCCACTAATTTTGAATTTGAGCAATCGTTTAGCCGGAAATTGCGAAAAACCAGTTGGAAGTCACTTTAGGGGGGTTTACTTCCTCAAAACTTGGTGATTGTGGGGAAGACGGGCGGGGACTTTTTTCACTTGACTAAGAATATATCAGTGATGACCTGTGTCAAAGGCCGGCTTTTTAGGACCAAAAACGATTGTAAAATTTCAATTTATTTGAAATTTCTGCATTGCATATAGGGCACTTTTTCGTGATATAACCCAAAAAAAATTACAAAGGGATTGGCAACTCATGCAACGTATGCAGAACATGTTGATAAACAATGTCGTTCCCAACGGTTTTTTTGTCAGATCAGCCATTTATCAGATATCTACTTTGAAACACAGCGTTACATAAATTTCTCGTGGCGCGCTTGAAACTACCCCCACTTCAAACGCTGTTTACGCGGATTGGGTGGGACCTAGGCATGTGGTTGATTATATCTTTTCGATGCAAAATTTAGTAGGGAATACTTTGAGTCCAATACTTATTTTACGTGCAAGTAACCGTTTGGCAGAAAAATGAGAAAAACCAGCACCGTGTAACTTTTAGGGGCGGTTTTCACCCCATAACTCGGCTAGTGCCAACGGGACACTTGGGGACTTTTTTTGGTGAATGAGAACATGCTTCCGAATGTCTCTGCAAAAACTCAGCTTTATATCAAAGATGTCCGCCTCTACCATATAAAATTATCAAACGGTCCTGGACTAGAAATTTTGATGACCCTCTTGATTAGCCAAAAAAATCCATATCTTGAAATTCTCGGTAATTTCAGAATGTTATTCTACATTGAATTGTGCCTCAATCCACCAAATTTTGTTTACGTAAGAATTTATTTTGGGTTTTGGACGATTCTGCTTAATATGATCTATACTAATTAGCCTGGAGGTTAGTGACCAAAAATCTCTTACTTATACTTATACTTTTGTAACCAAGTGTTTATGTCACTAACCTCCGTACTAAATGGTGGGACTAAAACAGCATTAGCATTAGCATGTATGTACCTATCAAGTAGGTACCCAACATCAACGTTGTCACTTGTCTTAAATGCCGAGGTAAGTGCCGATGATCGGCGATGATTATCAATTAGTCTAATCAAGTACTTACTTGTAAAATGTAGAAGGTATGACATCACTCTTATTTGTATTCCCTATTACAACTAGTCTACTAGTAGACTTTTTTTAAATTTTTAAATTTAAAAGTCCATTGTGGTGCAAATGAGACACACCTTTGCATTCACCGCAAATTCACCGTCAATGCGAAGGTGTTTGCCATTTGCACCATCAATGAATCGATGAATTATTCACTAACCAGCACCATAGCAGCCAAGCTACTGCTGCCTAGGATACACTGCAGTCACTGCACACAACACCGATTCACAGATCACAGCGAGGATCACAGAGAGAAATTACTGTAGTTCACTTCACCGAAAAACGAAAGCATATTCATACTTGGAATGGAGCACAAGCACAAACAGCAAGAGCCAGGCTACACCTTGTCCTTATTTTCCCTCAAAGCTCCAAAGCACTACCTACAATCAGGGTACAAACAACGGCCATTGCGTTGCTCAAAGGTACCTACTATCTAGTTACAACATGCGCATTAGGCACATATTATCACCCCAGCATCACAAAACTCCAGCATTTCCATTTCACCTTCTTCTTCCCGCTACTCTACGAGTCTACCTGCTTAACTTACTGAATCCTAGCCCTCCCCACCCTCCTATGCCAGCCCGAGATCAGAGATCGAATCAAGCTTTGCAAGTTCGAAGTTCGCCCTCCCGCCGGCGCCGTGCTCGCCTGATCCTGGCCCTGGCGTGATCAAGTGGGAAGTGGCTCCACGGCGTGGAGAGTGGATAATGGAGATGGAGTGGAGGTTAGTGGCATAGATTATTGTGGTTTGTGTTTTGTCTATATATTTTTGTGGTGGTTATGCTGAGCTGTGCGATTTTCTGATTAATGCTAGACGATATAAGTAGTGATGTTAGTGATTCCTGGAGTCCGCTGTGATAAAGGTAGACTGGTCGACTCGATTTGAAAAATTCCAAAAGTAGCAGTGAACTGAACAGTGTCTAAGGAGGTTGCATGAAAGAAAATTTACGGGTTATCTACTTGTTTTTAAGAAAACATTACAGCGTTTTCCACTGGTAAAAAAAGTGCGCACCTTTTGCTCTCGTTGTCATAGGAACTCACCAGGAAGCCCTGCTGTTGGTCCATGCGCAAGGTCAGGGCAGTTAGTGCGCACTTTTTTTTGCCAGTGGAAAACGCCATTAGTGAAGCTACGGAACCACTCAGTGCTCAGTGTATTTTCGGCGCCAGTGAGTAGGTATGCAATTCCATTAGGTAAGTATTCCTCCATAAACGAAGTGAAAACTTCCCGAAGGACAAAGCCCAGATAAAGCACACATGGTTAGATTCCATGGTTGGAGCTGAACTTCGGAATAAATAGTGAGATAAAGCAAGAAACGTTACTTCCCGAACACAGTTACACACCACCACAGCAATGCCAACAGCGACAAAGCCATCAACGCATGTAGTACTAGCGGTACACAAATAAATCCTGCACTTTGTGATACAAATAAGAACTTTGGCTCTTCGGCATGATTGTTCCTAGAACCAAAATGAATAATTTGGCCCGCTGTTCTTTTCGATTACCCCCTGCTGGTCCGAGACTTGAGGGGCAAAAGGGGAACATTACTTTTTTGTTTTAGGCACTAAACACTGCTATCGATTCATGTTTGATGTCATTTCTGAATAACTAGAACCTGCTGATCACGATGTCGCCACTGTCAAAATGATGCGCCTGTCGAGAGACAAGGTAGGGCTGTCAGATTTGCAGTGGGGGCTCCCTGAAATAACAAATTTTGGTCATCGAAGGGGATGTGTGAGGTATCATTTTTGACATAACCGAGGTCTGCGAACTCGTTTCTTTGTGTAAAAATGTGATTGGTTTGAAACTGTGGAAAATATGAGGGGTCAGAATTATGATTATCGATTATTAAACATTTACTATTCGCATTGAACTGAGTTTTGTTGCACTTTTTATTAGGCTGGGTCAGTAAATTATTATGCTGTCATTGCCGAGGCGTCGCGCTCTCCAGAAGTCGACTCATGACGAATAATTTCGAATTGAAATAATCCCTGAAACTGGCTATATGGACCGTTAAGGAAAATGTGGAGTATAAATAATTTCGGCCGCCTTTAGAGTCTTCAAACTTACTTTTTTTGCATAAAGATAAAATTCTGTCAATATTAAGGGGGCTCATGGAATATAGATTTTTCGCTTTTCTCTACGCAAGCACTCGTTTGAATCCTTGAAGAAATATATTTCAGCATAAATTGATGACGCCGATGCGATGCTGTCATCGCTGAAGCGATACGTCAACCAGAAGCCGAGTGGGGCTGTAACTCTTTGTACTTGGGGTGCGCGTCTTGAATAAGGTTAGATTGATCTTGAAATATGATGTGTTGGGCATCATTTCTAATGTTTTTTGGGTCGCTGATTTCATTTCTCAAGGCAAAATTTTGATTGGGTTAGAATTCGGGGAGAGGGGGGATATCTCCCATGTACTCAGAACAGCTACAACTCCGCTTGTGAGTCAATCATAATTTTGCATTAAGAAATGAAATCAGCGACCCAGAAAACATCAGAAATGATGCCCAACACATCATATTTCAAGACCAAACTAACATAATTCAAAACGCGCACCCCAAGTACAAAGAGTTACAGCCCCCACTCGGCTTCTGGTTGACGTATCGCTTCAGTGATGACAGCATCGCATCGGCGTCATCATTTTATGCTGCAATGTATTTTTTTGATGTTCAAGGCGAGTGCTTGTAGACCCCAGAGAGTACAAAATCCCTATTTCATGAGTTCCCTTAATATTGACAGAATTTCATTATTATGCAAAAAAGTAGACTCTCTGAGTCTAAAGGCGGTCGAAATTATATTCCACTCTTTTTTGAATGGCCACTGCAGCGACTTTCAAGAACTTTTCCAATTCGAATAAATCCGTCATAACTCGACTTCTAGCGAACACAGCGCCTCGACAATGGTGGTATCGTGACTTGCTAGCACAGCCTAATCAAAAGTGCAACAAAAGTGGAATCAATGCGAGTCGTAAATGTTTGAAAATCAATAATCATAATTTTGACCCGACATATTTTCCACAGTTTCAAACCAGTTACATATTTAGAAAAAGAAATGAGTTCGCAGACCTCGATTATGTCAGAAATGATCCCCACACATCCCCTTCGATGACCAAAATTTATTAATCCAGGAAAATTCTGACAGTGGCGACATCGTGATCAGAAGGCTCTAGTTATCCAGAAATGACATCAAACATGATTTGATAGCAGTGTTTAGTGCTTGCAGCTAGTCAGGTACCCCTTGTACCCCCCAAATCCCGGACCAGCAGGGGGTAATCAAAAAGAACAGCGGGCCAAATTATTTATTTTGGATCTAGGAACAATTGTGCCGAAGTTCTTGTTTGTATCACAAAATGCAGGATTGTACCAGATTATGTTGTGAACCGCTAGTACTAATGAGGCTGCTGTTGCTATACGAAAAACGATGATATTCGAAGGCTGAAATCGAGGCTGAAATGGAATATTTCATGTGAGTAGATCGCATTTTTCCGTACCGTATGTAGATTTTATCGGCCAACTCAAAATTGTATTAGGGAGAGAATAGTCGACCCATTAGTCGACCTCTATCTATAGCACCATCACCGATTCCTGCATTATTTATAATAGGTACAGGGTGGCCCAACGAAAACACAACAGAGGGGTTTTCGGGCATTTCACCTCTTTTTTTTTTTAAAAGCTCGGGCAGGTCGATTTTTTTATTGAGGGGGGACATCTGAAACCTACATTGGCGAATTTCTATCTTTAGCCCCCTCACCCCCACCCACCCCAACTTCGAAATTTCAAGTGACACAACCCACCTTGCGATACATCAATTGAATTCTCTTCCTGATTAAAATATTTCCAGAATTTTCAAAACGCCCCCCCCCTCCTCCCTCTAAAATATTCTGAATCGAGCTCTGAATGTTCAATTTATTATATTAGGGGAGGGGTTGAAAATTTCAAAAAAAATGTTTCCAGAAAGAGAAATCTATTCTCTCTAATTCGATGTATCAAAAAGAAGGTGGTGTCTGTTGAATTTTGAAGTTGGCGTGGAGGAGAGGAGAGGGGTGAATTTGGGTAGCACTTTTGCCCACCGAATTTTTTTTCCGTAGATGCTATTTAGAATAACGCTGATTAAATTGAAGAGAATTGGTCTAGAATATTAAATAGGACAGTCAGAGAATTTTAGGAAGAAGTTGAGGCTGTTGAGGTGAGTAGGTGTGAGGAGGCTGAAGATGGACCAATGTATGTTTCAGATGTCCCCCTCGATTGACTGCCATCATTTATGGATTGACAGAAGCACAACCAATCTCAAATTCATTTCTTGAGAACATACTGCCACTCGTACTTCCAGCATATTTTAGTGGCCGACCAGGGCAATGGGTGTCTTGAAAAAAGTTGATACCATACCAGTTCCACGTCCACGTAGGTACCAATGAACATAACCTCACAACCTAACATCGACCAAGGTCAGCGATATAGAGACGGCCAGCGCGGCGTCCTGGGGGTGACATGGCAAAGGCAAAGAAATGCGCCTTACTGTTCTATCAACCCATCAAGTCTCCTTCCTCATCCATTGACTGTTTGACTTTTTGCGTTTACAATTTCCGAATTCATTGCGTTGTTCCGGAGGTTTATACAAGATCAGTCTTATTCTTGAATGGTCGTAGATAAAGCATAGTATTCTACCCTCGTGTAATTGCTAATACTCATTCGGACAAATTACAACACTGGCCTACGGCTCGTGTCTGTAAACATATCCTCAAAAGTATTAGCCGTCATACACGCTCATTGAATAATATACTATTATTTCTCAACATAGGTAGTCTCATTTCAACTCTATTAACTTGGTCCAACGATGTTCAAGTCTTTTCATTTCTTCGCTATGGTATGATTTTTCGAAACCCTCAAAATATCCGTTCTCAGCGTCCATTTCTTCATCATTCGATGTGAATTTCTTTCCAACGAGCCAAGTTTTGAGTTTTGGGAATAGAGAAAAGTCACATGGGGCTAAATCTGGAGAATACGGTGGGTGGGGAACCAATTCGAAAATTAATCAGTGTATTTTTGCCATTGCAACGGAATGTCCATTCGAGTGTGCTTTTGGTCGATTTTCAGCATTCGCGGCACTCATCGCGCCGACAGCTTCGACTAGGATCATTTTTGTAAAAGTGGCCTGGAAAGTGGTTCTAGAGGCAAGTCATGTCAAAGTTTGGCAACATATGTTTTAAGGGTATTTGGACCTCGCTAAATACGAAAACCATTGTTGCCAAGCCGAATTTTACACCGAAAGCCCTCAATAGGGGGGTAAAGGGGGGGAAGACCAAGAATCACCATTTTCCACCATTTTTGATACAGGGACTGAGACCTGTCATCAATGTGGAGTAAATTACATCGTATCTTGATTAACTGGGGTCTTATACTACCATCTTGATATGATTACTGTCAAAATTTCCATAGGGGGGCGACTGGTGGGGGGAATGTTGACTGTGAAGATGATTCTTTTTTTCTCTTGATTTTGAGTGAATATATACATGTTTGGTATCTTTTCCTATCAAGTTTCATATTCTCAGTTCAATTATGGGGTCAAAATTGCAATAGGAGCAAGTTTGAACAAGTTTTGGATGATAAAACATGTTTTTTGTTCAATATTTTTTTACCACTTTGAACTGTGTTATTTAGTGCAAATCGGCATTTTTTTTCTCAAAATTCTTGCGTAGTTCGTTAGTCTGGTGTATTTCACACAATACAGTCATGTAACTGATGTGCCTCCAACTTTTAAAATATGAACAAAATATTTTTTTGTGAAAACTGTTTGGCGCTACTTTTCAACTTTATTTTTTGCTATTATTTTATTGTATGATGAAAAACTGTGGTCCTCCACCTCATAATTATGAATAAAACCTTAGCTGAGATATTCTAGAATGTACTTTTTTCAAAAGAAGAGTTTTTCATGTCAGAACCTGATGCCCAGTGGGCAAGAGTCCTGTCAGAGAGTCCTGAGATGTTCTATTGAGCTCGAGAAACGGTTACCTCTTCCAAACGGCTTTGATATGCCCTATTAAGATACAGAGAGGTTACCTTATTCCAACTTTTTTGTGATGTTCTCTTGAGCTCCAAAAATGTTACCACTTTTGCACTTCTTTGAGATGTTTTCTTGAGCTCCAAAAATGTTACCTTTTCCAACTTCTCTATGATGTTCTCTCAAGCTCCAAAGAAAGTTACCTTTTTAGAACTTATTCAAAATGTTTTATAAAATTATAAAGCTCCAAAGGTTACCCTTGAGGTTACCTTTCTCCAACTTCTCCAAGAAGTTCTATTTCGGCTCCAAAAAAAAAAAAAAAATTGTTTGGTATGTTTGATTATGCTCTAAAAAAGGTGACCTTTTTTGGATTTCCGTGAGATGATCTATCAAACCTCCAAGAAAAGTTACCTTTTTCGAACGTCTTGGGCAGGTGTTCTCCGCCATCAACCTCTAAAAACGAACAACTCCTCAAAATTTACGTTTATGAGATGTACCTATATTCGAAAAAGCCGCATTCCTCTAATAATACCCAGGGAAGAGGTAGATAAAGAGATTTTGAAATCGAATGTAATAAATGTGAATGATAAAACCTATAATTGTATTATTCAACTTGACGTTTAGGGTAATGTACGTATCTGCCTTCGGTTGCACCAAGTTCTCTACAGTTTCATTAGCGTATTTTTTTTAATTTTATAAATTATGATATTTCAATGCAAATCGGAATTTTTTTTCGACAATTCTTGCGTAATTCGTTAGTCTGGTGTATTTTACACAATACATCCACATACTAAGTGTGTCTTCACTTTTTAAAATATGAAAAGCTTGAGTTTTGATCATACATACATCATACAGCAAAAAACAAAGTTGTTTGGGCCAAACAATTTCCACATAAATTTTTTTTCTTCATATTTAAAAAAGTAGAGGCAAATCAATTGGATGTCTATATCATGGTAAATACATGAGACTAACGAACTACGCAAGAATTTTGTGAATAAATGCCGATTCGCAGTAAAATAACACAGTTGGAAGACGTAAAAAAATATTGACAAAAAACATGTTTCATCATGTAAAACTTGTTCAAACTTGCTTCTATTGCAATTTGAACACCATAGTTGAATAGGGAATATGGAATTTAGTCGGAAACGATACCAAACATGTTTATATTTACTCAAAATCGAGAGAAAAGAAGAATCATCTACACAGTCAACATTCCCCCCACCAGTCTTTCCCCTCTAGAAATTTTGACAGTATTTACGTCAATATGGTAGTATAAGACCTCAGTGAATCAAGATATGATTTAATTCACTTTATGTTAATGACAGGCCGCAGTCCCGACATCAAAAATGGTGAAAAATAGTGATTTTTGGTCTTCCCTCCCCTTTACCTCCCCATTGCGGGCCTCCGGTGCAAAATTCGGCTTGGCAACAATGGTTTTCGTATTCAGCGGGGTCCACATACCCTAAAAACGTATGTTGCCAAACTTTAACATGACTTGCCTCTAGCATTGCTTTTTATCCGAAAAGATCCTAGACTATGTTGAACACACGTTCAGTTGAGATGCCCACAGCTTTAGCAATCTCGCGCACCTTCACTTTACGGTCGTCTAACAATACCATCGATTTTGTGGATCATTTCTGCTGTTGTGACCTCATTTGGCCTTCCAGATTGGGGTTCATCACTCGGGCTCGTACGACCTCGTTTAAATTCGCTGTACCAATTATAAACGGTTGCGTTCGATGGAGCAGATTCCGCCAAAGTTCTCGCAAAGTCTTCAATTATTTGTAAAGACTTTAAGCTCGACTTTGGGCCTTTCAAAAAATAATATTTGAATACAGTGCGAATCTCGTTTTTCTCCATTTTCGCAAAATACCAGGAGTCGTTCATTTCAAAAGGCTCTCAAAGATGAACTATTTGACGTATCTGTCAAAAAATTTATACATAGGTCACCTAAGGTTGCTGGATTACAGAAATCATAGGAAGTCCGTACTAGTGCTGCTCTTTCAGTGTTATCCTAGAAATATGTCAAACGACCCAAGTCGATTTCAGGAAAGGATCCGCCATCTCACAGAAGAATATATGGATTATAAATAATTGAACTGCACGCAGTCTTCCTTCAAAATGTTATTTATTTTATTCTGACCGGTTTCGAAGGTCTCTGGCCCTTCTTCGTCAGAGTGTAAAGCTATAAGATAAAATACATAAAGCAAGTACATAAAAGGAGAACGATAACATACCAAAAATGTATAAAAGGATGGTATAAATAAAGTTTGTGTAAACTCTGACGAAGAAGGGCCAGAGACCTTCGAAACCGGTCAGAATAAAATAAATAACATTTTGAAGGAAGACTGCGTGCAGTTCAATCATTTATGACCCAAGTCGAGATAATTCAAGTTGACACTTGTCAAAATAACCTCGAAAATTACACAAATTTTACAATTTGCAATGGATGAAACAAATAAAGTATTGTACAACAATATTCATATACAACAATATTACTCGGGCTGCGCCCTCGTTCTGCAAATTTCGGATTCGTGTCTGAAAACCACTCATGTAACCGCCAACTCGTATCGTAAACTACTAATAATATAATATCCCCGAGAATATCCGTCACCAAATCTTCACCGGTAAAGGACTTCTGCTTCAAAGTCTAGTCTACTAAGCCATAACCAAGCTAAAATTCCAGTCTAGAGCTGTAAAATGGAGATGGCTGCGGTAAAAAATTGTTGTTGCTGCTGAAAGACTAAATCGATCCTTACTCGATTTGTATTTTGAGCTGGTGGGCTGGCATCATAAGAGAGGAGAACCCATCTAACTTTATGGTTAATAAAACCGGCAAGTGTCATTTTTGCAATACTTGTAAGTACCTATATGGTAAAAACAAAGATGGAAAAAAGTAATTGGGTCGTTATTATACAGGGGTTCAAGGTGACACCAACATGAAAATTAATTAACTCAGATATTTTAAATCTGGACGTAAACATTTGAGCTTTATGAGCGGATTGAAATTCTATAGATTGCAGATTGGCTTGAGATTTAGTCCGGATTTAGTGATTTAGACGAAAGCTGTGGCCTAAACGGGAACAATAATTTTTCCTCATGAAATGGTCTCGATGCTTTTGATTCGAGGAAGCTTTTTTTCCATACGTACTGACCTACTCATTGCGTCGCACTGTGTTGGGTCGTCATTGTCAGGTGCTTTCCAATAATTAGGTACTTATTTTTTTTTATTTGGCAAACTACATAGGTCTAAAGTTTTGTTCGTAATGGCCGGTAACTTATGTCGCATGCCGTAGGATGTAGGATGTAGGATGTAAACTTGACAGTACGAACCACGGTCTATAGTATGAAATATACACAGACTTGAAGGTTTGCGGGGTGGGTAGTACTGGTAACTGGTAGTATAATACTAGTAGCTAGTAGTATTAGTTGGTACTAGTCCCTTGATCTTGGATGTAAAACTTGAATCTTGGACAAGTTTGACAGAACGGCATAACGGCACAAGTTAACATCCTATTGTAAACCAAAACATTGATTTTCAACTGTTGAAGTCTCGGTTGAAGTTTAACGGTTACGGAATAAGTTTAAGTTAACAGTCATTATGAACGCTGCTTAACAGATTTCGTTACTTTTACACTGTAATCCAATCAGACTTTTTTTTTAAACCCGCGTAAAAATGGACGCGCTTGTTTTACGATGTAAAAATGGACGCGCTTGTTTCACGATGTGGACAATTACATCAGAAACTATATGTTAACTCATTTAAAATTACTATTTTTTTCCCGCACAACTGAGATAACTGATATGTACTGAGTCGCCGTTTAAGGACGGAGTTATATTGGTAAAATAAGCGTTGCGGAATAAATCCCTGTGGGTTTATTCCTTGACTGAATTTCACCGTTTAGGTCTCTTTTAAAAGCTTTTTTGATTCTTGGATTTTGGAAATGCTAATGGGCTCAAACCACAGTACATCCTTGTAGCTTTCGAAAGATACCTAAATGGTAAGATTCCGTCAAAGAATAAACCCACAGGGATTGATTCCGCAACGCTTATTTTACCAATTCAACTCCGTCCTTGAGGGGTTTCTGATGCGACTAAAAAATTTGTTGACGGGAATCGGTTTTATTTAATTTTTTTCGTCAAGTAGAAATTTCTCCAAGAAGAAATTGTACAAGCATTGCTATCCAATTTTGAAAATTTCTAAACAATTTTGAAAATTTTTTATTTTGATTTTTGAAAATTCAAAAACCAAATAGCATCGACAATGCATCTTTTCTTAAGGAAGTTGTAGAATCTTGGACAATGGACGGCTACTTTCCCAGTAATGAGTGAACACGGCTATTACTTTTGGAACATTATTTATTGCGAACGTAACAACAAAACGATTTTCTCCGCGTCCATCTTCTTCGCCATCATGCTTGTCCTCTCTTCTCACTTCATTCCCGAGATGGCGCTTTGCGGCGGCAAACATTTGAATTTTAAACGGAACATAGCCCCGGCCTTGAAAGGCTTGCTTTCAACAAAAAATAAATTCAATGACATACACGTAAATGTGTTAACAAGCCAATGACTTAAACCAAACAACAAACCAAAACATTAAGTGAAAGAACATCACAGAAAGTTCATGGTCAAAAATGTCACTATTCTGCACTTTCTTCATCCACTGAGGAAGTCTTTTCAATTGGAAGAGGGAAAACCTTCTGACTGGCCCGTGTGACGACACCTCGCGCCGTTCGAACTTTGACGACCCTGATCTGGTCGTCCCTTCCCTTGGAAACCTCGATGATCCGCCCAAGTGGCCACGACAGTGGTGGAATATTATCTTCGTGAAGCAACACCAAGGTACCCACAGTAAGGTTCGTTGTCTTGTGAAGCCACTTCTTTCGTACTTGAAGAGTGTGAAGGTAATCTTTTTTCCAACGACCCCAAAATTCTTGAACCATGCGTTGGAGGTGCTCGTAGATTCGAAGGCGATTCGTTGGTATGTCGAGGACCGTTGGCTCTGGCAGTGATGTCAGTCGACGACCAATCAAAAAATGAGCCGGAGTAATAGGTTCCAGGTCATTTGGATTAGAAGACATTGAGGAGATTGGTCTTGAATTCAGAACAGCTTCGATTTGATTTATCAAGGTGTAAAATTGTTCGAATGTGAAAAGTGAATTGCCAGCTACCCTTTTGAAATGAAATTTAAAACTTTTGACACCAGCCTCCCATAAGCCACCGAAGTTTGGCGCATGTGGTGGGATGAAGTCCCAAACAATACCCTCCGCTGTGAATGCCCCTGCCATCTCACTAGATGACCGTAAATTATTTACAAACTTAGACAATTCGTTTGACGTGCCAACAAAATTGCTACCATTATCCGAAAAGATCTTTGTTGGTTTTCCTCGTTTAGCAATGAAGCGGCGCAATGATGCCAAAAATGCTTCCGTGCTTAAACTGGACACAAGTTCAATATGGATTGCCTTGACGACAAAACACACAAAGACAGCAACCCAACCCTTGGTAATTTTACAACCTCGCCCTTGACGATCTTTGATTTGAAACGGGCCAGCAAAATCGACGCCGGTTATCTGAAATGGGAAAGCTGGCTGAATTCGCTCAGCGGGTAAATTGCCCATTAACGGTGTTTCGTTGACTGGCTTACACCTGAAACAACGCATACAATTGTGGGTTGTCATTCTTGCGTAATTTCTGCCATTCAATGGCCAGAATCTTTCTCGCAATGAGAACAGCAGCTGCTGAGGACCAACATGACACAACCTATGATGTTCGTGAACAAACAATAGGGCAGTGAAGTCATGCTTAGGAAGCAGCAATTGATGCTTTTGATCATATGGTAAAGTGGACTCTTGGAGCCGTCCTCCAACTCTCAACAACTTATCCCTGTCAAGGAATGGTGAAAAACACGTCAACTTCGAGTTTTTTGGTAATGGTTTCCCTGACTCCAGACAATGGATTTCTTGACTCCAACTTTCACCCTGGATCATTTTTACCATAAACAACTCTGCCTTGGAAAGCTCCGCTGGAGTTATTGGTCCAGTAACATGAATCTTGGATTTACAATTGTGAATGAACCGAAAACAGAATGCAGTGGTTCTAATCAACTTTTTGTATGTTGAAAATCTTTTGACTTCAATGGGATTTTCGAGATTTCTCACCAAAAATGTACCTTCCACCCGTTTTACTTCAGGTAGGGATTCAAAAGAAATCCCAGGCAGTTTATTGGGCCAATGAGCCTTCTCCATGGCCAGCCATACAGGGCCGTGCCACCACATTTTTGAGTCGTTCAAAACAGCCGGAGACACTCCCCGAGACGCAAGGTCAGCAGGATTGTCTCTTGTTGGCACATGAGACCAACTCGCAGATGCACATTTCGTCTGAATGTCTGCCACTCGGTGGCTTACAAAAACTTTTAGAACGTTAGGTGACGCATTCAACCACCCAAGAACAATAGTGGAATCTGACCACATGTAGATAGCATCAATCTTGATGCGGAGTGCGTTAGTTACAACTGTCATCAATTTGGCAGAGAGGTGAGCCCCACACAATTCCAATCGTGGAATCGTGATTGGCCTTAATGGCGCTACCTTTGCTTTCGCGCACAAAAGGTTCACAACCACTTCACCCTGGGCATTGATTGATTTGACATAAATGCACGACGCATATGCTATTTCTGATGCATCCGAAAAACAATGCAGTTCGATTCTGATAGGCATCTTACATACCACATGCCGTGGGATATGTGAATTGTTCAGATTAACGAAATCTTCTCGTAATTTCATCCATTTAGTCGCAATGGGAGGCATTCTCGCAAACGCATTCCAGAGGGCGCGACATAGGCTTGGGACCAAATGTCAACGTCATGTCAACGTCAAGTCCAAGGTCAAGCTTGCAGTTGTCATTGCTTGTCAGAGCGTAACCTAACCTATCTTTATTGTTTATTGTCGTCGCATGACTCGTATGGTGTTAGTGTCACCGGTACCGGGCTCAGATGTACCGGGTGCTTGTCGTTTGAAAGGCAGGGCAAATGCGAGCGAAGCAGCGCGGGGCCGTCTGGCGGCTCGTGCGAGACAAAATCCCGGCCGGTGAGACGCTAATTGCAACCCACAGTGGTCCCAAGCTATCATGATCAAGCAGGGCTCCGTTTAACTTCGGGTGAGTTCAGTTTGACTACCCAAGGCAAAAATTCATTTTTATTTACTACTATAGACCCGAGGGGCTCCATATGGTATCTACTGAAGAGGCAAAGGGATGCTCTGATTAAGCCACTTCTGCTTCATCCTAGCACATGGATAACGGAGAGAGAAATTAGACTATACTATACGAGAGCAGGAGGACATTTCGGTATCACCAATACAAAAGTTGCCCTTCCTTCAAAATTTTGTAGCAGTGTGGAAAACTCTCTGTAAAGTGATGGTTTGAATTATTGTAATAAAGTGAAATGCTTTGACTGATTGAAGAACTGTATTTCATGTGTATAATTTTCGTATACTACGCACAACGCTGTGAACATAATAACTTAACTGAACAAGTTCAAAACTTCAACATAGAACCAACATAACCTAGATCCCTTCATGCAGCTCAGCAATGTCAATGTTTTTCGATGATTCCTGTCTCCATCTGTCTGGTAGAATGGAGCAGGAAGGGCTTATTCAGAGCATCTATTTACCTCTCCAGAGTACCATACCGGGCCCGGGTCTACAATAAAAGTGAATAAAAATGTATTTTTTTCTTCGGTAGTCAAACTGAGCTTACCCGGAGTTTGGGGCCGCGTCCTGACCCTTGTCGCAAGAGCCTACGGCATCCTCATGAACGATTCAACAATACGACTCAAAAATCCCAATTTATGTTCACGGTGACATTTCTAAATATTTGACGTTTATTGATTTGACGATTTGACACAACGCGCTTGTTTATGCAACCTAGGCGAGATAAAATCCCTAGAGGTCCCAACCAACTGCAGCGCCTCCTGGCGGGAGCAAAATCGTCCATGCCTCCCATTGATTGTGGAACGTCGTCATCCCAGCCAATACCTTGTTGCCACAGTTGCTGAAGCATTGTTTTGCCGATTATTAGGCATGGGCTCAAAAGACCCAATGGATCGAAGGTTTGGCTGAGTTCAGACAGCAAGGTTCTTTTTGTGATCACCTCCGCTGACGTTTCGGAAGTTGAAATTTTGTAATTCAATGTGTCCTCAGTCGGTGACCAATAAAGGCCCAGTGTCTTGGTCATGTCTCCTGATCCGATACAGACGTCTGCTGTATTTTCGGATGAATCCTTGGCCTTTGGCAACACTTGAGGAACATTGGATATCCATTTATGTAATGGAAAATGAATCGACCCAAGAATTTCCATGATCTGGCTGCATAACCTTGCGGCTTTTTCAGGAGTTTCTGCCCCTGACAACAGATCATCAACATAAAAATCCGATTTAATGACCTTGCAAGCCTCTGGAAACTGCTGCTCATTGAGATCCGCGATGTATACTAGGCACCTGGTCGCAAGGAATGGTGCACTTGCAGTGCCGTATGTCACTGTATTCAATTCGAATGTCTGCACTGCACGTGATTCATCACTACGCCAAAGAATCCTTTGAAATGCTCTGTCTTTGGTTGCGACTAGCACCTGACGGTACATTTTTTGGACATCGCCAGACAATGCAACCGCATGAAATCGGAATCGAACAAGAATGTTAAACAGTAAGTCTTGTATTGGAGGGCCTATCAATTGCAATTCATTGATCGAGGTTCCCGTCGTAGTAGGGCAAGACCCATCAAACACTACTCGCAGTTTAGTAGTTTTACTACCTTCGTTTATGACGCCGTGATGCGGCAGATAGTAATGTGGTCGTGTGCTGTCTGGATTTTCGAGTTTGGTCATATGACCCAATGACTCATATTCTGTCATAAACTGAGTGTATGACTCCCTCAGTTTCGGATTTGCCTTCAATCTTTTTTCAAGACTTCTCAATCGCCGCTCGGCGTTGCTTTTGGAGTCTCCCAATTGGTTCAAAGAACCCTTGAATGGCACCGACACCACACACCTTCCACTCTCATCCCTTTTGATGGTTTCACTGAAATGTGATTCAGCCTCGTGCTGATCTTTTGACCAGGAAGGAATCTGAGGTGCCTCCTCAAGATCCCAGAATTTTTGCAATTGACACTTGCAATCGAGAGACTGCGTGAAAAAAACAATTGGACGACTTTGTAGGCATCATCTGCATTGGACCAGACAAAATCCATCCCAACTGGGAGTTCTGCAGTACAGGCAGATTTTTACCCAATTTGATCTGGCCTTCGACTAGAAGGGTCCAGAAGAGTTGCGCACCAATCAGTACATCAATTTTGTCGGGTGTGTCAAAGTTTGGATCAGCAAGTTCCAAATTCGTGGGAAACTTGAGCAAATCCGTATTGAGCGCTGTACTGGGCAACTCCTCACAAATCCTGTTTAGAATTAGACAATTCAAACTCATACTGAAGTTGTTGACCCTTGATTGAATGTGTACAGCACACTGGGAATTGATAGGCGAAATCACTTGATTAATGCCCTGAACCGACACGTCGACCCTAACTTCGTTAAGGCCCAACTTTTCCATCATTTCTTTTGTGATGAAATTTGACTGCGCAGCTGAGTCTAATAGGGCTCGACATTCATGCCATTGACCATTAATGTCTTTAACTAGTATTAGGGCAGTTGCTAAAAGGACATTTCCCGCTGTCACAGAGAATTGCTTCGAAACAAGAGTTTGCACTGGTTCTGTGATCCTACTACCAGCCTCGGATGCGTCACCAGAATGCAACAATGTATTGTGATTTTTCTTGCATTTTCTGCAGCCACGTGAACGTGCTTCACACTTATCAACTGTGTGATTACTGCGAAAACAGTTTGAGCACAACCCAAGTTTGTTTACTGTTGTAATGCGATTGGAAACGGGCATTGCCAGAAACTCTGGGCAGTTGTACAGAGCATGCGTTTTCTTGCAATGGTAACAAGACAATGTTGAGCTTGTAAAAACTCTTTGTGGCTTAGGTACAAATTTACCTACCGCTTTGATTTCCTTGGCATCATGTAAACCCAAATTATCCAACATATCCGCCTTTTGTCTTAAGAATGTCTTGAGCTCTTCAAGAGTTGGCAATTCAGCTTGGAATTTCTCTTGTTCCCAACTTCGCGCAGTGACCTTGTCAAATTTACTTGTGACCAAATAAATGACAACCGGATCCCAATGTTCAACTGCCAACCCCAAAGCCTCCAGGGATCGCAAGTGTCTTATCACAGTGTCTAGCATTGCGCGCAATTCACCGGCAGACTCCTTTGAACATTCCTTTAAATCAAACAAGCCGCGAATGTGGTTTTGTATCAAAAGCTTTTTATTCGTGTACCTTTCACAAACCAAATTCCAAGCGATGGCATAATTTGACGATGTCATAGGTAAGCTCTTTATTATATCGGCAGCTTCTTTTTCAAGCGAAGCTTTCAAATAATGGAATCGCTGTACATCAGACAACGACTCATTCTCGTGAATTAGCGACACAAAAATGTCGTGAAATTCTAACCATTTGGTATATTGACCCTCGAATTTCGGCAACGCAATTGTTGGCAGTTTCAAATTTTTCAAGCCTGAACGCGAATTGACGGAATTATTCGACGAAACACCAGAAACAGACCCAGCAGAGGGGGCGCCCAAAACTGCGCCGATCCCTGACTCCGCATCAACAACAATGGCCTTGACTTTAGAGAGTACTGCAAAATAGTTTCCCTCAAACTCTGAAACCCAATCTGATTCTCTCTCTTCATCCGAATTCGGTAACTCAAGAAGTTCTGATTGTATTTCCTCGACCCGATCAATTGTTGCACTAAACCGCTCAATTCGTGCTTGTAGTTCTATGATTTGTGTTTGTGTGTAAGTGTTGTTTTTCCCCAGTGGTTTAACTGCATCAATGTAAGCGGAAAAATCGCTTAGTTTTCGTTTCAAAGCACCTCTTTTCTTGTGCAATGATGCTAATAATGCTTGAGCATTTTCAGCCATGATTGAATGTGTGTGAATGAATATGTTTGAATGAATGAATTACCTACTGTGTGTAATTCAAACCGAAACTCAACTAAACTTGGAAAATTGACGGGATATTTTATTGTAAACAGACAGGGCAGGTAAGGAATAAGGATTGACTCACTTTGACTGCTGCTTTAATCGTCTGTAGTTTCCCAACCAAGATCTCGTAGCTGTGACTTCGATGTTTACGTTCAAACTTGACTGGAACAGGTCGTTTCGAACTGCTGCTCCTGGCGCCTTCCTTGTTGAGACGCCACTGGATTGGAATTCCGCAGGTAGCGTGACCTCCTTAACCTTGACCTCGAACGTGACGGCCGCGCAGGTAGGTAGTACTGCCAAACAAGCTGGATGACCGCTCTTCGAGACTGGATCGACTTGCCTGTTGTTTGGGATCTTGCCTGCGTATTTTCCTCTTCTTGTTTTCTTAAAAAGGGCCACAGGCCACCTGGTCGAATTGCACTGAGGTCCAGGCGCGAGCTCCGAGATGCGGCGTATCTCCAACTGTGGTTGCAAATTCGTAGCGAAGGACCGTGAAGATTCTTGGACAATGGACGGCTACTTTCCCAGTAATGAATGAACACGGCTATTACTTTTGGAACATTATTTATTGCGAACGTAACAACAAAACGATTTTCTCCGCGTCCATCTTCTTCGCCATCATGCTTGTCCTCTCTTCTCACTTCATTCCCGAGATGGCGCTTTGCGGCGGCAAACATTTGAATTTTAAACGGAACAGAAGTCGCATGCCAAATTTGAACTTCTTATTTTCAAAAAAAGGTACCAAAAATGATTTCTACTAATTCACTTTTTCATGTCTACGAGAACTCATTTTTGGTACTTTTTTTTTAAATAAAAAGTTCAAATTTATCATGCGACTTCCTTGAGAAAAGATGCATTGTCGATGCTATCTAGTTTTTAAATTTTCAAAAATCAAAATCAAAAGTTTCCAAATTTTTTTGAAAATTTTGTAAATTGTATACTTTTGCTCGTACATTTTCTCTTTGGGGAAGTTTCTACTTGACGAAAAAAAAAAAGAGACCGATTCCCGTCAACCACTTTTTTAGTAGAGTTGAAAATAAATTCCTTATCAGTCGGTTGGTTGATACTTGAGGTCAAAATTGAAGTCCTTACTTGGTGGGTCTGAAAAGAAAGAAGATGCATGCATGAGTCAAAACTCAACTCCTTATCTTGTGTGTCTAAAAAGAAGGTGAATACTTATAGTCAAAATAGTCAAAAATTGTCACAATAGTCAAAAATCAGTCGTTACAATGTTCAGTGGCGGTTCGGCAAGTCGGTGGATTGTCCTGTCCGTAGTCGCCGAGTTGGTGTAATGTCCTTGCGATAAAATTTCCCGTCAATGAATCGGTGAGACGGTGAAATCTCCGGTCGGCAGGTCGACAGGCACGATTCTTCGCGTATTTTCGAAAATTTTCACTTTCGCGTACATGACGCCTCGACACGGTAACAAGTGTCACATTGAACATTGCACGTAGACAACTAGCTGCCAAGACGTTACCATCAATTCGTCATCGTACCATCCGTACCAACACAACACATTTTTTCCATAGCTCACTCTAATAAAGCCGCGAAATTGAATATATATCCCATACACTTTCTATTTTCAGTAGAATACTTTTTGGAGCAAAAATAAAGTAACAAGCTGGAGCGCTAGGAGAATAAGGCTTTGGTAGTTTCGCTCCAAAACTTTGCAGGTGCCATCAGCCGTAGCCGTAGCCGTAGCTCCCCAGCTTGTCACTTTATTTTTGCTCCAAAAAGTCATTCCACTGAATCTAAAACGTGAACGGCATATAGATATTTTCTCACGAATTTACTCTACATTCCTCGCGCTCTAGACCTGGCCTGTACTCTCTGGTGTCTGGTGGACCAGGCGTAGTCTAGCATATAGACAGAAACATTGCCATATCCCAGATGATTCACTGGAGGGGCAAAATCTCGGGTAGGAGAACTACCAAACATAGAGTACCTCAGGGAAGCATTCTGGGGCCGCTGCTGTTCCTTATCTACATCAACGATCTGCCGATTAACTTTCCAAATGCCAACACATTCCTCTTCGCGGATGATACGAGTTTTTTGCTAAGCGGTCCATCAAGTGACGATGTTGATGGGGCAATGAACGTGACACTTCGAGAAGCGAAGGAGTGGATGAGCAGCAATGGATTGGCGCTGAACGAGCAGAAAACACAAAAAATGTACATCAATTCAAGAAAAGAACAGGAAAACACCAACATTCGATTTCTAAGAATTCACATTGATGAGGGACTAAAGTGGAAAGCGCACATCAATGAACTTTGCGCAAAATTACCATCTGAGATTTATTGCCTAAGAAGAATTCGTCAGATTAGTACTTACCAGGCTGCGCGCACTCTCTACTTCGCTAAGATGCAGTCCATCCTACAATATGGAGTGATGTTTTGGGCCACATCTGTGGATGTTGATCGTGTCTTCGTCCTGCAAAAGCGAGCGATCAGGGCGTTGGTTGGCGCTGGTAGCAGAGTGTCCTGCAGAGGCCTGTTCAAAGAGCATAGAATACTTACTCTGAGCAGCCTCTTCATATTCAGCATTTTGAAGTACATGCACCGGAATACTGACTCTTTTCCAAGGAATGGAGACTACCACCACTACGACACCAGAAGAAGAGAAAATTTTGCGACGCCTTTTCACCGAATCAACTGCACAAAGGGAATTCGGTGCTGGGGGCCGAAATTATTCAACCATCTACCCAGAGATTGGCAACAGCTTCCAGATAGAGCATATGAAAAAAAAATCAAAGACTATCTTTTGGAGAATACTTTCTACAGTGTTGACGAGTTTCTTAGCCAGCCTGAAACCTGAATCTCGAATGCTTTTAATTTATACATTGTTCGTCTAAAGATTTGTCATTATGTGGTATTGTTATTTATATTGTTGATGTTTTATTATTATCTTCGTCATGTTCGACTTTTCCTGTAATTGTTATTGCAGCGAATAAATTTTCTATCTATCTATTTATCATTGTACGAAATTCGTCCGTATTATTTTTCTTTTCCTGTGTTCCTCGCTCGTAAACTGACGTCATACTGACATTAGCGGAGAACCACTCGTCAGATTCTTGATGCAAGATGACAGAAGTTATACTCATTACTCATCTTGATCATCGTCTAGGAAGTCGGTCGGTAAGAATTTGGACCTGAAGGCGTCCTTTCAACCAGTAATACACAACAACCAACAACATTGAACAGAAAATACTGAAAATAGGTGGAGCGTGTGAGCCGGTGAACTCGGATGATTTGTTATTCGTGTTGGTCTGAAACAACATTATTTTAACATCGGTGGATTTTATGCGTTTAGCCGTATAGGTAGACTTTTGCGGAAAAAACCCTTGTCAGTTATTATTGGCACATACCTACAGAAGAGAGCCAAAGCGCAAAAGGCTGGCTTGGTTTTTAAACCAAAGCCAGTGAGTATGCGCTCATTGTAATAACCAATAAGTAGCTGCCCACATATTGCTCGTAAATCTTGCAATTACGGACACAGACTCCCGTAATTTACCCCACGGACGTGTTCCATGCTATCTTTAATTAATGGCGCATCACTGATACACTTCTTGAGGAAGGACAGACACCCACCTGCAGCACCACCGTGCTGTAGCTACGACTGCGGTATCTCTAGGCCACAAATTGTTTATTTAACGTTTAAAGGCTTAACGTAGTGAAGCAAAAGCAGTCGCTTTGTTAGTTAGCTATCCGTGGCGGATTTTTTTCAGCGATTTCTAGTTTTTTCCTCGGTAACTTCTTTGTGAACCTCCTAGTGCTTAAAAACGATCAATAAACAGTTTTGAACAACAAGTACAGTCAGTTTCATCAAAAAACAGTATTCCACACAGAGTGTACCGATTTAATAGTAGCGTTTACACGGACGGTTTTGGCCCGCAGATTTGAGAAAGGGTCTGGCCAAACGGGTGTGATGTTTGACTAATACTGTGAAATTTGCAGGGCGATCAAATCTATAGACCTTCTCTACTTCTCATACTATAGGCGATTCCCTTTGCTCATCACCGCTCGTGCGCAGGTCTTCAAGTATACAAGCTCACTGGTTCAATTGGCTGTTTAACCGGGAGTTCTTGAACGATCGAGCTGGTTAGGGTTGGGGTTGGCGACGGCACCTCGAGGACTTTAGGTAAATGAGAATGGCTATGGAGCCCATGTCTAAAGACAACATCTATCGTTTGATTAACTACAGCATAGCAACTGCGAACGTTCTTAACTTTGCGAAGAGTAAAAAATTCAACCCCTCTGGCTGTTTCTAACGCTACGTACCTACGTTTCCTCTGTACGTAGAAAACAGCAGTTTTTTCTACAGGCATAATTGTGACACCTTGTTTATGTACCTATAACGCTAAATTGTGATAGCATACACCAATCACCAGAATTTCGATTAAGATGAGTAATGCATAATTCTGTCAGTTTAATAATAATATAATCATAATAACAAAGGACTTTCTTTTATACCGCTGATGAGAAACAAAGTCTAGCAGGTTGCCATCCAATTCAATCTTTTCAACACGTTTAGGTACGGTACATGTGAATATAACGTAAATTGAATTGAAAATTCCAAACTAAAAAATTGAAAATTATCTACAAATATACCTACGAGTATAATTCAGCATGGAAGTATATTTTTTGCTGAAACCAAAGCGGTTGCGCCTGCAGCCTAGATCAAATTTTGGTCCGCGTCTCTCCTACTATAAAATCAACATACCAAAATCTGGATCAAGAACTGGCCAAAAGTTGGCTACTGCAAATTTCAGCAACACGACCTAGCGAGATTGGCCAATACAAGGCAGCAATTATTATTGATGGCCCGAACTTCTACGCTGTGGCGTAATTTCTCAAAAACGGATCGCAGTCTATGAGCGAGTCTATGAGAGTGTATGTTTCCGCTTTGATAAAAATACACGGTCGATCACACGCTCGACCCTTGCTTCCTCATATTTGCTTCAAAAATACCTAGATTCAGATAGGTAGGAAAGTGCAAGGGCACGTGAGTGATAAAGTAATTGCTGCCGAGAGCCGGTGGAAGAGGTTTCACTTCTGCTGGATGCCCATTTCCAGTTGAACTTTGTGCCCTCGTTTGTGCCACTAGGGGCAGGTCGAAAAAGGGGTCGAGAAGCATTTTGCGATCAAAATTTGGCTTCATAAAACGGCAGACAAAAGGGCGTTAATCTTGCATAATGCCATGACTACTGGTCCACCATCAGTCGTTTCATCCGATGGGTAACTTTCACTGCGACAGTTTCTTTCGCTTATCAAATAATCTTACTTATTTTGACTCGATACCTATTGCACTTGAAGATGATCAGTCAACTTAAATCATATATGTATAGGTACCATTGCGGTCGAAATAAAGTGGACGACAGTTGACAGATTTTTTGGGATTCTGGGATCCTAAACGTTACAGCAAGCCAACTCGTTGACATTTATTGTCATCCACTTTATAATGTCCGCAACCGTACATTTCCAAATTATTTTATAATTGGACGGGAAAAAATTGAACTTGTCTTGAAGTCCAAGACCCTACGTTTTCATGAACTCGTCTACTTTGTGTGATCTCGGGACGAAGGCTTCCTATTAAACACATCGCAAGACAAGAGAATGGGCTACTTATTTTTATCCTTTTATGTGATGGTAAATTTTGATACCTCAACCTGCCCTTCACTGTGATATGCGATATGCGGTTAAACCCGAATAGCCACCGTTGATCAGACTAAGCCAAATCCATAATAAAGGGACCGACAAGGAGCTATGTGAATAAGTGCAAATGGGTGGGAAATGAAGACGTCGTCTGATGCAAAATTGATAAATGGTCGGCATTTATGTGCCGCCATAAGGTACAGTTAGTTGATCGTAATGTCCATTGTTTTGAGGATATGCTCGTTTCACGGTGTCCTAAATAACCCGACGGATTCATTTTTCTACCCGTGCATTATTTTAATTGCTACTTGCCCGCAGATTTAATGAACACCTTTCGAGAATGACATATCTTCATTGCTTCCGTGCGAAAGCGACGTGGGTACCTATGTAAAAGTTGAACTTGTAAGTATTGGGTGCCTATGTGTGGAAATGTTATATCGGGTGTTCGCGCGCAAGTATAGTTACAGTGCAACTAATCCTGACCAACTGCTATAAAGTGATCAAAGATTGAAAGATTTAAATGGCCCACTCATAAATTTCTGTTGAATTCAAAGTCTCATAGCTTCTGACGTGGACGAAGCTAGGGAAGGAGTGGACGTCTTTCAGTGAATTTTTCATCCTGGATAGCTGACTTCTTGGACCTCGTCTTGGACTGTGACATGCTTGTCTGATTTTGTATACAGGCTTCCCATTAGCTTTATACAGGTCGCTAGTGGTGTCACACACCAGGTACTGGGCCCCCGAGGTCTCCTATTCACTCGTCACTATTCCAGTAGCAGCTGAATCGGGTTCAGTATTCTCCGAGCAGGCCATTCAGGGTTGGTCACTCGATTTTTTTTTATTTGTCAGCTACACGCATAGTCTCCGCTGCCAGTACACGTAGCTCTTAAGGGGTCTTCTCAGGAGATGTTCTCAGCGCCATCCCTTCGTTTCTAATCTTCAACTTCCGCTGTCCGACATCCACAACGAATCCGTATCGCTGAATGATGCCTAATCGAGACAATAACATTTACTCAGCAGAAACCGTCCAACGCGTAGGCTGATTCCAACTTCTCCATACAGGCGTGTAGGTTCCCCTGTAGCTGTAGTCAAGCGTGTGGCGTTCATCACTGGAGTTATGCGCTGACCTTGGAGAACTTCACGGCGAACAATGATGTTGTGTATTCTGTATCGATGACACAGACACAGGTACACTTATCGAGTTCTGTGTCAAGAAGAAGGCTATTATCGGATCAAACAAAACATGTGACTCCTGGGGCATTAAGGATTGCCAGCCAGCGTTCGCCCCCTAGCGTTAGCTGGCATAAGTTTTCCTGGCTGCGTCGTTCTCAAACAGAAGTCTCTCGTTCCGGCATAAAACTGTCTGTGTGAATTGGATCGCTGCGTGCAGTCACATCTCAGATGTTCAGCTATTTCACAGTTGGAACAGCGCGGCCTTTCTTCAGCTCTTGACCTGTCTTAAGGTATGTTCCAAAACAAAGCGCCAAGGAGCTCCTCGGACATTTCCTTCACTGATCTATCGGATTATATGAACTCCGGATTTCTTAAAGTTCACCTCCCTGAGACAATGAGTGCGCGGAACATCTTTGAATGCCTCGCTGCGAATCAACTTTGCTAGTCTTCAGCTGGGTTTGATTGATCTACCGCTCGTGACTGTCCCCATGACGGAGCTTCAACACTCAGCACGTCAACATAGCAATGTCCTTCTGTTCCCTTTCTGGAATCGTCTGCAACAGCTCCAACGCTGGACCTCTGAGAGAGTCAGGAGAGAACTTGTACCCCTGTATCACCAGGTCTCCGGAGCAGTTATTTTTCTCCTTCTAATTCTTTCAGCTCAGGAACAAAGTTCTCTCAACTCCAAAAGTGCAGCAATGCATTATCATCAGTAACATCAATATCTTTGACGAGTGTTTACAGCTCAGGAATAGGGTTTAGCTTCAACAATATTCTCAGACCACTGAAGATAGTTCCTTTCTCAGTGTTCTCCATCAGACTGGAATCAATCTGAACAGTAAGCTCAGACACTCCATCGGAGGCACGATCAGACATCTCTCCTAAAAGACTTGAAGGTCTAGATGAGGGCCATGGTAAGTTGGCTGTGGAAATGCAGCTATTTTTAAGCACTGATGATTACTTGGAGCTCCTGCAATAAAAGTGACACCCTATACACCACCCAATGTACTATTTCTACCTTAGGTTGTCATTCCTACATTTCTGGTAAAATGAAGTCTTTTCTCATCGAAATGTGGTGCACAAACCCTCATTGATCGTGTTACTGCCTTTCTGACGAGCTTTCTGATCCTACCCAGGGTTCACGCCAGTTCCCTGTACACTTGAACTTTTTCTTGAATTCCCATTGAAAGACTTGGCCCACAAAGCGGAAGGTTAGAGCTTCCGTTTTTTGTATTCACTACCCAATAAATTATCTACCTGATAGTTATCAGAAACTTTATTGAGAGATGGAAATACCGGCCCTAAGTGGACCAGAGTTCGGTATTTGCATTGAAGCTTCGCCACAATATTGATAACCGGGAAGCACGAGAAATATTGCCAAATTTTGCTGAGCTGTCCGCATTAATTTCCTAAATGGCCACGCAATGTAAAATAAGTGATACCCACTATAAATTTAATTAATTCCATGCATCCCAATCGCTGATGCTCTGTAAAATAAAACGAACCGCATAAGGTAAATGAACTTTTAAAACACATTGAGAGCCTCGCATGCAAAAGCAACAGAGATTAATTCGGTATTGAGCAGATCTATGGTTCTTTGTTGAAAGCCGTGCAATTTTTATTTCTTTATGTTAGAGCAAAAATCTCTAAAAGAGGTCCATATTTCAATTAAATTCTCTCTATTATGATGAAGTTATGCTTTAATCCTTAATCCAGCGTGCAATTTGCAAATATAAATTGCTTCAATTTTCCACAGCTTAAAAGCATTTCAAGAAAGACGCTTCTCGTTGTTCTTATTTTTCGAATCAACAATGCAATCATCATTTTTCAGCGCGGCGGGTCGGAGAATGAAAAAATGTTGTGCTCAGGACTCTTGGGTTAAAGCTGCGATCAGGAGAGCTTTCAGGCGCAACCTAACAAATTATTGGGTATAATTGCGACGTCAGTTTCGCAGCTTTAGTATAAGTACATAATAAGTGCAATGAAATTAGATGACTTAATGCATTGTGAAATTACTATTATTGTGGTGTGAATACACCGTGGTGTATTACCGAAGCAATAAACGTTGCATGCAGGGCAGGGGGTGATTCTTTTTTATTCGCTCGCCAAACGTAATTTATTGGTTCGGAAAAACGACCGTGCCGCTATATTTTTATAACACGCTCCGCGGATAATATCAATAATTTATTAGCAATTAAACGAAAGAAATTAAAGCGAAGCGTGGGATTCAGCACTCTACTCTCAATATTGGTGTAGCAGTGCCGTTAAGCTAAAGGTAACGACTAAGTTTGGCATAAATAACTCGGAACTATTATTGCAGAATGGTCAATTTCCATTCAAAAAAGCAGTTTTTGCGGAACATATACCTAAGCGACAAAAATTGAAATGAGTTCGGCAAGTGTGTCCTGATACGACCACCTGTGAGTCTGGGCAATCAAAATAACAAATAAGGAACACTTTATTGTAAAAACTAATTGTCGCGTTGTCATTTGCGATTACATTTTAGCGGCTCATTGCATGCCTGAAGAAAATTGATCGGTACTTGACTTAAAACGCTCAAAACCAAACCAGTGGTGAAGGAAACAAGTTAATATGCCTGCACGGGCGTGAGACTCAGTAGCGCATTTTCTTTCGGGTGGATCCGCTTATATCAGTGGATGGTTCATAAAAACTTAAAGGCTGGTTTATATTGGATGTAACCGGTAACTTATTCCCTTACCGTAAAGTTCAGAGGTGGCATTTGAATACAAACGTTTATATTGACAGGGAATAATCCCGTGATTTATTCCCTTACCGTAGAAGTTCGCCAAGTTTCAAGTTTTACGGCATAGGGAATGCGGACAGCCAATCACATACAACCAGTTACACAATCATATCGTCGAACGTCACTGTCGATCTGATGTTGGTTTGTTGGTTATTTTTGTTCTCACTACTTGTGCGAAAATGGAGGGAAAAATGGATCTCGACACCAAGTTGATCCAACTCGGTTGCTTCGTCAGACGATGTGAACTTCATCAAAATATATCCGATTTTGGACAAATGATGCTCTGCCGCCATCTTGGCCGCCATATTGAAATCTTTCATTAGTAGAACGATTTTCATGAAACTTGGAACTTAACCTTTGTCTATAGTACGATCATTTTGATTTTCTAGCCAAAGTTCATGATTCTTACGCTATTTTGGCCGCCATATTGAAATTTCTGCCCAAATAATGGTAGAACCCTAATTAACATCTTGCGGTCACTAACCCTCCAAAAAGGAAGTGCGCTACTGAGCCTCATCCCCCTGAGGCATATTCGCTTGTTTCATTTTTTCAGATGCTGTGTGTTTCTGCGCGAGGGACATGCCTGACAAATATGTATGTTTTACTGTTTTTGTTTTTACTTTTCCTAATCTCGCGATAACTGCCGAACCGTTGACCTGATGAACTTGAAATTTGGTATGCTGACATTGTTGATCTGAGAAATGAGCTCATCAGTTTTTGGCTGTCATCTGTCAAACAGAACTGTCACTGTCAACAAATGTGAAAAACTGTATCCCACGGAACTCGACTTGCAATATGTCGTTGAAAAGCCCTTGAAAAACTGTATTCAGAATAGTTGAAGGTATTGCCCTATGTGTCATCTGTCGAATAATGAAAAATGTCAAAATTCAAAACTTCACCATTTAATTATTCAAAATCTATCCGATGGACTGGAACCAAATTTGGCAGGAAGCAACACAACAAAATAGTCAAATTAAGTCTGCAGTTGCAGTTCTCCATCCTTTTCCCGTCAGGCGTTATGAATTTTCGAAATAGCTATAGTCGTTGACACCCGAGAGGGCCTTTCACCAGTGTTTTGAACAGGAACACACGCTTTTGATACAGGACTCCACTCAAAAATTTATTTCTGCTCGGGGATCGGCTATTTTTGGAAAAAACCAACTAGTATCGAAAGAAGATTGAATTGAGCGTCGTGTAGACCCATTTTCAAAATCGACACGATTCCGGCGTTCCGACGGTGATTACTTCAAAATGAAATTTGCACATTCCGTTTTGAAAAAACTGCAGTCCAAACTTCGACTTGCGGTGAGCTCCACGAAATGTTCATTTTAGGTGCTGAGATGCTAAAAATGAAAGTTTGAGTGAAAAAACTGCAAATTCTCCAACTTTTTATCCCGTGAACAGATTTTCACCATTTTTTTTGACAAGAAGAAACTTGTTCCTGAACATTTTCTAACATTTTTTTTCCTATTTCCCGGGAATTTTCCAGTTGAAAATGTGAAACCGACTTGGGTTTTTGAGCTCCAAATTCCAAACTTGAATGATGGAGCTTGAAGTGAAGCCTTAATTGACGATTTTTACAATAAGATGATTTGGAATCGGATTGGAGGTTTTCCCGGAAAATCCAAATCTCCCTAACTAAATTTCCAATCTCCTGCAAATTATTTTCAATCTTTTTCTCCAATTCTAACTTCCCACCCGAAAGGACGTTCCTAACAAAAATTTCCATAGGTTCCTGGATACTAATCGGGAAAGTTTTGGGGTCACACAACCGATTTTTTAAGAAGGGAGTCCACCTTGCGATACCATATTCGTCGGCATTCAACGCTATACAGTGTGAACTTCTATAGGGTGGCGCGAAAGTAACGGACTGTTTTCAAATAGCTACAACTTTTTTTGCCTTTTGGTTTTTTTGAATTATAATGCAAATTAAAGACGAAATATGAAGTTTTTATGTACATTATGTATGAAAGATAACATCTTTTGAATGACCGCCATTTGCAGCTTCACGACTTTGTGCTCTTTTGAGAACATTTTCCATCACTTGTTGCTGGAGAGTGTCAGGGTTGTTTTTGTATACTTTCCCCTTTCCCGTATCTCCAAAAAAAAAGTCAGGCCCTGTCAACCGTGGCATCAAAGTCAGGTATTTGGTCGAAAATCGTGAAAAATGAGCTGGAAACGGCAATTTTGTGAAGCAAAAAGTGATGGTTATTCTGGAGAAATCACTTTCAACAGTCAATGCATATCCCATACACTTTCTATTTTCAGTATAATGACTTTTTGGAGCAAAAATAAAGTGACAAGCTGGGGGGCTACGGTTACGGCTGATGGCACCTGCAAAGTTTTGGAGCGAAACTATCAGCAGCCGTCGGCCGTATTCTCTCAGCGCTCCAGCTTGTCACTTAATTTTTTGCTCCAAAAAGTCATTCTACTGAAAATAGAAAGTGAATGGGATATACAGCAGGTGTCCCGTTTTTCAACGCTCACTATTGGTATCTCGGAAACGGTTAGAGATACAGAGTCGGTTAAATTACAAAGAAGTTGCGCTATTTTATGACTCTCTCAAATATGTCAAGATATTCAAGATATCTTTGATCATTTTCGGAATATCTCAAAAAAACTGAAAAATCCGGAATTTGAAAATCTCAAATCACTTCTTTATTATGACAGCTATAAATTTGAAAATTGGTATCCTGACATTTTTGGAAGTCCTCAATCGACTGACGTCAATAATTTTTTCCTGCACTTACTAGTTTTTGAGATATGACAGCTAACTTCATTTTTTCTTATGGACACCATATAATTTGTTCACCCCATAAAACTCATCTTTTTTTTCTTTTTACAATGATATAAAACACTTGCAGCATTTTTGTCGAAATAACCTGTAAAAATTGGAAAAACTATTTCTGGGGCAAAAAAATCAAGTTACCGCTTCGGTTGCCATGCTCTCGTGGCATATAAACAATGGCATTCGGTTGCCATGGTCTGTTGATTTTGGAGGAAATTGAATTACATTCAGTTTTTATGTATTTGATAATGATAATAATTAACAATAAAACAAATACAAAACCAAGTATAACACAAAATTACATAGCAATAGCAATAAACATTCATAATTTACAATTGCTCGGAATGGAGTCCATTTTGCTGTATGCAAAGATGTGTCCTTTCAGCCATATTTTTAACGGTTGCGCTGATATCGTGCGGGTTAATTGACTGAAACGCATCATCAATTCCTTGCTTCCAGCTCTTGGTTCCCTTGAGATATTCTGTCATAAACCATAAATTCGATCTTTGAGCGTTCCCCGCAAAATGGACTCCATTTCGAGTAATTGTAAATTATAAATGTTTATTGCTATGTTATTTTGTGTTATACTTGGTTTTGTATTTGTTTTTTGTTATTTATTATCATTATAAAATACATCAAAAGGGAATGTAACTCAACTTTCTCCAAAATCAACAGACCATGGCAACTGAATGCCATTGTTTATATGCCATGGCAACCGAAGCGGTAACTCGATTTTTTCGCTCCAGAAATAGTTTTTCCAATTTTTACAGGTTATTTTGACAGAAATGCTGTAAATGTTTTATATCTTAGTAAAGAGAAAAAAAGGATGAGTTTTATGTGATGAACAAACGATATGGTGTCCATAAGAAAAAATGAAATTAGCTGTCATATCTCAAAAACTAGTGAGTGCAGGAAAAAATTATTGACGTCAGTCGATCAAGAACTTCCAAAAATGTCAGGATACCAATATTCAAATTGATAGCTGTTATAATAAAGAAGTGATTTGAGATTTTCGAATTCGTCATTTTTCAGTTTTTTTAAGATATTTCAGAAATGATCAAAGATATCTTGGATATCTTGACATATTTGAGATAATCATAAAATAGCGCAACTTTTTTGTAATTTGAGCGACTCTGTATCTCTAACCGTTTCCGAGATACCAATAGTGAGCGTTGAAAAACGGGACACCCTGTATATGAAAATTTCATGTTTCGTCTTCAATTTGCATTAAAAATCATTCAAAAAAAAAAACCAGGAGGCAAAAAAGTTACAGCTATTTGAAAACGGTCCGTTACTTTTGCACCACACTATACATCAAAGAATCTTGCGAACTGTTTTAGACACATGCATACCTCCAGCGAACGAAATTCGCAGAAAGAAATGGAGAAATTTTTAGTGGAAGGATCATTTTGATTCCTTTATTGCTGAGATGCAATTTTTTCGAGAAGCGGGTTCCGCCCCGTGGTTCTACACAAAGTGAAAATTATGAGTATCAACTGAAGTGTAAATTTCGACTTCGAGACAATTTGCCCCGATGTCCCGTTACAGCTATATGCATACATCATACATCCCGTGAATGAAATGAGCAGCAAGAAATGAAGACATTTTCAGTGAAAGAAATAACTTGATTGATTCATTCTTAAGGGAGATACGTCTATTTTTATCGCGGAATCTATACTTATGCATTTGAATGCGGATGTGATTTTTACATCGCGGCGCTGTGGTTCAGCAAGCTGGCCCTGGCTTCGTGTTTGGAACCGATATAGGTATAATTCTAACTTATAGGATATTTTATAGTTTTGTTTGATGTGTTGTTTCCATTTATCATTGACCACTCGTGTTTTCATGAAGATTGATGATTACTTGTGGTACTTTTGCGACAATCTGTTTATAAGTAACAGTAAACAGTCTACTCATCTGCATACTCTGAAAATGCGTTCATGGGACTCACCTCCGTGAGGACTTTGCTAGTCGTTTTATTAATTATTACCATTACCAGACGCCCCTTTTTGGTGCCTTTACCATATTTGCCTTTGACAGATGCTAATGTTCCACTATTTATTTATTTTCCGTGTCCAGAGTCACCAGGTACGTACAACAATACAAAAAATTACAAAAACAAAAGTATAGGTAATAACAGGTGAAGGAATTGTAAATAAATTGTCATTGCGGAGCCTTCAGCTCCCCAATGGTTACCGTTAACCACGGCTGACTTCGGTCCCACAGTCTTATGGCGTTTTCGACTGGCTAGAACCGAGCCGGTTCCATTCCAACTGAGCATGCGCAGTTCATCAGAGCAACTTTTCGGCTTGTTCGACTGGAAGTGGCATTGCTCCCGTGCTACTTTTGTTGTGTTCGACTGGGAATATTCCTACGTCATTTGCACGGAACCAGCTCCGAATTTTAGAACTGTCTTGGTAGTCAGTTCTACTGTCAACTTGATATATCGTGTCGATTTTGATGCTAAATATGAGTCGTGGTAATACCAAAAGGAATGAATTTGTAGCGGTGCATTCCTTTTTACAAGTTTCTCATGAATTCCTGTTCGAATCAAGCAGTGATGGAAGGTATGAATGCTTTAAAATTAATGAGAGGGAGAGGGAAAAGAAACGGAATGAAGCCGTCTGTGATGGAGCGAGCCGACGGGGACAGAATGGAATGAATGCAGTTCAGTTCAAGAGCAGCTCGATGTCAAGCAAGTTCGGAACTGGAACAGTTCCAGAGCAGTCCCAGTCGAAAACGCCATTAATAATAGAAGTCGACAGGATGTCAAGCGCGTCAGTCAGGGGTGACGTGTGTTCCTTCTGAGCTGCACCAATTTTGCGAATCAATCTTCATTCTCCCTCCGTTCACGAGCTGATCCGTTCTCGATGTTACCGGCAGTGCGTCGGCACGACCCTCACCGACCCTGAGCTAGCCGAGCGGTCCGCGTCCCCGAGTACCGGGGCGTTGACAGAGTGGCGTGCCCAACTTGGGGCCATAACTCGTTTTTTCGTTTTTGGAACGGAGAAGCAACGTGGGGGAGCGCCGAGAGTCAAAATTTCACGGGATCACCACCTGGAGCCCTGTGGCGGATTAAAAACGCGACTGGTGTCAAGCCCAGCGGGTTTTAATCGTGCTGCGGGTTTCCCAGAATCAAGGGCGCTGCCTTGTAGCGTCTTAATCCAAGGCGGATTATGGCCTGCTTGGTGGTGCTCGGGACACGGTAAGGCTCTGCCCCTAGCCACCCCCCCAGACACGTTTTCGTCCGCGGGACCAGTACTGCAAAAAAGCGCGACACGTACGGGACCGTGAAAAAATGCGGCGCGCGCGCATTTCGGGCGTAATTCCGGCAAGAATGTCGATATTGCCCCGAGCGGCATTATCATCGAAATTGTCCTGTGCTCCAAGCTCGGCGCGAGCCGCCACGTGACGCGTTCCGTCAGTACCAACAGCACCAGGAAAACCCCACCGGGACGAACGACGCGCGGGCGTCGCAACGTCCCCAGCACCAGTAATTTCGCTGTGCGCCACCTCTTCGGACAACGCTCCCCTAATGGGGCCTTGCAATTGAAAAACTCAACGTGAGGTCGCCACTACTGTAGGGGGCGCCTACTTCGATAAAGCGGCCGTAACGACGCGAAAAACAGGGGAGTTTGAGTAGTTTGACCAGTAACTGACAGTGACTGGAGACGTCAAGCAAGAAACAGAGGTTATCCAAATTTCAAATCAAGACATAAAATGACGGACGTCGGTCGCTGAAGCGTCAACGCCGTTAAAATTGTCGAAAATTTGCCCCCAACGGTCGTGGCGCCCTCGGTGTGTAAAAGTGGCAGTGCAAGGCCCCATTCTTCTTCGACTCGACCACCATTAAGTGCATGCCTACCTCGACACTGGCTCGACGCTAAACTTAATCGACTACACGCTCGTCAACGACCAGCAGATCGACAAGACCGCCACTTTGTCCGTAGGCCTCGCAAGCACAACAGTTGAGCCCTTGAGAACGGAGGGTACCGTCCGTCTGACGTTCACCGCCGAAGAGGCGCCATACACCGCAGATTTCCACGTGGTGCGTAGTCTAGCACATTCCGTCATTCTCGGCAAGAGTTTCTGCCACCAGTCCGGAGCCGTCATTGATTTCCAGCGGGAGTGCCTCCACCTCGGAAAACAGCAGCGACGTACCGTCTTCTGGAATAAGGACCACGCCTCTCGACAGCGAAGAGGATCACCTTTATCTGTCGACGACGTCCAGCACAATTTCCCGGAGCCTCTCCACGGAGCTTTTCAACAGCTCTTGACCGATTTCGTGCAGACAGTTAGCCAGGACCCGCGTCCTACGACGACGCTGACTACCACTCACAAAATCCGGCTCAAAGACGAAACCCCATTTCGAATTCGACCGTACCGGACCACATCCGAAAAGAAAGCCATTATCGAGGAGCAGGTGCATCAGATGTTGAAAGACGGCATTATCGAGCGCTCGAACTCGGAGTTTTCATCGCCGATTGTTATCGTCACGAAGAACGATAAACCAAGATTCTGCCTAGATTACAGAAAACTAAACTCGCAGACAATCACCGAGCCGTCTCCGATTCCGCGAATCCATGAGACGCTCAAAGACCTAGGTGAAGCCAATGTTTTCTCTACTCTAGATTTAAAATCAGGATATTGGCAAGTGCCGCTCGATCCGTCTTGTCGTCGATATACGGCCTTCTCCACCGTGGATGGCGGCCATTGGCAGTTCAAGGTCATGCCCTTCGGCTTGGCCAATGCGCCTACCACCTTCCAACGTATGATGGTGCAGGAAGTGTTAAACGGCTACCTTCACGAATTCTGTCTGGTGTACATGGACGACATTATTGTCTACTTGAAGTCGACAGAAGAGCACCTTCATCACCTACGGCTCGTTCTGGAGCGTCTCCTGACCCATCGCCTCCGCTGCGGCATCAAAAAGTGCAAGTTTGCATGCTCGAGCATCGAGTACTTGGGCCACACCGTAAGCGACGCCGGAAATACGCCGCTGCAAAAGCACGTGAGGCTCGTGCACGACGCAAAGCAGCCGACGAATCGAAAACAACTCCAGAGTTTCCTTGGAACCTGTAACTGGTTGCGTGAATACATCCCACGGTTCGCCGAAATCGCGGCTCCGCTGACAGACATGACGTCGCCGAAATGCCGATTCTCCTGGGGAGAGGCACAGCAAGCCGCCTTTGAAGGATTAAAAACCGCCATGGCAACCCCGAGAACGCTAAGCCGTCCCGACGCTGTTTTACCCTTCGTCCTGCAGACCGATGCAAGCAACACCGGCATGGCTGCCGTGTTATACCAAATTAACCCCAACGGCGAGAGAGCCATCATTTCGTTTGCCAGTGCACGTTTCAACCGTACAGAACGCCGCCTGCACATTAACGAACAAGAGTGCCTTGCCATCTTGTGGGGTGTCAAACAGTATAGACCGTACTTGGAAGACCGACCGTTCACGATTCGAACTGACAGTCAAGCGCTTTTGTGGCTGAATAAGGCAAAAGATTCCAAGGCCAAGCTCACGCGCTGGTCGCTGCTGCTGCAGGAATTCAGCTATTCCGTGGAACACGTACCCGGCCGAGCCAACGAGTTAGCGGACGCTCTCTCACGGAATCCAGAGCCGAATCAGTCGCTAATTTCCGCCGATTGTACCACCAGAATGTTGCCTCCTGAGTTGGCCGAAATCCATCGTTGCCACGCTCGACGAACACTTTTTCCCGTTGCATGGGTACCCGCGTACTATCATTTCGGACAACGGTCCTCAGTTTTCGTCCGCGTACTGGTCCCGCGCCTGCGATAGGTGGCAGAGTCACCACTGGACGACTGCCGTGTACCATCCGCGCGCAAACCCGACTGAGCGTCGCAACCAGGAAATCAAGAAGGGCCTTCGCTGTCGCCTTATTGACCGACCGGCTACCGAGTGGGACGTTCACTTGCCAGCGACCTTATTCAGTCTCCGTCGGCGTCGGAACGCCGCCACCGGACAAAGTCCGGCGGAGCTGTTGATCGGCCGCTCCTTAAGGTTTCCTGGCGAGTGGAAAGCCGCGGAACCCCTGCCTCGAGCATCGGCAGCAGAACGTGCCGAAGCCGCCCACGAACACCAGCGCGAATATGTTGAAGCTCGCCACCGAGTTCCAGATTGACCTGTGCCCGACTATTTGCCAGGCGATCTCGTTCTTGTCCGGCATCCTCCGGCTCCAGGAGCATTTCATCCGAAATGGCTCGGTCCTCACTCCATCGTGCGGAACGTCAGTCCCGGCGTCTTCATCGTCAACATCGACGAGCGACTCGTCAAGTACCACGTGGATAAACTTAGAAGAGCTCCAAGACGACCGCGTCGTCGAGTGTAGTGTGCGCCCTACCTCCGTCAGTACGTTGCCTTATGGCAAACAAAGAAAACTTAGTGTCGCGACCCCAGGACATGTCCTCTTGCCACTCGTTGTGACCTTGACACCTTTGTTTAGCCTTTACAAGTGCGCGCCTTGTCCCAAAAATGTTCCCCTTTTTAAAGCGAAAGTTCTCCGCCATGTTAAAAAAAAAATGTTACTTTAACGTAGTTACCCTCAGGTGTAATACATTAGTTTAAGGTATTTCTACGGTCGTTCATTGTTGTAAAATGAATTTGTTAATTTTGAATAAAGAGTGTGCCCTAAGTCTCAGGGGGGGGCGACTGTCATTGCGGAGCCTTCAGCTCCCCAATGGTTACCGTTAACCACGGCTGACTTCGGTCCCACAGTCTTAATAATAGAAGGCGACAGGATGTCAAGCGCGTCAGTCAGGGGTGACGTGTGTTCCTTCTGAGCTGCACCAATTTTGCGAATCAATCTTCATTCTCCCTCCGTTCACGAGCTGATCCGTTCTCGATGTTACCGGCAGTGCGTCGGCACGACCCTCACCGACCCTGAGCTAGCCGAGCGGTCCGCGTCCCCGAGTACCGGGGCGTTGACAAAATGTAGATATTTTAAATATGTTGCCAATATTCTGCTGTTTTAACGCCTTTTTCGCTAGCAATCAAAACATCCTGGAGTGTGCATGGTTCTGTCAAGTTGTTGCAGATCAACAGATGTTCAGGGGTCTGTGGTAGTGATGGGCGGGTAGTACTGATTCGTTACTTTTGTAATCGTTACTCGTTGGGACCCGAAGTACCGATTACTCATTTGATAAAGTACTCGTTACTTTCATAAATGATTACCTACTTCAAAAGCGACCGCATTTCCGCATTCAGTACCTGCCGAAAAAAAAATCTCAATTTTAATTTTTTTATATCAGTGTTATTATGTTCAGAGTCAGTATTATGTTGATCTGTTTTCTCTTATAATAGGAAAAGTATAAATTTGCAGCGGCATTTTTCCCCTTAACATACCAAATTTTGGTTATTATTATCAATATTAATATTATTGCAAAAAAATTCGCATGCGGCGCTTTAACGCCCCCGGACCCCCCCGTGTTTTTTCCGGTAGGAATCGCCCCTCTATTACTTTTCCTCGAAGTAATCAGTAACGATTACTGAGTAACGATTACTAAATCGAAAAGTACCGATTACTAACGATTACCTAAAAGTAACGAAAATTTACATCACTAGTCTGTGGCAAACCACAAGTGCAAATGTCATCTTCCAGATATCCCCACCTGACGAGGTTTGAGTTGCATCTCGACACACCAGTTCTGAGTCTGTTCAGTGTTCGCCACGTTCGAAAAGGTAGTGTAAAACCTGGGGCTGGTTCTTCTCTCAACTCGATAAGAGGTTCAGGATTTTTCAATTTCCAAAGTTCATTACGGCGTGTTTTAGCAGTGGTGTTAATTGCTTGTGTACTGCACGTAAAGCTTTTCCGTAACCTAAGCCTGGTTGTCTGCAATGGATGGTCAAACATTGGATGACGAGGGTCTGTTTCCTGTTTTCTTTTCTCCACCTCAGCAGCCACTTGTCTCCGGATTTGGGGAGGAGCGATTCCTACGAGTGCGTATAACATCTCAACAGGTGTGGGCTTAAGACATCCAGAAATTATACGACTGGTCTCGTTGTCAGCGACATCGACTTGCTTTGTGTGACTGGAATTGTACTAGACAGGTGCTGCAAATTCTGCTGCTGATATGCACAACGCGAGTGCTGAGGTACGGAGCACATGAGGTTGTGCACCCCATGAAGTGCAGACCAATTTGCGTAGAATGTTGTTTCTCGTACACACCTTCACTTTTGTGTCATGGCAATGTTCTTTGAAGGATAAAATCCTGTCAAGTTTTACTTCGAGGTATTTAGGTAAATCGCAATGTTTCAGCTTTTCCCCTTTCCAAGTAATGTTGAGCTTTCTTCTCGCCTGGTTATTCTTGAGATGGAAGGCGCACACTTCAGTCTTGTTTGGGTTAGGCTTCAAGGAATTATTGTCATAGTATACAGACATTTCTTCCAAAGAACTCTCAAGTTTTTGTTCAACCTCTTCAAATGTTTTTCCCTGAGCAGTTATCGCAAGATCATCTGCATAAATGAATCGTTTGGTTCCAGTAGGTGCTGGTTGATCATTCATACCTATATATATATATTAAAGAGTAATGGAGCCAACACACTTCCTTGCGCTAATCCATTTTTTTGGTTTTTCCATCGACTGTTCTTATTCTGGAGAGTTACGAAAAAGCGTCTATTGTGAAGTATACATTCCACAAATCTTATAAAGCCATAATCTTTGGTAACCTCATATACTTTTATCTTCAGTTTTTGATGGTTTATTGTGTCGTAAGCAGCCGTCAAGTCTATGAAGCCGACTCCTGTAACTTGTTTACGTTCATAACCGTCCTCGATGTGTTGTGTCAAGTTTAAAATTTGTCCGCTGCAAGACTTCCCGGGTCTGAAACCAGCCTGTTCCGGAATAAGTAATTCATCAACTTCTTCTGAGATTCTGTTCATAGTCTGGATGTTGAGAGCAAAAAACAGGGGGTACCCTGCATTTTGAGGTAGAGCGAAGCCCCTTTGCATGTGTGATGCTTGGACCCTCCCGGATCCATAATCATCGGTAGCTACCGGCAAAAATCGTGCAGGCACTGTATACAGGGTGAAGCAGAAAAAAAATTAAGAAAATTTGTATTTCGTGAACCAAAACGAATGGAGTCGCGTGAAACACCATATCTGTTCCAAATTTTGCGCTTATCAAGATAAAGAAATCCGTTTTTGATTATCTTGTGCCATTTTTGAAATATCGGGGAAAGAAAAAAAAAAGAAAGCTGAGAATTGCCTTTCCATAAATGGCTGAAAATTCTAGATAAAGGGATGCGATTTGGTTTGTATGCTCTGAGTGATGTTTCAAGTGAAATTCGAGGAGTAGCCACCTGGGAAATCACTGCGGGCGCTGTTACAGGGTGAGGCAGAGAAAATTGAAGATAAATCGTATTTCGTGAACCAAAGCAAATGGACTCACGCGAACTACCAAGTTATATTTTAAATTTTGCTTTTGCCAAGGTGTGAGTGATAGTTTTTGAAAATCTCATTCATTTTTTGTAAAATTATCATAAGAACTTTTTTTTTTTTTTGAACTTTATTTTTTCTTGTATGGCTGAAAACCCAAGATATAGATGTGCAATTTGGTGAGTATGTCAATAGTGATGTTTTACGTGAAACGCGATTGAAAGTCACTGGCGCCAGTACTGCAGGCGCTGTATACAGGGTGAAGCAGAGAAAAATCTAAAAAAGTCATATTCCGTGAACCGAAATGAATAAAGTCACGTGAACCGCCATATTATGTGTTCTGAACTCTGCTCTTGAAAAGATGTGTGCAGTAGTTTTTGAAAATCTCGTCGACATTTTTGAAAAAATTGACATAAAAACTTTTTGGTTCTTGAATTTCTTTTTTTTATGAACGGCTGAAAATTAAGGATAAAGGGATGCAATTTTGTGAGTATGTCGACAGTGATGTTTTACGTGAAACGTGATTGGTGATCACCGGCGCAAACACTGCAGGCGCTGTATACAGGGTTAAGTAGAAAAAAAAATTAAAAAATCGTACCTAGTAGTTCGACAGGGATGATGTCGTATGAACCACCATATATATTCCTGATTCTGCAATAATGATGATGCAATAAACCACTTAGATAGCCTGTTTCGTTTTGAAAGAATCGCGATTAAAATTTTATTATTGATATAAATTTTTGATAATAAAAATTGTAATATTATAATGTGTATAATGAGTAAAGTCAAATTAAAAATATTTTATCCATGGGAAGGGAATGGTCGACGGCAACATGCCCATGATGCTCACAGCATTTCTCCGTTGAATGGCAAGACTGATTCTTTGAATTAGGTAAATTTTTGAACGTGTTTTTCCAGTCACAGCTTTCAATCTTTTTCCTAATTAGTCCACAAATTGTACGCTCTCTTTGGACCAAGGGCCGAGCGTTTTCACAGAAAAAGCTAAAAACCGATAGCCTGCGTCAATAATTTATCAATATTTTCTCCGTTTGTTGTTGGCAGCGATATCGGCTACGTCCCCAGTACATTTTTATGAGTTTTCTAAATGTGAAGGCGGAAGCGTATCTGCACAGGTCGCGTCCCAGACCAAATGTATTCCGTGAGACCAAGGTATTAGCGTCATACCGTCTGGTCTCTTCCCGTCAAGTCTTGACAATCCGATAGGCTCTAAAGTTGACGGAATTTGAGCCAGTGGAAAGAGCTTTCTGGATGATGTTGTTGATTTCACGATGACGCGATTGTCTACCAGCGCTTTTCGAGCAAGAAAGACCATGTGTACTTTTAAGATCAACCATCCTCCCACAGACACAACGACGGGTTTACATATTTCACATCCTAAGCGCAAAGCAACTGATATGCGGAACACGTTGTCGTTTAAAGGAGTCTCAAGATTTTCACACGGTAACACATTTAACCAAGCACCAGAGACGGCAGCTGTCGAAGCCAGGTATCTTGTTTTTTCTATCCTTGAATTAGTTGGATTCGACGTAATTTCTCAAGTTATTATCCTGATGTTAATGGTATCCCAGGATATGTGACAACTCAGGAACCTCATGACTGACTAGAAGCCACTCTGCTAAAGATTCATTGCACCCACTGATCCAAGTCAAGTCTTCTTCTTCGGGAAGGAACATGAAAGAAAATACCAAACGAGGAACAGAAACTACAGATGAGAGGAAAGCGGCTCTATATGGATGTCATCAATTTTTTTTATCCCAAGTCCTCCATATTGGATATTGGACTGGTAAGGAAGCCATTCGTAATTGGTTCCGTTCTAATTTTATATTCATCACTTTCTCCAATGTTGCAAATATGTAGCTATCGAGCTTGTTGATTGAGTCATGGAATCCATTCAAGGGCGTAGTCCGAAGAAGGTAGTTCAATTTCGGGATGGCCAAGCAGTGGCGAAGCAGATACTATGCTGTGTCCGTATTTAGAAGCTTTAATCGATCGAGTAATAATTTGAGTTCTGTTATTTTTTCAATCATAATAATTTCTGTAGATTCAGCGCTCTACGGTCCACCTAGTAGTCTGAGATTTTTTGAAACTACTTTGATCCCAGGTAGGTGGTTTTCGAAGAATTTGAAGGTTTCACAATTGAAAGATGAGCAGAAGAAAATTTCACATTTTTGATCATTGATGTTAGGTCTAAGATTTTCACAATTTTCAGATGCAATTTTGAAATTTGCAAGAATTAAATCTGGAGCTCCTCCTAAGGTACCATCATCTAAGTACCATGCATTACATTTACAATCAAGTTGATTTAGAATTGGCTGAATGGCAAGGTAGAAAAGCACTGGTCCAGTGGGATCCCCAGGGATCCCCTTGTTGAGCTCCAACTTCTGATAAAATCTTCTCATCCCCAAATGATAAATATGATACATTTCTGTAATACTGGGATGAATGGAAACAAAATAGGAGTATGTTTTGGAACTTCGTTCAACATGCTGTCACGTTCTATTGAGTTCAAGGCATTTTGAAAGTCTATTTTGAGGACATATCACCTTATTTTATGTTGTTATATTATTATCTTCAATGAAGCTTCGGCGGAAGGAGCTTCATTGAAAGCAAAGGAGGATGAAGATCCTCCTTTGGTTGCAAAACCGACCTGAGCGGGACGAAGGTAGTTTCCCACTGATTCACGTACCATTTGGCAAGCAAGCTTGGCTGCTAAACGTCGAAGAGTTGTGCCCACAGCTATGAGACGTATCCCTCCATCTCTTTTATTTAAAGCACATAGTGAGGCTCCATAAAGTACACAATCATGTTTGGATGAACTTGGCCCGATAACATGATCTTTATTTTATTTTATTTATTGACTTATCAACGAATTTCAATTGAATATCAACAAGAACCAGAAAAATCACACGTATAGGGTACCGTCAGAAGCACAATATCACATACATTGAAATTTCTGTCATTAAAAAAAAACTCGAAAAAAAAGGACTTCATGGTGAATGAACTCCGTAAGGGCTCTTTCATAGCCTTGTCACTTTTTTTGGATTTACAAAAAAATTGTTGTGTGTGATACAGTGCTCCTGACAGTACAAATCAAATTGAAATTATATTCCTATATAGATATAATAACCACATATCTTGAAATTTTTCACCATTTGCATTCATTAAAGAAAGAATTTTCATAAAAAAAGATCTATGCGCAATAACTGTAGTACCGGGACCAGACATCCTAAAACAGTGTTTTGCATCTTAATAATTTGAAAAAAGGAATATATACCTATAGTGCTTCACGCGACTTTATTGGTTTTGGGTCGCGACTCACCATGAGGTATAACTTTATCTCTTTTTTTCTGCTGTATCCTGTATATAGCCCCCACATTTCTGACACCGGTGGCCACTTGTTGCAGTTTACTTGGAATATACTTTTTGACATAGGTGCGTGTCGAATGGCATCTCTACAGCTTCAACTTTTTGCCAATACAATCATCATTGATCACGATCATTGATCGCGATTCTTTCAGAACGGAACAGGGTATCTCAAGTGGTTTTTTGCATAATAATAATTGTAGAATCAGGAAAATATTATGGTGGTTCACACGACCTCATCCCTGTCGAACTACTATATAGGTACGATTTTCAATTTTTTTTCTGCTTAACCCTGTATACAGCGCCTGCAGTGTTGGCGTCGGTGATCACCAATCGCGTTACACGTAGAACATCACTATCGACATACTCACAAAATTGCATCTCATTATACTTACTTTTCAGACGATCATAAAAAAAACGAAATTCAAGAACGAAAAAGTTTTTATGACGATTTTTTCAAAATTGTCGACAAGATTTTTAAAAACTACTGCCCACATCTTTTCAAGAGCAGAATTTAGAACACATAAGGCGGTTCACGCGACTTTATTCATTTTGGTTCACGGAATATGATTTTTTTTAAATTTTCTCTGCTTCACCCTGTATACAGCGCCTGCAGTACTGGCGCCGGTGGCTATCAATCGCGTTTCACTTAGAACATCAGTATCGACATACCCTACAAATTGCACGTCTATATCTTGGGTTTTCAGTCATTTATAAAAAAAATAAAGTTCAAAAAAGAAAAAGTTCTTGTGATGATTTTTCAAAAAATGAATTGGATTTTCAAAAACTATTGGCTCACATCTTGTCAAAAGCAAAATTGAGAACATAATTTGGTGGTTCGCGAGACTCCATTCGTTTTGGTTCATGAAATACGATTTATCTTCAATTTTCTCTGCTTCACCCTGTAACAGCGCCCGCAGTGATTTCCCAGGTGACTACTCCTCGAATTTCACTTGAAACATCACTTAGAGCATACAAACCAAATCGCATTTCTTTATCTTGAATTTTCAGCAATTTATGGAAAGGCAATTTTCACATCTCTTTTTTTTCTTTCCCCGATATTTCAAAAATGGCACAAGATAATCAAAAACGGATTTCTTTATCTCAATAAGCGCAAAATTTGGAACAGATATGGTGTTTCACGCGACTCCATCCGTTTTGGTTCACGGAATACCAATTTTCTTAATTTTTTTTTTGCTTCACCCTGTATACAGTGCCTGCACGATTTTTGCCGGTGGCTACCGATCATTATGGATCTGGGGGGGTCCAAGCATCACACATGCAAAGGGGCTTCGCTCTACCTCAAAATGCAGAGTCTTTCCTCTTAACATCTGGACTATCAAAACTAAGCGTTCGAGAACTTTATATAATGGGGTACTTGCCTAATTTTTTTTATTGGCTTAATCGATAGTATGGTTAAAAATAATGTACCCGTATTTTATCTTTTTCCTAAATTCCCAAAATTGCGGCCGCAATGCGTGTTTTAAAAATATATTTGTGACGTCACAAATATATTTGTTGGGTTGGCAATGATATAACGTCGCCAAGGTGCCGTTTTCAAACAACAAGATCTGAGTCTGACTGACAACGTCAAACCGCCGACCGTAATTTCTTCCTGTGCCCTTTTTTTGCCTTTGACTGCTTTGATCGAGGCTTTGATCTACGCGGTAAGTACCTACTCGCTTTGTTCATTTCTTGTTCAATCTAACTAGTCTCTTTCTTTAGTCTTCAGTGCTGTCCACCTAAAAGCCTTTCGCATGTTTGTCACCCGTGCTCTGACCTGGCTGACCCTCGGCTTCATTTTGGACATCAGTGTTCCTGCTCCCCACATTTTAATTGGAGATCCATCGCGTCCTCCCCACATGGATCTCTTGTAGCTCTAAAGTATTACCTATCCGGAATTGTATGCTAATGATGAACCTATAAAAGCTCACTGTTCATTTTCAGCCTCTTATTTCTGTGCTATTGGTGATCCTCCAGATTTTCCCCTGGAAATAAATTATCTCGACTGAGACAGTGTTATAAGAGGTTTCTGGAGTCAGTTTCTTCGAAACCTTGTTCGACTTTATTGTCTAAATGCTCATGGTAAGAGAATTCGATAGGAAACCGATTTTGCGATAGCATGTTCAAAATGACAGTGTCACAGTGACATCCCTGACATTCTTAATTATTCCATTGTCACACAGTCAGACCAACCCCAATCAAAATCCCTGTCTTGGCGCGAAGCTTTTAGGAGGATTTTTCAAATTCGTTTTTTTCTGTAGAAAACGACGGGATTTTTGTGAAATTCTCAGTAGAGTCCCCTTATCAATCAACTATCAACTATCAATCAAAAGTATTTCCAGCTGAATCTATTCCATTGGCAAGTACCCCATTGACATAAAAGCGATACTGGTCGAAAGTTTTTAGGCTCTGTGGGTTTTTTTCCTGGCTTCAGTAGTGCAACTACTCTGGCCTTACGCCATATACATGGAATTTGCATTTTGGTAATACAGTTATTTAGCAGTTTCAGAATCCAATCCAGTGTCCTCTTTCCAAAATTCTTGATTTGTTCGGCTCTAAGATCATCCAGGCCTGCAGCTTTGTTGTTTTTCATTTGGTGGATAACAGTTTTCAATTCTTCTAAAGAAAAAGGGGTGCCTAATGAGTTTTTCTCGTTCATGATATCTCGCTTTCGCTGAATCTTTACCCTCACTGGTTTGTGTGCTGTTTTTCCGTTTAGTAATAATTGATGCGCGATTTGATTCGGTGTAACTTGAGTTATTTCTGCAGGATGAGTTATTGGATCATTACTGAGGTTCTGGATCAGCTTCCACTATGATTTTTTATGATGCTTGATGGGTCAGGAATCGATGGAGGTATGTATAGACAATACAAATAGAAAAGACCATAATATGTCGTCACGGATTTTTACGGTTGCGTAGGAACCAGGCGAGTCCATCATTCAAAAAAAGGTTGGCTGATTTTTGATGTCCCAATATCCAAGACGACGGTGGTGATATCATATATGGTCTTCTCTATTTGTATTGTCTATTATACCTATAGGTCTGTGCCTATAGTTTCATATAATCTTGACAAAACTGCACATGGCATCAGAAGTTTGTTTGACCCTATGCTCCCAAACTATTTACTATAAACAGTAAGAAATCATGTTATGTCGAGATTCTTGAGAGAACAACAACTATGCTCCAGTTCTAGTGCTCTGTGAAAAAATCATTTTCACTTTTGGCGAAGCTCTCCAACAGCCTAGCCATTACGCAACAACACTGTCCGCCCGCGATTACTCACCTCCCGTCCGCGTTCATCAAACAGAGACCCAACGATCGGTCAAGAAACAAGAAACCCATCATCAAATCCATTATGCACTTAATTTTTATTGTTTTTTTTTTCGTAATAGAAAAAAAACCAGCTTTGATGCTATAAAAGGAAGTCGTTCCACCTGTGTGTGTGAGCGCGCGTGAGTGCGGTAGTGTGAGTGTATTTTCTCACCCACAAGTGGAACAATGCAAAGTCCGTTCCTGCAAGCTACACAGAGGAGAAGATCCCATTAAGCGCCAAACTGCGACCAACAACAACGTTGGGAGGCCTCTCTGCTTCTTCGATCACTTGTATTACAGACCGTGGCGGCCCGTGTATACCGCCGGATACGGCCAAGACCCCAGTGCGTTCAAAATTCGTCGTCAAATCAGGTGCATTTTGAGTCAGTTGTTGTGCGTTTACGTGAATATAGTGCGTGCTGTGAGAAAGTGCGGTCGAAATGGACATAAACAAGTTTAAAGTGCGGACTGACACCAACGCCGGCGTTAGAAAAAAGGATAACAACGTTAAAAAGCAAAGGTCAGTTTGAGTATCAGTGTATGATGTCAAATACCTGTCAAAAGCCAGTGCAGCGCATGACATGCGACACATGGTGGTTAACCCCGCACTGACCCCTCCCCCCTTCCGTTCTTCATGGGGGGGGGGCTCTTTTTGTCGTGAGAATGACCTCGTGCGCATCTAAAACAACTGTTCCCGTAAAAAGTTGTGAATGATCGCCGGCCTCTCGCTTAATAATAATAATAATAATAATGATGATAACGTAATAAATTGTTTGTTAGTAGGAAGTTTTTTCGCTCTTTGTTTCTCTTTGGTATAATTTATGGTTGTTAATTAATTGCGAGTATACAATGAGCCACGTAACCTGATCACACGGAGAGGCTTCTCTTCATTCATCAATAGAGTTGCGGCCTTTTTCTCTTCTGGAAAAATCAGAAAAGACTTTATGGCTGTACCGTTAGGAATTGCCATTTTTGCATCAGATGGGCATTCATCGCTATTGGAGCTATTGACCTCTGGACACATTGGGCTGCTGGATGATGATGGCTAAAAAGGAAATGTATAGCGATGGCATTTTTGCGCGAAGTTAGGTGACGCCTACATAGCCGGCGCCTTAGGATATAAACAATGAAATTTTTCTTCTCATCGACACCCATCTGGGCTAACTTTGAACCATGGCAACAATAATCTTATTGGAACATATGGGAATGCTAAACGATATCGATACGCCTCTGGTGGCGATAAGCCAATTTTTTCCACCCACATGCGACGTCACAGATGACGTCACGGTCAATTTTGAGTTGGTTTCAAGAAGTTGGTATCACTACTAATGTTGCTCACGTTATACTTACTACGTTTTTATGGAGTATTGAATTCGAATTGAGTCTATACAGTGTTCAATACTGTACTTGTTTTCATGAGAGTACTTATTCAAATCGTTTTGAAATCACTTTGGATCCTGCTTGAATTTCTTTTCAACATTTGACAAATCGGCTGGCAAACGTCAGACTAATATAATAAGTATATTTTAACTAATATATACGTGGTGGACGACGTGAAACACAACACGATGACGTGAATTATGTGACTGTGACTTGAGTTGCGCAGACAAGACTTGAGGACTTGAGGAATAAGGTTTAAGGTTATGACTATCATTTTGACAGTACAGATATGTTATGAATGTCAGTTCGACAGGTATTCAGTTTGAATTCAATACCCCATTAAAACGTAGTGACTATCAGGGATCGTGACTACCAAGTGTTAGCTGTCATTGACATCGCTGTCATCCCATGTATAAATACCGCTGAATTCAGAATTCCTTGGTCGACAGTTTTCAGACTGATGAATTAGGGTCCCTGTTGCTGCGTAGTCAAAATCGAAAGCCACTTGCTGCATCCATGGTTTCCCTCCGGTAATTAAAAACAAGTGAGTATGCCTTCACGTGCGTGAGTCTCAGTAGCTCATTTTCGTGAAGAGGCATATTGTGAATGTAAAGAAATTTGGTTGAAGGAGAAACACCATTGTTTGCTCACTCTCTTCAATCGAGACTCATTGTGAAAATTTGTTATTGGAGTGGGGTACTTGCCAATGAAACAGATTTGAATCAAAAAAATTTCAATCATCAACAACAAGGTTTATGTTTTACATTTAAGTATCTCTCACTTTGGGGGCGGCATGTGAGAGCGGCAGCGTTTGGCAAAGAAACTCTTGCACAGTTTGAGTTGGGAGTTTCTGAATGTTTGAGGTAACATTAACATTTAAATCTGTAAAAATTGTTGAAAGTTGCACTTTGTTTTTTTTTTGAGCGAAAGCTGGAGGCGGCGCATAACAAAAAGGCTTTTCCTTTCCCATTTTTAGTCAGCTATCCATATAGCGAAAGAATTAGATTGCCATGTCTTCGGATTTATGTTTTTCATTTTAAATTGATTGGGGGCGGTTTTTAGCAATGTTTCCATGTCGGCGGCGCATATTGAAGATGAAATGTTTCTGGGCTCACGTTTATAAGTGGCAACTGTATTATTTATAAAATGAGGACACCAGAGCATTAGGTCTGGGAGAAATTGCAATATCATGTTATTTCAAGTTGATCGGGGGCGGTTCTCTCTATGTTAGCGGCGCAGTATAACCATGCAATATAGTCTAGCCCAGCATTGGAAGTGGCAGCTATGTAACAGCGAAAACGTCAGAAAGCTAGGGCGTCTAGTTAGCGGGGAGTTCGAGGAACGGATGAATGGACGGACGGACAAAGCGGCTGCAATAGCGATTTTCATCAAGATGAAAAATGCGCTAAAAATCCAGAACCACCGTTCGTTCCATACCCTGGAATAAGTATGTAAAGGTATCAGAGGTAAAACTAAAGAAACCAGCTACAAAGTCGACATAATTTTGATCTCATCACTCGAGTTTCAACGATTATGAAAGCTTTGCATGGTAACTCTCCTGAGCTTTCTGCTTTAGGTACATGTGAATATCATCGACATTATCTTCAATTGGCTGCGGTCCACACAAAACTTGCCATTGACTCCATGATGAGGTTGACTTTTACCATTGCCCTGCAAACAGGCCAAAAATTTCATTGATTTTGTCAGTCTTTGTTTTCGACTGGCAGAGGATTATGTGGTCACTGGTCACGATGTTCCCGCCTAACAAAGTTACCTTTTTTCTCGCCTTTTTTGTTGTTGTTCCTTCCAAATAGGCCAATTAAAACTTGATCATTAGACATTTCTGGGGACATTTCCAATTTTACCTGTCAAGTTTGGGCAATGGCGACGACACGTTTCTGCTTGCAACAAGGATGTCTATTGTCTATACTACTGGCTGGATAAGAAACTTCGCCGCCATCTTGAAGCTTGATTTGAATCTGTGACCGTCGGGATTGTCATCGTGACATTCGTGATGGACGCCGCCAGCCTCTTGTGCATCCATGGTGAATTATCGTTGATTATGCCGCGCAAGCCCAATAGTGTTCGCAACAAGCGGACCCCGCAACGTAACACACTTTTTGTTGCAGGTAATTGACTAATTGCTATCATTTTACAAGACCGGGCCCATACCGAGCCTGGCAGCAAACTTCTGAACGACAGTTTCGAGCGTGCTCCGACTGAACGTGACTATGGTTACGGGTGGCGGACCAGTCGCGGACAATAACACTTCGACCGTCGGGATTGTCAAATCTCGGCTTCACCTTTCTACGTCAAAACCGGCGAAGCTTCTTGTCCAGTCAGTATAGACGTCCTTGGCTTGCAAATATCCCAGTTTCCAAAATAAAAGAAGATGACAAGAGTGTCAACTGGTATGAAAATTTCGGCGCAACTTCTTCTTGGGCTGTGCCTTTGTGCTCTTCTTAGTTCCTGGCGAATATAATGCCGAAACTCTAGCCTCACTCGGACAGCGTTTCGTTGCCATTAGCTCTCGAAGTGGCCCGGCCAAAATCGAATCTTATCTATTTCGGCTCGATACCGACGAGATTTTAGGACGATCGGTCAGGTTCAAACTATCTTTAACAACAATGAATATGCACGGGTCGCAAAACTCGTCTGAGATAACGAAGCAGGTTATGCACTGTGGTTCTTGACCTTTATATCGTCATCAACCGTCATCATATTTTTTAAGCTACGGGTTCAATTTTTTTTCAATTGAAGTATACGAAGAAATATTTGTGATAGTGTAAAAGCGATCAAGGAGCAATTGTTCGATAATTTACTGGGTACCAGGAAACACTCGAGAAAACATCTTGATCAGCTATGCATGCTATGGAATCATCCTTCACAGCAAGAGTCAAATATTTTTAATGTTAATTTCTATAGGTATACAACCAAAGGAGCAAATAAATCCAAAGCATTGAAAAAGCTTGTTTTTAGAGACGGAAATCCAGCCTCGCCCGATGGGAATCGAACCCACAACTCCTGGCATGGCAGTCGGACGCGCTGAATTTTACTAATTACACATAATAACTTCGTTTTTCTTGTGAATCGAAGAGTTTTTTAAAGCCCCAGTTGTAACATCGCGTCGTCTTGTAATTTTAGGAACTAGAACTTGTCGGGAACCCCAAACCTATTCCGATCAAGCCTCACCCTTCACCCTTCACGTGAACCAAAAGAATTGTCGCCATCAATACGCCTCTACCTACCTAAAGAAACAAAGTAAAAAAAAAAGTAAAAATCGAGGAGACAACAATAAAACGTGATTTTTATCGATTGCAAGTAATTTTCTAATTCATTGGCTTGTGACGCTAACTCGAAAATCTACTCGGCTGATGCGAGAACGCAACGATGTTGTGGGCAAACGTATAAGTATAGGTACCTACGCAAAATCAGGCATTAAACCTGCCATTGACTGCATTGCAGTGTCAGTCACAAAAAAGGCCCATCACAATTTTTAGAAAGGACGTTTTTCAACCAGTTTGAAGTTTGATGTAACACAAAACAATGGATCGTAATAACATAATCATTATCGAGAGATCAGCGTGGTATTATTAATAAAATTAAATGTACTAAATGAATAAAGGTCACCTGCATACCTACGCAATGCAGTTTATAGGAACCGGCATCAGGTTCACCCATTAATTACCGAAACGATTGTGGCCGTAACTCATCGCGAGACGCGAGATTTCAATTACCGTAATTGCCATTGAATAAGATGAGAGAACCCGTCAGGAGTGAAAGTGATGGAAGCTGGATTTTACGACTCCCCCGAAAATATAATAGGTCGTAAAGCCAAAATCAAATTTGCGTTTATGGGTGGCTGTTATCAGGCTGTTATGCAATGCTTGCGGCTTTTGTTCACTATAGAAGCCGCTAAGAAAAACCGCACTCAAAAGGAAAATTTGCATTTTGATTGTTCAGCTTCGCGTCATTATCCGTTAAACGTTTCCTTTTCTGTGATATGGTCCTGGAAGCTTATGTAATTCCGTGGGATTTTGGGTTAAAAGCGTAGTGATTGTGTATGTCCATTGTCCATGTGGCTAACATTATTTGAATGATCAGGGAACACACCTTACTTGCATGATTGAATTTGTTGCAGGGGATTTATATAGGCTGAAGCAGAAAAAAGTATTTTCTTCCATCTGGAATAGACAAATTTTTACATCTCAAATAAAATCGTCCGAAAACTTTATGAATGTATGTATGGAGATTTTAAGTTATCTACCAAGTTAGTAGATGACATCAACGAATTTCAGCGTTCAAGATTCCAAGAACAAGAAAAAGATAGTCTACATTTCTGTAGTCTGTATCCATTAAACGATGTTTTGGCAATTCAAAACGATCGACGATCGACACAAGTCGACTTATTTGATTTTCCAAAAATTTTTGTTTTGGGAGGAATGAAGTTAGTTATATTTAGAGTTTTGTTTGCGTATTGGTAACATTCGTTCTGTGTACAACTGTCAACTTCAAGTGCCTGTCAAGGGCGAGAAAACGTCAAGATGGGATTATTTTAGTCTACAAAGCAAAATAATGTTCGACATGTGAGTAAATGTGAAATATCACACGTCCAGAAATGAATGTGCGAGCTCTCGCCTTTATCATAGACCCCAGCATCCGCTTTGGACTAGGTACAAACTTTAGGTACTCGCACTCGCAAATGTGCATTTTCTGGACTAGTGATACAAAAATACCTATTGGTACCTACTTCACGATAAAACAAACAAAGCAAAAATATTGACAGGTCGTAATTGCGGGCATTTATCAAATGCACGGACCGTAAAAAAGTAATTGTGATCATGAATCACTTTCATTTTACGCGTACTAACTTCAACACAAACTTTTTCGAACACGGATCGAGACGAATCTATAAATGCTGGCTCATCTCCACCAGAGTGGCCATAACTCGTAGAATTACGGAGAAATAATGGCAAGCGGTTTTATTATTATCGCACCTTTGCTGGAGAGAACTGGCCTGGGATTTTTTCTCTTTCATCCTTATTGACTCCTTGGAGGCAACATATACACAACATTCACGATCTTTATGGACGATTATATTATAACTTTGCCGTGTTAGAGCAAGGTAAAATTGACTTTCTGTACGTGGTGGTTGTAAGTAGCAATAAACCCGCATAGAAATTTACCTACCTAGATAAATTTGCTACAACTGACACTTTTGTTAGATGTAGTGGTATAGATATAAAATTTGCTTCCTGTCAGCAAGTGGCCTAAAGCAAAACGCTATAGGTTTATTGCAGCATCAACTGCCTCTACTCTAGTTTCCTGATGTATTTTTCCCATCGCTTTAATCCATTCAGAGTCAACGGTTTGATGTCAGTCCGGAGGTTAGTAACCAAAGATTAAATGGACCCTATATACACTTTAGTATATTTGAATTAGATTTTTTTGCTTGAAGAAAGTGGTTCTCAAACGGTTTTTTGCTATATGTTGGCTCATTCCCACCTGTTTACCACGTTAAAAGCAAACATCCCTGTGACGCGTACTACTTAGCATACAGGACGGAAATTGAAAAATAAATCCTCAAACTTTTTCATTCCGGTGAAATCATTCTCGAGAAAAACAGCCTTCCATGATTCAGCAACCTTATGGTCTCCTATTGAACGTGTGGAATATTCCTCTATAGTCGCTGGTATTCTACGTACAGAGTGAAATCAATAATTCTTTTTCAATAAATTTTATCTTGATCGAATCAATCCGGACAACGACCATTTTTGACTCTCTATAACAAGTCTATTATAATCTCTCATTCAACATATAAAAATGTCACATTCCTCAAACTGCTAAAACATGACATAGGTACAGTGTGAAACATCTTTCTTTTCTTTTCTTTTTTTCCGGAGTCACATGAATTCGGATGATAATCTTACCCACCTCAAAGGTGAGCCTAGAGTGTTCGGCAAAATATTGGAAATTTACATTTCTGCAACTACTGACCCCCACTGTCTACTGTAGCATCAAGCATTTTTGCAATTTTGGCTGTGCGAGGAGTTGCTAAGGACAATTTTCTAAGCCACTCCTCGCACAACAAAAGTGCAAGCAACATATAATTCATTCTGTATATCAAGTCAGAGTGACATTAGGGATGCAAATTCTTTATATGGCTTGCAGAAAACTCTGAGCTTCCCAGTGAACCAGATAAGATTGTTATCCGAATGATTTTCACCTAGTAAAAGAATAAAACAAATGAAGAATGTTTCACCCTGTAGGTTGTGTTCAGGGAGTTTGAGGAATGTGACATTTTCATAATAATATTGTTACGATATCTCGCGTACGGGTTCGAATATAATTGAGACAATCGTTTTAAACACACACTGTTTATTACTGCGTACTACTACAATAGCTACACGCCAACAATTATCTACTTGGAATTATATCGCAGGTACTTCGCTAGTTTCGCACTTGTTACCACTTCGCATTCCAATTCAACACAGCTCTGAGCTGCCGGCTGATGCCTTATATAAGGCTTCGGAATAGTGTTCCCGAACTTTCTGTCTGCTTCCAGCAAATTCCATAGTGGCCCGGCATACGCGGTTTCTAGACCATTCCTGAATAATCGCACACGTTACCCGTATAATTCTGCCGGGTTTTGGAGCGGCGCCTTCGGCAAAATGGACAGATCTTTCTCGATCGAGCATTGAAGTCTCCCTTCAGTTTCACATACACGAACGCTCTAGAATGCACTAGATCGCTCCAGACTTCTACACTGCGATCTAATGGATGGAAGGATCCAGAAAGATCGAGTGTTTACCAATATGTACGGGATCGCCGCTCGTAACAATATATTGAATGAGAGATCATAGGCTTGTAACAGAGCTGAAATTGGTTTTTGTCTGGATTGATTCGATGAAGATAAAAAACATTGAAAAAAAAAAGATTTTACCCTGTAAGTAGGATACCATCAGCGGCTATGGACGGGTATATTTTTCAAATGTTCAGTAGGAGACTATGAATAAGGTTGCTAAATAATGAGAAATTGTTCTTTTCGAGGATTGTTTCATTGGAATAAAAATTTTCAAAGATTTATTTTTGAAACTTCACCCTGTATACTGAGTAGTACGCGTCACAGGGATGTATGCTTTCAACATTGTAAGGGATCGCACTTTTGCGACTAGTTGAAAAAAAATCACTTTAATTCACGCGAGAAAAGAATTGTTGGTTGCCTAAGTAAACGACCATAAATCGACAAGAAACGTCACTATTGAGATTAGGGGGAGACGGTCGGGGTAGAGGAAGGGGGAACGAGGTAACTTACACAGCACGCAGCGGTGTTCCAAGTTCTGGGCTGGGAATTCGTGAATACAGGTGGGTTTTATTTTGATTTCTTCGCTGGTTTTATTACTCAAAGTGTTGCTTGCCTTGGCACGTATATTTGTGGCGCGGTCAATGTAGCATGTCCCATTTTTGCGAATTTCAAGTAGGTTTTCCTGGTCGTGGCGGGCGCCATCGCGAATGGCGACGTAAACAAGGAAAATGTAGGATTTGGGATTTTTGCCCTAGTTAAAATATCAAACCGCACAGAAAACGGGAAAAACATTACTCGTACGATTTGTTCAGTTCGTTTCTGGGAGAAGGGACTTACCTGTCGGGTAGGTAGCTACAACGTAGATATAGCGCTGCGCTGTCTGGAATTCTCGCCAGGTCCGGACTCAGTAATTTCACATTCAATTCCTTGATTAGTCAAAGATGTTTTCTCGTTGGGTTACAAAATACCTCATGCATTCATTCATTCATTCACCTACTCAGGAGTGTACGTTGTCATGACAGTGTTTGTTGGTACTACAAACTCTGCAAGCGGCAAAGCGAAATCTGAAGGAGTCTGGTTGAAGTTGAACATGTGTGTGAGCTAGCTTTTAACATTTTATTATGTTCGATGTGTCCTTGAAAGCCGTGTACGGGCCAACACTCCCTGGCTGCTCAGGAATTGTTCAAATGTTTGTTAAGGTGCGTTCAGTCAGCTTATTTAGCCGCAAGTTTTAATTTTAGTCGCAAGCGCAGCGACGCTTATTGGCTCTTATGCACCAGCCTCCTCAGAACAGCCAATAAGCGATGCAGCGCTTACGGCGTAAACTAAAACCGTGGCTAAATAAGCTAACTGAACGCGCCCTCACTCTTGTGTGTTCCATGTTTTAGGTTTTTTCTGTTTCCTGTTTGGGGAATTAACGGTTAATAATAGATCGGTCTCAACTCTAGGGGAACACCAAGCTATTGGGTTTAGGTCTTTTCAGTGGTCCCTTGAGCCTCTACACGCAAAAACTTACTCTGTGGGAGCCCAAAACCTTGATTTAGTCAAGTCGCATGTGTCTACTAATTTCTTTCTGCTTTGAGAGAGATGCGGAGTGGTGAAAGAGTGTTCTTTTGTGTGTAAAGCGTAAAATTGAATCCTAAGTGTGAAGTTGTCACCAAAGCGTAAGCGAGCGAGCTTCCTTCTGTTGTTACGTGAACAATTGGCTAACAAACGAACATCTAAAGACGTTTGAGTACAGATTTGCACTGGCTTGATAAATGCATTATCAGAGTTACTTCTCTGTCATTTCACCATGACCCATTCACACTCATTTTTTTTTTAAATCATAAGGGAAGGGATTTTTCAGCATTCAATCAGGCAATACGCAGTGGTTTCTTTGACGTGTTCTTTCCATGTGTGCCTGTCAGCGAATACGTCACTATTCTTTTGCGTTTACTGACAGTTTGATGCGTTTCATGATTTCTTGTGGTGCTTTGTTAATCTAATTTTGTGTTTATTTTGTTGTTGTAAATTTCTGTATTGAAAAGCTGGAAAATGTCAATTTAGCAAATAATAAATTTCATAGACTTCTGGATAATCAAGTAGCGTGCGATTTTTAGAAATATCACACTTGTGTGATATGATGTACTTTCGAAGTGTCAAGAACATGTAGAAAAGTATTTTCGATACAAGAGCGCGTTTTCAGGCCCAAAGCCTTGTTTGTCATTATGAGGCGTAGCCGAATGCTGCAAAATAGGCTTAAGGCCTGAAAAAGCTCAGCGCTCGTGTGTCAAACAACGTTTTTCGTAATCGTTGCTTAAATTGAGAGAAAACTGAAATTTCTTGTAAAATTTTGACACTACTTTGACAAATGTCAAGCTAGATACCTACATGAATTGCAAAACTTATGTTTTTGATTATGTATTACTTTGCGCGTGATGCATCTATGAAACGATTACGAAAAATACTATTCCTCAGGACGCATGGTTTATACACACACTATCAAGACCTATGACCTCATACGAGTATCTAAGTACCTCAGTAAAGTGAAAAAGCAAGATGCCAACCGTAAATAATGTGAACACCGCTTGCCTGAAAATAGTTGCGTGTTGCGTGAAAATTTTTGCCCTTATCTTCTTCATCTCTCTTTGAACGGGTGCAACTGAAAGCTGAATATGTTCTTACCGCTTTTGATGAGGATTCGTCTGTAGGATTTTGACGTTCGGTTCCGCATGGTGAACTTATCTTCAAATAATGTTAAGAGGACAGTCCACCCCATCTTTTGTAGTAATGTTATTAGTATTATCGATTGGGGATTATTGAAGAAAAAGTTATAACCCAATTTTCTCACTTGCCGAAGACTTTCGTTTTTTTTTTCTTCAAGTGTAAAGGATAACAGTGACACGGGGACTGATGCTATCAAGCTCGCAAGCTCGTCGTGCCCCAAAACCAGTCGTGTGACAATATTACATCCTTTTAAACTCGTATATTAAGTAATACTTAATATACTAATTACAGCACGACTGATTAATAAATTTGGACCGTTTGGTTCCTTAACTTTCGTTTATAAAAACACAATATCTTATTTAAATATTATGTACCTTACTGAGCGATTAGATTAAATCTATACTAAATCCAAATCCATTTATATTGTAAGGCTTACGTAAAGAATGGATATTTTCTCAGAACTTTCTAAGCCTCTTCGTCATATTCTACAATAAATTATGCGTATGGGGCCCGTAGTGAAACAGTGAAGTGAAGATTTAAAATCGACCAAAACAATTATTGCGTTAAGAATGTGCGGTGCTGGTTGGTGTTTTTTAGCTCGTCATCTCTGGTTAATAAATAACAATAATATTACGAGCGGGAAGAAGAGAAGAAAGAAGAAAGTTGTAGAGTACCTACCTATAGGTACGCACCATCAAGTCAAAGAAACGGCATGTCTTCAAGTACCAAACCAAAATAAATAATAAATGGTAATGATAATTATGTGGACGATAAGAGCCGGAACGCGTAGAAGATGATGGTACCGATAAAATGCTATAACAGCTTTAAAATTCTACCATCATGTCAATGTCAAGGCTCACAAAACCTACATTGCATGACGTTGCCCGATAACATTGATACATAATATGCCGAAGAAATTACTTACAATGAAATTAATGGATTCCGATCGAAGTTCCCACATGGCAATGGCTACGCATCATTTTCATAATATTAGGTATGTAACTGGAACGCATCAGCTTGTTAGGGCACATAATGCAGAAACCAGAAAACTTCAGCGAGTTTTATTTTAGTCGCGCGGCATTTACTTTCCAATAGACATCAAGACAAGTTGACATCCAGGAAATAAAGGAGTTCAAATTTTGAATTGTAAACAAAGGTAGGTATTTGCAGTCCAGCCTCTCCTGCCCACTTGTTTAATTTATGATTACATCTAGTTGACTAATGATCACAATTAGCATAAGACTGTTCTCAATGTACCACCGTGGGTTTGGCCCAATTGTTGAGGAAACTTATATTTTAATACGAAATTATATGAAAAGGAATGCCCGCACAGGGGTAATCTGTTTCAGATTCCAGCTTGGCAGATGTCGCAAACTTGATGGAGCCACAGATTTTCTCCATTTACCGTCCTCATATCTTATCTATTGCCTATCTTGTAATGTGTAGCTTATAAACCACTATGGTGCAGTTTATCTATGCCTATATTTTACAACATGTTCTGGTTTTTCAGTGGAATTGGCTTATTGAAAGAGAGCCTTTTTGAGTTGAATCTGCCTTGCTGATAAATTTGCATGCTTAGTATTGAAAATTAACATCATCGTAAAGCATTTCAGCAACTGGTTAGAATATGTTGTCGGTAACCAAAGCCGTGATTTTTTGTGTCGAAACCATTTCCGTGAGAAATTCCATAATAATATCGCACCAACATCGGGCAGCCCTTCTGCTTCTTCGCCTCTATAGCTCGTATCTTCGATCTGAAACACTCAAGATCAAGAGCCATCATTGTTATTATTACAACATAAAGTAACTGACTAACGATTGTCTAAGTACCAGCAGCAATAATGGCGTTTTTCTTACTCTGATGGTGTGGGAACAAAAGGGAAAATTCACCATTCTGTGCATCCGCCGTGAACAACATCGGAATTCAGTGCGCGATGAGAGACTATTCTTTTTCTTCTTGGTTTAGTTTTAGCTTTGCGCCTTCTTCTTCATTCTCCAGCTTGAATTGATAGGCTGGTAACATTTAACGCCAGCACTAATCATTGTTGTTTTTATTCATTTCCTATTATTCGCTTGCTGTTGCTGCGTGCCGGTTTAAGTTTTCCTTGAACTGTTTCAAGCTCTAAAAAAAGCATGAACCGAATATTGTTCCGCCAATTTATTGTAGGTTGGTATAGAATATGAAAAAAAAAGGAGGATGGAGGATGGCCAACATGAAATTTTAATTCCTATAATATACGGAAACAAATTATTGATGATGACGAGAGAATTGGGAACCCAGCCCCGTTTCATAAAAGTGAGAAGCTCCAGTAGGATATCTGTCCGTGGTTTTACGGTGCATACTTGACAGGTCTCTAGTCAAGAAAGATAATAGAATTAGACCAATAGCTGTCGGAAATAGCCTCAGTCGTCTTGTTGCTAGCATGCATCCTGTCAGCATTATCTCCACCCAGCTGGATCGCTTTTCCGTCCTTTCCAGTTTAGTCTTGGCATCCCTGGCGCAGCGGAAATAACCATCCACGGCATCATAATTTCTTACAGATACAGGTGATTCAAAAGTGTCAGACCACCTTGAGGGTGCGCCATATTGGAGTGTAGTAGAGTGATGGGAAGTTGTTGAAAGAAATTCTATTTCTTCCAGTTTTGAAATTATGGAGGAACAGAAGTTGGTCCTTCGATCGCTTCTATTTTCGTTGTTTCAAAAGATTTTAGTATAGTAAACTGTTTATGGCAAAACAATGAGGACAAAAAATCAACCTCTAAATATGCAAGGAATTTCTTCTTTGTATACAGGGTGAGTCATGAATCCTGAATTTTTTTCTCAAAGTGCCTGCACAAACAGCAACATTGGTCCCATAACCTATGTAGAGCACAATAAAAATATAAAACACCATTCATTTTAACAGAATTCTTTTGCTTCTGTTTTTTTAGGAAAACTACATTTTTGTAGTTTTATGATTCACCCTGTATAGGAAACAAAAATTCAATACAAATTCAGAGGTTGATTTTTTGTATTCATTATTTTTTCATGCAAAGTTCACTGAAATCCTTTGAAACAACGGAAATAAAATCAATCGAAGGACCAACTTTTGTCCCTCCATAACTTGCACAAAATTAAAAGACATAAAATTGTTTCAACAACTTTCCAGCACTCTACTACCCCTCCATATTATGCACCGTCAAGATGGTCCGACATTTTTTAATCACCCTGTATGTATGACTACACAAGTCATAATTCAATCTGGATTTAAAAAATGCCTTAAATTCAGTGAGAAGAACTATTATTTTGGAGACTTTTGAAGAACTATTTTCCAATCTAAAGCCGCATCCACATAGGATTAGTGCAGTTGGACTGCAGGGGAACTGCGTAGATGATAAATTAATCTTACCACGAGCGTTCACATAGAATTAGTGCGGAACTAGCAACTTGACACGTCAGCTGGCGACCTGACGCAACAACCGTCAAACGGCTCTTTCTTGTAACGTCTAACATTTGGCATTAGCATCTCACAGTAGCAGATTCGCATTATCAGTCAAGTCATCACGCCGCAATAATAGCTTAGCAACGGAATCGTGAATTGTGATTGGCGATAGCAAGAAAATTAGCACGGGCAGTGCAGAATGCCAGAAAACTTCAAACTTCTGCCATCCCAACTGCACTCCCACTGCCACTCGTTTCTTACCGTAAGTCTATTCAAAAACCTATAGTTTAGCTTTTCTACCATACCGTTTCCACTGCACTAATTCTATGTGGATGCAACTTAACCCGGTCGGTAGCACGCTGAGCAGCCTCGCTTTCAAAGGTGGCGATCACGGGCTCAAATCCGCACTGGACCAGATGGACTTATTGATCGCGATCCCTTCGAAAGGCGCTCCAACATTGTAGTCTTCAGCTCTCCTCGGGTGAGAGTTCTTGGTTCCTTGCTGGCCGCGCAAACCTCATACTGGCGACACAATGTTTCCACGTCGTTCCGGTAGTTCACCCAGTAGAACCGCTCGCGCACCTTGGTCAACGTCACATCGTGCATCTCATTCAAGACCTCTTCCACTCTCTTCTTGTGAAGCACCCATCGAACCATCTTCTTCCCATCAGGACTCTCCCAGACTTTCTTCAGCAGCCCATTCTTCATTCTCAGAAGAGGATTTCACTAAGCCCAGAGCGCCTTGAATTCGGGCCCTTCAGCAGAGATTTCGGCCCACTCTGGTCTGTCCTGGCCAAGTTCCCTTTTTTGAGCAAGTGAACCGATGGCTGGGTTCTCGCGCTGTGTTCTTGAGTTCAGTCGTAGTCCAATTTCTTGGAGTTTTCACAGCAAGTGCTTTGATTTCGACGTTTCCACTCTGCTGGTTCACTCTTTGCAGTGCCTGCGGTCCTCGTTGCGTGGTCTTCGAGGAAGACCATCCATGTTGCCATGACTCTTTTCAAGATGATGTTGAATTCCTCGATCAGCAGTTCCCCGTTCTAGCATGGAACGGTCTGCTGAAAGGTACCGTTGCCGGCAATCACGCTGCAGATGGCCATCCTTTCACAATTGAAGCAACGATGACCTTCTCGAAACTCGATCACCAGCTCCCCGATTCAGCATGGAACGGTCTGTTGATGAGTATCGTTGCCTGCAGTCGCGTTGCAGATGTTCGTCCTTTCCACATTTGAAGCAACGTGATCTTCCTCCTGTACGATTGCTTTCTCGCGGTCGGTAATTTCTCAGCAGTTCCTCGTTCCACCACGGAACGGTCTGCTGAACTCGACCTCTGTCTGCAGTTCCGACGAAGATGTCCCGGTTTTCCGCACCCGAAGCAACGCGGTCTTCCTCCAGCTCTTGTCTCTTCTTGGGATTTGTTCCGAGACAAAGCGTTCAGGATTCACCCATAAATTTCCTCGATCGTTTTTTCGAGAGTAGTAGTTATGTGAACCTCCTGATTCCTCAGCGCTCACCACCTAGACTCGACGAGTGCATGCATCTTTGACTGTCTCAATGCAGATCGCCTAAGTCAGTGCGTCTCTGATGTCGACTAGGTTTTTCATCACCATCTCACGCAGGTCTTGGTCTCTTATTCCATAGACAAAGGTATCTCTTGTGATGTCTATCAAGAGGTGCGCTAGAAGAACTAGCCTCTGGACCATCGGCTCTAAATTCCTGTAAGTTCTCTCCGTTCTTTGCGTTCTTATCCAAGACTGAGTTTGGTGAATCTGCCGTCCGCGATGGTCCCCAAAGCGGAGTTTCAAAACCTTAAGAAGGTTCTGTAAGTGCTTCTGCTGGCTATCCCTAAGCGTCTACAACAGCTCCAACGCTGGACGTCTTGGAGCAAGGACTAGTGCCTCAGCTTTATTGCCGTCATTCCGACCGTTTACTTCGGCAACAACCTCAAATGGCCTAGCTTCTGCTAGCTTCCTCACATTGCCGTCGAGGTATTGCATGTGGTGTTCCATAGCCGCCATCACCTCTTCTGGACTCTTCTTTTTTTTTTCTCTCTTTCATAAGCTTCTTCTTCTGCTCTTCTAGAACATTATTGAATAACATGACGATAGCCACAACGTCTTCAGCTCCTCTCTTCGACATTCTTTTCGTTTCCGCCATTTACGAATCAATTCTGGAAACCGCCTCTGAAACCAAATGTTACGGATCTCGCGTTTGGGTTCTTCCATAATTGAGACGAACGTTTAAACACACTATTCATTACTGCGTACTACTAACTATAAATACACGTCAATTATTATTCGCGCTTGGGTATATCGCCGATTACTACTCGCTGTTGTCGTTCTGGATTTAATACTAGTCTTTAAGTCGACCCATCGGTGCTTGTATACTCTGACTGTTATTCTGGAACTTTCCACCGGTTCTCCGGCAAATTCCACATTGATCCCGGCAAATGGCTTCGCGACGGCTCTCGAACAATCCAGCACTTCTGGGTGCATTACTATCTTGCTCTGAGAGCGGCCTCCCTGCAAATTGGGTGGATCTGTTCTACCCGCAGGTTGAGTCTCCATGTAATTTTGAACGCTCCACAGCCTACGCGTATGCATCGAATGCACTAGAATTGCACGAGAGTTTCGCAACTCGTACCACTGTGTTTGAACGGTCTAGAAGGACCGCGTGTGATCTCTAATGCACGAGAGCCTCGGAACTCGTAACAACAGCTCTTTTTAAACCTTATTGTTGCCGAATAACGTCAACACCGAGCACGCGACTACTTGAAGATTAAACTGATGTAGTGCAACAAGTAACACGATTCATTCTCATGAAAAACTTCTGGGGATACTTTCTTTTAGAATCCATGAACTGCCCTGTATGGTCAATTAAAGTACACTACAAAACATACTCAACGGTTCAAATATTTTTCTCGAGTCCCATTTCAGCATCCAACTGGAAAATAATCTTACCGATAAACCGTCCCCCAACGCAGAAGTTTACTGCGAGAATAGGTACCTATTAATTTGATAACGTCTACGCTGCAGGAGTTTACCCCAAAATCTCCTACTACTAAAAGCTGCCTTTGAGAATTAAAATGCGTTTCACTTATTTTCACACTAATGAAAATGGTTTTACCAACAAGGCGTATGCTAAAGTTCACTAGAAAAGATAGTCTGGCTGATCTCTGGCGATGAAAATATGTCTGGCACGTCAAAAACTTATTTTTCAACATTCGTTTTTGACGTGGTTTACGCGTTGTTGGTGAAACCATTTTCATTAGTGTGAAAATAAGTGAAACGCATTTGAATTTTCTAAGGCATTTTCTGTCTCAACCCGCATCGTAAACTTTCAGCCAGGCTTAGGAATAGATGAACTATCTAAACAACTGAATGAACTGATGAACTAACTGAACAATCTTATCATCTATATTTGGTGACTGAGAAAATAAGTACCAGAAATGTTCACTGCCTCCCGGACTAATAATACCCATCACCTATATCCTGTTCACTTTTTATTTTCAGTAGAATGATTTTTTGGAGCAAAAATAAAGTGACAAGCTAGCTGGAGCGCTTGCAGGACACGGCTGATGGGCGCTGATAGTTTCGCTCCAAAACTTTGCAGGTGCCATCAGCCGTAGCCCCCCAGTTTGTCACTTTATTTTTGCTCCAAAAAGTCATTCTACTGAATTTAAAACATGAACGGCATACAGGGCTGGGCGGTATTTCAATACATTTAAGTATTTTGTATTTTGTATTTAAATACATTTGATTGAGAAGTATTTGTATTTTGTATTTTGGAATAGTTCAGGCAGCTAGTATTTTGTATTTTAAATACATTTTTCGGAAAAGTATTTTGATTTTCAAAATACAAAATACATTTGTTTCCCATACTCTTTAGTCTGTTCGGGCCGACATTGTTGTGGTAATACTATGTATATTCACCCCATTGACATTTCTCGCTTTTGCACACTATCTGGGATCGATAATGAGTTTGATTGCATCTTTTACGTTCTACGTTTTACTGGTAAGTGCATCCTACTGTCAGCCACGAGAGGTTCCATGTCGGATGTCGGACAATATTTTCGAAAAGCTGGTTGTACCCAAAGGAAATCAACATTTGTTATTTTGAAGAATTGATGAATGAAGTGAGGAATAGGTTTGAATATGAAGTTTTCTTCACTTTATGTTTATTTTATTTGTCTTTTCATAGTTCATAATAATTTACTTATTGTTGCGACTGAATCAATGAAGTGTTCCCATTGAAATACTTGCATTTTACGGTTTCTCCAATAAAATGGTTGGAATACGCAATAAGAATGTATTTTGTATTTTGTGTTTGGAATACTCTAGGTTGTATTTTGTATTTTGGAATTTCTTAGTTTTCCAAAATACGTATTTTGTATTTCAAAGACATTTCAGGAAGTAGTTTGTATTTTGTATTTCGACTATCTTGGATCGTGTATTTTGTATTTTGTATTTAAATACATTTTTCAAAGTATTTTGCCCAGCCCTGACGGCATATACCTATGAGTACTTTATTACTTGCTCGAGCCTTGCGCGATGAAAGCAGCGTATAGTTGGCTGCCTATAACAGAACACCACAAAGTAATCATCAAAGCTCAACATCAAATTCAAGCGAAAATTCAAACAACTCTCGGCGTTTTAAGAGAGATACGACGTTCCAAAATCCAAATAGAGTACATTTGGAGCTCTCCTGGATTGATAACACCGCTTTTAATACTTTATTTTGTCTCACATTTCATAGCTCATTGGAAAAAAGGAAAAGTGTAGGACAGTTTGGATGGAGATTATAAAAAAAAATAATTAAAATACATTGCCGAGAAGCAATTGGAAATCGCCTTTTTCAAACAAGTTTGACGACGTTATGAATTGTAAGAATTGTAAGAAGCACGTATTGGAAATTGAATCTGACCAGATTACAATTTGAAATGTATTGTGTGTATATGTTTCCAATTAGAAAAAAAATTGGCTACAAAATGAACCAGCCACCAATCAGTGCAGAAAGGCTCTGTGAAATTTTTCTACTTTGCATCGACCGAGCCCCACCCCCACTGTACTAAAACAAACCTTTTTTGAAACACTTCCACACTTCCTTAATCTTTTTGCAGCATTTGTGCGGATTCATAATTTTCTAAATTTCAGGATGCATATTATAAAGTTGTAGGATGCATATTGCTACATTAACTGGAATAAATCAATATTGTATGATCAGTGGGCGGAAAAGAACTTAGTATCCCTCTTAATTTAGTCAGAAATTTTTGAAACGTGCTTTTGAAACCGATTCATACGTCTTCAAACTTACTTGAAAAAACGTTTCCAAGATCGCTTCCCGACAATGTATTGTTACCACTCTTTTTAAATGTCGTCAGTCCAAACTGTCCTACACTTTCCTTTATTTCCAATTGAGCTTTCAGTAAGAAACAATGAAGTATTAAGAGCGATGTTTTCAAACCAGGAAAGCTCCAAATATGCTCTATTTTAAAACGTCGCTTATTCCTTGACAGTTTACCAGGTAGTTGATAATGAAAAAATAAATGATAATTTACAAATTATCCAGGTCTCTTTTGTAAGCTACTAAGAGGTACTTTGGTTTCAACCTAAATAAAATTTCAAAACTAAAAGTAATTTTTTCCAAAATTTGAATTTTTTGGATTTTGAAATTTTCTTTGGGCTCAAACCAAAGTACCTCATTGTGACTTTTGAAAGAGACCTGAATGGTCAATTTCTGTCAAGGAATAAGCCCGCTGAGATTGATTTCGCAACGCCTTATTTCACTACTCTAACTCCATCCTTAACGTCAACGAAATCCATGCGAGTCCTTGCCTTGCATCAGCAGTAAAGCGGTTTTTTTTATCGTTTTTCTCTTTCATTTTAATAATCACTTTAATTATTTTAATACAGATAGGTAGGTACTATACTCACAGTGTAATGATAGGCAAGTATAATAAAATGATAAACTTCTAATAAATTTCAAAATAAAATTCCACAGTATTTATATGAGGGCTGCCGGTTGGAGTATAGGTACCTACATTTTAAACGTTGCAATAACAATCTTGAATTCCTGTTCGCTTTATTGCTGTTTTTTTTCTGTTTAAATTTTACTAATCGCGTCCGATCTGAACAAACATCATTTTAATAAAGCATTCCTGGCAGTGATAATTCATTTTCAATTTGAACTACTAATCACTCTGATCTCGGGAAGTTATTAAGCTGAGTCTAGTTACTGCAAAATTCTTTGATTGAAATGACCTTTGCAAGTAATTTTATGTCACAGCCTTTCAAGTAGTGTCTAATCTAGATTTAAGTGACTGTTTTTTTTTTATTCGTAACTTGTGATTTTATTTGCGCAGGACCGTATTACTGCAGATTTTAGTCTAAGATCCAGATTATAGCCCAGTAAAATTAGTTGTTGAGGTCAAACAAATTCGTATAAGCAATTTTATGACTGTTTTCAATTAGGAATTCAATGCTCTGAAACATACCTAGAATCCCCAAAAATCCCCCTGTAAGCATTTTTTTGCATGAGGTCAAAAACTGAAGAAACTTCCATTTTCAAAGTTGTGTTAGCTTTTGTCTCTCCGACAAAATGTCGCACGTATGATTTTTTGTAGCCTATTAAATTGTGAACAATTTGATATTTTACAGTCTATCTACAACATCTGATTTTCAAAATAAAGCGTCTGGAAGTAAGAGCATCTTTCGTAATAGCGTCGTGCCGTTTGACTCTACAGTGAAAACTACAGTTACCGTAGCGACAAAAAAATTTCAGTTGAATACACGGTGTTTCAGAGATGATAGCAAAAAATTCAACTGTGGGTAGATCTCGTCAAAATATGACGAAAACCTATATACCATTTTGCAAAGTTCGGCCTAATGACGAAGATACAGCCCTCCAAAGTTCACTTTTTTCGGATTTCGAAAATTTGTCACTCAGGAACGTTCCGACAAATTTAGCTTTAATTCAGCAAAAGCTGATTTGTCATTATCACCTATCAACCTGCCAAATTTGGAAAGAATCCAACCAGTGATGTGGGAGTTATGAGGGTCAATAATTTAGAAGCATCCGAAGAAACGTTGACTTAAGATGACCCCTCATAACTTCTACGCCACTGATTGGATTCTTCCAAAATTTGGTAGGTTGATAGAAGATAATTATGACAAACCAGCCTATGTCAATTTGAAGCTTAATTTGTCGAAACGTTCCTGAGTTACAAATTTTTGAAATCCGAAAAAAGTGAACTTTGAAGGGCTGTATCTTCGTCATTAGGCCGAACTTTACAAAATGGTAGAACTTTTCAATTGAAATTTTTTTGTCTCTGCGGCAACTGTAGTTTTCATAGTCAAATGGCACGACCGACGCTGTTACGAAAATGCTCTTTTTTTCAGACGCTTCATTTTGAGAACCATATGATGTAGAGAGACTGTTGATATATACCAAATTGTTCACAATTCAATGGGCTGCAAAAAATTATGGATGCGACTTTCTGTCAGACAGCCAGAAACTATCACCATTTTGAGAATGGTAACTTCTTAGGTCTTTGACCTCAAGCAGAAAAAAGTCTACTAGGGGTTTTCGGGGATTCAGGATATTTTACAAGGCATCAAATTCTGAGCCCAAAACAGTCATAAAATTACTTGGACTAAAATTCCTGGGCCATTATTGCTTTCGATTTTTGAGATTTCACATATGATAGATAAGTGATCACCTAGGTAATGAAAGTCAGTTGCGCTGCGAAGCACAAAGCTTTTGGGCCAAAATTCATCTTTCGCTAATACAATGTTTCAAAAGAAATTTAATTGGATTTGGAATGCGAGTGAAGCGATACAAAAAGGCATTGGGGCTTGCTATCTCATTATGCTAAAACCGGCGAGTATGCGATTCTCTGGTGGCATATAAATATAGCAACATCCTGTGGAATGCAAAATATTTTAATACAGATCGCCCATTAAACACTGCATTAGAAACATTTAAATTAATGCCGAGAGTGGTGCACTAATCTCTGCACAAGGGACAAGGAATAATACGACCGTCATAATAATTATCACTCGCCTGATTTTATTCGCATTTTACTACGCCAGGATTAAATTTATTTCAAGAGCGTCATCCGTATTCTACACATTATAGCAGGTATTTTGCCCGTCATCGTCGTGTTTCGTTTTGTTGCACTTTTTGCACCCAGCCACGTCCTTTGCATTGGTGATGGTGAGTAAGCGCAAAGCTCAAGTGCGAAGACAAGACCCATCACTTTCGAAATCCTCATCGTATTATCTTGAATGCGTACCTGTAATGCCCACAGTGTGATGAAGAAGCAGATGCGGACTTTTTCAACTGCTTGAAAAATCTCATACTCAAGTTAAAATGTAAAAACTCAACTAGAACATGCATCCAGTAAAACTCTACCCTACCTATTATAGCTTTATATCAGCTTCACTTGCAACACAGCACCACATTGGACTCAAAACGGTTGAGCAGCTAAATTTTAATATAATATAAAGAATGGTTTTCTTCAAATCAGCATATCACTGTTTTATTTGTTGGCAATTGCAATGCCATTCAAGTGAGGCCATTTTGATATCTTTGATAATTTAACTCTGGAAAAGACGTGTCCTGTTCAGGGTCGTCATCGGGAAACTTCAACCCACGACTAGACTAATGGACCTCTCCTCTGACCGAGAACCTTATTTTTGTAAGCAGACCGAAAGTATAGTAGTATTCACGTATTCCGTTGAAAAAGATCAGTGAATGTCTAATACAATCTCAAAATGTTACCCATGATTTTTGGTAAAACCAAGAAGAAACCTTGGTGTTGGAATGTAAAAAACGTTAGCTCTTTCCATGAAGTTTCACAAGAGGTGAGTGCAATTTTTTTGGTGGGTTCTTGAACAGGGTTTGAGGTTTTTCGCTCCATGTATTCCAACGCAACTGTCAGAATTTCAAAGCTGCAGATTTGAAAGTGATGTTCGTGTCACACTTCTTCAAGTTGAACTTTATAGGGTTGTTTAGACTTGTAGCTTTCCTTGCCAGGATATCCATTTTATAGTAGCCTTCAATCAAAAATGGGAAGAAATTTAAATGAATTTGTAAAATTTCTCTAGAACAACATTTTGTTTATATCGGCGTAACCAAAATCTGGCCCAAGAACAGGCCATTAGTTAGTAAAGTCGAATTTCAGCAACACAACTCCCGGGTCTGGCAATACGAGTATAATCAGGGCTATTCTGTATCTCGTAACGACTCTAACTTAAGGCCAGATAGAGAGAAAGGGAGGTAGGGGACTCATAGATACAGACAAAGATAGCATGCACATAACGAGTTCGTTACGAGATACAGAATAGGCATGATTGTCATCGGCCGATTTTCTACATTGTGGGTGTAATTTCTGGGAAAAGTGATCGCATGCTACGAAAGTGCATTTTGCCTTGCTTTCTCAAATTTGCTTCTAAAACACCTAGATGGGTAGGACAGTGCAAGTACGTGGTGCATGTAGATAATCAATCCCAAGAGCGACAGATTTCACTTTTGCGGGGTGAGAAGCATTCTGCGACCTGGCTTCGTGAAGACTGAAAAGGCAGATAAAAGTAGCCATCACCTTGCATAACGCCATATTATGGCCACTCGTTCACCATGACGCGCGCATAAGATACACAACAGCAAGATTTTTCACAAGAGCAAAATCTAGTAGACAAAGGCTGATTGCGAGACTGATTGTAAAATCTTCTAAACTGCAGGAGAAAATTGTTTAGGAGAACAAAAATAAGCCGATTGGGAATCAACTAACGCGGTTTGCCGTATTTCAGTCCGACGCTGCTGCCGAGGCAAATGGATGGATCGAGGATGTCAGAGCTCAATTCTAGTTCTTGTTTTTATTAAAAGGCCAGTGTTGGAGCTACTGCAGACGATTCCAGCTATAGCAAACAGAAAACAGATCGACTTTGTCAAGTTGATCAGGGTGCAGGGGCTCCGACAGAGAGACAGTCACAGGCGGCAGACCCAGCTGAGGATTTAGGGCGCCCGAGAAGCGGCGAAAGTCTGCAGGAACTCGAAGCTGATGAGCTCATCATTGTCCGAGACACTCTCGTCGGTGGATTAAAAGATCTATCAGATCTACATTAGATGGTCATGATTGGTAATCAAGTCATTACCGGTGACGCACACATCCAAGCGATCCGGATTGAAAAAGCTTAGGGGGAGCAGTGCTACGAAACTCACTGGAGCTCACGACGCGCGAACAAGACACATCTGTACAATTGGCGGAGGAACCCATACGTCGACAGCTTGCTGGAACATTCGCGAAGCCGATTGATTTTTCTAGAGCCCCCGAATGAACTGGTGTCTGGAAAGCTAATGGAACATTATAACTTTCGAGCTCTTTCTTGTATAGACGTCTAAAATATCCTCGAATGCAACACGCAAGATGCAGCATGGCCAGGGAAAGGCGGATTTGAATTCAATGTGACAGTGAGCACATCAGCGAAGTTAAATACGTGGTATCACATGGTGGTGACAAATCATATAAGGATTATTGTAAATTAGTAGTACGCAGTAATAAATAGTGGATGTTGAAACGTTCATCTCTCGAATATTGAAGTATACAACGCGAATTCCTAGCAAAAATATCGTCCAGGTGGATACCTATACCTACCTCAAGATTTCTATTGCCGGCGCCAAAAGAAAGATGTCCTAGTGTGAAACATGAATTCGTTGAGCTAGCCGGCATCGTATATTTTTTCCTTAATGGACCAAGATTCCCACGGACTCCTCTGACTTGAAGCGCTCAGCCAGAGAGTAATAAAGTGGGTAGGTAATAATATGTAGAAAATGGAAGAACACAAAATGAAGCAAAAATCTTCCTCGGCGTACATAAGTATTGGTGTAGATAGGTATAGAATGTGATCGAAGCCCAGCTTGTTCTATTCCTGCAAGGATGATTTGCAATCCGTTGCATCGCACCCTTCTGGACTAATGGTTATTGTTATTAAGGTCTGTACCTGCGGCGCGATGCGTTTTAAGTGTACGCATAATCGATAATTTCGATACTTATGACAGGATAACCATAATAATGCATCGTTGTTTATTCCTCACATACCCATATACCTAGTTAAGGCAGCTCGACTGTGGTTAGAGCTTATTTATGCTCATTACGAGTAACGTTAAGCTTCATTTGCTCATTTTAAAATTCCATGATTCTCTGGCCGTTGCAAGTGGCGCTGCTCCGGGAACACTCTCTGAGCCGAGACAGAAGAACAAGAATATCCTTTGTTTTGCTATTATTGCAACTTACAAAGTTGCTTGCTCTTTGACTATAGCGTAAAAATAATTAAATACTGTGATGGACAATGTTTTATTCTGAAAGCGCATCACTAATAGCATCACTTATCGTGCAGTTATTCAACATCAATATCACGCTATATTTTCCCGCTCTTCCTTGGGATGCTCGGTGTGCTCTCTGAGGCCGTAAAAATCTTTGTCCTTGACTCCAATCGTGTCATGCTTAGTTTTTTCTTGCGATGAGAACATACTCACTTTTTTTCTTTGCTGGAAAGTACCCACTACTAATACAAAATTGAATATGTTCAAACCCTGCGGGGGTTGCTATGAATTAATGCATGCAAATGGATTGCTGCGGGCATTTTAGCAAACCAGTATATGCGTATTATAACGAGTTCATTTGTATATCAAAATAATTACAATGCTATAAGGATGGCTTCCGTGAGTTATGGTCGCGACTGCCGGTGTCGGTAGGAGGCCTGAGCGATTTTTCATTTCATCCATTATAAAGACTCAAAGCTCCTCGGGGTTGAGCTCGCGCTCGTTAATTGGCCGTTTGTGATGAATTTCTACTAAGTAGTCTAGTTTGATCACAATTTCTGCCTAAAAGCACTGACCCTACTTAACAAGAGCCCAAGTCCACACCACAAGTGAAAATAGGTAAGTTGGTTGTGTAATGTTACTGTGGGCCTCATATTGTAGTGATTCCTGTCCATGGATGTTCCTGTCTTTTTGCGCCCCCATAGTCAATAACTGTAGGGAAAATCTCACTTGTTGGGTTACATACTGTACCCATAATGTCTCAATCATCGGAGTGTTTATTTAGGCTTATACCTTTTGAACATTCTAAAATGACCCATATCTTTTTGGCCTTATAGTTAGATCTGTCAAAGTTCCAAATAATGCCTATTTCAAAATGCCGACACTTTTCTACAGGTTATTTTTAGATCTGTCAAAGTTCCAAATAATGCCTATTTCAAAATGCCGACACTTTTCTACAGGTTATTTTGATGTGATCACATGCTATCAAAACAACAGGACACAACTCTACAATGGTACCCATGAATGGTACTATTCGTGAGGTAACCAAGTAGGGCAGGGGTCGCCAACGTGACTTGGTCTCGTGACATTTGCGAATCGTCCACCTCCACCTCTTGGGTCTTCTCCGTAATTTTTTTTCAAAATCTTCTTCCAACAAGGCACCCCTGGCCACTCATTAGTCACTAGAAGACACAAGCACAAACGAGTATACTAATGGTATTTTTCACCATTTTTACAGCCATATCTTTATATCGTGCGATGAAATGAATTCTTAATTTATAGTGCTATTCTGTGAAAAATAACATTCCATAAACGCTCTGTTATATGTAAAAATTCGTGTTGTGGCTATTGCCTTAACAGCGTAACAGAGTTTTTATTAAATGTATTTTTTTAAGCCTCGCCAGACGTAGTGGCGGAGGCTATACGCGATATTAGTGTGACGTCAGGATCGCCATTTTTAAATGCGGGATCCAACAATGGTCCGAGAACAAAGGAAATTTCAGTAATTATTTTTTGGTAGCATTACCTTGCATATTTAATTATATTGGGGTCCAAAGTGACAAACTACAGAACCTAGAGGTCATTTTCGAGCATATTCCAATTTTTTATCTTTTTTCTAAAAGATTTTATCAGCAAAAGAAATTTGAAAGTGACAGCAATGACAGCGTATGGTGGCGCGACATAACCTCAAAGCGCAAACGCGCGAACAACACGTAAACACTGCACCCTGCACCTAAGATACCTGCACCAGACAACAACGAGAACCAGTCAACCACACATCAAAGTGCAGAGTTCACATTTTCGTCGCTCATGGTAGTGTTCACAATCTGATACCCAACACATTACTCACCATTTTCACTACAAAATGATCAACTAAAAATCACTATAAAGCTTCTTCAACACGTCCGCGACTCTGCACTTTGCTCTGTGGTTGACTAGTTCTCGTTGTTGTCTGATGCAGGTGCAGTGTTGTTTGCGCTTTGAGGTTATGTCGGGCCAACATACTCTGTCATCGCTGTCAATTTCAAACTTCTTTTGCTGATAAAATCTTTTAGAAAACAAGTACAAAATTGGAATCTGTTCCAAAATGACCTCTAGGTTCTGTAGTTTGTCACTTCGTACCCCAATATACACTGATCGTTTTTTTGAAGTGGTTCGGCCAAAAAATTGTCCCACTTTGATAGGTTGTAACATTTGAATGGATGGATGTATCTTGTTGAGTTTTTTTTTGCCAGAAAAAGCGTTTCTTCGGCAGCAAATGTGCATTGTTGCAATCATTTGTCATCATCACTAGTGATTTTACAGGGTGATTCTGAAAGCCATGATTTTTATATCAAATTCATTGATGTGCATGAGATAAATAAGTCACCCTGTATATTTCGTTTTAAGATCATCATAGAGCCTCATGTCTGAGCATTTCATACTTTTTTAGATTTTGGTCTTACGTCATCTGTGTCAGAAGATATGATTATTTAAGCATAATAAGTACCCACGGAAGAATAGCAAAACGTCAAAAAGTTTTATTTCAAATTTTCTACGCATAACAATAAATAACTCATAATTGTGAATGGAAAATAATCAATAATGGGTAGGGCTACCTCTACTTCTTATCACCTCTTGACATCTTCGTGGCATACTTCTAATAATATTATTGATAAGGCCACCCGGAATGGCTTTCCATTCTTGTTGGAAGACATTTCCCAGCTCTTCAATTCCATGAGGTTCAATTAAACGGTCTAATATCCTTCTTTAGAGCGCATCTCACACGTTTTCTATTGGATTTAGGTCCGGTGAAAGCGCCGGCCGTTCCATTCTGGTTGACTAGAACTACGTTGACTCGATGTGGTCTTGCGTTATCGTCCATATACACAAACTGTTCACCCATTTGATGAGAAAGAGGAAGGACTATAGGTTCCAGAATTCTTCCCAGGCATCGCAAAGCCTTAACTGTCTCATGGGCGAAAAGTACAAGTTCAGTGCGACGGTCTATTGATATCCCCCCATAAACTGTAATTGAACGACCACCGAAAGGTGTAAGGCCAACCGTACAATCTTCTTCGTAACGTTCATTTTCATTCTGTCTTCGCCATACACGCAGGCGGTTGGTATCGGGACTCTCAGAAACAGTGGCGGCTCGTGCTTGAAGAAAAAAGTACGGCCGAGTAAAGAACTGATGTTGGAAAAGCGGTGGGGGGGTTTGGGGGGGCGCAACCCCTCCCATGAAGCGCCGCAGGCGAATTTTTTTTCCGCATATTTATATTTTTGCTTCTTAATGGTTTTCAACAAGTTTGCCATATTTTAAAATTTGCGTGAGGACTTATTTATGCTGGAAACATGCAGCAAAAATTAAAACTAAACTCCAACTCCAACTAAGAATCCAGCCATCTGATTGGTAAATTTTGACTTGCTATTCCGAATCAATCAATCTGGTGCCAAAATTCTTAGTTAGAGTTAGAGTTTAGTTTTAATTTTTGCTGCATGTTTCCAGCGTTATTCGTGATGCATATCAGTGACTTAGCCAAGTATCTTATTCTGTGGCGGCCTGCCTCATCCTTTTTATGGTCTGTAGGTAGTGGTGCAATCACTATTAATTATTCTTCCCTGACAACATATAATGTTAAAAGACTTAAGGAGAAACATCACTCTATTTCGTCAATTCAATTTTACACCATAACTAAAATGACTATGACTATGAAAACTAAAATGAAAATGGTAGAAATTTGAAACAAAAGAATAGCTTTCTCGGCATTTGCCGGCACGAATCGGGATACCTTCGGCTACTGTGCTACTAACTGCCTCATCGCGGGAGCGAGGGCGAGCGAGAAGGCGCGCGGCCCGCCCGACAACAAAACTGTCAACCATATGAGTAGGTACCTACCGATCCAATTTAATCTATTTATTCACCAAAATAAATAACTGCCAATAAACTGTATAATGTAAAAAACGTAATACCAATACCACCTAATAATGTGATACTTTATCATGGCTCGAAGCGCATTATGAAGCATTGATAATGATAATAATTTCAAAAAGTCGGGGTCTGCGACTCTGCGTCCTGGGACGGCCGAATGGCTTCTGGCTGTGCCCACCATACGCCTGAACCCAACGAGCGCAAGCAAGACGGGCGCGCTCCACAAATGTGAACCATATAAATAGTTGCCAATAAATATAAATTATATATTGTAAAATACGTAATACCAAAACCACCTAATAATGTAATACTTTGTTCGGCGAGTGATCGCCGGTTTGCGTTCTGGGACGGCGAATGGCTTCTGGCCGCGCCAGGCCCCACATACGGCCGTGCAGGATGACGACCTACGTTCTTTTCGTGGTCCGCGTAAATATAGAAAAAATACAAATATTTAGTAAATTCATGATATCATTTGGGACCCATTTTAATAACTGGAAATTGAATATTTATCATTTATTTCCACTATAATTTGGATTTTTTGCATTTTTTTCTTTCGAAAATTTCTGGTACGGCCTGGCCGTACCTGCCGTCCTTAACCAGCCGCCACTGCTCAGAAAACCGTGATTCATCTGTGAAAAGACATTGGGCCCAGTCATTTTTAGCCCAGTTTTGATGATTCAAAGCAAATTCCAGGCACTTGCGGAGAGTTATTGTTTTGGTGTGGTATCCAAGCGCGATTGACAACACTGTATGCAATATTGAAGCGTCGTGCTACTTCCCTGCGATAGACACCAGCCTAAACCATTCCGATTATTCTTTGAAGAATTTCACCTTGTAGACGCGGCATTTCTACAAACAATTCAATTGACATAAATACAGAACATGATTACTCCCAAAGATATCTCGATTTTTTCACGCAAATAAACATGCAGCGAATTAAAAATTGATATCTTCAAAGCATAGTCTATCAGACCAAAATCCAAAAAAATATGCAGCGCTAAGACATAAGGCTCCATGATGACCTTGAAATAAAATATATAGGGTGACCCATTTACCTCATGTACATCAATTTATTTGATATAAAAATCATATCTTTACAAATCACCCTGTACAATCACTATCAATTATTACAGATAAATGCAGTTGAACATAGTTATTGCCAAAGAAACGCTTTTTCTGACAGAAAAAGAGTCAACAAGATATATCCATTTATTCAAAAGTTACACCCTATCAAAGTGAGGCAATTTTTTAGCCGAACCACTTCAAAAAACGACCAGTGTAGTTGAATATGCAAGGTGATGCTACCAAAAAATAATTTCTGGAATTTCCTTTGTTCTCGGATTATTGTTGGATCCGGCTTTTAAAAATGACAGCTCTGACGTCACCACTAATATCGCGTAGATATTCGTGGCCGTTTTTTTCGTGATTATTTTTACTTTTTCTTTGTTTCTCGTTTCCTAACAAAATTCACTTAAATCTTTCGTATCTTTCGAACGGTTGAACATATCTAGTCAACAGTCTTTCGTTGATCGAATCTAAACTATCGCGGGCTGATACTGACGCCGTTCAAAGATGATCGGTCAAATATAAAAAACAATCTATACTTAAGAACAACAAAGAATGCACAAGTCGCGAAACTCATCTGAAATAGAAAACGCATATATGCCAACCTCATCATCATATCTTCAGAGCTAATGAAGCTATGTGCTATTTTTTTTTTAAATTGGAGTACATATTTAGACCTTTGTTGCAGTGTAACAGCGATTAAGAAACAATGGTTTATTATTAATTCATTTAGTTCTCAAACATTTTCATCGGCTATTGATGCGTCTTGGCTTTCAGCCAGTGAGGAATTTTTTTGTTTCGACACTTTCCTATATACAGCGAAGCAAATGAGGACAAAGTATTGGACGATTCTTTTATACACAAAATTTTGATTCAGGACTTATACATAGTTTTAAGATATGATTTTTTCTGACTCACAACTATGAATAACGCGCACGGAAGTGATGCGCGCATGCCACTTATATTCACTGTGCAAAATTCACTACATTAACTGAGATGGGCATTTTTCGTATGAAACTGAGCTTTTACAGAAATATCCAGATATTTGCTCTTTACAGAAAAAAAAACAAGGCTCAGCTTAAGCTTTAGTATGGCGTTCAAAAAAAGTCACTTTCATAGATGATCGTAGAAAAAAAAATTGGAAACTTGAAAAACCGTGTCGAGATATAGGCTGTGAACTGTCGGTTTCAAGAGTGCGAAGCTGCGTTTGAGAAGGGAACAGTCTTCCCTAATTAAGAACTTATTTGATCACACGATAGCATCATTTTGTGCCTACGTTCTATACCTTTCAATGTAGTGGGAGCGGTACGCAAAAGCATACCGCATTTTGGAGTGCAGTAACGAGATTTTGCATGGGCGTACTTTATACCAAGACAAGCGATTTGACCCGCAGCACTCGATATTTCGTCCCTTAGGGGGCCAATGGGGGCCCTCCAAATTTTCAAGATGCAAGAACTTTCACAAAATGATCATTGAGTATCGTCATGCATGTCATAAGTGAAGCTTACGGGTCTATTGAAAATGTTTTCATCAAATGTCGTCGTGTCCGATTCATTCTTCACATTTGAAAAAAAAATCTTTCGCAGAGGTCAAAAAAACTGTTTTTATTTTTTCTGCTGTGCAAGGAAACGACAAATTCATATGTTTTGTTGCGTTCCCAACTGAATCGCGTTCCGTTAGCCCAAATATGAAAACAATTTTTTTTCAATATCATTTTTCCAAGAAGAGGTGACCTCTTCAGTACACTTTTTTCAACAGCATTTTTCTCGATGTTCCTAGTGGATGAGACTGTCAATTTTTGCTGATATGAGAAGCTTGAACTCTTTTCTTAGTAATTTCCATGCAACATGTCTTCAAAACATACAAGAGAGCCCTAAAACTTTTTTTTTCTGCTGGGCCGTTAAATTTTTGGCATGTTGATTTTGTAGTAGGGGAGACGCGCAAATAAATAAGATCTAGTCTAGGCGAATAAGTTCTACTGGAAAATATACCTACTTACACCTAACGACTCTGCGTTTTGTTGTACTGCAATAAAACACGTCATGGAAGAATATTTTCTGTTGAAACCAAATCGCCTGTGCCTGCAGCCTGGATTGAATACTGGTCCGCGTCTCTCCTACTATAAAATCAAAATATCGTAAGTTGGACGGCCCAGCAGAAAATTTTTTTTTTTGGGCTCCCTTGAGCGTTTTGGAGTCATGTTGCTTCGCAACCACCAGGAAAAGAGTTCGAGGTCTCCATTCCTGCAAAAATTACGAGTGATATCCAGTGGAGACATAGAAAGAAATGCTCTTGGAAAAGAGGTACTGAAGAGGTCACCACTTCTTTGAAAAATACCATTACAAGAAAAATTTCTTTATAATTAGGTTCAGGGAATGCGATTTAGTTGGGAACGCAACAGAACATATGAATTTATCGTCTCCTTGCATAGAAGAAAATATAAAAACAGTTTTTTTTGACCTCTGTCAAAGAAATTTTTTTTCAAGTGTGAAGAATGAATCGGGCACAACGACAATTGATGAAAATATTTTCAATAGACCCGTAAGCTTCACTTATGACATACATGACGATACTCAATGATCGTCATGTGAAAGTTCTTGCATCTTGAAAATTTGGAGGACCCCCATTGGCCCCCTAAGGGACGAAATATCGAGTGCTGCGGGTCAAATCGCTTGGCTTGGTATAAAATATGCCTATACCAAATCTCGTTACTGCACTCCAAAATGCAGTATCGATGTTTTTTAGGTGTGTACCGCTTGCCGCTTGCACTAATGGCGACTAGAGTTTCTATTAAGAGCCATTCTGAACTATACAATAACACCACATTATAACAGTTACTTATTAGATAGTTATAGTTACCGATACCGTACGTTTTTGCAATACGGTGTATCGGTGGAGCAATAACAGAAGTCCCTATACAGGGTGATTTTTGAAAAGGACCCCCCCAAATTTCTTGCCGCCAAATTTTTTCCTAGGAAAACGCTGAAACCAGTCGATTTTTATTTTGAGGGGACATACAGGGCACACATTGTCAAATTTTTATCTTCAACCTCTCCGCCCCTACCCTACTCTACTTTATAATTCCTGATATCTATCTTGCGATACATCAAATCAAAGGTAATAAAATGATCTTTCTGTCAAACATATTTTTAAATCTTCTAAACCACTCCCAACCCTTCTCAAAATTCTCTCATTGTGAATTGAAGGGAAGTTTTTCCCCTATCAACTGCTGATCCTTGAGAAATAAATTTTCCAGCAAAAACAGGTCGATTTGTATTTCAAGGGAGACATCTAAGACACGTATCGCAAATTTTCATCCTCAACTCCTTCGCCTCCCAATTGAAAGAATTTTTGAAAAGGGTTAAAGAGTGGTTTGGAAAACTTCAAATTATTTTTTACCGAAAGAGAATTTTATTACCTTCAGTCTGATGTGTAGATATTGCTATTTGAAATTTTAAAGCAGGGTAGGGTGAGGGCGAAAGGGTTGAAGATAAAAACTTGCCGATACGTGTCTTAGATGCCTCCTTCGAAATAAAAATCGACCTGTTTTCGCTGAAAAATCTATTTTCCAAGAATCAATACCAATAAATAGAGAAATAAGAATCCAATGAATAGGGGAAAAGCTTTCCGTTAATCAATAATGAGAGCATTTTGAGAAGGGTTGGGAGAAGATTTGAAAAAAGTTGAAATATGTTTAACTGAAAGAGAATTTTTTTCCCTTCAATTTGATATTTCAAAACATAGGTAATGCTATTTGGAATTCTAAAGTAAGGTAGGGTGGGGGCGAAGGAGTTGAAGATAGAAATTTGGCAATGTGTGTCTAAGATATCCCGCTTGAAATAAAAATCGACCTGTTTCGGCGTTTTCCTGGAAAAAAATTTGGCGGCGAGAAATGTGGGGTGGGTTCTTTCGAAAAATCACCCTGTAGGTATTGCGAGACCCACGTGGATAACCTTCAGTACTATCAATGCGCATTAACGATAAACTATAGCTGGAATATATCGCCGGCACTGCTGAACCTATACAGCTGCTACGCTACTAGCTGCTATCACATGGAATTATTATAACTTGAGAGAACTTCAAACTTGGGCTATCATACAGTAATGAAAAGCCAGTAAAACGATCAGATCTATCACCTATATTATGGGACCGGCAATTTTCTTGGTGACCCAAAATTTTGCCACTGACCCAATAACCGAACAATTCGATAATCACCGTAATTATCACTTAATAAAATTTCATTGTATTCAATTTTGATTGTTATTTGAATCACGACTTTGTATCAGTATCATCACCATTTGTGGATCTAAGTATACGAACGTGAAATTACGATAGAGGAGGCGCTCCATATATCTTGGCGGATTGATGATAGGATAGGTCGTAGAAGGTAGAACGGAAACGAATTTGGTCATGTCTTTGACCGAAAAATCTGTAACGGCAGATATTGTTATTATCGGTGATTTATTGCGTTTGACCTTGACTTCTTTAGGTGTTGGTTAAACAAACGATTTTTCATCGACAATGAAGACAATAGCGTGAAGTCATCGATGTGGTGCCCTGTCTAAAAGACATTGATCATAGCCAAGTTTGGAATCGAGGTGCATGTCTCCTGGAGACCTTGATATCGATAAAAATATCTGGGAATATTTTCTAAAATGTCATAATCACAGTCTGTTGCTTTTTTCGATAAAAGTGGTAAGAACATTCAAATTCAATAGTTTGATTCTTCAGACATTACGCACCTACCACAGCTGCTGCTGTAGCACGAGTATAGAAATGGTTGCAGCAAGTGTATGATGCATTTTGGACCAAGCAGAACATATTTCTGTCATTTCGGTGCACAATAAAGACACACATTTAGGTACATAAAATTTCAAAGTGATGTTACTACAGCGTTGCACATGGAATCTTTCTTGAACTATAAAAATGACAAAAAATTAACTTTTTACTTACCTACCAAGTTATGAGAGATTAAACGGTGGTCTTTGAATCCCTTCTGGTTCTCGTTATTTTGAAAAAAATTGGTAACATATCAGAATCATGTGTAAAAGATAACACCTAGGTATCCTAATCAGTTTCAGGATTTTTTCCATTAGAGTGAGCTTTGGGAAAAATATGTTGTGTTGGTACGAATGGTACAATGCTGACCTGATGGTAATTGGTAACGTCTTGGCGGCTAGTTGTCTGCATGTGCTATCTCCAATGTGAGTAATGTGACACCTGTCATTATCGTGTCGCGGCGTCATGTACGCGTAAGTGAAAATTTTCGAGAATACGCGAGAAATCGTCAGTTTCCTTGAAGTGCTTTGCAGTGTGGTCGAGAGTGGAACTCTTGCACAGTTTGAGCTGGGAGTTTCTAAATGTTTGAGGAAACATTAACATCTTAATCAGTGAAAACTGTTGCAAGTTGCACTTTTTTCTTTTGGGGGCGGAAGCTGGAGGCGGCGCCATATCAAAAGTAATCTGTCCTTTCCCATTTTCAGTCAGCTATCCATATAGCTAAAGACTTCGATCGCTATGTCTTCGGGCTTATGTTTTTCATTTATCTCTTACTTTGGGGGCGGCGTGTGGGAGCGGCGGCATTCGGCTAAGCAAATGTTGCACAGCTTGAGTTGGCAGTTTCTAAATGTTTAAGGAAACATCTCAAAAAGTAACAATTATGAAAGATTCACATTTTGTCGTTTGGGGGCGGAATCTGGGGGCGGCGACCAACCAAAAGTAGTCTATCCTTTCCCATTTTTAGTGAGCTATTCATACAGCGAAAAAATCATATCGCTATATCTTCGGGTCTATGTTTTTCATTTTAAAGTGATTGGGGGCGGTTTTAAGCAATTTTTTATTGTCGGCGGCGCATATTGAAGATGGAATGTTTGTGAGCTCACGTTTACAAGTGGTAACTATGTATTATTCATAAAATAAGAACACCAGAGCATTAGGTCTGGGAGACCTATTGAATAATGTTATTTCAAGTTGATCGGGGGCGGTTTTCTTAATGTTGGCGGCGCAATATAGACATTCAATATAACCTAGCCCAGCTTTGGAAGTGGCAGCTATGTAACAGCGCAAAAATCAGAAAGCTAGGGCGTCTAGTTTGCGAGGAGTTCGAGGAATGGACGGATGGACGGACAAAGTGGCTGCAATAGTGATTTTCATCAAGATGGAAAATCCGCTTGAAATTGACGAAGTACATCACCCTTCCAATTTTAATCCACGTCAATAACTCGGCAAAGATGAATTGATATTTGAAATATCAAGTTTATAGAAGGTGGGAAATTTGCGCTTTGCAATATCTCTGATTTAACAGCTCCAAAGATAAGCTTCAGAGATAAGGTAAGCACTAGGGATGGGCAAAACTATCGATATATCAATAAATTTATCGATATATCAATATATCAGATCACCTAATGATATCGATTTTACAACATATCGATATATCAAATATCGATAATTATCAAAAAATCAAATATCGATAACTATCAAAATATCAAATGTCGATACTCAATAAATTATCAAAATATAAAATGTCGATAATCATCAAAATATCAAATATCGATAAATGTGAACATATCGGAAAAAAGGCAACCCAAAGAAGTAAGTTTCATCCATCATGCAAGTCTAGATTGACCATCGATGATTTATTTTTCATTTTATTACTTGATATCCTTATTTTCATATTGATATTCTGATGATTATCAATTCTTGATATTATGATATTTATTGATATTTGATAATTATCAAATTTTGATACTCGGATCACGATATCGCTCATCCCTAGTAAGCACTACATATAATCATAACGCCTCTTTCTTTCAATGGGGTGATTGCATGAAATTCGTTCACCTGATCACCGGCAGGCAGCGCAAGGATGAAGTTATGTTTTGACGTTTGTTAGAGAATTGCATTAGGGCCATAGACAAGGATTGGGGCACATAACAGGTGTAAGGCATTGTTAGAATGATTGGAAATCACAATCTCGATCTCGTAAACGTCGAACAAACCAGCATATGAACAAAACACGTAATAATGACAGTATTTAGTGAGATTATTTCGATTGACATTGACTCCGCATGGATGCAACTTGACAGATGACAATGAGACTATTGACATTTTGCCATAAACTCCCTCTACATGCAATCACCCTATAGTGCCGCTGTGCCGTGCATCATGAGAATGGCATTCTGCAGTAACTTGTGGCGGCTCTCATATGGGCATGTGACGGAGGGACTGTTGTCTCCCCCGATAGCTTAGTGGTTAGAGTATCCATCCGGCAAATGGAAGACGCAGATTCGAATCCTGCTCAGGGCAGACACTTTTTCTCCGTCACATCGCGCCATAAATGGTGACCCCGAACAACAATAACACGCACGCAACACGCTACTTAAATAAACAAGTAACAGCGAACAATTGAACAGCAACGCCACTTCTCTGCCTACGTCCACCCACGTGTCCTATCCGTCGCCCTAGCTGGGGGGTACCGAACAACGGTTTATAAGAACGGTGAACACGGATGACATACGAGACGAACGACGTCTCTGGAGGGGGAGTACTATAGCGGCTCTCATATGGGCATGTGACGGAAGGACTGTTGTCTCCCCCGATAGCTTAGTGGTTAGAGTATCCATCCGGCAAATGGAAGACGCAGGTTCGAATCCTGCTCAGGGCAGACTTTTTCTCCGTCACATCGCGCCATAAACTCTCTAATAGCAACTTGACCGATGACGTTCGGCAAAAACACACGCTGTACTTCATTTGAGCAACGTGGTGTAACCACGCTTCAACTTTGTTTGCATAAGCAGGAAACGGGGGAAGAATCTCGTGAACGTCCACCGGTGTTGATGGTGGTATGAGACCGGTCGGTCTGAAGCCGGCAGCTGGAGGCGGCAGCTGACGGACAAGAAGCAAAGTTCGGCTGCTGCATTATCAGGACACTTCAATCCGCACACACCATTTTTGCGTCGCCCAAGCAGGGGAGAAATCCCATCGAGCCTTCGGTGGCAATGATGCTACTCCCCCTGATTCAGCTATGCGATCGCGTTCTCAACTACGTTGTTTCTGGTGTATCAACTCTGCGCTTTCTCGATTTCCACGACGACCTTCTTCCTGTGGTCCGCCGCCGGCTTCTGGATCTGCCTATCCTCAACCACATTAACCCTCAAACAACCAAATTCCACGCTTTCGGTGTCGCCTCAATCCGAACCGTTCACTTGAGACTCTATGACTTGAGCCAAACTTGAGGACGGTTGACTGACGCCACACCACTAACATTTACGAAAACCATCAATGTGTCAAAACTTCTTTACTTTTTCATGGTTTGTTTCGATATCTACATACCTCGAGACATAGCACAGGTTGAGATTTGCGGTATTGTTCAAGATCAAGACTTTACCCTAGTTCCATTCGGAGTAAGAGTCGTAACTCCGGATTTCTTACCTGTAAGTAGTATTTAGTCGTACTTCAAGGATCTCCACGTTCGAAAACCAAACCACTTAAAATTTTATGACTTAATCAGCGGGGTGAACACCTAATTACCAAAGACGCCATTTAGCGTGTAGGTCATGTTGCAGAATCGTTATTGCCGCATTGAGAATGGTCGTGGATCTCTACCGACCGGTGCGAATGAAAAATGGTGTACACTCCAACCGACCCTTGTTCCAACATAAATTTTCCAAGATTACAATAGTAATGGCACCTAAAAAAGCACTTTGTGTTTGTACCGACAATCGGCACGGAGCGCGCGAGATTTATATAAAATAATGTAGGAAAAAAAAGTGCGAGCAAAGCAAAGCAGAAAACGCCGGCCGAGGTGGAAAAGAAGAAGAAGAAGGTACGAATAACAGTGACAAGACGGACGAGGGTAGCGATAGCGAGCCATAGCAAATAATTTGCAACAAACTCCAGTAATATCTTCTTTCCGACCCAACGCAACCAACGCTGGCTGGTACAAGAAGAACACGCTGTTGTTTTGTTTCGGAACGGAACAATAAACATGACAATGGTGCAAGGCCGTCCATATTTTCTGCCTTGCATTTTTCCTTCAGCTCGAGAGTCAGAGAGAGCGAAAGAGGATAGCTAGGTCGGCCGCATCCGCACACACGTCTATAAAAATACATATCCCAAGCGCATAACTGACATACACCCATTGAATTCTGGACTTTGATGGAAACGCATTGACTGATAATTGATAATTAGAATTCTCAGGCGAATGGGTTATATAGGACGAGTATGCGCGACGTTAACGAAGTAAAACAGTGTTTAACAGCAACAGCTCGATCACAAGGAACATTAAATATAATTGTTTGGGCAAAAAGTAGACTTAATGATTTCCACGGCGAACCGTGTTTGATCTTGATAATTTCAATTCTTCAAACTGCACGTGGTGCATCGCGCGCTTCTCCACTTCTGCTTTTGTAAATTACTTATATTGCGCTTAATTACAACAACACGAGTAGTAGTTCCAGGATTTCCCGTAAACTCGATCCGATCGCAAAGATATTAATAAATACTATGTTGCCGCCGTTGTGTATACGTACCTGCTCGCGCGAAGGTATACTTCAAAGATTTTTCACTCCAATAATTATACCTGTTATAAAAATAAACTCCCGCGATTGCCTTTCGTAGACTCAGCATTACGAAATTATTATTATGTAGTTCGATCGATTTTTTATCAGATAATCACTCTCACTGGGCAGCCTTAAAAGGGCAACCGCGGAGAGGCATTCGAGAACGGAGGCAACAGCCTCTCGGTACTTTCGTTCTTGTGTGCTGGAGGAATTCCGGAAAATTGAAAGAATGAAGATGGAAACCTGAGCGTCCATTTGGAGGATAGAGAAATTTTAATCATCGACCATCACTGCTGCGCTAATGAATAGGTATCGGCCATTGTCGATGGCTGGGAAAGAATGGGATAATGAGACTTCCTTGCCTGTCCTCATCGACAGGCATCATCGCCATTTATCTCCAAAGCGAAAACCAAGCATTGTGATGGAGAGCGATTCGCTTTCTTCTGGAATGTTTCGTAGGAAAACTCAAGCTTCCGATGTCAAAGAACAAGTGACGTTTTAATATTTTGGGAAAACGGAGAAGTATCACATGAAGCATTTAATGCATGTGAATTGTGAAGACACACAAACCGTTTAAAAAATATCTTGAAGCGTTCCTGAAATATTTAGAAAAAACTGAAAAACATAAAAATTTTACTTTCCACCTACTTTGATTTTGTATATTCCAATACAGTAGTGCAAGCGGTACACACCTGAAAACACATCGATACTGCACTTTATAGTGCAGTAACGAGATTTTGTATGGGCGTACTTTATACCAAGACATGCGATTTGACCCGCAGCACTCGATATTTTGTCCCTTAGGGGGCCAATGGGGGCCCTCCAAATTTTCAAGATACAAAAACTTTCACATGACGATCATTGAGTATCGTCATGTATGTCATAAGTGAAGCTTACGGGTCTATTGAATATGTTTTCATCAATTGTCGTCGTGTCCGATTCATTACTCACACTTGAAAAAAAAAATCTTTGGCAGAGGTCAAAAAAACTGTTTTTATTTTTTCTTCTATGCAAGGAGACGATAAATTCAAATTTTTTGTTGCGTTCCCGACTAAATCGCATTCCCTAAACCTAATTATGAAGAAATTTTTCTTCTAATGGTATTTTTCAAAGAAGTGGTGAGCTCTTCAGAACCTCTTTTCCAAGAGCATTTCTTTCTATGTCCCCACTGGATATCACTCGTAATCTTTGCAGGAATGGAGACCTCAAACTCTTTTCCTGGTAGTTGCGAAGCAACATGACTCTAAAACGCCCAAGGGAGCCCAAAAAAAAAAAATTCTGCTAGGCCGTCCAACTTACGATATTTTGATTTTATAGTAGGAGAGACGCGGACCAGTATTCAATCCAGGCTGCAGGCGCAGGCAATTTGTTTTCAACAGAAAATATTCTTCCATGCCGTGTTTTATTGCAGTACAACAAAACGCAGAGTCGTTAGGCGTAAGTAGGTATATTTTCCGGTAGAACTTATTCGCCTAGACTAGATCTTGTTTATTTGCGCGTCTCCCCTACTACAAAATCAACATGCCAAAAATTTGACGGCCCAGCAGAAAAAAAAAATTTAGGGCTCTCTTGTGTGTTTTGAAGCCATGTTGAATGGAGATTACTAAGAAAAGAGTTCAAGCTTCTCATATCTGCAAAAATTGACAGTCTTATCTACTAGGAACATTGAAAAACATGCTGTTAAAAAAAGTGTACTGAAGAGGTCACCTCTTCTTGGGAAAATGATATTGCGAAAAAAATGTCTTCATATTTGGGCTTACAGAACGCGATTTAGTTGGGAACGCAACAAAACATATGAATTAATCGTTTCCTTGCACAGCAGAAAAAATAAAAACAGTTTTTTTGACCTCTGCGAAAGATTTTTTTTTTCAAATGTGAAGAATGAATCGGTCACGACGACAGTTGATGAAAACATTTTCAATAGACCCGTAAGCTTCACTTATGACATACATAACGATACTCAATGATCATTTTGTGAAAGTTCTTGCATCTTGAAAATTTGGAGGGCCCCCATTGGCCCCCTAAGGGACAAAATATCGAGTGCTGCGGGTCAAATCGCTTGTCACGGTATAAAGTACGCCCATGCAAAATCTCGTTACTGCACTCCAAAATGCGGTATGCTTTTGCGTACCGCTCCCACTACAGAGGGTATATCCAGTAGCTGTAGTATATCCTATAGTGCGTAACAACAAATTATGGTGAAAACTAAACAGCATCACCATCACTCACTGGCATCAATCATGTATGCAATATGGCGATGTAGAGAATGAGAAGATGGATGAGAAAAATCAAAGTTTCATTTCCAGCCATCCCGGGAACCATGGAAAAAAATGGAGAAGATAGAAAAACATGCGCCGCGGTCTTTCTTCTGAAACTGTGAGAGAACGCTGAGAAGTGTGAGAAACCTGTCAACGACAAAGTTGTAGGAAATTCAATAATCTACAAAAAATGTCCCTGGGAGCATACGTCTAATTTATTCAGTTCAGCCGTTAATCGAAGTCAAATTTACGCGCCGGTCTAGTAAAGTGGAGAAACTGTCTGCGTAACCTTCCTTCTTGAATGCTGCGAGAACGACAAGAGATATCCGAAAATTGTTAGCGTCAAAGTTGTAGTAAATTGAATGTTCCACTAGAAAATCTTCGAGACCATGCAATTATTAGCTCTTCTAGTTTAGCCGTGAACCACGTTCGAAGTTGCGCGACAATCCTGTTAATGAAGTGGCTCTTTTGGAAAACTTACAAAAATCCTAGACTCGATGAAAAAGATATGACAATGTAGAGGATGAAAAACTGGATCTAAAAAACCAAAGTTTCATTTCACACCGTTTTTAGCCCCAGGCGGTAGGTCATTCTGGATAGAAAAAATTCCGACCAAAGCTTTTATGGTGTCAAAGTCTTTGTTAGGTCAGTAGGTATCTACTTTCAAGTTTCCGCCCAAAAACGAGTTGTGCTGATTCCTCCACATCTGCGCAAATGTAAAGGATGCCTTGATGAAGGTGCAAAAAGATCTGTCAAACCCTCTTACTTTTTCGTTATATTTGTCTCAATGCAAACTTACAACGCTTATTGCTACTCTACAACTTATTTGTTCCAAGTTGATATCAGCCAAAAGCTGACAAACTGTAGAATACTTTTTGAAAAAAATAGTTTCTCCACAAAACCGCTTCCATACCGCCCTCACACTGGACGATTTTTTGACGACAAGTGGATTCTTCATCCCCAAGCCATACTACGTCATAAAAAATGCACCCTAGCTTTTTAAGTTTGTTAAGTTTAAAAGTTAAGTTTGTTTTTTCCTCCTTATCGGCATTTCTACGCCATAGGAGTTGCTGCATTTATTTATGTTTAGTATTACAAGTGAAAAATCAGTTTATACAGCACAACACCCAGACCAGATATGCCCGGGAATCGAACCCGGGAGCTCAGCTTGCCGAGCGAACACGCAGTCCACTCGACTAGCGGGCCGTCTCACCCTAGCTTTTTACTTTCCCGTGAACACGAAAGTCACAATAGAGTCTCATTTTTCCTCTACTATGAATGGATCAATATCGAATTTTGAAACATTTGCGTGATTCGGTGTTTTTGAACCTTCAAATTCAAATATCTTAGAAACCTAGGAACTAACCTAGTTTATTCAAATGTGTAAACAAGAAAAGAGACTGCTGAAAGCCAAGAGGGTGTTTTCGTTTCTGGTGTTGGCCAGCAGGGCCAGGACTGGCATCGGCGTGTTACAGTGTATTGTGTCTGAATCATTTTTTGTTGTAAATCCGCCGATGACCAAACATCGGCTCATTTCATGTGATTCTCTCAAATTTTAACTAAATCGCATTTGAAATTTTGAATATCTATCAGAAACAGATCAGAAGAATTCAATTGAACTATTAACAGATTTAGTACTTCAACAGTTGATTGAGTTTAATTCAGGCTGTGAAATGCTCCATTCTAATGCAGAACAAGCTTTGAGCTAAATTGCGCATTTGAATGAATAATTCGAATTGTTCTAGCACAATTCGAATTCTCATTCGAAATTGCATTCGAATTTCCCGTCACTACTCTGAGCTGCAAACGGGTATAGCTTCTTAGACAACTCAACATGTGTACGGAATTATGCAAACACGCTACAACACAAAGTAACATCTGTGAATATCCCATATAGGTATATGTACACTAATGTACAGGGTTGACCAGTCATCAGTATGCCCAATTTTCGTCATGTGATTAGTTTTGCGATTTTTTTTTTAAGGTACACTGCAACGCAATACAAAGGCTTTCAAAATATCTCGTTTACCAACATACCCTGCAACAATCTTCGCTTATTTGGGTTATTTTCATCCGAATTCATCCCGAATTCATTCCGAATTATTCGAGATTGTTTTGGAAATTTGACAGGTTCAATTTTATATGCCAAGAAGTGTCCACTTGATTCATAGACATTTTTGATCTCGAGAAATGGTGACAAGATGGGTGGGTGGGTGGCGAGATCACCCTATCTCACGCCGCCAAATTTCTTCTGTGGGGTTTCTTGGAAGCCCAAGCTTATGCTAACAAACCCTACACACTGGAATTACGCGAATAGTGCTGGCCATTTTGGAGCGGAATTTTCACTTAAGAATGCAACGATGCATTATTTTCCACGACGCGCATTTGACTGATGTTATTTTTCAGAGTTTAATATAGCTTTCCTTTGCTTTTCGATCCATCTCTCTCTACCTCAATTCATAAGCCAGTATTGGTCTCGCAAAAAGTGGGCATACTGACTGGTAAACCCTGTATATGAAAACTCTCCACTTTTTATTTTTGTTTTTTGGTAACCCTAATAGACGTGCGACACAAGACACAACCAATAATTAATAATAAACTCCAATAATTACGAGAAAGGGAACGCACGGTCGCACGCTACCAATTACGCCTTACGCTATGCTCCAACCGACTCGACTATACCTCAGCAATAATTATGATTATGAAACTGATCGCATTCGCCCGTCGTCACATAAATCCTGAAAATATGAGATGTGTCAATTACGCTGTGTCACTAACGGAAATCGTCCAATCAGAGATTATTGATTGCTGAAAAATGCCGCGTTGTAATCGACCTTAGCTTTGCTCGGCGCAACGCTCGCGCCTGATTACCTATGCATTAGATGAGAGCTTTTACTTTGCGCTGTGGCGGAAAAATGCTAACACAAATAAATCAGAAAACAAAAGCGCGCAGGGCACATTCCATGTCATTCTAATGCAGGCACAGGGATATGCACATGTTTATGTATATTAGCCGGCGATGAAAGCTGAATTTTATGACCAAATGAGAGCTTTTACGTGTAAGTCAAAGCACAACAGCAACACGAGAAGCAGACCTTAATAACTCTATTTAGGCACGACTATGGTAAGGTGAGTTTCATCTCTGGGTGAGATTTTTTCTCGTTTTAGTACAGCACGTGTCCTCCGTGTGTAGGTATAGGTAGAGTGTATGCAGAAAGTTGGGTAGATATGCGGCAATTTTTGAAAACGTGCAGGCTAGATATACTAAATATCATTCACTGCATCAGAAAGTTTTGCGTCTTTGATAGAGTTTCGTAGCTAAGTTTGTAACGGGGGTACTTCGGGTAAGCATGTTATTCATGATGAGCGCTGATGCTCAGATTTTACTCAGGTAGTCAAGGGTTGTCAACTCTCCTTGCATAGGTTTAAGTTTTTCTCAGCTTGAATTGCTCGGGCGCCACCCTACTGACCGCAAGGAAAGTAAACTCGCATGTAGTTTAACAAGTAGATTGAACACACAAATAATTTACGTACAAAAGGGTTTCACACAAAATGACAGCGATTGTTACACAAGTATTTACAGCAATTGCTACACAAATAATTACAGACAAGAGATGGGAATAAAAAAAACCTATCCCGCAAAGGATCCTACCACAAAGCACGTGACGCGAGAGGAGGGTGTGACGTAGTACAGAGCGCAGTTCGGAGGGGAGTTTGATAACGATGCGGTGCGACGTGTGCAGCGTGCTCCTGACTACATTTCTCTTAAATTTACCTCCTCATTCACACATTCATTCGCACAGACTGTGCTGGCAAGATCCGGCCTGGACACTACCGGAGCTATGTGTCCACGACCAGCCGATCTCCCAGCAACAATCGTAACTATTCACGCAATAACCTGGCTTGGACACTGCCGAATCCACGACGGTTACTCGGAGTAGCTCTGCTCACACAGTCATCCACGACTAAACTTGCTCCAGGACACGGAGTATCCACGAACAGCCTTGTCCACGAACGCCAGTAGCCAGGACAGACCTCATTCACACAGTCATCCACGACTAGACTTGCTCCAGGACACGGGGTATCCACGAACGTCAGTAGCCACGACAGACCTCATTCACACAGTCATCCACGACTACAAAACTTGCTCCGGGTCCGGGACACGGGGTATCCACGAACGCCAGTAGCTAGGACAGACCAACACATTCATACTCCCGAGTCAGGTGCACACCAGCGAATCAATCTTGGAAAAAGACTCAGTGAACACCGTGGACATGGAGTTGGTACCTAGGTACAACGTTTGGACGTTTGGGAGGATGTTAATTGTCATCTGGCTTCCATACGACCTTTTGAGAGCGGTTATGCCCAGTGAAGGACATGGTTGTTCTGCTTCGAAAGTGTTCGTCTAGGTGATTACAACAACACTCCAACGAGTCAGTAGAATGACTGGTACCTATTGCCGGATGCCGGAATCGGCCGAAGCCATGGAACAAGGAATGGAAAAGGTTATGTGAACAGTATGGATGGGAACTGTTAGAGATGCCACGCATCTAAAATGCCTTTATCTACGACCACTATCGTAAGTTACCAATAGCACATGACTAACAATTCTAGTAAGTTGATCTTTACACACGGATAGCCGTGTGTAAAGTGAGGCGATCGCACGGTTAGGGAATTTATGGTTAAAATTTGGTTCCAAAACTGTCAATGTGAAGTTAACGGCAAAGCAAATTTTCGAATGCCTATATGAAAAACGCCACTTCTCCCTACACTTAAAAACCTTCCTATTGCGAAAATTCGCACTTGCAGGGCCGACCGCAGTCATGTCCTACGCACCAACAATAGGTGTGAGGCAACTCTCTTATATCTTTACGGGCCGCAACTCCATGGAGGTGAGATGTAAGAACGACAAAATCTTGTATAACTTTCGTTTGAAGACGGTTATTGTAAACTTATGAGTTATTTTGTGATTTGCACTTACAGAGCTTCATTATTCTTTAATTATACTAATGTGAATGGCGCCAGCAATTCACAAATTGAATCCTGTTCGAATTCATCAGCTGCACCCCCGCTGCACCCCGATATGTGCTTATATCAAGTGGGTAGGCAAGCAGCATGACGTGTCATTTTGACGGGTCGTCGAGTCAACAACTGTCAACTACAAAAGTGCCCCCTTCGACTTTTGTTGGTTACAATTTTCATCAGGTTTGTGAAGTCTTACCCATTTACTTACTTTCTACATTACTAATTTACTGTTTAGAGGGTGGGCAACAATCGCAGCCACAACGAGGAACCTTGATAATGTAAAATCGACCACCTGTCCCAGCGCTTCGGCTTGTGATATATTGCCCAGTGTCCAGCTAAGCCATGGAGGCCTGCGAATTTCAGATTTTTGCCAGGTATGCACCTAGGTAAACACTGTCGATATCCACCTAAACATTTGTGAGCAATAAGTCATTCTTATTTTTAGATTCTCAAAGAACAAACTTAGCATGAACTAAACCGGAGGAAGAAAACGTCCAGCCGATTGCAGAGCAAGAAATTTCGAGAAAGCTACCGGAGCCGCCAAAGTTACTCCAGCCATCAGAACAACATGAACATCAATAATTTATTGTGCTTCAACTATTAATATTCGATGCCTCATGAATAGTTTTGACATAAGCATAAATTGTATCGTCTGAGGTTCCATAAAGTTTCAAGTGTAGTACCTAGTTGGATGTTCGAATAAAGTGTCACAAAAATCGACTTTCTCCAGTTTTATTCAATACAACATCTCAACATTCATTTATTCTTAGAATGTGATGGGTTCGATTTAGGTATTTTGTAATTCAGAAGTTTTTAAGATCAGTAAATTCCTGCACCGCTGCACTTCTCTGTAATTTATTATGAGTATTTCGTAGTGGATTAGTTTAGTAACATCTATTCAAAATTTGAGCGAAATCGGTGGGATGGTTTTAAAGTTATGACCCTAGTTATGACGAAAGAACGATTTTTTCATTTCAACTTTGGAGGGCTGTATCTTTGTCATTATGCATTCCTGAAAATGTTTTGTGGATGCAGACTACTTATTTTCCGATTCTCTATTGATTGCCAAAGTTTTCGCACATAAACTCTAATCACCCTATTTTTTTCAAATTGAACTATTGTTGCTCAGAAGCTTCATTATCTGGATATTGAAGTAACCTACGCCAAAATATAGTGAGCATGAAACCATTCAATTTGACGCATCAATTATCAAAATTGGACAACAAATAACGGAGCTATGGGACTTTCTACTTGGAATGGTAGCCAGGGGAAGGGGGGGGGGTCGAAGATAAAGTATAGTACGGAACACGAGTAGTAAAGCAATTACGCACTCAGGGAAATACTACACTCGCTCGCTACGCTCGCTCGTGTGCAACTTTTCCCTGCGTGCGTAATATGCTACTTACTACTCTTGTTACGTAATATACTATTACGCGTAATGCGATCATTATCGATTCCAGTTGCAGTCCAAATCATGGCTTTCGTTTCGCGTTCCCCTCGAGCAAGCTGCGGACCCCTTAGATACTTTAGGGGACTATAGATGAACAAAAATTGACCTAAAAATCAAAATCAACTTCAGCTTAACCACGGGATCTGGAGCTTTTGAAGTGAATCGGAACTTTCATGATTTGGGTTAGAAATTGAAGTGGTCGAAGAAATGGATCCCGTTTTGGCGAAATACGTGCTCAACAAAATAAGTGTCGCAACAGAAATTTTGCCCCAAATTTGAATCAACATAACTTTTGATTGTCACGGACGATTTCAATTCGGTTTTCACTGGTCGATTGCCTAATCTTTTGACTATTCACCATGTTCAAAGATCACCTGAGAAGCTGCACATAAAGTTTCTACAGGGTGGTAAATGAAGCAGTTCATAATTGCTAAAATTTTAATGAAGCCCCGTTTGAGCTAAAAATTTTTTTGTCAACAACCGATAACAAAATAATGAAGAATGATGACTTACCTCGGAACGGTTTTCGAATTTCCCAGATTAGAAGTGAAATAGCCAAGATACGATTTTTTCCTGGGAATGATGCTTTTCATTTCTTCTCCTTCATGAAAAATCAACGGACTCTCGATGTGAGAGGATATCTCTTAGCAAGCTTGCTCATTAGATGATTCTAAGCAATTTTTTGTCTAGCGTACCCCCTGTTGTGTCTTTTGGGGCTGAAATAGGGCGTACTTTTTTGTGAATTCGCCACCAATTTCACAACCTAGGCTTGTTTGATATCAATTCTTTCGATTGAGGTTCGCTGAACAATATTATCTTGGTTAAAACATTCTTCTATCTGTCTGTCAGTCATCTGTTTCTATAACTCCCGAACGGTTCATTGAATTTAACTGAAATTTGGTGAATATGAAGGTACAGTGTCGATCGAAAGTTTGGAAACACTTGTCAAGCTTGTCAATTTTGGAGGTTAAATTGAGACTGAATGAAAAGGATTTGAGAAGGTGACATGCGCTCAAAATTTGAAGAAGACATCTTTTGAACTGTGAAAGAAATCACTTTTTTTGTCATATCACATTCAAATACGTGTGCAATTTGACTTCAAAAATTGACAGTTTTCAAAAGTGTTTCCAAAGCTTAGTCAGTGTACATATGCGGGCATAATTTGAATTTTCGAGTAAGTTTATGAGATTTTATCTCAAGTCGGTGCACTAGAGGGCGCACCATCTCGTAATTAGCTATCCCGCAGAAAATTCTGAGGAATAGGCTCCCATTCTTCCTGAACTGCAATTGCTAAGTCATTCAAATTGTCCGATTGTCCGTGTTTTCTTTCAATTTCAACTTTATCCTACTCCATACATGCTCGATAGGATTCATATCTGGAGACAAGGGTAGCCAATCCATTCTTTCAATATTGTGATCCCCTAAAAATTCGTTGAGAATTCTAGCCCGATGAGGTCGGACGTTGTCGTCGACCAACATGAAATTGTCACCAAAATTTTGAGCAAAGGGGACCACAATATCCTTTATACACAAATCCCTGTATCTTTCACCATTCATACTCTCTCCTCTCAGTATCACCAAATCACTTATTCTTCCAGTCCTCATTTCTCCCCAAACAGTTACTCCTCCACGTCCAAAAACCACCCTTGCCTCCATGTGTTCTTCCAGAAGTCTTTCGTTCCTCTGTCGCCATACCAGAACCCGTCCATCCGACCTAAACAAATTGAACTTACTTTCATCTAAAAACAAGCACCTACTCCACTCTGCTATTCCCCAGTGCTAATATGGTTTTGTGCCCATCTTAGGCTAGTGGCACGATGCTGCGGCTTCAGCAGAGGGCATGCCGCTCTTCTTCTGTTTTTACTTAATGTTTTCAAGTCCACAACAACTACACATGTACCTACCTTGATCGACAATTGGAGACAAAATACCAAATGTTGAATTCGATAGAAATGAGAAGAAATGTTCATGTATTCAAAATTGATCTTGCGAGAGCAAAATAAAAGGAATTGATAAGTAAGTAGGGATGGTGCTGTCTCTTAAGACCTTTCAAGATATTGTGGGGTCTTTGGATCAATTTTAATTTTATCCTTCATGAATCATGTCTATACTAAATTTCAGTTAAATTCGATGTACTGGTTCGGAAGTTATCGTAACATAATTACAGACAGACAGACAAAAGACCATTTTTATTAAGATTATCTTGTGCAGTGAGCCTCGATCAAAAGAACTGATATCAAACCAGCCAGGGTTCACTAGGTTGTGCAATTGGAGCATATCTTAACATGTTACTAACAGACAGACAGAAGACTGTTCTTATCAAGATGAGCTTGTTCAGCGAGCCTCAATCAAAATAATTGATATCAAACAAGCCTAGGTTGTGAAATTGGAGCATATTGTAACATATTACAGACGGACAGACAGACAACAGACTGTTTTTATCAAAATAATCTTGTTCAGCGAGTCCTAATCAAAAGAATTGATATCAAACAAGCCTAGGTTGTCAAATTGGAGCATATTACATGCATATAACATATTACAGACAGACAGTCAGACAGACAGAAGAATGTTTCAACCAAGATAATATTGTTCAGCAAACCTCAATCAAAAGAATTGATATCAAACAAGCCTAGGTTGTGAAATTGGTGGCGAATTCACAAAAAAGTACGCCCTATTTCAGCCCCAAAAGACACAACAGGGGGTACGCTAGACAAAAAATTGCTTAGAATCATCTAATGAGCAAGCCTGCTAAGAGATCCTCTCACATCGAGAGTCCGTTGATTTCTCATGAAGGAGAAGAAATGAAAAGCATCATTCCCAGGAGAAAAATCGTATCTTGGCTATTTCACTTCTAATCTGGGAAATTCGAAAACCGTTCCGAGGTAAGTCATCATTCTTCATTATTTTGTTATCGGTTGTTGACAAAAAATTTTTTAGCTCAAACGGGGCTTCATTAAAATTTTAGCAATTATGAACTGCTTTATTTACCACCTTGTAGAAACTTTATGTGCAGCTTCTCAGGTGATCTTTGAACATGATAAATAGCCAAAAGATTAGACAATCGACCAGTGAAAACCGAATTGAAATCGTCTGTGACAATCAAAAGTTATGTTGATTCAAATTTGGGGCAAAATTTCTGTTGCGACACTTATTTTGTTGAGCACTTTAGATGCTGATGTGCATCAGAAAACAGATTTTGTGAGGCTCTGTTATCATCCAGATGGGGTGGTCACTCACGAATCTAATCCACGGATATCGATATTCTGACATTCTTACGTCTCGTCGATCCTTCGCGGAACTCACAAAGCCCCCATTTATCATGTCACTGTCTGGTGTAAATGAAATATGCCTTCTTTCCTTCACAGGGTTAGTTCAACTGCCCTGAACTTGGGTATCTTCCACTAGTTTTGCGACATTCTGTATGACCCAAAAGCATTTTACGTTATAACTTACCAAGTTATTCTGCATTGTTTGTAGGATGTTTTTATTCGTGTACTTAGGTGAAATCCGGGAGTCCATTCAATATTATTGCCATTTTGTAATGATAAATTAATTATATGCCGCTGCTACTACTGTTGCATTCAAACGGCAGTTACCATTCAATACTATTCTCCTATTCATTCATTTGATTGTCCTCGATCACCGCTACAACACCAGTGCCAGTGTCTGTTACCTACATGTGGGAGTCGCTGCATTATTCATACACAAGTTTTCGTTATACTGATACTTTGCATCATATCTTTTAGCTATACGCACACATTAAAAAAGGTTTGCATCATGATACTAGCGGTTCACTACCTAAGCTGAAATAAACTTGCATTTTGTGATCAAAACCAGAAACTTCGACACAATAATTGTTCTTAGGAATAAAATAAACAATTTTTTCTAAGCACCAAATGCAAACTATTGACTCACGTTTAACCCGGCTTCTGTATAAGTGGAACCTGCAGATCACGGTGCCATTATCAGCAGAATGATGCACCACTCGCAAACAATGCTGTGAGCTGTGAAGCTAGCTGCCGGTATTGAAAGAAGGGATTGCAATCCATGATGCTGGTAATAGAATTGATGCTGGAGGGCAATAAGTAGAAATTGCCCAAAAACATGAATGGATAAGTAATTCATGAAAAAATTTTATTCACTGCCCTAGCAATAGTTTCACTAGCAACATAGTGGATTTCCTAAACCTCAAAGTTGTGCAAAAGTTTCGTGGGTCAAAAGTTGGAAGCATCGACGGGTCTCAACACTCTCAACTCGGCTTCCTCAAGGTGAATCGAAACTCTGCTCCTGACTGAGCCAGACTTCCCATAGAAATGCACTCATCAACTTGAAAAGGGACAGCAGAATAGGCGATTGGTTCCACGTCCAACGGTCAATGTCCCTCGATATTCGATAGTCCACCACACCATTCGGAACAGTTTTTCCCATCCAAGTCCAAAACAACAGCGAATGTAGTATACCATTCATCATGTAATGTGAACCGTTCCCCAGGATCGAATAACGCGTACCGCCTGATAGGCCAGGCGGTAGGTCATTCTGGATAGAAAAAATTCCGACCGAAGCTTTTATGGTGTCAAACTCTTCGTAAGGTCAGTAGGTATCTACCACTGAGTTTCCGCCCAAAAACGAGTTGTGCTGATCCCTCCACATCTGCCTAAAGGTAAAGGATGTCTTGAAGGTGCAAAAAGACCTGTTGAACCCCCGTACTTTTTCACTTTATTTACCTCAATGCAAACGTACAATTCTAATGCAAACATTGGAAGCATTTGTCATCATCTCTGTACCAGTCTTACTGTTGAAAAAAAAATTTCTTTGTGCGGGTCAGATAAATCACATTTAATTGTTTTTCCACGCTAGAAAACGATGGAGCAACATGTATTTTGGATGTTTTTCAATAACTTGTACTTACTGAACCCATTCATGGCGTTAAAATTTTAATAACAGCATTTTTGGAGATGTTGCCCGCTAAGAAGTGAATAATTTTCACTCGCCTGTTCAGCAGCAGTTTTCTCAATTTTACCAAACACCGTTCTCTAAAATTTTATAGGGAATGACAAGCTGGAACTGTTTTCTGATGATATCATATCTGGCTTTACTGCGGCACGCTTTTTGAAAGTGTAGGAAGCTGATTTCTTTTTGAGCGGTTCTATTTTACCCGTGTGCGGCCGTGCCTACTTGACATAAACCGGACTGATCACACAAGCTTGGAAATGTACTCTTAGTGGCGGGGTTAACGGCCAAAAATGGAATGATCTGTGCATTTTGTGATCAAAGCATGAAATTTGGCATACGTGTTCAGAAGACCCCCCTTTGCAATTCCAGATGTGGCGCCATGCAAGATTTCGCACCAGAGGCACTGTATTGCGGTTAATATACCTGCTAGGGGTAAATTCTGCAAAAATGGTTCCTGGCCGGTCTCTGGTACCGCAGTCGGTATTTTTCAGTTCCGTTTAGCTAAAACTACATGTAGAAATGAGTGAGGAGTGCATTTCCATAACCGCAGTTCCAAATGCTGCCTTTATACGTTGTTTTAATACATTTTAAGGCCAACTTTGTTTTAGTACAGGAAACATGGTAAAAAAATTGCCAAAACCTCGGCAAAAATATAAACGTCCTGAAAATTTGATATTCTGTTCAGAATTAAGTGCCCTACTACATATCTCAAATTGCCAAAAATCGCACCCCGAGGCTTCGAGTTATTGGAGGGGGGGTAAAAAACTGCAACTCAAAATTAAAGGTATAGAACCCGATGGAACCCGTCAATCCAATGGATGCAAATACGTCATAGTTCGACGCATCACATACCGTTGATACAATTTTGGCACAAAAAGTGTCGATCATTGTTGAAGGGGGGTCGCGGGGGAGGGCGAAACTCGGCTGGGTGGCTCTTTTTCTTCCTGGGCCATGAAGAATCGATCTCGACAAGATTGGTATCTTTTCCGACTAAATTCAATGTCCTGAACTTGAATCCGATGTGTAAATTTGGATAAAAACAAGTTCAAACAAGTTAACTTGAGAAAACCTGTTTTTTCTTTGACAATTTCCACAAAACTTTTTTTTACTGTTAGAGGCATTCACCTTTGAAAATATTTCAGGGGCCATTAGACTAAGCTGTATTCTTCACGGAAATCATCCGTTCGATCTGTCACTTTGTTTTTCGAGATAGAAAAAATCGATTTGAACTTTAGTCGGCACAGCCCGTCGTCTACTACTGACCAGAACACTACACTATGCACCTTTGAATGAAAATAGCCCATACTATCTGAAATTTTTTAACTTATCTTCAAAAGTTCGTGGATCTGTGCAGAACTGAATTTTCTATAACATAAACAAAATCGTCATAAATCGCAATGCAGGGTATTGAGTTATTACTTGAAGGTGCATGCTGTAGTGTTCTGGTCATTAGTAGACACCGGGCAGTGCCGACTAAAGTTCAAATCGATTTTTCATACCTCGAAAAACAAAGTTTCAGATCGAATGGATGATTTTCGTGTAAAATACAATTTAGTCTAATGACCTCTGAGATATTTTCAAAGATGAATACCTCTTACAGTAACAAAAAGTTTTGTGGAAATTGTCAAAGAAAAAACAGGTTTTTTCAAGTTAACTTGTTCGAACTTGTTTTTATCCAAATTTACACATCGGATTCAAGTTCAGGACATTGAATTTAGTCGGAAAAGATACCAATCTTGTCGTGATCGATTCTTCATGGCCCAGGAAGAAAAAGAGCCACCCAGCCGAGTTTCGCCCTTCCCCACGACCCCCCTTCAACAATGATCGGCACTTTTTGTGCCAAAATTGTATCAACCGGTTGTGATGCGTTGAATTACGACGTATTTGCATCCATTGGATTGACGGGTTCCATCGGGTTCTATACTTTTCATTTTAAGTTGCAATTTTTTACCCCTCCTCCAATAACTCGAGGCCTCGGGGTGCGATTTTTGGCAATTTTAGATATGTAGTAGGGCACATAATTCTGGACAGAATATCAAATTTTCAGGGCGTTCATATCGTTGCCGAGGTTTTGGCAATTTTTTCACCATGTTTCTTGTACTAAAACAAAGTTGGCCTAAAAATGTAATAAAGCAACGTATAAAGGCAGCATTTGGAACTTTGCTTGTGAAAATGTACTTCTCACTCATTTTCTACATGTAGTTTCAACTAAACAGAACTAAAAAATACCGACTGCGGTACCAGAGACCGGCCAGGAACCATTTTTGCAGAATTCACCCCTAGCAGGTATATTAACCGCAATACAGTGTCTCTGGCGCAAAATCTCGCGTGGCGCCACATCTGGAATTGCGAAGGAGGGTCTTCTGAACAAGTATGCCAAATTTCATGCTTTGATCACAAAATGCACAGACCATTCCGCTAACCCCCCCACTATCTTTTCCAGCTTTAAAACACGACCATTGATGATAAAATAATATATAATTTCTCCATAAATCAATGTACAAAGTCTTAATAATAATGGTCGCCTTTTAAAGCTGGAAAAAAGTACATTTCCAAGCTCGTGTAATCAGTCCGGTCTATGTCAAGTAGGCACGGCCGCACGCGGGTGAAACAGGACCTCTCGAAAAGAAATCAGTTTTTTAAGCCAGGCACGGTATCGTTGGAGAAGAGGTTGAGCTTCTTATTCCTTATGAAATTTTTACAAACGGTGTCTGGTGAAATTGAAAAAATTGCTGCTGAACAGGCGGGTAAAACTTATTCACTTTTTTGCTGGCAACATCTTCAAAAATGCTGTTTTTGAAATTTCAATGCCATAAATGGGTTCAATGGATACGAGTTATTAGAAAACATACAAAATACATGTTGCTCCATCGTTTTCTTGTGTGGAAAAACGATTAAATGTAATTTATCTGACCCGCACAAAGAAATTTTTTTTTTCAACAGTAAGACTGGCACAGAGATGATGACAGATGCTTCCAATATTTGCGTAAGAGTTGTACGTTTGCATTTAGGCAAATATAACGAAAAAGTACGAAGGTTTAGCAGGTCTTTGTGCACTTTTGAGGCATTATTTACCTTCGCGCAGATGTGGAGGAATCAGCACAACTCGTTTCTGGGCGGAAACTTAGTGGTAGATAACTACTGACCTTACGAAAAGTTTGACACCATAAAAGCTTTGGTCGGAGTTTTTTCCAGATTGTAGTGATTTTACCGACATACCGCCTGGCCTATGAACGGTATGCGATTGTACGGATTCAAAAGTGAAGATGCGAAGCCATAAAATCATGTTATATTAACTCCTTCAGTTCTTACGTATAAATTATACTGCTAGCGCTCTCTGTTGAGCATCTCTCAACTTTGAATATCCACATAATTCGATTCCACGGTTTTTATTGTTTGTTCTTGTTTATTTTCACAGCTCACAATGCGGTAAGCTTCATGACATCAAAATCCTGTAACGCAGGTCACTTTTGCGCCTGAAGTGGACCGAGTGACATCATGAGATTTTTAGAAAACTAGTGGAACAATGGACGCGATTGTTCAAGGATATGAACAATTAGACCAGAAACTATAGGAAAACTCATCAAAACTCATAAAATCTTTCCTTTCTTTTTCTTTCCAGTATAATTTTTTGGAAGTGCCTCCGTAGCCGGCCCCGGCTACGTGTATTGTAGCCGGAGCCGGCTATTTGTATGGTGACCGGCACTGCCGGCCATCCGTTGTGTAGCCGGCACCAAGTGGGTGACATTGTATAATGCACACTGCCGGCTTTTCGTTTCGTAGTCGGCGATGCCGCCTATTTTTTTGGTAGCCAGAAGTGGCAAGCCTTGTTTGTGTACTTATTGCAGCCGTGTCTTGTCGGTCTTGAAAATATTCCAATATTTATGGGAGGTACACAATCACCTAACTATATCCCGTTCACTTTTTATTTTCAGTAGAATAACTTTTTGAAACAAGAATAAAGTGACAAGCTGGAGCGCTTGGGAGCAAGGCTGAGAGGATACGGCTGATGGCTGCTAATAGTGTCGCTCTAAAATTCTCGCGTGATCACCTTGTACAGAGAAATTATCACAGATTGAAACTGGAAGCTTCAAGTTTTGTGCCATAACTGCCATATGAGCCTCACTGGTTGGCTGTACAGCTGGACTTCAAGAAACCCTCATATATTTCGTCAGTTCAAATTTTGAAAGAATTCAAAACGGCAGCGAGGTGCTAAAGTCGTTGCAACTAGAATCAGAAAGCAGACTTCATAGCACCCCGCTGCTGTCGGATTTCTCTTCAAAATCAGATAAATGGAAATGAGGTTTTCTGAAGTTTAGCTGTACAGCCACTCAGCGATCTGGTAAACTCTAGTCCAAATCACTAAAATTGAAGCTTTCAGTTACAATTTTCGCTAGGAACTTTTGAAAACTCATGACATGGATCAAGTAGGTACTTTGGAAGGAAGACCCTCACGGAATCAAGTTATTAGTTTCAACAAACCCTGTACCATACCATGCATGTGATAGTCTAACGGCTCAGTAGGTACCCATCTACCAAGTTGGGGCTTGGACCGTTGAGTTGTTTAAGTTGACACTGGTAGTCTTACTACAATGATTGAAGTACAGAACTGAATACATATACATGCATCAGTCAATAGGATAATCGTAGCATACACTCATAGAAGCAGCCTTCTGGTCTGGTGCAGAATTCTGTCGCTTGCGATATGAAAAGCAGGCAGGAAGCACTGTCACTCACTTGGTGCCGGCTACAATACGGATTACGGAGGCCGGCAGTGCCGGTCACCATGCAAATAGCCGGCTCCGGCTACAATACACGTAGCCGGGGCCGGCTACGGAGGCACTTTCTAATTTTTTACACCCCATTTCGCCTGTCCGCTCGTTCTTCCGTCCTTCCATCTTACGTATTCTTTGCCAAACAAACATGATCCGCTAAGCCTGAAAAGCGCTCGTCCTGCACCGTGCTAGAATGACCTCGGTTAAAAAAGAGTGAAAAGCAGTTTTTTGTACAGATTTCATAAAGTCTCAGTCTCATACAGAGTGTCCCAGCTAAAACAATCCAGCGCGATTTTCTCAGAAAATATCAAGGCAACAAGAAAAAAAATTCAATTGGGGGGAAGCCTGATCTTTTAGCTTCCTTTTGAGGGGGCGCCGATGCTTGTAGGTGCTTTAGTTTCCAAGAAAATGCAATTTGAATCGGGCGAGTCACAAGAATTCGAAAACTCATGACCGATAAAACAAAATACTTTAGATGAAAAAGAATCCTATTTCTCTGGGCTTTCCATTGATGTGTCGCTGATGTCTGTACCTGGCCCAGAGCCAGAAATTTTGCCTCAAAGTCCAGCAAACACAATAATCGGAATCCGTGACGTCACCGATCACACACTTGTTGATTTTAACACCAGCCGTTGCTAGCACTTTTTCACTCAACATACCTGGATTCTCCATCGCAATGAATACTGGCTGATGTGAAAATCAACAAGTGTGAGATTGGTGACGTCGTTATGAATTCCGATTATTGTGTGAGCTGGACTTTGAGGCAGAATTTCTGGCTTTATTGGGCCAGGTACAGACATCAGCGACATCATCAATGGAAAGCCCAGAGAAATAGGATTCTTTTTCATCTGAAGTATTCATTTTGTTTTATCGGTCATGAATTTTTGAATTCTTGTGACTCGCCAGATTCAAATTCCATTTTCTTGGTAACTAGAGCCCCTACAAACATCGGCGCCCCCTCAAAAGAAAGCTAAAAGTTCAGGCCTCCCCCCAATTGGAAATTTTTTGTTGTTGCCTTGATATTTTCTGAGAAAATCGCGTTGGATTGTTTTAGCTGGGACACCCTGTATAGGTACTTCCAAAAAATGATAATTTTTAGTGATCAGTCAATCACATACAATTCCCCAAAATCACTTTGAATAACGAAAATAGAAGGCAGCGAATTCTCACCATTTGACCTCCCATGTCTTCGAAAATTAACGTTACTAATTTTTTTAAAATATTTCTTCGTTTCATGAGTGGATTCTACAGGGTGTTCATTTGAAAAATTGTCACCCTTGATTTCTTGCCGTCAACATTTTTTTACAAGGAAACGCCAAGACAGATCGTTTTGGTTTCGAGGAGAACATCTAGGACACATTTCCAAATTTTTACCGTTGACCACTTTGCCCTCACCCCACCTACTTTAAAATTTCAAATAGCATTTCCTATCTTGTGATACATCAAATTGAAGGCTATAAAATTCTCTTTCTGTTAAACATATTTCTAATTTTCTTAAACTACCCCTCTAAAGTATGGTAGGGGGAGGACGAAGGGGTCGAAGATGAAAATTGGCCATACGTGTCTTAGATGACCCCATCAAAATGAAAATCGACTTGTTCTTGCGGGAAAGCCTATTTCTCAAGAATCGGGAGTTTCTGAGAATTTTTTTTCTCATTAACAAAGAGAAGATTTCCACAACGGTTGGGGTTGGTGGGTTTAATTAATAAAAATTGAAAATATATTTTGCGGAACGAGAATTTCATTGCCTTCAATTTGATGTACGACTATCACAAGATTGGCAATGGTATTTGAAATTCTAAGGTAGGGTGGGGTGGGAGCGAAGGGGTTAAAGATAAAAATTTGGCAATAGGTATCCTAGATGTCCCACTCAAAACAAAAATCGACCTGATTCGGTGTTTTCTTGTAAAAAAATTTGGCGAAGAGAAATCAGGGGTGACAACTTCTCAAATGAACAACCCTGTATATATTGCTCTGGACTCGGAATGCAATACCTCTGAAACACCTTGTATACAGGACAATAGTTCTGTGAAGACCATAAAGCATTATACCGCAAGCATTTAGCCGTTGCGAAATCAAGTGCTACGGGCTTCTTATTCCTTGACAGTTTATCATTCAGGTCGCTTTGGAAAGCTACAAGGATGTACTTTGGCTTGAGCCCATTGGCACTCTCAAAATTAAAAACAAACAATTTTTTTTGAATTTGAAGAATTATTTTCAGTTTTGGGAATACCAATGGGCTCGAACCAAAGTACATCCTTGTGGCTTTCCAAAGAGACCTGGATGATAAATTTCTGTGAAGAAATAAGCTCGTAGCACTTGATTTCGCAACGGTTGATTTCACCGATTCCAACTCCGTCCTTGAGGCTGTATACGCAGGGTATCAATATTTCTCCCTCAAAAATAGTGATAAAGAGATAATAGAGATTTTGATGGGGTTCCATTAAATGTTTGCCCAACTTGTTTTCATTTGGATTACCCCACATTTTTTTAGGAGCCCAATAGCCCTAAAACACTAGAAAAGATTCTGAAGGATTACTGGGACATTTTTTGACAAACTTAAAAATTATCAACTGTTTTATAATTTTGAGAGACGTACAAAATTGAGTACAGCGCCGTTTTTTGAGAAAAAATTTTCAACAAAGAAAAAAAAAAGAAAAAAAATTAATATTTTTTTGCAGCATTTTTTTTTTGTACAAAGCGTTATTGAAAAAACGCTCTGTACTCAATTTTGTAACTCAATCAGTACACCGTATAAAAAAAAATTGAGTTTTTATCTCCATTTTTGAGGGAGAAATCGAAATCCTTTAAATAGTTTTCATATCAACTGAGATACAGCTTTAACGCTATCGCTCAAAACACCTTTTACATAATGTTTGATGTGAAGCAAGAGCTGAGGAAGGTAGGAAGATGGTAATGATAGGAGTCCTGAAATAAAATTCATACTTCCTTTGTGAATTAGAAAAATCTGGCTAAATGATGAAAGACCACCTGCGCTGGTAACGTTAATCGTACCTACAGAGTGAGGTGCACCCACACTTACCTTCAGAAGTTTTGACCTCAACCATATTACCTAGGTATAACCGCCCATTATTATCAATTTCAAGGTAGGTAATTAGTTTTTCATCAATGGTTGCAGTTTGAAATAAAATCCAGTAGTGCGAAAAATGGCCTGGAATGTCCCAGAATCGTCTCGTTCGACCTCTGCTCATTCTGCAGAGTTAGTTGTTATACGGAGTAGACAGCGGAATATGGACGGCCGGCCTTGGCCATTGTTGCTATTCAAATGTCACTGCAACAGACGTGCGAGACAAAATAAAGAGGCTATAAAATCAATATGATAAAAATACTATTTATTATCCCGACCCGCGTGCCACAATAAAACAAAATATCCCATTCCATGTGGTTGCGTCTCGCAGCCTCGCGCGATTGCCTGCCTTCCCCGTGACCATCGCCAGCGAAGTCAACTCTTACGCCCATTATGAAACGGAACAACTCTACCTACCTTTATACCTACCACTATTACCTCTCTGGTCGTTGGTGCAGTTTTATATCAAGGAAGTCGCAATTTTTATTGCCCGCATTTCTTCGACAGGTGCTTGCGTCAACTGGTGTGCCTGCTGGAAGGAAGAAAGCAAAAAAGGAAGTCGCGCCATCGTTTTAGTCTAAGCGCTTAGTCGTTTAGTGGAAAGCCATTCTTCGTTGTGGAGGAATTTTCACAAGAAGCGTGCACTAGCCGGTTATGTGTGAAAATAGTGCGATGTTTTATACGTGTGGCCGATGTGAGCTTATTGAAAGAAGTGCCACTATGCCATGTAAAAAAAATTACCTAACTACCTCTGTGCGACTATACGACAGGTAAACGGAAGCATGTTATGTTAGCGTACTGACTGGCGTATTTTGTTGTTGGATTAGTTTCGGATTTCACGGCGTGGAGTGTAGCAATCCAATATCAGTTTGCTGGATGTCCGTCCTGTGGGCTCTCTGCGAACACCTGCAGACGATGGAACTTCGATACGCACGAATTTTGCGTTGCATTTTGTTTTCTTCGTCTTGAACTGTATAAAGCTGGTGACAGCAGAAAAGCAATGCGTGTTCTTAGAACTCCAAGATTCACGAAGCATTGAGTCCTTGGATAAAGTTGATATGCCCAAGGAATTTATATCTTACGGAGGACTTCGAAAAGAAATTTCTTGAGTAAAGTAATACCCATAACTACGAGTAGGTAGGGGAGACCGAGGATGAAAGTAACATTTTGTTGTTTTTATTTTTTCCATGCAGACTAGTAACTTTTTTACCATTCAAAGTGTTTCTATGATAGACTGGACAATCGACTTCCAGCCGACTATTTCACTTTCAATATTTAATGGAGCATTTCTGAGAGAAAAATAATCTGCTGTCTAAAATAATAGCTGTCTGGATAAAGACAGCTGTTACTTTTTGCTCCGGCGTTGGGGCTAAAAGTAACATTACTTGGAGTAGGTTGTAACATCAACATAATTTACAATAGATCATGAAGTATGGAGTATTATATTAATAAAATTCAACAAAAAATCTCTTATTCCCTATTGTTTTGAAAAAATATAGAAAAATTGAAAGAAACTTTGGCACAGTAGGAATCTACAAAATGTTAGATAAAACGTATCACAATGCAACATTATAAAATTAGAAAAAGTACCGAGAGAAGATAGGAACATTAATTTGACAAGTCATCGTCCGGATCGCTGTTGAGAGCAGTTCATAAGCTTTGTGAAAACATGAGTGATCTGATCATAATATTTTGCAGGTGAAAAAAGTGATTGGGGTTGGTTGTAACACTATGTTACTTTTGACCCCAATGGTACACAATACAATTTCGAGACATATCACAATAAACCGCAATGTCAACGTCAAATTGTTTTGTGTCCATCGATAGCCAACATAATCAAGATTAAAACAATGCACATACCTTCTGGTTCGCGTTCGGGAGATCGCCATAAAGTCACCCAACAGACGACACAACGATTTCACTTTTAGGCGGAAAATAGTGACACTTGTTAGAACAATCCTAACCTGAATGACAGTTGCAAAACAGCAATGTGGGTAAGGAGGTGAATGTCAATGAACATCGCACACGAATTTCGAGCGACATCTTACAAAAATTCTAGAAACTATAGGCACTGGTTCAACCTACCCGTGTTAGTTCCAGCTCCGGTCTCCCCTACGTGAGTAATACTAAAATAATATAGAGAGTGAGTTACTGATAAGTATTCAATTTCTTTGTCCTTCAATTTTATATTTGGTAGTCATTATAAAGTCATTTCATCACGCAACAGACTCGGTCAAATCTGTAGTTTTTGTGATGGCAAACAAGAAAAACAACCTCTGTCACTTACGCATCCGTTGCTTCAGAAGCTACAGCGTGTCAAACATGTCAAAAAAACTTAGCTAAGTAATTTCATCACGAGACAGAAACAGGTTAATCGATAGTTTTTGTGGTCCCAAACAAGAAAAACAACTTCTGTCACTCATGCGCCGGTTGCTTCAAAAGTTACCGGGTGTCATACATGTCAGTAGAGAGAGATGGTTCCTTCAGATAGATTTTGAGGAGGTGGAGGAGAAGAAGGACACTCTGTAACTTCTGAAGCAACCGCCGCATGAGTGACAAGTAGTTTTTCTTGTTTGCCATCACAAAAACTATCGAACTAACCGTTTCTTTCTCGTGATGAAATGACTTAGGTAAGTTTTTTTTGTTGACATGTTTGACACCCTGTAATTTTTGAAGCAACCGACGCATGAGTGACAGAAGTTTTTTTTTTGTTTGTCATCACAAAAACTATCGATTTGACCGTTTCTGTCAAGGATGTCTATACATAAACTGGATAAGAAGCTTGGCTGCTTTTGACGCAAATAGGTGAAGCCGGGATTTGACACTAAGCCAGGGCATTGTGTAGAACTGGAAACTGACCTTGAGAACTGAGGACCGTCAATTAAAACTTTGGCTGTCGTCATTTTGACGTTTTCGGGTTCCGCTGGTGAGAATTCACTGTTGAATATTGAAGTGACCTCCACTTAACATGGAACAAAACGTGTACCAGGGCTACCCCTCTGAATCAAGAAGAGACAGAGGCTGTGGCCACATGCAGTAGATGGATGGTGGGTGAACTTCGTGGAGTGAGAACGAGAATGAACGCGGAGGCAACTCTTTTGAGCAGGCCAAGAATCACAAAGGATCTGTGGAGCCCTGGTAAGTCCACAGCTTTACAAGGGCTCACACGCAAGTTAGCAACATTACAGAATTACAGATTAGCAGCATTCTCACCATTCATAGAACATTTATTCCAGGTCAACCTGATGGAAGAATAAGCTTTGCAGCCTGTCACCAACAGCGACTCTTCGAAAGCCTAGAGAACTACGAATATGACCTATAAATGCTACAAGAAGGTGACATTATCTAAAGATAGACCGACCTGTAAGAATTTGCCAGACTATCGCGGACGTAACACTTGAAGAGGGTCTGGGAGCATCTCTATTGCGACCTGAAGATGCCTCAAGAAGGTTCATAAGTTGTTGAAGATAAGGAAAGATTTGTAGCAATGTTGGAAGCAAGGAGAAGGGTGCGAATCGACGCTCCATCCTCATCATTGATACCTAGTTGATAATATCAAGTAAAAAGGAAATAAAGGCGGAAATATGTTGTGTATTTACAAAGATGTAATAATTAAAGTATTAGTACAAAGGAGTATAAATAAAGATGTCATCAGTAATCAGTATTGCTGAAATCATCAATTCAAAACCGAGATACAGTGCGTGGCACGCACCTTGATAGGTATACACACTTGCTCTTAGAGCCCCTGAACTCGCACAGACCTAGAAATCGTCCCGCCAATCCGTATCTTGTTTAGTGTAGAATTATCTACACAAGACTCTGCAACCTTGTCGGAGCGCATCCGCCCATTTGCTTCAAGGTTCTGGTAACCCCACAGGAACTGACTCAAAAGCTGATGGAACCACCTCACCATCCAACTGGTCGGCTCACCGACGCACATCGCAGTAGACCTAGAAATCGCCTCGCTAATCCGTATCTTGTTATGCGTAGGATTTTCTACATAAGACTCTGCAAGCTTGTCGGAGCGCCATCCGCCCATTTGCTTCAAGGTTCTGGTGACCCCACAGGAACTGACACACATACTGCACACGTGGCGGGCATGACGTCGAGAGAAAACGCCCACAGAACAGGAGAAGGAGATCGAGATCGATGCTGTGAATCGATTTCGTTCGATGACTCTGATGCTGGATTGCTGACAATGACGCAGAAATGACGCTTGATGTCGTTTTGTGAAATGTCATTTATTGCAGGGCAAGGCGTCAGATTATGATGCAAGATGGCGGCCAAGCTTCCTATCCAGTTTATGTATAGACATCCTTGGTTTCTGTCTCGTGATGAAATGACATAGAAATTCATGTCGCTATCCGGCGCGATCCGGCGTACTAGTATTTTCCCAGTGATCCAGCTTGTCACTTTATTTTTGATTCAAAAGTCATTCTGCTGAAAATCGAAAGTGGATGGGATATACCCTTGGGATATACCGTGTGTTTTTCGAAAACCGCACCAACCCATAACTTTTTCTATGGGATATTCCTCTCTGGTTCACAAAGGGCGGAAGTCACATTTTTTGGCAAAATGAGGTTTCTATCAATTCTCACTAAATCGACGTCGCTCTATGCAATGGAGCTAAGCCTGAAGTCCTAAAATGGATAGATTCCAAGATACTATTTCTCAGTTGTCGGTTGTCCACCAAAGCTTTGGAGCACTTAGGGCGTATGTGAGAAGTCATGGACAACCGCCCTTGAAATTGAAACCTCTTAGTCGGATGTCCCACATACGTCGTTTGTTATTATTATAAATGTGGACATGAGGCCATATTGGAATGTTTCTCCCGAGGGAGGGGTTGATTTCCCCGGAATTCAGTGTAGGTACATTTCATTTCGGAATTCCCAGAAATCACCGGAAATCCCGGAAGTCTTTCGGAAATCACCGGAGATCCCGAAACTCTTTCGGAAATCACCGGAATTCCCGGGAATTACCGGAAGCCGTTCGGAAATTACCGATATTCCCTCGGAAATTACCGGAATTTTTCCGGAAATCACCGGAATTTCCCGGAAGTCTTTTGAAAATCACTGGAATTCCCGGAAATCTTTCGAAAGTCATCGGAATTGCCGGAATTCTTTTGGGAATCACCGGATTTCCCGGAAAACTTACGGAAATCACCGGAATTCCCGGAAGTTTTTGGGAAATCACTGGAATTCCGTCTTTCGGAAATCAACGGAATTCCAGGAAATCTTTCGTAAATCACATCACCGGAAGTCCCAAAATTTTTTTGGAAATCACCGGAATTCCCGGAAGTTTTTCGGAAATCACCGAAATTCCCGGAAATCCTTCGGAAGTCACCGGAATTCTTTTGGAAATCACCGGAATTCCTGGAGTTCTTTCGGAACTCACCGGAATTTTCGGAAGTCACCGGAAATTCTCGGAATTCTGGAAGTCAGAATTCTTGTGTACATTTTTTTCTCAGGAAATCAACCCCTTATTCCCCCGGAATTCAGTGGACATTTCATTTCGGAATTCCCGGAAATCACCGGAAATCCCGGAAGTTTCTCGATAATCACCGGAAATCCCGAAACTCTTTCGGAAATCAACGGAATTCTCGAAAGCTGTTCGGAAATTATCGTAATTCCTCCGGAAATCGCCGAAAATCTCGAAATTCTTCCGGAAATCACAGCACCGGAACTCCCGGAAGTCATTCGGAAATCACTGGAATTCCCGGACATTTTTCGAAAGTCATCGGAATTCCCGGAATTCTTTCGGAAATCACCGGATTTCCCGGAAATCTTGCGGAAATCACCGGAATTCCGAGAAGTTTTTCGGATATCAACGGAATTCCAGGAAATATTTCGGAAATCACCAGAATTCCCAGAATTCTTTCGCAATTCACATAACCGGAATTCAAAAAAAAATCGAAAATCACCGGAATTCCCGAAAGTTTTTCGGAAATCACCGGAATTTCCGGAAGTTTTTCAGAAATCACCAGCATCCCCGGAAATCCTTCGGAAGTCACCGGAATTCTTTCGGAAATCACCGGAATTCCTGGCAGTGCAAGCAGCACCGCTCTATTTTCAATAAAGTTGTTTCACTCATTCTACATATTATTTTCACAATGATAATAATACAAAATATCAAAATAAAAATTGTAATATTATTATTTCCATTAAAACAATTCTTCTTCTCCTTCTCAATTCTCCCCGAGAGTGCAAAAAGCCCTAAGTCACTACATTTCATTCTGATTTATTTTTTTGTTTTATTCCCAAACCAGTTTATAGGTTTCAGTTTACGTGATATCAAATAAAAAACTATGACTTCTATTATGACAAAAAGCAGCATCAAAGCCATTCACTATAATGAAGAAATTTGATCCAAATGGTACCTGAAAAGTGTTTTTAGGTCCCCCTATAAAATTTACAATTTGTGACATCCGCCCTTTGTGAACCAGAGAGGAGATACCTATAGATTTGAAATTTTCATGGGGTACTTCCGAAAGTAACCGGAAGTGACATCAACTTTTGATTTTCGAATGGAACATTCTGTATATTTTTGATTTTCAGATGGAGATTTTTTTATTAGCACAGTGGTTGTTTTAGAAATTCTCTATGATATGATAAAAGATGACGATGTCATGGCGAATTGCATATTACGCGAATTTGATAAATTATTATCACCAAAGGTGCCTGCGAGCACAAATATAAATCTGAAGTTAGAAGATTGTTCATTATTCATTTATTTATTTATGTCAAAAAGCGTTGCCGGTTGAAATCTACATAAATAATGAGCAAACAAAACAAACAAAAAATATGTATTTAAATTGATCAAGCCGCTCTCAAGATACTTGTCGGGGGCGGCACGCTGAGGCGGCGGCGGTGAACACCTCAGTGTTGCTATAGTTCGGGGGCGGCGGCAGTTCAAAAACACCCCAGTTTTCAAGCGAACAACACAAAAAAAATGTATTCAAAGCAATCGAGTCACTCTCAAGATCCTTGTCGGGGGCGGGACGCGGAGGCGGCGGCTGTTTTTTTTTCCAAAGCACCCCAGTGTTGAGACAAATAAAACAAAGAAAATTTCAAATCGGTCGAGCCACCCTCAAGATCCAGCATAATAAACTGGAAGGTTCATCAGGAATAATTTGCGGTGCGCGCACTTGATGTTAACAGCGGAGAAGAAGTATTTATTTGAGCGACAGTTGTTATCAATGGCCGCTCAACAGAGACCGCGAGCGACTCAAGGCAACGAAAAAGTCCTAATGCAAGCGATTTCAATGTCAGACCATGATAAATACAAACGACATTGCGCACTCATGTTAAATGATGTTATTTACATTACGTAATGGACTCATAAGTCATTCAGCTCTTAACTTTCAATTGATCTAGATGATGAGCGAGCATCCACTCACGAGCAGAAATTGATTGGTAATCCTCGCATGATGCGAGCTTGTCCGTATGAAATTGTCTTTTAAAGCTCTCTCTCCCTCTATGTATACATCTGACTAATATGTAACCGCGGCAAGAATAATGGGTGACTCCGACGTGCAATCAGGCGACGAACCTCAAGTGGCACTCTACCGGGCTAGAGTATAGAACAGAATCAGATTTTTGTAGAGTTGTAAACTGATATTTAATAGGCAGAATCGGATGTTTTCGAGGTATCGGAATCCCTTTTCCAGTTATCTCAAAGGGGAAGCCTTCCGTATAGGGGAATTCTCCCGTGATCACCCTGTACAAAAATGCAGCCTTTTTCCCGAAATATAAAGACATATACCTAGGCTATATAAAATATATAAAGACTGAACTAAGGCCATTTAGAAACAAAAAACGAGTGAAAACGAGGAATGGTGCAAATGGTAGGTGTATAGGATCATCAGGCAGCATTGTGCGATTATCTCAGATGATATACAACAGAGTTATCGTGACCGCAAAGTGACAAAATGATGTATGCAGGTCGTAGCTTTTTGCATAGGTTTATGGGCACAAATTAAACTGGTGCTGTATAGCATTCGATGCACCATCACGAATTTGACGTTTCGCTTTTCGCGGGGGCGAGTTGAAAGCTCCCAGCTGGGCATATTTGCTTCGTACCGGGATAATTATTTTGAAATTGGCTTCATGTGCCTATATGCATGGTGAGAGGCATGAGGCATAACACGGCGAAGACGAAGGCCAGAAGCCAGGCCTGTCTAACTCAATCGCATGCTTGTCTATAACTATAACGAGCACAGCAGCGACTTTTGCGATAGCACCACCTGGTCAAAATAATCGACCATCACTACCAGGAATCTTATAGGAACTGAACTATGATTATATTGATGGATGATGCACTTGAAGAGACCTCGGAAGAAACTTATCATTGACCTATCTTTTCCAAACTTTGCGAACAATCGAAACAAGATACTGGATCTTTCCTATATCATACAAAGTGCATCGGTATAATCAGCCTCTCGGAGCATAATTAAGATGCATTTGAATATTATTGTTGTACCTAAGCTTTTGTAGTTCGAGTCCAGTATAATAATTAGGGAACTAACGTTTTGTCTCTTTCCAGGTCAGTATCACGAACATCCTCTTTCCAAGGCAGGTCCTTAAAACAGTGAGTACCTAAGATAATGTGAAATGTAAAATAGAATGATATAACCTGATTTGCGGGGTGGGTGATCCACCGAGAGCTCCTCCCACTGTTATAATTTCCCCCGTTGGAATAATTAATTGGCAGGAATGAGATGTTGTATAATCTGATGCAGTATGCAATTTTTTTCTAAAAAACTAAAAAACTGCATACGGTAAATCGGCATTTCTCAATTTTTTTTTCGAAAAATCAAATGTTACTCTCTGAAGTTTCCTTATCTACCTCCTATAGTGCCCAGATTAGACAAGGCCGAAAGCCTAACAAAGAGAATTTTCAAAGTCGGCCGCGCACGCCGAAAATGCAATGCAGACCTATTGTACCTACACTTAGAGAAATTTACTGGGCTATTACGTTTATTCACAATGAGTTAGCAATCGATACATTCCTAACTTTTAAAAAAATTGAAAGTGAGTGATTCCTTACAGGTTGGATGATAATGTCACTTTCGGCCCGTGGGCCGAAAGTGACGTATGAAGACAGGTGATCTTATCTAAACAGCTGTCGCGGAGCGCGGAGTGTTGATGGATGCGTTGTTTGAAAAGGTTGCCTATGCCTACCTGATAAAAACGTTTTGACGCGAAAAACTTTGAATAAAGCCAGTTATTTGCATTTATAGTCGATCATTGTGAATAAAGTACTATACAGGGTGTTTCAAGGATGATAGCAAAGAATTTAGCTGTGGGTAGATCTCGTCAAAATATGACGAAAACCTAAATACCATTATGCAAAGTTCGGCCTAATGACGAAGATACAGCCCTCCAAAGTTCACTTTTTTCGGATTTAAAAAAATTGTAACTCAGGAACGTTTCGACAAATTCAGCTTTTATTCAGCAAAAGCTGGTTTGTCATAATTATCTATCAACCTGTCAAATTTGGGAAGAATCCAACCAGTGGTGTAGGAGTTATGAGGGTCAATAATTTAGAAGCACCCGAAGAAAAGTTAACTTAAGGTGACCCCTCATAACTTCTACGCCACTGATTGGATTCTTTCCAAATTTGGCAGGTTGATAGATAATTATGACAAACTATCTTTTGCTAAATTAAAGCTACATTTGTTGAAACGTTCCTGAGTTACAAATTTTTGAAATCCGAAAAAAGTGAAATTTGAAGGGCTGTATCTTCGTCATTAAGTCGAACTTTGCAAAATGGTATATAGGTTTTCGTCATATTTTGACAAGATCTACGCACAGTTAAATTTTTTGCTATCATCCCTGAAACACCCTGTATATACCACGGAGTAAAGCGTCATTTACAGCCTACGGGATTCCATCTCACCTCGGCAAGCCTCGGTGATATACTGAATCCCTTGACTGTAATGAGACGCTTTCCACCTCGCTATGTAATATACTATTATTTCATCTAGAGTTCCTGCAAAAATGGAAGTATGCCGACTGGCTGTTTCTATTCCATTCCCTGTCATGTTATTTATTTGAATGTCGTAGCTCCATTACAACAATGGACGGATCTGTGACGACATCAGTTGACGTCATAGCTATTCCATTAAAATACGTCGAAGATAACATTATCCATGAAGAAGACGCTACAGTATATTACTGGAGTATTATACGTTACTCTGTATTGTTCCTGTCCTTCTATACATACATTATACTCCATTTCTGTGTAGGAACTTTTCTCCATTCCTGCACGTACTTTACTCCATTTCTACGTAATGATCCTGTTCCATTCCCGCACGTACTACAGACCAATAATGCAATGTAAATATATCCGTTGTATCCTGTTGCAAAACTTACTCAAAAAAGTTGCCGCGACTAAGGTGGCACCAAAGGGCCAAAGTTCAAAAATGCTGCTGAGGTATTCTGCTGAAGGAAAAAATACTTTTGTTCGTATTTTTTCTAAAGAAAAAGGCATCATTTTTGAACTCAAGACCTTGGCTCCCCAGGTCACGGCAACCTTGAGCCGGAAAAGAGTGTAGACATAGGGTGTGCACAAACAATAGGAATGGTGTGAAGTAGTATCAAGAAGTGTGAGGAGGGAAATTAACAAACCACACAATATTATACAGGGTGGCCCAACAAAAACAGAACAGAGGGGTTTTCGGACATTTCACCTCATTTGTTTGAAAAAAGCTCAGACAGGTCGATTTTTATATCGAGGGGGACATCTAAAACATACATTGGCAAATTTCTATCTTCAGCCCCCTCACCCCTATCCACCTCAACTTCAGAATTTCGAACGACACCATCTACTTTGCTTTCTATCTTCAGCCCCCTCACCCCTACCCACCTCAACTTCAGAATTTCGAACGACACCATCTACTTTGCGATACATACAATCAAAGAGAATCAAATTACCTTTCTGAAAAAAATATTTCTATAATATTCAACCCCACCCCTCATTTTCCTGAATTTCTCTGACTGTCCCATCTTCTATTCTCGATCCTTCAATTCTCTTCAATTTAGTCAGCGTCATCCTAAATAGCATCTGAGGAGAAAATTTCCGTTGAAGAAAAGGGCTACCCAAAATCACCCTTTTCCTCTGCCCCACCCCAACTTCAAAATTTAACAGACACCACCTACTTTGTGATACATCGAATTGAAGGAAATTGATTTCTCTTCCTGAAAACAATTTTCTTCAAATTTTCAACCCCCAACCCCCCAATAAATTGACCCCAACCACCCCCTAGCATTCCGAAAAATGGCTGAAAATTCAAAGTCGAATATCGACCAAAATAAACAAGGAAATTTATTGAATTTCTGACACGGTTATGTTTAAAGTGTTGCTGATCAAGTATTTTATGCGTATCAACCCCTAAAATCTGGCGTTCACCCTCCAATAAATTATGAACTTCTGCTCTGCGCTACTGAAGATAAACTGTTTCTTGTTGAGTTAAAATGGATTTCTACTATTTTAGCACCATATCTAGGGAAGGGTGATACATGAGACATATTCATCCCTTATGTCTACCCACCCTCACCCTTATAACACCTATACCCTGGTAGTTTTTCCAGAAATGATTAGTTCAACTCATTCAACTAGAAAATGTGCAACGAGTGCTTCCACTGCCAATTTGGGAGAAACTATTAGGCTAAAGGGGCTATAGGGGTAAGAAGTAGACATAAGAAATCAATATGGACCAACTTTTTTCAACACATAACATGTTACAGTTGTGAATTTTTTTTTTGTGTCAGAAATTCATAAAAATTTCCCGTTTATTTCGGTCGTTATTCGACTTTGAATTTTCAGTCATTTTTCGAAATGCCAGAGGTGGTTCTAAAAATAGAGGTCTATGAGATATTTTACCAGCTCAAAGTTATGGCAAGTATAACCCTAGCACCACCTTGTGGCGTCAAAATAATTCCACCTTTTGCTCATTGAAGTCCATAATTGCAATAAATTAGTTTTGTGACTACCGGCATTCCACCCCTTCTAGAGGGTGAACCGTTGAGTTCAGAGGATTTGCGCAATGATAAAGTTTAATCACCTCAACAAGGACTACAACATATCAAAGTTTGAGCCAAATCCCATAAGGAATATCCGGGGTCTTTTGAATTCTGTGGGAAAAATTGTTACGAAAATTGTTCTTCTGCCAATTTCAACGCGGAAAATTCTAACGGCGGGGGGACTGTCGGTGGATCAGCCTGTACAGTTTGATATCATCATCTTGAACTTCTACAATTTTTATTGAGCCACGCTCAAAATATCTAGCTGAACTTCTTTCTTATGCCATGCTATTAACATTAAAAAAAAATACCGCTGCGTCTTTTGTTAACATAGCACCTTCAAGCTGATGGAATTTTCCTTACCGTACCCCTATACAGTCATATTAGCTATAATTAATTCAAGTACAACTCCATAGCTTTGATTCAGGGCAATGTTTTCTCAAACAGGTTTCCGATGCAGTGCAGGAACTGTGATAAGATTGATAAGGTATTATGTATAGCCATTTTCATAACTCCACTGCGCAGTCGCACCACGATATTTGCAGCCAAGTTTCGGCAAACCACAACAAGCGATAACGGTCATATTCCACGATTTTGGTGTGCATCACGGCAGCAATGGTGTTGGATGTTGGATGGCTTCGTCCTTCAAAAACGCACCATTTTGTTGGCGACATATTGGCAGGATTTGAAGTCAGTGTAACGACGGCCGTTGGTAGTTGCGTTGCAAACGCTTCAACTTATGAAAAGTGCTATGAGATGGTTAGGTATGGGAGTGTAGGCAACAAGGCAGTAACTATTTTTCGGTTTTCTTCAAGTCGAGGCTAAAAAGTTCATTACCGCAACTGCATCAGAGACGATAAATTTTCCTGTCATTGCTCGTTCCAGCACTTTAGCGAACCACCTAAGCACCCTTTGGAGCTCGTTGCTGATTAAAACCACTTCTTTTTGTGTCAAAATGCAAAAGAAGCGAGGAGCGAGCAGTTCATAATGAAGTACAGGATTATGTGCGAAAAAATGTGCGTTCGTTTCAATTTTTATGAGCAGCAGATTGACGGTATATTATACGAGTAAGAAGTTTATATATGGCCGTAACGTCACAGATGAGCGATCCTGCAAAAACCGATCAAACAATAAACATAACCTCTCCCGCATTATCTATGGTGTACGTACGGTAATAATTTTTTCCGGAGCCGACGAGTGTATATCTGGAATCTTGCACTCGCGAGCATATCCGTCCATATCTTTTCTTCCGCGAGCAACGCACAAAGACTCTGAGAGAGACTGAAAAGAATTTGCTGCATGAGCTATATGAAGGCGAAACACATAATAAGATAAATCTATAAGTGATTTAATGTTGTCTGGGATGTTATTTATGAAAACGAAACGATAAATTTGAAACGGAGAAAATGAAGACCTCTGTCGCTGTACGCGCAGATACCTAGGTATCTATAATAAATTTATGAATCGGAAAATTTTTAATGGGAAGCTCATTGTGATTAATTTTCATAAATCCAAGAAAGCATGAACTCGAGGAACGAACACTGGCTGTGCTCGCATGCACCGAGGACGATCCTGTTATTCGATTTCAAGCTCTGGAAAAAATGGGAAAGGAGAGGAATGCCAACGAGTGACAGTTGGCGCGGCCTGGACTACGTTACGGAAACCCATGGCGATCTGAAAAAAGAACGAAAAACCCGGAGTTCGTGCTTGGGAGAATTTTTCCGTGTCGGCCATGAAATTACTTCGACTAATCCATTATAAATACAACACCTGTGTTTGCACTTAGTGGATCACGTAGTTTGCTCCACGATGCTCGGTTCAAAATTACGGTAAATTTTCTGTTTAATATTAAATGGTATCATTAGATATGAAATTAGTTTCGAGAGTGACATTGTTTCCGCCGTCTTCGACCGTGATTTTCAAGACTTTTTTACTTCGCTTAGTTCTCTTGGGTATTTTATACTTCTTATTTGATGTTCGATCAGATCTGGGCATAGATAAGGCTGGTGAGCTTAAGCTGAAAACTGTCTTGCACCTCGCATCCAAGTGACGAATAATTCTGTACCTACTTACAAAATCCAAATTGTTGTCCACCACAAGCCTATAAGAAAAAGGCACTACGATTTTCTCTTGGCTTCCGCCGCACCGCCTGTAAATCGTTCCTATTCAGAATGCAGAGCTTTATATGAAGTCTAATCGTGATGCCTCGTGACCATTGATGGCTGATGGCAGTGATGGCTGAGAGCCCGATAGAAGAGACGGCTCGCAATAATATAACACAACACGCGTGTCTCTTGGATGTGAATGGGTCCAGTAGGACGCATTTCGAACGAGCATTACATATTTCCTTATGTGCGGGACACTTGTACTTGTTACAATTCTGCATCGCACAGACTCCGCGAACCATAGAGGGAAGAGGAGGTGGTGGAGGTGGAGGAGAAGGGAAAGAGAAGACTCCACCAAGACGGCATCGGTGGATCACGCGTGCAGAAAAACTGGAAACGTTTAGATTTCTGGTACATCCAATTATCGGGCAGTTTTTGCCCTTGCATGCTGCTGCTATACTCGCAAGAAGACAACATCGGCAAAGACACGTGATGTTAAATGTATGACATAAAATGTACCTCGCTTAATTAATTTGTCTTGGGTATGTGCCAGACACCAAGCGGCTTTTTTCGTCTGATGTCCGTTCTCCCTGAATATCACGGCAATTGAGAGAAATTGATAAGTTATTTGATGGTTACTACGCTGATGACCTCGCCCCACTTGGATGTGCCGAATCTTCGAAGTGGAGAAATGAGACAGCTTGAATTTTCAAGATAGTGACAATCATTGTTGACCTATAGGGTCCTTGCATATTTTTTTTATTGTCTCAAATGATGCTATGCATGGTTACCAATAGGGTAGTGACCGATACATTTTTTTCGATGTCTACTTTTTGATAAGTGACGATATATACTTAGTTCACAAAATTGTTTCGTAGGTTTTCTCGGTAAAAAAATATAATAGTTTTCGACCACTTTTAAATTTGCCGCGATGACGTCATAATCTTTTATCGGCGGCAGAGAAGCAGGACTGACAACACTACAAACTTACAAAGAAAAGCACTAGCGTCAACGCCCACAGAGCTGATTATTAAATGTTGAGTAGACATCGTGGTTTTCAGTAATAAAATAGTGCATGTACTTCCTTTTCGTATTTTTCTGCTTCGTGTTGTTTTGCTTGAATATGGAGCAATGAAAAATTAGGCTATGTTCGCAAATCTCAACACTCAACAGCAAGGTGACAGTGACATGCATCATTTACCTAGGCAACGGAGGCGGACAGGTGGAGTCTCCCCACTTTTGTCGTAAGAATAAGACGTCACAGCCCGCCTAAAGCTCCTAGATTTGAAATCGTTCGTAAAAATACTACCACTTTCAAGGTAGATTTGGAGACACTTGAAAAAAATTTGTTGACATTTTTACGAAAAGCCGTCTTTTTTTATTAGGGCTCTACATTCGATTAGTGTGATTTTTTTAAATATATTTTGATTGTAGTCACTGCTCTATTAATAGAAAAGACTAACATCTAGTTCCACCAGCGAGTTTAATTATTGTTAGCTAACTGAGACATTTTCTCTGATGGATTCTAGGTCAGTGATGGTTGAATGGCCACGGAAAATGCATACAAGCTGTTGTGGTTTGAACATTTCTCCATAATATTTCGTGAAACTTGTGTTTTCTGTGGTCACTAAGCCAATATTCACCAGAGAAAATATCTCAATTAGTTAACAATGATTAAATTCGCTGGTGGAACTGGCTATAAGTGGTTTCTCGCAAATCTGCGTATTTTTTTTAATTTTTTTTAATTTTTTAAATAAATCCAAAATTCAAAAACTGTAGAGTAGACAACATCCATGCACTTGGGCCTCGAATAACAGTTTGATGTCGACCCGTCTTAGTAGTCCGGACGTTAAGGGTAAAAAATCAGGGGTACCTTGCACTTTTATACCAAGCATTGTCACTTTGCATGCCTGTTGCTGAGATGACCCTGGATCAATCTGGATGTGGGGACACCGACGCAAATCGTGCAGACACTTTATACAGGGTAAAGTAGAAAAAATGCCGTCCAGGTTATCCCATTTTTTTATTCCGAGGGGGGGGCTCTTCTTGCTCTTATTGATGATATTATTGTTACGTATTTCGCGTACGGGTTCGTTTATAATTGAGACGATCGTTTTATAACACACACTATTTATCACTACGTACCTACTACAATAAACACACGCCAACAATTATTCACGCTTGGATATATCGCAGGTATCACTTCGCTTTTATCGCACTCGTTCGCTTCCAATTCAATAACTCACTGTCGCGCTGAGGACGGTGCTTATATATGCCTCCGATTAGTGTTCCCGAACTTTTCATCATCATCCTCCAGCAAATTCCATAGTGACCCGGCATATGGTTTCTAGACGACTCTCGAACAATCACACACCTTTCGCGTGCGTCCCGTGTGTTCTGGTATGTGGCACCTCCGCCAAAATGAACAGATGTAGCTTGACCCACTGCTGAAGTTTCCATTTAGTTGCACAGAAAAAAGCCTACACGCGCGCTCTGAAACACCAGAACGCTCCGCACTTGTACACTGCGACCTAACGAGAAGAGTCTAGAAAGATCGCGTGTTTTTTGGTATTTTTTGGCACATTCAAGAGCACGGAACTCCATGATTCAAAGTTTTTGCCATTTCAAAAAATAAGTGACTTAGCAATGGAGGAATCTTTAAGTAATATATTATATTAGGTATTCATCTTAAAGCCAGCAAGCAAGCTTTCTATCATAACTATATATTTATTTACTCACTTAACTCTGACACGCCAAGGTATAACTGGGTCGCCCAGGTTCGATCGTTTCTTGAGTGTATGAATGAGGGCGAGATGTGGGGTGCCCTTAGCTTCGGTCAACTTTGCTTACGCCAAAAAGAGGTTCTGTTTGGTTTCGGAGAAAGTTTGTACTCATTGGACATCAATATCGTATGAAATTCTACATTTTCTCTCATGTAGGTACAGGGATTTTTTGCTCGCCAGGGATTCACCCGAGTATACCTGCATTTGGGGTTTCCAATAGCTGTGGTCAGAATACTCGCTCAGTTGAGAATGTTCGGTAGGGACTGCATCAAGCTTGTGCACCGGGATGTCTGTTAAATTTGTTCCATCTGTAACTTGAATAAAAAAGAGACCCTGGAGCATATGTTTTTTTAATGTCCCTTCCCTTTTACCGCTGCGTAAAATGTTCTCTCCCACCTAATTTTAGAACTTTTGAAAATTTGCTTTTCGCCCCCTAGATAATCTCGATAAGGCTTCAGGCAGAAAAATTTTCAACTACACTGTGGATGTCTTGCAGTTGAGGGCTTTTATAGCAGAAATGAGTAGTGTTTGTTTTTTATATTGTTTGTCTTGTTTTTTTTTTAATCTTTATCTTTATCAATGGAAATTACATTGTACCTGTGCTGTTCAAAATGTTATATATGGCTGTATCCCACCTGGCCTACTGTTATAGTAACCAAATATTCAGCTGGTAGCGAATTATTCCCCGAGCCAGAACTATAAATGACTGGGCTGCACGTTCTTTATGTAATACATCCATGTCTTGCTGATAGGTAAAAACTGCGCAACATAAAACAGCTAAAAGAACACGAGATGTGAACAAATTGCAACGAGCTGAATATTCCAATTTCTTTCAGATCTAACGCACCGTCGACGATAAAACGCGCTTAATTTGGTTTGAAATCCTGCAACATTACAACGTCGACCTTCCCACGTGTGCAGTATATTAGTTCATTAGCGGGTAATTAATAAAATTCTGCTTTTTCCCCCTATTAGTGGCGGTGAATTTGAGTGTGCGATTATTAAATTGACATTGAAGGATTGCCATAGGCGAGATTAACACGACCAGAATTTGTAATATGTGCGCTTTTTCAGAACAATTTTTGTCTGCTCTGACTTCGACTAATTAATGCTTCTCGATTTCGAACCCATCAGGAAGAGCATCAGGGAAGGAGTCGCAGACAGGAAGAATGTATCGCGGCCATTATAAGATACACTACAGTGCATACTTACAGACTACAGTTACATTTATACATATTTGCATATCATGATAGCCTAAATATTTCGAATCAAACGTGTCGTATCAGTTCCATTACTTCTCTTCTTGTATACGGAATAACTGCTGCTCAGGTGAGTTTGGCACTATGATTAACTGGTCGGTAGCAATTTGTGCAATTAGTGGAACTCACGTGATTTGCTTATGTTATGCGAATTGTAGGTTGATTCGAGTGATGCGCCTAAGTGGACAACTAACGTCAACGGACAACTACTCATATTTCAATATTTTCAATCTAAAAAGTATGTACCTACTCATCGTGAAAAAATGTAGATTATCTTTGTGGGCCATGATGCTAATAAGTTTTCAAGAAATTAGTACAGAAAAAAATAACCCTAGACTTTTCACTTTAGTGTGATCATTTGTTTGATTTTACAAAATTAGACTGATTGGGGGTATAGTATGGGGGCATAGGTCGTGCCGTGTGCAGCTTTGTGAGGCTATACAGGGATATGTGCCAATGGATTTTTGGATCATCAAGGAATGTGAAAAATTATGGTGGAACATTGGGATCTGCTGCAGGCACATATGGTGGAGGCGCCAAAATGAGTCCCGCTCGTTAAAAAAAAAAAATGCATATAGCTTTTCCATTTTACACTGGATCTTAAAATTTGTTACGTCAGTCTGTAGAGGGAAGAATCCTTTTGGTATCCCATACCATTTTTTGGAAAAAATATCCTCTGAAGCTGTCATAGTAATCGAGTTCTTTTATGCAAAAATACGGGATTTTTTCAAAGTTTTTGGATCTTTTTGATATTTGGCATTTTGATAGATTCGGGTTTGGCCTCCTCGATTTTTCACCTTTCAACTTTCAATTCCTATCTGTCGCGCCGCCATATTGAAAAAATGGCGGCCGCAAAACACACTTTTGACAATATTCCAAATTTAGTCAATGTGAGATCAAAAATATTGCAGAGATATCAAAGCTTATTCATATATCTGCCATTTGACATCTCAACCATCTCTATGCGACTTGCGGTGCTCGAGATATAGCTTCTGGAAGCATTGAATTTTGGAATCACAACACCACGCGCACGCCTACTTTGCTCCACTCACATGTCACAATCAAGTTGACCGTCGACAGCTCTCCCCTACTGATTATAGATGGATGAATTAAGCAAATAAATTCCAAAAAGTAAGCAGCATAGGTATAGGCGTGTTGTTGGAATAGCGAAATTCAATGCTTCCAGAAGCTATATCTTGAGCACCGCAAGTCGCATAGAGATGGTTGAGATGTCAAATGACAGGTAATTAAATAAACTTTCATATCTTTATAATATTTTTTATCTCACATTGACTAACTTTGAGATATTGTCAGAAATGTGTTTTTTGGCCGCCATTTTTTCTATATGGTCGCGCGACGGATGAAATTGGAAGTAAAAAGGTGGAAATTCAAGAGGGCCAAACCAGAATCTATCAAAATGCCAAATATGAAAAAGATCCAAAAACTTTGGAAAAATCCCGTATTTCTGCATAAAAGAACTCGATTACTATGACAGCTTCGAAGGATATTTTTTTTCCAAAAAATGGTATGGTATACCAAGAGGATTTTACAAATTGACGTAATAAATGTCAAGATCCGTTGTGAAGTGGAGAAGCTACATCCATTTTATTGTTAACGAGCGGGATTCATTTTGGCGCATCCACCATATGTGCCTGCAACAGATCCCAATGTTCCACCATAATTTTTCACATTTCATGATGGTCCAAAAATCGATTGTCACATATCCCTATATAGCCTCACGAAGTTGCACACGGCAAGACCTTTTGCGTGTGCGTTGACCTATGCCCCCATACTAGTAGTTTGGTAGTTAATTGGTGAGTGAGCAGTAAGCGGAATATTATGATTCAGATCGACGTAATACATCAATAAAAAGGTGTATAACCATCATTAAATTATCTTGATGCGAATCATTTGTAGCACAGTACAGAGTGATTAAAAAATGGCGGATTTCCTCCCGTGTACGTTGTGGGAGACGTTGACGGAGCACGGAAAAAATAGTAAAACAAATTGGCTCATTTATATCCTTAGAATTATGAAGAAGTGGAGTTGAGAATTCAACTTCTTCAGTTTGAGTCGTATTTTCAAATTTCAAAATGCGTCTTTTACCTCAAAGGTGCTGTGAAAATACATTTGGCAAGTCTATCCCGTTCACTTTTTATTTTCAGTAGAATGACTTTTTTGAAGCAATAATAAAGTGACAAGCTGGAATGTTCGGAGGATACGGCTGATGACCGCTGATGGTTTTGGTTTTGCTGCAAAACTTTGCAGGTGCCATCAGCCGTAGCCGTAGCCCCCTAGCTTGTCACTTTATTTTTTTTCCAAAAAGTCATTCTACTGAATTTAAAACGTGAACGGCATATATGTTTAATATGGTCTGGCAGGTTCTATTGAGTTTCCAGGGTAAAAATACCAATTATGCTATTGTAATGTATATATCTCTTCCATCTGAAGATGCCAGGTATAGGTACTGAGGCGATGCTGCCAGATTGGACAGATTTGTTTTTGTTGATCACTTGCCAATCGAAGTCGATGATTTTTTTTAAATTATTTTTCGCATGCTCCGTTAACGTTCACTATAAAGTGCCCGAAAGGAAATCCGACATTTTTTAATCACCCTGAATAATCTACTTCAACATATTATTATACCTAAATATCATACCCATCCTACCTATCGTATATACCTATATCATACCTTTGGAAATGCCAATGGAATCAAACCAAAGTCCAAAGTGCATCCTTGTAGCTTTCGAAAGAGACCTAAGTGGTGAGATTCTGTCAAGGAATAAACCCACAGGGATTGATTCCGCAACGCTTATTTTACCAATTCAACTTCGTCCTTGATGAAATGAATAAGTATATTCGTCAGAATCCGGAAACAATTTTTTTTCGCGATCACAATATTTTCCTTTTCATTCAAGGATGCAAGAAACTTGAATGAAGGTTCCTGAGGGCGCAGCTGTTGATAACTGTTCAAGCAACAAGCATGCAAAATTATAGGTTCTTATAATCAAAAATGCGATTTTATTGTTTCGAAATAGAACATTAGGCTTCATGATTAGGTATCTTATTCGGACTGAAAAAAAAGTCAACAAAAAAAACGGGATCGTTGATTTAAGCACTATTGTGCAATGCTTTACGTTCCACCCTGTAAAGAATGTAATGAGAATTTAGAAAAAACCTCTCCAACGGAGTAGATTGTTGAGGAATGTATCTTAAGAACCGCGAAGGCAAAATCGGAACGGGTTGTGACAATCTAAGATTATATCATTTTGAAAAAAGGCACAATTATCGATAACGATATTTCAGTTTTTGAGCAGTTCAGCTCCACCAACTTTCCCCGCTAAATCCAGAATTCCAGTTAACTCTTGCTTTTGCTATAATGGCTTCTCCATTCATGCAGATTTGTGGTTCACTCTTGAGTTGGAGTCTCTAGCGAATACCAACATAATTTGCTTTATTAGCTCCGCGCGATCGAAACTAGGCGATCGAAAACCCTACAACTTTGCAAAGCTTTGTTTCCAGCTTCAAGAATGATGGAAAAAAATTGATATAGGCCACCTCTCATATTTCTCCGAAGGTTAGCCCACTCGAACCTGAAGCACCAACAATATAAAGTTTTATAGCACGGTGTTTGCAGCCTCGTCCCTCGCCGTTTTGGCCACTAAAGACTTCTTTGAAGACTCCTTTTTGCTCCTCCTTTAGATAATCACATCCCTGTATACGTATGAGTACTTACTAAAAGTGCTGTTAAAAATAATTGCATCTTGGCAAAGTGCTTTTTTAATACGACAAGAAAGCCCGGCGACCCAAAATTCAGGCCCGGTAGCCGCCACCTGGCCGTGCTAAACGGCAGCTAAATGTAAGACACGTATTCAGCAAATTGCCAGGCCACAGATCTGTCGAATTCGCCTGTGCTTTCGCCCGCGTGATTTATGTTGGGCACAAGTCACAAGAAGTGTACAAATATGTACTGTGCCAGCCTGACTTATGAACTTATAAATGGGGTAACAGCGTACTCTAAAGATAGCAGGTTTCAATTAATAATTCTTTCCCCCCTCTCGGTACTCGGTAACGCGCTGAGTAATTGCTGGCACTCGATTGTCACGTCAGTATAGTCGGCCTTTACAATTTCCTATTTTGCAATCCATTGTTGCTAATCATTTGTGATTTGTGGGTGTTTTAGCAACTGAAAAAGGTCTAGATTCTTGCGATTATTAGCAATAATTTTTTGCAGCGTATAGCTAAGCGATTTGTTCGCCTGACCAATTTCGTCCATTCATTCTTGCACGTGATTGGTCTCAACAAAAAATCGCTTACCATGAATCCAGATTTACCTGGAGTTCCATCCAACAGAAATTATTTTTACTATCATGGTTGAAAGTTGGCCATAGATGAAGGTCATCGGAGATCAATAATTCATTGTTATTTGTTTACAAAAACTAAAAAATGTTCAAAAAGTGATTTGGGCACAAAGTTACAGGTCGGTTTTCAAGTGAAAAACTGTATGGTATATTTTTCAATATTAAGGGTTGGTAGCGGCTGCTGATGAATAAAAAGGGCCCCGTCCGTAGCTTGGAAAGCCCATACTACTTAGAATGCTCATAGCTCAAAAAACTGTTAGCTTAGAAAGTCCATACCTTAGAATGTTAGTAGGTTAAAAGGTCCTTGGCTTGAAATGGTCCAAACTACTGAACCTGACGACATCCATGTAGACAGATTGGTGTGGAAAAATTATTGAGAAAGTAAACAATCTCATGGCTATAGCTAGTAGTCCGGGCGGTTCTACCTATGTTGAAGGCGAATTATGAGAATTTAATATAGCCTAGTCCAGGTTTAGGGATGGCATCCATGTACTATCAAAAGAATGAGCATAGAAATGCGACATAGAAATTTATTGAAGTTTTTTCAAACTGTTCTCCTAGGTACTAGGCGCCGACACAGCTGCCTGAAGTTCTGTGCCTGATTAGTTTAGGCAGTACATTGACATAATTGTTTTATTTTATTCGTGGAAGAAGTGATGAATTTGGGCTTCAGCAAAGCACCAACGGAGCACAGCACTATACGCTTGTGTTAAACGTCGCACATAATGGCAGTTCCTGGTAGCAAGCATTCTCTAGTACCAATGATGGCGAATTGAGCAGCTTCAAAAGTAATTTAGCGAACATTGGCATGGAAGAATGGACCGTGCGCAGCAAGGTCGACCGAGAAGGTTATATTATGGATGAGATAATGTCTCAGAAATAATTTTTCGTCCACCACCGATAATGAAGATTTATTATTATTGAACTTTATTATGTCAAAGCTGGAATTAAAGCTCTGATGCGCAGCCTGGCGAGCCCGAGAACAAAAGTTTGTAACTTTCAACTTCAATGAGAGGAGTAGGGATGGAGAGTGACGTCACTGTTTCAATATTTTCAAGGACGGCATTTCCTAGCAAAAAAAATGGCTGGAACAGCCAGGATCACCTGCAAAACGAAAGAGGGACAGGTAGATTCTTGTGACTGAGTTTCTGCTTGGATGTGTTCAGCTAAAAATGTAAAAAAAAATTATTTATTCAAATATGGACTGGCAAGAGAACGAGGTCTTTTTTTTGAAAAATATAGTTATAGAAATTTGAAAAAAATTAAATGTAGATTACCCTTCTTTTTTTCAATTCTCCTACTCCACTGGTTCTCAGGAAACTCACGTTTAAAGTAAAACCACTAGGAAATGCCGTCTTGAAGGAGACCACAACACAAAATACAAGGTGGTCTCAGATAAAAGAGTTGAAAAAACTACAACGATTGCATAGGGTCTTGCAAATTTACTTATCTCGTGGCGGGCGCTGTGGTTATAATTACGAACGAGAATGACGTCATAGGGGCAAATTTTCACGGGCTACCTATAGCTGCTCACGGGCATACCTGTACATACCTGATTCCGTTGCCGATGAGACGACGATGGTTTCAAGCTTGCCATAATTATTACTGATTGTTTGAAGACAATGACGTTTGTCAAAACGACAACATCAATAACAAAACCATGGGAACGTAATAGGTGAAAATCTAGGTGAAAACATCTCCCCAAGTGACGTCACGATAATATTCTCAAAACGTTTTATTGGCTGATCGGACTCGTAAAGAAAACTTAGGATTTGTTCCGCATTCTCTTAAACTACCTTACCCATAAGTTAGTCAAATAAAATATTGACTCGATTTTTGTGTTGTAGTCTCCTTTAAGCCACTTAGTATTGAGATATTGCGCTGCGGTTTCCACCATAAATCATGTTGATAAAAAATTTCAGTTTTATAAAAAAAAATTGAGTCCAGTAGCCTATTGTTGCACCCTTGTTATGCTTGTAACAACTTGATCTGTTATGAGGACGAGGCGGGTGCGGCTATGTAATTCTTTTCCTGCCAAAGACAAAATAATTTCACCCAAGACGAAAAAAAAAGCCCTGTGTAAAATGTTGAAGTGAAAATTTTAGTTATGTGCCACCGCATGCTTTATAAAGATGGGTATATCTCATACACTTTCTATTTTCAGTAGAATGATTATTTGGAGCCAAAATAAAGTGACAAGCTGGGAGGCTACGGCTAGGGCTGATGGCACCTGCAAAGTTTTGGAGCGGAACTATCACTGCGTCATCGGTCGTATTCTTCCAGCGCTCCAGCTTGTCACTTAATTTTTGCTCCAAAAAGTCATTCTACTGGAAATAGAAAGTGTATGGGATATACCTATGATCAGTATCAATTTTATTTGAAAAGTCAAATCTTGCTTCTGATTCCACTACACTTAGCACCTTATCTCTGTGGCTCAGTGGACACTGGACTGGATAAACGCAAGGTCCATTGCTATCTGCTGTTGGAATTGACGTGGTCGAATTCCAATTCAGCTTTTAAAGCAGCTCAGAATGTACCGTCACGGAGTCAAGTCACTGTCTCTCAGCCTTAAAAGAGAGTTGCAACGCAGCAACTCACCAACATTAGGCAGGGCGAGGCTTCTAGAGGTTCTCAACCCTAGAAGAGGTTAACTAATTTTCGTTCTGAATAGCACATATGGGCAGGTTTTAGAACGAACGGTCAGGTGGACCAACAAGCCCCTATAGGTGGCTGTCAAAATATTTATGTAAAAATTAGATGATTGGCTCTCTTCAATCATAATGATGGTAACTTTGCATTCTCCTATACAAGCTTCATCACTGGTGAGGACTATACTTCTTATTGATTGACTCTTCCATATTTGAAGTGCATCAGAATCCGTATGTTCCAATATTAATAAGGATTAAGTATCTCTAGACTATCTAGCATAATGTGCAAGGTGTTGTATAAGGTGCCAAGCGAGCTTTCCTATACAGTGCCGCTGGGCTGTGCCTGTGCTCACAGAAGCTTTTAAATGTTAATTATTTAAATAAATGGTCGGGTTTCAAAAGTTCAACTTTCAATTACGTAGATACTCTTAACTATATTATTTTAAAACAAAGTACTTTCACGAATAAATCTCCATGAGTGTTTCTTTTTTTCGCTGAAAAGAAATAGGCGTGACATTTCAGGCTTTCAGGAGCTAGCTTATAGTCTAAGCTGAATAATGTATCCGCACATAGCGAAGCGTTTACGGGACCGCACCCACCACACCAGGTCCTTGATATTTATCCCTCAGTTTTTGCATCGCCGCCGCCGTTTCTCTAATGCACCTCAGTTCACCAGCTTCGTTACCTTATTACCATTGCACAATGATAGATATTCGAGGAAATGTTAATAGTGCTTTTAAAATTGAATGTCAATAATTAATTTGAAATAAACATACTGCTTTTGGTGCGTTTGTTCATATGGCTGTGTATGGTGAGTGGAATTTCAAACGTGGTAGTTCCGACGTTTGTGGTATTACGCCTGAGTGTCTATATGGACCAGGGAGCGGGTGCCTCGAAACTTACGTCATAAGATACATGATTTTGAATGTGTTGATAAAGTTGTTGAAAATTGCGCTTTGTCTTACATTTCTGACCGGAGCGGGGGCTTTGGCTGATTGAACTTGTCAATTTTCGAAAAAAAGGGTAAAAACTTACGTCATAAGGTACATGAATAAAACCAACGGGACTTTGTGTGAGAGCATCCCCTTTGAACATACCGTGTCAGAAATTCAAGAAAGTTCCCCGTTTATTTTAGTCGTTATTCGACTTTGGGTCTTCGGTCATTTTTCGGAATGCTAGGGGTGGTTTTAAAAATAGAGGTCCATGAGATATTTTGACCAGCTCGAAGTTATGGCAAGTACGGGGTGTTTATAAGAAACTGTGATCGCGGCAGGCATGGGTCAGGCCGAAAAACGCAGTAACAGGCGCAATTGTAGTGATCGAAAGCGGATTCCAAAGGCGATGCGATCACAGACGTTTATAAACACCCGGTATAACCCTAGAAGCACCTTGTAGTGTCAAAATAGATCCATCTTTTGTTCATTGAAGCCTATAATTGCAATAATTCATCTTTGTGGCCACCGGCATTCCACCCCCTCTAGAGGGTGAACCGTTCAGTTTAGACAGGGCCGGCTTTACAGCTTTTGCAACTTCTGTAATGCGCCCTTTTATGAATGAAAAAATAGCATTCCAAGCGTTTTTTAATGACAAGAATATTGTTGATAATAATTGAAAATTGTACAAATTGTGAGTAAAAAAGCGCCGCAGACGAAATTCTTTCGAGATAATGAAGAGATAAAGGGCGCTCAGGCGCCCCCACCCCCTCCCCAAAGTTTGGCGCCTGAGGCAGTCGCCTTGCTCGCCACACACTAAAGCCGGCCTTGAGTTTAGTGGATTTGCGCAATGATAAAGTTTGATCACCTTAACAAGGGCTACAAGCTACAACGCTACAACATATTAAAGTTTGAGTCAAATCCCCCGAGGGGCGAAATTCCATAAGGAATGTGCGGGGTCCTTTGATTGTTGTTTCAAACCCTCCTAGTCTCAAACAAAGCTTGGAACTGTGAGCTACCTAATGCCAATATGCTGTCATTGATAAGTTGAATATTTTTCTCGTGAGAGACTGTTAAAATGATGACATCCATTAAAAATACCCTGTATACTTATATCACCTTATGTGATGAAACTCAGGTAAATCATGCAGAATTTTTAATCAGGTGCAAGCACATTGACACCATTGACACGATTAGAGCGGTAATGCTCAGGCACTGGGACACTAACAACATAGCACATATGCATATTTATGTCGGCTGTTCTATGTTAATTGGTGTTGTTAATGAGCCGGTAAGTTTTGTATAGCAGTATTATAGACTATACGACCAACAGACATTTACCTGAATCGGGTCTGAACTGGAGAAATTTTTTTCAGCATGCATCCAGGCGTAATCACGATTTTCATGCTGATCGCATTTTTGCATATTTAATTGGATATTTCCAAACGGTTCCGAGTCCGAGCACAATAATTTCAAGCAATGTCGTTTGTAAAACAAGCGCGTTTGTTTGTGTTTGTCTCCAGTTCACCTTATAACTTGAATCCGAATCAAGGAACCATTAAATTACCACATGGAGTTATCGGTCTTAGCCGCGCGTGAATGCATACTTAAACCTATATGCACCTACCACCTATACCTATTAAATGGGCTGTTTCACATTGTTTTGTTTATCCAGCGCATGACTGTATGCTCTATGACCTATATTAACAAGATATTTAAATTTATCACCTGAAAGTTGATGAGTTTCTCAAAAAAAAATGTATCTATGCGGCTATTGCGTCAGTCAAGCCTAATGCCGCACAGGGTTTATCAGTTTCTTTTAACTATTAGGCATCACCGGTGCTTTTCATGTCTGTCCGTCTGTCTTATTGTCGAGTTCCCAAACTAAAAGTCATACCATACCTCGGGCCTCGGGCTCCACCAAAATTTTAAAAGCAGATTAAATCTATCACGGTGATAGTTGCTACGCACCAGCCAATAGGATGGCAAGTTGCTTAGTTACTATGCATAAACATTGCGGTATGACGATCATAGATGGCGCTGCACGGCAGTCTCACTCGTGAGTACTCTGCAGGGAGTTGATATATTGGATTCCGAGACGCCAGACCATCGCCGCGCATCCGCCTTGTATGGCCCAGCACTAATGAGACCCAAATAGGTCGATACACGTGTCTGTTGGGTTTCGATGGTGGATGGTGGTGCTCGGTCGGTCTGGCGCTGGCGTGTAGGACTCCTCGTTATCTCAAGGACGGAGTTGAATTGGTAACATGAGGCGTTGCGGAATCAATCTAGGGATGTCCAAATTAGGGATGTCCAAATGTTGTCGGTGAATCGATTAGTGCTAATCGAATCGAATCGTAATCAATAGTTTGATTCGATTAAAAAATCGTATGAAATGAATCGATGCATCGAAAAGAACCGATCTTAGTGCATTCAGTTCGGCGGGGCAACTTATTTAGGTTTGTGATGTCAATAAATGATGCCCCTGGCAAAAAATTTCAGAATAATAATAATGTTGACAATAATAAATGATTTTTCATCGATAGTCGACACAAATGACCAAAAAATTGAACGGCTCTTCGGCATTAACGAGTGTTGTCGCGTGCGTGATGATCGAAACAACAATCACATTAGTTTGAAATCGATTCACTAAATAATCGTATACAGTTGAATCGATTCAACTTTTCAGATGCATCGTTTCCATTGAATCGATTAAAGTATGAATCGAATCGAAGTTGGACATCCCTAGTCCAAATGTTGTCGGTGGATCGATTAGTGCTAATCGAATCGAATCGTAATCAATAGTTTGATTCGATTAAAAAATCGTATGAAATGAATCGATGCATCGAAAAGAACCGATCTTAGTGCATTCAGTTCGGCGGGGCAACTTATTCAGGTTTGTGGTGTTAATAAATGATGCCCCTGGCAACAAATTTTAGAATAATAATAATGTTGACAATAATAAATGATTTTTCATCGATAGTCGACACAAATGACCAAAAAATTGAACGGCTCTCCGGCATTAACGAGTGTTGTCGCGTGCGTAATAATCGAAACAACAATCACATCAGTTTGAAATCGATTCACTAAATAATCGTATACAGGTCAATCGATTCAACTTTTCAGATGCATCGTTTCCATTGAATCGATTAAAGTATGAATCGAATCGAAGTTGAGACATCCCTAAATCCTAAATCAATCCGTCTGAGTTTATTCTTTGACAGAAATCTATCATTCAGGTCTTTTTGGAAAGCTACAAGGATGTACTTTGGTTTGAGCCTATAGACATTTTCAAAATCCAAAAAAAAATCAAGTTTTGAAAAAATAATATTTAGATTTCGAAATTGTCCATAGGCTCAAACCAAAGTACATCCTTGTAGCTTTCCAAAAAGACCTGGATGATAGATTTCTGTCAAGGAATAAACTCAGACGGATTGATTCCGCAACGCCGTATTTCACCAATATAACTCTGTCCTTAATAAAGCTCTAAAACTCAAACCACCGGTTGCAAGAAGGTCAAATTTGCTCCGGAGCAAATTATCATCGGTACCAAATGGTAGGCTATTTGAAGTCGTGAGCTGATTGGTCTGGAGTGACGACTGACATATGTAAAAAAAAACGCCCGCAGTTTTGGGATTTAGGAAAATGCAAAACAAGGGTACGTTATTTTTAACCATACTTCAATTAAGCCAATAAAAAAAATTGGGCAAGTACCCCATTCGGCACCGGATATCACCTCGATACAACACTGCCCACGGACGGCCCAGGATAGTACAAGTTTCGTCACTACGAATTGTCCCACAACATATCGTTGTTAGCAAAGCGCTCGGTTGTTCCCGTGGGGTTCTGGATTGTTTTTATACTTTGGCCGAGGGTTAGTCCTCTTTGTTGTAGTTCCTAGGGGTAAGTTGCACGGCGCTATAAGGGGCTCCGCATTGTGAGTTTCAACAACGGCTTTGTTTTCGCCATATAGTGCTGCTGCGGAGACACAAGGAAGTGTTAAGTCGGTGATAACCTGAAATTGTTTGTTGTTTGGTATAGCATCTACATTTTACAGAGACAATTTGTCATACTCACTTGCTCGAGAGCCTGCACATGGATTTGTGTTTGTGCTTTAATTCGGTGCAATTATATACCTATTGTTGTTCAAAATCGGCAAAAATGAAATTCCCTCTCTGGTACTCTGTCAACCTCAAAATTCCTGACGCTTCTTTGACTTTGAGAGCTCGCCAAGTACATTTTATCTACGAGAAGCTTTTTTCGATCAGCAATGACCCAACGAGTCCACGAGGAACCACGAGCACTCGACAGTTATCGATCTCGACAATTTTCTCTTTTCTAAAGGGTGAAGGGTGTAAAGGGGAAATTTCAATTTCAATTTCAATTTCAAGCCCTTTCGGGCACATTTATTCAGGACTTTTTCGAAATTAACAAAATGTGGAGAGGTACCGATGACCCTCTCAGACCACGAAAAAAAAAAAAAAAAAGACTTAAGATAATATGATGTAACGTATTAACGTAACGTAACGTAATGTAAAGGGGAAAGGGGAAATCAAGGTGAAGGGTGTAGAGAGAAAAGGGGAAATTGTCGATATCGACAACTGTCGAGTGCTCGTGGTTTCACGACTGGCCGACACAACGTGCGATAAGCAACGTCACTCATATGTACCTATAATATAGATCTTGCCTTGTTCTGGATCAAACATAGCAGCTTTTGTCAAAAGAAAAATCCAACGACCGAAAAATCCCTGTTAGAAAGACGCTACAGTCTACTTCTCCCAGCAGTCTCAGCTATGCGCTTGAACATGTATATCCCATACACTTTCTATTTTTAGTAGAATGACTTTTTGAAGCAAAAATAAAGTGACAAGCTGGATTGTTGGGAGAATACGGCCGATGGCCGCTGATAGTTTCGCTCCAAAACTTTGCAGGTGCCATCAGCCGTAGCCGCGCGTAGTCCCCCAGCTTATCACTTTATTTTTGCTCCAAAAAGTAATTCTACTGAAAATAGAAAGTTTATGGGATATAAGTTTCAGAAGTTATAAATTACCATCTAGGCTATAAATTTACTATCTTTTGATTTTATGAGAAAAAACTCCACTCTTGCAAACAAGTTTGTTTCCAGTGTAGTTTTCTCTAGTCTTCAAAAAATATTCAATGTAGTTTTGGCCAGAAATTTTTAAATCAATGTGTCTCGATTCTATACCTCTTTCCATTTTTTTTTCAGAAAACCTCAAGTGTGCCGTCAACATTGAAAAGTCATTTGAGTAGAGTTTTTCTCAGCCCTATGAATATGGTAACGATTTTTTTTGGAATTCGCTCAAAAAAAACTTTTTGACATGGGAACCCAAATGTGTTTTTTTTGAGTCCGGTCCTGGAGGTTTTTTCTAGCTGATATGACTTTTCATGAAGTATCAGTGAGAGAATGTAACACGAAAATTACAATCGATTTTTTTCATCGACAGGGATGTGCTCTCAGCTCTGCCTTTGCTACATTGCGCACATGATTGTGGTTCTTGACTGAAAGACAACACACGGACCCCGTCAAGTGCCCAAAGGGCTGTTGAACACTTACGAAGTTGCTGATAAACGTTTTGAGCTTTTGGGAGTTTTAGTGTCAGGACCAACGACAGATGTGAGTTTCCGGGCCTTTTCTTCAGAACTGTTAATCGACTCGACTCGATCCTGCTACTTCACTTCTGCGATACTGAAGGCATATTATGCATATTACTGCCACGGATACGGCACTACAAATGCTACTTGATGGTGTAGCAAAATACATAAGTAGGTACAATTTTGACCAAATGCGATGCACAATAAATCTGAAATACTCATGCGACCTATAAATCTAATCTCGTTTTGTACAACGCAGTGCCGTACTCGTTACGACTTGTTACTCAACATATTTGCGAAGCTAATAGAATCAGATAAACTCTGAATAAAAGCATTAAAACATCTCTCTCGTTACAATATGTTGCCGGAGCAGTGCGGATTCTGTTATTGCGCTAAATTCTGCAACATTACCCCTTTACTAGCTCTACAACTAACTGTATACTTGCGAGAGCATCGTAAAATGAACATTGAACAAGAATCTGGTTCTGTCAAAGAAAGTGGAGTCACATCGTGCGTTCAAGGTTCAAAGTATTTTGAACTCTCCCATCCCAAAAACTTCCATGAGAATGGTATCTATTGATTTTTTGGATTTGATACATTCCTACATACTTTTTCTGGGACTTGGTATAGGTATACTTACTAAGAATTATTTTCTGTATTTGTTTTTTTCTTCAAAGTGCGTGTACACTACATTTAATTACCGTTGAAGTTAAGTACCACCGAGTAAGAACAAGCCATCAGCATCATTCATTAGCATCTCTAATAGAGCATCAGTACGGGGAGTGCAGTAAATAGGTAGGTACGCACTTGCGATAGTATAGGTATGAGAGCGATCTGCTGAATATATGCACGCGCGCTTTCAACATTTTTTCCTGAACAAAGTCGGAAATATGGGGCGCCGTTTGTGTCCAAAGTATCAGACTACATACATATAATATTTTGGAGAAAAACCAATAGATATGCGAATTGTTCAGGGCATTTTGCATTTTTATATAAATGTTGTCAATAAATATATTTTGTTTTATTTATATGACATCTGTACACACCAATAATTATAAAACTGGAGTATTTTACCCACGTCAGTGATTTTATCCATAATCATTGCATATTGACATTTTGCGCATAAATATAAAACTTTTTAGTTGCAGGAGTTTGGGGGAGATGGCGCCACCTGTTGCTTTCATTTCAGCTTTGCTTCTGGAATGAATTTTTGTGTCTGTTGTGTGGCAACACTGACCTGATGACAGTGATAAGTTAACCTACAAATTTCACCGTCAGTCTCAGGAGTCAGTCCTGTCCAGAGATGTGGGTTAAAAAAAACGTGTTCGTTTTTTCTGTTTCTTATTACTTTTTTTTTTATTAAAACAAGGCCCCTCGTTTTTTTCGTTGTTTTTCTTCTTTTTTTGTGTGTGTGTGATATTCCAACAATTTCCAGCTTCCTCCTCTAACAACAACATTTCCATGCAACGATTGCAACGCTCGAAGCTTGAGGTATGTAAGTTATGTTACAAACAGCACAAACAAAAACAGCCGAGCTGTCAATTATGCCATGCATAATTATGTCAGTTATGTCATGTGAATGATATGTCATTCGCGGTTCAAGTACCAAGTTGCGATTCATCACGATCTGTTTTATGCTAGGTATGTAATAAATACTTACATGAAATAATATAAGAAAAATAGTTCAAAACAATTTGGGAACGTAGATCACCATTTTTATTGAAAAAAAAACCATTGAAAAAAAAACTGTTTTCATTTCGTTAAAAACGCCAATTAAAAAAACCGTTTTTCAACATCTCTGGTCCTGTCAAAACAAGTACTTGGTGCTTCTCCCTGTTAATTCAATTACGGCGACTGAGAAATAAAATGGATTGAAACAAAGAAATTTTAACTGCTACAGCTACTTAATAAGGTTCTCAAAGTGCCCACCCCCTATTTCAATGCACTTCCTGTGTAGTTTATTAATTCTGACGGGAACAGTCTAGGTGTACCGTGTAAATTGAATTGTCATTTTTAAAGTATTTTCTCTGAACTTTCCGAATTTGCTGGTAGATTTCAAAAAAACAGCACAGAAAAAATACTTTTTGGGCCAAAATCAAAAAAAAAATTTTTTTAGTCCGGTCCTGAATTTTTTTTTTTGGATCATACAGCAATTTGGCGAGCTTGACTAGGGTAACGTGACTGGCAAATTTCATTAAGCTATCATGAACCGCTGCCGAGATATAGCCTCTCGAAATTTTACAACATACTTATAACTCACCCTGTATCTCCGTAAGTGATGACAAAAAAAAAATCTATTGATTTTGACTCGCCTTGACCTCCTCTACCTGGCATTTGAGTTTGGCACACTGCTCATGAATCACCCTGTAGATGAAATACTTCAGTTTTATTATTATTTTAATGATTATTGGTGTGTTCAGATGTCATAAATAAAACTAAATATACATATTTATATTGACAACGCATTTATATAAAAATGCAAAATGCCATGAACAATTCGCAAATCTATTGGTTTTTTCTCCAAAATATTATTATGTATGTAGTTTGATACTTTAGACACAATAGGCGCCTCATACGGAAGTTATTATTTGCCTTGTTATAAATGGGCGTAGGCGTTCGATATGTCATTATCTCGGATATTGTACTGATGGAATTGCGAAATTTAATAAAAAATAAACTTAAATAATAATAATTAAATAACTGTTACACGTTCTGTTTGTTGGCACATAGAGGATTCAGGAATAATTGAGTCGCACGCGTAGGTATAGGACGGCATGGATGAAAGGAAATACACATCAAGACTCTCGAGCTTGATGCGCCGGCATGAGGATTTTTCAGAGACGTAGGCATTACACTTCTCGCAATTACACTTTTACCAGGAAACACATGCATTTTCCCATTACCTTGTACCCGTTTTACTCGAAAATCCTGGTAATTAATGTATAAGTTACTGAAATAATTACTGTTATTTTGATGAATCGATCGACAGACAGCCTATTAATTAAAACTATCGGAGAAGTGGCGGTTATTAAAGAAACATTAGCGCGATTGGATTGAGTTTGTATCTCGGAGTGTGTATTAAAATATCGGTACGTAGGTACGCTAATGCTGCAAAAATCGAAATGCGTCGATTAGCAGCTGAAAATGTCAGTCGATATTACAAACTTGTGGGTGAGGCGTTTCTCTCGAAGTGTTTTCCAATTATCTAAGTAATTTTTCTTTTATGTACCTACCTAGTTTTTATAATCTTTGGAACGTTGAGTTTCTAATACCAGCAGCAGTTCTCGACTGGTAGGTGGTCTATCCTATGAATGAGTTGCTTATTGGTCTGCTGAGTTTGTTGCAATATTATATATATGTTTACCAGTCTTGTTCTTTGTTCTGTTGTTTTGAAAAGATAATTTAAAAATCTTGAAGGCTCAAATTTTTTTGAAAAGTTGAGGCGTCATCGATATGCCAGGCAATTTTTGCTTTTACCGTCTCATCATGTCTTGGATGGACAATATATTTGGGCATGATAGTCCGCGGATCGGGGTCCGAATAATCCAGTTCAAAAATTATTGGTATATACCAGTTGCATCAGTTGCATACCCCTTTCTACATATTATATGCCAGCGTCGCGATATGGTGTGAGTCTCACCGATACCGTGTGCTTGTCGTTTGAATGGGGCAGATTCGACCGGAGCAGCGCGGAGGCGTCTGGCGGTTCGTTCGGGACAAAATCCCCGGCCGGTGACACGACAAATGCAACCCACAGTGGTCCCAAGCCCGGGGCTTGTGGTAGATAAGAACCTGCCTGTCATATTTCGGTACTCGATAAAGCCGTGAGGCAACACTATCATTAAGCAGGGCATTTAAGCTGGAGTAGGCATCGTCAGCATGCAATGCCAACTTCCGGTGAGGAAGTTCAGTTTGACTGCCAAAGACAAAACTTCATTTTTGTTTACTATTACTATGGACCTGGGCTCTATATGGCACTGAAGGGGCAAATAGATGCTCTGAATAAGCCACTCCTGCTTCATCCTAGCACATGGATAATGGATAGAGACATTAGGCTGTACCAAAACCAGTACAAGGACATTTTGGTATCACCAATACATGAGTCGCCTTTCCACTCAATGAAGTCGAGGTACTTGAGTCCATCATTCTGTCATCAATACGTTCAATAAGTTTGATATCATTTTGCAGTTCCTATCTACAAGCCGAACGTAAGCCGTAAGTGCGCTTAATAGTAGGCAAGCAAAATATACCTACTCACGGCACGGCAGGTACCACACAAAATGAGCCGTCAACCTAAAGGCTTGACAACTTTGCAGGAGTATGGAGAACTTTCTGTGAAGTGCTGGTTTGAATTATTAGAATAAGGTGAAATAACCTGGCTGATTGAAGAAACGTATTCAAAGTGTTGATTGTTTGTATACTAGGCACAACAGTGTCAACATAATTACTGAACTAAACAAGTTCAAAACTCAAGTTACAAAACTCAGCTCAGCAATGACAATGTTTTTCGATGATCCATGTCTCCATCCGTGTGGTAGAATGGAGCAGAAATGGCTCATTCAGAGCATTTATTCACCTCTCCAGCACAATACGGGGCCCGGGTGTATGATGAAAGTAAACAAAAAGGCATTTTCATCTTCGGCAGTCAAACTAAACTTATCAAAAATTGGAGGCCGCACCCCGACCCGACCTTCGTCGCAAGTCTCGCAAGAGCCTTTCCTTGATCATCTCCACGAACGATTCAACGATACGATTCAAAAATTCCCAATTATGTTCACGGTGACATTGCTAAATATTTGACGTTCATTGATTTTACAACACTTGCTTGTTTACCTCATCTTTGGTTTGCCTACTGACAAAGGGTTGCAAGCCAGGCTGGATAAAATCCCTAGAGGTCCCAACCAATCGCAGCGCCTCATGGTGAGAGCAAGATTGTTCATGCCTTTTATTGTGCAGATGTGTCTCGCTTGCTAATTGCGGTCTGCAGCTTAATCGAGCGTCCAGAAGTACCGCGTGTGCCTGCTCTCGGATGTACTGGGATCAGACAAGAGTCTCGCAACTCGTAACAGTATATATACATGTTTTTAAGCTTCCACACTTTCAAAAACCTCGCGGCACAGATTTTCTAAATTGCTTATTATCAACGTCTAACGTGACATGGTCAGGTAAGGTTCCTCATGACGTTCCTCTGAAGTTGCGAATTTCTGCCGCTAGGAGCGCGAAAAAAAGCGCAGAATTTGAAATCCGCAAACCGCCTATTGATTTTTCTTTACCATTTTTGCCGCGAACCCAACGCTGTCGGCTTCAACGTTTTGATTCACATCTTCTGAAGTTCTCAAGGCAGCGCGATGAAGATTGCTAACTTTATTATGTTGTCCGAAGTCTTTCAATCAAACTTTGAATAATGTTTCAAGTTGTGCTATGCACTCCAGTAATTATTCAGTAGATAAGTATAGGTACGTTAGAAAAAAGCTATCTCTATACCTCTAAGGTCTATACCTACTTGGTATACAGAGTGGCTCATCAAAAAATTCAAAAATCGTCCATTAATTTGTCACTGTGACAAGACGCCAAAATATTCGAATTATTTTGATGAATTTCCCATTAATCTACTGAATTTCTAAAGAATCTGCCACGTGAATCGCCCCATTAGAGGTGCAGTTAGAATAAGGTTCACAAATCTTTGCTGCCGAACTGTTCATTCTGAATCTCCCGGCGAGAGATACATGCAATATGTCAATCAAACTAGGACCAATTTTGAAGATTTTGCAACTCAATGTTGAAGGAATTAGTAAGGCGAAAAGCGAATACCTTGCTAAGATACTAGGAGAAGAAGAAGTGGATGTTGTAGCTCTACAAGAAACTCACACATCAGACGATCTTCAACTGTACAATCGAGGGAACATCACTGGTTACACACTAGCTGGGTCTATCAACAGTAGAGTGTATGGAATTGCAACCTATGTGAGGAATACTTTGCATGCAACCAAAGTCTTTGACACTTGTATAGATGACATTTTCATCTTGGGAATACAAATTCTGAATACCACCATAGTGAACATCTACAAGCCACCAAACATAGACTGGAATGGACAAGTCATCCATTCATTCGAACATCCAACAATTTACATCGGAGATTTCAACAGTCATCACAATTTATGGGGATATGATGATAACGATGCCAATGGAAAAATACTGAACGACTACATCATTAACAATAATCTACATCTTGTGTTCAATGCGAAAGACAAGCCAACTTTCCATTCCGCACGTTGGAACAGGGGTTACAATCCTGATTTATGTATCGTTACTTCCGATGTGAACAACGTTCCTTTAAGGATTTCTCGAAATGTTCTAGGAGACTTCCCACGTTCTCAACATCGACCGGTTACAGTTAGAGTTGGGAATGAAATACATCTGACCTCCACAAATGTTAAACCACGTTGGAATCTCAACAAGGCAAGATGGTATGAATTTTCTACAGAATTGGACAACTGCATCAGATGGATAGACCCATGTAATACTAACAACTATGACCGTTTTACCGGACTAGTCATAAAGATAGCGAGCAAATGGATCCCCAGAGGACATCGAAAAGAATATGTGGCCTGCTGGAACGATGAATGTACACTGCTTTATGAAGAATTTAAAAAATATGGAAGAAGTGAAACAGCTGATCTTTTGATTGGAAAACTTGACGAAGGCAGAAAAAAGCGATGGAGAAAGACCTTACAAAAACTCAACTTTAGACACTCGAGCAGAAATGCGTGGTCTCTTTTAAAGAATTTACAAACCTCCACTTTTAAAGAAAAAAGCAAAAACCCACACCCTGATACGATCGCCAAAAGAATAATTAAAATGTCAAAATGCAATATCAATAACTTGAATCGAAAGAACATAATTAGAAAATTACGCACTGTCAAGAAATCCCAACAACAGGATTGTGAAATTATGAAACAATTCACCACTGAAGAATTAGACATGGCAATTTCGCAACAACGCAACAAGAAAACCTCAGGATATGACGGAATATTGCCAGAGTTCATCAAGAATTTCGGAATCAAAACAAGACTATGGCTGTTGAAATTTTATAATAATATACTGACGACTTGCAACTTACCAGAAGCTTTCAAATACACAAAAATTATGGGTATCTTGAAACCAGGAAAAACACCAGAACCGGAAAATTACCGCCCTATTGCGTTGCTTAGTGTCTGTTATAAACTCCTAGAGCGACTAATTTATAACAGATTGAGTCCATTAGTAGATGACAGACTACCAACAGAACAAGCTGGCTTTCGTCCTAATAGAAATTGCTGTGATCAAGTTTTGGCCATAACGACTCATATTGAAAATGGTTTCCAACAAAAGAAAAAATCAGCAGCTGTTTTTGTAGACCTCTCAGCAGCGTATGACACAGTGTGGAGAAAGGGATTGTTATGGAAACTTTATAGTCTAGTTCCTTGCCGTAATTTTTTGAAATTAATCAATAACATCATTAGTGAACGATTCTTTCAAGTTTATATTGACAGTAAAGTGAGCAAGTTAAGGAAACTCAACAATGGACTTCCGCAAGGATCAGTTCTTTCGCCGTTACTTTTCAATATTTATTTAAGTGACATTCCGGAAACCTCATCACGAAAATTCATATACGCAGACGACATTGCCATCATTTACCAGCATCAAAATTCTGCGATTGGAGAAAGTACACTTACAAGAGATCTGAGAATTCTAAGCGACTACTTCAACAACTGGGGTCTCAACCCAAATCCAAGAAAAACGGAATCTTCTATCTTTCACCATAACAACAGAGAAGCCAATCAACAATTGAACGTGATTTTCAATGGATATCCCATACCACACAACTCGACACCGAAGTACCTTGGTATTACCCTAGATCGTACTTTGTCTTATAAACAGAACCTGAAAAATCTGGCTGCCAAAACAAAAACCAGAGTGAACCTCATACAAAAACTGGCTGGAACGACATGGGGTGCTGATGCTGACACTCTTCGTATATCTGCAATAGCCTTAGTGTACTCCACTGCAGAATATGGTGCCCCAGTATGGATCAACAGCAAACACACCAACTTAATCGACGTGAAATTGAACCAGGTGATGAGGATTGTTTCTGGAACGTTGAAGTCTACCCAGATTGATTGGTTACCGGTGATATGCAATATTGCTCCACCACGATTACGACGTGAACATCTGTTGCTCGGAGAATATGAAAAATTACTGCAGAATCCGAATCTACCAATTTCCAAAGATATGAACATCATCCCTCTCCTAAATAGTAACTTGAGATTGAAATCCAGACAACCCTCTATACTAACCGCCAAAACCTTATATGAAGGAAACTTTAAAATTGAAGATCAATGGAACGTCTCCTGGAGAACAATTGAGACGAAAAACAAACACCTTGTTACTGATCCAACGACCAAGGTTGAAGGTTTCGCTCTGGAAAGAAAATTGTGGACAACTCTAAACAGAATTAGAACCGGCCAAGGGAGATGTAATTTCTTATTACACCGATGGGGTTATGTAGAAAATCCAAGCTGCATCTGTGGAGCACAAAACCAAACTATGGACCACATTGTGTCAGACTGCCCATCAACCGCCTTTGATGAAGGACTAAATGCGATCCATAACCTCACAGAAACAGCTCAGGAATGGCTCTCAACAACTGGTTTCAGACTGGATTTATAATTTTTTACACTTTCCCTCGCACTTTCCCTCAAGATCGTCTACATTTCGCACCCAGATATACACCATACACATACAATATACAATACATACAAACTTTTATACATACTCTTCTATATATACATATACATATACAATGCAACTACAATTAACTATATCACCCATATCTAAAATTATAACTTATAAGTAATTCATGTCTTTTATATACCCACCTACATAATTTATACAGTCATGTATCAATTTTTTCGAGCATAATAAATATATATATATATCAAAAAATTTACGACCTAGTTTCTTAAATCAAAATTAAGCCTAGGCAGGTCGATTTCAGAGTCATTTAAATTTCAACGATTCTCAACCGGATCCTTCACTGTTGTCGTATATCGTATTGTTACGATATCTCGCGTACGGGTTCGAATATAATTGAGACGATCGATTTAAAACACACACTGTTTATTTCTGCGTACTACTACAATAAATAACGCCAACAATTATCTACTTGGAATATTGCTGTGATTATCGCTCGCTTATCCGCTCGCTGTCTCTTCCAATTCAATACTGCCCTGAGCTGCCGGCTGATGCCTGATACAGGGTGTTTCAGAGATGATAGCAAAAAATTCAATTGTGGGTAGATCTCGTCAAAATATGACGAAAACCTATATACCATTTTGCAAAATTCGGCCTAATGACGAAGATACAGCCCTCCAAAGTTCACTTTTTTCGGATTTCAAAAATTTGTAACTCAAGAACTTTTCGACAAATTCAGCTTTAATTGAGCAAAAGCTGGTTTGTTATAATTATCTATCAACCTGCTAAATTTGGGAAGAATCCAACCTGTGGTGTAGGAGTTATGAGAGTCAATAATTTACTAATAACTTCTACGCCACTGATTGATTTTTTCCAAATTTCACAGGTTGATAGATAATTATGACAAACCAGCTCATGCTGAATTAAAGCTAAATTTGTCAAAACGTTCCTGAGTTATAAATTTTTGAAATCCGAAATAAGTGAACTTTGGAGGCCTGTATCTTTGTCATTAAGCCGAACTTTGCAAAATGGTACATAGGTTTTCATCATATTTTGACAGGATCTACCCACAGTTGAATTTTTTGCTATCATTCCTGAAACACCTTAGGCCTGTATAAGGCCTCCGAATAGTGTTCCCGAAATTTCTGTCCACTTCCAGCAAATTCCATAGTGGCCCGGCATATGCGGCTTCTAGACCATTCACACACATAACCCGTATAATTCTGCCGGGTTCTGGAACGGCGCCTCCGCCTAAACGACAGATGTTTCTCGATCGAACATTGCAGTCTCCATGTATTTTAATGCCATCGAGTTTCCTCCAGAAATCTTCAGAGCTTCGCTCATTTGTACACTGCGGCTGTGGAAGAGTCCATAAAAATCGCGTGTTTACCGCTCGTACAGTATCTTCTGCTTCAGTTTCTGTTAAGCTTTTTAGTCTTTAAAAAGTGATGGCAGCGGCTGAGAGTTTGAACAATAAGAGCACGTTGGGCTGCCACCGTATTCCATCTTTTCTGGTCAAAGACTATGCTGCAATACTAGTCAATTCGATTGTTGACGATCTTTAAACCTTTCCCTTCGTACATCTACTAGAAGTGGAAGACCGCCAAGATATATGTTCACTTTTTGCGTGAGTTCAGGGATGCCGCGTTTCGAACTTTAGCCCCGTAGAGAAAGCCCTCTTGTTTGCTAGGGTGGATCATGACGTCTTGCCGTGTAACCGGTAGGTCTTGAGGTGTTTTGTTGTCGCCTTGGCAGTGGCGTAGCCAGAATTTGAGGGCGGCGGATGGGTCAGAGGTAACGGCGAGGGCGCGTGGTCGTGAGTGGTAGCGCCCCCGGATTTTTTTTTTGACATAGTAATAATAATAATGATAATAATAATACTAATGCAGATTATTAACCATTTCGAACAACTCTTAGATATTCTTCCAGGTGAAATAAAAACTAGGCAGTCACAAAAAGAAAATTCAAAGGTCTTTAAAATGAGGTTTCACTCGACCCCTATTAAATTTTTTGGAAGGGTGGTAACGCCGTCTACGGGAAGTGAAACCTGTCGCGGCTTTATCATTATTCATTGCTCATTCTCTCAAAAACTGGGTGCAAAAACTTCTTGTTGGGCCACCCTGTGTATGTAACAACACAAGGTTAATTTGTTTATGGTGCGCTGAATGCAGATTCTTAATCAGCGTCTAAATTATAGCTAAATAATTAAAATGGCAGCCAAAATTCTGATCTGTTCATTATGATAGGACAACTGTAATTTCCTCCTCTGCCAAAATATAAACCAGTTTATTCAATTCAGATTAAATTGTATTTCAAAATTTATGGCCCTATTGCAATAAAGTTTTCCGATCAACACGGCCACTATGACGTAATTAATTTTTATTTTGTACGATTACTAGGTAGTACCTACGCCTTGTTAACTATAATGCAGAATCAATAGTCATTATCATCACGTTTTTATCAGTGAAGCATGATTTATGTAGCACAGCTAGTTAAACGCTCGAGCACCGCATAATTTGCCATACGAATTATAATTATCTAACATTGGAAATAGCTGTTGTTGTCATTTATTGGTCGTAATTCAGCTATTACCATGCCCGTAATAATAAATGCATCCAATTGAATATGCGAGATTTAACGCATTTAAGGACGCTGTTACAGAAATGGAAAAAAAAGAATAAGTATAATATGAAAGTTAGGTCTCTGCTCATAAGCAGAAATGAAAATGGGTGATTTGACAAGTCTTGCTCAATGTCAACGCAAACCCATACATCCAATTTGGTGTTATAATAAGGTACCGCGCGCAATAATAGGTACAGTGAAAGTACCAGTGCACATAATCCCTGCACAGCGTCTGATTCTGCACAATGGGTTTTTTTCATAACATAAGCTCGTGTTTACACGACGACATTGATTTCTAAATACCCTTTGAACGAGAAACCTCAGCTATAAGGAAGGCTAGGTTGTGGATGGTGATTTTAATGGTGGGTCTATCTGCGCGTCGTGCACAGTGCCACAGTGAAATGCCGTTCGAAAGAAAGAAAGAAATTCACGATCTCATTGACCTCCAGGTGTCAACCCATTGGAATATAATCATCCTCTGGTGATCGTTTAAGGCAATTACCCGGCATTGACAAAGCAGATCGGAGCGACGACAAAGACTTTCCAACCGCATCATTTCTTGAGAAAAATACCCTTCTTCAAACTTGCAGAGAAATAGGAATTTTTGAGCTCAAGGGTCAACTATTCACTACTGCTTGCATTGTTCACCTACCAATCTACAATTCGCAATCACGTATTGCACTCCGCTAATTCGCTATTATCGGGTTTAAAAATTTTAATTTTTAATTATAAAAGATTCATCATTCTATCGGCTGCAATTGCGACCTTTTCATTTCAGGAGATAGAAAACACGATGGTTTTTGAGGGGCATCTTTTGACGTTTTGACGTTAATGACGTTTCCCGGAAAAGTAGTTATAGCAGCAGCAATTTTGAAATCACTCATTTCAACTCAGGGGAAAGTCATTGCAGCCACCGAAACCATTTTCAACGGACAAAGCATTTTTTATGTGTGGAAGTTGATTTTAATTTACGTAGGCTAAGCCACCGTAACATGTGGCGTGCCCTCAGGGTGCCTTAAGTGGCCCATACACTACGCATGCAAGCACGCGAGCAAGCACGTTCAGGTAAGTCCGCGCGCAGGTTCGAAACGTGTTTTTCACCACACACTATTCAGGCCGAGATTCAGGCAAGTGCGTCAAGATTTGTCAGTTCAGTCAAAAACGAGGTTAAAAAGCTGTCAAAATGAACGAAAAATAATTTTATTTACATAATTCAATCAACTCCCTCAGGACGGTTTCTTGCTTCCTGGAGCATCTTGCCATTTTTGGGGATCCTGCCGCTGAGTGATACGGAAATATGTAGAATATGTCCAGCTGGGCTTGGCGTGAAGGGAAACTGAACATACACACACACACACTTACCTTCGCACTTGCTAAAAAAATCAGCCGTTGACAGGTCTGCTTCGAGCCGTGCCTAGAACTGAACGCGCCGTCAGTTTTGGCACATACACACTCATACTTGCATGCGAGCCTAGACCTGTGCAGGTAAGTCTTAGCACTTGCATGCGTGTGTATGGGCCACTTTAGGCACCACCGTGACAGAACTGACAGGTTGTCGTCTGGTTGTCAGTGACAAGATGAAACCACACTTGAACTTGGTTTTTCCCTTGGGTTTTTCACCTCATAAAACAAAGTGAAGTGAAACTAGTGTTGCCGCGAGACGAGACAAGACGAGACTTCTGAAAGTTTACTGTAAAATTAATTGGAAGTTATCTCGGAAGTTATAGAATATTGAGTTAGGAGAGGAAGATTTACGAGATACTTGAACGGCTACCACTTTTTGGAAAAAACTTAATATTCATCGGCTCATATCTCGAAATCGGTAACACTTACCTAAGTGAAACGTGGATACACCATTAGGGAGGGAATTTCATCTCAATTTCATATTATTAAATTTTTATGCGACTCACCGTTTTTGAAATAAACGGTGAAAACTGACAAAAGTGACATTTGTCACCTCTTCCCCGCCCCGCGGCGCCTAAAATTGAAGGGACTTTATCAGGCGTTGTTCAGGGAGCCACCCTCTACACATTCCTGAAAAAATTGGACCCCTATGATTTGACTGGACTACTAGGATAGTACATATGAATAGTATGGATAGCCATATTGGAAAATGTCTTTCGATGATGGTAAATTTTAGGTTTTTTGCCTATATCTCTATGACCGTTAAAGCTATCGATTTTATTTCTGGAGCAAAAGTTAGAACGTCAAGAAACGAATCTTTTGGTCTGAAAGAATCAAGTATCGCATTGACAGTTCTTCAGATATTAGCGTTTAAATACTTACAGTTCCCAGATTTTAAATAAGAGTTATTCCCCATGATTTTTGGTGTAACTTTTTCCCGACCACCGTCATTGCCTTCCTCATGTGGCTTGAAGTCTTGCTTAACCAGACGTTTTAAAAGAACAACAGATCAATTTGCCGCTATGGTCTTTGAAGAGCCCTGACTTTAATCCAATAGAAAACGTTTGGGGAAGAATGACCAAGTTGATGTATCGGGAAGACTTTCGGCCAAGAAATAGGGATGAGTTGATCATGAAAATTAGGGAGACCTGGCAAGAAATTACTCCAGAATACACAAGAGATTTAGTGTCGTCCATGCCAAGATGACCTTTACAAAATGTTATTGACCACAACAGCGATATGACTAAATACTAGTCAGACTTTTATGTTATTTTTCTTTGAATATAGAACTACTTCTGTTGGGCTCATTATTTAAATTATTTTGTTAGCAGTGATACTGACAACACAACGGACGTGACATGATGGACATTACAGGGGCACGATTACGATGATACGTACCTAGCGACCCTACACAACTGAAAAATCCTAAAATCACGATATCTTGACTTTTTTACTGTACTATAGTTTTCCATGAAGCCGATGGTACTTGATTTGCCAAATTTTTGTGAGAATTTTTAAAACAAAAATGCAAATTTTTGCAAGGTATAGATAGATTCTATAAGTTTTTATGATTTTCGAAAATTGAAATGTTTTGAGAACAGTTTTACCAACACTTCGTAAATTTCATTTCGAACAATGGGACCTTGCAATTTCAAAACTGAACGTGAGCTCGCCACTAATGTATAGGTACTGGTGCGTCATTTAGGGATCACCTTGTAAATTCGCCATAGTTTGAGAATGAATATCATCATGCATAAAATTACTTCTTGGGGTAGGCATCCAATTTCTCAAAAACGTAATTCTTCCAAATCTAACAAGTACGATCGGAACCGAATGTTAGTGAGATTTTACATGTATAGCTAGGTTGGCAACACTGAGAGCTCGTGACGTAACAGTCGTAACATGGAGATGCCAAATACTAAATACTGCCTGCTTTTCGTATGTATCTACCATCCTTCCGGAAGTCCTTGACATTTTCAATTGCGACTATACTTTGGCCTATCCCAATATATCTGTTGCTATGGACTAATTGAAAATTGCGAGAGCTCTATAAAAGTCTAGTACCTATCTTCGCTAAGAATGCGGTAAATTTTCTGGCAGCTGCTCTACGTGAAAAAGGCTAAGTACGCTCAGTATATGCTAGGAAATGAAGCAAAATAAGTTGGTAGGTATAAGTAAAAACATTTAACAACAAAACGATTTGCCGTAACAATCCTGGATGACTGCGAAGTAAAGGTGAGGAAGTGAAGCTATTCATCACAACAAAACTCCACCCGGTGCATAAATTGTGGGCCTCGTCGGTAATGATACTGCAAGCAATAAATTAATAATGAGCACCTCACTTACGGATTCGAAACTGCCGTAATACCAACAACAATTTGAGATTTATATGCCTGTGAAATAGCAAAATTGAATGTTGCTCCTATATGTTAGTTATTATTAAACAGTTCACTTATTAACGAGTACAAATAACGAGCCAGAGATTAATTTCAGTCGTCGTATACTTACTCAGTTGTCGGACTTATGCAATATAATGTCAGGGTAGCGGGGTTAGATTTATTATAGGCTTTTCAGGCGTTCTAAGACATCTAGTTTGTAGCAGGTACCTACAAAGTACACAGCAGATACAGGTGGTATCAGATATGGACGTCCCAGTCAAACAGAACGCGGAACTTCGTGGGACGACATTTCTCGTCTCCTCTGTAAGTCGTTGTAGTACTCGTATAGTCCTTTCCAGGATTAATTCTCACGCAGTTGGTTGGGTAAACTGTATGAACTATACATAGTAGCACACGGCAAGAGCAATAATAGCAGCGATTATGGCTAGTAACACATCACATCATATAGGTTTTGTTTCTTTAATTATGTTTATTACTTACTACCAGGAGTATGGAGTAACGGGCGAGAAAATGTAGAGATATTTTTGCTTTGAAAAGCGTGCTGAACTGATTTGGAGTATCTATGTCGACAAGAATCGATTAAAAGGTGTTCCATAGGAAAATAAGAATTTGTGGACTTGATTTTGGAAGTTCCTAACTCTTTGTCACTTTTTTCGGTAGATTTTGTATAGGTCTTGAGATAAGACTCATTTGGTATGAGCAATTTTTAGCTTTTTTGAAACTCTGGATCTAGTCACAATCTTATTTGAGACTTTTATCTCACCCTCCCTCGCTCTAGTTGAGTATACTGAGTACTCAGGTACTCATCTCTCTAGCTCACATCAGCTGGCACATCTTGATCTGTTATCATATTCTTGAAATTAATGAAACGTCAAGCATTCGGTAGCTCCGCGTTAATAATTGAAGAAGGAAAAGCGATGTCTTGGTCAATTGAATTCCTGACTGGGCTGATAAGTTTATTAAAAGATTGCGGTCTCATTGAGCGCCTAATCGCGTAACCGAATCGATGACCCTTATTGTTTGGCATATCCGAGAGAGCACCCAATTTGGCGTAATAACTGTATCGCTCCGATTTATGTATCCAGCCGGATTGTGTTCATTTAATTTGTATTCCACTTTGTATTCGCTTCCTAATGAGACTCGCGGACTTAGTTACTCGACGACCGCAACGCGACTTATGAAAGAGAATTCGAGAAATTCACAATGTCCCGCACAAGAACAGCCTAGTCTCTAGATTTCCTGGTCTGTGTGATTCTGCTTTCAGTACTAACACTTAATTGTACGCAGTGGTTTCAGAATTTTTCTTTTCTGCGGTGGTTTTATCTATCTTATTTCGGTGTCGTCGGTTCGATGTCACGCGGACAGCGCGCAGAACCTTATTTGCATTAAACTTGAGTTTGTACTTTGCTGCTCGGTTGCACTGTTAATGATGGTGATAAGTGCCTGGAACTCCTACAGCCTCCTCTGTTCTTTCATTTACAAGCGCGTAGATAATATGAGCTGGGGAGATCTAACACGCAGGCTACCGGTTAATTGCCACCTGAGGTAGATAATATGACATCAGATCTAATAGCGGGAGTATGTTCCGAGTCCAACTGTAGCCAGTGTTTGGCTGCTACATGAAGAGGTTTTAATTTACTCGAACGGAAATTACAAGCCGATGCTTGTGTCTCCACTGCTGCAGGTGAATTTTTTTTTTGTGGCACCACAATGCTTTCCCAGCGAGTATCCAGAGACGTATAGTAAAGTTCTTCAAATAAGTTCAAGGCGTCCCTTCTGGAGGCGGATTCAAACTTTATTAGAAGAAAATAAAAACCCCCTAACGGTGTGTTCAAGAGGAAGACCAAAACAACTGTCATTCACGATGGAAAAGTAGACTTGATACTATCTGAATCAAGTTCCAAGACGAAGTCGAGGGATTTTATCCAATAAGGTAATATTGAGTTCACTTCCCGAATGACTGATAATTTTTCGAGGAATTTGAAGAATTTCGCACTCAAATTAAACACAAAGCACGTGTTATATTTTGCTAATTACTACATAAATGCGAACTGTGCTGAAATGGCTCATTTCAACTACCAAGAGCAAGTTTCAAAGCTATGTTTTTGTTAGTTAGTGTGTGGGATAGTGGAAGAAGTGAATTCAAACAGGTGGCTTTGGACAATATAAATTAAGCCGCATCCATACATAGGATTAGTGCAATGGCAACGGCATGGTGTCGGATGGCCAAAACACTACCTGTATAATAGCCGGATCCTGAAGGTTCTTCAAATTAGTCGCAATTTCGTTTAGAAAATAAACGTTTTCTTTATTACTTTTCAAGCTCCATTTTCCTTGACAACAACGACAACAATCACAATGACATTTCAAACTTGGTTGCTTTTTAGAGACTTTTTCCCAGCTGTCATAATACATGACATTACATGCCAGTAGCGTAACAAGAAGTACATTATTCTCACGACATTTTCTCACCTTGACAAGATAAACGAGCCAATCACATCAAGTGAGAAAATAATGACAAACACTCTTGTTAATCCTGTTGCACGATTAATGTTGTTATGTTGACGTTAGGTCAAAAAAGAAAAAATGTCAGGGGTGTCAGGCCCGTCAGGTCATTCAAATTCAAAACTCAAAAAGCCGCTTTGACAAGACTTGGACTTTCCTAAGTATTCCCCGACATACATACTTAGTATGCCGAGAAATTGAAACACGAGTTGAAAATATCGTTGGTTAAATCTATTACGGTCGAAACAGAAGATAAAAATTGTGTCGCAAACCTTTGGCAAGAGGCACTCGTCAAGTTTTTCAGCAGAACAGTGGCAAAAAAATATCCCTCACTGCAGAATATTGAATCATAGAGACTGAGACAGAGACATGGGGAATTTTAGCATCAAGGACATTCCACCAATTATAATAAGTTTGGCAGAATCCGACCCATCGGATGCAGAATTGGCTGATTCTTCTGCTTCAGACTTTGAAGATGAAGCTGGTGATGCACATGAGGTTGCCACTGGAACTTCTGATAATGACGACAAGGATATTAGCGCGATCGCAGTGTTCACGTGCACCGCAAATTATCTACAAACTTCACACAGCATATTTTTTTGACATAAACCTGTGTCAGTGTGAAGTGCGACAATAACCTAAATAATTACAGACCGTCTGTACTCTCAACAGTGTCAAAAATATTCCTAAATTTTCACACTAGACAGCGTTGCCGTTGTTCTTTTGGGGGTAGAATGCGACGTTGGTGGTTTTTCAATTAAAAAACGTACTGTACAGTTTTCCGCGAACGGCAGAGCCTATAAGAATTTCAGTAGGTCCAGGCTCGTTATCTTCCAGGGAAATCCGAAGTGTTCTCAGCTCTTCAACCCAAGGCCCAGAAAACACGGGTGATACACCAGAACAAATGGTGGGTTGGTCCAGAGCTTCGAATTTGCACGTGTGACGGCCGTATGTTCAATCGTATTTCGAAACAATCATGGGATTGTTCCACTTGGTTGCCACCAAACAAACAATGGAGAAGCTTCTCTTTGTGCTTCACATTATGGTTCATCTCTCTCGCCGTAGTCTTCAAAATATAGGATCTTTGTGAGCCGCTATCTATCAAAATATAGGATCTTTGTGAGCCGCTATCTATCAAAACGCGTACATCTGTAGTGCCATTCCTGCCGATCAGCTTCACTTGCAAAGTCTCCAGGACCACATGACTTCTGGTGCTGTTTGCCAACGAATGGTCGTTGTCACCCGTATCAGCTTCATTTCCGGAACCTTTCCCATCCTGTTCTCTTTTGTGCGATGGCAAGTTTGGATGGAACCTGCCGCATAATATACACTTTTTGCGAACACCGCATCTCTTTGCTTGATGCCCAATCTTCAAACAACGACAACATGCTCTTTCGCCCATTAAAATGCTGTTTTTGCGCTCTAGCGAAAACTCTTGGGTCTTGAAGCAAGATTCACTATCGTGTGAACTCTCACAAAAAATGCATTTCTCGAGGTCATGGTTCATCAATCCAGTAGCTGTCGGCAACTCTACTTCACCGGATCTGAGCCCTTTTTCCAGATTCTTTGAGTGGTCCCTGCTCGATTCAGATTTCGCCGAACCCAATCCAAAACTTTCCGCGTCCGAAGAAATGCGCTGTTCATTCTCCACTTTGGCTCTCAAAAGATGCATCAGACTTTCCAGCCGTTTCTCTGGAACAGACACATCCGGATCAGCCTCCGACTCCTCTGAAACGCGCTGTCTAGCTCTTTGCTTCACCCTTAAGATTTCATCTGGCATGCAAGATTCAATTGAAGGAAACAACATCACCGCGCACTTATCATTTGTGATTCCCAAAGTCTCGAACAACCTCAACCGAGTCTCAATCTTATCGTAAAAGTTCGCTAAATCCATCTTAGTTTTGGCCATAGCATTCTTCAAAATAAGTTTCAGTAGCTTTCGACCGTACACTTTTATTTGTAAATCTTCGCAACCAAAGTGTAATTTTAGACCTCTACCATCTTAGCATAATTTTCGCCCATAGCAGGGAAACTCTCCACCAGCCGATGTGCCCGTAGCTTGGATCAAATTCTCGATTTTGTCTGAGGGATCAATTTCTGAATCCCAATAAACTTTTTCAACGTGGCCTTGCTCAAGGTTTTGTATGAAAACAACGAACAAGTAAGTTGGCAACACTTCTTGTCAAAGTGACAGCTAACGGAATAAACTGCGCAACAAATATGTTGTCGCGAGGGAAAAATTGGTCCGAGTTTGGACCCCAATAACTTTTGAATGACATAAACCATTATCTACAGGGTGAAAATAATGTAAAACAGTGCAAAATTTTAGCAAATTAAACGGACCCCCATTTTCAAAATAATTTTTTTCTCAAATGCAAATGAAAGGATTATAAAGCGTTATGTTTGAGCTTGCGCCAGTTTCAAAATTTTTGAAATCGGAAGTCTGGTTCTGACTCTATGATTTTTTTCTCTTGGAAGATGCTGATTTATCTTATCGGTACAAAGAAGAATATATTACTCTAATGATGGGAGGTTGCAATTCACGAATATTGTTGCTTAAACGGTTCTCAGCAACCTTACTCGTAGACCATCTGAAATACCTTGATCAAGGCTTTAAAAAAGGGGCCCATTCAAAATGGGCGACACAGGTGTTTTTGTTAAAAATTAAATTGGACATTTTCACAACTGAAACAAGCTTTCTTTGTGATTTCGACCTCCTGTACTTGATGCTGATGGTCAATTTTAGTTTTTGATGATGACAGGCTCCCTAGGCTAACAGTCTCTCTTGTAGCGATAGGATAAATCAGCATCCTCCAAGAGAAAAAAATCATATAGTCAGAACCAGAGTTCCGATTCCAAAAATTCCAAAACTGGTCGCAAGCCAAAACATCACGCTTTATGATCCTTCCATTTGCATTTATGAAAAAAAATTATTTTGAAAATGGGAGTCCGTTTAATTTGATGAAATTTTGCACTGTTTTACATTTCACCCTGTAAATATTTTACATAAAGCTTCCTGATCTTTGTCTCCTGAAGGTGAATAACAGAATGACTGATCTCACTAACCGTCAAAACAAAATCGAAATGGTCTGTGTCATTCAAGAGTTATTAAGGTCCAAAGTCGGACCAATTTTTCCCTTGCGTCAACATATTTGTTGCGCAGTTTATTTGTGTATTGTGATTTATTTATGTTTATCAACCGTTCAGAGGTAAGTACAACAACCTTCCTGTAGGGTGTTTCGTAACCAATAGGGCCTTCGAGGGTGGGAAAGGAATGCTGGTTAAATCTCGGGTTGAATACATTTTACATTTTGTTCGACAGCTGCAGTGGAGGGTGTGGGAAGGTGTAGGGAGGGGGATCAGGAGTGACAGTAAGCGCTGCCAACCTAGCAGAGATTGTTTTCATACAAAACCCTGACCTAGCATAACTTTTGACGTCATCACTAATTGAGCGTATAATCATTGTAGATTGTATGCAATGTCAAATATGGGTCGCCCTTCAGAATTTACTTTACCTATACAACCTCACTGGAATAACGGTTCGGCAGTTAGCACAGCAAACTATACAGACATCCAGAGCCGATTGCACCGTTAACTACGCATCAGGGCTGGATTAGCATTTTTGAGGTAGCTAGTACAATATGGTCCCAAAGTGAGGCCCACGTTCTACCGGATAGAACTATGTTCCATTACTCCCCCTATTCAGTCCAGAATTAAAAAATAAGAATTAGCATACTTTCGCGAACTACAGTTCACTATAACTTTTTTTTACAGCATGCGAGGAAGTTCAAACAAACACATATTCTGCTCCAATACCGCTCCAATAACATCGTTTTCCAGCACCCGGTATGCAGCGCACCATATGGGAGCGAATTCCAGGCTGGACGCGAAATCACCATAAACAATATTTACATACGTCGAGATCCTCGAGAGTAGGAAACGCTGCCATATACCATCGTTTTACCAAATAAGAAATGGCTCGTGACCCACTCAGTCCATAACTCAGCTTCAGTATTAAATAATTCATAAAATTTTGCGTCTATATGGTAAAATGGTGTATGCGCTCTCGCGGTCTTCTCTCGTGCATGCCGCGTTGTAAATTAATCTATACGGAACGCGCGTCTTCTTCCTCTTTCGCATGCAAAAGAGAAATTGTCAGGTTTCCATATAAACCGCATCATCATCAGCATCGCATCCCAACCCGACGAAGAGGACGATGAAAGGAGAGTTACGGTTTTTTCCTGCCGCCTCCTGTCCGACCGACTGGCTCGGCACGACGACGTGCAACATGAGTTTTAAGATATCCCGTTCACTTCAAAATGTTTAATTGAGACGCCGAGTTTAATTAAAATAAACCTACGCACATCTTGCTTGCATCTCGCAAACCACATCATGGTCTGTTATTATTGAAGAACTGGATCAGCCTCAGTATAGCGTGGTGTGTATATGTGGATTTGGGAATAGGGTCCTTGCGTAGCCACATAATTTCATAGAGTGGGTTATCCCCACAAATCTCCATGATTTCTTTCATTTGATAGATTTCAAACTAAAAACTATTATATAGGCAATTCCTATACACCTGGGGCTCATTGAAGGCCATCGAAGCCACTAAGTTGTTCAAATACGGACCCGTGCAAACTTACTAAGCCATTGCTTATTTCAGATGTTGACGGTTGTCAAGGTTCAAGGCCATCGCATGGTGACGTAGCTGTAAGCCTCGTTAACCAAAAAATCACTGTGTAGGTGTGACGTCAGTACGACCAGTATGAATCTGGCCGCGTTTTTGTTGAGCAAAAACTTATTTAAACTTTGATCTTTATGTAAAAAATGGACAAATGAATAGAAGTGGTACGCACCGGTCGAAGGTATATTTAGGCGATCTATTTCTTGATGAAGTAAACATTTTCATTTTTTTTATATCAACACATGCGGTCATTTTTACAAAAGCACCCGGCGCCATAGTCTATATGGCTATCTATCAGGTTCTCAAAATAAAATATGTTGATTTCTCTCTTGATCAAAATTAATGCTGAATTTAGAAAATGCACGTTTTTCAAAACGTGCATGCTGGTTTTGATACAAAATTCACGTCGACGCGATCTGCTGGCTTTCTACTATCACAAATGTATAGCGAGACGTTCCTTTTGAAAATTATGTACAAAAGGTACCTATGCGTCGTTGGAAAATTAATCAATATTGTAACGAGCGACAAGACTATCGCGTGCATTCAGGAGCAACCACGCTGTCTTTCTAGACTTTTCCCATTAGATCGCAGTGTCAAGTGCGAAGCTCTAGTCTAGTGCATTTCAGAACATACATGTAGGCTTCGGCCCGTGGAACTGAACTGTCGACATCAACGGCCAGGTACCACACATCTGTACATTTGGCGGAGGTGCTGGGGTCACAGCACGTCACGTTAGTAATGTACTTGAAATGTGTAGGATTTGTCGGGAGTCGCCTAGACACCGTATGTTGGGCCACTGTGGAATTTGCTAGAGGACCGGTGGGAGATTCGATAATAATAGTCGGGGCTATACATATTAACACCGATCCTCGGCCTACGGACCAGTATTAAATCCGAAGCGGTCAATAGAAAGCGTGTAGTAATCAGCGATATTCCCAAGTAAATTATTGTTGGCGTGTATACGTTGTTGTACGTTGGCGTTGTAGTACGTTGGCGTTGTAGTACTGCGTACTACAATAAACAGTGTGTGTTTTAGGACGATCGTCGCAATTATAAACGAACCTAAACGCGAAATACGTAACAATATAATAGTATGCTATGTTAGCCAAGCAAGTATGGGGTTATGTTCAAGTTCTGAAAATAAAATTCATGGTGAATGATGCTGGTTTTGAAGTTGTCAGCTGGACTTGAGGTTATTCTAGCAGGTTGAGTATCTGAAAGACAGACCTGTCGTCTTCTTACAACTATTAAAAAATAGCACTATGTATGTCGTAATAAGTCTCAGATCTGCAAGACTCCAACTTCAGTTACAATCAAAATGTTTTTTTTTGCACAAGTTTTGTTCAAGTGTATGATATTGAATTGTGCCACCCTCCTCAGCAACTACTTCTGATCCACTTTCATAACGTCACTGAAACAAGCAAAGCTTTAATTAGTGATTAAACACAGATGCGAGTCATTTTGTTTGCGTGTCGATTTCTTCAGAAATATCCCCAGTTGAAACTGGAGCCTATTTTGACCCATCCCGAGGCCCATCCTCATATTTTGACTTGCAGTTTATGGTCTTCTACTTGTGCCGCTCCGATTATAGACCAGTACCATCGCCAGCACATATTTTCCTTGAAAAGCATTATGGGGGAAGATCGTTTTCTGGGTGTTTTCTTATTCTTGTGAGATGAATCACTTTACTGAAGTTTGGCGCAATATCACTGAAAGACTCAATATCGTACAATATCGTGCAAAGACATGCCTGGTTCAATCCTTAAAATACTGAAAAACATAGTTGATGAAGATGGAGTTGAATAGATAGATTCTCTAGATCTTGTGGTGTAATTTGTTATATTACACAATAAATGATCCTGACAACGAAATTAATCGGTATAAAGATACCTACTTGAAGTTTTGTTCAGAGCTCTGTATAACTCTTGCGATAATTATCGCAGCTGAGAACTCCTGGAATCTTTTTGGGCCAACGAAAGCAGAAGACATGGGTTCTTCTCACATTCATTTTCTGATCTGTGGAAAGTATAATAATAGAAAAACTATGCATGAAAGAAGAAATCATGAGCAAACTATAAAGACCAAAAATGGATTATGGAGTTCTTGGTGAATTATTATTACGGTGTGGCGATCGCGTGGCGTCACAAGATGGAAGCAACCATGCCAATTTTTTCCGAGCATCTCTAACATCGGTATCTACTATGCTATCTACCTGTACGAGGTAAAAGCAAAAGTGAACGTCTCGAATCTCGATACATCCATACCCATATGATATTATTAAATAAGACGTGCGATTATGCAAAACGGTGAGAGTGAAGACATAGTATCGGAAAATCAGCTCGAAGATTAAAATACATATCATGCACCCGTGCAACCGACGCAGCCTACTTGTATACTAGACTCTGATTAAGCTCATTTGGTTGCATATCTAGTATGCAACCATACTAGAGTAAAGTAGGGTAAAGTAGGTATGTTACGAAACCTGCTTCCCTGGATGACCCCCAGTCTGGATCACTTTGTATATGGTATATGTAGTAGATATACCATATACCAGATGAATCGCCAACAAATTACTCAGCCTGATGCGTTACCTTACACCGCACATATTTTTCCCGAAATTTATCGTCCCATCTTCGCATGGCCATTTTTCGCTTTTAATATTCACATAAATTATCCATAGAGCCGTCAATTGATTTATCACTGATGTGCTGCTGAGGCTTGGAAATGCCGTAGTTTTATTGTTTTTCCTCGGCAGAGTCAGCGTAATAAAAATTAGAATCTCGGCAGATAAATTGAGCGTGGAACGGGGATTTCAGGCTCGGGTAGAACGACTCAGTATTCTATTATTGCTAATGCAAAATCCAGGTGGTCTGCGGATTCCACTTCTATACGACGGCATTAGAGACGACCATTATTGGTAATTAGCAGGTTGGATAAATGTTTGAATTTTGAAAGTGATTTTGTATGGGATTTGTTGCGACAGTGCCGCGAGATTCCACGGGGAAGATAACGCCCAGGCTTTATAATATTTCCTTACGTTGTAAGTTGGGCAAATGTGCACTATACATAGAATATTTACGAATGTCCTATCTACTCCGAATTCAGGGACAACCGGCAACTGAGCCTCTCTCAGGATATTCACCAGCTGATTTCTCGAACTGATTTACGTCTGTGGAAATATTTATATAACTTCATGGGGAATGTTTTTAGGATCAGGGCAATAATTAACGAAATATGAGTATTTTAATTTTTATTCCAACTCTATTGCTGAATTCGTTCTGTATAAAATTGTGTCTTATTTACTATTTGCCGTCAATGTGTATTTGGTTTAATTTTCTTTTTCTGGTAACCACCACACTTTGGATTTTCTTTTTGTGTGTAACCTTGTTATTGGACGTCAAGTCCATAAAAACAATAAATCTATTTATTTATTTATTTATTTATTTTACATAGAATGAGCTTTTGAACATTTCCCATCGACCTAACATTTTTCATGTTGATGAGATTTCATACGCATAGTTGAAAGTATTAAGTTTTTTTGACTAGGTACATTGTATGGAAGTTAAATTATGGTTTTGGTTTTTATATCATTGTCAGAATTAGAAAAGATCCCTTGTTAGAACAGTCCGTTAGGAATAAACTGCTTTCACACGATGGTCTGTCTTTCCATAATTCTTTCAAAAAGGCCTTGCCGTTGTGTCGTTTGGAATATAAACAAGTGAATATTATGTCCTCACGGGCATGAGGCTCAAAAAATGTGAGAACCCATTGCAATCATTTTCATTTCAAATAAAAATATAGTTTTGCATAGTATTTTGTCATACCTCTTACTCTTAATTATTATGTTATTTTGAATTGTCAATGAACTCTGTGATGAATCTCCAAGCAAATCACTTATTCAGTAGACAATAAAAACCGCCAACAGAAATAAGGAATAGGTATATCAGCTTTTTTTTCTTTTTCTTTTTTAGAATCTAATCAAGAAACTTGGTCTTGAAAACTCTACTCTTGTTTTGTCTAGAAATTTCAAGACAAGAGTTTCTAAAGGTCTTGTCTAAGTCTTGACGTCTTTTCAAGACAAGAGTCTAGAAAGTCTAACTCTAGACGGCAACACTAAATCGTATCGCCTTTGAAATCTCCTATCACTCACTCAAATCGTCTTTTCACTGCAAATTTTGACCTGATCGATGCCTGTTACGATCACCAGACACCAAACCCAATATTTCAAACAGTGGAAGAATTACGAAAGAATAGGTATATTCTGTATACACCCTGTATAGGTAGCTACATAAGCTGTTAGCTGTGCTTGCAATCTGAAAATCTGGTCAACGCCTGGATCTGGCCGACATGACAATAAGTCACGCGCACCTATCATTGATGTCACTTATGATTATTACCACTTTGGCTACTTTGCAGTCATAAATTAATTAATTTAAATTGATTTACGTGTTAAATACAGTTATCACCATCCGACTGCGTACCAACCCACTTCCTCCATTATCCTATCAAAAGGTTGGTTTACAACTCGAAATAATTACCTGCTCTTTAATTTCTTAACTGATGAGTTGCATTATCTCGATTTAATGAATATCAAGAAGTCCTAACGTACGATGAAAACAATTGGTCTTATTAGTATTATTACGGTGTGGCTATTGTGAATGGAACAATATTGTAATCTTGTTGATTCTGAGATCGTTACGATTTTTACAACAATAGTTTCTTGTCCAAATTACCGATTACATATTGGTGTCGCAAGTCCAAGTTTTAAGCTGATTTGCAGCCTATTGAGAATTGTTTCCTTATTGCTTCAATTTTCCCTCCAGATTTTTTGTTAGTTCCCTTATTATTACGAAGAGACAGCTATGTTAGGGCTCAAATTTTATGGGTGACATCTTTGCACCGACTGCGACTTGATGAAATCCAACAAAATTGAGCTGGGATATTCCTCCTCTACTGAGGCTGTTTACGATGACATATCCCCAGATTGAAAATTCAGAACCGTATATTTGGAAAAAAAAATTTGCATTTTTTGACAAAAAATCACATTTTAAAAAAACAGCAACCGATTCGGAAAGTACATGGAAAATGCTATAATATGGGCTTTTTCAAATTGCACGGCACATTTCGACCACTTTCACAAGAACAGATCAAACTGAGAACTGAAGACTTTTACTAACTGAATTTCCTTTAGTTATAGAGTTCCTTTGACTCAGTTTAACATCATACACTTTTGAGGAAACTAAAACACTATGGAGTTAGACTAGTTAGAGGCTTGCCATATCAACTGGTGGCCTCATACCTGGCAAACCGTGAACAGGTGGTCATCATAAACGGCGAGATCTCCGAGTCAAAAGTCACCTCCACGGATGTACCACAAGGCTCTATCCTGCGGCCAGTCTACTTCATCATTTTTATGAATGATTTACCGACAAACGTGAGAGCTTGGATGAGCTGCCAGCTCGCTGATGAGACATCCTTTCTGATGGAAGGGAGAGATCAACTGGAGCTGTTTTGCAATTTGCACAACATCATGGACGATGCAAGAGCTTTGTTCAACACAAACAAAATGAAGATTAACGAGGACAAGACGCAGATACTCACTTTCTCAAGAGTGCAGGGGGAGATGCTTACCGTGAAGCTCCTGGGGATCCACCTAGACAGCAGACTCACATAAGCTAAACCAGCAGAAAGCTTAGTTCTGCACTTTACACTCCGAAAAGAATTAAGACAATGGCGACCCACTAGATAGCCAGAATTACGTACTTTGCACATTTCCACAGCCTGGCAACATACGGCATCATGCTCTGGGGAGCTTATTCAGGAGCCATCAAGATATTGCGCTCACAGAAAAAAGCCATGAGGATATTGTGTAGCCTGGATTATCAGAGATTATTAACAGAGCTGCAGAGAATTTTTCAAGAAGGAAGATATAATATTGGCAATACCATCAGCGTACATACTATTGTACACTATCCACATACACAACCACCTGCATGCTTTCCAAAAACAGTCCGATGTGCACTCACATAATACTTACAAGAAATAGGGAAGTCCTCCAGATACCCCTCTACCGACTTGAGAAGACGAAACGTAATGCAGACTTCTGGGGCGTTGAACTTACAATAAACTTCCACACGACATGAAGACCAGACCACCAAAAGAATTCTAAGTTCACGTCAAGACATTTTTATTGCAACATTCCTTCTACCTAGATGAGTACATGGAGTGTGAACTTCAAAACTGAAACATGTGAAACTGTCAACGTGTAACTCCTTGTTAAGCGTTTAACATAAAACAAACTAGTAACTATGGCAATCTTAATGCAAGGGATACTTGTCATTGATTGCATTTTGAACCATTCTGGGTCATCTAACATGTAATGCAATGTCACAGCACGGTTGATTTGCCATGGTCCCACAAGAGGTCTAGGTCCTTACCACTTCTGAGGGCCGGTGGGATCAAATTGTTTCATGGTACATTTGATACAGCTGTTATGTACGTTCCACTAAAATTTCAAGGATGAGCAACGGCCCTGACAGAGTCTAAACCAAAAAATCCAAAAATCGCAAAAAAAATTAATAACTCTTTGGAAAAACAAAAGACGATCAAAAGTCCACAGAAGTTTTGAGATATTGATCTACTCTTTTCAAAAAAATGACAAAAAAAATTCTGCGACTTGTTTTCTTGAAATGGCACTTTGCTGAAGTTAGGTCATTTTTGCACTTCTTCCATTGCCACCCTGTATATTGTATATAAGGTCAACAATCAAGCGAATTTTGGGTGGGTCCACTTCAGTTTTTGCCCAGTTTATGTTAAACGTTGAATAATGGTGCTATATTTATGTAATATTTATAAAAAAATATATACTTTCGAATTTTGACTGCCATGTGAACATTTTGATGGTTGAAATCAATATTTAAAACATTGACTTTACGAAATAGCCCATTGCCAGAATTGGAAACCCAGAAACCGTACCTATTTGAAAAAACTTGTTGGCACTTACAAAAAAGAAAACGCTTGTTAAATGGTCTTAATCATCTTGCCTCAACCTCAAATTGGATATTCTTTTTCAGTCTTCATCTCAAATTTTTTTTCCTAGCGCGTATTCAATACTTCCCCTCCTCGTTGGTTGGTGGGCCGGTAGAGTTAAAGGTACGGCAAAATTGTAAAATGTACAAGATCTTACTTTGATGTGTTTTTGATAAAGGCGGTCGGAGTGTTCGCAAAGATATCGCCCTTTAAAATTTAAACCCAAACATAGAAAGCACATCCTGTATCTTCGTATAGCTTCTGATCAAGAATAAAAATGTTATGTCACAGATCTATAGACTTGCCTCCATGCCATCTACCTGGCAGTTATAATAAATCATGTCGCATTATCCATGAATCACCCTGTATACAGTCAACAGTCAAATGCACAAATTCTTCTTGAAACGTAAGAATTTGCGTTGTTAAGGCGGGCGTTTAGATTTTGATTGCACGTTGCCATCATGAGGAGATTGTAATCATCTTTGCGATCACGTCGAAGGCGTGATTTTTTTTGCGAGAAATTACAAAGCATCATAACTGTCAAGACGGCCCACGTGATAAGCAAACGTTTCATTGAAGAGAACACCATCCAGATGAGTAATTAAGTCAGTTCCAGCTCAGCGAATACCATGAAACGATACGTACCGGAAGAGCTCACCAGCTCGAGAATTGTAACATGTTACAAGCAAAGTGCCTCTATGTGGTGGGTGAAATACAATATTGCATAACGGAAAATTATATCATCGGATTCGCATATATCAACTAGGCTGAGGCTGATGAGAAAACACCACCATGGCAAACTCCACTCCACCATGAAAAGCATCAAGAAAATAATCTTTTTTGTCCTGGAGGAGTCAAATTCATTTTATTATGGCGTGAGTAAGGGTTAAGGCACCAAATAACTATTCCATCCCATTCCAAATAGCACTAAGAAATTCGCGTAGCTGCTAACACGATATACTTACCTAAATGTTGACAATTTTGGTTGGTAGGTAGCAAGATGATTTGTGATAGATGAAGACAAGACGATATAAGGTTGCAAAAAGCTCCATTGAAAATATTTTTTTGTACATTTGGGGATCCTAATGAAGATTCCAAATTGTGACCTTATGTGACCTGCGGAACCTTGATTAATAATGGAGAATCTTGCATTGCCACTGGAAAAGTTGTAGAGCAGCAAAAAAGAGGCCAATAATCTTGAATAAAAAATAATAAATAGATAAAATAGCATTCCTAATAAAAAAAATTGAAAAAAAAATATTTTTTTGATTGTTGGAATGCTAATGGGCTCAAACCAAAGTACATCCGTATAGCTTTCGAAAGAGACCTAAGTGGTGAGATTCAGTCAAGGAATAAAACCACAGAGATTGATTCCGCAACGGTTATACCATGCGATCAACAAAATTCGGAATTGGGGTAGGCTGTGCTCTGGCCGAAAGCAGCTTGACATCCTGAAATTTGACCAGGTCACAGCCTACCTCAATTCCGAATTTTGTTGATCGCATGGTATTACCAATTCAACTCCATCCTTAAGAATAAATGTGAAAAGACGAAGATAAAGGCAAAGAAGCCCCGCAGTAGTCTTGAGCCGGCCCTGCTCAGTACGAACTGGGTTGTGTGGCCGTTTGTGGCGCGCACCTTTTGTCCTTTTTGGTGAACGAGGCACATATACACATAATAATATGTATAGGTAGGGAACGGTCGCGGTGGTGTTGGTGGTGGTGCATTTGAGGCAAGCCCGGGTCAGGAACCTCTTAAGTAATCTTCCGCTTAATTTGCATATTGTTCGCGATATTTTTTCCACGGACTGTCAGAGGATTTATCGGCCGACCAAAAGACTGCCGCTGCCTGCGTTTTTTTGTTTCATTTACTTTTGAATGCTGGGGAGTTCGGATGGCCGTTTGGTAATGGACCTTCATGGTCGTTCGCTGTGCAAAGATTCGTGACACGAGGCTGAAAAAATCAAAGCTGGAACTTGAGGAAATCATACACGTTCAGAACTTACGCGCGAATCCTAATGACGGTTGATCGAGAGATATGGACAAGGTACAAATATGTTCCAAAATACCAACTCCAGAAACTCGAGTAGCAGAATACCAGAACACAGAACTCCTGAACACAACATATTGAATACAAAAACACCGCGCTTGAAGAAAACATTGGAACAGTCGAGTGTTTTCAATTTACCTACTTGATTTAGTAGGTATCAACTCAATCTTAAGTCAAGTAGTGGAAATCATACAAAGTGGTGTTATTCCTACAATAATCAATCAAGTAAGAAAAATCGAATGCAAGTTGAGTCAAGTAATTATTCCGTCAAGTAGATACATTGTTCAATCATAGGAGTAATAGAATATACGGAAATTTTAGTCAAAATACCGCCAAGCAAGGGCTCGTCTCACAAACTACATCCCCTTGAGCAGTAGAAGTCACTACATGCTCGTTGAATAATATACTCTTTTTCTCGAACTTTGGGAAAACCGCCTTAAATACCTAGATCAAGTTGTCTGGAAGCAAAGAGTTTTTTGAATTAAGAAATATAAGTAGGTGATATAACTTTAACAACATTTCTGTCCGAAATTTTATATTTTACAGCTTTGTCCTCTTGCAGTTTCACGCATATATATACTATAATACCAGAGATCTTCAATTTTACCGACCAAATCCAACGACCATGTTCCAATGACCAACAACCAAATCCAATAAAATTACTCAACAACAATTTCAGAAAAAGAAACTTCAAAAGTGAGGAATGTGACAAAAGCACGAGCCTCGAACCCCAAATTCATCCGGACTGCTGTTAGTCCTGTCTATTGCTATCCGTAGTCTTCTACCAATTCATTTACTAGTCTCGGGGCTCGAGACTCGTGCTGTTGTCATTCACGTTTCTCAAATCCTGAATTTTGTTTTCAAATTATTTTTGGATAACTTCCTTGGATTTAGAACCACGAAGAGCTTGTGGTGTGGTGGTCAGCGCGTTAGACTGCCACATCAGAGGTCGTGGGTTCGAGTTCCACTGTGGGCGCTTGGATTCTCATCTCAAACAAGCTCTTCGATTTATTTGTAATGATTGCTGAATGCAAGACGCTCCGTGCCAAGACGTGTGTCGTATAGTACGTAAAATACGAACGATGGTGCCGACCCCATGCGATGTTGGTGGTCGTTAAAAATTTCAATCCTGTGTTGGAACACACATGGGTTCGGCAAAATTTCCGGTAAAGTGAAGGAAAGAATGCACCGGCGTCGGTGTTAGGCCTCGTTGCGGAAATAGGCCGGCTGACGTTAGATAAACGAATAAAAAAAAATAGTTCCACCAATTTATGTATTTATGGTAGTATCGTATGTAATATAAACAATGGTAATATGTACCACAAGAGCTAAGAATTTTATTGAGTGGTAAAAATTTTGCAACTTTCTCGAAAGCGTACCTAACTAAATACTTGATTAAAAATGCTCAATATAAAATGCCTTGCGTTATAAAGACGTCAAGTTTCACACTTAACTCTTGATTAGTCTTGTTGCAAGTTGAAAAAATAATAATGGTGATTATTACATACAACGCCCTTGATTATTAGACCTACAAGGATAATATTCACTTATCTAAATCCCACTGTCAATAGCAACGGAATAAAATTCATGTAAACAACAAAATCTGACAGCTGTCACTTCGGACTTCTTTTATGTAATAATCTTCAAAATATCACTCGTGCTCGAGATTTTCCCAGATAATTTTGGCCAGGCGTTTCCCTCGGGCTGATTGTCTCTGGATAAATGCCCTCCTCCTACGGAGTCGGGCATTTATCGCTACAATCAGCACTCGCGATCGCCTGACCAAAATTATCGTGAAAATCTAAGCACTTGTGATATCACTGTTGACTATATAATGCATAGGTAACTAGACTGTGTTTCAGCCAATGAGATGCACGGATTCGGGGTACCAAGAGGATATCACAGCGATGATAAAAAACAATTGAATTTATCACCGATTTCGGCTTGTTTACCTCCTGTCAGATTGATTTCAGTTTGAGGTTAACTTTTATTTTGAATGTAAACTGTTGAAAATACATGAAAAATACTAGCGGGATACTAATGAAAGAGTTTAAAACGTGATTACTTACCCCAAAAGGGGGTTCTTGTACGAAATATATACAGATACAGCATTCGTCTGTGGTGTTGATGTAGACACAGGCATTCAGATCAGAAAAATGTCACATTGGGTGGGTTTACACGGGATCTGCTCGTAACATGGAAAATCATGTCCATGCAATACGCTTTACTAACGATGGACGAATCTTTGAATTGCTATTTTGTAATGCATAATAATATAGACATTAAATAGGTGAACCTTAGATTTGCCTTGAAATGTCGATGTAAGTATACAATTCAATTTTTTCAATTTTTTATATAGTCTTGCTAAATTTATCTCGTGATATGATTATTAATCGATGATATTTTCTCATGGAATCGATGCTGCACATTCAACTCCTGCTACGCACTGCTACCGCAGTGCTCCGCAGTCGTTGAATCTGCAGGCACGATTCCATTCGTAATTATCATCGATGATAAACATACCACTTGTTATATTATTACTGACTATAGAATCTTTCACCTATACCAGTTTTGCCTTCTTAAACTAGATAGGTCATTTTAAATTGAAAAAATTCTGACTCAAGAGCTCATATCGTCCCTTGCCAGGCAAAGTAACGTAAGCGCCATTCTGACAAAAATGAGTTCTTGATCTTCTTGGGAAAGTTTCACTGAGCCGCGTCGAATAAGTAAACTATCACAAGCACTAAAATATACTTAATTATAGAACTGCATAATATGAAACATGCAAAATTAATATTCTTTCGTTGGGCAATTTGCAATCAACACGATTTTTTGTCTCTCCTTTAGAGTTGCTAAAATGTCGCTTACGTTGCTTTGCTTGACAAGGGACGATATGCGGCACCGATAGCCAATCATCTCGTCGGATTCTGTTATGTTGCTATGGTGGTCGGCTTACGCTACACTTGCGCGGGCGGATTTCCTACTTGAAATCGAGCCCTAATAAATCCTATATGCAAGAACTTTTTCAGAACTGAATAATAATTATTGTAACAATAACAATAATATTTGAAGGCTGTATTGGCGAGAAAACAGATGCAAGATAAAGTGAGAGCCTAACAATAGATATACAAATTACAAATATCCCAGAGTTGATGGTAGAAAAAGTAACCGAAGAGTTCTTAGTTGATTTCTTGACTCCCTATGAAGTTTTTATTGAAATTTGACTATATTTAATAATACCTCCTATTTACTTTGGAATCACTGGTTAGATTTAAGTGAAATTACTGAAATTTGACTTGAAGCAAATGATCATTCCACACGAATCTTTGGCAAATTAAATAACTATTACTCCTTATTCTCCTTTACAATGTCGAATTTCTTGAAACCATACACAATACACATGACTTGACAGACAGGTTACGGCATGAACTAGGGTAGAAAAAAATATGTGTGCTCGAATGCCCAAAGAGTGGGGCGTATCTCACAGACTTACCCTGGTAAGTTATAAAATTTTATTCGTCTTTGACAGCCTCACGAATCACGATCACACGACCTATGATCAAATTGGAACGTGAACATTTTTGTTGTTAAATGGTGGAAATGAGAATGAGGGTATACAGCAGAAAATAGTGCTAGTATACTAAAATCAAAGCCTTTCTATCCGCTATCCCCACATAAAAACGGCCCAACGGACGCCGGTCTCCAAATATGTCACAAGCCAGAAACGAACCCCTAAGGACGGTACTGCTGGTATACTGGCAGGCGAGCGAGCAACGGACGTCGTTAAAAAGTGCAGATCTGGTTGGCTTGTGTGCAAACCGGAGGCGTCGATACTGCATTGTGATTTATACAAGTCGAACGATCCGGGGAGGTTGGCTGCCGCTGCTAGGACAAGCCAGTGACCTTCTCAAGGATACCTTCGCCGGAGTTGGTGTAAGCAGCACATACACATACACACAATCGGAGACCAAACCGGTCTTCTTCTCCAAACCTCTCTTTTGCTTCATCTTCTACTATTACTACTACTACTTCTTCTTCTTTTCTACTACTACTTCTTCTTCTTTTCTACTTCTTCGCCTTTGACTTTTTCTTCCTCCACCAGTTGGGTTTTCGCTGGACTTCTTAACAAAACATCAAGCCGGCAAGCCTTACAATGAAGACATACGCCTTCGGCTATTTGGCGACTTAATGCCATGGACATTGGACAACTGTATGACAGTTGATTTTCAACAATATATGGTATAGTATATAAGAGCAGAGAAGCGCGGCGGTAGCAGCAACGGCAACGGCAGTTCTAACAGGCCATCGGGGGAAGCCACCGGGCAAATGACCACCGCCACTTTCGAGAGGTCTATATGCGAACCGGCAGGCCTGGTGCTTCTTGTGCTGCGTCTCGAAAGTCGTCGTGCTTGTTTATTTTGGCGCAAACGCGGCCTTGACTAATTAACAGGCAGCAAGAACCGACTTTATATAATTGCATTAGGCGCCCATCAACCATCTCCATCTATGGACGCACCAGGCAGAGATTTAAGCACACTGAAGGGAACTGGGGAGGCAGCATCATCATGAGTAAATCACTACTACGCACTACTGCTTCATATACCTATGCAATAATTATTATTGATTGGTGATAATGCTAAAAGCCTTAACGTTCCGAAGAAAATAACAAGTGAATATGCCCTCCCGGGCGTGAGGCTCAGTACAGCAGTTTTTCGTAGTGAATCAGTGAACGCATGTAAAATACATAGGTACTAAGAACTGATAATGCCTTCACGTGAATGATCTCTTAGTCGCGCATTTCCTTAGCTGAAATTTGCTGAGCTGAGCTGAGCATGAGCTGAAATTTGTATCTAATAGGTACTTATTAAGTATACCTGCATACTTGATAATGGGCAGAACATATTGAACGGGTGTGATTTAAGGGTCGAAAATTGCTACATATCCATTTTGTGTGAATCTGGAGGGGTGAACCGCTGGGGATCTCTTTTGTACAGGTCATGGGACCTCATGAGGACCTTCGGGGAACTCTGAAGAACCTCCGGATACCTCGGGGGACCTCCGGGGACCTCTTTCGACAATTGTGGCAGTAGCGCATGTGCGTTCGGTGGGCGCCAAAATTTCGGTCACAACAACAATAACATCACGTCATCATCATCACATCGCGTATGCCAAGCTTGATATCAAGCCCAGATGCTAGTTAGGTGCTAGTTACACTATAAAATCTAGCATCTTTGCGACAAAAATGAATTTTTGCAGTATTGTAAATATTTTTACAATGGCTAAACATAACAAGAAGTGGCTTTATTAGGTTTTTTCGGCATTTTATTAACAATATTATGATCTAGATGAATCCATCAATGGCTCTTGCTGGATTATTCCAATTTGTTGTGAGTATATTTTCGATCGGGCTCTAATTCATTGATCGGTGCTCGGTTTATACTTTGTAATTCGTCAGTGCCGTCTTTAGGCATCGGCTTGTGCCCGTGCCCAGGGCCCCGGGTTTTTTGAGGGCCCCCAAACCAAATCTTCATAAATTCACAAAACTAATCACGATTTTTGTAAAATACAATGTTTCTCATATCCCATTCATTTATTCAGTTATGTCACTTTTTGAGCTGATGGTGTGCCTTCCCCCATAGTGGTTTTTTGACAACGCGTGATAAAGGGAAATCAAAAACTCCTAGGAACTCAGCACAAAAGCAATTGGAAATTCAACCTAATGAATAGCGCCTATCCGCTGTTCTGGTGGATTCTTCAGTAATCTCAAAAATCGACAGGAAGGAGCCCCATATCACCATCAATATTTGGTTTTCGTGCTCATGATGATTTCCTCAAAGCAAGAACAAAATTGAATCTATCTATTTCACTTCCGACTTCTGTATTCGGGAATCTCATAGACCGAGTTTTGGGGCCCCTTTTGGGCAAAAGGCTTAGTACAATTGCGGCCCAGCGATCCTGACCAGTCCATTTTTTTTACATACCTTTATAAGAGGGCCCCCATTATCTTGTGCCCGGGGCCCCATTTTTACAAGAGACGGCACTTTAATTCGTCGCTCGAGGATGGGGTTAAATTGGTGAAATAAGGCTTTGCGGAATCAGTTCCATCGGGCTTATTTATTCCTTTGAAGAAATTTACCATCCAGATCTCTTCTGAAAGCTACAGGGAGATACTGTGGTTTGAGCCTAAAGACATTTCAAAAATAAAAACTCGTTGTGTCTCCCCAAGCTTTCCCGATTAGTATTCAGGAACCTATGGAAATTTTTGTTCGAAACGTTTTGCAGGAAAATAAAAGTTTGGTCAGGAAAATTTGAATGTTCCTGGAATACCTCAAATCATTTTTCAAATCATCTGATGGTAAAAATCGTCAATTGGGGCTTCACTATATAAGCTCCATCATCTAAGTCCGGTCTCGGTAAGTCCGGTTTTACATTTTCAACAGGAAAATTCCCCGGTAAATTGGGGGAAAATTGTTGGAAAATATTCAAGAACCGTTACATTTTCTTGAAAAAATCGTGGGAATCTGTTCACGGGATAAATAGTTGAAAAATTTGTAGTTTTTCCTGTGAAGAAAATTGGTCTCCGATTTCGAAAATTTCCGCTCCAGAAATTGTTTCAATCTTATCTTCAACTCCAACTTCCTACACGACGCTCAATTCAATCTACTTTAAACATCAGTTGGAATTTCTCAAAAAAAGTCGATCCCTGGAAGTCGACGATCTAGACCAATTTTAAAATTTTCAGGTACCTAACTTACTTCAAAGTTACGCTAGGTTACCTCAGGTAACGTTTTATTGATAGGTACCAGTAAAGTCAAGTTTTGTCAATTTTTTCTTTTCCTCCTGAAAATTGGCACGCTGGATTTATAGATATTTATTTTCTTCAAAAATATATGTCAAAACCATAATAAGACCATCCCAGGGGGTTGCAAACGTTAGCATAACTTTTTAGTAATTCTCTAAAAGTTACCATTTTTCGATTGGCTCCTGTGAATTTTCCAATGTCCGGATTTTTGGGGACTTTTTCCCTGGTGGTAGAGTACTATGTAAAGAACCAAAGTCAATCATCAGATGTTAGGATTTAATTTTTTTGACCCCAGAAGCTAAAATTCCTGGACTACATAATATTTTACTTGATTAGATTTTTTGCTGGAGACGTTTCATCCTGTTTCATCCATTACAATAGCACGCAGCTGCCTGCATGGCACAAGTATGACGAGTTCCTGCCGTTCAATAATACGGCTAAATTCAAATTACTCTAGTTTCTTTCAACGCAGTGTGGCGAGAAAAATTTTGGTATTTTCCCCCATTCACTTCACCCGCTGTCAGGAAGCAGTTCATTGGAGATTCCTTGGCAACAAGTGCGACCGAGCAGCACTGGAGCAACCAAGTGAATTCGTCATCAGACATGGCATGAAAATATGAATTTAGCGAAAATGTAGAGTGTCGCTTCTGGTAGTGCTATTCTGTGCCCTAGTGTGATTGATGTTAGTTGACTGGGAATCTCGCCACGCGACGTCCTTGGAATGGAGAAATTTGTGACATCGTAGCTCACTCCAATCACACTCGGGTTGAACATACTATATTAAAACTTTGACCATCCTGTAGACACAACGTTTTTGTCGTACATAATATCCAATGGAATAATTATCTACTACGCGCCTATGCTTATCTTCATCTGATTATTTGTGCTACTACAACCACTCATTGGTTCAAAGAAAAATTCAATTTAAAAATCTGTTATTAAATCTACATTAAAGCCCGGTAAAAAGGATACAATTATTGCAATGTTTTCTACTCGCACGACCCAAAAAGTAAATTGCCAATTCCAAAACTCAAATAAAAACGCGATTGCGACACAGCCTTGACCCAATCACACCAGGATAAAGAAACCCGAAAATAATAGCCAGATTGAAGTGTAATCGCATCCTGATATTTCAATGGTACCTACTTCTTCTTAGAGCGGCGTATTTTATAAGAAGTCGGCGCTTAACAAATTACGAATTTAGATACACAGGAAAAGATATGTTGAAGGTAAACTAACAGCAGGAGGCGCCAATCACATTTTGAGATCCAATGTGATTGTTCAATCAAATCGCCCACGGTAATTTTTTGCTCTTATTACTTTTATTATTCTATTGATTGTTCAGAAGGATACAAAGTGTCATTGTTATAAGCGGTTTTTTTATGATTTATAATGATAATTGACGGGGTAATTGACAACTCATTTTTCATTTCTTTGCAGACAAAATCAGGAATGTAAACCCACAGCCACCGGTGGAAATGTACTAGTGAAGTGGTTTCGTGAACTCAAATCTCACTACTGGAGCTTGCCTGTCGGTGGAGTGCTGGAGCCTCCACCCCCGGTTGTTCCAGTAAGGAAAGATCCAATTTATTTGAGTGAAGGGAAGGGTAAGAGAAAGAAACGGAAGGAACACAGACGGCATTCTTTCCACAATCAGCAGGAACGCCATCTAGTGACTCCGCCGCCACATAGACGAAGGTGAGTCTTGCGCCGAGAAAAAGTCTATGGGTCAGTAGTGGGTTCTCACACCGAAGCTCTCTTGAAAATATTTGTTTTGATTTCCAAGTGCCTGTTTACTTTTTTATCTTTTTAAAATTGCGTTTAACACCACTGGTCTAAACGCGCTATACACACTCGTTTGTGTTTATCCAAGTGTTAATTAAGTTCCCACATACACTCTTCTATATTATTATTTGGAATTGGAATATACGTGTGACCTGCGTGTGAACTCTTGATGGTCAAGACCACAGACTTGTAACTGTCTTACAGTCAAACATGATTTGCATTGTGTGTGCACATGATATTACCTTTCTACCTATCTACCATCCTGTGATTAGCAAAGACAGCAACAGGAACAGGAATGTCAGAAATTGTCATTTTTATCTAATTTCTTGGGTTTCAAGACAAGGAAATGCAGCATGAGTGACTAATTCTCTTTATGTGACTACTTCATTACGTTAGGTTTATGTGGCTTAACTGTACCGCAAAAGGTTAAAAATTAGGTTTATTGTAGGTAGGTATGCCATGGGTGCCATGCAGAACCTTCTTTCACTTGGCTGACATATTGGTGCGATTATGCGAATATTATGCTATTCAACATGTTGATTGTAATATCAATGTTATTGTCCTAGTAATAGTGTTATGATCATAATGCAAAGTTAGTAGTGGATTCACAGAACTTTGCAATTTGTACGACTGGCCTACCTCCGAGCCACAAAATAATTGCTCCTCCAAGAACTACTTCATTTTTCTGCGGAATAAAAAGAGCAGAGCGCGCGGCCAAAAGCTCGCTCCCCATATACAATGTGTTCATTTGAATCTCCGCTGGTGCACCTAATTACTATTACTATGATGATTGTGAAATAATCGCATAGAATTCCGCCGATCCAGCAAATTATATACCACGCGAGCAATAAGAGACTTTTGTGTGTTGCTGCCCCTTTGTGTCCGGCTGCATAAATCATTTCGAACCATTTATTTGTGTTTAAAAGTAAAAGAAACCTCATCCCGAGCACACCGCAGAGCCACAATTATACTGGAACGTCCAGCTTGATGATAAAAGATCTTGCAACGATTCGACCTTGATTCGAAACGTTAATTGCTTTCGCTACACACATTTGCGGCCGTAAATCTCGCATTTTTACCCTTTTGTCCTTGCGTTTATCAATTAGCCACACCAAATGTGCACAATAAAATACACCTTTACGGTACAAGCCAGGCACTTACCAAAGCGCGTCACTTTGAATTATTTTTCTTTTATAGAACAGTGGCGAACCTGTACACCTATAGGATGTAGCTACCTCACCTACATTACGAAATAGTGAGGACTCCTTATAATTTTTTTAATGGTCATTGCATTGTTTGTGAAAGGTGACAAATTGAGTGTGTCGATTTTAATTCGTAAATTGTTAAGATGTTAAACATCACATTCGCGTTTTGTTTAATTTAAATAAAAGAGTAACATTTCAGCTTTCTTATGACTTAATTGAAATTCGGTACCTGAAAGTCACATTGGTCATAATTGAATTAGTCCTGGCAACCGAATCAGTTTTGAAAACCGGTTCCGAAAACCGCGGTTTTGATGATAGCTGATGAAAAGCGGTTGTCCAAACCGGCTTCTGATATCGGTTTTCGGAGCAGTTTTCACTGTCGGTCTTCGGAGCTGGCTTTCAGTACCGCTTGTCGCAGCAGTTTTCAACGCCGGATTTCGGAGCCGGCTTCCAGTACCGGATTTCGGAGCCGGCTTTCACTTTCGGTTTTCGGCGCCGGCTTTTAATACCGGTTTCCGGAGTCGGCTTTCAATACCGGTTATACCGAAACCGGTATTTCAGATTTCTCGCGATCGATGCAAATCCCGACAGATCAAGGAAATTAACTCTAGCCTAGCGCGTTAAATTTTTTTTATGGGACTAAAATAACTAACTTTGACCAAAACCAACCTCAAAATCTCGGTGATAGAAGTGATTTTTAGATTCTGCGGGTCAGATCTGTCGACCTGCGATAAATTATTTTTCTATTAAACTAGGCTACACAGCCATCACTATCAACCTATCGTTGACCTGAGAAGTTCTTTTTCTCTACCTTGGCTGGTGATTTTTTTTATTGACAGAGGTTAATAATGAAAATCCAAAACCAGCTTCAAATTCAAAATGCCACGAATTCAACCAAACCCCGCTTTTCACAATTTTAAGGACGGCATTTCCCAGTATAAAAATGGGTGGAACAGACTGCGGATTAGCTGCAGAGCGAAAGAGAAACAGATAGATTCTTGTGGCGTGAGTCTCTGCCAAATCTGAGCAGCTAAAAATTTAACAAAAAAATGAGTTATTCAAATCTGGGCCGGCAAGAGAATGAGGGACTTTTTTTGACAAAAATATAAAAATTTTGAAAAATAAAATTTGAGTTTTTCGAATTTTGGAATTTTTAAATACATACTTATTAATTTTCATTCTAGATTTTCGATTACTCTTCTTTTTTTCAAGTCTCTTACTTCACTGGTTCTCATGAAACTTACATTTAAAGAAAAAACACTAGAAAATGCCGTCCTTAAGCCTCAAAAATTCCTACATCGATTTGCACTTTGCACGTACCTGTATCAATGTCTCGTGTCATGAAAACTCCGATTAGTGAGCATAGCGGCTTAGACCGGGTGATCTTTTGAAAACTCTCCACCTGCAATAACTTCCGATTCCTAGTAAAGATGTCTTCGAACAAAAACAGGTCGATTTCTATATCGAGGGGGACATCTAAAACATACATTGGCGAATCTCTATCTTCAACCCCCTCGCTCCCACCCACCTCAACTTTGAAATTCCAAATGACACCACCTAGTTTGCAATACATTTAATGAAACAGAATTGAATTCTCTTTCTGAAAAAATATTTATGAAATTTTCAACCCCACCCCCTTCTTCCTAAAATTTTCCGAATGTCCAATTTAATATTCTTGACCTCTCAGTTCTCTCCAATGCAGTCAACGTCATCCTGCACAGCATCGAAAAAAAAACATTTTTGTGGAAAAAGTGTCACCCAAGTTTACTCCTTCACCATAAAAATCTAAAATGACAATACCTACTTGGTGATACATACATCAAATTTGAGAAAATTGAATTCTCTTACTGAACAAACTTTTGAAAAAGAATTTTAAAACCCTCCCTTTCTCTCCTAAAACACTCCAAATGTCCAGTTTTAAGACGGCGCCGGCGTTTTGTAGCATGAAAAATGGCTGAAACGGACTGCGGATTAGCTGCAGAGCGAAAGAGATAGATTCTTGTGGCGTGAGTTTCTGCCAACTCTGTGCAGATAAAAAATGTAACAAAAAAAATTAGTTGTTCAAATCTTGGCTGGCAAGAGAATGAGAATCATTTTTCGAAAAATATATAAAAATTTTGAAAAAAAATCGAGTTTTTCAAATTTTGAAATTTTGAATTATGTTACGTTACGTTTCCATACTTGATTTCAGATTCCCCTCCTTTTTTCAATTCTCCTACTTCACTAGTTTTCATGAAACTCACGTTTAAAGAAAAACAGTAGGAAATGCCGTTCTTAATGAGGGAGGGGTTGAAAATTTTGAAAAACGATGTATCACAAAGTAGGTGATTTTTGTTGAATTTTGAAGTTGGGGAGGGGGAGAGCAAAGTTGTGAATTTGAGTAGCACTTTTTCCAAAAAAAAATTTTTTAAGAGAGGGAGAAGTGTGGTGGGGTCACAATTTTTTTTTTCTCTACAATTTGATGTATTGCAGGGTAGGTAATGTTATTTGAAATTCCAAAGTTGGCGTGAGTGGGGGCGAGGAGGCTAAAAATGAAAATATGTCAATATAATATCATGTTTTAGATGTCCCCCTCGACATAAAAATCGACCTATTCTTTCTCGACGAAATATTTACTAGGAATCGGGAGTTATTGCGGTGGATAGTTTTCAAATGATCACCCGGTATACTTGACCAATGGTTCGCCGCGCCGTATAGCGGTAGGATGTACTTCTACTGTTCTTGATATATGTTACCGAATTATGCCGAAATCCTGCGTGTTTTTTTGCAATTTTGTGTCTACTAAATACAGGGTGTTTTGGGGATGATGTCAAAAAATTCAACTGTGTAATGACGAAGATACAGCCCTCCAAAGTTCACTTTTTTCGGATTTCAAAAATTTGTAACTCAGGAACGTTTCGACAAATTTAGTTTTAATTCAGCAAAAGCTGGTTTGTCATAATTATCTGTCAACCTGACAAATTTGGCAAGAATCCAGCCAGTGCAGTGGTGTAGAAGTTATGAGGGTCAATAATTTAGAAGCATCCGAAGAAAAGTTGACTCAATGTGATCCCTCATAACTTCTACGCCACTGATTGGATTCTTTCTAAATTTGGCAGGTAATAGATTATTATGACAAACCAGCTTATGCTGAATTAAAGCTGAATTTGTCGAAACGTTCTTGAGTTATAAATTTTTGAAATCCGAAAAAAGTGAACTTTGGAGGACTGTATCTTCGTCATTAGGCCGAACTTTGCAAAATGGTACATAGGTTTTCGTCATGTTTTGACGAAATCTACCCACAGTTAAATTTTTTGCTATCATCCCTGAAACACCCTGTATACCGATTTTTAAATACATATGGGTCGAAAATTCTATTTTTTGAGATTTTCGCTCTCGATGGGACGCGTCATTTGGACAAGCGGCGACGCCGGGGGTTTCTGACACCTGACGAAGGCGGTGTACCTAAAATATTTCGGCTATACAGGGTGTTTCAGGGATGATAGCAAAAAAATAACTGTGGGTAGATCTCGTCAACATATGACGGAAACCTTTATACAATTTTGCAAAGTTCGGCCTAATGACGAAGATACAGCCGTTCAAAGTTCACTTTTTTCGGATTCAAAAAATTTGTAACTCAGGAACGTTCCGACAAATTCAGCTTTTATTCAGCAAAAGCTGGTTTGTCATGATTATCTATCAACCCACCAAATTTGGGGAGAATCCAACCAGTGGTAGAGTTCTTGCAATGCAAGAACGAACAAAAACCAAATAAATTACTATAGTGCGTTCAACCCTAGTGTGATTCTCAATGAGTCTTTCCGTGCGACGCATTTGGAAAAGAGAAATTCAGGAAATCATGTTCCACTATAATCACACTAGGGTTGAAAGTTGCATACAAAGTTTGTTTGCAGAAGTGTCAGTTAGGTACGTGTCATTAAGAAAATAAAACAACCAACTAGATTTGCTTCTTGACTTCTGCGTGGAAAGATATATTCAGTTTTGTTATTGATAATAAAATTACTTTCCGCTTACTACTCCTCCCATACGTCTTTCCGAGCGAGAACAACTCAAGAACTGAATGAAGGACAAGAGACAGGACAAGAACTACGGTGCTCCTATATAACTTGATGGAATAAAGCCCTCCGACCACCACAACACCAGACGGTCAGACCAAAACTGCACAGATACGTGTTTCGCCCCTGTTGGGAGCTCATCAGTGCGCAAGCATTCAGTCCAACAATCTGGCATCTGTGGCAGTCCGAGATCTTAGTAATATACACTCAGGGGGACTCCTAATATGTAAGTTTCCCAAACGGCGCCATCTATCAAAAGCATTCCGCGAATGCAATAGGTAGTATTAATAAAAAATAAGCATAAGCATTTGCTTGGATTTCATAGGCGATGTCAGGGAAAGTTTGCTCAGCAGCTCCTCAAAAATCTAAGCAAATGCTTATGCTTATTTTTTATTAATACATACCCAATACCCAATATTGGGTAATACATACCCAATATTCCAAAGGCATCAGGTGGGCGAGAGAATTAAACACAAATTCCACTTAAAGCCGCTCATCATCAGGAGCATCGATGATAAGTGTACACACGTATACTCAAGCCGAGTAGAGCAATGTTAGAAGACAACAAACACGCAAATCTTCGCATCACTTCTTAAGCCCAAAGAGTCTGTGCAGTTTCGGTCTGATCGTCTGGTGCTGTGGTGGTCGGAGAGCTTTGTTCCATTAAAAATGCGCGGGGTGCCCGCTTTGGTCCTAAGAGACGCAATATTTGCCTGTTTGTTGTCTTCTGTTCCTAACTTGTTCAGTACGTATTCCACGTTTACCAATCCACCCGTGAGAAATTGCGCTACTGAGTCTCACACCAGTGAGGGCATCATATTCACTTGTTTCAATTTTTATACTTTCACTTATGAATTTTGTAACAGTGCCCACCGCAATCCGTAAATTACAATGATATTTTCATTTGGTTATATACGAAAAATTCATTGCACAAAGAGCCCATCACGACCTTTAGATGCCAAACCGCCAGCCAATCCAACCGCGTACCACAGTGAAAATATGGTTCCTTCCTCAACCTTTTACTGCCGCGTGCCGTGGTGGAATTTCCAGTCCTACTGAGAACCACGACTGTGGCGATTTTTCAATAATTTCCTTCAAAAATTTGATTTTCAACGTTTGAGATGAGGAGCTTGTAGTGTGGTGGTTAGCGCGTTCGACTATCACTCCAGAGGTCGCGGGTTCGATCCCGCCGGGGACGGACTTTCGCCTCGAAAAAAACTTGGTTTAGTTGGAATGCTTGCTAGATGCAAGACGCGCCGTCTTGCATCGTGTGTCGTGTGTCGCATAGCACGTAAAATACGAACGATGGTGCCGGCCCCATGCGATGTTGATGGTCGGTTAAAATCTCTACCCTGTGTTGGAACACAAATTTCCGGTATTGTGGAGAAAAGCATTCACCGGCGTCGGTGTTAGACCTCGTTGCGGAAATAGGCCGACGTTAAATAAACAAATTAAAAAACGTTTGAGATCCTTATCCCTATTACGTTCAATTTCTGTCATCAGACCAACCTGCTTTTATTATCTACTTTTCAGTTGTACATTTTTCTGGAGCAACGTACCTAACCTCACTTGTCAAATCGTTATAATAATAGTAGGACCCATCAAATATAATTAGGGCGAGTTGGTATTTTGTAACTCTATTATTGTGATTACAACACAGAATATTTCTGAAAAACTATCATCAACAATAATCAAATCACTTGTGGTCCTATTATAATTATGTGCTACTGAAAATCTGATGTGCTTTTTTATTTTATGTAGAGAAAATTATTCAAGGAAATCGAAGCTGATTTGCTTGATTACCTATTGTTATAAGTGATGATAATTATTCTTTATATCAAATTTATTGCTGGGAATTTGCAAACTTGTCATGGCAATCTTGGCATAAAATTTATAACTTGTATTGGTTCGCAACGGATAACACTGTTTCTTCATTTTGGAATAATACAAAACAGGATGTCATCTGCATTGCGCTTCCCTGTTGAAAAAAAATAGTTTCCTGGTGAAATAGTGAATCTCTCACTACGTTTGAGTCGTCTGTATAAGCCAGGTGATTTTTACAACTAATCTTTTGTTATAAGTATTGTTCCCCAAAATTGGAGGTGTCAAATATGTAAATGCGACAGATAGCTTTATGGTTCCTAAAACGGTGATTTATCATCATAAAACAGTTAAAACCTCAATTTTCACCTAGAAAAAAAAAGAAGAATATGTTGGCGGTAACATACAAAAATCTGTATTGTTCTTTTCTTTTGTCGGTTCTGCTATGCGTGCTCGTATAACAAACGACCACAAAATATATTCGCGATTGTAGTTGCATGGATGTACCGTAATATCGTGATTAAGATATAGACGACTTGAAGATGTTATCATTTTGTTATTTTATTATTATTGTTATACAACATATTAATGCACATGTATACAAGGTGGACTTTGAATGACGTGCCATTTTCGTCTTCGACTCGTCCTTTTTGTATGTATCAGATTTTCGTCAATCAGTTTTCAAATTTATTTTGTGCCGTGTAATGTGGCGGGTCATCGGCTTTTGCCAGTTCAGACGACGGGAAGAACCAGTTCCTATTATTATTTTTGCTTGATTGGACGCAAAAGCCACGACGGTATTCTTTTGTCGGGTTTTCTGGTCCAACTGATTTTTGTAATTAAGGGAGTCTGATTCAGTTCGATTTCAAAGGGACCGATCGAAATAACTTTGGATATCAATGATATCATACAAAAGTACAGGAAATCGTCCATTGACTTCTCAGTGTAATTACATATCCCGTCCTTGTTTCAATTTGGGACCAGTTCAGTGAATGAACAGGGCCAGGATTTGTGCATTTCAAAAAGGCAAAAACGGCCTTTAAAAGCGCATTCCGAGTTCTTTGGCCGCTCAACTCGGACTATAAATTCGGCCCGTTTGGTTATTTATTTGTTTATCCATTTTTTCGGCCGCTGCTCATTTCGAGTCGGGTCTTGTACGTCCTCTGGAAGGTTGGCATCATGGGTAGGTCCAGTTCGGGCTCTTTTTTTGGCCGCACCAAAAACCAGAAGACTCCGACTTCGACGGACTCGTTTGAAATTACAAACATCTGTTCGCTTAATTTTGCGCGCGCACTTGTCTCTCTGGAGTATTGAAAAACCATCAGCATCAATGGTTTATTTTTCCAGGTCCTTTAAGGCCGTTTTATGGTTCGCGATTTGATATTCCATAGATTAACATTGAATTCGAGTTAATGAATAATGACAAAAAACTTGGGCGTAAAGGAACTTGAATAAAATTGCTTTAAAGACTTGGATCTTTGGAATTCTTCGGCGGTGTTAGTTTTTTTAATGGTGGTTGATACTGTTTTATGGTGGATCGTAGGCATGATTTTTAATAAGCAATACTCGTAAAATGGAGTCGTAAATGTGTCTGTTTAATATTTTGATGCAAAGTTCCTCACATTTTTCTTGCGGTCCTGTTTACCCATATCGTTTTATAACACTGATAGGTCCGGCTACTGAAGAAATATATAAGGGTGTATCAAAACTGTTAAGTATCACTTTCGGAGAAGAACCAATAAAATTTCAGTTCACATTGATACTGTCTTGCACATTTCCTTGGCCACCCCCAGAGGACATAAAGACAGTGCCGTCTTTTAAACAAATGGAGCCCCGGGCACAAAGCAGTAAGGGGGCCCTCCTTATGAAGGTATGCGGAAAAGAAAAGAGCGAGGCAAACAGCACCGCAGGCTGAAAGCCCCCGTGAAAAGGGGCGTAGAAACCCAGGGGCGCAGCCAGAATTTGAGAGGGAGGGGGCAAAGGTAATGACAAGGGCGCAAGTTCCAGAGTGGCGCCTCTGGCGAAATTTTTTGATATGATAATAATATTGCTGAGTATTTTCCAAATATTCCGACAACGAATCAAGCATAGCGATTTTCCAAATTATGACAAATTGCTTCACACCGCATAAACCTTTCCTAGCTTTGCTGAAATTTACCAGCTAGAAAACTGCTCCTAGCTTTTTAAAGAAATTCATCAAATTTCCTGTTTTCCTAATTTTTACTATCAATTCGCCTCGTGCACGCCAGCGTCACGTAGCGTACGCAACTTTGCAGGCGCGAACCGTCACTCACGTCATAAATTACAGATCGCTGGCCTGGACTGCCATTATTTTGTGGTTGAGTGCTTTGTCAACACAGACAAATTGTCAGTCAACCACACAGCGGTGACCCATGGTTGTCATTAGGGAGTTTGCGATTTCACGCAACGTATGACGTAACGCAACGTCTAACTAAGGAATTCCAAATAACAAACTCACGTTGGAAGTTACGTTACGTCGTACGGACGTGTGCACGCAAACTCCCCATTAATTTCAGTTATTTCCACTGTCAAATTGACATCAATGACATCAAACTTCAGAAAATTGACAGCCCAATCACGCAGCAGCGCTGAGCCATCAATGTTGCTCTTTTTGTCCGCATAAAGCGCTGTGGTCGGTTCCGTTACTCCCACTCTGTACTGGGGAATTGCTACTGGGGAATTGCAATATCAGAGGATTCTCTTAATCATAGCGCGCATCCTATCATGAGCAATATGAGGATAAGCCCGACCTACACACGGCTGTGCTGCTCCCAGTAGTCATATCTTGCTAATTCTATATATGTATCTAGAGCAGGGTTCACCTTGATGGTGAGATGTAATTTTACTGAATTTGTTGAAATCCTCGACTTTTGTAACTTTTTCACTCAGATAAGTAATAATATGTTTCATTGTAATATGTTTTATTGGGCTATGAACGATAGGCTAAAAACGTAATTTTCTTTCATTCGACGGCCCCGTAGCACAGTCGGTCGTCTGCCGTCTGTAGTGCGGATGGCGCGGGCTCGAATCCCGGTCAGTCATGGATGTTTTGTGTGTGTTCAAAAATTTGCGTATATTGTCATTCAAATGTAATAATTTACTGTTATCAATAAAAGGCGCAAAAACTCCTATGGCGTTGATAAGCCGAGAAGGAGGAAAACATTTATTATTATTTACTTATTATCCATATCCTTTTATTCCAAGTATCTTGTCATTTTCTACGGCAGAAACAAGCTTTTCTCTTGGTTGCCAAGAAGAACACACCCAAAGCCGTTCCAGAAATCAAGTAGGTAGACGAAAAAAAATTATGACATTAAATCTCAAAATTTCGCTGTTGATTTCAATCCAGTTTTCGTCCACAGTGCTTTGCCGTTAAAAAAGAAGAATGGACCGTTTCGGCATTACTGATTAGTTGTCAATAGACGAAGAAGTAGATAATTGTACCTCAAAGTCCGAATTTCTCCTTTCCAAGGGCTCGCGTGGCTACAAAACTAATGTGACATAACTGTCAAACATGGTAATGAGCAGTGGCGTGTCAATGATAATTCAGATAGGGAAGGTATTTACAAAAGTCTATTTTTAAATATTGAAATTTGATGCGGCTTTTTCTCTTGAGCTCAAATATATAATTTGATATTTGAATAAGATCATATACAGGGGGTTCATTTTCACGCTTCCCACCCCAGATTTCTCCCCGCCAAATTGTTATCAAGAGAAACGCCGGAACAGGTCGATTTTTATTTTGAAGGAAACATCTAGGACATGAATTGCCGAATTCTCATCAATAAAAATCGACCTGTTCAGGCGTTTTTCTTCGAACAAATTTGGCGGAGAGAAATCTGGGGTGAGAAGTGTATACGGAAAAAAAAAATTCCAACAAAAAAAATTCCAACAGGAGGGAAAATCCCGGTGGATCACCCTGTACAGATATATGCGATAATTCGGCTCACCATCCCAGATCTTCTCAACGAAATTCCAAGGGAAAGTAGAAGGCATTTTACGATATTCATGCACGATGGGGCTCCCGCTTCTTATCGTGCAGTTCAAGCTGTCGAGTTTTTGAACGAAACGTATGACCAATGGTTTGGGACTGGTTGAAGTGTGATTGATCAGCGAGTGAATTGACCTCCTGGATCCCCGGATCTCAATCCGTTGGATTAGATCCAACGTACCCCACCTATATCCCTATATCCCCACCTACTTCTTGTGGGGATATATGAAAAACTTCATACGTGCCTATGAAATTCAGACCATCAAAGAATCAAATTTGAAAATTGAAGAGGCTTTTGCAAGAGTCAATGGCGATCTAATTGCAGCCGCCGCGCTGTTGCTGACCTTCGCCGAAGAGCAACTATTGGAATGATGGTCATTTTGAACACCTACTTTCATTTTCCTTATATTTATTTCTTCAATTATTATTGTTATTATTGCTGGTATTTAACCTATTGTTCAATAAATTATTGCCAACTTCAATCATGTTCAGATTTTTTTTTCAACATTCAACTCAAGATAATACCTATCATGGAGTGGAGTGATGTTGTTGGGTTTCTTCTTCAGCCACCTTCGCGCACAATATGGAAAATACGTTTTTTTGCGATTATGTCATGTTTGCATAAGATTTTTATAGGGTTGTCATGTATATTTGGAAAAAGCTGATTTTTTGCGCTGTCATAATTCGAAAAAATCCAATATGGTCGCCAAAAAGTTGGCATTGACTTGACATTTTTCAATTTTGACCTCGGTAACAGAAAGAGAATAATTTTTTATGGGAACAAACCAAAATGTTTATATTATGAAGATTATATTATGTCACATAACTGATTCACAGGCAAAATAAGAAAAATGCAATTTTGTTTTTCAGGATTTTTCATGAACAGTTTAGCTAGCTCATTGTTTTTTCATATTCGTGATAGTCCTGAAATTACGCATTTTTTTTGTAATTTAACCGACTCTGTGTCTCTTACCGTTCTTGAGATACCAGTGGTGAGCCGAATTATCGCGGACACCCTGTACAATATACATATACAAACAGACACCAAAAGTATGAAAAATGACGTCTACTGGAACTACTAAACGGAACTGTCAACTCGTAGTCGGTCAGTGTCAGTGGTCAGGGGCCTTATTCTTGGAACGGGGAACAAAGTTCTCATGCGGTGTTGCTACGCAAGGAGAGCTATAATTGGCCCTTGCCTATAGCAACTACACATGTGGACTCGTTTCAAGAATAGGGCCCCAGGTCTGGAGCGCAAGGCCTTGAAGGGCGCAAAATAAGCTTGCTCACCCCAAAAAACCGCCGGTCAATACCTCGCTGGCCGCTCTATTGCGGCCGGTATCAAAATCAGCATGACATACCTGACCAGGATCGTGTCATACCAGATTTACCTCTTTTTCCAAGGTTGATGGTTGTTCTCAAAGCTTGTTTCCATTAACTTCAAAATGGATAACTCCAGAAAAAAAACGAGATTCCTGTTAAATCTTCAATCGCACACAGTGGGATGCATTTTTCAACGTTGAGGGGTTGTTTTCAAGGGTCGTTTCCATGAAGTTTCAAAATGATGACTCGGGAGCTAAAAAACCAAGTGGAATTTCCGTATCGCCATTCGTCTTCAGTAGCATACTGTACTGCATTAATACTTGGTATAGTAAGGATGTCCATCTGGCCGCCATTTTCCTTGATTACCCTGTACAATATAGAAAAAAGTTAACCGAAGTATAGTTATCGGTCTGAGGCGGCGTTTTCGCCGACATTTTTCATCCGACCTGCTATCTTTTCTCAAACAACTTTTGCTTGAACGTTACGATGCGCGAAGAGTAACGTAATAAGACCATCAGCTCGGCGATGTTTACGATTGCCACGTTGAAAGGCGCTTGCATGCCGCTGACTGAGGCAATTTCAAACAAATTATTCGAAAATATCTGCAATTACACGTGTAAAAACGATGACTTAAGAGCAATTGCCGATATCATTTCCACAAATGCGCACATGTGTGCACGAAAGGCATAATATAAGTAGAAATACAATCACGCGCATTTGCAGCAGATTTCAATGCAGAAAGCAAAAACGTCAAAAAAACGCGCACAACTTTTGGTCACATCTCCACTCTGATGTCTATTTCAAGCACTTCTTTTAGGGAAATCAGACTTTTGGCTGGAATACAGTTTCCCCCTTCTTTTCAGCATCTTGTATCAAATGTAAAAAACGGTGACGTATATGCGTATATATGACGAACTGAAAAATAATAATAGAGGGAAGATAATGGTGAAACCACCCGTTTTTATAAAAACATTATTGGTATATTATTATACGAGTTTCATAAGACGTACTATTGTCATACGTCTGGTTTTACGAAGGAGTGTGACAACACGTCTTATTAAACGAGTGTATAATTGGTCGTATTACTTAGGTCGCTAAAGCTGTCACCTGCTTTTCATTTTGCTGATCGCCGAGTTGATTCGCTTCGCGTCGTTCAGTCAACCGCAGTTGCGTGTGGTGGTGATTTTTCCGCACTTGTCAAAGAAATAAGAAAAGAATTTATTTGTCTACAAAATGACGTTTCAGATGTTGAAATCCGTCGGAAAACGAACGAGATACAGTAATTTTCTTACTGCCAGACGCTTCTACCCTATTTGCCTACAGGATCAGCAGATTTAAAAAAAATTTGTTGGTACGAATGGGACGAAGACAAATGAATGGTAACGTCTTAGCAGCTAGTTGTCCACATGTGCAGTGTTCGATGTGACACTTATCACCGTGTCGAGGCGTTATGTATGCGAAAGTGGACATTTTCGAGAATACGAGAGGAATCGTGAGTTTCCTTGGAGTGCTTTGCAGTGTGGACGACTGGACGGTAAGGGACAATAATTATTGGGTATCGTAAAAACTGTCACTCTTCGCTGCTGTCAACCAAACCGTCAATTATTTATTCGGTCATTTTGCAACTTCCCGCGCCTAGTGTCTAACGTTGCAAAAATTTTCATCTTAGTAAGGGAGACGGACGCGGTTTTAGTACCCCTATCGAATTATGTGTAGAGACTATCATCTATGTATCGAGAAAATATATGTAACCATGAATGGCAATCCTGTCTAAGTAAATCCTGCCGAAAATGCAATTGATTAAATAATTTGAAAGTTGTAGAATACAACCTTCAAAATTCTTGCTAACATAATAATATGTCAGTCCCATTGTTGATGGCACACAACAATCACCCCTTTCACGCGTCACTGCCAGAAACCCATCTAGTTTTGCGTATGCACAACAATAGTTGCTTAGCAGCACCATGTAAGTTCTGGCAGTGGCGCGTGAAAAGGGTGATTGTTGTGTACCATCAACAAATGTGACTGACATTTGTTGACAAAAATTTTAAAGGTTGTATTCTACAATTTTTAAATTATTCAATTAATTGCATTTCCGGCAGGATTTATTTAGGCAGGATTGCCATTCCATGGTTACACATATTTTCTCGATACATAGATGATAGTCTGAAAACATAAATTCGATCGGGGTACTAAACATGCGTCCGTCTCCCGGACTAGTTCTAAAGTGCTTTCAAGTATAAAAATCAGTTTTCAGTCGACAGTGAGTGACAGTTTTTGTCGACACAAGGGCCACCTAGTGAGACGTGCGCGAACTAAACTGTGCCTCAAGCGCACACAACACGTTCGCCAAAAATAATGTTACGTTATTCGGGTTCGTCTATCTCGAAATTAGACGCGCTGATGATTTACTCGTAAACAAACTGCACTTTATTAGCTACTACCGACACAACTAAATAACGCAAAGAGTTATTAATCGTTTAGAAATTCACAATGTCGCTTGAGATGTTAACTTCAAGATCGCTTGATTCAAACTCTGCCGATGCCAAGTCGAGTTCCTGTCTTATAGTGGCATCGAAGGTTCTGGATGCTTCCTGATGGTGTTTCCAGCACACGAGGATTTTTCTGGTATCTGCGTCGAGAATATACGCGTACCTTCTACGGCACCTCCGCCAGAATTCTCGACGTGTCGTGACCTACCGCTGAAGTCTCTCGATGCTTCCCGAATGCAACGCGGAAATCTAGATTTCTCTAGAAAGAGCCGGGATGGTCGCGAGCTTAGTAACACTGCCCCCTTCTTAAGCCTGCTCGTCCCGAATAGGCTGAACATTACTCCCCGCGTAACGTGCGAGACGATCGAGGTGAACAACTTTTATTTTGGTTCTCGGGGCTCGCTGGATCTGATAAACAACGTCGTTGATTCTCTTGACCACCGCGTGTAAGGTCCTTCCCAGGCGGGGTGTAACTTCGGTGACCTCCCCTTTCTCCGTTGAGAATTGTATAACCAGACAAGATCACCAGCTTGAAATCCTGCTGAATTCGCCTTCAGGTCGTAGCGTGTCTTCATCCGGTCGGTGGAGAGTCGAATCCGGTCCCGCACTAATTCATCGACGTCGTGCATCCGCTGTCTCAAGTCGTCGACATACTCCGGAACAGCTTTGGGGTCGTCCTCTGGCGTGCCAAATTGCAAATCGCAAGGGAGACGTATCTCCCGACTAAACATGACCCGGGCTGGTGTTTTGCCCGTTGTGTCATGAATGGCGCTCGATATGCCATCAAAAACAATAGCAACTGACGGTCCCAATCTCGCTGATGTTCGTCAACTACCTTTGACAAATGCTGCTCCATCGTCCTGTTGAATCGTTCCACCATTCCGTCGGACCGTGGATGAAGAGGCGTAGTCCTTGTTTTCTTGATCCCAAGCAAATCGTAGACACCCTGGAATACGTTGGATTCAAAGTTGCGTCCTTGATCCGAGTGCAACTCCAGTGGTACACCGAAACGACTGATCAGGTTATCCACAGCACACTCGCCACTGTGGTAGCCTCTTGGTTTGGTGAGGCATATGCTTCCGGCCACTTGCTGGAGTAATCCATGGCAACCAGGATGTACTTGTTGCAACTCTCTGTTGTCGGGAACGGTCCGGCCACATCAATCGCGATGCGTTCAAAGGGCGCTCCAACATTGTAGGTCTTCAGTTCCGCTCGAGTACGAGTCCTTGGTCCCTTGCTGGCCGCACAAACTCCACATTTGTGGCACCATGCTTCTACGTCGTTCCGGCAGTTCACCCAATAGAACCGCTAGCGCACCTTGGCTAACGTCTTGTTCACTCCAAGGTGTCCTCCGGTGACGCCGTCGTGCATCTCTTTCAGGACCTCCTTCACTCGTGTCTTGGGGAGCACCAATTGAACTATCTGCCTCTTTCCATCAGGGCTCTCCCACACTCGCTTCAGCAGACCGTTCTCTATTTTCAGAGATTTCCATTGGGCCCAGAGAGCTTCAAATTCGGGCCCTTCATCAGAGATTTCAGCCCACTCTGGTCTGTCCTGACCATTCTCCTTGCGTTCAGCAAGTGCTTCAAAAGCCGGGTCTTCTTGTTGCTCTTTCTTGAGTTCAGCTGTAGTCCAATTTCTCGGGGTTGCAACAACGATTGCTTTGACTCCAACGTTTCCATTCTGCTGGTCCACTCTTTTGCAATGCTTGCAATCTTCTTTGCATGGTCTTCGAGAAAGAGCATCTGCATTTCCATGACTTTTCCCAGGTCGTGTTGGATTTTAAAGTCGTACTGCTGCAATTTATCGATCCACCGTGCCAGCTGTCCTTCGGGTGTCTTAAGCTGCAGCAACCACTTCAGCGCAGCGTGGTCAGTCCTCACCAGACATTTTCGGCCGTAGAGGTATTGGTGGAAGTGATAGACAGCTTTCACTATGGCCAGCAGTTCCTTGCGTGTGACGCAGTAGTTTCTTTCCGGTTTAGACAACACCTTGCTGTAGTACTCCACAACCCGCTCTTGGCCCTGATGATATTGCGACAGCACTGCTCCAATTCTGGTGTTGCTGGCATCAGTGTCCAAGGTGTATTGTCCATGCAGTTGAGGATACGCCAGAATGGGACTCGAACACAATGCGATCTTCAAAGTCTTGAAAGAATCCTCACATTCTTTGGTCCACAAGGATGGAGTACGGTCCTCAGTCAGTTTGTGTGAGGGCTTAGCAATGTCTGCGAACTTCTCCACAAATCTCCTGTAGTATGTGCATAAGCCCAAGAAACTCCTGACTTCATGTTGATTCTTTGGTCGTGGCCATTCTTGAACAGCTTCCAACTTCGATGGGTCGGTTTCGATTCCCTTGGCTGATACGACGTGTCCCAGAAATTTGACCTGCTTCTGGAAAAGCACGCACTTCCTCGGGTTCAGATTCAAGTGAGCACCTTGAAGTCGTCGAAACACCTCGCGGAGGTTCTTCAGATGTTCTTCAAACGTCCGACCGATGACCATCACGTCGTCAAGGTAGACCAGGCAAGTCTCCCATGTAAGACCTCGCAAAACGCACTCCATCAGACGTTCGAACGTGGCCGGTGCGTTACAAAGCCCAAAAGGCATCACCATAAACTTGTAAAGACCGCTGCCTGCTAAGAATGCGGTTTTTTCCTTGTCCTCATGGCGTAGTCCGACTTGCCAGTAGCCACTCTTCAGGTCCAACGTTGAGAACCATTTTGATCCGGACAGTGTGCTCAAGGTGTCATCGATTCGAGGCAAAGGATATCTGTCTTTCATTGTTACATCATTGAGTTTGCGATAGTCAACGCAAAATTTTGTACTTCCGTCTTTCTTTTTAACCAAAACAACCGAAGAAGACCATGGGCTTGTTGACTCCTCAATCACGCCTTCATCCAGCATGTTCTTCCGAAGCTTGGTTACCTCTTCTTGCTTTGCCAGTGGTAGGCGCCTGGGAGCTTGCTGAATCGGAGCAGCGTTCTCCGTGTTAATGCGATGTTGAATCACACTGGTCCTCCCAGTTGGACTGCCTTCCATCGCAAAGGCTGTAGCTTCTTCTTGAATGAATTTCGTCGCCAGTTCCCTTTTTTGTCATTCAGGTGCTCCCACTGGGACGATAACATCTCCTCGACCTTCTTCTCCAGAAGTTTCGGAGCTGGAGCTTCTGGCGATCCATCTTTGCAGCGTGAGATCCATTCTACGGGCTCACACTTGCCCATAGTTTCTCCTTCCTTGATCGTTTTGCATGTCTTGTCCGGATTAACGACTCTAATCGGAATTCTTGTCTTATCCATGTTGATTAATGTCTTAGCCATGAGACAGCTGGCAGCTGCGTCGGGTTCTGCAATGCCGGCGACATGTCCTCCAGGTTGTCCACTCAGTGTTGCCCACACGATCTTCTCGGAGTTGGCGGCCACACGTACGGTTTTAGCAGAAAGTAGACGGATTTCTTCAGCAGTCTTCATGGATGTTTTCAGAGCAATTTCTTTGTTTCCAATCCTCAGTGTCCGCTGACCAACATCCAGGACAAATCCGTACTTATTCATCAGGTCCAGGCCAAGTATAAAGTCGTCAACAATGTCAGCCACCAAAATCTTCTCTCGCAGCAGGAACCGTCCGGAGCAAATGCTCACTTCAGCTTCTCCGTACAATATAGCCGAATCTCCAGTGGCCGTGGTCAAGCAAGTGCCGTTCTTCAACGCAACGATCCGTTATTTTCGAAGCATTCCACGTCGAACGATCGACTTTGTGGCTCCGGTGTCATAACCAAAACGCAATCGTCTCCATCAAGCTTTCCACTCAGAAGAAGGCTGTTAGGTGACTTCCTCAGCAACGAGACGGAGTAGCTCCTGGGGCATTGGGCACTGCCAACCAGCGTGCGCCCCTCAGCGCTAGCTGGAATTAGTTTTCCTGATTGCGTCTAACTGGGCTGGGAGTTCTTCGCCCCGGCGCGGAACGGTCACTTGAACTCGACCCTTGCCTGCAATTCCGGCGCAGATGTCCCGGTTTCCCACAGCCGAAGCAACGCGGCCTGCCCCCTGTCCTTGCTTCCTTATTTTCCAAAGCGATGAGAATCTTCTGGAATATCTCCTGGACTGACAGGGACTGTGAATCGCTGGCCTTCCTGACTGTTAGATTCTCGGGTGCTTCCAATGTCGCTACTCTGATTTTGAAGTGACGTGGAGAATCCTTGGCTGCTTCGATACGAATCGCGTGGATTAAGGCATCGGTGAGCGTCGCTGGGTTGCTGATTGTGACCATCTGGCGCAACTCGTTGTCCCTCAGTCTATTGATGAAGGTTTCTTTCGCAATACCAGCCAGCAGACTTGATGGATAGGCTGGATAAGCAAGGTTAACCAGCCTTTGGACGTCGGCCTCGAACTCCTGCAGGCTTTCTCCGCTCTTCTGTACCCTGGTTCTCAGACGGGTCTGGTGTATCTGTTGCACATGGTTGTCACCGTAGGGAAGTTCCAGCACCTTCACCAATGTTTCGAAACACTCTGTTGGTTCTCAGGTATCGTCTGAAGCAGCTCTAATGCCTGAGACCCCTGAGAGCAAGAACCAGTGCAGTAGCCTTTTCCTCGTCCGTCCATCCATTGGCTTCGGCCGCTGCGTCGAATTGCCTTTTGTAAGTGGACCATGGGCTTTGTCCATCAAAATCTGGCAGCTTCACGTGCTCGTCGCTGAACTGGAAATGGCAGTTCTTCTAACACGTTTTTCCAGTTGCAAGATGTTTGCCTACATCGCTGCCACTTTCTCATGGACAAATCCCTGGACCGTTTGTATTTGGTCCCTCATCTGTCCATGCACGTCTTGTATCTGTTCGTGTACATTATCTAGAATGTCAGCTTTCAACTTCTCTTGTTTCTCCTCTGGATAATGCATTTGACCCTCCAGTACTTCTCTGAGCTCTGTTTTCTGCTCTTCGAAAACTTTATTGATTTCTTCCTTTTCCTCAAGCCGTCTCTGCTCTTGGTGTTCTAGAATTTTCTTCAATTCTTCCTTCCCTTCGTGACGTTCCTTTTTTTGTTCTTGCATCATCGCCATGATGCTCGCTAAAGCCTTTCCTGTTTCTTTTTGTGTCATGCTTCTGGTCGTCATCAAACGATTTCTTGAATGTTCCGACAATCGGCGCAGTCACTAATCGATTACCTCGAAACCAGCGGTTGAAATTTCCAAATTCCGAAATATCCACTTCTGCCACCAGATGTTACGTTATTCGGGTTCGCCTATCTCGAAATTAAACGCGCTGATGATTTACTCGTAAACAAACTGCACTTTATTAGCTACTACCGATACAACTAAATAACGCAAAGAATTATTAATCGCTTAGAAATTCACAATGTGGCTTGAGATGTTAACTTCACGATCGCTTGATTCAAACATCCATGATTCAAACTCTGCCGATGCCAGGTCGAGTTCCTCTCTTATAGTGGCATCGAAGGTTCTGGATGCTTCCTGATGGTGTTTCCAGCACACGAGGATTTTTCTGGTATCTGCGTCGAGTATTCGCGTACCTTCTACGGCACCTCCGCCAGAAGTCTCGACGTGTCGTGACCTACCGCTGAAGTCTCTCGATGCTTCCCGAATGCAACGCGGAAATCTAGATTTCTCTAGAAAGAGCCGGGATGGTCGCGAGCTTCGTAACAATAATCATTCTACGTCTTGTTATGGAGGAATGAATCTCCAATAATTTTTCAGATATACAAGGTCGTCCAAAAAAGATGTCCACCCTAATTTTACTTAAGATCCGTTGAAGCTAGCGAGTTGCAGTAAAAACCCTTGAATTCAGCTGGTTATTCTGATCAAATTTGCCAGCTACCAAGACGTTACCATCGAGTCGTTATCGAATCATTCGTACCAACACAACACGTTTTTTCTATGGCTCATACTAATGAAAAAAGCCGTGAGACTGATTATAGCTCTATATATCATTACGAAGCTGCACCGGCACGACATAAATGTTCCACACTAGAAGCTTATTAATGGAGAAAACAGCCAGCTTTCCAAATTTCTCATCGCAGCTACTGCAGTAGCTAGATCGTGCCGCTAAAACATGTTTTGATCTTTCATTAATAATTACAGCAGCAATGTTTCTGGTGTCACCTCTATAACAATCGCTTAAATCTCTCGCCTGTCAATATTCTAAAGAGCCGCGTCCTCTTAATAAAAATATCGTAAAACGTAATTTATGCATAGCATTCGAAATAATTACCTACCTACCAAGCGAATTCGTGGCTCTTTTCATGATGTATGTGTGTGCGAGTGTGTGTGTTCGAGCGTGCGTGCGAGTGTGTATGTGTAGGTACATAGTATGAGGGCGATGCTGGGGAATGTTTTCTTTTTGGAATGTCTAGCGTGCTATTGCCTTCGGCTGTTTCTACTTCTTCTTTTGCAGAAGAGCAATCCGAAGAATCGCCTAGAGTTGTTTGGATCTGTCTTAAGCCACGGCGACGACGTTGTGGCGCCGAAGGTCATCCGGCCGGAGATACTGCAAGTAGTCGGATTACATATGCGAGCTTTTTTCTCTTCGCGAAGAAGTGCGAGGTTCGGTATTTCACCTGGCGCTCACGTTACCTCACCACGCTCTGTGCGCCACGAAAGTAGTGGGGTCGACTTCTTTCTCACACCAGTAGGAAGCAATTTTTATTTTATTTTTCAAATTATAATTTGGGGGGGGGGGGCAATTTTAAGTGAGACCCGGTAGAAATTATTACAGAACGCTATGCTCTATAGCTGCAAGTTACGTTTATCTATAGTTTAAGTTGTAAGTCGTAAGTAGTACGTAGTAAAAGCTTGAGCTGGATCATCCGACTCTTGCAACTGCAACTAGCGACGGCCTGTCACTTAAATTTCAACCTTACTTCAATTGCCATTTACAATTAAATATTGAACACCGGATTGTATAGACAAACTTCAAACTACATAAAAATCCCGGCGTAGGAACTCAAGGTGGGTCAATCTGATTCAACCGCAATTCAGTTTTAATCGTAAACGTAGCATCGCTGATTGGCTCTCATGCGCACGAGAACCGCAGTAAGTGATGCTGCGCTTACGACTAAAATCAAGTCTGCGACTAAATAAGGCTGCATAACTGAACACACCTTGACCTTCAATATCTTAGTCTAGCCTTAACTTCAATGATAATAATAATTGTAACTGAAGCTTCAAGATAAAATATTGCCCATATTTGATGGGTTTGCCCATTGCTGTCCCAGTCTTCGTCAAAGCTAGATTGTGTGGACCGTTAGCTGTCAATGTTGAAGTCAACTGAAAGGGCAAGCTGACACAATATTTCGTTTCTATAAAGCTTCCAAATAAGGCGTATACTCAGTCGCATGCCCATATGGCTGGTACGAGCTCCAAGAAGCCTTCATTTCGACTGGTAGATAGCACCTCTTCAGCACAAGTCAGGTATTGTCTCGTCTGCTAATTAGGACCTCCGACCTCACGTCTTTGCGATTTACCGATTCAAGGTGGCCTGGCGATAATGTATTAATCAACAAAGACTTTTTTTTTAAGTCAAATTTACAAATTGGAATTTTGAAATTATTTTCAGAATTCGAGCTCACTGTGTTCAGGACTTCCTTAGAGCTTTTCAACTATTTTACCCGAGAGTAATAGCTTATTGTGTGCTTTCAAGCTATAACTATAACAACCAGCAAAACGTTTTATTTGACCAATATTACGGCCACCTTAAACGCGACGATCGAGGCGACGATCAAGTAACCGAGACAACTCTTACTTAGAACACAAGGAAAACGTGCAGCGTTTTTATATTTTGAAGACGTCGTAATAACTGTTTTAAAATATCGTTCGAGCATCGTGTTTAACCTCATGTGATTTAGCATTTTAATTTTATAGCTGAGGGCTGCTTCCAGTCATGAAGCGCATGTAAAACAAGTCATAAATTGTTGGCTTCTGTTGGCTACTCTTCAATTTTAGACATTCTCCCGCGGGATCAAAGACTAACTAGAAAATGAGCGCGCATTTCTTTGGCATTTCCTACACAATTCTAAACTGCCGCATCGCTTATTATTGAAGTATAAATATAGGAAATGCTTGCAACAATGTGAGCTTGCGACCTCTCTTTGCAAAAATTCAGGTAATGCCATGCTAATTTATGATAACTCAGAGGTTTAGCTCTCATTATATTCCAACCTGTTTCCTATTTGTTCGGCATCAGTTCAAAAAGATTCTCGAATGTTACTGTTCTGCTATAACGAATGAAAAACATCAAATATATTACCGTGAAACGTCTACCTATGATGCAAGAAAAAACTTTTCTTTACTAGTTGAATTTATGTCATCAGCCTCCTAGTTTGCACACAAAGGGCTGCGTCAAAGACTCACACTATCTCAAATCTATACTCTGATCAAAAATGGATCTCTGCCTTTAGAAATCGGATTAGAGGTGTTAATTTTCTTGTTTGAATGATAAATGTTGAAGCTCAGTTTCACGAATTGGATTTAAGAACTATACAAGTCGTGCACGATTTGTTTTCCTGGGGTGACGCCACTTTTCGTACCTGATATGAGGACCTGTCCTAAATAAAGAACACTATTTTGTGCTATACATCGAAACCGACGAATTCACTACTCAAACTTTTCACTTGCAACAGTTCAAGCTGAAGCTGCATGATATAAGAACTAATTATAGGGATGCGGGAAGATATTGCCTAGCATCCAGTTCCACCAGCGAATTCAATCATTGTTAGCTAATTGAGACATTTCCTCTGATGGATTCTAGGTCAGTGCTGGTCGAATGACCCCGGAAAATGCATACAAGCTGTTGTGGTCTAAACATTTTTTCCATAATCTTTCGTGAAACTTGTGTTTTCTCTGCATGGTCACTAAGCCAATAATCACCAGAGAAAATGCCTCAATTCGTTGACAATGATTAAATTCGTTGGTGGAACTGGCTATAGGTCAGTTTTCTTTCACGTTCAAATTATAATTAGTTGAACATATTGTTGCAAACAATTGCAACAACCAGCACCCCGATCTGAGAATCTTCGAAACTTTTAATCGTTGAACGTTGAAGTCAATTGTTAAAAAAAAATTGAAACATTTTCCGGTAAAATTTGAATTCTCCGGATAAACCTCAAAGCTTTTTCTAAAGAATCTCATTGTAGAAAATCATCAATTAGAGCTTCATTTCGCCCTCTCTCATTCGAGTCCGGTCTCGATAAGCCAAGAAGATTTCGCATTTTCAAGTAAGTATGGAAAACTCTCGGAAAATTCGGAGAATTTTGTAAGAAATTTTCTGGACATGTACAAGAATCAGTAACCTATTGTTTAACAAGACAATTGGTAAATTTGTTCATGGGATATACAAAGTTAGAAATTTGCAGTTTTTCCAAAGAAAAAAACTCGAAATCCGTGGGTCCGATTTCAAAAAATTCCCCCCCCCCCCAAGCCGTTCTTTGATGGGATCGCCTTTATCGAGATAATTGCAAAAAATACTGCAAATGTACCAATAATCTAAGATGACGGCGATTCCCCACTCCCTATCGATGGGGACTTTCTACACAATAATTAGCAAGCTTTCGAGAACATCTCTACCAATTTTCAGAACTACACCATTCGATTCTCCTAAATTATGTTTCCATTGACCCTTAATTTAATAAAGAAGCCGTGAAATTGTATTCTATTGAGGGGGTACTATATTTGCTGGAGACTCCAACTCGGGGATAAGCCACAAACCTGAACAATTGGCGGAGGAGCCATTCGCAAGCGCAACATTATTGGGCATCTTTTTCCTCGATTTTATATCAAGTGAAATCCCGTACGATGCTTCTGAAATGATGCATCTTCGCTTTGCCCATGCTCAGGCCTTGTCGCTGGGTCAAATCAGCCCGCGTGTGTTGTCTTGAACGAAATGGACGCGGCAATAAACTCGCCACATTGTCGTCATAGACTTCCGCAACATAAATTACAACTTATTAAATAATTATTGATGCGTCCCGTAAGGATTTAATTGCGTTTTTCGCATTGTGTATACGCTATAGAGGTATAATACGTATCGCTATGTGTCTTGTTAAGTGAGGTCTATGCAGAAAGCCCACACAACATCCATCGTATGTTTTGTCGTGATTTAGCAGCCGTAGAACTTCTTCAAATCGATCCATCCTAAGAGGAACCTGCTGTATACCTACGTCTATGATGATAAGTGGAAAAACCGCTAGGCTTCGCCTTCAGGCCACCTATTCATGACCGCACAAAGACTACAAGCGTTTCGATGTGTTTGGAGTCAATAAATTACCAAAACATGCACATGGATTTTATATCAGGGCGATTCTATAAATCACTGTGCACGATTCGCGATGACAGCCTTGATTCACATTCTTTCATAAGAATAAGGACTATGGAATCCCGCTGGTGAGCAGATACCTACCTATACCTAATGCTAAACTTGATCCTTAGATGTTTCGAAAAAGTGCAAATTAATTGTCTGCTCTTAGCCGGCGAGTAAATAACCAGGCCAGTCCAGGGCAGCAGCTGTTACGCATTCCTTGCTGGCGTTATCAAACAAAATTGAAAAATATTTTATTATAATGGTAATGGTAATTGTTGATGTTGTGCCAGGACGCGTAGATCGACTTGATACGGCCTGGTGTATAGTGTTGCCACCTGGGGCGCCTCGGTGCAATTAAAATATGAAAATGATCCTCGCCGATGCCAGGAATTGGTAGTTCTCTCTTGGACCGTGTCGGAGGAAGGTGCTGGCAAGGCAAGAGGCGAGGCAAGAGGGCTTCCGAGAACGCTTATGTAGGAAATGCGATGCATTCAGAGAGGCGACGCTGCCATAAATAAAAAGCCATCTTCGAAGGCTCTACCTTCACGTCTCCATCGGGACGTAAAGACGCACATACACATACATACGACTCCGCACTATGAGCGGAGACTGTTGTCAGTTGTAGCGCTCAAGGCGCCAGCTTTGCAGGCTGAGGTAATTACTGAAGAAGATTCGATTTATTTCCAGATTATACGCGTTTTACTCCTTCGGGAAATGGCGCATCGGTGTTGCCTTTCCGCGATCAGTTAGTCGGAGTGTGCTATAAATTTCGCATCCACTCTGCTGGGTGATGCCGACGAAACAAAGGTCATATTTCTGTCAAATAATGCGCACCGCACGAAGGCGGCAAGAGGGGAAGGTCAAGGAACTTTCACTCTGGATGTTGATGTTGGTGTGCATAATAATGCTAACATTGACTCCAAAAGTTGATCTTGTGAAGTTGATGTTTATGTTTATAGCGCCCGGACATACCAAGGATGTGAGGTAATGCACTTTTTACGCAATAATATGTGATCGAGCAATGCCGCAGGATCATAAACATTGCGAATATTTCACTATTTTTATGGTAGTGTTTGCCTCGTATAGCTCGTACGTTTTTCCTTATTTGTTTTAAAAGCTACCACTGCAACCCTACCTATGCGGGTTTTTATGTGCACATAATTAAACTGGAATCTAAAATACGTACTTCCTACTTAACACTTATATCTAAATAGGTATACTACTACAATGCTGACATTTAATGGAGCATTCAATCTATTTTCAAAAATTTAGATAATCATGAACAATAAAGACCATCAATAAAGTGAACCCTACGCCTTTTGCTGGTCAATTCGCGAGAGTTCTGTAGGGTAGTTCCCGGCCCTCTTCGTGTGAGGGAAGCATGCGCCGGTTTTCTTGACAGACGTCAGCCGCAGCTTGACAGTTGACGGCGAAATCCTCGGACAAAAACGTCAGACACATTTTATAAGAGAAAGTTAGGTTAGTGGTTTAGCGATAAAGTGGCAAGGGAAGTTTGAACATGTTAGAATGAAATCGAAGGCTTGTGTGGGAGCAAACAAGCGTTGTGTGTTCGGTGGTTGTTTCAGTGACTCGCGATACGTTTTTGTCGACACAAGCGCCATCTACTGAGATATGCGCAAACTAAACTTCACTCTTGTCATTTGTCCCAAGATTTTTGACAGTCGGCGAGTCGGCAGTCGACAGTCGGCGCATCCCAGACATGAAACTATTGATGGTGCGATTCTCTAAAAAATTACATTCCATAAAGGCTCTGTTACGTTGTTATTACCTAGGCAACAGCCAATGGCCGACACGGATTTTTACATAACAGAGCGTTTATGGAATGTTATTTTTTACAAAATAGCACTAAGTTTGTCATCAGAAATGAGCCAGATTTTTCTGGAAATCCCGTAATAAATTGCTTGAGATTTCCATTATTTGATATTTTTATTTATGTGGTATGCGTATATGCATCATAGCTTTCATAGCCTTCGATGATGGATTTCCGTTGAGAGTAAGTCAAATATCTATGCTAAGCTATTCATCACTCCTTTGTTTCAAAATCATGTATCATGTAACTCATGTATCGGTTATGTTATGTCAGAATTCAAAATTTGTAAATGCAGTAAATAAAAACTGCAAAATTCGAATTTAGACTGTACCTACAGGAGTACAGATGAATTATTATTTATTACTGTGTAGCCATTATGGCAACGCTTGGACTTGGAAGTACTGGAATTTAGAATAACCATATTTATACACAATAAGTGCGTCCAGTGTCTGACTAGTGCCCGTTGATGCGTTGATCGTTGATTGATCAGTGTTTGGTAGTAGCCCAGGCTTTTCAGTCGAAAAAACGGCAAAACATGAAACAAATTAAAACACGGTCAATCTCTTCAATTTTGGGTTCAATAGACTTTGCTGTATAACATACAAAAAGTCCCCAACTTTCCCCCGTGTGCGTCATTGTTTTTTTGACAGGCAAAGATGAAGACACCTAAAAATGCACTCCCCGAATAAAAATGCTCCTAGTTCTCAACCACCCAATCGATTTCTCTTATCTTGGTCTTGAATGAAAGATAATGAATCAATGTGAATGATATGGGATAGCTTTTGTTCAAAATTTGACACTAACAGACTTGATTTCTTGATAATGACACTTTTTTCGTGTTTTTTTCTCTTATGCTCCAGTTAACATTTTACTTTTGCATCGACCACTTAATATCACTTGGTATTATTATATGCAGTAGATTCCCTACAGTTTTTGCTTTAAAATGACGTATCTTTTAGCTTCATTCTGAATTGTCCAGCAATTCCAATAAGGATTCTATGAAGTTACGTCAAACGCATTATATGGGGAAAATCACTTCAACATTATTAACCTAGACTTTGATCTGTAATAATTGATTCTACGTTCAATATGCACAGCATCGTACTGACTAAATCTGGTCTGGTAGTACTCGTATGAGTAGGTACTAGGTACAGTTTCTCAATTTTCCTCTTTGTGCATCATGTTTTTATAGTTTGTTCTTGTTATTGCCGTCTGCAGTGTCCGGCAATATCTCAGCTACTGAACTTCGGATTGCGCTTGGGTTTTTGCTAGATGATATCTTTGGTACTCTGGATAGACAAACAACAAAGATATTTTATTTCATTTATTCGTCCGTCCGTCCGTCTGTCTGTGTGTCTGTCATTTCAAGCAATATCGCGGCTCCTAGACCTCGGATCAACCCCGGGTTTTCGCTAGATAATAATAGCTAAGGTACTCTAGGTGTAAACAAACAGCACGGTTGGCTACGTGGGAGCACCCACGTGTAGTTGGTACCCGTCAAGACGCATCTTCCTCCAGCTCCGGAGACTCTTTTGAAGATAGTGTCTTGCAACTGCAAGAAGAACTGCGGTCTAAAATATAGATGCAGGCGATCTTCCTTGTCTTGTTCGCAGATGTGTAAGTAAGTTCTGTAGGTGCACAACATGTGAGAGTCTACCCCACCTTGTTGAGTATGACCCTAAGGACGATCTGTTATTTTTATAAACTTATGTATTTAGTCCCTTTAGGTGCTAGATAACTTAGCTATTATTTTAGATGGGTATAGGTACTATCGGCAGGTATTCGAGGTAACTATCGATTTATTGTTTGGGAATCAACAGACGAGTTTTTACGAAACTAATATGTTGGACAAAATAAGCTAAGAGTACGGATGGTAAGCTAGATGCGATTTTTTTTGACTACTAGTGAACTTGAGATTAAAATAATAATAATTTCATATTTTTTGCAGAGCATGGCTATAAAAATCTTCCTGTGCTGTGGTAGACTTCCAATACATTATTAATATAAAAATACAATGTTGAAGCTCTGTTTTGGAAAGATTGTGAGCATTTTTGATTTGAAAAAAATGATAATTTGCTCTTGAAAATTGTGGATTTTTAATTTACGATATTTTCACGTTGAATACATCAATGTTCAAAATTTTGAATAGGATCGATAACTGCAACTATTTCACGCATTCACATCAGGCATTCGACATAATTATCATTTCTTGAATACTATAAAATCGAGTTGGTTTGATGTTCGGTGTAAGCCAGCTTGAAATTGAAAAATGTGGCTATACCCGCGGGAAAGTTGCTGTTGTTATATTATTATTATTTTAATGTAAAGTGTTCTTTTTTCGGAAGCTAGAGAATTGTTTTGGCTACAAGAAGAAATCTTGCAAGATGGAATCAAACCCATATTACAGCTACAATACATTTTTTCCAACTGCGCGGAGATATTTTTGAGTGACATTTAGGACTTCGACATTTTTTTCAATAAATTATTTTTCTCACCTTGTAACCACTTACGTCGCGTTTATGATATGATAGTCTTATGCAGAAAAGTCCATATAATTCACTCAATCTTAAATCCAAATGATTATTGCATCAAACGCAAAAATAACCCAAATTGAAAAACCGGCTTTATTTTAGTCCCAAAATCACGTTTTTCTGCCGAAAATTGCTCAAAAGATTTTTTAAACTGAATTTAAATGTCATAATCGGATTTGCAAGGTCAGATTTAGTGGGAAACGATACCCAACATGCCAGTATTATCTCAATATTATTGAAAACCAAATTTCTTGCATAGGTCACCAATTGCCCCCCTCCCGAGCTCCCCTCACGGGGACCGTAGACATCTAGTTTGTCAATAAGTTTCACTTATAACCCACTGTATCCAAATATAATAAATTTGAAGCCAATGACTAGATTACTCTTGTCCTAGAATTTTTTGATTGAGAATTTTGACCCCCCCCCTCAAAAATTATGACGCACACAGAGGAAAGTTGGGGACTTTTAGTATGTTGTTTAGTAAGGTCAAGTGGGTACGATACCGTGAAGATTGCACGTGGATTAATTTGTTTCATGTTAAATGCTAAAAAGCCTGGGCTATAGCTACCATAGCCCATAGCGGATTATTTCTGCCCAGTATTTGGGAGCCATAAAGATTCATGAGTTCAATTAACTCATTACACAAAATTTACCGCTCTTGCATTTCAAGCGAAATTAAGAAAGCTTGGACTAAACCCCAGAGTGACATTGTGTATTGTGTTCGGCGCTGTTGAAAGCTATAGTTGAATTTTCGGAATTTTGCGATCCTATCCACGTGAGTACGATTCCAGGTATTGATAGCTCATAATGCAATTACTGATTGTATACGATTTGATCTTTTGTAAAATTACACTGAGGGTGCATGGTACCGAGCATTGTATCAAATTTTCTGGACCTGATATTCTTTTGCCAGGTCTCCAGGAACTGATCCGACGAATTGACTTTATTGACAGCCATTATCTACAACAATAAATTGTTTGAACTCCAAATTCCAGAAACACTTCATTTTATATGATTGTTGTAACTTTTTGAGTTCGCGCCATCTGATATGAAAAATTAGGATCTATGTAAATACTTGGTATTGTAATCAAAACGGATATACGATATCCGTTTTATATACGATCGTAATTGAAACAGATATACGATCTGTAGAATACTAAGTTCAACAACTTGACGGATATTCTGGCAAGCTCTACAACTGTTGTGCTGGTTTGCGGCTTATCCTCGAGCCGGAGTCACAAGTAGATATTGTAGAATATTGTAAAGACAACATGATGAAAGCCTTGTTGAGTAGGTGATGGTGATTTGGTGAAGACTGAAGACGCTGTAGAGGTTTGCGCCAAAGAGTTACCCACCATAATTTATGACAGTGATAAAAACTTCTGCCAGCCTGTCTATAATCTGTATCATCACATTCCTCATACTGCTCATTTGTCAGCTTCTACGCGGGCATCTTAAAATCGCATCACACGAACTTTTACAGTTTTTCCACCCGAGTTATACTTATAATGTGTAGAAAAACGAATCGGCTCGACATTCACGCGCTCATCATAGCCTGCTCCTGATGCTACTTCTGTCAAATTAGCGCGCAATCCGACAAAATGATTCTGTAAAGTGCATCATCCATTATAACACGTACGCGCTCGTTAATCAAGATCAAGGTAGGACTCTCATTCTTGGTATAAATTAGATTTTAATGCGTTTATCTTGTTACGCAACGGTGTACACTCGACGCAAAAAAAAAACAACCACGGCCGAAAACGGTCCTCTTGGCCGTCGATGCCGGCCGGCTGGATTAAGAAACCGCGCGGAATGTACAACTCTTTTTGTGCTGCGCTAATTGCAAAGTTCATGCGTGAAAAACAAAATACCGTCCCGGCACTGTTCGATTACGCAATCAAAAGAAGCTAATTTTACTTTTGAAAAAGACGATAAGACAAGCTTTGTTGGTTGCAAAGTGCAATTTTAATGATTTTTTTTCTCTCAAAAGCGCTGAAGACGGTAAATAAAGAAGAATCGGATAAGTGGCCGGAGCGTATTGGGCGAGAAAAATTGAAAATAACAGCTTCTTTCTCAGGTTCGACGAGTAATGGTGGTTTGACCGGGAACGAAAACGAAAGGACTGTGGAATTTGCAAGCGCGCTTTTGATTGATCATTTTATAAACTACGGTACGAAATCAAGTGTGCGAGTGCAAAAAATCGAAACCCGAAACTCAACGAAACGTGTAGGTAAAATATACGACAATATTTTTTCCCAATAAATCTTGATCACCTCTTTAGATTTATTAAGTATGAAGATTTAGGTAAACTCCAACAATGATACACCCTGTATGTGTGTCCTGAACTGTACAGGCATGCAATATGCAAACGATTTATTAGCAGGAATACAAATTTGGCGCCCTCGCATTTTCTGTATCTCTCCGTGTGATCTAAATGAGATGCAATTAACACTACCAATGTTAGGAATTTTTCAATCATAACTTACTCCCATCCCCAAAAGGTAAATGCTATACCATTAGCCAAATATTTGTGCAATGCAGCAGGGTCGTTTAATGCAGCACGTGACTCGTTATTGCCTTTTATGACATGTTTGGCGTTATTATAAATAATAATGGGTGGCTGCATGCATGATGCAACGCGGATTTATTCTCTCCTGCATGCACGAGGTTTTGTATAGAACTTCCAAAGCCACCGTTTAAAAATGGATTACAAAAGCATAAATACTCACGGAGGAACTAACCCAAAATAAAATGAAAAAAATGAAAGTGTTGAAGCCGAATATACAGCGCTGTCCATCGACCTATGTGATCCTGCCAGAACGGAACTGGTAGTACTCGCCATTAATATTATTTAATGTATAAATTGAAAATTTCAGCGATAACTCATCGCGCATAATACAATGACCTTTTGAACTTTCGCTAAAATGGAAAGGAACACTCTTGGTGAAAAATGGCAGGAATACCGCAATAATATAATCCCTGTTGAGTAACAATTATTATTATTAGTGTTCTTCGGTGCTAGAGATTTCCTATATGGGTAATAGTCGTGGTCCGACTTCTTAGATTTATGGGAACGTAATGTTCATCAAGGGGAACGGTTTTGATCTTAACTTTTCTGTTATTAGTTAGAGACATCTTTCCTGAGGTCTACTTTGTGTTGGATGACTTATAGCTCTCAAAAATTATTGCTCTCGCAAAAAGGTAATTGATTCCTTAGCTCGTTCCTTAATTTATTTAGCCGTAGCCATGGGGGGTCTTGAGGGGTCGCGACGACCCCCCAATTTTGAAGAAGTTTGGAAAAGTTGGGAAAGTTGGAGAAAGGTTCGAAAATGTGAAATAAAGCATCGCTTTTAGTCGCCGTCCGTCCGTTCTGTCACGTATCTCCTCCTGAACAAAGAATCGAAAAACCGTCATATTTTTCAATCACCCATACCGTTTGATCAAAAACTTTCCTCCTCTAGGTAGGCTGTGGTCTGGCCATTGACAGGCAGACGAGGCTGATTTTGGCCAGGCCACAGCCTGCCTAGAGGGGAAAAGTTTTTGATCATACGGTATACTATACTGTGTATGGACAGGGGGCTGGTGCCTCAAAACTCACGTCAGAAGGTACATGATTTTGAACCCATAGGTCTAATATGAGTGTTGATTAGATTGTTTCAAATTTTTTTGTCTTACATGTCAGACCAGGAAGCTTAGGCTGGTATAAGCTTATCAATTTTCGAGAAAGGGCTACCTTACGTCATAAGGTACATGAATGAAACCGACAGGCTTTCATGTGGGAAAATCCCCTTAATCAAAAATTGAGTCGTAAGAAAAATTTTTTGGGGCTTGACAATTTTGAAATTTAGAAAAAAGCCAAAATTCACCCCTTCCTGGAAACTACCTCTTCGACATAATTTTGAGAATGAAAAATGATTCTCACATAATTTTTTACGAAGGTTTTGAATCTGTTCACAAAAACTTCCAATCGTGTATCGTTACAGGGTGCAACATCTAAAAAGTTTTCTCAAATCGGACACCCTGTATTTTAACATTGAAATCTATTCCGCTTTTTATCCTGATTACAAATGTGAATCATATTTATGGATTAGTCAACAAGACAACTATGAAAAAATTGATGAATTTGGGTGTAAATTTTGGTCCTTTTTGAAAATTCCAAAATTGTTTTATGGACCGAAAGCCCCCAAAAATTTTGCCTTATGACTTGATTTTGCGAAAGACGATGTTCCCACATAAAATCCCGTTGGTTTCATTCATAAGTACCGTATGACGCGAGTTTTGGTCTTTTTTCTAAAATTGACAAGCTTATACCCGCCCCAAGTCCCCGGTCTGACATGTAAGACAAAGACATTTCCAATAACCTTATGAACGCATATCAAATCCTCAGGGTTATAATCAATAATCATGTACCTTCTGACGTGAGTTTTGAGGCACCAGCTTCCTGTCCAGTGTGTACAGTACCTCGGAACTAGCACAGACATTAAAAATGTCACGCAGACTTCGCTGTACTGAACTTATTTATAAATACTTGATCAACCGATTTTGATAAAATTGGAAACATGTGGTGTCTCGTATAATGATTTATAATTTTGAGGTTGGTTCCTCGATTGGTCGCAATCTTGGCCCGCCATATTGAAATTTATATTGAACTTTTTTGTAAGAGAGTTGATCTTGATGAAACTTGAAACATACATTTGTTCCGTACAATGATTGATGATTTTGAAGTCATTTCCACGAATCGCCGCCATTTTGATCCTCCACATTGAATTTCACTTCCTTGAAGTAACAACAACAACACAACAAAATGATCAAATTGTCTCCAGCTAGAGCTTTTCGCCGTTTTCCACACTGGCGGGCGCTACAAATTTTTCCCTGACCCTTACTACCCGAGACGGCCGCTCACCCGGGTTTTGACTAGGATTACCCGCTTTAGGTACAGGACTTCACTCAGACGTTCTTTCCTGCTCGGGTATCGAGTTCTTTGGAAAAAATCAAATTTATATCAAAAGTACAGGGTCTTTTTTATGGATGTCATCATTTGAATGGCTTCTGGCAGGCAAAGTAAGAAACTTATCAACAGAGGCATGGCAGCATCTTGTGATTTATAGTTTCAAGTTTTGTTTGACACTACAACCACAGTTGTCAGCCATCAACTTTGTCTGCACGGTGCGACCGAACAAAATGTTGTGCTTGGCCAAAGAAGGAAACAGTGTTGAAAAGTCGCTTTGTTTTTTCTTTGTAGGCATTCCTAAAAACCAAGTATTCACAGATATGATCAGGGACATTCGTTATCTTGAGAAGAGAATTGAAAATATCTGCACTGAAGTAACGTCTCGAGATTCTGTGACACCCGCCGAGCACTGCATTTCTGATCAAAGACTTTTTTGGAAAACGGCGGCCATCGCTGTGAAAATGCACGAAAACAACTTTCACTGTATCAAAATCCAAATTTTAGGTTTCAATTTGTTACAAGTTTCAAGTAAATTGATACAGAAATGGAGGAGAATTTTGAATTTCAAAATGAAGAAACAAAGAATTTGCAACTTTCGGGCTCTTGGCACCGTGTACACGAAGTTGATGACTGCCAACCATGGTTGTAGTGTCAAACAAAACTCGAAACTGTAAACTACAAGATGCTGCCATGCCTTTGTCAAAAATTTGCGTACTTTGTTTACCAGAAGCTTCCGGAATTGTGACATTGCTGAGAAAAGACCCTGTAGTATAAGTAAAAGCTTATTTTCAAATGCAACATTGTCTCGGTTTTTCGACGGTGATTGATTTTTTCAACAACAATACCATAAGAAGGATCTATTTTGTCGACAAAATTGAATTTCTTGATAACTGGTCGCTAGGCATCTTTAGAAAACCAGCTGCCACAGAAAAGAACGATGAGTGCACAGCACGAGTCGTTTTTCTGTGACAGCTGGTTCGAGAGAAATGCCAAGACCAGTTTGAGAGAATAAATTCAATTTTGTAGACATAAATGGATTCTTCGAATGGTATGTAATGGCCTATTTTTTTTAACGTTTATTCAAATTCACTTGTTATAAATATTAAAAGTACAGTGTTGTTAATCAAAGATTCGGGAAGGCTTCGGCCAGAGTACAACGCCGCTGCTTCTATGAGAATGGTTGGTTATTTTCATTTACGTGTTTGTTGTGTTAATACATGAGATGTAATGACTTTTATATAAGTTGTACATGGATATTACAGTTTATGTATTTAAGTTGACACTTGTCAAAATAACCTCAAAAATTACAAAAATTTCCCAATTTTTTATAGAACAAACACGTAAAATGTTGTACAACACTCGTGGCTTGTTACACAAGATGCTTTCCGACACTCAGCCTCTCACACAACTCGGGCTGTGCCCTCGTTCTGCAAATTTCAGCTTCGTGTCTGAAAACCACTTATGTAACAGCCAACTCGTATTGTAAACTACTATTACGTCAATCCAATTTTTCCGCACTGGCTTTTGTCCATTTGCTTTCCTATCCCAGGCGCTGCATTTTTCTACCAACACGCATGTTATAATGCCAAATCTCTCAAAATATCGGTAATCTGTAGCACTGTTGTATCTCCGACAAATCATAGTCCCATTCCGCGTGTTTTTCGTGTTCTTCGGGACGATAAGTCTCTCCTTCGTCGAACATGGCAAATTCGCCACTCATCATTAGAAACTGTTTTGTATTTTCTACTCACAAACACTGACAGACAATCAAGCAATAATTATTAAATTTTACAATTTGACATTTACGTTATCGTTGTTATGGTGAGTGTATCAACAGCCAGTTTTGTCACCCTGCAGAGGTTTATTCAGTAGCAGCAGAAGTTTGTCGCCCCACCATTAATTTGCCATTGCAAAACTGTTGACATTGGTTGTAATGGTAACACGTGGTACTAAATACAGCCTCGCTATTGGTTTAAAACGTCAAAAAAAATAGTCAAAATAAAACTTGCACATTCCATGAATGAACCAGTCCATCTCCCCACCTTGCGGTGTGTGTAATAGGAAGCCTCGCCCGAAAAAAGGTTTTCGCAGCAATAAATAATTTTGGTACAATATTACAAAAAGTACACAAAACACGTACTATACAGTACGTACACACATACAATAGGGAGCTTGCGATTTCATTAAACGTGCGACGCAACGCAACGTAGAACGTGAAAACTCCCCTGTAACTAATGAATCGCAGATAACAAACTCGCCAATTTTCACGTTGAAAGTTACGTTACGTCGTACGTACGTGGGCACGTAAACTCCCCACTAAGTATCGTTATTGTTTTGTTGTTTGCTTGGAATATGTTCAAAACTTGCTTGTCATTCTTTATTGTTGTTGAAGATTCTTTTTATTTGACCGATCATCTTTAAACGTCGTCGGGATCAGCCCGCAATAGTTGAGATTCGATGGACGAAAGAATGAACTAGATATGTTCAACCTTTTGGAAGATACAGAATATTAAGGTGAATTTTGTTGCACGAGTCGTTGAAAAAGAAACGAAGAAAATAATCACGAAAAAAAAAACGGCCACAAATAGCCTTCGCCACTACGTTTGGCGAGGCTTAAAAAATGCAGTTTCAACTTCGACCGCGGTGAGCCCCACGAAATATTTATTTTAGATGCTAGGCCAGTTTAGTATAGCGGGAACATTCGAAGTTGCAGAAGGTCCCATAGAAAATTTTTTGTTTGATATAAGTTAACTTGGGAGTCCCAATGAAGAATCCAAGTTTGTGACCTTAGTTACCTCCGTAACCATGGTAAAGGAAAGAAGAAGTTGGAAATTCGTGAAAATCGACTGGTTTTCTTAAATAACTCGTAAATGGTGACTCTACTAGCAAAATGTTTAGTAGTCAAATTGAAGAGCGTTGTATTTTGAACAATGATGCCACAACCATTACTATTCCTGTGCAATCAACGGTTACCGAAATAAAGCTTTCGGAAGTCTGACCTGGAAATCGCTAGAAGCTGTCAGATGATTTCTGGCCGTCAAACTACAGGTTTTTACTCCAGAGACTATAGCGTCATCGTCCTTGGACGGATATGGTTGCCCTAAACATTTCTTGAAAGACAATTGAACCGGCTGAGATATGCTTTGACTGCAGTGCCGTCACAATTTGTATCTTGGATATTTACAGCGGTCAAAGTTGGTACTGGATCCACCGTGAGACCTTCAAAAAGTGCACAAACAAGAGAAATTTCCTATAACTCGAGTTATCCTGAACCCAGCCAGTGATCCTCGCAACAGGATAAGTGTTTGATAAGGGAAAATCACGGTGAGGGTGTGTGAACTATCGTATTTTCGTAACTGATCAAATTTCGGGAACATTTCGAGGTGTTTTTACACCAAGGCACAAAATACCACCTTTTTCTTTGAGATCTGTTCACGTAGAAGTTTCATGACAACATCGAACGTCGAGCTGACATTCAAAGCCATCACGACGGCCGGCCCGGCAGCCGGGTGGAGACTATTGACGTCACATGCTGTTTTTGCCAGGAAAAATTTCGTTCAAATTTGTATCCCTGTTGGGATTATTGTGGGGAATTTTTTGGCAAAACTAATATAAACTTACGGGGAGCTGGTGCCTCAAAACTTACGTCATAAGGTACATGATTTTAACCCTGTAGGTCTAATGTGCGTTGATAAGGTTGTTGAAAATTGCTTTGTCTTACATGTCAGACCGGGGGCTTAAGGCTGGTATGAGCTTGTCAATTCTCGAAAAAATGGCCAAAAATTTACGCCATGAGGTACATGAAGGAAACTAACTGGATTTTGTGTGGGAAAATCCCCTTGATTGAAAATCTGTTCGTGAGACAAAATTTTTGGGGGCTTTCGGTCCATAAGACAAGTTTGGATATTTCAATAAAAGACCAAAATTTATCAATTTTTTCTTAGGCGTTTTGTTGACCAACCCATCACTGAGTGTGATATATATTTGTGATCACGATGAAAGACGTAATCGATTTCCATGTTGAGATACAGGGTGTACGATTTGAGACAATTTTCTTGATGTTGCACCCTGTAAGCGATGTACCATTGAACATTTTCAACGACAGATTTGAAACCTGCGTGAAAAGTCATAGGAGAATCGTTTTTTATTCCTGAAATTATGTCAAAGGAGAAGTCTCCAGGAGGAGGTACATTTTGGCCCTGATTGAAAATTTCAAACTCGTCTTATGGATCGAGAGCCCCAAAAATTTGGTCTTATGACTCGATTTTTGATCAAGGAGATGTTCCCACGCAAAAATCCGTTGGTTTCATTCATGTACCTCATGACGTAAATTTTTGACATTTTTTTGAAAATTGTCAAGCCTATACCAGCCTAAAGCCTCCGGTCTGACATGTAAGACAAAGCAATTTTTAACAACCTTATCAACGCACATTAGACCTACAGGGTTAAAATCATGTATACCTTATGACGTAAGTTTTGAGGCACCAGCTCCCTGTCCATTACTAGTGGGATACAGAGTTCAAGTATTTTTATTTTTTATTTTTCGATCAATAAAAAATTGTGAAAACACCCTACTCTGGACAGTTTTCCGAAATGTATTTTGAAATTAAGGCATGAAATAATAAGAGAATTATATAACCGTTTACAAAATGACGTTTCAGTTATTGAAATCTGTTGGAAAACAAACGAGATACAGCCAGTTTCTTCTTACCAGACGGAGCCCATTTTGGCGCCTCCACCATATTTGCCTGCAACAGATTTCAATGTTCAGTTCCACCATATTTTCAATTTGTTCTTGATCGTCCAGGAATCCATTGAGGTATGTATTGCTTGACATATCTTCACGAAGCTGCACGCAGCACGACTTACAAAGTTTCTAGACTATCTCCTCGATTATCTCCAAATTTTTGAAAAAAGAAGTTATTAAACAAATGGACCTATTTCTTTTTCACGCCCCTTTTGCCTCCTATCGCCGCTCATTGGCTAGATTTGACTCACAATCTCCCGTAGCAACTCTGTCAGTGCCACTGACTTTCTCCTTGTCATTACCCCCGACAACGATATGTTACAATTTGTCATCAGTTGTCAGTAGAACAGAACCAAAAGTCTTGCCACGCTGCAACCTGCAACCTACAGACTCGACAACGCTTTACTTCTTTACAATAAGAGTGTAGTGCAAGCATCAAATGAAGGGGAACCAGCGTGATAAGGGGTTGAAGTATAGTGTGAAAGGATATTTTGAAGACGTACTTGTGAATAACCTGGAGGTAAAAGCGGAGTGCTACAGGAGCCAGAAAAAGTAACAAGCTTCTCAAGAAAATGTCCGGAACAGCATTTGTTTTCAGCGTCATCTTTGTACCTATCACTGGGATGAATAGAAATCTTCCACTCTGAAGTGCCGTGAGCACACCAAAACTGAAGCAAAATATTGAGGTTTTGTTGTGAAGTTGTAGTGGGTAATCGCCAAATAGGAAGGTGAGATAGCATTCCCAGCACTTTGAACGGTAATTTGGGTGACCCCGCTTTTGGCTTTGTGCAACTTGTAAAACAGCTGAAATTGTTTCGTTCGCCTTCAAATTCTTCCTGGTGCCGGTGTCTTCCAGTGGCGGCCATCCATTTATTTCGCTTATTTTCGTCGGCAGGAAAACCGTAGAACGAAACATTTGAGGGAAATATTCCCTTGGACTTGTGCGGACAACTTTTCACACAATATACGAGCATTTTTCGAATTATTCGATCAGTGTAGCGACACGACACAGGTTGCAGTCATAAGTAACAGTGACAATTCTAATTCATTGTGACAGTATCGCCTTCCTCGAATTTCGCGGCTAATAATTGAAGGCCTTTAATTGGCCAGGGGTGTGGCTTAAAATTGTTCATCCTTGTCTAAACGTCTCTGTTCCCCATAAGAAATAGGTCTATAGGTCGTATCGACGAGGCGGCCATTTTGTAGGAGCTAATCAAAAACAGCTGACTGAGATTTAAGGCATTTTGCCGCGAGACACCGTTGAGTCAACGATGCACGATTCTGCATGACCGCTGCGTTGCCGCGACCTAACCGGTTCAAACTTTTTATTTGGAGTGTACTTCAACGGTTCGCAATATCGAGGACCGGGTAGAGTGGCCGGTTCAGTGTGGCGGTTCATCTGTTATATGTCAGAATTGTCAGATCTGACCTAGCGGGACGGGAACTCGGAAAAATTGGTGGGTTTAGCTGGAACGGAACTGGATTTATTTAATTTGGATACGGATACCTAGCTCAGAGGTTTGTTGTTATGTTGATGATTGTGTCTTGTGTCGATTCTGAGGTTGAAATAACATTCAAACTTCAAAATGAAACCGCGGTCACCCGACACCTCACCACGGTTAGGACCGATGCATTTTCGCGCTTGAAGGATATGAAAAGAGAAAGCAATTGAGTAGAAAGAGAAGGATATAGGACCGTTGTTGGAACCGCTGCGATTCAACGGTGCCTCGCGGCAAATTCCCTTTAGATTTGTCACATACCTACATCAAGACTGACATGGCGAAGTTGTCAAGCAATTACAGCAAGACGCTTGCTGACGATGATTTGCCCAGCCGCGAGTAGAAACTTGCGGTGCTGTGTTTGTAGTGTGACCCATTTGAGCTGGTGAATCAAAATCTCGACTACACATTGGATATGATGCAAAAACACAACGCGGGAGGCCCTTGTAGGCCTCTTGCGTTGGGTACAGAAACGTTCTCAGTCAAGCAACTAATAGCCCATTAAGCAGAAGAAGCACACGACCTACCGCACGCAAGAAGTGTTCTCTGCAAGCTTTCAAGTCTCTTGTGAACTTTCTGTTGAGATAATTTCTTCGACTTGCTCGATAAAGCCATCAGGATTTCCGTTGTTCAGATCATTCCTGCGCTCGATCTTCACGGGATATCAACACTCCAGGGTAGTCCAAAACAGTGAAAACCGATGCTCCCATGCGGGAGTAGGTGGCCGAACAGCCATATACACAGCGAACAGAGCAAACTACCATCTTCTGGGTCATTGAAAACATGAACTTTGTGACACTAGTTGATGTGATAAAAGTCAGTTTGATTAGCCTCTACAAAATGGCCGATTTTCAGGAGCGTGACGTCACGTCGATACGACCTATAGGTAGTATCGACGTGACGTCATGTTCCTGAAAATCGGCCATTTTGTAGAAGCTAATCAAACTGACTTTTGCCACATCAACTAAAATGTCGCAGAGTTCGTGTCGTCAAAAACTAGCTAATGGCGGCTTTACAGAACTTCGTTTGTCGCCGGCGACAGTCCCCCACTCCACTGTAGTTGAATGATTTGAACGACACGACTCGTGTCGCGGGAATTATGGAGGGGGGTAGGGGAGTACAGGCAGATCGAATCCCATTGGCCAGCGACGCTGTCGCCGGCGACATACGAAATTCTGTAAAGCCGCCATAACATAGTTGTTTGCGCAATGTATGGCTGTTCGTTCAGCTACTCTCGCATGGGAGCATGGATTTCACTGTTCTGGCTACCCTGGAGTGATGCGATCCCGTGGAGATCGAGCACAGGAGTTATCTGAGTAATGAAAATCGTCATGGCTTTCCCGGACAAATCTAAGAAATTTGCTCAACAGAATGCTTACCAGCGACTTGAAATTTTGCAACAAACACTTCCTGCTTGAGGTAGGTTTATGGGCTTCTATTGCTTTATGAGCTTGAACTGGCTTGGGCGAGAACATTTCTGACCCCAACACCAAGTAGTCTCCGTGCTGTGTTTTGGCACCATATCGAAATTGTGGTCGAGGTTTTGAATCACCAGCTCAAGTAGGTCACAGCACCGCACATTCTGCTCATACTTGAGCAAATCATCGCTGGCAAGCGTCTTGCTGTGATATTGCTTAATAAATTTGACATGTCACTCTGATGTATGTGACATGTCGATCAGCTCTTTGTGATTAGCTTCTACAAAATGACCGCCTCGTCGATACAACCTATTGGAATACCAGATCCATAGTCCAGTCAAATTAAGCAAAAGTCGAGTCAAACCGGAAATAAATTCGGAAGTTGACAAAATTTGGTGGATTGATGCAGAATTTAACGTAGCATAACATACTGAAATTCCCGCAAATGCTAAGACTTGGATTCTTTTTTACGACCAATAAAAGAGCGCCATCCTTGAAAATTCTCGATTTTTTCTGGATAACTTGTAAACTATTACCTTTAGAGCACAACTACCAGCAAAGCGAATGTAGCCTGTTCAATTCTCAAGAGATCAGTACTAAATTCATTACTTTGTGGTCAATAGTCTCTGAGATACAGCGGCTGCCAAAACGCAGTGAAAATTACTCAAAATTTATTTCCGGATTTTACGTAACAATTTGCATAGTGTCAGTTCATGGGCTGTAACGTGGACAGCAATGGGCAGATTTCAATGTGTTTCACATGTCTGGAAAGCCAATTCAACATTCGATATCACATTTCTATCTAGAAGTCGCTAACTTCAAAATGGTACTTTCCCTCGACCTTTGAAATCGATGCTTGATGTCCCAAAGAATCCCCAAAAATCAATCTATTTCTACCCATGCCATTCGCTCCATTTTGCAAGTAGGGCAAAACCATCCAGAGAATATATGGAGAATTAAATACCAAAAAAACAACATCTTCTGAAATCTTGTTCCTAGTGATGGTTCTTGAGTTATATGGGTTGAAAGACTAGAGCGACCTTTTTAGAAAAAAAAAAAGGTAGTCCAGACACTAACTGCTGATTACTGTAATAACCTTGCATTTGAGGTGTAAGATGCCACTTGGCAGACGTGGAAAATACATCAGTATATTCAATACGTCTGCTAAGTGGCATTTTTTATCATCAGATGCAAGGTCCGTACAGTATTCAACAGTTGGTGTCCGGACCACCTATCTTTTTTCCAAATAGGTCGTTCTAGTAGACTAGGATCATTTTTGAAAAAGTGGCCTGGAAAGTGGTTCTAGAGGCAAGTCATGTTAAAGTTTGGCAACAAATGTTTTAAGGGTATTTGGACCTCGCTAAATACGAAAACCATTGTTGCCAAGCCGAATTTTGCACCGGAAGCCCGCAATGGGGGGGTAAAGGGGGGGAAAGACCAAAAATCACCATTTTCCACCATTTTTGATACTGGAACTGAGACCTGTCCTCAATGTGGAGTAAATTACATCGTATCTTGATTAACTGAGGTCTTATACTATCATCTTGAGATGATTACTGTCAAAACTTTCATAGGGGGGCGACTGGTGGGGGGAATGTTGACTGTGAAGATGATTCTTCTTTTCTCTTGATTTTGAGTGAATATATACATGTTTGGTATCTTTTCCTATCAAGTTTTATATTCTCAGCTCAATTATGGTGTCAAAATTGCAATAGGAGCAAGTTTGAACAAGTTTTAGATGATAAAACATGTTTTTTGTCAATATTTTTTTACCACTTTGAACTGTGTTATTTATTGCAAATCGGCATTTTTTTCTCAAAATTCTTGCGTAGTTCGTTAGTCTGATGTATTTCACACAATACAGCCATATAACTGATGTGCCTTTAACTTTTAAAATATGGAAAAAATATTTTTTTGTGAAAACTGTTTGTCGCTACTTTTCAACTTTATTTTTTGCTATTATTTTATTGTATGATGAAAAACTGTGGTCCTCCACCTCATAATTATAAAGAAAACCTTAGCTGAGATATTCTAGAATGTACTTTTGTTCAAAAGAAGAGTTTTTCCTGTCAGAACCTGATGCCCAGTGGGCAAGAGTCCTCTCAGAAAGGCCTGAGATGTTCTATTGAGCTCGAGAAACGGTTACCTCTTCCAAACGGCTTTGATATGCCCTATTAAGATACAGAGAGGTTACCTTATTCCAACTTTTTTGTGATGTTCTCTTGAGCTCCAAAAATGTTACCACTTTTGCACTTCTTTGAGATGTTCTATTAAGCTCCAAAGAGGTTACCTTTTTCCAACTTCTCTATGATGTTCTCTCAATAAGCTCCAAAGAAGGTTATCTTTTTAGAACTTATTCAAAATGTTTTATGAAATTATAAAGCTCCAAAGGTTACCCTTGAGGTTACTTTCCTCCAACTTCTCTAAAAAGTTCTATTTCAGCTCAAAAAAAAATAATTTTTCTTTGATATGTTTTATTATGCTCTAAAAAAGGTTACCTTTTTTGGATTTCCGTGAGATGATCTATCAAACCTCCAAGAAAAGTTTCCGTTTTCGAACGTCTTGGGCAGGTGTTCTTTACCATCAGCCTCTAAAAAAGAACAACTCCTCAAAATTTACATTCATGAGATGTACCTATATTCGAAAAAGCCGCATTCCTCTAATAATACCCAGGGAAGAAGTAGATAAAGAGATTTTGAAATCGAATGTAATAAATCTGGATGATAAAACCTATAATCGTATTATTCAACTCAACGTTTAGGGTAATGTACGTATCTGCCTTCGGTTGCACCAAGTTCTTTTCAGTTTCATTAGCGTATTTTTTTTAATTCTATAAATTATGATATCTCAATGCAAATCGGAGTTTTTTTCGACAATTCTTGCGTAATTCGTTAGTCTGGTGTATTTTACACAATACATTCACATACTAAGTGTGTCTTCACTTTTTGAAATATGAAAAACTTGAGTTTTGATCATACATACATCATACAGCAAAAAACAAAGTTGAAAAGTTGGGCCAAACAATTTCCACAAACATTTTTTTTCTTGATATATAAAAAAGTAGAGGCAAATCAATTGGATGCTTATATCATGGTAAATACATGAGACTAACGAACTATGCAAGGATTTTGAGAAAAAATGCCGATTTGCAGTAAAATAACACAGTTGAAAGAAGTAAAAAAATATTGACAAAAAACATGTTTTTTTATGTAAAACTTGTTCAAACTTCGTTCTATTGCAATTTGAGCACCATAGTTGAATAGGGAATATGGAATTTAGTCGGAAACGACACCAAACATGTTTATATTCACTCAAAATCGAGAGAAAAGAAGAATCATCTACACAGTCAACATTCCCCCCCACCAGTCTTCCCCCTCTAGAAATTTTGACAGTAATTATGTCAATATGGTAGTATCAGACCTCAGTGAATCAAGATATGATGTAATTCACTCCACGTTGATGACAGGTCGCAGTCCCGACATCAAAAATGGTGAAAAATAGTGATTTTTGGCCTCCCCTCCCCTTTACCCCCCCATTGCGGGCTTCCGGTGCAGAATTCGGCTTGGCAACAATGGTTTTCGTATTCAGCGGGGTCCAAATACCCTTAAAACGTATGTTGCCAAACTTTAACATGACTTGCCTCTAGCATTGCTTTTTATCCGAAAAGATCCTAGACTATAGTCTTTTACCCCATATAACTCACGAACCATCACTAGGAAAAAGATTCCAAAACATATTATTTTCTGGTATGTAATTCTTAGTTGCAGCGGTACGCTTTTTGATTCTGCATTTTGTGATACTGCAATGAAATTTGGCATATACAAACTACATAAAATTTCAAGTGATTTGACCCGCAGCACTTAAAAATTTGTCCATTAGGGGGCGACTGGGGGTCCCTCCAAATTTCAAGATGTCTGAATTTTTCCCATGCGCCATTCAGTACCGCCCTATCTACCGTACAGGACCTAAACAACTTTGTTCTTGACCATCATAACATTTTTCGTCATGTCAATTCCATTCTTCTTATAGAAAAAAAATAGTTTCTTTGCCTGGTCAACAAATTGAAAAATTTTTTTTTTTGGACCACCAATAGATTGTTGAGTAGTTTTTGTGCGATCATCGATAAATCCGCATCCCCTTGATTCATTTATGAAAAGAAAACTTTTGCAGTGCTATTTTTCAACAAAGGAGTGACTTCAACTTACCATTATCTTCAACATTACCTTTTTCAATGTTTTACCCCGGTAAGTATGACTATTGTTATACTAATATACAGCTTGAAGTTCTCTTCAACGATGTGGATGATAAAACTGCCTCAGATTCCACCTGGAAGCCGTACATAATAAATTTTCTGCAAGGCCGTCAAATTTGGCATTTTTGATTTCCTAGCGGGAGGGGCCAAAATGTCAATACACACCACTCCGCCCAAGAATACCGGTTTGCTCTAGCGGAAAACGATATTCACGTCTAACAATTTTGCATTTTGTGATACTGAAATGAGAGTTGGTGCGAAAGTACCACAACCGGTGCTCTTGGGCGGAGTGGTGTGTATTGACATCTTGGCCGCTCCCGGTAGAAAATCAAAAATGCCAAATTTGACGGCCTTGCAGAAAAATTAATATGCACGGCTTCCAGGTGGAATCTGAGGCCTTTTCATCATCCACACCGTTGGAGAAAACTTCAAGCTATATATTAGTACAATAATAATCATATTTTTAGGGATAAAACATTGAAATAGGTAATGTTGAAAATAATGGTAAGTTGAGGTCACCCCTTCGTTAAAGAGTAGAACAGCAAAACTTTTGTTTCCATAAGTAAATCAAGGGGATGTGGATTTATCGACGATCACACAAAAACGACTCAACATTCTATTTTTGGTCAAAAAAAATATATATTTCTCGACTTGTTGACCAGACAAAGAAATAATTTTTTTCTGAGAGAAAAACACACGGAAACACAACTAATTCTCCGCCACTTTTTGTCACCATCTATCTTGCCACCTTTCATTCTATGCCACTTTTGCTTGCCAGTCGTCGTACACGTGCCACTCTTATTTAAAAATGCAATGCTTTTGCAATCGACGACACCTAATATATTCAAGCTAATAAAACGTGCGTGGCTCACGTACTTTTTTGGAAAAAATTAACGCCGCGTTAAATCAGATGGAATCAAATAAAGTCCATAAATAATTTATGGATTATTGCCCTACGTAAAAAAGATGGAGGAATCAGGCCCATAGCTGTTGGTAACACGTTTCGTAGAATAGCTGGTAAAATAATTAGCAACCGTATGCAGATGATTGTTGGCGAGAAATTACGGCCTTATCAGCTAGGATATGGGACAAAAGGAGGGGCTGAAGCATTGGTCCACGCCACTCGTTTTTTCATCAATGGAAGTTGCAGTGAAACTTGCCAAGTGCTGTTGAAATTGGATTTCCGTAACGCCTTCAACTGCCTAAGTCGCACAAAATTGTTACAAGCTGTAAAGGAATGTATACCTGCCTAATCCCCCTATTTCTACCAGACTTATGGTAAAGTAACCCAGTTGAAATTCAACGAGAATACATTGAACTCATCATGGGGTGTTCAACAAGGAGACCCTCTTGGCCCCCTAAGTTTCTGTCTAGCAATTACACCTTTAGTAGAAAGTTTAACTTCGGCGCTCAATCTATGGTACTTAGATGACGCTACTCTTGGTGGTAGCTCAGATTCAGTCATGCATGATTTAGAAACAATCACAACATCAAGCAATATTTATGGTTTAGAGCTGAATTGGTCGAAATGCGAACTATTCGTTTCTGGAGGAAGTTCACATGAACGCCGTGAAATACAAAACAGGTTCAAACACTTCAATGAAAACATCAAGTTTATAAATCGTGAAGACCTGACTTTCCTGGGAAGTCCTATCACAGATGAAGCTATACCGCCCGTTATCTTAAAGAAAACTAACGAACTACAGCTGATGACATCTCGTCTGAAGTACCTGCCAGCACAACAAGCTTTATATCTCCTCCACCATTGTTATAGTCTACCCAAAGTGCTTTACATACTGCGAACAAGCCCGGCTTTCAAACACAGCGACCATCTTCAATTGTTTGATGATCAGCTTCGTCTGGCCGTGGAAATGGTAACCAACACCAAAATGGACGAACCTACATGGGCGATTGCGTCATTGCCTGGTAGATTTTCTGGTTTAGGCATTTGCCGTTCAGTAGAACTAGCCGTCCCTGCCTTTCTGGCATCGGTTCACTACGTCAGTGCCTTGACCGAAGATCTGACTGCAAATGTGACTCAATCATTCAATGTTTCGTCGTACATATCTCAAGCCTTAGAACTGTGGAGTCGCAATAGCAACGTAGACGAATCAGTTATTGTCAACAGAAACTCGCAGCTCGAATGGACAAACCCAATATTCCAGAAACGTTTTGATACCTTGATGACATCTGCTGAAAACAATCCTCTTGAAAAAGCTCGATTATTAGCCGGAGCCTGTAAAGAATCTGGAGCATTTCTGAACGCTTTACCGACCGCTACTTTAGGTACTTTGTTAGATGACGTTAGTTTCCGTATAGCGGTAGGGTTACGTTTGGGCAGCAAAATTTGTGAAAGCCACCAGTGTCTATGTGGAGAGAGAGTCGACGAATTTGGGTACCATGGCTTAGCATGCAACAAAACGTCAACAGGCCGCCTTAGTCGACATGCAGCAATCAATGATTTACTTCGACGTGCTTTGAAGTCGGCAGGAGTACCATCTCTTCTAGAACCCCCCGGAATATGTCGAAATGACGGAAAGCGACCTGACGGAATGACGTACGCTCCGTGGAAGAATGGACGACAATTAGTCTGGGATGCCACTTGTTGCGACACGATGTGTCAAAGCAATATTGCGGTTTCATCGAAGGAAGGCGGAAAAATGGCAGCTATTGCTGAACTGAGGAAGATTGAAAAATATTCTGATTTAACAGATCGTTTTGTGGTTTGCCCTTTTGGTGTTGAAACGTTAGGTTCCTGGGGTCCTTCGGCAAAAGCTTTTGCTTCCGAAATTGGACGAAAAATTTTTGACAAGACCAAGGAACCTCGATCGACGGAATTTTTAAAACAAAAGATCAGTCTGGAAATTCAACGAGGAAATGTAAGCTCAATTTTAGCTACACTTCCATCACAAAAATCATTCGATGAAGTTTTCTACATTTTACGCACTTAGACTATACACTATACTATACACCTCGCTCTACACTTGAGTATATATCTTTTATATTTTTATTATTATATATTGTATTTATGATGTCTCATATTAATTATATGTTACCAATCAAATAAAGTCCCCAAACACCGTAACGCTCATAAGGGCCCACACAAATCTGCAGTTGATCCGTGCACAAACGTCGTTAACACGTTGGCCGTCAGATGGCGTATTCGATCTTGAAACTCGCCAATTGACCACAAAGGTATGAGTTCAGTACTGATCTCTTGGGAATTTAACGGGCTACATTTGCTGCTGTGGTTTTTGTGTCCTAAAGGTAATTGTTCACCAGTTATTCAGAAAAAATCAAAAATTTTCAAGGATGGCGCTCTTTTATAGATCCTAGAAAAAAAGCCAAGCCTTGGAATTTTTGGGAATTTCAGTATGTTATTATAAGTTAAATTCTGCATCGATTTACCAAATTTCGTCAACTTCCAAATTTATTTCCGGTTGAAACCTATTTTGACTGGGCTACCAATCTTCTGATTTTCATCTATGTTTAGCCACCTTCCTTTCCCGACTTTTACTTTCCCGGCCCACCCACGAACACGGAGGGAAAGTATTGTAATCGTGCAGAAAAAAAGTTTTGAGATTTCACCGGATATGTCCGTTTTGAGGTCCCCCAAGACGATTAAGACCATTTTCAGAATGATGTCTGTCTGTTTGTGTGTGTGTGTGTGTGTGTGTGTGTGTGTGTGTGTGTGTGTGTGTGTGTGTGTGTGTGTGTGTGTGTGTGTGTGTGTGTATGTGTGTGTGTGTGTATGTGTGTGTGTGTGTCTGTCTGTGATCTTCCACGATAACTGCCGTAACGTTGACTGGATCGACTTGATATTTGGTATACGAACATGGTTGTTTCCTGAAAAGAGCCCATTAGTTTTTGGCTGTCATCTGTCAAACCCAACTGTCACTACCATCAAATGTCAGAAGCTATATCTCACGGAACTCAACTTGCAATATGTCATTTGAAAGCCCCTGGAAAACTGTATTCAAAACAGTAAGAAACATTGCCCTATCTGTCATTTGTCAAATAATAAAAAATGTTAAAGTTCAAAACTTTACCAATTAATTATTCAAAATCTATCCGATGGATTGGAACCAGATTTGGCAGGAAGCAACACAACAAAAGAGTCAAATTGAGGCCGCAGTTGCAGTTTTCCACCATTCTCCAGTTGAGCGTAATGAATTTTCGAAATTTCTCCTGGCCGTTGCCACTCAGGAGGGGCTCTCGCCGGTGTTTCGACCAGCACGACTCGCTTTGTAGCAGGACTCCACTCAAAAATTTATTTCTGCTCGGGGATCGACTTTTTTTTGAAAATTTCAACTGATATCGAAAGTAGATTGTATTGAGCGTCGTGCAGGTCTATTTTCAGAGTTGACACGGTTTCGGTTTTCCGACTGTAATTTTTTCAAAATGAAATTTGCACATTCCGTGAATTTGAGAAAAACGCAATGCAAACTTCTACATGCGGAAGGCCCCACGAAATATTAATTTTAGGTGCAGACATGCTGCGAATAAAAGTTAGAGAAAAGATTGAGCTAATTTTTGGAGGGAAAATTTTCGAAATCGGATCAACAGTTGCCGAGTTTTCCTCTCTGGAAAAACTGCAAATTTTCCAACTTTTTATTCTGTGAACAGATTTCTTGGAATTGTTTTATTTAGAGAATAGATAACTGGCTCTTGAACATTTTCCAATAATTTCTCTCCAATTTCCCCGAAATTTTCCTCCTGAAAATATAAAACCACTCATGCGATCGTACAAATTAAGCGGTTCTGTCACGATAATTACCGAATTATTGATCCGATCAAATCGAAATCAGGTACGGAGGCCTAAGTTCAGCCTGGAATGTTCTAATTAGACTTTGGGTGGATGATTTTGATCGGAAGCCCTCAGGTGGCACATTGGGTCTGGGTTTGTCTGCCCAAGCTCTAAATTGAAAATATAGAGTTGAAATTTGACACACAGATGCAGTGAAAGTTTTCAATCAAGTTTTTGAATTTCGTCATCATATCTGAAGTAGGAACAAAAATTTCAATAAGGAACCAGCATTGCATTTTTGAGATATCACAACAGTTAGCTACCTAGTTCTACCTTTTGGATCATTTCATCACCTTGGAAAACTGACCTAACCTGTCATTTTTTCTGTCCGCTCAACAATGGATGCAGGATGCTCGCTAAACGCTCGACTAAATAGAATTTTTTCATCAATTTCCAAATCGAATCGCCCCCTCCCGAAGGGACACTTCGATCAAAATCATTACTGACGTCTCTGGATACCACCGGGAAAGTTTTGTGTCGCCCCACAACAGATTTTTTACTTTCCCGGCCCGTCCAAGGGAAAGTTATTACTTTCCCGGCCCGTCCAAGGGAAAGTTATGTTATGATGCAGGATGCAGGAAAAACGTTCTGACACGATAGCTGCCGAACCGATAATCTGATTGACTTGAAATTTGGTATACAGACAGGGTCTTGCTGTTAAATGAGCTCATTAGTTTTTGGCTGTCATCTGTCAAACGGAAATGTCACTATCAAAAAATGACAGAAGCTATATCTCACAGAACTTGACTTTCAAAATGCCGTTTGAAAGCCCATGAAAAACTATATTCAGAATGGTTAAAATATTGCCCTATCTGTCATCTGTCAAAAAATAAAAGATGTCAAAGTTTAAAACTTTACCATTCAATTATCCAAAAAGCTATCCGATGAATTGGGACCAAATTTGGCAGGAAGCAACAAAACATGAGAGTCAAATTAAGTCTGCAGTTGCAATTTTCCACCATTTTCCCGTCGGGCGTTATGAATTTTCAAAATTGCTCCTAGCCGTTGCCACCCGAGAGAACGACTCGCCCGGATTTCCACCAGGATGACTCGTTTTTGATGCAGCACTCCACTCAAAAATTCATTTCTGCTCGAGGATCAACTTTTTTCGAGAAATTTTGACTGATATCAGAAGTAGATTGAACTGGGCGTCTTGTAGATCTATTTTTAAAATAGACACAGCTTCGGTTTTCCGACGGTAATTTTTTCAATAACAAATTTGCACATATCGTGAATTTGAAAAAACTGCAGCGTAAACTTCAACATGCGGTGAGCCACACGAAATATTCATTTTAGGTACAGACATGCTGCGAATGAAAGTTGGAGAAAAGATTGAATTAATTTTTGAAGGAAAAATTGTCACAATCGGACCCACGGTTTTCGAGTTTTCCTCTCTGGAAAAACTGCAAATTTTCCAACTTTTCATTCCGCGAACAGATTTCAACCATTTGTTATTAAGGAATAGATAACTGGTTGTTGAACATTTTCGAACAATTTTTCTCCAATTTCCCGGAAATTTTCCTGCTGGGAATATAAAACCGGCCTCGGTTATCGAGACCGGACTTAGATGATGGAGCTTAAAGTGGAGCTTGATTGGCGATTTCCACAATAAGATGATTTGGAAAAAAAATTGAGGTTTGCTCTGAAAATTCAAATTTTCCTGACAAAATTTTCTATTTCCTGCAAATATTTTCAATCTTTCTCTCCATTCTAACTCCCCATCCGAAGGGACGTTCCGATCAAAGTCATTACTGATGTCTCTGGATACCGCCGGGAAAGTTTTGTGTCGCCCACAACAGATTTTTTTTCAACGCCTGCAAAATGATGGATGATTTTCTTTTTGCACATTTTCAGGTTGAGTATACAAGGGAGCTCTTGAGTAATTCATTACAATCTGATCCTAGATTAAATTAAGGTATGTAGTATGTACCTACAATCACATACATTAGGTATGCGGGTTGACGTTCTCTCTTTAGTCTTCAGTTTCAAACTGCGTACCCAAAAAGTCCGGATACTACCGGGTGCGCGGGTGTTTATATGGTGTAGTGAGCAATACAAGCCATCAGTAGGGGATTCCAAAGGCGATGCGATCACAGAATTTTATAAACACCCTGTATTATAAAAAAGATTCCGTGGCCGTGGTATCTTCTTGAGATCATACTTCATGCCTCTGTTATTGTCAATTACTGCCAGCCATATCCCGAAGAAAAAAACGCTCGTTTTCAATATTCACCCAGTACTGGAAATTCTCTTTAGTTGCTTTGCTACATACTGCGGAGACTTCGCTGTCGTCGTAAAAATAAATCACCGCCGGTCACATTATGATGGAATGCGCACAAGAACATATCCTGTTGAGCTCTTGACCACTAACATTGTCATATAAACTGCACACATAACATACCTACCGGACCAGCTTTAACCGGTAATTAATTCAAATGAATGCCGATTAAGCAGACACAATGAACTTTTCCCGAGGAATTCACCTTTCAGTTTGTATGGTTCCGTTGACTCTGACTTCGCGAATAACATATACCTGTACAGGTATTCTGAAATTATCAATCAAGTGATTGACGCGATGAGATTAGGACGACATCACCTTTTTTATTATAATTGCCTATAGAGAAAGAATGAGAATGATGTAATTTTTTCAAGTGCATATTTTCACCTAATTAATTATTTATGAGTGTATCTCGAGTAGTTCTGGTTTTATTGTGGAATAAGTAATGAATTCGATGCAAGGTTACGGCGACGAATATTGTGGATGGATAAATGCCATCGAGCGAGAGGAAACTTCTTCCTTGGACGTTTTTAAGAAAAGACGCTTAGCTCGAAGCTCAATGCAAATATCGATAAATCTTCCAAACGATGATTAAATTGTTATTAGAAAACAAACGATAATTGTGCGTCCAGGTATGTATATGCTCATTTATTGATAATAATAATTGATAATTACAAACTAGTGATCCAATAATGAGTGCATAGAATATCCATACGTCAGTGGAATATCCCATTACATCGATAGTTACATAATGAGCATTCCTCTTGAACGTAGCTATACGCCAATTATCTTGTTATTTCTGTGTTAATATCCGATGTAAATTCGTGGTGCTTTGTGCGAGCCCAAAGCCTGTCTACAGGTGTTTCTATTGTTCTTACCACAGGTGAATAAATTAAGTTTCCGTTTTCATATTTAGATTATGCTCCGATGATGGTGCTTCTAATTCCATACAATCAAACCATTGATTCCGCGGCGACAGCTGCGCGGCAATAATTGTTTTCAGGAGAAGAGTCCAAGAAGGAAATGCAGAAGAAGCGTCTAAGTACCTTTGTGCAAAATACGCAAGTACGTTTCCAAGAAAATTAACGCGGCAACGTAGTAATGACTCAATTTCTTATTGGGTGCTTTGTTGACAATGTCCTCCACCTAACAATGTACCGAAGTCAGGGGCGTACCCACGGTGGGGAGGGGGTTATTTGAAGGGGATAAATCCCCCCAAGGCTTCGACTTATAATAAAAAATCTGATCCCGATCCCCCCATTCCAATGTCTTCGAGCGCAATACGAAAAAAAATTATGTGATATTGATACCTATAGTGACAGCCTGACAGCCACTTGGCTAAGTTGCAGAATATCCAAAAGTGGATTATAAAAACCATGTTCAACAAAAGTCGTTTCTACCCCACCGCATCTCTATTTGATGATACAGGACTTCTCGATCTTCGACAGCTTTTTCATGAAAAGATTGCATACTCAGGCTGTTTCATTGAAGAAAGAAGACATCAGAGAAATCACCCACGATCATAATTCTAGACACAAGAAATTCAATATCGCGACTTCTAGGGTTTCCAAAAGCATAGCGCAGCGGTGTTATACTTATCAGGTACCCTTTGTCTTTGGTCAGGTTTCGGAAATTCTGGCTGCTGTGCATTTAAAAATGCGTTTCAAAAAAGAGATAAGGTCTTTCTTATTGAATATTGCAAGTACAGAAAATACCCACCGGCTTATTGACAGAAAAAAACACATATTTGGTAAATCTTGGCTTTTCCGCTCACTGTTCTTCCTTGCTGGGCAGATACGAATTATCAAAAAACTCAACGACTTTCTCCCCTGTCTTCTTCTCATTTTGAATGTTTTTACTGCAGTTGTGTGTTAAATTTTTGGATAACGAAGTATACCTCACTGCCTATACCCACGCACGAGATTCATCTCCTGTGGGTGGCTGCGTTTTTGAAATTTTGTTATTACTATTGTCTTTTTGTATAAATATTAATAAAATGCTTATTTATCATTTATTATTATTATTATTATCATTATTAACTACGCACACTATCCACTGACGAAACATTTGAAGAGCTGACCAAGGCTCCAAGGGGGCTCGATATTATTATCTGATTGATTATATGATACCTATACTTGACAAAATTATCTTCTATTTTGAAATATTTTTGCACTTTTGAGTTTTGACTGAACTTTATTTATAAAAATAAAATGAATTGAAAAGGCTTTGTTTTTTTTCTGCTTATTATTGACAGTATTATTATTATTATTATTATTATTCTGCGGCGCTATTTCCTACTTGTTTTAAACGCTCGCTTCCTGGAATATATACTAAATCTCCTCGATCCCCCCCCTGTCCATAAGTCTGGGTACGCCACTGACCAAAGTTGAAACGGGTTACTCGCAGACGTTCCGAATCGCCAACCACGAATATCTTACACGACGTTTTTATTTTGATTCTAGGTATACAGGGTGATTCATGAGTGACCTTACATAGGCTAATGTAAGATAAAGAACTTCGAGGCGAGTCAGGATCCACTGGAGAAATTCTGTTTTCTCCATTGGTTACGAAAATACAGGGTGTTTTGTGTGTTTCGTATGAAACTTTGATAAGCGTTATTTCTGAAACGGCTTGAGATATTTTCTTGAAATTTACCAGTGATATTTATCTATTGGAACTTACCCTGAAGCCATACTGGGTAAGTCAAAATCCAGGGCCGGGATTAAAAAAATGTGCCCCTTTTTTATTTGATCAAAAAGTACATTTTCTGACCGCTTTTCTAAAAAACTGCTATTGGATTCGAAAAGCTGAGGAAAAATGCTCCAAGAATCACTCTTCAATTTAGATGGCACACCTAAACCGTTTCGACATAAAAATTAAAAGTAAAATTTGTGGGTAAGTTTTCATTTTTGACCGGACATAATCGACTCATTGTTTGATTGAATTTATTCAAATTCATTTTTTAGCTTGTCACTGTGGAATAAAAGGGCTTGGTAGGAGGAAAAATTCCATAGCCGAAAATTTTTTTCGACGAGCAAATCGAGTCTAATTTTGATTTCACTCTCGATTTTGTCATGAAAAGAAATTCTCGGCTAGGAATTTTTCTTTTAACCAAGCCCCACCTTTGCAACAGAGACAAGCCAAAAAATGAATTTTAATGAATTCAATCAAACAATGAGTCGATTATGTCCGGTCAAAAATGAAAACTTACCCACAAATTTTACTTTTAATTTTTATGTCGAAACGGTTTAGGTGTGCCATCTAAATTGAAGAATGATTCTTGAAGCATTTTTCCTCAGCTTTTTGAATCCGATAGCAGTTTTTTAGAAAAGCGGTCAGAAAATGTACTTTTGATTGAAACAAAAAAAAAGGCACCTTTTTTCTAGCCCGGTCCTGGATTTTGACTTACCCGGTATGGCCTTGGGATAAATTCCAACAGAGAAATATTACTGGTAAATTTCAACAAAATACCTCTGGCCGTTTCAGAAATATCGATTATCAAAGTTTCATACGAAACACACAAAACACCCTGTATCTTCGTAACCATGGGAGAAAATGGATTTCTTAAGTGGATCCTGACTCGCCTCAAAGTCTTTTATATCGTATTAGCTTATGTAAGGTCACTCATGAATCACCCTGTATATCTACAATAATTATTATTATTACTATTGCGTGCATGCGGGAAAATCTATTCGTGCTGCTTGGAAGTATTGACGAGTATCAGTCAATATCTACATCTACGAGAGCATCATCTATGCCAGAAGTAATTTTACGTGTTTGTTGTGTTGATACATAAGATATAAAGACTTTTATATAAGCTGTATATGGATTTTACAGTTTATGTACTTAATTTGACACTTGTCAAAATAACCTCAAAAACTACAACATTTTCACAATTTGCACTGAAACAAACACGTAAAATGTTGTACAACACTCGTGGCTTGTTACACAAGATATTTTCCGACCCTCAGCCTCTTACAGAACTCGGGCTGCGCCCTCGTTCTGCAAATTTCGGCTTCGTGTCTGAAAACCACTTATGTAACAGCCAACTCGTATCGTAAACTACTATTACTATACCCATGCCGGGGTCATTATAACACAAAATAGTTATTTATGTACCATGGGCATAAAGTGCCACTTTTTTCCCCGCTGTGCGAGATTGCGACCAAGGCTATAGGCATCGCATCAAGTAGTTCCGTCAAAATAGAAGGTATTACCCCTTCTTAGTCCTTATGACTCGGCCAGGATAATGGAGCGATGCACCAGCTAGCTCGAGGGTCGGGGTCGTGGTGGTGATTGGTGTCCGGGCGCCAAGTGATTTTGTTCCTTCAGAGCGGACGCTGCCTGAATCACTAAAAGGTGCGTAAGGAAAGTCCTCGGTCCTGATTTCAAAATAGTTTCTGTTTATTGAAGACGATGGTGATACAGGCGGTGCTGAGGTAGGCGTCAACAGTACGTCCACAAAGACGAAAAGCAGGCTATAGAATAGAACAATATGCGCCGAGGCCCTCGGCGTGGCGATAATCATATCGAATTTTTGCATAGCGAGTTCAATACTTAAACCCGAGGAAAGGAGCCAAAAAATAAAATTGACACTTGCAACAATAAATGAGATAGTTTACGGCATTTCATACCTCCGAGGTTTACCATCCGTGTACAACAAAATATCGTCTAGGATAGACTTTAGTTCTTCCGGAAACGCTGTGGCCAACAATAATACTTCAAATTTCCCAAAACAGCGTTTCCCTCACGGGGTTGAGAAAAAATATATATCCGACCGCAGTCGATTTCACTATATTATTCTATTTTCCAAAACTACTACTTTTCTCAATGCGAGCACACATGCGGTACTATCTCGGAGGCTCTCTGCGCTGAACTGATAACAGTTTCTTTGATTCTTTTTGTCCCTAACCTCCTATCGCGGACCACCTTCCCCCCATCAGCAAAAACCCGTAACAAAAGTGACGTCTCTTCTGACGGATCAAATTCCAAAGAGCGCTCGTTGCCATGACGACTTTTTTGCTCAAGGGCTGAAAAGAGTCACTTTAGACCCTGTTTTGAGGTCGTAAAATAACGCATTTAATATAAGTAGTGCAAAATAGTTATTATTAGGCGACCAACACACAAAAGCTTTCTTTACGTCCTTTTTGACGTTCCAAAAGTGTCTTTTTTTTTGTACGCTAATGTCAATATTTCCCTTTTCGGCCGCTAAACCTCATTTGTTTTACTTTGTTGGGAGGCTAATGTCATTCTGCTTATTTCATGTCACATGATTTTAGACCGATTTAGCTGTTGAATATTTACATCACGAAGTAGTCGGCGGTATACCTGATTAATAAAGAGCAATTATTCATTCAATGATGACGACCCAAAATCAGATGTAATAATTACATAAATTTGAAATAAGTTATTTTCTCCGTGAGGTGGTGCCCATTGCGGTGATTTCCGAGGTGATTGCAGTTGCCAGATTGCTACGCTACTACATCACTGGTCAATGCTACAATGTCAATGTGAGTGCTGTCAAAGTCGAAGGCATTTTCATTATTTTGTTTTGTTTGTTATGGTCATGCTTATGTCGTGAAAATTGGCCCAAGTAGGTCTGAAACACACGTGTCTGTTGGATTTCGATGGATACCGTAGCCCTCATAATGGAATACATAGACCACAACGTTGATGACTTGCACGATTGTGATTTCACCAAAAGGTACGCCAGAGAAACAGACCCTGTCCAGATTTTTGCCTTGTTTTACAGGCATCAACTCATCACAAAATGTTCATACTGCTTCAGTTAAGTACCTATACAGCTTGTGATTTCAGCGGAAGCAAATCCAAAGCTGCCGCATTTGAGCAGTCTGTGGTGCCGGCGTTTGAGAAAAATCGCTTTCACTATAATAGGTACCTCGTTCATCATTGACTTGTCTAAACTACTGTCATAATAATACATTTACAAATTTTGTTTTCTAATGTCACAGGTAACTATGTTTTATGAAGAAAAGCACTCTTGCGATTGCGAGTAAGAAATCAAACAATTCAAACATCAGTATTTTGCTCAATTTTTTGTGACAGTCGCCTAAAAAATGTCGTGTGCACCTCGGCCAAAAGGTTCTTCTTTGGCCTCACCTGTTTTGCAGAAACTGAAATTTCAGATTCGGCCAAAAAACAATTACCTTTATGGCCTTGATACACAAAGTACTAATTATGTACAAAGGCCGTAAAGGTGATCTTTTTGGCCGAATCTGAAGTATTGCAGCCTGCAAATCAGGTGAGGTCAAAAAATGACCTTTGGCCGAGGTCCATACAACATTTTTTAGGTGATTCACAGAAAAAAATCATGAAAATAATCAGTTTTTACCTCTTATCCATGTATTGTTGATTTTATGCTTTTCATTATTGTAAAAACATAGTTACTCATGACAAACAAAGTTGACAAGACAATCCTGTCAATTTTTTTTCATCCGTGTCACTTTCTAAAATCATTGTATGAAGAAAAAAACAAGTGATTCAGACAATTCTGAAACTCCACCGGAAATAAGCGAAGCTGCAAATGCAGCAACTTTGCATCTGCTGCCGGATAAATTGTGCCAAATCTCTTTATTTGAAAAGATATTAACTTTTCGTCGAATTGGCCAGATCAAAGAAGGGTAATAATAATAAATGGACTGAACCTCGAACCTGCTTTTCTTGCCTGTTTCTCCGACCAATCTACGACTCATGAGGCATCTTCCTACCTTGGAGCTCTTCTCCGAGATTCCCAGGCTGGCGTCTTTTTTGCGTTACAATTCACAATGTGCATGTCACATGATTCACCTCATTATTTTCTGGAAGCCGTCACGGCGCCGGCGTAGGAGACGGACGGGCGACGCCACGGTAAATTCATTGTAAATTGTGGGTTTTGACAATCAAAGAATAGCAATAGTTTTTGACATTGCATTGACAGTCAACAAAACGCATGGGTACCAACATGACGCAATTCCATTCCACCATTATACTGACTGCGATTTTGCAAACTTATGTTTGCAGGTGGGATTAATAAAATTCGTACCATGCCTAATCCGACCTTCTGAGGCTTATTATTGTGGTAATTCAATATAAACTAGATAAACTACAAATTCGTGAACTAGCAGAAAATACTTTGGAACCCTAGTTATGCAACCCGTGCCGCAGCGAAGGGAACAAGTGAAGTGATTTTGACATAAGCGTACAAAAAAGTACAACTTTATGGTGGCCTTACATTGAGCATCAAATGCTGCAGCTTTTTTAGCTGCAGAGTTCTGATTGGAACTGACGCCTGTAATTGCTGTCATTCACCAACATTTGACCAATGAGAGCTCGGCAGCAAAAAAAGCTGCAGCATTTGATGCTCAATGTAAGGCCAGCATTAGGGCCGCAACAGAGCACTCTAAACAACGTGTTTTTGGTTGATCGCCTAAAAAATAATTGATTCCTCATAGAGGAATTCCTTTGACAAAAATCACACCGAAAAAAAGTGAAATGAATTATTTATCAATATGGAAATAATTCTTCAATATTCAGCCACAAATTTTTTGAATTTCATAAAAATAAGCCTAGATAAATATTGATATGTCTACGAGTATATCTACCGATGGATAAAGTCCAATTCTTCACTTGATAACTTGCTCAGCACTCCAGTTTAATATTGATATGGGAATACTTCTTGAATTTTCACTTGAAAACAAATAATGCACTCTGCTAAAGTGCGTTCAATGAAGCGTTTGAGTACTGGATGTTTGATGTTTGTACCTACCTATGGCGAAACCCATTGTTCGCCGGCCGGGGCTCCCTGTCCGTATAGATTCACCGCACAAAAATTATATCTGCCTTGAGTAAAACTCCATATCTTAACAATCAAAATCATGCGGACTAACCAATTTCTTGTGCCTTCTCTCATCCGCAGAATATGAGTTATTATTTACAAAAAACTCGATAGCGCTACCGCTACCGCTTTTCGTTTAGGAGTTCAACAGGGCCGTGGCGTGGTAGTGAAGCACCTGGAGCAAAGAAGTCATTTGACGCCCTATTTGGGGAGAAAATGCGAGCGAAGCGAGCAAAGTAGCGTCGCAGGCGTATTTTTTTTGGATAATAATAATAATGCTAATGATAATAGCAAAACCATTGATTCCGATTGTCTCCTCCATTTCTTTTAATTGTTTCAGGTACTTTGTATAATGATTTTTCATAATACTTATATATTTTCACTGCCTTTATCTATATATTTCCATAATTTTACTCGGATCAATATTTTTTCAACAATAATGATATAGTGGTATTTTACCAATAATGGTATAATGGTATCCATCTTTTTTTGGAAACATGATCTATTCATCCAATTTAAGTATTTTTCCCAATTTGTATTCAAGCGTTTCTTGTCAGCATACACAGAAATAATACTCACTTCATCTCTGATAAAAGGTCCAGGGGAAAATTCGCCGGAAACCGAATCTTTTTTTCGTAGATAAAATTGATGTACCGGTACACTTTTTATTATTACGTTTTTTTTTCAATTGTAAATTTGGAGATAATTATTCCATAGATCTTAAAATTCTTGACCTCAAGTCCCTAACTACACGCGTCTCGCGAGAATTTCGATGCGCGCTGCGTCTTTCCAATTTTTGGACTCAGGTAGGCACTTTGTTGTCAGTGCTGATAGAGAATTTTGATCAAAAAAGCTTGGATTTTGGCGCCCTTGTACAAATGGCGCCCTGGAGCAGTCGCTCCACAGATCCATGCCACGCCACGGTTCTGGCAGTTCAACCACAAGACAGCCAGACGAACGGACAGACATCAAAGCGCGGCTAATAGCGGAGTTCCTACAAAAATGCAAAAAACCATTGGAGGTCCAACTTCTCAGATCCCTCAGTTGCGCTTCGGGGTTCATCTAGTGCTTCAACTGTAATGTTGCTCTTTCAACCTTGTTATTGTACATTGAACTATAAATTAGTAGGTCTCGGGTATGAAATGATAGTTAGTATAGGGTACAAAAGACACTGGATTGCTGTAGCCGCTGTAGGGTAGGTGAATGTTGTTACGAAATGTCAGAACCGCGTGAAACCTATGCATTTTTCAACCTCACCCTCTCATTGTTGAAGTGGGTATGTCATAGACTTCACCCAGTGGTTGTCAACGTTTGCGGGGGGTAATTGCGCCACCATCGCATAAATTAATCATCAGGATATGGGCGAAACGCCCTTGACTAGAACTTTTCATTTCCATTAGCCCCACTCTCACTCGTAACGCATAATTTCCCAGCGGGGAGCATACTATCGCCTTACAGCAAGAAAAGAAATAAATTAATTATCAGCGAAACATGCGAACAACAAACATAGGTACATAGCGCGCGCGAGTTGCGACAATCGACAAAAGTGTATCCAATCCGATAATGGGTACAAAAGCAAAGACCTCCGCTTGCAATTAATGTCTCGACCTTGATCGGTGCTTTTTTTCCCTCAATATTCCATATAATATTCCTCCATCGGTAATGTCATAGGTAAAGTGCTCTGGTCGAGCAGAACAACACAGTAATTTAGGTTTCTCAATAGGACAGCGCGAGACATGAACATTTTGCCAGAGCGAGTGAGAGCGACCTTATGGGAATGTCTGCTGCATAGGTACCTACACAAACAATCGCTTTGTGATGTGATTTTTGCCCGAATGGTCAAGTAGTCTTTATTATAATGTCTTATAATAACGTTGTAGGGGCTTTGATAAGGCATTGTTTATTTATTTATATACTTTTATGAAACGGTCAGTGTGGGTAAGTGCCCGGCGTGCATACAATAATGGATGCATTGTTGGCCGCACGTGGAGGTGCTTGAAAATTTTTCTTTAATTGGGCGCGATGCAGCCGGTTTGTATGTGTACGTAGGCGCCCCAAGGCGAGAGAAATATGGGCAGGACTTAATTTCTATATTATGCTTTGAAAACCTAATATGAAATGCAGGATTAAAAAAAAATCTCTGCAGTCCTGGAAGAACCTAGAACCTATACACAATAAACAGAGGCTTGGAAATGAGTAGACAAAACTTCTCGTTCCAGGCCATTTTGTGAACTAAGAACCAACAGCCACACTAAAGAAAGACCTCGAATACGGGCTGACCGACGAAGTGCCAGAAAAAGTAATCGTTTCAAACTCTTCCGTGATACCAGTTGTTGTTCTCTCACATTCTTATCAAGTATTTAGTCAATGCCCAACAGGTTCCATCGCCTAGTAAGTCCGGAGGTAGTAACAAACAAGTGAGTATGCCTTCACGTGCGTGAGTCTCAGTAGCGCATTTTCTCAAAGAGGCATATTATGAACGTAAAGAAATTTGGTTGAAGGAGAAACACCATTCCTTGTCCACTTTCTTCATTCGAAACTCATTGTGATATTTTGTTATCAGAATGGGGTACTTGCCAATATGAAATAGATTTGAATAAAAATTCTTTCACTCATCAATATTTTTTTGTTTGAGGGCGGGAGCTGGGAGCGGCGACTAATCAACATTAGTCTATTCTTTCCCATTTTTAGTCGGCTATCCATATAGCGAAAGAATTAGATCGCTATGTCTTCGGGTTTATGTTTTCCATTTATCTCTTACTTTGAGGGCAGCGTATGGGGGTGGCAGCATTCGGCAAAGTAACTGTTGCACAGTTTGAGTTAGGAGTTTCTAAATGTTTAAGGTAATATGACAATCAGTGAAAATTGTGAAAGTTGCATTTTTTTTTGTTTGGGGGCGGGAGCTGGAAGCGGCGACTAATCAAAAGTGACCTATCTCTGCCCATCTTTAGTCAGCTATCTATATAGCGGAACAATTAGATCGCTATGTCTTCAGGGTTATGCTTTACATCCATCTCTCACTTTGAGTGCAGCGTGTGGGGGCGGCAGCATTCGGCAAAGTAACTGTTGCACAGTTTCAGTTGGGAGTTTCTAAATATAAGGGAAATATGACAATCGGTGAAAATTGTGAAAGTTGCATTTTTTTGTTTGGAGGCGGCAGCTGGAGGCGGCGGCTAATTAAAAGTGGCCTATCTTTTTCCAATTTCAGTCAGCTATCAATATAGTGAAAGAATTAGATCGCGATGTCTTCAGGTTCATGTTTTACATTTATCTCTCACTTTGGGGGCGGCGTGTGGGAGCGGCAGAGTTTGGCAAAGAAATTCTTGCACAGTTTGAGTCAAGAGTTCCTAAATGTTCGAGGTAACATTATCAGCTGAATCAGTGAAAATTGTTGAAAGTTGCACTTTTTTTCTTTTGGGGGCGGAAGCTGGAGGCGGCGCCATATCAAGAGTAGCCTATCCTTTTCCATTTTCAGTCAGCTATTCATATAGCGAAAAACTTAGATCGCTATGTCTTCGGGTTCATGTTTTTCATTTATCTCTTACTTTGGGGGCGGCGTGTGGGAGCGGCAGCGTTCGGCTGAGCAAATGTTGCACAATTTGAGTTGGCAGTTCCTAAATGTTTAAGGGAACATCTCAATCAGTAACATTTATGAAAGTTGCACTTTTTATCGTTTGGGGGCGGAATCTGGGGGCGGCGACTAACGAAAAGTAGCCTATCCTTTCACATTTTTAGTCAGCTATTTATATACTGAAAGAATCAGATCGCTGTGTCTTCGGGTTTATGTTTTTCATTTTAAAGTGATTGGGGGCGGTTTTTAGCAGTTTTTTCATGTCGGCGGCGCATATTGAAGACGGAATGTTTCTTGGCTTACGTTTATAAGTGGCAACTATGTATCATTGAAAAAATTAGAACACCAGAGCATCAGGTCTGGTAGAAAGTGCAATATTATGTTATTTCAAGTTTATCGGGGGCGGTTTTCTCTATGTTGGCGGCGCAATATGGACATCCAATATAGCCTAGCCCTCCTTTGGGAGTGGCAGCTATGTAACAGTGAAAAAATTAGAAAGCTAGGTCGTCTAGATTGGGAGGAGTTCGAGGAACGGACGGACGGACGGACGGACGGACGGACAAAGCGGTTGCAATAGCGATTTCCATCGAGATGGAAAATGCGCTAAAAATTAACTTGGTGACAAAAACACAAACATTTTCAGTAGCGTTATACCTACCTTACCTAATGAAGAAGAAACATATCATTCAATTGTTACGAGCGGCGATTTTTGTGCATTCTGGAGAGCACCCGGTCTTTCTAGACTATTCTCTTAGAACGCAGTGTACAAGTATGCGAAGCTCTGGACATTTCCAGAATATACGCGATGGCTTGGCGATCGAAATTACATGGGAGACTTGAACGGTCGATCAGAAAACATCAGTCGAATTGGCGGACACGTTGGTAATGCCCGCGAAATGTGTAGTATTTTTGCGGAGTCGCCTGGAAACCGTATATGCCGGGTCACTGTGGAATTTGCTGGGGGACATATGAAACATTCGAGATCAATAGTTGGAGCTATATAAGGCACCGATTTTCGACCTACAAGCAGTATTGAATGCTAAGTGGTAGAGAGCGGATAGAAAGCGACTAGTAACCAGCAATATTCCCAAGTAGCAATTGTTACGAATTTCGTACCTATATCGTTTTCAATTATCAAGTAGGTACGTAATGACAAAATCATAATTCATAAATCATGTATGTATTCAAAAAACAAACAAATAATAACAGTCCACAAAAATATCGAAGATGAAGTATCATTTTTAAGAGGAGAAAAGTAAAGTTCTCAGGACTTCCTAAGAAAGAACCAGCGCCTACAATACGACGCCAAGCACACCTCAGCAGTTACGAGGAGCTCGGCGCATCAGTAATTGTTGGCGTGTATTTATTGCAGTACGCAGTAATAAAGAGTGTGTTTCAAAACGATCGTCTCAATTATAAACGACCCCGTACGCGAAATATGTCACACCATTATAAACCCTATAAACATATAGACCCAGAAAGCGTCAGTCGCATTGTCGTTGACGTTTTTCACACTTGAAAAAACAAAATACAAGTGACAAAATTTAATTATTATTTTCTCCCCTTACAAGAAAAATTGGCGCGTTTGGTATCATTTCCCACGTTTTTGCATCAGCTCATTCCATTTATGAAGTCGAAATTGCGATAGTTTTGTTTTTGGGAGAATGACAGGCAAAGAAATTAGCAATTTTCATTGTCTAGTTGATTTCAACAGCGGTTTTCTCAATATTCTCAATCGATATTTCTGATAACATTATATACTATTTAGTGGAAATATTTATATCTACATAAATAAAAATTATTTCATCAGGATATAAATATGTGTATAATAATAAATTAGTAAAAACCAAATAAATTACATGAATTATTAAATCCAACAATTTTTCGTATTGCGTAGTTCGTTAGTCTGATCGTAGTAAAAGAAATTTGAAAACCTTCTTTGGAGCTTGGAAGAACATCACAGAGAAGTTGGAAAAAAGTAACCTACTTTGGAGCTTAATAAGACATCTCAAAGAAGTTCAAAAGAGGTAACATTTTTGGAGCTCAAGAGAACATCACAAAGAAGTTGGAGAAAGGTAACCTACTTTGGATCCTCATAGGACATAATCAAAGAAGTTTGGGAGAGTTACCTCTTATCGAGCTCAATAGAACATCTCAGGCCTCTCAGATAGGACTCTTGCCCACACTGGGCATGAGGTTCTGATATGGAAAACTCTTCTTTTGAAAAAAAGTACATTCTAAAATATTTAAACTAAGGTTTTCTTTATAATTATGAGTTAGAGAAACACAGTTTCTCATCATACAATAAAATAATATCAAAAAGTGAAGTTGAAAAGCCAAACAATTTCCACAAAAAAATGATTTTTTTCATAATACCGGGTGTTTATAAACGACTGTGATCGCATCGCCTTTGGAATCCGCTTTCAATCACTACAATTGCGTCTGTTACTGCGTTTTTCGGCCTGACCCATGCCTGCCGCGATCACAGTTTCTTATAAACACCCCGTATAATAGTATATAATAATACATATTGCCAACATTTGGGCCTTATCTTGAAACGGTTTTGGACCGCACCGGGTACCAACAGTAAGGGGGTGTCAGTGTCGGTTTATTCGCGGTGCAGAAGAAGTCTACAAAACTGGCACGCAAGGCCTTGGAGGGTGCAAAACAAGCTGGTGGAGACCCGTCTTCCGAAAAAATTACATTCGTCACTATTCGTAGTGTTTTCAGCTTTGTCGAGAGATCGTTTTTCTATGTCCAAAAATACAATGTTAACAGTTGGGCGCGATTTTTCGATCTTAAAAATCTAATGGCGCAAAATTGCCTGATTCGGCACAGGGGATGTCACTGCACGCTCCAGCTCATTCTCTAGGTATAGGTTTGGGGGGAGGGGGGTGTCACAGGGTGCACAGGGAGGTGTCACAGGCGGCACAGGGGGGATAGTCCGCTCCGGGTGCCAAATTCGCAAGGTACGCCACTGGCAAGATTGGATCACTTCCAATGAATGGGTGGTTGACATTGAGCACGATTTCTCCTACAACTGTTCCGGATGACTTGAATTTAAAAACAACCCGAAAATTTAGTGTGGGGCCAGGCAGGGGACACTTTTTAAAAAGCTAGTCACTGTCTGTTTTTGGCACGTTGAATTTCATCAATATTTCAGTTGTAGAACATGCTTTTTGCAAGCCTAAACCATTGAATATGGTAGAACTTTGTTTTCCGTGGAAGAGAGAGCCCCCTGGAAGTTTAACCAGAAAAACGAAATCGGGGGTAAAGCCCAACTAGCCCAAGCATAGCACAAGCACAAGTAAACTTCCAGGGGACTCCCTCTTCCACGGAGAATGAAGTTCTACCATATTCAGGGGTTTAGACTTGCAAGAAACATGTTCGACTTCTGAAATTTGATGAAATTCAACGTGCCAAAAACAGACAGTGACTAGCGTTCAAAAAGTGCCCCCTGCCTGGTCCCACACCAATTTGTCGGGTTGTTTTTGAATTCAAGTTATTCGGAACGGTTGTAGGAACAATCGTGCTCAATGTCAACCACCCATCCATTAGAAGTGATTCAATCTTGCGAGAAAATAGGGCAAATCTGTTACATTCCATATAAAAATTTATATCTTCCGTGTAAGACCTCCAATCTCGGTGCTTCCAAAACCGTTTTGAGACACTTCATGATTTTCACATTGGAATTTGAAAAACAAAATTTTGGTATGTAATTGTTTACTATCCGGTCAACTATCCAATTCGCAGTTTTTTGGAGAAATTCTCATCGGATGCGATCAGGTAGGTATTAGATAAAGGAAAACTGTTGTCGGCCGTCAGATTTATAAAAAAAATCCGAATTTATTGAGAAAATAGTCTCTTGATGAGTTGACCAGATAGTAAACTGTTACCGCCCCAGTCTCAGTTTACTATCCGGTCAACCACCGAAATCACATAATTTTTGATAATTTCCTTCTACAAACATCCAATGGGGTACTTGCCCAATTTTTTTTTATTGGCCTAATCAAAAGTATGGGTTAAAATATTGTACCCGTATTTTTTCTTTTTCTTAAATTCCCAAAACTGCGGCCGTAGTGCCTGTTTTAAAAATATATTTGTGACGTCACAAATATACTAAAAACTAAACAAACAGCACTGTTGGGTTAAGAACTCAAAAAACTTTTAGAATGGCTTCACAATATATGAAAAATACAGACATAAAAATTTCACTAAAGTTTCCCTACTGTTACCAACCTTTTGAAAAAAAAGATCGAAAAAAAAATCTTTTCAACCAATGGATAGATTTTCCGGAAATTTTCAGGAAATACTATTTATGACTCTTGTTGATGATTGAAAGTATTTCCAGTCAAATCTGTTTCATTGGCAAGTACCCCATTACGTCCTAAAAAATGAAAAACTACTGTCGGCCGCAAACTTTTATAAAAATAATGGAGAAATGCAGACGTTTAATTCGTTGACCCCATAGTAAACAGATACCGCTCCGGTCCTAATTTACTATCCGGTCAACTATCCAAATTGCATTTATTCGGGGTGATTTCTTTACACACATTCAACTACGTCCTAAAAATGAGAAAACTGCTGTCGGCCGCCAGTTTCATAAAATATTTGCCCACCTTGTGTCTTCAATACCGTTTGGAGTTCTGTGGAACGCTCTTGCAATTTCCCGAGGTTTTCGGAGCACTAGTAAACCCGTTGCGCCTTTATGTCATATTCGGCCCCAGATCGGGGCTCCCCTTTTGTCTTCAAGTATAATTTGGAGCCCTAATGAGCCCCCTTATGTGCTTCATAGCCTCCAAAATTCCGATAAGCCCTCTTCTGCCATCTTGTGCTATATAGGCTCAATTGGACTCCCCCTTATTGTTTCTTCAATGTGCATAATTTGAAGCCCTACTGTCAAAGCATAATAATCACCATTGTGCCGTCATGTCATTCGGAGACCTCTCGGGTCCCCTTGTGTCCTCATATGTAGTTAGGAGAGGCCTATAATCAGCCCATTCATATTTTTATCTCGATTTTTATTGACTTTCAGAGTACTAGTGAGCCTCCCTTTTGCCTTTTGTTATTATATAGAGCCCCTTGAACCCCCTTGTGTCACCAGTATTGTTTGAAGCCCTTCGTTTGGAGCCCTAATGAGCTCCTTTATGTTTTTTTTTGTGGCTTTTAGAATCTTAGTAAGCCATCTTGTGCCCTTTGCATTGCTGAAAGCTTAAGTGTGTGTCCCTTGTGCCTTCATGTGATATACGGAGCCCTGTTGGACCCCCTTGTGTCCGCAAGTGTAGTTTGGAGTCCTAGTTAGCCCTCTTATGTTTTTCATGGCTATCAGAGTTTCAGTAAGCCCCCTCTGTTGCCTTCTTGTGAGCACCTCATGACTTTATATGATATTCGGAGCCCTGATCAGCCTACTCATGTTTTTATTTGCTTTAAGAGTAGGTAAGTACCAATAAGCCCCCTCTTTTACCTTCATTTGTTATATAAAGCTCGATCCATTGGGCCCCTCTGTGTCTTCAATATCGTTTGAAACCCTATCGGGCTCTCTTTATGCCCGCAAGTGTAGTTTGGAGCCCTAATTAATCGCCTTATGCTTTTTCGTGGCTATCAGAATTTCAGTAAACCACCTTTCGCCTTCATTTATTACATAAAGCTCCCTTGGGCCCCCTCGACCCCCTCGTGTCTTAATTATCACTTGAATCCTTGTCGATCTCCACTCACATCTTTTCGTGGCTTTGAGAGCATTAGTGAACACCTCAAGTCTTTATGTGATATTTGGAGCCCTATAGGACCACTTTTGCCTTCAAAAGAATATGAAGCCCCAATCAGCCTTATTATGTTTTTTCCTGGCTCTCAGAAATCCAGTAAGCTCCCTTTTGCTGTCTTGTATTATCCAGAGCTGTCTTTGGCCCCCTTGTTTTTTCAACGTCTTTTGAAGCCTCTTACACTTTGTGCCTTCATGTGACTTTGGACACCGACATCTTGTGTTCTCAAGTGTAGTATGGAGTCCCCCAGTAAGACCCCTTTTGCCTTCGTATGTTATATGAAGCTTCACTGGGCCCCCTTGTGTCTTTAATATCATTTGAAGCTCTGCTAAGCACCCCTGCATTTTTTTCATGAAGACTTGATGTTTCCAAATGCTCCGAAAGCCAGGAAAAGATTAAACAAGTGAGTATGCCTTCACGTGCGTGAGTCTCAGTAGCGCATTTTCTCAAAGAGGCATATTGTGAACGTAAAGAAATTTGGTTGAAGGAGAAACACCATTCCTTGCCCACTTTCTTCATTTGAAACTCATTGTGATATTTTGTTATCAGAATGGGGTCCTTGCCAACTAAATAGATTTGAATGAAAATTCTTTCACTCATCAATATTTTTTTGTTTGAGGGCGGGAGCTGGGAGCGGCGACTAATCAAAAGTGGCCTATCTCTTCCCATTTTTAGTCAGCTATCTATATAGCGGAACAATTAGATCGCCATGTCTTCAAGGTTATGTTTTACATTTATCTCTTACTTTGGGGGCGGCGTGTGGGAGCGGCAGAGTTTGGCAAAGAAATTTTTCCACAGTTTGAGTTGGGAGTTTCTGAATGTTTGAGATAACATTAAAATGTAAATCAGTGGAAATTATTGGAAGTTGCACTTTTTTTCTTTTGGGGGTGGAAGTTGGAGGCGGCGTCATATCAAAAGTAGCCTATTCTTTCCCATTTTTAGTAAGCTATCTATATAGCGAAAGAATTAGATCGTTATGTCTTCGGGTTTATGTTTTTCATTCATCTCTCACTTTGATGGCAGCGTATGGGGGCGGCAGCATTCGGCAAAGTAACTGTTGCACAGTTTGAGTTGGAAGTTACTAAATGTAAGGGAAATATGACAATTAGTGAAAATTGTGGAAGTTGCATTTTTTGCTTGGAGGCGGCAGCTGGAGGCGGCGGCTAATTAAAGTGGCCTATCTTTTTCCAATTTCAGTCAGCTATCAATATAGTGAAAGAATTAGATCGCTATGTCTTCAGGTTCATGTTTTTCATTTATCTCTTACTTTGGGGGCGGCGTGTGGGAGCGGCAGCGTTCGGCTGAGCAAATGTTGCACAATTTGAGTTGGCAGTTCCTAAATGTTAAAGGGAACATCTTAATCAGTAACATTTGTGAAAGTTGCACTTTTTATCGTTTGGGGGCGGAATCTGGGGGCGGCGACTAACCAAAAGTAGCCTATCCTTTCCCATTTTTAGTCAGCTATTTATATACCGATAGAATCAGATCGTTATGTCTTCGGGTTTATGTTTTTCATCCATCTCTCACTTTGATGGCAGCGTATGGGGGCGGCAGCATTCGGCAAAGTAACTGTTGCACAGTTTGAGTTGGAAGTTACTAAATGTAAGGGAAATATGACAATCAGTGAAAATTGTGAAAGTTGCATTTTTTTACTTGGAGGCGGCAGCTGGAGGCGGCAGCTGGAGGCGGCGGCTAATTAAAAGTGGCCTATCTTTTTCCAATTTCAGTCAGCTATTAATATAGTGAAAGAATTAAATCGTTATGTCTTCAGGTTCATGTTTTTCATTTATCTTTTACTTTGGGGGCGGCGTGTGGGAGCGGCAGCGTTCGGCTGAGCAAATGTTGCACAATTTGAGTTGGCAGTTCCTAAATGTTGAAGGGAACATCTCAATCAGTAACATTTGTGAAAGTTGCACTTTTTATCGTTTGGGGGCGGAATCTGGGGGCGGCGACTAACCAAAAGTAGCCTATCCTTTCCCATTTTTAGTCAGCTATTTATATACCGAAAGAATCAGATCGCTATGTCTTCGGGTTCATTTTTTTCATTTTAAAGTGCTTGGGGGCGGTTTTCAGCAGTTTTTTCATGTTGGCGGCGCATATTGAAGACGGAATGTTTGTTGGCTTACGTTCATAAGTGGCAACTATGTATTATTCAAAAAATGAGAACACTAGAGCATCAGGTCTGGTAGAAAGTGCAATATTATGTTATTTCAAGTTTATCGGGGGCGGTTTTCTCTATGTTGGCGGCGCAATATGGACATCCAATATAGCCTAGCCCTCCTTTGGGAGTGGCAGCTATGTAACAGCGAAAAAATTAGAAAGCTAGGTCGTCTAGTTTGGGAGGAGTTCGATGAACGGACGGACGGACGGACGGACGGACGGACGGACGGACGGACGGACGGACGGACGGACGGACGGACGGACAAAGCGGTTGCAATAGCGATTTTCATCAAGATGGAAAATGCGCTAAAAACATAAGAGGATTAATTAGGGCTCCAAACTACACTTGGGGACATGAGAGGAGCCCGGTAGGGCTCCGTAAATCACATTAAGGCACAAGGGATTTACACTAGGGCTCCAAATGACACATGAAGGCACAAGAGGGCTCAATAGAGATCCGAATGACACAGAAAAACACAAGGGGCCCAAATTTTACTGCAAATAGGGGTTCGATGAAGTTGTTGCAATTTTTCACCTTTTTACATATTCTGTATAAATGTTACATGCAGTTTGTTGATACTCACAATTACAGGATCTGTTGAGGATAGATTGGGCTGGTAAACGCAACAAACAGAATGGAAATCACTGTCGGCAATCAAAAGTTATTGGCCGTCAAAGTCAAGCAATTTTTTTAGTGGCGACAACTCCATTCGGGAGCAGTTTATTATTGTATTTCTTTGAATCATTTCAAATGATTCTATATCGCTCTTTTATCAAATGATTAATTTGAGGTTAAAATTGTTATCTCATGGAATCAAAATTTTGAGCAAAACTACGGAACCGATTAAGTTCTGATTTCAAAAGTTCTCTTCTCGGTTCTCTTATTTCGATTAAAATGTCCACAAATTCCGATTTTCGAGTTGACGTCTTTCGCTTAGGTAGATGGTATTATTGGTATTCCAACAATGAAAGAAGGGAAAGTCAAAAATTGGTTGATGGAAAATTAGTTGAAATCATTGCTCATAATAAGCAAGGACTGAGCTCTTCGTTCTGGCATGCAAAAACGTCAAGATCCGGTAAAATCACAAAGAATAACTAGGACCAATTTCATTAGCCCTTGTCAGCTTAATTTGTTTTAGTCTTCTCAAAACCAATCCGACTTTGCTTGAAAAATTACGTCGAACTTTCTTCTGTCAAGCTTCGCTGTGAATTGGAGCACAAAGTCTTCAAAGTCAAGGACGCCATTTGTCAGTGTTTCCCGTAAAAAATCTCCACCTAGAATGCGTGTTTAATTTCGCTGCAGGAACTGCATCATGCAGCAGGATCTCGCACGAATTATGTAATGCAACTAATAACTTAACTGCCTTATTAGTCACAGTATGCCGTGCTCTCCATGACCCGGGAGAAATTATTTGTTAGGTAAATTTAATGGAGGCCAGATGTGTGGTATAGTTATATTATATACCTACACCTCAAGGACGCCTCGGCATTTCTCCTCCAGTTTTTATTGCCGCTTGTCTAAAAAGAAAAAATTAAGTTATAATGTGGCATGAAAAGCACCACGCGTGATTATCCGTATGATTTATTAACTTTTCCTTTTGGATCCTTCGATGGATGGTCAAAGAACTTTGGGGACGACGACTCGAACTTTGCTATTTTCTTCGGTAAAAGCGATAGTTCACTTGCATCTCGCCCAATTAGTCGACTTTCAATGTCGATAATGCCTGGGTGAAACCGAGTAGACCCATAAATAACCCGGAGATTAATATAATTTCACACACGGGACACGCGGGGCAATCAAATGGCATACGGCCTCGGCATCGTCAGCAGAGAAGAGTAAGTGCATTTTGCAATCCCGCGCAATAACTTTCTTCCATGACAACACAATATGATGACAATAATAATATACGATAAACTTGCCACGTAATTAAGATGCGATTAAGTATTCTAAAAATAACGAGAAGAAAGTTGTTGCAATTTTTTGACATTGTTTTCGTTAATTCTTATATACAGCATACGGGGCCATTTATTTATGTGAGAAGACCATCGAAGTGTTGGCTGGCTTTTAGTTTCTATAGGTACAGCACACTATGCATATAGGTATACATTTTAATTAAATCATTTGTAAATGTAGCTTGTCAAAAGATCAAGTTTCGATACATCTTTGATATTTTGGCAACGACAACAACAACAATCCAGCTTATAAGGGACAGCGTACCGGAAGATAAGCTGCGCACAAATAAATTTCAGTTGACTTTCAGTTTCGCTGACAACTCGCCCACTTATCTCACTGATCCTGGCGCCGATAAGGAACAGTAATTTTTTACTTGTTTGTACTTGAATCCGTTATGATAATCCATTTGAGGTTGTTGTGAAAGGAAAATGGACCCATTAAAATTCTTGGGGTACAGCTTTTTGCTTCCATAAATTTTTGGATTTCCATATTCAACCTATGACCTTGCACCGGGTGTCGCGCATAATATGAGGAATTTATATTGACTTCTGAGACGGGCCATCAATTAATTGAGCGCACTGGTGGAATTCCAAAAAATTGCGCAACGACCAAATTTCAAGTTATAGGGAAATACTTGCTTAGATGGATTAAACGTTATTAGATGGAATGTTGCCTTTGTTAGGCAACTCAGATTAGGGGAACGTTACCTTTTCCAGCAATACTAGCATAATGCTCACAACTTAGAGTCCTCAAAAAAGGCTTACTTTTTATAATAGCTATTTACGATACGAGTGTTAAAAGTGACAGGTATTATTTTGTGAGCGGGGACGCTTGCGAAACGAGCATTAGCGAGTAGAGCAACCCCGCGAACAAAATAAGACACTTTTAACGCGTGTATCGTACAGGATTTTATCTACAATGGTCTTTGAAATGTTTGGTAAATGTCAGAATTTATTGAAAATATGACAGGAATGCGCAGAATCATCATTTTTTCACGTTGCCCATGACGACGTGCTAAAAGTGACGGGTATTATTTAACGCTTGTAGATAAATATTTTTAGATAAGTGTTTAACAAAGTAGGTACAATTTTGCTAATACACGTTCTGTGTATCAAAGTGAAAAACTCCGCAATATGTGAACGCGCTTTGACTATTATCACTACGATAGACATCAAGACATCACTGAATAAATACAACAATAAATATGGGGCTACCAACCGAGATAACTTTCAATAAATTACTCAGCTTTTGATAGGTCAATTTCCATACCGAAGCGTCGAGTTCAAATCCCTTCCGCATTTTTTTCATTACAGACTTCGAGTTTTTTCACATCAACATGCATTAATTAAATTCCTCGACACCTTATTAGTTATTTGCTATAATTAGATTCCACACCAGAATGTTGAACCGTACTGATACCTATAGGATTAAAAAGAAAAGTTTATGCGAGCCGGAGACAGGATAATGCGCTCGCTTGCTTACGTGAGCTTTCAAGAGTAAAAAGTTTGTTATTGTGCGAAATATTGACTCTTGAACTTTACCTCGGCCTACAATAAATCGCAAATGGTTACACCAACAGATTTGCATGTAGCCTCTGTGTATGGTGTACTTCCAACAATGATTTATGCATGAACGTCGTTTACTATCAATACACATCGATTCTCCGAAACATTCTTACAACACCTTCGTGCACAACACCCACCCGGGGATTTCACGTGCCTACCAAATCCAACAGGAAAAACTGAAGTTATGAATCTGGGTCTGTACCTATAAAATATCAAAACATGTAGAGCTACGAAAAAATAATATTTAAATCATTTCTCACAAAATAAATTCCTATAGGCAGATTTAGAACCAACGTCATTGACCTTGAGCATCTGCATCCATGACCTTTCTCGGTACGTACCGGGTACGGTTCTGGATCACTTCATGGGGCCCTTGTTTTATTAGTTGTGCTCAACTTTCCGAAGAGGAAACATCAATGCAATACCAAGCCAGAGACACAAGCAACATCAGGAATTATTGTTGTCATTGTCGAAGAGTTGGAGTGCAGGAGGAGTGTAGAGAAGGGGGTCGCGGCCGGCCACCCGCGGCTATACGAATTCCATCCGATTCTCTTGCTTGCAGATAAAAATATTATGATACCACAATACTTTCCCAGCAAGTAAATATCCAGGAACCTAAGGAATTTTTTGTTCAAGGCGTCCCTTCAGGAGGGAGAACAAACCACTCTGGAAGTAGCCTTCATCGTCTTTGGGGACCTGGAATAAATATTTCAGATATACTGCTGGTGGGATATGTGTGCAACTGTGCAAGCATATAATACGCTGTTGAAAGGGGAATCATTCCATATGTGCATACTTCATGCAGGAATTCAAAACAGTTCTTCGCTCTCGCCGGCCAAAGTCGCGCGGAGCCAGCTAGGAAGGAGCCTAGGAGATTATGATGATGATGATGATGATGATGGCCGAGCCAAGATTGTTTCTAACAGCACTTCCCCCCAATCAATAATCCGTCATTAACATACTTGCTCTTGTGTTTTCGTTTCAGCATCAGTTTCGCTGTTCCATCGGTCGGTTTTTTCTTGCGGGATGGAAGGTCAAGCTCTCCTCCGCTCCTAATGCAACATGAGAAGTTGCACTGGTCTACCTGCTTGTGTATATTGTGAAAAATTTGTGAATACCTCTTGATTTGTTTATCTTATTATTTATTCATACCTATTCAATTTTTACGGGCTCCAAGATGCATATCTGAATCAAGTAATAGATATGACCTTAAGCTGGCCACTCGTAGGTATAGGCTTTTTGTTGAAATAACATTTCTTGGCTCTAATATAAATGTTACTGAAAAAGTAACAAAATACAAGACACCTACAGGAAGGTCGGCCGTCCGGCCAGTAGAAGGAAATCGTCGACCTAACCTGAGCTAAGTTAGTCTGTTATCGAATTAAATTTTATCGAGGTACCTGCAAGACATTAGTTGCTGGTTGCTACCAATTTTGAGGATGATTCCTCATCAAAAATGAAGTTGAAAAATAATAAAACTCATGCTCCTAAGATGCTTCTCTACAAAAACGGGGTAGTAGACTTGACTTTTTGAAATCTTTCTTTACCGCTATTTTTGAACCGTTCAGCCAATTTTGATTAAATTAAAACCGAAGTGTACCAAAATAAATCTCTATATCGGGTTGAGACGAATAGCTCTAAGCTAGACTCCGCCTATGTGATTCATGCTGGTTATGTATTTTGATTTTTTCTCGCAATAAAAGACCATTTATTATTACTTTTATTATTATACAGGGTGGTCCAGGTTATAGTAGCAATAATTCACCATTCGATGGTCCATCGAAAACTAGGTCGACATGCATAATGTAATTTTTCTCCAAAACGCTTCCTAAGGGAGATAGAGTCTTTCAAAGTTTAGTTTTTAAAATCTTTTTTTGCAGTAACTCTCAAGTCATTGAAGCGATTTTGACCAAATTGAATACAAATGCTAACGAAATAGATATTCATCACTTGGCAGAGATAACTTTTGTCACAATTTTCCAGTGGCTTAGATACGGGGGAATTGTTCAACTTCTCCCATCCCATTTTCTACACCACTGGATATAGTCCGGTGGTTAAGCGCCAAAAAAAGCTCGAACTATGCATTTTGAGCTTAAGCAATGCGCTTTTGTGGTTTGATTGGGGGTCCCTCAACTTTAATTTCAAGAGTTGGAGACATCGGTGCACTCGATGCGGAGGGGGTCTGGGGGGCCCTTGAAAGTTGAAGGTGCGAGGCTCAGTGGCGCCGAATAGACCATTTTTTGTGGCGCTCGCCATACCTCAAAATGAGGGGGGGGGGGGTCTGGAGGAAAAAAAAAGAAAAAAGGAGAAGAAAAGAAAAAGGGAGAAAAAGAAGAGGAAGAGAGATTTACTCAGCAAATCATTGGATATTATGATTATTAGGCACTTTGAATCTGAACGACAGTTATTCACGATGTACCTAGGTATAGGCATGTATAGGTTATAGGTACCGTATGGTCGAAACCATTTTACTTCAAGAGTGCTATGACTTTTTTTTCCTTTGTCAATTGTTGGTAGTATGTCCTACAATTTACCTCAGAGTGACATCTGCATGTTGTTTGGCAATCTCCAATGCATGTCGGTAGGAAATACGACCACTCTCCGTTTTCCAATATTGTGCCATTTCGAAAATAACTTTTGATAATGAAAAACTTTTTATTCAGTTTTAAACATTTTCAGAGACCAACACTGGCATTCAATAGTTTATTCAGTCATTATGGCCTCGATTATGGCCAACCATTGATAACATATTAAATAATAATTTCATAGCACCCTAGACTAGAGGCAAAAAGGTTTTGATCATCGGTATTTGAACAGCCAACTAAATGGACTGGGAAAATCATACGAACTCACAAAAAACTTTCGATTTTTGTGCAAAAGATGATGAAATCTATGGAAAATTTGGTCAGCGGCTTCTCTTTCTTTTGCTTATTTTTGTTATAGTAGTTTACAATACGAGTTGGCTGTTACATAAGTGGTTTTCAGACACGAAGCTGAAATTTGCAGAACGAGGGCGCAGCCCGAGTTCTATGGGAGGCTGAGTGTCGGAAAGCATCTTGTGTAACAAGCCACGAGTGTTGTACAACATTTTACGTGTTTGTTCTATTGAAAATTGTGGAATTTTTGTAATTTTTGAGGTTATTTTGACAAGTGTCAACTTGAATACATAAACTGTAATATCCATATACAACTTATATAAAAGTCATTACATCTCATGTATTAACACAACAAACACGTAAACATTATTATTAATGTTATTATTCCGAAAAAATTTCGCCTGCGGCGCTAACTGCATGGGGGGCTCTTAGACCCCCAGGCCCGACCGTAGCGTGGCAATAGGGGGGGGGGTCTAAAATTTTCTTCGCCATAGTAACTTTTTATGAGTTCGGCGCCACTGGCGAGGCTTCCCACCAAATCACCATACCACCACGTAATTCCTACTGGGAGGCCATCAAACGACTCTAACCTGTACATTGACAATATTTGTTACCATGTCCAAATAGTTCTTCACACTGAAAAAAATTAATTCTTATGACAGATCGGAAAAAACAGTTTTTTTCAATTTTTCATCCCCACAACGGATGAACTGCCAAGTGTGGTGTCATTTTGGAGTAAACGGCATCCTCTGATTCAATTCACCGAGTCAAAATGTTTGTGACACCACCGTGCAAAAAATGACACGCCAATAAGTGAGCATTTTTGAGCACCTCATTGAACAGTACCTAGTTTCTTGGCTGATACCAATCGATATGATTGATAATTTTGTCATAGATCAATAACTTGAACTCTTTTGTAACGGTAATGCATGTTAATGAAACTCGACACGAGCGTGGAGGCCTGTAAAAAAAAAAATTCTCCAGGGGTCGAATTTATTTCACGCCTACTGAGCGTTAGTTTGTTGGGCTCAGGCAGGCAGCGTTTGAATAGCTTTGGAGACAAAATTTTCATATCTGTCTATGCAGCTGTGTAGCATAATTCTGGAAACTGATTTGAGAATCATCAAAGATTATTTTGACAGTCACTAGGTACCCCCATGGGGATTAACTGCAGGGATCATGGCTGATGACGGAGGGCCTTCAACTTTTAAAGTGTTATTTTCTTTTCTCCTCTACCAACCTTTAAGGTTGTTATCATTTTGTACGTGTAAGTTTTTTTATGTTTGAAGAAGAAATAATTTTATATAAACAACCGTGAAAATGACTGTCAGAGTGGCAGTGAATAAGATCTTGGACGTTGAATTCCCTCCGCCGTTAGCCATCACCTCTGCAGTTAACCACCATGTGGGTACTGACCGGCAAAACAATCATTGATGATTCATAAATCGATTTTCAGAATTACACTGCTCAACTTTTCAGATAGATATGGAAATTTTGCTTCCAAAGCTATCCAAACGCTGCCTGCCTGAGCCCAACAAACTAACGCTCAGTAGGCGTGAAATAAATTCGACCCCTGGAGAAATTTTTTTTTTCCAGGCCTCCACGCTCGTGTCGAGTTTCATTCACATGCATTACCGTTACAAAAGAGTTCAAGTTATTGATCCTTGACAAAATTATCAATCATATCGATTGGTATCAGCCAAGAAACTATTGTTAAATGAGGTGCTCAAAAATGCTCACTTCTTGGCGTGTCATTTTTTGCACGGTGGTCTCACAAACATTTTGACTCGGTGAATTAAATCAGAGGATGCCGTTTACTCCAAAATAACACCACACTTGGCAGTTTATTCGTTGTGGGGATGAAAAATTGAGAAAAACTGTTTTTTCCGATCTGTCATAAGAATTAATTTTTTTCAGTGTGAAGAACTATTTGGACATGGTAACAAATATTGTCAATGTACAGGTTAGAGTCGTTTGATGGCCTCCCAGTAGGAATTACGTGGTGGTATGGTGATTTGGTGGGAAGCCTCGCACCTTCAACTTTCAAGGGCCCCCCAGACCCCCTCCGCATCGAGTGCACCGATGTCTCCAACTCTTGAAATTAAAGTTGAGGGACCCCCAATCAAACCCCAAAAGCGCATTGCTTAAGCTCAAAATGCATAGTTAGAACGCTTAACCACCGGACTAATATTTTTGAAACAATTATACTTTTTTTGAATTCCTAGAGTAACTAGGGTTACTCTTTGAAATTTTGATTAAAGGCTTCATTTCCAAGATATTTGAGTTCGAAACTTTGGAAAACGCCTCGAAATCGCGACTTTCGCGAGGGCCTAAAAATTAAAATCCAAGAAAACTCATGATTCCTCAACTGGAATAAGTTTTGTAGGTCGTTTAAGTTGATTCACTACCATTTTTTGCTAAGAAACGAGGCGTTTCCAGAGAAAAACAATTTGGGCTCTGGTAAAGTGGCGATTTCGAGATGTTTTCCAAAGTTCAAAACTCAAATATCTCGAAAATCAAGCCTCTAATCAAAATTTCACAAGCGCAACTTTCTCTTTTAGATTAAACAAGGAATTCGAAAAAAATATAATTTTCCAAAAATATTCAGTGGCGTACAGAATAGGGTGTGAGAAGTAAAACAACTCCTCCGTATCTACGCCACTGGACAATTTTGACAAAAGTTATCTAAGTACGTCAAGTGATGGGTATTTATTTCATAAGTATTCGCATCACATCTGGTCAAAATCGCTTTGATGACTTGAGAGTTATTGCAAAAAGATGATTTTAAAAACTGAACCTTGAAGGGCTGTATCTCTATTAGGAAGCGTTTTAGAAAAAAAAATTATGCATGTCGACCTGGTTTTCGATGAACCATCGATTGGTGAATTATTGCTACTGTAACCTGGATCACCCTGTATAATATATCGAGCAAAAATAGCTCATTTTATTAAACATTTTTGGGATTCGGGGGCGTAGATATAAGGGGGTGCCCTCCCCCTGTCACCCCTGTCTCCACCCCTTCATTTTTTTGACCATTGTTTATATTTTCGATTGCTATAACTCTAATTTGGAGACAAGGCTATACAGGTGTTCGTTTTTCGAAGCTAAGCATGCGCTTATCTTTAGAGATACAGAGTCGGTTTTATTTGAAAAACGGTTGAAGGTAGCCTTTTCTAATTAAGACATTGTGAAAGCACTTTTCTATGGGGAATTCTATGTTGTCAAAATCTTCATTCTAGCTTCCAAAACAACCGAGATATGACATTCAACTTTTTTTTCTCTAATGGGCGCCATATTGAATTTTGACATTTTTGAATACAATATTTTTCTCTGGTTACAACGATGTGTCACATGTCACTGTTGAATACATGCTTTTGAGCAAAAAAAATATTTATTTTTCAAAGAGTGCTTTGGAAACAAAATCAGCACCGACAATAAAAAAAAAAACGTAAATGTTAAACATTTATTCAACAGTGACATGTGGCGCATCGTTGTAACCAGAAAAGAATACCGTATTCAAAAATATCAAAATTCAATATGGCGCCCATTAGAGAAAAAAGTTGAATGTCGTATCTCGGTTACTTTGAAAGCTAGAATAAAAATTTTGGCAGCTTAGAATCCCCCTTGAGAAAGTGCTCTGACAATGTCTAGATTAGAAAAGGCCACCTTCAACCGTTTTTTGAATAAAAAATGAAAACAAAAATTCAAATTCCTGCTTTTTCACGATATCTCAAAAACTAAAATCGATACGTCAAATTTCTTTTTGGATCATTGATCGTCATGAAAATGCGCAACTTTTTCCAAATTTAACCGACTTTGTATCTCTCAAGATAAGAGAGATACCTATGCTTAGCCTCGAAAAACGGACACCCTGTATACTTGAGTCATCTTCACATGGCTTCAATGTGTCGCCAGCCACAGTGAGGAGGGGCAGGAGGGATATTGACGACCTCTGCCGGTGGTGATACGTTCATGCTCTGTGTACTCAACTTTGGACCATACCTTAGTTAGATCCGAAGAATCAGTTGGTGATCTTTTCGATTTTCTCGAATAAAAATGTCCCAACTACAGAAAAATATCTTGAACAGAGTCATTTCCAATGCAAAATCAATCACTTTATCGGAGATCGGTTATAAGCGATCCCTGTGCAAATCTCTGTTTCTGAGATGACTGTCAAGAGCTGGAATAAATAATTTTGCTGGCTGTTTTGCTAATCTCTTCTAGAGCACTGATTTTCTTAGTTGACAGTTGAGGTCTTCGAGCTTCCATAGTAATTCGATGCGTTGTTCATCAGAGTTCAGTAAACATCCACATCCAGATCCAAAGATGTTCCTGTGGTTATAGTCGTTAGAAAATCTTGAGAATGAGAGAATGTCAAGGTGCGTTTCATTACATCGGGTCAATAGAGAGTTTACGTGCTCACGTACCGTACGACGTAACACAACTAAAATTGGTGGGGTTGTCACACACGACTTTTTAGTGACATGGGAATTTTCACGTTCTGCGTTGCGTTACGTAGTAGGTACGTTCGCCGCAAACGCAAACCTTCTCAAAACGTATAGGAATAACATTGGAGACCCAAGTGGGAGAATAAGCAACAAACCCTCCGCCAGCATTGTTTCCTGACAATCCTGACATATTCATTCAGCATTTATCTGGGCTGTCATGCATTGTCGAACCTCAAAAAAAAAACAGGGTCTATTCAATAAGTACATCAACAGTTCTCATCAAAAAATATACACCGAAACGCACTCTAAATGTATTGGATACATCCTGTCTTTATAATAGTCAGGTACCATAGGTTCAAAAAACTGATCCCGTGGGCTCCTTTGTGAAGGGGGCAAAAGACCTTTTATTTCTTATAGTCCCATATGTGGAGATACCGAAATGTTTTGGTGCCACTTTCAAAATGGCGTCATTTCGAAATGGCGGCCATTTGTTTCCGGTGACATTTATCCGGACCCAACTTGCTTCATTCTCACCCGATTTGAAAAAAAAAATTCTAGAAATACGTGAATTCATATTCTCTATCCGGTGCTGTCATCGGTTGTCATTTATATTTATCTGTTTGACCGGAATTAAAAAAAAAAAAACTGAAAATATGATGACTTGTAGTGCTATAGGTTTCTCGACTGTTTCTCAACCTAATTCAAGTTCAATTGATCCTAACAGCATCTACAATAAATGAAGTTCACTAAAAACTCAGCTTGCTGGAAAAATAATGGCCACAAGTGATACAGTAGGGAAAAAAAGCGATATTCACGAAAAATGGTAAAATTAAGAAGGAAAGTGCCGTGTGTTTTTTTAGGGAGTAGGTATACGTGTGATTCTTCAGCTACTACTTCTATGGCCTCTGTAGACACCGAAATGCTTTAGTTTCAATTTCTAAATGGCGTTGTTCCAAAATGGTGAATTTGATTTTGGCAACATGGATTCACACTCAACTTACGCCTATTTTTGCTCGACTCAAACCGATTTTTATGATTTTTCTTTTGACCAGGTATGGATTGATGTTCTCTATTTGCTATTGTCCGAAATTTGCATATTTGCCAAGTAGTTTTTCCAAAAAGTGAAAAAACTAGAAAATCAGTGATTTTTACGATCCCTATTGCCTCAGGTGCTGTGTGCTTCCCCGTGAGAGGCATGCCCGGCAAATATTTTTTTATTATTCTCATAATGTATGAAGTTACCGAAATGCTTTGGTGCCACTTTCAAAATGGCAGCGTACCGATTTGGCGGTTGATAATGTAAAAACTCCAACTCGGTAATCAAAAGAGTTATAGTGTTAAAAGTCACAAGGTAGATTAACAATCCAATGCTTGTTAAGATAAAACGAACCGCATCTCCATTTCTTGAGTCGTTCCTGGAAAATCCACTGATTTATTTAAAAAATGTCAATTTTTATGCAACCGACCATGACCACTAATATCAGCATTTTTCAGGAACGGCTCAAGATATAGAGATGTGATTTGTTTTATCTTAACAAGCATTGAATTGTGAATATACCTTGTGACTTTCATCACTATAACTCTTTTGGTTATCGAGTTGGAATTTTTGCATTATTGAACACCTTACCAAAATCCAGGTGGCTGCCAAATCGGTACGCTGCCATTTTGAAAGTGGCAACAAAGCATTTTGGTAACTTCAGACATATGAGAATAATACAAAAATATTTGCCAGGCATGCCTCTCACGGGGAAGCACACAGTACCTGAGGCAATAGGAATCGTCAAAATCACTGATTTTCTAGTTTTTTTTCTTTTTTTGGAAAAAAAATTTGGCACAAATGCAAATTTCGGACGATAGCATATAGAGAACATCAATCTATACCTGATCAAAAGAAAAATCAGTAAAATCGGTTTGAGTCGAGCAAAAAATGGCGCAAGTTGAGTGTGAATCCATGTTATCAAAATCAAATGTATGTACAATAATCACAATGATCACAATAAAGACAACTAAAAGCAGAACCACAGATGCATGGAAGTGAGGTTGTCTCATGAGATGTAATGGTGTGCTGTAACATTTTCATGGGCTTGGGGTGACCAGTGTCGTCCCAGGGAATGGAAGAAAGGAATGTGTTGTGACGCTCGCTTTAAGGTACTGTTGGTATTCTTCTACCGCTTGCACCGTGTTTTTAGTACCACAGCTTTCATCATAAACAAAAATTTATAAAAGGCCGTTCCAGGTAATTAATTAAGTAATGAATGAATAATTTATGGTCTTTATTTCCTTTAGACAATATAAACATATGTATGGAAACGTCACAAAATATACCGAATATACAATATCATGAATATAGTCTTACAGTACACGGGCCGGCATGTATATGACATGTATTAACAGTATTCAACAATAGTCAACAACAAATAGGGTAGAAATCACCATTTTTCTCAACGAAATACCGTGCAAAGAAAATCAAGTCGTGTTCACAGTAAAAGTGTGGTCAACGACAACTACTGTCATTTCGAGTTTGTATCCATGGAGTCATGGCAACGACGCCCTGACCTACACCAACTTACGTCACACTAATTGAGCGTATCACAGGTCACAGGTATTTGCTACCAAATTTTTTAAATTACGGAATGTGTGAGTTCCATTTTGGAAAAAACACCGCCGGAAAACCGGAACTGCGTCGCATTTGAAAATATGTAGTCCTACACGACGCCCAATGCAATCTACTTTTTCTATCAATTGACATTTTTCGAAAGAAGTCCATCCGCAAGCAAGAAAGAGCGTCTGACTGAAGTCCTTTATCAAACGTGGGTCGTCCTGGTCAAAATGAGGATGGGCGGCCGTCTCTGGTGGTAACGACCAGGAGAAAATTACAGGCAATTGTAAGTTTTGGATTTGACACCCTGTATATGTTTCAGCTGGAAACGTTGTAGGTATCTGTGTGTCCACGTAGGTATAATATTTATAGATTCTTGGATGGATAGGCAGCCAGTTGAACCCAAATTTTATTCAAACTTATTTAACATTATTTTATTTTTGCTGCTCTTGAAGGCTTGGCTGCTCAACGTCAACGTCTACCTTGATGGTGAATCTTATTTCAAAGCAAAATCAATATTGCACTCATGTGGTTATACTGTCGCAATAATATACTCAACCTGGAATTACTGCGATGACAAATCATTTGCCTACAGAAAGCAATCAATGGAACGCTCAGGTTAAGTCCACTTTGTTCCAAGTAATTGCCGTCGTTTGTCAAAAAAAAAACATCGTGAACTTTGAATTTCGAAAAGTCAGAGTTGTAGGTGAACTAACGGTTCACCGCACAAGTTTTATGTATTGCCATTAAACGCTTCTGATATAGTGTTCCATCGTGTACAAATGAAAAAAAAAACATACTCCCCGTAATAATTCTTCCTCGTAATTTGATTATATGAGTTATATGACTGCACTAATTTGAGCTCCTCCTACCTCCATCACACCAAATTGACAATGGCTATAATTACAATTACGATAACAGCTACCTAGATACCTACCTCGTAACAGTAAACCCGATGCCTTAATAGAATCGATCTTATTCAGGATTAGTAATTACAGGATGAGAATGCACAATACAGTACTGCGGTAATTGCGAGACAATTGTGCATATTTTGTAATGAACCTTTGCTAGCATTGCTCAAATCGGGCAATGCATCTTACAAATGCAGTTTTGCGATTTTATAATCTACTTTCTGATAGTATGTTCTTCCTTCTCCTTATAGATATGTTGACTGTTGATATGTCTGGATTTCATAACATCAGTTCCATGGAAAATGGTATTATGCTCCACCACTTGGTTATGGTATAAATGATGTTTATTGGAAATAAAAAAAAGGTGCTTTGCTGGAATTAGTTAATGACAAGCTTTCGGTCCTCTCCTGAATGTATCAAAAGATACAAGTGAAAGATAATTTTTTTCTTGTTTTTTTTTTTCTCTTGAAAAAGTTATATGTACGAAAAAACCGCTTTCTGGCTAGTTTGATAGTTTATAGTCTCCCAGTGAACATATTAAAAATATACATCCCAACAAATGCTGTGTTCCACATTTTCCGCGAGTAGGATCAGTGTTATGAGGTGGTATAGTTCGGGGGTGGTGTATCTCGTTCACTTTTGATTTTCAGTATGATGACTTTCTGGACAAAATTAAGTGACAAGCTGAGGGGGGGGGGGGGGCTACGGCTACGACTGAAGGCACCTGCGATTCCTGCAAAGGTTTGGAGCGGAACTATCAGGGGCCATCCCATCCCACTGTATCCTTCTAGCGCTCCAGCTTGTCACTTTATTTTTGCTCCAAAAATCATTAACTATACCTACTAAAAAAAAAGTTAACGGGATATAAGTATAATGGTGGAAAAAGTTTAAGTTGACTATTTGAATTCAAGCTATACCGGGTGATCATTTGAAAACTATCCACCTGCAATAACTCCCGATTCCTAGTCAATATTTCTTCGAGCAAAAACAGGTCGATTTTTATATTGAGGGGGACATCTAAAACATACATTGGCAAATTTCTATCTTCAGCCCCCTCGCCCCCACCCATCCCAAAACTAAAATTCCAAATGACACTACCTACCTTGCGATACATCAAATTGAAGAAAATTCAATTCTCTTTTCGAAAAAGATATTTTTTAAAATTTCAACCCTACCCCCCGTCTCCCTAAAAATTCTCTGAGTGTCCCTCTCAATATTCTGGACCCCTCAATTCTCTCCAGTTTAGTCAGCATCATCCTGAATAGCTTCAAAGAAGAGAATTTCCGGTGGAAAAAGTGCCACCCAAATTGATCCCATTGCTCTCCCCCACCTCAACTTTAAAATTTAACGAAATACCACCCACTTTGTGATACATCAAATTGAAGGAAATTAAATTCTCTTCCTAAGAACAATTTTTTAGAAATTTTCAACCCCTCCCCCATTCAACTGGACTTTTGGAGTATTTTAGTAGGAAAACGGGGGGTTTGAAAATTTCGAAAAAATTGTGTCCAGAGATAGAATTCAATTCCCTTTAATTTGATGTATCACAAAGTAGGTAGTGTCATTTTAGATTTTTAAGGTTAGGAGGGGGGAGCAAAGGAGTGAATTTGGGTGACACTTTTTCCATAGAAAATTTTCTCTTTCAATGCTGTGCAGAATAACGTTGACTGCATTGAAGAGAATTGAGAGGTCAAGAATATTTGATTGGCACTCAGAGAATTTAGAGGGGAAGAGGGGTGGGGTTAAAAATTTTAGAAATATTTTTTCAGAGAGAGAATTTGATTTTGTTGAATTTAATGTATCGCAAAATAGGTAGTGTCATTTGAAATTTCAAAGTTGGGGTAGGTGGGAGCAAGGGGGCTAAAGATAGAAAATCGCTAATGTATGTTTCAGATGTCCCTCTCGATATAAAAGTCGACCTGTTTTTGCTCGAAGAAATTTTCACTAGGAATCGAAAGTTATTGCAGGTGGATAGTTTTCAAATGATCACCCGGTATAATCAACAGTGATATAACAAGTGCTTAGTGGTAAAGTTTTTCCAGTTGAATTGTTTTAACCCGAAAACAACTGTCATTCACAAGGAAAAACTAGACCTAATATTATAGTCGAGGGATTTTATCCAAGATAATATTGAGTCTACTTCCCGCGAGTGACTGCGATAGTTGTTTGAAGAATTTAAAACATTGAACTGGAATAAATCGCGAAGCACTAGTCTATATTTTAATGATTATTACATAAATATCTACTGCGCTGATCGCTGAAATGGTTCATTTGAACTACCAAGAACAAGTGTTAGAGTCAGCCATGTTTTTGTTGTTGGTCACTGTGTTAAATTGTTGAATTGAAACTGTTCTGTAGTAGGTTAGGTACAAGGAGTACAAATAATCCAGTGACACCTCACTGGTATAGCAGAGATAGTTTTCATGTGTACTTTACATGAGTGACGTTTCAGTAGAGCAAATGTCACCTCGCAATATGACAGATGGCTGAGAGGTTGCGACGGAGTGGTGCACAGGACTAGGGATGGACGATATCGTGATGCGGGTATCACAGTTTGATAAGAAAAAAATATCGATAATCATTGATATACATATCAAATTTTACCTTTATCAGGTGCCTTGGCTTTGTTTTTTTCCCCGGAAACTTCGTACCTCGACGGCCCCGTAGCACAGTCGGTCGTCTGCCGTCTGTGGTGCGGATGGCGCGGGTTCGAATCCCGGTCAGTCATGGATGTTTTGTGTTTGTTCAAAAATTTGCGTATATTATAATCCATATGTAATAACTTACTGTTATCAATAAAAAGGCGCAAAAACTCCTATGGCGCTGATAAGCCGAGAAGGAGGAAAACATTTATTTTTTTTTATTTTTATTTTATTTTGATATACATAAAGATACATTATGTATATTTTTTACATTGTTTAATCTCCTTTTTTTTTTTTTTTAACTTTATTTTAATCCATTTACAAAATGTATCACATATTATATTAAATAAAAACATTACATAATATCGATTAATATCAAAGTATCAAAAATTGATAATTATGAAAATATCAATATGAAAATAAAGATATCAAGTAATTATATGGAAAAATAAATCATTGATGGTTGAACTAGACTTGCATGATGAATGAAACTTACTTCTTTGGAAGCCTTTGGTCTTCTATCTTGTTATTTACCAGTATTTTATTATGATAACCATTGTCTATGTTTCGATAATATGTTGACATTTATCAATATTTGATATTTTGATAATGATCGATATTTGATATATCGATATGTTTCAAAACTGATATCATCAGTTGATATATCGATATATTGATTTTATTGATACATCAATAGTTTTGCCCATCCCTACGTCCTGTGTAAGGGAGGCCGATTAAAGGAAGGCCCACAATCCAGAGGTCTCCAATGAGGTAAAACCATAGTTTACTTAACAAAAATCATTTCTTTCGGTGTTACTGCTAGTTTTCCATTCATAATCAGCTGAAATTGGATCGTTTCAGTTCCAGGACACAAAAAATATCCCAGTCCGGCGCTGTAATAAACGAGTGCGATTTTATCACCTGTTATATTACGATTTTTTCACTTTTTTATCGTTAGCTTGAAGCGAGTAGCCTAGACCCATCCTAGATGCCCTGATTGGTTGAAACTAACATGTACTTATGTAATAATCATTTTCAAATCTGTTGACTTGTGCATGGGGAAGTTCTGATCCAAGAAATAGTTGACAATTTTGTTGCGAAAGTAATCATATATATACAAAGACTGCGGACCAGATAGAGCATCTACCAAGACCATTTCCAACCACAGAGGATGAAGAACTCTGGATTGGGAGTCTTCTTTTTTCTTCGACATGAATACGTTACGCCACTGGAATTTCGGGCCTGGCGACAATAATTTCACTTATCTACACTTCATTTCATCCGCCATGGCAGCAGCATGGTGGCTTTTATCGCACGTCCACTCTCCGGCGAAGACATTTTAGCTTATGGCGGCCTCGGTCGTGCAGCATCTCGCGCGCCCAGGTGTACCAACCGACACCCGATCGGCCCGATCCAATCGATCTTATCGTGCGGAATGCTCCAAATTCAACGAGGAGTATCCTTCCATCGAGGTTAAGCATTTTAAGAATGCAGTTTCGCGAGTCGTTACCATCAGTGCACACTGTACACAGCCCAACAACACTCTTTGATTTGATACACGAAACTTCGATTATTCGAGCCGAATTAGGGTATTATTACCGTGGCAGAGTATGCCGAGTGTATAGCGTACACTAAAGGTATATGAACGACTCAGATGGTGACCTTGATAGAGTGGTAAACCCCCAGCAGAAAGCACGTTTGCAGAAAAAAACTGAGGTAGATACCATACGGCAGTGTGTGAGAATTGGAACGGTCCGGATTAGACCAACAAAAGGTAGATCCTATACTGGAACAATATGCGCCGGTGTTAGCAATTAAATTCCAATTAAGTATCGAGAGTAACAGTATTAGTAGTAGTGGTAGTGAGTTTAGCTCCTGGCTAAGTGGAAATGTTGTTAAGAATCGTAACTTTGTGGTGTTGAGTTGACGTTGATGTGTTTAGAAATAATATCCGAGAAAGCATGTTGAAGAGAAGCATGCCTGCATGGGCTCTATGGCCCTAAGCCTATAAAAATTACCGAAAATTATCTAATGTAAATGGTCTCGGACATCATTTGATTTCAAATTCCTCTCAGTCTAAAAAAGGGATTGGTAAGAAAGTCTTAGTTGAATCAGGGCTCTGGGGAATCTGGAAATGTATTTATTAAATAAATAATAATGGACAGGGAGCTGGTGCCTCAAAACTTACGTCATAAGGTACATGATTTTAACCCTGTAGATCTAATGTGCGTTGATAAGGTTGTTAAAAATTTGTCTCACATGTCAGACCGGAGACTTTATGCTGGTAGTTATAGGCTAGTCAATTTCAAAAAAAAATGTCCAAAATTCACGTCATAAGGTACATGAATAAAACCAACGGGCTTTGGTATGGGAACATCCCCTTAATCAAAAATCGGGTCATAAGACAAAACTTTAGAGGCTCTCGGTCATTATTTTTTTAAAAATAGTCAAAATTTACTTCCTCCTGGAGACTTCTCCTTTGAGATAATTTTAGGAATGAAAAACGGATCTTACATGATATTTACGTAGGTTTCGAATCTGTCCACAAAATTTTTTAATGGTACATTGCTTACGGGGTGCAACATCGAAACATTTCTCTCAAATCAGACACCTTATATTTCAACATGGAAATCGATTCCGTCTTTCATCTTGATTACCCATATCATTCACTCTAGGTGGGTTAGGGCTCGATACCAAGTTGCAGGCGCAAAGTTTGGGACGGCGCAACTTGCCAAATATCGGAGGTCTGATTGGTTGGTATCCGCCGTTGCTATAGTAACTGCATTTACGGCGGTTTCAGCCCCAACTTGGTATCGAGCCGTTAGTCAACAAAACGCCTTTGAAAAAAATGATGCATTTTGGTTTCTTTTGTAAAATTTCAAACTTGTCTTAAGGCCCGAAAGCCCCCAAAAATTTTGTCTTACAACCAGATTTTCGATTGAGGAGATGTTCCCACACAAAATCCAGTTGGTTTCATTCATGTACCTCACGACGTAAATTTTTGGCAATTTTTTTTCGGAAATTGACAAGCTCATACCAGCCTAAAGCCCCCGGTCTGACATGTTAGACAAAGCAGTTCTTAACAACCTTATTAAGGCACATTAGATCTACAGGGTCAAAATCATGTACCTTATCACGTAAGTTTTGAGGCACCAGCTCCCTGTCTATAATGAAAATCGCGTGTTCCTAGCTCCGCAGTTTTATGTTGAATGTCACTTAAATCCACGGATCTTAAATCTAAAATCGTTTTTGTCTTTCGTTCTTCTTTCATTCTTATTGCCCTGGTGTTTTGTATATGATTTTTTCAACTCACATTTGCAGAATAGCAGGAATTCTTGCAAGGACTCCCATTATGGTATCTCCCACAGAAATTTTACTGTTTTGTAGTTTTCAGCAAAAAATTCTTATACAGGTACTCTTGAACACACGCACAAATCGAGCAGCAAAAAACGTACACCACACCAGCAACGCCAGGTCTGAGAGAATTCCTGCTGTTACCGATAAAACTCCTGCTAGTGCAGTGGTGGTACATACCGGCAGCATCAGCATTTCGAAAAAAAGTACCACCATCGTCCTTAATGCACATACACAGATACGGCACTCGCGGTGGGACACTCGACCATTAATTTCAGCGATTTAATACAATATCTCCTGGCACAATGGTACATTTAATGCTAATGTCACAATTTCGCAATTAATATAATTAATGACACGCGAGATTTGAATAAAATTAACATCGCCTGGCGCGCGCAAAAGAACGCGCTCTGGTGGATGAAATATGGCCGTCGCGTCGCATTTGCATTATTGTACCTCCTTTTGAGACTCTTAGAGAAGAATAAATAAATAAATAAGAAAGAGCCCATATTCTGGTATTCTGCCCACGGAAGCGCCACAGCCAAGTTAGTGTCTATGTGCGTATGTACCTATGTACACATACGTGTGTGCACTCTCTTTTACATATAGAACTATTTTTAGCCAGCGCCCAGGCAGCAGGACGCTGGCAGTGCAAACGGTCAGCTTTTTTCTTGGTTTTCGTCCTTTTGTCCGGTGGTAATGTTTTCGTTGACAGCCCACGCGAATTATACCTACCCATGAGTGCATATTATTCCACTTTCCACATTCCGTGCGGATACTGGTACTGGTCGGATTTGCATAATGGGCCCATCCACCCCAATGCGAGATGCTGCGAGGGCATAAATTCGAATTACACCGATTGTGCGCGCGTTGTTTACTGTTTTAATGTTCCTGCAGAAATCCACATTTTCATATATGTATGTGTTTCATATACGTGTTTTTCTTACAGAACAACATTATTGAACTTATTGAACAGTAGTACAGTTTTTGCTTACATTGTATTTTCATATCCCTAACAGAAGGTATTTAACCTCACAAGCTTAAGTATTGCAAAGTCAGAGGGCGTTATTGTAGGTAATAGTCTACGTCACTCTTGACTGAGAGCCTTGTCAGTTTTCATTGTCAAGGTCGCACAGTCAACGCATCATTAGCCGCTTTCGTTTTGCGCCAGGAGCTGCTCCGGGTAGATCACTAGATAGGGACAGTAGATTCATAAGCCAATCACGGCCCAGTTGGATCTACTTACTTTGTCTAGTAATCTACCCTGAGCAGCTCCCGCCGGCAAAACGAAAGCGCCTATTGTGTTGATGTGACCTCTCAAAAGTCAGAGGTCTTGACTTTCGTAAACAGACTATCCAACAGTTGACAGTTAACATTCACCGTGATAGTTAAAAAAATACAATTCAGGCCCCACGTTACACACAAAGTAAGTCCCCATTTTTCTTATTAACTAAACCTGAAACCGTCATAAGAGTCCTGCTGATCAGACTGCTCAAAATCAAATAAATGAAGCTGCTAGCTCCCGCCTTCCTTGCTAACTTCAAGTCATGTTAACAGCCAAGCCCAGGTGGTAGCGGCCAGGAAACACTTCAACTGCAGACTTGATTTGTCTCGTTGATTGTACTGATTTCTGCCGAATTTGAATCGAGTCTATCAAGGGGGATATCAAATACAATTTAATGATAAAATTTTTAACTTTGACATTTTTCTTTTGTTTTTGTCTCATTTTGGGAAACATTGTCCTGCATTGGGGTAGGAATCATTTTGCTCAATGTCAACATCCATTCATCAAATGTGACTTAATCTCGCGTGACCACAAGGCAAATTTGTAAAATTCAACATAAAAATTTATATCTTCAGTGTTGAACTTCTCATCTCGATAATTCCCAAACCATTTTGAGACAAAACATCACACTTCATAATTTGTGTGTTAGAATATGGAAAAAAATAAATTTTTGTTCAATTGGGGTACGATGAAGTCGTTGCAATTTTGCACTATTTTACGTATCACCCTATAGAAGTTTTACATGAAGCTTCCAAACATTCACTATTACAGAATGGGTTATGGAAACATTAGGCTAATACTAATATAGCTGTTACTTTTGCCGAACACCTCGCCACTGTTTTCTCTCCACTGCCGAGAGACTGCCTGCCTGATGAAGAGAAATTTATTCACGAACATCTCGAAGCCCCATTTCAAATGGACCCCCCGATCCAGAAGTTCACGAAGAAAGAGGTCCACAAAATCATCACAAAACTCCCTCTGAACAAAGCCCCGGGTTTCGATCTCATAACGGGACAAATAATGAAACAGCTTCCTGATATAGCGATACGGAGGATTACAGCGATTTTAAATTCCATGCTCAGAAACGCGTTCTTTCCGGCATTGTGGAAAGTAGCGGAGGTTATCCCAGTCCTAAAGCCCGGCAAGGATGAGACTCAAGTAGGCTCCTACAGGCCTATCAGTCTATTACCAATAATGTCCAAAATCTTCGAAACCTTGCTGCTTAACAGATTGAAGCCACTAATTGACGAGAAAAAACTCATACCTAAACACCAATTTGGTTTTCGAATGCAACATTCCACCATCCAGCAAGTCCACCGTGTGGCCACAAAAATCAGAAACGACCTGGAAACAAGAAGATTCTGCTCGGCAGCATTTCTCGATGTCTCACAGGCCTTTGACAGGGTTTGGCACACAGGTCTTCTCTACAAGTTAAAACTCTGGCTCCCGCACAACTACTACCAGATCTTGAGGGAATACATCACTGGTCGATACTTCGCAGTTAAATATCAAGAAGGTTTCACTCCATTGTATCCCATCAAATCTGGAGTTCCGCAGGGAAGTGTCCTTGGGCCTTTCTTATACCTGCTATACACTGCAGACCTACCAACTATCACCGGCACAGTCTTGGCAACGTTCGCAGACGATACAGCCATTATGGCCTCTCACAAAATACCCGAAATGGCCTCAAAAAATCTGCAAATACACCTCAATAAAATAGGAAAATGGCTCAAGCTATGGCGCATCAAAGTCAATGAAACGAAGTCGATTCACACTACATTTACATTGAACAGGAAGACGTGCCCAGCAGTCTCACTGAACAACAACCAACTCAAGCAAACCGACGAAGTTAAATACCTAGGAATGCACTTGGACAGGCGATTGACTTGGTTACCTCATATCACAGCCAAAAGAAAACAACTGGAACTGAAATTTTCCCAAATGTACTGGTTACTAGGAAGAAACTCCCAACTGTCATCAACGAATAAACTCCTCATCTACAAGGCAATCCTAAAACCAATTTGGACGTACGGGATACAACTATGGGGCGCCGCCAGCGCTACGAACATCTCTAGACTGCAGACCTTTCAATCCAAAGTCCTCAAGACAGCCATCGGTGTTCCAAAATATTTCCCAAATGATGTGGTCCACCGCCTGACCGAGACGCCTACAGTTCAAGAAGAGATCGCCAGACTCAGCTCTGCTTATCAAGCCCGCCTTCAGTTCCATCCAAACGCATTAGCAGTAGAACTACTCATCGCCCGCGACACCAGGCGCCTCAAGCGGTACGACCCATTGGACCTGACCACCAGATTCTAAATTCTGACCTCTGCCTTTGTTCCTGCCATGAGCTTCAAACAGAACTATAGCAATTGTTATTGAATATCAATTAAGGAGGGAGTCACTTCAAGACGAACTCCTCAACGCCATTGTTTATATTATCATACCAAATACTAAAATATCGTAGGATAGTTGTATAATACACATGGATTCAATAAAAAAAAAAAAAAAATTAGGCTAATCAACGCAATAAACAAAATGGAAATTCCATTTGGCAGTCGGAAGTTATTGGCTTTCAATGTCAAACCATTTTTCCGATACCGACAAATTCGTTGTCCAGCAGTGTACTCGTATTATCGCTACAATAGTATATTATTCAACAAGCGGGTAATAATTGCTTTTTACTCGTGAGGATGCAGTTCGCCGACAGGAGCCTTAGCGAGTGTCGTAAAGCATCCGAATGAGTAATTGCCATTACCCGCGAGTAGAATACTATGCTTTATCCAGTCTTATTGAAAAATGCAGGCATGTATGCGCGTGATAATGCGTGCATTATTCAATAAGATTGGATAAAGATAATTACGTGAATAAGATGATTTCGAAATCATCAGCGACATGGACAATAATTCAGTTTTCTTCTTTTTTTTTTGTGAATACAAAAAGTTTCTTAAGTCTCTTAAGTTTAGGACGGCAGTACTTCTACCGTGGAAGTCCTGCTCATTTAGTTCCCAGTTTACAAAACAGAAAATCCTGATAAATGCAAAAGCTACATATCGATCTCTAAAAGAAGTGCCGTTGATTGTGAAATAACAAAGAAAGGTACGTCCAAGACAATGTGAGCTAGAAGAAGAAATGGAAGCAATGAAAGCCATCAGTGTGATGAAGTTGCAACTACGGGTCCAGAGAACTGGTGCCATTGCTAATACTACGATGGCCACTTCAGCAGGCATGGATCGCGTGAAGCTGACGAATTACGATGGACTGCTCCTGGACTTTTGAACCAGAACCAGGAAATTTGACGTTCTACCGAGGTGAATGAATGGAATGACGACAATGAAGCTACGGTAGTAATCCTTCCCTGAAAAGGCCCATCGTTGGGGCTGCTGCAGACACTTTCAAACGCAGCAAGCAGAATAAGGACTTACTGAAGTTTCTTGAAGTGCTGGAGCTCCGCTATGGGGACCATCGTGGACGGCAGTTTTAGTGTTGCACGAATCTCGTCTCGATTCTCGATCTCGTCTCGATCTCGCCTCGAGGAGATCAAGGTGACCAGGTTCGAGATCGAGACGAGAATAAGACTGCCGATACGAGAATCTCGCCGAGAAAAATCTCGATTCTCTACTCTCGACCTATTTTTTTTTTCAAATTAGGTACTGAAAAAGTTTTCAACGGATTTATTCCATCCCCTCTGGCTTTTGTTTATTCTTTCTAGGGATTTTTTTCAGAAAAAAAATTAGGTCTTGTACTTTGAAGTCTCGCAACAAGACCTACCCGTCCCATCATTTTATTTTTGCTAGTAATGTTTCATAATAATCTCTAATTTTTGCGACATAAATCATCCTTCGCTCTGAACTTTTTCACAGCAAGCTTAGTTATTATTAGAGAATTTTCTAAATTTCACGTTTATTATTAAAAGTTTACGATCATGACAAAAGTACTTACATGATGTCAGGAATGGTCAGGCCTGTAGCCCGTCCTTATAGTTCGAGTTTTTGGGCCTTTCGTCTTGGGTGAAAAATAATACTGCCATTCACTAGATACCTACGGTTGCTTTTTTCCCTTTGTTGATTTATTGCATGTACGGTTATATCGATGGTCGGCAGGTCGGCAACATTTTTATTACAGGGAGGTACAATATGGAGCCTAACACAATACTATAGCTATGTGCAAGACCGGAAGTAACGGAGCGACCGGCACGCGGTAGATCATACTCCAGAATATTGCGAGACGAACCAAAATTTAATTTCAGAATGAGATGAAACGGAAGAAAGTGTTTCGATGTTATTGTTATCATTAGGTATTATTGTATAGGTAAGTAGTATTGGTTTGGCGCCCGTGTGCAGCCCGACACATCGAAGACCGATAGTTCGATGTTCGAAACGGTAAAATACCTAAAATATGCTTCATGATGGGTCACTTGCACTAAGTACAAACAATATAAATAGATCATACAGAGAGGTTAGGTAGGTATTTGAATTACAGTGTATGAAATTGAAAATACTAAAATAACTCGAGAATCTCGAGTCGAGATCGAGATTCTCGAGCCGAGATCGAGATTGTTGTTCTGATCGCCGATACGAGATCGAGACGAGATTGAAGTTTTGAGAATGAATCGAGATAGAGACGAGATCGGGTGAAATCTCGTCTCGTGCAACACTAGCCGCAGTTTCACCTAACTCTGTTTTGGATAAGAACGCAAAGAAGCGAAGAAAGCCTACATGAATTTGAAGCTGAAATCCAGAGGCTGGCTCTTCTTACATATCCAGTGAACAGGCAATCAAAGATGCTGCATTCATCGAATCAAGAAGGTGAACTCTGAGCAATCCAGAGGTTCACATATTGCCTACTCCCAAGAAATCGATCGAGGAAATGTACAGGGTGTTTCAGTTTTAATCGAGCAAACTTTGGGATAAAATTCTCCTCATCCTCCTGATTCAGAAAAATATAACATACATGCCTTTCACTCGTTTCCTAAGAAAGATACAGGGTGTCAAAGTTAATTTTTTTTGGTTTTCAAAATCTTGTAACTTGATAACCGTTCAACCATAGTAGCTGAAATTTAGCATAGGCTGGTTTGTCGGAACCGTCTACCTACCTGCCAAATTTTGAAAGAATCCAACCAGTGGCGTAGAAGCTATGGGAGGTCATTATTTTGGAAGCATCTGTAGAACCTTGATAAATAATGACCCCCCATAACTCCTACGCTACTGATTCGATTCTTTCAAAATTTGGCAGGTAGGTAGACGGTTCCGACAAACCAGCCTATGCTCAATTTCAGCTACTATGGTTGAACGGTTCTCAAGTTCCAAAATTTTGAAAACCGAAAAAAATTAACTTTGACACCCTGTATCTTTCTTAGGAAACAAGTGAAAGGCATGTATGTTATATTTTTCTGAATCAGGAGGATAAGGAGAATTTTATCCAAAAGTTTGCTCGATTAAAACTGAAACACCCTGTATAGGTGAGTCCTCAACATTTTATCTGGGGACAAAACCCGGTTCGACGAGGCAAAAACAGGAGGAAGGCTTAAACTGCGGAAGAATCGGACATCTGCAACGCGACTGCAGACAACGCTACAGTTCAACAGACCGTTCCGCTCATTCGTGCCGTATCTTCACTGCTGAGGGAATTCTGATGGTGACTGGTTTTCGAATTGTTGAGCTACATCTACCGAAACAAAGATAAGTGCAGTAAAATTACTGGAAATAATATACACTGCCGGCCAATTGAAGTGATCCAGGGGAATTTTGCTTCCACTTTGATGCCTCACAATTTTTGACAGGGAAGTCCTAGAGACATGATTTTCACTTTATTTTGTAGATACATGATAAAGGTTTAGATGTCTTTTTCTTTCCAAATAGAAAAGATACAGGGTTCAAAGAGTGAACATGTTTTTTTTCGGAAGTTTGAAGTTGGCTATGGATTTTTTTGGAAAGTTTTTAAAAACGACAATAAGATCAGTGTGCAGCTCCATTTATTCTCTTCAACTTCTTTTACAACTGATGTAGCTAACTCAACTGGTTCAGATTTTATGTCGCTTTTATTGAGACCTATCTTCTTTGCAAAAAAAAGTTCAAAAGTAGTGCGTGAACCATGACAACCAAAGCTTACTTTATCTCTCAATAACTATGTCAGTACCTATCTGGAAAGTCGAAGCAGGACCGCCGAGAGCTTCGCCGGGTCCCGATGTTGGATTTCACTTACAGGCCCCCTTGTGAAAATCTTGAACCCGCGAACGAAGTGGGGGCCGTAGTCGAGATTTCTTCAAATTATAATAATACTGCTCATTTCACCTATTTCTACCGAGATTTTCACCAACTGAAGCAAGAAGAACGACAAAAATAAACAAAAACTGAGCTTCTCACTTAACTCTAAGCAGCTTTTCTAGCTTTTGCGGATGCGAAGTCCTATTTACCTAAGCAGTAGGTTGTTAGTGAATTTCTTCTTCTGCCAGTGAGAAATTGCTTTCCTTCAAATTTATGACATTTTTGGTAATGAATTCTGCTGTTTCAGGCAGGCAGGAAAAACGAACAGGTTTTTGTTTTTGGGTTTTTCAACTTTTTTTACTTTTTTTGTTAGTGCAAAAGAGTTCTAGTTTGTTAGTTTGTTAGTTCCAGAAAAAAATTCCACTAGCGCTTACGGGCCTTCTCCCGGGGCTCCGGGCCCCGATGATATATCACCTCCTGAACCACCCTCTCGGTGTCCAATCACAGCATGCGTCACTCCAAACCTTGCAGCTACCTCCCTTTGCATTTTCCCCCTTGCAACAAGCCTATAGCTTGGTTGAGCTGATCAGTTCCTAGTATTGGCATTTTGAGTCTCAGAACCAGGGATCACGCTCAGAACTACTAAATCTGACATATTGACAGATAAAGTTAGCTTTGGTTGTCATGGTTCACGCCCTACTTTTGAACTTTTTTTGCAAAGAAAAGATAGGTCCCAATAAAAGCGACATAAAATCTGAACCAGTCAAGTTAGCTACATCAGTTGTACAAGAAGTTAAAGAGAATAAATGGAGCTGCACACTGATCTTATTGTTGTTTTTGAAGACTCTCCAAAAAAATCCATAGCCGACTTCAAACTTTCGAAAAAAAAACATGTTTACTCTTTGAACCCTGTATCTCTTCCATTTGAAAAAAAAAAGACATCTAAACCTCTGCTACTGATTGCTAAGACATGTATCTACAAAATAAAGTGAAAATCATGTCTCTAGGACATCCCTGCCAAAAATTGTGAGGCATCAAAGTGGAAGCAAAATTCCCCTGGATCACTTCAATTGGCCGGCAGTGTATCATGTGCAAAATGTACTTTTGTATTTGGGTTTATTTTGGATGGAAACGTCAAGCTGCAAGTCAACAGTTGGATCCAACTTAGCAAATAGAATAAGTATGCGAAAAATTGAAAATCCGCATTCTAAATAAATCATTCCCTAGGGCAATCGGAAAGATGAGAATTCCCAATTCTCATGTCTTCTATATAGGGTTTGAGGTCATACGCCCCATACCACGGCTGATGCGATAGAATCGGGCTCCCATTTCCCTATCCATCGTACTCCAGCCGGCCATGTGAGAGCATTTCGCAATGATAGACAAAAATCCCGCAGTTACAGTTAGATTTCCATCGAACCAACCGGGCCGGCGACCAAGAAGAAGTCACCTGAGGACTAATCCGTAGATATACTTTACCTGTTTGTGTGTATGTGTTTGTATGCGCGTCTACATACTTAGTATAATACGAATATGGGGATAGGATGAAGATGCGGTTAACAAGAGAGGCACTCCTCTAATGATCGCATATGGAAATAGGAACGTGCTCGGACATACAAACGAGCCAAGGAGCGCAACCTTCCTTCCACTCTCTTTTTTCTTCTTGTTGTTTCCTCTTCCACTCAGTGCCATCGCGCGTCGTCGTTTCGACTACTTCTAATTATGACACTAATCTCATAATTCGAATTATTTCACGGCGATGCCATTACCTCATCCCGAGAAAGTGCACACCTCGAGGGAATGCGTACTTTTTCAATGACGGCACGCCATATGGATGAGGAATACCTACACATATTGCACGAAGACTGGAATAATAAATTTCGCGCAAGATCTCTGGTTTGAAAATTAAACTTGGATTCTCATAAGTTTTTATAGGTCGAGAAAGGAACAGGATAATTCTTGAAGAACGATTCCTATAGCGTCCTCCCACGATTTTATCTTGGAATGATGGCGATAATAAATAATAATCAAAATTGACACCTCAAGCACAATACCGCCTAATGCCCTATGAGATTATCTCGTGGTAACTACAACAATCCATTATTGATAGTTTATGTTGTGACAACAGGAGGAAATTTATTTGGTGCAACACATAAAAACGACCAGGCGAAGAGAACTTTTATGCCCCATCGGTATTGTAACTTTATGTTTGGGCTGCATGGGGTTGGACTCACACAGGTTTGACATAAGCGTGCTTGTCAATGAAGGGCTCTGGGTAGATAATTTATATGAGCACTCACCATTTTTGGTATACTGATACCTAGGTACATACTTTTTGAAAACTAACTATATTCATAGTTCCACAACTATGTTTCCTTTCATGCTTCCATTATTTATGATCGAGATTTCTCAGCACGCGGCCTAAATTAATTAAATTTTTTAGCAGTGTACATATACCCACAACTGTACGCAACACATATATTTTCGCTCTGTCCTTCTCTCGAGATATTAATTCAGCAATTTATAATTAAAATCTCATTAGGTTTAACGACAAATCTGCCTGTGTGGCCGTCGTCGATTACACGGGGAAATTGTACCAACACTCTTCGCTTTAAAAAATTGATACGATATTTTACGCACGTGATTAAAATTATTGCTAATAATATCGCGGCGTAGCGGTGCTCCCGCACAGAGCGGATTACTTAAAGTGTTTTAAGGTAAGTATATGCGATGCGAATTTTCGAATCAACCAGTGCCAGAAATGCTGCTTATTCAAAAGCAATTTACTCGTTATTATGTTCCATTAGTTTGCATTCTGGTGGGATACTTTGTAACCATTGGCAAGTTTGTATGTGTGGGGTCGTGGACAACTTCTTTTCAAATCCTCAATGAAATTATTTCGAAATAGACATTTCTAGATGACAATAACCCTCATGTTTCATCATCATTACTCCCATCACAACATATGCGACCTTTTTTTTGCACTGTAGTCAACATCGTCTCCTCCTGCTGACCAAGACTTAATCTACGACGTCAGCATCAATCTCCATGGGTGAGCAACTGAAAATGGTCGCAAGACTACAAATAAACATCTGGATATAGGTTTTTTGAAATTTTCCCAAATGTGATGCTTATACCCGGGCGCAATGGTACCCTATAGAAACCACTCCTCAAAGTCATAGCTGTACGTATTTTTACCACTTTTTTTCGAAAATACATATGTTTGATTCATGCTCTTGCTCTTTATAATAGTTATGTAAAAGAGGTGTCAAATAAAATGAAAAAATCAACCGTAGCGATTGCTCACTTCCGATTGGTGACGTTTCTGATCATCAGTTCCCGTTCCAGCCACATATACTACGTTCCAACACGTAACGGTCTGTTGAACAGTAGCGTTGCTTGCAGTCAAATTGCAAATGTGCGATTTCTCCAAAACCAAAATTGAGCCATCGCGGTCTTCCTTCTTTTGTTGCTTTGTCGAGCAGGGGCTTATTCTCATACCATCAAGTGATGAAGATCGTCTCATACATTTCCTCGATAGATTTCTTCGGGGTATCAGAGTAGGCAATATGTAATACCTACTCCGGATTGCTCAGACTCACTTTCTTGATTCGACTTGGTGCGTGCATCTTTGATTGCCTCTTTTGCGGATGGCCTGAATCAGTGCGTCGCTGATAACGAATGGATTTCTAATCATCACCATCTGACGCAGGTCTTGGTATCCTAACCCGCGGATGAATTGATTGATGTATTTGCAATGTCTGCTGAAAGGGGCGCTGAGGTACATTGGATGAAAGGCCGGCCTCTGATGGACTTCCGCTTCAAATTCCTGTAGGCTTTTTCCGCTTCTTTGTGTTCCAAATCTGAGTTTGGTGGAACAGTCTTCTACAATGGTTCCCATACTTGTCAGAGTTCCAGCACCTCAAGAAACTTCGCCAAGTAAATTTGCTTGCTCTCTAAAAGTGTCTGCAGCAGCTTCGATGCTGTCTTTTGAAAGGAAGAATTAGTGCATTAGCTTGATCGTCGTCATTTCATCCGTTCACTTCGGTAACAACGTCAAATCGCCTTGTCCAAGTGATCCAAGGACAGCTAATCGTAATTCGGCAGATTCAAGCGATGCATGCCTGCCGAGGTGCTATGTGCAGGACAAGTAGCGCCGCGTAGAGCACGAGCGTAAAGTGAAGCTTTCGTTGGTATATTCCCTAACCCTAGATACGCAATAAGTACGCCGGCGTGATGCGAACACCCCAAGCATTCCCTCCTTTCTGCCAGTATTGCCAGTCCAGTAAATGGTTCTTATTTCCACCACCATGAGTTCTGTGTATCCCACGCCTTGACAGCTGGAGGCCATGCACGCTACACGCTCCCCATTGCGACAGTCCTCTGGACCCGTTGCTGTAGCTCCATGCATCAAATCGACTTTCATTGCTTCAATTTCTTCTTGATCTTCTATAGCTTGCTTATGTTGCTTTGAATGTACCGTTGTTTTTTGTTCCACAATCGACAGTATTTCTTCTGTTTCTTGGAATAGTCAGATATTAGGAATTTATCAAGTAGTAAGGGACTTGAAAGTTTGCTGAATGTACAGGGGGTGTTCACGATAAAATTCACCCCCTCCAGTAGATTCCCCTTCAAGATATTTCGAAGAACTGAAAACTTTTTCTTCACGATTTTTCCCAGGGACCTTGAATCGATCCTCTAAAAGTTTCTAATTGGTACCGTATACAGGGTGTGATATGTAACTTTTTTACTTCAAATGCAACACCCTATATTTTATTCCATTATTGACGAAGCTTTTTTTTCTGATTACAAATATATATGACACTTATGATTTATTCTGACAAGTAAGTTGTCGAAAAAATAATAAAATAGGTAGTTAAATAATTTTATTTCGCGGCAAGATGGCTTTGGTTTCTACAGTTCAATAAAAAAAAATTATTCTGGCAGCATTTTGTCTGCAGAATATGCGATATTCAGCGGCACGAGTTGCGCTGTAGGTTTGCAAAGCTAGGGGATGGAACTCATGCGTCTGCGCGAGCTAGGAAAAGTGAAAACCTGCAGATTTTCAGCCATCGATTTAACAAAGGAAAATAGATGACAAGAAACTCCTGACTTCCATGCTAGACTATGTGGAATGATGTTGTCCATGTGCATTGCTGTCGAAAAAATGAATTCCGCGCGTAGTGTTCCGAAAAGAACGAAAAAGCCGTTTTCAGTGTGTAACTGGTTGCCTAGAAGGTGATGTTTTTTGGGAACACACATGAAATAGAACTGTAATGTTCTTTTCGTACGGTTTTTGCAGCCAGGCACTCAACAAACTGCCCGTCATTTTTGAAAAAAAAACCAGAAAACACAAAACCTCTGATATATTATATATATAACCCGATAACATTTTAGTTACCATTTGTTTACATGCAGTTTCATGCCACTGACAGACAGGACGGCAACCGTAAGACAGAGAAGAATACCAGAAGTAGGGCGGTATTTTCAAAAACATACCAACTGATAAACACGTTACCATATTTTCGCTCATTGTGTATCTAGAACTGATCCATCATTGCTGGTCTTGAACACAATGAAAGATCAAGAAATACTCTTTTTTCCATAGCTTATTTGAAAGTTTCATTTCCAGCTGTTTCAATAATAGACAATGTTGAAATTACGCTTTTTACATGTGTTAGCATACGGCAGGCACTATTCTCAAATCCCCTAGCATGGTTGCGCCAGCGCAGAAATGGCACTGAATTTCGCCTATTCAACTCTGCATGGATTGTTGGGGCCATCCCTAACCACCTGTATTAGTTTATTTATTTAATTCTGCAACCAGAAATACGTCTCTTTAGTTTTAATGCGAGAGCGCCTTTTTTGCTCCGTGTTATCATTGTTCGAATTTTGGTACTTACACACGTGAATTAAAACGCCGCCGCTCAATCAATTTTGATTAGAAGTTTTATATTTTACAAGTGAATTTTAGTTTTGTTTTTGAACATTTTGAAGATCTTTTTAAGTTAAACTCATTTCCTGCTTTTCCTCCCTTCCTTTTACCACCCTTTGTGTTGCCCAGTGAGTTTGTTTGTTTTTTGCATCATATCATCCGACTGACTGCATTGGTAAGTTCATTTTCATTTTCATTATACAGTCCACTTAATTGCTCGCGAATATTCAACATGGATAAATGGTCCAATTTGTTCCTAATACAGTGTGTCGCATAATTTTTAATTTTTTTGACTACCTATTTTATAATTTTTTTGACAGCTTCCGTGTCAAAATAAATCATAAATGTTATATATTTTTGTAATCAGAAAGAAAGGCTTCATCAAATGACGTAATAAAATATAGGGTGTTGCATTTGAAATAAAAAAAGTTATATGTCACACCCTGTATACGGTACCAACTGAAAACTTTTAGACGATCGATTCAAGATCCCTGGGAAAAATTGTTGAGAAAAAGTTTTCAGTTTTTCAAAATATCTCAAAGGGGGGGTTTCACCCTCCTAGGGGGGGTGAATTTTATCGTGAACACCCTGTACCTAGGAAAATGTTGAAGAAGTGCGCAGAATAGAGTTACTCCATCCATTCTGGATGAACTTTTCGACGAGCGTGAGCGCAACTATTCTCCAAAATGTGTGCAAGAGCTAACAACGAGAACCAAAAGCTTCCTAAACATAATATGCGAACTACCTACCTGTAAGGTCGTAGTTCTACACATTGCACTACAGCTGAAATAATCATTTTGTTGATTTTAATTTTGAAAAAGTACAAAAAAGAAGAGAACCTCAACTAAAACGGAATAAAATGACGTTTTCAAACGCCGTTACGAACGGCGAGACTCTCGTGCATTCTGGAGCACACCTGATCTTTTTAGACTGTTTGCATCAGATCGCAGCGTTACAAGTGCGAGGCTCTGGACATTCGAGAACATACGCGATGATTTAGCGATTCAAATAACATGGGAAATTCCAATAGCCGAGTAAGACACATCTGGCCAATTGGTGGAGGTGCCGCCGGTCCAGAGCACGCTGTAATGCACGCGGAAAGTGTGGGATTGTTCCGGAGTCGCCTCGAAATCATATGCAGCGATCAATATGGAATTTGCCGGAGAACTTTTCGAAGATTGCAGAATAACAGTCGCAGGTATATAAACACGGATGCGTTTACTGACGGACCAGTATTCAATCGAGAGCGATAACAGCAAGAAGTTGAAGCGATATGATGTTGGGGTTGAGTGGAATAGCTCTGGCTAAACTTCGCCCTATAAATAAAGGCCTTTATTATTATTATTATTATTATTATATACCCAAGCGCTAGTAATTGCTGAAGTGTAGTACGCAGTAATAAACAGTGTGTGCGTTTTGAGACGATCTTCTCAATCAAAAGAACCCAAACGCGAAATCCGTAAAAATACTTGAATCAAAATGTGAACCGCACGTTTGAGCCACATAGGTACTCTGAAAAAGATTGCTAATTGCGGTCAATAAAAGCTGTCGCAAAGGTTGTAATGAAAGGCGCGCTCTCGAAATGCAAAATTCCAGCCTCTCATGTACCAAGATACCCCCTTTCTTTGGCGCGATTATGTATGCGGCCTACCTTCATAAATTAAATTTCAATTAGGATCGCGATCTGCATAATCTCGATTTGTTTTTGCCGAGTGGTGTTTAAAAATATAAGTGCATTTTAATCATTCCAAGACCCGCGAGTGGAATCTGCACACATCAACCACTCTAATTACACGAATTAGGAGTTTCGTCTTCTTTTATCTCTTTCTTTGCATGTCTGGATAAATACATCAACGTCACCCGCATCAGCGCGTGAAATATCAAAAATCCAAGGTGTATAGTACCCTTGGATCTAAGAAAGCTCCATCTCCTTGTTTTATAATTTGACGTGGTGATGTTGAGATACGCGAGTTTGTTATTATTAATTTTTGTATACCACTACTAGGACCCTATCTATGGGCGGGCATCTCTTAGTCCGCACACACATATTTGATACGAGCATCATCCTACCGGGTGCACATGGTTACCTATAAGTCAAAATCGAACGACACACTTTTTTCCATGGTAAGATTTACCGTTTTGGCATTGGAAACTCGTACGAAAACAATTTGCAGTATCTCTGCAATCATAGGCAGAAAATGATAAAGATCTATGTTTACCCATTGAAAAAAAATCAATTTTGATGACTTCGTGAGGCACACAACGAAAAATTGGGAGGTGTGCCCCAAAGAATCCTGAACACCTATTATTATAAAGTCCTAAGAGAGTGCTGAAGCCGGAACTTATGGGCGCCGTCAACTTGTTCAATAATCAGTAGACATTTTTCGACCACTTTCTCCCAAACGAACTCGACCCCGAGCCACCAACATTAGAGATGGAAAGATGCACTTCATCGCTTCTTCTAAATGCATGCATTCTTTTCCACTACGTTACGTCACGACGATGTGCTGGTGCTATAGGTAATCATCGTTATAATAACATAGCCGTTGATTTAATTAAATGGAAATGTCATATCGAAAATATTTCTTCGTCGTATGCGGGACGCGAAGCATATTGTGGAGATTTGGAGAAGGAAAGTGACATGGATGGATTTGTTTGTGGTGTGGAAATGCATTCTTTGTTCCGATGAGTAATCGAGGAATGATGCAAAACAGGTCGCTGTCACAGGTACAGAACCGAAGCGGAACAGACTGGCATCCCGGATCCGCCAGATTATTATTTCAACATCATCACAATAAACGTAAAATCCTCAGGGAATTTCACAGTGAATCAATGTTTGCTTTGAGGCCGAGGAAATGGAGGCGATAAAAATGAACGAAGTTAGTGCAGGGTCAGGTTATTAACTAAAGTGCTCGCCAATTGAAATGGTCCACCCAAAAAAATTAGTCACATTCAAAGTGACATAACTCTTGAATGAATAAACTAATTTGAATCGTTTTATGTTTTCTGATTAGCTCACGGATTGGATTACAACATGTCATGGGCCATTTTTGATACAGCTGTTTCGTATCAATTATGCAGGGCGCTCAATCAGGTACTGCAAAAATAGAAAAGTTTGAACTGGTCCCATTTCACAAAAAATTGTTTTTGTTGTATTCCAAGTGTTTTAGGGAAGATGTTGTTCCGATACCTTGAGGTAGTTTTCAAAATTTTGAGTCCATCTTCTCCAGTTACACAGTGATTTCAAAAATGCAACCTTCTGGTCTGGCATTTATATCTATTCCAATTGTTGGTCGATTTTGGAAAATAAGGACTCTTGTTGAAGCTTAAGACTCAGATGAGAAGGTTCGAGGATCGGAACTGACTGGGGACAAAAATTTTGAAAAAGCGAAGGAATCAAAAGTGATCTGAATATTAAGCACTCTAGAAATCAGGTTCAGGGAAAAAACTAAATAAAAATCAAACAGACTTTTATTTTCGAACATTTTGAGGTATTTTCCGATTTTAAGTGATTGAAATTGTCGATGCGGGACCCATTTTACAAATTCACTCTTCAGAAGATACTACCGGACCTTCCTCGACTAAAAATGCACGTAACCTAGGCTACCTTATTATTGTCGAATGTTTCCTTCACATTTAAAGACATAGGCACCAGTTCTGATCTTCATAACCCAGGTTACGTCTATTTTTAGGTGAAAAACGTCCAGAATTTTTCGTTGGAAGCATCCATTTCTGATTTGGATTCATTGCCACAATTTTTGCTTCATACAAATGGGAAACACCTTAAAATGTTCAGAAAGAATGGTTTGTCTGAAGACAAGTTGTTATTTGTTTGATACCCCTTAAGAAAGTTATGGCCCCTCAAAGTTCAATTTTCAAAATCATTTTTTTGTAAGTCGCATCACTTATACGGGGCACTCATGCCCCGTACCGCCCAAGCCGATTGTGCTGTACGGGACATTTACACCCCGTAACGCACCCCAGAAAGTTTTGAGTGTATCGCGCCGCAGCGAACGTGTTGATATGAAAGTCTTCCTATAGCCGTGATTTCTAGAAACCACACGTGGTGATTCCCAAAAATGAAGCAAAAATCAATTTCACTGAATTAGTTTTATCAAAAAAAAGTATACTTACTGGACAAGCATCTGGATTCACTGTATTTGACATTAGGAACTTGTTTTTGCTGAGCTTCTGAAGTCCTCTATGTTCTGTTTTGCTGAATAAGAGATTGTGTTCAAGACAATGAATACAAATTGAAGTCCAGTTGCCTTTCCTGAGTGATAGTTTCACCTCAAAAATAGTACACGTGACAGGACGCTCTTGCCAACCCCAGCTCGTAGATATCCTGCTACTCAAAGAACTCTTTTTTTGAAGATCAATCGGTGAATCAGATGAATCTTCATTCTACAGGCTTCTTATGTTACGAAATTTTTCTGTTGAAACGTCAGTCAGCCAGTCAGTAAGGCAGCCAGTCAAAGTCGCAGACACGTTGCGCAGACGTGGCACGGAAACCAACACTGCCGAGGTAAATCCATTATTTGCCGAAAATCATCTCCGAATAATAACTGAGCATGGAGTCAGATAGCATCAGTGAGAATACTATGCAAAGCACTTTCCCTGTGACGAGAGAGGCAATTTAGTGCGGAAAAGTTAATCCGGAGAAGTCACTCCAACGTCAGTGATCAATGTGCACACGTCGGACAAGAAAAAGCCGTTTGAGAGTCGAAAAAAAAAATAGTGTACACAACTCGCAAGAAAGTGATGATTTTCGCATGAGCGTGAAAATTACGCACGTATACGCTAGCGATTCTTGCTTGTTATATAGTATACAATTTTTCATGGTTCGACGCAGTTTCCTGGCGCCTCATCCGACCCCATGAACGAGGTCACGAAATTCATCGTTCTTGATTTGAAAACACAATCCTTGTCCCAAATCTGTGAAAAGATCAGCATCCAAGTTTAACGAACTACCTAACCGCACATTATCAATGCGGAAACCACTTTGAATACTCAAACCGTAACTGAAAAGGTAAACAAAACAATTTATTATATTAATCTGCAGATTGGCACGCACTATGACAGTTTTCTTATCTTCCAATTCCTATCATCATATCTGGCTGTGTCTCAACTCTTCAGGTTTTCGGGACCAAAACAATGCAGTTTCGGGGGCGCCGAGAATTTTAACAAGCTGCATTTTTTTCTTCTTCGTCTTGCTATATACGTGATCAGTGATGTTATCTAAGACATTTTCTATACAAGGATCTTTCCACAAGTTTTTTGTTACATAATAATAAAATATTATTATAATCACGCAGAGATATAATATGGAAAACTATTTTCGTGTTGCTCAAAGTGTGCTTACAAATATGGCTAATAAATTCGTGACACTATCGTCATTTATCAGATTTTTATACTCACTGTTGTTTCATCCACTTACGTGTGGGTGTCTTCCGTTGCGTAAAGCTCGATGAAAATGATTTTCTATAACTACTAACTGTTGGCTAAGAGTTTGCTAAATCCTTGGTAAAATCTTCGATGCAAGAAAATTGATACCGCACCTTTCCGTGACATGCTGCATCCAACTTATTCTGCATTAACTTTAACCAGCTTCAAAACAAGTAGTATACTATGCAACCATTTATTTTTTATTTATATTGCTATCAAGAGGAACTAACAGCTTTCTGAAACGAGTTCCATTATTTAGAAAAGTCTTGGAGCTTTAGTTTATGGAATTAAGGATGGCATTTCCTAGCATAAAAAATTACCGAAACAGACTGCGGATTAGCTGCAGAGCGAAAGAGTTAGGAATAGATTTTTGTGGCGTGAGTTTCTGCCAAATCTGTTCAGCTGAAAATGTAACAAAAAATAAGCTTTTCAAATTTGGGCTGGCAAGAGAATGAGGGTCTTTTTTTGAATATAATTTTGAAAAAAAAATCCGAGTTTTCCCAATTTTGAAATTTTGAAATATTTATACATTTTCATAAGTAGGTACTTGATTTTAGATTACCCTTCTTCTTTTCAATTCTCCTACTCCACTGACCACTGGTTTTCATGGAACTCACGTTTGAAGAAAAAACAGTCGTTTAGATTTTATAATAAATACCATGCAGGTGGGTATATTTACACCTTTTTTATTGCAATTTTGTAATGCCATACCTAAGTCATTTACTTACTCCCCTACTCAACGAGGAGGGGAAGTATTTTACTTCCCCGACCCATTACCCAACGAGAAGGGGAAGTATTCTGAACGCGCTAAGAAATTTTTTCGAGATTTTGACGGATTATGTCCGTTTTGAGGTCCCCTATGACGATTGAGACTATTTCCAGAATGATCTCTGTCTGTGTGACTAGTGTAGCACTGTTTTCTGTTTTTGCGAAAAACACTGTCACAAATCGCTACTTTGTAAACTGAAAATAGAGCACTTTGTGCTTTCGAAAAAGGACATGCAAAAAATAGCAAAAATCAGGTCATACTCTATGTGAGGAGACGGACGATATTATATAATAAAAAATTGTCCCGCTATACGTCTGGAGAAAAAATCATGCGAATAATTAACGGAAAGTCCATTCTCGTTAAGTTTGGTGAGCCCAATTATTTTTTTCGAGTCCCGGTTTTTTAGGTCCTGAGCTATTTATAGCCAGGCGTGAAAAGTGAACGTAATCTCTTGGAGAGGACCATTTGGTGGAGTTTTCGACCGTGAAGAATACAACTTGCTGTTGTCGAGTTTTAAAACGCCGTAAGAGGCCATTACTCTTCAGTACAATAGGCCGAGTGAAGCGAACTTATGGGCGTAGGTCACGGCGAGTGCTTAAAGTTTCATCAAAATTTCGCACGTGTGAAAAATGCAATAATGCTACATAATTATTTGGAAACACACCGATACTGCATTTTGGGCTAGAGCGACGAAATTTGGCATGAGTAAACACTGAACTTAATAATAAAAGTGATTTGGTGACCTCTTTATCATACACTCTTTTCAGCACTTCAGCAGCAACTGTTTTCAATGTCTTCACTGGACATGACATGACTGTCAGTTTCATTGGGAATAGAGAGCTGTTTGCAACAGTTTTCTTGTAATCTTGATGTGACATGACTTAGAAATGCTAAAAGGAGACAAAATTTTAGACCATGTATACTCAAGCGCTTCTCGCTTATAAACAAGTGATACCAAGCCAAGAAACGCACGTAAACCTAAAGAATAGAAGATATGCCAGCGGAGCTACGCGGGGTAGATCACTAAACAGAGAAGTAGATATATGTAGGACACCATGCAATCACGTCTCAGTTGGATCTAGTGTCCTTGTCTAATACATTAGTGCATACCCCGAACACTAGAGCTTGCAAAACAAAAGCGGCTACGGTTCATATGAGAGATATTGTTCCTGGCTCATTTAGACCGCGGGCCACAATCTGCTACTTTTGCGTCCGAGGTCTTTTTTCTTTTTGTTGTTGTAGGTACGTACTCCTCGTAAGCTGTATAATGTGGCTAGGATACAGTTGAAAATTAACAGATTCAGAGTTCGAAAATTTCCGCCTGCGCTGCGCTATTTTGCTCGCTTCACTTGCACTTCTTGGCGCCCCTTGAATGATGTACCCCCCCCTTCCTCTCACACGCTTGACTCGTCACTGGTGGTGGTATTAAAAACGGAATGGTTTTTGTTGAATTCTCATCAGATCATAGAGATAAGAATCATCAGCAATGTATTAAAATAATTGCGAGCCCATGATTACATTCTGTTATGGCATTTTCTTGATATATAAAATCGTAAAATATTTGTTAAGTTACGATGTAACATGAAACATGATGACTGCAGGTAATAAAAAACTAACGTTTATGGACGTGATTTTATGAATAGAAATGAATTTAACTATACGATGTTGTGTTGAATTTTTCTTTAAAGATGGGCATCCGGATGTACGACAAAAAATAAAATGGAGAATTCGTCGGGACGATTTCGTTTTCAAGGCATTGCATTCTGAGTAGTCAGATTTTATTTGATATCCGACGTCAATCTCCTAATTCAGAAATTCGTTTCACGCGACATTGTCGAAAGTAGTGTCAAACTTCAGAAGAGATTCATGTTTTAAATTACCTATAATGAAACAATTACAAAAAATGTAATTCGACACTTGAGCACTGTGATTTGAGCAGGCCCTCGGCCTCTGCAGCATGAGGCGCCTGAAAATACTTTTATCCAATCCTATTGAATAATTAACGCATTATCACGCACATACATGCCTGCATTTTTCAAGACTGGATAAATCATAGTATTCTACTCGCGGGTAATGGCTATTACTCAATCGGATGCTTCACGACACTCGCCAAGGCTCGTGTCGGCAAACTGCATCCTCTTGAGTAAGAAGCAATCATTACCCGCTTGTTGAATGATACACTATTATCTTATCCACAACCATGGGCATAAAACCATCCACAACCATCCACACATATGGGGAGCGTGAAACATGGATCATAATCCACGACAAAGATTTATGGAAAAGAGCATCTTAGGAACCTGCGTAATTAGCACAATGACTTTGTTTCCGTAAAGCAGACTTAAACTTATTCAATTTTGGCTTCTTGTTAGTGAGTTTCACCACAGTTAATACTATGACAATACATTACACATGGAACTTCTATTTTTGGTGTTTTACACTTGATACCTAACCTATGCTGTCCAATCCCTTGGCCACCAGAAAAGCCCAGGGCCATACGCATAAGCACCCCGGAATACCTTCGCCGCTATCTACCTGACACTCTGGAGAGACGAGAGAGGGTAGGTGGAAGGGGGTAGGTGGGGGTGCGGACTGCGGATGGTCGCCTATTTGGGCAGTGGAGTTCATTCTTAGTATCATTCCATGTTAGACACTCAACGAGTAACGTTGCAAACGCACATGAACAAATCTCAATACATATACGTAAACATATACTTTGTGTTCTAATAAACACATAAAATCAAAACTTCGAAGCCGTGTACCAGTTATTCACACCATTCCCTGGATATTGCGCTGCAGCCAACAATACAAGTGTCCCCTCAAGTCTCTGGTAAACATTACATCTTGGTCTTTTGAACCGGATGTACATAACATTTTGGTCCTTCGAGCCGGATGTACATAACATATGCTATGCTGTCAGCGTCACCCAGAAAAAATGATGTCATCTAAATCTTAACCCAATCCGCTAACTCAAACACCCTTGCAATCGCCATTGCCAGTAGGACGGGTAGAGCATCAAGTGTGGCGGAAATATCTAGACCCAAAGTTTTATTTTTCAATTGGTCGTGGATGAAGCATTAGCATTCGGCTCGCATATAATGGCTATTATCCAATTGGGTGAATTTATAACACTCGCTAATGCTCCTGTCCTAAACGACACCCGCGCGAATAATAGCTCTCATTATATGATTTATATGTTCGTTGAATAATATACTGATATTACTAGCCAAGAAGTACGTCATTACTCATTATTAAGGACGGCATTTCCTACTGTTTTTTCTTCAAATGTGAGTTTTATGAAAACCAGTGGCGTAGGAGAAAAAAAAGGGTGATCTAAAGGAGAGTTGAAATAAAGAAGGGTAATCTGAAATCAAGTATGAAAACGAATAGGTATTTTAAAATTTCAAAATTCGAAAAACTTGAATTTTTTATTTCAAAATTTTTATATTTTTTTCGAAAAAAGATGCTAATTTTCTTGCTAGCCTAGATTTGGATGACCAATTTTTTTGTTACATTTTTAGCTTCACAGATTTGGCAGTAACTCACGCAACAAAAATCTATCTGTTTCTCTTTCGCTCTGCAGCTAATCCGCAGTCTGTTTCAGCTATTTTTTATGCTAGGAAATGCCGTCCTTGAACTGTTTGTGAATTACGATGTCGATTTTCTTGTAAAAAAACAGTACATTTATAAACCAAGGTTAAGAAACTATTATTTTTCTTACTACAGAAAATCGACATTGTAGTTCAGAGTTCAGGAACAGGTTAATAATGATGTACTCACGGCTAGTAGTGAAAAATAGTATTTTATATACCAAGATTGTGAAGAATGCTTTTATAGCCCGTATTATCGCTGCGGCGCCAGTTTAAATAAGGCGCCAAAGCTATAATAGCGTTCAAAACCGTGGTTTATATTCTATTTTTCTTACTACTAGCAAATATTAAATCCTGATTTGTAACGATTTTTGAGAATATGAAATGTGACAGGAGGTTTATGATGTGACTGATGTGATAGTCAGCCTATTCTTAGCAGATCATCACGGCCTACTTCACGGCTAGTATTGAGAGATAGTATATTGTTCATATACCAAGGTTGTGGAGAATGCTATTAATGCTGCGGCGCCTGTTTAAATTCCGAAGCCGAGCTGAGGGATGAGGGATATAAGGCGTCAGAGGTTTTAAAGTGACAGGCGGTTAATAATGTGACAGTCAGCTTATACTGGTTGAGAAATAGTATATTATATACCAAGGTTGAGAAAGTATTATTATAGCTGAAGCGCCGGTTTAGATCCCGAAGCGCAGCTGAGGGATATGAGGCGCTGAAGCTATAATAATTTTCTCGACCGTGGTTTACATAGTATTTTTTTTACTACTAGAAAATCGCCATCCTAATTCAGGAGCTGGTCATTAATAATGCACTTCACGGTTATAGTAGTGAAAAAATATCACTTCACGACCTCGAAGCAGGTCAATAACGACCTACTTCGCAGCTAGTAGTTGAAAAAAATCATATAAACCACGGTTAAGAAAATCATTATATTGTTTCATTTTATTGCTTTAGCTATAATAATACTTTTATAACGTAAGTACATAATAATAAACTATTGATTTTTGACTTAAATTTTAACCATTGATGTCTGCGGATCTTTTTTTATGGAAGTATCGTAGCACCAGAAAGAAAAGTTAAGGAATTTATTAGGGGCGCGTCCTTTAGAGGTCTAGTGAAGCAGCCCTTACTAATTACAGAAGCGGAACGTTGCGTCACTGAGATCTTCGTCTTTTTCTGTTCTTAAAAAAAATTCGCCGCATAACGAATTCTACGGGTAATCAAAATTCCGATTCAGCATTTTCAAATTAAATGCCTTTGTTGCACCTCAATGATAAATATGCAATATGTCCAGTAAAATAGAATTAGCTAGAGATTAACGGCCAGTATGTGCAGCAAAACATTAATTATGTATTGAGTCCAATTTTCTTGCAGTTATTACAATAAATTCTTTATTTTATTACCGCAGCTGCATTCAGCAAAGGTAAATTATTTTTAATTAAATTGCATTTTCGTTCTTAAAAGCCCAACAACGGTGAACATAAAGTGACTTCATCACACGAGGACAGTTTTGTTACCTCATACCCTGCATTATCTTGTGGCATCCTCTGTCATGCGTCCATACTCCTTCATTCATGGCATAAAAAAGACTTTCTTTGGCTTTACTTTTGCGCTTTTGCTCGGAGCATCGAGCAATTCCAAACTGGTCTCATTAATTTACTATAGTTATTTTAGTTATTGCAGAGTGCAGACGGAGGAATGATTCAAAGAAAGAATAATCCTCGTTATCCACATGACAGCAGGCACAAGCAAACCTGATGCGCTAAATCTCCTAACATTCCTCTCGGTTTGTGCTGTTCTATTCTCTTCTTCTCATGTGTTCTTCTTTCAGAGTTGTAGTGTTGATGTCTGTTAGTTGCTGACTGTGAGCGATATTTTTGCTTTGAGTTTTTCCCTCCTTTCTAGCATCGTCAGTGCGAAGAAAAGACGTATAGCTGTTCGTCGTTGGTGATGCTCTGTTCGCGGTGGTTTTATTCTGCAATCTGCTCAGAGACTTATACCTATATTGCAATTTATCAGTGATTTCCAGAACATGTGTGTCCATTATGTCGGCAGAAGAGCCCCTAGAAGAGGCACATCAGATGAAAAGCGCGGCGTTGTTGTCACTAATAGGAAAATAACAAAAATAAATATCTATCTACCTGCTCACGTCGTCTGCGTGTATGCAGTTTTTTCCAATTCAATTAGCCTGCTGATGGTCACAATACAGAGCATCTTGATAGTGAATTCCATACACAATGGATTCATTACGTATCGGAAGGTGTGATTCAGTCTCAACGAAGAAAAACGGTTTTCTGAATCATGCTCCCATGCTTGTCTTGGTGGTGTTGAAAAATAATTTCTCACCCATGCACTTGTATAAAATGAGTCGAGTGCTTTACAAGTTTGATTAGTTTGATTTTGTTACCAAATGAACTTACTCTTTTAGTTCCATCGCGTTTCGTGAATGTAAAGAGATCTTGTCCCCGAATTCTGATGTAAAATGGCTGAATAAGATCAGTGACGTAGCTTGAGGGTCGAAAGCCACAATCAAGACCGGATTAAGGCTGTATACGCAGGGTATCAATATTTCTTTCTCAAAAATTAAGATGAAGAGATATAGAAATTTTGATGGGATTCCATTAAATGTTTGTCCACCTTGCTTCCGTTTGGATTACCCCGCATTTTTTTAGAAGCCGAATAGCCCTAATACACTGGAAAAGTTTCTAAAGCATTGCTGGGACATTTTTTGACAAACGAAAAAAATTTCAACTGTTCTATAATTTTGATAGACGTAGAAAATTGAGTACAAAGCCGTTTTTTGAGAAAAGTTAGAAAAAAATATTTTTTTTTACATGATTGAGAAAACGTTTTGCAATCAATTTTTTGATTCACTCGGTACACCGTGTAAAAAAAAATGAGTTTTTATTTTCAGTTTTGAGGGAGAAGTCCTCAAAATAATTTTGGCTTGCTGAGAAAACAGCCTTTACATGTCGGAGGCCCCTGGGCTCACAGATATTTTGAGGCCTCCTTCCCTAACAATATAAAGAACAAGTAACAACAAAAATACTTGAAAAAAAAAAACTCCAAAAATGGAGATCACTTTACAACCTTCCCGATTTCCAAATAGAAGAAAGAGGGTTGTCATGCAGGGGCTCAAGCTGGCCTAGGTTCTTCAGGCTTCCGAATCTTCATAGCATAGATGGCGCGCTTTAGACTTTCATTCGACAAAACCCGTTGGATGTCATGAAACAATGAGGATCGGTGATGAGCTTCAGCCCTGTTCTTTCAATTTGATATCATTATGCTGATCTGGAAATGTGCAAGAAGCGTCATTTGACAGTACTAATGCCATTCGCGCACGAAAACCGTTCTAATATGGAAAGTAATGGCATTGCTCAAATGACAACCGGCCTAAGAGAATTGGTCCTGTCGGTTTTAATCTCGGAACATATACGGTAAGTCTATGCAAATCGATTATTTCAGTTCCGTATTCGAAGCGGCAGTATAAACTGTCTATAAATAGGTACTTAACTTTGATTATTCCTTCTTAATCTTCCTTTTTATCCCTCGTAGTACCTACCTTAGTAATCCTCCGCATATTCTCAGCACGGATTGAAAACCACTAAAGCAACCAGGAATGCTCATGTTAATCGCCATAATTATTTTGAATGGAGGGTTAATTTTGCAGCTTTTTGCTTGCGATCCACGTCCCAGAATCACCTCCGCTGCGACTCTCCCGGACGCCGAGCGCCGCCACACATCCCAAGAACTAGATTACGTTTCAAGATATGATAGAGGCGATGTGTTTAATAGCACTCTAATTTAAATCGGAATGAAGTATATTAACCTTGTACGGCATTGAGGCTGATAATGATATTTCGCTCCCCGAGTGCATGAATGTCATTCAGCATTCAGTCGATGTCCATTAGCAGTCCATGGTTCGCGGAAGTCATTGGCTTCTTCAAGGCCGCAGCGCCATCCAGCAGCAGCCAGCAGCTGTGGGCATCATACAGCGACTGCTGCGACCGTCAGCTCTTCTTCTCTGCGAGAGAGAAATTCCTCGCTGCTCCACTGTACCGTCGACGAGTCGGTCGAAAGAGTCGTGGAGTACGCTGTCCTGGAGGGATGCAATCGACCTTGAAGTGTGCAGGAAAAAATGAGCTTGATTTCTGAAGAATATAAGAAAACAAGAAAACACATCGCATCAGAGGCAGAGCCTGATGCGAGCTGATGCTTCGTGATGGAGTGAGTAGGTACCTATACCGCAATGGAATTTTCGACGGTGTGTTAGTTGTTGAATAAAAGCAAAAACGCGGTAAAAAACCGCGGTAAAACGGTAAGTACCTGATGAAATGTTGAAATTGCGTTGTCATTTGGTATTTCATACTCGGTTTTTTCATCAAGGTCTCCTGAGCGCAGTGTTCCAAAGATGCCGTTCTTCTTCAGCGTAGGTGTAATTTCGGTTAATCTCTAGTTAATTCCGAATCTCTAGTCGATGGTATTTCCGAGGGCGAAACAAAAATCAGTGTCTCAAGAACTTTGATGATTTATTCAATTAGTAAAGGCGCCAGGAATTTGAATTAAAGGCAATAGGGAAAAACTGTCAATAGGCTGGATATCGGCGCAATGCGCTTGTTATGGCCTACGCGGCAACATATTAATTTTCGTCCGGTGGAAGTGACGGCCTCATGCCGCCATCATCAACAAGAACTGCAAAAACTTGAAATATGCAAAATGACTCGATTTCTGGCCACCCGAAAGAAAATTACGCTTTAAGAAAATATTAAATTCTGAACAACAATTTGACATTTCAATCGTCTCTCTATGTTATATGATTTTCGGGATGGTTTGGAAGTGGAGAGTCTTGTTAACGCGTCATAATCATTAAACTTTGTTACCCAAAATTACGATGTGACACAAACATTCCAGACAAAGAGAAGGAACCCTCGTCATTTCCATTAATTTTAATTTGGAAAGTATTCAGACGGCAGCGGGGTGTTAAATTCCGCTTTCCGAATCAAAATAGACATCCCTATCCTATATTTTGCCTAAATAATCCATCTCTCTATCCTTCATTCCTTCCTCGTCTTGATCATCTTGGGGGACCTCAAAATAAATCCGTATTGGCATCTCGAATTTTTTTTAGCGCGTTGATTATACTTCCTTCCCCTCCCCCGTTGGTTGGTAGGTCAGGAAAGTGAAATGAAAAAATGTTTTGCGCAAAACAGCTAAAAATGAGCTTGTGCTTCGTTTTTCCCCTGTTTTTGGATCGATTGCATTACAACTTGGTGTAGATGCGTGTAATAGTAGTCAGGCGTAAAAATTAACTTTTGGCTCCGAAACTGCAGTCAAGTGTATCACAACATAATTAAGTAAAAACTTTCTCACATATTTTAAAAACTTTCACAGATTTTGATGAAACTTGGTTGATAAGTAATATCTGGGAGGGGGACGTTTGGTTAAAACCTTGTTGACATTATGACATCAGGCAATCACTGAAAAAATAATTTAGGAAAATATTCACATTTCTATGAAATGACATGGAAATTAGGCATTTCCATTGACGTCACAGCAGTGTCGCCAACTGTCCAGAATTGCCCGCCAAATTTGAACCAAATAATGTTCGGGAACAACCGAACTACAGGGCGCTTATGGAGTTCCAGTTTCTGCATTTTTTTCCTCGGTCCTTTTTGAGTTTGAGTTTGAAACTTTTGTATCAAGTTCAAAGCAATGTCCTTAATGCGCCTGCAAAATAAGTTCTCGTGGAAAAGTGTGTTTTTTAAGAAAAAGCAAGCCAAACATGTTAGGTTAACTGCACAGGGTAGTGGTGAAAATTCATATTTTCCGACAAAATTGGGCATGAACTTTGCCACCAAACCTCACCTGAATGTTGGGGGTTTACGTTCCCGGCATTGCTGGAATGATATGCCTTGTGTGGGGCTAGGTATGTACCTCTTCGGTTTGTGCTTCCCAATCACCCAAATACTTGAGGCCCAGCTTTTACTGCTGGCTTAAGGAAACAAACAATAGTTTTTGTTTATATTTTATATTTTCAAAGTGCAGGAATGTCTTCACTTCGGTTGTAGAATATGGACAGAGGCAAAACATGGAAGTTTAACTCGAACAGCTGTTCGGCCACCGAAGGTATCGAATAGCCTGGTGATGTCCAGCTTAGTAGAAATATATGGGGCTATGTCTCAATCGGTTTTTGGGACATCAAACACTAATCAAAAAAATGATTGAGCATTGCCATTCACCGCAGTCAAATTTGGTGGAGGCGCCAAAAGGAATTTAGTACTGTCATAAGGAAATTGCTTTAACATTTTTATTTTTCAACGGATTTCAGCACAAGACATTTTATTTTGTGAAAAAGTGAATTCTTTTCATTACCCTATACCTTCCATCAAAAAAACCGTTGAGGAATGTTGAAAAAAAAAAAAGATAATTTGAAAAAAAAAAGATTCCCAACATTTTTTTATTTTTATCCAATTTGCCTTATTTATAGACTTTGAGATGCCCTTCCTAAATTTGCACTTTTCCGATTTATATCTTTGCCATATTGAAAAAATCATGTCTGAAAAAAAGTTTTTGTCAATATCTAAATTTTGGCCCCTGTGACATTGAAATGTTTCTAAACATATGAAAGCACATTCAATCTTCCACAGTTTGCCATCTGAACCAGCTCTGTACGACTCACGGTTCTTGAGATACACCTTCTGGAAGTATCAATTTTTGGTTCCAAAAGAATTAAAAATGACCTCTTGGGGCTGTGACAAGTCCACCAATGTTCATGATTTGAGATAAGAATTCGAAATATTCGGGAAAATGTTATTTCTTGCAATTGTTTCTTCGTATTAGTTCCTTTCCTATTACATCAAACACATCACAGGGTTCTTTTTTCTTGGAAATATACTTAGGAATGATCAGACCGAAAATTTCTTACTTTATTGTAAACTGTAGTTTTCCCAGTGGCGTAGATCATAGAAATTCGAACATTTCCACCCTTTCGCCGTACTTTCTACACCACTCGATTATATTTGGAAAATATATGACATTTTGGCATTATGATCATCCAAGATCACCTAGCATGACACTTCATTTAAAAAGCACACAATTTTTTCGCTGATCTCGACTGCGAAACATTGCATCTTGTATCATCTCCTTGATCATCTCCATCATGACTGTTTTAGATAAATTATAGTTGATTGTCTCCCAGAGTTTTTAAACAGGATCAGGATGTCATAACATAACAGGTGGCTTTTGATGATCATCTTGTCAAATAAAATACAAATATGTACAAACAAATAGGTAGGTATGTTCCTATTGTAACGTTTTTTTTTAGACTCAAGAAACGTTGGGAAATCATTGTTTAAAAGTATAGGAACGTCCTTACCGAAATGCATAATAATTCCTGAATCGGTGGCCGCTTCATTGAAAATCATTCAAGTTTGTCCGCTACAAGCAAGTGAAGGTCATCTTTGTTTATGTTTATCTTATGGTTTATTAAAGTCTGTGTAAGAGGGCACCATTATTGATTTATTGATTGACATGAAAGACAATTATGATAGGTGACAGAGCGGTGTCATTTTTTTTGCTTCCTCCTCTGATTCCGTGGGAACAACAACGTTATCTCGTGTTCCAGGAATTTCGAACGAAACCTCGACCATCCGGGTAGTTAACCCCTACAAAATACAACGAAAACATACAGTTGTATAAAATATAACATTCTGTCGAGGTATGTTTTTCAAATTTTCACAATTTTGAGTCACATGGTTTTTACCTTGCATCAATCTCTATAGGTTTCAAGTCCATATCAGAGAACGTTGTTTAATTATGGTTCCAATCAATCATCCGGGACTTTCAACGGTCGCCGCCCGTCCTGGCATGTCGTCGTCTCCCAGAATGATGGCTTAAGCGAATAAGTCCCGGCTCCGATCCAAACATATGATCCAAACAAATGTCACTCCACATGATGTCACCGATGTACCTCTATCTTCACCGTTCCCTTCAGGACCTCGAATTGGACCCGTCTATTATGATGACCAGCTTGCCAGGTGTCCACCATCTCGTCACCGGCTATGAATGAATTCCACCACTTGACTCGATCCATGATGGGTATCTCTTGGAACGAGCAGCGATTTATCATCAAGGGCTAAGTCTTTTTATGATCTCCTCTATCTTCTGTAAAAAACCAATAACCTTACATTTCTATTTTGTGTCATAATTCAAATATCGAATACCTTTGGGAAATAATATGTGTGCACACAGATCCATACCCTGATAGGTTTGTGTAATTCGTAATCATATGGCATCGGCCAACAAAAAAGGTAAGGTTTGGGTAATAGACAGTGAGCCAGGAGTTATTCACAATAGCCAACAGCCGCGTTTCAGTAAATGTCTTCCTCTCTTCATCATTTATGTTCGTTCTGGAGAGATTTGACCTACAAAATTAAAGTTTTTATCATCAAGTTGTGCTCGAGTCAAATCAAAGTCAAAATAATATATCAAATTGTAGCTTGTTACTCACATTCATATAACATCCAATTTATGAATAAACTGTGTCCACAATTATGCCAAAATCATTTCGTTTTCAGTACTTTTGTAAACAATCCGTTTCAGCCACTTGCCGATGTAAACATCAGCTGTTTCAAACTGTCATAATACTTGACCTTGACAACTGTCATTCACGCGTCGCACCAACGGCGGGAAATTCAAACGGCATCATCCGAAATCCTTGGTTGGAAAAGGTCGGATTGTCCACATTTAAATTTCCAACTGGCGCCTTATAAATAAATATTGTAATTTACCATCTATTGCCGTAACCCACACCCTTACCACTAGCTAGCCGCAGCAAACCAACCTCGTTTGAAAAACGGGAGCAGCATAACAAAATAAAATATGTTATACAAATGGCGCTGACAACGTGGGGCGATTTTTGGAATTTTTCTAAAGTTTTGTTTACAGTTTGGCGAGTTTCAGCTTAAGATTTTGCATTTCACGATTTGATTTTGGCATGGACCTGTTTGTTTAAATTCAATTTCATTTTTCAAATTTTGTCTCAATTTAAAAACAAAAGAGAAAAGAACTTAGTTGTTTTTCAAAAAGTTTTAGTCAAAGTCAGTAAAAATATTGTCGGATAGTCATTGGGGATCGCGTTTGGATCGGAGCGGATCTCATTTAAAAGTTTTTGTGTAAAAAACTACGTTGTTTTTTGTTGAAGCTTGAGCTTTTACAATCAAGCTGTTATTGCGTTTTCCGTGATTTTGATAAAGATTTTTATCAAAATATTTTTGTGTTAATTACTGACCAAAAAGTCAAGTAAGCATTTCCGTTTATTGTTTTTTCTTGAAAAGAAAACAAGTGAGCCTTTGAATCTATAGTAGATTGAGTAGGTATGCCTATGTATTTTGTAGATAATTATTTTGTAGATATTTTGTATATATTATTTTTGAATTAGCTATTTTGCCTAGTCCAGTTGTTGAGTCGTGCTCATTTGAAAGCGACTGAAAATGAGTGATCAAATGAAGGCTGTACACTTGCTAAAGCCTGAGTTAGAATACGAATTACGAATAAGAGGGTATCCTGCTGTCAATAATCGAGAACACGATGTCAAAAGAAAAATGTTAACCAAACTACTGCAACAAGAAGCGCATAGACCTTCAATCAATTACACTGATCCAAAATATGAGTTCGACAACGAAAAGGTTGTGATTAAAGATACATTAGATTCAATCAGGACAGTAATCAAAGATTTTGAGGGGCCTCGTACTGATTCGGCTTATCTTAGAGTCCAGTCTAGACTAAAACACCTCTACGGCCGCGTGGAACGCATAGTCATTCCGGAAGGTAATGAAAAGGATGCGGTAGAAGAATTTAAAAATGATGCTAAAGCTTCCTGTCTCGAGCTTGAGATATTTTTGGATGAGAAAACTGTCGAAGATGAACCATTAGTCCAGTTAGCGTCACCCGTAACAACTAATCCACCAATTCAACATTACCAACCCGCACCTCGTTCACAGAAATTCACTGTTCATAAGTGGAATTTAACATACAATGGCGAAGGCGATTACCGGACACTTGTGGAATTTTTAGAACGGATTGAAGAGCTACGTATCGCTAGACATGTTGAAAAAGAAGAATTGTACGATTCCGCCGTAGAATTATTTTCCGGAGGAGCTTTGTGTTGGTTTCGATCAGTTAGGACCACAGTTAAGAATTGGGACGACCTCGTGCGCAAGCTGAAAGCTGAATTTTTACCGACCGATTACGATGAGAAGATGTGGGACGAGATACGTGGAAGAATGCAGAGAAAAGGAGAGTCAACCCAGATGTTTGTAGCTGCTTTAGAAAATTTGTTTAACCGGTTGGGATATTTCGTCACGGAAAATAAGAAAATCAGAACAATTCGTAAAAACCTTTTACCTCATTACGTCACACAGCTATCACTGGCAAAAACAGACACCATTGCAGAACTTTTGGATGCGTGCAGAAAAATCGACGATGCCTATGACATTCGCAACGAAAATCGACGAAAACCCAACAACATTGCGTCATTGGACCGAGTGGATTCGCCAAGATATCAACCGAAACCGAAAGCATCAGAGAACAACACCAACCATCAGAAGGCATTCAACAAAAACAGCAACTCTCGAAAAAACACTTGGAATCGTTCAACCCAGGACAATCCTAGAACACCACCAATATGTTGGAACTGTCGACAACCCAACCACTCTTTCAGGTATTGTTTGGCAGAAAGAAAGAAGTTTTGTTTTAGATGCGGAAAGCAAGATGTCACCGTGAAAGAATGTAATTGCTCAAAAAACGAATAAGCCGGACATCTACACCATCTCTACAGACGTCCAGGAAAAATATGTTAAAGTTAGATAGTAATCGTAATAATAATAGCTGGAAAGCATGGTTAAAAGTAGTCTCCGATTTTTATAACATCAAAATTAAAAAGCAAGATAATGAAATTTCACCCGTTTTCACTCAAGTAAAATTTGATAACAGACCTTTCATTGAAATAGTAATTTTTGGCATTCACAAAGTAGCTTTATTAGATTCAGGTGCAAATTTAAGTATTATAGGTGGAAAAGGTAAAGATATAGTAAAATTATGTAGGTCAAAAGTTAGAAATTATGTTGGTAGTCATGTCTCAACCGCGGATGGAAAATCACAAAAAGTAGAAGGAATTCTTGAAGTCCCAGTTTGCATGGAAAATTGCTGCAGGTTAGTTCAGTTTTTAATTGTCCCGTCACTAAGTCATGATATAATATTAGGAAGCGATTTTTGCAGAGAATTTCAGCTTAATTTGGATTTTAAAAATAATTCTTGGAAAGTTCAAAGCCCTTTAGTCGGTGTAAGTTTAATTGAATTAGTTGATATTGAAGAAAGCGGTCAAAAGAGTAAATTTGTTGCGAGCGTGGAAGACAAAGGAAAACAAATAGAAGAATTAAAAAAATCATTTGAAGAAGTTGCGAGTACCGACACACATCTTGGAAGAACATCTATGATTGTTCATCACATTGATACTGGAGACGCGAAACCATTTAAACAGCGGCAGTACCCATTGTCACCCTACATGATGCGGCATTTAAATAAAGAAATAGATCGAATGTTATCTCTAGGAGTCATTGAGCCTTCACATGGTTCCTGGAATTCGCCTGTGCTTCTTGTGACAAAGAAAACTGGTGAATATCGTTTTTGTTTCGATGGGAGAAAGTTGAATAGCGTCACTAAACCAGATTGCTACCCATTACCAAGAGTCGATCGGATTTTAAGCCTGCTCAGCAACGCAAAGTACATTTCATCAATTGACCTAAGGAACGCTTTTTGGCAAGTGCCTCTCGATGAAGATAGTAAGGAGAAAACTGGTTTTTCGATACCTGGAAGGGGAATGTTCAATTTTTGTATGATGCCCTTCGGTCTGTGCAACTCGGCTCAGAGTCAGCAGAGATTGATGGATGCAGTATTCGGACCAAAGTATGAGCCGAATATATTCTGTTACTTGGATGACATCATCATAATTTCAGAAACATTCGAACACCATCTCGAACTCCTCAGAGAAGTTAAAGATCTACTCCAAAAAGCAAACCTCACAGTAAATTTAAACAAGTGTGAATTTTTCAGACCATCCCTCAAGTATTTAGGATTCATTGTTGATCAACATGGGCTACGTACAGACCCGGAGAAAGTAGCAGCAATGGTAGATTATCCAAGACCAACTACCACCACAGAAGTCAAGCGTTTCGTCGGTCTCTGTTCGTGGTACCGAAGATTCATAGAACATTTTTCCACCCTTATGTCTCCAATCAATGATTTACTCAAAGGCCAGAAAAAAGGAAACAAGATCACCTGGAATCCAGCAGCCGAAATTGCCTTCAAACAAATTAAAGAAGCATTAATATCAGCACCCATCTTGAGAAGTCCAAATTTTGAGTTGCCGTTCACAATTCAGTGTGATGCATCAGATTATGGTTTGGGCGGTGTTCTGACACAACAAGTTGACGGTGAAGAATATGTAATAGCCTTTTGTTCTCGCTCCATGAATCGAACCGAACGTGCCTATACCACGACACAGAAGGAACTTCTCGCACTAATTTTTTGTCTTGAAAGATTCAGACCATACGTGGAAGGAACCAAGTTCACAGTAATTACCGATCACTACTCTCTTCTATGGCTGATGAACATGAAAGACTTGACTGGTAAACTTGCACGGTGGGCTATCAAAATCCAACAGTATTCTTTCGACTTAATACACCGCAAAGGAAAATTACACGTCGTACCAGATGCTCTTTCTAGGATTCCCGATAAACAAATAATTTCAGTGGACACGTTGACGATCAGTCAGGATAAATTGGATCCTTGGTATCGTGGTTTGCGTAACAACATTCTCCAAAGCCCGCAAAATTATCCCTTATGGCGTGTGGAAGGGGAGTGCATTTTGAAATTAATACCGTCGCGTACGTCAGTGAAAACCAACACCAAAGAATGGAAACTTCTGATACCGTCATCCCAAAGAAAAGAATGTGTTAAGTCGTGCCATGACAATCCAACTTCCAGTCATTTTGGATTTTACAAGACTCTTTCTAGATTACGTGAACAATATTATTGGCCGAAAATGAGGACTGATGTCATAAAGTACGTGCGTAATTGTCAAACTTGCGGAGAGCAAAAGAGTACAAACTTGTTACCTATGGGACTGATGGGAACTGAAAAACGAGTAAAATATCCTTGGCAGATAGTAGCAGCAGATATAATGGGGCCATTTCCACGTTCAAAGAAGGGTAATGCATTCTTGTTAGTTGTATCAGACTGGTACACCAAGTTTTCTTTATTGTACCCTATGCGTAAGGCCACAGCCTCTTCAATTGTGAAATTCATGGAAGAACAAGTATTTTTGATACAGGGTGTACCACAGTTCCTGGTAGTAGATAATGGGACGCAGTTCGCAGGGAGATTTTTCAAAGCATTAGCTGACAAATACGAGATTCAGAAGATATGGTTTAACGCTCGCTACCATGCACAAGCAAATTTTGTTGAGCGCGTAAACAGGACTGTGGGCGTCGCCATCAGATCATTTATCAAAGACAACAATCACAAAGATTGGGACCAAAACCTTCCAAGCATACAGTACGCCATAAACTCAGCAAAACACGAAGTAACTGGATACACCCCTTCGTTTTTGAATTTTGGAAGAATCACACCTATCTCCGGAAAATATTATGGTACCGTTGAATCCACCGCAGACATTGAACTCCTAGCTGACGATAGAAAAGATTATGGCGAAGATCTAAGGAAACTGAAAGACCTTTCCAAGAACATTCAAGACAGACTGAATAATGCCTACAAACAAAACAACAAACGATATAATTTGCGGCGACGAGATGCCACTTTTGAGCCCGGTCAGAAAGTATGGAGGAGAAACAAGGTTTTGTCCAACAAAGCCAATGACTTCTCAGCCAAGTTGGCGAAAAAATACGTTCTGAATATTGTTGTTCGTAAAGTCTCACGTCTAGTTTATTCCTTGAAAAATATGGATGGTTCTGATGCAGGATCATGGCATGTCCAGGATCTAAAGGAATACATGGGTTCAAACTCAGATGTGTCAGTGGGATGAAAAGGCATATGCCAGATTAAAAAAGACCCCTGAAATACTCAATTTGTAAATATTTGTAAATATGCAAAATTAGTTTCTAATGAAACAAAACCTCAGCAAAAGCTGGATAAAAAGGCAAACCGTAGCATTAGATAATTGTAAATAGCGTTAGTTAGGTATAGATTAGGTTACTTATTTTATAGGGCTCATAAAAAAAAAACTATGCATCTGGCACATTACTATGAAAATTTGAATACTAGACCCCCCGAATTTGTCCCCTACTGATAATGACTCTCCCGATTATGTTCCATACTTTTTGGCGTTTGGTACGCGTAGTTACCGCAGTATTCTTCAAGTGAGTTTTCATTCTACAATTCTTGATTCGATTATAAATTTTCAAACATTTAAAGTAAAGCAGTTTTAGTGAAAAAAATTTTTCTTTCGAAAATTTTTTTTTCCCAAGGAAACGGGGAGTGTAACGTTTTTTTTTAGACTCAAGAAACGTTGGGAAATCATTGTTTAAAAGTATAGGAACGTCCTTACCGAAATGCATAATAATTCCTGAATCGGTGGCCGCTTCATTGAAAATCATTCAAGTTTGTCCGCTACAAGCAAGTGAAGGTCATCTTTGTTTATGTTTATCTTATGGTTTATTAAAGTCTGTGTAAGAGGGCACCATTATTGATTTATTGATTGACATGAAAGACAATTATGATAGGTGACAGAGCGGTGTCATTTTTTTTGCTTCCTCCTCTGATTCCGTGGGAACAACAACGTTATCTCGTGTTCCAGGAATTTCGAACGAAACCTCGACCATCCGGGTAGTTAACCCCTACAAAATACAACGAAAACATACAGTTGTATAAAATATAACATTCTGTCGAGGTATGTTTTTCAAATTTTCACAATTTTGAGTCACATGGTTTTTACCTTGCATCAATCTCTATAGGTTTCAAGTCCATATCAGAGAACGTTGTTTAATTATGGTTCCAATCAATCATCCGGGACTTTCAACGGTCGCCGCCCGTCCTGGCATGTCGTCGTCTCCCAGAATGATGGCTTAAGCGAATAAGTCCCGGCTCCGATCCAAACATATGATCCAAACAAATGTCACTCCACATGATGTCACCGATGTACCTCTATCTTCACCGTTCCCTTCAGGACCTCGAATTGGACCCGTCTATTATGATGACCAGCTTGCCAGGTGTCCACCATCTCGTCACCGGCTATGAATGAATTCCACCACTTGACTCGATCCATGATGGGTATCTCTTGGAACGAGCAGCGATTTATCATCAAGGGCTAAGTCTTTTTATGATCTCCTCTATCTTCTGTAAAAAACCAATAACCTTACATTTCTATTTTGTGTCATAATTCAAATATCGAATACCTTTGGGAAATAATATGTGTGCACACAGATCCATACCCTGATAGGTTTGTGTAATTCGTAATCATATGGCATCGGCCAACAAAAAAGGTAAGGTTTGGGTAATAGACAGTGAGCCAGGAGTTATTCACAATAGCCAACAGCCGCGTTTCAGTAAATGTCTTCCTCTCTTCATCATTTATGTTCGTTCTGGAGAGATTTGACCTACAAAATTAAAGTTTTTATCATCAAGTTGTGCTCGAGTCAAATCAAAGTCAAAATAATATATCAAATTGTAGCTTGTTACTCACATTCATATAACATCCAATTTATGAATAAACTGTGTCCACAATTATGCCAAAATCATTTCGTTTTCAGTACTTTTGTAAACAATCCGTTTCAGCCACTTGCCGATGTAAACATCAGCTGTTTCAAACTGTCATAATACTTGACCTTGACAACTGTCATTCACGCGTCGCACCAACGGCGGGAAATTCAAACGGCATCATCCGAAATCCTTGGTTGGAAAAGGTCGGATTGTCCACATTTAAATTTCCAACTGGCGCCTTATAAATAAATATTGTAATTTACCATCTATTGCCGTAACCCACACCCTTACCACTAGCTAGCCGCAGCAAACCAACCTCGTTTGAAAAACGGGAGCAGCATAACAAAATAAAATATGTTATACTATGTTCCAAACCGCAATAATTACAAAATAGATGCGATAACATGTATGCCTTCGACGCCATTGATGGCCACTCAACCAACTTTACTGTTGATGAAGTGAATAATTTTTAGTTTGGGGAACGATAAACTATAATGTATCTTAAACAGTCATGACGGAGATGATTGAGGAGGTGATACAAAATGTAATATTTAGCAGTCAATCTGATCAGCGGAAAAATTGTGTGCTCAAGATCGTCGGTCCCATCTTGTTTTCAAAAGGAGTGTCATACTAGGTGATCTTAGATGATCATGATGCCAAAATGTCATATATTTTCTAAATAATCGAGTTGTGTAGAAAGTACGGTGAGAGGGTAGAAATGGTTCGAATTTCCATGATCTACGCCACTGTAAAAACTACAGTTTACAATAAAGTAAGAAATTTTCGGTCTGATCATTCCTAAGTATATTTCCAAGAAAAAAGAACCCTGTGATGTGTTTGATGTAATAGGAAAGGAACTAATACGAAGAAACAATTGCAAGAAATAACATTTCCCCAAATATTTCGAAATCGGCTTGGAATTTGGAAAAACACTTCAGGAACTTCCTTTTTTTTTTTTTTTTTTTTTTTTTTTTGTTGTTGGCCCAAAGTTCTATCCAGGAACGTCTGATAGGGCTTCTTTTGAGGAATAATTGCCTTTTTCTATTTTTTACATATTCACAATATTTTGAGGTGGATACGTCTATGTTTTCGATCCATAAGGGGGGTCATTTCATGAACAGGAGTATATAGTGGACGTGGTAACAAAAAACAAGTTGCAAATGATGATTAAGGCAAACCACTTTGCAGGATCGTAACTAAGACTTAAATAAGCGATTTGACCCGCATTGCTTTTATTTTCGTCCCTTAGGATTTGAATGGCGCTCATTTTTCAAAATGGCGGATTTTATCTAGGGGCAGAAGGTATCGAATGGCCTGGTGATGTCCAGCCTCGTTATAATTTATGCAGCTATGTCTCAATCGGTTTCTGGGCTATCAAACACTTTTTAAAAAAATTGTGGAATATTGACATCTTTCGCAGGCAAATTTGGTGGAGGCGCCTAAATGAATTAAGTACGGTCATAAGAAAATTGCTGTAACATTCTTATTTTTCAACCGATTTTAACACAAGGTATCTTATTTTGTGGAAAAGTAAATTCTTCTTGTTATCTTATACCTTCCATAAAAAAAGACGTTGAGGAATGTTGAAGAAAAAAATAAAAACAATTTGAAAAATTGAAAGATTTTTTTATTTTTTATTTTCATGAAAATTGCTTTTTTTGTAGATTTTGATGTGCCCTTTCTAAATTTGCTTTTTCCGATTTATATCTCTGCAGTGCGCACAGCCATGTTGAAAAAATGATGTCTAAAGAATGTTTTAATGGGAATATCCAATTTTAATTCCATGCGAGATTGAAATCTTTGCATACATATGAAAGTACATTAAATTCTCCATGATTTGACACCTGAACTATCTCTGTGCGACCCGGGGTTCTTGAGCTACAGCTTCCGGAAGTATCAACTTTCGGTGTTGAATAGTGACTGCGCCTACCGGATTTCACTACTGGATCACCACCATGTCTTAATCAAGTTACCCATCAATAACGCGTCGTCACTTATCTCAAATCATGAACACTGGTGGACTTGGCACAGCCCCAAGAGGTCATTTTTAATTCTTTTGGAACCAAAAATTGATACTTCCAGAAGGTGTATCTCAAGAACCGTGAGTCGTACAGAGCTGGTTCAGATGGCAAACTGTGGAGGATTGAATGTGCTTTCATATGTTTAGAAACATTTCAATGTCACAGGGGCCAAAATTTAGATATTGACAAAAACTTTTTTTCAGACATGATTTTTTCAATATAGCGGCGCGTACGGCAAAGATATAAATCGGAAAAGTGCAAATTTAGGAAGGGCATATCAAAGTCTATAAATAAGGCAAATTGGATAAAAATAAAAAAATGTTGGGAATCTTTTTTTTTTTCAAATTATCTTTTTTTTTTTCAACATTCCTCAACGGTTTTTTTGATGGAAGGTATAGGGTAATGAAAAGAATTCACTTTTTCACAAAATAAAATGTCTTGTGCTGAAATCCGTTGAAAAATAAAAATGTTAAAGCAATTTCCTTATGACAGTACTAAATTCCTTTTGGCGCCTCCACCAAATTTGACTGCGGTGAATGGCAATGCTCAATCATTTTTTTGATTAGTGTTTGATGTCCCAAAAACCGATTGAGACATAGCCCCATATATTTCTACTAAGCTGGACATCACCAGGCTATTCGATACCTTCTGCCCCTAGATAATATCCATCATTTTGAAAAAGGGGCGCTATTCAAATCCTAAGGGACGAAAAGAAAAGCACTGCGGGTCAAATCGTTTATTCAGGTCTCAGTTGTAACCCTGCCAAGTGGTTTGCCTTTATCATCATTTGCAACTTATATTCCCTATTTCGGTTGTACCACGTCCACTAATAGGGAACCTTTATTTTCACGCGACCGGCCGGCCGGCGCACATAGGGGTATTTGACTCAAAAAGATTATCAAAAGTCTAAAATCGAAAATCTGTATTTGCTTGAAAACAACGGCTGAATATCTTACTTCAATGCATTTTACATCCCTTATCAGATTTTTTTGCTAACAAATCCTCCAGAGTGCCATGGCAAAAAATATCAAATATACAAAAACAACAATAATCGTTTTGCTTATCGCCGTAGTATCAAGATTCAGCTCTTTGTCATTTGGTTCGTGAATAAATGAATGTTGAGAGTTTTACCCCAAACTTTTGAAATGCATCAAACTGCAAAAGGTTGTAGTACCTATAATGACGTTTATATTTCCATTTTGTTGGCAACTGTCCTTGATTTTGAATTTTGATCACAGCAATTATTGCTCCTATTTTTTTTCCTTTATCGCCACTAACACTGGCAAATATAGTAGGTATCCTTCCAAGTTCGTCCAAGGTGTAATTTCAGTTTTATTTTGGAGAATGGTCTTTAGTAATGCTTGTAGAAGAAACAAATGTTGCGAAAAGTTGCGAAACATCTTCATATTCATTTTTATATCTTCGTGTCAGCTGAAAATAGGATTTTTTCCTAAAGTTGTTTTTCTTCTATTTTTCGACAGAAAATGGCGCGAATTTCAAGATTTTTGCAAGACGAGCCTTTTTTATGCTTGTTCAAGAGTGTACAATGAAATCGGTCGACAAGAAATTACAATACATAGAAGAGCGTCTATTCGCCATGATAAAATGTGAACTTTTACCGTTATTTGAGCAGAAAATTCAATGTAGCGGCCAAAATGGCGGCAGAATCATGAAATTTGGCTCGAAAATCAGAATGATCGTACTAGACAAGGGTGAATTCTAAGTTTCATGAAAATCGTTCCACTAAAAAAACATTTCAACATGGCGTTCAAAATGGCGGACGAGCATCATTTGTCCAAAATCAGATGTATCTTGATCAAGTTCACATTTCCTGCAAATGTCACTCAAATCGGACCACTTTCAGAGAAATTCAAAATGGTGGATCAAAGATGGCGGCCAAGTGACAAAAATCATTGGTCAACTTTATATGGTGGACATGCCGTACGCATTCGATTGGCATTATTTGCACCACATCGATGTCTTTTCGTTGAGACCCAGTCGGTAGCACGGAGAGCTCGGCCTTGCTTTCAAAAGCGAAGGTCCCAGGTTCAAATCCTCACTGGGCCAGAAGGACTTTTTCACGCGTTTCCTAGTACTAGGACATCTACTATCGTGCGGTGATGCCCCGGGAAAAAGAATGAAACGAGAAAGCCATTGAAACAAAACCACACTGATTAATCCCCACTGTTCCAAAAATGTCTTCGTTGTTATCGTCAATACTGTTATCGTTACTGAAAAACCCCCACAGAAAAACCTGCTAATAACCTAGTAGTTGATGCAGGGCAAAAAAAAATTGATTGAAGATGGCTTTAGAGCATCAGTTGTCGAAAACTGGATGTATCTTGATGTGGCTTAGGTACATTGCCTGCAAATTTCATTTCAATCAGATCACTTTTAGAGAAACTCAAAATGGCGGATCAAAGATGGCGGCGAAGTAACAAAAAACCGAAAGTCAACTTGACATCCTGAACATATGTACTATTGATCAGAGTTTACACGACATGGATATCTCTTTTTTCTGAGGAGTTATACCGGGTACGGTCGGACGGACGGACGGACGGACGGACAGACAAAGTGAAGCTAAGAGCGTCTTTTTTCCATTTTTTGAGGAAGTACGCTAAAAAGATGAACTGTAAAATGGTGTAGATGTAAAACTAACCTTACCTCCTAGTGCAAAGGCTGAGAAAATATATTTCTTTCAATTATTTAATAATTTATAGATTTCTACCTATTTGAAAAGATGGCTTTCGGTTTATGCCCTCTGAGAATAGTCAGGTGAATGAAAAATAGGTTTTAATAATTATTTCCATCGATTTGACAACAAAAATAATTTTGATCACCTTTTTGAGTCAAATACCCCTATGTGCGGCGTAAGGGTACCGCACAGTGGCGGCTCGTGAGTTTTTTGCAAGGAGGGCTCAAGTTAGTAACAAAGTCGCGAGCTGAGAACTATAGTGTTCTATCTGCACTTTTTGTATAAAATGTTTTTCGAACTTCGAACCAGCAAAACATGGACAAAATTTTTCCTGATATGAACAATTAGATCAGCAACTAGAGGAAGAGGAGATGTTTTTCCTTTTCCGTTTCTGATCTAATTGTTCATATCTATCATGAAACATTTCGTCCATGTTTTGCTGGCTCGAAGTTCTAAAAACATTTTTTACAAAAAGTGCAGATAGAACAGTTCTCAGCTCGCGAAATGACGAAACTCGAGACAAAAACTTTTTTTGTCGTATTCGCATCACAACCATGGAGTTTTAGCATTTACTGTTTTGTCGAAATTACGTGTGAATGCACCACGACTTTTATTCTTGCGGGTTCGATTTGCTTTATATTCAGTAAATCAATGCTGTAGTCGGACGTCCGTTGTTTTTTTGCATTAGTTTTTTTTTGTAGACTTGATGACCTGAATGTACCTTTTTTAGGTCAGCTATCTTCATGTTTGCAAACTGTTAACTAATCGAAGAGTACATAAATAATTATATCGATCATTTCAATCGGCTGGGGGCTCGAGGCCTCGAGCCCATCCACAGCAATATAGAGCGGGAGCCGCGTCTCGCGTTGCCATGGTTACGGCACATGTTTACGCGGGTGCACCCCGGCATCACCGCATCGGCGGTGGGCGCTGAATGCAGAGCCCAAGACGAACTTCTTCGACCGTGCGATCGCTTAGAATTATTTTGTTACAATATTAATCGACTAATATTGCACTGAATAAAATTTTTGGAATAAGTATAATTAAAAAAATGCATTCCATGTCTCCCTACAGATGAAAATCTCTTGCCGCCTTTAGCGTTGGGGGGGCGCCGCCCTTGAGCCCTCCCGCACCAGCCGCCACTGGTACCGCTACCGCCGACCGCATTCTGGCCGACCGTTTGTTTACTAAACGGCCTCACGGAGTTAGGGACTAACAGCTGTCGGCCTCACGGAAGGCCATAGGCGTCCGTCCCAACGGGCTCTAGCTGTCAAGAGCGTGTTTATTTTGGATTCAGGTGTACAAACTCGTGTGAGGGGTGGATATGACTTGCCCGATGAGCTTCAATGCTTCAAAACACGTCTTTTATGCCGCTATATGAAATTAAATTTTCATGTATGTTCGGTTGCGGACATCAAGCAATAGCACGGGACCCCGCAAATTTTCTTTTTTCTCCGCTCATGATAAATTTTGACACATAGCTGAATTTTAGCCCCTCCCATCGGCCCTTAGCAACGGATGATTGCGTGATGATTGTACATACCAAGGCTGTCGATAATCTAGCAACCCTAACAAGTGTATATGCACGAGCGCCATCTGTTGGTGCAGTTGTGAACGAAGCCGGTAAGTATAAAATCTACTAAAATAGAGTGGTGTCAAATTGGTTGTATACCTACATTCCTACATACCTTCTTGTCTGTTCCTGTCTATGTGACGGAAGGTAATCTACCTATCGACAATAGTCAATATCAATATCAATATAATTATGAAAAAAATATTAAAATTAAAATTAAGAAGGTTCCCGGTTTCACCTGAGCGTGTTTTTGAAAACACAAGGGCTGGAAGTTTCGCCTCCCAGAAATTTCTAGAACAGTCCAGAACATTCGAGCGTATTCGAGATCATTCCGCAACATTTCTGAATGGTCCGATATGCTCTGGAATATTTGGGAATAGCCTGAGTCCAGGGGTACGATTCTCGAGTTATCCGAATAATTTTTCGTATACGAATCTCCTTGGTTTTGTGTGTATTTGGGCTGTCGGAAAGGAGAATTCGCATACGAAAACTTTTCTAACACGTTCGAGAATCGTACCCCAGAACGTTCGAGAGTATTCGAGATTATTCCAGAACATTTCAGAATGTTTCGGTATGTTCTGGAATGTTCGGGAATGGTCTGGGACGCTCGGAAACAACCTGGAACGTTCCAGACTATTGTGTAACATTTGAGATCATTCCACAGCACTCCAGAATGCTCCGGTATGCTCTGGAATGTTCGAGAATAGTCTGGAACGTTCGAAAACATCCCGGAACATTCCGGATCATTGTGGAACATTCGAGATCATTCCACAACTATTCATAATGTTCCAATTTGCTCTGGAATATTTGAGAACAGTCTGAACATTTGTTCAAAACATTCGATAGTATTCGAGAGTATTCCACAACATTCCAGAATGTTCCGGTATGTTCTGTAATTTTCAGGAATAGTCTGGAACGTTCGGACAAATCCTGAAACGTTCCAGATTATTGTGTAACGAGATCGAGATCATTCCACAGCATTCCAGAATGTTCTGGTATGTTCTGGAATGTTCGAGAATTGTCTGGAACATTCAAAAACATCCAGCAGCATTTCAGAATGTTCCGGTATGTTCTGGAAGGTTCGAGAATAATCTGGAACGTTCGAAAACATTCCAGAACGTTCCAGATTATTGTGTAACATTCGAAATCATTCCACAGCTCTTCAGAATGCTCCGATATGCCCTGGTATGTACGGGAATAGTCTGGAACTCTAATAGTGAGAAATGCCCCTTAATGCGCATCGCTCTATTATAAGACTATTAATAATCTTTCAAGCTAAAAGCGAGGTATATACAGGGTGTCCGTTTTTCGAGGCTAAGCATGGGTATCTCGCTTATCTTTAGAGATACAAATGGTTAGCCTCGAAAAACGGACACCCTGTAGTATGTACCAAGCTCTTTTACACTTTTTGTTGACGATGATGACATTAAGACATAAACCCCCTCAGCTTTGCCGGACGGAAAATCAGTATGTCGTTGTAGCCTAAAAGCAATAAGGAACGTCTTGAACCGATTTCCATCAGCCAATGGGGAATTTTTTCCTTATGATGCAACCCCTAGCGCCTGTAGGTACCAATAAAAATTGTTTGTGTTTTCAAATATACAAAACTCAATGTCCGTTTGGTGGAAACACGACCTAAATAAGGGTTACACATGCACATTAAGGAAGGACTGAGTTCCCCATTCTCTCATGAAGTAACCGATAAATACTATGTAGGTAGGTAGGTAGGTAGAAGATAGATATAGAAGTCGTAAATGTTCACTACGCTAAGCCGAAACTCAGAACTGATGATTTTTCTCACCGGATATGACTTATGTCACCTCTGCTGTAGATAACATGTGTCCGTGTCCCGCTGGGGAAATTTGATGAGACAACAATTATGCCAGCTCAACAGGACCATCGCGCAACTTCTGCCATCATCGCCATCAAAGAGGCCGCTCTCCACAGTCTACGTGCATAAACTCCAAAACGGCAATTGATTGAATTTCCGATTAGTCTTCTTCTTGTTCTCTTCGCCATCGCATCATAGAGTCTCTGTGAATAATTTTGGACTGATGTCGTACCGGATATGCGCGGAGATGTCGCTCCTCTAAGTTCTAATGGAACTGCGCGCCTCCTATTTTGCATTCGCCAGATAAGAGACATGGTCCAAAGAAGAGAGGAAACTGACTCTTTGTAGAAAACTAGATCAGATTCACGTAAACGTGCATGATGATGCGTTTCTCTCATTATTATGATCCACGTTTTGCGCTTTGTTGTTATGCTGTGGAAGAATTGTGGATTGCGCCGTTTTTGGTCATAAGTCGGAATTTTCGTGCTGCCCGTGTGAACAAACGGAATGCAATAGTCGAGTCGTTCAATGAATAATTGTTTAATCTTCGCTTCGTGATATGACTCGGGGCTTGGCAGATATGGGTGTACGAAAGGAAATGTGCACAAATATACGGAAACGGCCAAATGTCTCGGAGCAAAGAACATTTTAAAATTTCAGTAAACAGTGCTTAATGTTGTTTTATATCATTTATGAAGCATGCAATATTAGATACCGCAGAAAGATTATAAGGCGGTTGAAAAACACGCTAGCTATTATGCAGGGTGACGTACAATATCTATGTACCAAAATGATGTAGATGCAGGTATGTATTTTTATTTAAATGAAACATAAAATGTACCTAGAGGATTTTCTCAACCCTGGCGATATTATTTCAACGTAAAGCCGGATCTACACTTGCTATACAACACTGTTATATCGGAAAGTTATACAGCATGTTGCACAAATTTCGCCTGCAAAACATATGTTTTTGTTTTGTAACATGTTAGATGTTATCCGTCGTGTGCCGGTACGATCAAAGGATCTTATACAGGGTGTTTCAGTGATGGTGTAAGGAGCTTCAAGGGTTGTCTTGACAAAAAACGTAAAATAAAGGGTGTCAAATTAAGAGTGTCCCGTTTTCATTCGTTGATTACAGAAAAGTTGCACATCGGATTCATATTTTCTTTTTTTTTATGAAAGAGCAAAGTTTCAGCCTTCTCATGACGTGAAATGAAAATCACTAGCTGAAAATTAGATCGGTGAATTTTAATTTTTTCTAACCGATGTTTTCCGGGCGTTTTTTGTCTCAGCGAGAGATCAATCCTGGCCGCGCAGCTCCCCGGATCTTTCACCACTGGACTTTTTTTTGTGAGATTACGTGAGATCAAAGGCTTTCCAAAATAGACCTCAGAATCTCGATGACCTTAGAAATAATATCCAAAAAGTGATTTCCGAGATTCCGGTGGACATGTGTCAGCAAACGATGGTTTTCCTATTACACCGAGCGCAAATATGCATCTAGCGCAATGGAGGCCATTTAGCTGATGTAGTTTTCAAGTACTGACTTTCAAAATATGTCATAAGAAAGCTAAAACTCTGCTCTTTCATATAAAGAAAAGAAAATGAGAATCCGTTGAGTAACTTTTTTGTAATTAACGATTGAAAACAGGACACTCTTAATTTGACACCCTTTACATAGAACTCAAGTCCGGAAATGCTTTTTTTTAGAGATTCAGAGTGTTTATCGTCAACTTTTCAGAATTGTTATTATGCCATAACTGTTAAACCAATCAACCGAATAACCCGAAATGTCGCAGAGACATGAGACATTGTGTTATATACGTACATCTAAATTGATGGGTAATAATTGATTTGGAACAGCGGACTGGTGTAAGTACTGGGAGACTTACCGTCAGTTCCACAAAATAAGATGATAAGCGATCCAGGCTGATTGCAAAAAAACTGAACTTTTCTCTGTTGAATGCTAGTCGATTAACCACAAAAAAATTCTGAAGTCTGTACTAGTCCCATCATGTTATGTTGACTCGTTGACTGATAAACCAGCATTTCCATTGATCAGTTAGCCCAACACAAACAAATATCGCGGATCAACTGATCTCGTATTATCTTTTTTGTGGAACACACAGTGAGTGTGAGTAATTGAGAAGAAAAATGCTGTATCTATAAATATCTATCTATCTATCTATGTTTTAGAGAAAATTATTATTATAAATTTATAGACAACTATATTTGAAACAATATCTGTGTGAAATTTTGACCAATCCTGTTCAACAGCTATAACAAAGAAATAATGAAATGAAACATTTCCGGACGTGGGTCATATATATTTTTAGACATATTTTTGAACACTCGGTATAACATTTGGGGTAAAACATGTTGTACGGCCGTCCACACTCGATGTTCAGTCATCAGCTGATCATTTATTTGCGGTTCTCGCACATCGAACAGCACCAGTGTTAGTGTTGCATGTTTATAAATCCTTCAAGTGTGGATGCGGAAAAGTTATACAAAATTGTTACAGGAACATGGTTTCAAACAATGTTATTCAACATGTTATACTTAGTCTGGACCCGGCTTAAGAATCTGTATCATCAGATAAGCTCACTGCCACTTTTTGCGGTCATCAGACAAACTGATGTGGAAAAAATTTCATTATGCGCTTGCATATAAAGACCCCATTCTAAATGAAAACCGCTCACAAAGTCCCATTGAAAGGCACAAGACCCAGTCACAGAATTATTCACATGTTCACATAACAAAAAGAGATAAATTTTTAGTCGCGTCGTAGATCCCTTGAAATGTATCTTGAACACGTCCGTGGGTTTTTGTGGGGGCCCACTCAAAAGCCTTTTTATCCAAGCGACTAGACAAAAAGCAAAAAGGCATGCATCGACATATAAATAAAACTCAAGCATTTGAGTATAAAATCGTTTTAATATACAAATCAAATATACCGAGTTATAATGCTAAGAATCCTTGAATTTTGTTTACTCTCCACCCTGAGTTGCCTAACCCAAGTCCCAAAACAAACACAACCCATATAATCTCGACCTCTGTCCGAATGCATCTCAACAATGCGATCATGGATGATCAATCTAGAAATTAGTCGTGACGCCATGTTCCAACAGTAAATGAATACCTGCAAAGCTTTACCAAAATATTCGCGTGTTGGCCATTTATGGAAGGCTCGTGGGCTGATTAGATGTACCAGAAAAAGTCTAATATGAAACGATTAGCATAGTATGGGCAATTTTAATTATTCTTTGATCGATCATACGTTATTTAAATTTAAATTAACTTCTATTTCAAGTAAATGGTTATTTGAACCTGGCAATCTCCTCCGATGATTGTGCAAAAATCTCGCGTGTTAGAGGAAAGAAGCCATCAGAGCAACCCACGTGATCAGTCTCTTAGTTTTGAACAAAGAGAAAAGTTATGGAATATTATGCTCACCTTTTATACCTTTGACGCCTTTCTCGGTATCACCGTCCATATCAACAATGTATAGAATCATCATCTTCAGTTTCGATTTCGAAGAACACCATTGTACATCCGCCGAAAGATACCAATTAACATCAAATTTTCGCTGTTTCCGCGCTATACTCTTGCATAAAACGATTTCAAATCAATCATTTGATGATTGTGTTTTTCTCCGACCGAATGTTTTATTTATATACTTATGCGTTTAATAATAATTGTTTCAAGAACAATGTCTATTCATTCGCGTGCGCCGAACAATATCTGGCATTGTTTAGAAATATTTAATGTAAAATTCAAAACCAATGGACCCCGTTATTGAGATTACTTTCAGGACTAATCCGCGACGAAATATTTTGATGCTGGGGCAGGTGTGGCGTTTTGTTTGAAAATTAATTTTGAATCGAACGATGCCTCGGGTTGCCTGTGGAAAAAGGATTGCATGAGATGGATCTCGTTGGAGAACTCGTTGGAGAAGAAAGTTACATTGGAAAAAAGGCAATTATTGATCAATATAATATTACTAACCTCTTAGGTACTTTTGTAGACTATAGAGACCACATATTTTCCTCTTGATTTCGTTTTTTATTGTAACCTCTGAATCTGTGGGAGCTGCCATAATTCGTTCAAAACCTCACACGTTCTTGAAATTCATAGAGGAAAGAAGCATCCCACCGCTAACAAATCTAATTTATTGAGCAGTGAAGTGGAAATTCCAGACTCAAAGGCAAGAAGCACTGGACTTCGAAATGGATCATACGAAGAGTCAAGCTCTCTGTGAATTACTTTCTTCATTGAAACACTTCCCAGTCCTGGAAAGGATCCCCAGAAGCGCCCGTATCTCAATAGCCGATGAATTTACAGCTTATTTGAGCTCTTGTTCAGAAGGTAATAATTCACCAGAGAGGTGGTTATTATCGATTCAGTTTTCCCCTTCTGAGTACGTAGAACCTCCAAATAGATCAAAGAGGAATCTAAAATCTCTGGCCGCTTCAGTAGAAGAGAACATTTCCATATGGAAGCGAAATGCTGATTTACCCTATTAGTTGCAGCGGTACGCTAGCAAAATGACCCTGATTCTGCATTTTGTGATACTGCAATGGAATTTGGCATATGCAAACTACGTAGAATTTCAAGTGATTTGACCCGCAGCACTCAAAAATTTGTCCATTAGGGGGCGACTGGGGGCCCCTCCAAATTTAAAGATGTCAGAGTTTTTACCATGCACCATTCAGTACCGCCCTATCTACCGTACAGGACCTAAACAACTTTGTTCTTGATCATCATAACATTTTTCGTCATGTCAATTCCATTCTTCTTACAGAAAAAAATTATTTCTTTGTCTGGTCAACAAGTCGAGAAATATATATTTTTTTGGACCACAAATAGATTGTTGAGTCGTTTTTGTGTGATCATCGATAAATCCACATCCCCTTGATTTATTTATGAAAACAAAAGTTTTGCTGTTCTATTCTTTAACGAAGGGGTGACCTCAACTTACCATTACTTTCAACATTACCTATTTCAATGTTTTATCCCTAAAAATATGATTATTATTGTACTAATATATAGCTTGAAGTTTTCTTCAATGGTGTGGATGATGAAACGGCCTCAGATTTCACCTGGAAGCCGTGCATATCAATTTTTCTGCAAGGCCGTCAAATTTGGCATTTTTGATTTTTCACCGGGAGCGGCCAAAATGTCAATACACACCACTCCGCCCAAGAGCACCGGTTGCGGTACTTTCGCACCAACTCCCATTTCAGTATCACAAAATGCAAAATTGTTAGGCGTGAATATCGTTTTCCGCTAGAGCAAACCGGTGCTCTTGGGCGGAGTGGTGTGTATTGACATTTTGGCCGCTCCCGCTAGAAAATCAAAAATGCCAAATTTGACGGCCTTGCAGAAAAATTATTATGTACGGCTTCCAGGTGGAATCTGAGGCAGTTTTATCATCCACATCGTTAAAGAGAACTTCAAGCTGTATATTGGTATAACAATAATCATACTTACCGGGGTAAAACATTGGAAAAGGTAATGTTGAAAATAATGGTAAGTTGAAGTCACTCCTTTGTTGAAAAATAGCACTGCAAAAGTTTTCTTTTCATAAATGAATCAAGGGGATGCGGATTTATCGATGATCGCACAAAAACTACTCAACAATCTATTGGTGGTCCAAAAAAAAATTATTTTTCAATTTGTTGACCAGGCAGAGAATTTTTTTTTTCTATAAGAAGAATGGAATTGACATGACGAAAAATGTTATGATGGTCAAGAACACAGTTGTTGAGTTCCTGTACGGTAGATAGGGCGGTAGTGAATGGCGCATGGGAAAAATTCTGACATCTTGAAATTTTGAGGGGCCCCCAGTCGCCCCCTAATGGACAAATTTTTGAGTGCTGCGGGTCAAATCACTTGGAATTTTATGTAGTTTGCATATGCCAAATTTCATTGGAGTATCACAAAATGCAGAATCAAAAAGCGTACCGCTGCAACTATATATAAGTTCTTTTTTCCTAAATCATTTTTCTGAGCCTTCTAACAAGTTTCTGGATGAAGCAATATTGGGATTGTGTGTTTTAAGTGACGATAGATTCTCAGTTGCAAGAAGCCAAGAATATTTGGATCAACTTTTGTGTCAAAAATCTTTCGTCGGAATTCTAGGTAAAGCACAAGGACCGCAAAATAAAGCACGTCTTTTTGCGGCACAAGAAAATGAGTAGTACATGGCTCAACACCCTGACTTCGTCTTCTCTGGGGACGCTTCTCAACGATTCTTCCTTTCGAATAGCTATAAGCTTGAGGACTGATGGACACCCTATTTGCGAACCCCATTACTGTTACTCTTGTGGCGAACTGGCGAATCAGTAGATAACGTGTGATCGAATAAATGTCTCCTCAAGTCGCCTATGATTCCTAAAAATCTGGCGGAAAAACGTGGCTACCAAGGAGACCGAGGTCTACTTTGAGGAGAAATTTATTCGAACACTCTTTATTTTGGCCTAAGTAGTATAGCTATGGTGATTCTGGACCACTTTCAAGGTCATCTGCAGTAGCGCCACCTAGCGGCGCGCAGAGGAACTAACATTACCGACATTTACAGAAACCTGCATTACCGGCATTTACAGGAATCTACCTATATTCACAGAAACCTGTATTACCGGCATTTACAGGAATCTATCGATGGGATCTGCATTATCAGCATTTACAGGAATCTACCGATATTTACAGGAATCCGTATTACTGGCGTTTACAGTAATCTATTGATAGTGGCAGTAGCGCAATCTCCCGGTACAACTGCGAAGCTCCATTTAGCATAGATACAAACCTATATAATGCCAACATCTCTTAGTACCAATGCGAACCCACATTACCATAAATCTGGGGATTTATTACTAGGTGTACATCTGGTTGCATAGTTCCCCTTCTCCTCTCAATTTCAGCATAATTAGGGGTGTAATCAGGATGGTGGGGGCAAAAAAGACAAATGTAAACAATTACTGCTTTATTGGTGTATAGCTATATACATGTAAGAGAAACAATGGAATTATAAGAATGGAATATTCATTAATAGAAAAAAAGGAGGCCAGGGTTGCTTTCAACTACTTTTTCAAGGTCAAGCCATAGTTGCAACTATCTCTGGGTCAAAAATTACGCTTGCGTGGGAATAGAGCAGCACATCCACTCAACTTTAGGAATGTATGGGAGAGGTTGATATGAAGAGAGATACACATTAGCTGTTATTGGTTAAAGTTTTATTTGGTTCAGATTAAACATTGTTATGCATACTTATTTTGATACACACAGAACAATACACGCTCTTTACTAGCAGTCGTTTTGATCCGATTCATCCTAATTCTTTCATTACTGGGGGCCCTTAAAGGGATGGAGCTCTAGTGTGTAGTAGTAGGCAAACTTACGTATGAGTTAATAGTAAGTTATTGCGTAAAATTGCGCAATAGTTGAGAAAAGTGTAGAAGAGTGTTACTGAATGACACAGTTGTTTACGAAAATGTTTACCAGCTATTATGACTATTCATTGTTTTTTTAAGGTTAACATTGCAACATGTGACGCAATACCCAAGTGTTCACCTCGAAAAACTTAGAAGCGAGCCAACAAGGTTCCAAAGCAACTTAAGGGCTGTATGAACAAATTCCGGAAGCTATTGCGTAAGATTGCGCAAGATTGCCTAGAATATAAAGTCTAGAATATTGTCACTAAATGATGCAGTTGTTCACTAAATTGCAAACGAACTTGTTTACCAGTTATTGTGATGAGTCATTGTATTTTAGCGTTGTTCTCATATAGGTAAAAAGAGAGGGTAGGGTTGCTTTCAGTGGCCGTGTTTCGGCTACTTTTTCAAGGTCAAGTCATAGGCACAACTATCTCTGGGTCAAAAAATTAAAGTAGTGCACATGCGTAGTAGTAGAACAGCGCATCCACTCAACTCTACTCTTCCAAAATGTATGAGAGAGGTTTATATGAATAAAAATACACAATAGTTGTTATCGGTTAGAGCTTTATTTAGTTTTAGAGTTTAAAGTAAACATTTTTATGCATACTTATTTGATTACACACAGAACAAGCCCTAATGCATAGTTGGAGGCAAACTTACGTATGAGTTAATAGTAAGTTATTGCGTAAAATTGCGCAATAGTCGAGAAAAATCTAGAAAATTGGTTCTAAATGACACAACTGTTTAGGGAATGGTTCACCAGGTCACGTGATGATTCATTGTATTGCAAGGTTGATGTTGCAACATGTGATGCAATAAGTGTTCACCCCGAAAAAAAATTCGAGAGAAAGCCAACAAGGTTCCAAAACAACGAAAGTGCTAACATGAACAAGTCCAGTCTAGAATATTGTTACTAAATGACATTCTAGAACATTCTAAAGAAGTAAACAGAAGGAACTATGCAGTCTCGGGAAATAAAACAAGCGAATCAATAGGACAGAGTTTATTTGGGTAGTAAATTGATTAACCAAGTATAAAGTAGCATGCAATTATTCAAAGAACAAATACAGGGTTTCAAAAAATGGTGATTACACTGTGGTAATATCTTGTCAAATTTTAGTACACTATTCTCCTTTCCAACATTCATAATTTCAACACATAATTCATCATCACAATATCTATTAATAATTTTTTCAAGGAAAGCCTCCTTCTGTTGTCTTTTTACAAAAATAATATCCACGTTGGAAGCCAGGTGATGTAGTATGGAGTAGACTTTTCCATATGGAATATCCCCATCACTGTATCTGAGTCCATGATGAGTATTCTCCAGCTTGCTCCTAGTTTACTTAGATACGATCGGAGGCATTATTCCAGAAATATCCATTTCTAGATTTACCTATACCTACTATATTATGTCCAAAAAGAGATTGTCTTAATTACAAATAAACAAATGGTAACTTAATCCTCATGGTTATCACTTATAATGTTATACATATACACAATAATACATAGCTATGGGTATTATTGCTGGTAATTAGAATGTTTTAGTGAAAATATCGAGAAACTTGCGTTATTTTCCAGCATCAAAAATATGTAATGCTGAATCAAAGACACGCCGAATGCCAAGTAATAAGGTGCTGAATGACACAAGATTTGAATGCTGTGATCCTCTACAGGTAGGTAACTCATAAGTAGAGGTGTGCACATATAGGCATATGCATGTATATACTTATGTATATATTTTCTAGAAGTACGTCACGTCACTTGAAAGATCTTATTTTTTATCAGAATCATGCATGTAATACCAACCATTAAAAAAGAAATCCTGGAACAACTCATCATTTATACATTTTCTTCTAGATTTGATGCTCTTTGTGAAAAATCATGTGATTTTGTAACATTTTTGCATTCTTTATGGGGTTTTAGAGTGACTTTTTGTCAAAATTGAGATGATTTTCACACAATTCCAATAGTTTAACAGCAAACAGCTCACATTTTCCATGTTTTCTCATAGATTTAGTGACCCTTCTTGAGAAATCATGTGATTTGTGTAACATTTTTGCATTCTTTAGGGGGTTTTAGAGTGACTTTTTGTCAAAATTGAGATGATTTCACACAAATTCAATAGTTTAGCAGGAAACAATTCACATCTTCCACGTTTTCTCCTAAATTTGGTGACCCTTTTTGAGAAATTATGTGCTCAATGTAGCATGTTTGTGCTGTTGGAAGTCATGCACGCGCATGCGCGCACATGCATACACACATAGACACACACACATATGCACGCAAACGCACCCATTTCCAACTATTAGGGGAAAAAATCTGGCACTATCCTAGATTTAGTGACTCTTTTTGAGAAATCAGATCCTTTGTGTAGCATTTCGGCATTCTTTAGAGGGTTTAAGAGTGACTTTTTGTCAAAGTTGAGATAATTTTCACAAAAATCCAATATTTGTTTACAGGAAACAACTCACATTTTACACGTTTTTTTCTAAATTTGACGACTATTTTCAAGAAATCAAGTGCTTTATGTAGCATTTTTGCATTCTTCAGAGTTTTAGAGTGACTTTTTGTCAAAATTAAGATGATTTTCACAAAAATCTAATAGTGTGGCAGGAAACAACTCATCTTTTTCATGTTTTCTTCTAGATTTGGTGACTCTTTTTGAGAAATCATGTGCTTTGTGTAGCATGTTTGCATTCTTTCGGGGTTTTAGAGTGACTTTTTGTCAAAATTGAGACGATCTCTTACACAATTCCAATAGTTTGGTAGCAAACAACTCTTATTTTCCATGTTTTCTTCTAGATTTGGTGACTATTTTTAAGAAATCATGTGATTTGTGTAGCATTTTTGCATTGTTTAGAGGCTTTTCGAGTGACTTTTTGTCAAAATTGAGATGATTGTCACACAAATCCAATAGTTTAGCAGGAAATAACTCATATTTTCCACGTTTTCTCCTAGATTTGGTGCTCTTTTTGAGGAATTAGGTATATGCTTAATGTAGCATGTTTGTGTTGTTAGAAGTCATGCACGCGCATGCATACACACATAGTAACATACACATATGCACGCAAACGCACCCATTGCCAACTATTAGAGGGGAAAAATCCGGTACTATTCTAGATTTAGTGACTCTTTTTTGAAGAAATCAGATCCTATGTGTAGCATCTTTGCATTCTTTAGGGGGCTTAAGAGTGACTTTTTGCCGAAATTGAGATGATTTTCACACAAATCTAATAGTATAGCAGGAAACAACCCACATTTCCCACGTTTTCTCCTAGATTTGGTGACTCTTTTTGAGAAATTATATGCTTTGTGTAACATTTTTGCATTCTTTAGGGGTCTGAAAGTGGCTTTCTGTCAAAAATTGGGACGATCTCTTATACAAATTCCAATAGTTTGTCAAGAAACAACTCACCGTTTTTCCGTTTTCTTCTAGATTTGGGGACTCTTTTTGAGAAATCGTGTGATTAATGCAGCATTTTTGCATTCTTTGGGGGGTTTTAGAGCGACTTTTTGTCGAAGTTGAGATTATTTTCACACAAATCCAATATTCTTCTACAGAAAACAACTCACATTTTCCACGTTTTCTTCTAGATTTGACGACTCTTTTTAAGAAATCACGTGCTTTGTGTGAGATTTTTGCATTCTTTAGGAGGCTTTAGAGTGACTTTTTGTCAAAGTTGAGAATATTTTCACATAAATCTGATAGTTCATCAAGAAACAACTCACCTTTTCCACGTTTTCTTCTAAATTTGACGACTCTTTTTGAGAAATCATGTGATTTGTGCAGCATTTTTTGCATTATTTGGGGGGCTTTAGAGTGACTTTTTGTCAAAATTGAGATGATTTTCACACAAATCTGATAGTTTGACAAGAAACAGCTCATTTTTTCCACGCTTTCATCTAGATTTGGTGACTAGAACAGTGTATACCACCCATGAGCCTTCGGCGTAAGGGTGATATGTCGTTGACCTGGGCAGTGGTGTCTTTTTCAAATGTTTCCGTTCATGCATTAGATCTATAAATGGATTACATGGCGCTATTGTAGATGCCGGTGATGCTAGTTTCTGTGTGCGCCGGTAGATGGCGCCACTGTAGATGCCGGTGATCCAAGTTCGTATATGTGCTGAAAAATGGTGATATTGTGCGAGCGTTTGGTGATGTGCGCATGTGCGTGCATGCGTGTATGTCTGTGCATGTGTGCGCATATGCGGGCATGCCAGCGTGTGCATAAGTGTGTGTATGCGCCGGCGTATGCGTGTGCGCGTGTGTGCGTACATGGCTTCTAACAACACAAAAATGTCACATAAAGCACATAATTTCTCAAAAAAATTGACAAAACTAAAAGAAAACGTGAAAAAGGTGAGTTGTTTCTTGTCAAACTATTGGAATTGTGTGAGAGATCATTGCAATTTAGACAAAAAGTCTCTCCAGCACCTTCCTAAAGAATGCAAAATGCCACACAAATCACATGATTCCACAGAAAGAGTCACCAAATCTAGAAGAAAACGGAAAAACGGTGAGTTCTTACCTGACAAACTATTGGAATTGTGTGAAAGATCGTCTCAATTTTGACAGAAAGCCACTTTCAAAACCCAAAAGAATGCAAAGATGCCACAATAATCACATGATTTCTCAAAAAGAGTCACCAAATCTAGATGAAAGCGTGGAAAAAATGAGCTGTTTCTTGTCAAACTATCAGATTTGTGTGAAAATCATCTCAATTTTGACAAAAAGTCACTCTAAAGCCCCCCAAATAATGCAAAAAATGCTGCACAAATCACATGATTTCTCAAAAAGAGTCGTCAAATTTAGAAGAAAACGTGGAAAAGGTGAGTTGTTTCTTGATGAACTATCAGATTTATGTGAAAATATTCTCAACTTTGACAAAAAGTCACTCTAAAGCCTCCTAAAGAATGCAAAAATCTCACACAAAGCACGTGATTTCTTAAAAAGAGTCGTCAAATCTAGAAGAAAACGTGGAAAATGTGAGTTGTTTTCTGTAGAAGAATATTGGATTTGTGTGAAAATAATCTCAACTTCGACAAAAAGTCGCTCTAAAACCCCCCAAAGAATGCAAAAATGCTGCATTAATCACACGATTTCTCAAAAAGAGTCCCCAAATCTAGAAGAAAACGGAAAAACGGTGAGTTGTTTCTTGACAAACTATTGGAATTTGTATAAGAGATCGTCCCAATTTTTGACAGAAAGCCACTTTCAGACCCCTAAAGAATGCAAAAATGTTACACAAAGCATATAATTTCTCAAAAAGAGTCACCAAATCTAGGAGAAAACGTGGGAAATGTGGGTTGTTTCCTGCTATACTATTAGATTTGTGTGAAAATCATCTCAATTTCGGCAAAAAGTCACTCTTAAGCCCCCTAAAGAATGCAAAGATGCTACACATAGGATCTGATTTCTTCAAAAAAGAGTCACTAAATCTAGAATAGTACCGGATTTTTCCCCTCTAATAGTTGGCAATGGGTGCGTTTGCGTGCATATGTGTATGTTACTATGTGTGTATGCATGCGCGTGCATGACTTCTAACAACACAAACATGCTACATTAAGCATATACCTAATTCCTCAAAAAGAGCACCAAATCTAGGAGAAAACGTGGAAAATATGAGTTATTTCCTGCTAAACTATTGGATTTGTGTGAAAATCATCTCAATTTTGACAAAAAGTCACTCGAAAAGCCTCTAAACAATGCAAAAATGCTACACAAATCACATGATTTCTTTAAAAGAGTCACCAAATCTAGAAGAAAACATGGAAAATAAGAGTTGTTTGCTACCAAACTATTGGAATTGTGTAAGAGATCGTCTCAATTTTGACAAAAAGTCACTCTAAAACCCCTAAAGAATGCAAACATGCTACACAAAGCACATGATTTCTCAAAAAGAGTCACCAAATCTAGAAGAAAACATGAAAAAGATGAGTTGTTTCCTGCCACACTATTAGATTTTTGTGAAAATCATCTTAATTTTGACAAAAAGTCACTCTAAAACTCTGAAGAATGCAAAAATGCTACATAAAGCACTTGATTTCTTGAAAATAGTCGTCAAATTTAGAAAAAAACGTGTAAAATGTGAGTTGTTTCCTGTAAACAAATATTGGATTTTTGTGAAAATTATCTCAGCTTTGACAAAAAGTCACTCTAAAACCCTCTAAAGAATGCCGAAATGCTACACTAAGGATCTGATTTCTCAAAAAGAGTCACTAAATCTAGGATAGTGCCAGATTTTTTCCCCTAATAGTTGGAAATGGGTGCGTTTGCGTGCATATGTGTGTGTGTCTATGTGTGTATGCATGTGCGCGCATGCGCGTGCATGACTTCCAACAGCACAAACATGCTACATTGAGCACATAATTTCTCAAAAAGGGTCACCAAATTTAGGAGAAAACGTGGAAGATGTGAATTGTTTCCTGCTAAACTATTGAATTTGTGTGAAATCATCTCAATTTTGACAAAAAGTCACTCTAAAACCCCCTAAAGAATGCAAAAATGTTACACAAATCACATGATTTCTCAAGAAGGGTCACTAAATCTATGAGAAAACATGGAAAATGTGAGCTGTTTGCTGTTAAACTATTGGAATTGTGTGAAAATCATCTCAATTTTGACAAAAAGTCACTCTAAAACCCCATAAAGAATGCAAAAATGTTACAAAATCACATGATTTTTCACAAAGAGCATCAAATCTAGAAGAAAATGTATAAATGATGAGTTGTTCCAGGATTTCTTTTTTAATGGTTGGTATTACATGCATGATTCTGATAAAAAATAAGATCTTTCAAGTGACGTGACGTACTTCTAGAAAATATATACATAAGTATATACATGCATATGCCTATATGTGCACACCTCTACTTATGAGTTACCTACCTGTAGAGGATCACAGCATTCAAATCTTGTGTCATTCAGCACCTTATTACTTGGCATTCGGCGTGTCTTTGATTCAGCATTACATATTTTTGATGCTGGAAAATAACGCAAGTTTCTCGATATTTTCACTAAAACATTCTAATTACCAGCAATAATACCCATAGCTATGTATTATTGTGTATATGTATAACATTATAAGTGATAACCATGAGGATTAAGTTACCATTTGTTTATTTGTAATTAAGACAATCTCTTTTTGGACATAATATAGTAGGTATAGGTAAATCTAGAAATGGATATTTCTGGAATAATGCCTCCGATCGTATCTAAGTAAACTAGGAGCAAGCTGGAGAATACTCATCATGGACTCAGATACAGTGATGGGGATATTCCATATGGAAAAGTCTACTCCATACTACATCACCTGGCTTCCAACGTGGATATTATTTTTGTAAAAAGACAACAGAAGGAGGCTTTCCTTGAAAAAATTATTAATAGATATTGTGATGATGAATTATGTGTTGAAATTATGAATGTTGGAAAGGAGAATAGTGTACTAAAATTTGACAAGATATTACCACAGTGTAATCACCATTTTTTGAAACCCTGTATTTGTTCTTTGAATAATTGCATGCTACTTTATACTTGGTTAATCAATTTACTACCCAAATAAACTCTGTCCTATTGATTCGCTTGTTTTATTTCCCGAGACTGCATAGTTCCTTCTGTTTACTTCTTTAGAATGTTCTAGAATGTCATTTAGTAACAATATTCTAGACTGGACTTGTTCATGTTAGCACTTTCGTTGTTTTGGAACCTTGTTGGCTTTCTCTCGAATTTTTTTTCGGGGTGAACACTTATTGCATCACATGTTGCAACATCAACCTTGCAATACAATGAATCATCACGTGACCTGGTGAACCATTCCCTAAACAGTTGTGTCATTTAGAACCAATTTTCTAGATTTTTCTCGACTATTGCGCAATTTTACGCAATAACTTACTATTAACTCATACGTAAGTTTGCCTCCAACTATGCATTAGGGCTTGTTCTGTGTGTAATCAAATAAGTATGCATAAAAATGTTTACTTTAAACTCTAAAACTAAATAAAGCTCTAACCGATAACAACTATTGTGTATTTTTATTCATATAAACCTCTCTCATACATTTTGGAAGAGTAGAGTTGAGTGGATGCGCTGTTCTACTACTACGCATGTGCACTACTTTAATTTTTTGACCCAGAGATAGTTGTGCCTATGACTTGACCTTGAAAAAGTAGCCGAAACACGGCCACTGAAAGCAACCCTACCCTCTCTTTTTACCTATATGAGAACAACGCTAAAATACAATGACTCATCACAATAACTGGTAAACAAGTTCGTTTGCAATTTAGTGAACAACTGCATCATTTAGTGACAATATTCTAGACTTTATATTCTAGGCAATCTTGCGCAATCTTACGCAATAGCTTCCGGAATTTGTTCATACAGCCCTTAAGTTGCTTTGGAACCTTGTTGGCTTGCTTCTAAGTTTTTCGAGGTGAACACTTGGGTATTGCGTCACATGTTGCAATGTTAACCTTAAAAAAACAATGAATAGTCATAATAGCTGGTAAACATTTTCGTAAACAACTGTGTCATTCAGTAACACTCTTCTACACTTTTCTCAACTATTGCGCAATTTTACGCAATAACTTACTATTAACTCATACGTAAGTTTGCCTACTACTACACACTAGAGCTCCATCCCTTTAAGGGCCCCCAGTAATGAAAGAATTAGGATGAATCGGATCAAAACGACTGCTAGTAAAGAGCGTGTATTGTTCTGTGTGTATCAAAATAAGTATGCATAACAATGTTTAATCTGAACCAAATAAAACTTTAACCAATAACAGCTAATGTGTATCTCTCTTCATATCAACCTCTCCCATACATTCCTAAAGTTGAGTGGATGTGCTGCTCTATTCCCACGCAAGCGTAATTTTTGACCCAGAGATAGTTGCAACTATGGCTTGACCTTGAAAAAGTAGTTGAAAGCAACCCTGGCCTCCTTTTTTTCTATTAATGAATATTCCATTCTTATAATTCCATTGTTTCTCTTACATGTATATAGCTATACACCAATAAAGCAGTAATTGTTTACATTTGTCTTTTTTGCCCCCACCATCCTGATTACACCCCTAATTATGCTGAAATTGAGAGGAGAAGGGGAACTATGCAACCAGATGTACACCTAGTAATAAATCCCCAGATTTATGGTAATGTGGGTTCGCATTGGTACTAAGAGATGTTGGCATTATATAGGTTTGTATCTATGCTAAATGGAGCTTCGCAGTTGTACCGGGAGATTGCGCTACTGCCACTATCAATAGATTACTGTAAACGCCAGTAATACGGATTCCTGTAAATATCGGTAGATTCCTGTAAATGCTGATAATGCAGATCCCATCGATAGATTCCTGTAAATGCCGGTAATACAGGTTTCTGTGAATATAGGTAGATTCCTGTAAATGCCGGTAATGCAGGTTTCTGTAAATGTCGGTAATGTTAGTTCCTCTGCGCGCCGCTAGGTGGCGCTACTGCAGATGACCTTGAAAGTGGTCCAGAATCACCATAGCTATACTACTGGCCTATCATGGTCTATCAATTATATCAATCTATAAATCGAATTTAACTCATAAACTCATGAATCACAGAAATCCAGTTTTCTCCATGATGCACAAGTGAATTCCCAAAGAACCTACTAAGAATAAAACGGATAAAAGCATGAGCTCAGTTTTCGAAAAAAATTATTGAAAACTCCTCCTGAAATCCTAATATCTCAGTTTTCGTGGTATGTATTGACATTTCATGGATTATATGCTTTTTTGAATATAGGCATTGTGTAGTTACAATTGATATTTTTTTATAAAACAAACTTTTTTGGAATATTTTTCCCGTCGAATAAGATGAGTTTCTAGTTTTTCCACGCAACAAAAGTCGTGTCACCCCCTAATTTTTATCGGTTTCCTAAACTAATTATCTTTGAATTCTCTCTGGCGACTTTGAATTTCTTTGAACTGGTAGATAAACCATAAAACAATTCAATAGTATGGGGGCATAGGTTGTGCCGTGTGCAGCTTCGTGAAGATAATATAGAGTTATGTCTTAATCGATTCCTGGGGGATCAAGGACCATGAAAAATTATGGTGGAATATTGGCATCTACTGCAGGCAAATATGGTGGAGGCGCCAAAAATGGGCTTCACCTGGTAATCAGAAACTGGCTGTAGCTCGTTTGTTTTTCAACGGATTTCGACATCTGGAACGTCATTTTGTAGACAAAAAATTCTCTTTTTATTTCATGCCTAAATTCACAAATGTCACTTCGTGAAACTGTCAAAATTGTCTCCATAAGATATGCTAAATCCCGCCGGTTTTTGAAGGTTATCCGATAATTTTGAAACCTGGCAGTATCATGGATCTTGGGGTGCCCTTTCCGGATTTCTACTTTTACACTTCGTATCTTTTCCGTTTTGGCCACCATATTGAAAAGATGGCGCCCAAAAAACAGTTTTTTGTCAATATCTTCAATTCAACTGACTCAAGATTGAAACGTGTATATGCGGAGGAAAGCCCATTCAAATTTCTACAATTTGACATATCTGTCATTTATGTGCGATTCACGGTTCTTGAGTTAGAGCTTTCAGAACTTCCGGAAGCATCAACTTCCAGCATTCAATCAGCATGTTGAATTGATACCACCATCATGTAGTAAGCAAATTAACCATGAATAGCTCTTGGTCATTAACCATAGATGATAAAAATTCAGAAAATCGATCATTGCGATGTAAATTGTGTAATTACAGGGTGAACTGTGAAAGAAAACTGACTTTAGAAAGAAATAAAGGTAATATAGCATTTGAAGGATATCCGATACATTCGAAACTCATTAATATGATGAAATTTGGGGTCATCATTCAGAATATCCACTTTCCGCTTCGTATCTCTGCGCTGTTCTGGCCATAATTTTGGAAAAATGGCGCCCAAAAAAACATTTTTAGAAAATTTTCAAAAAATTCGTTATAAAATTTAAGGATTTATATCAAAAGTGAAGGTCTATCAAGTTCTCTAAAATTTGACATCTGAATCACTCATGCGCGACTTACGGTTCTCAAGCTATACCTTTTCAAAGTCAATTTTCCCTTAGAGTTCACCCTGTAGTTGCATAACAACCGTTACCATGATTGATTTTCTGGATATCAATGGTCTCTGGTTGACAACTTATCATTATTCATGGTTAATTTGACTGCCACGTGGAGCTAAGATCAACTTTCCATGCTGATTGGATGACAGAAGTTGATGCTTCAGGGAGTTCTATGAGCCATAACCCAAGAACCGGAAGTAGCACGTACACGAGTAAGGTGTCAAATTGTAGATAATTGAATGAGCTTCCATTCGCATACAAACGCTCCCACCTCACATTGACTGGAATGAAGATATTGACAAAAAACTGTTTTTTGGCGCCATCTTTCCAATATGGCGGCCCAAACGGAAAAGATACGAAGTGGAAAAGGAGACATTCGGAAAGGGCATCTCAAGATCTATAATACTGTCAAGTTTCAAAAATATCAGATAACCTTAAAAAAAGGCCGGAATTTTGCATATATTATACCTAAAGACAATTTTGACAGTCTTCCAAAATGACGTTCATAAATTTAGGTATGAAATCAGAAGAGAATTTTTTTGTCTACAAAATGATTTATCAGACGTTGAAATCCGTCGAAAAACAAACGAGCTGCAGCCAGTTTCTTATTATCAGATAAAGCCTATTTTGGCGCCTCCACCATATTTGCCTGCAGCAGATGTCAATATCCCACCATAGTTTTTCATGGTCCTTGATCGTCCAGGAATCAACTAGGACATATCTCTATATATCTTCACGAAGTTGTACACGCCAAGCCTTTTTTGACCCTATGCTCCCAGACTACAATGGCTATCAGATCCTGTTTTGGCGGAATATGAAATATGTCAAACAAGGTTTGTACAAAGTGACACATCAAACAGTGCCAAATTGATGGATGTTCCGTAATGCCTCAGGTTCCCGAGAAACATTTTTTCTCAATTGAAAGACGAAATTCACGAGTAGTGATGTCTTACCTCGAGCCTTGGGACGGTTTTTGATTCTCAGCCCTATTGAGATTTTTTTTTGTAGGGATCCATGTTCTTATAGTTGGTGTGTATAATATAAAAGGGAGTTGTTTGTCTTCTCCAACAGTGAAACACAGTAAAACTTTTTTTGTTTCACAGTGTTTTACTGTTGGAGAAGACAAACAAACAACCCCCTTTTCTATTTTGATTTTTTTCAAAAATATTCGTGTCTGTTTGTAGTCTCCCACAATAACATCCGAACCGTTCTTTGGATCGATTTAAAATTTGATATGCAGACATGGTTTTGCTCTCGAATGAGCCGATCAGTTTTTGGCTGTCACTTGTCAAACAGAAGTGTCACTATCAGAAAATGACAGTAGCTGATTCTCACGAAAGTTGACTTGCAATATGTAACTTGAAAGCCCTTGAAAAACTGTATTCAAAACTGTCACAATGTTGTGTGTATCTCTCATCTGTCAAATATTAAAAAATATCAAAGTTCAAAATTTCACCATTTAATGATTTAAAATCTATCCGATGAATTGGAACCAAAGTTGGCAGGAAGTAAAACAACAAAAGAGTCAAATTAAGGTGCAGTTGCAGTTTTCCACCAATTTCCAGTCGGGCGTTATGAATTTTCAAAATTTCTCCTAGCCGTTGCCACCCGAGAGAGCCTCTAACCCGTGTTTTGACCAGAACGACTCGCCTTTGATGCAGGACTCCACTCAAAAATTCATTCCTGCTTGGGGATCGACCTTTTTCGAATAATTCTGACTGATATCGGAAGTAGATTGGATTGGGCGTGTTGTAAACCCATTTTCAAAATCGAAACGACTTACGGTTTTCGAGTTTTCCTCTACGGAAAAACTGCTTATTTTCCGACTTTTTATCCCGTGAACACTGGTACTGAAACTGGTTCATGAACAGTTTCTCAGTTTCCAACTTTTTTTTTCCAATTTCTCGGGAATTTCTCTGTTAAAAATGTAAAAAATCAGCCTGGGTTATCGAGACCTGACTTGAATGATGAAGCTTAGAGTGAAGGCCTTATTGACGATTTTCACAAGAAAGATGATTAGGAGAAAATATGAGGTTTTCCCGGAAAACTCAAATTTTCCAAAACAGAATTTTCTATTTCCTGAAAATGATTTTCAATCTTCCTCTCTAATTTCAACTTTTCACCCGAAAGGGCGTTTCGAACAAAATTTTCCATAGGTTCACTCTTAGCTTCATCATTCAAGTCCGGTCTCAATAACCCAGGCTGGTTTTACATTTCCAACTGGGAAATTCCCAGGAATTGGAAAAAAAATGTTGGAGAATGTTCAAGAACCAGTTACCTTTTGTTAAAAAAAAATGGTGGAAATCTGTTCAAGGGATAAATAGTTGGAAAATATGCAGTTTTTCCATAGAGTAAAACTTGAAAGCCGTGGGTCCGATTTAGAAAATTTTTCTTTCAAAAATTTATTCAATCTTTTCTCAAATTTTCATTCCCAGCATGTCTGCACCTAAAATGAATATTTTGTGGGGCTCAGCGGCTCACCCTCACCGCATGTTGAGTTTGCAACTGCAGTTTTGTCAAATTCACGAAATGTGCAAATTTCATTTTGAAAAAATTACCGTTTGACAACCGAAGGTGTGTCAATTTCGAAAATAGGTCTACACGACGCCTAATTCAAACAAAAATTGAGCTTTTTGGGGTTTTTAAAGATTTTTTTTACTTTTTTGTTGGTGGATCTAGAAGAAAAAATTAACTGGCGCTTATGGCTCCTATACGGGGCTCCGGGCCCCGATGATATCACACCTCCTGAACCACCCACTCGGCGGCACTGCCTCGAGTAGAAATAAATTTTTGAGTGGAGCCCTGCATCAAAAACGAGTCGTTCTGGTCAGAACCCGGGTTAGAGGCTCTCTTGGGTGGCAACGACTGGAAGAAATTTTGAAAATTCATAACGCCCGACTGGAAAATAGTGGAAAACTGCAACTGTGGACTCAATCTGACTCTTTTGTTGTGTTGCTTCCTGCCAAATTTTTACACTAAAAGTTTTATGAGCCAATTAATTCCATCATGCTCATAATTGCTATGCAACTGTCAATAGCATGGCCAGTTGGTTAGTTACTATGAGCGCGCTAAATTTAATTAGCTTGCAAGACTTTGGTGGAAATGGGGTTTTAGTATGATTTGAGTGTATGCTGATGAGCCTATGTCTGCAATTTTTTAATCACCCCGTATACAAGCACAGGGTGTCCAGAAAGTGGCGGAAAAGCTCTGCAGCACGTTGTGCAGGACCCTTTAGGGATTAACAAAAAATATTGAAAAAAAAAAATCTTCGACTTTCATTCTTGAAAAATTTTTGGGTCAAAAACTCGTCTTTCGAATATTATTTTCTTAGTTTCTGACTCACCCTGTAAAGAAAAAAAATTCAATACACATCCAGTAGTACATATTGCATTCGCATAATTCTGCCGTCAACAGTAAACTGAAATCTTTTGAATTATCAAAACTAGAAGGGTTCAAAGAGCCCTCTCTTGCTTCTCAATAAACCTAAAAATAAAAGTCGAAGACTTTCTTCATCATTTTCCCGAAGTTCCCTGAAGGGTCCCTTAGAACAGAACGTATACCTACTGGAGAGTTGTTTCGCCATTTTCTGGACACCTGTATTTACCACTAAGTATAGAATCATTAGGTATTCAACCCATCACTGCTTCATTAGTACCTTTTGTCCAATCACCAAACACATAATCATGTTTCACGGAATCGACCAACATTTTGTATTACAGCATAGATCGTTAGGTGGTACAGTTGTGAACATTCAACTTTTATCTGTGACTTCTAACCGCACAGAGGACGAGCTGATGATTTTATTAGGGTGTACAGCACAGCAGCACTTTGTATGAAAAGATTGTGTCGGAGCAGGCCATCCTCGTCGTAAAACCATTCATCAGTCCTTGTCACCTTTGAATTGTGAAAGTGAGGAAGGTGACAATCGGAAATGGTCCATGGCGAAAATGTGACAGTAGCGTAGGTATTTCTTCACTGTTCAGGTACTCAAAACAAAGTATTATTCTGCTGGTAATTGTGCTCATGTTCTATGTTTTATATTAGTCCTACGTAATTAGAAACAAACATGATCCTTTATATCGCTTTTGTCAGTTTTTAAATTTTTGAGAAAAGTCCATTCATGAACGATAAACAAGACGGTAAAGATTTACTGGTTCCCAAGAGCGTGGGTCTTCCTTTCAGTGATTAACGAATCTTAAACGTTACCACAAGATGGGGGCCTCTAATTCCGGGCTTTTGAGTACGATCACTGCGATCCATTGCTCAGCCAGAAACCCAATTACCATTATTAACACGTAAACTATTGGGAATCGATGAGAACACACATCGCATATTTCGTATGGGTGTGTTGAACAAGACCAGGTAGACTTAGATGGCATGCGGCGAAGCCGCTCAGACAGCATGCTCAGGTAAGAAGAAGGTGACAAAGCACGCTGATGGTGCTTGGTAGTCGGTGGTGCAGTGCAGCTTTTCGGTCCTGCTCCGAAGAGAGGGGAAGACGAAGAAACCGATCCGCGACGACAGAGAGAACGCCATGCTCCGAGTAGTGGTCTCGGTCGCCAAGAACCACGACCAGTCGTTTGCTTGGTACTAGCTCTAGTCCTAGTCAAGTACCGACTCCGGCGAGGTTACTGGTTCCGTTTCTCAGTCTCAGTGTATGCGAGTGCTGCAGCGCACCCGTCACGCCAGCACCATACCTACACAAACTTACAGAGTGCTCCTTTTCCTGTCTCTCTCGCTCTTCCTCCAAGTGGTTTGTTAGTGTATCTAAGTGCTATATTTTGGATTATAAACCAGTGCCGAGGACATAGGATTTACTCTTCTGGAATCTTCAGAAATCGAGCCACGAAACTGTTGTTGCTGTGCTGTGCCATCAGGCTGTGTATAGCCAGCCAGCAGCGAGCAATCAACCGGTCGCTGCAGGTGAGACAGTTCATCTGTTGCTTGCTGGTTTGTTTTTTATAGTACTGTTATCGAGAGGCTTTTTTGTCCAGTGTGTATGTCTTTTTCAAATTTTCCGATGATGTGTATATTGTCTGGTAATCGAAGAGATGCTCGAACAAGTTGCCCAACAAAGACTTAACGGTACAACGTGCTCTTCAAGAGATTTCGATGATGGTGCCAATAAGCCGGTGGCGTTAATTAATCGTTAATGCAATTATTGAGACGATCAAAAGAATGGGCTGGGTACAGTGCGCTGGGTGTTGGGCAACAAGGGAACCTTGTGCCACGGCTGCTTTTGTTTCAAATTGCAAGGTTGTGTGTGTACTGTGTGTGTTGTATGCATATGCGATATGCGGTACAATACATTATATCGTTCCAATAAATAATAGCAATGAACTTTAGATGATAATGTAGTTGAGCTATTACTCGTTTAACATCATTGAAATTTCTGCATAGTACCTTATCCAGAGATTGCGTTTATCTCACTTTTATCTTGTAAAGCTAATGTCTTTTGCACCTAGTTTCACACCTCATAAACGAGGGTCTAATGTCCTGGGGTTAGGTGACTTGTTAAATACATATTACAAAATACCTGGGGGAATAACCAACCCACTTTTATCTAATGGGGTAGGTACTGAATAACTCAACTGTGCAAATTTCCAATACTTTCCCAGATGGATAAACCAGAGCCAATATTCATTCATTCGGATGCTTTACAACACTCACCAAGGCTCGTGTCAGCAAACGTATTTTCTTGAACAATAGCTATCATTCAACCACTCACTCATTGAATAATATACTATTTCCAGTACATAAGGCTTGTGACTTTTTTGAAGTATTGATGGTGGAGAAGTGCTCATTTTTGGGGTCAAGTTTACAATAGCGATTTAATACGTTGTCCTGTAGGCTGGTAGCTGCGTTTAACTTTAGTTCTCCTGCCGCCGATTTCGAAGAAAATAATTAAGCTGATCTATGATTATGGAATTCCTTTTTTGGGGAATTCTTGCTGATTGTTCAAGACTAATAGGCTCGTGGCTAGGGGCCTATTAGGCTAGGGGCTATACTGCCGTGCTAAGCCTAAAGCGCGTATCTACATTTTGATGAATTTGATACACTGCAGTTTGATGCCAAGTTTTTATGCCGTTATGTTGTAGTATAATATGAATAAAGCAGTTATTTGAGAACTCTGATTATTGCGCCATCCATGTATAATCATAACCACATGATCGCGAACATCATAGCCCCTAAAATATGGGCATGAAAATGCAGTGTATCAAATTTTATCAAAATGTTACGCGCTTCAGGCTTAGCACGGCAGTATAGGCCATCCACAATGATGTTAATGTTGACGTAATGTTATCGGCAATGGTAATGTTAGCATTCAAAACAATGAGTTGCAAATGGTGACGTTCACAATCATGTTAGTGGCAACTGGCAATGGTAAGCATTTACCATTGAAACTCGTTGTTCTGAAATGCAAACATTACCATTGCCGATAACATTACGTTAACATTAACATCATTGTGGATGGCCTACAGCCCTTAAAATCTGTAGCGAATCGATTGTTCATCTCAACCCTCAACTGTACTTCAAGAAACTGTAGCATTTTCATGGACCATCAACTGTAATTGACCAAGTAAGAAATCCCTTGATCACTAATAAGCTTAATCATTATTTCTAATATCTAGCGTTATTGTTGAAAAATGGTAGATGGTAGATGGTAGGTGAATAATGATAATACAAACATTGTAGTTAGAAAAGCTTTTGAAACTCAAAGGCAGGACCGAAGAAACGAGTTAGTTTGGGGTATTAAATAGCTTCTGATGCTACTCAGATCGAGATTAGCTGAAGCGCTGAAGCTCGAGCTGAAGATGATGGCTGGAAAAATATAAAAATTGATTGGAAAACTCGAAGACGATTGGTTTAGTCTTGCTTGTGGTTCATGACTGGACTGATGCACACACCAAAGTCTTCAGTTAAAGAATATGTCACTGGCCCCATTCCCTCAAAATCATTTTCCATTTTCTGATCTTCTGATTCTGATAGAGCCTTATAAAAGGTGAAATAGCCAATGGTTGACACCTAGAATCTATGCCCTAGAATATCAAAAATTGTTAGTAAAATAGCAAATAAAGGTCAGATGGGAAATGGTCTTGTGTGTGTTATGACATAAGTGTTATTGCACACCCGCCAGCAACTGATTCTTTCTCGGTATTCCATGCATCGATATTCCAACTACTGCGTTTTGCTAAGAAGTGTATAAAAATAAGCTTGCATTACCAAGCTGCCCATTTCTTTGTGTTCTTGCGCTTGCTGCAGTAAGTTGAGTAACCTTTTAGCAAACTGACAACTATCAAGACCAAAGTTGGAGATTAAATCCAGATGAGAACCATTCCATAAAGAAAGACAAAAAATCATCATCCCTTGGTATTATCAACCAATTCCAATGCCTTTTTGGTTGAAAGGACCTTTTATAAGGTTTACGTACGTATTCCGAATTTTCATGTTCAAAACTTACAAAAAAAATATACCAAGTTACTGGTCTCATCCACCCGGTATTAATTTATTTTTCCAAGTTTTGAACATCTAACATCTAACATAATGTCATAAACATTCGGAGGTCATATTTAAATTTGTTGATTACACTGGCCGTAAGGGCGTGAGCCGCCGGGTGAACCTTATCTTTGCACTAATAACACTAATAACACTAATAACACTTCTCCCTGGACCTATCTGTATTTGCTATTCGATGCCAATAAATTCAAGTACGGACAGACAAACGGATGAAGTACGGCCCACTTTTTCCCCACTCTATATACCAAATTACAACAAAGTCGGTGAGATATTTCTGAAAACATTAAATCAAGTATAGAATAAAATACGAAATTCACCGAAGAATTTACATTATGTACGAAATTCGCGGTTTTTCAAAATTCAAAAAAAAACCATTTGATGAACGCAACGTCTTTTTGGCTGGTTCTTGTCTTAAACACTTCTTGATTATTTATTAATTATTTTTTTAAGATCCAAGTTAAGATCTTAGGGCTCGATAACAAGTTGCAGGCGCAAAGTTTGGGACGGCGTAACTCGTCAAATACAACAGTCTGATTGGTTGGTATCCCCCGTTGCTATAGTAACCACATGGTGTACACAGATTTTTACGACTTCGGCTATCCTATCGTAGGCTGAATGAAGTCTTGAGGACGGAGTTGAATTGGTAAAATGAAGCGTTGCGAAATTAAACCCTGTGGGTTCATTCCTTGACAGAATCTTACCATTTAGGTCTCTTTCGAAAGCTACAAGGATATACTTTGGTTTGAGCACATTGGCATTTCCTAAATTTAAAAATATTTTCTTTATTTGTCGATTCTGGAAATGCCAATGGGCTCAAACCAAAGTGTATCCTTGTATAGCTTTCGAAAGATACCTAAATGGTAAAATTCTGTCAATGAATAAACTCACAGCTCGACCCACAGGAATTGATTTCGCAAGGCTTTATTTCACCAATTCAATTCCGTCCTTGATGTCGTTGCAGTGAAACTTGAATATTTTCCAGATTTATTTTTCCATGTGCGGCGGTCGTGATCGCCTCACGTATATTTTGAACAAATGTTCCACCCCTCAGACATCAATCATGTACCAGGTTTTTTCAAAATCTGTAAAACCATTTTGAAAATACGACAAAAACAGACAGTTCTTCAAGCTTATTTTGGCTACTATTAGACGCACGTCGCACGTCCACAAAATTGTATCGCAATCAAACCAGCAACATGAAAAGAAATGAGGGACTAGTCCATTTTCATCTGTTTTTTGCTGGAAAATTGTTTTCAAGTTGCATGCCTGTATTTTTATCAGAGCTGCACATGTTCCGTCAAGTCCCTGGTGCAAACCAACTCTTGCTGTGTGATTGTCAGCAAATTTGATTGTCAAAGCTGCAGCTTTGACAGCTCACAGCTTTAGACAGATGACAGATATGTCGTACTTTTAACATGTTTTCAATAGAGTTTTTGAAGAGCTCACTCATCTCATAGTTATATCTTTCTTATAATCAGGAAGAGATCAGGTGAGAGCAGGAGAGTCTATCTTTCAGGGAAGACTGATTAGACTAATGGTCAACGTGAAACCAAAGCTGTTTTTTCAGTCACGCACCGTTTTGAACCGTATTCTGAATAGTTCGAAAATTGACATTCGAGCGTTGCAATGGTGGCGTCATCGACGCAACTGGTTCAACTTGGTTTGACATCAGTTTTAAAAATGGTTCGAACCGCAATCCGCGCATTCGTTCTTCCAATACTGTCAGGAACAACAACTGGAAAAAGTCATATTCCAAATACAGAGGCAACCAACTATCGTAACCCTCCATTCGTTGATGCTTAAGTTTGAGTTTATATGGAATCAAATTGGTTATCAAATTTGAATCATCGTCGTTTTCGATCCAGGTCAGCAATATTTCAAACAAGTTAGAGTTTGAATTTTCGAATTTAATCTTATATTATTATTAATTATATCTTATATTGTATTATCTCCTCAACGTCCGTAAGATCCATCACGTCCACAGGCACACTAAAAAACCAATAAAAATTGCAAAGAAAACTAAGAGAAGTTGTTCACACTACGATTTCCTCTGCGTGATCTGTGACAAATGACAGGTGACAGTGGTGACATTAATTCATTTTAGCGATGCACCCGAAGATGCACCACAATGATAGCACAATGGAGCGTCATATTGAATACGCTTCAAATACACTCAGTAAAACGTTGCGTGGCCAAAAAACAGCTCGAGAGAAACCTGTAAAGATGCTTTTATAACCGAAGAACTTATGCTTTTTTATTGTACCTATATACCTATATTTCTTACCGATGTATAATTTATTTTGAAAATCCTGCTCCGTTTGAAAGTAATGAAATAATAGCTTACAGAGGAGGTTACTTTGAGGATAACTTCCCATCCGAGTTCCCATCAGTCTCATCAAACACCACTCTACGAAAAATCGCCAAGCCATGCGTGTATACTTGCTTGTGTTCAATGTTCGACCCATCTCTATTACTAACGCTAATTGTTAAAGTGCCTTCAAGCGCAGGCTGATGGAAGATTTTCTTCTAAAAAATTGTTTCTGCAGCATGAACGACCATCTTGTCTTGTAATTTTTGTATTATCTTGTGATGCTCTTTGTAACAAGCGAATGTGATGTTTGTCTTTTGCTTTATTGTCTGTGTTATTATGACTTACCTACCCATACTTTGTATACATTCACACTCCCAAAGATGAATAAATGATTTGATTTGATTCGAATTATCTAGATGGATACATCTATCGTCATCAGCTTTTTCCTCTGTACGATCACAATCTTTTTCCTTCCATGTTGGTGGTGGACAGCCCAGAAAATTATCAGCATGGTTCGAAGGACCACCTTCCGACTCTTCATAACGTCTAAAAGTCGAAAAGTTGTTTATCGTATATTTTTGTTCCACCAATAATTTCATATAACCTTTGTCGGATTGCGATACTTCTGAGACACTCTGTGTAATAAATCAAGGCGTAAGAATGCTTCTTAGAGATTTTCTAAAGACTTTTAAGAGAGTATTGTGATCAATTATTGCAATCAAGATTGTGACCGAGAATCAATAAGTTTTTCGAAGAGCAAAAATTGCGTGGTACCTACCCTTCGACAGTTGAATTCAAAATAGGAATTTTCCTTTGCTCGTATTTTCTGACGAGTAATCTTCTAATGCTTTTTAAGTGTACTAGGTAACTTTACTAATCTTGGCAGTTCTTGATATAGACTTTTTATGTTCACCTATCAGACACTTGACTAGTTTTCCTACGCAAATTATTCAAGTTACTCCAGATTTTTTCTTTCATGATTTCGACGACATCTTAGTATAGTAGGAAACCAATCAAATTTTTCGATGGCATGCATATTATTTCAGAGCTTAGTTAAGGACAACGATTCAAGTTATGCACAAACTCTTCCGATTCTTGTCGTCCACACCTCCAAACTAAGCTCCTTGACACCGCTTCTTCTTTGAGTCATACCCATACCAGCCAAAAGCCGTTATCACCATCATCATCTCCTTTAAAGGAAATCCAGGAGCTCAAGGGATTCCTTGACATTTACATAAAAAATTACGGTAGGAAAAAACTGTGGCTGTCGAAACTATGTGAACAAACATTACTAAACGCTTCTTTGTCATTATTAATTCGTATATTCTTGCATAATAACCTGTTTCACAGAACGAACTACTGTTAGCCATGTGAATCCAAGAGTACAAGTATTTACGAATTTAGCTGTAAATACGCACATTTTTGTTGTTCGTCAATGTACCGAAAAATTACCGAAATGCTGAAGTGAACTGAACCGCGAAAGGCGATCACCGCACAGAACTTTTTATTTGTACCAATCGGTCCACGTCCAGCACCAGGTAGAGAAGGATGTTTTGCACGAAAGTGTGAAAAAACACGTTATTGAACTCGACCATTTTATCGAACTGGTCAGGTCAAGGCTAAAAATATATATTTTGGTTTTGGTGCGTATCCTGCCATGGGCGTGCTTAATTAATTATTCATCAAGAGAAGAAGACGGGACAAGAAACCAAATAGCCTTTCGCACACTCACACACAAGTCCATAATGATAGATAATTGTGATCCATCAGCGTTTTCTATTATTATTATTGTAATTATACGTATGCGTAACTGCTGTATGGCAATATTCAAATTAATTGGCCACTTATCAGATCTAAACAAGCAGTGATTACGGGAAAGCTCTGTAGACCGCTCAAACTTCAGTTAAACGCTTGATTCGATCACTTAAATAAAAACGAATTATCTTGGTTGTAACAAATTTCCAGAGTGCAAATGTCAATATTGACGCAAGCGCTGCGGCTTTTAACGCCGCTCATAAAGAAATTACTCGAACAATGGGTGAGAATAATTAAGTGTAACGAATACTTTAATTATTATCAAGCCAAAAACTACGGTAAGTCATGTAAGAGTTGGCAAATTCGGATATAAAAACCAGCAAGATTTGTCGCTTGCTGTAATAAATTGATGTAACTAAAATCGAGGCTATATGAAACGAGAACCTTTTGACAATTTGAATAAAGCTCGAGAGAATTTTTGGCCGAAACATGAATGAGTGACGCTAAATTATGGTAAAATATGCTGAACGGCCGGAGGACAATTCGGATTATTACCAATGACCGAATAGCGATTTATTGCTCGCAGACGCAGGTCTTGACCGGCGATTTTTTGCAATATAAAAATAAATAAATATTTATGTATGCACGAGGCTTGAGGTAAGGAAAAGAAGAAGAGAACAAATATTATTTTTACATAATAATTGCACAATGAGTGAATTCTTGATAAAGACATGTGAGTGAGGATAATAAAGCGAAATAAACAAACGTGTCTTTTTGTCACGTCTCAGTTCCGGCTACATTTTCCGTACCTTCTGTAATCAGCTTCGATTTGATAAAACGATTGTTTCATTTCAACTATTGGTCCATTGATAAAACAGCATATCAACATTTTATAGCGATATCTGTTTCTGATATAATAAACTACGTCACATTATGTTTGATGCCGTCAGTCAGAGCACGGTAATATAGCGATTTTCACGTAGGTATGTAGTGTACGACCACGAACTTGTACGACGTAAAGCTAAATGTCACGTGACATCTGACCTCTGACCAAGGGCAAAGTTCCAAAATACAGGGGCTATTTTGGAGTTCTACGTTACGTTATAAGTGACGATCGCAAACTCTCGAAATTCTCGAAAGAACGTTGAACGTAAACATTTGAGCCATCAAACAATACTACAATTTCAGTGAAAAAGCGACGGTAAATTGTTGCGAAACATTTCTTCTACGTTCTGCGTTAATGTAATTATGGGCACTTCCATTTTGTCTATGAACCTCGAACGCAGATACGGCTGTCCGACACATCCGCCAACGCCCTATGCCGGTACGTTTCTGACTTCGTAAGCCTCTTTGACAGCGCTGTCGATTTTCCTCTACACATTACCATACTGCCGGTTGCAGGAATACTATACTGGGGAGTTTGCCCAGGACCGCCCGAGAAGGAGTTTCAGCTGGCCTGGAACCAGATGAGACCTGCCCAGTGGCTTGACCACTGGCACTACCTACTGGTGGTCTCCCGTCAAGTTACTGGCCTCGCTGAGCATTGCTGCTCAGAAATCACCCGAGTAGAGCGGTGTACTACTCGCTGTGCGCTCCTCTCCAGACTCCAGATGGTAAGAGGAACGCAGCTGTTTCATTCAAATGGTTCATCAACCTTCAAGGAACGTTGAAGTGATGTGGAGTCACTTTAGCCCCCACGTTATCTTTCCAACTACTATCTAATACAACTACGAGTAATCGTGAAGATGAGCTTTTGGTTTATAATCACCATCACCATGTTACCGCAACGTTGAAATTTTAAGTAGTGATTAGTACCTATTTTACACGAAACTAGTGCAAGAGAAAAGATGCGATCGATTTTTGTCATAAAATTTGGCTTCTGGACCTATGTGTAAAACCTTTGCGTCCATTCGGTCATTGTTCCTAAACCCTGGAGCAGATATAAAATATCCTGTGAGCTCTTAGCTGTCGCTTCAACTGAACACTAAACTAGTAACTGTTTTATAAAAGTTACTAATAACTAATAAGTATAACTGAACGTTCAATGAATCCAGAAAAAAAAGAACTGGAACTGAATTGTATATGTACATATATTAATTTGAAACGTAGGAGGCAATAGAAAGCAGGTAGTTATACTATAGTTACATGCTCAAACACCTAGTCTATTATTGCTTTTTGAATTTTACGAGTTCAGCATCTCATTATGGCTTATTGCAAGACGTAAAATCTGGAACAGAACACCAAGATCAAGATATCAATGAAGTACTTATAATTTTTATCAAGATACATATCTACCTACAACTCCGGCTCCCTGATTCATGCTTTGATTTATGATGGAAGAAAATGAGAACGGAACAATAAGCAAAAAATCAATAATGATATGGACATTTTGCGATGCAAAGAAGTTTAAATAAATTTTATAGATACAGGATCCGCCGCTATGAACTGATTATCAATTGCAACAACAAAATATGTGGAATAGTTGCTGGAATGTATCTTATCCGAAAAAAAAAAAATCCTTCCAATTACATTCAATTGTCAAAAATGACACTGAACATCTGACGTCCACTGCAACTGGAGCAATGATAGAGGCTCAAGCGTACTACCCCAGCTATGACTTATGACCACAATTAAAATTGCACAATCATTCGATCTACGTGATCTTGAACGTCCTGCGGGGTGTAATCACGATGAATAAAATACTACGTTAGTGACGTCATGTTGCGTGCGTGTCTAATAGGCTGCTGATGAGCAACTTGACATCGCTAGCGTAGAATTCTACTCATCGTTATGAGTCCCAGCTCTTGACAAATCTTTCCCATGGGGGCAAATACTGATAGTTCTTCCAGGTGGCGCATGTTAACTGATGCTGAATTGAGTGATTCAAAAATGACATTCAAATGTCATCAATGTCAATGTCAAGTTAATTTCATCAGCACGTGCCTATCACCATGGTGAAGTTGGAGCTAAAATTCGACAAATACCCATTAGTCATATTTTGCTTGAAAGATAATACTGTCAAATTTATGATATTCTAGCCACTTTATACATAAGCGCCATCTGGCGAGGGAAGGTCAAGTATTTGCCCCTGATTCTTCTGTTTCTGATTCTCTCAGCACACCGCTTTAACGCGCGATGTGTTGGAGCGACTACAACACCCTGCTGCCCCCTGAACTTGTGAATTTTCTCTGAGTTTAAATGAATGACGAAAGCTTTTTTGGAGTACAGCTTTACAACCAGTGAGCGAACTAGCAAGCTCCATCGGTTTATAGCACAAAATATGAAGGTTCAGGTTTCAATTTTCGGTCTCCTAACCAAGGCAGGCTGTGGTCTGGTCATTGGCAGGCAAACGAGGCTGATTTTGGCCAGGCCACAGACTGCCTTGAGTAAGAAACTTTTTGATCATAAGGTATTTGTAAGCACCTTGTGACAGGTTTAGGCAACCAACGTACCGTCAGGAGCACAATGTTGTATACCTGCATCAAAATTTTAGTCATTACAAAAGAAACGACAAGATCTTGCTTTGTTGAAATTATGGCCTAATACAAGCTGTCCCATCAGCTGAAACATTCCAGCGCGATTTTCTCAGGAAATATCAAGACAACAAAAATTGTTTTGCAATTGGGGAGAAGCCTGACCTTTTAGCTTTATTTTGAGGGGGATTCATGATCGACTAAAGAAAATACTCCGGATGAAAAAAAATCCTCTTTCTCTAGGCTTTCCATTGATGTGTTGCCCATGTCTGTACCTGGCCCAGTAAGCCAGATATTCGGTTTCACAGTCCAGCAAAACACAATAATCAGAATCATGACGTCACCGACCACACACTTGTTGATTTTAACATCAGCCAGTATTCATTGCTATGGCGAATCCAGGTATGGTTAGTGAAAAAGCCCTAGTAACGACTAGTGCTAGTCAACAAGTGTGTGATCGGTGACGTCATGATTCTGATTATTGTGCTTTACTGGACTGTGAGGCAGAATATTTGGCTTACTGGGCCAGGTACAGGCATCGGCGACACATCAATGGAAAGCTTAGAGAAAAAGGATTTTTTTTCATCTGAAGTATTTTGTTTGGTCGATCATGAATTTTCGAATTCTTGTGACTCGCCTGATTAAAATTGCATTTTCTTGGAAACTAGAGCACCTACAAGCATCGGCGCCCCCTCAAACGAAAGCTAAAAGGTCAGGCTTTCCCCCAATTGCAAGCAATTTTTGTTGCCTTGAGATTTCCTGAGAAAATCGCGCTGGATTGTTTTAGCTGGGACACCCTGTAGAATGAAAGGCTTGGTTCCCGGCTTCATGGTGAATGACTATGTCACAAGTTTATTTGGAGTTACAAGGAATTTGATGTAAGTATGAGATACAGTGCTACTGACAGTACAAAGTATTTTGACAATTTAACACTATAATACAATTTATTTCTATAAGGCTTGCTTGATGAACATCACTAACGTCACTGCAAGTGTCATAATTTTGTATTTTGAAACAACCGCGGATGACTAGATACGTTTTTTTTTTCTGAACGCGCCGTGGAGATTCTAGGCTCGTTAATATCATTTCAAACGGCGCTCTGTGTAATTGCGTATCATCAAGTGATTTATTGCACCGAAGGATGTCGATTACAAATTGAATATCAATACCAACCTCACGATAATACCAATCAGACGAAGAAGAACTGCACAACATGACCTCGAAGCACCGGGTCCGTATACATACAACATAATCATATCGACGCTGGTTGTGAACGCGCGTTGTTGTCGATGGCCTCATTTTTTTTTCTTCAACAGTTTAAGGCCTATTACGTCGAGCGATTCTACACAACGTTCTGAAAAAGAAATTCTACTTTGTTACAAGAAAAATATCTCTCTTCAAATGAATCTTTCGTTCAATGTAAGTTCTTGCTCTGATTTCCATAAAGAAAAAATACCTGTGGTGCGAAATAATCATATTGGAGACATGTAAAGAAAAACGGTTTCTTGTGAATTAGGACAGTATTGCAAAGGTTATTTAACACGCGCTATGCGAAGAGGCAGAGGAAAGCTTGTTAATTAAAATGGTTGTTGATGTAATTTTGAAAATGAAAAGGAACTCCATAGTGGGTTATTATGCAAATTTTTGTTGATAACAGTAAGTTGCAGTCATCTGTCGCGACTAGTGTAAATGCTGTGTAATTTGCAAGAAAATTATAAACAACTAGGCTAGGCAATGGTGTTTGTTATTTTTGTGCTGACTGAGTGTTTCCCTAACTGTACAGTGTCTCGTGTGAGGCAAGACTCTCCAAAGCAACGAAGAGGTACAGCAGTTTCATGTCGTTTGCGCACGTGCTACATTCCTGTTGTACACTTATTGGTTCAATTGCAAAAAAAATATAAAATTGCACTGTCCTAAATTTGAAAAAAAAATCACTTGGAATAGATTTTTATCAACTTTCAGTTTATTGCCGGGTTCAACTGACACAGAACTCGGCAGTCAACATCAATAGTATTTTAAACTATACAATGCATCACTGATGTTCTTGCTATTTGATCTCTTTCGAATACTTATATCATGTTTTGTTTTCAGGTGAGTTTCACTGGGTTCCCATCATCATCACATCACGCTGCGTGCGAGTGAGTTTAAACCACCCATAATTTGCCCACCTCACGTACATTAGTTTGCGATCACCGTGATTGATAACTGCAAAGAAATTGACGAAATTCCGAAAGTCCACCGCCTTTTATTACCATCAAAAGCATTAACTAACATCTTACATAAAAATTAGCATCGAAATGTAGCGCAGCACGCTGATGAGGCTATATGGTCCGGCCGGCCTTAATCCGGTCCATCTGAGACACGAAAAAAAAATTAACGATCACTCAGCGATAATACCGTCGAATTAATGGACTGTTTGGTTAATTAATCGTAACATTATCTAATTCCGTGTTATACTTTTCTATACCTGTACCTGTTAGGTGGGTATAGATATGAATTTCGAAAATTTCATATCTGTTGATAAATGATAGGAAATATCGCAACCCATCTCTCTCCGTCAAATTAATTACGCTTCAATGGCCCCGTGGATGTTGACTAATTGAAATGCGCACGTTTTTTTCTCAAGAGTTCATTTTTCCATCGTGTGTGTTGTGTATAATTCACTTGGAGCTGGTCCGCCCATTATACGTTCAAAAACACTGGTTGCCTCACACTTGGGTTACACGTCTATTGCGTCATTGATGTGAAACGGCCTGCAAATGCGATCCATGCAAAAATATTTCGGATGGCCGAAGCCTATAATAATTGAAGTTCAATGTCTTCGGTGTCATTCCTAAATTGCCGAAACCCCGGAGGCTCAACAGTAGTGATGTAGATATAACTGATATAAACTGTAATAATTTAATTATAGGTTCAAACAAAACAGAAAAATGATCGATAAGTCCTTGTTGCAATTAAAGCAAACACACCCTGCTCGCATATTATATTATGTATAGAGTCGCCTTGATTTGATGGATGCCGGACCTACCCAATCAGCAATGTGATTTTGATTGATTATGGTGTACCTATTCGAAAATGATTGAAAGGGTATATAGTTAACGGTATAGTAAAGAAAACGTTTGCATGTATAGGTTAATTTTTAGGAAGTAGGTAGGCCATGGAATAGCTTTGTCGAGGTGCGTGAACAAACTTTTGATTTTATTATTCCCGGTTGGATATTCTGAAATTTGTAACTTTTTCCCTATATGAGTGATCCAAAATTGCGTATTTCCCCTTGGGCACGTTAAAGGGCGTTCACGGAGCACGGAAAAAAATGAAAAATAATTACCAGCTTATTTGCAAGATATAAACAATAACAGATCAGTGCAATTTGGCAGCACTGATGCATTAGTACCTACCTATGGCACCTTGAGAAGAGGTACATTACAGTATCATCACCTATTGTTTCTTTGTTACCATGGAAACTCCTTAGAACAATACTCTTGGAGACTACGAACGAACGAAACTTTGGAGACTATAGTTACGCACTGTATGAGAAATACCTTTGAGGTATTGAGGTGAAAAATGATTCTTTGAAATTCAAAAATTGAACTTCAATCTGAAATTCAAGAAAACATTCATTTGGGAATCACAAACGACTTGTGATTGTTCGCAAGTATTCGCGATTTCAAAATCTAAACGACCCCTGGCGGCTGAAATGGCGAACCTAGTTTGTAAGTTTTAACGTCATTTCTTTTCTGTCACTCTGTCAGATAGCCATCGACGATCGCGCGAATTCACAAAATACTCGTATGGATGATCGAGTTATTCAAAAAAATGAACTTTTGTTAAATTGCGATCAATAATTAATTAACCCAAATACCACAAATATAACCGTTATACAACGCACGATGACAGGTGACAGAAAAACTTACAATCCTCCATCTTGTTTACAGCGCCCCCATCGGTAGTTAAAATCGCGAATCGACAAAACAAATAGAGAAGACCATATGTTACCACCGTTGTCACGGATATTGGGGCATCAAAAATCAGCCAACCTTTTTTTGAATGATGGACTCGTCTGGTTCCTACGCAACCGTAAAAATAAGTGACGACATATGGTCTTTTCTATTTGTATTGTCTATATACTTGATAATGATGTGCTCCAAAATTATACAGATTGAAGAAATTGAGCTCTGAGCTTCATCTCTTCTTGAGGGGTTTCTGATGCGACTGAAAAAGTTGTTGAGGGGAATCAGTTTCATTTAATTTTTTTCGTCAAGTAGGAGCTCCTCTTCCTCCTTCTCCTCCTCCTCCTCCTTTCCTCCTCCAGAAAAAGAAAAGTTCCCAAAAATTTTTAATTCTGATTTTTGAAATTCAGAAAGTCGCATGCCGAATATGGACTTCCAATTTGAAAAAAAGGTACCAAAAATTGTAGACATGAAAAAGTGAAATAGTAGAAATCATTTTTGGTACTTTTTTTTAGAAAATATAGAGTTCAAATTTGGCATGCGACTTTCTTGAAAAAAGATGTATGTGCGCTGCTATCTAGTTTTTGAATTTTCAAAAATTAAAATCAAAAATTTTCAAATTTTTCTGAAAATTTCATAGATTGGCCCTGCATTTTCTCTTTTGAGAAGTTCTTATGGACGAAACAAATAAAATAAAACCGATTCCCGCCAACAACTTTTTTAGTCGCATCAGAAACTCGATTAATAAACCAGCTTTAGTCGTGCTCTGTCAACGTCTCACACAGTGTGCATAGGAGAAAATGCGTCATTTTTGAGTAACCCTGTATCTATACTATAGCTTCACAGCAGATTTTTCTCCTTATCCCTTATCCTCTTGCTTCGAACAATGCTTGCAATGTTCCAGGCAAGGTCGTCGCGACAAGGCGTCAGCGTTGGAATGTGCCTTTAGGCGTGGCTGAATTTCTATGTAATAAACTTCATAGTCTTTTGATCCAACATACAACTTGTCCCTCGGGATTGTTGAAGTTTGTAAGCCATTTCAACGCACCATTATCAGTCCTTAGGATGATCCTTCGGCCGTACCCAGGAATGCTTGGAAGTGCTCGATTGATTTCAGGACTGTAAGTAGCTCTTCTTGTATCGATGACGAAATAGTTTCGTTCTGGTTTGCTCAACGTGCTGCTGTAGTAGGCCAGAGCCTTCTCTTGTCCATCTTGCATTTGCGACAGCACAGCGCCCATCGCTTCTTTGCTGCAGTCTGTGTCAAGGATAAAAGTACCTTCGTCTCGAGGAAGTGCCAATATGGAACTCGTTATCAGATCATTTCTCTGGGATGATCAGATACTTCACTTTTCTGGAATAGGTGACATTTCTTCGGATTGAGCTTCAATCCTGCCTCCTGTAATCTCTGGAAAATTTGCTGGAGTCGGTCTATTTTCTCGTAAAAAGTCTTGCCGTGAACAATCACATCGTCAAGTATACACCAGAGCAGTTTTCCATTACAGCCCTCTCAGGACTTTCCCTATCAACCTCTCGAAGGTCGCCGGGGCATTACATGAACCGACGGCATGAGTTTGAAGTGGCAAAGTCCAGCACACGAAAAAAAAGCGGTCTTTTTTTTTGTCTTTTGAGTCCATTTCCACTTGTCAGTAGCCGCTCTGTAGATCTAACGTAGAAAACCAGCTTCCTCCAGAGACGGCGTCAATCGTGTCATCAATTCTCAGCAACGGGTAAGAGACTTTCTTGGTTACCTCATTGAGCTTTCGGTAATCGACGCAAAAACGTGTTCCATATTTCTTCTCCACCCAAGCAATTGGTGAAGCCCAAGGGCTACACGGAGGCTCAATTGGCTGATGCTTATCCAGAAGAGAACCGCAAGCGTCATTTTTGTCGACAATGATTTATTGGCTAAATGTTCCGTCGATGCTACCCTTTTCTCTTGAACGTTCCTTTCAAAAAGAAGCCTACCTGTCCAAACTTTTTTGTGGAAAAAAAAGAAACAGCTCGATTGCATCTGCCCCCGCCCCCGTTTTGTTTCTGTCGGGCCAGCCTGTATCAAAGGACTGAGTTTGATGATACAGGCTGGACTAACCAGACCTCTCATTCACTGATTGCGCTATCAATCAAATCATCATTCGATGGAGCAAGGTATTCATGTTTTCAACATTTAAACAAAGTGGAGAAGCACAAAAAACACTTCCCATGAACACAATCATTATGGAATGTCACATAGTGAAATTGTATAGCGGAAAATCCCTACACCTTTTCACGGAAAGAAAACTTCGTCACGCCTCAGATCCCGGCCATTTTCGAGGAAGTTTTATGAATTTATTATAATACGGCCTCACGTTTCAAACATGCTATCTCGGTGGCATTATCTGTATCTCTCCTAAATTGAGATACTAAACAAAACGAAAGTATAAGTAGCAACGAGCACTTTCTCACGTGATGACAGAAAAACACACCCGACCGTGTCACGACCCGAAATTCTTGGACCGTTTTATTTGCTTTATGTACCCTAATTATTACGCTTTTAGTAATTGCTCTCTTATACCTACCGGAGAGGAGAGCTCTAACGGCTCGCATCCGGAATGCCGAGCAGTAGAAAAACAGCACTTGTCAAATTTTGAAGAAAGTGCAATCCATTTCTCCCGTATCTTATCTTCTCCGGTATATAACCTATACTTAGCTCTCGTTGGACACTAGATCCATGTAGGTATAATTATCGTAAAATTTTATTATTATTATGTAAGTGCTTATTACAACACTACAAGAGGAGCACATAGACTGTGACCTAGAAATCAAAAATCGAAATAAAAGCTGGAGTATAGGGCATGGATGGATGGCTCATGGAATGAGGAGACTTCAACGGTGCGTCAGCACAGAAACTTCAAGTCTTCCTCCCATATCTTATCTGAAGGTGCCCATTCACTAGGGAACCCGGTTGGCCAACCCGGTTGGGTTCGCCGGATGTTGGCTAGTGTGTGGTTGGCGCCAACACCAACCCAACCAAGTTGGCCGGTTTTCCAGCGAGCTTGAAAACGCGGTTGGGTTCGTTGTTGGGTTCGTCAGTGAATGGGTAAGTTGGCCAACATAACAACCAACATCAGGGATAGTTACTACAGCTAATCACGGTATTTGAATTATTTGATGGAATATTGATATTAATTAGATATAAGTGATCAATTATCATCGAAGTAGATTAGATACTTTGTTTTTTTGATACGGTTATGAAAAAGGATATCTGCGAGGGAATGACATTTTATTCATGTCAGTGTGTGTAATATAGGTACATGTGATGCAGGATACCTTGATTCAATTCAAGAAATCAGAAAATAACAGTAGGTAGGTACCTACTTGATTTCCTTTGTTTTTGCTACATTACAGTCGCGTTACACATCAAGGCGGCGGCAAGATGCGGGGAGAGGGGCGGGGGCAAACGCAAGGCTCAATAATTCATCAAGAAATAATGTGTTGAGCTACATCCATGGTGTAGAGTTAGGAACCATTTCCTTTTTGCAGCACTGATAGTTTCTCGCGTCTTGTGGATTCAGGATGAAAAGCTATGTATGAGAAAAGAGAAAACCCTCAAAAATTCGCGATTCTACGCCTGATTTGTAATCTGTATTCAGATGCATTTTTACGTCGATGTAGGTAGGTAATTAGGTAGGTGCGTAGGTGAAGGTGGGTAGTTGAGTGGGGGGTGGGTAGGTAGGTGCGTAGGTGGAGGTGGGTAGTTGGGTGGGGGTGGGTAGGTAGATACGTGAGTAAGTAAGTGGACACAGGCAGGCAGGTAGGTAAGTAGGCAGACGCCAAAGTAGGTACCTAACGGTCATAAACCGTTTTTGAACTTATTTCTGGTACCTATTTATAGGTGTATACAGGACGTTTAAGATTTAACCGCCTAAATTCAAGGGTCGATAGAGGATTTAAGAATCAAGGTGAAGATTCACTCTGGGAACCATATCTGTAAAAGTAACTGACGTATGTACGTAACTACTCAACGGATATATCCTCGGATATATCTCTTCAAAGTTGAAAATAAATTACCTTTTTTTTGACTAATTTTTGAGTCGTTAGACCGATGTTGCGTTTCTTGAAGAAATACAATTTTGCGTGTCGATTTTTTTTTACCCACTTTTGTTTTGTTCAATGGTTTGCTGTATGACACATAGCGCCAGTAATTTCCTTTTTGATCCGTTCATGACTTCGTCTTCATCAACTATCCAAAGAACTGCGCTCGCCAACCCAGTTCGCCAACACGGTTCGCCAGTGTGTGGGCAAAGCAATAAAACACGCCAACCTGACAGCCAACACGGACCAACCGGGTTGGCCAACCGGGTTCCCTAGTGAATGGGCACCTTGATGGTTGTGTGTGAACTCAGCGATGATCAATCGGAGATGTCCGCAGCTATTTACACCGGGAATAAAATTATTGAAACGCTTAAAAAGCTACTGACACCCAGCAATGCAGACGTAAAGCACCTATGGCGCTGCATGTTATAGGTACTTCTATTATACGGAGGGTAATTCATGTAATTATACCGAAGGATTTCCACCCCGTTCCAAGGAAGTGTGCATGAATGCGATAACCTGAAATATTTTTTCCTTGCAGGAGTAGTCGGAAGGTTATGGTCATGCTTTGAAAGAAACGCCATTGTTGTATATTATTGGTAAATCTGGAGATGCGATGAGTTTCCACCTGCGCACTTTTATTCGGTACTGTGGTGCTGGTGATGAATCCCGATCTGAAAAATCTGTCATACCTGATTCACTGGCATTGGTATCACCACCATTATGAAATTGCAGGTGGAAAGGTACTGGTCATAACGTACCTATGATCGAAAACTTTTTGCTTCAGAGTGCTATGATTTTTTGCCGTTTTCAGTTATGTTGGGAGTACTGCAATCAACTTTAAAGTGACACCTGCATTTTGATTACCGTCTTGGCATTTTGGCCGTATGCACTCTGTATACTGTAACGTTCGGCGGTTCTTACCCATTGCCGAGAACTGATGGGTGGTATGATTAAAAGAAGTATTTACTTTTACTTCAAGTAGAAGCTTTTACTTCGTAGTATTTTGTGAAGCATAATCCTATACATGAAGTGAATACTTTTATGAGAAGCAATTGCTTCGCCTGGAAGCTGTTACTACAGTGATGAACTTGAACGTTAACGTCACCCGGAAAGTTTTACATTCTGAACGTGATCCTGGTTTTGAATCCATTTTGTGGCCAGAATAAGTTTGAGTAGAGACAAAGAAAGTGCTAGAGGAAACGGTGTAGCAAAAAGCGAGAAATATAACGATCTGCAGATGGCCTTTGTAATACTCTTGCAGGACCGCAAAATCTTGCGGGACAAGGGGAAGGCCCCAGCAATAAAAGCAAAAAAGATAATGCAGTCGCTGGAATTGCAGAAATGTGTAGTGGAAACATCAAAAATAAGAATTTTGATACAAAAAAGGTGGGTTTCAAACAATTTTATCTGCGACCTCTCTGATAATTTTCCAAACACTATTTTATGGACTCCCAAGTCTGCAAGTCTGCCCCAAGCCAACTTGAAAACCGGGATTGCCTAAACGTCTAAGGAAAATCTCCATTTTGGTTTTGTTGCCTAGAGCTCCCCCTTTTCTTTCGGCTTGAGTCCCCAAGAATATGTCCGCCATCCACTGCACGTTGTTTTTGTTGAATCTAAGTATACATTTTTTTCCACAATTCCTCTTGGCTTTGGACAAGTAACATCAATTTACTTCCTCACTGCCGAAATGTTGAAAATGAAAGAGAACTGAGCGTTACTTTCTATATTGCGCTCATCTATAACGCCCTTGTTTTCTTCTCTCGACAGTTTTTTGTCCGAGACTAACAAACATGGCCATTTGACCACTTTTGAATTAAATTTCAAATGCGAAGTTGCTCCTTGATCAACTCCAGCAATAGGTACTCTACTTCTTACTTTAGTTTTTCTTCAAGTATAGAAGGTGAAGTAAATGCTACGGGATCCGTAGCACTTACTACTAAGTGGAGTATTTACTTGAAGTAAAAGTAAATACTTCTTTTAATCATACCACCCGATGACACGATTGACGCCGTCTCTGGAGCAAGCTGGTTTTCTACGTTAGATCTACAGAGCGGCTACTGACAAGTGGAAATGGACCCAAAAGACAAGGAAAATACCGCTTTTTTTTCTCTGACGATATGTGTACTATTTGGATTGGAAGCATTCATAGTGTCACTGACAATCAATAATTAACTCAGTCATTATAGCCAACCTTTGATAAATAAAATAATAATGTCATAGCACTCTAGATGGGAAAAGTTTTTGATCATACGGTACCTCCAAGTTTACTAATAAAATAAGTGATCAACAATGGCGTTTCTCACCATAACTTCCAAACTACTTTAATACATTGATAGTTGATATTGTATTTCCATTAAAGTTTGAAGGTTTTATATAGTCACGCAGAGAAGAGGCGCAAAGTTTTCCAATAAGCCTTGAACTGAGTGGTGTGTGTTTTTGTTTGTGTTGGATGGGTTCTGTGAGTGTGCAGCAACAAGTCGAAATTCCTTAAATACTCCAAATCCCGCTGGTTTCGCGCATTCTATGCGTCTCGAGCGTGGAAACGAAACAACTTCTCTCACTGTAAGAGCATAATTGAATTTCATACCTCCCTCGGGTGCAATATGCAAAATGGACGCGCCGGTTTAAATTGATTTCTTGAAAGTCACAGGGCGTGTATATCCTACGTAGGTATATATAATAATTTTGATTTACGACTCCACTTAATGCTTGACTTTTATACTTTAATTGTCCCGCCTGCAAGAGGCGACTTTCTTTGCGCGCGGTCATATTGTATATTATCGTTATGACCGAAGCAATCAGATATCCATCGTCATCACCATCGACACTTTTGCGAAACAACGCGCGGTACTTCAATTAATATCCGAGGCGTGTTCCAGATATCTGCCAAAATTGCACGATCAATCAGGTTGTTTTTGGTTTCGGAAAATCACTTTGGAAAGCTGGGGATGAGGAGTTTCGAGCGTGACCTTTGGGCAAGTCGTATTTCCCGGTTTTTGGTCATAATTAATGTGCACGCGTCAAGTCCGAAATTAATTTAAAGGTCGAAAATTCCATCCGATATCACCGAAGGCTGCGTTGTGCATCATTTATGCACCGCTCTGAAAAGTTCAACCCACCTGTTGTTGTGGTGTGTGTGGTTATTTTTAGACATACTGTGCATGACATTTAGCTGAAAACTGTGGCATTTTTAATGTTCTATCTGCACGAAGGTGTGGCTTTCATGAAATTAACTTCGGACATTGATGCTTCGCTCACAATAATAATTGAATGTTTTTTCTCACTGTGCCATATTGTATAATTTGGTAGCGTCTACAGAGCGACTCAGTTTCACAAGAGCATCCCTAACGGCCAGAAACATATAGGTATGAACCTCGGTATGAACAAAATATACATAAGACTAAATATGTATAATAAAACTAAAACTTTCAAATAAAAACAAAAGAACAAAATCGATTCGATCAGCATCAAGTATAGTCAATGGTTCAGTTTGATATAACTGATAGCGGAAGATACAGATTGGTAAAATAATGGAAAAACAATGAAAAAATTGAATACATAATTATTACCAATATAAATGCTAGAGAAAGCAAAAAACCGGAACGGCTTCAATTCCAAGACCGTTATTAACAAAAATAAAAGTAAAATAAATTTCACACACGTTCAAGTGTTTCTCTTGTCGTCCTTTTGCGGGAGATGAACGTTGTATGCAAATTTCCTATACGCAATAAAATTGAACTGGGCGTGCTTAGGCCGTCGTTTGCTAAAGTGGTTAATAACATTCTTTAGAGCTTATATGCGAAGTGAAATGATACCTACTCTCAAAAAGATGCTGCTCCATTTACAACATATCAACCTATCTGTAACGCATTCAGCGTAGCGCGCTGGATTCCAATCAATAAAAAATATTTTGCATTTTTTTGGGATTCACAAAAATAGGTGGATACAGGTATGAAAAAAGTAGGCCTTGGAAAAGAAAAAATCTGCAAGCCTGATGTTTCTTAAACGGCGTACTCTTTGAAGATCGCTATCTCGTCTTAATCGATGCGAAATAGGATGCCACCGCCTCTCTTTGAATAAATACTTGTTTCCGCATCGAAGATACGATCGAAATTTACACCGCCAATAAAATAATGGGTCGTTAAGCAAAAATTTCAAACTCTGGCGCATGAAAAACTCAAGTTTTAACGTTTATTTAATTGTAGTTAGGTAACTGTATAAAAAGGCTTGTTTATACTTGGCTGCTGTCGCAGTTCCTGTGTTCTCAAACGAAAGTGACGATGAACACATCAGTCATCAAACGTTATTATTAAGCCAGTGCAAATCCACAATAAACGGTCAATTGCTGGAGCTTAAAGCTTAGTGCATAATATTTTCGATTCGCGTTATACGGCCATTAATGGATTCTTTTGTGAAGCTCCGGACAATTCCACTTGTACCGTTAGGTTTAAATGCCGAGGTTGAGCAACCAACCACCATTTCAATAAATTCCGTTTTTACAACCCAAAGTTGTTGGTTGGCAACACCATTTTTCAACTTGCTCTGCAAATGGCAGTTGGCACAATCCTACTTGGCGTGTGCGTGTGTGGTGTGCTGCTTGTTTGTGAAGAATTAATCTCAAATCAAGGGGATACAATAAAATCTTTTGTTGGCTTTCCAGTGGGCGTCTTTGATACGAAACTCTATACCCGTTTAATTTTATTGGACTTTTATGCAGAGGAAATTTAGCGTAGGGGTGTTAAGTTCTTGGGTCTTCCCACGGATTTGTGATTTTTCTACCTTTGATGGAAAGGAGGGAGTGTATTGAACTCGACTCAAATTACTTGTATTTCTGCCTATATGTTCTATCTTTAGCTTTTCTGTCATCTTTTCGATTATTAGTCATCCAGGAATATATAAATTACAAAACCTGCTTGCACGCCGAGTGGTATTATAGTGCCAATGCATAGTGCAAACTTGTACGCAATAAATAACGCTGATTGTGCAACCTCACTTACACGGTTCAAACTCGAGGTTATATTCTATTTAAATGGTATGATCGACTTACTCTACGATCTGGGTCCGCAATAAGCTAATGATAATAACAATTTACGACTTCTTACCAGAGATGAGAGGCAAAGGGGGCAGTTTCGTACCCACCTTTACCGACGCGCAGTAATTTCGATAGTCCTTATAACCGGTCGAACGGCTACTGGCCATTCAACTGGTGAAATGCAACCACATTCAGATATTTTAATTACATACGACCTTCCAAAGAGAAGATCCCTCCCGGTTGGTAATGACCAGTAGTCGTCGACGAGAGGCTGACGGCCGGATTTAAATAAAATTATTCCAGAAATTCGCAGCGGGACTCTTCGAAAAAATCTAGAAGAGAAGCAATACAATTTAATTAACTGGAAAGAGATATTTGCATTTTACCGAGGCGTTGCCTATGAGGCGAAACTATCACCGTGACTGAAAAGAATAGTGTGGAGCAGGAACGCTTCTGAAAGACGACGTATACCCGTTTTGCATAGCATTAAACTTTAGGTAATGGGTTTCTAGACACCTAGGCTCTACCTCTACTAATCTACGTTTCAAAGCGTTTAAAATTGAAGTACTTAAATTACAGAAATTGCCAATCTGAGCAGGTCCCCACTCCCCACCTGAAGGGTAATTATCATTTTTCAAAAGGTTTTAGGTTATGACGCAGTCATTACTTCGTCAACTCTCGTCAATCACATCGCCAATTGAAATACCATCAGGTTGAATCAATTGATGAACAATCAAAAACAGCAGCCATATTATTTGAATCGATTTACCTATAGCTACTTGATTTACAAGTGGAAACTTATGGAGACTCCTGAAGTACGAGTAGGTGAACCTTACGTCTTCTTTTTAGGGTTTTTCTCCATTTTTGTGTTCTCCATTAACTCTTCTGATAATCTTTTTTTTTTTTCTGGGTTGATCTCTGTGGAGACAGGTTTTTGAGACGAATGTTGGAGAGGATACTTCCTTTTACCTGATCGAGCTCCGTGGCCCCTGATGGGGTTGGTCGACGAATTGACCCGTACTGTCAGAGAAGACGGCTGTTAAAACGCGAACGACAAGCGAATATATGGTATTTTTCCCGCAAACCAGGAGCAGAGCACGACGAACGTTAGAACAAAAGTAAATGTTTCCGGATTTCAACAGTCAACACCAAAAGCATGATAATGACCCTCATATTTCGAAACGGATTTGGAGTTTCAAGTCCAGGGCTTGTGTTGAATAAGCTCAAAGAAACTTCAGTTACGAGGATACGAGAATGGTAATCGACCTCAGACAAACACATGAAATATATAGGTATAGGGCAGTGGCGTAACTAGAGTGGGGGTTTCGGGGTCAACCCCCTCCCCCATTGGCCATCGAATTCCCTGAAAATTTGTTTCATGCGGCGCTTTTTTGTTCGCTTTGCTCGCATTCTCGCATATTTTCAGTCGTGACCCCCCCCCCCCCCCCATTGGACATTTCTAGTTACGCCACTGGTATAGGGTTACGTCAAAATGACCAAAATCTGAATCTCTATATGTATAGCCCAGTTAGGGAGCAAAAATCACCTCAATAAGGTAATAATTGTTAACAGGCTGGAAACTAGCTTAAAACAATCTGTGTGGTTCAGGTTTCAACATACGAATTTCCCCCTCGGAAATTTCGGCGTCATGTCGCCATCATCAACAAAAAGTACACCAGCGTCGTTTTTGCCGAATATCTTAATTTTGGATCATCTGAGAGCAAAAAGATGTAACGAGTCATTTTGAAGCCAATAAAATTCCCTTCAGTTTGATTTTTACCTCAATTCTATGAGACCTATGGTCTTTGAAGTAGAGCTTCTGGAAGCGAGAGTCATTGTCGTGAAAGTTCCATGTCCACTTGACTCGAAAAACTAAAATTTCGATGTTACAAATAAAATTCACAATTAGATTTCTCGAAATCCTTCAAGCTATAGTTGCGTTGGTAGTTCTAAACTCTTCCTCTTGAACCATAGATCACGTAATCACGAATATTGAAAAGTAAAAAACGTCACATCGTACATATACCAGGATGTACCTACTGAAGGAATCAATCAGATCAGAGAAATTTTACATATTTTGAAGCCTATGCGAGACTCTAAGCACCTATCAAGAGTTCAATATCAACATGCATTTTCTCTGTAAGCTTCACTTGATACACTCAAGAAGTGGTCAGCTCACAGCTTTCTTGTAAAAAGCCCTCTGAAATCATCAAAATTTACAGTAGCAAGAAATGTATGTAATAGTTAGGGTAATAGTCTTGTTACGAGCGGCGATTCTCGTGCATTCTGGTGAACACGTGATCTTCCTAGACTTTTTCATTGCGTTGCAGTGTACAGATACGGAGCTCTGGACATTTCTAGAGTATACGTAATGGCTTGGCATCCAATTACATGAGGAGACTCCAACGCTCGATCAAGACACATATGTCCGTTTGGCTACGGCCCCGAAAAATCCTACGCATTTCGTACGGCAGAATTATACGCGAAATGTGTAGGATTTTTCGGGAGTCGTCGCAAAATCGTATGCCGGGTCACTAAAGAATCTGCTGGAGAACGCATGGAACATTCGTGATGAATTAGTCGAACCTATATAAGGCATCAATCGTCGGCTCACGAACAGTTATTGAATTGGAAGCGATCAAGTGCGGAAGCAGCGAAATAGTAACCTGAGATATTCCAAGTGGATAATTTTTGGCGTGTATTCATTGTAGTACGCAGTAATAATAAACAGTGTGTGTTTTGAAACGATCGTATCAATCATAATCGAACCCGTACGCGAAATACGTAACAGTATATCATATACCGAGGGACCAAAGTGAATTTTCAATCCCGTGGTTGAAGGGATTTGAGACTAAAGAGCCCTCAAGCAACAAACTTCACCCACGGGATTAAAAATTAACTCTGGTCCCTTGGTATATGATATATTATTACATACATTTCTTGCTACTGTAAATTTTGATGATTTCAGAGGGCCTTTAAAACATTTTACGGGAAAGCTGTGAGCTGATCACTTCTTGAGTGTGATAATGGGCCTTATGAATGAAGATTAAGCAATTGCTTTTGCTTGATTTTTGGTGCTTGGAAATTCTCAAAAAACTCAGAAACTTCAAGGAACTCATTAATTTAGGTATCACTGAGTAGAGCATTCAAGTAACTGATTTTTTAATAACATTGGTTTAAAGTCGCACTTCCAAATGTTTCTCGGTTTTTTGCTTGTAGATTTCAAGCAAAAGCAATTGCTTAATCTTTATTCATAAAGCCCATTGGACTCGTGATGGGTGCTTAGATCTTGCATAGGCTAAATCGAAGAAATATGTAAAATTTCTCTGATCTTATTTGATTCCTTCAGTACATCCTGTATATATATACAATGTGACGTTTTTGACTTTTCAATATTCTTGAGTTTAAGACCATCACCGCAACTACAGCTTGGAGGATTCTTGCAAATTCTCATTGTGAATTTTTTTGTAACATCGAAATTTCAGTTTTTCGAGTTGAGTGGCCATGGAATTTGTAGGGAATTTCATTGACCTCAAAATGACTTATTACATCTTTTGCTCTCAGATGATCCAAAATTGAGATATTCGGCAAAAACCACGCTGGTGCACCTCTTGTTGATGATGGCGACATGACGCCGACATTTCTGAAAGGGGGGAAATTAGTACATTATGTTGAAACCTAAACTACAGCAAATCGTTTCAAGCTAGTTTCCAGCCTGTGAACAGTTATTTCCTTATTGTTTTTCCTGGCTCTTGGGCTAATAAGAAACCAAAAGAATCTGGTTTATGTGGAGAAATGGATGTTAATCAGAAACGAACCATCTATGCTAAATACTTCAAGATGTTTCTCGCTGGAACGGGATAAGAATGGTTGTTGAAGGGATGAAATTACAACTGTATGCTTTCGGGGGAGATTCATTGTTCTTTTGCATCTGAAACTGCTTAACAAAAGTACAACTAAATATATAATATATAGTGGAGACTGGATCGTTTTTTGTCTCAATAAAGCACCATAAAACATGCAATAAAGCTTTCTGGCACAGTTCGCAGCTGGCTCAAAATGCGACAGCCCGCCGGCGCCGTGTGCTTTTGCATCTTGACGAACTGTCGAAGCCTATTTCCTTCCAATACATTATGCTTTTTCACAGTTTTTAGTCGTTTTTTCTCTCCTGAGTACCAGCAGAGAGATGCGTCAGGTGCTAGCTAATGAATGAATTACGTGAAGACACGCCATAAATCTTGCAGAAATGAAAATGAAATTGGCATCTCATGTAATATCCTCTTTGGCCAATTCGAAATCCAAGCCCCGACCGCATGCACCGCACACACTGCAACAAAACAACATCAACAACAAGAAAAATGCTACGCAGAGAGCCAGATGCATTCGGAAAAAAGAGGTAAGCCAAAGTGGCCGCGCGCGCAGAAAAAAATCCCCAAAACATCCTGCTGTCATTATTCGGAGAAATTCGTTTATTCTTTATTCTCCTCAATCATCCGTAAAGAGGATGATGATGATGATGACGACGATGATGATGATGATGAGATGACAACCGAAGAGGATGTTTTACGAATATACTTTTACTCTTGTGGAGCATTCCACGGGTGCTGAAAAAAATACAATCGGGCACCGCAACGCACAAAAAGTCGGCGTATATATTTCTGATGTTTATTTTGAATCAACATCAACGCAACCACCTGGTCGCGCGCTGTACAAAATCTATTGGAGCTTTAGACTAACCTGACACCTTCCGATTTGTCTGGCAGATAGCGAGCGGTCAGTACAATGGAGGTGGGACGCCAAAGCCATATAGCAAAAAGCACTGGAAGTGTTAAAGCCAGATGCATACAATAGCTCAGCGGGATTTATGGGCTTTTAGCTTTTGATGGGGTTACAGGAAGCGCTTTTTTCCACCATCATCGGCGCGCGGTTAGTTTCAAAGGCGATTTTTGCATACACCTACCTTTACTGAGAATGTTTGGACGAAAGCACCACGAGGAAATTGCAACTAAAATCAAGAACGAAAGTTCAAGGCTAACCGTCGCGTATTTGTATCGACTAAAAATGCGGTAACGTTCTGCTCTCGACTCGTTTCGAAGCTGCGAGCCATGCCTGCGCCACCAGGGGAGCTCCAACAATCAGGTCCACTGCGGGGTTTTTCTCTGGAGGATTCCATCTCCTCATCAATTGAATTTTTCGTCCAAGGCGCACATTTCTGAAATAATAATCACGCAATGTAATCGATTGTCAGCGAGATGATGGATTTCGTTGTCCTTCCTTCGGCCGGGCTATGAGAGTCGAGGAGCATCAGCGCTCGTTCTGCAACAGTGCACAAAACAGCAATAATAACAGTTCCGACTCGATGGAGTGCTCTCTTTCTTGTTATTGTTGGTAACTCGGGACGCCGAAAAACCACAGAAAAATTTCGCTCGCACTCTCGGGATTTGATGCACATTGCGCCGCGACGATGCAAATCAAACGACCAATGTGAGCAAGGTTGTCTTAGCATTAGTGCACTATCACATTTTTTACTGTAGAGTATGTGCTGTATTATATGACTTACCGTTCCCAGGCAATTTGCGCCTAGACAATCCGTTTCCACACTGAACAGAGTGGACAATTTCAGTCTTCAACATTATTGCTTTCTCACTCGGAACCACAAGGAGAGTCTTTGTCTTTAGGGCTACTATAGACATAGGGCTCGATACCAAGTTGCAGGCGCAAAAGTTAGGACGGCGTAACTTGCCAAATAGAGCGGTCTGATTGGCCGTTGCTATAGTAACCGCACTTACAGCGGTCTCAGCCCCAACTTGGTATCGAGCCGATAGAGTCCATCAGAGTTCTAAAAAGTACAGAGACACAAGAGAGGGTCAGTAGAGTTTCAAAAGACGAAAAGAGACAAAGGGGCTCACTTGGGCTGTCAACAACATCAGAAAACAAAGAGGTTCACTAAACTGCTGGAAAGACAAGAAGATACAACAAGGCTCATTACGGCTTTAAACGACACATATAAAGATACGAAAGAGCTTACTTGGACCCTGAACATTACCTAAAAGAAAACATGAACAAAAATTCTCGAAAGGCGTGAGATGAGACAAGAAAGACAATTTAAACAAGAAAGCTCAGTAGTGCTTCAAATGACCAATGAAGAATGGAGTCTCTTGATGCAATAGGACAGATGGCTTAGTGTTCTACTTACCGGATGGAACTGACTTCCCTCTATTTGGCACAAGAAAAGGGAAGAGGAGTTAGTATAGGGCTCCAGACAACAAATAAAGACACACAGAAGCTCCAAGCCTTCCTAATGACCTTCAAGCAATAGGAGAAGACCTCATGGCTCTCACGAGAATTTCATCAAGCACAAAAAATATTAGGGGGCCCAGTAGGGTTCCAAAAGACACAATATGATACGAGGAGACCCATCTGACTTGAACAATACAAGAAAATAAAAAGGAGCCACTAGATTTATGGGAGCTCATTAGAACTTCAAAGACACAAGACACAATGGGGGTCACTTGGGCTCCAGATATGACAAGGAGACAATGGCGGCTCATCAGATTTCCAAAAGGCATAATAAAAGGCAATTGGGCTTACTAAGGTTCCAAACGGCACGTGCGAAGACTTGATGGAGGGGCAATACTTGAACTCCGAACAATTTATCAAGAAGACGTAAATAGACGTGTACATAGTGGGCTCACTAGACTTTTTTAAGACACGGGAAAAGACTATAATGGGCTCAGTAGTGGTTTGAGAATACACAAAAAAAAAAGATGGGGGTTCACACACGCTATCAATGATCAAGGAGATAGCGGGACTCACTAGATTTACGGAGGATACAAGAAAAGAATAGTGGGCCTAGTGGGGCTTCGTTTGAAATCCAATAAAGTGAGGAAATGTTTGTTGTTTTTTTTAAACGATCAAGCAACGAGCGTATACCCATCCCTAATGAAGAGATGACGGACGCCGGACGGTGTGATTGTGTTTGTGACATTGGCGAGAGCAGAAAAAAAGAACAAAACTGCATAATAACGCAAACTGCGTGAGTATAATAGTTGAAGGGGAAACATTTCCGGTCAATGTCTCTTCGGTGCTTGGCGGAGCCGAAGAAAAAATACGCGAATTCCTATTAGCAGAACCGCTGGAAACTCGCGTACTTGCAGAGCCTGCAATGATCAATCACGTCTTATTTATTTGTTAACGCACACCGGTATGCCCATGTGGACACGATTAATTACAGGTATATACTTCGCAGGTGTATTTACACCTAATTTAATATGTCGGTGCTCCCGCCAAGCGTCGCCTCCTCTGTATAGTTGCAATGCAAAAATCCGAAGCGAGAATTTGCTCAGGAGGTGCAACAATATAACAAACGAAATCTTGCACGCCTAATAAATCAGTTTTTCGATATTATAATGTCCTCTGGCCGAGGTCCCTTCGCATTCAGGGCGAGATTTATTTCACCGGTCCTGAATGGACACGATGCTGTCCAGGCTTAAAATTGCGCGAGAAAAATTGCCGCTTTGGAGAAGAGATTTTACGCCGTGGTGAGGTTTTTTACCGCTTTTTTTTCTCTTTTTTCTCTCCATTCCACATTAGTTCTTGCCGATGGCGATGCCGAGAATGGTATTTAAATGAGCTTAGACCTAAACATGGCTGCGCTCTCGATTTTCGTATCTTTGGAATTTTGCTCGATTGCTTTTCGGTTCCCATCGTTATTAGTGGAGTGAGCAGAAATGCCCCTTTATGGTTTCCCTGCTGGTATATAGGATGTATGCATGCGTGAACGAAGCGGATTTACGTCTGTTTGCTGACCAGTCCCGTAAATAAACAGCTCCACTTTTCCGCGAACAATAGTCAAGACACATGACAGAGGCATTCAAGCATGTAAACGGTTAAAGTATTAGCTCGAACATGAACTTTTGCTTTTCAAAGATATGTTATTTCTTTCTGCTTTCGTCACCAGGAAACGCTTGACCTTAGAACCGACGTGATTTCGGACCGAGTGCGGGTGTTGTTTTGCATCGAATCAACTTCATCCAGACCATTCCGGGCGGGGCTATACGAGGTAATCCGAATATACTATATTCCAGGTCCAAATCCAAAAGTCCAGGTTCGCCTATCCGGAAGTCGCGCGGACGAAAGAGCAAGCAATTTGAATTTGGCACCAGCTAGATCTTTATTTGTTGCAGTTTCGGGAACCTTTCATGAATACAGCTATGCAACCTGTCAACTCAACTGTTATTTGATTTGAGGTTAGAAGACAGGATGATGGGGCTCTCTATACTAGACGAAGTGTGAGACGTGAGAGCTGCTTTAGGAGAAGGTACAATTGTGGGGACTGTCTACATGGGATTCCCCATTCTTAAGTATTAATGGAGGCCATCAGAGAAACGGTATGCCGTCCTGAATATGGGTACATGGGGCTGTCCGCTCGCTTGTGTAAACCATCAGCAAAAAACCAATCAGAATTTAGTGAACGTACTAAACGTAGTTCCCGATAAGGTTGCCTGCGATCGAAGATTCAAGTGTCAGAAAACATGAAGGGCGAAGTCTTTTGTGCGAAGAGTATGTCTGGAGCAAACAACTTAGCGAGAAAAAGGGACTAATACAGGACATTATACCCATGAGGAACTTCGCCTGCTATCTTCTAATGGGCCTCAAATTGGGCTTTCGCTTATCTGGTCTATATAAAGGACCAGTGCCAGATTCAAGCACGGGTGACAGGGGCGACCGCCCCCGGGCCTTCTCATGTTACCACAAATTTAGGGCCTCCACAAGTCCAAAAACACCTTATTTAATATTATTATTCCGAGTATTATTCCTCAAAAAATCTTGAGGCTTACCTTGAGGCCTCCACAGACTACTGTCGCCCCAGGGCCTCCACATTCGTAAATCCGGCACTGCGAAGGACCGTCATCGTCATCAGTCCCTTTTTTTCTGTAGCCTTTGAACAGCACTCAGGCCTTCGCTTAGAGACAGTTCAGAAGACATCGACTCCTGTGAAGACTACGTTTACTGAATTCTGATTGGTCCTCTGCTGATGGTTCACACAGTACAGCGGACAGCCTTCATAACTCCCTTCTAAAGACCTCGTCCCCTTCTTTCGATAGCCTTCACCCGTACTCACGCATCCTACGCAGACGGCCCACTTTGTGCTTTTGCCTCAAACGGCTCTCTCGCCTCACCCTTCGCCTAGCATAGACTCTCCATTATCCTGTCTTGTGATAAACTTGATTCATGTATTCGTCCCCAAGCAGCTCCATAGTGGCGACTCCGGCCCCAGCGTCTGTTGTATATAGCTTTCTAGTCGCAATTTTAGGGCTCCGCCCTGTGCCTCATATGTACAGCAGACAGACAAATTCACCATCTCGTTTTTGATAGATTTATACTCACGCGTCCGCCGTAGACTACTTTTTATTCTTCAGATGTATTCATGCCTGTAAAGCATCGTTTGGGAGGATATATTCAGAAAAAATAAAAGTAATTCTCCATCTGCCATCTGTCAAAAACTTCCAACTGTAAAAGTTTAAAATTTTAATTCACTCTTACTGACATTTAATTACTCATGAAGTATCCAACAGATCGCTAGCCGCAATTATTAGCGACATTGTAACTAACATTTTGCCAATTTTGGTCATTTTCACTTTTCTTTGTACAATCGATAGTTTGAAATTAAATATCTTTAGAATCATTCTGTAAAAACAAATATTCATTTTTCATTGTGAACTCGTTTTTCTTTGGACGGTCCAGCTTAAACGTCAATAAATTAAGGGATCGATAAAGAATCAAAAATAAAGGAGACTTCCTTCAGAAAACATATATTTGAGAAGTACCTAATAACGGAGATATAGCTGCCCTTCAAAGTTGGAAATAAATAATGTAAATAATAACTTTTTCACCGTTTAACCGATTTGATTCAAATTCGGACCAAAAGTTCACTGAAATCATCCACTTTCGAATAATCATAACGTATTTTATTGAAAAATTTCAGGTGTGTACTTATTACGGGGTTGAGTCCTAACTTTTAAAGGCTATATCTCCGTTATTAGGCATTTCTCAAATATGTTTTCTGAAGAAAGTCCCCTTTATTTTTGATTCTCTATCGATACTTGAATTGAATGACGTTTAAGCTGAACCATCCTGTAATTCCTGTATAAACTAAATTTTTAGAGTCTATTGTAATTCTAAACGTGATGAACATTTACCTTATCTAGTCCAATTCTCAACCATGAGAACTTTCAGCAAAAAAGTCACACCAAAACCTGAAAAAGCTCTACTGAAAAAATCACGATTTGTCGGTTACCAACGTTCTTGATCGCGGTTGCCGAGATTTTGACAAGGATAAATCAAACCTGGATAGTTGGGTGAAATGCTTGGATCTGAAGAGAGTTCTGTTTAAAGCTGCCCAATTTTGAGTCAGGTGTCAGGTGGCGCAACGTTGCAACGGTGCAAATTGCCAGATACAGCAGCCTGGTTAGCTGAAACCGCTTGTTTTGCGCCGTTGTGATGGTAATCCGAATCCGACGCGATTCCGGACGCACCTCGGTCAAATAACTCAATCTTAATACCTACTGGTTCTCTCATATCCTCCCTGTATCGCCACTGATGTAATTATTTTAATGGCAGATCTCGCGCGCTTTTTCCATCGCATCCTTGAAACTTTCCACCATACGCTAATAAACCATCTCAAAATTCTATTTTATGCCGTATAATCACAGCCTGGACTTCGAAAACAAGTCACCTAACCATTATGTTGATTATAAAACTTTGAAAATCATTGATCGCTCAAAAAAAAAGCCTGCAAATTGTGCGCGACTAGTAATCAAGCTCAACAATCTCCGGTCAATTACGTTATTCTTGATATTATTATAATCAACCGTAGGGATTCAAATCCAAAAGCCTGAGAATGTAGACAAACAATGAAAGGGCACTTTAGTCCATCACGAACCTATGAATCGTGATTGTATAAAACGAAACGAAAGTGAAAAAGGAATTTTTCTTTGGCAACGAACTTTGACATTATTTAACGCTGGGTATAGTACCTACATTTCATGGCCGTCATGCGGTGCGCTCGGCTGTGCGTATAGAAAAAATACCACAAAATGGCTCTGAGACACCTTTTGGAAACTGTACAACAATATTTTGACAAATACTTAGTGCAAAAGAGTGGAATTGACAGAATTATGCAAAAAAATTCCCCTGTGGTAAAAAGATGTCTCCCTATGATCCGTGTGGTAATTAAAATTATGCAACTGTAACGATAGTTGATATTGATTAAAGAAGAATGACATGCAATTACACGGGCAAGCCTAATAACCACAATCGCCAGTCCTTCATTAGCATGGTTGGAGGTGTTTTATTTTATGTTACGTATAATAACAGTCATTGCAGGTCGCCGCCGCTGCTTCCTGCATGGCTTGTATGTTCAAATATGATGCCGTTACCGACGTGAAAAATTGCTGCGGCAGATGAGCAACTCGGAAAATCTGTTAAGTGTTGCTTCTGTATAGCTATGATTTGTAAAACGCTGTATCTATTTAGTTCTACGTTTCACATTATTCTGAACTGAATTCACACGTCAGCCTTCACACGTCAGAAAGGAAATTTCGTACTGAGACTCAGGTACGTTAACAGATGGCGCCAGTAGAATTTGTTGCTAGACCTCGTACGGACTTAGTAACGCGAACGCGGTGAACTCTACCAAGCGACTAACAGCTGATTTCGGGGGAAAAAACTCTGCGTCAATTTTGACGTGTTTTGACTGTTTTGTGTTGAGATGATAATAATAATAATATTAATAAATTGACTCTATTTCTAAGAAATATAAAAACAGTAAAAACAATAAATTTCGTTTAGAGGCGAAGTCTAGCTGAACGCTATTCTACTTAACCCCTATCAAGTGTTAAGAAATGTGGGCATAGGCAAACAATGTGGGTGCAATAATTTGCTGTGTGCCTGAATTGCACTCGAATATTTCCAATACTTCCCTGGTATTGAAGAAAGAAAGATAGAAAACTGATTCAGCCAAACTCGAATCTTGGGATGCCCACAGAAAAATTCAAGAACGCCGCCAGAAGCTCTCATTTGGTCTGCAGCTATTTTGCATATGCGTGCTTGACTCGGCGTGGAAGATTTAAGGTACATATTTCTCATCTTATCCTATCGATTGAGATAGGTACATAGTATTGTGATTGTTGTTTATTCAGAAAAACGAAGTAAGATGCCACTCGCAGACGACAACAAACACCATAATGAATGTTTGCCACCAAGAGGTCTCATTGGTTCTCTGCGTTGGTCTGCAGCCTTGGTCAAGTTTTGAGTATCCTGAAGTCTGTTGGTCTGATGCTGCCTGGTTCGAGTGGAGTGGCCAGTATAGTTTTTGTGTTGGTGCAGTCATTTTAAATTCAAATAAATGCCATGTGATTTGATGTTTTGAATTACACGTCACACGTCAAAAGTGACAAAACGTGAATCAAACTTGAAAACGCTAAAATGTCGGTAAAGTGGGCCACGTTTGGTTTGCGCGTGAGGTTGACCAAGTGATGTCATAGATTAATAAGAAACATTTTTTTTCTAGAAAATTAGAGGAGAAACTATTGTGCCTGTTAGAGTTTAGAGTTAAGAGTTAAGTTTATTTACCATCAAAGTTTACATGGTATGTCACGCAATTACTGTGCAAATGAACTTAACAAAAAACATGAAAGGCTTACTTAGATCAGAAACAATCGGAATACTCAATCAAAATAATCACTTTTTTTCCAATATAAATATAACACCCTATTTTATCTTCTATGTTAGAAGTTTGGTTCGTACATTGCAGGTACGCACGTTCACAATGAATATTGCTGTTACGTTCCAAAGCTTGCAAGGTCCAAATTTTCACCTTCAAATTTTTTTTTTTTGATTTTTGGATTTTGGAAATGCCAATAAGCTCAAACCAAAGTACATCCTTTTAGCTTTCGAAGGAGACCTAAATGGTGAGATTCTGTCTAGGAATAAACCCACAGAGATTGATTCCGCAACGCTTATTTTACCAGTTCAACTTCGTCCTCAACTGTTTTTAATTTTTATGTCATGCATGTCTCCCTTGTTACAATCTAAACTACTTTTGATTGAAATTATCAAAATTTTACACATTCATACTGTGTTTATGTGTAATCAACAATAGAGTGACCTCAAGCCACATTAGCATATACGATGTAGCCTGAAAGTATACCTTCGGTGCGTTGCAAAAAATCATACAGCGCACACAGAAGCTTCAACGATCATTAATAAACTTCGAAGAACGCCCGTCGTACCTGTCGTGTCATTTCTGGCACTCATGACAAGGACAGAATTAATGAACCGCGAACACAATAGGAACCTCTCCTCAGTGATTCCTATTGCTCCCTACACTTTTCCGTGTGCGACGAAACTATAATATGCAGTCCATAATCAACATTTTATTATTCGTCTTGAGATCAGGACGGAAGAAAAAATGTTCGAGGCCATCCACTTCTTGCGGTCGATGTGATGTTTTGTCTCTCTGCAAAGCAAATTCATTGACACATTGACTTATTGACTTGAGCTGTGGTGTACACCTCGATGGAACATTTCATAAATTACCTACATGCGAGCTGTTGTCGGTGTGTGTTGTGTAAAGTTTTTTACGCCCCGGCTCGATTCCGTTTTTTTCACACGTACCTAGCAAAAGCTACGTGTGAGATGGAAGAAGGAAAGGTGTTTTGTAACCTGGCGCGGAATGTAGGAGTGTGATAACGATAAATCACGGTTATAACTATATTAAACAGTTAGCTTTCCTTTCAATGAGTGTGTGCACGCGAGAGTTTTAATAAACGTGAAATATGGTCCGCACCATAATTTCGAGCAATGCCGGTGGAAGCCCGCGGGACCCTGGGAATAAAAGTAGCAGCTCTGGAACAATTTCTAAGATTGAATGAGAACTCGGAACGAGCGATGTTTGGATTGCTGATTCATTAATTAATAATTCAACTGACATAAGCAGTCAACCTTCCAGTTTTCAGTCAGAAGCAGTTCTTGGAGTTGTTTTGGAATCATGTGGAACCCAATCGATACCCCCAAGATGAGAGCTCCTGAAGCTATTTAACTATTTTATCAGATGACAACTCAGATCTGTCAAAAGCCATTTGATGTATTTGAAAATTGACATCGATGCGTATGCTGATGGCAATCGGTGACGGTTCAGAGCCTGTTTGGGATGTTCAGTTTTTTTTTGCACCCGGCAAGTCTTCCGGCTCCTGCTGAGTAGTCTTCAGCCGTTAAAAATATACAAATGGTTTGTATTTTTGTGAAGCGACAAGTCCTGTCACACACGTAGAAGGCATTGGAATGAAACCTCATCTGGGCTTTGGTTATACATATAGTGATGCCACGAGACGAAACGAGACTTGGGGGTAGTCTCATCTCGTCTCGAAACAACGAGACGGAACAGAGCTTTGGTCTTATCTCGAGGCCTTCAAGTCTTGTCTTGTCTCGTCAAGTCTCGACTGGTCTGCAACTGTGTAAGTACGTATGGTACAGAGTGTTTCAAAATTCGCTCATTCAATGCTTCGGCAATTAATAGTCATGTACTCACAATAGTACTGAATGATCAAAAACGTTCCTCCTCTAGGCAGGCTGTAGTCTAGTCATTGGCAGGCAAACGAGGCTGTTTTTGGCCAGGCCACAGCCTGCGTAGAGGAGGATAGTTTTTGATCATATGGTATAAGTATTATAAGGGTATTCCGCGACATGACCAACCCCTCTTTTGGAGCCTCTCTTCTTCTTTTTGGAAGATTCCAAAATATAAAATATAGTATTGCGGGATCAAACTCAAATGTTTTGATCCATGCGGACCGGAGGAGTCCGCTCCGTGGAACAACCGCATTCAACCTTAAATACTGTGAGGTGAAAACATACAAGTGAACAAAAACAAGTCCACTGTACAAGTCGTGTAATTTACACACGGAAAATGAATGAACTGGGAATACAATCACAATAACGCCCGCTGGCCAGGTACAAGATACGAGAAGTGACGTTTCTCGTTTCGAAACACAAATAATACAGGCAGAGGGCCGCTTACAAACTAAACTGAAAAGAGTTTAAAACTCTTCCAAGTAAAGAGGGGGCATAAGGCCACCGCAATACAACAATCAAATTCAAAATGCACTTGTGCCCGATCTATGTACCGTATGTTCGTTAAAATGATGAATTAGGGCAGGCTGTGAATTTCGAAACGTATGTCCAAAATGTATTCCATGACGACGGCTCATCATGTTGACATCAAAATTGAGTCATTATTGATAAATTCACGACATACGTTTCTAATTCCAAAGCCTGCCCTAATTCATGATTTTAACGAACATACGGTAGCTTCTAGCTCTCTAGTAAGTGGAAGAAAATTGGAAATGACTTCCCTGTGGCCGACGTCGTTCACAAAGTCCTTGCGTCTCTATTTCTGCTGCTCTAACCAGGTCCCGAGCGGATAACAGGGCGCCCAAGCCTGACGTAGCTTCGGCCGACGCCTGGTGATGTTGTCCTGAGGAACTCTTCGTCCGTCGAGGCGCGGTGGACCTGGGGGCAGACAACCGAAACGGATCAACACATACTCAACGCATGGCAAAATTGAGGATAAATAATAATAATGGGACCCAAGGCGGCTATCCGGCACATTTCAGCAGCGAGGCTAGACAATTACCATCAATTGAAACACTAAAACAAGCAATAATGTGTCAGCTCTGGTCTTTCTAGGTTATGGTGTATGACAGTCTGTCAACATGACGCTTGGTGTTGTCGCGAATCTCGCTCTTATTGACTCGAGCGTTCACCAGCTTTCTGAACACTCTCGTCCAGGCGGGAAGTTTAGTCCATCGATACATAATAAAACCACTCAACTTTGATTCGGTGGCCGACGATGCATGTGGCGGCGCGAATTCGACTGCGAGCGCCACACAACAGGGCTGGTGCGAAATTTGTGGCACTCGGCCGTCGTGGAGATGGCGAAGGTGTCCTCGACTGCGGAGCCCGCCAGGAGCGGCACGGGCGATGGTGTCATCGACAGCGCAAAACGTACGGTAAAAAGGCGGCAGATTTAGGGAAATTCAGCGGCGAAAAATGTTCCGTAGAAAGTCCGGCAGCGAAAATGGTCCGCAGGCCGAACACATGGGCGTGGGGCGGGCAAGGGCCCCTGTCGAAACGAATTTGACTGTGGTTTGCTATTCTGTAGCGCAAGTAGCTCTCTCTTACCTGTCGAAACAAAGCCGAGGCGGCCGGCGACCGTTTTCTACTCGTGCAGCATTGTCGGTACGAATTCGGCGACAAAAAAAAACGAGTTTTTAGCTCGAAACGATTTATATAGCTTGCGCTTATCGCCAAAAAACTTCACTGGAAAACACGAGCGCACAGATCCAAAATCGCCCAGAGGAACCCAAAGCTAAGTACCGAACCGATGAAAATTTCAATAAAACAACACTTATTTTGTTCTTCATCTTACATGCTCTTTTGTTAGATAGCGGCGAAGTTATAGCGACGAAAACTCTGTCTCAGTCAAATTATGCCATTTTGCGTCAGATTACTGCCCAGATTGACCGTCACACTCCCCACGTGACATCATCCGGTCGTAAATAGCCGGCGACTTAGTCTTAACAACTGGTATTCAATAATTATTGCGAAAAGGCAATATAATATCATCCGCGGCGTTGTAGATTTTGCCACAGCCGACTGTTTACGGCCATGTGGCCATAGCGGAAACGGGTCTTTCTGCGAGCCAGTCCAACCCTGATTTACTCCGATCGAGTTCTATGCGCATAAAACAAAGGAAGTGATGCACTTTGCCGCACAACACGACGTTACGAGACAGCTGAATGACTATAGCAGCGTAAATTTACGTATGTTTGCTCTGAAAGACCTAAAAGTCAAGGACTTGCAACACATTTTCTATACGTATAGAGGTATAGGAGAAGTGCAAAATCAAAGACGAAGAGGAGTTCACAGGTTACTTGCCTGAGGCCGCGCAAAGTCGGATTGCATCATATTAACATCCAGATAAACGAGCCGATAGAGGAAGCTCGGATGACTTTTCGCACACAACCGGCGTAACCTCTTGGACGCAATCTTTGAATCTTTCAAGTGTTAGAGGAGGAGAAGACATACACATGATGGTGCGCTGCACACAGGTAAGTTATACCTTTGGTTTCCTATATGCATCAAGTGCAAGTCATTGTGTGAAGCAGAAGGAGAGGAACAAGAAGAGGGAACAACCAAGTTGTGTGTGTGGAGGTTGAAATTTCTTCGTGTTGCGCCTAAGAATAGGCACTACCTATGGGTTTTTTCGTACCACCACCTGAGGCTCGGCCTTACCTTGGATCTTCGATGATAACGGCCAATTGTGTGTTTGCGTATGTGTGTGAGTGTATAGCGTAGGCCATATAGTTGTCCGACGATTCGTTATACATTTTTCACTCTACCATGCACATGAGACACAAAATGTGCACATGGTGATATGGGTTTGGTTGCGTCACCATCGATATGGACGGATTTGCATCACAATGGGTACCACTTGATTCGACTATTGAAACGGAAAATTGGACATGTAAGGTGATTGTATGTATGTAGGAATGCTGGGATCTGGTTTTGATTAGGTAAATTATTAATAGCAGATTGAAGTGGATCCAAGTGTTACGTGTATAAAATCACTTACGAGTTTGTTCCTTTCGGTTATTGTTCACGGATTTTGCCTTAGTCATTAAGGCGGATTATCTAAGCGATCTAAACAGTGATACTTCCGAGTACCGCGCTTTGTTCTAGACAAGTCCAGTTATGGCCCTGTTTGAAATTTAACCAACCAAACAATATCAGTTCATGCTTAAGTTCAAGACGTTCCTTCGATCAAACGGATCATAGTTATCCAATGCTAGATCATTAACAAACTTTGTTATTGCAGCTAATACGTTTCAAGCGCACGCCATTCATTCTATTTCAGTAAGTTGTTGTATGCGATTTAGCATTCCGTAATTCGGACATCTAACAGATGGATATAAAACATTACTTGGGATATGAACTGTGTTAGTTTGATGTTGGAAATTTATCTTTTGCAGAACTGATGAACAATTTAACCCTTCGGTCAGTTACGACAGTTCTTGAAAGTCACAAATTAATTCGGTACCCGGAATCTACCTGGTATCAACAATAACTGGTTGATTGGCACACGCAGATTCAGTGAATCCGAAAAAAAAACAATCAAAAACCGCAAGGTCCAACATCAAGCCATCAAGATGCCCAGCAAGACTTTACAAAACAACTCCTTCCAAGGATAACGTTATTAATAAACAATTTTGTGGCCGGTAGGCAACTTTGTTTCGAGTCCGTCCGCACCCACCAATTTAAATCCCAACATTGTAACCAGTAATAACTTATTTCTGTTTATTTTTCGTGATGCAGTGTCCGATGATGGACACCACAGTAAATTGCTATATTTGTCTTGATCAAAAATCATCTGTGTATGTGTGTATATGTATAGGAATAATAAATTACCCAAGCTAAAATTTGTTTTTCCTCTGGGCCATGAGAGCTCTAGCTCTTCATCGATGCTTAACATATCATCAAACCCTTTTATATTTCAGTAATAGCAGCCATTATCTGTATGGTCCCTTTCTAATCGATTCCTTTCTAAATGCACCTGTAGTTTTTCGCGACTCTAATACTTGAAACTCGCAGGTTCTCGGTAAGGTACGAAACGTTCATCTTCGGAAACATCGCAGGCATTCCTGCAAAACCACAAGACAAAGTCGTCACTGGGGATGGTGGTGATTGAAGAAGCGACACCTGAAGGTCTCCATCTATCAATAACCACAAGGCATATATAAATCTTTGATTTTGCAGACTCAACTTGTTATAATATTGACCCTTTCGGATATACGTACCTATCTATGGTAATAATTAATACTTGTAATTTTTTGAGGAATAAATTCCATTGTACTATAATAACACATACACACACACCTCGGTGCTAAGATGTTGGAGATAAGAGGAAACGAATGTGCTCAGCCCCAGAGCTCAGAGCTATTGAATTCTCTCGACCAGCGCCTATCAATAAGGTATGAGATAAAGTCACACTTCCGTTGCACAAACTGTTGCAGAGCGTAGAGCTATATGAAGGAGTGACGGAAAAACCGAAATCTGATTGCCTATCAGCTGTCATGACGGCAATAATTTTGTATTAATTCAGGTCAATGAGAGGTGTCTCGTTGTTCATAATATAAAAGCATGGGGTGGGTTGGTGTTACGTGACCGCACGAGTGAGTTCCGTGCAAAAATTGCAGAAGAAACGTATCAGATTCATCAGCATCCAGTATAATATGAAGCTCACTTGAAAGTACAGCAGCTAGAAGGTCAAAATCTTTTAAGGTTCTTTTTGAACTCAGTTTTAAGTTTTCAAAGCGCTACCAGATGTCTGTCTGCGCGCGTCATTACATATATAAACGACTGCTATTCTGAGACAAGTGCAAGTGACGCTTCACCCTTAATCAACAGCTCATTGGCTTTTTTTAATAATAAAATAAATAAAAAATAAATGTTTTTCTCCTTATCGGCTTTTTATCGCCATAGGAGTTTGCCCGTTTATTTATCAGGTTTATAAACTTAGAAAAGTGCAAATTTCGGACAACACAACACCCAGACTTTTCACCGGGAATCGAACCCGAGACTTCCGCTTCGCAGGCAGCCACTCGACCGCCTGCGCCACGGGGCCGTCCTCACTGGCTTTTTACACAAAGTTGATCCTGAGAGAAACCATATATGCTTCTGTACCTGAAAACTGAGAAAACTTAAATGTAAATGAAGTAAGTAAACCCTATCTAACTGCAAAACACTACTGCTCCGAAAAGGGTTCTCGCACTGTACTGTTTTGATAAATTCTATGTGTTATTTAATCGTATACATACCTTCTATTGGGATTAGTTTTGATCGAAGTGTAACAAATCAAGGATACCCTACTCCACGAGCCCATTTTTCTGCAGAACAATACTTCGTTACCGACCATTGTTGACACAGCCCGAAATGATGACTCACTAGAATTTTATGACCAAATAGAATCGCGTTGATGATAAATGAAATTTGGCACAAGGATGCGGCCGAATTTTCGTTTTTTCTTTCGAAGAACAAGTTGAAAACAAGTTAACTCAATTGCAAGTCGCAAGGTCTCTAGCATTTATTGCAGCTATGCCCGTTTTTCAGACGAAAGTGAAACGCTCACGCGAAACAATCAAACCCATTACCGATCAATTCTGATAACCGCACACAGTGGCATATTTATTTAGCTGTGGCGGGCAACAATATTTTAAGATAACAATGGAGGTCAGGTTGGTTTTTTCATCAAATTTGCATTTGTGCAAGAATTTGATACTTTCTCGAACAATCGAGTGTACTAGAGCTGTTGCACACAGGTAGCACAACCAGTGAGATGCCCTTTTTGAACTTCACCTAATGGCGCTGTTAATTATTATACGACGATAACGGGAATAATAATGCCAAAGTTCACCAATCGTAGCGGTTCTAATACGTCTCAATCTCTCCTGCAGGTTACTTTCTTGTTGTAGGTACTTGAGTTTTTTTTCAGTTCATGCTACGAGCGGAAACTTCGGCGTCTACAGCAGAGGCCGTAAAGACATGTCGTCGGTAATAATAATGAAAATACAGACCTCCATTTCTTGACTACCATTTAATAACTAACACGTCATTCTTGTGTTACGCCGCGAAACTTTACGAGCCCCATCAATAGTCATAATAATGGTCGCATATATTAAAGAACTTGATTAGGTTCAACCCCCAGTTTCATATTAAAGCTTGGAGCTGCCTCTAGCTAAAGTACGCTTCGATTGCTACTACCTTTTGTCAAATTTTGTGACTTGACAATAACAAAGTCGAATGCTAAGGTACCTAACAACCAGACAATAACCGGTTGAAATTAATTTGACTAGTCAACTGGTTCTTCCGATTATTATTCAACAGTTATGTGGAGGTATACTTGGACACCATTTGACCAATTATTCCTCCAATCCAAATTGATTTTAACGGAAGTTCAGTTGTTTTTCTTGCAAATTCCAAGTTGACAGATTACAGGGTTGAAATTGATATAAATATTTTGTTATTTCAAGTTTATGACCTTGTGTTACTGTTGAGAACATCAGACAGTTTCACTGTTCTCCAGAGATATTTTGACACAATGGGGTCTTATACAAAATTACAAAATACGATTATATTGCCCTAGGTCGATGCCTGGGTGAATAAAATTAATTACTGTTCAGTTCAAAGAATATTTAAAAAATCTTTGGCATCAAGAAAGGAGAAAGAAATCCAGCTCATCACAGTCCATCGTTCAAATCGAGAGAATGAGCGCGCCAAAAGCAGTACCGGGTTGCCGTTTATGGTTGCCACGTAAACGTCTAGGAACAGTCAACGTGACTCAATCAACATCAATATTTGCTGTCTGGTGTGCGAAACGGCTGCAAAAATGATCGGATTTGAGCATGATAAATCTCCCAGAGGGCCCAGAGTACGTACCAGAGACCATGCTGCGGACCTGGTCCATAATTTCTGTCGGAGAAATGCCGATTGTTTAAAGACCTGTATCAACAAGCCCCGCCTTGTCTACCTGACGCAGGCGAAGAAGATTCACTTTGATCTTTGATCAAGTTGTAAAAAGAGCACCATCTGAAATAATCGATTTTACCTTGGTACATTGAAATGCGTGCAGAAAGTTGTCCAAATCGTCGTCCTTCCATTGGTGTGCAACACTTTGCCTTATAGCTTTCGACCATAAACCTGACCGAGTCACCCAATTTCTTAGCAGTTGCCATTCGGGAAGACGCAGCTATTTTTTGTTGAAGTAGCGAATGGAGATAATCCCTCTGATGGAATCATCACTTTGACGACACTTCCTCGTGGGAACCGAGGAACACAGCAAAACAGGAGAGACACACACATAGAGTCTGGCGGAGACGTCATGTCGACATATAACCACACAAAATAAAAGAATTTGACATAGCAAACCTTTGGCAACGCTTTCTAGTTTTCTGATGCAAAATTGCCACATTTATAGTGACTGTCACCAAAATCCGAAAATAAAATTGTTCTCTGCTGATACATAAACTCCCCGATATACAAAAAGATGCTGCATTGTGTTGTTTTGTTTTTCTGGGATTTTTCAATCATATCTAGTGAAAATTCATGGACTGTAGACTCTTTATCAGACACAACCCGACAACAACGCTCAATGCATATTACACGACGACCTAGCCAGTGCGCAAGCGCGGAACAGGTTCTTGACGTCATCAACCTTCCAGTTCAATCTCCACCTGTTGCCGCCCAAATTTTCAACATTTTTTTCTGAAAAAAGTTGGGACTTTTGGGACGAAATATTCTTATGCCTGTAGTGATCTGAGTTTGTACTTTCTTTTGAACAAATAAAAAAAAAGTGGTATAAGACCCCATTGGCAAAAAGTATTGCTTAGGACGGTAGTCCAAGTTTATGATAATAATCTGCTGAATTTGTGGAAGAGAGTCTCTCGATTCAAATTTTTTTTTGTTTGGCAAAATAATGTCTTTTTTCAGTCTGTGTTCTGCCACAAAACTACCTAGGTACTTTGGAAATAATATTGAGTCTCAAACAGATTTTTGGTATAATTGACATGTAATGAAAAAAGGGAAATTTTACCGTTTGCAATTTATCTTTCTAATAGTCAATATTTTATTGTCACTAAGTATTTTCTTTTATATTTTAGAAAGTCTCGCTGTCCCAAAAATAATGTTAGCTTGTTCCTGTAGTGTAATTTTTTGCAGTTTACTTATTCAAAGATGTTTTAAGCTGTTTTTTGTATATCGTATGCTATACCTTAACAGACATCGATCATCCTATTTTGAATTTTGAAAAATGTTCCAACCATCTGACCAATTCATCGTTGTAAACTTCCATTTATTCGTTTTGCAAATTTTGATTTGCATATTATTGCTTCAAGCGGCTTTGAATTAAGAGGAAAATGAAACTTTTTACTGTTTTATTCTGACTCTCATCTTACAACGCCATTTCTCATTCACCTTCTATAATACTGGAAAAGAGTGTAGATATGTCAATGCTCGAAATGGCACTGTAACTAATGCAACTCTACGCGTCCTGAAAAAAAAAACAAAAAGTTGATTTTCAAGTTCACATAAGCTTTATAACAGTAATAGGCCAGTCAAATTAAAATAAATTTTTCTGTTTGAAGGAAAAAACTGTCGAAGTTTTGGAAATTTGACAGAGATGTTTGCTAAGGTATACCTACTGAAAACATACTAAACGTCCTCAGCCCTACCTGTTGCGCTTGAGCCGCCATCTTGGAAAATTGATCCTTAGATCCAGTTTTCTGCTTGTATTGCGCTAACCATCAGAGATATTCAATTATAAGTCTCATGAGAAAAAGCTTATAAAATTTCGACGAAAAATGTTTCATACTGATTTTTTTCTCGCATCTGTTGTTGAATACATATTAATAAAATTAACTTATCAAAAAAATCAGAGAAATTAGCGATTTTCAGCCTATGACTGAAGGACATTGTCTCCAAATTTTATGAAAATGTTGGTAGTCCACATCAAAGCTAAACGTGACAGTTGGGATAAAAATGACAGTTGAGATAAAAAAATGAAAGAATATTTCCATGTTTTTTTTACTAACCAAAAGTTCGGTTTTCAAGTTTGGCATCTCTAACAGGGCAGAGTGAATGTTTCAAATTGAATATAAATCAGTTTTGATATTTTCACATTATTGTAAAACAAGATTTCAACAGTATTGTGCCTTCGCGGGCTTCTGGGAGGCCTTGATATGAATTAAACTACAAGAACAACAGCTGAGTCCAGTAAGTGTTATCAGTTCTGAAGGAAACATTTTGAGTCAAAAAACATTAGCAAAGAATATACAGGAGGTCCAAAGGTTATAGAACTGTATATGAGCCCCATATTGATGTGCGTAATCCAATAGTAAAGAAGAATCAAAATGTTAAAATCCACTGACAGTAGTAAAGCATACTTGACGCCAAAAATATGGCCTTCACATTGCTTTGAAAAAAAGATCAAGATTAGTTGATTGATTTGAAAGTTATGAGTTCTCAAACTTGACTTTACAAATTCAAGGCAGTCAAATGGGGAAAAGTACAGGGAAGAAACTGTCGGAGTTTTGGAAATTTCACAGAGATGTTCGCTGAGGTATACTGATGAACATACTGAAATTCCCTACCTCCACCTGTCAAGTTAGAGCCGCCATCTTGAAAAAACTTGATCGAAGGACCATTTTTCCAAGATGGCGGCTCAAGCGCAACAGGTAGAGTTGGGGACGTTTAGTATGTTCATCAGTGTACCTTAGCGAACATCTTTGTCAAATTTCCAAAACTCCGACAGTTTTTTCCCTCTAGCTTTTCTTATTTGACTAGCTTATAAGGGATGTTGGAATGAATTCGACGCCATAGTATAGGCACAAGGTCATGAGAACGTAAATCTTGGACTTCAAGAGTTTTTGATTTTTTTCATCCAATAATAAGTGACTGAAGATGTTTATTTGTTTATAGTTAACTGATTATCCTCAAAATGCATTATAGGTGTCGAGACAAAATAGATAACATTCGATTAGCTGAAGATTACACTCAGTATCTTGATGAAGCTACAGAAGAAAAAAAAACACGAAAAATTTTTTGCCCACAAATAACAGCTGCTGTTCCCTTTGGCGAGCTTCAAGTATAGGAAATGAGCAACTTATCTCACTGTTATTACAAAATTATATTTATGAAGATTCCATAACGTGATATTATGCCAATTTCAGAGTCTGATGGCTAGGCACTGTTCAGAGTAGTTAGGCGACAGTTTTTCCCCAGCTAAGTAACAACTTAGTCTCAGTTCCATGGAAGATTCCCAGGTGAAAAGTTGAAAACAAAAGTGTGATTAATCTCTTGATTTTTTCGACATTGTAAAAGTATGGTTTAGTGCAAATTAGATGATGCGAGTTTGAACGTGAACTGTTGCTCATCATTTTACTCGCGATAAAATGAAGTCCAACCAGGTGTAACAGTAGCAATCATTTTTTTTGTGGTTAAAGTATCTGTCGTGTGCCTTATTTCTAACAAAGTTCTAAACTTTGTGCCAACAATGTAAGTGCTAATTGTACAACAAATAGCCGCTTTTTACTTGCCGCAATAATTGCCAAATATAATACCATTGAATTGAGGTGTACTGGAAGTAGTGTTCAACGCCTTATTAGGTTTTTATTTTTGGCACCTCTCCACTCTTTAAAGTTCAAAGATACATACTTCTTCCACTTTCCATAAAGTGAAGCGTCTCTATCATGGCAAGAATTGGCTATTTTGCCGCTTGCCATTCCAGGGGTACCTATAGTTGAATTTTCATATTGCCTTGAGTTTTGGATTTTTAGGCACTTATGTATTATCTTTCTAACCGGTCTATTTGAACCGTATTTAGACCTCGGAGGCCAATGCAGCTCTTATGCAATTCCCTTATGTAACAGGTAAAACACCGCGCACAAAACTGCATGAAAATTATCCCGAAAAAATAACCTCACCAGTACGTTTCACGGCAAAAACTGTACTTGCAAACAAAATAACAGCCAGTGGGATGAACTACCTCGTCGCGAAAAAAACTACCGCACAAACTCTAGAGCGCAAAAAAATTACAGCGAAAGAAAATTTCGTGGAAAAAATGAATGACCGACAACGACAGTAATTATTGGCATTTTTGTTTTCACCGTTTGTTCGTGACTTATTGAGGGACAAGAAAATGTAGCATAGAGACTAACGGCTCAATTCCAAGTCAGATGGCGGTGCCGCAAAGTTGCAAGCCAAATACAACGACCTGATTGGCTGAAACAGGTGGTTTTGCGCCGTTGCCATGGTAGCGGTAGCCCGACGCAACTCCGGACGCAAGTACTTGAAATGAAGCCATAACCCCAAGTACGAATCATATTGCAACCAACACTAACAAGAGTGTTGTCAAAAAGACAAGTGCTGTGGGAAACCCGCTGCAAACGTCAAGATAACTTTGACTCTGTGTTGAAGCTACTGACACATTACGGGGGGACAAGGACTACACTGCACTGAAGATATCGCAATTCAAGAAAACTGCTTAAAAACTCGTTGACCACCTGCGTGATGGACCCGCAGATAGGACCGGCTCCGGTTCAATTTAGTGAAGCAGCGGAGTCGAAATTCAATGGCAGTGCTTCCAGTGGCGTTGGACGTACATAATAAATCGGCATCAGGTGATGAGGATGTGCAACACAGTCTCGGATTGTACCGTTAACATCACACGTTTGTTTGAACCGGCGGCTGTCACTATAGGTTCTCTTCTCTTGTGTACATACATACACATGCTCGTATACCTACCTAGTAAAAGCTAAAAGGTAGAGACCTAGACATAGACACACACACACACAACACATAAACACACATCAAACACGACTTGCATAATTATCACACATTGAACCAAATAAAATCGAACCGAGCTCGATGTGCCTTTTGGCGCTCTAATGCGTCCCTAATGCCACCAGCAATTAGGCATTGTTTCAAGGGTTTTGCGGTTAATTATGTTTGAAACGTAAATGGGCTGAATATTAATTGATTTCTACAGTGGAATTATGGCTGTGTGCGTGTGTGTGTGAAAACGGCACACAGACTCCTTATTCGGATGATTTACGACCGGCGTGCACCGGCAAGTTCAAGACTGGGAGTGAGTCTAGAGAAACGGACAAATCTCCGAGGAATTCCTCCGAGATGGTAGAAAGCAGTGGTATATCCCCGCGTATACCTGGTGCATTGTGGCATCATAAAAATCTTGTTTCCGCTTGTGGTCACTATACCTAGGCAATGGGGGTGAATGCCAAATTTTCTCTCGCGAGATAGCGCCAAAGTGGCTGGACTAATTCAAATTTGTAAGCATTTTCTAGCGAATAAAATTACTTGTGCTTTGTGCTCTAGTCACCATCTAGGCAGGCGCATGTTATTATTGTGATGTCATTGTGAAACAAGTACAATATTCGCTAGCAAAATTTTGGGCAAAATATTGTCGATGGGCGTTGATCCAATTTTTAGCTCTAAACCTTGCTTCAACCTCACTCAGTGACAGGCAGTGGCCTATCTAGGGTAAATTGCGCCTAGGGCAAAACATGAAAAGTGCGCCCCCTGAATTAGAAACCTTGGAAAATGCGCCGCAGACGTTTTTCTCCAGATATCTGGATCGAATGAAAAAGTTGAAAGTTGATTGTCTGTTTCAATGTATTGGTTTGGTTGTTCCTCTTCGTCCTCTGTTCCCATTTCGCTTGTCAAGTATCGCTCACACGAATTGCGCTCAACACTTCAAATATCTACATTATTTCATTATTCATTTTTTACATTTCTATCTTTCCTCTCATGCGTGATGACATTCAGGTGTCATTTTTTGACTACTCCAACTACACCTCCAGCGCCATCTAGAAAACTGTCAGTACATATTTGCCCCCATTTACTTTATGTGACACTGTTAGTGATCGTCACAATAACCGATCTCAACCATGTGACCATCTATTCGCGATTTCGAGTATAACTTGCATCCACAGTGGGGAAAAAATTAACTGCTAGATGCCATACCCAGATTGGACGACCTTGACTTTTTTGTGGGACCAAGAGCATTTTATCGGTTGTCACTGTCACAACTAACACGCGTTGGAATTGATTGTTTTCCAGTTTTTGGCAATTGAAAAGAAGAATCTGCAGATTGGGTATACGCTGAAAAAACTCCAAGCATCAACATTACAATAATTGCGAATCCACCTTGACATAATGCATGATTGACACTCGATTTACATTTCGCGGGCGAGGGGTACCTATGACATAACAAGCTACATGCGGAGCTATGCATGCGATTAGCGAATACATACTACATATTACTATATTACATTACGATTACTGTCTGTCGTGATCGAGCTCGCGAGTACAAGCAATTTTTATACCCAGCTTTGCAGCGGATCGTTTTTTGGTGTATAAAATAGTGAAGTACTGGAAGGACTTTGCTCTAGTGTCAGGTTGCCCTTTATTTCAGAAAAATCCTCCAGGATAGAGTCACAGTTCTCACCTCAGCATCAGCGTCAGTGTAAGAAATGTCACCAATAACGCTGCCGAGTGGCGATGGTCTCCATTTTTTTTGTCGACTAATGCAACTGCAACTTTGTATTGGTTGCAAGTCGGATTGAAACTCAGTTCTAAAAAAACAAAATAACCCATTCGGTAGTACGGTGAGCTCGGCCCCGCTTTCAAATGCGAAGGTCCCGGGTTCAAATCCGCACTGGACCAGATAGACTTTTTCACGTGTTTCTCAGTACTGGGGCATCTACTATCGTGCGGTGATGCCCCGGGAAAAGGGATGAAACGAGAAAACCATCGAAACAAAACCACACTGATTGATCCCCATCACTGTTCCAAAAATGTCTTCGTTGTTATCGTCAACACTGTTATCGTTACTGAAAAACCCACACAGAAAAACCTGCTAATAACTTAGTAGTTGATACAGGGCAAAAAAAGCTAAGTACGCATCCCAGTTTGATAGTCTTGATCATAATGAGTAGCCAATCAAACACGAAAACGCATCAACAATCTGCAGAAAAGTTTCTTTTCTTCCCCATAGAAATTGTTTGTTGTTGGAAAATCCTAGAAACAATCAAGCTGATGGTGTTCTAATTAAACTTCCTGCATCTTAGAACAAAACGCTGCTTGGCTATATAAAAACCCTGTTGATAGAACCTATAACGGCTGTTGCCCGTCATCATCCTGATGCCATTTGTGAGCTGATCGCTTGATTGACAGTTTCCCTTTACTTCTTTTGCCTCCTCTCCATAAAACTTGTCGCATATTGCTAAACTAAAATGGAATCCTCATTTATATCAAACTTACGCACTTTAACTTACTGTAAACGCCATTAACACACCTTGGTCTAACCGCGCAAAGTGGTATCTAACCAGAGAAAATATCATTTCGTTATTATTGCAATTTGTTCGAAGCGAACATCTCGGAAATATCGACATTTTTATATTCATCTCCGATATATACCTAATCGCAAACTCTTGAGGCGCGTCCATTGGAAGATGCCGCGCTCTTCTGAACCTGAGCCGTTTTTACTGTTAGGTACTTAGCAATTATGCAGTCGAGGAGGCTAACAGCACCGACTTTGGGTAATTAATTCCTCTCCTCCGGTAAGAGACTATCGACTACACAAATCGTAAATCTCGTTGCAAAATAATTAAGAAGACACCGCAAGAACCCAACCGGTGATGGCCGAGAGACCGCAACGCACTCAAAGTTAACACGGTATTTCCATAAGTCACAAATATAGGGGGGTGTCATTACATGTTTCTTATAATATGCTGTGGTGGAGTACCTATGTGCGGTTGCTGGCTCTGAGGAAGATGAAGAAATAAATCACCGGGATGCCGAATCCAATTCGGTGTTACAAACCACATGCGATGGAAAAGTTGTAAGGTCATGTATCGCGTACTCCAGTCGCGTCAACTTATACGTCTTGAAACCCATTTTAACAGTACGTAATTAGATAGAATGGTCGAGTTAATGCGACATCACGTCTCCGAAAGACAGATAAAAAGCCAATAATGTAACACGTGCTTGTCCGTCGGAACCGGAAAGGACGGAGCGGATGCCCAAGAAACCGTAGAGCTTTTAGGCCATGTGGGCAATTGAGAAGAAGCCTTTTAAAAAACTGTAACAAGACTAATATACTGATATGTCCGCTTTTAACTGTAAATGTGTTGTACTAATTTCGGTTTATTTATTTTTCAGGTAAGCCGAACTAGCCGGATGGTCGATCTACCGCTAAAAGCAGTGAGTTGGTTTTGGATTGGGTGTAAAGGCGTCCAGGCATTAGGCATTTTTAACAGAGACAAAACTTGGTGCAAAAGCAATACTTGATGATGATTGAGGTCTGTGTCAGTTGAAATGGTTCTGAACCACAACCAATTATTAGCTTCGTGGTAAGGGCAAGCTCATCACAACTGAAGCGTATTCAAATATCTTGAAGAGAGAATCTTCTCAGAAAATGTTTGACTTGAACGAAAACGACTCGACAATAGGCTTTATAATTCGGAAGCCCATTATTACCATAAAACATGATTAATTCCGTCATCGTTGATGCTCGAAATGCTCAATCAAAATATTTATGACACACTCGCCTAACTCTGGCGGCATTTTTCAATGTGATAGAACTATACACCGGCCGCACCTTTGCAGAACTTGACATGATCGCTTTAGATTTATGCAAAAATACAGTTATTGAAAAAAGCCTTTGGTGATACTTACGTGGTGATAATATACGAAAATGAGTTTTAAATTAAGATATAAAGCCCCCCAACTCATTTGTCTCTTCATGTTGCATAACTAGACACAACGTAAAATTTACAGTTGTACGCAGAGAGGCGATTTATGATTCGATTTTTCAACTATTCGCGCGCGTAGGCGGTCTCTGTTATATTAGCATTGTGTTTTGTACATTTTGTAAACTTTATGTCGAATTTAATGGCGGAAAAATGTGGAAAGACGTGTGAATGACCGACACTATTGTGTATTTTCCTCGATGATGATCTTCCTCCTCGCTGCGATACTTTCGGAATTAATCAGCGCGAGCGCGCTTCACTTTTTTTCGACATTAACCGCAAACTGGTCTGATGGAATAGAATGTTCGGAATTCGGTGTCTGAGTCATCCAATATTGGCTGTTATTATTAATTTTTCGAACACTGCGTCTGGCGAGAGGAAGAAGTGTTAATGTTCTTGGCAAGCATCAGCTGGTAGGTGGATGTGGTGATAAACCGCAGCAGTAGCACATACAGAACCCTCCAGTCTAGACGGATGGCTACTTTAATAGCCTGCAGTGTTTATAAACATTGGTATAATATGAATCAGGCAAGAAGAGGCAGGATTTTTGGAATTCTGCTTGAGTTCTGGAGAAGCTTCGCTAATTAAAGCGGTTGTGTCTGGGAACAGGTAGAAAAGTACAGTAGGTTGAATTCCATGCATCACTTTCAGAAAAGTTATACGTATTGAAGATATAGAAAAACTAGATTTAGTCTAACCTAAGGCTGGATTCTCAGTTCAGTGCATTCCGACATGTAGAATAGCAACTTTGACAGACAAATTCCTGTATAACGGCTATACTTTGGTTTCACCCATTTTTTGTCTCGTCCTTTGCTGAATTTTCGCTTAAGGTGCTCCGTTCGAAATTAATTTGGCTTCCAGTCAGTGCTTCTACCCATTAACTGATTTAATTTGATGGAACTTGGAGAATTTCAGATAAATCTACATATCTAAAAGTAGGCAAGTACCTACCCTAGGTACAAAGTCGCAAAGAGAACTACTTAGTATAATAGTCAAAGCTTTCCGAGAAGCTCAGGCGCCATATAAATTCGTCGCGAGGGAAGGAAAGAAGAACTCATTCTGTGTCATTATAAATTTAAATCCGTGCCAGATACGAGCTAAAAACGCATCTGGGCAAGGTCCGCGTCGCCTCTGGACTTGCGTATATATCTATAGAAAAGTTACGTAAAAGAGCAACACACACACATGGCACTTTGACGGCGTTGCTGCATTCTTCAGGAGGACCGAGAGCCACGGCCAAGTGTGCTTGCCGTGTTCAGCGCAGTTCCTTTCCGAAGACATCGAGGAGCGGACATCTTGGCGCCGATGGTCAACAGCGTAAATGTCAAGGGCAAACATTCGCTAGAATAGCAGCAGTGGAGTTCTCTTGTCTAAGATCTCTACGCGAGGAGTAGAGTATTGCTTTATTTATAGACGCGGACGGTAACGAGGGCGTTTTGCTGGTTTTTGTACGATTTGGCCTTTTTTTCGCTGGCTAATAACACACCACGGACAATAATAATTACAGGTAAGGGCATTTTGAAATTTATTGGACCAGTGCGCAAAGCTTTAAACAGCCGCTCCTCATCCACGGTGATACCGGCCAAGGGAAGAGTACACGCGCGCTTGGGACTTTGCGTTTTTTTCCAAAGATTGTCTCTGCCGGATCGATAGAGTCAGAGACGTTTGACTACAAGAACTGCTTACAGGTTGTTGTGACTTGATAAACATTTTGCCATGATCTTTCGTAAGACTGCGTTTTTCATTAGGTACTATATTGTGCTAAAATTTACCCGAAAAAAACATGCAACTAGATCCAGTAATTGGGTTTAGGTAGTTCGTCGCAGACAGCTGAAGATTGTCTCCTGCTTGGCGGTTCGCTCTTAGATGGAACTGTGCCTCTTGCAAATGCTCGAAACTTGAATGGCTTTGAAGCCCTGCGAAAAAGGGGCATCATTTTCATACATTTTTTGATTTTTCTCACCCGCCCTCAGTTTTCATCGTTCCGTTCTGGTCACGGCACCATTGTAACCTGCTGGCATTCAGCCACAGCGGAATTACACCTGCCGAACATTTTTTTTGTTTTAGTCGAGTTCCTGTTCTCCCTTGCTTCTTCTGCTCTGTCTAGCACAAGCTACAACTCCTCGCCTTTCCTTGCAAGCTGAGTCATTTTTTCAGTGATGATTTTCTAGAAGGTTACTTAAGAAGGGTCCTTCGAGCAGAAATTATTGATACATATCGTAGATATACCGGGTGATCATTTGAAAACTATCCACCTGCAATAACTCCCGATTCCTAGTCAATATTTCTTCGAGCAAAAACAGGTCGATTTTAATATCGAGGGGGACATCTGAAACATACATTGGCAAATTTCTATCTTCAGCCCCCTCGCCCCCACTCATCCCAAAAATAAAATTTCAAATGACACTACCTACCTTGCGATACATCAAATTGAAGAAAATCAGATTCTCTTTTTGAAAAAGATATTTTTAAAAATTTCAACTCTACCCCCCTTCTCCCTAAAAATTCTCTGAGTGTCCCTTCTCAATATTCTGGACCCCTCAATTTCCTTAAGTTCAGTCAGTATCATCCTGCAGAGCTTCAAAGAAGAGAATTTTCGGTGGAAAAAGTGCCACCCAAATTGACCCCACTGATCTCCCCCACCTCAACTTTAAAATTAAACAAAATACCACCCACTTTGTGATACATCTAATTAAAGGAAATTGAGTTATCTTTCTAAAAACAATTTTTTTTTAAATTTTCAACCCCTCCCCCATTTAACTGGACATTTGGAGTATTTTAGTAGGAAAACGGGGGTTTAAAAAATTTCGAAAAAATTGTGTTCAGGGAGAGAATCCAATTCCCTTTAATTTGGTGTATCACAAAGTAAGTATTGTCATTTTAGATTTTTAAGGTGAGGAGGGGGGGAGCGAAGGGGTGAATTTGGGTGGCACTTTTTTCATATAAAATTTTCTCTTTCGATGCTGTGCAGGATGACGTTGACTGCATTGAAGAGAATTGAGAGGTCAAGAATATTTAATTGGACACTCAGAGAATTTAGGGGGGAAGAGGGGTGGGGTTCAAAATTTTTTTAAATATTATTTCAGTAAGAGAATTTAATTCTGTTGAATTTATTGTATCGCAAAATAGATAGTGTCATTTGAAATTTCAAAGTTGGGGTAGGTGGGGGCGAGGGGGCTAAAGATAGAAAATCGCTAATGTATGTTTTAGATGTCCCCCTCGATATAAAAATCGACCTATTATTGCTCGAAGACATTTTCACTAGGAATCGGGAGTTATTGCAGGTGGATAGTTTTCAAATGATCACCCGGTATAGAGATAGATAGAGATAGATGAAGATTTTATTAGTTCTTGTTGATATTGAAAGCTTTTCGGCTGTAGAACACGTCGTAATACCAAGTAGTACTTAACATCAACTCGTATATATCTATTTGTTTGTCACTATCTACTTGTCAGGTAAGTAGGGCGATAATGTGACCACAGCGGGAAAAGTGACGATCTATCCAGTCGTTTTATGAACCCTTTATATTAGTTTTATCATAGACCAATTACTACTAGGTTCGTTTACCGGCTCGCTGGTTCACCGGAACTCATGTCTTGTTCATACCCCTTCATCGTGTTCAATGATATTCTTCCTCGACCAATGAAGATGCGCTTGTCTCAATATGTTTTCGCGTTTTGTATGAGGTATTAATCCTCAAATGTTGACAGTTTTAACCAGCTTCATATAGTTCATGGCGTTTATCACTTTGGAGAACTTATCACTGCAGTGCGTCAGCTTTACAGTTTTTGTGATCTTGAGAAAACGACATGCAGAGGTTTCTCCTCTGAGAAATCTTTCTTATACATTATTACATCATATGTATATCACACTACTTGAGCTCTGACTGTAAGCATAGAGAACAAAAAGTGGGCACTTCGTAAAGCGGAAGCCTAGTGTCTGCCAGTGGTGAGACAAAAGGATCAAAAGCTTGATTGCAGAGCATTATGGCATGGCAACCATAACAACGTGATCGATTTCAGGTCTGAGCCAATGCGACATCTGCATCATGGAACAATTAAGTATTTTACAACACATCTTCAATCCTATGGGAAGCGGAGTATTTCTTCAGCCCACTAAGCCGAAAGTGTATTGTTAAAAATCTTGGAAAATTGCCGGTCCTCATCGCCCTTACATAACTTTCGTGCAGTTTGATTTCATAATTTGCATAAAAAAACAACATCGATATCGGTCGTCGTAAACCAATAGCGAAACTTTATTGGCCTTCTCCTGCGACGCCAAGCGAGAGTCAATAACATTGCAAAACGCCTGCTGTATGATGGTCCCGGGCGCACACCGGTACAGATATGGCGAAAAGTCGTAATGCGAGCTGACACAGCGCTGTTTGTTGTTAAATAAATTTACAAAGTAGGCATGTGCGAGGGCATTAAGGTTTATTAATGGGCCAGTTTTGGGCGATAAACGTGACAGATGGGCGTCCAAATCCGGTTAATTATGGTGGACCTCCAGGTGCGGAGCGGCCAAATATTACCCGAAATGGTCAACGCTGGATGGATAAGCAGAGTTTTTGGGTGTTGCCAAACAGTACAAAGTTTTGCGCAAAAAAGAAGCCCACGATTGCAGAAAAGCAAAGAATATGGAGTTCCACATCCTATATATGCGATTACTGGATAGGTATACTTACTTTATAAACCATCAGCGCCGTCATATTAACGAAATCCGCAGCCTACTCATTATAAGATGTCGAGAGTGTTCCTGCACTAATGCATCACTCTAACGAATATAAGCAGCGCCTGCAATTAACAAGTGACTTCCTTTCTGGAATCGATTGGACCTAGCTTATAGGTACTAGGTATTGAGGTAACTAAAGAAATATTCATTTTGGCCTAATTATGCTTCTTTAATTACGATCCATCCTGACTCGTGCAGTTATTGCAACAGCGCATCATCAGACAAATTTCACCTCGTGATACGATTTGGGATCCTCCGACAACCCAAATTTCGCAAGACAATGCAATTAAGATGGATGAAACCCATCATTAATATACAGAAATAATAGAGGCACCAAACAATGGGCTTTGTTGCTTGATAATATAATTGAGCTTATACCTTCTATGTTTCCTGAAATCAATTAGGGATACGCTGAAGGTCACTGGGACAACTGGTATAGGTGTAGGGTTGACCGAACTTATTAACACTTTTGAATTGTATTGACTTATTCTTGGACATGTGTATAGATGAACGCAGTTCTTCTCAAGCACGATCATTTAGATTTTTTTTGTAACATTCCCACAGAAACAATGAATTTTTCAAGGCTTCGTCCTTGTGGAAACGCGTAACAATAACGATATTAGAAGCGCCGGATAAGTGAGCTTTGATAACATGCTTATTATAGAATAGCATCACCAGTGGGCCCAGGTAACCTATAAAATCAAACTTGGGTATCATAAAAGCTTTGGCACAAAGGCAGCGACTGGTTAGTCCCTGCTGCTATAAGTCTTGTTGCATGCATGCATTCTTCTGCTTCTTCAATTACCTGACGATCAATTAAGTGGAATCGTGCAGGTATGCGGCGGAAGTGGCAACGGAAGTTGAAGTATGTGGGTACGAACCGCTTCATGAATCTGTTAGCAGAGAAGAGCCGAGGAATTCAGCTATTGGTTCTTGAGATTCATATTCTAACACTCTGTTATCAAGATAGCGCAGCAAAGGTTACCGTGGTAATGTTCCTAGAGGAATTCACTACGTCACATACAGGGCGCTTCATGCCAACGTGATGCACTTTTAAAGGTTTATGTGTATTATCGAGTATATGAAAGTAGTTCTAATGATCATGAGAAATAGATCTGAGGGAAGCTTCAACATTACATAAAAAACCAATTGAACCGTTTCCGAAATATATGCCACTAGAACAATCGAAGTGTGCCGAGAATAATTCCAAACAATAACTATATTAACGCGTCGGATAATAAGCAGTAACACGTCGCGTTGCTTGTCTGCTTACTTACCTATGGTGGAAATGTGACGGAAAACGTGTAAATTACTGTTATTTTAATATAAACGACTGTGTAATGCGTATAGAAAGTTTGGACCACTTGAATTTTTCTCGGATGCGCTCTTCTTTTACGCAGTTTGTGTTATTAGATTAATGCGATTTTTTCTCAGCTCCCATCATCGCATAATGGTTATGCCAGTCGAGGTATATTATATCCGGAATTCTCATTAAATCAAGGGTAATGGATTGCTATTGTGTTGGCTACCAAGTAAACAGCTAACTCTGCATAGTTAGTGATTGTATCTGGTTCTGCTTCGCCCGGGTCAGTTTTTTTAAGAGATTGAATTAGTTGTGCGTTGTTGATACAATCGTTTGTAATAAGTCCAGAAAGATTGTAGACTTATTTTTGGATCAGCTGTTGTATTAGGTTTTCTCTTCTTCAGTGTTTGTTACAATAATTGCAGAATACTGAAGACTGTATGAAGTCAACGAAATAAGAACAAACCGATGCTAAGATTTCATTTGGCTCACCTAGTGCCATTCAAACTCCCATGTTCAACTAACCCGACCCCAGTCACTTGCTTTGTACCTACATCCTGCAAAACTATGAGAACTAGAGAATATGCGTATTTATGCATTTTGTATATTTATTCGTGATTTAGCAACAGCCAAAACAACTACTTATGGGTTCCAATAGGTGTTTCAAGTTCTCAAGGCACAGAGTATAGATGACCGTCATCATCAGATAACTGAATGTATCAAATAGTTTTTTTTTCGTGCAAGATTTGGTTCCCAACATCGCGTTCCTTCAGCTCACCGGCTCTTCAATCTTCTTGAGCATCTAGCAGAATTACCAGCTTCTATTTTTAGTCCCCAAGGCCTTCACGAAAACGGTCGACGGTGTAGAAAATCGAACCGTTACAAAGTGCTTGTTGCACTTTTTCCGCAATTACTTTACAAACTGTCGGACAAAAGAGCGACTCATAATGCCTCATGACCACGATCCAGCACTTTTTTACGTCGAACTATAATACGTGAAAACAACACTAATCAAGTTTATGGCCCATAACTCGGCCAATCCTGACCACACGATCGTCCCTGATCATGTTCTTTGCTCACACCATCCGGGGAAGGTCACCTGGCCTTCGCGGCAAAAATCGTGTACCTTTGCTTTCTGACACCTCTTGGTGCGGAAGTCCACAACTCGCACTCTCGTTGACTTGGTAGGTGCGTTTTTCTCGCCACGTCCTCTTTTTACCCCATCAACGGAAATCAAACAAATCTGCTTTTTTCATTTTCAAAAGAATACTCGTATCGCAAACTGGATCCTTCTCATACCTATACATACACCCAGCCAAGTGTCTTTGCGCTTTCTACAAGTTTTTGTTTTGTATGAGCTTCCGTCGAATTTGCATAAATCAATTCGCACGTCAAGCAAAAAGCTCGATGCTGCTTAATTAATGTTTCCGTTTAAATCGTTCACAGCCAAATTTCATTTCAATAACGGCACATTTCCTGATGGGCGTCAGCAAAAAAGCCCGGCGAGCTATCATGATCTCACTTTCAATAACAATAAATCCAACAACCCCAATAGGAAAAATCGTAACCTATTACACTTGGATATCGCTTTCGAAAGTTATATAAACCAAGAGATGTATTATCGGGGAGTGTTTATTTTCAGGTGATATTGATGTTGTCAGGTAATTACCAACTGATTGTGTGGTAATGGAACCTGCGAACTGATGGTTTACTATTATTGCGATAGCTGTCAAAAGTAATAGCAAATCCACACAGCTGAGCTGCGTAGGAGTTGAACTTTAAGAGTAGCACCATGCGTGCGTACCGTAGACAGAACACTTCTTACCTGTCAAGTTTGACAGAGTGTCAAATTGCTGCAAATTCCGTCCGATTAACTGGCAGCAATTTTAATTAGAGCCAGAACGAATTTGACAAACGAGCAGAAAACGCGCTCGAAATGTCAATGCTCTCTTCTCGTGTTTTGCGGAGGCACAATAGCGATTGTATAATAATAGTAATGCTAATAAGTTTTCTTGATGTATTAAGATCGTGACACCGCCCTGTTTATCGTGATTTTTTATCGAATACCTTATACCTGCAATATCGCAGTTCAAAATTGTTTCGTTGTTCCCTCTCTGAACGGAACTAATTGACAGATCGACCTTTTCGAGGAGTCATATCCATTAATTCTGCCCCTGTCTGTCTCGCAACTGCATTTTCGATTATAATCTCGATTTAATAATCAATCTGGCCGTGGCTGACCATCAAACGTTGAGCATCATCCCGTGAGCGCCCTATAAAACATCTTGTACATTTAAATTATAACACGAAAAGTTTTGTTGTTGTTATTTTGGTCGAAATTTAATTAACAGTTTTAATAAATTGCCCGCTTACATAATGATCACGAACAATTTCCGGTATGAGCTTGTGACGAATTATTTTTAATGACGCGCTACTACTTCTCTATATCTCGTCCATATTCAAAATTAATAGCCGTGAAAATAATGCTGGTTTGAATATATTTCGGTGCTATTATAAGGTCAAGGTACGGCAAGCTTGGCTGGTCCTGCAACCAGCGTACCAAAATATTTGAATAATCTTATACGAGAGGCGAGCTGCCATTGTCAAGAACATCTCAGATGGTATTCAGGAATTTAGCGGTTCTTCTATTTCTCTATGCGTTTTTTCATCGCGTGTCTTGGTTTTCAATTAAGACCGAAGGTCGTTTTCAACTACCGTTGTAAAATGCCAAAATTCGGTGCGGATTCTTTCTCAGATGTTTGCACTTCAACTCAAATTTTGACAGGTTGACCGAAGATGATTCTGGCTCAACACCTGTTCAAGTTCTAGGCTTTATGTATATACTGAGGCCATGATCATAAGCAGTGCCAGTGCCGTTAGCGTACTATTGGGATTGTGATTGAAACTTTGACAACCAAAACATTACTGCCAAACACTCCCTTTCCGCCGACAAAATACAAGGACATATTATTTTTGATATTGAATTCAAATTCAAGACAATTTTCTGTTTGCGTTCGTATTATTGGCTGTTGGCGATAAGCATCACAAAAGGCTAAAAAGCTTAATACCGACTAGAAGATGCCCCGCTTAAATTCGCCATATTTTTCTTAATTGAAATAATGTTCAGCTGCGAGCATAATTATTTCGATAATTATTACTTAACTGTTTAGCACTATTAGGCGTGTGGGTTTTTAGCGTCAAGTTTGAACATGCACATTTGCCCGTTCAATTTCCGTATACTCCTAATCCTGTTACATTACTCCTCAGCTCACGCAGAGAACTTGGACGTCCATCGGCGGAGAAAACAAAAGGAGACTGTAATTAACTATATTTTTCAACTTTTTTAATGTTTACCTACTTTCACAATGAATTAGCTGATTTCAAACTGGAGTTGCTCAACTTCCGACAGCCCCTATAACACAGTGATTTACTACAACATTGATTCTTCGCGCGAGTTCTAACATCAAAGTCATCGTGTTTGGATCGATGGGATATTTTTTGAACGGTACCGGCTGAAATAAAATGCGTGACTTTGAAGAACTACCTCTTGTGTGGGTTCTGGCTTAGTGGGCGTCCTCACCATTATCACCTTTTTATGCAACACTTGCTCTGTAAATGCCGCAATTTAAACGCGAGTTTCTTCGAGTGTTAACCGCGAAGCCTTGTGATGTGAACAAGATAACTTCCGAAATGTGACGCTATTCCTGCGGTATTTCAAAACGTATTCCACTTTGTTGTTCTTGTTCTCGTTGGCTGAAGAGTGAGTCATCATCCGTGGTGGTTTTAATTCAGGTAGCAGCGGCAGCATTCCGGCGTGAAAACTATCTTCTCTCCAATTCGATTTTTTTCTCCTTTGTGTTCTCGTCTTCTCATCGTCTGGGCGGTCATTTGCGAAATCAACTCGTCTTGATTGCTTCTAGTTTTGTTGCTCAACGAGGAGCCGTGCGAGATAGAAAAAAGCCATTCAAGTACCGTTTACCTCATTTTCTTCTAAGGTTATGTGCGTAATACCACAATAACATCGCCCAGGCTTCCGTCGGTAATGTGTATGTTATTGAAACTAAAACCATTAAGGTGGCAATATACGATGAAGATAATGGATAAATGTAATGAATAACACTGATCCAAATGCGAGGCGTTGAAAAAGCGATTTGTGATTCTCAAGTCACAAAGCCTATTGAGAATCTTCCTAATGAGCATCAGGAATTTTGACAAATCGGCCCATCAGCATTTTAATTCACCCGAACGTGACTGTAAATTAACTAGAAATAATCGTAATGTTACAGTTTCAAGGTTCATTGCAATTTCGTTCTAGAGAGCAAAAATGATCAACAGTTAGCCATAGACAATAACAAGAGGCGGTTCTGGATATTCGATTTATACAACACATGCGATCATTATCTTTGCATCTGCGACATGTCATGAGCGACCCATATTTGCATTTTTACCGGTGTACGTTTCACTTGTCCATGTGGGTGGAATCTCCAAAGTTAAGTAATCGGATATGTGTCATGGGCCATACGTGGTTGGTACTGGTGGTCAAGTTTTGCAAACTTTCAGTTTTGGGAAAAGTGCAACGGAAAGAAAAAAGCTGTGACCTCGCGCAGCATACACATGATTATCATTCTGCATAATAATGACCTTTGGGTGTTGTTGTCACCTCAGACACACGCTGCAGAGATTTATTTATGAATGAAAGGAACCGTTGTTGTAAAATCTGGTGCCGGTGCTAAATATCGTGCTGGAAAGACAGACGGGAATTTATCACAAGAAAGTATTGCGAAAATGAATACCACACATCTACCGTAAATGTCACCGTTTCGATTTTTATGGGTATATTAGTTTGGGTTCTTCCATAAGCCAATTGATAATATTTGCATAACGCAGTTTTTTCAATGTTCACAATAGTTACAAAACAGATGTTCTTATGTTATGACCTACAAAATTCCAAAATGTGAACCGGCGGAAAAAGAGTGCTTGGCGCTGGAACTCGGACTTGCAAAGATTTTGGTAATAATTGTACTCATCAATTTTCGCGCATCTTCTAAATACACTCTACAGCAACAAAACTATCGATCGTGCCGTGCCACAAAATACTGTTTTGTTCTCAATTCACAATTTCAGACAAATGTTGGCAATATCCAGAACAAAAGAAATTCATGACTAAAGGACATGCAATTCACAAATCTAATGATACCCGAGCTGAGTAATTTTGAAATTATTCGAAAGTCTCAGAGCATACATTTGTGTATGAATATTGCAAACTTCATGATTGATTGTGAATTGCATTCCATGCGATTTGTTGTGAGTGGTTTGTGGATTTGCCGTGGACATTTCTAATGGGGAATAAAAAGTGGAATACGCCACTTGCATAATTGGCATCTCTTTACCAACTCTTCAATTGAAAAGTTCACCGTGGAAATGTGCAAGTGTACGATTCGATAGATTTCCTAGTTTTCGCAATAATGCAACTGCCATCATGCTCGACCTCTTATAGATTTTCAATGGGTAACTACATACGATGTCGATGGGATTGTCTTGGAATTTCACCCCATTGAAATGGCATTTCACAGATATGTGTTGTGTGTGTCTTTATGTGACTCATTTACATACATTCACTTTTAAAGACACGGTAAAAAAGCCCACTACCCAATCCCATAAAGCGACATGACACATACGTGCTTTTGACAAGTTCTGGTCCATTAGCTGCCTAGCACCTTGACTGACTGCGGTGCATAACCCATTGTTTGGCTTCATATCTGATAGGGATTTCACACCGTACCGGGCACAGGTAAATTGGTTTATCGAATTTGTAATCTGAACTCTAATTGTCAATTTTCAAACGGAACGGCCGAAATCACGATCGACAGTGAAAAAATCCCAAAGAAATATGAAAAAGGACTTTCACTGTGAACTTGGGACAATAAAAGTGGATAATGCACTTGACACGATAAGGAACGCGACCCACTTTTCAAGCATTTAGTCCTGATGATCTAGGAGAGAAGGTGGATCTCGATCTTTCAAATTCTGTTTCTGTTTTCGACTATTGAATATGCGCGACAGGGATTGTATTGTAACATAACTGCTGGTTGGATTCTTATCATGAATCACCTCTGGTTATACCGAATATTAGCACGAGGCACTCTTTCTCTTTTGAAAAAAGCGTCAGATTATGCGCAATTTGAACAAAATCTCTGCCGGGTGTCCCAGGTTTCTATATGCACAGAATTCAGCCACTGGATCCACAGATTTGTAGCGGACAACAGCTGTATGATTTATATTTTGAGATTCAACTACCTATATGACGGAAATATGGCTCCTCAAAGTTCGACTTTTTTCATAGTGTTTTTTGCCAATAACTCCTAGACTGATGGGCGTATGTAACTCGAAATTTGGCAGAGCTATGTTCTGACTCATTGTTCATCTTGGAGTTGGATTTCTCCCACCAGCGGTTCCGAAGTTATAAGGTGACAAAAGTGAGAGAAAAACATTGAGCCGATTTTTGAAAACAAGAGACTTCACAGCCGCTCTTTCAACATCATCTGAGGACTATATGGTTGATTTTTTTGCATATGGATCTGCAACACCCTGTATGTTTGATTTTTACTGAGTTGCAGCATGACAAAATCTGATGTAACGCGCGCAAAAAGATGCAAAATTTCATTGAGCATCAACTCCAAGTTTAGTATCAGAAACAGCGAAGAAATTACACGGTCATCATTGAGAGACAATACGACCGTTACCGAATGTCAAGATTCGTTCTGTTTACAATAAATCATAATTAATTCGACCAGCAGCTCGCAGTAGAGGCACCACCATAACAGTATTTCCACCATCAAAATACAAATACTATATCACAATATACTGCTTAATAGCCAAGACCTCGATAAACCACAATGATTGATGATTATAAAACTGTCATCGTGGCGCAAATTTTGACTGGAGCATAACGGTTTTTGGTACAGGCACACAATGCAAAGTAGGTGGCCCAAAGTGCCTGGCATTGCGCAACCTTAATTCGAGATGAGAACCGACACTTTCAGTTTTCCAAGGATCTGGAGCGAATTATTATAATAAATAATTCAGGCGTACGGTGTTAGATTTTAATAGATGTGTATACGTGTGCGTAATGAATTGTATGTAATTATTTGTTTTCATTTGCTTTCAGGTAATTGCTCCTAGACACCTCCATTTATGGGAAAGGCCATTGCCATACCACTACATCGGTCATTGAGTAAGTCGATGCGGGGATTGGGAATTTGCGATGCTAAATTTTATTGTCTTTGAGATGCCTATGTGATACCAGTTTTTGTCTCCAGTTGGAATTGCTTTTAGTATGACTTTTCTATTACAAAAGAGATAAAAATAAATTCCTTCGAGGTGAATCGCCGCGCCTCAGGATACAGTTTGAGGACCTCTGTTCGTTTTTCTTGAATACGTTAACTGTCTAGCGGTCTAAATTGAAGTTTATCTTATAGAAGCATTGTTTTCTTGATTACTCGCAATCCTTCTTTCAGTTCAGGAATTGCCATGGCCGAAAATTCTAAAGAATATATAGCCCTGCCTCTATGAGAAAATGCCAAGAATTTCGGACCGTGTAATGGGCAGGTGTTGAATATATATTCAAAATCCTATCAATACACTCTCATCCTGGACGGCGCGCGTTTATAAAAAATAATGTGGCGAACTTGAAGATGAGATGGGTGTGAGGCGACGAACCGCCGCAAGTTCGGGTTATTGTCCACCATCGGAATGGATCCAGGCGATTATTACCAGGCAATAATATAATGACGCATTATCTAAAGTCAAGCGTATAAGTTCGCCACACACGAACAGAAAGCACCGTGAAAAATCTTAGACGCCGATTAAATTCAAAATGGAAATGACGATGCAACAAACATCATACGCCGAACTCTTCTTAGCATACCCATCAACTAAAGTCAATTACATCATACCTGTACGTTGTAACAGCACATTTATACACACTGATATTACAGTGAGAGACGACAATTCGTTTAAACGTACATAGACAACGACATCATACAGCATCAGACGACCGTGTAATAGCAACCCAGACGGTGTATCGTGTAATTAGACTAAAATAATTATACAGACACATACGTGATAATCTAATATCTTAATACTAGGACGTTCACTCGGTTTTAACTGTCGTTCTCAAATCGACTTGTCGTAATTTGTTGTTGTTTTTTTTTTAGCTTTTTTGTTTAAATTAATTTTAAATCTTGTTAGCCTCGCCATCTGCAAAAACAAAAGACTATTTTAACCCGGTCGGTAGCACGGTGAGCTCGGCCCCGCTTTCAAAGGTGGAAGTCCCGGGTTCAAATCCGCACCGGGCCAGATGGACTTTGTCATGCGTTCCTTAGTACTGGGGAATCTACTATCGTGCGGTGATGTCCCGGGAAAAGGGATGAAACGGAAAAGCCATCGAAAACGAAACCATACTGAAAATCCCCCACAGTTCCAAAAAAACTGTTATCTACACGTTGTGCCGTCCTTCGTTGTTATCGTTACAGAAAAACTCACCGAAAAAAGCCTGCTAATAACCCAGTAGTTGATGCAGGGGAAAAAAAAGACTATTTATTCTTGATGTTAGTTGGTGTAGTTCAAGAAGTCATCATCGTGTCAAGGTCGTCTGATAATTTACATCAACGTGCCTGTCACTGTTGAGAGGTCACAAAAATATAAATTCCCAAACATCTATTGGTCATATTTTGGTTGAAAGTTTTGCTGGAATGACAGAGGCCTGATGCCCATACAGGCTGTTCCATGCTAAGATCGACTCAGCGTATAATAGTAGGTAGCATATTTCAAGACGAATCAGGATCTGCCGTTGAAAATGCTGTCAGGTCCTTGATATCGAAATTACAGGGTGATTCCTGACTATGGGGTAAAATTTCAACAAGCCGTATCTTTTGAACAGATGTATTGAATCAATTACAATTTGACTATAGTGCCGATGTAAAATAAATACAGCGCCTCTTCGGTCTATCCAAAAATTGCAGATCCGGACTTGGATTTAACGCCTTTCAGTATTCCTGCAAAATCACGCTATATACTCTTCTATACAGCTGGCCTCCAATCTGATGATTGAATTTTGAAAATCGGATGGCAATAATTTTTCCTCTAGCTAGTCTAGCTTTATCTTTAGCGGTTTTCCGTACAGCTTTCTGTATAAATTCGCGCCTTTGGAGCACAGGGTATAGTTTACAAAAATGTTTGAAAAATGCCAGAGAAATGTTGGAGATTTTGAAGATATGGAGGATCGAAGTGAGGTCCGTCGCACTTTTGGTTTCGTTATTTCAAAAGATTCAAGTAATTTATTCGTGGCAGAATATTATGTCTGAAAAATATCAACCACTGGATAAGCGAATATGTACTAGATTTTTATTTACCGTAGGCATACAGTGTGAGTCATGAAGTAAGAAACCCAATTTCTATTAAGAAATTACCTCCGAAAAATGCTTGACCAAAACCGCATGATCTTTGCTCCAGATCGGTTTGGATGTATTTTTGGAGAAACATTATTTTCAATGTTCACAACTAACTCTGTATCGAAACCAAATATGGAATACACATGCAGTGGTTGACATTTTTACGCATTATTCTGCCCCACACAGTTTGCTGAACAAATTTCTGATTACCGAAACTAGAAGTGCTCGGAGGACCATACTTCGACCGGCAATATCTTTGAAAATCGAAAGACCCAATTTTTTCTATATTTTTGACACTTTTGAGGTGCCACTTTTGAGACACCTGTATACAGGGTGTCTGAAAATATACCGACAACGTTCTAGGGCAGCTTCCTCTCTTCAAAACAAGAAGAAAAGTTCCTTTAAATATGGGTCCGGAAACGGTTCCTAAGGGAGCTACAGGCCCCTAAAGGTGGAACCCTGAAGATGGTGTTTATTTAATATTTCCGAAAGCATTCAAGAAAAATCAATCAAACTTGACACATTTAATAAACTTCTTATGCCTAAAAAAATTTTAATGCCTAACAAAAATGTAAAAAAATTTTTTTTGCCTTGAATATCGTTATTGAAAAATCAGCATTTCTGACCACGTTTTCATACATTCAAACTCAAATATCTCGTAAACGGTACGTCTATCGAAAATGAACATGGGGACCTTTTTTTAATAGAAAACTCCAATATTCCATAATGTCTTGGTCAATTTGGAAACAATTCATATTCAAAGAAGTTGAGGTTATTTTTACCCCTACACCTCAGCCTGACCCACCCCTGGTAAATTATTTTGGAAATAATCTCACCTCATTTTGTTGGGCATAAGACGATCACGAGATGTCTCAAGTTTAATTGATTTCTCTTGAACGGTTTCGGAGATATTCTTTGAAAATATTCTAATAAAAACTATCTTCAGGGTCCCACCTTTAGGGGCCTGTACCTTCCTTAGGAAGCATTTCCGGACCCATGTTCATGGGAACTTTTTTTCTTGTTTTGATGAGAGGAAGCTGGCTTAAAACGTTCTCGGTATATTTTCGGGACACCTGTATACTATAATAATATAAGAGCACTTCATCATCAGACTAACAGCCGTCGTTGTGCTTATTTGAAGTAATAATATTTTATCGGTACAAATCAGTCTACACTGCCGAGTTTTAATTTCTGAGCTCCGTAACGGCATGACATAAATCCGAGCTGTTGAACGGGATAATGTGATTGCACAAATGTCTAATTTCACCATCAACCATCGAGGCTTTACATCTCGATATCTTCATTCGTGCGGGAAAATTGCAGCTTCTGGTTTTAACCGAAGGAAACACACCATCAGCATCGACAGGGACATACACAATGGAAGAGAGTGTTTGTTATGTAAATAAAATGCATCACGGCCAATTGTCTATTTTTTTCTTCTTATGTTCTTCTGGGTAATTGACTGCGCGCATACACACACAAGTCGAATTTAACGGTTAAGTGGACGTGAATTACTGGGCGCGATTGCTTATGGAGCTTGCGGTTTAATTGATTCGCGCTAGTGTGTAATTTATTTAATTGAAATCAATAGGAAATTACGATAATTTGAGGAATGACAACAACGGTGCTATGCTGTGTTGTAGAGAGGTTGCGTAAGGAATAGTTTGTGTGAATTTCCGCATCACACCACGTGATTGACGAAAGTCAATTTCTATTGTGATGCCCGGCAGGACAACAGGAAGTATAGATACCTGTGGGCCAATTACGATTCTTGGTTTTGTAGGTGTATAGGGATTGTCAATAGATGTGGCACGCGGTTGTAAAAAGAGATGTCTTGTGTTGTGCTGAACTAAAAGCGTAAAGAAATAGTTTCGTAACTGAGTCGTGAAGACGCCATCCAAAGGCGCTTCAGGTGCTTGCGTAAAGTCAAAATTTATAGCAACACCCTGCGGTGCACACTGGCATTGATTTTTTCACAATTGTATGACATTCACGAATTTTGTTTTGATCTAAATTAGTTTTTTTCTGTTGCAGAGTAAGCTAGATTGTGCAAGATTGCAATATATTTACTTGGACGTTGGACGCCAAGCTGTTTATGATTCTTTCAATTCTAAACCGCAAAATCTATAAGCGATTGTATAAATGAGCCCGTGCATGTGGACTCTACAAGTTGTTTTTACTGTGTGGAAAATCTTGTGTATGGATATTTAAAAGAACAGTTCTATCTATTCGTCTCGATCTCTTTTTATCAAAGAAATTACACAGCAACTTGCCTTTTGCCTTGTTGACGTTGTTCGATTATACGGTGTGCTGAATAAAAATCCATCATATCGCGGCCAATTTTGACGTATAATGTGTTTAGACTGTCTCTGTTACAAGTACGCAAGAGAATTAATTTCTAATTTCATAGTCTAAATGCCCTTGAACTGAAATTCACTTCAAACTCGATGAAGAAATTGGCCGTTGGATCTAGTTTTGAAAATTTTCAACTTCTCGGCAGTTGAAATAGCCCTCTCAAAAATTCCAGCCGAATTTCAAGTGTCATTACTTTTGGATTTGTGGACTATTTCAGCTCACTTATTGGACTACAACATGACATGGCCAATTTCCGTACAGGTGTTCCATCTAAATTGTATAGGGCGCCTGATAAGATACTATAAAAATGGAAAAGTTTTAACACCTGACATTTCACGATTTTTTTTGTAACTTTTGTAGGTAAAAGAAAGTAGAATTGGTCCTTCCTCTTCAAGTTGATTATTTTTACAACCGGTTTCGACTACTCACAAAACTGTAGTCATCATCAGGGTAAACACAGATATTTTAAGCGAGCGAGGTTTAGTAAGGGAGACGGACGTGGTTTTAGTACCCCTATCGAGTTATGTGTAGAGACTATCATCTATGTATTGAGAAAATATGTGTAACCATGGAATGGCAATCCTGCCTAAGTAAATCCTGCCAGAAATGCAATTAATAAATAATTTAAAAATTGTAGTATACAAACTTCAAAATTCTTGCTAACAAATGTCAGTCACATTGTTGATGGCACACAACAATCACCCCTTTCACGGGTCACTGCCAGAAACTCTTCTAGTTTTGCGTATGCGTAACGATAGTTGCTTAGCAGCACCATGTGAGTTCTGACAGTGGCGCGTGGAAGGGGTGATTGTTGTGTGCCATCAACAATGTGACTGGCATTTGTTGACAAAAATTTTGAAGGTTATATTCTGCAATTTTTAAATTATTCAATTAATTGCATTTCCGGCAGGATTTAGTTAGGCAGGATTGCCATTCCATGGTTGCACATATTTTCTCGATACATAGATGATAGTCTCAAAACATAACTCGATCGGGGTACTAAACATGCGTCCGTCTCCCGAACTAGTTGCTATCGTTAAGGAAAACGTACATGATGGTTCCCTTAACGACAGCAACCTCGCTGTCGCTCGCTTAAGATACCTCTATTTGGTCTGATTATGAATACAGTATTGTGGGTAGTCGACATCGGTGGTAAAAGTAATTATTTGAAGGGAAAGAACTAATTCCATTTTGTTTCATCTGATATACTTTTTCAATGGAGCTTAGTTCAGAATAGATGTTGTACTTGTATCTCGCCGCGGCATTTTTGCAACTTTCGCCTATCTCCCCTGATCACAGAGCGATCTAAAGACAGCAAGATTCACTATTGCGGACTGCTTGTGAAACTCGCCGGTTATCAGCGTAAGCCCCGAGAAAGATGGACAACCAACCAATACCAAACCAATACGTCAAACAAATCCAACTTATTTGAACTAATTCACTTATCCATCCAAGTCATCATGTTGTGCTTCTCTTCCTGTTGTTCGAGGATAGAGCTCCACAGAGTGTTGATTGATTAACCAACAGTTTGAACGTAATAAGACACATTGATTAGATTTATCATAGCATCCGTGTGTTGACTTCGATGTACAGGGTGTTCACGATAAAATTCACCCCCTCTCTAGGAGATTCCCCTTTGAGATATTTTGAAAAACTAAAAACTTTTTCCCAACGATCTTTTCTAGAGATCTTGAACCGATTATCTAAAAGTTTTCAATTGGTACTGTATACAGGGTGTGACATGTAACTTTTTTATTTCAATCGCAACACCCTATATTTTATTACGTCATTTGATGAAACCTTTCTTTCTGATTACAAAGATATATAACATCTATGATTTATTTTGACAAGGGAGCTGTCAAAAAAATAATAAAATAGGTAGTCAAATAAATTGGAAATATAAAATTACGCGACACCCTGTAATAGGAACGAATTAGACCATTTATCCATGCAGAGTTGAATTCTGCAGACAAAATGCTGCGAGAATAACTTTATTTCAAGTGAACTGTAGAAACCAAAGCCATCTTGCCGCGAAACAAAATTATTTGACTACCTATTTTATTATTTTTCCGACAACTTAGTTGTCAAAATAAATCATAAGTGTCATATATATTTGTAATCAGAAAAAAAGGCTCCACCAAATAACGGAATAAAATATAGGGTGTTGTATTTAAAACAAAAGAGTTACATATCACACCGTGTATACGGTACCAATTAGAAACTTTTAGAGGATCGATTCAAGGTCCCTGGGAAAAATCGTGAAGAAAAAGTGTTTAGTTTTTTGAAATATCTTGAAGGGGAATCTACTGGAGGGGAGTGAATTTTATCGTGAACATCCTGTACATGGCAAAAGTGGCTGAATAAAAGCTCGTCCCTCTACTTAACCTTCCTATCCCATAAACTCTGCAAGTCAGGATAGTGAACTGATCCAAATTTTTCCCTGAAAGACGAGCTCCCCCTATGATAATTATCACAAAGACGCCACAGACCAATACTCTGACGAACACCTGAATCTGTAGCTTGATAAACATTAAATCTTTGTTTGGGTGGCGTTGTTGGAAGTCCTTTTTGAGGTTCAACCAGACTCAATATTTGTGTTAGAGCTAGAGGTTATGACAAGGTTAGGTTATGGTAGATTTAGGTTCTAGACTTTGTAAAAAAGAGAAATTGACATACCGCGCGAGTGAAAACTTCATCTTCCTACAATCTAAGTTCATAGACCAGTGCGTGCGGGGTTTCTTGTATATAGGTTTCTTTTCAAAGGCTATCTCTTTTATTTCTGAAGTATTCTTATAGCTCTGTGTGGGCTTTGCTTCTCTTTTGCTCTTTTTGGAAAAGGATTGGATGTGCTTGCTCTTGTGGGGGACTGAACCTGTTTTTAATCGTGAATTGTCCTTGAGTGCTTAGAAGGATGTGGCTAACGCGAGAGTCCACAAATGAAAATGTTGAGCCCTATTACATTATTCAAAAAAAAAGCAATGGTGTAAAAGTAAAGTAAAGGTACAAAACTTCCATGTGAAGAACCTTCTTGATCCAGCCCCGTATACGCTTGACTATTTCGTGTTCAGAGTAAAATAAGTCAGCTAAGCTAACCAGAGTCCGGACAATTCAATGTACAAGTTTTTTATCGTCGCGTCATCAGATAGGTACCCAGGTAATACTACCAGCTTCCAATAGATTTTCGACCCATGAGCAGTCTCTTACCTCTAATTATTTTAGGTGAACGTGTAAGAGAATTATTAGATTCAAGAGCTCATACTGGACATTCCTATAAGTCAAATTCTCCTTCGTGGCTTTTATCAATAATCATTCTCTTTCGTATTTGATCCAGCTAATACGAAAATTTGAATAATGCAGTTGTTCAGTATCCCGCTAAGAGAGCGAAGGCTCTTCCTAGCAGTGATAGCTCACCCCGAAGGCAAAAATAACGTTTCTCACTTGAAGAAAAGTGCGTACTTTTCACACCCGTCACCATGGAAACTCATCAGGAAGCCGTAGCTATTGGTTGGTCTGTGCTCATTGTTTGAGCTGTCCAGTGCGCCCACCTTTGTTCTAAGGGAAAAACACTATAAGAACCAGCCACAGCGTACACGTCTCATCTTCCAGTGCCACCCCATGCCAAGACTGCGGCTCCTCCAACGGGACATCAGCACACGTAGGCAGGACCAATAACAAGCACGACGCCGTCACTACTCCTATATCCATAACGACACTGAATGGGCTATACCAATAATGCTTGTTCATATTATCACCAGGCGCCGTCTTTTCAAGTTCTTTACTGCGGGCTATTGATAACAGCGTGGAAATTGAATCGTAAGCGCCTTCTTCTAACCATCTATCGACTTAGTAGCCCCATCTGATCCGACTCTACTTGCATCTGTTGATTTTTCCGATTCATTTTGAAGACGAGTCGAATGTCGCGGGCTCCACTTGTGGCAATGTATTACGATATATATTTTTTATTATATCCTTATTTTGTGTCATTACTTTTTTAACATTTTTTTGACAACCGACAACCGACATCTCTGCAGGAAACAACTGACCATCAGTCACAGTTTTGACTTCTGCGCTGCTGAAACTCATTCACCTCTATACGCGCAAGCGCTGGATTGCTGCAAACGGTTGAAAACTGCGGTCAAAAAAAAACCTATTACCATGCAGGATGCACGACTATTCTACCGGCGATATTTGGAATCAGTTTTTTTTTTGTAGTATCAAGTAGACTCAGCTGACATGTCATATACTTATACTTACCTACTTAACAAAACCGAAATTGATTTGGCGTGAAACGATTTTCATATTATCATACCAAGCTTGAAGTTGAAGTATGCGCCATTCTGTTTTCTTGCACACAGCTCCGACTTTCAGCGGCAGAGCTGAGAGCATTCAGCAGCCACCACAGCGCAATCCGATCCGTACCGAAACAATACCATGAAATGCAAATGCGAAGTCTAGGGCTCTTGCGACATGGAAAGGAGCTCTCAAAAGGTACTACGACGACCACCCATTGTGATGTCGCCGGTTGCCTTCTTGGTGGCCTTTGTCAATCCGCAAATATAGCTCAAGTGTTGGGTTACTACCTGTTTGGCGATGTCCATACATTAACGATTTCGATTAAGAAGCCATGTTGCACGCGCGTAGTGATGCAAAAATCCGAGAGCTAAAAGCCTACGACACGAAAATCCAATTTATGCTTTTCGACTGCTCTGGCACAATGCGCTGATGACTGTCGGCAGTGGTGGTGATATGGCCATTTTGGAAAAAAGTGATGATGTCATGTGACGTAATGAGCCAACCCCATGTAACAATAAAAAGGAAATTACGATTGCGAAATCGAGAGTTGATGTGATGAGTCCTTACTTTAAGTTGAATCCTACATTTAATTACCTTTCGTGATTCTTGCATGATCGCATCGGCGATATTTTTCCTTGGGCATGTGCGCGCGGCGCGGCTCCTTCCTAAGTGCATTGAGCTTGATAAGCGTTAGACATTGTGTAACTATGGATCCGTGTCATACCGTAGACATCTTCAAAGGAATTTTTGCCGAGACAATGACCATGACCGATGTTCAGCCAAGTATATGATGCACGAGGAAGCCATATTATACTTACAATATACCTCTGGCAAACGCCGGTGTAACGTGATTTATTTAGCCCCTGTAAAAAAATCTGAGGCTTTTTTTTGCAATAAATTAAGGATAAAACGACGGAATTCTTGCCGATGTGAAACCTGTTAGATGGAGGAAGCACGTGAGGAATGCACATCTCTGACGGTTGTGCCGATCATTTAAAAACTTGCACAGTTGCCATTATGTGAAAAATGCCCCGGCGCTGGAAAACAAAGAGTCGCCTAACGCTAATTTCAGCAAAATTGTTTTAATAACCTTTTGTTCTAGAGCAATAAGAACGCGTTATTGCCCCGCATACCTTGCGTCATGTACGAGTTCTAGGTTCCCGTGAAGGCATAAGAGCGGACATGCGATTTATTTTCCTAATTTGGACATGATTGAAATTCGGGCTTTTTCAAGAAAATTTCGTCGTTGTCTTTATCTGACTTATATCAGATATGTCTGTTGCATCCAGTCTTGATTATTCTACTTCCATAAATTGAAAAAATTCTTCCATCCTTCTTCCAATGGTGTTGACGTTATAGGTACTTTTTATTTTGCTTTTAGTTATTTATGGTGTAACTAAAAGCAAAAAAAAAAGTACCTATTCTACTTTCAGTCTGGATCGAGGTCTGGTTACTCTTGGGATTCTGGAGAATGTTTTAGACGATCTCGGAACAATCATAACGAACATACCAAGGAGAGTTCAACAACCGATAAAACAACAAATCCTCTCACACTACCACAAATGGTGCATGCGCTGATCAAAAGCATTTAGTCGGGGTTGGACGATTTTTTCACCGCAAATGAATCGGGATGCTCCCGCACACTACGGCGCATGCTCAGATAGCCACAACTGATCGGCGATTGCAATCTGTCAGAAGCATTCTCGTACAAACAAACATCAAAATGGAAGTTAAATTGAAAAAAGTCATTGAAACAACCGCCAAAGACATAGTGCTGGGTTGTTCCCACCAACGCCATCGATTTTTCGTTTTGCAACAAACTTCCCTCACCGCTTGACAACTTAACTGCTGCACTTTACTACAGAGCAAGTAAGAATTTTATTTTTATCAAGTCAAGAACTTTCAACTTCAACCATTTTAGCTGCATCTATTTCGTGTTTGAATCAACGGTAGCATATTTAACGACACCGACGATGCTCCTAAATATTGCGGAAACACCGCAAGTTTTGCCCTATACTGTTATAGGAATGATGTCATTCAGGTCTTGAAATGTTTTGATGTAGATATATATCAACCTGATACAACATCCAAATTTTATTATTGTTACGTTGCTCCATTCAGACCAATGCTATATGAGCATTGAGAAACTTTCGGGAGACCACATCGATTTTCCCGCAACAATCCCATCCACCATCCGATTGCACAATCAAACAAAGACATTTTAATTATTGCACACCGCACGTGACCTCTACCTAAAGACCACAACAAAACGACCAGGTTGCGACCATTATTATAAATAGTATAGTGAACGATCTATTGCAAAATGGCCCAAATTGCATGTCATACCGTACGATGACCAGAGGCGCTGCAGGTATTGTAGTTTATTGAGTTGTTGAGCTGTATTTCAATTAATATGGCGGCCCAATCAGCGGCGAGCCGGGGCAATTAATTAATAACCATTTGTTTGGTTCAGTTTGGAGCCTAGGGAAACGATTATTTACAAATTGGAGCTTTTATGTTTTGCAACAGCTCAGGTCACAACAATGGTTCGGAAATTCAATAAAAATGTTGAAGTCATTGGGAAGGGTTAGAGCAACAGCAGGTTGCGGTCTCGATGAAGGAAATTAGGACGCGGGCTTTGTAATCACAACACAAATGATAGTTGTTATCTGGGAGGATAATCCAGATTCAGCTCCGAGATAAGACACAAACAACCCATTCATATAGGTACACGTTTATTGTAGGTTATACACGGTAAGAAATGGAGAGTTTAAATCAACACTAACAAAACTCTAGCTAGAGTATATATAGGTCCCTCTATTTCAGAGTTAAGTTGTTGCACTAGACATAGTGTAATGTTAAGAGTTGAGCCAACTCTAGTTCATTCTATGGAATTGACTCTGCGTTAGTGTCACTTCTACAGAGTTATTAATGGCGGTCAAATATTCACACTGTTCAGTGTAAATTTTCACTCTAAATTGGTGTTTTTTTCCTGCTTTTTGTTGTTTTTTCAATGAAAGTAAAAGTGTTAGAATGGTTTTAATTCGAAATTTATTTGAATAACAATCAATACTTAGAATACATACAATATAAATAGCCACATATAAAATACATACAAGATTGCAAATACAAACGCACCTACCTAAGTATGTTACCAGCAATAATTATAACAAAATATTTTGGTCATGTTGATACGGAATTATTTTGAGTTGACACTCTTATGATACAGTGTGAGTATTAATTGTGTAATAAAAATAGTGACAAAAAATAAAAAGTGATTGCTTAATAAGAATGTAAAATATGGATATTTAGGAAAGATAACCCAAGAAGTTGCACTATAGGACTGCGACCTGCGAATTCAACGTATTATTATTAATAATAGGTAATAATCCTACTTACAATTCACAGTAATTCCCAATTATTGCACAGAACACGACAAAACGAACAAGTCACCATACGCACCGACCACGCCAGGTTTGCACTAAAAACTTGAATTTACACTTTGAAAACACCGACTTACACTATTTCAGAGTTACAAGTGTCAAAATAGAGTGATTTCTCTCTCGGTTTCCACAGTAAACTCTAAAATAATTATTTTACTCTATTTTAGAGTTTGCAGGGAGCTAGTGTTGATCTAGAGAGAAGCAGTATTGTGAACTCTGAGAAATAAGTGTAGTGTGAATCTTTAGGTGCTAATAACACTTCAAATTTACTCTAAATACTTAACACGGGAGAATTTGTCGATCACTCTAGCAAATTTTATACTGTGTATTAGGGAGGAAATTTCATACGACGCGACGTTCATGTTATAAATTATTGCTATTATTGAAAACTGTTCGAGTTGAAACTCGGCTCAGCGGAATGCCACTCTGCGGGTCATCATCTGCCTTAATTCTGGCTCTCTGCGAGGCAATTTCATTGAAGAATGCATAGATTTCAAGAATTGGGTCGTCCCAAATTCACAATCGTTAATCTTTATTTTCGCTAGGTAGGTAGGTACAATATTTCCGACGATTTGTTCTTGCTGGTCGAATGCATCTGTGCTTTGCGCGGCTATATGGGCCTCGCTCAGCAATAAATCTGCACAGAACAATTAATTAAGGAACACAACCTGCCTGATGGCGACGTTTACGCTTGTTGGTGTTTCTTCAGGAGAGGACAACTGAAGGAGGAGGAGGAGGACAAGAGGAAGTGATATTTATGTCGCGACATCTCGCTGTTGAGGAATGCAAATTCGTGTGAGATGCCACCACATTGTGCGAAACGGATTTTACGAAGATAAAACGCCATCATGATCATCATCAAAAACCCCACACCACTCGCAGTCCCATACTGGAATGACGGAAGTCAATTTGTAAATTGTGTGTGTGTATGCACCAGGGTCTTAGTGTTATAATCTATTATTATGACTGGCGAACGGTGGAGGCAGGAGGAATGATCTCAAGAAACCACATGCATTGAAATTGTAGTAGAGGTATTATACCTGGTAATGTTATGCCTGGCCTGCAACGACGTGACCTTCGCGCTATGTGTTGGTATACTCCGCAATCGCGCGAGTTCGAAAGTGATATTTATTGCTCAAGTCCTCGTCTAACATTGAGGAGCTGAATGTGCAAAAATCGCGAATAACTAGTCGCTACCAGAACCCGGGATACCTACAGCACAGGCTCTTAAAGTAATTCGCCTTCATGCAAGTATGTATAATATGCTGGTGAGCTGCCCTGATTTTTTATACCTTACACAACGTTATGACATAAGTACACGTCTATGGTTTCTGGTGCAGAAAAATTGCAATCGGCATTGGAGCTATTATTTGGTCGATTAGGAATGAGGTTTTTCAATTTCAGTTTTTCAGGTCTGTCAGGTGGTTCCTTGTGGGTTCTGCATTATAAATTGCTTTGGTCGTTGAAACTAAGCGACCCGCAGGGTAACCAGATGCCGCGTTTCAACTTTTGTGAATCAGAATCGTAGTCCAGTTCTATAATAAATTATTCAGTTCAAACATTCGCAGAATAGTCAGAATTGTATTGATAGTTTATGACTTGAAATTGTAGATAGATTGTATTATATTACTAACAGCGTTTTTGAGTCACTATAGAACCGAGCTAGTTTAGCTCGAAAATCGCTGTCACTGATTGACCAGGGATTTTTGAGAACCAATCGAATCCCCTGATTTTAGAACTGAACTGGTTCGGTTCTAGTGACTCGAAAACGCTATGAGTAAGTACTTATTTGTTTTCTTGTCTTGTAGGCATACTAATGAAATCTTTGGCTCTGAACAGTGTCGATGATATCATTGGTAATGTTCCTAGACAACTGTTCGGGTTGATTGAAAACCATTTCATTGACACAGTTATACTCAGTAATTGACAACCATTTCATTGACACGGCAGTTCATGAGCGACAACCATTTTATTGGATAACAGTTACATTATACCAGGGAAATAATTTAATCGACTAGTTTATCCAGCATCCATATAAAAAGTATATCCAGGGTTTTGCTAAATACCGGCCGCATCGAATCTAGTTTTTTATGCCTTACTCGCTCTGGAACCACTTGAGGTGAGTGATTGACACCTGAGGATAGACCACAAAATAGCATGAGTGAGGAAGAAAGAGCAATAGATACGATTTTTCGTCTGTGGTACCAATACTTCAATCCAAATACAGAAGGGAAGGGCCGTATTCATTCATATCCCGCTTTTAAGCTAAAAGCGCGTTAAGAGGGACGCTTTTTAGGGGCTATCCGCTCATATTTTGAGTTTTCAAAAATACATATCGTCACAATCGAGCGGCCATATGTAGGTAATTGTAATATGTAATTTGGAGTACAAAAATATAAATGGATAGCCCCTAAAAGCGCATCTCTAAATGCGTTTTTTACTTGAAAGCGGGATATTATTACGGCCAATGAAGCGAATTTCAATAAATTAACTGGGCTAGTGTAATGGCTATTTTCATCAGTTTTTCTCATTTCCACGTGATTCGAAACTGTTCAACCAGGAACAAAAATAGTGACTTGACTAGCCTGTTCTGTTTTTTTTTTGTTAGATACCAGTTTTCTTTATTTCTACTCTCAAAGGATTGACATCGATAAAACTATAACAGAGAAAAGCGCAACTTTGCGGTCCTTAGGCTCAAATAAGATAGGATAATAGAGGCTACCGTCCGATACAGTTGCTGACTACTTACACTACACTCATTTGAATCATTCGTATGATGCAACTATTTCTAGTCGTAACTTTGGTGTGAAATTTTTCTTCCGAAAATGCACTATTCATGAGCAAACGTGGAAGAAGTTGGAGCATTTCGATGCGTGGAGCACGCGAACGAATAATTTGCAGGCATTTTTTAAGCATAATAATTTTCGAGGTTTGTGTCTCACGCTGTATAAAAGGCAGAAATCCATTACATTTCCAATAGTTGATAGTTTTTCTCATAATTCTGCCATAACCAGTTTTCTAGAATCTTTTCGAAATACCGGAACTAAACTGCTGGACAACGAAGTTGTCGGTATCGGAAAAATGGTTCGACTTTGAAGACCAATAACTTCCGATTGCCGGATGCGATTTCCGTTTTGTTTATTGTGTTATTTAGCCTAATACTTCCGTGATCTATCCTGTAAAAGTGAATGTAGAGAAACTTCATGTGAAATTTCTACAGGGTGATACGTAAAATGCTGCAAAATTGTACCTACTTCATCGTACCCCCATTTGTCGAAAAGAAATTTTTTATCTATTCTAATACAAAAATCATGAAGTGTGGTGTCTTACCTCGAAACGGTTTTGAAATTCTCCGGATCGGAAGTCTAAAATCGAAGATATAAATTTTTATATTGAATGTTACAGATTTGCCTTGTTGGCACGCGAGATTAAGTCACTTTTGATGAATGGATGTTGACATTGAGCAAGATTGTTTGTACAGCAGTCCAAAACAATTTCACTTTCAACACAACCCGAATATTTGGTGTGCATGGGGCCAAGCAGGGGGCACTTTTTTGAGTGGTTGTCCCGGCCTGTTTTTCGTACGTTGGATTTCGTCAGAATTTCATCAAAATTTTAGATATGGAACATGTTCTATTTGCAGATTTAAACCCCTGAACATGGTAACGATGTGAAACTTCAGTGTCCGCGTGAAGTAAAGCCCCCTTGGATGTTATACTTTTGTGCTCGTGCTATGCCTGAGTTTCGTAAATCTGCAACATTCAACATAAAAATTCATATCTTTGATGTTTGACTTCCAATCCGGGAAATTCTAAAACAGTTTCGAGATAAGACACCACACTCCATAATTTTTGCTTTAGAAAATTATTTAATATATTAATATATATTAATATATTTTTGAAAAATGGGGGCATGATGAAGTCGTTGCAATTTTGCACCATTTTACGTATCACCCTGTAGAAAATTTACATGAAATTTCTCATCATTCACTATTATAGGATGGGTTACGAAGAGATTAAGCTAGTTAACGCAACAAACAAAATGGAAATCGCATTCGGCAGTCTAGGGATATTGACCTCCAAAGTCGAACCATTTTTCCGATACCGACAACTTCGTTGTCCAGCAGTTTAGATGGGACAAAAGACCACCCTCTGGATTCTTTATTTTTTTTGTGGGTTTTATCAAACATGTCGTATTATGCCGTAAAAAATACAGTACGGTCGGAATGTGATACTTTTGGAACACCCTGAACAGACTTCTTTCGACCAGTTTTAACGGCTCGTTCTCACTGACTTCCTCTTTCATCTTGAATCTTCCATATTATTTCATAAACTCACATTGAACTAATAAACTTTTTCAATGCGCTTCAACTCTCTCCTCTAATTGGTTATGTCGTTATTGATGTTTTTTGATTTTTTGCTTAATTTCTACATGCAAACTTCCCTGAATTCTGACTGATGGTTCCCTCCACCTTCTGGGATTATCATTCGCATACCTGCAGGGGCTCTGTCTTTTTGAAAATGGGGAACGGATCACATCCACACCACATTGAGTTGTGATTGGTTGGAATGCGATGGTTGACTAGGAGATATGATGTGATCCGTTTCCCATCACTGAAAATATAGGGGCCCTGGACACGCTCAATTCACTAGATATTTATCTTTGAACATGAACAAGGTGGACTGGACTTGCAGCGGCATTAGAAGTATTTTTGCTGCCGCTAAAAATGTTGAACTTTAAAACCGCATGTCTTGAGTCAGTGGAAGCCTAGGTACTTCATTACGTTTGAAGAAAACAGTATTGTAAAACTAGTGTTACAATCACGACTATTGTGATACGATTACATATTGCAAAAAAGATGTAACACGTGTTTTTTTCATCTACTTGCCATTTTGTCTAATTCGCCTTGATCAGTCAGTAAAAATTGGAAAATGTAAACGACACGGATATTTTTGATGTTCTTTTGTCGGTAATAATTGCATACAACGACATCCCTTGTCATTCTGAAAATGTTCAGTGCGATGAATTCATGTTTTAAGCTTGAAACTGTTTTTGTGAAAACAGTGTCACAAATTGGTCATTTTATACTCAAAATAGACAAAAAATTTCTATGCATTAGTGAGAGTAAAGGCGCTATGGCAATTCGGGAATAACACAAAGGAACAGCCAGGAGTTTCCAATGACATTATCACTGATAAGTCTATTGGTTCACCGTCAAATTCTATTTGGACGACTCATCAAGGGGTTCCCCGACCTTGAACATTATATTTATCTTGGTCATCGACCCATGAACATTGACGTCATAGAAAGTTACACTATAATCTCGGTATAGCTATGAAGCCCCTTTCTGATGGGTAAATAGGCTAGGGGCCCTGCATGGAAAAGTATGCTTATTCAGAAGCGTTTATAACATGGAGGGCACAATGTCTGTCAATTCTGTCAGTTAGAAAGACCTCTGAACGTGAGCTTCAAAAGGTCAATAACCTTCAAGTAGTCGCGTGCTCGGTGTGACCTTACTAATCGCGTGGTGTCATAATATAGGGGTACCAAGGAAGGGGTGAATGGTGCTGTTTTCACACTTTCTTCAGGTAAAACTATTTGCAGATTAAATCAACATGCAAGATATTATGATATCATTTTAACATACTTTATTGTCTGAAATTCCTGCCAAAAAAAATTAAAAACAATTTTGCCTCGCCAAAGGTAGCACAGTTGAAGGTCAAACTGAAGGCGTAATATGAGTTTTGCGTTATTATCTTGGTTCTTCTTCATGTTTCACATATTTCGCAGCCTGTTGAATTTTTGCACAAAATTGCTCTGGACCTGGACCGCAAAAACAGTAGGTACTTGCTGATGCTGACCTTATCTAGGCGACGCTTATTGGTTCCCATCCTGGCCACCGATCCAATAAGTGTCGGTGGGTCCTGGAGTTTAGTATTTCATTTCAACAAAAAACCTTTCTGTAGAAAGCGTGTATTACACAAGCTAAAAAAAATGTTAAGGAATTTTTTTGTGTTTGAATAAAAAAGTATATGTGAAGCATGTAGTTTGGCATACATCAGGCTACAGCTTCACAGCAATAATGATTACGATGCCTTCAATCTATTGATTTATTTATTATCCAAAAATCATGACGTTTCCTATACACTCAAGTGTATCTAAAAGGGAGGTAAATAAAGATTCCAAGCTTACTGCACTTCTTCGACGAGTCAAAACGTGTTCATTCGTTGTTTTAAAGCTATACTTTTGGAGTGCCTTTTTTGAAAGCAATAACCCCCAACTTTTTGAGATGATTGATCCGAGTCGTCCTCGGAGACATTTCCTACTGACAAGGATTTGCGCCCCTCATGTTATATGGATCTTGTTTAACTGAAAGTTCCAATGTGATTGAATTTTTTTCTGTCTGAGTAGTTGTCTTTTTCAGTCCCTAGTGATTTTTCACCAGTTACCGGTGGCGTTTTCTGTGTTCCCCGGGCTCTCACGAGACTTGCCGTTAATTATGATTCTAAGACGTTCCACTGCCTGCATGGTCGTGGTCCTTTGGATTCCACCAGGCTCTCTCTAATATTGTCGTTCCAATTCAGTATATTAGCTCATTGAAAAAAACCTCCGGAAGATAGACAGTCGTTGTAGCTGTTAACCTACTTCTTATGGTCATCCCAGCATTTCTTAGACCTTGGTCGTTCGTTTCGTGTGCGAGAAAAAACAATGAATTTTACTTTCTATAGCACGATGGAAGCTATACCTACGTTCGAATTATGCAAATTTTGCGCAATCCCTGAGAATCCTTGGGACTCGGCGTGCGCAATTAGCCAATTAGATCAATCTTGGCTTAAACTCACACACCAAATGGTTTACGTTTAATCATCACATAAATTTCTCATTCCGGACCTTTTGCGGAGACAGTTGGATGTGTAATTTCCACTATGAATGACAGACCGTATTGCGCAAATGTTATTAAGTATTTATTATTGTTGTGATTGTTATAAACAGAATAAATATAGGTACCTACCCAGCCTGGAGGTGAAAGTGTTTATCTTTTTTACTGGCATCCCAACATGGTGTTACCACCCAGTGGTGTTAATTTTGTTGTATCGCGCGTTCACCACTCCCGTGGGTGGATTTAGTAGTGTAAAGCCATTTGTTATGCTCAATGGAAAATGGGTCAAGAATAAGAAAAACTGCGCAGCGCTACAACATATCGGCTTTGTACAAAGACTACAAAGGAACAACAAGCGGGTTTTAGATTTACCCAGAGAAAGAAGAAGAAATACTGTAATTTTGGAGCTTGAATTTTTTAAGGTTGATGAAGCGCACTTCTGTGAAGAACCGATAATTTACAAATCTCTAATGATGTCAACATAAAAAAGATTAGGTATAATGACACAAAATGAGTGTTTTTATTTGTGCGTGAGACTTATTTTCTCTATTGTTGAAACATTATTGCTATCACCATGTAAACACCTTCGGTGTTAAGATATGTGGTTGTCTTTCTATATATCTTTCTCTCTCTCTCTCTCTCTCTCTTTCTCTCTCTCTCTCTCTCTCTCTCTCTCTCTCTCTCTCTCTCACTCTTGGGATGTCTTGAGAACGACTGGTGGCGCGGTGTCATTGATCCAGTTCTTCCCATTGTTGTCATTATTTCTCACTTTCAGATTTAGGCAAATGAAACGATTACTATGCACGCTGGGTTGTTGAAGGCACCTAATCAGATATCCCCCCAGACGTATAACATCATCATAAACCACGCTCACTTTTAATTCGCCAGTGTGGCATTACCATTCGAACAATATAAGATTATAAACTCGCGCCGGAAAAATGAAGCTGTGCCGCGAACGCGGACGAGAATAAGATTAATTGATTTGTCTTATTGTATTCAAAATCTCTGTACACACAGCACGGTTGGAAAGTAATCCATAAAGCTTCTCCGTTCGATATGATTTGGAACAATCGAGTATATATTATGACACTACTTGGATGTTGACATTTTGAGAATTTTGCAAAGAACGACAACAAAAATGTGTATGGTCGTAAACACAACACCACATTTATATACCGGGTGATCATTTGAAAACTATCCACCTGCAATAACTCCCGATTCCTAGTGAAAATGTCTTCGAGCAAAACTGGTCGATTTTCATATCAAGGAGGACATCTAAAACATACATTGGCGAACTACTACCCTCGCCTTCACCCACCCCAACTTCGAAATTTCAAATGACACCTATTTTGCGATACATCAAATATAACAGAAATAAACTCTCTTTCTGAAAAAGTATTTATGAGGTTTTTAAACTTACCTAAAGTTCTTCCTAAAATTCTCTGAGTGTTCAATTTAATATTCTTGACCTCTCAATTCTCTTCAATGCAGTCAACGTCATTCTGCACAGCATCGAAAGATGAAATTTTCTGTGAGAGAAGTGCCACCCAAATTCACCCCTTCGCTCCCCCCCCCCCCCCCCCCCTATCTCACCTTGAAAATTCAAAATGACAATACTTATCTACTTTGTGATACATCGAATTAAAGGAAATTAAATTCTCTTCCCGAACAAAATTTTTTCGAAATTTTCAAAAACCCCCTCGTTTTCTTCCTAAAATAGGACTCCAAATGTCCAATTTAATGCGGGAGGGGTTCAAAATTTAAAAAAAATTGTTTTTAGGAAGAGAATTCAATTTCTTTTTATATTCCATACTTATATCACAAAGTAGGTGGTGTTTCGTTAAATTTTGAAATTGAGGTGGGGGAGAGCAATGGGGTGAATTTGGGTGGCACTTTTTCCACCAAGAATTCTCTTCTTTGATGCTATCTAAAGTGCTCGCCAATTGAAATAGTCCACCCAAAAAATACAGTCACATTCAAAGTGTCATAACTTTTGATTAAATAAACTATTTTTAATCGTCTTATGTTTTCTAATTAGCTCACGTATTGGACTACAACATGTCATGGACTATTTTTGGTACAAGTGTTTCGTATCAATTACACAGGGCTCTCAATCAGGTACCGCAAAAATGGAAAAGTTTGAACAGGTCCCATTTCACAAAAAATAGTTTTTGGTTTTCTCCAAGTGTTTCAGGGGAGTTGTTATAACCATAACTCGAATCGTTTTTAAATTTTTTTGCCTATTTGCTTCAATTACAGGGTGATCTCAAAAATGTAACCTTTTAGTTTTGCAGTGATAACTTTATTCGTTGTTGGCCGATTTTGGAAAATGAGGGCTCTTGGAAGCTAAAGGCTCAGGTCAGAAGGATCGAGGATCAGAATTGACTTTAGATGAAAATTCTGGAAAAGAAATTGAATCAATAGTGACTCAAATGACAAACTTCTAGATGCTGGAGATGCGGTTTAGGGAAGGGATTAAACAAATAACAGCTTGTCTTCAAACAAACCATTCTTTCTGAACATTTTAAGGTGTTTCCCATTTGTATGGGGCAAAAATTGTGGCAATGAATCCAAATCAAAAATGGAGGCTCCCAACGAAGAATGTTGGACGTTCTTCACCTAAAAACAGACGTAACCTGGGTTACGTAGATCAGAACTGGTGCCTATTTCTTTGATGATCCAGTCACTATGCCTTTCTTCTTCGGAAAAATTAGTAGAGGTTTGAAATTTTTTACACGCATTCCTTTGATTGTCATGAACGGCCTGTAAAAAGTCCCCTAAAATCCGATCTTAGGAACTTTGGATAATCGCCATCAAGTGTTGAAAAGTCTTTTTTTTTCGGCGAAGAAGTCATTTCTTTATTGCAAGTTGGTCCTTTTTGTAATTGAATGATTGCGTATTACCATCTTGACAATCGCCATACACTATTTCTACTTTTGCGTGGATGGCGGATCCAAGATGGCAGCCAAGAAGGAAAAACAGTTGACTGTCTTATTTCCATCAGTAGAAGACCTAAAGAATGTCTGATGATTGCATTTAATTTCTGACATAATTAATTATGGAAATACCAAGTTTTACTTGAATATCTCGAAAAATCACTGATTTACTGAAAAAAGTTGACTTATGAAAAAATTTCAGTTTTTTCAGGATATTTCAAAAACGGTCGAAGATATTTCGGTACCGTCCACAATATCTTCGTAACCATAAATTAACGAATATATAGGGTGATTTTTGTTCGTGTGTCTCTAGCTATTTTGGTTCTTGAAGATTTTTTCTTCGTTTCTTTTCTCGACGCGTTTGGTATTACCGTTATTTAGTCTGAAAAAATTGCCACAATGCATTGTTTTTCATGTTTTTATTAATTTTTGATTAATTGAAAATGTAGTTGCAGGGTAAATATCAGCTATACCCATACAAACGCCATATTCAGCAGGTTGAGGGAAGTGAAATATAAAAGAAAATACCTCAGGAACCGAAACAGGTGGAGACATTTAAATCACCCTATATATTCGTAATTTTATGCTCACGAAGATTTTGTGGACGGTACCGAAATATCTTCGACCGTTTTTGAAATATTCGGAAAAATCTGAAATTTTTTCACAATTCAACTTTTTTCAATAAATCAGTGATTTCTTCAGATATTGAAGTATAACTTTGTATTTTCATGATGAATTATGTCAGAAATAAAATGCGATCATTCGACATTTTTCAAGTCTGCTACTATTGGAAATAAGACAGTCAACTGTTTTTACTTCTTGGCCGCCATCTTGGATCCGCCACCTGCGCAAAAGTAGAAATAGGGTATGGTGATTGTCAAGATGATAATACGCAATCATTCAATCACAAAAAGGACAATCTTGCTCTTGAGAAATGACTTCTTCGACGAAAAAACTCCTTTTTAACACTTGATGGTGATTATCCAAAGTTCCTAAGCTCGGATTTTAGGGGACTTTTTAAAGGTCATTCAAGACTATCAAAGGATTATGTGTACAACATTTCAACCCTCTACTAATTTTTCCGAAGTTGATACTATTTTTTAAACACAGTGACTGGACTATAAATGTGAAGGAAACATTCGACAATAAGAAGGTAACCTAGGTTACGTGCATTTTCAGTCAAGGAAGGTCTGGTATTATCTTCTGAAAAGTGAATTTGTAAAATGGGATCCCCACATCGACAATTTTCATCACTTGAAATCGGAAAATACCTCAAAATGTTTGGAAATGAAAGTCTGTTCGAAGGCAAGTTGATTTTTATTTAGCTTTTTCCCTGGACCTAATTTCTAGGGAGCTTCATACCATGCGATCAACAAAATTTGGAATTGAGGTAGGCTGAGACCTGGTCAAATTTCAGGATGTCAAGCTGCTTTCGGCCAGAGCACAGCTCACCCCAATTTCGAATTTTGTTGATCGCATGGTATTTAGGTCACTTTTGATTCCTCCGCTTTTCCAAAATTTTTGTCTCCAGTCAGTTCCGATCCTCGAGCCTTGTCATCTGAATCTTAAGCTTCAACAAGAGTCCTTATTTTCCAAAATCGACCAACAATTGGAAAAGATATAAATGCCAGACCAGAAGGTTGCATTTTTGAGATCACTGTGTAATTGGAGGAAATAGACTCAAAATTTTGAAAACTACCTCAAGGTATAGGAACAACATCTTTCCTAAAACACTTGAAAAAACCAAAAATCATTTTTTGTGAAATTGGACCAGTTAAAACTTTTCCATTTTTGCAGTACCTGATTGAGCGCCCTGTATAATTGATATGAAACACCTGTACCAAAAACGGCCTAGGACATGTTGTAATCCAGTCCGTGAGCTGATCAGAAAACATAAAACGATTCGAAATAATTTATTCATTCAAGAGTTATGTCACTTTAAATGTGACCAAATTTTTTGGGTGGACTATTTGAATTGGCAAGCACTTTAGAATGATGCTGACTAAACTAAGCAGAATTGAGGGGTCCAGAATATTGAATAGGACACTCGGACAATTTTAGGGAAAAGGAGAGTAAGGTTTAAAATTTTGAAAATATTTTTTCCTGAAAGATAATTCAATTCTCTTCAATCAATGGAAGATAGAAATTTGCCAATGTATGTTTTATAGGTCCCTCTCGATATAAAAATCGACCTGTTTTTGCTCGAAAAAATATTGACCAGGAATCGAGAGTTATTGCAGGTGCATGCGGATCATTTTCAAATGATCACCCGGTATTATTTTTACAGACACACAGACGGCCGTTATTTCGGCGTGACACACTTTGCGTTATTGTTGATATTTTTTTTGACGCCTACACTTGCGGCGTAAATTACTGAAATTGACCTGTGTGCGCTAGTTGTTGTAAATTTCAATAATTTCTTGACGGGCGACTTCATTACTCTAGTACCAGAACCCACGCCTAAAATACCTGCGACATAGGAATTTTCATTTGGAATAAGCAATCGGAAATTGCAAGTCGTCGTCGCCTTGCATTTGAGAGCTGATCGGGAGACTTCAACTCTGGATTAAGCTGCAAGACGTATCAAAAAAAGCTGGACCCAACTTGAAGATATGTTCGAAACTTTGGCATTTTTGCGCATCCGGGGCACGACTGTATTCTTCTTGCGCCTGGGCAGGATAACTATTATACGAGTAATTAAAGTTTTTGTATATGCGATGTTCACTTGGCGCATTAATTTCCCGGGAAGTAGCCAAGTCATTGAGGCAATTAACTAATGTGTTTTTGCCTCTGAGGCCGTTTCATTAATACTCGCACACAGGCATTTCATTATTTCGCATCATTTATTCGATTCGCAATCATTCTCGTCATTGTAACTTCTGCGTTCATCCATGCTTATTTGTAGTCGGCAAAAATAAACAACACTGGAGGTGGTCGCATTGGCGGCGCCGTCAAAAGGTTTGGGTTCATAATATGACACGGTGACCCTGGAAAGGCGCCTTTACTTGGAAATCGGCATATTCTCTTCTACAGCATCACTTGTTGCAAAACGACTGTAACTATTGTGCCAATAAGTGTTGCTAATTGTAATTAATTATTCGCATGCGAAAGAAAGGATTCAAAAACAATTTGTGGGAGGATGGATATTGGGATGGATGCATTATATAAAGCACGGCACGCGGTGCAAGATTATAATAGTGAGTAACCTTTGTGGTTATGCAAATACAATGTTACGTACTATAACAATAATATGCTAAGATGACAACTATTCTATAAATGTTATGATCGTAACCGGTTTCCCAGACTCCCTAGTTGCAGCCAGCAGTCGATTACTTACTGTCTTCTTATAACTGTTCATATGCCCCGTTCACGCAGGAAAGATCATCTGCCTCGCAGGAATTCTCACCATCATCGAGCATCGGCTCTGATTTTGTAAGGAGCGCGCCGAAGAATGTGCCGAGAAAATCGCGCGCGCTTTAAACGGTTTAATTATTTTTTTTACTACCTACTTACCTCCAATTGTTAAGAAAATTTCACGTTGAGCAAGCACTCGTAAGTCATGAGAAGAAGGAAATAAGACTTTCCTTCCCTATACTGCAGATTTCGTAATTTTTCCTGTTATGTTGCTCATATATACAACTTATCTAAACTGATGTACCTACAACAAGGAAACATTTCCGTATCAGCCGCAGGAATCTGTTTTTATTTTCCAATTGTCTAGTCGCTCAAAGTCTTCATGAAATCTATCAGTCCAGTTCATCTACTCGGGGCATCTGTTGAATATGTAAAAGTGTTTCTTTTGCTTCTCGATCTCTATATGGCCTGGTTGTGAGTATTTTAATAATAAATATGGCAACTGCTAAAGCATGACATCATCTCTGGCAAAAGTTCCCGTGAGATAAATGCCTCGGTGCTATGCAGCAGCAGCCAGCAGCGTGCAATACCGAATTTCTTCTGAATAGGTATACCGGACTGGAAGGCATAAAGACTGATAGGTATAGAATAACCCAGCGAGTGCGCCTGGGTTTTAAAGAGACGCGCGCGTAAACTTGTCACGTTTTCTGATGTAACCGGGAGATTGTCGAGGATTTTCGTCTTGTTTGTTTTCGTAAACGCGATGCAAAAGTCGTGCCGTTGCATCCCGCGGTTTGCACAATTTTTTCCTACGTCAACGGAACAGCAGAACAGTTTGTAGCTGTTACGCCGGCTATGGTCGATCGATATGTTTCAGCAGAGAACAAGAGATGATGGTTGTGAAAAGCGCTGGAGATTTCCTCACGCAGGCAAACAGATTGTTTTGCTGGTCGCTTTTGACTCGTACAAGAATCGGGGCTCAAGCAATAAACAGTGGTTACCTAAGTGGTGTTAGAGATTCGACATGCTGAATAATTTGCTCCGATTCTGAAATCCTTCCGAAATATGTACTTGGGGATTGTTTTCCAACAAAGAACTTGTGAAGTATTGCAAATAAGTATCTGCGGAAGATTATTTCAGCAAAAAATCTATAACTGTTTGGAACTTTCAAACTTTATAACTGGAAGACTGTAACAATGATTCACTCAAGTCAGAACCATTTCGCAATTTGAAGGGTTGTTCGCCCTTCTCCGTTGTTCTTGACATTCACTCAAAAAATTATTGATCATAGCTTCAATGAACAGCTTTCATTGACTTCACTTTCATTATTTTAATGAAATTTTCATGTATGTTATGTAAAGTGAAGTGTGATAAATCATTCGTTTATAACCAATGATCATGTATACAATGTACGGAACCTCATTAAACAATGAATGCGGCATTCATTAAATTATGCTGAAAAGTTCATTTATATCAAGAACAACATTCATTGATATAATGACAATCATACCGAATTTTCAATGATGGGATCCATTGACATCGCAATACATAGTAATAATGATTTGATACATTAATCCAATCCGTGATTCTGAATCAATGTTCACTATAATAATGAACAATTTCATTGAGTGATGATTCGGCATCAATACAATGAAACATACATTATACTAATGTATCGAATCTTTGAAGCGCATGCGCACGGTGCAGAACGCACCACTTTCCTCATTTTCATAAGTTGTTTTCTGCATCAACCGTTCTGTCCCGAGCAAAGTGCATGGCTACACTACAAGCTAGAACTGTTGAAACGTGTTGGTTGCTGATTTCTTTGTTTCGATAAGGTAGGTGGCCCTATTTTGTTCACCGTTATATTCATCAACGAATTCAAGAGTCTGATTATTGTACAGTCGAATTTGGGTTTGATACATTAATAGAACTCGGCAAAAGACTTGGCAAGGGGAAGTTTCCTACTGAAAAACTGGTAAGTTTTGCACTCTGAGTCCATTTACATAATTATTCATGTATTTTGTCTTTTTAGGAATACTACAGCGAACAAGCAAAGGAGGGAAGTTGCATGTGAAATACTGTAACTTGGGAGTATTTTCAAAAAACCCGTAGAGAAGCATATTGAGTTGAGGTGCCAAAATCGAAACAAACATCCAAGAAATTTTCTTGACCAAAAAAACAATTTGGTATGGTTACAATGTTCATTTTCATTCCGGTAATAAATAATAATAATTTCTTTTTCCAGTTCCAGATGAAGACGCCGAATTGCTACCAGGTCTTCGAAACTCTATAAGCTGTCAACCAATAAGCTTGATAGTTACTGGAAGGCGTGCTGACAATTTCGCATAGATGAGATCAGGAAAATGGACACAAGGGCGGAAATCTTTAACAGATGGCCTTCTCATCAAACGCGTACTAGATACAAACTGGTAGGTACCCATGTGGTAATAAAATATTTATCATTGTTAGACACCTAGCGTGTACCTAAAGTCTATTTTTATAATCAGAAACAGCGAAATTTTCATACTCAAGTATCACTTCCATTTTCAGAAAACGTATAAACGCGCAAAACCTAATTGATATTCTTTGTTCTGTTTTTAGATTGACATGGATTATAATGTCTACACGACGGGAGACATTTTCTATCGAACTGGGACGCCAGTATAGGGAAAAGCTTTTGTATTTTCTTCTATTTTGTTCTGGTCCTTTATTGAGATTTTTTCACAAAATCAGTTAGTTTGTTCTTTTAAGCTCATATTCTATGTAATTCTTTGAAAAATTAAAAATGTGAGGACATTTTTTTGAGTTTGTACCTATTATTATAGCTTGGTACCTACGTGTATTTATTATTATATGTAACTATATGCCTAACAAATAGGTTTATGGAATTATTTATTTATTTATTCGATTAAGGAGTTTATTAGTAGGCAAAATATGAAGAAAGTAGAGTAAGCCTATTTCCTCGCTCTATTTTTCGAAATAGAAATTTCATATTTGGCATCAGGCGACTTCCTGATAGATACATCTAGAAGACACCCTTAGTCCCACCAAAAACTTGATATTGATGTGTTGAATTTAACAATAGTTCAAATTCAACCATGATGGCGGAATTAATTCAATTTTGAGTCAATTTCACCAGTACATATATTTAAATATGATTCAATGTTAAAATTTAACACAGTGTTAAGTTTCTGATGTAACTAAGGGTGCTTCTAGATGTATCCATCAGGAAATCGCATGCCAAATTCGAAATTTCTATTTTGAAAAATAACGCAAGGAAATAGATTTATCTACATTCTTCATATTTTGCCTACAAATAACCCCTAGATCGATTAACTAAATTAATTTATTCATGAACCTATTCATCAAACCAAAAACAGGTATCATTATTTAAGGATTTTATTCATAAAATCAATGACCGGCTGTTCATTACGGTTATGACCAGGGTTCATCGATGGAATGTATAGATGATCATCGAATCAATGAATTTTCAACGTCAGTTTATGTAACTTCAACATTGCCGTTATGAACAGTTGCATTGATTCAATGAAAAGAGTATCAAGCACACCTTTCATAGATATAATGAATCCAAGTAATCCCTCAAGAAAAGTTCATCATTTAATGTTGTAACGTTCATTCCGGCAATGAATTGGTTCACTGGACCGATTTTGAAGAACTTATTCATTGAATCAATGATGTCATTCGTTATATTCATGCTACTATTTGGTTGAGTGTTGCCATCCTTGTATGTTCTGGAGTGCTTGTTATACGTTAAGGACCATCTATTAGACGTCACTGTTTCTTTTGAGCACCTACATCATCAGTCCACCAGAAATAATAAAGACCTGGTACCCCCATTTCTTAGGCTAAAAAAAACAGAGACGGCATTGGCCATTTTGGGATAAAATTTTTCAATAAACTTCCAGCAACAGTTAGAGCTTTAAATCGAGCAAGCTTCAAATCTTGGCTGAAGGACTTTTTAATCGAAAATCATTTTTACTTGGTGGATGACTTCTTTAAATTGTGAATGTATTTCATTGTTTTATAAAATGTTCTTTTGTTACAAAACACAATTAACGTAGTTTTCTTCGAGTGCTCTGGAAAATGGCTTGCTATAACAAAACTAGGAATGTTCAAGATTCTGTGGTAGGTTTTGAGAGTCGGACAACTCGTCGACATCTAACGCATTGACACCCAACTCATCGACCAGACAACTCACCGACAAAAGAACTCACCGACAAAACAACTAACCGACAAGAAAACTGACCGACAAGACAACTCCTCGACAGGACAACTCGACGACAGGACAATTCATCAACAAGAGAACTCATGTAATAACTCTTAACAACTTATGAGAATAATCGAAAGATTGTTGCATGGTTCGAAATAACTCTCGCACTTCCAACTTTCAGAGACCCCCGCGCCTCAGTACACGAGGTGCAAAGAATACAATCGAAGTTGTCGAGGTTTTGGGCCCCACGAGGCCCTTATGACTGTTTCACAATTTTTTGATCGTATATTGGAAAGGTGCCAATCTTCAAATAGGCGAAGTTACAAAGAACAGTCATGTGGGGGTCATCATCAAAAAAAAAAAATCTTATCTACTATCCCAGGTTATTAACTATTATCCTATGAATCGTACAGATGTTATCGCTTGGAATGGCCTCCGAGAGCCACGAAAAGATTAAAAAATATAAGGGGATTAATAAGGGCTCCAAACTGCACTTGCGGACATGAAGGGAGCCCGATAGGGCTCCGTATATCGCATCAAGGCACAAGGGATTTACACCAGGGCTTCGAACAACGCAAGAAGACACAAGGGGGTCACTGCAACTCTGAAAGCCACGAAAAAACGTAAGTGGGCTCATTAATACTCCAAACGACACATGAAGGCACAAGAGGGCTCAATAGAGATGAGAATGACACAGAAAAATACAAGGGGCTCAATGGATCAATCTTTATATTACAAATGAAGGTGAAAAAAGGCATATTGTACTTATTCTTGAAGCCAATAAAAACTAAGAGTGCTAAGTGGGGTTCCATACTACACTTAAGGACACAAGGGGGCTCGATAGGTCTTCGAATATCATATGAAGTCATGAGGTGCTTTCAGCAATGAACTTATACGATAACACTCAATAACTTACGAAAATATTTAAAATATTGTAGCATGGTTTGGAAAAACGCTTGCACCTCCAACTTTCAGAGACCCCGCGCCACCCTACACGGGGTGCAAATTTGACTAGAAAGCTGATTTGGTTTGTCTGAGTCCATAATACAACTCTGCCAGGTGGCATTCCTCAAACACAAAATGCAAGGTGAATTGCCTTAAAGACAACTTGGACATCTTAAAGCCGTGTACATGGACCTGATCAGATTCCAGTTATTTTTTTTTTTTGTAGACTCGGTCAAATTAAGTCAGGCAATTGAGTTATTTGATTCGAAGACAACTTGGACATGGTAAAGCTGTGTAACATCGCATGGGGTCGGCACCATCGTTCGTACTATGAGACACACGTGCGTCTTGCATCTAGCAATCAATATTTGTTTGATTTCGTGACGAAAATCTGAGCGCCCACAGTGGAACTTGAACCCACGACCTCTGGTGTGATAGTCGAACGCGCTGACCACCACACCACAAGCTCCTCGAGTCAGGCAATCAAGTTTCTTGATTCGAAAACAACAGGGACAGGGTCAGGTCCTGGCAACAAGTTTTCCTAGTTGTCCTGTCGATGAGTACCTATACGGTGTCGGCAGGTTATCCTGACGATGAGTTGAGTGTTGGCAACTTATCCTGTCGATGAATTGTCCTGTCGGCGAGTTGGGAAAACCGAAATCGTGTAGAGTTTGAAAATAGGTCTGCACGACGCCCAATGCAATCTACTTTTGATATCAGTGGGAATTTTTTGAAAGAAAGCGATCTACGCGCAGAAAAGAGCATCTGAGTAGAGTTCTGCACCTAACGCGGGTACCTATTCCTAGTCAAAGCCAGGGTGAGCGGCCGTCTCGGGTAGTAACGGCCAGGAAAAAGGCGTTTTTGTGTAGAGGCATGCGGGCAACATTCATGGAATATGATTTTCCACACGTTTCGTAACAAATTCCCTATGTTTCTCCTTTAATATTAAAAAAGAATTATTTGAATATTTTGAAAAGTAACAAAGTTATCGATATTTCAAAACCTACCTACTACCAACCTGATGTGAGTCTAGGCCCAGTTATGACCTTCTTCTCTTCTTGAAATTAATTACTTCGAAAACAACCGGGGACTGAAAAATCATTCATAAATGTTCAAAATCACTACCTTAGGAACATTTCGATTTGATATAAGCAAATACTGCAGCTAATCGACCACAATTTGAGAAAAACCTATTGCGCCGGGCCCAAAATTCGCCCAAACCAGATAGTGTCCTGACTAGAAAGCTGATTTGGTATGTCTGAGTCCATACTACAACAACTCTGCCAGGTGGCATTTCTCAAACACAAAATGCAAGGTGAATCGCCCTAACCTCTGGACGATTATTAATCACTGGAGACTTTTTGTCATCTTTATAATAATTATTGATTCATGCAACATGATGTTTTTGTAGCCAGTTTTATCCCAAGACGCGGTCAGATCAAGTCCATCAACTAAGTTCTTTGACTGGAAAACAACAGGACAGGGTCGGGTACTGTCGGCAAGTTTTCCTGTCAATGAGTATGGTGTCGGCAGGTTATACTGTCGATGAGTTGGGTGTTGGCAAGTTATCCTGTCGGTGAGTTGAGTGTCGGCCAGTTTCCTGTCGATGAACTGTCAACTGTCCGTTGATAACTTTTCAAATGAACACCCTTTATGATACTTGGTTCAACTCTTGCAAGAAGGGTGATGATTTCGCTGACTCTCGAACGCACAAGAATCGATGGCATCTTTTTTTTGAGGCACGCGTAACTACGACTGAAATAGGGCGATTGCATGGAATTTGGTTCACCTTTTGCCCGTCAGGATCGTGACAGTTGCTGGGGGATTTTGCTTAGGTTCGGTAGGTATGATAACAACTGACATATGTCTGACAGATTCAAGACGTGAGACACTGGGGCACAAAACAAATGGCAGGCATTTTCAGTGGGTAATAGACAACGTGGTAATGAACGATGTATGAATAATAAAATTATTGTTAGCGACGTTAGCGTAGATAATGTGAAGGTAACAAAATGTCAGATGTTGCCTGTCAAAAATGGTGTGATTGACAGACGATTTGACGTTTTCCATTACCAATATATAGACAAACTGGAAGTTCCTAGGTCAAAACGCCCTCTACATGCAATCACCCTATTGATTAACCATAGTGTCATGTTGAGGTTCAAATATAAAACGCTCGAGCAACATTTTGGCAGTAGGTAAGCTAATACTCGTAGGTGTCAGGTATTTTCGTAGGTATTTTCTCAAACTTGACTCCGATATGTAGCATTTGGAATGAGCTGCAGATAAGCTAAGTGCCATTCCTAATCGTACCATTATTATAGTCTCTCGATATTGCTATCTTCATCTACGATAATCCAATCAAATGCAGTACCGAACACCCGAAAAACAATATGGCACTACAAGAATCTCTATGTGCGAATCTTTGACGGGCTCAACTTATAGATAACTTGCAAATCCCAAAGCTCGCCTCGGTCATTGGATACCTTGCTAAGGAATGATTGAAGATATTTCAATTGTTGGGTTACGTCACGCCCCGGCACTACCATCCAGCCATCAGAACTTCACGTATATGATGTGGTTGGTGTGTTGACCTGCTGGCAGAACAGGCTCTGCGGAATAGTTATGCCGTCGTCGTATAGTTACCGATTGCTATTTATAAAACGGTTTGGCCAGAAAAACACGGGAGAAAATTACATCTGCGGCATTCTTCCACATAGTCATCCGGCTAGCCCGCAGAACGAAGGATTGTTATGATATTGGTTGGCGATAGGCGTTCCATCTCCCGTTCTGCGAAGAATTCCAGCCGTCGATAGCTCAAATTTCCCGGAAACCACTCTCAGAAGACTGTGGTGGACACCCATTACACAATACACCCACCACGCAAAAACACATACATATAGCGATATTTTAATGACGTTCGGTCTGGAACTCCTTATTAAGGATAACGCTGAGGCTGCTGTTGCTCCTCTGTATGGCCGTTTAAGGAAGCAATCACCAATTTTTCCGATTATAATAAATCGTTTTCCATTTCAATGTCGGTAATAATATATCCTTATACACTCTCTGGGCTCGGGCCGTTAGAATGGAACAAAGCGCACCATACATCGTCAAAAATTTGAGCGCTCGCTAGCTATGAAAGCACACCCTGACCTTTGCTTGAGGAGGAATTTGTTGAAAATTCAACGCGCCGATACTTTCACACTGAAGATGACAATAGTACTTCCGGGATGAATCGCGAAAATGTAAATTGTCGATTGGAATGTTTCTGATGGCTCTGTCCATCTTCGGTACGCTGTTGTTATACATTCATGCAGGCTCAGTATTTTCTTAATCTCTGGTTAACTCCAATCAAAAGGTAAATGTTATATCGCAACGTTTGTTAGGATCTGGTATCTATGGCATTCAGCCTCAAGTTAACGTGAGGGTAAAGTTAACCTGGGATGGAAATACCGAACCCTAGACTGCTTAGATGCAGCTGTAGCAACAAATCCGAATCGGATTATGTTGACAATGTTGACAGGTTACATAATAATCCATTTGTCCTGTTATGGATTAATAATTTCACCACCCAGACAAGACAATTCAAAGTTCGGTGTGAATTGACGTCGCGATTTTATACAAAAGGTAAAGAATATCTTTCCAATTGCACAACACACAATTTTTTTTACCACGAGTGCAACACACGTTTGTGCGAGTCCGTTATAACTTTCATTTGACCTTAATTGAAGATAGATCGCCTGTTCGACAAATAAAAGAAAGAGGAAGAAGAGCGATTCCGTGGAAATTCTTTCACCCGTATTATTGTTGTTTCCTTTCGGTTCAGAGCCGGTGCGATTTTATATATCGCTTCCTGATAGGATCATCAAAAAGCCATTACAGGACAGCGCTAATTAGCCAGACGTGGAAAATCAAACATAGAGCGCACCATTATTGTTGTTATGTTACAGTTATTGCCGATTATTGTAATTTGTGATCGACGAAATATGAGCGAGTCGTTATAACGTTTTCGCAATTAGAGGCGAAATAAAAACAAAACGGTGATGGTACGAAAGCCCCGCGAGCTTCGATCGGCAATTTAGATATTTCCGAAATGCTTAATTAAATTAAATCGATATGTCACATTCAAGTGATTGATGGAGAGACCCATCTCTCGGGTCAGCCAACCTACATTTTTGTACACCGACGGTGAACGCTGGAATGACTCAGGCTGGTGTGCGGCGCGGCCATGGATGCAAATTATTATCACGGCTGGAGATTTTTTGAAAACTACACACCACGCCTGTTAAGGAAGTGGCATTTTTACAAAAGTTGTTGAAAAGGTCACCGTGACGGTAATGCCTATGTGACCTGGCTTCTGGCTGCGCATTTCTATACCGAATTCTACAACGGAACGGGAGCCAAACTGATCGACAGCTAGGAAATTAGACGTCACATTATAATTGAAAGCAATCATCATTCTTCAAAAATTATACCTACCTAAGTAGGTGGGTAGGTACTCGAGATAAAAAACAAGCCTGAAATCGGGAGATAACTTCAAGTGTCACTACTTGGCTTAAGCGAAGGGCTGACAATATCTTAGCTAGACGACCGATTTAGATAGGGCATCAACATCAACGAAAGGACATCTGCCGCCTCACGCCAGTATAATGAGATTTCCTCGTATAGTACACAAACCCAATGAAGAATGTTCCCGTAACTTTCGAAGACCCACATTGCCATCACCCAAAGACAATGCTCGCCTCTCATGATGCTTGCGAATTCCTCTCAATTGAAAGACGAGATCGCGCAGCGTGCGGTGACCGCTGACTGATCCATTCCTCGAGTGCACCAAAACACCAAACTCTTTTATAGAGCTTCTTTCAAACGCCGCGATTTATAGCACACCATAAAATTCACCGATATGAAACGATCCTTTATGTTGCGCGCTAATTGAGAGAGGGCCGCATATGCTAATTTACATTGTTTTTTCTGTATTTGAAATGATCGTCATTAATTTTCGCCATGTCTTCTGATGCTGACTCGAAAAATGTTACGGTACCTATCTTCTCTAAAGGATCGTAGCGGATATTTCCAGCGGTTTTTTTTCCAAGTGTGTCTAATGCTTACACAAGTAGAGTGTATTATGCTGATGATATACTCCCGTATGGTACTTATATGCTAAAGGTACGGCTCTTCATTAATTAATTATGCGAGAGGATGGCATATACACCAAACCAAAGCTCATGAAGAGTGATTTGAAGCGATTCATTCATGGTCAGGTTGGCGGATTGACCTGGACCGGTTGCGCGGGTGTCTGGGTCGCACACCAACTGGTCGCCGTGGTTCCAACGGTCACGGCTCGCCCGGGCAAAAGCGACGAAAAAAGCTTCCTGGTTGCCCGATTCGCCTCTTTCGTCACGTCAACGAAAGCCCAACCATGTGCCATGAACTCCAGTCGAATGAGTATTACCATCTTACGTGAATTGTCCAGCAACTGACGGAATTAGAATGAAATTGACTGTAATGGTGCTAACAGTGGAGTGACAAGAATGTCATCAACCTAATAGGGTAAAGCATATAGTCATTGGCAGGGCGATAGTGATTGGCACCTTATCACTTAAAACACATTTCTTAGGGTTTGTGTTAAACCTACTGATATAACAGGTTTTACAGGAAACTGCTACAATATTTGTCTATGTTCGTGTGCAATTTCTTAATCTTATGTTGGCAAAACAATTTATAAGAGATCTTTTAGTGGGAATGTGCTTTCGCAAAGTGCACACAGCAGTTCTAGTTAAGGAGTTTGATAGGGAAGTGCAGAACAAGATTTTTGTTTAATTTTCACACCAATACTCGTATCGGAGTGCGGTAAACTTTATGCTTTTCTTGAACAATTTTTTTAAACGTAAACTGCACCAAAAAGTTGTTTTTTTACAAGAATAATTGATTTCTTGCATGCCAATCACTGTAATGTGCAAAACACGTATTAGCAATGATTGGCAGGGGGGTGCCAATGACTGTATACTAAAACAAATTAACTCAGAAACAGTGATTGGCATGCCAATGAAACAAAAATAGTACTGCCAATCACTAAGTTTTGGCGGGATTTTTGAATAGTAGGTATCTCATGTCACAAGACTCACAAGTGTATAAGTAAATCTTGCAAGCACGCATTTTATTATTTTGAATTATTTTGATTGACGATTATGATGCATGTATAGTTTTTACATCATTGTCGTACAAATAGGTCATCTACTCTCAATGGTTTAAACATAATTGAACAGAAATCGACTGGGTTCCTATAATTTCAAAACAATATTTTTGAAAAGTAATTTTTTTCCAGAACCAAAATGCCCAAAGTGAAGTTGGGTATCAGCTTTACGAAAAAGTATATAAAGAGGAGAACACCAGAAATCGAGGGGTTGATTTCCCTGGAATTCAGTGTACAATTCGTTCCGGAATTTCCGGAAATTTTCCGGAAATTACCAGTAGGTATTCCCGGAAGTCTTTCGGAAATCATCGGAATTCCCGGAAATCTTTTGGAAATCACCGAAATTCCCGGAAGTCTTACGGAAATCATCGGAAATCTGTCGGAAATCACCAGTATTCTTTTGAAAATCACTGAAATTCCCGGAATTCTCTCGGAAATCACAGCACCGGAATTCCTGACAGACTTTCGGGAATCACCGGAATTTCCGGAAATCTTTCGGAAGTCATCGGAATTCTCGGAATTCTTTCGGAAATCACCGGAATTCCCAGAAATCTCTCGGAAATCACCGAAATTCCAGGGAGTCTTTCGGAAATCACTGGAGTTCCCGGAAGTCTCTCGGAAATCAACGGAATTCCCGGAAGTCTTTCAGAAATCACAAGATATCGTTTGGAAATCATCGGAACTCCCGGAAATCTTTCGGAAATCACCAGAATTCTCGGAAATCACCGAAAATCCTCGTGATTCCGGAAGTCGGAATTCTTGTGTACCCAGGTCTACACTCAAATTTAGATTGGGGAACGAAGATATGGACGAAATTCAATGAGCATATTTGCAAAACACATGTGAAAATCTCTCATACTTATGCTAAATGCACGGAACTCGAACAGAATTCAGAGGAGAGCTTCTGAGTTTTTTCAGTTCTTATAAACATTCATGTTGCTATAAGCAATTATTATCCTGTTCAGAATCTATATTTTGTTGATGAAGAAATATTTTATATGAAACATTCGGTAATACAGCCATTTTTAGGAGGGTGCACTCAGTGCTCCGCGCGACCACTTATGTTACAAAAATAGGTGCGACTAGACAAGAGTCAAGCTTGGTTTTTGATATTTTCACTTTGTAAGTAAAATGTTTGCTGCTAGAGAAATAAATATTTTTTTATTACGGCTTTTAGAAAAATATACAATTTTTATTTTGCTGTTTTGTTTTTCTTTTTCATTTATTGAACAATTTAACTTCTTTAATAGACTGTCTACATAGATAATGACCACTTTATATGTCAAAATTAAATAAAATCTCATAAAAAACAATGAAAAAAATCAATTCGGTAGTTATAATTTCCCCCTGCCAATGACTGTGTCAAGATGTGCCAATAACTGTGCTTTGGGTGCCAATCACTATGGAAATAAGAAATTTTGAGATTACCGCTCATTGGTGAAGCCTGAACAAAAAACTGAGATGTATGAGCAGGTATTTTCAAAAAATTGACTTTTCCTGAAAACGGAGACCCAATTTCCAGATTTTTTATGCTAATGTTGAGAAACTATCACGGTTTTAAATAATAAGGATCCTTAAGGTGCCAATCACTATATGCCTTACCCTACGCGTTATTACAGACTTAGAGATCTTCATTTTCAAATGCCACGATCCAACATAACAATAGGCTTAGAACAAAAAAATTTTAGTGATATTTTTTTGGCAACGTTACAATTGCATTGTGCAACTTTATTGAGCTAAGAACCCTTAAACTACAAAACCTTTGGCTTATTTAGGACCATATTCCAATTTAATGCAATTTTTCTAAAAGATTTATCACCTAGAAAAGATTGAAAATGACAGCGGCTCCAAAGTATAAACCCACCCCTATTAGTCCAGCTCATGTAATCCCGTGATTTTGAATAATAGAGCATAGCAACTATGTGGAATAAATTCCTTAGAAGGCCAGCAATCACACCTGACCGGGTGGGTATTCCGCTTGAATTTCTTGCAGGGGATTTGCACAGGGTGAAACAGAAAAAACCAATGAAAATTCGTAGCTCTAGATTGGGAGAAGGTGGAAAGCTTAAACTGCATACGTGATTTGATTCTGTTGTTGTGTTGATTCCTGCCGAATTTGGTTCCAATCCATCAGATAAATTTTGGATAATGGAATAATAAAGCTTTGAACTTTGACATTTCTTTATTATTTGACACATGACATGAAAAGAAATACTCACAACAGTTTTGAATACAGTTTTTCAAGGGCTTTCAAATGATATATTGCAAGTCAAGTTTCGTGACATATGCTTTCTGTCATTTTTGAGGGTGACATTTCCGTCTGACAGATGACAACCAAAACGTAATAGGCTCATTCGACAGCAAAATCATGTCCGCATATCGAATTTCTAGTCGATCAGATTAACGTTGCCGGTGTTATCGTGGAAAATTACAGACACATACACACACAGCTCCATAATCTTCTCTAAAAACCTTTGCCAATTAATTATTCAATATCTACTCGATGAATTAGAACCAAATTTGGTAGAAAGCAACAAAACAAAAGAATCAAATCGAGCCCACAGTTGCAGCTTTCCACAAATGTTACGAGTTTTTTAATTTTTTCCTGGCCGTTACCACCAGAGACGGCCGCTCGCTCAGATTTTAGCCAGGATGACCCGTGTTTGGTGCAGGACTCAATTCGGCCGTCCTTTCTAGGTGGGGAATTGACTTTTTTCAAAAAATTCCGACTGATATCGGAAGTAGATTTTATTGGGCGTCGTGTAGGCCCATTCTCAAATCCGACACGGATTTGGTTTTTCGACGGTGATTATTTCAATAATCTATTTAATTTTCAAATTTTCTTGTTTTTCACTCTATTTGCCTAAGCCTTTTAGCCCAGGCAAAATAGGTTCTAACCCGGAATAAATGAAGAAAAATCTAAAAATTTGAGGATCCCTTAAGAATTTGATAAAGAACAACATGCTAAAAGTCCTCATCTGTCCGAGGCTTGGCAATTTTTCTGTGGGAGGTCGAAGGTACAAGTTACCATTTTAGAAACCGTTGCTTATTTCATACTTTTTTCATTGAACTTTATATTTTCAAGATCGAGGCACCCAGTGCAATGAGTTCCTAGAAAGTGTAATGCGAAGGGGCCGAGGTGCGATTTTCCACAAAGTCGTATGGTAAACCGTGATTAACACCTTTTTTGCCATGTTTGGTATCATTTATAACTAAACCGCACTCTCTGATTCCAAAAATGAGTTAAAATTTTTTATAGAGACGGGTTCAAACCAGTTTTATCAGAAATAACATGATTTTTACCCTCAAATTTGATGTTTTGTAGCTCTAGTTCTAGCAGTACCCAATGTATTTCTAACTATAATTTTGATTTAGACAGTTAGTTTGGGCTATTCCACACACAAATATCATGTTCTGATTTCTTTTCCTGTTTTTACAAAGTCACGGAGTTATTTTGTTCCTTGAGATATAACGTGTCAAAGCTTGACTTGATGGAACGTGCTATTTCACAGGAAAAACTAAGCTACGATCAGAATGTGGCTTTTATTTGGTTCTTTTATTCTTTCTAAGGCATGAAAATAGTTTTCTCTATCAAACAAAATGGAAAAAACTAAAATCGGAGCCGTATTTTAGTCATGACATCATTTTTCCTCCGACATTGCGAGCTTTTGACATTGAATTTTCACATGATGCACGTTTTGGAACAAAATTACCGTGTGATTTTATAACAGTCATATACTCCTAGTTATGCAAATTCATCTATCAAATAGTTCAATTGAACAATCTATGTCAAAATTATGATCATGGGTATTTTGAACCACGATGGAAATGGAGCTACTGAACGACAAATTCTTCAAACCGGCTCCGATTTTGGTTTCCTTAATTTTGTTTGATAGAGAAAACCATTTCCATGCCTTAAAATGATTGAAGTACCAAATTAAAGCTATACATTCTGATCGTAGCCCAATTTTTTTTGTGAAACAGCACCTTTCGTCAAATCAAGCTTTGAATCAATCGGCCCCTTCGCAGCCGTCTGGTACGCCACTGGTGCATTACACTTTCTAAGAACTGTTGGATTGGGTTCCTTGACCATGAAAATATTAAGTCCTATGAAAAAATCACCAAAAAAGCACCAATTTTAAAAATAGTAACTTCTTATATCTTCGACCTCCCACAAAAAAACTGCCAAGCCTCGGACAGATTGGGACTTTTGGTATGTTGTTCTCCATCAAATTCTGGAGAGATCCTAAAATTTTTCTGATTTTCCTCAATTTATTCCGGGTTTCATCAAAGCTTGGCATTTCTTTCCTGGGCTACCTGGAATATAGTGAAATTGTGCCACGTCAGTTCTTCACCCTTTTGTCTAACGTGATTGATGACCTTGATCTCTGAATGGGCCAGTTTGATGATGCCTCCATAGGCGTCGGGTGGAATTTTAGTCGAAAGTTAATCCAAGTCGCTCGACAATTTTTACTTAACTTGAGCAGTACGGTTTCTTGGCGTGTTTTCATCCACTCTTTTCGGTCTTCATTAATTTAGCAAGCATTTTTCATCTGGACCTCTCCTTGAACAAAATACAGAGCAATTCCTATTGACTCATCAACTGATTAAATACTCACTCAAAATTTACTTTACAGACAAGTTTTTTTTACTAAGTGTTGCGTTTTGGTTTGCAGTAGTCGAACTAATGGCTTCGAGGGTCAGCCCCGGATCCCGGCCAAGCACGTCCACGTGGCCCGCACAATGATGCCATCCCGTTCGACGCCAAACCTTCAGCAGAAATCATCAGCATCGTCGCCTCCGCCGCCGCTCGGCAACAGCCACCAGCACCACCCTCACCAGAAGCCGACCGCTCACCACCACCAGCACAACCATAATCATCAGTCGTCCACGTCGTCTTCGGCATCAATCTACACGTACCTGCAGAACAGCACGCCCGCCATCAATAAAGGCAGAGATGCAGTCGCCGCCCCCGACTCTCCGCCCCCGGCGCCACCTGTGCGCGACTCGTCGAGCCTCAAGTCGATCAAGTACGGCCCAGGACACGAAAAGTTCCCCTCGTGGCCCGTGCCGGCCGCCGCCGAGACGCCACAGGCTCTCAGGGGACCGCCCGGAGGCGGCTCGCATCGCTCCAAGTCGTGGACCGATCACACCAACTACCCCAAGGAGAAGGTCGTAGCGTACACCAGACCCTACATGAAGCGCGTGCAGCACTCGGCCGCCTACACGCAACAGGTGGGTGTACAACTCCAAGTTGAAATTTTCCAATTAATAACACGATCGGTGGGTGTCTCCATTCGCCGCGTGAACCGCCAAGATCTAAACTGGAAAGCATTCACTTGCACGGTAACGAATCTAGACAGAGAAAGGGTTAATTTGATTGAATTCATAATGATAATTTCTTGATGATATAATGCACTCACGACAATAGCAGGCTTGTAGGGATCAAGTTTCATCTGGACTCCTGACTATACCATTTACAGATCGATTTCACACTCGTGAAATCCATTTTCATACTCATGAAAACAAACTTCTCACAAATGAAAACAGATTCCATACTAACGAAATTCATTTTTTCACTCATGAAATCGGACTTCAACCTCATGAAAACAGAATTGGTAATAACGAAAGCTCATTTCACACTCATGAAATTCAATTTCAAACTGATGAACACCATTTTCGCACTTACGAAATCAGAATTCACATCAATGAAAATCAATTTCATCATTATGAAAATCAATTTCATCATTATGAAAATCAATTTCTCACTTATGAAATCCAGTTTTGTATGCAACGACACGGCCAATATGGAGATTCCTATTCCTTGATAATATTCAATTTTAATTTTGATTTCGGCAGTCATGGAACTCCATAGAATACCATGCTTACAATAATTAGTAATTACGGTATAACGTCTTATGGGTATAACACGTTATGATGAGCCCAAGACTGAGACCTCTTGATTAGGCGGCTGGCCAGTCTTTTATGTCCAGCTTCATGTATGATGTACCCTGAAATAATACGATGGGCTAATGAGTTGTGGCGTATATGAAAATCGGATTCTGCGGGTGGATTTGAGGACGTAGGACGTTCCGGCTGGTAAGAAGCTATACAGGGTGTTTCGGAAACAGGTAGGTATTATAATTGAATAATATTTCATATTGTTGATATGAAACTATACTTTTATACAATTTCCTGTACAAATTCAACTCAATTTTTCATAGCACCACAGCCAGAGAAAGTGCTTTGTTGAGGCCGGTTAATCTGTCTGTCTGTCAGTGTATGGACCAGAACGTAGGAAGTTGAACTCTTTTATACAGGGTCCTGCAACAGTGCGTCGGGCTTTCCTAGCGCCCTTCCCTCACGAGATATAGACAAAAGTGTAATACATAAGATCATTGATTGGAAAAGTTCTAACCAGTGAAACTACTTTCAACTATACAGGGTGTTCCATTTTTGCGCTATAACAAAAACAAGGATTTTTAAAATGAAATGCCCCACTTTTGATTTTATTTTCTTGTTCAGCTTTTCAAGCTTCATTACAAGTGTGTATTTTTGTTTTTTCAATTTTTAACAGTGCTACCAACTGAGAATTAAAAATTGTTTTTCTTTTTAATTTCAAGGCTCACTTTGAACAATCGTAGAGGCCTCGTCTTTTGCAATCAAGGAATGAAATTTGGCTCAACAATAGTCAAATAGGTGATGAATATTTTCATGACAAAAAACTTCAGATTTAGTGATAGAGGGTGTTCAGAATTTTTTTTTCGAACTTCGCAAATTTCAAAATGCCATAAGTCATTCTTTTCAAATGGAATGCTTCCAATTTTATTTCATTATTCGGTAGCTTTTTTCTCCCCTTTAATTTTCACCAGGTACCCTACCCCTGAATTTGATAATTTCCGAGATAATCGATAATTTTTATAAAAAGTGCTATTTATTAAAATTTTTCACGCCGGGCAGGCCATGGTGATCATCAACAAATGTCTGATTGACACATTTTGCTTTGTTTGATGCTAAGAACAAGTTTTTTCCATTGAATAGCTGCGCTAAATTCCAATCTAAAGAAAATGCTTGAAAGAAAATTTCGTTGCGCAATGGAAAAAAGAAAATTCAAATTGAGCTCAGGAAAGCGGTTTTCTCGACTTCAAAAACCTTCAAACTGTCAAATTGAGAGGTGCGTTCATTTCGACATATGATTTTCTGTAGCAGGATCTACTAAGAACATGAAAAATCCAAATAAACGACAATTGTTTATCAAAATTATCGATTATCTCTGAAATTATGGAATTTAGGGGTAAGGTATCCTAGTGAAGATGAAAGAGGAAGAAAAAAGCTATCAAATGGTGAGATAAAATAGGGTGCATTCTATTTGAAAAAAATGACAGCATTTTGAAATTTGCGAAGTTCGAAAAAAAACTTTGTACACCCTGTATCATTGAACCTCGAGTTCTTCATCAAAAAGTTATTCAGCTTCTGTTCGACTACCATTATGCCAAATTTCATTTCTCAATTCCAAAAAACGAGGCCTCTACGATTTTTCAAAGTGAACTTTGAAATTACAAAAAAAATCAATTTTTGATTTTCAGTTTGTAGCACTGCCACAAATTGGAAAAACAAAAATACATTCGCAATAGAGCTTGAAAAGCTGCACAAAAAAATGAAATCAAAAGTGGGGCATTTCATTTAAAAAATCTTTGTTTTTGTTATAGTGCAAAAATGCAAACACCCTGTATAGTTGGAAATAATTTCACGAGGTAGAACTTTTTAAATCAATATTTTTTTGCATCACACCTTTTTCTCTATTTTGCGAGGTAAGGGCGCTAGGAAAGCCCGACGCACTGTTGCAGGACCTGTATAGTGTATAATGCTCTTTCAGTCGCATGGGGGTTGTTGCCTCCCCCCTTCCCCAGAAGGAGAGTGAAATAAAAATAACTTTCCATTGGTCAGCATTTAAGGAATCTCACTTTGAATTTCAAGACTATAGCTCAATATATTCTAAGGAGGAGTTCAACTTCCTACGTTCTGGTTGATACAGACTGACAGACAGACAGACAGACAGACAGACAGACAGACAGACAAACAAACCGGCCTCAACAAAGCACTTGACTGTGGTGCTATGAAAAGTAAAGTCAAATTTGTATAGGGAATTGTATAAAAGTATAATTTGCATATTAACAATTTATCCAAATATAATACCTACCTGTTTCCGAAACACCCCCTGTATAGCTTGTTACTAGCCGGACCGTCCTACGTCCTCAAATCCACCCGCAGAATCCGATTTTCCTATACACCACAACTCATTAGCCCATCGTAATGTTCCAGGGTACATCATACATGAAGCTGGACATAGAAGACTGGCCAGCCGCCTAATAATCAAGAGGTCTCAGTCTTGGGCTCATCATAACGTGTTATTGTATTGGTACCGTAATTATTATAAGCATGGTATTCATGGGCGCCCGGAGGGGGGGGCAAGGGGGGGCATTTGCCCCCCCCTGGCTCCGGAGCAGCTGAATAAATTCTTCCTTACGAAAAAAATCTAACTATTGACCTGGCTATTTTGAAGTAAATTTTTATACATTTTGTACAAAATTACAAATTTTAATGAATTCCTTCAAAGTTGAGTTTAATTTTCAAATATATTTCCTTATTTTTCGCACAATAATTATTACCACCATTATTATTATTATTATTATTCAAAAAAAATTTCGCCTGCGGCGCTAATCTAAAGTACTTCGCAAATTAGGCCAGGTAGGTATGTGACGTTCTCTAACTAAAGCTATTTGCCCCCCCCCTGACAAAAATCCTGCGGGCGCCCATGATGGTATTCTATAGAGTTCCATGACTGCCGAAATCAAAATACAAATTGAATATCATCATAAGAATAGGTATTTCCATATTGGCCGTGTCGTTGCATACAAAACTGGATTTCATAAGTAGGAAATTGATTTTCATAATGATGAAATTGATTTTCATTAATGTGAATTCTGTTTTCGTAAGTGCGAAAATGGTGTTCATCAGTTTGAAATTGAATTTCATGAGTGTGAAATGAGCTTTCGTTATTACCAATTCTGTTTTCATGAGGTTGAAATCTGATTTCATGAGTGAAAAAATGAATTTCGTTAGTATGAAATCTGTTTTCATTTGTGAGAAGTTTGTTTTCATGAGTATGAAAATGAATTTCACGAGTGTGAAATCGATCTGTAAATGGTATAGAAGTAGAACCAAAGCTGCACTGTAAGATTCACTGTCTGCCCTAACACTAGCAGCGGCACTATTATGAGGGAAATTCCTCCAGTTCCATCAAACTTTCATGGACGAATCAACTTCATCACTCTGATAGTAACTTAGCAACTGGCCATGCTATTGACTGGTGCATAGCAACTATCAGCCTGATAAAGTTAATCCGCTCGTAAAATTTGGTGGAACTGGCTGATCACAATCAAATCAGAAAAACTGAACAAGAATCATCATGCACCATTGTGAGGGACATTTTAACTACCAAATCGGCAAAGCCGTCCAAATATCAGCATCCCTGCCTCATCATGAGGGACGTTCACTATCGAAACTACCCAAATATAATTTTCCTCATCATGGGAGGCAATGGGTGCTTCCCACCTAGACGGTACAAATACCACCAGACGGCACATGTTCCATAGTTTGGCACAAAATTTTAGGTCATCAAATGAACGGCACAGAACCGAGTAGGAACACGTAGATGGAAAGCACCGTTTGGCACCCGCACATGCGTAAATGGCAGGTGTACCAAACTTGGGGCTAGGTGGAAAGCACCCATTAACTATCAAAGCAGTGAAGCTACTGTTATTTCGACAATCAGCATGCCAATCTGAAGGATATTGAATGTTTTTCATCTTCAACGGCACAACAATATGTGATTGAATATCATAAAATGTTACTGGCGGCTACACGAGAGCTAGTGAACTGTTTTTCTATCTAGGCTGCGCAAAGCAAAAAGGGACTTACCAACGGCCGATGTTCTTTGGCTTCTGGGTGTTGCGTTGACACGGTGGTGCACTAGAGGATAGGATGGGAAAGAGGCACCACGCACTACGCGCCACCAAGTTGGGGCATCACTTCTTACGGCCGAGAAAACTATTAAATTACGAGTCCCATATTACAATGACAAGCGGCGGATGCGAGCTTAGCTATCGACGCGTTTCTGATTGCTACTGCCCTTTTTTGTTTCTCAACCCAAAACAAAAAACAATAGTCAGTGGCGTGACCAGTTACTGCTACATTGTTTAAGTGTTACCTTTATCAATAATCGTTTAATTTTAATCTATTGCTCGTTATTCATGTATCTTTTTCTCAAACGCTATCATGACTCAACAGTATGGTAACTACGATGAAAAATACTAGCTTCACAACCCGGATGTACTAGCAAATCTTGTTGAAAAATTGCCCACTTTCCAGAAGTACAATTGGGGAAAATACAAGCAGCAGCTAAACATGGAAGATGTACCAGCATCGCTAGAAAATTTCACTTTGTAATACAAAGAAGAATTGCACTCGATTAGGCATCCATAAGCAATTCTTTCGAGAGAGAGAAGCTATGCCAGCTAATAAAACTGAATCTTGGAAATGTGTCGTCTGCAAAGGCAAACACACGATTTAGGGGACTGCAAAAAGTACTTTGCTCAGGACGCGCGGTTTGTACTTGCACATCAAGGACCATGACCTCACGAAAGGGTATACTTCAGTAAAGTGGAAAAGCAAGATGCCGACCCAAAATAATCTGAACACCGCTTGACGTAAGAACAGTTACGCGAAAAAATTTTGCCGCTAAGCTACTTCATTTCGCTTGGAACGGGTGTAACTTAGAGCTGAAAACTTTCTCACCTCCCTTGATTTCTTCTGCAAGATTTTCACGTGCGGTTCCACATTTAAAATCTTGAAATATTGCTGCAAGAAAATACAACCTATTTTTCCCTAGTAAAATATCGATTGGAAAAATTGGAAAAACCGCTGTAGAGCACGATCTTTTGTGCCATCCTACCAATTTTCCTGTTTTTCCACCAAGTACAGGGTCCATGTTACTGACCTCCAGACTATACGTAGATCGAGAAGTGTGACAATTCATCAAATCGACGCATCCTCTGATGTTGATCGGTAAGGACAATAATAATTATTCTGGTCTTATAATCTCAAAAAGTGTCCATACAACCTAGAGTGAACCAGCCAGTCATGCCTCGATCAAAGTAAGGCTGGACGGAATAACATCAACATGCATCCTCATTATGAGAGACGTCAACTTCCGAAGTAGTAAGGCTTTCCAAGCTGCTTTATTAAGAGGAACAGCAGTTACTGTTCAACTAAGTTACTTTCATAATGCGAATAAAACAATTATTAGAGACGCAAGTGTTAACGTTTGTCGGAGGACTGGGAGGCATGTTTCAAGTCCCTTTATTTCGATCAAGTCTTGATTGTTCCTCGAGTCTAGTCACCTCTTTCGAATCCGTCTTGGGACGTCACTGTGAATTCATTAACCCGCTATGCATGCGTCAATTTTACACACACACCGGTTTTCGGCTCTGCCTAAAGAGAATAAAAAAGCGAGCTGAACGTGTATATGCACAATGATGCATATTAATGGAGCAGAGATGAATTTTCAAGAAACATAACGGGAGACTCGCAACCGAATTGCGGGTAATTATTAAGGACGGGGTTCCGGAAACGGCCTCTGCCAAAATATACTTACCAAAAGAGCTCTTCGCTTGGTTGACGTTCTGATATTCGCACCGTTGGTATATTGACACATTGAATTCAGGGCATCTGATGAAGAAACGGCATCATTTTATGCTTTTGCCCCTTATTTGCTGAGGTCAAAAATTATACGATTGACATCAAATAGGTACCTATTCATTTTATATTCGTCCGATTGTACACTTACCTGAGGTGAGCTTTTTAACAAATTTTCCATTCCCATTACTTTTGCCGGCACTTGGGTATTCTTTTATATAGATAGGTAGGTACATATTTATTTAACATTGAACCTTGAAATGCATTTCGGAATTCCTAAGCAAACAGCGACGCTTTATTTACGTACGGTTTCTGACCTACGAAACTTCTACTTCCGACGTCTGCTTTGTCACACAGTAAATCATAGAATTTTTAATTTTTATATTACCATTCTCTATATTATTGCTTCATATTGTGTTTTACTGTGACGCGCAATAATCCACTGTTTCAGGACCAAGTTGTCTGCCATTTTTTTCACCATCACCTGAACGTTTGCTACCTACATCCATCTGTTAGACCCACATTGTTAGGTACCTACCTACATTGAAAAAGTAGTCTGCACAGCACAATAAGTTCCGTCAACAACAAGCGGCACGACATAACACAAAATAGGATTTTGATTTCAAGGGACTGACGAGCTATCACTCACCCAGTGAGCAAATTCATTTTCTGTTTACCTACATCAGGTGCCATGTGAGTGCCATCCCCCACTTTCGCCAATTGTAAAAATCTCGAGATGAGTCACCACTTGTAGCGGGTAGAGGTATCCGTTACCTACCTCTTGCAGTACGGCTCTTCCCTTTGTGGAGCAGAAGTCAATATTATTGTTTTTGTTCCGCGCCTGTTGGAATTCTGAATTTTGTAAGCTATAAATAAAATACGTGAATTTTTTGTTGCGGCAAAACTTAGACAATAACTGAATGTGCGTCAATTTTAAATATCCTGAAATTAAGGATTACTGATTGATTTGAATGTTTAAGGATTAGAAGGGTTGAGATTGTGGTCGACGGGGTATTTGCACTCGCATATTGCAAAGCGCTAATGGAAATTATCTTTTTGCAGAAGCTGAAAACTGTGATGGAACGATGTGAGAAAATCCCGCCGGAGACTTACGAATCCCGTTACGAGAAGCTCAACGAAAGGATATCCTACTTATCGCACGTAGACCGTGACGGTAAACCTCTCGGAGACATGGACTACATGGTACCCTCGCCCCCCGAACGGGATATCGCAAGCAAGCCCCAGCTCACCCAAGCCGACTTAGAGGAGTACGCCCGTTCCTACCAGGAACCCATCAAGTACTACGACACCTCCAAGCCCCACCTCACCAAGTCCGACCTGGAGGAGTTTATGGAGTACACGCGAAACTACGACGACCCACTCTTCGACACGTCCAAGCACGAAGAAGACGGTTCCATTCTGGGACACCTCCACCAAAAGCAGCTGTCGTACGCCCAGTCTGAGGGCTATCACAGCTACGTGTCCAGCACGGACTCCACTTCCACCCCGTTCTTGGACAGGCTGAGAAGGGATAGTGAGGCGAGGCAGCCTTGGGGTGAGGAGCACGATGACAGGAGAGAAGGCAGAGACAGTGTGGTGACGACTAGTTCGGGCAGCGTGTCGTCAAGTGAGACTCTCAAGTGGCACGGTTCGATGAGTGACGTTTCTGTTGCCAGCAGTTCCTGCACGCACTTGGCTAACTCGTCAAGGCAACTCATAGCGCACAGTGCCAGGGTGCAGACGCCTCAGAGACACCATTCGGAAAGTGTGTTGTACATGAGCGGAGAGAATCCGAAGAACAGCTGGAAGGACAGGGAGAGCCGTAACAATAACGCCAACAAGCTGAAGCTCTTTCCAGTCAACACGTATACTGTCCAGGATGGTGATCTTCACAACTCTAGCAATAATAGGTGAGGCTTGAATAAGTTCACACGAGAATCAGAATACCGTTTAATGATTTCTCCAATAACTTTCTCAAAATTTGACTGGTGTAGTCCCATACGGCTTCAAATTGTACGCCTACGTTGTTCTGTCTCACCTGTTCTTTTGTCGTGTAGGTCTTCGAGTTACTTATACTGCCTCGGTTCAGATGGATTTGTCGTTATGCCCTTAACTGCGAAATTCAAATCTCATCATAATAGTGTTATTTGAAATGGCATTGAAAGACTGGGGCAGTGGAAGTAACTCAGAAACGCGACAAGTGGTTTACTGGACTATATCACTTGGTGCTGCTTTGCAAACAATACTAATTTTTGCTTTTTGCAGGTTATCAATTTCCATGCAGTCGTCCGTTACGGTGGCCGATAGGATAACTGAACTGGAAAAGCAACACCAGCATAAATACTCTTACTTAGACCCAGATAAAAAACACAAAGTTCCTGACCCAACTCTGAAGGCCATCCAAAAGAAAGCATTGCTGTCGTTTTACGAAAGGCATCAGAACGGCAGCACGAAAACCAGTAGCAGCAGTCAATGGCGTTCCGAGCCCCAACTCACGCACCAAGCTTTAAGTATACCACAGCCACCGCCCAGAGTCAAAATCCATCAACTTCCATCCAGACGGGCATCTTCAGCTTCAGACTACGCTTCTGGAAACAATTCCAAAAGGAGCAGTGTGGCGAGCCGGGAATCCAAGACGACAGACAGCATAAAACCCACGCCCAAACACCAATACAGTCATTCCTGTGGCAGCCTTTCGACTGACTTGCTTGGACCGATTATCGTTGGCTCTTCAATTTCGGTAGATGATTGGGTACCTGAAAAACCTCCGGCTAGACCACCCAAGAATCCTCATTTACGAACTGCGTTTCCTGATTTGTTTGTCGATCAAAGGGTTCCCAGTCCAGATTTACCACCACCATCCCCGCCGACCGTTCTGGAAGACGAAGTGTTCAACAACGATGATCCACTGCCGCCACCTCCACCCGAGTGCGAAAACGACTGGCAGCAAGAGTTCAACGATAGGTTAAAAGAAAATGGGACCAAGCCGGAAAGTTTAAGGCAAACTGTGGGTTTGCCGGAACAGAACCGTTTTGCTAGTGTAAGATCTTCGATTAAAACGCGACCTGCTGGGCATATAATCCATCAAGTTAGCAGTAAACCATACCATGGTTCTGTGGAGAAGAAACCAGAGATCTTGGGTTTCCCGAATCATGCCGAGCGATCAAACGCCAAGTATCCACAGAATGTCCATCATCCTGTACTTAACGGAAGCGTGGCTGTTAGTCAGAAAGTCGTCAATGGGATTTCAGATGCGTACCGAGCTGAGCCCTTGAAACCGCACCACAAACAGGACGTTAAGAAAGGAAGTACGCAAGAGGTCAAAAAGAGGGTAATTTCTGAGGTCAAAGATGTTCCTCCTCCTTTGCAACCGAGGCAAATGAGAGTCAATTCCAGCATGCGAGGGAGGCCACAAGAGGCTAGGCCGGCGAGGAGCTCGCCATCAAAGGACGACAAAATTGGGGACGGCAGGTCGCAGTCACTGTGAGTACCTACCTTGCCATTTTACAAAGTTTGTATCAACAAATTGGACATAAAGCAACTCTCGAGTAGCATTTACAGCTATGGATTTGGACCGCGGATTTGAACCGCGAGCCTGGCCAAACGGGCGTGATGTTTGGCTGGTGCTATGAAAACTTGCCAAGCTCTCATTCCAAACCCGTAGGTGCAATAGCGGACGAAAGGCTGGAAACTAAAAACCCTATTTAAAAAATGTCAGTATTTGAATTGAAATTGTACACTTCAGAAATGAGATTTGAGAAAGCTACTTCTTGCTTCTTACACTTCCGAGGATGTCTCCTTCATACTTTGGGAGCAACCTATTTCCCTAAATCAATCGCACGCCCTGATTCTAATTCAAGGATTGACAAGCTGACCAGGTGTTACCATTCTTTTTTCCGCCACTGTACGTAAATGATTCTTCTTAAACAACAAACCATGTGGTGCCAAATGTACATACTCCTGCTTCCAATGACGTTACTTGGATGTTTGAGGACTGCTGCAGTTAGAGATAGCAAGTTAGTTGCCAGATAAGAATTAATAGAATGGCTTTCTGAGGCCTTAGTTTTGTAAGGATATTAGGATGGCATATTCTTCGGCCTAATATTATAATGGATCTCAACCTCTGGTTAAGAGCCAGTTTGAGCGCTGTCATTGGCTCAGATATCCGTTAACCTCCCGTTTAAATTGAACCAACCGGCTGTCAACCGGATATTATAATCGAGATTATAAAATACTGGGCTTGAGACACTTTATGCGCAATGCAATTTTCGTTTTACTCATGTTTAGAAATTCTGCGTATGATCTTTTTTTTTTTTTCAAAGAAAATCCATTTAGAAGCGGTGAATTATCATGTAGGTAGGTACCTACCTTCTTCAATAACTTCGCAGCCTCATGCTACAACAACAAATCCTTCTGTCATCTATTATAAATACATTTCTGAAGCTCAAATTTATACTGAAAATGTAATAACATTAGGAAAAATGCATTTTGTGAACGCTGTGTATTGACAGAACCTATATCTTCTATACCTAACACATCAAGGTGTTGAAAATTTGAGCTCCAGTTGAGCCTTTGTTTTGCCAGTATCGATTGCAGATTTCGCCGCCAGATTGCATTGTTGTCTCTCGGAATAACTAGCTGGAAACTTGCACAACTTGTCATTAAATGTTACATTTACATATTAATAACTTCAAGATTGTTAATAGTGAAATCGATTTTGGGCATGTATTCTCTTTTACACATCAGAATGTCAACATTGTTGAAATTTCTGCTCCACTTTCATGTTATCTCTTGATACAAATCTTGATTTTATTGTGTTCCTAATTAGATAATTATTGTGGTTAAAATTTGCATATAATAAAAGTAAGAAAGGATGCGAGCGAATAGTCGTGTAGGCGACCCGTATGTATATCTGGTTGCATAGGCTCGAAATCGTGAAAGCGCCGTTAGTCAAGTTAAAGATGGTTGTCGAATTGGTTCTGAATTTTTGAGGCTTCTTTAGCATGCGACCATTAAAATAAAATTTTCATGCGTCCACGAAGTAGGTACTGAAATTTTTCTGGAAACTATCGGCTCTGATGCGGTCACCCAAATTTTGTTTTTGCCTTTGAACGGTTTAAATGCTCAATCAAGAAGCGATGAATTCAGCGAATTCGGAAACTTTTTGTGCACTTGACTTTTAATCGCCATAAATTTTCATTAATCACGGTTTTTAATCTGCACAAGGCAATACCCTGGGGCTTACCGAATCGGAAACAAGATAAGTAAAAACAACAAGGCATTTTCATTAACAAAATGCTTTCTAATTTATTTCTTCTCTGCTGCTTGATGTTTACTGGGTTACGTAATTACGTATTGTTATGGAGGGTTGTTGTAACCTTGATGGTAGTCAGAAGGGGCGATAACCTGCGTTCATTATGGTAATTTTCAGAGCACTGGTCCCACCGGAAATGCAGGTGAAGCGAAACTGGAACCATATGTAGTGTGCCAAGTCCTTTCCTCCAACTATTCCAAAATTTACGGTAAAAACAACGGTGGACGGACCATTTATGTTATGCAGAGAAAAAACAGCCATCTTAGCATGACGAAAAATTTGGCAATTATTGTCAAGAAAAAAGGTCAGCAGCAGTAGCAAACACTTGAAGAGCGACTCACGTAATATTATGTACCATACTTTAAACGACGTCCGATTATAACGGTCGCTAATCTTGAGGCGCTTGTCGTGTCTTGCGGGATAATTCGGAAAAGTTCTCATTTTCGGACGGTACGGACGTCTAATACCGCTAGCCGTATTTTTCAACGTTGAGTCAAAACAAAGTAAACCCTCGAAACCCTTGAAAGTACCTACTTACGCAGACCTTGCACAAGTAGACACCTATACCTACCAAATTAGAAATCTCTGCACAGGTACAGCTACGACTTTTGTGAGTAGCATAAAATCAAACTGTTCGAGATAATTGGTCGGCAGCTGCCATTGTTTCATTTCTTGCATAGATCCATTTCATTCGACAGTCCGTAAAGTAGCTAACAACTTAATTATCAAGGACTTCCGTTTCTTTTATAAAATAGAACATCTCTCTGAAAAGTCCGTGAATCCTCTTCCTTCCATTGAATCTGCGCAAATTTCCCTATACTTACAGTGCATTTTTGGTGAGCACTCAAGTGATTGACAACAATCCCACGTCATGCTCTGTATAACTCAACAGTCTGTACTTTAGCACTCTTTGAAGCGGTAAAAATTTAATTATTATTCATCAGAATCTGAGAAAACCTTGAACGACCTTGCGTGCAATCCATTTCTTCCCAGCATCCACTTCTCAAAAAAAAAAACATAATTTACATCTGCAGGAAAGTCAAAGAGTCGGATGCATTCCAGACGGTACAGGCATGGGTATTAGGTAACCACTCGTGTTTCCACTTGTTCCTTATCTGATTTATGGGTTAATTTCTAGAACAGAAGCGGCTTACTACATAAGGTTTTGAAATTCACATCCGAACCCTTCGGCAATCGACAGAGCAACGAAGCAGTTTTTCTGCAGGAAAATTTTTTAAATATTTTTTTTCAAAAACACCCAATCACGGAGATCTACCTAGTCCTTGAAAGTTTAATTGAAAAAGTTGGTTATTTGACATAACTTTTGAGTTTTTGAATCGATTCTGCCCAAGTTTTAACCAGACTTCACTAAATTAAGTATCTATCAAAAGCGGCGTAGATAGTGAGGAGGTCGCCCCTTCTCTCCCCCTACTTTTTATCTGTGCTACTGTAGATTTTTGAAAATTGATGACATTTTCTACTGTATGTTCGCTAAAATCATAAATTAGGGCAGGGTGTGAACTTCGAAACATATGTCCAAAATGTGTTCCATGACGACGGCTCATCATGTTGACCTCAAATTTGAGCGATTATTGATAAATTCACGACATACGTTTTTACTTCCATAGCCTGCCCTGTCCTAATTCATGATTTTAACGAACATACGGTAGATTCCTTGTTTAATTTGGAAAAAAAACGCCTGTGAAATTTTCATTCGACGCTCAGTTTCCCAGATAATTGAATGTCAATGTTCAACAAACATATTATTATATCTTTATTCAAGGGCTTAAATAGCTATTCATGCATTAAGGAAATTATAACGATGGTAAATACCGAAGACAACAGATTACCCCGAGGGCCCTTTAGGGTAACTGAAGGAGTCCTCTAGGAGGAGGGTGTCGTAAGTCACCTGTTGTTTTCATTTCTTGTGGCTAAAATTGATAAATACTTCAAGGGAAATGGGATTAGGGGTGTTCCCTTGGGCAGATCCACAGGCGTGACTTTTGTTATATGCCGATGATATGGTAATTCTTGCGGACTCCCTGACGTTATTGCGGAAGAGGCTGAGAATTCTGGAGCGGTATTGTGAATCGCTTAATCTTGATGACAATAACGAGAAAATCAAAATTGTCATCTTTAAAAAATAGTAATCACATTGGTAAGGATACCGCCAATTTTTCGCAAACAATCCCAGATTGAAATTGTACACAACTATCTCGGCACTATTTCCTTTTTACAACGGACTCTTTTATCAGAGCAACGGACAGAAGCAGGAAGGCGAGAACTTATTCCGGAGCTTTGAACAAAATGATGAACAAATCAAGTTCACCATTGTCGTTTAGAATTCAATTTGATGTTTGAATTTTGAGAATAGGATGACAAACAACAATTCTTCAGATTTGGCCGTTTTTCGTGCAGCTCTCTGTTTTTTTTTTCTTCAACTTTGAAGGGTTTCATCTCCGTTATTAATGTTAATATGCGTTTTTAAAATTATGTGTCTCGAAGAAAGTCTGCTGCTTTTTCTTCACGTTTGGGTATCGGGATATAACACATGTTATTTTCACAAGGTTTTAATTTGTTGTTTTCAGTGTTGTACAGATGTGTACTTCTTCTGGACTTTTAATTTTTGTAGAAAAAAATGGGAAATGTTGTGAACATGATTATGAAATTCAAAATTATTGTTACACGACAAAAGTCTGCTTCTTTTTCGATTCTTGGTCGATTGCAGAGGTTTCCAGATTATCGTTCGGACATGGTGTATTGTATGGAGTTAGATCTGTCGTGTGTTTAAATGAATTCGTCAGAAAACTATACTGAATTCGGCTAAACGCCGTTTCAAGAGCATCAGAATTTGACGTTCACGTTGAGGTTTTCATACGTTACAGCCTGTCTAAATTAGATATTTATCCGATCACATGATAGATTCCTCAGAAAAATGAGCGCTTATCGTAAATTTCCATTAGGTTTAATTGAATCCGCATTTTTCCATATTCCTTATAAATAACAAGCAGCATTGTCCTTCTAGGCGATGTACACGCCTCGTCTGTTCATTCCAAGGACGATTATGCGTCAATTATGTAGGATGTGCATACCCGGCGTGCTTTTTCAATTCAAACATAATAATTTGCTCGGCATATGGAAGAAATATGGCTTATTGCTCCAGCCAGTAATTAGCTTTTATACGATTGCGCCTTTTACGTATTAGCAGTCTGCATACAATAATTTTGGCATAATCCTTGGTATTTAATTTATAGAGTCGAGTAATGGGGCATGTCAAGGTGCTGGGTTTCTACAAATTTTCACAAAGAAAACCAGATAAGAGTCGTTCATGTCCACATTGTTGTCGTCTCTTTGTGTTGGCTCAATAAATTTTTCATTCCGCTCGCTCATGTTGGTATTATATGCAAATTTTTGGTGGTTTCCAGAAGTGATGTAAACTTACAAGTATAGTACTACAGTGTGACATGCTGATTATTTTTATTTTTTAATGAGCCTTCACAGCGAAAAGGGTTAAGCATTGCACACACAACGTGTTCCAAAAGCATAACATTACTATTCTGCACGGAATTTTTGATGATGACAAAATAAGATATAAGTAACTGTAAGTAGAGGATGCACAAAGTTGGCGAGAAATGAATTTTAGATTTATATCAATTTCAAATCAAGTAGGGAAAGCCAAGGAATTGCTGGATCAAAGATCATGGGTTGCACTAAAGACAGTTCAGTTGACACATATCTCACTTGCTGTTGCATTTAACTGACACAGACCTCAGTCACTGTCACATTCAACTGGCACAGAACTCGCTCCCCATCACACTTTCAAGAAATTTCACCCCAAATGTTTCAGTTGTTGCATACCTGCTTTCTACTACACGGAAAACCGACTTCCCACGTGTCTAATTTTGAAAACTCTGCAAGTCCACCCATACCGAGCGTAGGTAATAATGAAGTCTTTGTTTTTCTCTGGTCAATACCATGTGCTGATGCGGCACAAAATCAAGACCATCATAAAAAGCGATAAATCCACATAAGCATGCGTAGCTGCAGCAGGAACTTGAAACATTCAATTACTCCATTAATCTCAACGTTGGAAAGTTATATTATTTTCATGGTGCTCGGATTTAATCCGCAATACCGACTGTAGGGAGCAGCCCGAAAAAACTACCTACATGGAGAATATAATATTGTTTATGGCACAGGGCGTTGTTGGTACGCATTAAACGGAAAATGAGGAACCTTGGCGTATATCGTGAAGGTTCTTATTTTTATCGGAAAGCATTTGCATTTGATTTCTTCTGCTCCGAACTTCCATAGTATAATGGCTCGTAATTGGGTACTCTAATCTGATTAACCCACAGGATACGTTAGAATATTACACATGTTACACAAAGGCAAGGACTCGTCTTTAATTATTGTTCTGTGCAAACAAAAATGAGGTCCACCCACCTTGGGGCCTTGGATGCGTGGATATTACAATAATAATGACGGACATCTTCGAAAGAAGAATCCGCGTCCCGAAGAAGAACCTACTTTTTACCTTCTTTCACATTATTACGTCGTACATGCAATCTTTCTAATGATTACAATAATGTAGATTATACCTATGCAAAAAAAACTTGAGTTTTTAGTGACCTCGTAAGTCCTCCATGTAGTTGCGTGCATTGTAAAAGTGATAGTTGATGCTGTGTGTGTGTGTGTATGTGCAAGAAGACATTTAATTGCCCGTATCCAGTGTGTGTAGGTACGAAAAAAACGCACAACAAACCGCGTTGAGCTGCTCATTCTTCCTCTTCAATGGTCTTATCTTCACTTCCTCGTATACTCCCACCTATGAGATCGCGAGATATGCACAATGGAAATGATTGAAAATTTCACTCTTCCGCTCCGATAAATGGGATTTTCACACCTACTTCTTGGCACCTACCTCTTGTATATGGCGTTTTATAAAGAAAAGAGAAACATTTTGAACGCGCTAGAGGTTAAAAATTGACTTTCTTGGAGGCAAGGAGGCGCTCGCTCACAAGAAAATTTATGGTATGCAAGAAACGCTTCGGCCATTATTATGATGGGAATATTTTATTGCTGTTTGTTGTGGACAAACAATGCGGTGATGATCATAATTGGATGGTTCATTAAGACGTCAGTTTTTTCACGTGCCTTCAGAGGATAGGAAGGACGTCAGTTATTCGCCAAGGCCGCGAGGTCGGTTACACCCCCAGGGACTTTTGATGTAACCAGTGCCTAATTGTCTGCTTTAAAGTTTATTTAGTTTCACGACTTTCTTTTCCAGTTTAGTGAGATGCAACTGAAACAGAACTTAGTCACCAACAAAGAGCAACTAAATTTTGAATTAAAAAAAAACAATTATTTGGATTTGACGAGTAGGCACCTGATCCTATATTGCACACATTTTCGCCTCGATTGTCAATGATATACGTATCGCCTCATCAAGTGTGTCAAATGGCCCGCAATCCCAGCTCCGGGTTCAATTAACCATCAACAGCTGGTGCATCTGCGGTTTGGAACACCCGATCCGGCCCTTTTGGATGCAGCCGTGAAAGCTGCAGTGACCCCATTACGGGTGCATTGTCATCGAGAGCTCGCGCAACAATAGTAATAACAATAATGGGGGCTGAGAGAAAAAAACAACTGGAAATACCTCACAAGGACGAACCGCCTGCGCCTGCTGGATCATTGGAACAAATCAGTCCGAACACAAGAACACGTGCCGCGTGATCCCTCGATTTCAATTATCACCCAGCGATGATGTGGCCTTCGGAAACGAATTTCTATTTCGGACCCCAACAACAATGGGATGGAAAAGGTGTATATTATGATGATAGTTGTTGAAGAACTGATGAATATTAATGAGAACCGTCGCAATTAGGTGAATTTACCGAGCGGTTATAGTTGGATGTGTGTCCTTTTTATACGGTCCTTTAAATACACAATTGAAATTTCTCTGGTGATCTTTGCGATAGACGTTGATTAGAATAATGACAAGAATGATGGCTCATCGAGTTTTACCATGGCGATTTGGTATGAATGCGCCAATCTGGATTAGCATTTTCATGTCTCTACTTGTTTTATTGTAATAATGTACATGCATGTCTTTCACAATGAATAGGGAGATTAGTCAGTTCGAAAGATTAGGCAAGAAGTGACAAAAAAGAGAAGATAGAGTAGTTGATGGCCCAAACACGTTTAGTTTGATATTTTGCTACGTAACTGTCATTAAGTTTTTCAAAAGTCGTTTAAATGCTAGTCCAACTCATATTCACCTTAGGCTACCTAACGGTGCTGTAAACTTTTTGTTAATTTATCTCGTAATGTTTTGGTGAAGTAAAGTGGTCCGCTAATAGTCTTTGTTATTGAACATACCTAGTCCAAAGTTCTTTTTTTAATTCTTAAGTCTGGATAGATTTAAAATCTTTCAGTGCAAGGCATATACATACTCAGAATACTATGTCCTAATTATGTTGTTTGCAAGAAATAATAGCAAATAATAGTAGACAAGAAAATCTCTTGTCACATTTTCATCCACGATACCTCCAAAAGAGTACATCAGTTCATCCAACTGACCTTAAATTTGAATTGCAGGGGAATCGCGTTTTTCTGGTACCGATTCTTGTTTCTTTGCTGCTCCAAAAAATTTAAGGGATAGGGCTCATTCCGCTCATTTTGTTGTGGGTATGAAACCGGCGTTAAATTTCAAAACTGTTGACACCATTTGAGGTAATCACAAAGCCGAATTTGGAGCGTTTCTATAGGTGACCTGCAAGAAACTTTGGAAGTTTGAAGAGTTTTTGAATTTCACAGAAATGCCTTTAGGTATTATCGGGATCTGTTCGCTAACTTAGAATTCGATCATCTATCGATTGGCAAAGTTTTCGTTCATGAACCCTAGACACCCTGTATAAGACCACATTCCACAAAAAGAACTCGAAAGCACGATCTTAGGGATATTCAAACGAAACTCTTCCACTTTCAGATTGTTCAGTTCTTTGATTAAGTTCTACAGGTACTCACTAACTAACCCTTAGTCACTGACAAATTTAAATTAAATTTTCATAGCCAGACCACAGACCAGGGTCTGCAAAACAGGCTCTTTCCAGGAATTGCTTATAGATGGATCAGTAGCAGTAGCAGACTATGCAGGAAAAGAAATCGAAGAGATTGCAACTAATTGGATGAAGTTTGTACACAATTACACAACCATAAAATCAGGTATCAGAACTGGGAGCATTATGAACTCTATACTGTTCGTATTATAGAAAATTGACTCGTTATTTTAATTACTTACCGCATTTTTCAACGCCCAAGGCAGATTTAAATTGCATGGAATCATATCATATGAGAATCGTGATAAAGGTCGTAGAGATAGCTTTTGAAGAGACTTCAATTCTAGGTCAAGAATGAAAACTGCGTGTGAATGGTGGAGCTGCGACAATTATCCAGAAAAATGTACGCTTAGGAACAATCTTGAAAGTTTCTCAAAACAGAGCTCAATATAGCGCTATAATTATCTTATCACCATTTTGTCCAGGTGCTGACAGGTGATACGACCTTTCACGATACGAATATAACTCAGAGTAAATATTTTCGTCCGTATCTGGATGCTTAGGCGGGGTTGATAAAAGGCGCATATTGCTGTGCTGTGAGGAATTCGACTTCAAAGCCCAAAGGGTGGCGCAATATCAGCATGAGAATTTTAATAGCAGGTTTTCCGTATAAACCCGACGGCTGCGAGGAAGCATAAACCTTGGCATAAACCCTGTATTACTGTGTGCTCGCGGTTCTTGAAAGCTCCACATGCAAGCCCTCGTATAACGTATACACTGAGCTTGTTTTATTGTCTTCATTAAAGGCGCGCTCTGTGGATGTCATTGCCGAGGACAGGAAACGGCCTCTTCTGGAAACAACCACCATAAACAAGAAATATGATCGCGCAGTCGGTCAGATGCTATTGAGGTTCAAACAAGGCAGAAAAATATATTGAATTACCAGATAAATATAAACAAACATGCTCCTATGGTCAATGTGTCCGTACCTATAAGTACGTGTATACACACACGCCGAGAATATTCAAATGTCCTTGCCGGTGCGATCACTTGGACGAGATACAAGGCCGTAAAACTCTCAGATCGAACATGGCCGATACCAACCCCCATAATTACCTAGCGAGCGGCCGCCGATAAATAACCCAGGGAAAAGCAATTGAAAAAATCCTCTGCTCCTAGCCAGAGAGCCGCACTTGGTATATTTACAATAATAATTATTATGGTGGTGGTGGCAGAGAGGCTCTCTAATCTCTGCACCTGTACTAAATCAGGTAATTACCTCCAAGAGAAAACTCGATGGGCTACTCGAGACGTGCAGCTACTATACCGTGGAGATGGCCGATTCTATAGGATCAGCACCCCGTCTATGGTTGCCAAGAATCGCAGATAAGAAATAGCCACGCCAAGAATTCCCTCGAGGGCCCATCGCGCGAAAGCGAAAATGCAAATATTCTTGCGATGCAAATCATCTATGAAGATTCGAGCCAAATAATTTTCAGCATGAAAAATTCCATTTCGTCTATGAAATATGAATTCCTTCGTATCGTATTCCTTATTAAATCAAGCATCATTTAACAAGGTGATGATGACTTCCTGTGCAAATGTCACCACAACATAATTATAATGGCCAGGTATATACGAGATAATCAAGTTTTAGACGACTGGATTCCGGAATTTATGACACGTCGTCCGCGCAAGCTTGATTGAAATGTTTAGGACCTCTAGAAAGACATAGCAGAGATTACCTTGACATGGAAGAACTAACGAACTTTGTTTTCATTTTTCTGAGGCTTCTGTCGCATTCCACGTTATATTTTATGTAGGTTGATTATTTAGTACTTATGGTACTAAAACAACTGAAACACTTCCGTAAGACTTTTTGATGTAATTTTTTCCTAGCAGGCCTCAAATCACATAACGCATACTGTTTATGATCTCGACCTATACAACTGAAATTTAGGCTTTCGCGATGTAGGTATGTCTTTATGGCTTCCTCGTACCGTTCACCTTGTTTCTAGATCTTCGCAAGTTATCATTCTAGTAGAATTCATATCAATTGCGAATTCCTTTGCATGCGTTTTCTTCCACTTAGCCAATATGGAGAATATATAGCCTAATTAATATCCAAAAAGCACATTTCTGTTGAGCTGGAAGACGCAATGAAGTCAGGCAACTTGACGGACCGACTGATAATGCATAATGGCCATGGGATCAAAACAAGTTTAGTATTGCTCGTGTTTTAGAAACGTTTCTAACTGCGAGTTATTGGATTGGTAACGATGTGTATAGTCTGTGAGTGAGACCTGGTCAGTTGGAATTGATCAAAAGCCAGAAGCACGGAGTAGTCTTCCAGTGTTTAGGTATAGGTTACAATGGAAGACTGCCAGATGCTGATGGTTTTTTAGCGCAACCCATGGAATGGGAAGCGCTTATATGCTTATGTTAGACTGCGATATTCACTGCACCGTTTTATCGCGCTATTATTGCCGTATAGTGCTTCACTGCTCTGCATATCCCCGCTCCTGCGTTCCCATGCCTTGCCCTCTGATAGTCCATAGTAAGCTTTATGCCAAACGACTCAAGCTGGAGAGCTCTCGATAAATGAGTCTATAAATCTAATCATACAAGTCAATAGGCACTTTTTAATAATGTTCGCTATCATCTTGGCCCGCTATATTATACTAAGTATTTCGTTTTTAGTTATTTATTGCTCCTCAACAGTTAGATGCTATTTTTTTCGGATGTTCGCTACATCATTGCCTAGCTACTTGCTATTTGAGATGTTCCCCCAACAACCGGGGTCCTATTCTTGAAACGGGGAACAAAGTTCTTATGCGATATTGCTATGCAACGAGAGCTATGATTGGTCCTTGCCTAGTAACTACACATGATTGTGAACTGTGTTCTTCGTTTCAAGAATAGGGCCCCCGGTGGGTTACGTGGGAAGGCCCACGTGTGGGTATCTAACCATTTTTGTGTATACTTTAGGAACGCTGTCTTGATTGTGGTGGTATATCGGTAATTGTGCGAACATGTCAGTCGATGAAATCTGGTCAGTTGAATTTGGCCAAATACAAAGCAGGCTGATGATGTATAGATACGTTACAGTTGGAATCTATATAACATGAGCTATGTTTTTTGTGTGGTTCAGGAATACTTTGGCTGAGAGGTCATGGTTTTAGAATAGTAGCATGTAGAGATGATAAGGTTGGATGCACCAATGTTAATCGATGAGGTCTGGTCATCGGAATGGTCACTGTTGATCAAAGAACGTATCTGTCTTGTAGTGTAACGTTGCAGTGCAAGCATTGATAAAGGAAGAATACCGGGAGCATTGGTTTAAGGCCAAAAGTTACGGTTTCTGCCTGAAATTTGACATAGCATTTAAGACCCCTGATGGAGCAGATTGATTGGTGTCTCCTATTTCACCCTAAAATTTCATGTCCTGACTGTGCAACATGCTCATGCCATGTGTAATTCCATTGTCGAAAATTCCACTCGCAAATATTATCTTAAACGGTGAAAATCACTGCTAGATTTTTGGCCAACCTTCCAACTTGAAAAATGATAATTCATTAAAGTAATCGGTCGCTTCGCGCTTAGCCTTGGGAATTTGCAAAGCTCTCACGGTCACGGGTTGTAAAAGCTTTGCATTCGGCACAGTCTGAACTGGAATGTCCAGATTTTGGATTTGTCCGGTAATACACATGTTAATATCTTCCTAACTCCTACTACAGCGGGTGTTTTCAACAGTTCCGGTATATTTTTCGGGAAAAATAGTTGAGTAAGTGTAACGAAGTACTTTGCGTAATTAACAAAAAATGTTCGTATATTTCATACCATCCATCGAGATAAACCTGGAGATGCGGATGACTTCATAGTGTACGCTTATTAAATGTGTAACAACCCTGGCTAGAGGCTGTTTTCAACGCAACGCTGGCTCTAATTTAAGTTTGCAGACCGAAACAAAGGCAAATTCACAAAAAAAAATTGCGTCTCGTTCTCTCTCGTTATATTTCATATTATGCGTGCTTTAAGCCCATAACCAGGAAATGCAGAGACAATTCCAAACTGTAAAAGCTTATTTTTTCAAATTTACAAAAATTGCCGCATGTTCGTATTGTTTGAATTGGTAATTCAATTGATGTCTGCCAGGCATCGCCAATTTGATAACAATATCTGGGCGGTATAAACAAGGAATAAAGCTATAAAGATCGCCAGGATTACTGAGTATTGAGTACATAGTGAGTGTTGAGGATGAATGAAAAAGCGAGATAAGCAGACAAGAAAATAACGTCAAGACATGCAACCAATAATCGTACTGTGTTACACGCATAGATCACACTAACTATATAAATTATAGTCTTGTATAAACTTTTGTAAATTGAGAGTGAAATCCCATAATAAAACCACCCACCAGAATTTTTGTGGAAGCGAAGAAAGCATCACTCATTATGGTCATTATATTGATGATTCAATGTTTCATTATGGTAATCTTATCAAGGAAGAGGATCTGGAGGGGCGAAGAAATTGGGAAATGCTTCGTGTCATTAGCTTTCGAGTGATGTATGATGATGGTTCGTTTTTGTTATTGTTACAGTTTTTAACCCGGCAGTCTGCCGTCAGTAAGGTACGGACTCCCTTTCACTACACCTTGAGGTCGTTTTCCTCTTCTTTTCTAGCACAGAGACCCCACCATAGCGTCATCCTCGTTTAGTGGGAGGCGTTCAGGTAAACCGTTCAGAGTTCGGTGGTATACAACGAGCTTTTCCAGTTGACAGTTGGCGTGCGGATGGCGTGCAAGCGTGAGATGCAAGCGTTTAGTTTTGGTGCTTTTCGGTTTTTCTAAGTGTGAATCCCTGGATTATTCACGATGGTTTTCGGGAGCACCAACAAGTTTCGGATTCGGAGGTTTGTACTTGTCTTCAATAAAAAAAGATTTTCAATCTTCTTCGTGTTTTCTAATAATCAAGTTATTAATGTCATATTGTTCAAGAAACAATATTTCTGCAATATCTAGATGAGAAACTGCATCTTTTTAGCATAAAGTGGGTTGACATTTCAACAGCATTTTCTCTGTGACTGTGACATTATTGATATATCGTCGAAAAGAAAGTTAGATATATGCACACACTTTTACCCGCATCATATGCTGTGCAATTTTGTACATACCGCGAGAAGAGTGAAATCTAATTTGTGTTGCCCAATTAATTATGATTTTGCCTTCGTTATCACCGGAGCCAATCATTGGGAAAAATTAAGAGATTTAAGTGGCTTTGATTCAACTTATGTGACGTTTGCCATAAAGATACCAATAACTATAAATTGAAATTTCAACAATAGGCAGCCACGTTTATTATTTATTGTCGCATATAACTTATTGCAATAAAGTTTTATTAGGATATCAATTTTCTAGCCATGAAATCTGTGCACGCAAAAATTGCTTTACTCTGTTTTGAATTACGTTTTAATTAAATGAGTCATTTGTTACGTCAACTGAAACTGTACTTAGAGGTGAACGGAATCTTGACTTGCCCAATTAGTGCGCTACTAAATTATTATGTGCATACAAGTTTCAAAATCCGCAAAGATAAAATCGAGGATAAAACACAAGACTCAATTCACACAACCATAAAAATGACAAGGAAAGATGAATGAACTTATAAAAACATTAATCAATTATTATTGTTTATCCAATATCAGTAAACATCATTTCGCAAAGTTTCGCAATAGTTAGCAACTCAGACTAATGAAATTCAACCAGCTGTAGTATCAAAGCATATCTACGACTGGATCTATTCTAATTTTTATCTTATATGCACCCACAAAAAGCTCTGTCTTTTTTTGGTTGTAGTACTAAAGTGGAACAATATTATAAAGGACGCAGATGTTGAGGCAGATGTCACAGTAAACGTGGACGTGTCCTTACAAAATAAAAAGCCCCATCCAAAGTATAACGCCAAATGTGTTTTACTTTCTTGCTGATTAGTGTCCAGATTAAGGCTACTCGCGTGTTAAGCTGGCGCCTTTCTCAGTTAAATATGAATATGACAGGAAATTCCTTCTTCTGATACTGTGATTGTTTGCTTTGCGTGTGTTATTTATACTCCCGCCCGCGTGTACAGTTAAAATCCTCGAGAGGAAGTCGCGAGTAAAATTGAAGCACTGTGTTTCGGTGTATTATAACTTTACACAAACACTCGTGCAAGACACTAACACCCATTATCCATTATTATATTCGTTTTATGCTGCCAGTCGATATGTTATCTTTGAGCATAACTTCTGCGCCACCCCACAGGAGTAAACTTTAGTGTTTAGACAGTAATACAGGAAATGCGTGCATCTGGTTTCAACGGAAGGATATGTAAACTTTTCGAAAGAATTTCAAGAAACGAGCAATGTGCCTTGATGCTGAAGAATTCATTCATGCATTCATTTTATTTGTAGGTATCGAAATCGACATCGGATCATTTATACTTTATTCCTGCTAACCTGCTATGCTCATTGCGCACATCTACTAAAAAAGTGATTGACCATATTGAAGTGGCAGTACCACTGTAAACTTTTGACAGGTTTTTTCCTTTCTTTTGACGACATAGAAACGACTTGCTGACTGACAGATAAGCGGTCGAACTAGAACTGTAATGTTTGAGTTTTTGATGACACTATCAATAAGAAGACAAGAAAAGTCATGAATCTTGCCACTTGTCATAAAGACAATAAAATCAGCCTCGAGAAATAGACAAGACCAATTATTTTGTCGATTTGGAAAATCGAGACAAAACAAGAAAGGCATGAATCCCTGGTTCTTGCTTGATGACGGAAAATTTTGAGGTCATAATGACAGCAGTGACGCTGTCACACAGAAACCTTTGACATTATTTTGGCAATAGCGTGTACAAGATACGCCTGAGAGAGTATCGTTGTTTGACGTTCAAATATTCAAGAGAAGCTTAACCATTTCTAGTATATTTTATAGCCTCGCCATACGCAGTAGCGGATACTACCGTCGAATCAAAAACTTTCCTTCTCTAGGCAGGCTGTGGTCTGGTCATTGGCAGGCAAACGAGGCTGATTTTGGTCAGGCAACAGCCTGCCTAGAGAGGAGGAAAGTTTTTGATCATACGCTATTTAATTTTGGACCGCTTTTTTTTCTCGGTAGCTAAATCAAAACTGTCATATCTTCCAAACGGTTTCAAGTTCGTTTTTTCGCTAATCGAATCTTGTCTATTTCGGCTCGACACCTATTGCATTTGAGGACTATCGGTTAACTATAAACAATTTTCAACAACAAATATGAGAACATTCTTGAGAGATCAGAAATTTACGAAGTGGTGTTCCTTATTACACGAAGGAAGAGGCTTGATAGGTGGGCTTGATCCTGTTCCGACAGTATATACCAGCAAACAACATTATGGAAGGCGATTGGGTCTGACTCTCTCAGAGATCAAGATCAAGAATGCCGTCTAAATGGTTGGCGACGTTGCTCCCATTAGAGATGTTTCGGGTAGATCCAAGGACATTGAGTGAAAACGGTGTTCCAACATCGAGACGTTCGTATGATGATCTTGCCTGCTTTCAGAGACAAAGTTTTCTGAGAGTCGAATTCTGTTTTTCCAAAGAAAGGATACCAACATCCTGGGATTCCTGGGGCTGATGGCCGGAGCTCGTGGGATTATCACTCCAGTGTTCTGGGACTTCGGTTCAAAATTTGGCATTTCTCCGTTGAAATTTGGCAAATGTATAGCTTCAGTTATTAAAGATGGAACCGGAACAGGATCCGGTACCGGTCATCCGGTAAAACTGGCCGTTTTGCCGGAACAGAACCCAGATCCGGTTTGGCTGGATTTCAATGTGGATCCGGTCGGATCTCAGCAAATTACAATTTTTTTACCTCCACTAACTTTCGAGGTCGAAAAGCACACACGTGAATGTGAATTTCGTGAATTTCGCGTGAATGTCATAGTTTCGTACAATGATATTAAAAATGACCACCAAAAAATATTGTAGTGCACCCAAAATTCCACAAATTATTTGGTTGAATGTTGGATACCATTTTGGTATTCAAAGGAAATCTTACATTAGAATAGACCTATTTCTTATGGGGAACAGAGACGTTCAGACAAGGATAAATAATTTTAAACCACACCCCTGGCCAATTGAACGCCTTTAATTATTAGGCGCGAAATTCGAGGAAGGCGATACTGTCACAAGAAATTAAAATTGTCACTGTCACTATGACTGTAACATGTGTCGTGTCGCTACACTGATCGAACAATTCGAAAAATGCGCGTATGTTGTGTGAAAAGTTGTCCGCACAAAGTCCAAGACAGCATTTCCCCCAAATGTTGCATTCCACGGTTTTCCTGCCGACGAAAATAAGCGAAATAGATAGATGGCCGCCACTGGAAGACACGATGCCGGCATCAGGAAGAATTTAAAAGCTAACGAAACAACTTCAGCTGTTTACAAGTTGTACTTGCAAGGCCAAAAAGGGGGCATCCAAATCACCGTTCAGAGTGCTGGGACTCACTTTCCTATTTGGCGATTACTGTAACTTCACAACAAAACCTCAATATTTTGCTTCAATCTTAGGTGTCTCACGTTCACGGGGCACTTCAGAGCGGAGATTTCTATTCATCAGTAATTGATTGGTACAAAGAAGACACTGGAATCAAATGCTGTTCCGAACATTTTCTTGAGGAGCTTGTTCCTTTTTCTGGCTCCTGTAGCACTTCACTTCTACCTTCAGGTTATTCACAAACACGTCTTCAAAATATCCTTCCGTACTATACTTCAACCTCTTATCACGCTGGTTCCCCGTCATTTGATGCTTACACTTATAAACAAGTGAAGCGTTGTCGAGTCTGTAGGTTTGCATCGTGGCAAGACTTTTGCTCCACATTTTGGTTCTGCTCTACTGACAATTGATGACAAATTGTAATATATTGTTGTCAGGGGTAATGAGAAGTAGAAAGTCACTGACACTGACAGAGTTGCTACGGGAGAATGTGAGGCAAATCCCGCCAATGAGCGGAGATAGGAGGCAAAATGGGCGTGAAAAAGAAATAGGTCTATTGAGTATATGATCATTTGTGAAAGTACAGGAACAACAAAAATGGCAACAGCGCTAGAAACAACAAAAGATCGGCGCCAACTGTCACTTGGGACAATTATGATGAATTTGTTAAAAATGGTTGTACCGAGATGGAAGTTCAAAGAAGCTACGAAGAGATGCGTTTACGGTGTGTGTAAAAGTGACAGCCAGGAACCAGTAGCTGGTCAGGGGGCTAGACAGAGCATGCAGCGTTGCCATTCAACTGACAGGTGTACGAAAGTTTTCAAAATTTGGCGCCTTTACGCATGCTTACCTGCCCAAACGAAATAGCCTATTGCGAGGAGAACTCTAAACAAAATCCAGCAGCTTCACTATGAATCCGGCAAGCTCTCCAACGAACGGTCCTTTGCCATAATTGTACAGGTTTTTGGCAGAATGGACATCCTGTCGGACGCGTTTCTAAGGATCTTTCACAAAATATATGCCACCAACGTTCTACGAAAGACGATAGTGATGTATAGTGACTTCAATACTCGATCAAGCGACGAACATAAATGGTGGATGCGCCATTATTTGGCAAAACACGCTCATGTGAGCTAGCAATCAGGGATGCTCTAATAATAAAATCATCCAAGACTTGCCTGATGCAAGTTGCTGATGAGCTTTTCAGTTTTTAAAGGTCTGCAGATGTGATTCTGCGGTTCCCAAGTTGATGTAATTCTGATTTCTAAGAAGAATATATCTATTATGCTGAATACCTAACTAACCTAACTCTTGGCAGCTGATCTACCCCAAAAGCGTCAATCACCCTCCACTTGGGAGCAATGGGAAAACGTGGTTTTGCTAAGGGAAACATCGTTTAGAGCTATTATTATCTTCTAAACACGAATCAGCTTTCTGAATATCCAAAATGCCATTTCACTGCTTGAGTAGGCAGGCAGGTACGCAATCTGAAGTCCACATTTTGTTCAACTTCACTAAAGTCGTTGATTCATTGATTATAAGGGAGAAAGCTCTTTATCCATTCCTCATGTCCATAAGTTCATTCTGTGTGCTCTGTAACTGAGTCAGTGTTACACAATTTCATCCAACAAAAGCGCCCCAAACCCAAAGCTCTCGCGATAGTTCTTGACCCCAGCGCCACGCCTAGTGCCCCTGTTGTTTTTCTCTCCCATTCTCCTGGTATGTGTTAGTTGTGGTAGATTATCTCTCTCAAACACCGTAATTTATGCATCGGGTTTACCTATGCCCGTATTTCCGCCACACATAAAGGCCTGACCTTTGCCGCGCGCTCTTCTATACAGTTCTTTTTTCAGAACACACCATCAGGCGCCCATTTCCATCGATTATTAACCTAGAATGTTGCGCTTCTCGAGTGATCATTACCGGGGCTCTCCACTACAGCCTTAACGGTTAAGCTAATGGTCTTGGTAGATAAAATTCACGAGTTTTTTTCCTGGACACCGCGCGTCTCGATTTCGATTTGGTCTTGCTCGGTCCCTTTGGACGAACGGTACCGTTCCGCACCGGAGCACTTGGCTATTATTGCCATTGCTATATTGCAAACAGATCGGTGAAAGCGCATATGCGTTGCATAACAATAACAGATCATTTGGTGGTGCGGCCATGTCCGAGTTGATTGCTGAATTCCCACGTTGGGCGAAAAGTAGATCAAGCGAAAATTGGGCTATCTCTTCTCTACACTTTTTCGATGATCAGATATCCAGACATGTCAGATTAGGCACTCAAGAATTGACCTTGATCTTATTGAATATGTATACCAGAAGCTCGTGCTCAAAAGTCAGGTCATCTGTCATGCATGGGCACCTTCGGAAGACATGATAGATACAATGTTTGCTTGTTGAGTATAGTTACGCGTTTATTCCCGTCAAATTTTACGATTCCAGGCAGCTGTTTTGTTACAATAAACACCATCCAATAACAATATAACCGATTCTAATGCTCCTATGCAGACTTACGACAATGGCTACGGTCGTGTCTAATTAAAGCCGTTGAAATGTATTTATCGTCATTATTACTCGGCATAACCGAGCGCACGAAGGTGTAAATTTACAACACCAGGAAAATTTCGCAGCAGCACTCTCATAATGCATCTCATAATCTAAATAGATCGCTGCGTACACCCACTCGCGGTCATAATCGTTTATTCTGCCCAGCTCTAGTCGGATTGGAGTAGCAAGGAGCAATAGGTAGAAGGCATACAGAATCACTTCCTGCGTGAAGCTCCAGTTAATCCTTTATTGCATACTGGTTTCGTCATTTTTCGTTTTATGATCTATACCACCTTCACAAAACTGGCGATTTTTCCTTGCTTCGTACTTGTTCCGTACTATACTCCTTCTTCTTGTTTTGCCATTAGAGAAATCTGTGGGCTGATAAACTTTGGTATCCATTACTAAAGACAAAGTCAACTATGCAGAATTGTCAATTGACCCGTTGTTCAACAAATTAGATCACAGAACGCAGAACAAATAGGCCTGGAAATTTGTACGTTTGTGGGTGGCCAGAAGTAAAAAGTTATAATTGAACGTTGCCTACCTTACCTACTTGACAACTTGAAATACATCTACAATTAATGTATTTCAAGTTGTCAGGTAGGCACCTACGTACTAGTTGCAGCTGAGTTAATGCACAAGATTCTGTGGCACACAAATTCCGTCAGTTTGTATTTTATTTTTTCACTCGATTTTGTCGCATTGTGACGAATTTGTGCTGGGTACTTGTTAATTATGCGACTAACGTTTGAGCACATACTATTAATTACTGCGTACCACTACATACACGTCGAATAAATCATCGCACTTGCATGAATAACGCTTTGTCCAACTTCGCCGATGTACTCGTTGTCGCTCTGTGAATAGGTCTCTTCGTTTCGGTTTTTTTGAGTGCGCATGTGTGGCGCGAATTTCATAGTTTCGTACACCAATATTGAAGATTAACACTAAAAAATATAGTAGTCACCTAAAATTCCACAAATAATTTGGTTTATGTTAGATACCATTTTTTATATTCAAAGGAAATGTTTCATTGAAATTAAGTTCAATGATCATTTGTGGAAGTTCAGGAACAACGAAAATGGCAACAGCGCTCAAAACAAGTGACATTGGCGCCAACTGTCACTTGTGACAATTATGATGACACTTCTCGTTTCTCCCTGACCTACATTCCATTTGCACATGTTTTGACGAAAGAACACAACTTGCTACAGAGGTTGCTAGAGGCTAAGGAAGCTTCAAAAACGCAGGGACCAAATTTCACAACATAAAAAGGAAAACCAGGGACGCAGTACGACAGTGTCAACATCTCAGCCTCCCAAGAAAGAAAGAACAAGTTTCTGAACCTGTGTTAAAGTCAATCGTGAGTTGTGAGGCAGATCGCACATCTGGAATGGCGGGACGAAAGTGGTGTAAATGATTCTAGCACTGTCATTTTCGACAGCTTATCCTTTTTGACAGATGACAGATCAGATAAAAAATTATTTCACTAAATCTCGACGTTTTAGCATACGGGGATCTCGAAAAAGCAACGCAATTTTCGAATTTTTTTCGATTACAAAACCTTCATCTGCGTTGGGAGGTTGAAAAGGAGTACAATTTCACAAAAGTTCGACAGAGTTGCAAATCACGTCAATGGTCATGCCAAACGTATTGAGGTATTATTGGGCAAAAAATTTGAAGGACCAATAATCTGACATGGAGCATGAGGATTTTATGTCGGGCACATGGCAGCATTTAAAAAACATATTCTCAATGTTTATTATGTTTTGTTTGACAGTTATTTGACATATTTAGACAGGTGATATTACAGCATCAGTTCTTAAGCAAAAAGCATCAGTTGCGAAACAATCAGTAATTAAGATCAATTACCCGGATATTAAGGTAGACGCGCACGACGAACTGAAGGTACAAATTTCTTTTTAATTCGGGGATAAGCTCTGATATACAGCACACTTTTGTTTTTCAACGCGCGGCATTGTCCTACCCATACCTTATGAGAATATAAGCGGATGAACAATTGTTAATTAAGGCTGAACCGAGAACATAATACCGAAGAGTAACACGGGAGAAATTAAGGCCGGCGCATTTTTGCCATATTATATTAATAATAACAGAAGATCGTATACCGCCAGGATGGATGCATGGTGTGAATTTCTCCGCAAACACCACAGCACCTAACCAAGACACTCGAATACAGTACAGGGTGTTCAGAATATATTGTCTTTACCGCATTTCGAATAGCGGTTCCAACTGGCCTGCGTCGCTAACTCGCTTCAATGAAATCAATTAGAAAATGCTGTACATAGTAATCAAATTGATAACCGTCACCTCATACTGACTTACGAAAAGTACAAAGTTAACACCATATTCGTTTTTTTGGCGATATATCGCTTAATTCACCATGATAACCGTAATAGAAACAAAATCTTGTGACAATTTCAGTTGGATATCGGATATCGTTATCGGGATATATCGTCAAAAAAGCGATATATGGCCCATGCGGACTTTGTTTTATTCCCGTTCCGTTAGGTTAATTGTTTTTTCTGACTAGCGATCAGGGCATGCCGTCACTGTTAACTTTACATTTTCCAGTGACAGCCAGTGTGACGTCACGGTTCATCAGTTTCGTTTCTATGGTATTCCAACAGAATTTTATTGAAGCATCGCAGGTCAGTAGCAACCGCTATTACTGAAAGGTGGCGAAGACAGTCATTTTTGAACACCCGGTATAATAGCTATCTACAAGTTGACAAAGCATTTTTGGGAGACCGCGCGCGATTTCGAATTTCTAGAAATCGCCGCGTTTGTTAATTTTTCGAGTAAACTTCAAGGTAGGTACTAATCAGTAATCACGCCAACTTTCGCAAGTTTTAAAAGACTCGATCATCATCATTATCAAAAAAAAAGCATGGCCGCCTATTATCCGAGTGCTAAACAAATCATTTATTTTCTGCTCGCAGCTTGAAGGAATGACGTGCCCTGGGTACTAGGTGATGACCCCAGAACGTGTAATGAGTCCCACTTTCTGGGCTTCAGTGCGTTTTTTTGTCTAATTTTGATCACTTACACAATCTGCAATCACCAACAAATTTTTTGCATTTTATCCGAAATTAAGATATGGTGTTAAGCACACGGCTTTATTGACCGCATCAGGAAGTGCAACGCTCCATCATTATGATAGGACAAATTTAAAAAATTCACAACGCGTCCAGTCATTCACCTTTTGGCGTGCACGACGCGTTATAACCTGAATGTGTTAATGATTCCTCGTTGTCTTGTGGTATTTTGTGTTAGATTACAGCGTTCCACAAAAGGGGGCTTCCTAGAATCAGCTGAAATCTTTATGGGTAGGCACGTCACTTTTTGCTATTGTTACTAGAGGATTTTGTTCTTAGATAAGCTGAAGTATTGGCTTTTGAAGCTTGCAAAATTTCAAAACTCACCAGGATGAGACGAACATGTCAGTTTGCTGATGATTCGGAGTCTGACATTTATGAAGCGGTAGGCAGTCTAGCCTAGCAACTCATGATCCTAGACAAAATTATCTGATTTATTATCATTATTTTTTTTATTATTATTCATTCTGATTATCCAAGCATTTCTGATTTTATTGTTGATAATGGGTCTGAGAAAACTTTTTAATAGTAATAGTTTCAGAGTACGCTGAGAGCGACTCCAACTAAAAGTCTTCTAAATCGGAGCCGGTAAATTTTTTTTCAACAGGCGTTCACAGAAATTAGTTTATATATTCATAAATAAGTGAAGGGAAAGAATCCGAAAAAAAAACGGATCACAGCCAAAGATCATCAGATTTTAGGCGCGCCACGCGCCACCTTAGGGCTTCTCATTTAGCACGAAAAAAATCTCATTTCTCAGGGTGGACTCTCTTCAGTATTTCGCATGACAGGTTTGAGTGTTTTTCCCATAAAACATCTAGAACCGAAGGTTTTGAATATTGATGAAAAATTGCTTGAGAATTTGCAACTTTAGTTTTTTTTAGCTTCCAATGGTTAATTGAAATTGAAAAATCACTCGGACAGTATCGTGCACAATACTGCAGAGTCCTCCTTAAAAAATGAGCATTTTTGTTTTTCACCTGTTGATAATGAGATATGAAATAATTTCTGTAAATGCCAGTTGGAAGTAAACGACCGGCTTTGATTAATTTAGAGGCCTTCTAGTCGGAGCCGCTCAGATCGTTATACTTGAAACCTTCATCAGAGTTTTCAGGAACTCAATGCAAAATATTGAATAGTTGAAAATCTACGAAAAAATTCGCAAAAAAGAATTCAATTTGAAAATCTACAAAATTTGTATATTTACTTAATTTGATAAAGGTGGACTCCAGGCTTTCTTATGTGAAGGGTGTCCCGACTTAAACCTTTACTAATTGTAAGGGTGGATAGACCATCAAGATGACGCTGACTTGACCATAAAAAAGATGCCTCTCAACCGCTTGATAACGGAGAATCAGACAGCTTTTCAAAGTTTCACTTTTTTATTGTTTTGTTTTTCAATAATTCATAAACAGGTTGAGATATATGGCTCTAACTTGTAAAACATTTGTTTTGAATAATTATCTATTTACTTTCAAGTATAATTTCACTCAAATCCAAGCTTGTTCAAGTCAGCTCAATTTTTTATGATCTATCTCAAATTAATTAGGGTGAAATTCGTAACACCTTTATAGTTATAAGAGTATAAGATGATGTTTCTCTGTTCCCTTGATACAGCACAATTTACTTGCTTGAGCATCAAACACCAAAGTTGAATTAGGAAATCTCATAAACAAGATCTAATGGTTTTTTATTTAATGGGCAATTAAACTATTGAGAGAAAAAGTGCAATATAGCAATAATTATTTCAATCTAGGTTGATCTGTCGCAATCAAGCATAAGTAAGTTTATTCAAATTTTTAATAACTAGAAATTCTGTATAGTTGGGTCAAGTTCAGAATATGTTGACATTATCAAATTATGTACCTTCTGTTAGCAACGTGCACATGGCGGGCACGTGACCTAAGCCAACCCTCTTTGAATTAAGGGTTGTCAAAGCCAGGTGTGCACTCCCCAGGATGCATTTATCAAAGATTTCCTTTTATGACGAGCACAGCTGTCGATATTTTCGCAATGTCTTTTCCAATTCCAACGCTAAATTTTTACGTTCCAATTATGTCGTTGCCGATTGATTAATCGCATAACGCCACCTTATAGACATAGTCTTGGCTCGAAACTTTGCTTATTCAATTTGTCTCAGCGCGGATTTGTACTTATATATTTTAATCTAATTTAGACCGCATCTAATTGGAAAAAAATATGAAAGCTCCTTGCGCGAGTCGGCCAGTATGCACGTGCGTCTAATGTAAGTTAGCTCGTAATTAACTAATTTTTGTCTCAATCGGATATCATCCTAATTAACCCTATTGAAATGTGTGACGTAACTTGGCAAGTGCCAGAGTGCCACACACACAATTCAACCTCAATGCACACTAAGAGTACACATATTTACCGGAGTTATATATTTGTATTTATATATAGACGGGAATGTGCCAAAGATACGCGTTATTTTGATTTAAAAATCTATTTTTGATCAAGCAGTGATTCAGTCGTACAAGCCACGCCGAAGAATGTAAATGTGCAGTTCTCTCAGGTATACCACCCCGAGAAAGATGCACTTGACCATTTGTTGCTGCTTCCGTTTCAAAATACGGCAAGTATCGTTTTTGGCTTGGTTTTATTCCCCTATTAGGTTCCGTTGCTGCGCTATGATTGCCATAGCTTTGGACACATCACATCGAAGTGCAATGTGTAATTGTGATACCTCAGCTATAAAAACCCTTGAATAAGGACAAGTTTTGTATCAAAACCAAAATAGTCGCATAACATTGCTTGCCCATGTGTGAACATAGCACTGCACTAAAGTTAATTGTGAAGTATATTAAAAATTACGGAACTTAATCCTTCAAGAATAATAATATGCTATCATCTCCTTTCAACTTTCAACTGAATTCCCATTACATCAACAAATTGTCCTGTCTGATCTGAAATTTTCGTGATAAACAAAAAATGTGAAAAACACGTGGAGTACATTACGTTTCTCCGTTTACTCAAATCGTCACTTGTCACTCAAACAAGGAGGTAAAAAATGAATAACGCTCTAGTTCTGTTCTTGTTTACTTTGTGCTGCTGACAACGATAATATTAGAACTGTAGGTACATTGCTGAAAATAAAACTTTTGGAAACGTAAATCCTGATCTAGAATGAAAAAAACCGCAGTTCATTGTTGAAAATAAAATTAAGCTAAAAAAAAAAATTAAATCGAAACGCCCTCGTACTACTATTCCGCGATCAATGGCCTTAGCCTTAGTATTTTTACTCGGAGTATTTTATTCAGACTTTTGTTTTCCAAACCATAAACTTGAATGGAGTGCATTTTCCACAATTAGGTATGTACCTTGGGCCTCGCTGGCTGCTCCGTAAATATTTACAACTGAAACGTTTATTTTAGTAGGCTGTGCTTGTTATAATATAGCGTATATTTGAACGCTATATATTTAGTTTTTTTTTGTCGCCAGGTCGCGTAGATTTATTGCTGATATTCTGTTGTGCCTTCTTATTTAGCACTTATTTGGTGTATGTACCCCTACATATCTCGGATGTACCTACGGAGAATAACAAAAATTTGGAAACACTTCTCAAATGTGCAGTGGCGGCTAAAAGTTCGGACATTTTTCAAAGCTCTCAATTAGGTTATGAATTCAAATTATTGCACACTGCGTGATTGCGTGAAGGTGATCTGAGGAACTAAGTATTTGCTTTTACTCACGAACAAAACAACAAGCAATAATTGATACATTAACTGTCATCTATACCCGGTATGTAATGATTCACTTCCCGTGCATATTATATGCAAAGAAAGTGACAGTTGCGCCCAGCTTTCTTCGATGGTTGTCGTTGACACTTGGGCTTGACGCCGCTGTCAAGACGGAAATAAAAACGGCAATCACAATTGCAAATCACCGAAAAAAGCCAGATCTAAAGGCACTGGAGCTTCTTGGAACACCAAGACACTTTCCGCTAGCGATTTTCTCAACTTTTTTTTTGACAATTTCAATTTGGCCCAAAGTGCTGTTTCCAAATAAGATTGAAGCTTGGAAAATGCAGTTTTGTCCATATTCTTTTTTACACATATGTATTTAAGGTGTTCCGCGGCATGGAATAAGTTGTCTAAAGCGTCGAAGACTTCTTTTTTCGCCGACTCATAAAAATAAGATATCACCATGACGTTTTCACTGATGTGTGCGTCTTTACGGCTGGTCCAATCTTTGAAAATTCTATGGGCACAGTTTTTGGCTGGCAAAAGGTTTTCTACCTATTTTGCCGCCGCCTTTCACAGTTTGGGCGGGGCGGGGTTGATTGCTTGATGGCTTGTAGGCCTTGTAAGGTTTCGAAAGAATTATGGATTCAGATTATTCTCAGAAAATAACTGCCAGAAGTGAATTGTAGTGAGTATGGGCTAGACATGTGCTAGTAGTGCGTGACATGTAGCGCCGCGGCGCGGCGGAAGGTGAAGTTCTTGTTGGACTCGATTTAGTTAGCGAACATCTCACTAGGTGGCGCTTGTGTCGACAAAAACCCGTCACCGTCACCGTCCGTTGCCATCATTCTGTCAACCGTCAACCAAACTGTCGACCATTTTGCAGTTGACCATCACAACAAACAAATTCATGAGAAATAAATCTCAAAACAAGTAACCATGTAACCACGTCAAAACTGTCTGCTGTCAAAGAAGTCTACTCAAGGTCATGCACATAGCCCACAATAACAACTGATGAAGTGTCCTCATCCATTATTATCATCACTTATCACTTTAGTTGTCAGTAACTCAATCCGCTTATGGCAGCCATCTTGTGTCGGGAAAATTGAAGTGAATCGCGAATTCTTCTGCTGCAGACTGGCGATGTGGCGGTCCCACAAAATATCATTTTGGATAACCTCATAATTTAATAATAATCGGCAAAGATTATAAAAGAGGGCCGGGTATTCACATCCAGAATTCAGGGCGATCGCATGGAAATCGTTTACCTCATCAATAATGACAGGTAGCGAAACCGCGAAATGGTATTCCAGGGAATTGTTTTCGAGCGAAAATAATAGTTTACTGGTATATATCTATCTCTGTTTGGTGTTCAAATAACATATCGTACGATTGACACTCTGGTATGAGATAAAGATGAAGGGGAGGTGAAATATGAATGACAGATTCAAAATGACACATGACAGATGTTATACGTTGCGTGTATGACATTGACACTGATGTTGACTGTTTGTTGAGACTGTTGGAGAAACTCCGACGTATAAGGGCCTTTTACATACTCGCCCTATTAGCTGACGCTGTTAGCACAAGACAACTTGTTTTTCAAACATTTGGCAGTCTAGACAGATAACCAACACTGCGATAGTAAAAGTTGTATCTAGCGAAAACTTGATTTTTGAATATATTTTTGACTATGTTTCCGCTCAGGAATTTCTGCTGCGACATTGTAGATGCCTGTAATTAAACTACACACAGAGTGCAGTATTACCAAGATGATTGCATTTGATGTTTATTCTAGGCTCATTAGGCTGATAGTACAAGAACTTTAATATACTTAGGCAAATAATTAGTGGATGCAGTAATAAACGCATGGTAATAATCACTTCTCAACAAAGATTACGGCCTGATGATGATGATGATAATAATTATTGTAAAAGCTCGAAATACCATCAGGAAGCGTTTTCGCGTTCCCAGCTTTTCTCGTCTAGAGCCATAGCTCAAAAAACGTCTTTGAAATTTTATGCGGCTAAATTCACACGCCCATCTGAAATGAAGAAATTCCTTTTTATTGTTACAGTTTATATTTATTAGCATTTTTTGCTAATCGACCGTTTCACAGTGTATTCTCTTGGAATTGTCGCTTGGGACTTCCGTATAAAAGTCCCGGGATTCCGCACACACGCTTTAGGTGATTAGAAGTGAAATGGCTTATAAGACTTTTAGTTAGCTTGAAATGCCGCTACGCCGTGCACGTGACTGCAGATTTGGCGATTTTACATTCCATAATTCCTTCATTGTTTACTCAAATGTTGCCTTTGCCTCAGATTTTAGTGAATATAATAATTGTTGGTATTGCAGCAGCTCTCTGCAGCAATCCGGCCGCGTGAGAATTTCTTGTCTGTGTAAAAATTCCGATCGTTATGATCCATAAGCTATAAGCACGAGTTATTGGCGTTATCTGTAATTATCCATTGATGCAAATTTAATGATATAATCCTTGTGCCGATAGGTTCTAATTAATTATTAGCTCTTATGCATGCCTTTTTCTTCTTTTCCCTTTTGAAACTCGTGTGACATCCCAAGCCTATTAAATTGTTTAAGTTTAAATTGCGAACAATTTATCAATTATTTGCCGATTAATCCATTCACCTGGCCCTTTCACAAATCACAGTTATTATTATGCAGTATCGAGAGTGAAAACAAAACAAAAACGCCCGCGCAAATGGTCATTATCCGCGGGTCATTCAGCACACGGCTTTCCATGGTTTTATGGAGAGACCCTTGCGGATTTTCTATACTTACGCGCTTGAAGCGCATATGGTTATTGTTGACATGGTTCACGTCCATTGTTGTTCACGATTTAAAACTGTTGTTTCATACACAATTTGCTCTACGGCTCTCCGCCTATTGTCTGGCCGCTTTGTTCGTTGTTCTTCCTCTTCAAAGTTATATGTCTTTTTAATAACAAAAAACCATACCATGGAAAAATGGCCGAAGCGATTCCGGGTTTAAACACATCACAAATAAAGTCATATAAAAGGTCAACAGAAGAGAAAGAAGCGATAGAAAATAAGGTTTTTAGTCGATCTGAAAATCGAGCAGCGAGGAAAATAAAAGAAACTGATATGGGAGGATTTGTATGCAAAGCTTGTGTACTGAATTACCATTCCGGGTTTTGTGGACAATATACGTGATTTTTATGTGGAACGTGTGTGGAAGCACCTGAGCCGCACAAGAAGCCATTGTCCGTGAGTTAGACCAAGGGAACAAGACATATTTTTAGTAGGCTTAAGCTCTAATCATAAGTCAAAGCAAATTCCAGTTAGGTGTTTCAAGAAGTTGGCATGAGTAGTAAGACTAATATCAGCATGAAACAATAACTATGTGTGAAATGCAGCAGGTGTACTTGGTTGAAACTAACTTACCTTCTTGAAGACTGTTTGTTATTGACTCTTAAAGCGGGCTCAAAAAAGAATTCATCATTGTTCATCTTCCCCGGGAAGGGCTCCTCAAGTCTTCCATACTACCAAGAATCTCAACATTTCCGATGTTCGCAAAATTATCATGAACCGTGAAATACCCATCACTTATAGCCCGTCCACTATGATGTTAATGTTAACGTAATGTTATCGGCAATGGTAATGTTAGCATTCCAAAACAACGAGTTTCAATGGGTAATGCTTACCATTGCCACTAACATGATTATGAACTTCACCATTTGAAACTCATTGCTTTGAATGCTAACAGAACCATTGCCGAATAACATTACGTTAACATTAACATCATTGTGGATGGCCTATTACTCTCAGAACAATCTTGAGAATAATCCGTATTTCATAGTAGATGTGAGTAAAAGTTGACTCCAGTATTCGCGATTCAAATAATTTTCTCGCCACAAGATGGCCGCCAAAAGTGGATTATATCAACAGCTGACAATTACATTCAAGTGGCTCAAAAAAAAATTAAAAAAAATTATTGCCGTTTATTTTTGAAGATATGGGTGATCAAATGGTAGGATTTGCCCCCCCCCCTCTGTTTCCGCTATCAAAAGTCATTTTGTGTAACTGTTTGTGACAGACTTATCAGTAAAAAAATAAATCAGTGGGTGTGTTTCTGCTTACGATACAGGGTGAGTCATAAATCACAAAAACTCAGTTTTCTCCACTTATGTCTGTAAAATAATCCATTGGTCTCTAAAATGATTTAAAACAAGACATGACTCTCCTTGTTTTCATAGAAAATAATTCAGTGGCGTTTTTTGAAGGAAAATAAATTTTTGACATTTATGATTAACCCTGTATGTTGAAGTGAAGTTTAGTCCACACCCAGTGGTTGATAATTTTCACTGTTTAGTCTTGCACAAACAGTTTCCTAGAGTAACTTTGTAAGTAACGGAACTAGTAAGGGACAAAGTTCCAACAATTGAGCCCCCATATCTTCAAAAATAACCGTCATCTTTTTTTCGTGTTGTCGAGTGGATTCCATATACCGCTTTGGACTCTGAATGCGATACTTTTGAGACACCTGTATATGTACCGAGTAAAACCGACACTTAAAAAGCTTTATGTCAGAACAGAAAAAGTTCCATGTCAGAACAGCAAAAACTTGATGCCAGAATATAAATTTTGCTCTCTGCGGAAAAAATTTGGACACCTTGTTAGCAGATTGTTTGAGAAATCGTAGATACAAAAAATTTGACGTCTAAAACGGCCAATTCTGTTCAACCTGTGCTTCTTGGATGCTTACTTAAAGTTTTAGAATAAACGAGTCGATAACGATGGCAACGTCAACTGGGGGATACGCCACAAACCCGTATAATTGGCGGAGGAGCCGTTTGATAGCATGCCAGAGCGATCCGTAAGGGTAAGGGGTACCTATCTACCTACCTACCCTAGCTACTGTTTTACGCGGAAAGCGAAAGATTTCCGTTCTGCTTTCAATTGGTACTAGAACATGGTGTACCTTGACCAAGGACTAAGAAGAACGAGCACTCTCACCTTCTCGAGACCTACATAAGCATCATTAGAATTTTTGAGAGCTGCAGAAGTCCAATGATACATTTTTTCTTCTGAGTCCCACAATACTCAATCCTAATCACTCCTTCAAGGAACAACGTTGGCTTCATATTTTGAGGAAATCTGAGAATGAAATAACGTGTGATCAACTTCAAACTTACTCAAGTTGGCGTGCGACTGTCTGACTGTAGGAATTGGAGACACATATTGAAAGCACGCCAACTTTAGGACGTCCGAATACGCATAAATATAATTGTACAGCCACCCTGTATGATGCTGAACTCAATTACTCTGTTTTCACCTCGCCTCATATGGCATATTCGATTTGATTCAAAACACCTGTCCGCGCCGCATATTCTCCCTCGGGACCATTTCTCTTGAGTATATCTTACATTTATATGTCTGCCTCCTACATGTCAGCAAGTTTAATATGGGCATTTTGCGCTTTACAACCTTGTCTTGATTAGTAGTCTTTGATTAACTTTCTCTCGTCGAATCTTGTAAGAGCCACACGCGTGTCCCTGCATTGAGAAATTATGCGGATCATCTTGTCTATTAATTATTTGTATACTTTCCTTAAAATTACAACTCGTTGCTCCGTATACAAAAATTGCCTCACTACCTAGTCGCATGCGACCTTTGTTGAGCTGCAGCAGCACGTGTTCGCTCCGATATACCCAAGCTTGCAAATTTTGCCTCGTTGCAATCCTTCAGCAATATGGATTGTAATTGAATCAGGAGAGCGAAATGTTTACAGTATGCCTAGCTTATTTCTGGACTCTGGAGTCGTAAAAACGGCAGTCTGTTCATTCTACTGATGTGGCATTTTCTATTCCTGTTTGTTGTTCAGGTGCGCTTTTTGAACGGAGCAAGAGTGATTGGCCATAACTTTCGGAGTGCGAAAATTCCTACAAATTTTTTCAACTTTTCATCGCCTTACGTAATGAAATTTATGCACTGGAAGAGAAATCTTTGCTGACCTCGGTGACCCTCTATCTGCCGGACGGGTGAAAAAATGCCGAATTATTGCAAATGACAAGTACCTACTACCGCGGCTGCTATACGAAAAAAGAGAAAATGCGAATTAAAAACAATTTGCGCAAGTTTGTCGTAATGCAATGTGACATAACTTTGTCTCTCAATGATGACAATAACTTCACGGGCGCCGGCTTCATGGGAAAACTGCTCTGATCGAAAAGTCGCAACGACAGGAATTGCTGTACAAGGTATCATATAAGGTTATTAGATAATAATGATAGTAATAAAATAGCTAAGAACCGAACGCTGGGATATTAATTGATGAAATTTACGAGAGGATAATTAGAGAATACCAATGGTGATAAGCGCCTTTAGGTACAAAGTTGCAAAAATATGTAGCTAGTGGTCCGGCGATAGACTTTTATGCGCTGTGATAAACTTCTTGTTGTTGGACATATCGACGTAATAAGTAAATAAATAATATTGGGTTTAGTTGGAGTTCAATAGCTCAGTTGATGTGCTAACGCGGTTTTGTGCACATCTCTTTTTTCCGGGTTATGATTCAACGATCGCAAACTTTTTCCAGAACCAGTTAACTTTTTTCTGAGATTCCAAGTCATGTAAGTAGATAACGCATCAAATATTTACTCGAGTATTCGCTTAAGTGATTACCTGTTGACTTTACGCCAATATTATTTATCACCTTCCAGAGAAAATGCGATATTGTTAGTGCCGTAGCCGTGGTCATTCTTCTACGATTTAGCGGAAGCTCTAAAGCCTTGCTGCATTAGAAATTCATGCGGCTTTACCATATCCGGCCAAGTCCATTTCTTCCGTTTTACTTTCTATCTGTTGTTTTAAGGGTAATGCACATAAACTTGACACTCCTAAGTGCTATAGCGCTAATAATAGTGCTAAACAATGAAGCAGTAGCCACCAAGCTACCAAAAATTTGTTTTGACACCACAATGGGAAACCATTATTTTTTTACGTTTCCATTCCATTGTTGTTAACCTATGCATTCCACAATGTCAACTGATAAATCCATCAAATTGTGTTATTGTTACATAAGTCCGTGAACAATAATAAATTATAGCACTACTTGGCACCGAACTGTGGCCAGCTGCTAATTGCAGCAAGGCTTTTGTGTGATCGATCGCTTAATGCTTTAATGAAAATATAATGACGTTCCGAAATCGCGTTTTATTGTTGTGGTGAATATGACTTAATTCTTGACAAGTCTTCTGGCACGCCTGATGCTCGATTATAATTTGCTATACGCAGATTCTTTTTCGGAAATTGGTTGAACGTCCTTGTTGAACTTAATACTTGTACAAAAAGATGATAGGTATGGGTTGAGGAATTGGCCAATTAAAACTTTTGTATTCAAGGCGGTTCTTATACCCTAATTTTTTACGTAAACAAATCATAGGTCTCACAATTTTGTATACCTAGCCTAAATGCTTTACTACCTACCTAGACTAGCTTTATTATTCACTTATTTGCAGCGAGAAGAAGTGAAGAGGGGATACTGTATAACTATCAGATACGTATTAGGTACTCATATCTCAGTGGTGGACTTAAAAAATGGCACCACCTCTTAGATAAGACCAAGAAGCTGATTCTCATTGTCATTTGAATCGACGATTGCTCGATTTATAAGGGTGGTCTGATCTCACTGTTTGTCGCAGAAACAAAACAGAGACTATTTCCCCCGAAACACAATATAAAAGCAAACTTTGAGTATATAGTAAATATACATGAGTGAATTCAGGTCAAGACATTTTATCGAAATATAAAAAAAGTAGGGTTGGGTACATCAAAAAAATATCTGAACCGCTTTGTATTTTGTTGTCGTGGAGAAAATCAATTACAGATCTAAAAAGTTTAAAAAAAAAACTGACCAAGAAGTTTTTCAATGGCAAAAATATCAAATCAAAGAGTTCAGAACTATTGTAAAAGAAAAAAAATCTATTTGATATTTTGACATAATACTTCTGAGATTACGACGTCACACTTCTCACTTTTACAACATTCGACCTAATTCAGTGCTTCTTCAAGAGATTTCAGTGGTTGAGGTGATATTTCGACAGATTCAATTTAAATTTTTCTAAGGCGACATTTTGATGACCTGCGTCATTGTCAAAAAATAAAATTTGGCCAATCGGTTTGAAAATGATTTCTTGTTTCTTGATTCAAGAGTCTGAAAGTATAAAGCAATTTTGGAAGAAATTGGAAGCGCGGGTATAGATGGTTCCCTATGGAAACTGGAATATTTCTCTTACAACATTTAAATTATAGGTATACCTCCCCTATAATAATCGAATAGTTTATATTTTCCAGAGCTGATCTTTTGCTCGTCTGAAAAATATTACCAGTAGGTACATCATCAGAAAAATAATATCATGTTGACAAGTTATGGTCAGGTACCTGATTGTGATTGTTTCACAGATGAAAAAAAATTCTGCACATCATCTTTAGTAGTCGCAGTCGGTGAGCCAAGGTACTCGAGTGGTTTCCACCCTGGGGACTGGGGTATCATATCTTTTTGGACTGCCCACAACACCAGCTAGGGATTCAGCCATGCATGATACTTTCACTTATCGGGTAGCTTGAAGCCGCCATATTGGCAAAATAGCCGATAACGTTTGATATTGCTTTCTTCAACTGTTTTCATCCTTGGGTAAGTGAGAATTTCCGAAAAACCCGAAGTCTGACGGTAAGACAGATGAACAGGCGAATCAAAGTGTCGATGATAGAAACTTTTTAAAAAGAATACATTGAAAGAGCAATAGAATGATGTTCGCAATGTACAGATATTATCAAAAATGCCTTGAAATTGAATTTGAAGAAACTGCCACAATTGTCCTAATAACGGTCACGGCTAGGGATGGGCAAAACTATTGATATATCAATAAATTTATCAATATATCGATATAGCAACTAATGATATCAGTTTTAAAACATATCGATATATCAAATATCGATAATAATTATCAAAATATCGAATGTCGATAATTATCACAGAATCACAGAGGTGTGCCATGAACGGCGAGCTACCAGCTTCCTATTCCAAAGGATAAGTATGGCGCTCCAGCGAAGCAACGTCGCTTCAATTCTGGGAACATTGGCTCCCGGAAAAGATTATTCAGAAATATTTTACATTCAATTTTTATCACTGTAATCTTCAATAAAACCATATATTAATCATTAACAAAAAATTACCAAAATATCAAATGTCGATAATTATCAGAATATCAAATATCGATGAATGTCAACATTATCAAAATATAGACAATGGTTATCATATCAAAATATCAATAAATAATAAGATAGAAGATCAAAGGCTTCCAAAGAAGTAAGTTTCATTCATCATGCAAGTCTAGACCAACCATATCAGTGATTTATTTTTCCATATAATTACTTGATATCTTTATTTTCATATTGATATTTTCATAATTATCAATTGTTGATACTTTGATAATTATTGATCTTTGATATTTTGATGATTATCACTTTTTGATACTTTGATATTTATCGATATTTGATATATCGATATATAATTATATATTATATATCGAATTATCGATATTATTTTCTTATCAAACTTTGATACTTGGATCACGATATCCCCCATCCCTAGTCACGGCCATCTTTAATGCTACTGGAGCTATTAAAGAATTCTGACGAGTCTATCTGTAGGAAGTTATTGTTGTTTATCTTTTCTCAGTTTCATTATTCCATAAGAAACACCTCACTGACGATCATTTTTTTAGTATAGCGGCCTAAGCTACACGATATTTGAAAGCATCATTGCTCAATATCATTCTAATGTTGTGAGGAATCCAGAAAAGTATGATACCTTAAGTCCTCAGGGTGGAGACCAAAATTGTGATTTTTGGATCCTGCGATGGCTTTTCGACTATAGTCGCACTGAGAAAAAACCAAGCCTCTCATGATGTGAACGATGCGTCGAATCCTTGGCTTCTTGAAATGCATTCCATTCCTACGGCCGCATTCGTTTATAAAGATTGAAATTAATGAAAATAATGGAGATCAAGGCTTGAAACGCAATCTGATGTGGCCTTGAAAGTAATTATTTAATTAACAGGAACTAATTTAATTATGCTACCCTCTGCGATAACCAATTAGCATTTTGATGCTGATGTGAATGGTAACAGCTCAATAATTTCCTGTAAATTATCTTTTGTTTCAACTCCTTGAACTCCTGCTAGTCCCTGTGGTGAATCGCGCTTGAATGCCGTGACTGCTTTTTTCAAAAATAACTCTGCTTTAGGTGCGAAAGTGGACCTGGAGAGGCATACAAAAGCTCCTAGTATAGTCTCAATTACAATAATTGCTCCATTGTGTAAGCTCTGAGCCACAGATATTGTTTTTAGAATGAGTTGTAGAAAAAAATTGATGATATTACCCACTATAAATCAAAGACAGCAGTTCCTATAATGTGGGCAGGCACCTGAACTTTACTGATGAAGTAATAACAAAACCTAATCAAAGTGCTGCAGCTAGTTCCAGTCATAAATAATAATTATGTAAAATTAAATAACTTCAGTAGCTCGAGTACACCCATTTCAAATATACCCGTAATAAAAACCGATAGCCTACATGGGGAAATGGAGAGTGTCCAAGAGCATAAAACGAAAGTGTATATTATGCTGATATACCTGTGTGCATATTTTCAAGCAGCGCTCGGGGCTTTGATCCTCATCGATCTCTGCACATATGTACATATTGCATGCCTTCGATGCTCGCTTATATGGGAGAATAATTTCACCGGTAGCTGCTGGTTGGAGAGTATTCTGGTTTTCTTGAGAACCGAATGTCAAATGTACACAGGCGCATTATAATGGTAATAAATTAGAAAATTACGTTTGCACGCCCATCGCTCCTCCATAGGAATTATTAACAATTCAATTCATTAGCCGCTAGAAGTTATTATCGTCATTAGACTCGTTTTGCGTTCAGCGCTGTGTTTTGACTCGTCCGACGACTTTCTTCTCGCTTCATAATTTATTTGGAATGTTCGGTCAAAGACAGATGTCTTGGGAAGGTAGAAATCACGCGACATGTGCGATTTGACGCGCATCAAACGAGCAGGCATCCTGTGTGCGAGTCGGGGTTATTGCTGCAGGAAGTGCGACACGCCAAATAATTGCGGAAAAAGTGATGCGCCGATGCGCTTACTAGCGAATCTCTTTTACGCAATGTTTGGCATATAGAAGAGCTTCCGTGGCGCGCAACGTCAAACCACGGAATACTTGCGAACTAACGCCGAATCGTATGCACTTAATGTTCCTTGCACCCATGCCAGCCTTAATCATGCCATTTTATCGTCACACTACGTCCTACAGAGTAGGTACTAGGGTAGCCTTCATCAGTCTTCGGTATTCAATTTCGCTATAATTCTTTTGAACAACACCTAAATAGTTCTTATAGGAAGAGCGCCGCCTCAAAAGACCCCTGGATTTTCTTTTCTAGTTAACTTTCGAAATAAAGCAAATGTTCTTATTTGTCTGACGAATAAGACTATGCGTGAAACGAAATATCGCCTGAATGGCCACCACGCATCTTTCGATAGAGCTCCGCTGTCTAGGTTGAAAACATACTTGAGCAGTAAGCAAAGCGACGATGGCAGCAGAGAGCAAAGCGACGATGACAGCAGAGAGCAAAGCGACGAAAATAACAATACATATTCTGTGCAACGGCGACGTTTCAGTATGTGTGTCCTGATAGGAATATGTGTGTTTGTTTTCGTGGCTTTGTTCTCCGCTTCCATCGTCGCTTTGCTCGCCGCTCCAGTATGTTTTCAACCTTGCACAGAATATGTATTGTTATTTTCGTCGGTTTGCTCTCTGCTCTCATCGTCGCTTTGCTCACCGCTCCAGTATGTTTTCAGCCTTGCACAGAATCTGTATTGTTATTTTCGTCGCTTTGCTCTCTGCTCTCATCGTCGCTTTGCTCACCGATCTAGTATGTTCGTCCGATCCGATATTTGAGTTTGAATGTATGAAAACGTGGTCAGAAATGCTAATTTTTAATTACGATATTCAAGACGAAAGAAAAACTATTTCAAAGAAACTGCATATCTGTTAGGCATTCAAATTTTGTTAGGCATAAGAAGGTTATTGAATGTGTCAAGTTTGATTGATTTTCCTCGAACAGTTTCGGAGATATTGAATAAAAACCATCTTCAGGGTCCCACCTTTAGGGGCCTGTAGCTCCCTTATGAAGCGTTTTCGGACCCATGTTCATAGGAACTTTTCTCCTTATTTTGATGAGAGGAAGCCGTCCTAGAACGTTGTCGGTGTATTTTCGGGGCACCTGTATACAGGGTGGTCCAGGTTATAGTAGCAATAATTCACCATTCGATGGTCCATCAAAAACTAGATCGACATGCATAATTTAATTTTTTTTACAAAACGCTTCCTAATTCAAAGTTCACTTGGAAGGGCTGTATCTCTATTAGGAAGCGTTTTAGAAAAAAAACTAAAAAATGCATGTCGACCTAGTTTTCGATGGACTATCGAATGGTGAATTATTGCTACTATAACCTGGACCACCTGTATAGTTATGCTTGGGGAAGCTCCGGTGGGAATGAAAACCATGGTAGCTTGCCACAAGTAGGTTGGTAGGTACCTATCTACACCTGCCTTATTGTTCTCAAAAGGGACATAACACTTATTACCAGAAACGTCAAGAGAACGGAGTTAATGGAAATTGCCAATGGTGAAAGAAAATATTCGCTTAGTTGGTCAATCACGCTGTTACTTGCAATAAAACAATTAAGTAAGACATCATGGAATCGTCCCAAAACAACAATCACAACAAATACTACCATAAACGTCGGCATTTTATCGGTTTTGCGTAGAACGTTTAAGAAGACGTGATAACAAGCAAAATGTTTGCGAATTCCTTGCCATTTGTTTCAAGTCTTCATTAACGAACACGTTTTTTTTCCGTGAAAGAAGAAAAAGATAGTATTTCTTGGTAAAAAGGTGTCAGGACGAGAGAACTATTTGCATATTTTATTTCTCCGATGAAAGCAGACGTGTCAAGAATAATAAAGCCAAGATAATTCGCGCGAAACGAGCAAAGCAAAAGTCTTCTTCAATTAATATTTCGAGGAATGCTAAGCCTGCCAAACGAGCCAGAAGAGCCAAGCAGCGGGCGTGATAACGCACACAGTGTGCGTTTTTGTGTTTTTGTCGTGCTCTTCGTACTGCCCTTGAGCATGAAAGTTCATTGTTACAGGAAAAGTGAACAATGGACCATTGATGGTTGTTTCTGCCGACTTAACACCGAAACATGGAAGTGTAATATGTGCACGACATAGCAACACGTCCCATAGTCTGATGTAACATTATCATTTTTCAGGTTACTCTTCAGTGCATATTTGCAATTCAAGGCAGTATAATATTAACTGTACAGCGTAATCAGAACCATATTAAAAGTGTGCACGAGTAAACCAGAGAGTTGGTCGTCTGTAACGAGCTTCCTTTCTGTATCTATTATGCGAATGGTGTACGCATCGGGCTAGAAGTAAATCGTACCTACATGCAGCAATTAATTACAATGTGCTAAAAAGTTAGGAAGAGGAAAGCTTTGTGCATTCCTCATTTCTCGCTGGCAGTTTGCTTAGTACAACTGTGTGAAATAGCAGCAAGAATTATTGTTCTACCGCTACTTTGGCAGTTAGCTAGCAAAGTCCTTTTGTTTGCATTGCATGAAGAATATGAATACTCACACACTGTAGATAACAAGTTTGAAAAAAGAGTTAGGTGTCACTCACTACTCAACTCACTTGAGACTCAGACCACCGTAAGTGAGGTTACTATAGCAACGACCAATAACGACCAATCAGATCGCTGTATTTGGCGAGTTACGCTGTCTCAACGTTGCGCTGCAACTTGGTATTAAGCCGTTCTGTTTATGTAGTAGGTAATGCATAATGAAAACTGAGTTTCAGTTGGGCTCATCTAAATATTTATTTAATTGAGACTTGAGATTAAGTATGCATGTGTTATTGCATGATTGGTTTCTAATGTTGTCTTTTTTTTGTTTCAGGAGCCAGTCAAAAGCTTCGTACCTAGCTTCCAGACGCGATCGTGACAGGATAGTCCAAGACAGCGAGACCGGCAGTTACAAACGGACCATGTCGCCCAACGGCCATTCTTCGGAAGTCATCGCGGAACCGTCCAGTCCTCAAATTTCCAAAGAATCTATATGGCCCTTGAACCGCAACAAAGACTTGATCAAAAACAACAACAACACGAATATTTTACGAAGGCAGTCGATGAACGAAAAGAAAAAGCCGATCCAGGAAGAGAAAGAAGAAACGAACAAGAAAGTCAATCTGGTCCTGCCGGACGTTCTACCAATCAACGCTAAAATTTCGCGATCGCAGCAGAACTTCAGCAGATCGAACTCGCAGCCGCAAGACACCAAAGGGAAGTCACCGCCCAGTTCCCCAAGCAAAACACCGCCCCGGGGATCCCCGTTCACTCCTCTTAGATCAACGAATCTGTCCAATCCTCCGCTGCTGGCTTCATGCATAAATTCGAATTCGTTCATGAAGACGAGTCCGCCTCCCAAGCTGTCGCCGGTGAAGACTTTTACGAACAGTAGCACTAGCATTTCGCCGCCGTCCCCGAAAAGAGCTTCGCCTCAAATCAAACCCTCGCTTTCGCCCAGTTCACCGCCAATAAAGCTGTCACCTTTGCGCACTTCACCCGCGTGTTCCTCGAACGGGAGCAGTCCGCTCCAGACGTCACCTCTGAGCTCTCCCAATTGCTCTCCCAAATCTTTGTCTTCACCTGACGTTTCTCCACCTCCATCCCCCAAAAGACCAGAAGTGATCGAAGGACTGCAATTGATCCAAAGGACTGAAGTAATTTTAAGGGTCAACACATCGACGACGGACGCTTCCTCGCAAACTGAAAAGGAAGAACTTCCTCCTACGCCACTGCCAACGCGGAAAAAGCTCCAAGAAGAGATCGAGTGCGAACGACTTTCCGAAGATTTCGTCAACCACCTGCCTACGTCGGATCGGTTAAAAGATCTTTTAGGTATGTCTGCATGATTACACCCATTGTTATCCCCATTCTTCTCCAATGCAGATTGCCTTCACTAATGGGTTGTTCTTTCAGTGCCAGGGCCAGACCACAAAAAACCAACGGACTATGTTCATGGACTGTTCCGTGTTGATGTGACGTCGAGACCGAGGCCGCAAAATTCACCCTTCAGGAGTAGGACCAATACGCCAAGTTGTAGCCCTCCTCCTGCACCCACTTCATCGCCGCCTATTCTCAGTAAACTCAGGTATGCTTCAACAAATTTTTAGACTATGGGGTAAAGGAAGTAGTCGAAGTAACGAGCGTTCATGGAGAATCACGTCAAGTCGCCTGTGATTATCCCTATAGGCGTATTTTTTCCAATAGAGTACGTTAAATTCAAGTGTGATTCGAGTTACTTGAGAGTCTCGGCACGCGACTCCCTTGGAAAGGAGAAATTTGGCAAATACCTCGCTCTAATCACACTTGTTTTGAACGTATTGTACTAGGAAATCGACAATACGATTCAGGAACAGGTTAACCCGGCGGTAGACATGTGAAGTTGCCAGACACTAGTACATAGATCCACTCAAAATAACCGTGTGCAATGTGTAAGAATATTATCCAAAAACGTTAGTTTTCAAAAATTTATATTCACAATATATCATAAAAATACCGATTCTTGAGATCGAATGGAATATTCAATAAGGTGGTGTTGAAGCAGTCACCATTACATGGCCCAAACCTGGCGGTATATATGTGAAATTGTCACACATATACAGAATATATTGCTTACAATGCTCGGATATTCAACGTCATCCAATAATTTCGAGAATAAAGGGAAAAACTGAGCATCGGTTATTTTGGCTGTGACCCGTGTACTGCCAGGTTTAATGATGTACTTCAATGCTAGTAGTAAAAAAATGGTCTTCTTTCTCGGCTTCTTTTATCAATTTTTTAAACTGTCAAGTAAAAAATAGGTACCTTCATTCCAGCTAAAAAAATACCGCGTCAAAAATAGAGCGAAATTTTCACCGTGCAGAATCACCTACAGCGCATACTGCATTGTACCGGGTGGTCCAGTTTTTGATACATCAATTTTGAGAGATGATAGAGAATCAAAAATTAAGGGGACTTCAAAAAAAAAAGAATTTCATAAATGCATAATAATAATAGTGCGGCTCTACATCCCATTGAGGGACTGGACCAACAAAGTGGAAGGTTAGAGCTCTTTCTTTGTTCTCGTTCTCGAGCTCGTTCTTTGTATCCACTACCCGCCCTTTTTCAAATTCTGCATATTTTGGCATAAGAGATGGGTGCAGTTATGCAACTTTACCTCAGATTTGTGAATGGATAGTATTCAAGAAATGTTGTGATAAAACTGGGTGAAACGATAATAATTTGCGATGTTTTTCAGTCATTCTCCTACATTCCCGCCGATATCGCTGCCCGTGCTGGAACCAACGAGTCCATTGTCAGGATCTTCGCCGTACTTTACAATTTCGGAACCAAAAGCGAAATTTCTAACTAGGTTTAGTCAAGACATGAATCAGTGCATCGTTAAGGATACCAAAGATCTCACACAGAAAAAGGTAAGTCTTTGTGTTGAGTTCAGACTACAGTTCATCACAAAACACATTTAACGACTTTGTGTAAAGCCCCCACTCACTCCCGACAAATACCACAGTACCTAACCATTTACATTTCAAAGACACTTCATCCAACGAAAATGAATAAAACTCAGTTCTGTCCCGTGTTTTGTACCCGCATGTAGAAATTATCTATCTAAAGTTTGCAAGTTCTCATCCTACACAAAAATGATCTCAGAAAATACTGCAATGCGATTGCTCACTCAATATTATTTCATCGTCCGTTATTAACATTGCAATATATCAGTGACCAATGACCATAGTAACCCGGTCATACATGAAGATCTGAATGTTTATTTTACTTACTATAGAACCGTTTTAATTCCAGGAAGAACTAGTGAGTCGATTGGACCGGAAACTGGAAGTCTTGCGTTCGGAACAACTGGTTGTATCTGACGAGTGCAAAGTCAACGACGAACTTGGTGATAACGTCGAAGCTCACATTAGGCGACTGGCCAGGCCGCACGAAGCAGACAAGTTCCGACTGCACATCGAAGAAATCGGGAAAATCACGAGTCTGCTCTTGGGTCTATCTGGCAGGTTGGCCAGGGCGGAGAACGCCCTATCTGGAATGACGGAAGATCACCCAGAAAAAGTGAGTTTTAGCCATTTCCATCACGAGAAATCGTCTCAAGTGGAAGACCTTATTCGAGAGGCCCAAAGAAACGATGCTCTGGGGTCCATTTCATAAAACTACTGTGCACTATGCAAAAACTTGAGTAGTTCCTAGGCGCAGTATTTTCTTGGCTAAAAGTTGCAAAATAGCTTCATGAAATAGGGCCCTGGTTCGGAAAGTTTGATCCAGAAGGCATCGTACCTAGCAATGATCATACTCTACCCACAACTATTGCCGCACTGGTTTATACACCTTAGCGGTCAAAGTAGCTATTGTATCCATGTAATAAATACAGTAAGTTTGATTGAATGAACCTAATGAAAATTGTTTTTTGCAGCGAATCCTAGAGAGTAAAAGAGACAAGCTCTTAGAGCAGCTGGAGGAGGCGAAGAAGCTCAAGGAATGCATCGACAAACGGAGCATCAGCGTCTCCAACATCCTCTACAAGTACTTGAACTCGGAAGAGTTCATGGACTACGACCATTTCATCAACATGAAGGCCAAGCTGATCATGGATTCGAAAGAGATTGCTGACAAAATCAAACTGGGTGAAGAGCAGTTGGTAGCTCTGAAAGAAACTCTCATCGTCACAGACTGACTTGTTATATTTTATTAGTAGAGAGTTTTTTTGTTTGTTTGTTTGTTTGTTTGTTGTATAAATGATGCTTACCATTCGAGTTTTATCGAATGCGTGCCTAGTCCAGTGACATTTCCTTTTTTCGCTTTCACAGATCTATCCCCCCGCGGGATCTCATTTGTAACATAGATTTTTTTATACATACATAATATTTCCTAAGAGTTAAGTTATCGTAGCTCATAAGCACATAGTGGTAGGTACTTATTTTTTGCCGCGTTTCGTGCGCGGCATACGTAGGGTGTACCTCGCAATTTTAAATTATCTACTGGAGCTTGTTTTTGGTAGATTTTTGGCTGCTTGAGTCAAGTGGGACGACGTCTCTTACCGTTTGCAAAAAATGGCTAAGACGATGTTACCAGAGCAGAATAGGCTGTTATGTTGTGCATTTCTATTTAGTTAATGTATTTATAAGTGCAAATATTGGTGAATCTTCGCTAAACGCTCGACGCTTATTCCAAAATTCCCTGTTATTACCTTGTTTTCGTTTTTTCTTTATTTAATTTTTGGCGAGCTTTGGAATAAATTCGCGTTTGCGTGTTTGCCTAATACATCTTCCTACCAAGTATTTAATTATTGTATCTTAGATGTGCGTGTGCGTATGTGACGTCATTATTATAAAAGTGAAACCGGAATCAAAAGTTGCAGCCTCCTTTGGAGGAACGTTTTTAGGATCATGTACATAATTGTTGTTTGTATTTAACGGAAAAATCGAACGTGGTGCTCTGGAGATTTTTAAAGTAATATGTAATATCTTTATTATTATTATATTATTGATTATCATAAGTTATTGCATTGTGATTTTTCGTGTTGAAACCAAGTCGTCCGCATTTCCTGACTTTGTTGTATAATCTTCGCATATCGATGATGTGTTAGTCGTCGGTATGAAACATTAAAAAGCTTTATGCATTGCTTGCAATAAATAGATAACCTTATAACTTCGAATTTCAATTCTCCTCTACAATTTTTTTCTTGAAGTCACTAGGGATAAGAAGTTTTTTCATGACAATGTCACTTGATAGGTACGCTGATCATGGTCCGCTGTTTAAACGGGATGCTTTGAGATCACCGTTGTGGTCAAAGGGGGAGCTCAGGGGGTAGCTTGGGAGCCGCTGGATTGAAAGAGATTCCGCAAAGAATTCACACAAATACACATAACATAAAAGCATGCAGCGACGTTTTCTAAACCTACTAGTGTTCAGGATCGATGGGGTCTACCCGTATATTGGCTTTTCGCATTCTGGACCTCTTGGCCAGGTTTGGGTATCGGAGTTTGTAAGCCCGAAGGGTCATGGCTATCTTCTCCTGCGTGGAATCATCTCTGGGGCCCTATTCTTGAAACGGGAAACAGAGTTCACATGTGTAGTTGCTAGGCAGGGGCCAATCACAGCTCTCCTTGCATAGCAACACCGCATGAAAACTTTGTTCTTCGTTTCAAGAATAAGGCCCCTGGTAGGGTTGTTTGCCCTGGATTTCTCTCCAGAATTTCATTGGATGTTCCAAGACAGGGTCTGAAGCGCAGGGACGTGTTCTATGCGAAACCCACACAAAGGCTGTTTTACTTCAACTGCCCTTTCAACCGCCTTGCACTCTCCTATAACAGTCTGCAGGAGAAATTTAATATATTCAGCTGAGACCCTGCTGATTATGGCGAATTTCTGATGTACCTGCTTTGGATTAACTCTTGTCTGCCTTTATTTACTGTACGGTCACGCAGTAACAGGTCATACTGTCTGTTGCGTGGCCTCATTATCTCATGATAACAATAATAATAATAATAAAAATAATAATAATATAAAAAAAATGGGACGGCTCACTTTGAGATGCTGTGAATTTGTGATACTCTGGACCCGTGGAGGCTGGGCGCAATCAGAAGCTCTTTGTATACCGACACCAAGTTGCAGGCGCAAAGTTAGGACGGCGCAACTTGCCAAGTACATTTTGATGCAGTCTCTCGAATGAAACAATTGGAATCACCGTTGACAACAACCATAACTCATACCGACATGCTGCTCACAAAAGATATCATTATTCAAATATAATACATCTTTTTAATACATCTAATAATAATACATACATCTAATTCTGCATATCCTCCAGGATAAGGGAAATTTAACAAAATTTTGCAAATGAATATTTTACACAGTCACCATGAATATAGCAATGAGTGGAGAGCTTCAAAAAAAACTCAAGAAAATTTCCGAATTTTATAGAAAACAATTACTTTTTTCAGTAATTTTGTCTCAAATTCATAATTACATTTAGCGACAAGTTTTAATTTTAGTCGCAAGCGCAGCGACGCCCATTGGCTCTTATGAACCAGCCTCTTCAGAACAGCCAATAAGCGATGCAGCGCTTACGGCTGCTAAAACTAAAACCGCGGCTAAATAAGCTGACTAAACCCACCCTTATACAGCCTAGATGTGCCAGTTAAGGTAAAAAAATCTGTTAGTTATCTGTCTCAATAAATGAGAATTAAATGTATTAATTTTTGCCTTTACCTAACGAACACTGTATACAATCATACTCTGTTTGAAATTTGGTCCAAAAAGGTATTTAGAGCCATTACCCTTAACAGACCACTTGTACTGCTGAACGGCATCTGGCTCAACCAACAAAGCCTGATATTGCTCGCTAACAGCACTTGCGAACGCTATATTCTACTCGCAAACAACTCCTGAAGAAAAGGATATATGAACTACAAAGCTACCTCGAGACATTTATCAAAGAAGAACTCCAAAGAACACTGTGCCGAGTCTTGGAACAGCCTCAAGAACTTTGGGACATTCCTGTTTGAAAATTCATTATGTTCCGTCAACATTCAAGGCAGATCCTTGATTTTTAATGATGCAAGCAGTGGCCAACCACTCCACTTACAAGATTTCAACTTCAAGAAGCATGAAGAGTCGAAACTACCTGAGCTGAAGATCAAGCATCTGACCCTCAAGAAACTAGAGGCCAACATTGAGCCGCTGAGCCCTGCCCAGGCTGTACCCACAACATCACATTTTCATACGCCGGCTATCGTCATAGCCTACCTGATAACAGTAACGGCAGCCTGCATGATCACATATCGTGTGATCAAGAAGAAAAAGAAGGAACAACGTTAGCTATCAGCATTACCTGAACACAGCGAGATTTTGAAGAGCTTGTAGGAGCTTCGCGCTGGCGATGGAGGAAATATATCACAGTTCTCCTCTCCATTAGTGCTCAAGTCGAATATTATTGTACACTACTTACAAAGTTTATTTGGATTATGCATATTGAGTCTCGCGCTTAAGCGCGTAAGTTACCTAGTTGTTATTGCCCTGTCATGTAAAAGACACATTATTGTACTTAGACTATCGAAATCAACTTTTTTTTTAAATTATAGGTAGGTAAGTAATCAGAATCGCTTCCTGGATGGGTAAGTAGCACCCTCAGTAATCCCTTTTTAGTATCTATGTGTAGTAGAAAGTGTGCTACTTGAATGCTAATTCACTTGTTTTCATTTCGTGCAATTTTAATTGCACTTATTTGAAAAAATTCAAATCCTAGGTGACGCTTATAATTTTCAATCAGAATAAAGTGTCCTTTTCCGTCGGAAAAGTGGATCGCTGCGCGTGGAACAATTATTATTATGTAAGAATGATTTTATTGTTCATAACAATATCATCATTTCTTAATTTTGAGCGGAAATTCTAAATATGAATGTAAAAAACGGTTGTGGGAGACTAAATACTTTCTCGGCGGTATCCAGTGACGTAGGTGATTCTGTTCGAAGCGTCTCTTCGGGAAGAGAGATCTGATGGGAAAATTTGAGAAAAACACCTACCAGGTTGGGCTCGAGGTTGGGCCAGCATCCTGGAGGACCAACTTTACGTACCTATACAATCACATCAAACTGTACTGCGAAGAAGTGTCAGAGAGCTGCAGAACCTCAACCTCAAGGAAATCCGGTTTTATCCTCGGTTTTATCCTCGGTTTTATCCTTCCACCCTTCTCAGAAACCACCAATCATCCACCTTCACAGCGGCTGATTACCTTTTCAGGTTCCATAAGAGTAATTGTAGTGGTAAAGGAAAACATTACTACGACCAATAACACCTGGAGCGCCAGACTTCGAAAACAAGGATCAAGGTCTTTCCTGTAGTGCCAAGTAATAAGCGACTGGTCGAAATTCTCTTGTCCCAGCGCGCCACGAAAATTATCGGTGACTCACTGCAGTAAAATTACAATTAGTGACAGGTATAAAAACCAAAATACACTTGAAAGTTGGTAGGTATAGAAAAGCACAATAATGTTCACCACTGAAAAACTTCAAAGAATAATAAATTTAAACATGATGGGTGTAAGGGTGTATGCTGGGAAATGGGAAAGTCACGGTCACGTATCCATGATCGGGTGTGTGGCGAAAATAAAACAAAACGAACCTCCTGTCACATTATGAATCTCCTGTAAAGCCATTTTTTACACTTTCTATTTTTACAAATCAAGATTTGATGTTTCTGGTAGTAAAAAAATAGCAAGTATTTAAACTACGGTTGTTAATGCTATCATAGCTTTGGCTCTAAAATCCCTCGCCTACGGTTACTTATACGGCTCAGGATTTAATCTTAACGCCTCAGCTATAAAAGCCTTCTTCACAACCCTGGTATACATACAGGGTGTTTGCAAACTTGGGGTAGAAAATTGAACAGCAAGTAGAAATCGAGAGAGAAATGCTCCAAAAAGGCCAGATGAATGTTAAAAAAATATATTGATTTTTATTTTTGGAAATATAGAATTTTCAAAAGGTGGTCTCTCAACCCCCTCGATTGTTGTTATTTTGAAAGATTTTAGTAAACTCTTCTCAACAGACCAAAGAGCAATGTTCTTGAATCTTTGAATGTGTTTTGTAATTCCATTTACTAAATACAGGGTGAATCGTAAATCCTGAAAATCCAGTTTTCTTCAAAAATGCATGCAGAAAATTTCATATGAGAACTCTCTACATCAGTTTGATAACCTCTAGAACTTTTCACGAGCATTTTCGTAAAAAAATAGATTTTTAGGATTCATGACTCACCCTCTACACTGAAAAAAATTACAAAACACATTCAAAAGTTCAAAAAATTCGCTTTTTGGTCTGATGGAAAGACCATTTAGAGTTTACAAAATTCTTTCGAAATAAAGAAAATAGAAGGGGCGACCTTTTGACCCTCCATATTTCCAAAAATAAAAATCATGAATTTTTTTCAACATTTTTCTGCACTTTTGGAGCATTTCGCGATTTGCTGTTCAGTTTTATACCCCAAGTTTGCAAACACCCAGTATAATGTACTATTTCTCACATATGGGAAAAAAGTTCACTGTGTGTTTTTTAGCGCATTTTCGTACGAAATACGCTATTGGTCGCACTTTGATGTCCGTCCGTCTGTCCGTCTGTCTGTCTGTCCGTCTGTCCGTCTTGTAGTTGAACTCCTCCTAAACGAAAAGTCGTAGCGGTATCGGGCTTTTTGCAAATGATGCAAATTGTCTGCAGATGAGAATAGGCACGAAAAAAATTAAAATGTTTAAAAAGTCGGCATTCAACGCTACGGTATGAACTTCTGCATCGAGGTATCTTACGAACCGTTCTAGATACATGCATACATGCAGCGAACGAAATATGCGGAACTGATGGATACATTTTCAGTGAAAGAATCATTTTGATTCCTCTATTGCAAGGATGCAAGGATTATAGAAGATATAATTTTTTTAAGAAAAGGTTTCGCCCCGCGATTTCACATTTGTCGGTTTTTGACGCTACAGTGTGAACTTCTACATCGAGGAATCTTGCAAACATATTTGAAAAATTTTCAGGAAATTTGATAGCCAATGGGGAAGGTTTTGACCCCGAAACCCCCCCTCTAGTTACGCCACTGCTTGCAAACTGTTCTAGATACATGCATACATCCAGCGAACGAAAGATGCAGAAAGAAATAAAGAAATTTTTCGTTAAAAAATCAACTTGATTGATTCATTCTCGAGGAAGATATCTCTAATTTTATGCGCAATCTATATTTATGCACTAATATGCGGATGCGATTTTCAAGTCGCAGCGCTGTGGTTCAACAAGCTGCTTCTGGTTCCGTGCTTGTGATCGACATAGATATAATTTTCACTCATTCAGGATATTTTCTAGTTTTGGTTGATTTCATTTTGTTGTTTCAATTTATTATTGGCTACTCGTGTTTTCATAAAGATTGATGATTTCTTGTGATAGTTTTGAGACAATCCGTTTACAGAGTAGCTATTCTTGAAAGTGTGGGAGAAACTCCCTGAGAGTGAAATAAAAATACATTCCGCAGTACACTGATGTAGCGAATGTCGCCTAAACCGTGTAGTACGGATTATACTATTATAATACATATATTACTATTATCCCAGGGAGTTTCTCCCACACTTTCAAGAATAGCTACCCTCGTAACAGTGAACAGTGTACTCATCTGCACTCCGAAAATGCGCTCATGAGACTGACCCTCGTGAGGACTTTGATACTTGTTTTTAGTGTTGCCGTCTAGAGTTAGACTTTCTAGACTCTTGTCTTGAGAAGACGTCAAGACTTAGACAAGACCTCTAGAAACTCTTGTCTTGGAATTTCTAGACAAGACAAGAGTAGGACTGTCAAGATCAAGAGTCTTGATTACACTCTTGAAAAGAAAAATAGATATATTCCTCTTTGTTGACGGTTTTTATTGTCTACTGAATGTGTTATTTGCTTGGAGATTTCTTACAGAATTCATTGACAACATAAAATAACATCAATAAGAGTAAAAGGTGTATTATACAGGGTGTTTGCAAACTTTGGGGTAGAAAATCGAACCGCAGTTACGGAAATGGTTCAAAAGTATCAGAAAAATGTTGAAAAGAATCCAGGATTCCTATTTTTGAAAATATGGAGGGTCAAAAGGTGGTCTTTGGACTCCCTCTCTATTTTTGTTATTTCGAATGATTTTAGTGAACTGTTCTCAACAGACCAAGAAGCAATGTTCTTGAACCTTTGAATGTGTTTTGTAATTTCATTTACTATACAGGGTAAGTCGCAAATCCTGGAAATCCAGTTTTCTTCAAAAATGCATGCAGAAAATTTCATATGAGAACTATTGGTTTTATAACCTCTAGAACCTTTCACGGCCATTTTCGAGGAAAAATAGATTTTTGCGATTCATGACTCACCCTGTACACTAACTTGAACTTCACACATTCAAAAAATTTGCTTCTTATTGGTCTGATGGAAGAGTTTCCTAGAATCTTGAATCCATATTTCCAAAAATTAAGATCATAGTTCTTATTCAACATTTTTCCGGCACTTTTGGGGCATTCCCTTAACTGCGGCTCAATTCTCTATCTCAAGTTTGCAAACACCCTGTATATTCACATGACATCTCATTTGGACTCTGTATGTCTCTACTGTTTTTTCCGGTTCTCATGCGAAAGTTTCCTCCAAGTGATTTTTTTTCAAGAGCTGCTTCAACATCTTCATTTCTACTTCTCCAAAAAATAGCTGCGCTTTCTCAGATCGCAACTTCTGAGAAATTAGGTCGCTCAATAAGGTTTTCAAGAAGGTTTTTGGTCAACAGCTGCGAAACAAAGTATTTCTCGCCAATAAAAGGAAAATGATTCATACAATATGCTGCAGCCAGATATCATTTCAATGTAGGTGCCAAGGCAAAATACCTATTAAGCTGGTGTTTTTTTTTACAACTTGGACAAAGTGAGTCTTCTTGCTCGCGTCAGGCTGACACAAGCTGGAACCTGAAACAGGTCTTCAAACAATCGGTATATTTCCGGCAATAATATTGGACCACGTCCGCAGCACGACATCTGGGAACTCCGATTATCGAATATTTGGAGAAAGTTAATGGATATCTATAAATATAAAAAACAATTTTTGGTATTTTCAACAAATTTCGTTCAAAAGCGTGATCCTTTCATGTTACAAATCTTGGTGTTTTTAGAAAAAGTTACCATAGCCTATCTTATTTTGGCATCCCTTCTAAAATCGTTGGAAACATTTTTAAAACTTTTGGAATCAATATTTCTTTTAGAACAAATTTAAAGAACTCCTATCTGGTCAATACGAAAGACATTCTTTCTCCTCACGACAAATCCAGTGTTTACAAACTTGATTGTAACAATTATAACTCTTTCTATATCGGACAATCAGGTAGAAAATGTATTGAGCGTCTTGAAGAACACATGAGACATTCAGGCAAGGTCGAGTTACCCTTTCAGTTGACACACCTTCATCTTTCGCCAATCATATCATCTCAGAGAATCATGACTTCATTCTTGAAACTAATTTTTAAATTTTACATGTTTGTAAGAAAGGACGGCTTTTGGATAGTTTAGAAGTTCTTGAAATTTGTAAAGCAACTAATAATTCTTCTCAAAATTGCCCAAATGATTGTACCTATAGATTTCCCTTTTAAACATTTTTACAACGCCTTTGATTTGAATATCTTTTTTCTCTCTAATCAACCATCCTTTCATTAATTTATCACCCACCTTGTACCATTATTATTAGCTCTATTATTTCATACATTTCCATCAAGTTCTTCTGTCTGTTCTTGCATGACAACATCACAAATGTTTTATTGACATCTGAAGAATTTGAAAACAATTTACTCATCATTTACACATCGATTTACACAAACTTTATCTTTACCATCCATTAATACAATATCGGTATGTTATCGTTCCCTTATATGTAGGTACTTGTTTTGTGTATTTTATTTTAGAACTTCACACTCTGACGAAGAAGAGCCAGAGACCTTCGAAACCGGTCAAAAATAAATAACAATTTGAAGGAAGACTGCGTGCACTTCATTCAATTAATTGAAGTTGTTAGTTGAAAAACAAAAGTTGAAACTCGAGTTGGAATTCCAACTGTCGAATCATAGAAGACCATACCATTTAAACTGGTTTTTGAGTTTTGAAGATCGGATAAGGAATAACGGTGCTACTTACAGCGGTGGTCGTTATTCATGCCCATCCCCTGTATATACAAAAAAATATATTTTTTTACAACGACTTCAGTCTTTTAAAGATATTTCAGGACAGCAAACGGCTCAAGATACATTATCAAAGTTTACGATGACTTCACGACCATTAAATTAGGATTATTAGGGCGATTTACATATCTGCACCTATTTTGGTTCTTGAGGTACAAATGTTCAACTTTTTATTTTTCTTCCACCCTGTATATGCGGCTGGCATAGTTGGTATTGATGGCATCAAGTTTCAATCATAAGAAAATGGATTGAATGACATCTCTATTCTGTACCAAGTGGCACTCTACCATCATAAAACTCAAGGTCCATACGCTGTGAAAAGCCTCAACTCGCTCAGCTCAACACTTTATTTGTTGGGATGATTTTTGTTGTCTTTCGATTATTACCTTAGATATACTGGGAATTTCCTTGAAGTTAACATCCGGTAACGGTAACATCAACGCTGATGTAATAAAATCGTCGGTAAAATCATCATAGCCAAGAGATTTTGAACCCACGACTTCCTGAAGGCTATAATGGAGGGTACTAGAGGGGCTTCCTCAGTCACCTTCAAAAAAAGTAAATAGATATGTCTTGTTGTGAACAATTTTTTACTTTTCCTAAAAATCGGGATAACAATTGGAAACAAAAAGAAGGACGTTAGAGGAGGAGGGAGGTACCGTTGGTCATAAATTGTAACTTTCTGCTTTTGCCAGTGCTCTCTACAGGGGGACGCAAAGTTACGGGAAAAAACACCACTCGATGGCTGCATAGGTAATATTGATATTTTTCGACAATTTGTTGTTAAATCAGAAGTTTATAAGTGGAGAAATAATCATAGCTTAAAAAAAAACATTCAAAATGGATGAATATTTCTGGAATAGTTTGGCAGTGCATATTAATTTTGTCCGTCAGTGTAGATACACACAGATAGACCATCACTCTAGAAATGGGTTCAACACTGTCTTGGGAGATATCAAAACGGATATATCTATCGTCATCACTTTTTCCCCCGCACGGTCACAATACTTTCCTTCCTCCAATGTAGGTGAGGGCCGGGAAAGTAGCAAGAAAAATAATATCTCAAACGTTATCACAAAGCTGGTACAATTCGGCGTTTTGTGCAGTTTACATTCTTTTACCAATTACCAACGTTTTTTTTTAACTTATGCGTAGGTAGGAACTGTTCAGCTTTCCTGAAGATTGGAAGTAAAAAAATAGAGGACAAAACTCAAACATAAACATGTCTTATAATGAAGTTGAATGGCAGTAAGTGAGTGAGCATTGTGCACCAGAGTCAGTATAGCGCGAAGTGCATAAACCATGGCCATGGCCGAGGATAAATGCCTCTATACCGTTCAACCTTGCGAAGTTCAACCTTAGGTCGGTCTTTTCTCAGGCACTTGACCCATCTTAAAGCTCTGATATCCTTTTCCAGGTGGTTGCTAGACAAGCACTAACCACAGTTCTTCTTTTCCATGGCAATTAGGCAAACAAATAAACAGAATTCTTCGTTGCAGAAAAACGTTATGCATAATAAGGGTTTGCTTCATCTACCCACACAGAAAATGCATATAGGTATTAGATTATGTTGCAGTTCAACTTGAAACTGTTGAAAACTACACGCAATTGCGTATAACGCATAATTATCAATACCAGTAAAGTATAAAGTATGAAGTCGTAGAATTTAAGTAGGTAGTAGAGGAACACCATTAGATAAATATGTATAACGACGAGGAACAGTTTTCCGTTGGTATTCTCATAAATACAGTCTTATAGTCGAGGTCTCTCAGTGCTCTCAGCCAAATACTTACTTAGGGCTCGATACCAAGTTGCAGGCGCAAAAGTTAGGACGGCGTAACTTGTAGAGGTGGGTAACAAAATCGCAACCTGCTACTTTGGCACTGTGACTCAGTCGGAGCAGTCGCGACCTGTGACGCAGTCAACAAAATATCTGCGACGACGGAGCAGTTTGAAGCGCGCTCCCGCGCTGCCTCGTCACAGTATAGATCTAAGAGCGCCTGTCTTGCTAATTTTTGTCGCAAGCTCGCAAGTCGCAACTTTGCGATTGCGACGCATCGCATACCTACTTCTCAGGTCGCATAGCACCTGCACAAGCACAGCACCGAGCGCATTGCCTGAGCTGAGATTAGTGATTTGAAATAGGTGTACCTAGGTATAGGTTTTAGGTGATAGGTATTGGAACGGAGCAGGAGCAGATATTCATGTGCATGCCTGTATGCTTCTGCCCTTCTTCCTGCCTAAATTAAATATAAGGAAAATAGGAAATTATGATTAAAATAATTTGCATCGCACTTTGTTGAAACTATTTTTAAGTTCCAAAGAAATGGTGCTGTATTATATGTGCAATAAATGAACTTGACTAGGTATTAAATCACATCGTAATCGTACTCTTTCCCTTATTCGCGCCCTCCGTAAACAAAAACTGTCCGATTGCTCTTCGTGGTCGGCCACATGCTTCGCGTCGCGATGCGTAGCGTGAGCGTGTCATACTACGGTACGGACGGACGGAGCAAGGAGCGTTCAGCATCTCAGCAGCGCTCGGGTCGGAGGCCGGAGCAGTCGGAGCAGTCGGACCTGTGATTTGTCACTGTTCTTTTGTCGGAGCAGTCACAGTGTGTCACTGCTCCGGGAAAAGAGCAGTTTGGCCCACCTCTAGTAACTTGCCAAATAGAGCGGTCGGACTGACCGTTGCTATAGTAACCGCACTTACGGCCGGCGGTCTCAGCCCCAACTTGCTATCGAGCCGTTAGGTACTTGCTAGTTTCTCAACTTAACTTAGATACCTATGATTCCCACCTAAATAATTGAGACTGATGAGATAAAACTATTTTGGGCATGGGCATTATTGTTGTCATTATAACAGTTACGGTGGGCCGCAATATTGATCAAATAACACTTCTTTTCTGACTGTCATAGCTTAAGAAGCACACAAGCAATTACTCCCGGAGTAGGCTCGTTAGAAAGTGTCAAAAAATTCTAGATATCAACGGCGTCTTCAAATTTTGAATCGAAAAAAGTGTAAGTTGATGAATATGACGGCCACCTTTAGGTAATTGTTAACTCACCTTTTATATTCTCTACTGGCTACCTTACATGCGGGTGTACAATTTCGAGTGGTAAATGCAATTTGACTGTTTAACCTCCCTATTTAAAAAAGAACCGCCATGTTAATTCCAAATCCAGTTCTTCCCCCCCATCAACATGAAAGGGAAAGTATTGTAATCGTACAGAAAAAAGTTTTGAGATTTCGCCGGCTGATATATCCATTATCCATCTGAGACGATTAACAGCCCCGCCCCATTCATTTTGGGTGCAGACATGCGGGAAATGAAAGTTGGAGAAAATAGTGATTAAACTTTTAGAGGAAAAAATTTCAAAATCGGACCCATGGTTTTCGAGCTTTCCTCTCTGGAAAAACTGCAAATTTTCCAACTTTTTATCCCGTAAACAGATTTTCGCCATTTTTTTTAAAGAAGAGGTGGCTCTTGAAAATTTTTCAAGGGTTCCTGGATACTAGTCGGAAGGTTTTGGGGTGACAACCAATTTTTCTCTTGGTGTTAGGTAAATCCGAAATCACTTTCTGGTTGTTAACTGAATCATCCCATAACTAGACATAACTAGAGAGGAAATCGAAACGATTCAATATCTTAAGTATATGTTTCATCTTGTGAAATTCAGCATACTTCTGACGCATAGCTCACAGTTTTGAGAACCGAACTGGGTAAAATCGTGTCTTAAATAACGGTAGGAGCCTAATTTACATCTTGCGTTTACTGATCCATCAAAAGAGAAATTGAGAAATAGGTACGCTACTGAGTCTCACACCTGTGAGGGCATATTCACTTGACACTATCTTTCCTGTACCTGGTCGTACATACATCAGATCAATAACTGAATAAATGAATAAATAAGTAAATAAATAAATGAATAAATCTGTAAAGTCTGTCAGTCAATGTGTAAAAGTGACTGATATTTCTCTCCTATCACGACAAAAAGTGTAAATGCCCTCAGCGGTTACTGCAAGGAAATAAAACTGAATCCCAATCCCGAAAAATCGAAGTTATCTTCAGGAGGGGAGCAAACCTTAGAGATCAGATCGTTCTATTCAATAACGGAAAAATTAAAGTAATGAAACAATAAAATTATTTGGGTGTCACTCTTCATTACAATGGCTCATTCACTGAGCACGTCAAGTCAGCTATTACTAATAGCAATCAATACCTATGAAGGAATGATAAGAGGTGCCATAAAATAATGTTACGAGTTCTGAGGCTTTCTAGTGCATTAGAGCACTCGCGTAGGCTCGGGACCGCTTGAAATTACATGGAGATATCAACAGAAGGGTAGAACACATCTGCCCAATTGGCGGAGGCGCCGCTTCCAGAACACGATGGTATTCCACCCGAAAGTGTTGGATTGTCCGAGAGTCGTCGCCAAGCCATATGCCGCGATCAATGGGGAATTTGCCGGAGAACCAGTTCCAGAACAACAGTCAGACTATATAAGCACTAGTGGACCGACTGACACACCAGTTTTTTAATGCAAAGCGAGCGGTAATCGGCGATATACTCAAGCACAAATAATAATTGACGTGTATTTATAGTAGTACGAAGTAATGAACAGTGTTTGTGTTCAAACGTCGTCTCAATAATAAAAGAACTTATACGCAAAATCCGTAACAATAACATAGCCAACTAGAATGGCATCACTAATAGTTATATCACAGTAGAACGGTTCTCACTTGTACGTATTGTATTGCAGTGTGGGAAATTAATCACTTGACCGAACTAGGAAGAATACAGCTAGGCTTCTTAAAAAATTTACAATGTATCTGAAAAGAAATACAGCTGATTACATTAAGTACCTAGTAAGAATTGGAGTGGGTAAATAAGCAAAGTGAATAGTTTAGTATTTTGATTGTAGAAGTACTGTTTTATGTCAAGAGGGTGTGTAAGATGGCAAAGGAAAGGTTGTCTCGGCGTGCACTGCAAAGACTTGTTGAACTTGAACAGGTCGGAAATGTAGATAAGTAGGTATAACTGGGTGAGTCGGATTGTGACTTATCTCTATGCTTTGAATATTGAATGTAACAGCAATATTTTTGTCAACATCGACGATGAAAAAATCGATTCCATTTGTTCACAAATAGAAAAAAGGTGCTGGCATTCCGATTTACTATAAACAAATAAATTCAATCACGCGACAATATGACCTACCTAGAGTGAACCTACCATTTTACCTGATAAGATTCTACACACAGCTTAGAACATCGTTTGGCACATCAACACGCTTAGATATACAATACTTTGGTGGAATCACATACGTTGTTAATATCGGAGAAAAGTGTACGATATGCAAACTCAACAAAAACGAGACGCTGGATCACATCCTTCTTGTCTGTTCGCAATATCGGGAGCTCAGAGGATGACTCGAAGGGTTGCGAAGGGATGTAAGCTGGCTGGTGATGATGACCACAGAAACCAAGGTGATGAAGATTGTTCACCGATATCTCTTCCAGTGTTTACGACTGAGGACAATTGTGCTATTGTACTGGGGAGGGAGATTGGTGCATTCATTCTGATGCAAATGGAGATAGAAAAGAAAAAGATTTTGGTTTGGAGTAGGGCACTGAAGTGCTAGCTGTGTGCAAAGTTTTATTTTATGTATTATTATTATTTTTTTGTTTCTTCAATTTTACATACTCTTTATTTCACATAGTAGGTACATACTTGAACTACTAAGTTCCATTTCCACAGACTGCTTGCTTAAAATTAGTTATCATTAAAAGTGAATGGTGAGGGTAAGCATTTTTTGTATTAAGTATTTAGGAATCTTTTAGCATTTTACTAGGGTAGGTACTCACTCTCAGTCATTGCACACGAGCGACTATGCTCGAGGTCTTTCCAAGAAAAAACAAAGGACAAGGAAAGAAGGAAATGATAGCTATCGCGCCAATATACTAATGTAGGTGCATTTTCCGCCCACCACAAGCATGACTTAAGTCCAGTAGCGCGGGGCACGCGTTATGCTCAGTTTATGATGAGCGATACCCGGCGGAGCGGAGCTGAGCTGAGCGATTTTTTTTGTCTGGACCAATCCCGTCCATTCATGATGTCACGTCCCCGCATCGTAATTGGCCTAGGCAAAAAAATCGCTCCGCTCCGCTCAGCTCAGCTCAAATCGCGGCAAAAAATCGCTCATCATAAACTAAGCTTTAGGCTTCATACAAAGTGCTTCAGCGATGATAGCAAAAAAAATTAATTGTGGTTGGTTAGATCTCGTCAAAATATGACGAAAGTCTATGTACCATTTTGCAAAGTTTGGCCTTATAACAAAGATACAGTCTTTCAAAGTTCACTTTTTTTGGATTTCAAAAATTTGTAACTTAGCGACGTTTTGACGAAAATAACTTCAACACAGAGACTACTTACTAAACAAAAACATTTTTCTCAAAAATTTTGCGCTCCTTGAAACTTTCGATGGAAAACCGGGAGGGGTTGGAATACACAGGGATTCGGCAAAGTTTCCGGTATGGTAGAGGAACGTATTCAATGGCGTCGAGGTTAGCCCTTAGCAGCTGAAACAGGCCAACGTTGAATAAACTAATTGAAAAGAAAAACATGTCCACAACGGCGCACCGACCCTCACTTAGGCGACAGTCTGGTACCCTAGCCTGGACCATCGCGTTCCATGAGGTAGTCATAATCATACCAATGCTACGCTTTTCTCTCAGTTTTATTCAGATTTCTTTTAGATGTCTCCGAGGATGTCTCCATCCAATACTGTAAAAGGCGATGGTCAACTCAGGGTTATAGGAAACTCTATCTCAAATCGAGGCTAAAGTAGGTAACATGATACAGTTCAGGCTTTGGTTGGTGAGATATTGTGACAAACATTTACAAAAATTAACATTAACAAAAAAAACACATTTGTTTAATTATTTTTCAGAAAGTGCTCTACAAGACTTGAGCAGGAGCACCACAGAAACGAGGCTATTAGTCGTTGAGCCAGGGGACTCGAGTGTTTTCCACCTTGGGGACTTGACGTGTCATACCTTTTTGGATTCCCCACAACACCAGTATGAAAATAAGCCATGATACGTTTTTGTATCGAGTAGCTTGAGACCGCCATCTTGGAAAAACCGCGCCAAATATGTACTTCTTCTGGTTTGTATTTTTTTGGCGTCAACGGCACCTCCAATAGGAAAAATGAAACTGAATAAAATTAAACAACAAAATTTACTATAAACATCGTTTAGCACCGTTTTCTGACAAGTCTCGTTACTCCAAATATGACAGTTCCTAGTTTAGCTATGGCAAATATCTTTATTCAACATTTTCGAATACACCCGATGCCCGATGATATTTATACAAACCGAACTTCACGTCATTGTCTTTCTAGCGTACTTCACTAGAAATGCTACTCTTAGCGGCATTTTGATGTCCGTCTGTCCGTCTGTCCATCGATCTAACTGTCCGTCTTATCAATTAATTGCTCATGAACGAGAAGACCTAGCGAAAATCGACTTCTTGTGTGTAACATGTATCCACCGGAGAATTGAATTGGGAAAATAATAATTTCTCAAACCGTCGCCATCTTGACCCGCAATGTCAAATTTTCTCAAAAGTGATCCGATTTCCATGAAACTTGAAATTCACTCATGTTTTATATTTAAAAGTATGATTCCAATGTTTTCTTTTTGATCCGCCGCCATTTTGTCCGCCATGTTGAAATTGGTTAAAGTGGTCCGATTTTGATGAAAATTGGAACCATGTGTTTTCCATGTGGCACATCAATATGGCGAAAATCGTTGAACTAACATGAAAACCACCAATGCATACACAAGACACGACTAGGTTCCAATTTTCATCAAAATCGGACCACTTTAACCAATTTCAACATGGCGGACAAAATGGTAGCGGATCAAAAAGAAAACATTGGAATCATAGTTTTAAATATAAAACATGAGTGAATTTCAAGTTTCATGAAAATCGGATCACTTTTCAGAAAATTTGACATTGCGGGTCAAGATGGCGACGGTTTGAGAAATTATTTTTTTCCCAATTCAATTCTCCGGTGAATACATGTTACACAGAAGAAGTCGATTCTCGCTAGGTCTTCTCGTTCAGGAGCAATTAATTGATAAGACGGACAGACGGACATCAAAATGCCGCTAAGAGTAGCATTTCTAGTGAAGTACGCTAGAAAGACAATGACGTGAAGTTCGGTTTGTATAAATATCATCGGGCATCGGGTGTACTCGAAAATGTTGAATAAGGATATTTGCCATAGCTAAACTATGAACTGTCATATTTGGAGTAACGAGACCTGTCAGAAAACGGTGCTAAACGATGTTTATAGTAAATTTTGCTGTTTAATTTTATTCAGTTTCATTTTTCCTATTGGAGGTGCCGTTGATGCGAAAAAAAAATACAAACCACAAGAAGTACGCATATTTGGCGCGGCTTTTTCCAAGATGGCGGTCTTAAGCTACTCGATACAAAAACGTATCATGGCTTATTTTCATGCTGGTGTTGTGGGGAATCCAAAAAGGTATGACACGTCAAGTTCCCAGGGTGGAAACCAAAATCCTTATTTTTGGCTCCTGGCTCGCTCGTGGCTCATCGACTATATGGTCTAGGCAGGGAAGGGGACGGGTGAAGTGTTTGAAAGTTGTCTACGTTAAATACAGTTTTAAATTCAAAATATTGAATGCCGAATAATTGAATAGGATTTCATTTAATACTAGAAAATCGACATCGTGACTCAGGCATGTTAATTATGACGTACTTAAAGGTTCGGTTATACAGGGTCTTTTTTTATGGATGTCATCATTTGAATGGCTTCTGGCAGGCAAAGTAAGAAGCTTATTAAGAGACATGGCAGTATCTTGTGACTTATAGTTTCAAGTTTTGTTTGACACTACAACCACAGTTGTCAGCCATCAACTTTGTCTGCACGGTGCGACAGAACAAAATGTTGTGCTTGGCCATAGAAGGAAACAGTGTTCAAAAGTCGCTTTGTTTTTTCTTTGTAGGCATTCTCGAAGACCAAGTATTCACAGACATAATCAGGGACATTCGTTATCTTGAGAAGAGAATTGAAAATATCTGCACTGAAGTTACGTCTCGAGATTCTGTGACACCCGCCGAGCACTGCATTTCTGATCAAAGACTTTTTTGGAAAACGGCGGCCATCGCTGTGAAGTTGCACGAAGACAACTTTCACCGTATCAAAATTCAAACTTTAGGTTCCAATTTGTTACAAATTTTAAGTAAATTGGTACAGAAATGGAGGAGAATTTTGAATTTCAAAATGAAGAAACAAAAAATTTGCAACTTTCAGGCTCTTGGCACCGTGTACACGAAGTTGATGACTGCCAATCATGATTGTAGTGTCAAACAAAACTTGAAACTGTAAACTACAAGATGCTGCCATGCCTTTGTCAAAAAGTTGCGTAGGTACTTTGTTTACCAGAAGCTTCCGGAATAGTGGTGGAGTATATGTGGAGATACCGAAATGTTTTGGTACCACTTTCAAAATGGCGTCGTTTCAAAATGGCGGCCATTTGTTTCCGGTGACATATATTCCGAGGATTCCGAGCTAACGTTATAAATATTTGGACCTAACTTGCTTCACTTTAACCCGATTTGAAAAAAGTTTCTCTAGAAATACGTGAATCCATATTCTCTATCCGCTGCTGTCATTGGTTATCATTTATATCAATCTGTTTGACCCTAGGTTTGACCTGAATCAAGAACAACTAAAAATTATGATGACTTTTAGTAAGTACTACAGGTTTCTCGACTGTTTGTCAACTTAGTTCAAGTTGTATTGATCCTAACAGCATCTGCAAGAAATGAAGCTCACTAAAAACTCAGCTTGCGGAAAAAATAATCGCTACAAGTGATACAGTAGGGGAAAAAATCGATATTCACGAAAAATGGTAAAATAAAGAAGTAAAGTGCTGTGTGATTTTTCAGTTACTACTTCTCTAGCCTCTGAAGACACCGAAATGCTCTGGTACCTATCATGTTCAAAATGGCGTCATTTCAAAATGGCGACCATCTGATTTTGGTAACATGGATTCACACTCCACTTATGCCTGTTTTCGCTCGACTCAAACCGATTTGAATGATTTTTCTTATGATCAGGTATGGATTGATGTTCTCTATTTGTTATTGTCCGAAATTTGGATTTCCAAAAGGTGAGAAAAAAACTAAAAAATCAGTGATTTTTACAATACCTATTGCCTCGGGTGCTGTGTGCTTCCCCGTGAAGGCATGGAAGGCAAATATTTTTCTTAGTAATCTTATATGTATGGAGTTACCAAAATGTTTTGGTGCCACTTCCAAAATCTCAGCGTACCGATTTGGCGGCCACCTGGATTTTGATAGGGTGTTCAATAATGCCAAAATTCCAACTCGGTAACCAAAAAAGTTGGAGTCATGAAAGTCACAAGATAGTTTGACCATTCAATGCCTGTTAAGAAAAAACCAACCGCGTCCCCATATCTTGAGTCGCTCCTGAAACTTGACATTTTTCAATAAGTGAATCAGTGATTCTTGAAGATATTCGAGTAAAACTTGGTACCCCATGACATGAGGAGTGAAGTCAAAAATGGAATGCCATGTGTTACTATCGTCCCCATCTATGTACTATCTTCGAAAAACCGGACTATACGTTGTGAATGCATCTTATCAAAATCCAGATGGCCGCCAAATCGGTACGCTGCAACTTTAAAAGTGGCGCCAAAGCATTTCGGTAACTTCATACATATGAAAAAAATAAAAAAATATTTGCAAGGCATGCCTCTCACGGGGAAGCATACAGCACATGAGGCAACAGGGATCGTAAAAATCACTGATTTTCCGTTTTTTTTTCACTTTTTGGAAAAACTATTTGGCACGCATGCAAATTTCGGACAAGAGCAAATAGAGAACATCAATCCATACCTGATCAAAAGAAAAAAAAAACATTTAAATCGGTTTGTATCGAGCGAAAATAGGCGTAAGTTGAGTGTGAATCCATGTTACCAGAATCAAATGGTCGCCATTTTGGAACGACGCCATTTTGAAATTGGTATCAGATCATTTCGGTATCTTCAGAGACCAGAGAAGTAGTATCTGGAAAATCACACGTACCTATACCTACTTCCTGGAAAAACACGCGTTACTTTACGTCTTAATTTTACCATTTCTTGTGAATATCGCTCTTTTTTACCCTACTGTATCACTTGTAGCCATTATTCTTCCTGCAAACTAAGTTTCTACTGAACTTCATTCATTGTAGATGCTGTTAGGATCAATACAAGTTGAACTAGGTTGAGAAACAGTCGATAAACCTATAGGACCGCTATAGGACTACAAGTCATCTTGATTTTTAATATTTCTAAAAAAAGCTTGAATCGGGTGAAAATGAAACAAGTCAGGTCCGAATAAATGTCACCGGAAACAAATGACCGCCATTTTGAAATGACGCCATTTTGAAAGCGGCACCAAAACATTTCGGTATCTCCACATATAGGACTATAAGAAATGAGAAGGAGCCCACGGGATACCGAATGCGAATGACCCCTGACTATACGGGAAATTCAGTGCAAAATAAACCCTAGAGGTAATAGAGGTACAAGAATATATTCCATTTCTAAACTAAGAAAAAACAATTCGAACTTTGATCAAATAAAAAAGAGGATAATAAAAACTTTTTTAGAAATTTTTCACTGTATTTTGGGAAAATGGGAGTGTTGGATTTCTATTCTTTATTTTTATTATTTTGAACCTTGAAAACCTCAACAAACTCTATAAAATTTGCACCACTGTACCTCGAAGATGTGAAATTAAGTGGTTTATTTTATAATCCACCGTACTTCAAAGAGTTAAGACGAAGGTTGTCACACGACTGTTTTTGGGGCACGACGAATGCAGTGCGGAAGGTCCCAAAGGAAGGAGCGTGACCTCGAGAGTGACTTAAACTTCTTACGAGTGTAATATACTATTTTATCTAAATATTTTGCCGAAAATATTTTAAAGAATTTGAAAAATTCCAGAGGTAGCAGTGTCTTTCCTTTCAGTGTCTTAAAGTATCCATTATTGTTAAACCGAAATACCATACCTAGATAAAACATTACTTCAACAACCACTGAAGGAGATTTCCCATTCGACATTGTTGATTTGAGTGATGCTGACCTTTTCTTCTGGGAGGAGGGGAGGGGTTGGCCCGAAATAAGTGAAGACAAAAATCTGCGTTTACAAACAAAATCGATCTCTCCCGTCATTCTTCGGTTACAATATATACTTGTCTCAAGAATCCTTGCAGAGTTGCAAACCCTTTTCGTTGGAGCTGGGGTAGTGGGGACAGTGGGGTATAGGTACCCTGTTCAAATCACAAAATGTCCTCAACAAGGAAATAACCTTAGAGATTATGGCTCGGCAAATCACTATCAGATTTCACAATTATTATTTTAAAAATAATGGATTCAAGGTTTATTTCATTTCAACGGGACTTCATACGTAACATACATATTTAACGCTTTCATTAGATATCTACCTAATTTGAAAATAAAGAATCCCATAATAAAGAATACAAATAATTGTAATAATAATCTCTCTTATCATGTTCGGTAAATAAACAAAATCACAAAGGATTCAACGACAGTACTCACGTACCTACTAAAAATTAACTTGTCTCTACACCAGGGTGTCTACTACAAGTGGGTTACCTATGTACCTATCGCTGCCGGTATCGATTATTCAGATTAGGTATAACAACAATGAATAGAACGAGAAATAGAATTTGTGATTTGAGGGCGGACGCGATCAATATTACTACTTCACTACCTTAATATTTAGTGCTCCTCGCCCTGCTTTTGTTCTTTTGTTTTTTTTTTGTTTGCTTGAAGATGATTTCCATCAGTATTGCTTTTCAAAATGAGAAATAAAACAAAAATAAGCTGCCTTTTTTTAAAGAGAAGGAATAGAAGTTTTGAAATTATGCTCATGTGTAATTTTTTTTTTTTTATTACTTAGTTTCAAAAAAGAAACACGTGCGTATATCTATATCTATGAGCTAGATCTGGGAAGACGGAATGGTGGGGGAAAAATTAATGAACTTCTCTATAAAGTAGTTTACAGCTCGGGAGTTACGAACACTTTTATGTTCAAGTGGTGGTGGTAGCTGATATACACCTGGCGTCTCTGAACATAACACAAACTGAAACTCGCTGAAACGGAGAGAAAATGCCCGTCACTGAAATTCTCGGTCGCCGACAATGCATTCCCATTATCTACACGCGCGGAACTCACTACGAAGTCGGATTCGATGTGGTAAGTACAAATTTTCGGAATTTTCGCTTTCTTATTTGACCCTTTATAAAAGAGAAATTTGAAAAATGCCTTGTCGTCTGCTGCTAGATTATGTTTTAATGCATTTTTATTGGGCTAGTGACGTGCATACCCACCTATCTGCTGAATAAATCATCAATTGAATTTTAAAGCTTCATTTTTTTCAATTTTGAATTCCAACGACAATTATTACTGGACAATGGACATAAAGTAGCGTTTGATTGTTTTGTCGAGCAATCAACAGAGAAAACATTTTATATTTATCAGTTAATCATAATAAACTTTCTTACATTTACTAAAGTAGATACAAGTAGGTACCTGTTACTATACATACTTACTATTATTTCGGATAATCTAACAATAAAATTTGAATGTGAATAAATGAAATATTCGAGTATTTATTTCAGTACCTATACTTAAAGTATACGATAGTACTTATTGGCTACGCGGAAAATTCGAGCATTTTTGACCAAATTCCGAGCCAAATTCTCAAGTTGGAATGAAGAATGTATGATGTATTTCTGACAAAATAATGCCGCGTATAAGTATCGTGAGAATAGCAGTTTCTGCATTTCCTGTGCTTCAATAGTATTTTATTTATTGCGTTTGAAACACATGTTCCTGACATGTATAATGATGTCAAAAATAATAATACCGAATGATAACAAAACGACGTTAGAGCACGGCGCATGTTTTGACTGAAGTATGATAATAACTAATCTCCTTTTTTATTTTATCTCAATTTTAATGTAATGTAAATTAGGCAATGGAAATTAGTTTTGATCTACTATTATTCAAGCCGTTGGCGTTGCGTGATTCAAATATTCAGTGCACAAATACGGTGAGGATCACCAAAAATCTCAATTGGTAGGCACATGGCTGACATTTTTTTGGAGACATTTGCTGGTTTTATTTTGGAGTTACGGCAACTTTTCTTTTTGATAGTTCAAAGAGCATCAGTGGCTAGTCCTTGTATGCCGATTTCTCAAAGAACTTGCATCCGTGGCGCTCTTGCACTTTCGTACATTTTTCTTCGAAACTTGCAAATCGAACATAAACATGGTTGCGATATGAACAATGACAAACCTTGCATCTCTCCCTGAGACATGGAATAAGCTGTATTAACTCTAACAATTTTGAATCAAAACTCAAAAGGAAGTGTAAAACAGTGCGATTTGAGATGGATCTGCCAAATAATTGTTCGGCGGAAATAAAGTGGTCGAAGAACGTTCATTCACAAATGACAAACAAACTCTTCAAATAAAATGATTTGACGAATATTCATTTTGAATTTTATTTGGAGGATATGGAAACACCGGCCTTAAATAGAAAGAATTCATTATCATTATTATCAATATTATTGATGTTATATGTATCTTTAAATCCAGGATGGCATTCAGTGTCGGACTGGTCCACCGGGCAACCGGGAAAATGCCCGGTAGGCCAATCCCCAGTTTGGAGGCCAAATTGTCCACATTTGGAAAAAATTGCACTTTGATGCTTTTTTTTTAAATGCAAATTTTTAATTTTGTATCAAAGTCTGGTCCACTTTTGTTTGTGCATATCATGCATTGATTATTTCTTAGTAGTCACTAGTCGTGGAATGACAAGATTGTATTTGTGAGGCTCCCGCTGCTCAGGGCCGTCTTATAGTCTTCGTAGGCCCTAGGCACATTTCACATGGTGAAGGACAAGCTGGTATCAGCTGAAAGTTTTCTGAATTTTAGGGGGTCTTTTGGCCCCTCGACTTCTTGAAGATCAGTATCTTTGAAATCAAAACTGTTGATGAGCTTTATATGCAAAAATCCGGCTGGGTTTCATTTTTGTTCGCTATTATTTCTGTAATTCCTGGACTAATGTTAGAATAATGTTACGAGCAGAGATTCTGGATAACAAGCGATCTTTCTAGACTCTTCCCGTTAGATCTCAGTGTACTAGTGCGGGGATTTCTGGTGTGTACCGGAGCGCGCGTGTAGGCTTTTTCCCATACAACTGTATGGGGACTCCAGCAGTGTGTCAAGCTACATCTGTCCATTTTGGCGGAGGCGCCGGTTCTAGAGGACCCCAGAATTATACGGGTATAATGTGCAAGCTTTTTCGGGAGTCGTATGGAAACCGTGTGTCGGGTCACTGTGGAGACTGCTGGAGAATGCATGGAACATTCGAGATGAATCAGTCGGACCTATATAAGGCATTAATCGTCGCCTCACGAAGAGTTATGAATTGGAATGCGGAGTAGCGAGGTGGTAGCGAGCGGAATTGAAGCGAGTAGTAATCACAGCGATATTCCTAAGTAAATAATTGTTGGCGTGTATTTATTCTAGTACGCAGTAATAAACAGTGTGTGTTTAAAAACGATCGTATCAATTATATTCGAACCCGTACGCGAAAAACGTAACAATAATAATTTTTTTTCCTCCGTTGTTTTCTTGATCGTAGTCTATTTCAAGCAAAAGTTTTGAGCTTGGAGAAATCTAGACAATTTGGTCAGCGTCTTCTTTTATTAGCATCATTATTATTATTATTCTTGAAAAAATCGTCTGCGGCGCTAACAGGGGGGCAGGCCCCTCTGACTCCCCCTTCGGTTTCGAGGCCACTTCCATTCTTTGCCCGGTAGGCCAAAATTTGCCAGTCCGACGCTGATGGCATTTTGACAAGAGCCACAGTTCATATCAATGGAGTTCAAATTAGTATATTGGTCTAAGAATTTCTACACTTCCAAAATAGCTATGAAACTCCACAGAGGATAAGCCAGAAGCTTCGCGATCAATTCGGCAAGCTCTCTGTTGGCTCCTCCGCCAATTATTGTGTCAACGGGTTTGTTTGTAACTTACTCCCGAGTTGGGAACTACAGCGAGCGCGTCTTGCTCAATGGTTTGAACCCTGATTTCACTTTGATATTTTGGCATTATCGTTGATGTAAAGAATTCTGGTCCTTTGTTATGACTATGCAAATAAAGAAGTTATGTTTTTCAAAACAAGCTTTCCATTGGTCCTTTACAGCAACGCGACGTCAAGATTAGTGAGTCAAAACTGTTCTCCCCTGCTTCTGAGCTTTTATTTTATTACCCGAACTAGCTTTAAAAGTGACTTTTTAATTAATATTTTACATAACTTTTTGAAACAAAACGAAGTAACTACAGTGCAAGACACAAAATTTCTAACTCACTGAAATAATGTTATTCAAATGGAGTTGTTAAGTGTCAGTTGTCATTTAAATCCGCTTTTGGCAGCGGTCTTGAGGCGAGAGAAAATTATAATTTCAATCGCGAATACATATACACGCGACAGAAACGTTACAGTTTTTGTTTAATGTCATAAACTGACTGGTTTAGGTACTTGCAAATTTATGTAAATACTTAAACAGACTAGCGTCGAATGCGTCGTATCTTCCCAAGCACGTGCTTCTTTTTTTATGGAATTACCGCATTTATATCTATTGTTAAAGGTAAGCAGGTGCTAAAATATCTATGACTAAATTGGAAACCAAAAATTGTCGAGTAAAAAGAACAAAATTGAGCATCATAATTTTTGCTTGATGAACCTACCTATACTGTCACAGCGTAACAGCTCATATCAAGAAGGGCTCATATCAACAATAATAGATATCTACTTGACTCAATTAATTTTTTGACCTAGACTTTTTTTTGGGAAACGGCAAGGACAGCTTGTAATTGGTGAAAAAGTCCAGCTATGCGATAAATACAGGATCGATGCTACATAGTTGAAAAATAAAAATCCTTGGTGGGGCAGACACACGTTAACTTCATACTTATTATGAATAAGCGGAATGAGCCGGCGCGGCAGTTACAAATTTTGCATCATCATTAGTGTGGTCAAGCCTCGCCATATACAGAGCAGCGGAGGCTAGTTGTGGCCGCTATTATTTTTTAGCCTTGCCAGACGTGATGGCGGAAGGAGGGTATTTGTGGCCGGTTTTTGGCGCACTTTTTCAAACGGGAAGGCGCTTATGTTCTTGTTTTGTCATCTGTCCGTACGTCCGTCTGTCCATCACAACATCTAGTCTTAGACGAAAGGATTTTTGCGACTAATTTTAACTGCAATGGGTAGCTCATGGCCTTGGGACCCTAACCAAGAAAAATCTCGACGAAATAACAATAAACAATTACAATAATAACAATTTAGTGCGGCGCGGCATCACTGATGAAGTGCTGCATTTCAGAAGCCGGCTGGATCTAGAAAGTTATGACATGCGGACAAGTACCCGTTTTTATGGAAACACATAAACACAGGGGTTATATTTAGAGAAGAATTTGAACTCTTTTGACAAAACTCCACTTCGATACGACTCACGGGTCAATAGTTACAAATGTTTTGAAACGACTGCAAAGCTACGGCTCGGCGCAACGCGACCGTGCAAATATTCATAAATTCTGCATGTGTGTTTCCGACCGAAAGTGAAATTCGACTGTTCAACATTTTGAAATAGTCATTCCATTGATAAGTAGGTATCTTAAGGAAATTGGTACCCAAACTGAAAAATATTTACACTCAATAACAATAGAAAAAAAGTAGGTAGGTCGTTGCCCATAAAAACCGCGTATAGACAATACAAATAGAAAAGACCATACGTCGTCACGGATTTTTACGGTTGCGTAGGAACCAGGCGAGTCCATCATTCAAAAAAAGGTTGGCTGATTTTTGATGCCCCAATATCCGTGACGACGGTGGTAATAACATATGGTCTTCTCTATTTGTATTGTCTATACAAGCTTTTGACACAGAGTGTACTGATTTGAGTAATTTTGGCTACCTTGTCACTGTGACACCAGGCCAAAATTGATCAAATCAGTACACTCCGTGTCAAAAGCTTGTACGATCGCACGCAAAATAAACGGAGACAGTGTTTCGCGCGGAGTGTACCGATTTTATGAATTTTGGCTTGGTGTCACAGTGACAAGAAGGCTAAAATTCATTAGGTTAATTAGTACACTCCGCGCAAAACACTGTCTCCGTTTATTTTGCGCGCGATCGTACGCCTTTTTTAACGGGCAATGGACCTTTTCAATAAAGGTAGTCTCTCTTGCACGATTTACGTCACAGCCCCACAGGACCGCAGTGTGGTGCCGCGCACTTCATAACGAACGGAGTTTCCCTTGGAGATATTAGGCGCGCCGTTATAGCTAGACACCTACCTCCAACTGCGCGGTACGAACGCGCATGCATCTGTCTCTCTTTTCTGAAAAGGTCCATTACTGTACATAGTACTAAAAATTGCAGGAATTTGAAAATCAACAGTTTTCATCAGATTGCGGTAAACAGATAATGTGGATGTAGAAATAAAAATATACCTACCAATCCAATAAAGAATCGACATGTTAATGTCAAATCCAATTTTTTCTGGGAAGTAGGTAATCAGAATCCCTCTCTGGTTGTTAACTGGGTCATGTCATGATCTAGACATAACTATAGGATATTGAAACTATTCATTTTAAGCATACATTCCACCTTCTGCATTTTAGCATACTCTTAATGGATTGCTCGACATAGTGTTGAGAACCGAACTAGACAAAATCGTGTCTAAACAACAGTAGGAGAGTAGGACCCTCCTAATGAGTAATGACCATCTTGCGTTCACCGATTTATCAGAAGTGAAGTACACAACTGAGCCTCACGCCCGTGAGGGCATGCATATTCACTTGATTTCCTAATCCTTTTTTTCACTTTCCCGACTCCACACTAATGGAAGGAAAAGTACCTATAGTAATCGTGCAGGCATTTTTCTTTTGAGATTTTGACGAATATATAGTATATACCTATCCATTTTGAGGTCCTCCAAGACGATTAAGACCATTTCCAGAATTATGTCGGTCTGTCTGTTAGTGCATGGGTGTGTGCGTGTGTGTGTCCCGATAGGGACGGTAGATTCCCGGGGGAATCTCCCCCGATAACTTTCGATCCGATACGATCGACTTGAATTTTTGTATACAGACATAGTTCCGCTGTCGAATGAGCCATCTCACATCTTCTAACATCTGTCGAACGGAAGTGTCACTATAAAAAACAGAAACTTTATTTTACGGAACTTGACTTGCGATATGACATCTGAAAGCCTTTGAAAAACTGTATTCAGACCAGTTGAAAGTATTTCTCCATCTTCACAAAATTCGACAGAAAGCAACACAACAAAAGAATCAAATTATGTCTGCAGTTGAAGTTTTCCACTGTTTCTCAGTCGGGCGTAGCAAATTTTTATTTCTTTCCGACGACTTTTCAAGACGACCACTTGACCGAGTTTTGACCAGGAAGATCCGCGTTTGCTGCAGGACTCAACTCAAACGGTTTTTTACTTTTTTCTGATGGGGATCGACTTTTTTCGAAAAAAATTCCAACTGATATCGAATGTAGATTGCAGTGCGAGTCGTGTAGGTCACCACAGGTTAGTGATTTTTTTTTTCAAAATGAAAATTGCACATTCTGTGAACTCAAAAAACCTGCAGTGCGAACTTCGACCTGCAGTAAGCCCCCGGAAATATTGATTTTTGGACTTGATGCGAGTAATAGTTGGAGAAAAGATTGAATCAATTCTTGAGAAGAGAATTTTCAAATTCGAACCAAACGGTTTTCGAGTTTCTCTCCTGGAAAAACTGCTCCTAAGTTTTAATCTCGTGAACAGATTAGGCACTACCAATCGATTTTTGAGAAAGAGGTAACTGATTCTTGGACATTTCCCAACGAAGTATTTCTTTTCTCAATTTTCCAAGAGTTTTCTAGTTGAAAATGCAAAATCGGCCTGGCTAATTGAGACCGGACTCAAGTAATGGAGCTCAGAATCAAGTCTTAAATGAATTAATGACGATCCTAACAATAAGATGATTTGGAAAGGGCTTTGTTCCTGAGATTTTTCGGAAAATTCCAATTTCCCCTTTTTTTTCCATAATTTCTTGTTCAATTATGTCAACTTCTTGTTCAATTATTATTGCTGAAAATGTCTTTCAATCGTTCGCTCAAACTCAAACTACTCACCCGAAGGGATGTCTCGAGAAAAAATGTCCTGTCAGGTTCCTGGATACTAATCGGAAAAGTATAGGTTCTTGGTTCTCACCAGTTCTTGCATACTAGTCGGGAAAGTATTGTGGTGCCACAACAGATTTTTTCCTCGGTTCCTAGCAAAAAATTTCTGAATCTCCCGAACGGGTTGACAAATCGAGTTCGTTCTTTCGTTAATCGAATCATATCTATTTCGGCTCGATATCCACGACATTTGAGGGCGTTTGGTCAAATATATACAATCTTCAACAACGAAAAATATGCACGCGGTTCGCGAGACTTGTCTGAGATAACGATGTGAGAAAATGCACTGCAGTTCCTAGAAGGAGGTGGGGAGATGGACTGATTATAATTTTTTGTTGGTTTTTCACTCCTTTTTATCGGCAGCTAAATCTCCCTATCTTCCAAACTGCGCAAGATCGATCAACTGTCTACAATTTTTTAGCAACAAATATATGTAGTACCTACATCTCCATAAGTTTTGTCTAATAGGAGAGCTCTAAAAAATTTGAACAGCTTTGCTAACGAATCCAACAAGCTATTGAACGGCTCCTCCACCAATTTTACGGGTTTGTGGCTTATACCCGACTCGGAGCCACCTGCCCCAGATTTTTCAACTTTATGGGGCAACTTGATCACCAGGAAATTATTCAAACCATATCTAACTTTGCCAAAAAAAAACTAGTCACTGTGTTATTTCACACTTGTTGTTGCCCACTACAACAACTATAACAATAAAATAAGGAATGAGTTACTTGCCGTGAATTTTTTTGGTGGCACCACAAAAGTTGTTGCTGGCTAAGGTCGACACCAGGCTGGGAATGGCCCACTTACCCCATGGGCCCAGTTAACCATGTCGGCCTTACCAACAGAATTCTCGAAAAAACCATCATCTGTTTCCTATAGACCTGCGTTCTGGGCTGCAGTCGAATGAGAGAAAAGTGAAAAATGAATGAGAAATTGTGGTGGTTGTGTATAAGAACAGCTGAAGCTCAGGCTCCAAGCTGAACTCCGCCACGAATAAAGACCTATATTATTATTATTATTATTGTTATTAAATTTTTACCAACTTCTGTTCGGATGCTTTCTGTTCTACAAAAATATAGCATATAAAAGCTGATGATGATACAGCTGTGTATGCCATTCACGCTGTAAATTCAGAACTAGGACTTCTGCGAATCAGAAATTAAATGAATCTTGTGCCGAGCCAAAAGTTAAGCTAAAACTTGTAACGATCGACCCCCAATTTACCCCTTCCCCCCTACGTTGTGTATTTTAACCCTTTTGTTCCCTTCAATTTGTTTACCCCTTCCTTTTGTTGACAAATTCGGTTCTATCTACGAGAGGACCAAATCAATCCATTTTCCCCATAGAAACAAACAATTCATATCAGAATGGCCTCTATTTAATTTGATAAAAGAAGGGCAAACATGAGTCTTTTGCTTTCGGTGAACATTATCGTCTGATTATTTATTTCACCGCTTAATTAACTAAATTCGTAAACAATACAATTCGATCTCTGTAATCCGTTATTGCCTTCTTCAGTAATAATTTACACAACTTTAATTACATTTCTAACAGCATGGCAAGTTCATTATTTGTGGAGTTTCCCTGTTGAAGTGGTATTAATCGAAAGAGTTAAAATTTACATGTTCACAATTGCAATGATTCCCAGTTTTGTCGGTTCCCAATTATTGTCAGAATGTCGTCAGTTTTACATCTAAAGTAGCGAATTAGTTGATGGTTTATTAACAGGTATTATTGGCATTAATTAATCCTTTGGGTCTTTGTTTATCAAAGCCCCTCAAGAGACTTATTCGGGGAGAACTTTATTTAAGATCGTGTATCAGGTGGCTTCAAATGACTTGGCTCTTCAGGTTTTTTGTATGGAATTTCTCGCGCTTTGCATTTACCAATTTCCGCAGATTTTCCGCCAATTTCTCGCTCTTATGACTATCGCGTCGCGACGCTATCTCTGTAGCCAGGTTCCTAATTAGTCTTTGACAAGCGAGCATCTTTCCAGATCGGTCGCGTCAATTCAGTCCTGTCGGCGGCAACTACCTGTTGATTACCCCCTTTGGTTGGGTAATTGTTGCTATTGCTATTTTTTACCATAGTTCATGGTGACATCTCACCCCGTTCTTTGTGAAGATAGCGTCTGTTTGGTAGGCTCAACGTGGGGGGTTGCTTGTTTGTTCCGCGATGTCGCACCTGATTTTAACCCTTCCTTATTCTCGTCTAACTCTCACTTCTACTTCTTCTAAACTTATGATTTTAACGCACTGACTAAAGCTTAGTTATTTGAAAGGGTTAACTGCATAGAGAAGAGAAGCAAAGTCAACTTGAAGCACCTTCACAGGTAGGAAAGCCCATGCATGTAGCTTACTCATAATAATAACAATAATAATAATAATAATAATAATAATAATAATAATAATAATAATAATAATAATGAATGGTCTTTATTTTTACATACTCAAATTAGAGTATTTACAGAAGTGTAAAAAGCGACGGGGGCGAAGTCTAGCATTGGCTATTCTACTTAATCCCCAAATTCATGAAATTCAATTAAATCTGACATTAGGACGGTACTTTGGTTCCAACAGCTGAACGTTCATAATAAAGATTGTACACCATTTAATTGAAGTGCGACTCTGATTCCACAATAATTGACCTTTCCAATTTTAGGAGATAGAAAGTACATGGTTTTTCGAGGTCACCTTTGACGTTTTGACGTTTATGACGTTTGGACGTTTCGTTTCTGACTTTTGCGGGAATTTTGAATCGGTTAGCTATACTGTTCCCATTATCATGTGGGGAAAGTCACTAGAGCCCATAAGGGAGTTTTTAATGGACGAAGTAATAGAGTTTTTTCGTAGTAAGATGCACGTGTCTGGTGCAGCGTGATCCCTGGTGGTGCTGGTGCAGCCACACTTCCATCAAGTTTGGGTCTTTCCTGAACCGGTGCATGGTGATGCCGGGTGTATTCGTCTTATTCTCGCACTCGCATAGAGCGACACAACACCCTTGAACCATTTCTGTAAGTCTTCTCAGTTTTCCACTACATATAACACACTTATTGGTAAGAACGAGGGTAAGAACAAGTGAAATCATGGAATCCACGCTGAAATCAAATAAATACACGACAGAGCGCTTGTCAGATTCGAAAAATTTCCCATTGTCAGAAACGAAATGTCATATCTCAAGAAACATAGGACGCTTTCCAATAACTGCGACAAGACGGATACACAATGTCAAAGTGCACTTGCCAGCTCAATTCTAAACTCAGCCTCGCCAATGTTTCGATTGTGTCGACATGTGGTGCTACTACTGCTATTGGAACGCTAGCTGTGTCAAATTGTGTTTATATGTGTCGAATTGTGCCCTTATACGCCTTATTGGGAAGCGCCCAATGACCTCGATTAACCGTATCTTATACGCATGACGTCACAGTAAAGAGAGACAACGGAAAATTGGAGACCTCAATTTGTGCTAATAAATTTCTGAACACCTACTACCTCAATTAATAGTCAAATCAATCAAATCAGTGATTTACTTGTCTTTTGACTTCAACGAGAGCTCCACATTAAAGACTACAATCACTAAACCATAAACAACTTGATCATCAAATAATATAACAATAATAGCAGGAGCGCTAAGCAAGGCGTCGTCCCTTTTGTCGAATTCTCACACCCGCTCTTTATGGCATTCCAACACCAAACCACCCTCGCGTGCTTCCTCACTCTTCGCTCGAGGCCTGCATCTTGCACCCCTACTCTCTTAATTTCGCCAGATATAGCTACGCTTTCATGCTTAAATGACTATTTTTAATTTTGTACTAGGCTAATCGCCACAAACTTTACAATCATAAAAACCATATAAACCGTGCAACCGATGCGACCTATATTCTTAAACGTTTATTCAACTGGATCACTGGTGGTCCGAAGCAAGCGTCTAAAATACAGCTGATCTCGCATTTTCGTCGCACACACGAAACATCACAATATGCGGACCCTCGAACGTTTGCGCATCGATGACTGAGATTGGAGAAGTGGGGACGGCTTTTGATATTTAGAAGATTATGGGCGATCACTGTAGATATATCATATCTGTGACTGAAAACGATGAATATACATCTAAGGAATATACAGCATAAGATGCCGGTGCCACTTAGTTCGAAAATCACTGCTAATGATTTACCGAATCACAGACTACACACTTGTACCTATCTCTATCTATTGTAGAGTTAATTACACTTCTGGATAGTAAATTGAATGAAGTGCTGTCCTTTTAAATAACAATATAATTAAATTTAATGTACCTACCCATAAAACTACCGAGAATGACATATTAACATGTCTAAATTACCGCGAGGAGAGTAGTTTCCCTTTTTGAGATCTATTTAAACTTGAAATGACCCCGGAAATTCGACTGCGGATAATTATAGGTACTCAGCTCAAATGCATCTAAAGTCACGAGCATCACATCAATCAACGAACAAAAATAATTGCAATATGCCTATTAAACTTAAGAAATCAACTGAGAAAACCAACTCTTGAAAAAACTCACATTAGTGTGGGTTATATTAGTCATATTAGTAGAAAAGGACACCACCAAAATAAAGTTGTCATTAGGTTTCGGCGTTTAGAATATGATAGCAAATATTAGCATCAACGGCAGAGGCCGCGAAACCCTGTATGAATTAATGATATGAGAATGAAATTATGAAATTAATGAACAATACATATAAGGTCTAGAACTTACTTTGTTTATGTAATTAAGGCGTAAGTTCATCTCTTTAGAATGTATATGTGTCAAGAAAAGATTTATTAATAAATTATATTCTCACTTAGATAACTTACTTGAGTAAATAATTTGCATTTGCACAATTTTGCAATTCATACACGCGCAACCTGCCACCGGGTGTGTTACTTAATATTGAGTTATTACACGGAAACAATGAAGGTAGGTAATAATTATCATTTTCATTTATCATTCAACGATTCAGAGACTCCTATTAATGATCTGACAGAAACAAGGCAAGTTCAAGAGCCATATGCATCTGTGCATCTCCGAAGGCCTTGGTCGACCTTGACTTTCAAATCGCTGCGCTACTCAGATTTTTTAGTCATGCTTCATGTCGGGTCTTATTCTCTTAAATTCGGTTTTTACTTAACAGATGCCGTGTCAAAAAAAAGTACCTAGTAAAACAAGATAAAATTAGTCGGTAGCATCAAGTGAGCGGTGCATCACCTAATCCATCTTTGCCATGGCTAACTGTATACTTTTGATGGGGTAATAGTCGCCGAACCATACAAGTAAAACAATCATGTTCTAGTAAATTGTCAAAAATGGGAACAAGCGAAGCAGCAGGCTGTTAACATTGACACCAGGAAAACTATGCTACCCCAACATGGCTGAGCAGTGTTAAGTTAGAGGTAGTCTAATAATCCAACATAGCTTATTGCTTTTCAAAAGGTCATCATCTTCATAGTATGAGAATCAATGGCGCGACAGCAAATGGTGCGGCGAGTCATCCAAGCACCAGGAAGAAAATTTTGTCGTAAGTTCTTCGAGTTATGAAGACCTAAAATTTGGCTCTGGCTCTCTATTTTTGCAGAAATAATTGAAAAGTAAAGTGGAGAGTCTCAAATGATTCTTTTTTGAGTTATAAAATAATAATTGGTAGGTAGGTATAAAAGAAAAGTGCCCGGAAATTTGTCGGAAATGTGCCATTTCTCCATTTACCATGGCAGATTTACATCTTTGTCAAAGACAGTGTCAAAATTTACAAGAAATTCAAGTCCTCTTCCATCTAATCAAACGATTACGAAAAATGTTATTGTTCGATACTTGTGCGCTGTGCCATTCCAGGCACTCGGCCTGGTGTTGTATCTTAAATAACTATTATTCGGATAAATTAAAACACACTCGCCTACGGCTCGGTCCGCGAACCTTATTCACATATGAATCTCATGCGTAATAGTCATCAATTATTATTATCTAAATATTATAAATAACCAACAAAGGATATTAGAAGTTCATAATTCCCTCCATGATTATTATGAATCCATAATGCCCTCTAATGTCATGCCATCAGACTAGACCAAAAGTGACCAATTGATTTTACAAAATGTAATCTATTTAATGAGAAAAACTCTGTTGTTAAGCAGATGTCAATGTTCCAGAATTTTGTTTATGGTCTTTGATATCCCAGAAACCGAATGAGCTGCGCCATTTAAATCTTAAGGGACGAAAAAAGCACTGCGGGCTGCGGCTCAAATCGTTGATCGTTTATTTAGGTCTCAGTTATGATCCTGCAAAGTAGTTTGCCTTTATCATCATTTGCAACCTATATTCCCAATTTATGTTACCAAATCCACTATCACATTTTTGGGCTTTTATATCATTTATTTGGATGATTGACAACCTTGAAAAAAATAAATACTTAGTATTTGAGTTTCCAAATTATTAGGGATCTTTAACGTCAGGACTGTCACGATTTGATGTGACATGAGAACTTGTTCTCTGCATTTTTATTTTTAGAGTATAGTAAATTCAAATGACATTGGGCGGCTGTGAAATTTGATATTTGCGCTAGAAATAGTAACGAAGTGAAGATTTGAAATTTCCATGGGTTATTTGAGACCACTTTTGCTATTTTTTGCGTTGATCATGAAGCAACTTTTACTTTCGGAAGTAACCGGAAGTGACATCAACTTTTAATTTTCAAATATTTAGAACACCTGTATATTGTTTGATACAAGTGGTTAGGGCTCGTATAATAATAATTATTAATTGTTGCTAATATTTTGCTGTTTTATAATTTTATAGGGTAGAAACATGGCAGCAATCATCCACAGTTTTCTGGAATCGTGTGAAACCCTTCATAACGAGTACCTACCGGCTTATGACACTCCCGAAGGCCGCAAAGCTTACGAGGACACGCTTAATAGCGTGAAGGCTGAATTTCCACAATATGTGGATGAGCTGCAAGGAACCGCTGATGGAGCCAAAATCCCATTCCACGAGGTAATTTTTGCTTCCATTATTATCTGCTTTGTTTACCGCGGGTTCCACCAAAAAAAGTTAATTAAGGAATAGCTAATTTGAGATTTTTTGGGTGGATTCTGACCAACTGACCAATGTAAATTTCATATCAATTAATGAACAAATGATCGGTGTTCTTCGAATTTTGCGCATTTTCCATGGTCAATCAACTAGCCTTGGTTAGAACAAAATGACCAGAACCAGCATGTTAGCGTTGATACTGTGTTAGCTTTTTGGCGGGACCCGCCGTTAGTCTTTTAAGCTGGGTTCCCAGATGCGAATATTCGGACAGAAAATGCGATTTTATATGTCAAATTTTGAATTCGAGGGCTCTGATTGGCCAATACGACGACTTTGACATCAAATTTCGCATTTTCTGTCCGAATATTCGCAACTGGGAATCCAGCTTTATAGGTAAGTACCCTGTGATCCAAACCATTCCGAATTGGGATAGGCTATGTATGACATGGTTAAATTCCGAGATGTAAAGCTGCTTTTCGTCAGGGCACAGTCTACTCCAATTCGGAATTGTTGGGATTACACGGTACCTACTTAGGTACTTGAATATAGTTACTTTGCAATTTTTTCAACAAAATAATTATTTAGTTGTTTCTCCTACACATGGACAACATTATCCTGAGTGCTACCCAACAAGACAGTATTAAGCAACCCTATGGCTGCTCCAGCATATGCGTTAACATGAAAGGACAGGTAAGGATGTTCTGCTTGATCTATCAATAAAATATCGATTATATAAACTATTAGTCGAGAAATAATTAAATTACCTACAATAACTGTTACGAAAGCCTCTGCTGAGAGGCTTCACTAATTGGATTACTCTATTAAGGTAGGTATCTGGATACAGCGCCAACGTAAAGAATTATGATCTAATGTAGTTATAACTAAAGGTTTTCAAGTTACATAAAAATTCTTCCTATTCTTTTTTTAACGCTGGAATTGCGCTTTGAATAAATACCTATTATTGTTATTTTTAGTACATATTACAGTAACAATGTTTATATAAATCTTACAGGAAATCCTCGGTCATACCGAAGACGCTCTGAGCGAAACCCTCAACCACTTTTACTTCGTATCTGCTCATATAACATCCGACAAACCGCAAGGACGATGGAATGTAAAAGAAGAAAAATTCACCTCTTTGTGCTACGCCGGCCACTTGCCCGGTTACACCATGAGTTACAACCACCACGGACTGGTCTTTTCCATCAACACCTTGAGCGCCAAAAATCTACGCTCGGGCAAGATACGTAAGTATGAAATAGAGGGAAAAAAATAGATTCGGCACGGTTCGAAGAAATGATTAGCTCTGGTTTAAAATTTACAGCAAGACACTTCCTGGCTCGAGCTCTACTCTGCGCCGAACATTTTGCACAAGCACAGCAAATTTTGAGGGATTCGGGATGCGGCGCTGGCGACGGATGTTCGGTGAACATGACTTTCCTGAAGCAAGAGGGAAGTAGGCTTTTCCATAATGCTGAAATGGCACCTGCCGATGGAGCCGATGAATCGCAATTGAACATACTCACAGCTAGTTCCGGCGAGTACTTATTGCATTGTAATTCGTAAGTATCAACAAGAAGCATACAGAGTGTCCGGTGTTTAATCGCAAACATTTTGCTGGTCGATTGAGCATAAAAAAATTAGTGGACTTTTGTCAGAACACTTTGTTCAAAAGCGTACAGTAACTGAGATACAACCCTTCAAAATTGAGATTAATATATCGCTTTTCCCACATAATTTTATTGGGAAGTTGCATGATTTTTTTTTGATATCAAGAATGGATAGCTGAACATTACCTATTTTTTTTTTCGTTTCAAGTTTAAATTGAATAAAAGGTAAGTCGTTAACTATTTAGGTGCACCCGTTCAAACAACGCGGTCACTGAGAAAATGGTGCCGCAGATCGATAGTACTGAAGAAAATGGAATGAAAATGCCGACTGCCCTGATGATAGGCCCCATTTTCGAGTACTACCTACTCTAGCTTATACTAAAACAGCAACCAGGTATGAAGAAGGAAATACATACGGGAAACGGACAAGTCTCATGTTGAGAAAATCTTCCAACAGTGTACTCACAAAATGATTAGGAAAGTTTTATCGGCCTCACTGGGGCTACTGGATGGTGGGCACATTCATTTCATTTTCTTCAGTACTATACCTAACTTCAGCATAATTTCCTTTAGTGGCCGTCACTAACTCTGGTAGACAATGTCTTTTATCGACTGCAATTAATTTCAATTGCAAGGAAACTCGCGTTTTTCGCTACGTAATCTCGAAAAATATTCACTTGCGCGTATATTAAAGCCCGGATCTTTAGGCAAATGCCTAAACTGAGATCAAGTCTGAACTAAAAGGTTAGTTTTGTCATCTTATTTAGCTGTGGTTTTAATGTTAGCTATAAAGAGCAGCATCACTATTGGCTTTCATGTCACGCGGCTAAAATTAAAACAATACTGCAAATTTCATGGCCAATCGAACCTTTTTTTTCTCGTGCCAAGATGCCTATTAGCACTATATCAATAATTTTCAATGTAATTTTTTGAAATTGTATTTTTGTACCATGTGTACCAAAGAGTTTTTGATTTAGCAAGGTGGATTAAAAAAAATCGATACAAAGCCAAGAGATGACAACCTAATACCTAATGACTGGCAGGGCAGGTAATGGGAGATAACAAAGATAGCTGCCGATCAGCTGAGCCGGGCATAAGCAATCGGTTGGATACGCGCGAAATAAAGACATCTGACGCAAAATGATTGTTTATGTGATGTTTTGTTCGTTTAAGGACGGTGTTGAATTGGTAAAATAAGCGTTGCGAAATTAATCCGTCTGGGTTTATTCCTTGACGGATTTTTACCATTTTGGTCTCATTCGAAGCTACAAGGATGTACAAGGATGATGTAGGGTTGAGCTCATTGGCATTTCCAAAATCAAAAAATATTTTTTTGGATTTTTGGATTTTGGAAATGCCAATAGGCTCAAACCAAAGTACATCCTTTTAGCTTTCGAAAGAGACCAAAATGATTATAAGAATCCGCCAAGGAATGAACCCACAGGGATTGATTTCGCAACGCTTATTTTACCAATTCAACACCGTCCTTAAAGAAGTTGAGTTTATATTAGTGCATTGAATACTGGTTTTCACTTTTTTCGAATGTGCCTAATTTCCATTTAGGCAGCTTAGAATAGTGCCTAATTTAAGCAATTCAAGTGCCTATATTTGCCTGCCTATTTTAACCTTTTTTAGTGCTCAAAAATCCGGGCTTCAGTTATAACTGTCACATTATACACAGCACAGTTGGACAACTAGCTGCCAACAAGACGTTAATACCAAGTTAGCATCGTACCATTCATGCCAACACGACATATTTTTTCCATAAGCTTAATCTGGTGAAAAAATCCGTGAAACCGATTATACCTCCATCGCTTTCTATGTCAACCTGGCCTAGACATTTCCCCTAAAAATAGATTAGAAGTCATACTGCCGCGCCGTATAAATCATTATTTGTCGTTTCCTCAACTCCCTCTTGGCTTTCTTGAAACATGTGGTTCCTCGTGTGGTTCCCTACAACGATTGGATTTTTTACAAAACGTTGTAGTTATATCCCATACACTTTCTATTTTCAGTAGAATGACTTTTTTTGAGCAAAAATAAAGTGACAAGCTGGAGCGCTGGGAGAATACGGCCGATGGCCGCTGATAATTTTCCTCCAGAACTTTGCAGAGGTGCCATCAGCCGTAGTCGTAGCCCCCCAGCTTGTCACTTTATTTTTGTTCCAAAGCGTCATTCTACTGAAAATAGAAAGTGTATGGGATATATCACTTATATGTTGAAATTTGACACCTGTCACATTAAAATGTGAATCCTATCAATAGCGTGATCGTGGATCGCTTAGGACCAGTTTTTCAGTCTAGGGTCAACTCCTAACTTGTTTTTTGAGGGTATGGGTTTGATTGTTGCAACACTTACTGTTTTTGTAGCTACAAATCCAGATTTATAGTGCGATTCTGTAAAAAACAGCCTTCCATAAAATCATAAACGCTTTGTTATGTAAAAAATCCCGTCGGCGATTGGCTGTTGCCTAGGTCATAACAGCGTAACAGAGTCTTTATGGAATGTTATTTTTCAGAGAATCGCACCATTAAAGATCAGCTGAGATCAAGAGACTGACCCTTGGTGATAAAAAATAAGGATTCAAAGACTTGTGGCACCTTAAAATGTGCTAAATTCGAAAAAAATTGCACACCTGTATTATAAAATCAGAAACTTCTTGACATGTATTCTCAATCTTCAATTCGACTGCCACGAGGACTGCTATTACTATTATACCCAAGAAGACTATAATGCCAAATTTTATTTATTAATTCCAAAAAACTAGGCCCCTACGGTTTGTCAAAATAAACTTCGGAATTTTCAAAATTCTCATATTTTTCTAGTTAGAAGAAGTCACAAAACTTAAAACCAAAAATACACTAATTATAGAGCTTGAAAAGCAAAATCAAAAGTAGGGCATTTCTTTTGAAAAATATTTGTTTTTGTTATAGCGCAAAAATGGGGCATCTGTATTGTTGAGAATAATTTCGCAGTGTAGATGGGAAGGATGTTAAGAAACCCCGACGTGTACAGGGTAAAAAAAACATGTTCCATGATAAATGATGCATGGATTTTTCCCGTTAGCCTGTGATGGCTTTGGGACACTTTGGACTAATTTTTACTTTTGCAGTTTTTGTCCTCGACGTTTTCCCCTTAAATTTTCAATGCAAGGTTTTATTTTTGAACCATTAAATTTTTTCAACCAAAGGCTTTCGATTCTTCCAGTGAATATCAGAATAGGGCCTTTGCATAAAATCAATTTTTAGGGCTATGATTTGTTTTTATAATTTATTGCCGGCTCAACTATACAAGATGTTATTTCATAGCAGAGATGGCAAGAACGTATACAATAATTTGACGATACAACATAGAATGTCGAAAATAACACCAGAATAAAATCAAAAATGATCCATAACACGATAACAAACCTTATTATTCGTTATTCGTCTAGATCATCTTGAGGAAATCTTCGTTGTAGTCTTTGGTGGATGTCGTTCTCTCCCAAGCGGAAATGGCCGGCTCCCTGGCAGTTTGTAAAGATCGTGGTAAAATTACTAAAATTTGGTTGTTAGTCGCGTTCTTCACTGTGAATCGCCAACAGATCGAGATCTTCTAACTTGGTAATGCGTAGTAAGTGCAAAATGTCTGGACATTGCCCGGCTGATAATTTTAGTGTATTGAATTCTTAGTAGTTGAAAAAAATTGACAATATGCGGAAAACCACTGCTTCTATTAAAGCATCAATAGAAGCAATGAAAAAATCATGCAGGGTCCTATTTCTTCCATCTATTCATGTACTTATAAAAAAGACTATTTACCTTTTTGCTGAAAAAGCGGAAACCTGGGCCTTTTTTCTTAAAAAAAACCTGATCAGAAAAACCGAGAAAAACAGTGCAAACGATATTAATTATTAATTGTCTATTGAAATCTGTAGATATCTCCGTATGCCAATAAAAGAAGCAAATCCGCAAATGACTGAAAGCAGCATACAACGAATGAGAACTTTCCAAAGTTATGGCCCACCCAGAAGCAAGAAAGACGTAATTGAAATGCTGAGTGATTCTTCCAATAAGGAATACCCAGTCTTTAGAGACAGCGGTTACGTGAAAACTATAGCTGTTGGTAAAATAACTGAGCTCTGAGTTAGTCTTACAACATTTTTTTAAACTCTTAATTTTCAGGTATTTTTGACTGCATTGAAAGAACTTGGAGCCTATATTCTGATAATGCAAAAAGTAACCAGCCCTTGGTTGTTTTGCCCATAACACTGAAGACATGAATTATTACAACACTTGTGTATTATTAAACTTTATAATAATTATAATAATAAAAAATACCTATAGCAATCTAGTAGGTAGCATAGTACAATATAGAATGTAGTTGTTATATAAGAAAAGTTATTTACAATAAATTTAAAGAAAAATAAATGGCATTAATAATAAGTATTTATTTTAATGGAACTTATAGAATGTAAAAAGCTGAGAAAAGTCATCGCCCACAAGAGCCACCAGGACATCCTCCAAAGTTCACTGTGGGTGGATTGATATCTCTCATGGTCATAATGCGTTTTGAAGGACCATTACCACCCGGCCTGCTCAAGATAATATCAATTTTAGGCACTGGGTATTTCTTTATTATTCATGAAAATGAAAAAACTTACTTGAATGGACCTCCTCCTCCGCCGCCACCGCCACCGCCACCGCCTCCTCCACCGCCACCACCACCACTGCCTTTAAATGAAGAACCTCCAGATCGATATCCTCCGGAGATTGACTTGCTAGGATCTAGGCCAAACAGTGATTTGAAGCTGTAACAATTATTTCATAAATAACTACTCCTCTCACTTACAATAAATAATCAAACTTACAAGAACACCACGAAATTGATAGATCCAAAGAAGATCCTTGAAATTTTATCCAAACCCCAGGGAGGGCTTTGATGGATAGTTCCGTCTGAAACAAAAATCATTGGAAAAAACTAATTACACCCTTGTGTTTTCATTTATATTACCTCTAGCGACGTACACCATATTTTACTAGTAATTTCTTTAGATTTGAAGCTCTTGAAGCACACGTAAGAGATTTTCTAGAACGCGATAAACGTCTACTTCGTTTTCCAATTTGCTTCTGCTGTCAGCGTCAGCTGGTTTTGACGTTTGTTTACGTGAATCTAGGGTCCCTAGACGTCGAGTTGGTGGGTGATGTCACTGTCGTCTGTCAGCGATGTCAGGTGTCACTAGTTCGTAACCTACAATTTTTCAAAAAACTTGAACTTGTAGTTCCAACTTTTGTACTGAGTACTAAATAAGTAAGCAGAACGAGCTTTGGCTGAAAAAGAGTTAAAACGTGCTGCACATTCACATTGTTTTACATGCAAGTTTCAGGTTATGTTTTGAAAGAAACAAGTTGAAAATTTTGAAAGATGTACACCACAAAGAAGCCCTGGAAAAAGGTTTTATATGAAGATCAAGGCCACCCTGACAACTATACAGACCAGGAAACATTCTTGAGAGACTTACGGACAAACACAAAATACATCTCTTTTCTGGAAGCCATAGTAGGCGCCACGATGCTTCTCGAAGAGTTCTGCACCGTCATAGCTTTTGTGCTCGTCTACGTGTACCTGATCAACGAATGGATCGAACCACAAATCATCTTCAATTTTTCCAGTGGAGTCACGTTCGTGGGCTACTTACTGTACAGATTCGTTTATAGCGAAGGCATCAGGTCGAAGTTGGGGCATGACTTGAGAACTGTCCTCATATTCATGGTGTTTGGGTACTTATTTTCGCCAGTTTTGCATACATTAACAGACACCATAAGTACTGACACCATTTATACGATGACTTTCTTCATGATGTTGGCCCATTTGATATTCTTCGACTATGGTGTGAGTGCTGCAATTGTATCAAACAGTTTTTCCTTGAGTGCTGCCATTTTCGCATCGATCTGTCTAGCTTCCCGGCTGGCGTCATCGTATCACGCTTTCATTTTCATTACTGTTGCTATACAGTTTTTTGTACTATTTCCTTTACTCAGGAATGAAATGAAGCAAAGTGTTTTAGTATCTGTGATATTGCTAGCATTTGATTTGTACCTGCTTCTGTTAGTCTCTGGATTTTTTGCAACGGTTTTTATTCTTACAGTGATGTTCATAAACGTTGTATGTCCAGTTTTATTTGTTTATGATCAGAAGTATAAACAGAACATCTATGGGCCTTGGGATGAAGCCATAGTTGATGATGCCGATAACGTAATTAATAAACTTTTCAAGTAGCTTTTAGCTGGCGTTCTGTAAATTCTGTGTTTTGTGATATTAGTTATGAAATAAACTTTTTATTTTTGATGGAAAAGAATAAATACTAAGGGTTCTGGTCAATGATCAAAATTTATTCACCAAAATTACATTCTACTTGGCGTGAGCTTGGGCTTTACGCATCTGTGTGAGAATGTTGGACATCTCCTCACGCTTCCTCTTGGCACGGATGTGCGTACCCAAACGACGTTTCAAGAACTTCAGTGCCCTCTTGTCCTTGGAGACCTTGAGCAATTCCATTGCTCTTTTCTCGTAAGGGGCATGTCCTACCACTTCACGGATCAAATCCCTCACAAACTTGGTGTGCTTGGTTTGAGTGCCCTTTGTCCTCGCAGGGCGGAGCTTGTCCTTGGTCTTGCCACCAGAAAGTTTGGCGGTTTTGTGCCCCTTCTGGAGGCCGACGGCCATCTCGCACTTTGGTGCCATGCTACATAACCAAACAAAATTAAAACTGACATTCTGTTGCACAAATTAGTAATGGATTGAACAACGACTTTGGATTTTCAATCAAAGCGATAGTTTTCATTTAAGTAATAAAAAAAATGCTTACATATTTCTTTAAATCACACTTCTACAAACAACGTGTCCGCAGATGAATGAAGTCACGTTAGAAAAGAGCAGAAAAGAATAAAGATGGCGCCGTATCCCTTGCAATACCAACATCACCAACGCCACAGCACAAAATTACCAAATCAAATGTCAGTCAGTGTAATCATCGTTCAAAATATTGAAAATTACTAAGGTAAATAATGTTCAAGCCTTTCATAAACACACTTGCTATTTCTCTTTACGGACAGCGCTAATTGTTTCGTTGATTACATATCGAATTATTACAAAATCAGACTTGGAAATACAATAACAAAACGGACATGTTAACCAAGTACGCCAACTGTCAAAATGACGCTTCATTCAAAAAAAGCGCGGGTTATCTTTCGATTACGATGTAACTTATCGCTTGTTAGTTTTTATAAACAAACAGAAACTTCCTTTCAATAACAATATAATGATGTGATATTAGTGAGTCTCCAACAAATATTTATTGTGTTTCAAAACAGCAAGATGACCCGTCTCCTGCTAGTGTCCTGCATTTTATTTTGCGTTGCTCATCTCGGCGAGTCCTGGAGGATTTTCCATCATGGGAGGATGTACGGAGGAAATCTGGGGAAACCGAAGCATACTAGGCAGTCATCGTGTGAAAACGAAGGAGTTGTCACGGACTGGTTCACGCAGAAGCTGAACCATTTCAACCCTAGAGATAAAAGAGTTTGGAAACAGGTGAATGTTCTTACATCTCATAGGTACCAGGATTCCCAAATTGCTTGATTTTACCTGTTTTTCTTACTTCTGGAGCCGTGTTCATAGTCAAAGGTCTTCAGATAAGATAGTCTCAACCAAACGTTCCAGTGGTCGCATGAGTCGCATGCCTGGTATGGTCACATACTTACCGGGCGATTGAGAATTTTGATTTTGAATATTAATTTTTTATTTTGATATCGGGCTCACGACTTCACTAACAAATAATTATTCTAAGGTATTGTGTTCATAAGTGACTTATCATGAACTTCAACCATTTATCAAAAGGCACAAAAAATGGGCGATATGAAAAGAAGGTAGATGCATTGTTGCAATAAAAGCTCCCAGGAAGAATCTCTGAACGCTTGCAGATGATGATGAAATCAAATACATAATATGAGGACAATGAACATTTAGATTAAGATGAAGATGCAGCTGTTTGATGTTGAACCAAGAACCAAGTATTCATACAAAACCTGTGGTCAGTTTTTGTGTTTGGAACATATACCTATTTCCTCGCGATCTGTGATAGTTTTTGTAAATCAAGTCCCATGAAAAACTATAGGTACCTACCTATGTCAAATTTTTATCTTTTTTCGCTTTTTTTAATTCCTATCAATTTTTTTCCAAAGAATTCACGTTTTTTTACTTGAATGCTCACTTTTGTTATTTTTTAAGTTTAAACAAAATTACATTATATTTTTTGTTTGAAGTCCTCTATCAGTTCCCTGGGTCGTGTATTCGTGTGTCTCCCAGAGCCCCGTTGAGTCAGCCTATTTTTTCTCAGTTTCCAGAACTCTTATTGTGTCGTTAGGTGTGGTTCGGTATCTATATACCCTTCTGATGGGCTCGAAAGCGAGGCTCGAAGGCTCATTTCTCATAATTATGTCGTTTAGAGCCCTCACGTGCAATTATTTAGAACTTTGATCCAGGTATTCAACCCGTGAGCAGATTCATTACCAATTATCATCTAAACAATAAGGTAATTGGTCTTTGAACATTTTCCTACAATTTTTTTGAACATTTTCCCGAGTCTTTCCCAGTTGAAAAAATTATGAAACCTTTCCTTTATGAAACTGAATATTTTGACGGATGAGGTTCTGCAGCCCAGCAGCCTCTTAAAACTCCTGAACGGTAGTATATTTTTTTTAGTGTATACGGGTGATTCATAAAACATGCTCAATTGCTCACCCCCATTTTTCTCCGGAACCGTTTGCGATATCTATTCGCGGGAAAAACTGTTGAATTAACTATATCATTAAGGTCCAATCTCATACGCTACCAGATTTTTTTCACCAAAACTTTTGTCGGAGGTGCCTCAAACATATTTGTTGATTTTTTTCACACTGTACAATGTTGAGTGATAGGTCATCTAAAAGGGCTTTGCAAGATCAATGATAAAGTGCAAAAAGTTTTAAAAAAATCAGCGGTTTTCATTTTATGATGAAAACAAAAACCTATGTGCATAATCTATGGGCATTTTTTCAAACTGATGCAAACGGCGTTCAATAATTTTAGGTAGGTTTTAGGTACTATTAAAATTTGGATTTTGGAAGATCTCAAAATTTCAAACTAACCATTCGATATTGAGGTAAACATCGTACTGACCGTTTTAATAAGTTATTCTAATAAATGCCGTTTGCAGTTTGAAAAGATACACATAGAATATGTCATTTTATACGTGAAAAAGTGTTTTTCCACGTATACGTGAAACGTATTATACACGCTCACGTATTTCGAAAACAAAAAACGTATTTCACGTGTTTTCGAGGATTTTTGTTTTTATGATAAAATGAAAACGGCTGAATTTTTTTGAAACTTTTTGCACTTGTTCATTGAACTTTTTAAGCCCTTTTAGGTATAACATAATGCCGAGCATAATGCTATCAACATTGTATAGGGTGATCACGCGAGATGGGACCCCCCAACTGAACGCTTCCCTTTTGAGATATTTTTCAAAATAAAAAACTAATCCTTGATAATTTTTCCTGTACTTTTCGAATATATCTACCATAATTTTCTATATGTATCTCGTAATATACAGGGTGTTGAAGAAAAAAGTTGAATTTTTGCGACACCATGTATTTACTTATTGTAATCTAGATCCCAAGCAGCAATTTAGGGCCAAATTACCAAGCTAAAGTCAAATTGACTTAAAGAAGGCGAAATATGCATGAATTTGACATAAAATTTTCCTTATATGACAAATGCTCCACAAAGTCATTATTTAAATCAAAAATTACCAAGATTTAACCTTGCGAAAGCCCTAAATTTACCATCGACTTCAAAAAGTTTTTGGAAGTTGAAAATTACCTAGATTCCACCTAAAAAATGCCTTCAAATTCTTTAAAATCTATAAGGCATTATCTAGGGCAAAAATTTGTTCATTTTTGCTTGACTTTCGCCGTTAAAGTCCATTTTACCTCTGAGGTTGATTTAAGCTATCAACGGTAGTCGCAATTACTTCGAAATTACCCTAATTTTAACTTCAAAGTCTGGTTATGAATAACCTCTTTATACTAGTCCAAATTTGGTAATTTTCAACTTTACACAATGCCTTACAGGTCATGGTAAATAACAAGGGTTATTTTAGTAAAAAAGCGGACCTATTCAATTTGAACATTTGCCTTTGAAGTCAGAATTACTATAAAAATTGCCTTATTAAGGAACACTGGTCAAAAAGAAGGCGAAAGTACCATTATAGTGAACTTTAAAGGAAATCCGTCTTATGTGGCTTTTGAGGTCAGAAAATGAGCTGGCTCTTTGTTGTTTGGAGTTTTTCATGCAGATCATCTCTTGTCAGTGTTACCAGTACCTGCTGTGCTGTGCTGTGAAATAGTGCAAAGCAGAAAATGTCCTCCAAGTAAGAAGTTCAAGCTGTATAGGCACACCGCAGGTTACTATCGCCTATTAAAAAAAGTGTCACCGGCGCGGCTCAAAATCCAACTCCGCTTTCGTCAGAATGGCGGACATCGACATACCAGCATCGCTCTCCAACTCCGATTTATTGAGCGCGTAATTTAAAAATTGTTGTCTTCATAGTTGAAATTTGGTCCAAATCGGTAATTTAGGGAAAGTTGACTCTGAAGTCGATAACAACAAAAAACCATGAGTAGACTATGAGGTAAAATTTACCTAATTAGGTCAATTTTGACTTCAAAGTTCGAGTTTCAAGTAATTTTGCCCTGTTCGGAGGGAAATTTTCCCTATAAGTAAAGAACAATAGTAAATTTGCCCTGAAAGTCAAATTTCGGAATATCACCAGACACGCCATCTTACTCCAGCAGGTTCCACGTCCGCCATTACGATAAAAGCTGTTCTGTAATTTTTGTATTCCCTTAATTACTTGTTTTTTTGCCAGGCACCAGGCAAAAAAAGTGTAATTAAGAAACACTGTTCAATTTAAGAGCTTAATATTAACATTTTAGTGCTCTAAACTGTGATTGACCAAAAAAAAAATTAAGTTGTTGTTTCCGCAAGTTCTGCAAAAAATCGATTTTTCCAAGGCGCGTTGCAATATTTGGAGGTGCAAGAGACACATTTGTCAAAAATATTTCCTTCGTGTGAATATTATGACCAGGGAGGAGTCTCTAAGTCCGCAAAATGTTTCGTGCTATAGGTATATGCCGATCACGTTTTAAATTCAGTAGAAATTAAAACGCGGTTGGCCATGTTCCCTAGAGTGTAACGGACGCTGACAGACTAAGTTCCGTGAAAACGGGCTTTTTGTGGCGAAGTCCAGTGAGGTTAGGAAATTTTGACATGAAATGCCAATTCTGGCGTCTCCTTGCGTCATATTCCGCTACAGTGTTGTCTTGGCTGTTATGACTGTTATCTTGTCAGAATGGCAGGTAAGTAACAGAGTGCCGAGCCGTTTACGCCCAACCTGAATTACAGCTGAAGAACTCCAAACTGCAGATTGCGAGGTGAAAAGACACTGGAAGGACATATGGGACACTGAAGCTGCAGTCAAAAACAGAGCATACATACAATCTTGCAACAGCGCTGTACTCGATTGACAGTACGAATTTAAGGTCGTCTGGGGAAAAACTGATCCAACATAACAAATTTGAACATCCCCAAATATCGCAGAATTGCCAACTTGGCGTGCAAAAATTACCGTTCTAGTGCTGAATTTAAAAGCTGATCGGCATTATAGGTAGGTATATTTTGCTATGAAGGACGGAGGTCCGCCATGAAACTCATTCACTATGGTAACACCAACAACACTATTGTGCACTAATGTCTTTTGAAGTCGTATGACCAACTATAAGTCAGGAAAACCCAAAATAATACCATAGTGGATAATGATACCTATTCAAGTCTTGTAAGACACAGGTCACAAATTAGTAAAAATAGGTCTCAAATTACTTATTGTTACCAAGAATGTAACTTATTTTAGGTTCAGCCGACTAACAGGGTATCTGACCTATAAGTCAAATCGACCTATGTGCCCAATTTTCGACGTTTAAATTACCCACTTATTTTTCCCCACTTACCTGAATTCGACGTCGATTAAACGTAAATCCGACCTATTGAAAATTGGTCGCTGACCAATAGTGAGGTAGATTTTAACCTAATTTGGCCCTAATTTGTTGCTTGGGATAGTTATTTGCTTTGCTGATTACAAAACTGTATGGCACTTGTCGATTTCTTCTCGAATAACTTGTCAAAAAAATTTATAAAATCTGAATTGCATGGATATTATTCTAATAAGATGGCTGTGATTACAGCACCAAATACCCAAAAAACACTAAAACTATGTTTTAGGCTACAGATTAACAAAACATTGGATTTGAATGGAAACAAGTCTCACTTCTGAAATTTAGTGCTGTAATCACAGCCATCTTTATTAGAATAATGTCCACAAAATTGAGATTTCATTAATTTTTTTGACAAATTATTTGAAAAAATACCCAAGTGTCATACATTTTGATAATCAGCAAAGCAAACTGTCTAAATCACAATAAGTAAATACAGGGTATCGCAAAAATTCAACTTTTTTTTTTTTTTTCTTATGAGATATAGAAATATATGGTAAATATATTCAAAACCTACAGAAAAAATTATCAAGGATTAGTTTTTTATTTTGGAAAATATCTCAAAGGAGAAGCGTTCAGTTGGGGGGGTCCCTCGGGGGGTCCCATCTCGCGTGATCACCCTGTACAGTGTAAATAAGAATTCAATACATTTTTGAAGCGCCCCTGTACAGAAAGTTTTGGTGAGTAAACTCCGGCAGTAGGTATACGAAATCGGAACTTGAAGATGATGTTAATTCAAAAAAATTTCCCGCAACTCGATATTTATTGCAAACGATTCTCTAGAAAAATGGGGATGAGCATGTTTTATGAATCACCCTGTATACGCTTGTGAGTCTTTCAGAATAGTCGCTCGACGATTTTTTTTCCAATTTCTTAATCAAGTCCCCTTCCCGAAGGGACGCTTGGATCAAAATCATTACTGACGTCTCTACCACCGGGAAAGTTTTGTGTCGCCCACAACAGTTTTTTTTTTATTTTTTACCAAATCAAAAAATCCAAAACATGATGGTCTATACAAGACTAGGCACTCATAGAATGTAGAACAGTTAAAATACCCATTTTTAGTGAAAAAAAATAGCCCATTTACCCCCTTTACCGGTCTACTACCGCAGACCGGTGCGACCACTGCGTGGTGTCTCAGAATTTGGCGCGACTACTGAAAGATTTTAACCATTTACGTTTTCCATCCGTCCGTACTATCCCGTACGGAATATGTAGATGCTTGAGTTTTGAGAAAATCTTTTGGGTTAAGGTATTATTACTTACTAAATATTTTGCTTTTTACGAGAGTTCGACACGTAGGTACTTTTTTATACAGCCCTCAATAAAGTACAAAATTTCTAAAGCGGGGTTTTAGAGGTTTTTCAGCAACGACCAGTTCTTCGAGGGTGAAGCGGCAGGTCCCGTCTTCTTGATGATTGGCGGCGAAGGTGAAGCTTCGGACAAGTGGATGACTGCAGGCGCTTGGGTTAATTATTCGAAAAGATTCGGCGCCCTCATGTTCCAGCTGGAACACAGATATTACGGCAAAAGTCATCCTACTGCGTATGGTTTTCAGTTACTTCTCACACGTATAGATAACTCATTTTGATGAGAATATTTTTTTGCAGAGATATGAGCCTGGCAAATCTGACCTATCTCAGTAGCGAACAAGCCCTGGCTGATCTGGCCAATTTCATCACAGCTATGAATGAAAAATATAAGCTTGAACCAGACGTCAAGTGGGTAGTTTTTGGCGGGTCATATCCAGGTTCTTTGGCGGCCTGGATGCGGTTCAAATATCCACATTTGGTTCATGGCGCAGTGTCAGCAAGTGGACCTCTTCTGGCTCAAGTAGATTTTCAAGGTAAGGATAAAGGAACCCATTTTAAAGCCACGTGAACAATTAATTATTTTTTTCGAATCGCTTATGGTTCTTGCATTTTCTTATTATCCAGATTATTTCCGGGTCATTGCCGATTCTCTCGCAACCTACAGTCCAGACTGTGTCGACGCCGTCCAGCAGGGCGTGGAACAAGTCGGCATCTTGCTCAAGAAAAAAATTGGACAGAAAAACCTGGATAAACTTTTCCGGTTGTGCGATCCGATAGAAGACTCTCTGAAGAACCAAAACGATATTGCCAACTTCTACGAAAACATAGCCGACAATTTTGCTGGAGTTGTCCAGTACAACAAGGATAACAGAATCGGCCATCCCAAGGGCTCAAATATCACCATCGACACCGTATGCGATATAATGGTAAACCAAAGCTTGGGTCCTCCAGTCAACAGACTGAGCGCTGTCAATGAGTTGCTCTTGGACACTCACGATGAAAAGTGCTTGGACTACAAGTACGACAAAATGATTGCAGTTCTGAAGAACGCCAGCTGGGAAGGTGAAGCTGCTGAAGGCAGCCGACAATGGCTGTACCAGACTTGCACCGAATTCGGCTTTTACCAAACGTCTTCCCAAAGTTCACACATATTCGGGAACCAATTCCCCGTCAATTTTTACATTCAGCAGTGCAGAGACATTTTTGGTCCACCGTTTGATGCTGCTCTCCTCGAAGATGCCGTTGAAGAAACAAATATCAACTACGGAGCTTTGAACATCGACGTTAGTAGGGTGGTTTTTGTCCATGGCTCCATTGATCCTTGGCATGCTTTGGGAATCACCAAAACAATCGAACAAAATGCCCCTGCAATTTATATTGAAGGTAAATAAATAGTATATTATATACCAAGGTTGAGAAAGTATTATTATAGCTGAAGCGCCAGTTAGCTGAGGGATATAAGGCGCTGAAGCTATAATAATTTTCTCGACCGTGGTTTATATAGAATTTTTTTACTACTTGAAATTCGCCATCCTAGTCGAGGAACAGGTTTATAATGATGTACTTCACGGCTAGTAGTGAAAAAACGAAATTTTAAATTGCTCACTTGATACTCAAATTTTTAAAACTTTCAGGTACAGCTCACTGCGCCAACATGTATCCGGAATCGGATGATGATCTGCCTCAATTGAAGGCCGCCAGAGTTCAAATTGAATCGTTGTTAGATACATGGCTGAGAAGTTGAAGTAAATAACTAGTGATATTGAATAATAATACACCTAATCTTTATTAGCTATATTATGTCCCTCTTTTTACAATAAGTGTTTTCTACTTTAAATTGCTCTCTTATACCTCCTACTCCAAATTGAGCCCCCTGGTAATTATCCGCTCCAAGCTTTAAGAAACCACAGTCGCCTATGATATTGTTTCTTTAAGTTGGACAATTTATAATAAGTTGAAGGATTGAAGAAGTCAAGATGATTTATTCAAATTTGTCAAAATGATGTTTGCTATGCTGGATTGCTAGTTAATAAGTCCCTTCGTGGCGCGAATTTTTTTTTTTTTAAGATGAGATTTAGATTTAGAATTTCATAGTTTTGTACACCGATATTGAAAATTAACACTAAAAAATATTCTGGTGCACATAAAATTCCACAAGTAATTTGGTTGAATGTTTGATACCGGTTATATTCGGTTCCTTTTGCAGTTGTCCGTTTCCCGTAACTTGTTCCGAACCCTCACCCGAAGCCGCCGCCCGCCATGCCAGTCATGACACTTCACGCCGTATAATGGTGCAACCTGTGTGAGTTTTCTCGTCTACTCTAAGGTGGGCGAGAACCATTCTCACATGGTTTTAGGCAACTCTCGCTACATCGATGTATCGCGGCGGATTGCATGAAACTCCCAGGAACTTTTCTCACACGATTCAAGAATAGCGGCCCAGACCTAAATTTTATTTGCTCATGTTTTAACGAAAGAATACAACTTGTTGCAAATGGCTGTACCGAGAAGGAAGTTTAAAGAAGTTACGAAGAGATGCATTCACGGTGTATGTAAAAGTGACAGCCAGGAACCAGTAGTTGGTCAGGCGGCTAGACAGAGCATGCAGCGTTGCCAAATTTCCATATTCACACTGACAGGTGTACGAAAGTTTTCAAAATCTGGCGCTTTTACACATGCGCACTTGTCCAAACGAAGCAGCCTATTCAATTGTCTCGGTCAGATTTTGACGCTGACACAATATTTTCATTCTTTTTTGACTTGAAAACGCCGTTAGCCACGTTACTTATAATAAAGTAGGTTCACTTGTACTGTGACTCTAGTTGGCTGGGCAAATTTTCTACTTTAGCAGTGTAGGCTTGCCGCCTTTTTACCTGGTGTGAAACTGACTTTGTCATACGTGGAAATGCAATTAGAGGGGCGCAGAGCTGTATTACCATCATTTAGACACCAGAACCCTACGGGGCCGCCTCCAATTTAAGTCATCTTGACGGCGGCCATTCAAGGCCGACAAAAACTCGTCCCGCGAAGCTCCAAAACGGAAGCAAATTGCAAACTGAAGCTACTCACATGAATTTCGGTCCAATACGCAACTTTGAGCGGCTGGGTTTTTTGAAATTCGGTTTAGTCAACTCTCTACACGTAAATCCTTTTGCAACAGCAGGCCTGCTGGAGTGTTCTTTGTCTTGCCAATAGTTCTTCATGCTTCGGCGTGTTTTTTCGACTGCAAGAGGTGAAAGGATTGATGATTCCATGGGACCCCTTCTTTTGGACGAAGGCCTAGTATTTTTTCAGTTTGAATCAACCTAAAGTTGAACCGGCTTCGAGAAGTTAAAAATATTTCTGACACCTGTCAAATGTCAAAGCTGCTTTGATTTATTTGTTCATTGGTGAAAATTAAAAACAGGTCGAAAAATTATTACATTTTGCAATAAAATAGAAAAAAAGCGTCAGGCATCACGTCCCGAAAAATATTCCGTCTATCTGCAGAAGAAATGCGTAAAAAATGTGTTCCAAAAGTGGTCCGAACGTCGAACGCTAAATGAAGCCAGAGCAACCAGCCGCAAAGTTTTGGAGATTTTCTATATTACAGATTTGGAAACTTGAAAACAAAATCTCACAGCCGACTAGAATTACGGTACAAGTGAACATACTATACAGGGTGTCCCGTTTTTTAACGCTCACTATTGGTATCACGGAAACGGTAAGAGATACAGAGTCGGTTAAATTACAAAAAAGTTGCGCAATTTTATGACTATCTCAAATATCTCAAGATATCTAAGATATCTTCTGTCATTTCTGAGATATCCCAAAAAAACTGAGAAATGCCGAATTCGAAAATTCCGAATCATTTCCTTATTATGACAGCTATCAATTTGAAAATTAGTATCTTGACATTTTCCAAGGTCCTCGATCGACTGACGTTAATAATTTTTTCCTGCGCTTACTAGTTTTTGAGATATGACAGTTAACTTCATTTTTTCTTATGGACACCATATCATTTATCCACCCCATAAAACTCATCTTTTCTTCCTCTTTACAAAGATATAAAACACTTGTGGCATTTTTGTCAAAATAACCTGTAAAAATTGGAAAAACTGTTTCTGAGGCGAAAAAATCGAGTTCGGTTTTCATGCTCTTGTGGCAATATACAATGGCATTTGGTTGCTATGGTCTGTTGATTCTGGAAAAAGTTCAGTTACATTCCGTTTTTGTGTATTTGATAATGATAATGAATAACAATAAAACAAATACAGAACTAAGTATAACACAAAATGACATAGCAATAGCAATAAACATTCATAATTCACAATTGTCCGAATTGGAGTCCATTTTGCTTTATGCAGAGTTGTGTGCCTTTTAGCCATGTTTTCAACGGCTGCGCTGATATCGTGCGGGTTATTAATTGACTGAAACGCATCATCAGCTCCTTGCTTCCAGCTCTTGGTTGCTTTGGGATGTTCTGTCATGAACCACAAATTCGATCTTCAAGCGTTCCCCGCAAAATGGACCCCATTTCGAGTTATTGTAAATTTTAAATGTTTATTGCTATTGCGATGTTATTTTGTGTTATACTTGGTTTTGTATTTGTTTTATCATTATCTATTATCATTATCAAATACATAAAAACGGGATGTAACTCAACTTTTTCCAAAATCAACAGACCATGGCAACCGAATGCCATTGTTATTATGCCACGAGAGCATGGCAACCGAACCGGTACCTAGATTTATTCGCCCCAGAAATGGTTTTTTCAATTTTTACAGGTTATTTTGACAGAAATTCTACGAATGTTTTATATCTTTGTAAAGGGAAAGAAAAGATGAGTTTTATGGGGTGGATAAATGATATGGTGTCCATAAGAAAAAATTAAGTTAACTGTCATATCTCAAAAACTAGTGAGTGGAAGAAAAAATTATTGACGTCAGTCGATCAAGGACCTTCAAAAATATCAGGATACCAATTTTCAAATTGATAGCTGTTATAATAAAAAAGTTATTTGAATTTTAGGAATTCGGCATTTTTCAGTTTTGGTGGGATATTTCAAAAATTAACACAGATATATTTGATATTTTGACATTTTTGGAATAGCCATAAAATTGCGCAACTTTTCTGTGATTCAACCGACTCTGTATCTCTTACCGTTTCCGAGATAACAATAGTGAGCGTTGAAAAACGGGACACCCTGTATATAGTAAGAAGTGTAGGTGCCACAGTAGATAGCAAAAGTATAAGTGATTAAAAAAAAATCAGTTCAAAAAATGACCGAGGAGGACCATTTCTAGCGCCGAAGTGTGATTTAGTTGCAAGTAAACAAAAATCTCCATAAATACAGGTTTCCTAAATTGAGCGTCTCTTTCTGGGCCGTGACGTCACGTTCGATTGCGCAGTAAATCGTCGCAGTCCTAGTGTGCCAAGATTGCCCCGATTCCATAAGCCGAACGTGTGTTTTGATGGTGTTATTATTGGTATTTATACAGTTTTCACAAGTAATTATGGAAAATAAATGTTGTGGGCCACTGTGCAAGTCCACAAGTTATACAGCGAATGTGTCCCTAAGCATGGATCCATAAAATACGACGTGACACTCGAAGAAGCAAAAAGAACCACAAGCCCTTCAGCGTTATAACAGCAGGGAGCTTCCTGCTTAGTTCATCAAGTATCATTGATTCAAGGGTTTACTTGGCCACATTTTTGCATCAAACACTTCAAATTTAAAGTGATGGCCATAATATACCATAAGAAATATTAAAAGTGGGACATGGGACACGCATTTATCTGGGCCGCTATTCTTGAATCGTGTGAGAAAAGTCCCTGGGAGTAAAATACATTCCGCAGTACACTGATGTAGCGAATGTCGCCTAAAATCGTGTTTTTTAGGCAACTTTCGCCACAGAAGTGTAGTACGGATTATATAAAACTCCCAGGGACTTTTCTCACACGATTCAAGATTAGCGGCCGTGCTTTCTGCGCACATCCATATATCGTTGATATATCCATTACAAAAATAGTAGTATACGCGCATCAAATGCCTCTCTGGCAAATTCTTCTTTGCGGAATATTCATTTGCAATATTCATCGAGAAGTTCGTTATATTTTTTAGCGACTTTCCCAGCATGGTTGGCTTCAAAATTCAAAAAATAAAACACTTTTAACACGGCGGAGCAATGTAAATACAAATGGCGCGATCACTCATGGCACACTGTGCGCAGAACGTGCCGAAAACAGCTGCGCAGAATCGCGGATTCTCCATCTCTCTTTTGAGGAAACCTTTATTCACATCATGAATCGTTCTGCAGGGTTTTGATTTTTTTGAGGAGGGGGATAAACATGGCAACATGGGCATAAGGAAGTAGGTCAACTTCGAGCCTCGAGGTCAACTTGAACCAAACCCTGAATGTACCTAATTTGCTACAGGGCAGAATTTTCAGACCTTCTCATATAGGCGGTTCCCTTTGCTCGCAGCTATCGTGCATGCGCAGGACTGGTTGGGGTTGGGGTTGGCGACGGCGCCAATATAGGTGAACCTGCGCCCTGAGGACCCCAGGTAAATGAGAATGGCTACACGTGCGACCTAATAGGTACAGTCCATTTTTTAAAGTCCACTGTGGTGCGAATGGCAAAAAACCTTCGCATTCACCGTGAGGACCACAATGGGTTTTCAAAAAATATGGACTGTAGGTACTAAATCGCTGATGAATCATGATGACGCTGATGACGAGACTTTTAAATAAATATAAAATCAACGAATAACCCAATCCACTTTTCCCATATGGTTGCCATAGATTAAATTGTTGCAACAATTATTTCCATAGTAACCAAACCGGGTTTAGAGTTAAACTCGAAGTGAGCAACCCGGCGTTAGTCAGCAAGCTTTTAACATCAAGTTTGTGAAAATCGGCCAAGAAACTAAAAAGTTGGAAAAAAAATGATGAAACTCGTTTTTTTTTTCACCCGGTATAAGGTAAGTACCCAATATCTGACAGCACCATTCGATCCAGAATTGTTTGTTGGGTAGATCAGTACTTTTATTTGAAGAAAATCGCGAAAACTCAAAGAAATATCAGCGAACTGAAGAAATGACCAGCCGCCAACTTTGATGCGATATTGCTGGAAAATGTACCCGAAATCGCGAAAGCACCCGAGTGATTATTTGTCCTGGAATAACCCTCTAACCATTGTATAACTAACGATTCCAAAAAAAAAAGTTGATAGCATCGTTTTTCCTACAGAAGTACTGCTAGGGACAGGACTATAGCCATTCTCATTCACCTACGATACTCGGGGCGCTGGGCAACTCCCAACTCGTCTACTTCAGCTTTGCGCTGATGGGTTTATATGAGAAGTGCTTCGGGTGGATGAACCAATACACAATATTGCGCGAAAGTGGCGCTGCGACACGGATGTCATGCGAACTAAGAAAGCGGTGACAAGTTATCATCGCGCATGGTCGCAGGGCCGCTATTCTTGAATCGTGTGAGAAAAGTCCTTGGGAGTAAAATACATTCCGCAGTACACTGATGTAGCGAATGTTGCCTAAAATCGTGGTTTTTAGGCAACTTTCGCTACAGAAGTGTAGTACGGATTATATAAAACTCCCAGGGACTCTTCTCACACGATTCAAGAATAGCGGCCCAGAATTCGACAATGACATTGATTTCTGTGTTTGACGTTGACATTTTGTTCAGTTTTATCAGCAACTTGTGAAGCCTTCCGATTTAAAATGGATACTCGGCGGTCGAAAAAGTGTGTGCCACTCAGAGGACTGACTGACACCATGCTGTCGTCAATACAATACAGCACTGATTCAATGAAATATAAATATCCCCAGACAATTTTGCGGTAAATTTGAATGTTATGGTTGAAGTGTTACATGTTTTTTATATTTCGTAATTTGGGGCATTTGGGAATGATCCCTCACATATGTGCTTTCATGAATAGGTTGCGAGGGTTACACCGATTTTTCTATGTAACCACTTCTACTTGAGAACGACGCATAATCCATTGAGCTTAGTTTGAGAATCACGTATTTTACAGCGTAACATGTGGAAGACTTAGAACGAATCACCTCGTTTTTTAGCGCATGCGCTAAGCGGTCACGCAATATTGTGTATTGAATTGCTTAAAATTCAAATTTATTGAATTCGATTGGCTGCTGCAGTGCTGCAGTGGGCGCGGTTTCAATCTTGCTCGCATTGCGTCGCACTTGCATCATACGTGATCCCTGTCCGCATCATCACTTGGCTACAAACGCGTGAATATTTTTCGAACTTGTCTATATGGAGACTTGCGCACGAGCAAGGGAGCCGCCTCTATGAGAAGGTCTATCTATACCTGCGAGCGCATACTCCCGCTAGTAGGAGTAGGTACAAACGGCTACTATAGACGCTTGTTCTGGGTCCACAGCCACAGGTATGCTTGGAACTTTCGTAGGAAGGGTGGATTGAGAGAATCAGAATCATCTAATTCTTGACCAAAGAATGTGCTCAGATGTGGTTTTTCAGATCTTCACAGTTTGAGAATTGTGATTTTTATTTATTTTTTTTTTTTGAACGCACCCACAGAGGGTTTTTGAACGCATTTTAACGGAAAACTCTGTGTAGTTTGACATCTTACAGTTGGCAACCGATTTGAGTTTTAGCCACGCCCACCTGAAGCGCATTCAGCATTTACAGCAGGGGTCCTCAAAACTTGATCTCAAGCCACTTTTGGATGCATCAGTTTTCCATTCACAAATCTAGAACTTACTCAAAATGAGCTTTCGTGAATTAGTTTTGATGAAGACCATCGTTGTTTATTTTTTTTTAAGTCAGGAAACTACAACGTGATCGATTTAAAATGAAATAGCAAAACAAGTTTAGATATGCTGGAAGATTTTCTTGCACTGTCAAGCAGAGAATACTGTCAAGTGTCGTCGCGTGCCGTGCTGTCATTGTTATTCTGTCAAACATTCAATCGGTCAAAAATTTGCTGCAACGATCAACAACGGCAGAACGGGCTGCAGATTTATAATTAATTTTGTTCGTAATTTTGTCTTTGGTTATCTTGAAAAAATTAACAATTATGGATAGCTCCAGAGGTACGTTCTAATCTTATTTTGCCCATTAGAAATCAGGTCTTGTGTTTATTTTTCCCATGCTCATGTTGTGTGTTACTTATTCTTATTCATGAACACTTCTTTCAGATGACACTGCTCCAATGTTGTCCTTTGAAAATGGTAAGTGAAGGGGGCCGAACTGCATAACAAAATTAGCGGAACGCTTCTTCCATACATAGGACATTTCACAAGAAGCTAATTCCAGTGAATTCACTTGGACCTTTGTGATTTTGTTGAGTTTCACCTAGCCTAGGGGTAGTTGTAATAAGAGCCTTCATGGTACGTACCTCTCTGGTACATAAGACATGAGTGGTGGCACGTACACTTAGCTCGTCTGATTAGGTAAACTCATCCCAGGTTGCACCAAGGAATTTAACAATGAAATAGCTGATTGGGGATTTTCTCTGGTGAATAGGTCAGTGCTGGTTGATTGATCACAGATAATCCTTACAACAAGCTGTTATGAACCTAAAAGTTTCCATAATCTTCTGTAAAACTACGTTATTTATTTTTCACTGTGTTAAATAAAATTCACTTGAGAAAATCCCCAATTACGTAGCTATTTCATGATTAAATTCTTGGCTGCAACGAGGTCTGTGTAACAAATCAGTTCTCTCTACCAGTTGTCATTCCTAAACAAAACTTCCTCAAACTTTGAAAAAATGGAAAACAGGAAACAGGTGATGGTTTTTCAAAGAGAAGTTTCAGCTTTAGTTAGTATAGAGCAACCCAAAGAACTTTTAATGAAAAGATCCGCAATCACAATCATTTCTAGTCCAGGGCTAAATGGGTCAAGTTGTTCCTGGAGTTGTCACCAGGCAGATGCTTTTGAAGAATTGGCCAATTTCCTACTACAGTGCGCTTGCGTTCGTTTGTCAAATGAGTAAGATTCCCGGCGCGTAATTGAATATTCGACCAGGTTGGTACAAATTCGACTAGAACATATGCGAAAGTGATTGATAGCGATGTTAGGTGCAAAACTTTTTTATGTATTTGTTGATAGAACATGGATTATCAAAGTACTCTATATTAAAAAAAAAACGCTAGCATTACAAAATTGCAGTATTTTTTTCATAATTAAGAACGACTTGCTGTCGGAACGAAATGCTCATACGCGCCGGTTCAGATTGTAGTGTAGTGACCGTTGCGTTGGGTGACTTTTGGCGTGATTTTGTAATTTCGTCATAATTATGTTGTTCCATCATTATCCCCACCACCAACAAAGCTAGTTCCTCGATTTTTTGTTCCATTTATATTCATCCACCATATTTTACTATTCACATCCGATATAAACCTCAAAACGTATAAACATAGGCAATGATTTTGCAAATGACAAACGACCTTCTCTGCGATATGATATGACCACTTACAACACTCTGGAGATGTTAATGGAAGGATTGCACTACCCTGGGTATATCTGGTTGTCTCTAGCGGTAACTGCCAATTACCTAGCAAAATGCCGATATGTGCCGCTCCTAAAAAGTACAAAAATATTGCCAATATTTTCTATTACGAGCTTCAACTTTGATTACTGTTTGACTCCTACGAAAATATTGATACGAACATTTGGAACAGTAGATGTGTTGAAAATTTGTTTTCCAGTTGGGCTTGTTAGAGCATGAAATTACCATGTAAGGTCCTTCTGCAGTGCAGGATCAATAAGAAAGCTGCTTTTCTAAGCAAATCGCGTTCTGAAATGGCATAACCTTGAAAACATGTGTCAAAACACAGCTAAAATTTCTCTGTTGTTTCGCCGTTAACTGTTGTCTGTCAGAATTTGTACCACCCTGCTGACGCTTGCGCTAAGATGGCCTTAAAACGAAAAGGATGTACAGGTAACTGGTTCTTGAACATCTTTCAACTTTTTTTTTCAATTTCCCAGAAGTTTTCCTGTTGAAAATGTAAAACCAGCCTGGGTTATCGAGACCGGGCTTCGATGATGGAACCTCAAGTGAAGCCTTAATTATTGGCAATTCTTACAATAAGATTTGGAAAAAAATTGAGGTTTTCCCGGAAAATTTTCCTGACTAAATTTTCAATATCCTGCAAATTATTTCCAATATTTCTCTCTAATTTCAACTTCCCACCTGAAGAGACGTTTGAAAAATTTCCATAGGTTCCTGGATACTAGCCGGGAAACTTTCGGGGTGACACAACCGATTTTTTATAGAGAACGAAAAAATGGACAGTCGAAAACACACAAAGATTTCAAAAAACAAAAGGCACTATTATTGACTTCATGATGCCATGCCATGTGCTTTCATCAACCAGTGATCAGTGTCTTCTTTAGATATTCAAGATGGTCACAAAAACTGTGCAACTTACAACTTGGAAAAATTCACGGCCCTGTATAGTAGGTACCTGTACCGAAAAACTTTGGTCTGCACACATGAAACCGCGTTTATTTATGTTGAAGTTGAAAACTTTTGAAAAGCCGTTTTGCTAATTTTTCGTCAGTTGCGAGAGCTATATGGTTGCGAGGAATTTTTTGTTTAATTCAAATTACCTACTAAAGTGGTCGTGACCCACCCAAAAATTGTATTGAAGTTCAAAATGCCTTAGCTCCCGAAGAAATGGGATTAATTCAAAAGTTTTTGTTTTCCCTAATGGCTGCGTTCATTGCCTGTCACAGGCTAGATACCGAATTTTGTTCAGATCCTCCGTATTTGAAATACAGGGCGTCGCGTAAGGTCCGGAAAAAACTTTAAAGTTTGGATGACTCCCAATAATTCTGAAAAAAATAGATTTTTTTAATTTGGTTCAGGGAAGTTGGAACACTCATATCTCGAAACGGTTTTTCCATTTTCCGATCATCTTTTTAAATGCGCTCAATTAGTGATGACGTCAAAAGTTGAGTTTTGTACGAAAACAATCTCTGCTAGAGATTGCTGCCAGAGATGCAATCTCTAATTAAATCTGATTAATTAATTTTTTCAGAATTGGGAGCCATCCAAACTTTGAAGTTTTTTCAGGACCTTACGCGATGCCCTGTATTTCAGATACGGAAGATCTGAACGAAACTTGGTACCTAGCATGTAATAGATAATGAACGCAACTATTACTGAAAACAAATACTTTTGAATTATTCCTATTTCTTCAATAACTGAGGCATTTTGAACTTCATTAAAATTTTTGGGTGGGCCACTTCAATCTTTGACCACTTGTTTTGAATATTTCAGATTTCACAGATGATGAAGACGTGATTGAAGGATCTGATGATGAGATCGAAGCATCTCCGATCGTCAGTCATGAAGCCACTCCTGGCCCTAAACCATCAGCTTTTTCTAAAATAGATGACGTATCAATGCAATCTGTTGGAACACCTCAAAGGAAACCTTTGGGAACCACGATGGACGTTTCCATGATCACACCACGATCAGTGCGTCCTGTGATTGAATCGGACGATGAAGATGAAGAAGTAATTGAGTTGAGTAGCGACGATGAGGTTGTAGAGCCATCATTCAGCACCGGCGCATGGTCTTCAACTCCCCAAAAGCCTTTGCCTGCACCTCAGGCGACTTCAAAACCTCCTCAAAGCTTGCCAGTCCAAACAGCTGCAGCACCGCAAAGCTTTCCAGTCCAAGGAACTGCAGCACCACGAAGCGTTCCAGTCCAAGCAGCGGCAGCACCGCAAAACTCTGTGTTGTATGTCGACAGTATTACTTACCACAAACAAGAAATAAAAGTCCGATCGATAGCTATGCAAATGGCTCAAGCTAGAGTATGACATTTAACGTTGTGTTGTCGAGATGTTCTCTATTCAATTGACTTTTATTTTTTCAGAGGACCATAGAATCGATCAATATTGCCAACCTTCCGGATCGTGGCAAACTACTGTTTGAAAAAGACAAGGCTCTGAGCGAAATGCACCGTAGGGAAATGGCGGCGTTGTCGAGAATGGTAGTGAGCAAGGTGCGGGACACTGAGGTGAACGGGGCGCAGCTGACCAAGTTCAAGATACAGGAGTCATGGAAGAAAGCTATTGGTACAGGCGAACACACACATGGTGTATTGAATCCCTCAAGTTCAAAAATGGCAATTCCTCAGCCTCATATAGGACCCAATTGGGACGATTTGAAACAGGGTTTCGGTGAAGTCCAGCCAACTCACTTTGGTAAAGTTGGCTTGGCCACTTTTCAAAAGAACAAAGCTCTGGCCGTGGGACGGCTGGAAGAAATGCACGGAGCCATCAAAACTTGTCCCACTGAAAAGGTATTTACATTTCATATTTTCAAACTTTGTCTTTCCATAGATGATAGGTTGAACAATTGTCAAACAAAACGTTTTGTAACAGATTTGCTTCAACTTGAAGTATAGGATGTTCCGCTTGAAATTGAGCCCCGTTTTATTGTAAAGGTCCTTGTGTGAATTTTCTATTAAAGACATTGATTCGTAAAATCCTTCATGAAATCAAAAGAAATGTTATAGTATAGACCATATTAAAAATTCACTGCGAGAAAGAGAACCACATCTTTCTCTTTGTTGTAACAATCAAGAACATGTGGTTGTCTTTCTCACACTTTGAATTTAAAAAAGGGTCTACAGTCTGTTCCGAGTTCCGAATTTAGGCCTATCAATTTTAAGGGTAGATAGACCATAAAAAATGAAGCTGACTTGACCAAAAAACATGTCTCTCAAACGCTCAAGAACGGAGATAAGTCCTTCAAAGTTTGACCTATTTATTGCATTATTTTTTGATAATTCATTAACGGGTTAATGTATTAACTATAACTTGCCAGAGATTTGTTTTTATTGATTATCCACTCATAAGTAGAATTTCATTCAAATCCAATCAATGGTTCCAAAGTTGAGTGGGGCTGAGGGGTCATCAAGAAAGTCGAATTTTGAAAAAAACTTTATATGGAGTCATAAAATTAGCAGAGGACTTCATATGAAGTTTTCTTTTCGAAATTCGAATTTTTTCATGGCCCCTCCCAACTCTGGAACCACTAAGTATCTAGTTGGATTTGAGTAAAAAATTCTACTTAGGAATAGAGAATCATTCAAAACAAATATCTGACAAATTGCAGTCAAATACCTAAATCTGTTTTTGAATTATTAAAAAATAGCAACAAATTAGTCAAACTTTGAAGGGCTGTTTCTCCGTTATTGAGCGTTTGAGAGGCATGTTTTTATGATCAAGTCAGCTTCATTATTGATGGTCTCTCCACCCTTAAACTTGATAGGGTCAAAGTTGAGACACTCAGTATAGCACCGCAAAAAAAATTAAAAAGACGTGCCAGTAATTATTGTTGAATCAGTGACATCATTCCGCGTTGCTATATTTTTTTCGCAGTGTTTACCACCCTTGATAATCCATTGCGTGAAAGAAAGAAGAACAAGTGGCGTGAAAATGTACAGGAATAATCTATTCCAAGCTTGAAAAAACCACAGCTTTCCATGAAAAGTTCGAGTTTTGTTGTTGTCCCTGATTTTTTATGTTCAGTGTCATCTTGATACAAGGGAGGTTACATTTGAATTTGTGTCTCCATGACATAAAGCCTTCACCTGAACTACGCTGTGTTGTCAAATTGTCATTCTGGGGACTGCGTCGCGGGCAGATCGCCGGTTTGTTCACCGACCTGAACCGCTTTCTTTCGGCCAGGATCACAGATCATGATCCTGAAACAAAGAGTTAATTACGTACCTAGTTCCTACAGGGCGCCGACGAGCTCAGGTCACGAGATCACTTGCGAGGAAATCACACTCCGGCGCGCCGCGGCGTTAGAAATTGGTCATCCTCGGTCATTTTTAAAACAGTATTTTTTTACTGTTGCATCTTTCGACACTTCTCACTATTCAGGTAACGTGCCTAACGGCTTTTTTCAAGACAAAAATGAATTCAAATAATGTGTCAGTGTCAGAATCTGACCCAAAAATTTAATTAAAACGGCAGTCCAGCATAGCAGACATCACTTTGACAAATTTGATTAAAATCATCTTGACTTTTTCAATCCATCAGATTGTCCAAGTTAGAAAACATATCATAGGCGACTGTGTTTTTTTTTAAGCTTGGAATGGATAATAAGTACCAATTATGTAGTATGCCTTGAGCCAAATATCTAACCCCAATAATTAGGTACAGAGTGTTAACCCCCGATCGAATTGACCCCCCCCCCCTCCAGGAGTTACTCTTCGCGATGAATTTTTTCCTCAAAATTTTTCTCATCAACTAGAAGTTTCTGATTGACACCGTATACTGGGTGTGACATGTAGCTTTTCTTCTATGAACCACCTTATATTTAATTGGGTTATTTGATGTAGCTTTTTTCTGATTACAAAAAAATATAATAATAACAATAATAGTGTGGCTGTGGCTGTACATCCCGTTGAGGGACTTAGCCTACAAATAGTGCAGTAAAGATAAGCTACATTCACGTATGTTGGAGCGTTGCCGTGCCAGTGTAGTGCGGTTGTCTTATAGCATTGAGTAAAGTTCCATTCAGATGGACTTCTGGAAGTTTTAAAACCTATAAAACTTTGTAGTCATTTTTGTTTGGTAGTATTGGTGTAATTGCTCATATATAATTTCAGACATCGTTTTTGGCAGGGAATCTACCCTTGAAGTTTGTAACACCATCACTGAAACACTCTATATATGTATTTGAAAAAAAATCTATAGTAAGGAACGGCGGAAAGACCTCGTGTTATAGAAAAAGTAGCGGATTTGTTCTCGTATCTAGCCTTATCGTTGGTGTGTGGTGTCTCGTTTAAAAGCATTTTGGTAGATTTCAATTTTTTATACCCTTTTTTTTCAAATATTTTACAATAACTTATTATCTTTGAAAGGATTTGTCGGATGATCCGGAAGAGCTAAAGGTAACACTGATGAAGCACCAAAAAAGAGCGCTGGCATGGCTCGCCTGGCGCGAAACTCAAAAACCACGGGGAGGCATCTTGGCTGATGACATGGGCCTCGGTAAAACCCTCACGATGATCGCGCTGGTGCTGAAACAAATGTCCAAGGACGGAGCAGATGAAGAGGAAGCGGAGGAAGCGTCTGACGATGAAGAAACATCCGTGGAGAAGAAGAACAGGCTGGCCAAGATCAAATACGATGGCGGTACTTTGGTGGTGTGCCCGGCCAGTTTGATAAGTCAGTGGGAGAAAGAGGTTAAAGCCAGGGTGAAAAGAGGGGCCCTATCCATAGAGCTATACCACGGCCCCAAGAGAGAGACCAGTGCGAAAACGTAAGTTTGATTTTTTCGAGTCGCATTTTTTTGTGCACAAATGGTCAGTAGACTAAACGGGGTCCCAGAAATAATCGACAGAAAAACCTAGATACCTCATCTCATTCCATGACCCCCCATATGAAGGTTGGTTTGTCTTTCCAAACTTCTACTTTTTTATGACTCCTTTGCCCTCCTCCAGCCAACTTTGGAACAACTGGTCTGATTTTAGGGAACCATTGTGACTGTTCGCAGGCACTTTCAGATGAAATTAATTTTCAGAGTTCATGACTCACTCTATACAAAACAGAAATCCATTACAGATCCAGAGGTTGATTTTTTTGTACTCATTGTTTTTCCATAAACAGTTTTCTAACATCTTTTGAAACAACGAAAATAAAAGCGATCGAAGAACCAATTTTTGTTCCTCCATAACTTCAAAATTGAAAAAATAGAATTTTTTAACCACTTTCCAGCACTCCACTGCACTCCCATATTACGCGCCTTCAAGATGGTCCGACACTTTTGAATCACCCTGTAAATGCCCTCTTCCTACAGAGTCGGGCATTTATCGTTACAATATCTCTCACCATCGCTTGGTCAAAATTATTGCGAAAATCTAAGCACTTGTGATATTACTGTTGATTATTTCTGAGATATCCTATATAAAACGTTGTATTTTCCACGAGCATAATAATAAGTAAATTATACCACAAGAAGAAATTTAAAGCCATCTACGCGTCAGACTTTTAATACTCTCTCGTGCTGTAATGCTACATAGAGGATTTTTAAAAAATGGCGCATCAACTGCAGTACGCTGTGGAGAAGTCATGATGAAGTTTAAAAAAATGATAATAAAACTGCTACATTCACCTCTTTTAAACTTTCAATATTACATATTTTAACTAAGAGAAAACTGCGCTTCCATTTTCAAAATTGTCACTTAGATTCATTGACTATAGGTAATGTTCTTTCGTATGTTATCTAGGCATCATCTATGCAGATTTTAGTATTTAGGGGCGAACGTTAGACTTTCATAATTCAAAGAATTTACGACAAAGATTGTTTGTACTATTTTCTTTGTCTCCCATTGTTCGGTGCCAAATCGGTGCGGTATTAGTTTAGTTATACTTATAGTTCATTCATTATAATAATTGATAAGTGGTAATTGTAAATTCGTGTCGCGTCAATTATAGTATTAGTTATACTTGTGAATTGTCTGCTTCCACCTAAAACTAAGTAGCATGGCTTCAACAAGTGGGGGTTAGGTACCTACCTAACACATGTGTGCAACCCTAACCCACCCCCAAAAGAGCGGACCAGACTTCTTGGCCCGCAGAGAAAAGAATCGAATCAATCGTTATACAGTCGTCGTCGTAGAAAGTCGTTTCGAATAGACGTGTGTGTCACGATGACTTGTGCCCACGCGCTAATTATTATAAATTGTTCAACCCCTTTCGCATCCACCAGATGATCTACATAGGTAAGTCGTGTCTTCTGTAGATTTTAGTGTGGAAGTTGTTTTGTTTTGTTCGTTATTTGATTCGTTCAGTAAAATCGGTCCTTCCAAGGTTTGATCATTCAGATTAACCAGAAGGACAAAGGCAGCATCGTAATTACTGCCGAACACCCATGATGCCTTCCCCACAACGTACTGAATAGCTCATGCGCCATTTTTCAATCATCCTGTTTTATACCTGTGCGCTCAATACGTGCCTTTAATCTATTTTATTTGATGTAAAATTACAGCTTATCCCAGTATGATATTGTGGTAACGACGTATCAGATTATAAGCAATGAATATGTATCAAGAGGACCTCCTTTCAAAATTAAATGGAACCGCGTCATACTGGATGAAGGACATGTGATTCGAAACACTAAAACGAAGATATGTGAAGGTGTATGTGGCCTTGCGGGAAGAAATAAATGGGTTCTGACTGGTACACCTGTTCACAACAAAGAGTTGGACATGTATGCTCTTTTGAAGTTCTTGAGGTGTAGCCCTTTTGATGATTTAAAGGTAAGTACGAAATGATTTCCGATGCTCTGTCCCTCTGTGTTAGGAAACACACAAAAACACAATCGGTATCAGGTAGATAGAAACCAGCCTTTTTTTATTATAATAAGTCGCATATCGAGGGCTTCACGGCAGTACCTCGTAACTGAAAAATGGAACTTTTTACAGGAGTGCAAAAACAACTGATCTAAAGTCCGAGAATAGTACAGAAAATTACGATATTTTGTTTAATGTTATCAAAGAACAGTACTTTTTACTGTTACATTGCGAAATATCGTAATTTCCTGTACTATTGAACTTTAAATTAGTTTTTTTGCGCTCCTGTAAAAAGTTCCATTTTTCAGTTACGAGGTACTGCCGTAAAGCCCTCGATATTGCAACTTGAGTTTGGAGTTATAGTTTGTTTCTATTTTGATGTGGTATTATGCAGGACGATAAAGAATGACTAGAGCTATAGAATCCTTATTAGTCATTACTACTCGTTATTACTTACAATATGCCATTCCTATATCACCCTGTGAACGCCCCTTAAAACAGCCCCTCAACCAACGCAAAAGAAATGCAGCACTGTATGTAACTGAAGACGGAACAAAAATTACGCCTCTAGGCTTTTTTGCTCTCGAGCTATCAGTTTTGAACTTTATGGGAACAACCCTTAAAAATAATCCTCAATGCTGATATTATGCTGATTTTGATACCCGCCTCAACAGGCCGATCCGCGGGGGTTTTAGGTATGGACTGCGAACCGCGAGTAATCTTTGTAGGGGTGAGTAGGGAAAAAGTTTCAGGAAATAATTTTTCAAGTGGAAGCATTGATTTTTGTCAAATTTTTCTTGACAACATGGCAAAATGGGGTAAATACTGTCAATTTTCTAGATGGCGCCGGTGTAGCTGGAGTAGCTCAAAAATGGCATCTAAATGTCACCACGCCGTCGACAGTAGTCAATTCATTTCATGAACACTGGCTTGTCACTGAGTAAGGTTAAAGTTGGAGGTAAAATTTCGACAAACGCCCATTGACAATATTTTGCCTGATTTTTTTTTAATATTTCCCTCGTTTCACAATGACATCACAACAATAACACGCGCCTTCGCCTGATAGTTCCTATAGCATAGAGAGCACAAAAAATTCTAAACGTCGGATAATGCTTACAAATTTAAAATACTCCAGCCACTTAAGCGCCGTCTGACGAGGGAAAACTTGGCATTTGCTCCCATTGCGCAACTTTTTTTAAAGTTAAAATGGGGCGGGGGGTCAATCAGAAAACCGTTACGATGGAAGACGTCATTCTTCATATTTTTGGTATCGGTTTACATGAAAATGATTCTCGACCAAATGGAAGATGGCTAACCTTGAAGAGTTCTGCAATCCAAAGCCGTCTGTCTGGTTTTGAAAACCGATGAAAATGTCGAATATGACACTTATTCTGTTGACCACTTTAGTTGGCTATCGCGTTCAGAAGCATCTCGATGAAAATAAATATTCTGCATGATCAGGGTAAACTGCACTACCGTTTTTCATCCATCGCTCTGTAGGTTAACGAATAGCCAGCTCAGCTTTAATTTGTCAAGCGAATTAGCTAATGATCTTGCTAGTGTGCTGGAATGAGGTTTGGTCAGTTGAAGTGATTGAGTGAGGTATGGTCAGTTGAACTCAATAGTGACTGAGGTTTGGTAAGTTGAACCAAAAAAAAAAAGGATAAAGAAACCAGAAGGAGTGGAAACCCAAATGATTTGTATCAACTCCTTATAATTGGATGAATTACATCTTCACCGTAACATTCTACCTATACAATATTATACGCAATGAAAGTTTGTTTCAAACCGTAACGGTTCGACTTTTTGCAGATCTGGAAGCAATGGGTAGGTGACAAAAGTAGCGGAGGTTCGGAACGTCTCCACACTGTAATTTCTTCATTGATGTTGCGTAGAACCAAAGCAGAACTGATGGAAAAGGGCGAGGAGGCTTTCACTCTACCTCCGAAAACGTTCGAAACGATCGAAATAAACTTTGACAAAGTCGAGCAGGATGTGTATCAAAAGATTTTGCTTTTCTCTAGAACTTTGTTCGCCCAATTTCTGCACCAGAGAGCCGAAAAGAAACAGGAGACGTTCGATGTCGCAACTTTCAATGCCCCGAGTAAGTGTTGTTTACTCCTGGAAATATATAAACTGCTGGACAACGGAAGTTGTCGGTATCGGAAAAATGGTCCGACTTTGGAGGTCAATATCTATCGATTGCCGATCGTGATTTTCATTTTGTTTGTTGCGTTAACTAGCTTAATCTTCCCGTAACCCATCCTATAATAGTGAATGTTGAGAAGCTTCATGTAAATTTTCTACAGGGTGATACGTAAAATGGTGCAAAATTGCAACGACTTCATCGTACCCCCATTTTTCAAAAATATATATTTTTTAAATTTTGTAATACAAAAATTATGAAGTGTGGTGTCTTATCTCGAAACGATTTTGGAATTCCCCGGATTGGAAGTCTTAACATTGAAGATATAAATTTTTATGTTGAATGTTGCAGATTTACGAAACTCTGGCATAGCACAAGCACAAAAAGTATAACGTCCAAGGGCCTTATTCTTGAAACGGGGAACAAAGTTCCCATGCGATGTTGCTATGCAAGGGGAGCTATGATTGGGTCTTGCCTAGCAACTACACATGTGAACTCGGTTCCCCGTTTCAAGAATAGGGCCCCAGGGGGGCTTTACTTAACTTGAACACTGAAGTTTCACATCGTTACCATGTTCAGGGGCTTAAACCTGCAAATAAAACATGTTCCATATCTAAAATTCTGATGAAATTCTGACGAAATCCAACGTACGAAAAACAGACAGGGACAACAACTTGAAAAAGTGCCCCCTGCTTGGCCCCACATCAAATATTCGGGTTGTATTGAGAGTGAAATTGTCCTGGACTGTTGTACGAACAATCTTGCTCAATATCAACATCCATTCGTCACAAGTGGCTTAATCTCGCGTACCAACAAGGCAAATCTGTAACATTCAAAATATAAATTTATACCTTTGATGTTAGACTTCCAATCCGAATAATTCCAAAACCGTTTCGAGGTAAGACACCACACTTGATGATTTTTGTATTAGAATACATGAATTTTTTTTTTTCGACAATGGGGGTACGATGAAGTCGGTCCAATTTTGTAGCATTTTACGTATCATCCTGTAGACATTTTACGTGAAGTTTCTCAACATTCACTTTCACAGGATAGGTCACGGAAGCATTAGGCTAATTAACACAATAAACAAAACGGAAATCGCATCCGGCAATCGAAAGTTATTGGTCTTCAAAGTCGAACCATTTTTCCGATACCGACAACTTCGTTGTCCAGCAGTTTATATGTCAGATGTGCGTTGCCTAATTCAGTTTCTCTTGCAGAGGACCCCAACTGCGAGTATTCGAAAATGAGGCAAATTTTACTGAAACATAATCGAGTACGTGAAATCGGTCAACATGAAATTTTAGTGCTGCTCCTCCGCCTGCGACAAGTTTGTGTACATCCATCTCTAATAACTCAGGTGAATGTTCCGATGTTTTGGTTGAAGAACGGCTTTGAGTTGATGTATTGTATTATAATCAATTCAATTGTTTTCTGGCTTTTTTTGTCTGAACATGCAGAAGCTGAAATAACGACATAACATCAAACAATCTCGATTTCAGATGCTCGACGGCGATGAAGATTTGGGCATTGACGATGATGATTCAGGTCGCGGAGACATAAATCTGTTGGAACAATTGAGCAAATTAGATTTAGATGACAATCCGAATAATGAAAACTCCGCAGATATTGTAAATAGCGCGCCTGCCGGAGATGAACCGGTTTCCATGAAAGAGGCCGTCAAAGGACTCTTTAACAAATCCAACCCTGTATTTGACTCAGCGAGGCGGAGTAGTAAAGTGAGAGTTGACCAAAACGATGATGGTGATGAAAATGAAACGAACTTTTTTGCAGCTAAGAAAGGTTATTGACGTGTTGAAGACCGTCGATGTAACCGACAAAATCGTGATAGTGTCGCAATGGAGGAGTCTGCTGGAACTCTTGGCAACGATGCTGAAGGAAGAAGGAGTCAAGTACACTCAGCTGGATGGAAAAATTCCCGTGCACAAGAGGCAACCGATCGTAGAGAGCATAAATAGCCCCAACGATCCGACCAGAGTTCTGTTGCTGTCTCTCACTGCTGGCGGGGTGGGCCTCAACCTCATGGGCGCCAATGTTTTGTTCATGCTGGATTTACACTGGAATCCTCAGCTAGAAAACCAGGCACAAGATCGAGTCTACAGAATGGGCCAGAAGAAACCTGTTCGTGTGTACAAATTCCTTGTCAAAGATTCAATCGAGGAAAGGATCCAAAGCTTACAAAATATGAAACTTGAACTAGCGCAGGCGGTTTTGTCGGGTTCCAAGCAAGTCATCGCCAGCAAACTTACTTTGAACGATCTCAAAATGCTGTTCAGTTCAGCACCTCCTCCTCCTCCCCCTTCGGGATTGTGATTTGCTTTTTAATTTTTATGTACAAAAAATGTTCTGTTTCTTTATAAGTATTTGACGTGCAAAATATAAAGTTATTTTTACAATCAGCATATTCTGGTTTTTACTTTTCTATTTGCCTCACTAATCGTGCCAAAGCTTTATAGAGAGAATAATACAGGTGTCCGTGAAATGGCGCACTTCGTATACAAGTGGAACATGTCAAAACTAAGAAGAAACTTTGAACTAACATCTGATTTGAGTGTGGATTTGAGCCCCTGTTATTGACATACGATTTTTTTGAGAATCAAACTGATAAATACTTATGTCATTTAGCCCGGCGGCTTAGCTGATTAATGGTGCTATTCTGTAAAAAAAAAACATTTCATAAACGCTCTGTTATGTAAAAATTCGTGTCAGCCATTGACTGTTGCCTAGGTAATAACAGCGTAACAGAGCCTTAAGGCTGGTTTATATTGGATGTAACCGGTAACTTATTCCCTTACCGTAAAGTTGAAAGGTAGCATTTGAATACAAACGTTTATATTGACAGGGAATAATCCCGTGATTTATTCTCTTACCGTAGAAGTTCGCCAAGTTTCAAGTTTTACGGCATAGGGAATGCGGACAGCCAATCACATACAACCAGTTACACAATCATATCGTCGAACGTCACTGTCGATCTGATGTTGGTTTGTTGGTTATTTTTGTTCTCACTACTTGTGCGAAAATGAAAGAAAAAATGGATCTCGACACCAAGTTGATCCAACTCGGTTGCTTCGTTTCACCAGTTCTGTCCAACATCGCCCCTCCTGAGATCCGTAGAAAACTTATCACAAAAAAAGAATGGTTCAAATGCCACCACAATCATCAATTGCCAGTCCACCCGGACTGCACAAGACGAACGAGACTAAAAGAAAGCCAACGTGGAGTCTGAGAAACGAGCTCTTGGAACAAAACTTCGACACAGAAACGGCCTGGATGAACGAATGGTCAAGAACAAATCCAGACAGACTGAATCTGATCGAAGACCCGAATAATTGTAACCTGCAGGATTCGAACTAGACAGGCATTTATGGTGTAAACTGAACTGAATCAGAACCGGACATGGGAGGTGGGGGTTTTCAAGCATAAATGGGGACTTTCGGAAGAACCAGGATGTGACAATCAATCCAAACTATGGACCTTATCGTGTTAGATTGCCTCGATTAGACGTTTTATGGAAACAAAATGGAAACACACCAAGCCTGTGAGGACGCAACTGACTGGATAGCGGCACTTGATGAAGAAATTTGATACTTTTTTCTTCTTTTATTTGCTGTATACCATTCTTGCTTTTGAACTCTACGAAATATATATACCAGTTTATGGCACACCATGGTTTGAAATAAATTACGGAATGCCTTTTTTCATTTCGTTTTGTAAATATTGGCCGGACGCTCCAGCGCCTCTTCCTTTGTAGTCTCTTCTTGTTTTTTTCTTCAGCTGCTGCACTGGCGGCACCGGCAGCTATAATGAGTAACATGGCGGAATCGCAAATGGCAAAATCTTCGGTATCGTTACTGCATGTTTGTATTCATTTTTAATATTGTACTGTAACTCTACTGCAGACTTGGAAAGAAATAGTTAACAAAACAAACAAGTTATTCAGATTAATCTGACAGTTTGATATGTGTAACTCTCACTGTCACATGTAGAACACGTGTCTTCTCTGTCAAGGCACTGTCAGCTGAAATGCTCTTACGGTGAATATAAACCACAGCGTTTAAGTTTAAAGAATAAAGAATACGGTTAGGGATAACGGCATAAGTTAACATCCAATATAAACCAGCCTTTAATGGAATGTAATTTTTTAGAGAATCGCACCATAATTTTGCACTTTCTGCCAAAAGCGGGATCATGCTATTTTTGTTTTCTATGGTCCTAACGGAAATTTTTGAGGGGTGGAGCCAGTCTTGATTCTGCCCCTGAGGGGAAGGGATTTTTTTAAAGGCCCTTGGGGTCATTTTCTTGATTCCCCATGAGGGAGGCCGAAATAATTTTATTTTGTATTGTGATTTATTTCCGAATTTTTGAGTGGTTGAAGGGGGGAAAGGTTGAACACCTTTTGGGGTGTTTGCACGATTTTCGTTTTCTGCTATCATAGGATTTATATTGAAGTGTTTGGTATCACTACTAGTAACATAAATATATTATTTTATTTCAATATTCATATATTACATAGTGTTTCATTATAGTACATAAATCTAGAACCTACATGCTACGCTTACATCTACTCTTTTGGGTCATTAAAACTATTAAATACACTTTGTATAGGTAAGTATTGTTAGAATGAATTTCACAGTTGATGCCTAATCCAATGGCACTAAGTGGTTACCTTCCCTAAAGTTACCGTAGTAATTGTTTAAAATTGAGAAAAACTCAAAAGTCATCCACCCGCGAATCACATTAGCCTTACTTTTTTCCAGCAAGAAAAGTCTTTTCCAAGTCTACTATTCCCAATCGGGAGTGTCGGCTTTAAGAGTCTTCAATACCTTTTCGCGCGCTTAAACAAAAACTGATGGAACTTGAACTCAGTCATGTTTATTATGTTGATGGTAAATTAATTAATTAATAAATGATTGCATTGGTCAATGCAAAATAGTATGTAACAAAAAAACTAAGAAAAAGTGATCACACCCGGAAATCGTTTCGTTTTAGTAGCACAGGAATGTCGCTTTATTTGTATAGGAAAGTCTTTTTTGTTCAATTCATCGATTCCGAGATCACTTCTCAAAAAATACTTCAAAAAAACATTCCACAACACCATTCAACATGATGGGTCAATTTGGCTCAGCTCGAGTTATAGCGACTTTTGTTCAAAGCGCCCGAAAAGGTATAGAAGACTCTTAATGCACCTTAAATTAACAGAAAGAAAATAATTACAAAAGTTCCATTAAAATAGTCTTCAGCCTTTGGACCACTAATATACACACAAACTATTGAGATAAAAGCGAAATGTATAAAGTAAGGCCAAGGTGTTCAGTTCATCATCCCTCGTATTCCATTTTACATGGACAGAAAAGAAAACACCCCTCGAGGATGCACATGGTAGTCTAAAGTTGAAAGACCAATATCGGATGTTTTATGGCATGTTCCAAACGTCCATTGAATTCTCTTTGCAACTTGTTATTAAAAAAGATACGCCCCTCTGATGTTAGCGCGGCAGAGAGGAACGGTAATAATAAATAAATAATTTAAAAAATTGCCTAGTCGTCCAGTTGTACTGTTATAATCATACAAGGTTGTCAATATCTTTTGTGTTCTCTGTGTGGGGGCGGCCTGGGATCGCGCCATTCCCTGCCGTCCTTGCTTTGTCGACTTCCGCCGTCGTGATGGTGATGATGGTGGTGGTGACGTTTCTTTTCTGAAGCTTTGGCGCCGCCGTTTGCGTTGTTGAATGTTTCAGAGACTACTAGCTCGGAAGCATCGCGGTGACGTTCGCCGTTCCTGTAGGGTTCGTCCAGCGTTTCTTTCCGTTTCAGCGGATTGTGGTTGCCACTGCCGGAAGCTTTGAGACCGGTCTTGCTGCCGGCGGACTCGTGGAGATTCTCCCAGGCCTGACGGTAGTAGCGGTTGAGACCGTTGCGTGATTCAGAGCTGGAGGAATCGAAGGAGGCTACGGTATTGCAGTCCGGCGAGGCACGGTGGCGGTAATGTTTGGCACTTCGATTTCTGCAATAACATAGTTATTCAACATCAGTATTTTTTACATACCCAGGTATATCTAATCAGTTATCACTTTCACGGCTTTTTTCATTTGAGTGGAAAGAATGTGTTGCGTTAGTACGAATGGTACGATGCTATAACGTCTTGGCAGCTGGCTGTCTAGATGTGCTGTCATCGCGACGTGATGTATGCGGAAGTGAAAGATGCAGCGAAAAGAGGAAAACGTAAGTTACCTTGAAATGAAAATTTGCCTCGATCAATAAGGAACATCATCGTCTTCAATTACTGGTTTCACGTTTCTCTATTTTTGCTACTTTTTTCACATACGTTTAGGTACATCACGTCGCGATGACATAGCACATCTAGACAAATAGCTGTCAAAACGTTATTATCAAGTTAGCATCGTACTTCAGGTACCAATTGTAGTTGATACCAACACCACATTTGTCTCATAGCTCATTCTACTTGATAAAAAAAAAACTGTGAAACTGATCATACATACAGCTGACTTCGTTAGTGCATTAGGTGCACTGTTTAATGAAGAATTCACATGATGGTCCAGTTTTTCTCGGGGTGCACTCGTCCGGGATACTTGTCATAGAACTGATTCTATTGGAATATTCCCGGTGTAGAGTAGGTACTACGAGCAAAACTGAGGCGGTCGAGTGAATTAGACATACAATTCACATTTTGATCCCGATATTTACTTCATCTTTAAGGGATCAGAGTACTGTAATGACTAGCTGATTGAAGGCACCCAGTCGAATAAGACTAGATTTCTTCATAAAATTACTATGTACTCGTCAAAGCCTACGACCCACTTTTGATCAAAAACATAAGCTTAAACACCTTCTACGCAGTTACCCACATTAACACCCTAAAAGTGCACATAGGAACTTGGCAAGATAGAAAAGTGAAGAAAAAGCCAGAAAGAGAAGACTTCAGGAGAAGTGCCAGGAAAGTCAGTGCAGATTGCGGTGCATGCAGTGCAGTGCGGGTCGAGTCTCGTACCTGGTTTGTATTTATTAAAATTTATTGAGGCACTGCTAGATGGGATTGGAGAAGTATCCAGCCCGATGCGAACGGTAATTCCTTGAAAATTCCCTTCGGCCGATTTGCTGATCGGGAAATGGTAGCGCTAGGAGGGTGTACCAGCGGGAAGGCATTGCACTGGCTGCTGGCAGCCGGTGCGAAGATCTGGCCGACGCACCCGCACTGCGACCGCAAATTGTTTTGTTCAAGAAAAATGAAAATTGATAGAATTGGAATACTAATCAGATCTTCAGAGGAAAGGATCTGATTCGTCCGAAAGGGGAAAAAACAAAAAGCACTTACCTCCTAACTAAGATCACTATCGTAGTGATGATGGCAGCCAAGAAGACGAACCCGCCAAAAGCACCCAGGGCTATGATGGCTCCCAGGTTCAGCTTGGTTCCGAAAGCCTCCCTCCTCTCCCCGTCCACCGACAGGGGAACGTTGACGTTGGGCACTTCCCCATGTTGGATGTTGGAACTGCCGGCGATTTCGTTGTCTTGCGGATGTCCCGCGACCACAATTTGCGGCGTCCTGGACGTGCTTTCCGAGGTTTCGATTTTCGTGGTCGTCGTTTTCCTCGTCTTGTTCGTGAGTTTTACGATATCCGTTTCCGCTCGGATGGTCGTCGGAGGGTACTTGGGCGGCCTAGTTCTTCCGCGAGACGTTGGTGTCCTTGAAGGCTTGCTAGTGCTCGTCGGCCCGATGGAGGTCGAAGCCAAGTCTTCTTTTTCACATTTGGGAGGTAGCGCGTCGTACTGTCCATTGGCCAAGCAAGTGATGGCTCTCGGACCGATTAGTTTGTATCCAAATTGGCAAGTGTACTCGAAGACTGCCCCGAAGCTGCTTTCGTTGAATGAAGATTCGTACTTTCCGTTCTGGATCTTTAGAGGTGGCTCGCATTGAACCGCTGGAAAGCAATGTCTCAATAAGTATGGGAAAGTACCAGCAAAAGTTTTTCTACCCACCACCTTCTATTTCAACTTGAAAGAAATACGGATACTTACGTTCGCATCTTGGAGGGGGTCCATTCCACCTTTCGTCAATGTCACAAGCTAACTGAGCCCTTCCTATCATTTCAAAGCCTTCTTCGCAAGAATAGACGACTCTGCTCAAGTATCCCACACTGTCATTCACCAACAAGTATTCACCATTGGCAATATCAGCGGGATATCCACATTGAATTCCTAAAAGTTGACATGAATAAACATGATAATTATCATAAAGTTAGCATTTCAATATTTCGAGAACACTCGAAAAGCACCATCATCCGACAGATTCTAAAAATAGTTGCAACCATTCCACCATCACACCGGCTTTTGATCATTTACTACAATTGACCAGACCTAATTCACTAACAGATTCTGTTAGTCTGGAGGTCTGGACATCTGATATAGTTGGTTCAATGCCAAAGCCATGAATGTGCTAGGTCAGGAATTTTGAATTGATTGATAGCGAATGACTTCGCGCTGTTCAAAATTAAAATCTGGAATATTCAATTACTTTTGCACACAGGAGGGAATTCGTTGTAAAACCCAGTATCCAGACACGTCCTCGCATTAGGCCCCACCAAGAGGTGCCCTTCGTCGCAGATGTATTCAACAGTTGTGCCAACATTGAAATTCTGCGCTATCATCGTCGAATTTGGCGGCTGCTCCGGTCTACCGCAGGCCTTCGGCTCTGTAAAAAATAAATTTTACATCAGTCTCTCATGCCCACCAAAGAATGCAACTGTAGGCTCACGATGCTGGCAGATAAAGTTGAGATGCATGTTGCAATCCGTATCGGACCAGAGCCATCCTTTGGTACCGTCGTACCTGGCACAGTCGCCGTTACCCACCGGAAGGTTCCAGAACGAAACCGTGACCTCTTCGCCTCGCAACCACTGCCATCCGCCCAGCTGCTTGTCCCGCACGGCTCCCATCCAGTACTGTCCGCTGGCATCGCTCCTGTGCCTCCTCCAGAGCTCCCAGCTGATGAAACCCTGCAGGGCCGGATTGCTTTCATCCACCAGAGTGCCACCTCTGCTCCTGCAGAAGGCCAGGGCATCTCTGAATTTCTGAGGCTGTCTGCTGTAAAAGACGTAGCATTTGCCATTGTACGTGGCCGTGCTGCCGGGTGGTTGGTCTCTGAATTGGGGACATCTCTCGATCGGCAAGGCTTGGTCTGTGTACACGAAGGCTTCGCAAATCGACAGCTGACTGGGTGTCGGTACTTCTAAGTGAACGCTGACAAAAGCCCCCGGCATCGGTGGGTTGCAAGGAAGAAAGAGAGGCTGGCCTTCTTCAAGGAAGCCGGTGAAACGGTTGCAGATAGGATTAGTGCCCAGATCCGGACGGTTGTTGCCCACTCGTACCACAATGGTCGCTGGTTTATTAGTGCCTAGAAGAAAATACGGTTTCATTAAGAATTTTATTGACGAATTTTGCTAGAGGTCTATTGAAGGAACGAAATAACTTTTAACAATTTATCCAAAATTCGATCGGTTCAAAAACTGAAATCGCTTTTATGGCGTGGGTGGGACTCGTGGGAGAAGTAATGAAGCGCAGCAAACAAAAGTTAGATATCCACTTCGTTATATATCTAGCAAATATTTTGCACCGCGGCTTTTATTTTGTAGTTTTATTATTGTTAGGTACTCTGTAAAAAAAACTAGTCTAGCATTTTGACTACTCTTTTTTTCATAAAATCTACACAGCAGATGATTCTCGTAACATCTAATCAGTGCAAACAAATGATAATTAGAAAGTTTCTTCGATCTGCACTCCATTATTCTTTATTGCGATTCTGCAATTTGTCACAGACGACTAAGCTAAATCCATTACTCCGTAACTGAATGCTCGTTCGAGGAAAACGAAAAAAATGTACTCCCAAGAATGATATGTTGATTCGAAAAAAAAGAAGATCAAAAGATCCTTATTTCAATTTTACACACTTTGAATTTTTTCGTGCATGATGATGTGACAAGTACACTTTCGTTTATTATAATATTGTGCAGAAAGTGTGGTTTTCGTGATTAAATGATTTTTCTTCCGTTTAACGTAACATTACGTGATGGGCGAGCTATAAAATTTCAAATTTTCCGCTTCGTTGGAACTCTCAGCTCTGCAGTTGGTTTTTCATAAATTTCTCACATTAAACATTCGGAATCGATAAGTGCTGCCGTTTTTCAGAATATGTTTGAACGATGCAGCTAATTCCAAAAAAGCCCGGGACGATCCATTGGAGAACGGACAAAACTTTTAGAGCATGGATTCGTTGTTTGTCCTCTGCGTTTGCAGTTATGACAAAAAATGTCACCCTGTATTCGCATTTATTTGTGCTTTCGCAGCTCTGTATTTTACGGTTAACAACCGATGGTGAGATTGGAAAGGCGTTCTTCAGGAATGATGTAATGGTGTAAGATTCATTGACCAGTGACTCCCAACCTCGCTCTCAACTTGAAGTTTTTAGGTTTTGAACTTTTTCAAGTGCTCTCTGTTCTAAGTATCTTTTTTCTGCTCACTTTTCCAAACGAAAAGGCACTTATGTCCTTGCCTTGTCCGTCTGTTTGTCCGTCACAGCATTTAGTCCTAGTTTTTAGTACCTATGCCTTAGTCTTGGCAGCACTGAAATGTCACTTTTTTTGTTGTTTGGGTGTTTCAAAAGTAAGTATATGAGGTTTGCGATAAGGACGAATTGCAACAGGTGCCCCATAAAAAAGTTACGGCCCCTCAAGTTCAATTTTTAAAATCTTTTTTTACCGTAACTTTTGAATCGTTCAACAGATTTTAATCACAGCCAAAGTTTACTGAAATAAATCTCTATAGAAAAATACCAACGCGTTTTATCAAACACTTTCGCGTGCAAGAGGAAAAGGGGACGGGTTGCAGTGCAAAGATGATAGAAGATACCGGTACCGTCCCCTTTTCCTCCTATTTTTTACTCCCGTACTTATTTTTTAAATTGGTTCAAGTTTTTGAGTTATGTGTTCAATTTAAAAGGTACTCTTGCAAATTTTTGACAAAGGCTTCATTTTCGAGATATTTGGATTTGAACCTTCGAAAAACATATCGAATCGAAAACACCACTTTTCAGAGCCTGAAAATTAAAATCCAAGCAAACTCATGATTCCAGGTGTCTTTTAAGTTGATAAATCACCATTTTTGCTGCCAAACAAGAAGTTTTCTTGGATTTTAATTTTTTGGCCCTTGAAAGTGGTGTTTTAGAGATGTTTTTCAAAGTTTCAAACCCAAATATCTCGAAAATGAAGCCTCTAGTCACAAATTTGCAACAGAAACATTTTTACCTAAATTGAACGAATATATCAAAAACTGGACCATTTTCAAAAATAGCTGGGGGAATGAAAAATACGGAGGTGAAGGGGATGGTATCCTCTATTATTTTTGCACCTGAAAATGTTTGATGAAATGCGTTGTTATTGTTCGATAGATACTTATTTCGGTAAACTGTGGATGAAACTTGATTAAAATCGAATCGGTTGAACGCTTCAAAAGTTCTGATGAAAAAAACGATTTTAAATTAAGAATTGAATTTTGAGGGGCTGTAACTTTCTTAGGGGGCACCTCTTGCAATTCATTCTTACAACAAATTTCATATTTTTAAAAGCTGAATCCGACGATATACATACAGGGTGTTTGGGTCTGGTTATTACAAACTTTGAGGGATGATTCCGCATCAAAAATGAAGCCGAGAGAACAAAAAACTCATGGTCCTAAAATGCTTCCTTAAAAAGATACAGGGTGTTGAAGTTGACTTTTTTAAATGGTTTTTTCACCGTAACTTTTGAACCGTTAGACCGATTTTAATCAAATTTGAACCGAAGTTTAGTCAAATGAGTCTCCATTGACTAATAATACCACAATTCATCAAAAGTTTCTGGGGGCGTAGATAATAGGGGACTGTCCCCTATTGTCGCTCCTATTTTTATCTCCACTAACTATTTTTAAGAATTGTTGATATTTTCGGATTTTACGTTAATTTAGAAGAAAAAGTTACTCTTGCAAAATTTTGATTAAAGGCTTTGTTTTCGAGATACTTGGGATTGAAACATTGGGAAACATCTCGAAATCGCCAGTTTCCTGGGCCTAAAAATTAAACTTCAAGAAAACCCATGATTCGTCAACTGGAATGAGTTTTCTGGGTGTTTGACGTTGATAAACTACCATTTCCGCTGAGAAACATGAAGTTTTTCAGAAAAAAACAATTTGGTCCTTGGAAAGTGGCGATTTCGTGTTGTTTTTCAATTTTTCAAACCCAAATATCTTGAAAATGAAGCCTCTAATCAAAATTTGGCAGGAGTAACTTTTTCCTCTAAATTAAACGTAGAATCCGAAAATATCAACAATTTTCAAAAATAATTAGGGGAGATGAAAATAGGGGCGAAAATAGGAGACAGTCCCCTATTATCTACGCCCCCAGAAATTTATGATGAATTGTGGTATTATTATTCGATGGAGATTCATTTGACTAAACTTCGGTTCAAATTTGATTGAAATCGGTCTAACGGTTCAAAAGTTATGGTGAAAAAACCATTTAAAGAAGTCAACTTCAACACCCTGTATCTTTTTAAGAAAGCATTTTAGGACCATGAGTTTTTTGTTCTATCGGCTTTATTTTTGATGGGGAATCATCCCTCAAAGTTTGCAATAACCAGACCCGAACACTCTGTATAGCTAGGTAGGTACTTACTTCTGAAAAACCCTGTATATTGAATCCAGAATCCACTCAAAGAACGTGGAAAAAAGATTTAAAACAATATTGACGTTTATTACCAAAAAAATACTTTTTTGAAGATATGGGGAATATGGGGCTAAAGGCGCTGCCCTCTATCTTCATTATTTCAAGGGATTCTGGGGATCTGTTTGTGATAGACTAATCAGTATAAATAATCAACCAATGGGTGTGCTGCATTTTTGTTTACGACACAAAGTGAGTCATAAGTCACAAAAATCAATTTTTCTTCATTAATGCCTGTAAAATATTCTGTTTAGCTCAAAAGATATGACTTTGTTCGTTTCCACAGAAAAGTTTTTTGTGGCATATTTGAAGGAACATGAAATGAATGAAAAAGTACGTACGTTGACTAGAAGTTCAGTGCACACACAGTGGCTGATGATTTTCACTGATTAGTCTATCACAAACATTTTCCCAAAATCACTTTGAATACGTAATGAAAATGGAGGAGTCCCACCGTTCGACCCCCCCCCCCCCAATACCTATGTTCAAAAATTAACGTCAATCAATTTTCTAAATATTTTGTTCATATTTTTGAGTGGATTCCATTTATCGCTCTGGACTCGGAATGTGATACTTCTGAGACGCCCTGTAGCCTGTAGGAGTCAATTACCCACGCTAAATTCAAGAAAAAATTAGAAAGTCTAGATTGTCATAAGTACGATTTATTATTAACTAGAGTTGCATTGGAATGAACGGTGTGCGTGTTGAATAAGATTCACGCATTTTGCACCCTGCAGGTAGCTAGGTATTTATGAGTATTACGACCCTGGAGAAAGCTTGGATTACTAAGATAATAGGTAAACAAAGACAAGAAATGAAGAAGCTTAACGACAGTCGAGGATAATTGGACCTTTTTTTAGCCAATTTCACTTTCTTGTATCGATAAAAAATCTTGGGTATCCGACATTTCGTAATTTAAAACTCACGCTGCTAGGAGAGCAACAGTAGGACTATCTAAACGGTTAGTAGAACTAGACATTCCGGAATATTAGTAAGAAATCGAAGAAGTCAGTTTGAGCTCAGAAGAAAAGTGAATCCTCACGGTGTCTGAATGTAGATATTTTTGAAGGGAAGTTTTTGATTTGTTGAAATTTGACCCTTTGACATTGGAATTCAAATTCAGTCAATCAGAAAATAGAACTGTTTCACTGAAAGACCTAAAGCACCTGAAAACATTCCATCGCGTAATAATTTGAGAAAATCCGCTAACAGTCGCCTTCTATTACTTGGGGAATGTGGAGAATCACCTGAAAATTGAGGCATCTAGACAATAAATAAGAGTGATTAGAAGACTTGAACAGGTCTGCTCAACGAATTAGTTGAATTTCGGAGGAATTCAGTTGATATAATGTTGAAAGGCAAGCCCGAGGGCCAGTCGGAAGTGAACAATATAATTGGTAAAAATCATCAGTATGTGCACAAAAAGATATGTAAAGTGCCGTTTCAAGTTACTAAAAAAATTCTAACCCGAAAATAAAAATTGTCAGGCGCTCTCGCTCCATAATCGAGTTAAAATTTCTATCATTCAAATAAGTAGGTACCTAATACTTACTTACTATAGACTTAGGACTTGGTAGTCCAGTGGTGGAACCACGAACACTCGACAGTTGCACATAGACAGTTGTCGATCTCGATAATTTCCCCTTTGCTAAAGGGTGAAATGTGAAGAGGGGAAAAGGGAAATTAGGGAAAAGGGTGCATAGAGGAAAGGGGAAATTGTCGAGATCGACAACTGTCGAGTGTTCGTGGTTCCACCACTGCATGGATTGAATTTATCAAATAGCTCATTTGATAAACCAATTTTCGCCCTACGTTTTTAATGGCATTGCCCTATATGATGTCGAAGGTAGGTATGTAATGAGTACGCTGCCGTTTGCTAGGATTAAATCATGAAGAGCTGCGGCTGAGACGTATTCGAGATTATTCTGTATTTTGGGCTACTGCTCTGTTCTATTCTGGGGGGTAGGTGCTATGGTATAGTATCCTACCTACTCTGATGGTTTTCTAGTGTTATGCAATGACTTACCACAGCAAGGCTTGCCGAAGTCCAGCCGGACCAGTTGAACCATGTACGGCTCCAGCAGGTTCACGTACCACCAAGGCGTCCTTTCCGCCTTGGTCAGCGTGCACGTTTCCGCATTGAAGAATGCACTCGTGCTGCCATCGATGGCCTTTTGGGGTATCCCCCCGGCGTCGGTGCTGACCTGCATGGGAGCTTTTCCGGCGGCCACATTGAGAACTGTAACAAAATTGCAGCGTCAGTAAAACTGGGTTAATATCGTTAGATATGCAAGCTTTCTATGCGGGAATATAGCCTAATGATAATGACAGCCGGCAACAAAATGGATAAAATGGAGAAAAATATGTAAGTACTATGTCAAGATACGTGTCATTGTTCTGCACATTCATAATAAAAGAGAAAAGAAGCAACAGAGGTACCTAGCGCCAGATGCTGGAAGATAATAATTTAAAATCTTGTAGAGTGCGAAATTATAGCTACGTTACCGGTTCATATATTCTCTTTCACTTTCACATGTATGTTGGAAGTTCCTTCTATACAGAACTCAGGAGCTTGACGCTTGATGTCTCCAGTTTGTGCTGAAGAACAATTATTGAAAATGAATAAAATTACATTTATTCTCATCAATTATATTGATCAAGTGGGTAAATTACCCAATATTTCCCAAACATAAAACAGGCTATAAATCTATAACCCACTAAAGCCAATTGACACCAAGACCCACTTATAGATTAACATATTTTGTACGTGGTGTGATGCATCAAGTTTTTCCGCAAGCATCTAAGAAAATCCATAAATTCGCTTTTGTCTTTTTTTTATCAAAACGTTCAGCCAAATAATGCGTCGCTCTATCAATTATTTTTTGATTCTCACGTCCAAGAGAGAAGACCTTGGAAAGTCATCAATACTTATTTGCCAAAAACTTTCAATGGTTCTATCCGCGATTAAATTATGATTGCAACGCAACGCCCCAAAATTGATTTGCTTCAAGATTTCCTTACCGCACAAAACTTGAGAAGAGAAACTGTAAAGCAGTGTAATTAATCAATTTTTTCTGGGCAATAAAAAATTTGAAAGCCCAACAATCGATCATCTTCACTCCTGCATACTTGGACTTGGGAAAAAATGCACCCAAGTTGAAAACAATCACCACCAACGGAACCCATATTATTCTGGGTCATTGAATTTTGTATGGGTTAATCCATTTTTTCCTTCCTGGTGCGCCTATGTTCAAAGTACAAAAATGTTCCTGATCTTCTTTTTCTGGGCATTTCTTAATCTAGCTTGTGATGGGCCATATTAAAAATCCGTCAATCACTTTGAAAATCGTTTACGTCTCGACCACTTTTAACAATAAGCTCGATTCAATAATTAGAATTGTAATTGGGAAGAAGTGTACGTGGATTATTAGAAAAAAATCACGCAGTAAGTGGATTAACATGGAAGTGTAATAACAAAGCTTCAATTAAGTAACAATCGGGACGTGTGAATTTTAAAAAAGTCACTTTCATCTATCACCGCTCGGATTTAGAACAAGTTTATGATTGAGTTTTACAGTTACGTTTTATAGGTTCAGAGAGGTGTAATAACTCAATTTTGAGGAGCAAGTCCCACTTGCCAATTTGCTTCAATCACGTGCGTTTCAATTTCCCTTAATTCTGGTGTAAGTGGCGTAAAATCTAAGGCACGACATCCAAGGATCAGTAGCAGGGGCCTCCGTTATGAAGATGCCGTCAAATTATTATGGTTATAGCACACTTATTGCGTGTCGTCTCCAAAGTGATTTCGAATTTGCATAGGAAGTTGTGGCACACTTTGAAGGAAAACAGTGTTATGAATATTGATTATGTCATTAGATTGAGCACATGCATACAAGAACGTTCCGGAATTTCCTGATGCCACTTTTTCTGGAATCCTGCAATCCTACATTGCATTTTTAAAACAAAATACCTACTCCTGAACGGAGTTGGTCTTGGAAAAGTGAAAGAAAAATCCATGACAACGTCGAAATTGTGTCCATGCGTACAACATTATTAATTGTAGACCTTGCTGTTGGCTGGAATAGCAACTATAACTCAGATTTAAGTTAACTCGCTCATTAAACGTTTGGTGGTTGGTGGTACCCGCAGTATAACAACAAAATTCCATAGTATTTTTTTCTGTAGTAGGTATCTAAATATGACAACCACAAATTTTCATCTCATGCCATGCCGTAGAATGTTTGCATTTTTTATGACCAGCGAACCAGTCTGTATTTTATTATCGCAATAAGTGCACTTTCTCATTCCGATTATGAATAGAGTAGGTATGTAACTGTATGGTATATCCAGGATATTCTGTTTCACATGAATTTTGTACTTTTCAGTATGGAATAAAATTAGGAGCATCGTATATTTTGTAATCAAGAGGAGGAAAATGCATCGATAACGATGATAAAATACAGGTGTTTCTAAAAATTGAGAAAAATTATGCGACATCCTGTATATGGCATGAGATGGAAAAATGCACTGGACATAGGTATTCAGAAAGCACAGAAAAAGTCGTACAAGGAAAAAAAATTTCTTTTTGAAATTGTTGTGAAGGGGAAGATTTTAAAGGGGGGGGGGGGATCCATCTTACGTGAACACCCTGTACCTACCCACCTATCTAATACTAATAACTAATACTTAACTAGCATTTAACTGCTGCAAAGTACCTAGTGTATGTATGGACTGTAGAGTTTGAATTTCTTTTAAAACTGATTACGATTCAAATAAGATTATATTTGCATCGACTCTGCTTAGTTTGCGCTTAGTTATGTCAAAGGATAAAACATATGTATCCCAGGAGGCACAGTAGCCTGCATGACACAAGCGGGTGACGGAAAAAAGATCGAAATACAAAAGGTCGAAAACAAAACATTGAATGCATAAAGTCGAGAAACAAAATAACGAAACCACAAAACATCGAATGCACTATTGTCGAAAGTACAAAAGGTCGAAAATCAAAAGGTCGAAAACCAAAAGGTCGAAAAGTGAAATATCGAAAAGCAAAAGGTCGGAAAACAAAAGATCGAAAAGCAAAACATCGAATAATAAAATGTCGAACTAGAAATACCCGTTTCAAATGTGATTACAATTCGGATCGATTGAGGATCTGTGACTCCCTCAGAGAGCACTTGAGGAAAAATTTTACTCTCATTTTTCGACTTATTCTTCAGAGATAAATCACCTCCCAAAGTATTATGCAAGACCACCGAAACACCTGTATATTCTTTTAAATCTGATCAGCGTCAGCGTAAATTAACTTAAGACTTATAAACTTGTGCACGCATGGACTTTGTCAGGTTGAGTGATTTTTTTGCAGACCTGATTGGGTTTTTTGACCCAAAATCCACTCTGAAACGTAAAGCTGTGCACATGGACCTCGTCAGGTCTAGTAGTTTTTTTTTTGAAGACCTGATTTGGTTTTTCGACGCAAAATTAACTTGGACTTATAAACCTGTGTACATGGACCTCGTCAGGTTCAGTAGTTTTTTTGCAGACCTGATTCGGTTTCTTTTGACGCAAAATCCACTCTGAAACGTCAAGTTGTGCACATGGACCTCGTCAAGCTTAGTATATTTTTTTGAAGACCTGATTTGGTTTTTCGATGCAAAATCAAGTTGGACACATGAAGCAGTGTACATAGACCTCGTCAGGTCTAGTAGTTTTTTTTTTGAAGACCTGATTTGGTTTTTTGACGCAAAATTCACTCTGAAACGTAAAGCTGTGCACATGGACCTCGTCAGGTCTAGTAGTTTTTTTTTTTTGAAGACCTGATTTGGTTTTTCGATGCAAAATTAACTTGGACTTATAAACCTATGTAGGTACATGGACCTCGTCAGGTTCAGTAATTTTTTTGCAGACCTGGTTTGGTTTTTTGATGCAAAATCAACTCTGAAACGTCAAGTTGTGCACATGGACCTCGTCAGGTTTAGTTTTTTTTTGGAAGACCTGATTTGGTTTTTCGACGCAAAATCAAGTTGGACACATAAAGCTGTGCACATGAACCTCGTCAGGTCTAGTCGTTTTTTTTTTTTGGAGACCTAATTTGGTTTTTTGACGCAAAATTAACTTGGACTTATAAACCTGTGTGCATGAACCTCGTCAGATTCAGTAATTTTTTTACAGACCTGATTCGGTTTTTTGACGCAAAATCAACTCTGAAACGTCAAGTTGTGCACATGGACCTCGTCAGGTTTATTTTTTTTTAAGCCCTGATTTGATTTTTTGACGCAAAATCAACTTGGACACATGCATGGACCTCGTCAGGCTCATTAATTTTTTTTTCAGACCTGTTTCGTTTTTTTCTTTTGACGCAAAATCCACTCTGAAACGTGAAGCTGTGTACATGGACCTCGTCAGGTTCTGATTCGGTTTTTTGACGCAAAATTGACCTATACTCATAAATCGGTGTACACACTACACAGACCTTGTCAGGTTCAGTATTTTTTTTTCAAGGCCTGATTAGGTTTTTCCACAGAAATAAATTTGGGCTAGTTGATTTTTGACTCGGTGCTTCTCTTCTCCCGTCCCAAACTCTCAAATCATTTGTCTTCACAACAATTGTACATACACCTGTTGCTCAATTTCGATTTCACGGTTTTTCTTTCTAGACCTTTTCTTTTCGATTTTTTGTTTCTCTATCTATTGCTTTTTGACGTTTTGTTTTTCGACCAATTGTTTTTCGACCAATTCTTTTTCGACCAATTGTTTTTCGACCTTTTGTTTTTCGACCTTTTGTTTTTCGACATTCTGTTATTCGACATTCTGTTATTCGATAATATGTATTTTCGACCATATGTATTTCGATCATCATCACTTTCGATATATTGTAAATTCGACCTTTTCTTTTTCGACCTTATGCATTCGATGTTTTGTTTTCGACCTTTTGTTTTTCGTTCTTTTTTCCGTCACTCGACACAAGCACCGGTCAGGATTGAATTTCCAGACACTCTGATCAAATGCGAAATTTAGACACTCTTTGTAATAATTTGGTTTAGAAATCTAAAAACAGTATTTCCCAAAAATATTATGCTAGTGGTGCACTACGAAAATATTTTGGCCATGCTATACCTGCAATTTTCCGGCCTCGAGGAAATGCCGCATATGAGACACACGAAATTATGTTACGAGTTCTCAAAGTTCAAAACCCCGACCGACCTCGACCGAAATGCCTTCCTATAATACTTGACCTTGCCCATACAAAGCTCACTGTAGGTGTGCGTAAGTGTGTTTATGGTTAGTCATACCGAAGCGGACAGAGGTGGCTATGCAAACTATACCCAAACTGGGTCAGCTGTGAAAAAAGACACCAATTTTCGCTTTTCCTCTGGAGGGTTTCATTACTCGCAGGTCGTGCTGAAGTGTAATAATTGTGGAAATAAGAGTATGTCATTAAAATCTAATTATAGATTTTTTTTAACTCTTGAGCTAGACTTGTATGATGTTAATATAGGTGGCCTAGCTAGGGGCGTTCCGGACATAACCCCCGTTTCAAGATGTGCTTAAGCTTAGCTAATAAACTCTCTTGTTCCATAGTTTTTCAGAGCTTAAATTATAATTATTAATAATTAATAATTGCGACCAAAACTTTTCGGAGATCAATTTTTTTTATATTCCAAAAAGTAATATGGAATATCTTATATTGTCTTATGGCTGAATTTTAAGTCCGAGGCGATGCAAATCGCGAAATACAGCGGCCTGATTGGCTAAAACAGGTTGTTTTGCACCGTTATCATGGTAAGTAATCCGACTCAAGTCGGACTTGAAATTGAGCCCCTATTCCTTATTTATCATTTAACCTTTAATCGAATTAGTTACTTGATTGCTGGATGGAATTATGATTAATACCTATACCTACAACGTAATATTTCTTGAAGTTGAATAACACTTTTTAGAGGGACAAAACTTTCATGTCCGAGAAATTATGCTGGCAATGGTAGATACAGGATCCTTGCATCTGAATCTGAAGACGTGTCATGGTGTCATGTCTTTCTACTAACGGCAATAATGAATAGATCTATGTACATATGAATCTCCAAAAGCCTCTAGATTATAGCACAAGAGAATATGTTGTAATGCCCGTGGTAGTTGAAGGCAAAAAGCTGTTCGAAATCCCGCTGCTGAATTTGCAGCCATTTAACAAGGGACGTGAGAATGGACGCTCCGGCACCTCTGCAGGCGCACCTGCATTTCGATTCATTTTGACCATCAATCCAAATTTCAAAGAAGTCTGCTGTTTCGATCTCCATCAGAGGACGACTGTACTCCGCGGCACTCGAATCGCACTTCAACACTTGACATGCTCAATTTTTCACACAAACCACTGCACTGCTGTTAACCGTATGAAACAATCAAAACAGTTAACTGGTTTTTCTCACCACAGTTGGAACATGATACATCGAGGTTTACAAAAAATTCAGTGGAGAACGGCCCACTTTTGAACTTTTCAAAAGTCGCGAATGAATCAGTTACTAAAGGGTGAATTGAAACTAGACCAAAATGACCTACACCTAAACAAGCAAAATTACCGTTCTGATGTGTTCTATTGAATGCCGTTTGCAGTTTGAAAAAATACTCATGGATTCTCATTTTATACATGAAAACGTGTTTTTCCAAGTTTTTTGTTGCTATCATTAAAATGAAAACCGCTGACATTTTTTAAAACTTTTTGCACTTATCCATTGAACTTTCAAAGCCCTTTTAGATAATTTATCACTAAACATTGTACAGTGAGAAAAATATTTCAAAATTTTTTTGAGGCGCCCCCGTACAGAAAGTTTTGGTGCAAAAAATCTGGTAGCTTATGAAATTGGACCTTGAAGATATGGTTAAATCAAACAGTTTTTCCCGCGACCCGATATCGCAAACCGTTCTCGATAAAAATGGGGGTGAGCATGTTTTATGAATCACCCTGTATACACAAATGGTCTGAAGATCACCCCAAAATTTTGTTTCGGTTAAATTGGAAATTTTTGTAGTGCTCGATGGATAATTATTATGTAAACCACTGAAATTGGAAGAAAGTTTTGAGGCGCGAGGAACCTAGTGTTAAGAATTAGAATTAGGTTTCAAGACTTTCAAGTATAGGTATTTAAACTCCGTGGTGTTTGATAACTGTCACTCTTTTAAGATGATATTCCAGTCACCTCAATGGGTTGGCAGATAGCCTCTTGAAACAAATACCTATACTATACTGCTACCTTATGGATAGTGCCTAGAGGTAGAGAAGACTCCCTCGTGGGCAGGGTATACCACTGAACCTAATATTATAACGTGATGGAAAGTAAAATGTAGTCGCATGGTATTTAACATTTAACTTAGATATATTCGTTAAATGAGACTTTATTGTCAAATTTATTCTTTGGGGGCACTTTCCATCACTCTTCTTAGTTTCATAGATCCCCAAACCTATCGTGTGATGAACGTGGTCTTGCCAAAATTTGTATAGGAAGGTATACTATTTTATCAACCGATACACTTTTGTTTATTCATCAGTTGCAATATCTTATTGAGCATGGTGTGAACTTGGAAGTGCTTTTATGCATTTACTTGTAGAAGTCGCTCGGTCATCGACCATGCTTCGGAATGCAGGAAGAACCATGGCTACCGTGCTGAAGAGTAACAAAAATTTGCGAAAGCCGTGTACCTATATGCAAAAACCAAGTTTTATAAAAACTTCAACTTTCTACCTGGTACGATCACTTATAATTAGTTTTATTATGAACGCTATAATCATTGGCAATTAGTCAAATGTCACTTACAGATTGATGACTTAACGTACGTTATATTTAAATAAATTAATAATTTAAACGAGCTGAAAGTTCATAGAACTGGGAGCATCAAATCGCACTATGGCATTTTTTCCTTGGAATCAATCGGGATTCCTTTTGCGAGCTCCTGCCGTAAATCTCGAATAGTTACCGGTGTCGAGTGAAGAAAAATGGCATGTTTATTTCAACTATCAGTAAAGCTGAATCGTTCGTTATAACAGTTACCATCTCAAGTGCAATGAAATACCCCAAGTATAGCAACTGGGCGTATTTAATTGACGGTGCAATTGCATTGAAAAGAAAAGGCAGTTCATCCTGGGCACACCACACACACGTGAACTATTTCAATTCAATTTCAGCGGAGCTTATAGGATTTGTTGTTTCCTGGTATTACACTCGTGGAGAATGCGCGTCTCTTTCCATCTTTCGCGCATAAAGTCTTCTCTTGTGTACAGTTTTGCTGTATGGATGCAATTATTTACAGTATGCGGCATTTTCATATTTTATTGAAACAGAAAGCATGATACGTGTTGCGTTACCAGCCTGCCCACCTGATGGTAATATATTACGCTCGTCCACGCGAGGTTATTACCTGTGCATTGCACGGGTATTTACGCTCTGATCATCGGTTAATTGATATTAAGAGCTCTTGTATTGCACCTTTTTACAAAAGAAAAAGTGATCTTTCTTCGATATATCGATATAGAGGTGAACGCATAGGTGGAAAGTGCGAGATCCGCTATTAGGAAGATTTATCACTTAATTTGCTACTTTTACTGCTGATGATGGCAGACAGGAGGTGTTAATTTTTTTCCAAATCGTTGAAAGTATAGCTAATAGACTTACCCAGAACTGAATACTTTTGTTTTTCATGGACTTCACTGCCTTCCTTTCTGACCCACCGTTGAGGTCTCTATTCCCCTCTTTGTTGTCTTCAAGAGTTCGAGTATTAATAGAGCTGTTCTCAGGTCTATTAATTCGGTCTAATTTAATCCGGTCGAACCTTAGGTCGGTTCGGTCTACCGAACCGAAGCCGACTTGTTGGGGGGTGATGTCAAGATATACCGAGTGTCATTCAAAAATTCGGCAGTTGGTCGTTGGTCTAATTTCATGATTTTTTCAACAATGGGTATTAAGTACCTAAACAGTATTTCTTGGGCCCTCAAAATCAGCGGCGTATCTACCTACTAATCTTACGCATTTGCACCCTATACTCGTAGATAGACAGGCACTACTTGACGCCCTCTTCTCTTGGGTATAGATTGCCAGTAGAGCCCGTAATTTTTGGAAAAAGAGGTGTTTTTGGCTTATGTCCTCTTCTTTATAGATATGTACAGTATGTCCCTGAAACGCAGAAATAATTCAAGACGCGCACCCCAAGTACAGAGAGATACAGCCCCCACTCGGCTCCTGGTTGACGTATCGCTTCGGCGATGACAGTATCATTTTATGCTGAAATGTATTATTTTAAGATTTAAAGCAAGTGCTTGTGGACCAAGAAGTGAAAAATCCCCATTTCATGAGCCCCCTTAATATTGACAGAATTTCATTTTCGCATGCGAAAAAGTAAATTCCCTGGGTCCAAAGGCGGTCGAAATTATATCTCACTCTTTTCAGAATGGCCACTGCAGCGACTTTCAAGAACTTTCCCAATTCGAATAAATCCGTCATAACTCGATTTCTAGCGAACGCAGCGCCTCGACAATGGCGGCACCGTGACTAGCTAGCTCAGCCTAATCAAAAGTGCAAAAAAAGTGGATTCAATGCGAATCGTAAATGTTTGATAATCAGTCATCATAATTTTGACCCCTCATATTTTCCACAGTTTCAAACCAATTACACTTCTACAAAAAGAAATGAGTTCGCAGACCTCGATTATGTCTGAAATGACACCCCATCACACATCCCCTACGATGACTAAAATTTGTTAATTGAGGAAGCCCCCATTGTAAAATTGACAGCTCTACATTGTTTCCCGACAGGCGCATTATTCTGACAGTGGCGACATCGTGATGAGCAGGCTCTAGTTATTCAGAAATCACATCAAACATGATAGCACAGTAAACGTATAGGTTTCTACCGGAAACAAATTCACCCAAAGCTGATTTTTGGTACAGCGAGTCCTAAGGACATGAGAACTCACCAGTCAATTTTCTCGGAATTTCTCGTGTGTGCTTCATGGTCTTCCAGGTCTTCGGATGTTTTGAGTTGCTATAAATTACAGTACTCGTCTGGAATTCGCACCACAGGCGCAAAAATGATCCGAATTAGTCGTAATGCTACACATCATATCCCGTTGATACCATTTTAGCACAAAAAGTGTCGATCATTGTGGAAGGGGGGTCGTGGAGGGGCGAAGCTCGGCTAGGGGGCTTTTTTTGTTCGCCTGGTCATGTAGAACCTCGTGTAGAACCGATCCTGTTAAGTTTGGTATATTTTCCGGATAAATTCAATCTCTTGAACTCGAATCCGATGCGTAAATTTAGATAAAAACAAGTTTGAACAAGTTAACTTCCAAAAACTTGTTTTTTTATTGACAATTTCGACAATTTTTTTCCAACTGTTTAGGATGGTCATTTTTGGAAATGTTTCAGGGGCCATCATATTGAAGTGTATTCTTCACGAAAATCATCCACTCGATGTGTGATTTTGTTTTCCGGGATTAAAAAATCGATTTGAACCTGAGCCGGCCTTTTACTACTGACCAGAACACTACAGCGTGCAACTTCGAATGAAAGTAGCTCAAACTATTGGAAAAATATTAACTCATCTTTGAAAGTTCGAAGATATGTGAAGAATTGAGTTCCCTATAACACAAACAAAATCGCCATGAATCGCACTGCAGGGTTTTGAGTTATTTGAGGAGGGGGAGAACTGTAAGCGTTCTGGTCATTAGCAGATACTGTGCCGGGCCGGCTCAGGTTCAAATCGATTTTTCAATCTCGGAAAACAAAACTATACATCGAGTGGATGATGTTCGTAAAGAATACACTTCAATATGATGACCCCTGAAACATTTTCAAAAATGAACATCCTAAACAGTTGAAAAAAAATTGTCGAAATTGTCGATAAAAAAAAAGTTTTTTCAAGTTAACTTGTTCAAACTTGTTTTTATCTAAATTTACGCATCGGATTCGAGTTCAGGAGATTGAATTTATTCGGAAAAGATACCAAACTTGTCAGGATCGGTTCTACATGACCAGGCGAACAAAAAGAACCCCCTAGCCGAGCTTCGCCCCTCCACGACCCCCCTTCTACAATGATCGACACTTTTTGTGCTAAAATGGTATCAACGGGATATGATGCGTAGAATTACGACTAATTCGGATCATTTTTGCGCCTGTGGTGCGAATTCCAGGCGAGTACTGTAATTTATAGCAACTCAAAACATCCGAAGACCTGGAAAACCATGAACTACACACGAGAAAGTCCGAGAAAGTTGACTAGTGAGTTCTCATGGTCTAAGGACTCACTGTACCAAAAATCAGCTTCGGGCGAATTTGTTCCCGGTATTTATAATATAAAGTCTAGTTTGACTGGGCTAGCTATGATTCGAAAGCAGTGTTTAGTACTTGCATAGAAAAATAGTCATGTCCCCCTTGTACCCCCTAAATCCCGGACCAGCAGGGGGTAATCGAAAAGAACAGCGGGCCAATTTATACATTTTGGATCTAGGAACAATTGTGCCGAAGTTCTTGTTTGTATCAGAAAATGCAGGATTGTACCAGATTATGTTGTGAACCGCTAGTACTAATCTTGAATGAGAGATTATAGGTTTGTGAAAAGGCTGGAATTGGTTTTTGTCTGGATTGATTCGATGAATATAAAAAAAACATTGAAAAAAAAATTCCACCCTGTAGGTACGTAGGATACCAACGACTATGGAGGGGTACATTTTTCAAATGTTCAATAGGAGAGCATAAGGTTGCTAAATAATGAGAGATTGTTCTTCTCGAGGATTGTTCCATTAAAATAAAAATTTTCAAAGATTTATTTTTTAATTTTTACCCTGTATACCTATACTGAATAGTACACGTCATAGGGATGTATGCTCTTAACATTAGGGGCTTTCAAGAGGTGAGGATAAGCTTACCACAGACCACAGAGCAAAAACGAAAACCGTTTGAGAACTAAGTACTTTATATTCAAGCAAGAGAATTTTGTACTAGGTACTACATATTTCAAGTACACTATTGAATAAACGGAAAAATCCGTAAAAAATGGCAAACTTTTGTTTCGACAAATTGTGATGAACGTTTCGGAACGGAAAAGAACGTTTCCATATTATGTATTTTTGTTTGGGAACCCTCATGGAACCCTCATACTTGGCTTTCTTGCTCTTCTGCATGCTGTTATCGTTCGGTTCCCTCTAGCGGGCCACCTTATGCCTTGTTTTGTCCTCTGGATTCCTATAGTGCGCCCCCCTGGAATGTTATTCTTCTGGGTTTCGGAACTGTGGTGAACCCCATGCGTATTCTTGTGTTGTTCTGAACCATACGGGACCCCGGTTGTTGTTTTTTTTCTGGTTTCGGAAGCTCGAAACGCTAGTGAACATCCTTGCACCTTGCTGTTTCGTTCGGTTCCCTAGCTGGCCCTCTTATGCCTTGCTGCGCCCTCTGGAGCCCTAGTACGTCCCTTGGGTCTCGTATCATGTTTTGGAAGTCTAATTAGTAATTAGCCCCCTCCCCTTATGTATTCTCGGGCTTTCGTATACTGTAAAGAACCCCCTTGTGTATTATTGTGTTGTTCAGAGCCCTGTACTTTATGAGCCCCCGTGATTTCATTCTGTTTTTTCGTAACCGCATAGTGAGCTTCTTCATACTTTTTGCTTGCTGTATTTTTTGGTTTCCTAGCGGGCGCCCTATACCTGCTACATTTTTTTCTGAGTACGTTTTGTGAAGGACATTATGTCCCTTGAAATTCCATCATTAAGAGACTCAATAAAAGAATGCCGCACATTCAATTGGACGATTAGCTACATTGTGTTGTATAGTATAGAATAGCTAACTAAAATCTTGTTGGATAATGAAAACGCAGAAGGGGTAAAAAGTCCTACACTTTGCCCCCGTCTATGGTGAATAAAATTTTCCCATTCCTCCTTCACAGCAGTTTGAGTCCGTGTACGTGCAATCCTATGCTGCATAGTGTAAGTTTCTCGTCCAACTGACTGTTGAAGTCTCCAGAAATACCACCACTGTATCTCCTACACTTGGAACTCGAATACATTCAAATTGCTATTTAACGATCTAAGCCACAAAAAAAATCCAAAATACAGTTTTTTTAATATTTTGAGCGGCTCATTCACACTCCACACTTTTTATCCTTACTGTTTTTTATGCAAGAGACAGCAATTTGTCACTAGAATGAAAAATTATTTAGATTTGTGCAACACATTCTTTTGTGAATCACTTACATTTTGCAATCCTGATTGTAGATTAATCTCATGAAATGTTTTGCAAACGCGCTCGTAAACTCGCGATTTTAATGTATTATATTGGTGTACTTTTGAGATTTCACATGTTTCTTTTATGAAACCTTAATATAAATTTATAAACTTATTAACATCAATACGCGGTATTTCATTATGTATATTAGATACACACGTTTAAAACACATCAAATCCTGTTAACACTCAATTAAAAACATTATTATTACAAAAAAAATGAGCAATAGCAGACCGGAATTAAAAATTAACTATGCTCCACAATTACACAGCGTTTTATGCGCAATTTAGAAATTTGAGCAATTTCCTGATGACAAAGACTTCATATTTTAAGCTCGATAAACACAATGTAATTGCCCAACGCAAATGGATGCTATAACTAAATGCCACTTTGAATAACAAATTGCTCAGGTCCTTAATTTTGTTGGCTTATAGCGAAGACGTCGATATAAAATATTGAGCGCAACAGCAAAAGCCTAAAGATTTATAAAACGTAGACTTATAAGTAGGAAGAGCTAAAGCCCCTGATGCGTAGCGGCTATAACGCTAACAGTACCCATCTCTTGGACTTGTCTTCGCGTCTAAAGCGATAAGAAGTTAGAGAAACACGTCCAGTTTGTAAAATAGCCATGAAAAAATTCAATCGTATAGCCATGGATGTGCCGTTACGTTTTTCGATTCTGAGAGGAGGAAAATCTCGGCATGAAGTTATTTATTGCTGTTCTGGATTAGTTCTAAACGTTTATTTATTAAATAATTTATGTGTAGTATAACTATTTCGAATTCCTCGAACCGCAGGATGCTGAAATTACGCAACATTTTCCAATACCTTATAAATTCTAATAATGCATCAAAGCTTCAAGCCTTTTGTAACACAACTCTGTGGTAACACATATGCGCTTGAAATACCTATATATCCATCGCATATGTATTTATATACAGTTTATTTTTCGTATAGGTTCTAAGAGACAACTGATTCTCTAGTAATTCATCATCGCATTCTACCTCTGTGTGGCATTGTTTGTGTAAGTTTTAATCACTTTTCTCACTCAGTATACCGTTAGTGAATCGTGTCTGACGACAATATAATGCAGAGAGAGGTGCTTTTTCTTTTATAATTGAATTCGCATACAATATCCTTATCCCTGCAACAAAGACAATTTATTCCATTTTACATAAGCAATCATCTGCGCATATGTTTGAGCGCTTTTTTTCAAGAAACGCTAAATATCTTCGATCCGTTATGACAGCTTCATCCGTCTTTTTAATTATTTTCTGTATGTATCTAGTAATAATCACGCTAATAGTGAGAACATTGGAGTTTACAGAGCTTGAAGTTTGACACCTAATAAAAAATTGCAATTTTAGCCGACGTGTGTACATGTAATATCTACTTGGCAATTACTCGTACAAGACCTGGAACAAAGCTGTTCAAATAAAGCGCTACCGTTATCCTCAAATTTGCTTTTGATCTTCCGCACAATTCGAAATGTACGCCTATATGAAATTGATTTGATTACCTCATGCACAACCGTGAATCCGTTAAGCTGAAGATAAATATAATTTATTGTTGTATGAAACTGTTACAAGGGTCTATTCTGTAAATGATGCCGTTGAAATTTCAATAGGGTTGAACAGGAAGTTTCGATTGGTCTATTGGGGCCTGCTCCTAATTATAGTCTTTTTGGGTTTGATTTGGTGGCTTAGATTGTTAAATAGCCATTTGAATGTATAGGTATTCGAGTTTCAAGTGTAGAAAGAATTTGTGGTATTTGTAAATTTCAGTTGGGGCTATTCTATGCAACACAATCACACCATAGTCGCACATCTCAATTATTCCAAAAAATAAAACTATGTCACAATTGCCACTGCCATTTTGTTATGTTTCTTTGTTGTTTATTAGATTATCCTTGTTCAATGTAGGGTGCAATTTGTCTTTGCACATTACTGATTAAGGTCTTAGTTTCAGAGATACGTTAAAAAAAGTGTCAACTAAATCCGTCCGCACATCAATTTTTTTTGTTAGCCATGGAGTCACTGGAACAAATGTTGCAATTGTTTTGGAATAGATCATTTAGGTACTCAGTATAGCTGGTGTTGAAGAAAATATTGAACGAGAGCTTCGCCGGGCCCCGATGTTGGATGACCTAACATTTAAAACATTAAAAAAACCTAAGCAATTTATCAATAAAAGCAAAAATTACGACAAAAACAAACAAAAAATGGAGCTTTTGAGCTCACGGGCTCCCTATACGGGGCTCCGGGCCCCGATCATATGACACCTCCTGAACCACCCTTTCGGCGGCACTGTAGTGCAGTGTCCAAAATTCCTCATCTTTTGTGGTTGGATCAAAAGAAGAAATGTCAAGATCGGATGATGGACTGCATGGTTATGATTTTTCTCAGAGTAGGATGAAAAATATGAAAAAACTGTACTTCGAAAATCTGAAGTATAAATCGCCGAACCTCCACCATAAGTGCAGCATGGTGATTGTTTTGGCTTGGAATGACTCGATAGGATTGAAAGCCGTATAGAAATTAGAGAGCTTATTTATAACATTTAAAAAAAAATCTTATTTTTTGTCGGAATTCGTCAAAATTCCCCGGCTTGCGAATAGCCGAAGGACTGAATTCCACAAAAAGGTATGTGTAAGTTAATTGAGACAACGTTAATTAGGCAAAAGGCATTCAGATTATCGCAGGAATTCAAGATGTGAAGAACAGTACCTATATAGATTTGAGGAGAAGCCTATTAAATTAAAAATTCAAAAGTATTTAAAGTTGCAAGTTAAAATATTCAAAGCAACGGACCATTACACTGAGTACAAAGCTCGGCTCCTTTCGGTGAGTGCGATTTACATAATCGACACGTCGTACCGTTCATCATTAAGAATTGTTGCTGTTGCTGATGTTATGTTGTTGTTGTTGTTGTTGCATATATTTTCTACTTGAGCTATCCAACAATGAGCTTTGAAAGAACAAATCCATTCATAAAGAGTTGAGTAACGTCACTGTCCTATATTTTGATCGGTTTATGCATTTTTTGCATTTTCTATGCGGGTGTGATGAGAAGACAGAGGACATACACAGATACCTGTCTGACGAGGGGACCATTTGCCTGTATCAGTACGATTCTATAATGCTGTCCTTCTACTAGTGTATATAGAGAGAGCTACAGTCCGTTTTTATTAAGATGATCTCTACAAGTTTATCGACACCCTCGAGGAAATCCTCCTCCTTTTGATGACGAAGTCGTGGACATCTTCATTCTTCAATAGAATTAATATTGCTCATTGATTGTCGGTCTCTTATTGCGTACCAGGGCCAATCACCGACGCCGATGAATGCTTTCCTCCACTTTACCGGAAATTTTCCGAATCTCTGTGTATTCCAACACAGGGTATAGAGATCTTTAACGACCATAAATATCGCATGTGTCGTCCCAGACGCGTGTTGCTATCGACTCCATGTATTTTCAGATTTTCATTCAAATTGAAGATTGTAGCTCTAGGTATAGCTTTTTGATAGGTTTTGTTTATGGGTCTTCAAGACATCTTCGAAAGCCCTCCACGTCTTCAGGGGGTCAAGTCTAGCCACACCTATACGCTACGGATGTAAACACCGCGTAGACCAAGGCGTGAACGTAATCTAGCTCTTATTCCCCGACTTCTCATTCCTCAACAAACTGTCGACTGATGTAATGGCATGGCAAATAAATAGATGTGAAGGTTGAAGACTGCTACTAAGATACATCCGTCATTATTTTACAGGAATCTCGAATATCAATTTGTACGAAAGCCCATCCTCAAAGCATGGAATTTTAAACAGGCACGTTAATAACAAGTGTGAACGGAGAAGCAGTAACGCCCAGAACCGAGATTATGGTAATAAAGTTACGAGAAGAGACCTATATCTCGTACCACAAAACAGGTGGACGGACCTTGATACAGTAACGGTATCAAGCATCAAGATATTTATTTCGATGAATTACGATCGTAAATGGCATTCTTTAGATGTTTTGAAAAAAAAATACACGCGACCAACAATCTAATTTATGGATATAGTTTTCATTTTCACTTTACTAAACGGAGGATATCACTATTTATATCATGCACAAACCTTGTGATAAAAGTTTTGCGTGACGACAAAATGTGCATTTATATCCTATATTCATGATGTAAATTCAGTAATGTGACTTTCCGAGCTGATCGTGCGCTCTTGCGTGGAGGGATGTGATGCCTACTACAACTTATTTTTTCTCAAAGTCCAGTAGAGGATGTGTTGGAGGAAAACTGACCCAGTCAAATATTTCATCGTTCAACTCAAAAAAAAAAACATTACTGAATAACTGAATTTACATCGTGAACAGGATAGGCTCGAGGATAGGTATACGTTTCAATCGAGGTTTCAATACTTTCCATCAAGATTTCAATAAAGCGTTCAGCGAAGGCTAACAAAAATCTATAAAAACCAGCCACCATTAATTACTGTCATTCTACTATCGTTAGATGAAATCAATCTAGGTAGTTGAAAACCGTTCAAGATTTTTGAATTGGTGTTTTGGGTCATCCTCATATGCGTTTGTTTTCAGGAGAACTAATTAACCTAGTATAATGATACGCTGCATAAGTATAGTCTGTTCAATGTTTTTTCACCATATATCTGCAGATTTTCCAGTTCAAGGTGCTGGCTAAGCTAAGATTAACATGAAAAAGAAGTGTCGTCCTCATCCTTGCTGCTGCAAAAATGCACTGCCAAGAACAAAACACTCGATCATCTTGATCCGGTTATCTCAACGGGTTTGTATCTCAACTGTAATATTACACTCTACAGTGTTTTTGCTTTGTATAATCACAGACAGCAAGCAGGAGCAGCATGCAGGCAAAAATGATTAATATACAAATTTCCGAGTTGTAATTTCACGCTTCGATAACTTATTCGTCTTCTAGTTTGTGGTCTTCACTTCGAGCTTTGCTCCTAAACCATGTTAAATGGTGCTAGGCAGCTACAAGTTATGAGTACGTCTATATTTCATATGTAATCTAATTACGCATGCCTGTCACAAGGATTTCATACCCCATATATTGATCTACCTGAAAAGTGCGTTCTTTTTCAGCAATAGACATGTTCAGCAAACGACGGATTCGAAACTATACCATATAAACCTAATGTATGTCGATGACTAATTGTACTTACTTCTGGAAATTGGAAATTAATTACTAATAAATATAAGAGTAGATTTAACCTCGGGTGGTTGTGACGTCATCAATCCCAGCGAAGAAAAGCAATCCCAGGCCCTTCCATTGCTGAAATGGAGTGAAATCTATATTTTGCATTGGTAGCTGAGATCGTCAAGCTTGAATGACTATACTGACACTAGTCATATGCACTACATAGTCATAGTTATGTCAGAGGGTCAAACTAGTGAGACAGATTACAGGGATTGCCTATACGTCGTCAATATTTGGTAATGATATTTTTTAACAACAGATACGGATCACTTATTTTTTTTCATCAGATTCTAAATCAGTTGAAATTGTCAAATGCTGAATATGCCTAGTAGGTAGGTAAGTATGAGAAAACGTAAGAAAGTGTGCGTTTCCAGAGGAAATCCTGCATTTTGAACTATCCATGATGAATGGCAATGCAATAGATGTGGGAAGTTGCTTTTCCTACTAATCGTAGATTAACATAAGAAAGCTTTTGGTAATTATCAATATTGCAGTTTTAATGCCGCATTTAGATATGTGTATCACAATAATAAGAGTACCTACCTACTTGCTAAAGATGAGGAAGTGAAGAGGAAATTTGAAGTTGAAGTATATACTTACTGTCGACGCAGTGAAAGCATTTGTAAAGGGGTTTTATGGGAAGATGTGCAAAGTGGATACCACAAGGCTCATCGTTATTCGTTACGCCAATTTTTCAGCACCATTACCAGCGCTTTGGTTTCCGCCCGGTCTTATGAATGTCTTATGTCATCGAATTCTCAGGAAGAGCCATATTGCCCTCAGATCTTTTCAAATGAGTATTTAGTACCTACTACTTACTTATTTCTACAAGAAAAGGATAGGAGAAAATTGTGCTTCTTCCTCCGTAATTGCGCAAGAATAAAGCGAAACAAATGGTGGGTAATTGATTAAACGGATGTGCAAAATCAGCGCCTAAGTATAACTATACCAAAATATTGCAGATTTCATCGTACATGTACCGGCAGCATTGGTATACTTAAGTTGATCGTTGAAAATTGTATTTATAATAATAATAATAATGGTTTATTATCATATGGGAATCCAATGGGATTGTGGCCTGTGGATTTATTGGGAGAAGTTGATGAAACACAGTTCACGTATTATAGGCTTCGCTTTTGGGCCCATTGTAGCACCTCCCCAGACCAGCCGGACTCACCGACTATAAGATAAGCAATAAGATACTTGGATGCTTGATGCTCGGTCCATCCCAGTAGTGGAGCCGCCAAGCGCACGGTACATTGGGAATTCACCAGATCCCCAACCAGGCTGGGGTTACCTTCTACACTCATTACCATACTGCCGGTTGCAGGCATAATATACTTGGCGCCGTAGAGGCTTGTCCAAGAACATCGGAGGGGATAACCACCTTTTTTCAGAATTTGTCTGGGGGTAACCTATCCAAACCCTGACTTCGCTTCGCGTTGCTGCAATCGAGTGTTATCTCGACTGGAGCTGTGTACCACGCGCGATGTGACACCTCCCATATCGAAAGAGATGATATGGAAAATGCGTTTGGAAGACTCACGCCCGCGAGAACGTCTGACTCTGAAGCCTGAACTTGTTCTCTTTCGCGATTATTACTAGAGTATTAAGATTGGAGTAGGTAGTATGGATCGATACTACTGATAGGTATATCAAAAACGGAATTAAGCAAAAAACTATAATATAGACAGTGAAAGAGTTGAAAGATTGGGACACTTATTTGAGCCGAACAGTGACCTGGGGCCTGTGCTGTTGTGAATATTCCTGTCGCGTACCACCTGAAGAATCCCGTGGTGACATTCGCGAGCAGCAATTATTATCATACAAACGAGCCCGTGCCCGTGTACATTCAAATTAAATTGCAATTGTCCGTTAACTATCGCTATTAACTATGCTTCTCGGCTTCTCGGAAATATAAATATGTAGTCACACCGCGAGAGCCGCAGCTATATACTCAAAGATATTTCAAAGATATTTCCCGAGACAGAGGTGCAACCTATCCCCAGAGTCAGAGCGCATTCCGCGAATATTACTGCTATAAAGACATAAACACCAACAAGATCACAACAATATCAGTATTATACCTACCTCGGTGCCTACCTATACATCGCCCATATCTTAATTAAGCGACAACGTATCATATAAGATATACCAATCACTAACGGCATTTTGCGGGTCACCATCGAAGAGGGTTCAAATTTTTGGCCGTGAGTGTGAGTATAAACTCGCGACAAACAACAATAATTTCCTGTTAGCATTTTGTAAGGCATATCCTCCGTCGCGCGGCTCACCAACAGTGAATAGTGAATGTTTATTCATGTGGGCCTTGACCTGATGGCTTTGCAAGCGAGCTGTAGGCTAAGGTCTTGGCCATTTTCATGAAATCTCGCGGATTCATAAACCCCGCGTATAGTACAGTGCGGTGATAATTTAATCAGACCCATTGTGGGTGTCTAATTATTTCGGAAGGTATACTGTTATTATTGAATTAGGCAACTCGGAGGCGGCGTTCGTAACTGTTGATGGCGTTTGTAATGGCCATTTAAACGAGATATAAGACATTCCAACTCGGAGCTAGCAGCACAGATAATGCAAGAAGCCACCAGAAGAAAAAAGTCATGGGCATTTTTTAGGGCCGTGATCCCTAGTAATCATATTCTGGCACTTGCAGCCCATTTGAGCCTCTTTCCGAGCTTCCTCAAGTTATTTGGCTTTTAAGCCTCGAGATACGGAGTAGCGGAGGCGATTTGTGATTGCTTTTTTCTTCGTGATTCGTTATTTTTTCTCGGTAGCTTTTTTGTAACTGAATCTTTCATATCTTCCAAACTGTTCAATAAATCTAGTTCTTTTTGCTAATTGAATCATATCTACTTCGGTCCGACACCTGTTGCGATTGAGGAAATCTGTCAACTATAACAATTTTTAACAATAACTATCCAAGTACATACATCTGAATTTCCTCGAATGGGGAAAACTGTACAAACGTTCAGCAGTTTCACGTATGAGTTCGGCAATCTCTCGAACGGTTTTACCGCCAGTTGTACGGGTGTTTCGGGGTTTGTGCCTTATCCCCGGAGTCGAAGTCTTCAGCGTAGCGGTTTTGAACCGTAGACGTGGACAGTTCAAAGGCCGTCGCCAAAATAAAGTAACCGGTATAGATAATTATGCTATCTCACTTTTTCGAAAGTGTATTTCCCTGTCCATATAAAGGACCCCGCACGATTCTTATGGAAAATGGGTCTCGGTCAAATTCTCTAATTTTTTTATATGTTGTAGCCCAATTCGACACGAGTCAAAAACCATCGTCCGTTACCCAAAAAAAATGGACAGTTTTTTGTCTATAAGGGGTTGAAGATGGGTTATTTCAAGGTGAAAGAATTTGTTCCAACGTAAGTGAGAACATTTCAACCTCCTTTTTAACACACATGGCTCATGACAATTCCTTTTTTCTTTTGTGCAAAAATCAACCCCATCCCTCACCCCCAACCCCTACTTGTGAGTATCAAATTCGAAATTACGTTTGAAAGTCATGCAGATGGTTCTATTTTGTCGAATTATGAATTTTGGCACAAATCATTTTTCCAACCCCCAAATAGGGGGTGGGGTTGGAAAAAAAACATCGGTCAATTGGGCTGAATTTCTGATATTGTGCTTTACCAGTTACGCTAATTGAGATTACCAAGGGAAAACTCATTCGTATGACCAGTTTCCACCCCACAGGGGGTTGAAGTTGACTATAATGAAGCATAAAACATTCTTCCATGTCATAAACCAAATGAATGGAAATTGTGGACTTTCATATTATCTTGTTTCGTGAAAATGTATATTCTTCTGGAATACTTTCAACCCCGTCCTTCATCCCCTATCCCTGTTTCTGACACAACAATCCTGGATTTTCACAATCCAGATGCAGAGAATCCGACCATAGACCTCCTACATTATCAAGATTTATTTCGAATATGATGTTCAGAAACAAGGATAGGGGATGAGAGACGGGGTTGAAATTATTTTTGAAGAATAGACATTTTTACAAAACAAGACGATATGAAAGTCCACTATTTTCATTCATTTGGTTTATGACATGGAAGAATGTTTTATGCTTCATTATAGTCAACTTCAACCCTCTATGGGGTGAAAACTGGTCATACGAATGAGTTTTCCTTTGGTCATCTTGTTCAGCGTAACTGATGAAGCACAATATCAGAAATTCAGCCAAATTGACCGATGGTTTTTTTTTCAATCCCACCCTCTATTTGGGGGTTGGAAAAACAATTTGTGCCAAAATTCATAATTCGGCAAAATAGAACCATCTGCATGACTTTCAAACGTAATTTCGAATTTGATACTCACAAGTAGGGGTTGGGGGTAAGGGAGGGGGTTGATTTTTTCACATAAGAAAAAGGAAATTGTCATGAGCCATATATGTTATAAATGACGTTGAAATGTTCTCACTTACGTTGGAACATATTTCTTTACCTTGAAATAACCCATCTTCAACCCCTTATAGAAAAAAAACTGTCCATTTTGTTGAGTAACGGACGATAGACTTTAGCTCGTGTCAAATTGGGCTACAAAATATTAAAAAATTAGGGAATTTGACCGAGACCCATTTTCCATAGGAATCGTGCGGGGTCCTTTATCTTTTTCTATTCTATAATTCTATAGACCGCACCTTACAGCTTCATGTACGGGGTGTTTATAAGAGACTGTGATCGCGGCAGGCTTGGGTCAGGCCGAAAAACGTAGTAACAGGCGCAATTGTGGTGATCGAGAGCGGATTCCAGAGGCGATGCGATCACAGACGTTTATAAACACCCGGTATAATACAGGGTGTCCCAGCTAAAACAATCCAGCGCGATTTTCTCAGGAAATATCAAGGCAACAAAAATTGTTTTGCAGTTGGGGGAAAGCTTGACATTTTAGCTTTATTTTAAGGGGGCGCCGATGCTTGTAGGAGCTCTAGTTTCCAAGAAAATGCAATTTTAATCAGGCGAGTCACAAGAATTCAAAAATTCGTGATCGACTAAACAAAATACTTCAAATGAAAAAAAATCCTTTTTCTCTAGGCTTTCCATTGTTGTGTCGCCGATGTCTGTACCTGGCCCAGTAAGCCAGATATTGGCTACGTTTACACCGGTGGACTAAAACTGGACTGACCCAAGCACTGACCCAAATTCCACCTAAAGTAATTCTTCTCTCCCAGCGTTTTCACCAGCAGACTAACGCGGCCGACCTATTTTAAAACATGAACTTGAACTAAATAAATATAAAAAAAGATTTACTTCAGTCCACGGCTAACCGGAGATCTGACCCAAGCTACTTGGTCCTAATTTGGTCCTTGACTACGATCGTTTACACCACGTGGACTTAATTTATTTAGGTCGAATTTAGTGCTTAGGTCGCGGACCAAAGCCACGGTGTAAACGTAGCCATTCTGCCTCACAGTCCAACAAAACACAATAATCAGAATCATGACGTCACCGATCACACACTTGTTGACTAACACTAGTCGTTACTAGGGCTTTTTCACTCACCATACCTGGATTCACCATAACAATGGATACTGGCTGATGTTGAAATCAACAAGTGTGTGGTCGGTGACGTCATGATTCTGATTATTGTGTTTGGCTGGACTGTGAAGCATGCAGAATATCTGGTTTATTGGGCCGAATACATACATCGGCGACACATCAATGGAAAGCCTAGAGAAAGAGGATTTTTGTTCATCTGGAGTATTCTGTTTAGTCGATCATGAATTTCCGAATTCTTGCAACTCGCCCGATTGAAATTGCATTTTCTTGGAGACTTACTAGAGCACCTACAAGCATCGGCGCCTCCTCAAAAGGAAGCTAAAAGGTCAGGCTTCCCCCCAATTGCGAAACAATTTTTGTTGCCTTGATATTTCCTGAGAAAATCGCGCTGGATTGTTTTAGCTGGGACATCCTGTACAGGTGTCTAAAAATTGGGTGTCAGAAAAATGTTGAAAAATTGGCTTTTTTATTTTCGAAATATGGGGGTCGAAGAGAGGTCCGTATTTGAGCGCTTCTATCGTGTGATCAAATGAATTTTTATTTTAGGTAGGCTGTGGTCTGGTCAAATTCAGGGGTGCGAAGCTGCGTTCGGCTAGGCCTCAGCCTACCTAAAATAAGAATTCATTTGATCACACGATATGTATAGTTTGGTTATTCCAAGTAATCCGTTGGTGGCAGAATTATGGATAAAAATATCAACTACTGAGTGCGTACTAGATTTCCATTTACTATACAGGGTGAGTCATGAAAACATATAATTCCTCCAAAAAAATTCCATCTTACAAGACCGCGTGATCTTTTGCTCGGCATCGGTTGAGGATTAAGTAAGGCGACCAACCAAATGATTTGGTAACATTTTCAGAAAAAAAAAAACATTTTTTGCTCCACCCTGTATAGAAAACAAATATTCAATACACATGCAGTGGTTGATATTTTTTACGCATCATTCTGCCTCAGAAAGTTTGGTAATATTTTTAAATGACGAAACCAGAAGGGCTCGAAGAACCTCTCTTCGACCCGCCATATGAGCAATGCGGAAAAGCCAAACTTCATTCTTTCTCCTGTACCGTACCGTGTCTTTCTGGTACTTTTCAAGCATACTTATCTGTAAACTGCCCTGGGACTCTGTGGACACGAATCTCCTACATACCAGTCCTACCACCCGCCTCTTTTTCCAATTAAAGACTCGAAATTTTTCTGGATAGGTGGATGATGAATAGGTAGAAACTTTCCCTTTCTTTTCCCATCTGACAGGGCTTTATATAGATCGTTGTCATGCGAGTATCCGAAGAGTTGTATATAATTATGATGAGGTGTATGATGAAGAAGGAAGGATGAACTTTCAGCTTCCTTTTAATGTCACTCCGCTCGGTGTTTGCAAGTGCTTTACTTTTCAAGAAAATGCTATTTTAATTACAAGAATTTGAAAATTTATGAGAGGCAAAACAAAGACTCGCAAGGTTGAAATTGCATTTTCTTTGAAGCTAGAGCACTTACAAACATTGGTACCTCTGAAAAAAAGCTCAAAGTTCAGGCTTCTTTCTTGTTGGAGAACAATTTTGTCGATTGTCGCCTAAATACATATTTTCTGAAAACATCAAGCTGTTTTTTTAGCGGATTTTAGAGTCAATTCTGTATGAAACCCGCTGAAATTTATAAGGTTATCAGTGAATTATTTCGGCAATATTCATAATTATATGATTTTTGTAGCTTATTCAATTGGCTATACACAAGGATGCTAAGATTGCCAAGCTTGTCAAAATCGGTTAAGAAACAAAAATTTGGCTAGGAAAATAAAACGTGCGGTTTTCCGTGCCCCACCCGGTATTATCAAATGAGCAACATTATCATATCACTATTAGGAGCAGCACGGCCGTATGTAGGTCGGGTTTATAATGCTCATGATAGGATGCATACAATGTTTCAGATAGAGAACCCCTTGATATAGCAATCAACCAGTGATTAAGGAAAGTGAGATAGATTGATACATTTCCTCAAAAACTGGTAAATTTTAGCTAGGCGCAGTTTTCTCGGTGGTAAAAGTCAGCAAAGCTGGGATAAGTTTATGCAAAGGTATATCTGAAGCTGCTGGTAATTGGTTGCAATTGTTACTTGATTGGTCGGAATATGAGGAAAATACCCATTGTTTAAACATGTAGCTGTAATTGCAGCAATGCAAAGTTACATCAAATTCAAAAAAGGCAACATTTTCGGGAACGACGCATTGACTTTTGGGTGATTTATATTGCAACTTTTCACTCCGCACTTTGCAAAAACTTGAGGAGTTGCTAGGCAGTATTTTCTTTGCAACTCAGAATTTTGACAAAGAGGCCAAAGTGAAAAATTGCAAAGCAGCTTTATGAAATAGGCCTTAGGACCAAAGAAGCTGCGAGAAAGTGAAATCAGGAGGGTTCGGGTAGGTAGAGGCTATAAACCTTCTCATATAGGCGGTTCTTTATGCTTGCAGCTCGGGCGCAGGTCTCCAAGTATACAAACTCACTGGTTCAACTCGCTGTTTAACCGGGAGCGCTTTATCGATCGGGCTCGTTATAGGATTGGGGTTGGCGACGACGCCAGTATAGGTGAATCTGCGCCCCGAGGACTCCAGGTAAATAGAAATGGGTATCCGCCTCTACAAGCGTACCTACATGTTGTTTCATTCTTTTTCAGTTTTTCGACGGTATACTTTTCCAAATTATTTTTGCTGTTTTTTTCAGTTTCCAGACTTGTTTCCTTTCTTTTTGTCTATTTTTTCTTATCAATGTTTCATCATCTGTTTCGTTTCTGACTCCTGGCGCCGTGTAGGAATTTTTTTTAGTTTATAATTCTTTGCTTTTCCGAGTGTGTTCCATACCGAAAATGTAATCGGATTTGATTGATTGAAAATTGATTGGATACAATGATGAATAATAAAGCAGAAGTGTCTAGATAACATGACTCTAATTTTATATGTTAGCGCGGTACACATAAAGACGGCAGCCTTCCGATGAAGGCTGCATTAAAACAATAACTCTTGGATTAGGAAAGCAGCAAGCGACAGTCAGAAATAAAATTCACAACAACAATCAAAAACTTTAATGCAAAACAAAGAAAAAAAAACACAAACAGACAGAATTACAAAACAATAAAAAAAAAAACAATGTGAATTAAATGAAATGAAAAATCCGAGTGGTTCTGATCGGGGGCAGATTCGCTGGCGCCGATTGGCGTCCTGAAAACGAGACGAACTGCACTGAAGGTATACACCCCGGCAAACGGGAATAAACGGTAAATGGTAAAAACAATGGAAAATATGGAACTTACGGGATCTTATTCGGTGGCGGCGTCGTCCTGGCGGAGTCCGAAGGCGGCGTCGTGGTGGATGGCCGTTCTGGTGGTGGATTTCCTGGTGAAATGCACGAGTGCCCGTGTTCGTCACCAAAATGGCGGACGAACGACTCGATCCCGTCCGAAACTGGAGCTTTGTGTGCGGCTGGCTGATCCAAGCCGCTCCCCGGTGAAAGCGGTGAAAACTGCCGCTTTCTGGACTTGGAGATGCTGCAGAGCTCCTCCAGGAGTCACTATCGGACGCGATGGGCCTTGGATGGGCTTCTGGTCGAGTACGAATGTACGCCGATGGCACGACAAGATGGCCGCGAGAACGATGACCAAAAAAAGACGGCGTGGCTTCCCGCTCGACGTACGGAGATCGACACCGCTTCGAACGAAGCGGCAAAGGCACGAGCGGAAAGAAAGCCGAAGAATGCCGAAGACGGCCGAAGAAAGTGCTGGAGCTCGTTTACGCTTGCGCCTGACAGCCAAGTGCCAGGCACACCGAACAGGGGGTGAGGGGTGAGGACTTGGACGACACAGGGATATTTTGGGTTGCATACCCTCAGTGCACACGAATGCAGTGTTCAATGAACGGGGCCGAGACATACTCCCCACCAAAATACCACTCGGGGTATTTTCAAAGTTCAAAAATTAATGAAATCAAACATGATACAAAAAGAAAGAGCATAGTGAAAACAATGACGGAAGTGAAAACACAGAATGCTCACTGTCCTGAAGGGAGGGGACAAAGTTTGACCATTGGGCGTCGCAGAACGTCGCGTTGAGTACGGACATCTGCGACACGACAAATGCCATCTTTGCCGGGGAAGAGTTTTGAAATTCTGCCTAACCTCCACTTCAGAGGGGGAGCGTTTTCGTCCTTGATGAGGACTAAAGACCCCACATCTGCGGATTCAAGGTGACGTGACTTGTGCCACTTGCCGCGTTGGTACAGCGTGTGTAGATATTCGTCGCGCCAACGCGCCCAGAAACGCTGTTGCATGGATTGGACCAACTGCCATCGCGACAACCTGCTGATCTTGAGGTGGGACAAATCTGGGTCAGGTGGGGCCGTTAACGGCTCGAGCGTCAAAAAATGACCAGGCGTCAATGGGCACAGATCATTTGGATCCGAGCCCAGCTCCGAAAGTGGCCGTGAGTTGAGCAACGCTTCAACTTGGGTGACCAACGTGGTCAGCTCTTCAAAGGTGAGTATTTGATCACCTATCACGCGAGATAGATGAGTTTTGACAGCTTTTATGCCGCTTTCCCACAGCCCGCCAAAGTGGGGACTGGAGGGAGGAATGAAGCGCCAAGTGATGGCTTCGGATTCCGCGGCGAGTTGCATTGACATCGTCAATTGCCTATGAGCTCCGACAAAGTTTGTGCCATTGTCGCTATAGATGGTAGAGCAACGACCGCGCCGGGCAATGAATCTGCGCAAGGCAGCGAGGAAAGCATCTGTTGAGAGATCGGAGGCAACCTCGACGTGCAATGCCTTGGTGGCGAAGCACACGAAAAGACAGATGTACGCCTTCGTAGTTCTGACACCGCGAGCGCGTGACATGAGGATTGGAAAAGGGCCACCATAGTCGAGCCCGACGCAGCTAAAAGGTTTTAGCTGAGAAATTCGCGCCGAGGGGAGGTCGCCCATGGTGGGAGAAAAAGTTTGCGGCTTAGTCCGGAAGCACCGGTAACACGATGCAAGGTAGTGCCGTACCGCGCGTCGCGTGGACAATATCCAAAAATTTTGCTGCAGGAGATAGCAGGTATTGTTGAGTCCCGGGTGGCAATGTCGGGAATGAACTTGTCGAATGACGAGTCCTGTCAAGACGTGACGAGATGGAAGAAGAGCAGGGTGTCTGGTTGCAAATGGCAACTCATGACAATGCTTCAAACGTCCGCCGACGCGGAGAACATCGTCACGATCGAGAAAGGGTGAAAGTTTTCGAAAGGGTCTTGAACAGGGTTTGCCGTTGCGTAACGACGCGATTTCGACGGCAAATACCTTCTGCTGTACATGTTTGACAATGTACAACAAGGCAAAATGGAGTTCTGTATCCGAGAGAGGTCCTGTGAACTTCTCATCGGACTTGCATTTGCAGAACCGATAGAAATAGGCGACAGCGCCCTGAATCTTCCGTAAGGAGGATATGCGCAAAAAGAGGTCGTCGATGTCAATCGGCGGCGGCTGCGGCACACGCACGACCAAAGCGAGCTTTCGCTCTTCAGACGCAATGTCTGGGGAGGACACGGAGAATTTGTCATCCGGCCATGTGTCATCCGCTGATGACAGAAAAGGTGGGCCAGACCACCAGAGGGAGCACGAAAGCATGTCTTCGGGAAACAATCCGCGCGAAGCTGGGTCGGCGGGATTGTCCGATGTTGAGACATGTCTCCAACACTGAGGCGGGACACGCTGTTGAATATGCTCAACACGGTGAGCAACAAATGTTTTCCAGCGGTGCGAAGAGGAACGCAGCCAGCTGAGAACAACCGTAGAATCGGTCCACGCAAATATGGCATCGAACTGTACGGTTCCTGCGAGCGCTGCAACGGTGAAGGCGACGAGATTGGAAAGTAGGACCGCTGCACACAATTCGAGACGGGGTACGGTCAGCAATTTGACTGGAGCCACCTTTGATTTGGCGGTTAGGAGACGAATGGTGGGAACACCATTTCGAAGGTAACGAACGTACAACACGCTCGCGTACCCAGATTCAGATGCGTCGCAAAAGGCGTGCAACTGGCACCTGTTTGCAGGCGACGGAAAAGTATGCCGTGGAATTTGCAACCGCGAAAGTTGCGATAGCTCGGATTGAAAACGCAACCACTGCTGACATACGATGTCTGGAGGGGTGTCGTCCCAATCAAGGCCAAGTTTCCATAACCGTTGGATTAAATGTTTGGCGAAAAATGCAACAGGGCACAGAAAGCCGAGCGGATCGTAAATCCGAGCCACCTCCGACAAGATGGACCGTTTTGTGCACGGTAGTTCATTTGGATGAACCGTGAATGAAAAGGTGTCTGTTGCCGCTTGCCACTGGAGGCCAAGAATTTTTACAGTATTGTCAGCAACGTCACTGAAAGTGGACGGCTGAGTTCGAACGTGATCAAGTGGTATGTCTTGCAGCACATCAGGGTGATTGCTTGCCCACTTGCGCAATTCAAAGCAACCCGATTGGAGCAGGTTGATTAGCTGCGTTTGTAATTCCCGTGCTGATTCCACGGAGTTCGCACCGCAAAGTAGATCGTCTACATACAAATTACGGCGAATTGCCTGCGAAGCCAATGGAAACTGCGAGGCGCTTTGTTCTGCCACGTGAACCAACGCGCGAACCGCTAGAAACGGTGCCGAAGAAACACCATATGTAATGGTGTTCAATTGGTACGTTTCAATGGGTCGATCAGGGGAGAAACGAAAGCGAATGAGTTGATACTTGCGATGTTCGGGCGAGATAAGTATCTGCCGATACATCTGACGGATGTCACAAGTAAAAACGATCGGCTCACACCGAAACTGCAGTAGCAAAGCTGCTATGTCCTGTTGTAACTTAGGACCGACGAGAAGCGTCTCGTTGAGAGATAAATGATTCGGCGCTTGCGCCGAAGCATCAAAAACGACGCGAATTTTCGGCTTGTCGTCTTCGATCTTGACGATCGGATGATGAGGGATGTAATACGCCTCAGAATCTGGAGGTTCTGCGTCCAGCAAGGTCATGTGACCTAGGTCGAGGTAGTCGCGCATGAATGCTATGTACAGATCACGGAGTGTGTCCTGACGGACCAGGCGACGTTCGATAGCTAACCAACGGCGGTCAGCCATAGACCTGCAATGTTCAAAGGTGGGGGACTCCCTTTTGAAGGGAAGCGAAACCCCAAAACGACCTGACGGACAACGGTAGACAGAGTCCCGGAAACAAATTTCTGCACGTTCATCATCTGGGGACAAACGTGTTTTGGACGATGGTGACGAGATTTCCTCTACTTCCCAAAATTTGTGCAGAGACTCGTCGATTCCAGTTGGAGTGCAAACCAAAAAGGAATGCAGAGGTTTTGACGGGGTTTGAAAGGGACCGAGAAGAGCCCAGCCAAAAATGGTGTTTATGGCAACAGGCTGTGACGGACCTGACGAGACGATTCCCTCTTTCACGACTGACGGATAAACGTCGGCGCCCAACAACACTTGAATGGGGCCTGGCTTGAACCATGTGGGATCCGCCAGATTCGATAAGTTCAAGTGGAATTGATCCGGGTTCAAAGCGGTGTCTGGCAGGTTACCACAAATCCTGCGCAGGACAATTAACTCCAATTCAGGGATTGGGAGAGACTCATCATCAGCCTTGACCTGGCAAGTGACTGTGCCACACGTCGAATTGGCGGGGGTGAGACCCAAGCCAAAAACGGGCACATTGTGATTTGATGGGGATAGACCCAATTTGCGCACGCAGGAGTCCAAAATAAACGATGCCTGACTGGCAGGGTCTATGAGCGCACGGAGGCTTTGGTAGCCTCCCCACCGGTCACGAACGTGAACGATTGCCGTGGCCAACAAAACATGAGCTGCCTTGAGGCTTGAGGCGAGATTCGTCACCGAATTCGCGACATTTTCTGGAAGACCAGGGGAAACGATTTGCGGTAATTCAACTGGATTCGATAAAGAACTGGGTGACTCATGACCTGCAGTTCTATGTGGCTTGGGGAAGTGCAGCAAGGTGTGATGCCTTGCGTGGCACTGCCGACACGAATACGACGATGGACATTTTGGAGCGCCGTGATTGGTGCTCAAGCAGTTGAGACAGAGCCTTTTCTGTTTGACCGCCAAATATCTGTCATTTGGGGACATTGACAGAAAAGTCTTGCACGCGGTGACTCTATGACTTCTCGCCCCACAATGAGAACATGCTGACTCATGCGACGTCGCTGGGGCAGATGAAGTCTGAGACACCAACGTATGTGAGGCCCACGACTTGTGGCTGACCTCGGGCTTCACGGTAACGGTGTTTGCCCGTGTGGAGCGGGAGTTCGATTGCGTTTTAGAATTTAAGGCAGTTGCCTCGAAAGCCTTGCATTGGTCGAGCACGAAAGACTTGACGTCTTCGTATTTGGGGAAGGGGGTGCCAGCTGACTGCACCTCGAAACGTTTTCGCGTCGACTCATCGAGTTTCTGGAGCAGCATGCTCGACAGGGTGAAATCCCACAGGTCGATATGCGGATACTGCTCGAGCGCCACTAAATTTTCGTTGAACGTGTTCACAAGATGGCGAAGCGCTTGCGCGGAGTCAGATGTGACGGAGGAGGCGTTCATCATCGACTGCCAGTAAAAAGTGACTAGCACGCGGTCGTTCTGGTATCTCTCAACCAACGAGTCGAACGCAATTATGTAATTATCTCCCGTCAATGGCAGGTGTTTAACCATTGAGAGAGGTTCACCAGATAAAGACGAGATCAGATACTGAAACCGTTCAATATCTGAGAGAGACTGGTTTCTGTGTATTAACGCCGTGAATAGATCATAGTATGGTGGCCATGATTTTAACTTTCCGTCGAACAACGGCAACGCGATTTTTGGCGATCGGACATTGCTCCGGCCTGTCTCGAACCAAGTTTGCGAGGCTTGGCGAGAGAGCGAGGAAGTCGGCTCTGAATTCGCAAACGAGGCTTTTACCGCAGCAAGTTTGCCATACAAGCTGTCTGCCCGGAGTGTACGTTCAAGAAATGTAGCCTTCTGCTCCTCGGAGGCACTGGGGAGAGGGGCAGTGTTGACCGTGCTCTTGAAACCGTTGTAAATTTCCGCCGCAATGTCAAACGTGGCTAAAAATGCCGGTTGGAGGCTTGGCTCGGTGGTAGCTGTGACGCCTTGTTCCAGAAGGGGCTCAAGGCGCGCAATAGCTATCGCGATGGACGATAAAGTTGCGTCCATTGTGTACGACACAAAGAAAAATGAAAACAAAGCAACTGACCCTTAGGTTGGCGTACCTGAATGGCGAACCCAACCCAGGTGAAAAAGTGCGAATGAGACGGGCGAAAAACGAATTGATCAACACGCTGGACCAACGCACAAGTGTCACGTGGGTTTGACCCGTGACTTTAAAGTTTCAATAGTGAGGTGAATTAAATTCCTGACTGTACCATGCTTAGCCTGTATCCGGCTACGAAGGACCAATTTATATGTTAGCGCGGTACACATAAAGACGGCAGCCTTCCGATGAAGGCTGCATTAAAACAATAACTCTTGGATTAGGAAAGCAGCAAGCGACAGTCAGAAATAAAATTCACAACAACAATCAAAAACTTTAATGCAAAACAAAGAAAAAAAAACACAAACAGACAGAATTACAAAACAATAAAAAAAAAAACAATGTGAATTAAATGAAATGAAAAATCCGAGTGGTTCTGATCGGGGGCAGATTCGCTGGCGCCGATTGGCGTCCTGAAAACGAGACGAACTGCACTGAAGGTATACACCCCGGCAAACGGGAATAAACGGTAAATGGTAAAAACAATGGAAAATATGGAACTTACGGGATCTTATTCGGTGGCGGCGTCGTCCTGGCGGAGTCCGAAGGCGGCGTCGTGGTGGATGGCCGTTCTGGTGGTGGATTTCCTGGTGAAATGCACGAGTGCCCGTGTTCGTCACCAAAATGGCGGACGAACGACTCGATCCCGTCCGAAACTGGAGCTTTGTGTGCGGCTGGCTGATCCAAGCCGCTCCCCGGTGAAAGCGGTGAAAACTGCCGCTTTCTGGACTTGGAGATGCTGCAGAGCTCCTCCAGGAGTCACTATCGGACGCGATGGGCCTTGGATGGGCTTCTGGTCGAGTACGAATGTACGCCGATGGCACGACAAGATGGCCGCGAGAACGATGACCAAAAAAAGACGGCGTGGCTTCCCGCTCGACGTACGGAGATCGACACCGCTTCGAACGAAGCGGCAAAGGCACGAGCGGAAAGAAAGCCGAAGAATGCCGAAGACGGCCGAAGAAAGTGCTGGAGCTCGTTTACGCTTGCGCCTGACAGCCAAGTGCCAGGCACACCGAACAGGGGGTGAGGGGTGAGGACTTGGACGACACAGGGATATTTTGGGTTGCATACCCTCAGTGCACACGAATGCAGTGTTCAATGAACGGGGCCGAGACACTAATGATGAGGTTATAATTTTTATACCAAATATAGGCCTATTCATTATTCATTGTAGAACTACAATAGAGCGCTCTGAAAATGGTGCAATAATAATTACTCATTTCTTCTCTGCATATCGGAACCTCTGCCAGACGTGCAGACTGTCAGAGTTCCAACGTGTTAGACACTGCTAACCAAATGATGTAATGGTCAAGTACACATTAAACATTAAACGGCTATTAGAGCCTGTTACGGTTGTTTTTCTTTTTAGGTCTACTCATGTTCTTCGCGTGAGTATAGATATACTCGTAAGTTTGTACTTGCCTACAATGGTGGACTTGAAAATCGGACCATCCTTCTGAACCGACCAGTCGAATTTGCATTGTCCAAGAGTGCAATGTGAATGGAAAATCAGCTTCTTGATTTTGTAGACGTGGTCCAATTTTTCAAGTCCACCACTGTACGTCCACATAGTATCTAATTTTTCGTTTTATTTCTGTCCTTGTTTGGATTTGTAGGTGGGAAATCTTGAGGTTTAGGACGAATCAATGGTCTCAAATTCCTTTTCTGGCAACGTTTCAACGTGATTCACGTCTTCGTCGGGCCTGTATATTTAAAAATTAGGTAGGTACATTCAATAATATATAAACAGAACTTACCAAAAAAAGTTAAGAGTAATATAAAAGCATATAAAATGTATGAAACAGGAAAAACTAATGTAAATGGATATTAATAAAATATCGACTGACATTATAGTGGACGTGGTAGGAAAAAACAAGTTGCAAATGATGATAAAGCCAAACCACTTTGCAGGTTCGTAACTAGGACTTAGATAAACGATTTGACCCGCAGTGCTTTTTTTTTTCGTCCCTTAGGATTTGAATGGCGCCCCTTTTTCAAAATGGCGGATTTTATCCAGGGGCAAAAGGTATCGACTAGCCTGGTGATGTCCAGCTTTGTTAAAATATATGGAGCTATGTCTCGATCGGTTTCTGGGACATCAAACACTATTTAAAAAAATGGTGGAACATTGACAACTGTCACAGGCAAATTTGGTGGTGGCGCCAAAATGAATTTAGTACGGTCATAAGAAAATCGCTGTAACATTTTCATTTTTCAACCGATTTTAACACAAGACATTCAATTTTGTAGGAAAGTAAATTCTTCTTGTTATCTTATACCTTTCATGAAAAAAGACATTGAGGAATGTAAAAAAAAAATTGAAAAATAGTTTGAAAAAAAAAAAGATTTTTTTTATTTTTTTATTTCTATAAAAATTGCCTCATTTGTAGATTTCGATGTGCCCTTTCTAAATTTGCACTTTTCCGATTTATATCTTCTCAGTGCGCACCGCCATCTTGAAAAAATGATATCTGAAAAGAAGTTTTTGACAATATCTAAATTTTAGTCCATGCAAGAATAAAATGTTCACATACGTATGAAAGTACATTCAATTCTCCACGATTTGACACCTGAATCATCTCTGTGCGACTCGGGGTTCTTGAGCTAGAGCTTCCGGAAGTATAAATTTCCGGTGTTAAATAGTGACCCCGCCTACCGGATTTCACCACTGGATCACCACCATGTCTTAATTTTGTTACCCATCAATAACGAGTCGTCATTTATCACAAATCATGAACATTGGTGGCCCTGGCACAGCCCCAAGAGGTGATTTTTATTCTTCTGGAACCGAAAATTGATACTTCCAGAAGGTCTAGCTCAAGAACCGCGGGTCGCATAGAGCTGGTTTAGGTGTCAAACTGAGGAGGATTGAATGTGCTTTCATATGTATATAAACATTTTAATGTCACAAAGGCCAAAATTCAAATATTGTCAAAAACTTCTTTTCAGACATCATTTATTCAATATGACGGCGCGTGCTGCAAAGATAGCAATCGGAAAAGTGCAAATTTAGAAAGGGCACATCAAAATCTACAAATAAGGCAATTTTCATGAAAATAAAAAAATAAAAAAATCTTTTTTCTTTCAAATTATTTTTTAATTTTTTCTTTAACATTCCTCAATGTCTTCTCAAATGGAAGGTACAAGGTAACAAGAAGAATTCATTTTTCTACAAAATGAGATGTCTTGTATTAAAATCGGTTGAAAAATGAAAATGTTACAGCAATTTTCTTATGACAGTACTAAATTCCTTTTGGCGCCTCCACCAAATTTGCCTGCAGTGTATGACAATGTTCCACCATTTTTTTAAATAGTATTTGATGTCCGAGAAACCGATTGAGACATAGCCCCATATATTTCTACTAAGCTGGACATCACTAGGCTATTCGATACCTTCTGCCCCTAGATAATATCCGCCATTTTGAAAAAAGGGCGCTATTTAAATCCTAAGGGACGAAAAGAAAAGCACTGCGGGTCAAATTGTTTATTTAGGTCTCAGTTGTAACTCTGCAAAGTGGTTTGCCTTCATCATCATTTGCAACTTATATTCCCTATTTCGGTTGTACCACGTCCACTATTATATCCATTTACATTAATGTTTCATGTTTTATACATTTTATTTGCTTTTATATTACTTTTAACTTTTTTTGGTAAGTTCTGTTTATATATTATTGAATGTACCTACCTAATTTTTAAATATACAGGCCCGACGAAGACGTGAATCACGTTGAAACGTTGCCAGAAAAGGAATTTGAGACCATTGATTCGTCCTAAACCTCAAGATTTCCCACCTGGCCATGTAGAACCGATCACGACAAGTTTGGTATATTTTCCGACTAAATTCAATCTCCTGGACTCGAATCCGATGTGTAAATTTGGATGAAAACAAGTTTGAACAAGTTAACTTGAAAAAACTTGTTTTTTCTTTGATAATTTTGAAGAATTTTTTTTTTCACTGTTAGAGGTATTCATCTTCCAAAAATTTCCAGGGGTCATTGGATTGAAGTGTATTCTTCACGAAAATCATCCACTTAATGTATAATTTTGATTCTCGAGTTCAAAAAATCGATTTGAACCTGAGCCGGCTCGGCGCGTCGTCTACTACTGACCAGAACACTAGAGCATGCACCTTTCAATGAAAATAGCTCAAACTTTCGAAGAGATAACAACTCATCTTTGAAAATTTGATTATATGTGTAGAATTGAATTCTCTATAACATAAACAAAATCGCAATGAATCGCACTGCAGGATTTTGAGTTATTCGAGGAGAAGGATAACATTTTCTCAAGATTCGTGCTCTATGAACTGTTACCTCTCCCCTCAAGTAACTCAAAACCCTGCAGTGCGATTCATGGCGGTTCTGTTTATGTTATAGGGAATTCAATTCTGCACAGGTAATCAAATTTTCAAAGATGAGTTGTTATCTCTTCGAAAGTTTGAGCTATTTTCATTTCAAGGTGCATGCTGTAGTGTTCTGGTCAGTAGTAGACAACGCGCCGAGCCGGCTCGGGTTCAAATCGATTTTTTGAACTCGAGAAACAAAATTATACATCGAGTGGATGATTTTCGTGAAGAATACACTTTAATCTAATGCCCCCCGAAAATTTTTCGAAGATGAACACCTCTAACAGTGAAAAAAAAATTCGTCAAAATTGTCGAAGAAAAAACAAGTTTTTTCAAGTTAACTTGTTCAAACTTGTTTTCATCCAAATTTACACATCGGATTCGAGTTCAGGAGTTTAGTCGGGAAAGATACTGAAATCGACCGGCTCTTTAGCCTATAAAGAATTAAACGTGAAACATGGTGAGCTCTGGTAATACACCTGAAAAGGGAGATGCCGTCGTCAAGTAACAGGAAGTGGGAAAAGTGTAGAAAATGACGGCAGATGTCTAAGAGAAAAACACAAGAAAAACTGGGTATTTCCTGCTCCAGATCATAGAAAAGAGAAGATTCAAGTCTCTTCCGATGTTGGCGACTTCTCGAGTATAGCTGCCGTGCCTTCAGAACGCTCGAAGATAAGTGATTCAGTTGCTTTGTTTCCTGTCAGTTAGACATTATTAATTGTAACAATTAACGGGATAATCACGTTCAGGGGATAAAGGGAATACACGTAGCCTGTGGGTCACTGTTGTTAATGCTTGAGAGAGACGAAAGAGTAGAACGATGTCGCCACAAGATATCCAGATGAACTGGGACCGAGCTACCACGAGAGCCAGGGTCTAGCGGTACAACAAAGCGTTGACCTGTAGAACAGGTGACGTGGTTTTGAGAGCTCCGAGGTATACTGTCATGCTTGATGGACCTGGTCGGGCTATTCTCCTCCATCTGAGTTGAATTGCTTTAATGATTTCTTCATACTTCTGTTTACCATGTTACATATTACACTGATCAACTATCTTCTGTATCCATGCCTGGATCTTGTGAGAGAAAGGGATCTGCACACAACAGATGTTTTTCTTATTGTCGTGTCTTGTGAGAGAAGGGTATCTCGTGAGAGAACATATCTTTCCTTACTTTGTTATCTGATGAAATAATATACGTCTTTAAGTGTTGAGACCTGGTTGTTGATATTGTTGATTTACATTGAATCATGTTGTGGTATTTATTGTGATAAATAACTGGTGACGATTCCATTGACCATGTTCATTATGTATGAACCCATGTACTGTGATTATTCACAGTTTCGTTTTATTGGTAATATTGATTGTTATTGATTTGTATGTCATGTGTTCTCCCTCTTCTTTCGGCAGCAGTGCTCGGCCACTGTCCTTGCCAAAATCTTATCTATTTTCCCTACAGATCCCTCGTCAACTTAGGTCACCGTAGAACTTACTAATAAACCTTTGTCTCTGTTTCACACTGTCCCAAGTGGCTACACTGCGCTGAGCACTTGGTCTGCAGTATTCTTTCCCGCTAACAGGTTCCTCAACAATCTAGGTCCCTGGAACTAATATGATCTGTTCTAGCGAGAGCGATACTCTCTCTCGTCTTTCTCTTGTTCTCTCTGCATCAGTGGCTTACACACTGCATTTCAAATAGTGGGAGGGTGGGGTGATTGAATTGATATTGCATTCTTGAACATGAGTCGATATATTTGTCTTTGGAATAAAATTGTTCTTTGTTGATTTTGAAGTCTCTGTGTTTCATTTCCAAGCCTTCACTTACCTGTACTACTTTGGGGTAACTACGGAACAACTAAAGTCCTAACGAACAATACTAGACAAACAAGTCTAGACAAATCTCAAGTTTTCATTCACAATCCTTTCACCAAATCACCAACCACCGAGAGATTACAATACCAAACTTGTTGTGATCGGTTCTACATGGCCAGAAAAACAAAATGGACTACCTAGCAGAGCTTCGCCCCCCCACGACCTCCCTTCAACAGTAATTGACACTTTTTGTGTCAAAATGGTATCAACGGGTTATGATGTGTCGAATCATAACGTATTTGCTTCCAATGGATTGACGAGTTTTATCCCCTTCCATTTTAAGTTGCAATTTTTTACCCCCCCTCCAATAACTCAAAACCCTCGGTGCGATTTTTGGCGATTTTGGATATGTTGTAGAGCACTCAATTCTGAACAGAATATCAAATTTTCAGGACGTCCATATTTTTTCCGAGGTTTTGCAGATTTTTTTACTATTTTTCCTGTACTAACTGTGGCATCATCTGCGGCCGGCTGATACCAAGAGGTTAAGATAGCATCAGCATCATTCGTTTCGGATATTTCGGGATTTTCAGGACACACATTATTATTTGGCTGATACTGTATGATGGCGAATCCCTGGATCTTTCTTATTTTGCGATATGCTGTCGATTTCCACGTTGAACCTTTTTTGTCACACTTATGGGGAGTTTGCGTGCACACGTACGTGCAACGTAACGTAACTTTCAACGTGAAAATTGGCGAGTTTGTTATTTGGAATTCCTTAGTTATAGGGGAATTTTCACGTTCTACGTTGCGTTGCGTCACACGTTGCGTGAAATCGCAAATTCCCTAATATTTATTTCGTGTACGTCGTACGTCGACCACTATAATGGGGAGTTTGCGTGCATACGTACGTACGACGTAACGTAACTTTCAACGTGAAAATTGGCGAGTTTGTTACCTGCAATTCCTTAGTTACCTACAAGGGAGTTTTCACGTTCTACGTTGCGTTACGTCGTACGTTCAATGAAATCGCAAACTCCCTAATAGAGAATGACAGTTTTTTGCTAGCGCAACAGGGAGCAAATAGTGAAATAAAAAAGTTCCAGTTCAAAATCATGGGCCAACGGTAGTGATAAGTGATAGTGGTAAGGAGTACTATACACTGTGATTTCCTGAGATGATAGCATAATCGAACCTCACTTGATAAGCTCCTTTGATCTGTAAGTTATCATTCTAGTGAGATCAGTGGGTAACGAACGCTACAAAACCCCGTACACACCCATGCATCGTCCACTGCTTACTTCCTTTATGCATACCGGGATATTCCAGCTATGCAAAGAACGCGGAGAAATTTTTGGCTCATGAAACAAACACAAAAGAACCAAAAAAAAAGTAGCTTGGCACACCAGTGTCAGAGTGCTCCGGTAACTAATGAAGTTTATGCTTTGGGTCGTGACGATAGGTTCTTGTTGAGCGGAAAATACAGTAATAAATATAATTCTAGATGCACAAGGTTGGTGCCGTGAGCGAGCTCTGCTCTTTGAACAAGGCGCGAAGAAATGCAACAAGTGGCATCCCGAGCTGTCTCGATGCATTTCCGTATGGAAGCAAAACCGCCAGTGCCGCAGATTAAGGTATTTTGCACCCAGAGAGCTTAAGCCAAGGCCGTCTGATTCATGTTTTGAGAAGCCCTAATTGACAACACAGATCGAGGACCCTTAAATAAGCTCAGAGTTGTCCTTCGAGTATAAATGCTTTGTGAATAGCCTCATTTGGGAGGCCCCCTTCAAGCGGCGGAAGCCTGACTTCTTGAAAATGTATGGGGCAATGCTATTAGTGCAACGGTTCGTGAACTCAACCTTGCATTTTGGCGTAAGGATATCCATACCTTACTTTTAAGAAGTGGTGCCACGGGTGGCTCCAGTTGCAGACGCCGTATATAAAGGGTTTTTCAATTGGGACGGGTCGATTTTGGGAGCCTGAGGCGGCCATGGCTGACCCAGGAACTTAAATAAAATGGGCTACGTGCCACACAGCAGACGCCACGATAGACATTCTGCATGAACGATTTGAGGGTATGGTTATCTCTCGCAAAGGTGATGTGAATTGGCCACCACGATCGTGCGACTTGACCCCGCTAGACTTTTTCTTGTGGGGTTTCTTGAAGTCGCAGGTCTATGCCAATGGGCCGAAATCGACCGACGCCCTTAAAGCCAACATAATCAATGCCATCGCTCAAATTCAGCCGGATCTATGCGACAGAGTAAAAATTGGACCACTCCGATCCGTGCCACCGTAAGAAGCCGCGGCGGACATTTAAACGACGTTATATTCCATACATAATGGCATACATATGGGCCTTTCAATTTAAAAAAAATCGTTTATATCTCACCACACAGCTTGTTTTATTCTATTTCAACATCGACCCGTTCTAATTGAAAAACCCTTTAGTATGTTCAATATTGCAAAAATTTCAACTCGTGTATGTATGTATCTACTATCATTGTGCCAAATGGCTATACCCTACGCCAAAAACGCAAGAAAAAACAGCAACTAACCGCCGTACTACTCGTATTTTCAATTTTCAAAATTTTGGGGAAATTTGGAATTTTTGAAAAATTTGAAAATAGGTTGGCATTGCTCATATTTCGACATAGGACATAGGGGACCAAGTTTTGGGAAGCAGTTAATATCAAAGTTCACGACTTTTTCTATGGACCTATCAAGAATCTTGCCATCAAGATCATCAAATGACATCAGGAAACAATAAGCAAGACCAAGATAACTGACTTGTTTTACTTGAAAAAAACTAAAACAAAGCAAGAAAGATCCATCAATACAAGAATTCTTGCTTGGGTGATTCCCTTGTCATTGAGAACAGAAATGATTTAGGTTATTCCAAAGTGTAGCTAGGAAACACACTTCCCCCTAGTCTTGATTAAGTCCTGAAAAATTCAGAAAGTATATCGATCCAGGCGGTAAAATGTGCATCAACAAGAAATAGAATAATCCTTTCGTTCAACTCTCACATGAGATGATATACTCTAAGGTATACTTATTTAAGTCGAAGAGTTCTTTTTCATGGTGACTTGATCCTATCAAAAAATATAAGATGAACTGGATCACCTGACCTGACAAAAAGGGTTGTTGCTCTAGTCCTTTTATTTGGAATCTTTACAATTTATTTTCACACAACTACCTAGGTAGGCACCTACACCTATTTTATGTAAATGAAAGAAATCACATTAATTTTTGTTTATCTTGAGCTTGACGGCCCTGTTCAACATAGATACGAGTGTAATAATTATGTAGTAACAATGCGATAAAATTGCTCCGGCATTCAGGTTCACACTGTGAATGGATTTGGAACAAATTGCCTGTCTCGATGATCAAATAGGAATCTTTAATCCTAATTTTCGAGCGGATTATACAAATGGCGCCCACCTTTGAATGGCCGGCAGATAAAAATCGCACCCAGTAGGCAGCCCAGCGCTCACGGTTCATTATTATAATGCTTCCTAGAGAAAGAGATGCGATGGAAGGTAAACAAAGATGCGAAATGTGTGTATAATTTCACTTTAAAAAGACGACGCAGCGATGAGTAAACTGCGAAATATAACGGAGGATTTAAGTGGGCCAAGCTCGAGTCATGGACAACTAATAAACGCCGCACAGACAGGAAACTGGCCCAAATTCCGGAGGCCTGTTCCGGGCCTTCCTTACCGGGCATCAGCTAACGCCTCGTTTTTCGCATAGGTGTCTTGCAAAAATGGGCTGCGCGCGGCTTTTAATAATATATCCCCGTTGCTGTTGTCGTTTTTCTTTTTTGGAACAGCCGGTAGAATTGAGGTCGCCGCATTGTTGAGCTGCATACCTTTCTGGGTAGACCCTGACGTGTATAATTACAAATTTTTAATTCTCGATCCAAACGGCAATCAATGAGTGTAATTGCAGATGTTTGAATAAACACGAGATATTGTTTGTGGAAGAGAACAATTTGAGGTAGGGTATGAAAAAGTGATGATTGAACCTAATTGGCGAGGTCGTCATGCATGCCTAACCTACAATGCAAAATTTATCTATGTACATGTTTCTAAAGAAAACCGCTTCTTGTTTCTTGAATCAGCAATAAAGATCAAACAGAAGACTTACCACAAAACGGGATTCCTTCAGGAAGCCACTGGCCATCTTCGCACACCCGTCTCGAAGGTCCCAAAAGCTCGAACCCTCTTTCACAGGTGTACGTTGCTACCGCCCCCGGTCCGAGGTTTTCGTCTGAAAACACGATGGAGGAGTGCGCTGGAGCTCCTGGAAACCTGCATCCTGTTTTCAGCTCGGCCTTGACACCTGCAAAAAAATCCTCTTACTATTTGGCATATAGGTTTTGTGGCATAGGTACACGTACGGGTACATTCACAGCATTAATTTATATTCGTAAATTACAGATTCAACGGCCATCACTATGGTCTAACTGTATAATTGTGGTTTCAATCTTCTCCTCTGAAATATCATATCTAATCTGCCCACACCACGTGTTTGTAACTGTGCGGTGTGGCGAAAATAACTGCCTAGGTAACACTCGGCAATAATAATAATAATAATAATGGTTGGTAATATTTCGTTGCATCCTGAAGATCCTCGCAGAGCACAAGCCACAAGTCAGGTGTGTATGCGTCATGTCTCAGTTTACCGGAAGTGCATCAACAAGTGGGGAGGATTCGGAGCGGAACCATAATCACTGAAGCCTGGGCCGATAATATAATATGTTGTAGCTAGGCTTAAATGCGGTGATGGTCATAGAAACTGAAGATAGGTATGTATTCACTGGCAAGGTTTCAAGCATTTGATGGTTTGGCGGTTAAAAACACTAACGGATTTTTGTAATGTGCGTACCTATTGATGATTATTTATAAAAGACGAAGCCGTTTCTGTTTTGATGATCAATATACAGGGTCAAGAAAAAAATAGTGATCATTTAATTTTTCAAATAAAAATGTACCAAATGGAGGAATTCCCATACGATTTTTTTAAAGAGCAGGCTTGATGAATTTTGTCACTATGCATTGTCAGCTGCCAAAAACTTCATTGATCACTGGAAGATGTGTCGAAGAATTTGTTCAAAATATTGGTGTTTCCTTGGTACAAACTCCAAAGAAGTTTTCAAGGAATTTATGGAGCGAATTTTGAACACAACGCGTAACCTGGAACTTCACCCACAAGATTGCCCCAGTCCAAGAGTTGTGCGACTTACTCGAGAGTAGTTATCCCCAAATAGGCTTGATTTCAATAAATGGAACTCCAACTTGGCTTTCAAAATCTACCAATAACAGCTCCAGATTTCTTCCTTGTGATTACCTTGAAGTTTAGAGGAACTGTGGGTAAAATGATCCTTTGAGTCTGAGGCAAAGCGATTTTTTCATTTTTAACGAAAACTATTGCCGCTATCTGCCCGCAGCTGCACTAGGAATAGGCATTATAAGCAACTGCACCAATCAATACAATCTAGTGAAATTTCTCATCAAACGTTGAATGTCGCTACAAAAAATTAAGATGGTCGAATACACACTCTGATCTAGGGCCAGTGTCTCATTGTCTACCATTTATCTGCTGAAAAATTGCATTAAACTGAATTGCTCAATCAGCAACAGCTTCAGCATCAATTTGGCTTCATTGTCTGCTAGTTGGTTTTTCTCTACGGATTCAAAAAAAATTCACTTCGTTTTTGAACGCTGGGATGACATTTGGGGTAAAATAGTCATGAGTTTTGAGCTTTTTGGCTTGAAAAAAATTGTTGAGCTTGCCAAAAGATATATGTATTCACAAATTACAATGCATCCAATATAGCAAACTTCGTTCTAACGTCGGTATTTTAGGAGCTATGATTTTTAAACGTTAGGATGATCATTTACCCACATACCCCCCCCCCCCCCTTCTAATGAGTGTGAATAAAGACGGGCCTGTTTAACAACACCACAGAGGATTTTATACAAAAAAATAAAGTATGGTATTAGTACTTTTGGCCGGGTCCTATGTTCAGTTGAATATAAGATGCCTCAGAAAGACACTTTCGAAAATGCCATAGCTTCATTGTTTCTGTGAGAACTGAGAAACCCATCGCATCAAACTTCTCAAATGAAGCAATTTTGAAGAAAGATTCTTTCTCAAATCACTCAAGCATCTCTCATCGTGGATTCCCAAAGAATTTACAAAAATCACCCACAGTTAAATACGATGACGCAAAATGTGAACTCATCACGAATTCCGTGCGTTGATTTCTAATTTGCTGCTAATGCTCCAGTCATGAACCCACTCATCGTGTAATTTCTTCCTTTTTTCAGCGTTGCATCACTTCCGATTCCTCTATCGAATCTCTTCAACTCTTTAAAGTCTTTGCCTTTTTTCCTCTTTAAAATGTTGCAGTAATTGGTAATTGCTACCTGCTACCGTACTATGAAGAAAAATAATTTACGAGCGTTTTACAGTTCGTTAATCGTCGGTAAATTAGTATCTACACATTGACAAACTGGCATCATGAAATTGCGGTTTTCTTCGCTTTTTCCATCATGCTCACTTGCAAATCTGGTGCATATGATTTTAAAGCCGACCGGCTAAATTCATCGGAATCAAGTATACTCAAGCGTCCATGACTTGAACGCATGGGAAATGCTAAAAGAAAACCAGTTTTTCTTCTACGCGGCGCTGCCGTTATTAGGTTAAGTACTTGTTACACCTTTTCGAGATAGTGATAATTACCGGAGCTGAAAACTCGGAACTGACCTTTTGCACATTTAATTGTTATACCGTCTGCCATCGATGGCTATTCCATACCTAAGCACTATAATAGAAATTTTGCATTGGACAGTTGTTATACAAGGAAACAAAGCTTCTGTCGTTTCAATTGTTTTAAAAAGGCAAAGCACCATCAGGTGGATACTCAAAAATCTAACAGGTACAAGTTGTATGTAGGTAATCATTATTAGTAGGTACATAATTATTATATTAGGTGCGTAGATAATGATAATAAAAGTATTATTTCCGGCGTGCGAGGAACCTGCCAAGCTGATCTCGTTCTCATGGTGGGTACTTTTTACATCGTGGGTGCGATATGCAGCAGTAGCTAAATTTCTTATTTCTGGGTTACTGGCACAGTGCAGACAATAAAGGTACAAGTGCAAGGTTTACGTGCCTGAAGAGAGATAATGTAAGCCGCAAAGTGCATATATGTAACCGAGCTGGTGCATACCAAGTTCATAAGTGATTTTTCGTGTTAAGAAAAAGTGTTGGCTATATCCCTGCACGTAGGTACTTCCTCAGTTTCACACTTTTAACATTTGAACAGGTATTTTCTTATTTTCACTGTACAGGGTGTTCATTTGAAAAGTTGTCACCCCTGATTTCTCGCCGCCAAAATTTTTCACAGGAGACGCCGAAACAGGCCGATTTTTGTTTCGAGGGTGACATCCAGAACACATACTGACAAATTACTATATTCAATCCCTTCGCCCCCACGCCACCTTAGTTTGAAATTTCAAATGGCATTACGTATATCTTGTGACACATTAAATTGCAGGCAATACGGGTCAAACATATTTTAAATTATTTGCGTACGTCCAAATTTTCATCTTCAACCCCTTGACCTCTATCCTGCTTTACTTAAAATGAGTGGTTAGGAAAAAAATTGAAATATGTTCGACGGAAAGAGAATTTTATTGCCTTTAATCTGATGCATCACAAGGTAAGTAATGCTATTTGAAATTTTAAAGTAGGGTAGAGTGGGGCGAAGGGGTTGAAGATAAAAATTTGGTCATACGTGTCTTAGATGACTCCCTTGAAACTTGAAACAAAAATCGACCTGTTTTTGCTGAAAAGTCTATGTCTCAAGAATCGGGAGTTTATAGGGCAAAAGGTTTCCTTTCATTAACAAAGAGATGACTTTCACAAGAGTTGGGGGGTGGTTCAAAAACATTGGAAATATGTTTGACGGAAAGAGAATTTTATTGCCTTCAATTCGATGTTTCACAAGATAGGTAATGCTGTTTAAAATTTTCACTTAGGGTGGAGTGGGGGCGAAGGAGTTTAAGATGAAAATTTGGCAGTATGTGTCCTAGATGTTCCCCTCGAAACAATAATCGACCTGTTTTGGCGGCTTTCCTGTGAAAAATTTTGGCGGCGAGAAATCAGGGGTGAAAACTTTTCAAACGAACACCCTGTATACCAGGTATGAGGGCATAATATATAGGTCGTGCATAATAATTCAACCTTATGTCGATTAAAATGGAAAAATTGCGAAAAAACTGTTGGAAGGGCACCTCAAAATCTGAAATAATGCCAAGTTTAAAATATGTCGAATATAACTTTCAAAAACCACCATCTTTGAGTAAATCAAAAAAGTCAATTTTGACATGTAATACTTACCTAGATTAGATAATTTTATTTCAATACAGGACAGGGTTTTTCTCATTGAAAAAATTACAGTAAAATTGCCATTTTTGGCCTCTGGCATGAGATAGATGGCACTGAATAAATTTTTGCACATGCATCCTATAGATGACAGATTCCGAAATGACTTTATTGGAATGAAAAATTCAACAAAAAAAACCAATAAAGGGCTGACTTCCATGACATGCCTTTTTTTCACCTCACACTGTATATCAATCTTATTTATGATTGATATTGCAAGATTCTGACTTTTCCAGTTATTACACTATATCAAGCAATGCCAGCCTGTTGAAAAAACTGAAAGTTTTTTTTCCATACAGAACTCAAGGCGAGAATACCGTTCAGAGTATACTTTCTTCTATTTTTTCTGTGTGTATAGGCACTTTAATTCTTGGAGTTTGATAGGAAGATTATACCTATCTACGTGACGCCAAAATTTTGTGCAAGGAAAAAACCATCGCCGCCAAATTAAATCTACGTCTAAGCTCTAGCTAACCGCAAAAATAATTTATTGCTAAATTATGCAAACAGCCGTATCCTGCTTACTTTCATTCTGTGATAAAAATTAATGGTTACCTTCCATCTCCGCATGCATGCATGCATCAAACGTGTACGCATGTATGTTGGGTGAAATCCAAGCAATATGCGAGCAGATTTCATGCAACGATTCTTATCTTACCACCGTGCTTCATTGGGAAACTTTATACAAGCATATTATTTCAATGTAGGTAGAAACAGAGGGAAAGAAATGGTTTCATGGAGCACCATCAGCACAGAGCTAAACTGTAAACTAGCTTGGCGCTTCCAGTTCATCTAACAGTCTTCTTGTTAGCAACAACAGCAGTACCTAGTAATAAATACATAGTTGTGCTAATGCATTCGCAGAATTTGATTGCAATGGATTGGTTTGATTGCTCTGGAAGCTCAGTAATTGCATAAGTAAGTACAACTGAAAAAAAAACGACTGCACTGATGGTGTCTGAAAACACCGCTTAGTAGCTTTTTCGATTGAACAACAAAACAATTATCTATTTAGTTCTCGATTTAGTTGGATTAGATAGGTATCCAAGGAAAAAACTGGGTTTATAAGATCTTTATGACTGAGTAAGGCCTCAACTTTTGGGAGTTTCAGGCCTCTGGATTTCTCCAATCAACTGAATTTGGACTACCTACACCTGGAAGCATTGAACTTGATACTTACCTACTAATAGCTAGACAGATTAAAGTAAGCTCTCGCCTCGGATTCATATCCCTGAACAGTCCATTTGCTTTGCCACAGCCGAGATAATTGCTTCAAGCTGGCTTCCCAACTAAAAGTACTTTGTCACCATTTGAAATTATAACACATAAAAGTGAACAGAGCAATTTAATTCTCATTTACTTTGCATTCCTCTCGGATCAAGTTCATTACCGCACGGTCGTGATCAAAAAACACTTCCATTTGTCGAGGATTAATGCTTCCCGTGGTTCTTATTGTGGTTCTTCTCCACACACATCAGGCATAGTGCAACGAGATTTAATTATCGTAATTTCTCGTGACGAAACATCTTGCAAATACACCTCCGACTGTATGCGAGTAGGCAGTAGGCATACCTATACGTGTGTGCGTACCACATCTTTGCGGAAAAAAGGTAATGCGACTGTTGTGCTGTGTGGCTAATGCGAGTCATAGAACCGTTGATTCGCTGTTTGTACACATGTCAGTTCTTCATTACCGGTTGATAACACTTCTTGTAAAGCGACTCCGGTGCATGAGACCGCGCGCTTGTCTAGGAACCGGAGTGTGCGTGATGCTTGATGACGGCCGCGCGCCGGAGAAGAAAGCCAAATGCCGGAAGAGGGATGTTTTCCAAAGAGATGGGTTTTCACTTTTCATAATACGCTTTTGTGTGTGACATTTCTGCTAGAACGAGTGAAATAATAAGCTTCCAGGAGGCAGAGAAAGTCTTCGTTTCCTGACCTCTTCGCCAAGTTGCGTTATCCACATGACCATAAAAGTAGCAGGATTTTCATAAAAATTAATGTTCGAAGCGTAGGCAGGCACATTGGTATTTAGGTAAGCTGGTATGCACAAAATTATGACTCGAGACTCGAGTGGATTTTCATAATTTCACGATTTGCAAAATACAAACAATATTACGTCAGCAGAGACAGGCACGAAGTGCATCATAATCTTGCGAGAGGTCCATGACATAAAGTATGTTTCCATTAAGAAAACGGAAACGGAATTTTTCTGACAAGGCATAAATGGTCGTAACAATGCCTAAATGATGTTGATTTTTGGTTCAGCTACGTTATTCCAGTAGGTATTATAACGTGAATGAATAATTATACTTATACCGCAAAATTAGATATGCTCGAAGATATGCTTGTCAAAATTGTTTTAAAATGTCTAAAAAAATATGTCTTTCTAGTATCTTCACAATGTATACTAGTCTAGTATACTAGACTTTCTTCACTAGTCTCCAGGATAATCTATGAAAATTCTTGTTCAAGACGTCCCCTCGGGTGACAAGGTGAAATTTGGAAAAAGGATTTGGACTGAAATGCATTTGGACCATCTTCACAATGATTGATAAAAATTGAAAACATTTTCAGGAAAAAATTTATTTGCCGAAAAAACTTCAAGGCCTTTTCTAAATCATCTCATTGTAAAAACCCTCAATCAGGGCTTCGGCTTCATTTTCAGCTCCATCATTTGATTCGGTCTAGATAAGATTCAAAATAATTTTTAATTGGAAAACTCTCGGAAAACTGGGAGAAGAAATTGTTGCAAAATATTCAGGAATGTCGGTATTTAACCAAAATAGATAAGATTCGATTAATGTATGAACGAAGTCGATATGTTGAACTGTTCGGAAGAATCAGGGAAATTTTGCTGTAGGAAACGAGGAAAAAAATCACGAAAAAAAGCAGTCATAAATAGCCTCTGCTATTACGTCTGGTAATAGGCCTAAAAACATTGGTGGGCTCACTATAGACTTCTTGCAGGCACAAGAAAACACAAGGTGACTCAGCAGGGTGCTAAACGACACATGAATACACGATGGGCTTCACTTGGGCCTCGAGCAATATAAGAAGATGACGGGGCTCACTAGATTTTAGAAAGATACAAAAGAAGACAAAAAAGCTCAGTAGGGTGCCAAAGAACACATGAAGTTACGACGGGGTCCACTATGGTTCCAAACAGTAGAAGAAAACAACAGGCTCACTTGATTTCAGAAAGGCACGAGTAAAGACAAGGCGAAAAGGAAGCTTACTAAATATATAGGGGCTTCAAATGAGACGAAGATTTGAGGAGGCCAGGCCGACTTGGACTTCTATAACAATGCTGTTATGAGTTGCAAGGTTCTCGTGTGAATTCAGTACATTCCAAGAGCAAACGCCATGGTTCTGATGGATTGTTAAAGCAAGCTGGAAATTTCAAGACGCGAGTAAGACATCTGCACAACATCATCGAATACGTACGGACCTTGCATCTGATGGTACAAAATGCCACTTAACAGACGTATTACCTAAATATATTGATGTATTTTCCACGTCTGCCAAGTGGCATCTTACACCTCAAATGCAATGTCGTTACAGTAATCAGCAGTTAGTGTCTGGACTACCTTTTTTTTTCTAAAAAGGTCGTTTCAGTTTTTCAACCCATATAACTCAGGAACCATCACTGGGAACGAGATTTCGAAACATGTTGTTATTTTGGTATTCAATTCTCCATATATTCCCTGGATAGTATTGCCCTACTTGTAAAATGAAGCGAATGACATGGTTAGAAAAAAATTGATTTTTGGGGATTCTTTGGGACATCAAGCATCGATTTTAAAGGTCGAGAGAAAATACCATTTTGAAGTTAGTGACTTCTAGACAGAAATGTGATACCAAATGTTGAATTGGCTTTCCAGGCATGTAAAACACACTGAAATCCGCCCATTGCTATCCACGTTACAGCCCCTGAACTGACACCATGCAAATTGTTACGTAAAATCCGGAAATAAATTTTGAGTAATTTTCACTGCGTTTTTGCATCCGCTGTATCTCAGAGACTATTGACCACAACGTAATGAATTTAGTACTGATCTCTTGGGAATTCAACAGGCTACATTCGCTTTGCTGGTAGTTGTGTTCTAAATGTAATAGTTTACAAGTTATTCAGGAAAAATCGAAAATTTTCAAGGATGGCGCTCTTTTATTGGTCTCAAAAAAGAATTCAAGCCTTAGAATTTCCGGGAATTTCAGTATGTTATTCTACGTTAAATTCTGCATCGATCCATCAAATTTCGTCAACTTCCGAATTTATTTCCGGTTTGGCTCGATTTTTGCTTAATTTGACTGTACTAATATTCCAGCAGTGTAGCGCTAGCAGCTCTATTGCAAGTTCTTTCAAAAATTCCATCGATTTCGCGAATACTCTGGCAAGCTATCGAGGCACGGCTCTTCCACCAGTTGTGCAGGTGTGTGTCTTATTCGCATGTCGTAGTCTGCAACGAGTTTCCAAACAATATTTATATTTTACCGTGTGACAAAAACACTATGGACAGGGAGCTGGTGCCTCAAAAGCTACGTCATAAGGTACATGTTTTTAACTCTGTAGGTCTAATGTGCGTTGATAAGGTTGTTGAAAATTGCGGTAATTATTGACGACCACTACTTCTCGACTTCAGCCACCAACTTTTCACGGTAGGTAGACATCACCACAACATCACGTTCGTCGACCGTAGTTTCCTGGGGAAACCACTATTTCCACTGTAAAATGCTCCTTCTTTCCATTACTTATCCACCAATGTCCTACGACGTAAGTACAGGCAAGAAGGAAGCGTCCTACATAGCTGTTCAAGTGGTTGCCTAACTCTTAGAAAATGCTAGTCGAGAAGTAGTGGTCGTCAATAATTACCAAAATTGCTTTGTCTTACATGTCAGGCCGGGGGCTTTAGGCTGGTATGAGCCTGTCAATAAATTGCCAAAAATTTACATCATGAGGTACATGAATGAAACCAATTGGATTTTGTGTGGGAACATCCCCTTGATCGAAAATCTGGTCGTAAGACAAAATTTTTGGGGGCTTTCGGTCCATAAGACAAGTTTGAAATTTTCAAAAAAGGACAAAAATTTATCAATTTTTCACAGGCGTTTTGTTGACTAACCCATCAAGTGTGATATATATTTGTAATCAGGATGAAAAACGAAATCGATTTCCATGTTAAAATACAGGGTGTAAGATTTGAGAAAAATTTTTCGATGTTGCACCCTGTAAGCGATGTACCAATCAAAATTTTTGTGGACAGATTCGAAACCTGCGTGAAAAATCATGTGAGAATCGTTTTTCATTTCTAAAATTATGCCAAAGAAGAAGTCTCCAGGAGGAGGTAAATTTTGGCCTTTTTTGAAAGTTTCAAACTTGTCTTATGGACCGAGAGCCTCTAAAAATTTTGCCTTATGACCCGATTTTTGATTGAGGGGATGTTCCCACACAAAAGCCCGTTGGTGTCATTCATGTACCTCATGACATAAATTTTTAACATTTTTCGAAAATTGACAAGCCTATACCAGCCTAAAGCCCCCGGTCTTACATGTAAGACAAAGAAATTTTCAACAACCTTATCAACGCACATTAGACCTATAGGTTTAAAATCATGTACCTTATGACGTAAGTTTTGAGGCACCAGCTCCCTATCCACTATCTGTGGTTGATGCCTTTGGTCTCGAAAATATCGGTCATTCGGCCAATGCGGTCGGTCTATTCGATTATTACTTACTCTGTTTTCAAACCTAACCCTAAACCCGTGATCATGAAAACCTTCGCAAAAAATCAATTACAAAAATCAAAATACTGGAAAATCACACCCTACTACGTAGGTACTTACTACTTACCTACTCATGAGAAGGTCGATACTTGATACCTTGAGAAAGATGACTGATAAACTTCTCAGCGAGCTTGGAGCTTTTGCTTTCCACAATATGCATGCATGACATTGAATGTATTCACTTTGCGTCTTATTGAAATGGGCTCGAGCTGACCGGCGCATCCACCATTTGTGGTAATGTGAAACGAGCTTGTGTGCCGAAACAACGACAGATTATAGGCCTGAATACAGCTCTAGCTCATCCCGTTGCCATGATTTTTTAGATGTTTTTATTTAGCTGCCAGCTCAAACTGAGTCAGGGCTACATACAAAATACAGCCAGCACTATATTCCTCGGGAAAAATCTGTTGTAGTAAAAATACTTTCCCGGTGAATATGCAGAAACTTAGGTGAGTTTTGGTTTTGAGTACTTTTATGCCTCTTTCGGAGGAAGGTTAGAACATTATTGGAAATAAAAAAAGACAGGTATACTATACAGGATCATTCAAAAAAGATGTTCACCCCCATTTTTCTCAAGATCCGCTGAAGCTAGCAAGTTGCGGTAAAGACCGTTGGATTCAGCTGGTTTTTCTGATGAAATCTGATATGTCAACAAAACTGCTTCACCAAACTCTGAGTACAGGGCACCTCAAAATTTTGGTAAATGTTTTTTTACACTGCACAATATCAAGTGTTATGTCATTGAAAAGGCCCTGAAAAATTTCAATGAACAAGTGGAAAAGGTTTCCGAAAATTTCCAGCGGTTTTCATGTTAGTTTTATGATAGAAAACAAAAACCTGGAAAAACACGTTTTCATGTATAAGATGAGAATCAATGAGAATTTTTCCAAACTGCAAACTGCATTCATAGAACTCATCAAAACGGTCACTATGATGTGTAACTCAATATCCAATGACTATTTTTAAATTTTGAGAATTTCCGAAATGAAGATTTTGATGGGTAAAATTTTAAAATAGCTATTGCATATTGAATACACATCATACTGACAGTTTAGATGAGTTCTATTGAATGCAGTTTGCAGTTTAAGAAAATTCTCATTTGTTCTCATTTTATACATAAAAACGTGTTTTCCAGGTTTTTGTTTTCTGTCATAAAATGAGAACAGCTGGAAATCTTCGGAAACTTTTTGCACTTGTCCATTGGAACTTTTTAAGGGCTTTTCAATGATGTATGCTCAATATTGTGCAGTGTAAAAAAAAATTGCCCAAAATTTTGAGGTACCCCCCCGTACTCAGAGTTTGGGTGAAGTAGTTTTATTGACATATCATATTTGAGCATAAAACCCATCTGAATCCAACGGTCTTTACCACAACTCGATAGCTTCAACGGATCTTGAAAAAAATGGGGGTGGTCATCTTTTTTGAATGACTCTGTATAGTGGCGATTCTGTATCAAACCCGTTAAAATTAAAAGGCCGTTAAAAGAAAATCAGTCAATCGAAAGCCGATTTTACATGCATTCACATATCTGTTGAAAAAATGGCTAGTCGTAATTCCGTGATTCACAACTTCTGCTGAAGCCTGGCATCTCTTGTTTCGACAACGTTTTTACTGGCAGGCGCGTCATCGCGTCAATTTGACGAAATAATTTTTCCAGTTGAATGGGGTACTTGCCTAATTTTTTTTTATTGGCTTAATCGATAGTATGGTTAAAAATAATGTACCCGTATTTTTTCTTTTTCCTAAATTCCCAAAATTGCGGCCGCAATGCGTGTTTTAAAAATATATTTGTGACGTCACAAATATATTAGATATAGAACATAGAAGGACTCTTTTTCCTCGTTGGGTTGGCAATGATATAACGTCGCCAAGGTGCCGTTTTCAAACAACAAGATCTGAGTCTGACTGACAACGTCAAACCGCCGACCGTAATTTTTTCCTGTGCCCTTTTTTTGCCTTTGACTGCTTTGATCGAGGCTTTGATCTACGCGGTAAGTACTCCCTCGTTTTGTTCGTTCCTTGTTCAACCTAACTAGTCTCTTTCTTTAGTCTTCAGTGCTGTCCACCTAAAAGCTTTTCGCATGTTTGTCACCCGTGCTCTGACCTGGCTGACCCTCGGCTTCATTTCGGACATCAGTGTTCCTGCTCCCCACATTTTATTTGGAGATCCATCGCGTCCTCCCCACATGGATCTCTTGTAGCTCTAAAGTATTACCTATCCAGAATTGTATGCTAATGATGAACCTATAAAAGCTCACTGTTCATTTTCAGCCTCTTATTTCTGTGCTATTGGTGATCCTCCACATTTTCCCCTGGAAATAAATTATCGCGACTGAGACAGTGTTATAAGAGGTTTCTGGAGTCAGTTTCTTCGAAACCTTGTTCGACTTTATTGTCTAAATGCTCATGGTATTATTCGATACCATGAGCATAAGAACTTAATTCGATAAGAAACAGGTTTTGCGATAGCATGTTAAAAATGACAGTGTCACAGTGACATCCCTGACATTCTTGATTATTCCATTGTCACACAGTCAGACCAACCCCACTCAAAGTCCCTGTCCTGGCGCGAAGCTTTTAGGAGGATTTTTCAAATTCGTTTTTTTCTGTAGAAAACGACGGGATTTTTGTGAAATTCTCAGTAGAGTCCCCTTATCACTTATACTAGCAATCAAAAGTATTTCCAGATGAATCTATTCCATTGGCAAGTACCCCATTGTCAGGCTGTAACGCTATATCAGGGGCCCGTTTCATAAAACTGCAAACGACAAATTACAAATGTATAACCTTGACGACCCATTGTTGCAACAATGGGTTACCAAGACTACACACTTGTAAATTGTCGTTTGTAACTTTATGAGACGGGCCCCAGGTTTGCGTATAGTGAATAAACAATAAAGAGATCGAATACTGTGACTGCTAGAAAAATATTGCAATGTTTGTTTCTTAAAATCTTCGTTTCTACTCTAGATTTCCCCACGAAATTGTTCAAACTTGATTCAGGGCCCAAACTACATCCGTGTACGAAATGTTGAGTTATCTTCAATATTTCTGAACTTAGGGGAAAAATCAAGAATTGATGTGTCACCTGAGGGCTTTTTGGTGAATGAAATTCTAGAAAACTAGAATCTAATTGTTCACAATACTTTCTCTTCCATGCCAATGGATAGGCAAAGGAAGTAAAATGAACAATCTCAATGGTGTCGGTGTACCTGAACCTAACAATGAATTTTCTCATGGGTCAAATTGACAAAAACTCTTTTGGGAATGGGAACCATCAATATGCGTCATTTCCACTTTTTTTTAGGGCAATTTAAATTTTTCAGGGTTCAGTCCATCAGAAGTGAATCATACAAATAAGACAAAGGGGATACATGATAATTCCCCAAAATTATGTACACTCAGAAATAATCGAAAGTAAAGAACACTACACATCTCATCTCTATTTCATTTTCATGCCCCCATCCCATATGAAGTTTTTTTTCGAACTTTCAAACTTCTGATTGGATCTCAGTTGAGTTCGACTTATGAGTAGATCATCAGTACGAACCAATCTCTGGCAAATTACAGCCAAATATCTCAACCCGTTTATGAATTATTCATGAGAAACATATCATCGCGGAGCCAAGTTTCTTGAAACCAACCTCACAGGCCGTCATGGTATGAAATGGGGTAGGTATCTATAGGGCCTTTTCTTCCCGATTATTTCTCGGACGCACAAACTAAATAGGTAATTTTTTGTCATTCAGGTTTCAACCGCGTTCCCGAAGTGACTCATCTGCTTCCATGCAAAATTTTTCTGCAGTATTTTCAGATGTCACAAAAGTCTTGTTCAAGTAATACCTACCGCAAAAAGTTGTGATCAATTTCATAATTAATATTCATCATCAGTGATGTAGCGGTTTCTAGATAACTTGTAAGTAGACATAAGTACTTTATATACAGGTAGGTACTTACTCCAGATTTCTAATTTCAGACAAGTTCGATATGAAAATATGTACCGGAATTGTAATGTCGGAACTAATGTAATGGAAAGTAAAAATTGTGGTTTATTGAAATATTCATGCAGTATAATAATGAAACTACCTACTGAAGCTATCCATTTACCTCTTTTAAGGAATATTTTACTTGCATTGTGCATATAGTTTTTCTACAGGTTCAAGTTCTAGTAAAAGTCTTGTACATACCGCGAATTTATGTGTTTATACTTATTGTTAAAAGATAGGTAATGATAAAATTATGCATGTATAGCGTGCATGAGAAGATGCATCGGTTTAAAATAGAGAGCTTTTCATGCGAAGTGAAATAACAACTTACAATTTTTCATTATAAGAACCTAACGGAAAATCTTTAATACTTATACACTGCGCAAGCACCTACGAGTTAGCATCATTATTTCAAGCAAAGTAAACGCGAATAATGAACATGTATTATAAGCGTCAGTTGATGGATAATTTACAAATTAAATCGGAAGACCTTTGAGCAAAAAAAATCCATAATGATATGCTAACATCGATATGCAAGGATCACCTTGTCTCAATCAAAGTAGGCTTGTGCATAGATTCACTTTAAAGATATAAACAATGGGTAAGTGTGGCATAACAAATTGACTGTAATCAAGTGGAGAAATTAATTCTATCATCATCATCATCATTATCATCAGCAAAGCAACCCACCCTATTTTCGGTTTCGATTTTAAGCGGCATGTTTCAGAGCAGTGAAATTGGGTCGTCGGTTCGAAATTGAGATTAAACTATAAAATTAGACGTCAAGCGATTTTTCGTCAACAGACCATATAAATGATGTGCCATGATAAGGAATAATTGGCAATTTTCTAGTTGTGAATAACATCCGAAACACCGAAGGATTTCAATATTATTATTAGCTACACTTTCTACGAAATCAATTTTGCAGTCAAATTCCTATGGATGGCTTTGGCATCTCATCTAGGTAATGCAAATCTTCCAAAATATATTACACTATCTCTATACCAATATTTTTGTATACCTATTGCACCTTCTGGTGTATGTGACATGTTGACCCGAAATGGTGAAATTTGGTGATTTATGCCCAAGCGCGAGAAACGGAACGGAAGTAAATGTTTAAACAATTTTTTGAACATGTACTTGAAGGAATGTTTCGGGACAATAGATCCTCTCATATTACATAACGGTTGCTAGAGATATAAACGATGAGTTTTAATAATTGGTAGCTATTGAAGCGATATCTGGACTATCGGAAGTTTATAATTAAAGTTCAACGAAAAATAACAGACACCTACACTCTTCTTAAGGTAGGTACAAAGGTACCCAATTATCAGAGCTACCTTATTAGAATGAAAATAGTCAATAAACAGCGCCAATACCGTACCATTATTGTTGTTATTATATTCTATAGTTTTCAGCTTTTCAGCTCTTTTCAATACAGCGAGTATTAGTAATGTATTAGATAAATATGAGTTGGCAGAATAATTCAATATTGAATTCATTGCAAGCTGTGGGTACAATGAGAAACGCTTGTGCTTGGGGTGGTCTGGAAACATTGGAAGTGACAAGACAATGCGTATGCCTTTTTCAATGTAAACCCAAACCGTGACTGAAACGCTGAAAACAATATCCTCCCTTTGATATAAAAATATGTGGGAGCTTGCGGAAGAACTATTACCAGTTCAGTTTTTTTTTGTTTAAGTTTAATCTGACTGCTCTGCTGATATGCAAAATTCACAGCCGTATAGCCTCGCCCGTAACAATAGGGAAAGAGAGTCTTGGAGGCTTATAGAAAAAAGTTTGGTTGAGTTGGGGAAGTTGATGGGAACGTTTGAGTAAGGTTCGACAATGTTGAAAAAATGAAAAAACAAAACTTGGTCTTTCGATTCTTTCATAATGGTCATTTTCCTTTAATCTAGAGCTATTATTTCCATCAATAGACGACAGTAGGAGGTATATTAAGTTAGTTATAATCATGTGTTGGTATTAAAAGGGGGAAGTAATTGTTTTGTGGTCGGAAACACGAATTTCAGCGCAAGTCATTGGTGAGCCTGAAGACACGCTTTTGTCAAAATTTAACAAACGCACTTGGATTCACAAGGTCCATCTCAGTCAAAAACGATATCACAGACAACTGTAAATATTAGCTGAAAAAAAAATTCCTAATTGATCATTTAGACCTCTCATGTCCGATTGCCACAAACGTGGTATCAAAGTTTTATATAGTCGTGATAATTTAACAAACGATGTACGTCATCACTTCATTTCTTCATTTCAGCTTGAAAAACATATTTTTTCTAATTTTTCTCACAATAATATGCACTTCAATGGTATTACTCTGGTATTTCGTGAGAAAAATGAGAAAAAGACATGTTTCTCAAGTTGAAATGAACGAATGAACCGATGATGTACATCGTTTGCTAAATTGCCGCGACTATAGTTCGGTACCAATAAGTTCACAATATCAAGGAAATACAAAATATAGCTCAAAACGATTATTCTGATACCAAAGCACACGTGAGATAGTATAAGCGAAGCTTGCACAACAATAACACATTTCATCGGAAATGTCGAATCTTTTCTTGTATAATTAATTGTCACCTGAATAAGCGACAAGAGTCACTGTTACCCCACGTTTGCTTCGATACACCAAAATAATCGCTTGGCGTCATATTTTGTAAGGTATACTCCCATCATATTCTTTCCTTGGAATAATCGGGGAAGCATTTTCAGTCTCATGTAACTTTTCCCTTGGAATAATCTCAGAAAGAACCCCCTGAATTCATTATGGAACTTCCAACGACTTCAAACGTTCTTGTTGCTCCCCAGAAAGACCTCTAACGTTCTTGTCGCTCCCACTCTATTCCGGTACGTTCCAGTATTTGTTGCTGGTCTATTCCTCAAAAGCTCTAGAGAAGTATAGTATAGAGAATAGCTTCGGGAATTTTGTACCTAATTGGTATAGCCAACGTTTCAATCTCGTTTAAGGTCTTTTTCAAGGTTGTATGTATAAGGAATTGCATAAATAGGATGAAGTATAAAATACCATGTTAAAAAAAACTCTCTGTTGTTCCCAAGACACTTGAAGAAAAATTAGTATATTGCACTCAAAGGAGAGAAATAGGATTACCTAATGCTTCAGGAATATTGCGGTGAGTCTTAGATGCACGGCTCCTTCGCCAATTGTGCAGATGTGTGCTATTTTTGCATTAGAGGTCCAGCGAATATCGTAATAATAAATTTGAAAAAATCGAGTTTTCAGTTTATTCCAGTTATGTTTGGCACCGAACTTAATCTTGATACGAGCTTATGCAATCGGGATCAAGGTCTCATAAAAACGACAGATATTTGAGCTGTCAGAATGGTATAAAGTCTACAAACACTTGATACTATGACCTATGAAAGTAAAATTTAAGTCTTTGTCTTAGGCATGACGTCCATTCATAATCAAACATCGAGATTCCTCATTTTTCATCAGGTTTCCAAGCGGGGCATACCAATTACTGGGATTGAACTTAAGGGCTTAGAAGAAGTATCGGAACGTATTTATTTGAATGCATGCAAAACTCTTTGCGGCAAAGAAATATATTTTTCTTTAAGCGCAATGATATTATACCTATTATTCAACGATCATATAATGGAAGCTATTATTCGAACGGGTGTCGTTAAGGACACGAGCGGTAACGAGTCTTATAAAGACACCCAAGCGGATAATAGCCATTATATGCGAGCATAATATTACGGCCAATTGAGAAAAAAAAGCAAATTTTGGTTCGGTTTAATGCACGATATTGCTGCCACACTGATGCACCGGTTCTACTATTCGAGTTGGCGTGTTGCGCTCAGATTCAAAAAACAATATTCTTTCTGGAAGACACCGATGACGATGACAGCGACAGCATAGCATAGGTTAGATAGCATGTAGAATTTATTCATCAATTTCTTCCTAAGAAAACTAGAGATCCTCAAAGGTGCATACAAAGTGAAACAGAAGTAATTCTCAGTAACCTAAGAACTATCGAATATAGGGACTTCAAATTTGGTTTAGGAAAGTTTCGTCGTTGTGCAAATGTTTGGAGAACATTTTAAACAAATCTGACCCGTGGCGGTAGAGCTAGAGGAAGTTAGAGAGGGTGTCATGATAAATTTATCTAACAGTTCAACCTACCCTAATCTCTTTTAGCTCTGCCGATACTGGTCATAGATTTGTTTGTAATTTCGCAAGTGTAATGTTTTTGCACTATGAAGGAACTTCCCTGCACCAAATTTAAGTTTCTAACTTTGATAGTTCCTGAGCAAAGGATCTTATGAAAAAAATTGTCACGACTGTAATCACTAGCACTAAGTATGACATTTGAGCCTTACTTCCCTATTCTACTGGAAATAATACCCATATAAGGCGCCAAAGCTGTGATGGTTTTCTCAACTGTGGTTTATATAGGATTTTTTCTACTAGAAAATCGACATCGCGATTCAGCAACTGGGTAGGTAATATAGATGCACCTACTTCACAGATATTAGTGAACAAGGCTTGAAAACAAAACAAATGCAAAAATCCCAAAATTTCATACATCCAGCGAATAAAATGTAGAGAAAGAAATGAAGCAATTTTCAGTTAAAGAATCATTCTGATTCCTCTTTAAGCTGTGTGGCTGCTTATTACTCGAAATCACGGATAGGTAACTTAAGTACCTACGGTACCTTCTTTGATAGGCAATAAATTACTCTTGTAGCCAGTTCCACCAGCGAATTTAATCATTGTTAGCTAATTGAGAAATTTTCTCTGGTGAATATTGACTGATGGTGCGTTCAGTCAGCTTATTTAGCCGCAAGTTTTAATTTTAGTCGTAAGCGCAGCATCGCTTATTGGCTGATCTGAGGAGGCTGGTTCATGACAGCCAATGAGCTTACGACTGAAATTAAAACTTGCGGCTAAATAAGCTGACTGAACGCACCTTTAGTGCTCAGTGACCACTGAAAACACAAATTTCACGAAATATTATGGGAAAATATTTAGACCACAACAGCTTGTATGCATTTTCCGTGGTCATTCAACCAGCACTGATCTAGAATCCATCAGAGAAATTGCCTCAATTAGTTAGCAATGAATCAATTCGCTGGTGGAACTTGATGTTGGTGCTGTAAAGGAGGTCTAAGTAAAGTATATTTTAAATCATGCGGTATAACATTAGAACCAATTTTTTAGTGCTTGGTGCTTCCAAGACTTCAGAAAAAAATCCGTTACATTTTGGCAAACTTCCTTTCGCATACCTGCCCATCTAATTTGCTTTGATTACTGCGAGTATCATTGAGTTGAGAGGAGCAAAAAATCATTACGTGCCGACTAATCCTAATTCATTATTTTTTTTTGCTCTAGGTACCTATTCATAATTTCACTAGACAGCACACGATATCTTCAAATGTTGCATACAAAGCGATATGTCGTGTTTCCACCAGATTAACAGTATTTTCAAAAACAAAAATTGATCTGGTTTCCACTACCTCAACTATCACTCTGCATGAAGGAAAAACTATTGTTCATGCATGTTTGAAAACAAAACTTAGTGTCTGTTTGTGAAAACAAGCCTTTACTTGAAGATTTGATTCAGTTTTTTTCCTTCCAAGTAGGTAGATCATGTTTAGATAGTGAACGAGCGATTTTTCTCGTTAAATCAAGCTTCTGATGCCCTTTCGATGTTGATTACCCACAATGCAATCCAGCTGAAATCTTCTCACTTTGCGACTTGAAAAAAGAAGTGAAATGAAGGAGAAATATTTTCTGTATACTCGTACTAATCAAGCAACTGTTGTAAGAAAGTGACTCTGTCGAGCTTTTCACCAAAATTATCTACATCCTTTTACTCACGTTGTCATATTTACAATAAAACTATGAGAACTCCAAGTACCTACCTAATCTAAATTTGAAGAAGCACACATTATTTGAAGTGAAACTATCTCTCTTGTTCAAAAGAGCCAAATATGCAGCAATAACAACTGACGAAAAAACGAATGTTCTCGAGAGCTTCCAGAGAGCCTATGATGCGGTTATCAGATTGGAAATATTTAATTATTTCACGTAACAACATCATCGCGGCTAATGGCATAGTATTTGCTGTCGGAATCTTGTTATGGCTATTTAATAATTAAGTATGAAAATTGTACACATCCTCCTTAGACATTACGCACTTAACTAATTGATGATCGGTTGAAGCCTGCTGGGGATCTGGGTCAAAATCAATATCAAGGAAAACGGTAGAAATTCCGATAATTGGATCTTGGTTTCGGGGAAAAAAAAGTGAACATGATGGTGTTTTAATAATTCTTAAAGTGCGGAGCTCTAGTTGTAAAATAACAATTACGAGAGACCGTTACCGAACCGCAACAACCTAAAATGCGCGCTCTAAGTGACGTTAGTTTAGTGCGTTAAATGGTTTTTTCTTTTCGTTATTGTTGACACTTACCGTGTGAGGTTCTGATAAGTCCAAAAAGAGTTAAAAACAAAAGCATAGGCCACATTATAGTCTGATGGGGGTATTTGGCACCCCTGCAACACTGACACGCCGACATCGCTCGCGCCGCGCGTATACCGCTGCTGAAGAACGATTAACACTCTTCTGTGTGGTGTTGCACCTGTCGACTCACCGGTAAACACTGACTGTGAAGAGCGGAATCAGGCCGGCCGACCGACTTTGAAGACATGCCACTGGCTCTCTTGGGCCAAGGCATTGGCTGTTGGTGATGGTATTATAGGTGCTGCTCTAGGATGATCCATAAGGTGGGATAGAGTATGGAATAGCATAGAGTGTAAACAATCGAAAAAGTAAGCGGATACGGAAGACGTAGAAAGTACCTATAGGGAATACCATACTGGTCATGTTTTGGAACGATGAGGAACAGCAGTTAGACTTGGAGGGCTTCCTGGGAATTTTCAACGATACGGTAGTCTATCCCGGAAGCTGGAGTGATAACTTGATCACGAACATGAGATTTCGACCTCCAATAATACCTAGGTAACTATACCAGAACTATTTAATAAGTAGGTATACATAGGTACCTACCTACCGAGTAACCGAGTATTAATAAAGCTGAGCATTTATTTTTATCTCGACTTTCATTGACGATCCTAAGTAGGTACCTAGGTACTTACTTGAAGAAAGACCTTGTCTGTACCACCGCGTGCAAAAAAAATACAGTAGGTAGGTCCAGTCAGTTATAGGCATATAATTATTTGATCTGTCTTAGATTGTTTCACGAAATCGAAAAGCTCTTGTCACGGGTCATAATAACTATGTCAGCAGCTTAAGTCAAACTTGAGCACGGCCGAAATAGATAGGCACCTGATAGCAAAATACTGCCTCAATAATAAGCTCAGGTGTCCCGAAATCACAAAATCAGACTGCAACATTCAACCAGCAAGAAAAGTTCCAATAAATATGAGTCGAATAATGCGCCCTAAGGGAGCTAGAACCAGAGCCACTTGAATAGGGAAAGTGGAAACCTTTTTTTTCGGGAGGAGGGTGAAGTTTTTGGCGCACGCCCCCCGGCTGGAATGACACTGGAGGAGTGTGGGACTCGCGACGTGCCCTACCTACTAAAACCCCTCTTTAGACCTCGTAGTTACCCGTTACCTGGAACCGTTTTCACATATCTTCAGGGGGGGGGCTAGTCTATGTTTCCTTCGTGTCTTTTTTCCGTCTCCATCTTCTTCGTTCTTCGTTCGCAAGACTTCGGTGCACCAGTTCGAGACAATGGACCATCCTTCTGGGCTTTCCAACATTCTCTCCATCACATTTCTCACTGTTATCACTTTGCGGGTGGTCGATTCTGCTTCTTGTCTCTGGTTCTGCCAACGGTGGCAATCGAAGAACGTGTGCGCCACGGTCAGTATCTACATACGGGCCTTGGTCTTCTCTTCATTCGAAGCAAATACGCATTGAAGTAGTCGTGACTTGTGAGAAACTGTGACAGATAATAATTCAGCTCTCCGTGCTTCCTCTTTATCCAAGAGTGAACGTCTGGGATAAGCTGATATGTTCATTACCCTTGCGAGGAATCGGCCCACTGTCTTTGTCAGGCATCCAGTCTTTGCGCCTTCTTGACGCATCCTCTTTTTTCAAGAATATGTCCTTCCTCTCATTTATTAGGAATTCGATAGGCATCGTGCCTGCAATCACTCTTACTGCCTCTGTTGAGGTGGTGCGGTAATCTGTCGCGATTCGAAGCGCCAAAGCTCTTTGGTAGAGACGAGTTTCTTCTTGGATTTTCTATATTTCAGGATACCTCCCCATATTGGGGCGCCGTACAGCACCGCAGATGTAACCACTGAGGCTAAAAGCTTCCTTTTGCCAGTTTTAGGACCACCGGCGCCGTTTGAAGACATCAGCAAGACCAATGCCTCAGTTGTTCTTCCAGCTTTGACCAGGGTAGCCTACCACGTGTTTTGTGAAAGTAAGTCGGTTATCTATCGTCACACCAAGTTATTTCACTGACGGAGTCGGCTTTACTTCGACACGACACCTCAAATTGTGAAAGCCACAGGCTTGAGCCGTTTGAACCCGGTTAAAAGCACTGCCTCTGTTTTTTCTCCGGCTACCTCAAGCTTGTGGTTCTCCAGCCACGTTGCGACCTTTTCTAGAGCCGCTAAGGGGGGAAACCTGATTATGGTCTTTTGCACATATCTCCGAGACTTGCCGAGATAAAATGACGAAATTTGGTTCGACGCTACATGTTAGAAGCTCAAGGTAATGGTGTGAACAAGATTTCTACATTTTAATCATTCCAATAAAGGTGTGTTCTTTTCCTGATTTTTGACGTATAGAATAAGCTGGTCGAATATTGCAGTCTGATTTCGGGACATAACAGTAACAGTAATTTTATGCTGTGAGAAGCATACATGTGTTAAACATGTACATGTACTGTACTGTACACCTGTATACAAGAGGTCATTTATTTTCATCATTGATTCCAATGGCCACAATGTTTTCCATTTTATCCTCAATAGCAACAACGTGTTGAAAGCAATGACTCAAATTCGATAACCAGCCTGTACCGTATAACTCCATCCTCAAAGTACCAGCCTACTAGCCTACCTATAGTAGGTAGCCAGAGTCGAAAAACGAGCACATGCTTATGAGTTTACAAGCTATTCCAGGTTGTTAGTTCATTAAAAAAAAAATTAGTTGTGGCACCACAATACTTTCTCGACTACGAGACATCTCGTCGGGTGAGAAGTTGGACAACAGCACAAAGAGAGACGAATGATGGCCATCTTGAAGAAAAAACAATGGCAGACCCAAGAACCCGCAACACCACATTGGAAAAAATCAAGTCCTACCCATGTCATTCCGAATACTGTGGTACGTACTGTTCAAATTCGAAAAAATTAACAAGATTGTCGGGCGCAACTTCAAAGACGAAGTGTCCTCCGAGTATTCGGGAATGTTGGAATCACTCAAGATGACCAACTCCTCAGTGCCAAAAAGAAAGGGCAAAGACATAATACAATCAAAGAGGGCAACATAATGATGAAGAGCAGCAGATGGGAGAGTGTAGATCGCAATAATGTAAAATATCTAGTGCGGAAATTGACCCCAACCTTGTCAGGATGTCAACAAAGAACAGTTCCCGAAGAAACAAATCAAGAGATTTTATATCATTGCTCACAGCCAGCAGCACATCACCACCTCTTGAAGATCCAGTCCATAAAAACTGGCACTAGCTGTCGCACAATGCCAGAAAACACAGAAGTTACCTGGATCAAACAGTTCACCATCATCACCATCATTAAGCCACGTTTTGGGCAAGACAAACACGTCAGACATCAAAGATACCGACCGAGACTGCTCCTACTCAGGAACTTTCGAGTATAACCCTCTCTGATGGGCTCGAAGGCTCATTCACATGTCGTTTGTGACCCTAAAATGCAAATAATTAGAACACTGCCTTAGGTATTTAGCCCGTGAATCGATTTTTGAGCCTCACCAGACGTAGTGGCGGAGGCTATTTGTGGCCGCTTTTTTTTTTCGTGTTTTTTTTGTGATTATTTTTTTCTTTGTTTCTCGTTCCTCGTTTCCTAACAAAATTCACATAAATCCTCCGTATCTTCCGAACGGTTGAATATATCAAGTTCATTCTTTCGTTAATCGAATCTTAACTATTGCGGGTTGATAGTGACGACGTTTAAAGATGATCGGTCAAATATAAACAATATTTCACAACAATAGAGAATGCATGAATCGCAAAACTCATTTGAAATAGAAAAAACGCATATTTACGAAATTTACATCATCATATCTTTCGATCTAAAGAAGCTTTGTGCCTATTTTTTTTGTTAATTGAAGTACATATTATCCAGACCTTTGTTACAGTGTGACAGCGATTGAGAAACAATGGTTTATTATTTATTTATGAGGTTTATAAACATTTTTATCGGCTATGAATGCATCACGATTTTCAGTCAGCGAGGGACATTTTTGTTTTCACAGTTTTCTATACAACCAGCGAAGCAATTGGGGCCAAAGTATTGCAGAATTTTTTGAAACAAAAAAATGTGATCTAGGACTTATAGTTTTTTAGATATGATTTTTTTTGACGCAGCCAACAACTGTAAAGAAGTGGTGGGCGCATGCCACTCATATTCACTATGCAAAATGCACTACATTACTACTGAGGTGAGCATTTTTCGTATAAAGCTGAGCTTTAACAGAAATAATCAGATATTTGCTCTTTACAAAAAAAAACACAAGGCACCCGTTTAGGCTTGCCGAGTAGCCGAAACTATTCGCCTCTAATTTCTACATCGAAAAGGTCCTATTGCAAACATTTGCGCTCTGCTCGTGGCTCGTGTCTTTCAAACTTTCAAATTATAGTTGAATAATCTCCCATTTTTGCCGCAAATCGCAGATGAGAGGTATTCTTACGTGTCACATACAGTTTCTCTTTTCCTTTCATTCCCTTTTTTGCAATAATGACTACTTATTTTATCTCAGGTCACATTTGGCAAATATGTTTCTATATCATTTCAGTGAAGTTTTAGAGTACTATTATTATTAGTTTTTTGTCAAGCCAGTTTCAAACAGTTTCCAAGCTAACAACAAAACAATAACAATACTCACTGTATGTGTGTACGTGTTTTATGTGTACTTTTTGTAATAATGTACCAAAATGATTTATTGCTGCGAAGACCTTTTTTGGGCGAGGCTTCCTACTAGACATACCGCAAGGTGAGAAGACTGGTTAGTATTTTTACCAATCATTTTTCAAACAATAGATAATTGGTTCTTGAACATTTTCCATCTCCCGAGTTTTTCTAGTTGAAAAACAACCTTTTCCCTATAAAACTGAATATTCTGAGTAGGTATTCATTTTTATATCATTTTGGTAAAATGGATTTGATTATAGTTTGAAACTCCCACCTAACTCAACTCAACTCTATAAACTCGAGAAAAAAATGCGATATTTTTTCAAAATTTGTAAATTTTTTCCAAGTTTCACAAATTTTTTCACATGTGTTTTGTTAAATAACCTATCAACCATGATATATATTTATAATCAGGATTAAAAGCGGAATCGATTCAGATATTAAAATACAGGGTGTTCAATTTGAGAAAATTTTTTTGATGTTTCACCCTGTAAGCAATATACCACAGAAAATTTTTGTAGACATTTCCGAAGATAGAAAAAATCATGTGAGAATCATGTTTCTTTTTTGAAATTATATATAAAGGGAAATCTCCAAGAGGGTGGGGGTATAATTGGTACTTATTATCACGTGCTACTAAGAATGCACGTCAATTATTATTTGCGCTTGGGTATATCGCCGATTTCTACTCGCTGTTATCGCTCTGGATTTAAAACTGGTCTGTTGACTGATCTATGGTGCTTATACAGGGTGGTCCGACTTTTATGTCATTAAATTTAAGGATCGATAGAGAATGAAAAATGAAGGGGACTTTCTCCAGAAAACATATTTGAGAAATGCCTAATAACAGAGATACAGCCCTTCAAAGTTGGAAATAAATAATGGTTTTTTTCGCATAACTTTTGAACCGTTTAACCGATTTGATTATAAATAGAACCAAAGATTCACTGAAATTATCCCCTGTCGAACAATCATAACATGTTCCATAAAAAAGTTTCAGGGGCTTAGACATTAGGGGGTGACCCTACTTTCCTTCCCCTATTTTTCACCACCCTAGTTATTTTTGGAAACTGTTCATAATTTTGAATTCTACGTTCAATTTTGAAGAAAAAATCACTGTTGCAAAATTTTGATTAGAGGCTTCGTTTAGGAGATATTTGGGTTTGAAACTTTGGGAAACATCCCGAAATCACCACTTTCAAAGGTCTAAAAATTAAAATTCAAAGAAACTCATGATTTCTCAGCTGAAATAGGTTTCCTAGAGTTTCTAAGTTGATAAACCACCATTTTTTCCAAAACACGGGAAATTTTCAGGAAAAAAACAATTTGGGTTCTGGAAAGTGGCGATTTCGGGATGTTTTCCAAAGTTTCAAACTCGAATATCTCCTAAACGAAGCCTCTAATCAAAATTTTGCAGGAGTGACTTTTTCTTTTAAATTGAACGTAGAATTCAAAATTATAAACAGTTTCCAAAAATAACAAGGGGCGTGAAAAATAGGGGGGGAAAAGTAGGGTCACCCCCTAATGTCATAGCCCCTGAAACTTTTTTATGGAACATGTTATGATTGTTCGACAGGGGATAACTTTAGTAAACCTTTGGTTCTATTTTGAATGAAATCGGTTGAACGGTTCAAAAGTTATGTGGAAAAAACGATTATTTATTTCCAACTTTGAAGGGCTGTATCTCTGTTATTAGGCATTTCTCAAATATGTTTTCTGAAGAAAGTCCCCTTCATTTTTCATTTTCTATTGATCCTTGAATTTAATGACATGAAACGAGGACCACCCTGTATACCTCCGACTACCATTCTGGAAGTTTCCACCGGCTCTCTAGCAAATTCCACAGCAAGTCGCGGTATGTGGCTTAGGACGCGAACAGTCAAGCACTTTTGCGTGTATCAACCAGCGTGTTATTGAGCGACGCCTCCACGAATTGGGCAGGTGTTTCTTACGCGGTCATCGATATCTCCATGTAAATCAAATGGTTCAAACCATCGCGTATGTTTTCGAATGCCTAGAGCTTCGCAACTCATAACACGACGATCGAACGGTCTTCTAGAAGGAACGCGTATGCTTTCGAATGCTCAAGAGAATTGCCATTCGTAAAATTATTTTTTCACTGTTACTGTTACCCACTTTTTATTCTTATTTATTATTTGTTTCAAATTGTTCCTTTTTAATTTTTTCAATTTAGGGTAGATTCAGTCAGCTTATTCAGCCGCGGTTTTAGTTTTAGCCGTAAGCGCTGCATCGCTTATTGGCTATTCTGAGGGGGCTGGTTCATAAGAGCCAATGGGCGTCGCTCGCTTGCGACTAAAACTTGCGGTTGAAAAGCTGACGACACCCAGCCTTAATGAGTTGAAAGATTGACGATGTGCATAAAAAATTCATGGGAAAGATTCAAGAAGTGAAAATAACTCACGGGCGTGAGGCTCAGTAGCATACTTCGGTTTATGTCTTGACGGTTACATACAGTGTGTCAAAATCGTTGATGAAAACCGAAAGCCATATTTTCCTGTCTAGTGCTGACCCCATACTGTGACTGTAAATTCAAATTATGGATAAACTTACATGTATAGGTACGTTTTCTCCAAAATTCAACTATAAATGTTTATTTAAGCAGAGTTCACATGAATAACAATATCAAACATAGGTACATCCCTGAATTAATCGAAATGATCCATTTTCGTAGGTGGTAGGTACTCTTATTGCAAAGTAAATTTGGTTATGATGTATCACAAATCAAAATCGTTGACGAAAACTGAAAACCTCATTTTCGTGCTGCCATAACCGAAAATGACAATATACGCTCGGTGTCCTGCACTGTAATATTCAGAAAAAGATCTAGAGCGGCAAAGTAAAAAGTACACGTGAAAAATAAACTAACCTCGCAAAATCATTTACAATTCAAAAGAGATCACGTTTCCAATATTATAGCTTGAAATTTTCGGTTTAAATCAGTTAAAATTATTAATAATCACTTTGAAAATTGACAATTTAGTGTCATTTTTCGAATATCTGTTGGTACAATGGGATGTTTTCCTGACAGGTTCTCAATAGATGTCCCTGGTAGTTCGTAAGGGGCTGAGAAACATTCAATTATCATAAGTTGGCGACACTGACGCAGTTCGGCTGCCCTGATATTTCAGCGGGATTTTTGAATGTGACTGTTCTGCGACAGCTTGCGGTCGTTGCCATAGAATCGTTGCCAAATATGCCGAATGCTAAATTGTCTATGTGGCAGCTGTTGTCAGTTCCAGATTTCCCATTCCCGTGTCATCACGCACGTCCTTTGTACGAAAGCTTCTTGGTGCTGAACAGCTTGGTTTATATTAATGAAGATACAATAATAGAATTCGATTGAACATGGAACACAATTTTCTTATTGCTGGGTGATGTGACGAAATTGCGGTATAAATTTCTGTTCACACAAAGAAGATAGAAGCACGCACCCTGTGGAAGGCGCGGCCACAAATGGTTCTGTGGATAACTTCGTAGCTTGAAAGGCTGAAGAGACAAAAAGGTGTAGTGCAGACTGCAGACTACAACCAGAGAGTAGCCACAACCACTGAATTGAGCGTAAACTTCAGCACGCTATGCGAGGAGGTCGAGTGAAAGCCATGCAAATTATTTCAGGAACGTTTTTAATAAACAAGATTATGTAAAAATTACCAGGTTTTATCAATTATTCTAACTCGTATTCTCATGTCGCCTTTTCTTTCACACAAAGCAGGAAGCAGGAGGAGACCAGAACCATAATACTCAGACTAAACTCCGTTGAGCATCTTCAGATAAGCACTTCGGCGAAGAGTTGAATTCAAAATTAAGTAGCGTCAGTTGCACTTTCTTATTCCTTGACCTTACAGGCATGGTTTTGCTGCAGTTCACGTTCGTTGTGATTGTTCAACGAACAAAGAAAGGCTAGCGAAACTCAACACTTCAGACTTTGACACATTTGAGAAACGTCGCTCGATCAATTTTTTGGGTTAGGTACCTACATTTCAATTTTGAACGACAACAAGCAGTCGGTTGAGTTGTCAACATACAGAACACAAATGTTCCCAAGCCCCTTACGAACCACTAGGGACATCTAGCATTGTTTCTTCAACTACGCTGAAAACATCCCATTGCAGAATGATTTTTGACGTTTTGTGGCGCGAAGGTTTAAAAGTGATTAATTTATGCCATTTCCCGTGTTTCGTCGTCACACAAGACACTAGAGCTCAGTGATTTCGGGATTTTTGGGGGATGGCCCTTCTAATTGGGGAGGGGAAGGGCGGTTTTAAGCAAGAAAACTCAAACATAGGACGCAATTTTTCAAATCGACATTTGACACACAATAATCTGCATCTAGTGGGTACATGCCTCGTGCCTTGGTGATGGATGGCAGAAGTACCAACTTGAAATGATTATTGCGATATGATCTTATTTATTTGTAATTTTATTGAAAGCAGCACGAAAAACGATGTATGCTACTCGCGCTGAAAACGGCATAGCATAACTCTCTTACATGCAGCTCTCGGCCTAGGGCCTCGAGCTGCATTCACGTTCGTTATGCTATGCCCGGTTTTCGGCGCTAGTAACATAAAATACTATTTCCTGTCTTGTGCTCACCTCCATACGTTACTATGCCTGTAAATTCAGGTTATAGATAGGTAAGTACGTTTTCTTCAAAATTCAACAATAACAATAAATGTTTATTTCAAGTAAAGTTCTCATGAATGAATATTATAATAAGTACTGAGTACATACGTACCTAATATTCTTTAATTTTGTTTACTAAACATAAAAGAACTGTCTGTTCCGCGCTATTTACTCAAGATTTGTTTAAATCAACTCCCTGGCAAAAACTCTATTCTTCGATGAAATTAGCGATTCACATTTTTTCACAGACCGCACCATTTACTCTATTTATTAGCGACAATTCTTTCGGCTGCTTTCCTACAGCTTTATTGGAACGGAAACCTTTGTAGGTATGGCTTCAAAGTCACCATTCACTGATGATGGTCACTATCCTAATATACCTAGACTGTGGTGATATCCGAATAATGCACCAACACGTCTTTTTATCCTACCTGCGGCTGTGATTAGAGGGTGTGTTCCAGACGAAGGTATCATTTTACGGCTTTACTTAAAATTCCACGGATTCTCCGACGTGCTACAGCAGACTTTCCATAAATTTAGATATAGGTACCTAATGCGACTCGAAAAAAAAGGTTGAATAATATTTCCGTAATCTATTCAGAACCATCTCGAAAACTTCACCGAGCATAATTTTACTCTTTTCAAAGCCGAAAAGAGAGGTGAAAGTCTAGCTTCCATGAAACCGCACTTAGCGCTTTGCCCAGACAAAAACTCCGACTCTTTGAATTTTCGCACAGGAAGTGGCAAATAAATTTACAACTTTGTTACTTGACACAATATCATCAAGGTAAGTGACGTTCCGAAACTCAGGAAATAAGCTTGTACACACAAAGGAAAGATAATTCTTATAATTATTATTACACCTGGAAACTGATAATCTTTCATGATAACGCATGAGCATATAAATATTTTGCAATGGATTTTCACAAAAGAAGCGCAGCAGGACCTTGTAAAAGCTTCACCGTAATTAGAACAAAGGACTTAAAAGAGTGAAAACTACCATATGTGGTGTACCGTAATGCTGCTAACTGTTTGCTCCTTCTTTGATTGACATATTCCGATGCTCCGTTACCAAGGGTATTACCATGTATTACCTAATTCACGTATAGCTGAATTAATTTGACGGATGCGAAATTAATTTAACACATTAACACGACACATGTTAATTTAATTAGACATTATTTCGCAAAGGCCATTGTTTTTTTTTTATTATTATACCTAAGCACTTTGTCCGTTATTGTTATTTGATGGTTATTAATGCATTTATGTCTGCCGGGCGTTTACGGTACCAGCCGCAGGTTATAATAAATTTTTTAAAAATCTTGTCACACATCCACCGTGTGCAATTTAAAATGGCGATGCGGCCTATAATGCTAAATAATAATTATGTAAAGCAACGAAACGGCGGGTTATAACATAGCATACAGCATGTAAAAGGGGGCAAATATTTTGTTGCTATCTTAGTCATCATCATATCGGAGTTATGTAGGTGATGATAAGTCTGCTTTGCATTTCCTTAATGGGGATATCCGTGAGTCACTAATCTCAATTTCCATACGCCGCTTATACGTATTATTTTATTCCAAAACAGTGGTGCTATGTTTACTACCTTTACCTACCGAACTACCTAATACCTTTTTACCACTGCAACTTTTACTTCAAGTGACTAATGGTAAAAGTGCGCAAGCGATGAGGCTCTGGAAACTTTATAATGTTGGATTTCTGACGAGGAAATGACGGTGTTTGTAGTGTAGTCTAAAAAGTAGGCAAGTGTGAAAAAAATGTGAAATCAGAAATTAATAGAATTTGCAGATATATACAGGTGTCCCACGAAGTAACCGGCATAGTTCAAGGGTAGATGACTTTCTCGAGGCAAATCAGAATCTGCTTTCGAAATTTTCCTGACGTCCCCCGTTTCCGATATACAGGTGATTTATGTGTTCAACCGAAAAGTTTTATTGGCTAAATCGGTGCAGTGAACTCATGGTCCTTAGGTGAACCCTCACATAAGCCGAGCTTACTAAAGTAGAGATTTAAGGGTGAGCGGTGCAGTTGGGCCTAAATAATGTTCCCGAACTTTCTGTCCACTACCAGCAAATTCCATAGAGACCCGGCATATGCGATTTCTAGACAATTCCTGAATAATCACAACGTTACCCGCATAATTCTGGAGCGGCGCCTCCGCCAAAATGGACAGATCTTTCTCGATCGAGCATTGAAGTCTCCCTCCAGTTTCACATACACAAACGCTCTAGAATGCACCAGATCGCTCCAGACTTCTACACTGCGATCTAATGGATGGAAGGATCCAGAAAGATCGAGTGTTTACCAATATAAACGAGATCGCCGATCGTAACAATATCTTATTTTTAAAAATTTCTAAAATGCAACTTTCACAAAAAAAATCATTGTCACAAAATCATCATTGTTGAACCTTTGTCTGGAAAATTCGAAAACCGTTTCGAGACAAGACATCAGGCTTCATGATTATATCATATCGTTGGGATTTGAAAAAAAAATCACAAAAACGGGGACCTATTATTGAACTAAGCAAAATTTTGCAATGCTTCACATTCCACCCTGCAAGGATCGAATTTCAATAAATTGAAAACTCTCGCCAACGAAGTAGATTGATGAAAGGTGTATCTAAGCAACCGTGAAGACAACATCGGAATCGTTTGAGACAATCCAAAGTTACCCCCTTTTGAAAAAAAAAATTTCGATACCGACTCCAATGTTGAGCAGTTCAGAATATACCTGCAAATTGTCAATAGATTCTATTGATGTATTCTTGAGATATGGCCAATCAAACTTTTCGGTTGAACACATAAATCTTCCTGTATATCGGAAACTATGAGGCGCCGTTTGTGTCATTATTAATGATTGATGTTATATTTTAAAATTCCAATTATTTAAAGCTTGGAGCACATATTTATCCTAACTATCAAATTTATATATTTAACATGCAATTTTTATATGAATATTCTGTCTTTAAAAATATATACTTTTTGAAAAAATATTTATTTTTCAAAACAACAATTATTTTTGTAATTAAAAATATATTTTTATTTTGCGAAAATATTTATTTTTCAACACAATAATTATTTTTTCGATAAATTAGAATATTTATATTAAAAAAACCATATATATATAATTGTAAAAGAATAATTATTATATTTATTTATTTTTATAAATATTTTTTCTTGAGAATATTTATTTAAAAAAAGAAACATTGTTTCCAATTCGTGAACTAAAATAATTATTCCATTATGCATTATGCATTATTATAAAATAGGAGCAACGAAAAAATATATTTATAAGTGAGGTGGCGCTCGCGTCGCGCTTGATGTGATCCCGCGCTGGTACCACTGGTATGCATTGACAGTTCTGTTGACGTTGACGTTGGTGTTTGTTTGTTTTATGTGAAATGTGTGGTTACTACTAGCATTGTCTACTAGTTATGTTCTTGGCTCTGGTTGTTGGCTTCTGTTTTTTTCGGATCCATGAAATGAAATGGATGTGGCGGAGTTCTTACAGGATATCGTGCGTGATTATGAAGAAGCCCAAAGGCACAGATGCAGTTATGACCTAACGTATGTGAAGTTAGCTCCTGGGAGCCAGCTCCTCGGAGCTGGCGTCCTGAAGCTAGCTCCTAATTACAGCGGACCAAACAAATTTTGATTATGTTGTCAGAAAACGTGTTTTCGCTGGACATAACACCAGAAATAAGATGTCATCACTTACGACATGCTTACGACGACGCATGATGGGTGATCGATCACGCGAGAATTCCCCTATACTGGAGATTTCTTCTTTGAGAACAATTTTTCCCATCTATTTCAAAATTGAAAATTATGATATTTGCAACTTTTAAAATATACAGGGTGTCGCAGAAAAAACAATCCGTTCACACCAGGAGTGCGATTCTGTACTTGCCTACCGACAACTATCGGATCGGTAACTAGGGTGAGAACCAATCAAATTCGCTCTTGCCTAGCTACCGACACCGACAAGTGTCGGTAGGAAAGTACAGAATCGCGGCCCAGTTCACGCTCGAGTTCACAGTTCACACACCTCTATAATTTACTCTTCCACACGGCGATTTTTGTCAAATTTGACGCCAAATTTGACGTTGAGTTTGGTTAACTGGGCGACAACCTATCAAGTGAGCAAGAATATTTTTGCTAGATAAAATGGCAACCGATGAGTTATCACTCGGCGAGCGCTCTCGCTGATAGGTATGTGGCGTTCAGCCGTAGGCGGCTGAGAGCTTAGTAAGCGCTTTGTGCGGATGAACATAGCCATTGGTGACTTCCATCGAGCAAAGATTGATGAGGGGGCACAAAAAACAACCCCAAAAAAAAATCCTAAATTCCCAACCCAATATTGAAAAATACATTTGAAAAGTTTCCCATCATACGAATTCTTTGAAAAACTCCCGGAACGTTTCAAACATGAGTGGCTTTCATTCAGCAAAGTTTGATGGGGGGGCACGAAGAAACAACCCCAAGAAAAAATAATTCGAAATTTCCCAACCCAATATTGAAAAATTCTTTTGAAAGGTTTCCCATCATACGAATTTTCTGAAAAACTCCCGGAACGTGTCAAACATTGGTGGTTTTCATTCAGCAAAGTTCAATGAGGAAGCACAAGAAGAGAACCCAAAAAAAAAATTCTGAATTTCCCAACCCAATATTGAAAAAAAAATTTGAAAAGTTTCCCATCATACGAATTCTCTGAAAAACTCCCGGAACGTTTCAAACATGAGTGGCTTTCATTCAGCTAAGTTTGATGAGGGGGCACGAAGAATCAACCCCAAGAAAAAATAATTCGAAATTTCCCAACCCAATATTGAAAAATTCTTTTGAAAGGTTTCCCATCATACGAATTTTCTGGAAAACTTTCAAAACGTGTCAAACATTGGTGGCTTTCATTCAGCAAAGTTTGATGAGGGGGCACGAAGAAACAACCCCAAGAAAAAATAATTCGAAATTTCCCAACCCAATATTGAAAAATTCTTTTGAAAGGTTTCCCATCATACGAATTCTCTGAAAAACTCCCGGAACGTTTCAAACATGAGTGGCTTTCATTCAGCTAAGTTTGATGAGGGGGCACGAAGAAACAACCCCAAGAAAAAATAATTCGAAATTTCCCATCTCAATATTGAAAAATTCTTTTGAAAGCTTTCCCATCATACGAATTCTCTGAAAAACTCCCGGAACGTTTCAAACATGAGTGGCTTTCATTCAGCTAAGTTTGATGAGGGGGCACGGAGAAACAACCCCAAGAAAAAATAATTCGAAATTTCCCAACCCAATATTGAAAAACTCATTTGAAAAGTTTCCCATCATACAAATTCTCTAAAAAACTCCCGGAACGTGTCAAACATTGATGGCTTCCATTCAGCCAAGTGAATTGAGGGGGCACGAAAAAAGAACCAGAAAAAATATCTCAATTTCCCAACCCAACAAAAATTTTTTTGGGGTTGTTTTCTCGTGCCCCCCCATTAAACTTTGCTGAATGAAAACCATCAACGTTGACACGTTCCGGAAGTTTTCCAGAAAGTTCGTATGATGGGAAACTTTTCAAAAGAATTTTTCAATATTGGGTTGGGAAATTTAGATTTTTTTTGGTTCTTTTTTCGTGCCCCCTCAATTCACTAGGTTGAATGGAAGCCATCAATGTGTGACACATTCCGGGAGTTCTTTAGAAAATTCGTATGTTGGGAAACCTTTCAAATGAATTTTTCAATATTGGGTTGGGAAATTGAGAAATTTTTTGTTGGGGTTGTTCTCCCGTGCCCCTTTATTAAACTTTCCTGAATGAACACCACCAATGTTTGACACGTTTTGGAGGTTTTTCAGAAAATTTGTATGATGGGAAACCTTTCAAAAGAATTTTTCAATATTGGGTTGGGAAATTTCGAATTATTTTTTTTGGGGGTTGTTTCTTTGTGCCCCCTTATCAAACTTAGCTGAATGAAAGCCACTCATGTTTGACACGTTCCGGAAGTTTTTCAGAGAATTCGTATGATGGGAAACCTATCAAATTATTTTTTCAATATCTGGTTGAGAAATTTAGATTTTTTTTGGTGTTTTTTTCTCGTGCCCCCTCATTAAACTTTGCTGAATGAGAACCACCAATGTTTGACACGTTCCGGGAGTTTTTCAGAAAATTCGTATGATGGGAAACCTTTCAAAAGAATTTTTCAATATTGGGTTGGGACATTTCGAATTATTTTTTCTTGGGGTTGTTTCTTCGTGCCCCCCCATCAAACTTTGCTGAATGAAAGCCACTCATGTTTGAAACGTTCCGGGAGTTTTTCAGAGAATTCGTATGATGGGAGACCTATCAAATTATTTTTTCAATATCTGGTTGGGAAATTCAGAATTTTTTTTTTGGGTTCTCTTCTTGTGCTTCCTCATTGAACTTTGCTGAATGAAAACCACCAATGTTTGACACGTTCCGGGAGTTTTTCAGAAAATTCGTATGATGGGAAACCTTTCAAAAGAATTTTTCAATATTGGGTTGGGAAATTTCGAATTATTTTTTCTTGGGGTTGTTTCTTCGTGCCCCCCCATCAAACTTTGCTGAATGAAAGCCACTCATGTTTGAAACGTTCCGGGAGTTTTTCAGAGAATTCGTATGATGGGAGACCTATCAAATTATTTTTTCAATATCTGGTTGGGAAATTCAGAATTTTTTTTTTGGGTTCTCTTCTTGTGCTTCCTCATTGAACTTTGCTGAATGAAAACCACCAATGTTTGACACGTTCCGGGAGTTTTTCAGAAAATTCGTATGATGGGAAACCTTTCAAAAGAATTTTTCAATATTGGGTTGGGAAATTTCGAATTATTTTTTCTTGGGGTTGTTTCTTCGTGCCCCCCCATCAAACTTTGCTGAATGAAAGCCACTCATGTTTGAAACGTTCCGGGAGTTTTTCAAAGAATTCGTATGATGGGAAACTTTTCAAATGTATTTTTCAATATTGGGTTGGGAATTTAGGATTTTTTTTTGGGGTTGTTTTTTGTGCCCCCTCATCAATCTTTGCTCGATGGAAGTCACCAATGGCTATGTTCATCCGCACAAAGCGCTTACTAAGCTCTCAGCCGCCTACGGCTGAACGCCACATACCTATCAGCGAGAGCGCTCGCCGAGTGATAACTCATCGGCTGCCATTTTATCTAGCAAAAATATTCTTGCTCACTTGATAGGTTGTCGCCCAGTTAACCAAACTCAACGTCAAATTTGACAAAAATCGCCGTGTGGAAGAGTAAATTATAGAGGTGTGTGAACTGTGAACTCGAGCGTGAACTGGTGTGAACGGATTGTTTTTTCTGCGACACCCTGTATATTTTAAAAGTTGCAAATATCATAATTTTCAATTTTGAAATAGATGGGAAAAATTGTTCTCAAAGAAGAAATCTCCAGTATAGGGGAATTCTCGCGTGATCGATCACCCATCATGCGTCGTCGTAAGCATGTCGTAAGTGATGACATCTTATTTCTGGTGTTATGTCCAGCGAAAACACGTTTTCTGACAACATAATCAAAATTTGTTTGGTCCGCTGTAATTAGGAGCTAGCTTCAGGACGCCAGCTCCGAGGAGCTGGCTCCCAGGAGCTAACTTCACATACGTTAGGTCATAACTGCATCTGTGCCTTTGGGCTTCTTCATAATCACGCACGATATCCTGTAAGAACTCCGCCACATCCATTTCATTTCATGGATCCGAAAAAAACAGAAGCCAACAACCAGAGCCAAGAACATAACTAGTAGACAATGCTAGTAGTAACCACACATTTCACATAAAACAAACAAACACCAACGTCAACGTCAACAGAACTGTCAATGCATACCAGTGGTACCAGCGCGGGATCACATCAAGCGCGACGCGAGCGCCACCTCACTTATAAATATATTTTTTCGTTGCTCCTATTTTATAATAATGCATAATGCATAATGGAATAATTATTTTAGTTCACGAATTGGAAACAATGTTTCTTTTTTTAAATAAATATTCTCAAGAAAAAATATTTATAAAAATAAATAAATATAATAATTATTCTTTTACAATTATATATATATGGTTTTTTTAATATAAATATTCTAATTTATCGAAAAAATAATTATTGTGTTGAAAAATAAATATTTTCGCAAAATAAAAATATATTTTTAATTACAAAAATAATTGTTGTTTTGAAAAATAAATATTTTTTCAAAAAATATATATTTTTAAAGACAGAATATTCATATAAAAATTGCATGTTAAATATATAAATTTGATAGTTAGGATAAATATGTGCTCCAAGCTTTAAATAATTGGAATTTTAAAATATAACATCAATCATTAATAATGACACAAACGGCGCCTCATAGGAAACGGGGGCCGTCAGGAAAATTTCGAAGGCAGATTCTGATCTGCCTCGAGTATGTATCCAATTTGAATACTGGAGGCTTCCCCTTTGAGATAATTTGGAAAGGAAAGAACTTTTCTTGGGGGATTTTTTCTATAGATTTCAAAATTAGGACCTATAATATTTTACAAGCTGTAATATAAAGGATGTCGCAAAAAACTTTATTTGTTGATGCGACACTCTGTATATTCGAATTGCAATCGATGTAGTTTTTCATTCTAAATACAAATATAGGTATACCACAGTGTTGAGCTATTTTCAAAGGCAAATTGTCAAAAAAAAATCGAAAATCCTGTAATATTGGCCTAAATTTACGTTTATTTCAATGGAAAATTTCTCAAATTTGATTGATTTTGCTTTTTGGAAAGATATTGTTACGAGCGGCGATCCCGTGCATTCTGGTAAACACGCGATCTTTCTGGATTCTTTCATCCATTAGATCGCAGTGTACAAGTGCGGAGTGTTCTTGTGCATTCCAGAGCGTGCGTGTACGTGAAACTGAATGGGGACTGCAACGCTCAATCAGGACACATCTGTCCATTTTGGCGGAGGTGCAGATTCCAGAACACACGGAAAACACGCGAAAAGTGTGTGTGATTATTCAGGAGTCGTCTAGAAACCGCATATGCCGAGCCACTATGGAAATTGCTGGAAGATGACGGAAAGTTCGGGAACACTATTCGGAGGCCTATATAAGGCATCAACCGGCAGCTCACGGGCAGTATTGAATTGGAATGCGAAGTGGTAGCGAGCGAATAAAAGCTAAGTACCTGCGATATATTTCCAAGTAGATAATTGTTGGCGTGAATTTATTGTGGTACGCAGTAATGAACAGTGTGTGTTTTAAAACGATCGTCTCAATTATATTCGAACCCTTATGCGAAATACGTAACAATATCTTCTTTTAAAATTTAAATATAGACCCAGCACTAGAAAAAAAACTGTGGGGTCAAATTTCAGAACTTTTTTAGCCAAATGAACGTAAACTTAGGCCATTATTACAGGATTTTTGAAATTTTTTTGACAACTCGCCTTTGAAAATAAGTAAATACTGTTGTATATATTTGTGTATTCAGAATGAAAAACTACATTGATTGTTATTAGAATATACAGGGTGTCGCATCAACAAGAAAAGTTTTTTGCGACACCCTGTATATTATAGCTTGTAAAATATTATAGGTCCCAATTTTGAAATCTACAGAAAAAATTGTCTAGGAAAAGTTTTTTCCCTTCAAATTATGTCAAAGGGGAAGCTTCCAGTGGAGGGGGGGGGGGAGTGAATTCTCGCGTGAATATCCTGTACATCTACCCTTAAACTATGTCGGTTACTTCGTTGGACACCTGTATACCTATTCCTACCTGCAGTGACCCCATCGACCGCTAGCGTATATTCTATTGCCGGATGTCTCATGTATCAGATTCCCACTCATTCAGCACTTTGACTCCCAAGGGGGTATTTCGAAAAAAAGTCCCCCCAACCCACGAGTTTTTTTTTGGTTTTCAGTTAGTTTATCATCAGAAAAGTACAAAAAAAAACAAAAATCCCAATTTTTTTCGTAAAAATTTAAAAAGGGTAAAAGGGCTGTGATCAAAATTGGTACCTACGCACAGTTTTAGATCGTGCAGTCAATTCTTTGGATTGAAAATACATACGACATACGTGTATACAATTTTCGGGACACACTTTTTTTTATTTTGAAGAAGCAGTCCATGCACATTTACTTTTTGTCGCATGCTTGGCATTTTGTTTTCACCCGTTAAGTCCCCTGAACACCCCAAAATTGTGACCAAATGTGGGCACACGGGCTGCAGGGTAAGGTTCAGTGTGTACCAGAAATGGTACACGTGGGAGTTGAAGTGTTAGGTATCCAAGGGGAAGGCCATGAAACATCACCATAGGGACACAAGAATAAGAATAAAAATAATAGGTTATAACAAGAAGAACGGAGAAGAGACAAGTTTATCTCTCGATCCATCGGAATTCCTCCCAAAATTAATAAGTCCTATACAGTTCCAAAATAAAAAACATCAATTAAATTTCGATCCCGTGTTTTAACGCCCTTTCGGAGTTTCTCTTTCAGACTTCAGAACTAAAACCCCCGAGAGGCCACTCCACTACCTAATTACCTTGAATTAGGCCTATAGACCTTCTCATACAGCGTGCGTGCGGCTTTCTTCGCAGTTAGTGCGCAGACGTCATCGTATCTTATTGAAATTCAGCTCCGGTGAGGACTTAAGATGAATGAGAATGGCTATATCTACTAGGTGCTTAAAAAATGTACCTAGTATAGTGTTGGGTAGTGCAACGAAAATACAACATCTAGCACTAAGAGATCTGCGTAGTGTGAGAATGAATACCCTATAGGCACAATAATGTGTTTGCGATTGCGAGAGGGACATGAGCCCTTTAAAAACTCTGGAATTGACGTTATTGACAATATTTTGAAAAAAAATTGCCTCGAATCGGAAAATACAGGGTTGACCAGTCAGTATGCCCGCACTTTTCGCAAGGCCAATACTGGCTTATGGATAATTGAGGTAGAGAGATGGCTCAAAAAGCAGAGGCAAGCTCGAGGGAAAGCTCATTCCATGTCATTTCTAATGATATTGTTACGAACGGCGATCCCGTACATATTGGTAAACACTCGACCTTTCTGGATTCTTCCATCCATTAGATCGCAGTGTAGAAGTCTAGAGCGATCTGGTGCATTCCAGAGCGTTTGTGTATGTGAAACTGGATGGAGACTCCAGCGCTCGATCAAGAAAGATCTGTCCATTTTGGCGGAGGCGCCACTCGTAACCCGGCAGAATTATACGGGTAGAGTGTACGATTATTCAGGAATGATCTGTAAAACCGCATATACAGGGCCTCTATGGAATTTGCTGGAAGTGGACAGAAAGTTCCGGAACATTATTCGGAGGCCTTATATGAGGCATCAGCCGGCAGCTCGCGGCAGTATTGAATTAGATAGCGAGTGATAACAAGCGAAGTACCTGCGATATGATTCCAAGCGTGAATAATTGTTGGTGTATTTATTGTAGTAGTACGCAGAAATAAACAGTGTTTGTTTTAAAACAATCGTCTCAATTATATTCGAACCCGTACGCGAGATATCGTAACAATATAATCAACTCTGGAGAATAACATCGGTCAAATGCGCGTTGTGGGAAATATGGCATCGTTGCATTCTCGAGTGAAAATTCTACTCCAAAGTGGCCAGCACTATTCGCTGTTATTTCGACTCGAATACTGGTTTTGAGGTTTTCAGTGTGCAGAGTTTGTTAGCATAAACCAGGGATCACGCGCATAGACTTGGGCTTTTAAGAAATCCAACAGAAAAAATCTGGCGGCGTGAGATCGGGCGATCTCGTCATCCAGTAATGTCACCATTTCTCGAGATCAAACGTCTATGAACCAAGTGGACACTTCTTGGCATGTAAAATTAAACCTGTCAAATTTCTAAAAATTCTCCAATTATTTGGAATTAATTGGGACAGAAATAGCCCAAACAAGCGAAGTTTATTGCAGGGTAAGTTGAGAAACGAGATATTTTGGAAGCCTTTGTATTGCCTTGCAGTGTGCATTGTAAAAAAAAATTCCACAAAACTGACCTGACTGGTCAACCCTGTAGTAGCACCGCGATAATGGACTGTTTTATCGTTTTAATAAGTGCATTAGGGGTATATTGGTACAGTCAGTCATCGGTCGGTACAGTAGAGACGTTGCCATGGTTCAGGTTCGAGTTGGCGGGAGTTGGGGATTTGTACCGCGTTCGGCATGCCTTACTCCGTTCACTCTTTTCACTCCAACTACCACGTGACCATGGTTTCAAGAGTCCTGATTGGCTGAATCGATGTCGTGGAGTAGTGCAGTAAAGATAGTCAAAAAAGACCCCAAACCTTGAAAAAATTAATTCATGAAATTTTATACCAAATATCGATTCAGAATTTCATTCTCTACCACATACTTGAAATCCCTGAAAATCCCAGTTGAGCATTCTTCTTGCGGCGCTGTCAAAGTATATCATGTTTGCTGCAACTAGTCCAAAAATGGTATTCTTGTTTTTGTTACACTAGAGCTACATTGTTGGCTTAGAACTGTTGGTATATACTGCAGGGCATGACCAGACCTTCGTTTGAACCTCTAACTCGTATTTCCCGAAAAAAAAAAACACGGAAGTCGCTTTAATTTTCATTTAACAGTGTTGATTAAGTATAATCCGAGGGTTAGTACCTCGGTTAGTACCAAAGTTTATCATAATCTGTTTGATTTGTGATAGAGACATGAAATTTGGTAGGAGTGGTCTTCATGGTCTTCTTTCCAAATGTAAACATGACGCCTCGCCATATTTTGGTTAGGGGGGCCTAAGAACCCCCTTAAAAATTTGAAGTCTCAGGAACTCCCACAAACCTCCGGTAAATATCGTCACACATTTCAAAAAGTAATCATTTGACTCTACACCAAACCTTGACAAGAGACACTACAGTTGTTGCCATGTACGCAATGTTCTTCGTGTTAAAAAAAAAAATTCTTCGGAGTGTCAAAAAAAACACAGTTTTTATTGATTTTCAATCTAAGAAACGGTGAGTTGTTCCGCTGTGTATAATTATTCACTAATTTGTATTTGCCGAAGCTATTCGTGAAGTTTGTTTTTTGATATTGTCATTCTAGGGATGACAGCTCCCGAAGAAATGAGCCAATTCAAGTTGTGAAGTTCAACAGCGTTTTGTAATTGTTCCCAATCAATATGATCGACAATTTATGAATGGATGGATAGCTGGAGCTGTTCTATAACCTAATTTTTTATGACTACACGCGAAACCAAGCGCAAAAGCATAGGACAAATTTTTTTTCGCGTCGCTCACCATCATAAAATTTGTGCCCCTAGGGTGTGTTGAAAATATTTCTATACCGTGTATTCACTCGAACTGAGTGCTTTGAAGTATTCCACGCCTCAATCCTCATTCTACGTGCCTTCTACTTGACAATTGCAGATCGTATCGACGTTTGTCTATACTCCTTAGTCTGAATTTGCTGTTGTTTCGCCAAAGTAGCATGAAATTTGGTGCAATTCTAACAGTGATAGGTGGCGGTTGAAAAAAAAAAATTCGGGGCTTTCGCGCATCACTCTTCATCTAGTTATACTCAATAAAATTATAAAACAGTTGAAGCTACCCACCCAATAATAAATTGTCATTCATATCAATTGGTAACATTGAAAAAAACGCTGCTGAACTGAGCACTTGAGTTGGCTGGTTTCATATGGAATTGTTGCTTCTAGATGTCAATATGAAGAAATAGACTTCATCAATGGCTTCGGAAGATACGAATTAGTGGATAATGATATGCGGAAGATAAATTTATTCCTCTATTACATGAAAAAAATATAAAAACCACATTTTTTTTGACATTCCGAAGAATTTTTTTTTTCATTATGAAGAACAGTGCGTACATGGTGACAGCTGGTGTGTCTTTTGTTGAGATCTAACGTAGAGTCGATTACTTTTTGAGATGCGTGACAATTATTTTAATGGTGGTTTGCATAAGTTTCTGCAACTTCAATTTTCAAGGGGGTCCCTAAGCCCCCCTAACCAAAATATGGCGAGACGCCATGTCTACATTTGAAAAGAGGACCATGAAGACCACTCATACCAAATTTCATGCCTTTGTCACAAAAAGAACAGATTTTATTAAATTTGGTCACTAATCCCCGAACTACACTTGATCACCACTGGTAATTGCAGATTAAAGCGAGTTACGTGTTTTGTTTTGTGGAAAATAGGATCTCAGCGGTTCAGATGACTTTCTGGTCATGCCCTGGAGTATATACCAACAACTCTGAGCTATCAATATAGTCTAATGTGACAAAAGCGAGGATACAATTTTCGGACTTGTTGCAGCAAACATGATATATTTTGACAGCGCCGCAAGAAAAATGCTCAAATGGGATTTTCGGGGATTTTGAGTACATGGTAGAGGATGAAATTTTGAATCGATAACAGCTTTAAAATTTCATGAATTAATTTTTTCAACCCCAAAACCTATCTTTACTGCACTAGAGTTGAAGGAGTAAAAAGAGTGAGCATGCCGAACGCAGCTTTGATAGAATTGATAAATAAATTCAGTTGCCAAGTTGACAACTCACGTGCTTGAAAATGTCAAACAATTGCCAATTTCCCCAAAAAAATTGTTTTGCCTGTTCTACGAGGATATCTAGGTGATAATTCGTGTTTTCCTTGCAAGTGTCGTGTTAAAATCGAGCGGCGAAATCGCAGATTGTGTAAGAAAGGCGATTTGCTTCGGAAAATGTGGTTGCATGGGTGTTTTTCACCTACCTCTCTATCAATGGTCTTGTGTGAACATGAATGTGTCATAAGCAGGCACACCTAAGCGGAACGTAGAAGCACAGACTAGCGTGGAAAGAAAGCACGTGAACGTGATAAGCAGTTCGAGCAATGTGACCGAAGGCGAACCCCAAACCCACAGATGCCCAAACCATCGTAGAATCATGTCCATGTCACATGTCAACTTGACGTAGTTTTACCGGCCGATGACTGACTGCACCAATATACCCAGAATGCATCTCATTTTGTTCGACTTATTAAAACGGCCCATAGTAAAGGTGCGTTCAGTCAGCTTATTTAGCCGCAAGTTTTAATTTTAGTCGTAAGCGCTGCCTCGCTTATTTGCTGTTCTGAGGAGGCTGGTTTATAAGGGCCAATAGGCGTCGCTGCCCTTGCGATTAAAATTGAAACTTGCGGCTAAATAAGCTGACTGAACGCACCTTAAATAAATATTACCTATTATACAGAGGAGTGCATAAAAAACGGCCACCGCTGTAGCATCGTTATTCCTCATCCGATCTTCGAAATTCAAAAACCAGTTTAAATGGTATGATGTCTTCTATGATTCGACAGCAAATTTTTTTTATTATGATGCTTCTGAGCACTGACGGTCAACTTTTGTTTTTTAAATGGCAACTATATTTTTTTATTTTTTTTCGGATTCCTCGCGCTTATCTCAACATAATGATGCATCAATATCATACTTTTTGTTATTAAACACGAGGAAAAAAATTAAACTGCGAAATTTTCACACACAACAGTAGCGTCAGAACACCCACGATATGCACGCAATCCGGTAGACTGGGTGCAAAATGATGTTCAAAAGCACATAGTAGGTCAGGCGTTTGGTTTTTGAAAATGTAAATGTCAAAATATTTTCAAAATCCGAAAGAAGCTGTTCGTCTCTAAGACTTGTTTATTCTCTATTTTTAGCTAACTATTTTATATTTTTCAAGTGTGTATTGTGAAAATGAAAAATCAATAAGATTTTTTTTCCTAACAGGTCACAATAAATACTTGGAAAGATATTAAATAATAAGCTGAAAATATATAATAAAGACGTCTTAGAGACGGGCAGCTTCTTTTAGATTTTGAAAACATTTTGACATTTACATTTTGAAAAACCAAAAGCCTGACCTACCATGTGCTTTTGAACATCATTTTGCATCCAGCCTACCAGATTGCGTGCATATCGTGGGTGTTGTGATGCTACTGTGATGTGTGAAAATTTCGCAGTTTCAATTTTTTTCCTCCGTGTCTGATAATAAAATGTGTGATATTGATGCATCATTATATTCAGATGAGCATAAGTAATCCAAAAAAAAAAAAATACTGTTGCCGTTTGAAAAACAAAAGTTGACTATGGGTGCCCAGAAGCATCATAATAAAAAAATATTTTTTACTGTCGAATCATAGAAGACATTAAACAATTTAAACTGGTTTTTGAATTTTGAAGATCGCATGAGGAATAACGATGCTACATCGGTCGCGATTTTTTATGCACTCCTTTGTATACCGAGGCGGCAAATGCTTCATTGCTTCATTCTTCATTCCCACCAAGGGCCTTGATAAGTGCATAGCTGCTACCGCCTGTGGGTGGGAAGAAGCATTCTCGGCAAGGGAGGTATACTTATTTCATTGTATAGGTGTCATTGTATTAGTTTGAAACGGAGAAGGGTTTGAAATAATAATTCATGATTTTGATAAAATGTTTGTATATTGTGCATAAAAATATCAAGAAAAAATTGTTTCTTTTGATAATTCTATAATCCATTCCAAGCTTAAAAAAACCACAGCTGGCCATGAAAAATTCGAGTTTTGTTGGTGTCCCTGATTTTTGATGTTTGATGTCATCTTGATACAGGAGAGGTTACGTTAAAATTTGTGTCCATATGACATGGAACCTTCACCTGAACTAGGCTGTGTTGTCAAATTGTCATTCTGGGGACTGCGTCGCCGGCAGACCGCAGGTTTGCTCACTGACCTTAGCCGCTTTCTTTCGGCCAGGATCACAGATCATGATCCTAGAACAGAGGGTGAATTAACATACCTAGGGTCTCTCAGGGCGGGACGAGCTCAGGTCGCGGGATTACTTGCGACGAAAACACACTATACGGCGCTGGAACTGGGTTCGCCTTGAGGATTTTTAAACTTTATATTGTTACTATTGCACCTTTCAACACTTTTACTATTGAAATAACGTGCCTAACGGCATTTTCAAGACAAAACATAATGAAAATATTGTGTCAGTGTCACAATCTGAGCTAACAATTAAATTAAAATGGCAATCCAGCAAAGCAAACATCACTTTGACAAAAGACCCCGCACGATTCTTATGGAAAATGGCTCCCGGTTAAATTCTCTGAATTTTTGATATGTTGTAGCTCATGAGATACTAATCAAATACCGTGAACCCCAAACTCAAATAATGGACAGTTTTTTATCCACAGGGGGTTGAAGTTGGAGGTTTTGACGGCTTCAAAATGATATTCTGACGTAAATAAAAGCTTTTGATTTGGTTTCTCTTCAAGATGTGTTTTATGCTAAATGTATTTATTTGACAGAAAAATATCAACCCCCTTCTCCACCCCCATCCCCTATCTACCATCACAAAATTCGAGATTACTCTCAAAAGCCATGCCGATGGTTTCTATGATTTAATATATGAATTTTGACATAAAAATTATTTTCCACCCCTAATGTTGGGGTGCCGATTTTCCAATTTTCCTCGGTTAATTTGGCTGAATTTTTGGTATTGTGTACTTCTCATTCTGCTGAACAAAAAGTTCTTATAACAAAACTCATTCCTATGAACAGTTTTTGTTCTACAGGGGACTGAAGTTCAATATTTATGCTCTCAAATATTCAAATTCAGTCCCCTGTAGAACGAAAACTGTCCATAGGAATAAGTTTTGACCTGGAAACTTTTTGTTCAGCAGAATTAGAAGTACACAATACCAAAAATTCAGCCAAATTAACCGAGGAAAATTGGAAAATCGGCACCCCAACATTAGGGGTGGAAAATAATTTTTATGTCAAAATTCATAATTTAAACCACATAAGCCATCCGCATGGCTTTTAGGAGTAATCTCGAATTTTGTGATGGTAGATAGGGGATGGGGGTGGAGAAGGGGGTTGATATTTTTCTGTCAAATAAATACATTTAGCATAAAACACATCTTGAAGAGAAACCAAATCAAAAGCTTTTATTTACGTCAGAATATCATTTTGAAGCCGTCAAAACCTCCAACTTCAACCCCCTGTGGGTAAAAAACTGTCCATTATTTGAGTTTGGGGTTCACGGTATATGATTAGTATCTCATGTGCTACAACATATCAAAAATTTAGAGAATTTAACCGGGAGCCATTTTCCATAAGAATCGTGCGGGGTCCTTTGATTCAATCATCTTGACTTTTTCAATCCATCAACTTTATCAGATTGTCCAACTTGAAGACAAAATATCATAGGCAACTGTGGTTTTTTTAAGCTTGGAATGGATAATACGACTCGAGGAGCTTTTTCTCAAACACCATGACTGACCCACTCTTCAATAATTGTACTCATCTCGTACCTATGTAAGTACGCTTCTAAATAAAACATGATCATAGATACCTTACTGAGGACACGAGATGTTGGAAATGTGATAACGTTACTGACCCAAATCTACTTGATACAACTTACCCGAAAGTCCCGAGACAAAACCTCGAGCAAAATCTTTATGTTGATGCTTTGTTTATGTCGGGGTATGTGGTAGTACTGGTAGTTTTCGAGTGATTCAAGAATGCTATTGTGTATTTGTCGATTTTGTTGATGTCGGTTTGGTTATAATTATGCAGCAACAGTTTTTATCAAGTGAGGTCTGGTCAGTTGAAGATTGGAGCGTGCGATTTTTAGGACGGAGTTGAATTTTCATATAAGTTCTTTCAAAATATAGGTATCGATTAATCTTCTACAAAAAATATATCAGTATTGCTACAGTACTTGTTCTGGGAGAGTGGGAACACGCGTACCTGGATCGTTATTTTTAGCCTTTTTTACAGAAAATCATCTGCCATTATCCTACTGTGGGATGGATGTAACAATTTCAATAATATAGAAATAAGCGACGGTCTTTTCACAAAATGTATAATGAAACTGCCTGACCGCAGTTTTGTCCGACTACTGTTGTCGTTAGAGGTACCTACTATACTGAAAATGAATTAAATAATTAAATTTGAAATTGATGAGTGATACATATACATACATACATACATACAATTATAGAGTAAATATATCTACAGGGTGTTTGCAAACTTGGGGTAGAAAATTAAACCGCAGTTAGAGAAATGCTTCAAAAGTATCAGAAAAAAAAAATAAAAATTCTCCTGGAATATGAATCAAGTATTCAAAAAAAAAAGAAGAAAATGCAATGAAAATAAAACCATATTAACGAAAAAATTGTTATTTTACATTTTTGTATGAATTATTTTCGTGACACAATTGGCGTCTCATACGAGAGTGAGGGTCCAAAATAAAATAATACCATGTTTTCTTTGAAAAAAACTCTACGAAAGGAGCTGAATTTGGCCCCACTCGATTTCCTTTTTTTTTGCCTCACCTGAAAAACACATCAGCAATTTTTGTCCAAGACCCCTATCCTAAATCCTGAACACAGAAGAATGCAGCACCTCTCAAGTAGTCATCCATCAGAACACGTTTCAAAGCATGAAACGTCAGGTTCAAAGATGTTTGCGTGAAAATGGGGGTCATTTTCATCAACTTTTGTAGTCCAGTCTTCAACTTACATGACTGAGTTTCCAATTACATAACCTGGAAATTATTGTTGACAATAGGGTCCTTGCACAAATTTTTCAAATAAAAAATTTCTTTGCAGGAACGTGCGCCATGTAGTATACATATTATAGTCATATACATAGTTCAAGAAGAAAATTGTTTTTTTTTTAAGCTTATTATTGAAAAAGTAAAGTTTTCAATGATTCAAATTTCTTTTCGCGCCTAAAAACAGCCATGACGTCAGACATGCTGGGGATATTTAGAACGACAGGGCAGCTGTGTTGTTTTTTTTTAACCAGACTGACTTGGCACTTCTGTGCTTGGCACTTTTTTGTCACTGTCATCTGAAAGTGATTGTCACTTCTGACTCTTCTGAGCTGCTTCGCACAGCTATAGATTTGCAACATGCCTTCCAAAGTTGTTGACCTCAATCGGTGTTGCTTGATGAGTTGGTGGCCAAACGATTCAACTTCCACACCTGATAATACAAAAAATTACAGAATAGATCTAAATCGATTTTACTAAGGCGCCTTCCAGGCAACTGTTTTCACAACTAGGTACTGATGATGAGCTCTGAGTAACTACTAATCCACCGATCATGACTCCTCCATTGTGGTCAACCGATCAAATCTGATTAGGAGTAGGTAACTCATTCTGCTCATCTGAATAGCGGCTAATGATATCAAAGAAGTCGAACATCTACCTGTGAGCTTCGCTGTGAACTGTGACTCCTCTTCTGCTGCTTTGAATTTTTCGTTCTTCGCGAAGAACTCTTCCACCATCACGAAGTTAACCATCGGCAAATGGTTGGATTCCGCCTGCACTAAACCTTTTTTCATCGTCATCCATTGGCGGACTAAGGGATTTGGGGGCCCTGGGCGAAATTGTGAGATGGGGCCCCTGAGGAGTGAAAGTTGAGAATATGAAGGGGGGTCGGCAAACTTTTGGCCCGCCCTTACCCGCCGTAATTGAGCAAAAGCCTAAGAAACAAAAATTGAGTTGTTAATTGACTAAAACACACAGTAGCGCAGTCAGAATTTGAGGGCGGAGAGCGGAGAGGGCAAAGGTAACGGCGAGGGTGCAAATCAGGAAAAAGTAGCGCGTCAGACCTTGTTCTATTATAATATTTTTAGAATGAGGTAAAATGGCATCTTCACATATTTTACATATTGAGAATTGTGAAGTAAATCAAAGCTTGTACTTTCTTAAAACGCTGTAGAGGAGGGCGTAAACTTATGCATTTGTAAAAAATAGGTGCTTTCCTTTTATAACCTGAACTAAGTATTCTGATCTAAGTTGTTAGCGGTATCTCACTTTCGCGCATGTGATTTCTCGGTCTTTCTCCTTCTAAGTTAGATCCGATCAGTGAGTTTTGTGGTAAAAGAAAAGCACCTGATGTAAGGATGTTGCCTACACTCAATCTTTTTGAACTTTAATTTTAAATTTGAACAAAAATACAAAGGTATGTCACAATTAAGATAAAACATATTATTAAGTGATTCAAGGGCATTCTATTGGAGTGGAAAAAAAAATTGATTTTTGGATTTAGGGCAGGGGACGACCCACGCAGGGATTGATTTCGCAAAGCTTACTTCACCAATTAAGTCATATTCATGTAGAGTCATATTGGTAAAATAAGCGTTGCGAAATCAATCCGTGTGGGTTTATTCCTTGACGGATTCTGACCATTTTGGTCTCTTTCGGAAGCTACAAAGATGTACTTTGGTTTGAGCCCATTGGCATTTCCGAAATCCAAGAAAAAAAGTAAATTTTGACATTTGAGAAAATTATTTTAGGATTTTGGAAATGTCAATGGGCTCAAACCAAAGTACACCCTTGTGGCTTTCGAAAGAGACCAAAATGGTGAGAATCCGTCAAGGAATAAACCCACACGGATTGATTTCGCAACGCTTATTTTACCAATATGAGTAAAATCCTTAAGTAAGTCCTTAAGTAAGTTTTCAAATCTCAGACCTATATATAGGTACTCGACGTCGATACTAGGTAGGTACCTACATTACTTTAACGTTCAATAAAAGTATATGAATGGTTGTTATTGAAATTTTTTCATTTTTTTTTGACTTACCTACTTAATTTTTGTGTGTTTTACTTAATATAATAATTATTATAATAACAACGCTTAATGCGAAATGCGAATATGTGCAACGCTTGCTTTTGACGTTAAATAACTTCTGTTTCCTCAATTACTTGCGCATCGCCTATCCTTGTTCTAGATATATTTTGCTCGGGTTCGGAATTAATTATGAATATCTCCATATATTACTACACACTATATCATTCAACAAAATTGCCGATTGCAAGATCATCTATCAATTCATAGTTACTATTATATACTAAACAGAAACGATTCATAAGCACCTATAACATGATAATATTGGTATTTTTATTTGTAAATCACCGATGATTAGTAAAAATGATTTATTATTACTAATATGTATATCATAATAATTCCAATTATGAGCGCCGAGGTAACGTTAACGTAAGTAGGTATTAAGTAGGTAGGTATCTAATTTAAATTGCTACCGCAACTATACCGTTTTTCAATTAAAACATTTAAATTTACGAGCAGTGTTTTTTGACAGCGACAACCACAGGAAATGGCTTACTCAAGGGATCTTACCATCCGGTATGTACTTAAAAATACCTAGTTACGAGTATAGGTAAAACACCAAGAAAGTAATGAGAAAATGAGATGTAAAAGTAAAATTTTCTTGTGTCTCCACTTTGCCAAACGATAGCGAAGCACATTGTTCCGAGCACTTCCCATCATCGGAGACGATGTTCATAAGTGATAAATGGCGAATTCGCATCTTGAGATACGTAAACTTGAATCTGTATTATTTCAGAACGAGAAAGTAATTAAATTGATACTTAGGTACGTGGGAGAGTTCATAAATTTTGCGGTAACAAAAGACGACAGCGATTTGTTCTTTAGGGCTGGTCTCATCCATCATTTACCTGAAGGCAGGAATACACTCAAAATTGGTAGAAAGTGTTTCTAGTTTATGATTTTGCTTTAGGCTCGACTTTAGGTATACCAAGCAAAATTGAAAAGCTTGCTTGATTTGTACAAGCTCAAAATGTACTGAAGTGATCTGGCTGCCACTTGCGAACAATATTAATATTTAAGTAACAATGTGAATTTGCTCCTTAAACTTGAAGAAGCGCAATATTTAGACCCGTCTGTCTGCCTGAAATAATGTGTTACACTTTTCGATTCGATAAAAACATTAGCAAAAAAGTATAATGGCCTACGTAATCTCATCTCGGTGACATAAATTTGGTCTAGTTATCAAAGCTTCCATGACAACGCTTGGAAATGGTATAAAACTGGGGTAGGAATGGGATCTGATAACTAATCAACAAAAACATGGAAAAGGCTTCTTTAAATTCTTGCAGGCTTCAGGTAGGCGTAGGACTAAAAAAGTCGATGGTCTTTTTGATTATACCGAGCGCTTATACCTACATCAGGTGATAGCAACTAAACTCGGTTATACAACTTTTGATGGAACCCGCAGTTGATTTTGAGTTTTATTCGCATCTTTCGATCTTAGTGGGCGTGTTGTTTATTTTACTGTTATGACGTCATTTTCTTTTTGCATTTGCAAAAAGCACTCCTGACCTCTTACTCTTTTTTTTGACATTGGGCAAAATAAGGCCCCGTGGGTCCTCTGTCCAATCAATAATAAAGGGATATACTTTGGTTTAAGATTGGCATTTCCAAAATCCAAAAATCAAAAAAAAAAAATTCTCTGAGGGTCTATAGATATGAAAAAGAAAATACCAGATGTATAGAAAAATACTTGTACTGTGAATTAATAACAATAGGTAACTGTAGTGAATTATTGAAAAAAAAAGCAATGAATAAGTCAAACCTTGAAGGGCTGTATCTCCGTTAGTCTATTCAACCTTCAAATAATTAGAGCTAAAGTCGGGACTCCCTGTATTATGGTTCACACTAATATCTAAGAAATTATGGTATAGCTTCGACGTCGAAGTAGGCTTATGAAATTGGAGATCTTGGGCTTTGGGATGCGTTTTAATTTTTTCCACGTCCAATAATAAGTAACTTCACGTAGCTACGTAAATGTATGGCGTCTTATTAATTGTTGAAAAAATAACATTTGTTTATAGTTCATTGATCGTCCTCAAAGGCAATAGATATGTCGAATCAAAACAGATAAGATTCGATTAGCGAAAAACGAGATCAATATGTGGAGCCATTTCAAAGATAAGGGAAAATTGTTACGAAATTCGCTGGATACTACAATTTGGGCATAAATTACAAACCTGGAGACCTCGACTCAGGAATAAGCCACAAACCTGTACAATTGGCAGAGGAGCCGTTCGAGAGCTTGCCTGATTCATAAGCGAAACTGATAGCGTTTTCGAGTCACTAGAACCGAGCTAGTTCAGCTCGAAAATCGCTATCACTGATTGGCCAGGGATTTTCGCGAGCCAATCGAATCCTCTGATTTTAGAGCTGAAGTGGTTCGGTTCTAGTGCTCAAAAACGCTTTAAGATAAGAGTGTTTCATTACTTTGAAAAAATCATCAAATGATTATGGAACACTTCGCAGATTACAATAATAGGTATCAAACTGGCCTGATTTTATACATATAAGGTAATGGCTATGCAGTGTCGGACTGACCCAGCGGGCAACCGGGCAAATGCCCGGTAGGCCAATTCCCAGTTTGGAGGCCAAATTGTGCAAACTTGAAAAAAAAATTCACAAAGATATTTTTACCAAAAAAAGTTCAAATTTTTGTATCGAAGTCTGGTCCACTTTTGTTCGTGCATGCATGTATCATGCATTGATTATTTCTTAGTAGTCACTACCTAGTCATGGAATGTCATGATTCTGCTCTCCGACTTATCGTCATCACTGTTATCATTACTGAAAAGCCCCACCGAAGAACCTGCTAATAACCTAGTAGCTGATGCAGGGCAAAAAAAAAATTTTCTTTCCTCATTTCAAGCAAAAAAATTTGAGTTTGAAGAAATCTGTCGACAATTTGGTCAGCGGCTTTCGTTTCCTTGCTTATTATTAGCATTATTATTATTAAAAAAACTGCGGCGTGAACTGGGGCACGGGCCCCCTAACCCCCCTTCGGTTTCGAGGCCACTTCCATTCTTTGCCCGGTGGGCCAAAATTTGCCAGTCCGACGCTGTGGTTATGGTAATTACCGTGCTTACGATGAAATTGCCAGAGCAATGGGCCTTCCTATTGGCTGTCGCCAGTGTCGCCATAGCAATTTGATAGTAACCACGGTGATTACCATTACCATTAGCTATTATTTTATAGTGGAAGCGGCACAATCCTAAAAACACATCGAGACCGTATTTTGGAGTGGAGTAACGAGATTTTGCATGGGCGTACTTTATACCGAGACAAGCGATTTGACCCGCAGCACTCGATATTTTGTCAATTAGGGGCCAATGGGGACACAAAATGATCATTGAGTATCGTCATGTATGTCATAACTGAAGCTTACGGGTCTATTAAAGATGTTTTCATCAATTGTCGTCGTGTCCGATTCATTTTTCACACCTACAAAAAAAAATTCTTTGGCAGAGGTCAAGAAATCTGTTTCAATTTTTTCTTCCTTGCAAGGAGACGATAAATTCATATCATGTTCTGTTGCGTTCTCAACTAAATCGCATTCCCTAAACCTAATTTTGAATTTTTTTTTTAATTGGTATTTTTCAAAGAAGTGGTGACCTCTTCAGTACCTGTCTTCCAAAAGCATTTCCTAGATTCATATCAATTTATTGAGCATTCAGTGGCTACGTTTACACCGTGGCGTAGCTTTGGTCCGCGACCTAAGCACTAAATTCGACCCAAATAAATTTAGTCAACGTGGTGTAAACGATCACGGACAAATACCAATAGCTTGGGTCAGATCTTTTGTTAGTCGTTGGTAAACTATTTATGGAAAAATAATCAATACAAAAAAATCAACCTCTGAATCCTCGTCTGAATCTGTATTGAATTTCTGTTTTCTATACAGGGTGAATCATACCTAATCTACTAAAATTTCGTTTTAAAAAAAAAAAACAAAAGCTTAAGAATTCTATTGAAATGAATCGTGCTGTACAAAGGTTATATCGAACCACTGGGACTGTTTACAGGTACCTAAACTAGTCGTCAATACAGGTTTCCTCAAAAGAGAGATGGAGAATCCACGATTCCGCGCAGCTGTTTTCGGCACGTTCTGCGCACAGTGTGCCATGAGTGATCGCGCCATTTGTATTTACATTGCTCCGCCGTGTTGAAGGTGCGTTTTATTTTTTGAATTTTGAAGCGAACCATGCTGGGAAAGTCGCTAAAAAATATAACGAACGAATGAACGAACGAACTTCAGAGAGGCATTTGATGCGCGTATACAACTATTTTTGCAATGGATATATCAACGATATATGGACGTGCGCAGAAAGCACAGGGCCGCTATTCTTGAATCGTGTGAGAAAAGTCTTATATAATCCGTACTGCACTTCTGTAGCGAAAATTGCCTAAAAACCACGATTTTAGGCTACATTCTCTACATCAGTGTACTGCGGAATGTATTTTACTCCCAGGGACTTTTCTCACACGATTCAAGAATAGCGGCCCAGGTAAATGCGTGTCCTATGTCCCACTTTTAATATTTTTTATGGTGTATTATGGCCATCATCACTATAAATTTGAAGTGTTTGATGCAAAAATGTGGCCAAGTGTACCCTTGAATTAATGATACTTGATGAACTAAGCAGGAAGCTCCCTGCTGTTATAACGCTGAAAGGCTTGTGGTTCTTTTTGCTTCTTCGAGTGTCACGTCGTATCTATGGATCCATGCTTAGGGACACATTCGCTGTATAACTTGTGGACTTGCATAGCGGCCCACAACATTTATTTCCCATAACTACTTGTGATAACTGTATAAATACCAATAATAACACCATCAAAACACACGTTCGGCTTATGGAATCGGGGCAATGTTGGCACACTAGGACTGCGACGATTTACTGCGCAATCGAACGTGACGTCATGGGCCAGAAAGAGACGCTCAATTCAGGAAACCTGTATTGAAGTGGGACACCAAAAAAATTCACCAACTTTGGGCAACTGTAACTTTTGACTCAGATGACCGATTTCAAAAGCTCTTCCACTGTTAAATTACCTCATTCTATGGCAATCCACTAGTCATACCATTTCTTGATCTAACTACTTATTGGGCTGTATACAGGGTGATTTATCAACACGTGTTTTTTACCCCAACTTTGGTCCGTATTTTTTATTTTTGTGGTCACCCTGTAATTATGGTTCATATCTCGTCTTATGGAGACATGTTTCAGCTACAGACTTCTTTTTGAAATTTAGCTCTGTCTTTCTTCAATCTTGAGATATGATCTTATATGTTGGATAGTTTCACTAATTCAATTTTCATAAAAAACACTGTATGAATTATCGAATCAGAAAAGATTTATTTTCGTTATGCAGAATCGTGGAACAGTGATTCAACTTCATAAAAATCAATAACGGGTGGGACCTCCTGCGGCTCCCCTAACTGCCAGGCACCTCTGGCAGAGGTCCTCTGTGGCAGGGGCGTTTCTACCCATGGTGCCTATTGTGCGAACAACAAGGGCAGCCAAATTTAGGGGCAGCATTTCTTCGGCTAAGTTACGATTTTTCCAAAATTTTTGTCTGTTTTGAAAACGATGAAACTTTTGATTTGGTTTGCGATGTCCGTTAGCCTCATTTCTGGCAGTTCATCCTATAGCCACTCTCATTTACCCAAGGTCCTTAGGGTACAGGTTCATCAGTATCGTTTATCTTTGCACTGATTGGTTTAGTAGTAGTGAAGTGCGTGAACCAATCCCTCAACTCCAACAAGCTTGAAAAATCAATAGCTGGGTATGTCTGTCAGCTGTCGAAGTCGCTTGAAGGTCGCAGTTAGTCGAAATCAAAAGCAGAAATTCGATCATGAGCACAACTTTGACACTTTACTGAACTCCAAAACGCATTTATAACATCAAATGACAAAAGTAAAATGTAAGATAACAAAGATATTGGCCATCATGATGGCCATTTGTGCCGTCATTGGCCTATTGGCCAGTTTTCTCAATATAGCAGTTGAGCCTCGAGTTGGCCGAACAGTCGAGAAGTGAACATTAGCAGATATTCATGGGTGAAATTTGGTTTTTCCATAATTTTGTCCTCCTGTGTATGATTCTGTTGTCAAATTGAAGATTCAGTTGGTCAAGTTTTAAACAGTGGCTCAAAGGCCAAAATGTAAAAAAAATTCAGGGTATCGAAAGTCTCACTAGTTCAAAATGAAAATTATATCCTCGTTGTTCGACTTCCGATCCGGAAAATTCTAAAACTGCTTCGAGGTAAGACATGAAGCTTCATAATGTCATGATTGAAACTAGGAAAAAAACATTTTTTTCACAAACGGGGTTTGGTTGAACACAGTAACAATTTGCAATGGCTTACATAAATCACCCTGTGCAAACTTTGCGCAAGGTAGATATTCAATACTGAAGGAGGTACAACTTCAAAAAAAAATTGTGCGTGGTGTTATGAATCAGCGCAATCTAGTCATTTCAAAGACTCCAAGCTAAAACTTGCCAGTTTGAAGAAATCTATCAACAATTTAGTCAGCAGCTGTCTTCTCTTTCACTCATTATTGTCATCATTATTATTCGAGTTATTATTAGTTCGAAAACTTTTCCAAAAAATGGTCCCCAAACCCCCGTCCCCCTTTTTGATAATTTTAACTTTCCTGTGCAGATAGGCAGCGAATTTTTATTTCGCACAAGGGCAGCAAACACCTTAGGAACGCCTCTGCTCTGGGCATGCTTCTGATGCAGTTATCAATCAACTGCTGTGGAAGAGCCACCCATTCTTCCTGTATGAATTCAGTTAATTCTTCCACGGTCCTTGCTGCAGGTTCTCTGTCTGACAACCGGCGTTGCAGAAGATCCCACACGTGCTCAATGGGGTTAATTTCAGGCGACCTGGCCGGCCATACTATAGACAGGCCATACCATGCGCCTGATATTGTTCCTCTCAAAGAACTCGTTCACGACCGCGGCTCGGTGCGGCCGAGCATTATCGTTCATGAAGAAAAATTGTTCACCGATTCCGTTCGCTATAGGTAATATTACAGGCTCCAATATCTCATTCACGTAACGCATGGCGTTTAAATTTTCATTAAAAACCACCAATTCGGTTCGTTGCCCCAGCGCGATGTCTCCCCAAATCATAATGGACCGTCCACCAAAGGGAACTACTCCAACCGTACAGTTTTCGTTGGTTCTTTCATTTATACGTCTCCACACAAGAGTGCGTCGGCTATCTGGCCACAAGCAAAATCTGGACTCGTCGGTAAACCAGCAATTGGCCCAATCCATCATGTTCCAGTCGGTATGTTCCCTAGCGAACTGCAGCCGACATCTCTTATGCTGACGTGTCCATTTTGGACGTCTCAAGGGACGACGAGCGTAAAAACCCACATCATGAAGTCTTCTTCTTACCGTAGACGTCGAAACGTTGGCGTTGGCATCGACACGTTAACTTCCTGCCGTATCTTCGTGGCGTTTATCATTCGGTTCCTGTACACCGTTCTTCTCAGTTGTCTATCTGCAGCAGGAGTAGTAATCCTTCCTCGACCTCCACCATGAGTATATTGTGGCGTGTGATTTACTTGGAACCTTTGGACAGCACGATGCACACTGCTTAGACATCTGGTACATTCTTGCAGCATCCTTAATAAAGGTAATAGAAAAAACCACCCCTTCGCCTGTCTGAGGTCATATCTCAAGATTGAAAAGAGACAGAGCTAAACAAAATGGAGGCTTGTAGCTGAAGCATGTCTTCATAAGACGAGATCAAGGACGAGATATAAACCATAATTACAGAGTGACCACAAAAGTAAAAAATACGGACCAAAGTTGGGGTAAACTACACGTGTTGATAAATCACCCTGTATATAGCCTAATAAGTGGTTAGATAAAGAAATGGTATGACGAGTGAATTGTCGAAGAATCAGGTAATTCAACAGTTTAAGAGTTTTTGAAATCGGTCATCCAAGTCAAAAGTTAAAGGTTCCCAAAGTTGGTGATTTTTTTTGGTGTCCCACTTCAATTGACGACTAGTTTACTTTTAGAAGAAAAAAAACTTTCATGATTCATGACTCACCGTGTAGGTACCTAAGTATACAAAACATAAATTCATAACAGACTCAAAGGTTGATCTTTTGTACTCATTGTTTTCCCATTTCCATAAATAGTTCACCAAATTCTTTTGAAACAACGAAAATAGAAGCGTTCGAAGAACCAGTTTTTGTCCCTCAGTTTCAAGATGGTCCTTGATGGTCGAAGATGGTCCTATACACTTGTGATTCACCTGTATAATTTTTAATTTGACAAAGCACAAAAGGTTTATGCTTTTCCAAAACGTTCAAACTGCAAGAGATTTTCTGCAATACAAAACCCAATAACTAACTCGTATTACCTTATTGTTAAGTATACCTATACCCTCGCTTATACTTACATACCAATCATTCTTTGAAATCTTCATAGCTTTATAGCATTATGACAGTCCAGTTAAGTTCAGTAGACTAGTTGGTTGCCGCGTGAGATACAACAAGAAAGTACAAATCGACCATCTATTCAAGTTTCTTCCTAATTTTTTTTTACAAATAAAATTCCATTTCGATACACTTTCACTGTGATTTGATGTTTTTTTTTTTAGCCAACGTTAACTTTGTGGGCTGTACTACCTATCATGCAAGAGCTCCTCTATAACGACTTAATAAAAGCATGTATTGATTACTGAATGCATGTAGAAAACCGATACTTTGGTAGGTAGGTAAGTAGATACTACCTACCCACTTCGCATTATTGCCTATCGAACCAATCAATAAGACTTTCCCTACTTGTTGAATCAATTAATTACTCGATAAATTCAAAATTTCTGCATTCAAGCTGCTAGTTGTGAAAAACGACAAAAATGTTCCAGTTCCGTTTCTATATCGCATGGCTAATTGATTTATCGGGCTTGGCTGCTAATCGAGCAATTAACAGAAGATGCAGCAGGAAATAGAAATTTAAGTATAGGTAGGCATATAGGTACCTACCTGTTTCAAGTACCTATAAAACGCTTTTTAATTTTTGCATTTTAAAATTCAAGGCGTTTACAAAAATAGCAATAATTCATAAGTATGCCGACAAACATTAATCACTTAGCCATCATCGATTTCGTGATGCTTCTCATATCTTCATTTTTTTCCCGGCGGATACCCTTAATTATCCAACATGTGTGTGCATAACCCAAGTTTCTTCATTCTAATGTTTTTTATTGTAACAATGTTTCATTATGATATCTATACCTACAAAGTAATAATAATAATAATGTAGGCACGTATAGGTATATCTACGTTATGAATATTCAAGAGCCTAACTACCAGAAAGAACACTCAGTGGCATGATGATAGTAAATTTTAAGATCTTCTTTGACCGAGTTTTTACATGGTCAACCACATGCGACAAAAGACAGGGATTTACTTCAGCATGAAAACATATAAGCTAGATGTAGGTACCTACTGAAATTACCCGCGCCATTTTTTTCAAATGTCAAGCATCGCACGCGAAATTTTTTTCACAGAGATACCGCGACAATATGATCTTGAAGATGTAAGCCTCGATGTAAGCAGTGGGATTTAGGCAGATACCTAATCCTAATTGGAGTCGTGTTTGTACAGTCCTAATTAGATTCGCTTTTTTAGGAAGTGGATTGAGACGGCTGGCGCAGAATATGAGCAATAATTGAACCTCACGAAATAAAATTTATAAGGTACACCAGGGTAAGTGTAAATTTGGGGTAAGTGGAACCTATGTTGGAAATTTGACCACGCAATTGATTTCCTGGAGCGCAATCTATCGAAATCACTAGGAAATATGTTGTAGTAATGCCAAAAAAGACCGCTCTTGTTTTTGTTTGACATGTGTAATTAATTTCGGGTAGATACCTGCAGTGGCGTATTTATGGGGGTGGCATAGGGGGCATGTGCCCCCCCCCCCCCCCATCGATCTGTAATGATAATAATAAGAAGAAGGTATACCGGCAAAAGAACAGGCGCGCTCCGATAATGTTGTAAACTAGAAAATTTATACCTTATATTTCGTTGTATAATACGTAATATGTATATAATAAATGTAGGTATAATACGTTCTACCCTTCTACACAATAATTACTATTAGTCCAAATCTTTTTTGTTGATGGATGGAGGCATTTTGTCTGCCTTCTGTTCTTCACTTTCCCCCCCCCCCTTCTCACGTATCTTGCGTTATTAAAAAAAAAACACCTTGCCCCCCTCATCTCAAATCTCTAAATACGCCACTGGATACCTGGCAGACTGACACCGATCTTAACGTTGAGCTAGTAACTGTTCAAGAAAATTTGCTAAAATTATTGGAGATTTAAAGATTTTGTATTGCTGCCTTTGGTAAGTTAGTTAATCTTAATACTGTATCTGAGATACTTTTTTTTTTTTTGGGTGTTTATGGGCGCATCGAGTACTAGCTCATTAGCGCCCTTGCGGTGACTTCCTCCGTTTCACCTTTTTTCCGTTGACGTGACCGCTCGGTTAGTACACGCCAAAGTACTTGAGAGGGCATAGAGAAAAGCCGAGAGAAAAGCCACCTGCCCCAGCGGGATTTGGACTCCGGACCTCTGGGGTTTGAAGCCAGAGACAGAGCCCACCGAGCTACCGTCGGGATATCTGAGATACAGTTTATGCTGTTTTAGAGCTCAAAGAACTGTTTCTTTCTATAATAGAGTATTATACTCGAGATTATACTTTTGAAAAAAATAATTTTTTTATGGAATCAGAAACCATTATCAACATATTGATAATGGACCATTATCTTCGATGGATCTCAATTTTCTTCTGCCATGTTCCATAATTTTTTGTATCAATTTCTCCAATGCGAAATTCTCTAATGTTATTGAAAAATGCGACACCGTAATTGGTTTTCATTTGCAGCTGCCCATACCTTGTCGTATACAATCCTGCTCAATACTTACCAAAAATCTTATAAGCTCGCTTATAAGTATTGGTCGAGCTTGCGGTACATTGGGAGGCAGGAGCTCAGAGAAATTAATCCTGCTGTTGTCCAGAGAATGATCGAACATGGCAGGAGAAAACTAAGAGCCATCAAAAATAATGGCCCATCTTCAATATGTTAAATATAAATTAGGTATTGTTGAAGATGATGCTAGTTTTTACAATATTAAGTTACAAAATAAAATAAAATATAATCAAGAATAATATGAATGAAATGGCGTCGCCGGAAGTGGCGGAAATCAAGACCTTGTGTTTTGTGTGTGTAAGGCCTGCAATTCGGCGAAGAATATTCTGTCCAAGCTGCAACAACTGGTCGCACATAAGCTGCGCTATGAAGAACAAGCGAATATGCCTCATGGGCATAAAGCTCAGTAGCGCACTTCCTTTTTGAAGGATTATGGGACGCAAGATGTTGATTAGGGTTCTATCGTTATTTGGGAAAAAAATCCAATATGGCGACCAAACCAGCGGCAGAATCATGAAACTCGGCTTGAAAATCAGAATGATCGTACTAAACAAGGGTAAGTTCGAAGTTTCATGAAAATCGTTCCGGTAATAAGAGATTTCAGTATGGCGGCCAAGATGGCGGCGGAATGTTGAAATTTGACTAGAAAATGAGAATGATCGAACGAATAACGAGGGTAAATTCCATGAAAATCGTTCCACTGATGAGAAATTTCAATATGGCAGCCAAGATGGCGGCGGAATCATGAAACTTAGCTTGAAAATAATAAGGTTCATAAGAGACAAGATTAGGTTCCAAGTTGCATGACAATTGTTCCACTAATAAGAGATCTCAATATGGCGGCCAAGATGACGGCGGAATCATGAAATTTAGCATGAAAATAGGAATGATCGTACTGGACAAGAGTAAGTTCCAAGTTTCATGAAAATCGTTACACTAATGAGAAATTTCAATATGGCAGCTAAGATGGCGGCAGAATCATGAAATTCGGCTTGAAAATGAGAATGATCGTACTAGACAAAGATGAGTTTCAAGCGAGGTTTCAAGTTTCATGAAAATCGTTCCAGTAATAAGAAACTTCAATATGGCAGCCAAAATGGCGGCAGAATCATGAAATTCGGCTTGAAAATATGAATGATCGTACTAGACAAGGCAGGGCCGATTCTGGCTCGTCGGCCGCCCTTGTGCGAAAAATATTTGGCCGCCTGCCAGCTGTAACCCCGCAGCAATTTTCTGGCAGAGGCGTCCGGGCCTTCTAGAAATTGCACCGCAGGCGTTAGAAGGCCCCCGCATTTCAAACAAAATTTTGAACAATTATTATAGTTAATCTGTTTTGCGCTAAGTGCGTCCATTGTCATCTCACTTCAGCATACCCCTCGGCATACATGGGCGCCCGCAGGATTTTTGTCAGGGGGGGGCAAATAGCTTTAGTTAGAGAACGTCACATACCTATCTGGCCTAATTTGCGAAGTCCTTTAGATTAGCGCCGCAGGCGAAATTTTTTTCGAATAATAACATTAATGGTGGTAATAATTATTGTGCGAAAAATAAGGAAATATAAGGAAATATGCCGAAATAAGGAATGCACAAATTGCATATCGTTACCTACCTACCTACCTATCTACCTATTTTATGACTTTACGGGTAGCTATCTAATTTAGGTAGAAGCCTAATGAAATTTCAAATTGCTCTAACAATTCAAAAAAATGTAAATTACCTTCTCAAAGTTTTTTCTTTCGAAAATGAATTTTTTTTCCTTCCTCGAAAATTTTTTTTTTCGTAAGGAAGAATTTATTCAGCTGCTCCGGAGCCAGGGGGGGGCAAGTGCCCCCCCTTGCCCCCCCCTCCGGGCGCCCATGTCGGCATACCTTGAAGATTAGTTTTTAGGCATTTCGCACTTATACCAATTCATAGGTATACTGATTTTGTAGCTGAATCGAATCAGAAAAAGCTGTTCATATAGGTGGTTGTTCACGAGGTTGTTCATTGATAAGAAGGCAAAACCCAGAAAAAAGTCATGATTATAATAACAACTTGGAAAATTCAGAAAACAAAAGAAACATGACAAACCTAAAACATATTTGGTATATGAAAGGTAAGTACTAGGTCTGCGAGTAGTAGGTATAGGTACTAGATATACCTATATATCAAGGGCCGGTATATCTGAGGGTATTTCCCACAGAGTAGGTATTCCCATTCCCATTCCCTCAAAAAGTTTTGACGCAAAGTTCATCAGCCAAACAGAGTATCCGAAATGTTACCAAGAGATGAAAAGTCTTGCCTTTCCTCAGATACTTATATGAGAAAGAAGTCTAATATCTATAATAGTTGACGCAGGGCGGCCGCCTCGCCTCCATTCTTGACAATGACCTGTTGTATTTTTTCGGAACTAAAAAAAATCACAATTCACACAGGGCGGCCGCCTTCGGTCTCAAAAATCATAATATCAGTTTCTTTTTCACAATCAATTTTTCGTTTAGAAAAATTTAGCGACCTTTCGCCGCCCTTGAATTTTGGGCGCCCTTGTGCAGGGGCACTCTCAGCACACCACTCAGAATCGGCCCTGAGACAAGGATAAGTTTCAAGATTCATGATAATCGTTCAACTAATATGAGATTTCAATATGGCGGCCAAGATGGCGGCGGAATTATTGAGCCAATGTGCTTATTTGGTCCTTGAGGATCTAAGCTATCCATCGGATAAAGTTCAAGGGCTGTAGCTTTATTCCCAGTCGGTGCACAGGATTATTTTTTTGATGATAATAATGATAACTATGCATGGATAACAAAAACAGTTCCCATTGGCCACCCTTGAAGATATCAGCTATCAATCGAAAAAAGTTCCAAGGCTCTTGCTTCGATCCCCCCGCTAACATCAGACATTTTTCAAGTCCTTTTAATGTAATACCTACATACGCAAAAAGTTAACGTTTCCTAGAAATCAGTGATCTTATTTCTGAAATTTCAACGAACATTACAGTTCCTGCGATAATAATCTTGCAATTGATGCGCCATAAAGAAAACATCAAAAATTAAAAGAAAGAAACCGGACGCACACGCCCGTAGTGAGTCGTACCTACAGCTTTCCAATTGCGCCGAGTCGTAGCTTGCTTATAATTCGGGGCTCGGGGGTCGTATCGAAGTGGAGATTTTTTTAAAAGAAAGTTAAAATTCTTTTCTAAATACAGGGTGGTCCGAATTTTATGTCATTAAATTTGAGGATCGATAGAGAAGGAAAAATGAAGGGGACTTTCTCCAGAAAACATATTTGAGAAATGCCTAATAACAGAGATACAGCCCTTCAAAGATGGAAATAAGTAATCGTTTTTTCCGCATAACTTTTGAACCGTTTAATCGATTTGATTCAAAATAGAACTAAAGGTTTACTGAAATTATCCCCTGTCAAACAATCATAACATGTTCCATAAAAAAGTTTCAGGAGCGTAGACATTACGGGGTGTCCCTACTTCCCCCCCCCCCCCCCCCTATTTTCCACCCCCTAGTTATTTTTGGAAACTTTTCATAATTTTGAATTCTACAATCAATTTTGAAAAAAAAGTCATCCCTGCAAAATTTGATAGTGATAATTGATAATAGCTGTATTCCTTTTACACGATTTTAGTGAGTTACACACCTCAGTTAGAGAGAGAAAGAGCGAGAATGGAAAGCACGCAATGCATGATGGAGGGAGAAAATGTAGGGTGCAGTGCAGTGGTGTAACTAGCCTATTTGAACAGGCAGGTAAGGTTGCGGACTCATAAAAGTTTACACCGACGGTGATCGAGTGGCCATGCTAATTCAGTTTTGACGTAATTTTGAATGGGCATGGCCACACGATTATTGTCATCGGTGTAAACTTTTATGAGTCCGCAACCGTACCTACAGACCAAGAAGGCGCCGCAAGTGAACATTTTTCGAGAAAATGAGTATAATCAATGTATATGTTTGTGTGAATTGTAAACGTTGAAAAGGCGAAAAGGCGCCGTTGCGGTCAAATGTCAAATATTTGTACAGGTGGGTGCGGCTACCCGGCTGACCTCCCCTCAGTTGCGCCACTGCTCACCCGTCAGCTTGTCACCCCACTTGTCACTAAAAGTCCCCAGAAAATCCACCAACATAACACTGCTAATCAAGAAAATTACTGTGCTCATTTTCGCTAATCTTGATTCCTGATATTATCTTGATTTTCATTGGTCGATCGTAAGGATCGGATCGCAAGAGTTGGATATTGGCCAACTTCTTAAAATCCTTAAAATCGTTGCGATTGCAGCTTGCGATTAAAATCGGGTTATAAAAGGATTAAAAGGTATAGAGGAAATCGTATCTTTGAACTTCGTTAAAATTGCGATTAAAATTGCGACTAAAATTAAAATCGAGTTATAAATCGCACTTAAGGCTTCATAAACACAACCCCCAGTACCTTTCATTATCCAGCGCGCCATCAGCGCGCATAGGTACTTGTCTTCTAAAGTAATGGCGTCAAATACAAAATTTGCGAACAAATGCTAGAAAATGGCGTGAAAAACCGCCATAGAGCTAAAAAATACGCGCCGCAGCGAACAGGGTGATAGGCTAGAGGTTAATACACACTAGTGATTACTTATTTTTGATCAAAAAGTCCGCATTGTTCATCAAATTATAAATAACTGCGTTTTACATTGATCGGATGTGCGTACGCAACCCATAATGCAACCCCCACCAATTCTATTTTCAGTTTGACAAGCAACGGCCGTGACGGCCGTGACTTTTCGCTGCTGTCAACGTCAACTATTTATTCGCCATTTTGAAGTTCGCTCCGAGTGTCGTACGTTTGTAAACAAGTAGGCCGTTATTCTTGAATCGTCTGAGAAAAGTCCCTAGGAGTTTTATATCATAGAGGCTACTGGACATCAATCGCATTTGAGTATAAAAGTATCATAAACCCTAGCATAAACCTGATAAATATCTGAATGAGGAATTTGTAGTTGGAAAAGTTTTTCGAAATAATGATTTCATTTCGGTGTTGAAATCAATTTGAAAGTTGACTTATTCAAATCAGGAATAATATGCTACGTCACAGCTTGAAAGTGGCCTAGAAGGTGGGAGGGAGGAAGGAGAGGGGAACGCATTTGACATTCGACCGAAGCATTCGTTCTGGATCTATTACGTAGTGGTGTATTTTCACGTACGAGCACAACTTTATCACAAGGAACTTATTTTTGATGCTATTGCATGGAGTTATTATATTATGAAGCGAAATTGTAATAAAAAAAACTAGATTATTTGACGTGGACTTGACATGGTGACATATGGCATGCGACACTTGCAGTACTGCCACCCATATGGCACTAATAACACTGTTGTGACATTAATCCGAAGCCTGCACGAGCAAAAATAAGTGAATTTTAAGGACGAATCGACCAAAATGTGAGGTCAAACCATAGCACTCCAGGATTTCATTATATTTTTTGGTATAAATCAGTTCAAAACGAGAAGGTGTTCTTCAGTCATTGAATGGCCAACTAGAGTTTCTATTGGCTCTTCAAAATGTGACGTCACGCACTTGCCGCGCCATTCAAACAGACAAATCTTTTTCATGTTTTTTTTTTATATGTACAAAAGCTTTTCTAAACAAAATCATTTTGCCAATGCAACAATTTTGGGAGGATCTTTCAAAAAAAGAAATTAAAAAACCCATGTCCACTAGCCTATCCGTACTACTCCCTGTGCTGAACGTGACTATGGTTACGGGCAGTCACACGGGCAGTTACGGGTGGCGGACCAGTCGCGGACAATAACACTTCGACCGTCGGGATTGTCAAATCTCGGCTTCACCTTTCTACGTCAAAACCGGCGAAGCTTCTTGTCCAGTCAGTATAGACGTCCTTGCATTATTACATGATTATTACTGTCAATCAGCGTCTCCACCTTGTTTAGACAAAAGTCCCTGCTCACCGCAGGACTGTCAATATTGGCGGAAAATTCAATTTCGGCAGCATCGAGCTATTCTACAGGTTTCCGGTGTCTAATCTTGGAAACTGAAACAGCGGATACAGCATCGAAAATAAAGGGGAATTTCATTATAAACTCTTTCTAGACGGCCCCGTGGCGCAGGCGGTCGAGTGGCTGCCTGCGACGCGGAAGTCCCGGGTTCTATTCCCGGTGTAAAGTCTGCATGGGTGTTGTGTTGTCCGAAATTTGCACTTTTCCGAGTTTGTATAACTGATATTATGAATAAACGGGAAAACTCCTATGGCAAGAAAAAGCCGATAAGCGGCTGGTGCGGGAGGGCTCAAGGTCGGCGCCCCCCCCCCCCAACGCTGAAGGCGGCAAGAGATTTTTATCGGCAGGAAGACATGGAATCGTTGAATTATACTTATTCCAAAAATTTTGTTCAGTGCAATACTAGTCAATTAATATTGTAACAAAATAATTCTGTAGCGAAAGTTGCCTAAAATTTACGATTTTAGGCAACATTCGCTACATCAGTGTACTGCGGAATGTATTTTACTCCCCAGGGTCTATGCTCCCAGGGACTTTTCTCACACGATTCAAGAATAGCAAGGATAGCAGTTATTTATGATTTAATGAACAATGCGGACTTTTTGATGAAAAATAAGTAATCACTAGTGTGTGTATTAACCTCTAGCCTATTACCCTGTTCGCTGCGGCCTGCGGCGCGTATTTTTCAACTTTGTGGCGGTTTTTCTTGCGATTTTGTAGCATTTGTTCGCAAATTTTGTATTTGACGCCATTCGAGCATGCGCGCATGTTGAAATTTGGCGCAAGCGATGGGTATACCCACTATAATGAAAGTTACTACCGATGCCGGGTATCTACAGCGCGATTTATAGATTGACGCCCGCCCGTCTCACCGTTAAACGCTAGACGTAAGACACAAGACGTTCAAGATAAACTGCTGGTGACGTATGGTGCTGTTTATAGTTTGGCGCTCGCCCCACAACGCGCTACCCGTAAGACGCCCGCCCGTGAAAAGATGACCATCTTTCATCTCTTACGTCTAGCGGCTAGCGGGCAGCCAATAAGAAAGCACCAGTCAGCACCACCCGAACAGCAATCCACGTTTCCCGAAAGGCTTCTGCGCATACCTGTGAAAGTAGGACGTTGCCATATCTATATCACGACAACAAGTTGACAACACTGTAATACGGTGTGCGTGTGTAATGTCTCGCAAATGGCAGCTGACAGCGCTTGATGTCGATTTGACGTTTCGACAGACCTAACCAAATAACGCTCTTGTTTCGTCGATCGCCTTGCAGGTCGTTGTATTTCGTATCACCTGAATCTTTGTGCGTCTTTCTGCCATACGGCACGTAACATTTCATTCTGAACAATATTAAATGTTGAATGGTTAGAAGGTTATGTTTGTTGTTTGTTTACATTTCGATTATTGATTGACAGTTGCCATTGACAGTGACACTTCGTGCGTCGAAATTGAAATTACCGCGCTCTGCAGGTATGCGTTCTCATGTATGCGCTGAAGTAATGTACGTGATGGTAAACGTGGATTCTGCTGATCATTGATTATTTCTGTTTTATTAACACAAAATTATTGATTCAGAAAGTTCTATCTCGACAAATTATTTTCAACTATACAGGGTGTTCCATTTTTGCGCTATAACAAAAAAAGATATTTTTTCAAATAAAATGCCCCACTTTTGGTTTGATTTTCTTGTTCAGCTTTTCGAGCTCTATTATAAGTGTATTTTTGTTTTTTCAATTTTTGGCAGTGCTACCATCAAGAAAAATTGATTTGTTTTATAATTTCAAGGTTCATTTTGAAAAATCGTAAGGCCTCGTTTTTTGGAATTGAGGAATGAAATTTGGCACAACAATAGTCGAATACAGGGTGTGCCGAATTTTTTTTCGAACTTCGCCAATTTCAAAGTGCCATAAGTCTTTTTTTTTAATAGAATGCCCCCTACTATTCAATATTTCAATCTCACCATTCGATAGCTTTTTTTCTCCTCTCTCATTTTTACTAGAGGTACCCTACTCTCAAATCTCATAATTTCTGAAATAATTGATAATTTTGATTAAAATTGCAGCTTCATTTGAAAAAAATGACTTATGGCACTTTGAAATTTACGAAGTTCGAAAAAAAAAATTGGGTACACCCTGTATCACTGAATCTCAAGTTTTTTGTCATGAAGTTATTCATCTTCTATTCGACTATTGTTGTGTCAAGTTTTATACCTTAATTCCAAAAAACGAGGCCCCACGATTTTTCAAAATATGTAAACCTTGAAATTATAAAAAAAATTCTTAGTTGGTAGCACTGTCAAAAATTGAAACAACAAAAATACACTTTTAATGGAGCTTGAAAAGCTGAACAAGAGAATGAAACCAAAAGTGGGGCATTTTGTTTCAAAGAATATCTTTTTTCGTTATAGCGCAAAAATGGAACACCCTGTATAGTTAGAAATAATTTTGCGAGATGAAACTTTTTGAATCAATAATTTTATGCCTTACACCTTTTCCTCTATCTTGTAAGGGAACGGCGCTAGGAAAGCTCGACGTACTGTTGCAGGACCCTGTATGACCAAAAAATCCAATTCCGACACCGATCTACGATGGACTTCCTGGACATGCCATTATTTATCGAGTCAATCGTCAAATACTCAAACTAATTTGCGCATGCTTATGGGTAACGTAACGACGTTCTATAAATTGGCCAAAATATTTACGGGCTATGGATTACGGTTAACACGTTCACTGCTAATGACGTGTTGTCACGTCATAGGCCTTCTTTGCGCCAGGCGGGCGACGTGTGTACACGTCATGGTTCCTTTGTGATTCAATGCAAGTTATCTCTGCTAGCGTGGCTGGCATGGATCTAATACTCCGTCAGCCTGTCGCAGAAGGTTGAATTAACAAGAAAAATGGTCGGGGAGAACTTGATCATAATCGATAGTGAACGAAGACCTTCTCACAAAAAAAAATGCAAAACTCCCAAATTACAATTATAAAGTCTCCCTATGGCTTTTTTAAGTTTGACAGGAGCCCAAAACTTCTCTTCTGACGACAATGATGGAGTCGTTTGTACGTGATAATCATGTGCGCTCGTTGCTCCAGGCTAATGACGTTTAGACACGTCAGTAGCCAAACAGTCCCAATCAACTGATGTAACGGTTTTTTCTTGTATTTTTGTTTGCATTTGTAATTTTTTATCAGTGAATGCCTTTTTGTGAGCTCAATTCACTTTTTCGCGGAAAAGATCATAATCAAGTATGACGCGTGAAGACGTCATCAGCACACAGCCCTTGTATATTGACAAATTATGTGCCCAGTGCGTCTGACGTGTATACGCGCAAGGCCTTTCAGGGCCGTCATATCACACAAATCCTTTCTACAGACCTTATTTGGACATAATTTCAAAATATCCAAACTCGGCCTCAAAAAAACATAGGGCAGCCTGGTAGATGAGTAAGGTAAATCGGAGGCGCAGCGAACGTGTTAACGGGTAGCGGCTAACGGTGAGACGGGCGGGCGTCAATCTATAAATCGCGCTTATAGTTGCAGCGGTACGCCTTTTGATTCTGCATTTTGTGATACTGCAATGAAATTTGGCAGATGCAAACTACATGAAATTTCAAGTGATTTGACCCGCAGCACTCAAAAATTTGTCCATTTAGGGGGCGACTGGGGGCCCCTCAAAATTTCAAGATGTCTGAATTTTTCCCATGCGCCATTCAGTACCGCCCTATCTACCGTACAGGACCTGAACAACTTTGTTCTTGACCATCATAACATTTTTCGTCATGTCAATTCCATTCTTCTTATAGAAAAAAAATAATTTCTTTGCCTGGTCAACAAATTAGGAAATAATTTTTTTTTGGACCACCAATAGATTGTTAAGTAGTTTTTGTGCGATCATCGATAAATCCGCATCCCCTTGATTCATTTATGAAAAGAAAACTTTTGCAGTGCTATTTTTCAACAAAGAAGTGACTTCAACTTACCATTATTTTCAACATTACCTTTTTCAATGTTTTACCTCTGTAAGTTTGATTATTGTTATACTAATATACAGCTTGAAGTTCTCTCCAACGATGTGGATGATGAAACGGCCTCAGATTCCACCTGGAAGCCGTACATAATAATTTTTCTGCAAGGCCGTCAAATTTGGCATTTTTGATTTTCTAGCGGGACCGGCCAAAATGTCAATACACACCACTCCGCCCAAGAGCACCGGTTTGCTCTAGCGGAAAACGATATTCACGCCTAACAATTTTGCATTTTGTGATACTGAAATGAGAGTTGGTGCGAAAGTACCGCAACCGGTGCTCTTAGGCGGAGTGGTGTGTATTGACATTTTGGCCGCTCCCGGTAGAAAATCAAAAATGCCAAATTTGACGGCCTTGCAGAAAAATTAATATGCACGGCTTCCAGGTGGAATCTGAGGCCGTTTCATCATCCACACCGTTAAAGAAAACTTAAAGCTATATATTAGTACAAGAATAATCATATTTTTAGGGATAAAACATTGAAATAGGTGATGTTGAAAATAATGGTGAGTTGAGGTCACCCCTTCGTTAAAGAATAGAACAGCAAAACTTTTGTTTTCATAAATGAATCAAGGGGATGCGTGTTCATCGATGATCACACAAAAACGACTCAACTATCTATTTGTGGTCCAAAAAAAAATATATTTCTCGACTTGTTGACCAGACAAAGAAATAATTTTTCTCTGTAAGAAGAATGGAATCGACATGACGAAAAATGTTATGATGGTCAAGAACAAAGTTGTTTAGGTCCTGTACGGTAGACAGGGCGGTACTGAATGATGCATGGTAAAAATTCTGACATCTTGAAATTTGGAGGGGCCCCCAGTCGCCCCATAATGGACAAATTTTTGAGTGCTGCGGGTCAAATCACTTGAAATTCTACGTAGTTTGCATATGCCAAATTTCATTGCAGTATCACAAAATGCAGAATCAGGGTCATTTTGCTAGCGTACCGCTGCAACTATTACCCCTAAATATAAAAACCCGGGTATTTTACATCACTGGTTACGGCACATGTTTTGCGCGGGTGCAGCCCGGCATCACCGCATCGGAGGTGGGCGCTGAATGCGGAGTCCAAGACGAACTTCCTCGACCGTGCGATCGCTTAGAATTATTTTGTTACAATATTAATTGACTAGTATTGCACTGAACAAAATTTTTGGAATAAGTATAATTCAACGATTCCATGTCTTCCTGCCGATAAAAATCTCTTGCCGCCTTCAGCGTTGGGGGGGGGGGGGCGCCGACCTTGAGCCCTCCCGCACCAGCCGCTTATCGGCTTTTTCTTGCCATAGGAGTTTTCCCGTTTATTCATAATATCAGTTATACAAACTCGGAAAAGTGCAAATTTCGGACAACACAACACCCATGCAGACTTTACACCGGGAATAGAACCCGGGACTTCCGCGTCGCAGGCAGCCACTCGACCGCCTGCGCCACGGGGCCGTCTAGAAAGAGTTTATAATGAAATTCCCCTTTATTTTCGATGCTGTATCCGCTGTTTCAGTTTCCAAGATTAGACACCGGAAACCTGTAGAATAGCTCGATGCTGCCGAAATTGAATTTTCCGCCAATATTGACAGTCCTGCGGTGAGCAGGGACTTTTGTCTAAACAAGGTGGAGACGCTGATTGACAGTAATAATCATGTAATAATGACACTAGTGCCGCCCTCTGGTGCCGGCCGTTAATGACTAACACATGAGACAGATTTCCATCCATGCATATTATTTCTCGTTTTCCTGGAAGGTGTGTGCCTATTTTATGGTTCAAACTTCCTGTTGACCTGTTATCCTGTTGCAGTTTGACTTGACGGACGGGACTGCATAGTGATAGTGTACGTAGACATGACGACATGACCTAGGCACTGGGGGGCAGTGTTCAACAGTGTACAGTGTGTTGGTATCAAGTTTTGGGTGTTGTTTATTTCTAAAAGTAAGTAGTAATTTCCTTTTATTATTATTTACGTATTTGTTGTGTTGATACATAAGCTATAAAGACTTTTATATAAGCTGTATATGGATTTTACAGTTTATGTACTTAGTTTGACACTTGTCAAAATAACCTCAAAAACTACAACATTTTCACAATTTGCACTGGAACAAACACGTAAAATGTTGTACAACACTCGTATCGTAAACTACTATTACCATACCTTATTTACGCAGCAGGTGATTTATTATTTATTTATCTCATATGTTTAGAAAGTATCAATAATAACAAAAACTTGCATGTAGTACTTAGGTAACAGAACAGAACGCCCTAGGTACTGATAATTGGGTCCCAGGTTTATCAATACATTTGGGTCCCAGGCGCCCTAATAATTTGTAGGACTTTTTTTCTGGCAGTGGACGTACATTATCTCAACCCAAAAAAGCGGCATCGGCTACTTTTTTTTTAAATGGGGCGAGATCACTATTTTGCGTCATCCGAAGGCCCGCGCCCCCCGTCTATTTATTGTTGACCCCCAGATAATCCAGCACTGTGTAATAAGAACGCTGGAAGATCCTTCGTTGTAAATTAGATTGGCCTAGGTATGTATGGTATGGTGTCTTCAATGGAAAATGTGTTAATTTTACAGAATGGCTGAGAGACCGAAAGCCGTTACCATTTATATGCCTGCTGGTTATGAAAGATCGTACTCAAGACCCCAGGAGCTTAAAGACCGATTGGTCACTAGTTCATCCGCAAACAGAGGTGACTGGATGCCAAAGCCCCAAGCCAAATCCAGTACTCATTTTGCTGAAGAAGGAGAAGAGCCTCCAGTTGAAACAAAATGTGACCCCAGTGAATGGAAAGGTGCCTCTGGTAAAGCAAAATGTAACTCCAATTCTTCACCGGGACACAATGTAAAAGTTAGTCATGCAGCGATGTTGATATCTAAATCTAAGCAAGAGCAGTACAAGGGGGATACTGCCAGCAACAGTTCGTCATCATCCTCCAATGCTACTAGTCCGGAATCAGTTTCAACCAATCCTGTATCAACTCACTCTTCAAGAATGAGAAGATCACTTGAAAAAGGAAAAGACTTGTTAGGTAGTGGAAAATTATCTAGTTTGGCACAGTCAAAGCCTGAAGCAAATCCTTCGAAAGGTGTCTCCAGAGCGAGCTCTGAAGTGTGCTCACCAAATAATGACAAAGGAGTTCAGACAATTTGGCATATTGATATCAATTCAACAGTCCCAGATGTGTGTAATATTGAATCAAATGATCGGATTATCACACCGCGAGTCTATGAAATCAATAACAAGCAAGAGGAAACCATTGATGTTAGTGCCAAAATAGCCAGTGTGGATTCAACCTGGGCTGTAAGAAAATCGTCACCTTCAGAGAGTCAGTTGGTGAAGTCAGAACCACAGCAACCTGAACTTGGTGATCTGAAATTTGCCCAAAAAGTTGATTCAGATGATGATTGGGGCTCAGCTGATGAAGGATTCAGCCAGTCGGACGTCAAAAGTGGCTGTGGCTGCGATAAGTGTGATAAATGGTTGTCATGTCCGGAATGGTGCCAGAGGAATACCTTTTTTGAGGCAGACAAAAAGAAACAGATCAAGAACTTGAAGCCGTTCCTTAGACCTGCCGACAGTCAGCCAGCATATATTGATGTTGAAAAGAAGGTGTTGAACCGCTTGCTGATCCATGGGTGAGTATTTTTTATTTCTCCTTCTAAGTTGATTTTAATAATTTCCAAAATACGTCACATCATGACAAAATAAGTCCCACATCAGTTGACCTACTGGTAATAATGTAGTTTCTAGAAAATGAATGATGGTGTGGAAGGCCACGAGGGCGGGCCAATCAAACTCTTCGATTGGTATAGTAACAACTGAATAACAATTTATTAGCAGAAGGGCACATCTTGCCTGGTGAGTGGTTATCTTTCGTCTGCGGTGCACAGCACACACAAAACATTGCGAATACAGTAAGATCCCGTGAGGGGTTCGCCCAAGCTACCTGGAAGGGCAGTGGGGGTGCTCAGCTCATATTATACAATCTACTTAGATAAGGACATATGCACTTAACAGATGGGAATGTGAAAATATTTTCAAACATTTGTTTTTTCATGCTCACTACATACAGGGTGGCCTAACGAAAACAACAGGGAGGTTTTTGGGCATTCCACTTAATTTTATTGAAAAAAGCTCAAGACAGCTAGTAAAATAGCTGTAGTCAAGTAGCTGTAAAATTTTTCTCCATCATCAACAAGATGCGGCACTAATCGATGAAATTCTCCTAGTTGTTCTCTATCGAGAAACATTTGACGCACCCACTGTTACAGCTTTTTTTTGCGATATTTTTCCAGTACAAAGCTACAACTTCGTCGATATCTGAGTCGTCGTCGTCGGACAAATAAATTCATTGCAATCACAGAACACAGAACTTGTCATAAGTGATGACTGCTCTCTAAGGTTGGCAACATGAGAAGTGACAGTTGATATGTCAAATTCAGAAGAGAAAGTAGATACATACGCTAATCACGGCCTCGCTGGATCTACTTTCTTTGTCTAGTGATCTACCCTGAGCAGCTCCTACCGGCGCAACAAAAGCGCCTCTTGTCAGCTTCTTGCCCGCGCTTGCGCCTGATGGGGTGCCAAAGTACCGCTGTAGAGATTCGCTTGTTCTTGACATTACTCAGTCAAATCTTGAGTTTAGCACATCAATTTTTTTTGATAAAGCGACAATTCAATAAATTATCTATCCAGGGTGTTCAGGTCTGGTTATTACAAACTTTGAGGGATGATTCCCTATCAAAAATAAAGCCAAAAGAACAAGAAACTCATGGTCCTAAAATGCTTCCTTAAAAAGATACAGGGTGTTGAAGTTGACTTTTTTAAATCGTCTTTTCACCGTAACTTTTGAACCGTTGGACCGATTTCAATCAAATTTAAACCAAAGTTCAGTCAACTGAGTCTCCATCGAATAATAATACCACAATTCATCAAAAATTTCTGGGGGCGTAGATAATAGGAGACTGTTTCGCCCTATTTTCGCCCCTATTTTTATCTCGCCTGATTGTTTTCAAAAATTGTAGATATTTCCGGATTCTACGTTCAATTTAGAAGAAAAAGTTTTTTTTTGCAAAATTTTGATTAGAGGCTTCATTTTTAAAATATTTGGGCTTGAATATGGAAAACAACACGAAATGGCCACTTTGCAGGGCCCAAATTGTTTTTTCTGAAAAACTTCATGTTTCTCAGCGAAAATGGTGGTTTATCAACCTCAAACACCCAGAAAACCGCAGAAAACTCATTCCAGTTGACGAATTATGAGTTTTCTTGAATTTTAATTTTCAGGCCCAGGAAACTGGCGATTTCGAGATGTTTTCCAATGTTTCAATCCCAAGTATCTCAAAAACGAAGCCTTTAATCAAAATTTTGCAAGAGTAACTGTTTCTTCTAAATTGAACGTAGAATCCGAAAATATCAACAATTTCAAAAAATAATTGGGGGAGATGAAAATAGGGGTGAAAATAAGGGACAGTCCCCCATTATCTACGCCCCCAGAAATTTTGGATAAATTGTGGTATTATTATTCGATGGAGACTCATTTGACTAAACTTTGAATCAAATTTGATTGAAATCGGTCCAACGGTTCGAAAATTACAGTGAAAAAAACCGTTTCAAAAAGTCAACTTCAACACCCTGTATCTTTTTAAGAAAGCATTTTAGGACCATGAGTTTTTTGTTCTTTTGGCTTTATTTTTGATGGGGAATCATCCCTCAAAGTTTGTAATAACCAGACCCGAACACCCTGTATATTTATTACAACTTTACAACTAAAGAAAATTGTAGTAACAAGTAGATACTACTGGAAATAACATTATACCATATGTATATCCATCTTTAGGACTCCATTTTTGTTCCCGCGACCTATACTTTTGCCTCTCACTGTATATGAGTTGGGCAACACTAGTTTGAATTTTGTTTTCTTTCCCAATTTAAAAATACAATTTGGGTGTTTTTGAAAAAAAAATTCGCCACAGCTGCACTTCGAACCCTAGATCTTTTGGTTAGAAGTTATGTTCGTTTCCATTGTGCTACTTTGTTGATAGATTGCGGTTCGCTCGACCTCGTCATAACTAAGCGGCTTGTATCTAGTTTGACAGTTTGGCGCTTCAAACCGTGTTTTGATGAATGATGAAAAAAAACATGCCCAATTCCATGGAAAACCACCAGTCGTTGAATGCTCATCAACCCTCCTTGTCATCAACTATTTCTCGTCCAGTTCAGAACTTTGATGAATTTTGTCCAAAGTACAACGTAAGTACTACAACTGCTCACTTCTCTCTTCGGATTCGATATGGCCGATCTAAACTACGCACAAATCAATACGTCGTTCCAAAAAAATTTGCCCTTTTTCAATTTGATGTGAATTTGGATTACTACAATGAATTTGCATTCTGTTTGAAGTGTCCGTTGACTTCATCCTTTGGCTATCAGTCCGTGGTTTTGCAAGACACTAGATAATTCACATAAATTTTGTACAGGGTGTTCAGTAAGGCAGTGCCAAATTTCTGAATCGTCAAGAAGCTCCCGTTCGAAAAAGAATTTTTTTTCTCTTGAATTTTTACCACAAAGAAGACGAAGTAGGTCTTGAAGTACAGGGTGGTGTTTGAATTCTCTGCTTATCTCCTTTATTTACAGGGTGAGCACAAAGAAATCATCTTTTTGGTTTTGCATAGATAACTTTTTTCGTCGTTGACCCATTTTAAAAATTAGTGGCTCATATTGAAGCTAAAACTTTAGGTAAAAAAACCTGAGGATCAGAATTGACTCGAGGCAAACATTCAGAATCAAGCGTTCAATAAAAGTTGGCCCAAATCTTAAACGTCGCCTACATCTCGTTTGGGAGGAGGATTAGCTAAAAGTCACTTTTCTTTCGAAGGAATCATTTATTCTGAATACATTGAGGTTTTTCTAGCTTGTCCTAGCCAAAAACTGTAGGTGAAGGAATCCAATTACAACTGCATGTTCAAGAAGGAAAAACAACCCCTTGGTCACCTTAAACTGGTCGTAACCAAGACTACAAAAATCAAAACAATGAGTAATGAACAAACCAGTGATTCCCTCGCTGCTCGTTCCTCGTGCTCCTCACGCATTCCCGCCTCATGCACAGAGACGGACTCCGCACAGGGCCGCTATTCTTGAATCGTGTGAGAAAAGTCCCTGGGAGTTTTATATAATCCGTACTACACTTCTGTAGTGAAAGTTGCCTAAAAACCACGATTTTAGGCAACATTCGCGACATCAGTGTACTGCGGAATGTATTTTACTCCCAGGAACTTTTCTCACACGATTCAAGAATAGCGGCCCAGGGATGTAGTGGCCCTTGCCTTTATCAAGTTGCTCACAAATATCTGAAGAGTTACTGATGTACGAAAAACTGTATTTTTTTGTAGCTACTTCAGTCTTTTGAAGGTATTCCTGAAACGGCTTAAGATATTTCATTAAAGTTCACGATGACTTCATGACGATGAAATTAGGATTATTTATGGCGATTTACATGTGATCACCTATTTTGATTTTTGAGGTACAAATACAAATGTTGAACTTTGTATTTTTCTTCCATCCTATAATATATGCCGCCGGCATAGTTGGTATTGATGGCTTCAAGTCTCAATCGAAAGAGAATGGATCAAATAAAATGTCTACCAAGTGGCATTCCGCCATCATAAAACTCAAGAAAAACACAGCCTTTAGCATCTAGCGTCTGGACTATTTTACTTTTCTTTTCTTGTGTTTCGACGGAGAAAGAGTGGATTGGCGATGAAGTATGTAAAGACCTGTCTTATAGTGCGGCGGTTAGTGAGAACCACCTTGCATTTTGTGATAAAAGCATGAAATTTGGCATATACGCTCTACAGACTCTCCTTTACTATATTCGCCCCGTGCGAAGTACAGAGTGGGGGTAACGAAACCGATCACAGCGCTTTATGTGGACAAAAAGAGCAACATTGATGGCTCGGCGCTGCATGATTGGGCTGTCAATTTTCTGATGTTTGATGTCATTGATGTTAATTTGACTGTGGAAATAATTGGAATAATTGACAACCATGGGTCACAACAGATGCCACGTGGTTGACTGACAATTTGTCAATGACCAAGTCTATGTTGACAAAGCACTTAACCACAAAATAATGACAGTCCAGGCCAGCGATCTGCCATTTATGACAGTTTAGCCATCTGTAATTCATGACATAAGTGACGTTTTGCGCCTACAAAGTTGCGTACGCTAGGTGACGCTGGCGTCGTGCACGGAGCGAATACGAGGCGGACCCATGAATGAACCGCCGTGCAGCTGTCAGAATTGTCATTTGCCTACCTTTCAGGGGCAAAAACTGAAACCGGTTATCAGGTTGATTCAAAAGTGACGTCTATCAGTGCAGTAGACCTTCACAGTAAAAGTTCACCACAACAAATGTCAATATTGCAAAAGGAGGGGGAATGGGAGGGGATAGTTCCAGCCGCGGCACAGATTTTCAATTTTTTTGATTTCGGACCAAATTGACAAGTTTGGTGCCGTTTGCGACTATAGTCCATCTTCTAATTTCAAATTGAATGTTGTGATTGCAGTTTGAGAAAAAAAATTGCTTTAAAAAAAATATACTCATTTAAAAAAAAATCTTTGGCTTTTTTCATTTCGACTTTTATCCTAATCAAGGCATTCGAAGTGAAAATCCTTATTTAGTTCACTTCTTCAAAGCTTCTTGCACATGAAAACCATGTACGAGACCTGATTTTTACTTTGACAAGATCGTGAGCCTCATTTGTTCCCAAAGTCGTAGAAGTAATATCCAATAATTTTATTAATTTTCATGTACGAATGAAGGTGTTCGTGCAAAGCCTTGCAGTTTGTGATAAAAGCCTGAAACTTGACATACATGGTCTATGGACTGTCCATCACGATATAAGAGGTGCACCCACGACGGAACCGCCGTTCAGCTGTCAGAAACGCCGCGATACCTTTGCACGCACAACTCCATTCGTACATGAAAATTATTGCATATAACTGTTACAACTTTTGGATCAAATGAGACTCACGATCTTATCCAAATAATAATCAGGTCTCGTACGTGGATTTCATGTGCAAGAAGCTTTGAAGAAGTGAACTAAACAAGGATTTTTACTTCGAATGCCTTGAATTAGAATAAAAGTCAAAATTAAACAGGCCCAAGATTTTTTTGAAATAGATATATTTTTTTTAATAAAACTTTTTTTTTTATCTCAAACTGCAATTACAACATTCAATTTGAAATTAGAAGATAGACTTGAGTTGGAAACGACACCAAACTTCTCAATTTGGTCCGAAATTGAAAAAAATGAAAATCTGTGCCGCGGCTGGAACTATCCCATCCCATTCCCCCTCCTTTTGCAATATTGACATTTGTTGTGGTGAACTTTTTACTGTGAAGGTCTACTGCATTGATAGACGTCACTTTTGAATCAATCCGATAACCGGTTTCAGTTTTTGCCCCTGAAAGGTAGGCAAATGACAATTCTGACAGCTGCACGGCGGTTCCATTGTGGGTCCGCCTCGTATATAGTAAGGGACAGTCTGTAGAGCGTATATGTCAAATTTCATGCTTCTATCACAAAATTCAAGGTTTCTCTGAAAACTGGTCGTTAACCGCCGCACTATTATAGACAATCAAATTTCCAACAATATCTCTTCAAGTACTTTTTTCCCAAGTGTCATCGTTCACGAGATAAACGCGAAAAACTGATACTCAAGTTCTTTTCGAGGCCATAACGGCCGAAGCTCACACTGGAACTGGATCCTTCAGGACTTTTAGTATGTTAAAACTACATGCTTAACTGAGCGTAAATACAAAAATCCGGTTGGGTTTCATTTTTGTTCGCTATTTGCGATTTTAACGTCTAAAATTCCTGGACTATATCCAGTAACTTTAAAAATACATTGAAACGTATTATTGCACTTATTACAATAATCTACAAAATATAAATACTTTCAGGGCAAACACCATGAAACCAGTGGAGTCCTTGAATCAAGTCCCGTTCAACAAGGTCGTCAAAGAATTCATGGAAATGCACAATTACGCCGAGCCAAAAGGCATCCAGAAGTTTCTGTGGCCGGTCATCCTCAGACGCATAAACGTGTTCTACGTCGGCAATCCTAGCAGCGGCAAAACGATGGCCTACCTGCCTTCCATTTGCACGTTTGCCATGGAAAGAGACGACAATTACAAGCAATTTTCCACATATCCCGGACCTCTGATTCTCATCTTAGCCGAAGACAAAAATGCCTGCTTTCACATACAAAAGATGGCCCGAACTTTGTTGGGTTGCACCGCAAATTCACCTGTCGTGGAAGTTTTGGGCGACGGCTCGTCCGAGCCGATTCAGAGAAACGTTGACGTTTTGATCTCAACTCCAGGCGCGTTGGAAGACGCCCTAATAGCCGAAAGCGTGAGCTTGAAGCGAGTGGTTCATCTTGTAATCGACGATGGAGAAATGGTGCTAAAGAATTTCGGCGCAGCCACTGACAAAATTTTGAATCTCTTGAACGAAATCCTCGTCCGCAGGCCACGCAATAAACTGATCCACACTGTAGTTTCTTCTGCAAAGTGGTCTTCCAAACTGGAAACTTTGCTGAAGAAATTGTATTCACCGCCGCTCGTCTACATAGCGAATCAGTATGAAGCAGCTTTGTACGGAAATGTCCACTTCGTGAAGAAAGACAGTCGAGATCCTAATTATAAAGTATCCTACTTGATTGGTAAGTTGGAACCATAATATATTTCAAGACTATCGGGATATGTACAAGATGTTCACGATAAAATTCACCCCCTCCCCCTCCAGGAGATTCCCCTTTGAGATATTTTGAAAAACTAAAAACTTCTTCTCATCGATTTTTTCCAGGGATGTTGAACCGATCGTCTAAAGGTTTTCAATTGGTACCGTTTACAGGGTGTGACATGTAACTTTTTTATTTCAAATGCAACACCCTATAATTTATTACGTCATTTGATGGAGCCTTTCTTTCTGATTTCAAAGATATACAACATTTATGATTTATTTTGACAAGGAAGCTGTCAAAACAATAATAACATAGGTTAGGTAGTCAAATAAATTAAAAATTGAAAATTACGCGACACCCTGTATAAGGAACGAATTAGACCATTTATCCATGCAGAGTTGAATTCTACAGACAAAATGCTGCGAGAATAACTTTTTCAAGTGAACTGTAGAAACCAAAGCCATCTTGCCGCGAAACAAAATTATTTGACTACCTATTTTATTATTTTTCCGACAACTTACTACTTGTCAAAATAAATCATAAGTGTCAAATATATTTGTAATCAGAAAAAAAAGCTCCACCAAATAACGGAATAAAATATAGGGTGTTGCATTTAAAATAAAAAAGTTTCATATCATACCCTGTATTCGGTACCAATTAGAAACTTTTAGAGGATCGATTTAAGGTCCCTGGGGAAAATCGTTGAGAAAAAGTCTTTAGTTCTTCGAAATATCTTGAAGGGAAATCTACTGGAGGGGGGTGAATTTTATCGTGAACATCCTGTACATGTATTGTGTGCGTTTTGTGTATTGTGTAATCTAATGGTTGATACTTCCAGATACCCTCCACAAACAAGCCCACCATTACACCATGAAGAAAACGATCGTGTTCTGTAAAGAAAATGAGATGGCTGACCTAGCTGACCATCTCTTACAAAATGGCGTCGAAACAATAAGCGTTGGTCCACAAATGGAGGACGAAATTACGGCCGAGATTGGCGTCTGGAACCATTTAGCCATTCGGCACTATAAAGGTAACTTTCTGGAAATTTAAGTTATAAAATGTTTTAACATCATTTATTGTAGTACTTCTGTGCACGGATGGCCTATCAAAATACCTGTCAAAAATAAAAAACAGCGACTGTCTCGTCCACTACTGTCTCCCAGAAAAATGGTCGCACTTTGTGGAGCGCTTCCAACCTCTTTTGGGAAACATCACGAGTCCTTTGGAAGGCGTAGAAGAACGAAAAACATGCTTCATCATCGCTGATGAAAAGCCAAACCAGCAATCTGCCATTGTGGGAAAGTATTTTGATAGCTTGACCAGAATGATGTGATAGTTATCATTTCATTGTATTTTATTATTTGTGTGATTATTTTAAGGTTTAAGGCAAGTTTTTCTACGAATTCCTATATTCCCTGCCATGTTTTTGATATATTAAAAAAAAAATAAGAATCTAATAGAATAAATATTTTTTTCACAAACTTGGTAAACTTTCAATTTTTGTACTTCAATAATCCGGACATGGATAATATGGACACTCCAGTTGTCTAGACACACAATCCACTTCAGACACTTTCTACCTCTCAAATCAGGATATTTAATTCACGCCGTGCCGCAGATGTGTTTCTATGATGCATGATTAAAATTCAATGACCACTATTTATTGATTCTTGCTTCAGTTATCGAAATTTACACCGCCGAGATTCGGGTTTTTAAAAAGGAAGGCATGTCAGTTGCAAATATCACGAAGGTTTTTGTTGGAATGTTGCTTTTTTATGATCTGAATCCTATTTTTATTTTGAGCCCCGAAATGAAAGACTATTTGTTTGACATTTTTTCATTTTAAACAAATTAGTAATCTCCCTAATCACTTTGTCTGAAAAAGTTCAGAACTAGACAGGTGATTCAAAAGTGTCGGACCATCTCAACGGTGCGTAATATGGAGGTGTGGTAGAGTGCTGGTAAGTTGTTGAAAAAATTCTGCCTTTCAATTTTGAAGTTATGGAGGGACAAGTTGGTCCTTCGATTGATTCTATTTTCGTTCCAAAAGATTTGAGTAAACTGTTGATGGAAAAATAATGAGAACAAAAAATCAACCTCTGAATCAGTATTGAATTTTTGTTTCCTATACAGGGTGAATCATGAACTACAAAAATTTAGTTTTCCTAAAAAATCTCTACATAGGTTATGGGACCAATGTCTGTTTGCAGGTACTTTTAGAAAAAATAAATTTCAGGATTCATGCCTCACTCTGTATACAAAACAGAAATTCTTTGCAGATTCAGAGGTTGATTTTTTGTGCTCGTCCTTTTTCCATAAACAGTTTACTAAAGTCTTTTGAAACAACGAAAATAGAAGCGATTGAAGGACCAACTTTTGTCTCTCCATAACTTCAAAATTAGAAGACACAGAATTTTTTTCAACAACTTTCAAACAGTTTACTACACATCCAAATTACGCACCTTCAAGGTGGTCTGATACTTTTGAATCACCTGTATCTGTCCGGATTTGCGAAGTTTTTGTACACTGAAATGAAATTTTGAAATCAACAAATTAAGGTTTGGATTATAACTTATAACATCTTCCTTGAAGTCATAAGTAGAAGTATTATTATCTTGTTTGAGCATTTTTCCGAAGTATATTGTCGAATTAATTAAGAGAAGTTCATAGAACTATGGCAATATCCATCACGTTATTACCCATCACCTTGTGAATTTGCAAATAGGCTGATCGCCGCTGACCTCTGGTTGTTGTTGCAAGTGCCATCAACAGCTGTTGTCATGATTGCAAGAATTGATACTGAGAAAGTACCTACTGCGTGCCACAAGAGATTTTTTTTCCTAGCAGGATGAAGAAACTCCAAGTATAATATAATAGCATCTAAATTATATTACGTACTCTTATAAAACAGGTAAAAATATTTCCAAAATGTTTTTTTACACGTTACTGTATATTACTCTAAATAATGTAAATTCACTCATGGTCCGGTCTCGTCTGTCGCACCTTTTTCAAGGCGATTCGCAAGCTGCGTCTCAAAGGGTTCACGTCTTTCATGGAGTAAAGGTCCGGGTGCTTTTCTTCATGATCGCTCTGGAAACAGGTGAACTGCGACTTTTCCGAGTAGGTCCACCGGCCGACCATACCGTCCCACTAAAATTCAAACTTCAGCTGGTACGCGTTCAAGTATACAAGAGACTACTTACTGAAGACGTCAGGATTTCGTTTCGGTACGGATGCCAAGCTACATCTCTCACGCACGCCACATGCGAACGGGAAAATTCAACTATTTTTCCAGTTAAAGCGTCGTATACTGAAAAAAAAATTAAAACATTGATGGTTAAAAAGAAATAATGATAACGTAAGAATAGTATATTGTATTATTAAAAGAGGATGCAGTTTGCTGACACGAGTCTTCACGACTGTCATGAAGCATCCAAATAAGTAGGATATGGCCATGACACCGGAGTGATATAGGTACTACGCTAATGGGGACAAATGCCAAATTTTCTCTCGCCAGACGGCGCTGAAGTGACTGAAGTATTTTAGATTTAGAAGCATCATTTAGCGGTTGGAATTTCTTGCGCTTTATGCTTTAGGCATATCATTTAGGCAGGCGCGTGTTACGAAAGTATTCGCTATGTGCATTCAGTCGAGTAGCGACATCCCGCAGCCGAAAACAACACAAATAGGCATCCTTCAGTTTCGGAAATCACCACTTTGAGCGCTGATGTCGACTCCTCCCGACGAACGCACATTGCGGAATCACCATGCACATTGAGTCGAGTAGCGACATCTAGCTACCGAAAACAAAACAAATAGGCATTATTTCAGTTTCGTAAATCGTCACTTTGAGCGCTGATGTCGACTCCTCCCACTTTTTTGGCGAACGCACATAGCGGATTGTCTCTAATCTGCTTCAACCTTATTGGCGAAAATCAGCGGCCACCAGAATGCGCTGAACGCAGTCAAACATGGTGGCCCAAGGGGCCTTGACAAATAGGTACCCAGCGCACAGCCCAGCGCCGTAGCGCAGTAGCACTCGACAGTTGACAGTACCTACTCCAAACCATAAGAATATTGACAGTTTTGACAGTTGAAAAATAATTAATTTTTTTTGTCTTCCTTGTTTTCCACATCGTCGTGAATGTGAGCGAGTGAGTGTTGTAGCTCTGGTTGTAGTTTGACTTGAATTACTGCGTTAGTATACGCCGATGGACACAATGCACAATGCAGCTGCAAAAAACGATACGTAAGTTGGTGAAATGCTGGCCGAAAAATGCAATCTTTGAATGCTTATTTTACATTACAGATGTTGAGTTGTGTGAGCCCCTTGCACACAAGGTGGAAATACTAAGCCCCCACAAGACAAGGCATAGGTACAACAGGACGCATCACGAAAATGTGCCAACAATTACCGTTTAGGCCAGAAAGATGAACATTCTTTTGGAGTAATCGTACGACTCATACAATGACTGTAAAGTGAAATTTCAGTAGCTAATAAGCATTTACCGCTGTCTAGAATAATAAAAATCATAGTTTATCAATAATAATTGAGTATTCTTCAATCATAAGTTTAATCATAGCTCATCGGTTGATGTTAGTGTTTCTACAATGGAAAATATTTTCATAACGATTAAGTTGTTCTAAATCTGAACTGATGAGGCGAGTGACAGATTCTGATTTGCAGGCCAGGTATCTTCTCTCAATACCGCTGGCGTTGATCTCCAGGCTCTCCGTCTGCTCTCACTGGCTTATCGGAGATGGCTTCACGAGTTCACAACACTGTTCTAACAACTGGTCCACAGAACCCAACCTCCAAATGGTTTTCAATTATCCATTTATGAGACATAACAAAGCACAAGAGTCTCAGTCACAGTGAGCCCCAGTCACCCCACACACGATTAAATGACCTGCCTCAATCACTTCTTCGCACTTTGTCGAGAGAGGGCTGATTTGGTCACCAACATGACCATAAATATTGGGCAAATGAATCTGTATTATCGGCATTTTCTAAAACAAAAATAAGTTAGAGATACTGCAACGAAATTCCATTCCCAACGAACCTCCAGTTCTTGGCCCACTGTTACGAGTTCGTGACTGTCACGCTTTCACTGACAGCTATCACTGTTGACAGCTGTTGTGATGTAAATGCGCACTGCGTTTACTACCTATTTGTCAAGGCCTCTTGGGCCACCATGTTTTATTGCGTACAGCGCCACCACGCGGAAAAGATTTTCGCCAATAGCGTTTTCCACTGGGAGTTTTAGTGCGCACTTTTTGCACCGAGGCAGTGGAATCGTTTTCCACTGGCGAGAGTGCATCGTACCAAATTAAAAGTGTACGTTCCACTGGAAAGATGAACTTGCATTAAATGCGCATTTTTCACACGACCTCTGGGAGCTCGTGCGTCCAGTGCAGTGCAATGCAATATGGCGTCAATTCGAAGTAAACAGAGTAAACTGCAGTTTAAATTAGCAGTTGATCAATTTGTTAGGGAATTTGTAGAGTCCAGCGACTGTTCGGACTCAGACATAGAAATTATTGCACTGATGAAGAAAAACAAAAGAGTGAAACCGAAAATTCACAACTTTATTGAACATGTAGCTCATAAATTTTCGGATTTAGTTTGATATTTTGGTTTGGTTTTATTTTTTATTGTAAGAAAATTACTTCATCTTCTAATTTAAAGCGAATTTTCGAGTGGGAAAAGGCACTTGCGCCAAATTGTCGCAAGTGCACGCTGCATCATATTCCACTGAATTTTAACGCATCGCGCACTCCGGCGCATGAGGGTGGTTCCAATGCAAAGCTCGTGGAGTGCGTGACGTCGTTGCACTTCCACGATTTGCACAAAAGTGCAAGCCAGTGGAAAACGCTATTACTCAGTAACGGACTGACGGCCCGTGTGCATGAAATAAATTTGGCTACTCTGGACAAAGTGGTGACATTTAGATGCCATTTTTGGACTACTCCAGGTGTACCGGGCATCTACAAAACTGTCAGTATTTGCCCCCCATTCAATACAATATAATGCCGCGCCGGCCGGCGTTCGAAAAGACATTTGGTTGCTAGATCTCATTTCGGTCATCCGCACCTCACTCTTCAGAGGACGCGGTTTTTCTAGGAGGACGTTTTCAAACACTCCACTGGTATCATAAGTTACTTGTACTCGAGCTTGTACTGTGGTGTTATCTACCGGCCATTACCAAAAGGTTAAGAACATCTTTGTATATTTTCACTCAACGCTTCATATTCAATAGACATTTCCAACATTTTGATGTTTCTATTGAAAAACTAAAGCTCCAAGGCAGAATTTTCTGGTTCTCTTGTGAAAAAAACAGGACTCGTACAATGTGGGTGTCGAGTTTATATTTATACATAACGTGAAATCGACCAATAAATTTTCGACGTCAGAATACTGACAAGGTATGTACTTTGAAGAATGCCCCATAAAAAGCATGTCGTGATGTGAAATGTTTGTGCACTGAGGCATTTTCCTTTAAAAAAAAACTATAACTTCCGGACAAGAAGCAGAAATCAAATGGTTTTTTGTTGGAAAAGTATCTTGAAAGTTTTTTCTTTATGACCTTGCATGGGTACGTACCCGTCTATTCTATTGTAAAAACTTGATGAAAATGGCCGCGTTCAAAACTTGGTGCGCAGTCTGAGGCATTCTCTTGTTGGACATCGCGTATTTATTTTTTGTCGCGAAATTGGTATGTTTCAAAAAGAATCACCATACTCGTACTTTCAGCTATTTCTCGGTTGAAGAACGGTTGGACTAGGTTTCACGGTCTTTGAAATATGAACATGGCCGGTGGTTTCTTCGCGGATTTTTCTTGCATAAGCCGCCTGCACGGTTGACGGGGTTGGTTCTGAACTCAAGATCCCAAAATTGTCAATTGAAGTCGATGTGGTTCAATAAGTTATTTGAAAAATGTTATTTTCAAACTAAATCTTTGTATTATGTATATTTTTTCAAGCGTAACTTTTTATAATCTCGTGTAAGAGCCCATCTATTGTGAAGAATTAGGCAGCAGTCACACTGGAGCCACCACCACCCACTACCACCCACCACCACCCACTACCACCAAGCAAAATAATCCGCCCTGGTCTCACTGAGCCACCGTCCATCGTCCACCGGTAACCACCGTGTCCCCCTCCTGAATTTGACATAATCTTGTTTTATATAATCCGTACTACAATTCTGTAGCGAAAGTTGCCTAAAAACCACGATTTTAGGCAACATTCGCTACATCAGTGTACTGCGGAATGTATTTCATACTCCCAGGGACTTTTCTCACACGATTCAAGAATAGCGGCCCAGCTCATGTCATGACAATATTGACAAGTTCTCTGATTGCAATGATTTCGTCTGATGACTCAGATATCGACGAAGTTGTAGCTTTATACTACATTTCGAAAAAAATCCGTAAAAAACGCCGGAACATATGGGTGCGTCAAATGTCTCTCGATAGAGAACAACTAGGAGAATTTCATCAATTAGTGCCGCAGCTTGTTGATGAAGAACAATTTTACAGTTATTACCGTATGAACAAGAAATGTAACAATTTGTTAGTGACAAAAGTGAAACCTTTGTTCTCTTCGGGACATACACATTGTATGTTGTATGTATGCACAAAATGTTTGTTCTGCATGCGCATCAAGATGCGCATTGTTAACCACCGACCACTGACCACCACTTTGTAAATTTCAAACACATGGCCACCGGTGGTCACTGGGCGGTGGTAAGAGGTGACTGCAGTGTGACCAGCATCATTACATTGCGTGCGCTTGATTTTTGGTTGATGGTAGTGGGTGGTGGTGGGTGGCTCAGTGTGACTGCTGCCTTAATGACGAAATAGCCACTTATTCCAACATATTTGATGTTTCAAAGTTGGTTCCAGGGCGTTCATCTGATTTTTTTTTACCTGGTAAAAATGTTAGTCACAAAAGAAATACCTATTTAGTATTGGAAGAATCAGTAGATTTCTGGCTGACAACCCAAAAGTGAAAAAAGTTACCAGTCCATCGTTCATGTTTTTTTTTATACAGGGTGATTCAAAAGTGTCGGACCACCTTGAAGGTGCGTAATATGGAAGTGTAGAAGAGTGTTGGAAAGTTGTTGAAAAAATTCTATGTCTTCTAATTTTGAAGTTATGGAGGGACTAAAGTTGGTCCTTCGATCGCTTTTATTTTCGTTGTTTTAAAAGATTTTAGAAAACTGTTCATGGAAAAACAATGAGTACCAAAAATCAACCTCTGAATCAGCAAAGAATTTCTGTTTTTTATACAGGGTGAGTCATGGATCCTGAAAATTATTTTTTTCTATAAGTGCCTGAAAACAGCCACATTGGTTCCATAACCTATGTAGACCACAATAAAACTATAAAACACAATTCATTTTATTAGAATTCTTCTGCTTCTGGTTTTTGAGGAAAACTAAATTTTTGTAGTTTATGATTCACCCTATATAGAGAACAGAAATTCAGTACAGAGTCAGAGGTTGATTTTTTGTACTCATTATTTTTCCATAAACAGTTTAGTGAAATCTTTTAAAACAAAGGAAATAGAAGCAATCGAAGGACCAACTTTTGTCCCTCCATAATTCCAAAACTGGAAGACAGAATTTTTTCAACAACTTTCGTAGGTAGCGTAGGTAGACATGAATCGGATCTTTCAAGTTATTACGGAAAAGCAATTTACCATGATTTCTAGTCAACTAACCTTTGGTTCCTGGACGCCTCAATAAATTTTATCGAGTCAAATTTTAATTCGGGTTCCTAATGGGCCTCATGTATATACAACAGTGTATAAGAATTAAAATACTCCGTTTTATTAGATTTATGATCCATTTGGCTCCATATCTATATTTTATCAACAAAATGGACCTGGTTTAGTGGTCAACTTGAGTTAAAGTTAAAATTTAACTAAGCGTCCAGGAACTGAGGGTTGACCAATCAAGCTTGGTAAAACTCTCCATGGGTAAAACCAAGCACTGAAATTACTCACTGACTAAATCTCCAGTGCCAGAACCGGTGTATATGAAACGTTGTCCAGTTGTCTCTAAGGGCGAGAATCTGCATCTAACCAAAGTTTTAATAACAACATGGCCACGATATGTCATAATGGAAGTATCTCCATCCAGTTTCGCTTTAGTCGTAAACACTGAAACAAAAAAAAAGCTGTAATTCTATTGCTACCAAGCATCTATTCTACGCAAGATTCTACGTAGTAGGGACTTGTAACTAAAATCAAAATTCAAGATGGCAAATGCACCTGAATATAGGTCCTCGTTTTTTTTTCAAAAACAAATGACTGATTTTGGAAAAAGCTTGCATGTTCATCATTGAAAAAAAATCAGATATGCTTGGACACTGACAATTTATCAACTCTCTCACTAGTAAGGGCTCTTGTTCCAAAATTCATAATTTTTGTCGTTTGATGATTTACTCATATAAAATTGAAATTTGACAACGGAATCACATTGAGAAGGCCCAAATTAGTAGGAAAATATGAAAATCTGATGAAGTTTAGTTCCAAGTTTTCAGCCACCAATAACAGGACAAGAATGCATTACTCAAGAGTTGAGTAAAAATTCTCGTCAATGTTAAGACGAATGTTAATAAGATCCATAAAATTCCTAAAACGTTTCGAAATTAGACATTAAAATCAATTACTGCATCATTGAATCTAGGAAAAAAAAAACCGTTAACAGGTAAATGTCACTCTGTTACAAATTAATTGAAGAGACTGAAGTTTCGCACCTAGGATAGATCGCTGAAGGATAAGGCTAATGAACAGCGAAAATCGAAAAGAAATCAGCTGTTATTCTAAAAAATATCGCGTTTTTAATAAAGGGTAAAATTTTCCATACCGTCACATTCATTGGGCAGTTTACTTGAATTTTTTTTTAAATTGCACGTCACCAAAAAATGCCATGTCAAAATTGGCGAAATGTATCGGTCATGTCTGCTCAAGTTGGAAAAAAAACTTCAAAAACCTTGAAATTCTGAAAAGTCAGAAAAACAAACGACGCACGCACAATTTGCTGCGTCATGATGGAGCAAAATACAGAAGATAAAGTAATTACAATAATTTGCAAGTCACGCGCTTCTCAGATAAAAACGGATTTGTTATTTACTATCTGGTCCTAGTTTGATAGTTGAAAAAAAAACAACAATGTCATCACCCGCACAGCTGATTCCGAAACAGGTACAGGATGACCATTAAAATATCAAGTTGAAAGATTATGAGTATTGCAAGATGCTTCATGTTTTCTACCAAGCTTTATATCTTTATTGACTCGAGTTTCGGAAACTAGTTTGGGTAGGTGACAAAATAGAAACATAACAAGACAGAAAACTTCTTTGGAAAATACCATTACTGAAATTATGTCATGTTTGGGCTTACGGAATGCGATTTGGTTGGAAACAAAACATATGAATTTATCGTTATACCTTGCACAGACGAAAAAAACAGCTTTTTGACGTTGCTGCCAAAATTTTTGTATCATGGACACTCGAAGATTCAAAATACCTTAGGCTAGGGTCATTGTAGAGTATAAATAAATGAAATGAAATGAAATGAAATGACCTCCAGCAATGATTTTTTTTTCATGTGTGAAGAATGGAACGGACACGACAGCAATAAAAAAATTTAGTAGACCCGTAAGCTTCTTTCATGAGTTCATGACACACATGACGATACTTAATAATAGTTTACTGGAAGTTTTGGCATCTTGAAAATTTGGAGGGCCTCTAAGGGACGAAATATCAGTCAAATCGCTTGTTTTGGTATAAAGTACGCGGCCATGCTAAATCTCGTTACCCTACCCCAAAATGCGGTATCCTTTTGCGTACCTAATGTCATATATTTTTGATTTTATAAAAACTGTGAAGACTACAATGGGTAGTATTAATAAAAAATAAGCATAAGCATTTGCTTAGATTTCATAGGCGTTGCTAGGGAAAGTCCGCTTAGCAACTCTTCAAAAATCTAAGCAAATGCTTATGCTTATTTTTTATTAATACTAGCCAATAATCCACCTTTTCCCATATGAGAACATCACGCATACCTGTGAGTGAGGATATAACTGACGGTCTGTAGTAGCCGAATGTAGGTACTAGCGGGCATCTGCCCTCACAGGTATGCGCAAGTAATTTCTTGCAATTATCAAGGATTCATTTGAGATTTTTCAAAAATTTCCAGAGGAGAAACGTTTAGTTATGACTAAATCATTTATAGTTCTTCTTCCATCTTGCAAGAACACCTTGTACAGGGTGTCCAGCTTAAAACTGTTTCTGCCTTTATTTTTCTTTTTCTCTAAACAATTCTCCCATTGAAAAATGTTTCTTGATTAGTTTTCTTTATAAGCTTTTTGGATCTGTGAAAATATTTTCTTCAGGTAAACAAAATACAGAGCGGTTAAAAAATACATATTTTTTCATTGTAAAATTCAACTGAATTCATATTTGGATAGACCCTTTCAAGCTGAATTCAAATATACAACACTTATGTATCCAGTACACAAATAGCACCAGTATTAAACATGGTAAGTGCCCTAAAACACTACAGTCTCTAGTCTCTAGGAGAAGAGGTAAATAATAAGCAAGTCTCATGATTGCCACAGCATGGCAACACAAGTTTATTTGCACGGCGCTAAATTTCTGCAATCACAAAAACACTTCTGGAAGAAAGGGTATAAAATTCATAAACCCGAAAAGTTGAACTTCCCTTGAAAACAAAATAAAAGGAAAATTGGAGTGAAATAAATATAGGAGTGATACATATTTTTGAATTCAGCTTGAAAGGGTCTATCAAAATATGAAAAAATAGGGTCGCTAAATTAAAAATTATACATATTTTTTGAACCGCCCTGTATTTTGCTAACGTTGAGTAAATGATTTTACAGATCCGAGAATCTCATAGAAAAACTAACCAAGAAAAGTTTTTGGATGGCAAAAATATTTCGACAATAGGGAAAACAAAGGGGAGAAGACCTTTGAGCGGGACACCTGTACAAAAGCAAGAAAAGAAAACGTACGATTTTTGGGAACTTGCTGCCATCTGTAATCCCAAGTCTGATCGTGGACGGCTTGTAACGAGTTTGATGCAGCTTCTCTGCTGGAGAAAATCCTCACGTCCCAGAGTTTTATGCTCTGATCTTTGCTGTTGGAGATTAAGTGCCTTCCATCGCCTCTAGAATCGATGAAAGTTATTCCATCCATGTGCCCAGCCAGGACACCAACTGGTTTTGGGGAAGACTCATCCAACGTCCTCCTGTCCCAAACCTTGATCAAACCATCATCTCCGCCACTGTAAATGATCTGGCTGGATTGATCCGCAAAGGCAACAGTATTGACGTCGTATTCGTGAGCGGGAATCTTTTAAAATACCTTATCAGCAAAAAGGTTTAACATATTAAAAATAATTGATAAACTTACCGCTAAAATACGTTGTTGTCTCGGCAGATCGTAAATGTAAAGGCAGCAATCATTGGCCCCTCCTAATAGTTCAGTGCCGCTTGAGGAGAAGACTACGGAAAATACGCAAAATCTGCGACTGGTGTTTATCAGACTTAAAGGTACTTGGGAGTAGTTTTCGTCATCGATTGAGCAAAGTTGTACTGCAAATTGATCGACTGATTAACAATTCAAATTGGTTTTGTGGGTCCTAACTTGCTGACGACCAGGTCGAGTAGACGAAGTGCTTCTGGTCTGGGCTGAAAGCTACATCAATGATACTCCAGCCTACATCTCGAGCCCTCAAAGTTTGCTGTAGCCTATATTTAGTTGTTTCGGAGTTGTACAGTCGAATTTGACGATCTGAAATTGAATTAATGGGTGATGGAGTGATTGCTTTGTTATTTGTGTAGGACATTTATAGGTTCTTTATCAACAGTCCTACATCCTGAAAAAAAAAACAATTGTAAGTACCTTGTGATGCAGTCACGAACCATTTCCCATTTTTGGAAAATATACCGCAGAAGACTTTGCCACTGTACGAGTCCAAAGCTGACATAGTATTGGGTAGAAAACGATTGTTTATTCTAGCTTTATTGGCGTAAGAAAAACTTGTATATGAACACATTCCTTTCTGGAAGTAAAAGACATTTTTCAAAGCACCAATCATCAACTCAAGCTAAGTCATTTTGATTACTTACTTCTCTATTCATAATAATGTCGGAGATATTGTAAGAAGACATTGCTTTTTTGTTTTTGGGTTCTCCCAGACCAGATGCCATTTTTGTCAGTAGTGCAAATTCACTTTCCTGAAACATGAGACACCTTGTATAATTCAACTATCAAGTAGGTAAAGAGGCTGATTATAATCTCGTTTACAAGAACCATTGTTGGCAAAGCTTGTCAAATTTTTGTAATAATTTCTCATTCAGTGGCGGACTAAGGATGGGAGGGCGGAGCGGCCATAAAGAGGACATTCTGTTGAAAAAACAATGAACTATTTATTTTCATTTCAACGGCGTGGTTCCGCTGCATATTGAATGACATAACTTTGGGGATCTGGCGATCTGGCTCTACACACTGAGAAGTCATGTCGCTTCCACGCCTGCCATTTCTGATAGGTAGTTACGGGTAGTTATGTACATGAACATGGTCAGCTAAATTGTAACCTAGGAGTTTCTGCCTTTATTTACTGATACATCATAAAAAATTGCAAATTGGACAATACAAACCCTCAGACTTTGCCCGGGAATCGAACCCAGGGCTCCCGAGACCGCAAGCAGCCACACAACTACCTGCGCCACGGGGCCGTCTCCATCCTATGACGTGTTAGCAGATATGAAAAAAATCTCACAAAAAAAAAACGAGTGAAAAAGTGCACAATATTCTACATTAGGAAGATTGAGAAAATTTTATATAAAAATTCATCATGAGAAATCCACCAAAAATCCATGAATAAATTCAGCCTTAAAAGCGAACTGAAAAACAATAGCTGCATTTATTTATATTTTCATTCGAGACTGACACACCAAAAAATTTAATCATGAATTCAACTAATTGAAGAATATCTTTGGTGAATTATAGGTCAATGCTGGTTGACTCGATGACTGACCAAAGAAAATGCATTCAAACTGTTGTGAAATGAACATTTCCATAATCGTTCTTGAAACTGTATTCTTCATTGGTCGCTGTCCTAAAATTCACCAAAGAAAATCCTAAATTAGCTATTTCAAGGATAAATTTTTTGGTGCAAGGAGGGTTAGGAAATCAAATGTTCATCAATTAGAGGGACTGGATTGGCTGAATGAACATTTTGACAAACTAATGGTGGCCTTATGGTGGCCTTACATTGAGCATCAAATGCTGCAGCCTTCTTTGCAGCAGAATTCTGATTGGATGGGCAAAATTCAAAAGTTTTGCCGCCATGCTGCTAAAGAAGTTGGTTAGACGTGAACCTCTTGAGCAGCATGGCGGCAAAACTTTTGAATTTTGCCCATCCAATCAGAATTCTGCTGCAAAGAAAGCTGCAGCATTTGATGCTCAATGTAAGGCCACCATTACATTGAGCATCAAATGCTGCAGCTTGCAGAGTTTTGATTGGAACAGACGCCTGTCATTGCTGTCAATGACCAACCTGTGACCAATGAGAGCTCAGCAGCTGAAAAAGCTGCAGCATTTGATACTCAATGTAAGGCCACCATAATAGGGTGATTGCATGTAGAGGGAGTTTATGGCAAAATGTCAATAGTGTCATTGTCATCTGTCAAGTTTCATTCATGCGGAGTCAACGTCAACCGGACTAACCTCACTAAATACTGTAATTTTCAAGTGTTTTGTTGACATACTGGTTTATTTGGCGTTTACGAGATCGAGATTGTGATTTCTAATCATTCTAACAATGCCTTGCAACCTGTTATGTGCCCCAATCCTTGTCTATGGCCCCAATCCAATACACAATATTGCGTGACCGCTTAGCGCATGCGCTGAAAAACGAGGTGATTCGTTTTAAGTCTTCCATATGTTACGCTGTAATATAGGTGATTCTCAAACTAAGCTCAATGGATTATGCGTCGTTTTCAAGTAGAAGTGGTTACATAAAAAAATCGGAGTAACCCTCGCAACCTATTCATGAAAGCACATATGTTAGGGATCATTCCCAAGTGCCCCAAATCACGAAATAAAAAACAAGGAACACTTCAACCATAGCATTCAAATTTACCGCGAAATTGTCTGGGGATATTTCATTTAATCAGTGCTGTATTGTATTGACGACAGCATGGTGTGGCGACAGTCGGTCCTTTGAGTGGCACACGCTTTTTCGACCGCCGAATATGCATTTTAAATCGGAAGACTTCACAAGTTGCTGATAGAACTGTACAAAACGTCAACGTCAAACACTGAAATCAATGTCATTGTCGAGTTATGTGCCGCTATTCTTGAATCGTGTGAGAAAAGTCCCTGGGAGTAAAATACATTCCGCAGTACACTGTTGCAGCGAATGTTGCCTGAAATCGTGGTTTTTAGGCAACTTTCGCTACAGAAGTGTAGTACGGATTATATAAAACTCCCAGGGACTTTTCTCACACGATTCAAGAATAGCGGCCCTGAACATGCGCGATGACAACTTGTCACCGTTTTCTTAGTTCGCATGACATCCGTGTCGGAGCGCCACTTCCGCGCAATATTGTGTATTCCCTAACAAACGTCAAAACATAACTAGATCCTTGCGCTGCCTGCCGGTGGTCAAGTGAACGAATTTCATGCAATCACCCTATTGACACTGTCACTTCCAGCTAACTTCTCAACTACGACTTCAACACTTTTCAACTTCAAATAGAACACCTGTATATTTTTAATATCCCTTGAAAACGGGAAAGAAATCAAGATTTCTTCAGGATGGGCATTTTTCTCTGGACAAAATTGCACCAAATAGTAGGTACGGTACAAATAAATTTTCTCCCAAAAATCAAGCATTTGACAGAAACTCCAAAAATAGAATGATCGAGGCTTTCTAAATTAATAATATTGACCAACATTAAAGGATTGCCTTGGACCTCAAATATTCTTGGCCCGCCACTGCCTTTAACATTACACTTGTTATAAAACATAATACTCACATCCAGTAAAGTTGTGTTGGGTTTGAATTTGATTTTTGGCATTTTCTCTCCACAGAATGCATACCTATCCATATAATCTCCAGCCATAATCTCTACTTGACCACTGTATTATATGAAAATATTGTTATTTTAACAAAAACAGCTTACTGATGTCTTTCAATTGAACATGAGATGACAACAATAATAGCCCACAACCACTTTATATCGAGGTTGATATGAGATGAAAATGTGTGATGTATGTTAAATCACAAGAGAAGAATACCTATTAATCAGACTCTGTAAAAGTGTAGCATACTGATTGTTTGCTTCGTAATCAGAGTCATCTGTGTCGGAGCCAGACCTGGAAGTCAAATCATTTTCCTCCATCCTTCTTGAAATATATGATCCCATAAGCCTGATATTACTTTGTTCCTGGCGGATTTAGGAAGTGTCACATTTATGTCGACCTCGTTTTATCCCGATTCCATCACACTGATAACGAATCAATGATGAAATAAGCAAGAAAAATGAGACGAAACGATTATTACCCAATCAATTTTCGCACATAATTTTGGCCAAACCAAACTGAAGGGAAATTAACAACACAGTGACAGTAGTCACACACACACGATGCACGATGTGACAGCTGTCGTCAAAGTGCGCCAAGGACAAGTGCGCATGATCAGCATTGCCAACATAGGTGAAATCACCAAGATTGTTTTTATACGCAAAATAAGGATTTTTCTCCAGATTATTTCGAAAAATTCGAAGTATTTTCCAGAACTAGTCTGGAGAAATACGGATAAATCGAAATACGTCGATTCTGAGAGCTCCAGGGCTCAGGGTGTTTCCCAATGTCATTTATTCAAAAGTGATTTTCGTGTTGTCATGTTTGCGATCGATACCGGCGTTGTTGACGTTTCTGCGTGACGTGACGTATCAAAGTGTGACGTGTATTTAAACATTTTTGGTTAGTTATTATTTAAATAAATAAACTCAAGATCAATGGCTCCTCAAAAAATAAACGTAAAAGAGCGATTTTCTGATGGAGAAATTGACCTAAGCATGTCTGATTTACAAGATGTTCCTGTCAAAGAAATAGTAAAATTCTGAAAACAGCATTGAAGAATATAACAACGGTATTTTTCAGGCCAACTTCAAGAAAGCCTTCAGTTTGGACTTATCCAACAATAACCTGAAAGTCCTACCGGTAAGTCCAGAAAAAATCGCATTCCCATTCTTTAATTGTTCCGAAATTTCAGTTGAGTTTTGCTGGTTTGACGCACATAACGAAGCTTGATTTGAGCAAAAACCAACTGAAGGAGTTGCCCGAAAACTTTGGCGATTTGATCAAATTGAAGTATTTAGATTTGTATCAGAACGAGCTTGAGTATTTGCCATTGAGTTTTAGTAAGCTCAAAGCTCTGAAGTGGTTGGACTTGAAAGACAACCCTCTAGTTCCTACCGTTGCAAAAGTCGCTGGTCCCTGTTTGGATGCCAAAGAGTGCCAGACTTGCGCCAAAGACGTCGTGAACTTCTTTGTGCAAGTGCAAGACCAGATAGCGTCAGATCTTGAGAGTCGCCAGAAGCACCGACAGAAGCAGCTGGAAATCAATCAGCAGAAACAAATGGATACCAAGAAGGCACAAAAGAAGAAGGAGAAAACCAAGAATAAGAAGCCACAAAATGGGCCGTCCAAGGAGCATGTTTCCAAGCCGCCTAAGAAAAACAAGAGCAAGCCGGAAGTGAAGCCATCAGAAAGTTCATCTGTTCTTTCTAACTTGTTTGGTGTGATATTTTTGTTGTTCTTTACTCTGTTCATTTTGACTTCAATCAATTGTAAATGCACTGAGTTTATTGGGAAGTCGATTGCCGGTTTCTATGTTAAAAGTGTGGACGTAGTTCCTGCAAATTGGCAGAGCTATTATGTTGCCGCTGGCTCGTATTTCCAGCTGGCACATGAAAAAACGGGGAATGTCACTCTGAGTGTGGTGGATATCGTTGCCAAAAGCATCAACCATGAGAACTTTGCTAGTGCACTTAATTTTCTAAGTGAACTCAAGGAGAATGTCTCCTCTAGAATTCAAAAGGTCTTTTCTTAAGAGTACCTTCCCGAAATCTATGAAATTGCAATAACTGCGTGTTACTGCCCTATTTTATCACAATTTAATTGGATAATAAAGTTTTTAAGGTCCCATCGAAGTATTGTGTCTTGCTCCTTCCAGAAAAATCAGCTCTAGAAAGTATATTTGAATTAGAACTTGTGCTTGAAGAAAGTAGTTCTCAAACGGTTTTTCGCTATATGGTTAGCTCATCCCCACCTGTTCAACATGTTGAAAGCATACATCCCCGTGACGCGTAATACTCAGTATACAGGGTAAAAATAAAAAATAAATCTTTGAACTTTTTTATTCTGGTGAAATAATTCTCGAAAAAAAACAGCCTAACATTATTCAGCAACCTCATGGTCTGTCTCCTACTGAACGTGTGAAAAATTCACCCCTTTATAGCTGCTGGTATTCTACTTACAGGGTGAAATCAATTTTTATTCAATAAATTTTATCTTGATCGAATCAATCCGGACAAAGACCATTTCCAGCTCTGTTACAAATCTATAATCTCCCATTCAAGATATAAAAATGTTACATTTCTCAAACTACTAAAACATGACATACAGGGTGAAACACCCTTCTTTTCTTTTCTTTTTTCCTGGGTCACATTAATTCGGATGATAATCTTACTCACTTCAGAGAGCCTAGAGTATTCGGCAAAACATATCAAAAATTCAAATTTCTGCCATCACTGCAACTACTGACTACTCTGTTTGCCAAGAACAATTTCCTTAGCAACTCCTCACACAACAAGAGTGGAAGCAACATATAATTCATCCTGTATATCAAGTCAGAGTGATATTAGAAATGCAAATTTTTTATTAGGCTTGCGGAAAACTCTGAGCTTTCCAGTGAACCAGATGAGATTATTATGCGAATTAATTTTATCCAGAAAAAGAACCAAAACAAATAAAGTATGTTTCACCCTGTAGGTTATGTTTAGGGAGTTTGAGGAATGTGACATTTGTATTCTTGAATGAGAGATTATAGGCTTGTAACAGAGCTGGAATTGGCTTTTGTCTGGATTGATTTGATGAAGATAAAAAAAAACATTGAAAAAAAATTGATTTCACCCTGTACGTAGGATACCAGCGGCTATGGAGGGGTACATTTTTCAAATGTTCGATAGGAGACTATAAGGTTGCTAAATAATGAAAGATTGTTTTTCTCGAGGATTGTTTCATCAAAATGAAAATTTTCAAAGATTTATTTTCCGCTTTTCACCCTGTATACTAAGTTTTACGCGTCACAGGGATGTATGCTTTCAACATGTTGACAGGTGGGGATGAGCTAACCATATAGCAAGAAAACCGTTTGAGAACTACTTTCTTCAAGCAAGAGATAATTTTTTTCGCTGTGTCTAGGTACACGCTAACGTGTACGCAAAGTTGAAAATTGCGTACGAAAATTGCACGCGAAACGTCATAGTGTGTATATGACGTCAGCTTTTAGCGTGCCCCAACTTATATTTTTTTAAGGTACACGCGAAACTATTGTGATGGCGGACGCTTAGATCAAGAACATTACTGATGTCTCTGGATACCGCCGGGAAAGTTTTGTGTCTCTCCACAACAGATTTTTTTCCAAGGTTTTCGCGATTTTTCTACCATCTTTCCTGTATCATATGCATTTGACAGAAAAAATCGAAATATCCTATAGTCGGGGTGCTACGATTTTGAATACCACAAATGAATTAGACGGGATGCCCTTTGGAATGATAACTACTCATACCAAGGTGATTAATTTTCTCCAAGGATGCGTCAACATTTCCCACTCAGAAAAAAAGATGGCGACGATTTTTGACAGGACCTGAATTTTTGTAAAAAATAGGCATGTGGGATATGTCTTACTAATTTTGACCTCCTGAACACGAATATCGAGTTTATTTTCACATTAGAAATTAAATCGACCTCATATTTCACATCTGAAAACCGCAAAAATAGCAGACTCTCGCTCATTTTCGAATTGAAAATTTTTTATGCCATTTACAGCGATTTCCAGCCTTGAGCTCATTGAGTGGCTATTTCTGGAATTGACATTTTTCCCTATTGAAAGACTCCTAGAAGCTGTAAAAGACACCCGATCAAAAAAATTGAAACACAGTTCTACTCCGAGATGTATGGGCTTTAAAATGGTGTTTCACAAGTACTATTCTGTCATTTGTCAAAAAATGACATCTGTCAAAAATAATTTGACATATCATCACTCGAAAGATCTTGTTTTCCTGATTTCAAAAATATATAATACATTGGGTGTGAAATCCATAATAAAGGTGCTACAAGCTGGGGCCTAAAATAAAAAACGGACGGTAGGTATTTCAGATTTGAAAAATTTTAACATTCAAACGCCTATATCTAAAGAACTGTCAAAGCGATACTTAATTCATAGGCACCAAAATATTTGGTTTCATATGTTCTAACTTTTGCTTCAAAAATGAAATCGATGTTTTCAACGGTTACAGAGATGTAGGCAAACAAGCGAATATGCCTCATGGGCATGAGGCTCAGTAGCGCACTTTCTTTTTGAAGTATTATAGGACGCAAGATGTTGATTAGGGTTTTATCGTTATTTGGGAAAAAATTCCAATATGGCGACCAAACTAGCGGCAGAATCATGAAACTCGGCTTGAAAATCAGAATGATCGTACTAAATAAGGGTAAGTTCGAAGTTTCATGAAAATCGTTCCGGTAATAAGAGATTTCAGTATGGCGGCCAAGATGGCGGCGGAATGTTGAAATTTGGCTAGAAAATGAGAATGATCGAACGAAACGAGGGTAAGTTCCATGAAAATCGTTCCACTGATAAGGAATTTCAATATGGCAGCCAAGATGGCGGCGGAATCATGAAACTTAGCTTGAAAATAAGAAGGTTCATACGAGACAAGATTGGGTTCCAAGTTGCATGACAATTATTCCACTAATAAGAGATTTCAATATGGCGGCCAAGATGACGGCGGAATCATGAAATTTAGCATGAAAATAGGAATGATCGTCCTGGACAAAAGTTCTAAGTTTCATGAAAATCGTTACACTAATAAGAAATTTCAATATGGCAGCTAAGATGGCGTCAGAATCGTGAAATTCGGCTTGAAAATGAGAATGATCGTACTAGACAAGGATAAGTTTCAAGTTTCATTAAAATCGTTTCAGTAATAAGAAACTTCAAAATGGCGGCAGAATCATGAAATTTGGCTTGAAAATAAGAATGATCGTACTAGACAAGGATAAGTTTCAAGATTCATGACAATCGTTCAACTAATAAGAGATGCCAAGATGGCGGCGGAATTATTAAGCCAATCTGCTTATTTGGTCCTTGAGGATCTAAGCTATTCATCGGATAAAGTTCAAGGGCTGTAGCTTCATTCCCAGTCGGTGCACCTGCACAGGATTTTTTTTTATGATAATAATGATAACTATGCATGGATAGATAACAGAAACAGTTCCCATTGGCCACCCTTGAAGACATCAGCTATCCATCGAAAAAAGTTCCAAGGCTCTTGCTTCGACCCCCCCCCCCCCCCCCCCCCCCCCCGCTAACATCAGACATTTTTTAAGTCCTTTTAATGTAATACATACGCAAAAAGTTAACGTTTCCTAGCAATCAGTGATCTTACTTCTGAAATTTAAACAAACATTACAGTTCCTGCGGTAATAATCTTGCAATTGATGCGCCATAAAGAAAACATCAAAAATTAAAAGAAAGAAACCGGCCATATGAAGCGTCATTATCTTACTCTATGCGACTATGCGCTACCAAAACACGCACACGCGCCCGTAGTGAGTCGTACAGCTTTTCAATTGCGCCGAGCCGTAGCTTTGCGGAAAGGAAGGAAGGAAATCTTGGAGAAGTGCGCTAAAAACCTAAAATTTGCAGACATCTCAAGACATTTTCCAATATGGCGGCCGTAGCACAAGGTTGATTTCCGGGGACTTTTAGTATGTTAATCAGAAGGCTTTGTACTATCACTGTATCAAGTCCCCTTCCATTGCGAGTTTTTTTTTACTTTTTTTCCTAAAATGACTGCACTAGTATAATAGCTGTTCGAAAAGTTGCAGGGTAAAACAGAAATCACTGCCAGTATAGAGTAAAGTGGGTTAGGATGGAAAACAAGTTTATTATTTGAAAGTACATACCTGTGTCTGGATATTCTTGAAAACAGAAATTTTGCCAGTACTCGAACACTGCCGTAGTTTGGTAGTGGAAAGAACGCAACAGACTTTTTTCACTAAAGGTGGCTTGTTTTATCTTGTTTTAGAACTCGCGTAAAAAGTAGGTGGCGAAGTATTTAGGGAGCTTTTCAATCAATTAAGTTATTTTGGTTCATTGGTTATCAAAGAACATTGGTCGTAATCAATTTGAAAAAAAAATGTTTTTTTAATTTTTGTCCAGCTAGATTCGTGAAATGGACCACGACTGTGTGTCGTATGTATTTTCAATCCAAAGAATTGACTTTTTTATCTAAAACTGTGCGTAGGTAGTAGTAGGTACCAATTTTGATCACGGCCCTTTTACCCTTTTTAATTTTTTTTTACGAAAAAAATTGGGATTTTTGTTTGTTTTTTGTGCCTACTTTTCTGATGATAAACTAACTGAAAAAAAAAAAAAAACTCGTGGGTTGGGGGGATTTTTTTTTAAATACCCCCTTGGGAGTCAAAGTGTTTTAAATAGTCAATTAGGCTATTAGAATCATCAATAATTATATCATAAACACCATACCATAATAATAACTGGCACCCTTAACCTCGCAAAACTGCGTTTGACTCTTCAATTCGAGCCCCTTCACACCTGTCATTCCGTCATCCATCTGTCAATAGTAGTTTTCATCAGGTCTAGAGCGCATATGGTCACGTTACTCACGTTCCTTGCCGGTCGGCAAAAATTCGACCTTTGCTTGCTTGCCAGACTCGCACTCGCACAGCTCTGTAATCATTCTCCCCACCCTCTAACCGTGGCGGAAAGTGATTTTAGAGACGGAAAAAAAATCATCAACAAAGCGTTTCTTTCCAACTTTTTAAAAGTCAGTAATGAGTCTATTACCATATAGTGGTTGTGAATAAACAATAATAAAGCAACAACAGGCAACAAACACGACAGTGCGACGTTGCCTAGCGCTTTTGAAGGGGGGGGGAGGGTGGTTGTAGGGAGGGGATTGCATTTTTTCAAGTTTTTGACATTTCCGTCAAACTAGATGGCCATCATGTTGCCATGTTTATTCAATCTGTCGCTCTTGTGGTCTGTCGCACATACTGTCTGTCGCGCTTGGAATAGGGTGATTACATGAAATTCGTTCACCTGATCACTGGCAGGTAGCGCAAGAGTCGACAGTTATGTTTTGACGTTTGTTGTGGAATTGCATTGGGGCACATAACAGGTGTGATAGTGTAAAGCATTGTTAGAATGATAGAATGATTAGAAATCACAATCTTGAGCTCGTAAACGCCGAACAAAACAGTATGTGAACAAAACACGTAAAAATTACAGTATTAAGTGAGGTTAGTCCGGTTGACGTTGACTCCAACATGAATGAAACTTGACAGATGACAATGACACTATTGACATTTTGCCATAAACTCCCTCTACATGCAATCACCCTATTGGGTGCTTTCCACCTAGACGGTACAAATACCACCAGACGGCACATGTTCCATGGTGTGGCACAAAATTTTAGGTGATCCAATGAACGGCGCAGAACCGAGTAGGAACACGCCCACTCAGCAAAAAAACATCTCTGTGACATCACTTAGATGTTCAAATCACAACTGCGATGTTAACAAAAAAAGTCTCTGCGATGTTAAGTGGACATCTCTGTTACCTCTTATGTCCGGGTAATTAGAACATGAATGAGATATCTCAAAGATGTCCAAATGTGACATACTATCTACATCGCTATTCCACATCTCGTAGATATCACTTTTTGACGTACATATAACGTCGCATTTTGGATGTGTATTTTGAAATAAAAATTAATTTTATCACCACTTTTCAAACATAGTTTCATGTCATAGGAGGTTCCGCACCTATTTTTGCTAATTTTTACAATCTATACAGCACGTTTTTTCCCTAACAAAAGTTGTTTTTCTATTGGCGTCCTCCGCAGGATTTGAACCTGGATCCCCACAGGTGATAGTTGAGGAGTTCCCGTGCAAAAGCCTACATATCCACTTGAGGTAAATGTTCAGAAATCACGAAAAACTATTAACATTCACTTGCTTTGTTGATTTTTCGCAGTTTTGTGGTATTAAATTGTTAAAAAAAATAAGAGATTAGTAGCAGGAAGGTAAGAACGAATAAACTCAAAAATGAGTGATCTATTTCCAAAAACATTTTGCAGATATCGGGTTTTGCTCAAAATCGATGGGATATGTCCAGGTTTTGCTCAAAATCAGCTTGCGCTGCTCAGCAAAAAAAGCCAACTTTCATTCATCGTGGAAAACAAGAAGAACAAGATAGAACCGCAGACAATCTTGCAAGACAATCCGTCGACTTTATTTCAGCGGGAACATGATTGAGATTCTACTGCAAACAGCTGATAGGATTTGTCGACTTTTTGCTCAAAAATCTTGGAAACCTTAATGATTACTATATGGATATGTCGAGTTTTGCTTGGAAATTGTTCAAGTCACTTAGAGGAGGATATGTACCTACGGTTTTGACCGAAATCATGTATTTTGGTAATGCTTTTCACATGGATTTATAGGTTTTAGGACAAATCTGAATAGCCCAGGCATTTTAGGTCAAAAATCGACAAAAGCTAGAAATAATTCGCCTAAGGCTGAATTTTTGCACATTGACAGTTTAGACCTAGTACAACAACATATCAAAATACCCAAACTTTCCCCTGTCCGCGTCTTTGATTTTCAGGTCCTCAGGTTCTTGAAGTTGCATCGCTGATCTGCGACTCATGCCGTAGCATTATTCTTGAACCGATCAAGCTCAGGCTGGGCTTGAATTGAGGAGAAAAGACCAAACAATGATTTTCTGGTGCGAAAAACCCATTTCCGGTGCGCGGCAAGCCGGCAGACCCGCGAAATTCAAAATTAACGCTGCTAACGCGACGACTTCTCACGGAATTCTCGCTTTGTATCATTTGTCACGAATAAACTGTGACAAACCAGAAGTCAATGCATTCAGCAATTCTTCAGCTTTCCAAGTGTGTATCTATGGTGCCTGTGGAAGCACCAATTGCAGATATAAACCCCCAGACTAAGCGTGGGTCAGGGTGACGCGATCTCTGTGTTGCGCCATATGAGGCGATTGTCGAAGCCTGTCAATCCATTGGATGCAAATACATCGTAATTCGATGCATTATATTTCGTTGATATTATTTTGGTACAAAAAGTGTCAATGATTGTTGAAGGGTGCTCGTGGGGAGGCGACGCTCGGGTAGGTGGCTCTTTTTTTTCCTGGGCCATATTGAACCGATCACAACAAGTTTGGTATCTTTTCCAACTGAATTCAATGTCGTGAACTTGAATCCGATGTGTAAATTTGGATAAAACAAGTTTGAACAAGTTAACTTGAAAAAACTTGTTTTTTCTTCGACAATTTTGTCGATTTTTGGCGCATTTTTTATCTTGATGAAAATCGCTATTGCAACCGCTTTGTCCGTCCGTCCGTCCGTCCGTCCGTTCCTCGAACTCCTCCCAAACTAGACGACCTGGCTTTCTAATTTTTTCGCTGTTACATAGCTGCCACTCCCAAAGGAGGGCTAGGCTATATTGGATGTCCATATTGCACCGCCAACATAGAGAAAACCGCCCCTGATAAACTTGAAATAACATAACTTTGCACTTTCTACCAGACCTGATGCTTTAGTGTTCTCATTGTTTGAATAATACATAGTTGCCACTTATAAACGTAAGCCAGAAAACATTCCGTCTTCAATATGCGCCGCCGACAAAAAAAAAACTGCTGAAAACCGCCCCCAATCACTTTAAAATGAAAAACATAAACCCGAAGACATAGCGATGTGATTCTTTCGGTATATAAATAGCTGACTAAAAATGGGAAAGGATAGGCTACTTCCGCCCCCAAACGATAAAAAGTGCAACTTTCACAAATGTTACTGATTGAGATGTTCCCTTCAACATTTAGGAACTGCCAACTCAAATTGTACAGCATTTTTGCCCAGCCGAACGCTGCCGCTCTCACACGCCGCCCCCAAAGTAAGAGATAAATGAAAAACATGAACCCGAAGACATAGCGATCTAAGTTTTTTGCTATATGGATAGCTGACTAAAAATGGAAAAAGATAGGCTACTTTTGATATGGCGCCGCCTCCAGCTTCCGTCCCCCAAAAAAAAATGCAACTTTCAACAATTTTCACTGATTTAGCTGATAATGTTACCTCGATCATTTAGAAACTCTTGACTCAAACTGTGCAAGAATTTCTTTGCCAAACTCTGCCGCTCCCACACGCCGCCCCCAAAGTGAGAGATAAATGTAAAACATGAACCTGAAGACATAGCGATCTAATTCTTCCACGATATTGATAGCTCACTGAAATTGGATAAAGATAGGCCACTTTTAATTAGCCGCCGCCTCCAGCTCCGCCCCAAAGTAAGAGATAAATGTAAAACATAACCCTGAAGACATAGCGATCTAATTGTTCCGCTATATAGATAGCTGACTAAAAATGGGAAGATATAGGCCACTTTTGATTAGTCGCCGCCTCCAGCTCCCGCCCCCAAGCAAAACAAAATGCAACTTTCACAATTTTCACTGATTGTCATATTTCCTTAAACATTTAGAAACTCCTAACTCAAACTATGCCACAGTTACTTTGCCGAATGCTGCCACCCCCACACGCTGCCCTCAAAGTGAGAGATAAATGGACAACATAAACTCGAAGACATAGCGATCTAATTCTTTCGCTATATGGATAGCCGACTAAAAATGGGAAAGAATAGACTACTGTTGATTAGTCGCCGCTCCCAGCTCCCGCCCTCAACAAAAAAATATTGATGAGTGAAAGAATTTTCATTCAAACCAATTTCATTGGCAAGTACCCCATTCTGATAACAAAATATCACAATGAGTTTCGAATGAAGAAAGTGGGCAAGGAATGGTGTTTCTCCTTCAACCAAATTTCTTTACGTTCACAATATGCCTCTTTGAGAAAATGCGCTACTGAGACTCACGCACGTGAAGGCATACTCACTTGTTTTTTACTATTAGAGGTGTTCATCTTTGCAAATACTTCAAGGGCCATCAGAACGAAGTGTATTCTTCACGAAAATCATCCACTTGATATATAATTTGGTTTCTCGAGTTTAAAAAATCGATTTGAACCTGAGCCGGCGCAGCGCAGCGTCTACTAATCACCTGAACACTACAGCATGCACCTGTAAATGAAAATAGCCTGAACTATTGGTTAAATAATAACTCATTATTAAGAATGCAGGGATCTGTGCAGAATTGAATTCCCTGTAACATTCGCCGTGAATCACACTGCAGGGTTTTAAGTTATTTGAGGGTAGAAGTTATAGCTGCCATTTGAAATATAGAGTATGAATCTTGCTGAAAAAATATGCCCCTCTCCGAATAACGAATAACTCAAAATCCTGCAGTGCGTTTCATCGCGATTTAAATTATGTTGTAGAGAACTCAGTTCTGCACAGATCGTTGAAGTTTGAAAAATGAGTAATTATTTTTTCAATAGTTTGAGTTATTTTTATTTAAAGATGCATGCTGTAGTGTTCTGGTCATTAGTAGATGCGGCGTCGAGCCGGCTGAGGTTAAAATCGATATTTTAAACTCGAGAAAGAACTAATGGCTCCTGAAATATTCTCAAAGATGAACACCCCTTACAGTAAGAAAAAAATCTTCAAAATTGTCAAAGAAAAAACAAGTTTTTCCAAGTAAACTTGTTCAAACTCGTTTTTATACAAATTTACACATGGGATTCGAGTTCAGGAGATTGAATTCAGTCGGAAAAGATACCAAACTTGTCATGATCGGTTCTACATAGCCAGGAAAACCAAATGAACCACCTAGCAGAGCTTGGCCTCCACGACTCCCCTTCAATAATAATTTTTTTTGTGCCAAAATGGTATCAAACGGATATGATGCGTCCAATTATAATGTCTCTGCATCCAACGGATTGACGAGTTTCATCCACTTCATTTTTAGCTGCAATTTTTCACCCCTCCCTCCTCCCTCCAATAGCTCCAAACCCCCCGGGTGCGATTTTGGATATGTAGTATAGAGCACTCAATTCTGAACAGAATATCAAATGTTCAGGACGTCCATATTTTTTCCGAGGTTGGAATCTATCTTTCTTGTACTACATGGCGCAACACAGAGATCGCGTTACCCTGACCCGCGTTTAGTCTGGAGGCTGTATATTTGCAATCGGTGCCTCCACAGGCACCATAGATACACACTTGGAAAGCTGAAGAATTGCCGAATGCATTGACTTCTGGTTTGTCACTGTTTATCTGTGACAAACGATACAAAGCGAGAATTCCGTGAGAAGTCTTCGCGAATAGCAGCGTTAATTTTGAATTTCGCGGGTCTGCCGGCTTGCCGCGCACCGGAAATGGGTTTTTCGCACCAGAAAATCATTGTTTGGTCTTTTCTCTTCAATTCAAGCCCAGCCTGAGCTTGATCGGTTCAAGAATAATGCCATAAATAATGCTACGGCATGAGTCGCAGATCAGCGATGCAACTTCAAGAACCTGAGGACCTGAAAATCAAAGACGCGGACAGGGGAAAGTTTGGGTATTTTGATATGTTGTTGTACTAGGTCCAAACTGTCAATGTGCAAAAATTCAGCCTTAGGCGAATTATTTCTAGGTCAAAACCTAATTTGACTGGGCTAGAAGTCATATTCCGATTCAGCTCATCGAGTATAGAGAGACCTGGATCTGGTTAGTGGGGTTGGTAGCCATTCCTATACGGCATTTGATGATACAGAAAATTTCTTTTGCATGAGTGTTCTATAAGGCCCAACGAACAATATTAGAAGGGGAAGCACAAAAGCTTCCCCTTAGGGGGGCCGCAGGGGGCCCTGTCAAGTTGACGGTCCAAGAACTCCTACCAAACCATCTTTCAATTTCGTTGTATCACTCAAATGGGGATGATGTGACTCCATTGTAAGTCTCGATGGCAGTGGTCCCCATGTCTCTTTCATCCTTCATGCTTGAAAAAATAATTTCTTCGGGAGGTCAGAGAAATCACTTTTTATTTTTTTAAACATACAAGAGGATGTGAAGTTGGCATGTTTTGTGTCTTAACCTGTTATTTGGCATTACCAAGATCATATTATGAAGTCAATTTTTTAAATTCTCAATTTTGGGTTGATTGGTAGGCTAAGAAGTAGGTATTTTTTAACATCCAATTCAGACGTACTTTTTTTAGTGTCCAACTGGAGGTTATTGAAATAATCGCAGGGGTGGATAGACTGGACTATTTTCCTAACATTATGTCGAGGAAATCAATCCCAAACTGCACATGGAGAGTACACAAATTATTTTTCTTTCCGTCGGTCGAATTGCGATGCCTACTACGCCCGTCAGGGAGAACGCTGAGCATCGCCAGACTGAACTAGTATGAAAACAGCCTGAACGAATTCAAAACTGCCGGAAACACTCATTATGTGGTTCGACATTCAATTCTGAGTCAGCACTCAGAGCTTTAGTCAGTTTTGAATTTGTTTAGGCTGTTTTCATACCAGTTTAGGCTGGCGATGCTCAGCGTTCTCCTTGACGGGCGTAGTAGGCATCGCAATTCAACCTACCGAAAGAAAAATAATCTGTGTACTCTCTATTCGCGGTTTATGATTGATTTTCTCGACATAATTGTTCAGAAAATAGTTCAGTGGATCCACCCCTGATGATGATTTCAATAACCCCAAGTTGGACACTGAAAAAAGTTTGTCTGAACTGGATGTTAAAAAATACCTACTTCTTAGCCTACCAATCAACCCAAAATTGAGAATTTGAAAAATTGACTTCATAATAGGATCTTGGTAATGCCAAATAACAGGTTAAGACACAAAACATGCCAACTTTGCATCCTCTTGTATGTTTAAAAAAATAAAAAGTGATTTCTCTGACCTCCCGAAGAAATTATTTTTTCAAGCATGAAGGATGAAAGAGACATGGCGACCAATGCCATCGAGATTCACAATGGAGTCACATCATCCCCATTTGAGTGATACAACGAAATTGAAAGATGGTTTGGTAGGAGTTCTTGGACCCTCAACTTGACAGGGCCCCCTGCGGCCCCCTTAAGGGGAAGCTTTTGTGCTTCCCCTTCTAATATCGTTCGATAGACCTTGCAGAACACTCATGCAAAAGGAATTTTCTGTATCATCAAATGCCGTATAGTACCGTTTTTTAATGTGTACCGACCCCACTAGGTCACCCAGAGAGTGACGAAAGCCAAGTCATTGAGCGAGAGGGTATAGAGAGAGAGAAAGCTAGAGCACTAGGGTATTTGCACGTCAGGGTGTGGTGCCATTGCTTGTTACTAAACCACCCTGCGTCACAGTCAAAATGCATGACATGAGCTGTCAATATATTTATGTTTAGGTCACGGGGATAGTGGGGACGGTACGCGACGAAAATCCCTTGGATACTGCACTTTTGAGTAGAGTTATGAAACTTGGCACATAGTTTCTAGGGACCATAATAAGAAATTTCGCCCGATGTTCCCGAAAAATTTTTCGACGGAATCCGTTATATAGGCCCCTTTTTCCAAAATGGCGTCCAAATTTTGAAAATTGGCGATTGGTCGTACAGTGGCGCGCAATGTATCAATTCCTAACATTTTGACCATAACGAGTTGGTTTAAGCCACCCCTGACTCGATCCGTCTGATATTTTGGCCATTTGGGCCTTTTTTCCAAAATGGCAGCCAAATTTCGAAAGTTGGAATTTGGTCGTAAAGTGGCCTGCAAGGTATCAATTCTGGACATCTCGACCATGACAAGTCGATTAAAGCTTACCCCGACTCTACCTAACCTAAATTTTGGCCTCAATACTCAATTATTATAGTGCTGATTTAGAACTTATTTTTTTTTATCTTGAGAAGGGTTGTGAAAAACCCGAGGGAAAACCACTTCTTGGACTTTTTGTGTGTCCAACATGTGAGTAATCCGGAGAGCAGAATCACTACATTTTTCCGAAGGAATGAAATCAGAATCAGAATCAGAATAAATTTTATTTCCATAAAAAGCTCCACCATTGTAAAACATAGGCTCCCCCCAATTTCACGCTAGTATAAAACTGTGACAACCGAGGTGACAACCATAAAAAACGTCGAAAGTACATATTTACATACCAACTTCAAGTTGTTTCAGAAAATTTTCATCAGTGCAGAAGAAATTTGGCATGTTGATTAGGAATAAATCCTTGCAAGGTTTGATTTTCTGCATGAGAGAGCGTCCTACTGATGTAGAGTATCTGAGTCGACTGTGGGCTATTTATAAATTTTGCACGTTTGCACGAAGTATCAATTCGTAACATTTTGATTATAACGAGTTGATTGAAGCCACCTCTGACTCGATTCGGCTGATATTTGGGCCATTGAGGCCTTCTTTCCAAAATGGCGGCCAAACCGAAATCGGCAGATGGTCGTATAGGGGCACACAAGGTATCCATTCCTGGACATTCCGACCATTGCGAGTCGATTAATACCCTTCCCGACTCGACTTGACTCAAATTTCGACCTCAATCCCCATTTATAGTCCTGTCTCTTGTCAGTTAAGATCTCGTGGCATCAAAACCGCAAGAAATTTCGAAGTGCAAGTTGTTCGAATATGTACGGAAACGGATCGAGATAAGCGGTTTTTGCCGATTTATACGTCGATACGAGTTGTACTTGAAAAGATTTGAGCAGAAGACAATCACAATGTACCTCTTATTGAATACCAACACCAACACACTCTTATCTAGTGTGTCCAAGGCACAAAGATCTCTCCTATGGGTCTTAGTTTGTCCCATGTGACACATTTTTGGCAAAAAATGTAGGTACAGTGTTAGATGTTTTGCACTTATAGCCGTAAAGTCCCTCATTATTAAAATTAAAACCTGTTCCTGAATCGTAATCAGATTTTTTAGTATCTATGGTAGAACGAATGTTATATCTTCGGGAAAAGCATTACAGCTTGACCGCCTTATGTACATAGTTCTTTCTCAACCTTGGTATCTGTAAGTTACAAAACGAGTATAATGCAACATGTAGAAATTGGATCACCTATTATCCATTCCAAGCTTAAAAAAAAAACAGTTGCCTATGATATTTTTTCTTTAAGTTGGACAATCTGCTAAGTTGATGGATTGAAAAAGTCAAGATGATTTAATCAAAATTGTCAATGTGATGTTTGCTCTGCTGGATTGCCATTTTAATTCAATTGTTAGGTCAGATTTTGACATTGACACAATTTTTTCATAATTTTTTGTCTTGAAAACGCCGTTAGGCACGTTATTTTAATAGTGAAAGTTTTGAGAGGTGCAATAGTAATCGTATACAGTTTTAAAAATCTGTTGTGGGGCGACACAAAACTTTCCCGGCGGTATCCAGAGACGTCAGTAATGATTTTGATCGAAGTGTCCCTTCGGGAGGGGGCGATTCGATTTGGAAATTGATGAAAAAATTCTATTTAGTCGAGCGTTTAGCGAGCATCCTGCATCCATTGTTGAGCGGACAGAAAAAATGACAGGTTAGGTCAGTTTTCCAAGGTGATGAAATGATCCAAAAGGTAGAACTAGGTAGCTAACTGCTGTGATATCTCAAAAATGCAATGCTGGTTCCTTATTGAAATTTTTGTTCCTACTTTAGATATGATGATGAAATTACAAAAACTTGATTGAAAACTTTCACTGCATCTGTGTGTCAAATTTCAATTCTATATTTTCAATTTAGAGCTTGGGCAGACAAACCCAGACCCAATGTGCCACCTGAGGGCTTCCGATCAAAATCATCCACCCAAAGTCTAATCAGAACATTCCAGGCTGAACTTAGGCCTCCGTACCTGATTTCGATTTGATCGGATCAATAATTCGGTAATTATCGTGACAGAACCGCTTAATTTGTACGATCGCATGAGTGGTTTTATATTTTCAGGAGGAAAATTTCCGGGAAATTGGAGAGAAATTATTGGAAAATGTTCAAGAACCAGTTATCTATTCTCTAAAAAAAACAATTCCAAGAAATCTGTTCACTGAATAAAAAGTTGGAAAATTTGCAGTTTTTCCAGAGAGGAAAACTCGGCAACTGTTGATCCGATTTCGAAAATTTTTCCTCCAAAAATTAGCTCAATCTTTTCTCTATCTTTTATTCACAGCATGTCTGCACCTAAAATTAATATTTCGTGGGGCCTACCGCATGTAGAAGTTTGCATTGCGTTTTTCTCAAATTCACGGAATGTGCAAATTTCATTTTGAAAAAATTACAGTCGGAAAACCGAAACCGTGTCAACTCTGAAAATAGACCTGCACGACGCTCAATACAATCTACTTTCGATATCAGTTGAAATTTCCAAAAAAAAGTCGATCCCCGAGCAGGAATGAATTTTTGAGTGGAGTCCTGCTACAAAAGCGAGTCGTGCTGGTCGAAACACCGGCGAGAGCCCCTCCTGAGTGGCAACGGCCAGGAGAAATTTCGAAAATTCATTACGCTCAACTGGAGAATGGTGGAAAACTGCAACTGCGGCCTCAATTTGACTCTTTTGTTGTGTTGCTTCCTGCCAAATCTGGTTCCAATCCATCAGATAGATTTTGAATAATTAATTGGTAAAGTTTTGAACTTTGACATTTTTTATTATTTGACAGATGACAGATAGGGCAATGTTTCCAACTGTTCTGAATACAGTTTTCCAAGGGCTTTCAAATGACATATTGCAAGTTGAGTTCCGTGAGATATAGCTTCTGACATTTGATGATAGTGACAGTTGGGTTTGACAGATGACAGCCAAAAACTAATGGGCTCTTTTCAGGAAACAACCATGTTTGTATACCAAATATCAAGTCGATCCAGTCAACGTTACGGCAGTTATCGTGGAAGATCACAGACAGACACACACACACACACACATACACACACACACACACACAGACAGACATCATTCTGAAAATGGTCTTAATCGTCTTGGGGGACCTCAAAACGGATATATCCGGTGAAATCTCAAAACTTTTTTTCTGCACGATTACAATACTTTCCCTCCGTGTTCGTGGGTGGGCCGGGAAAGTAAAATGATCGAAGTGAACCCAGTTCTAACGCCGTAGTGTGATTCGTCGCAAGTTATCTGGTGACCTGAGCTCGTCGCGCCCTGTAAGAACCTAGGTACGTTAATTCACTCTCTGTTCCAGGATCACGATCTGTGATCCTGGCCGAAAGAGAACGGCTGAGGTTGGTGAGCAAACCTGTGACCTGCCGGCGACCCCAGTCCCCAGAATGACAATTTGACAACACAGCGTAGTTCAGGTGAAGGTTTCATGTCATACTGTGGCAGAACGGCTTAGAATTATAAAATAAAGGGGAATGAAATATTTAGGAATAAAATTAGCATTACGGGCGAGATCGCGAAATGAAAAAAATAGGAGAAGGAATGCGAAATATATCGATTTTTGCCGGCCAGCATCGGAGTGACACCGGATGCAAGAAAGATGCAGGCATCGACGTTGGTAGGCCAGAGGGTTGTGACGGGAGACGGGGTGTGGGAAAATAACATAGGTCCAAGAACAGTGACGAAGAGAGGAGATTCGAGGGGTAAGAGTCGAGCACGACGGGTGTATTTTGCGGGAAGATAACTAATATTTTTGGAAGAAGAATAAATTAAGAAAAGTGCTAAAACACTGTAATAGATTTGTAGTAAATCAGTGACGTGGAAGGAAAACCTTAAGGCAAGTCTGATTTCTATTGTAATCGAATGCGAATGGTTTAAATAAGGTTGAAGTAATTGTTTTGGTTTAAAAAAATGATAGTAGGTTTTGTTTGATCTTTTGAACAGCCATGATAAGCGTCAAGCCGATTTGAATTCCTTGTAATTGCTCTGAGCTTTTAAAATGCGGCCCCTTGTTTTCAGATAACTACCTTCCAGATGCAAGAGAAAGGGTGAAAACCTTAGCAACCCTTTTAAGAGATTTGGCTTCCGACAGAGCATGATTTTGTAGGCTCTATTAGCTGAGACAAGCACTAGCAGTATTTATGCAAATCAAATCTGGGCAAAATCTTGATTCCGCGAAATTTTCCCCCATAGAATAAAATATTTAACCCTTTCGTGCGGCAAGGAGTTTATGGACATGCAAGATAAGCTAGCGTTCCAAACAAAGAGAACCTCTTATGAACAATGGCAGAAAATTCAGTGTCGTTTCGAAAACCACTTCAAGATAAACAGGGACATAAAATCAATTTTGCAGGCTAATTAATTAGAGGCTCATTGCGATGACTTGTACTCCATATTGAGAATTTGTGTAATGGTATTGAACCTAGCATCAAACAGAGCTGCTGGATAAGTCCTTAAATTGTAAACTATAGTACCAGCTGGATATAAAATCTATGGACTGTCAACACTCAAATTTTATGTAAATTATTTGATCAATAATTAAAATAATGGCTATAAATTCGAAAGATCAAGACAAGACTCAGTGAACAACAATCTCTCTCTAAGTACAATTAAATAGTAAAGATTTCTTTTCGTACCAGGGTGAATGGGCGAAAGGGAAGAAAGGGTTGAATTGAAAACGGACAAAGGATTAGTAAATCAGGCGGGGACTTAAACTCAAGTGTACTAGGAAATGGCTTCACCCAGAATTCTGAAAATTAGGAAGAATGAGAACGGAATTAATTCGCAAGGGTTGAACAAATTCGTCGTAGGATTGCACACGGTATTAGGATTTACTTTTCTTTCAGAAACCGAATGTAAACTGAATAAAACAATTTCGAATGCTAGCTGAATGTCAGCACGTCAGGAAATTATAAAATGAATAATTAAGATGAATTTAGTTAAGTTGGCGATGATTGCTTAATTTGTAATAAAATTGAGGTGTGGTTAAATGACTTTGTTTATTTTTCAATATTTATTCAATTCATTCCCTTTAAAAAGAACGTGAGGTTACTACTAGAGCAGGCTTGAGGTATTAGCACGACGTGAAGCTGAGGTAGGTGTAATCGGGTTAAATAACTTAGGTAAAGGTAAAATAAAATCTACGGCACAACGAAATACGACTTAGGGTAATTAGACGCATCACGGCTTAATTAATTTAATGTAGGGAAGTGGGGGTATCACAAAAAAGGGGCCGGTGACGAGGATAATTACAAAATGTTACCGTGAGGTTGGAATGTTACAAAATGGTTGTTAGTGACGCAGAACGTTACAAATGGTTACCGTGAAGCAGGATGTTATAAAAATGGTTCCGCAATGACCAGAAATTTACAAATAGTGACTGTGGTGGAGCAGAATCTTACAATACGGACACCAATTTTAACGTAACCTCCCTTGTATCAAGATGACATTAAACATCAAAAATCAGGGACACCAACAAAACTCGGATTTTTCATGGCCAGCTGTGGTTTTTTCAAGCTTGGAATGGATTATACGGGAATTGAAAAGGGATTCAAGATAGGTGGGAGTTCTGTTCTTCACCAATGTAATAGATAAAGAAAACAGTAAAGAAGAATGTAGGTGAGCATCTCGCACAATCGCACAAACGAAAACGTGCAAATTTTCAAATAAGTTGCATCCCATATCGGCGCACAGTCGACTCAGATCTCGACTCAGATGCTCTACATTAGTCCGTGGTGGGATTCGAACCTCGACCCCCGTAAACCCAGCCGGGTATTTCGCCACGCTAATGTGAGCTATCGGCCCACTGTGCAGTGGGACGCTCTCTCATGCAGAAAATCAAACCTTGCAAGAATTTATTCCTAATAAACATGCAACATTTCTTCTACACTGATGAAAAGTAACTGAAGTCTGAGGTCTAAGAGGCAGAGAGAAGTCTAACCTCCAAACACCACTGAGGAACAGCAAATACACGCGATAGAGCGCAGATTTCTCAATCACTGTTATTTCTGGTAATGTAATATGTAACCTGACTTATCTTTTAGCACAAACACAAATTCTGAAACAACTTGCAGTTGATATGTATGTACTTTCGACATTTTTTATGGTTTTTACAGTTTAACACATGCGTGAAATAGGTTTTGCCAGTGGGGTGGGGAGCCTTTTATTTCTTCGGAAAAATGTATTGATTCTGCTCTCCGCATTACTCACATGTTGGACACACAGAAAGTCCAAAAAGTGGTTTTCCCTCGGGTTTTTCACAACTCTTCTCAAGATAAAAAAGTATAAATTCTAAATCAGTACTATAATCGAGTATTGAGGCCAAAATTTAGGTTGGGTACAGTCGGGGTAGGCTTTAATCGACTTGTCATGGTCGAAATGTCCAGAATTGATACCTTGCAGGCCACTACAGGACCAAATTCCAACTTTCGAAGTTTGGCTGCCATTTTGGAAAAAAGTCCCAAATTGCCAAAATATCAGACGGATCAAGTCAGGGGTGGCTTGAATCAACTCGTTATGTTCAAAATGTTAGGAATTAATACTTTGCGCGCCACTGTACGACCAATCGCCAATTTTCAAAATTTGGACGCCATTTTGGAAAAAGGGGCCTATATAACGGATTCCGTCGAAAGTTTTTTTTGGAACATCGGGCGAAATTTCTTCTAATGGTCCCTAGAAACTATGTGCCAAGTTTCATAACTCTACTCAAAAGTGCAGTATCCAAAAGCGTATCGACCCCACTAGGAGGCAGCTCACCCGAAAAACGAATCCAATCAGAGTGGGCGGTGCTTTTTAACTAGGGTTGCCAAATTCAGAGGGCGCTTCATGTTGAATTCGGAACAGGCAAGGAAACAGGTTCCTGCTTACCGGCATAATTCAAAAATCGTGCTCGAAAATTCCATGACGGACAGAGTAGGCCTTTCCAGGTAACGCGGAATGCAAACGTCAAACGCAAATGTGTTGTTTATTTCGAGTTTTCGTAACGAATTTCGTCAAACGGGGATTTATTTTCAAAAGAAAATGCACTTTACCTAATGTTTTGTATGTGGACCTCATCGTAAGGACATAATATTCACCATATTCCAAGAAATGAGTCCAGGTAAGTGATTCAAATTTGTGTGATTCATAGATTCTGGTCGCGTGCTAGCGACGCGACGGCCGCATTTTTTCATATTTTAAAAGGGAAATCACTTATTTCAGCATTCTGCCCTACTGGCTGGTGACTAAAATGGATATCCAGGATATCTCTCTTGGTCTATCACCTATCAGGAGTCCCAACTGGCAGCCGCCGCCTACCCGGGAGGAAGAAAAGAGATCGAACGACTGAACACTCCATGCGGACTGAACACAAAGATGGGGAGAGGAAAGCGATATGTAATGCAGAGCAAAAGTGATATCTACAGCTGGAAGGAAAGATTTGCGAGATGAAAAGAAGTGAAGAACAGTAAACCAATGACCGAAAGATTCTGTGCAGAGGGCCTCTACCATGGGAGTTAGGCCAATATTTGTCTCCCGAGTTTGTAGTGCTTTGGATTTAATAATATTAGGTAAGTACCTACTTAAGTATGACATAGAGGCACATGGAACTGTATACATTGTATTTAAATAGGTAGGTACCTCCTCGGGTACGTCATAATCTTCTTTCTCCTGGTTGCACAAAAAAATTTAACCATGAATAGCGATGTTCATTCTATCTTGAAAACTTAATTTTGATAAAAGGCAAGTACTGCAAGTGCTGATAAGTTTAAAGCATCACAGCATTTCTATTTGACCTTTGAAAAAAATGCAGAAAAGTGATGAGTTATTGTAGCCTGATGTGGCTTGTATTTATTTTAGATTCCAAAATTATTACTTTCACATATTAGATTCACATTATGCCTTTAAACCAATATTATGCCCTCGCGTATGTCGTACAATACAGTGTCCCAAATTGGTGGTTCCTGTTGAAACTGAATACAAGAAAGTCGGAAACCATGCAATACATACCACGAAATGTATTTTTCGAGGGGCAAACCGCTGGGGAAGTCTGGTGTACATGCCGGAGGAAGTCCGGGGGAAATCCTTACGAGGGGGAAGTCTGGTGTACAGAATTTGACCAGCGGTTTGCCCCTCGGTATTTTTCGTAAAACAGCATTTTCAAAATTAATGGAATCAAGTGGAAATTTCCATACCTAATGTAATTTGTAATTATTCCAATGGATGCTCATGGAAATGCATGAGAGAGGGTTTGGAAGTTGTATGGTACCTATCTTGTGAAATTTTCCATAATGATTTTTTCAATGAATTCATGTGAAGCCTCTTATGGGACAGTTTATAAATCGATGGAATCAAGTGAGAATTCCCAAGTGAGTCTATTTTTTCACCAGTGAAGTCTCTTTTTCAACTGATCGTGCGAACTTGAGAGATGAAGTAGTATTTGATTGGGTCAGGTTCCTCCAACACATCTTTTACTGGGCTTTCAGAAAAAATACCCATTCAATATCCACTAAAATTTATGTATTTATAAAATATTCACTTATCATTATGATATAGAGTTGACGGCACACCAGAGGCACCTGTGGACGGGGCTGAACAGAAAAACCAAAATTGTTTCGGACGAGTCCAATGTATTGTAAAAAGCAACACCGTCAGCTGGAGTCTGGAGTGCTGGACCAATACCAGGCTACAGGCGAGCCCACTGCAAATCTAGGTGCGCCACTGGATAAACTCAGTTCGCGCAGTTATAGGCTCCGCCCACAGGTCCCTCTGGTATTCCGAGTACTCTACCTATTATACCTATGTAATACATTGGTTCCTACTTTTCAGAGAAACGTCTGGCAGCATCTTTGTGCTTATCAAGATGGAGGAAAGAAGAGATGGACGATGCAGACATCGGCAAGTGACATCATAAGCTAAAAGGATTAGTTCGAGTTGGAAAGAAGAACAGAGCAAACCAAGCAGCTGGTTTGCAAGCAGCAGGCAGCAGGCAAGCAGCAGGAGGAATGCTGTCCATGAGCCTACTAAGCCAGTACCTTTGTCTTTGAGCTGCATTTCTGGATTTACCTAGGTAACTCTAATTCTTACATTATGTTGTAAATTTTGGTCAACGCTGGATCATCAGTGACCTCGCATAAAACTCCGGGAAGTGATTCCTGTCAAAAAAAAAATTGTCGAAAAGAGCAACATTTTTTTAGAGTGCTTCCAAAGGGAGTTACAGACCCTTAAAGGTACAAAATTAAGCAAAGTACGTATTTGATTTTTCGCCCAAGAACTAGGTATATTATTAAAGGTAGATTTTTAAATTTGGTGCAGGGAACTTTTTTCACAGTGCAAATTCAAGTGCATAATATTCCAACAAATCTGACCAGTCTAGGCGTAGTTGAAAGGAGTTTGGTGAGGCTGAACTGCTAAGAGAAAATTACTTATGACACGTCCATGGTTTTTCACTCTCACTCGCGAACGGTGCATGCTAGGAAAAAAATGCAGGAGGCATAAAAGTTTAAGCTTGAAATGTATAATGGAAATGTACTTTTAAAAATACGACCCGACCACCGATGATTTTATCTGAACTCCCCTCAACTTCCTTTAACTCCGCCAGTACTGGTCAGATTTGTCTAAAATCTTGTCCGTACGTTTGCACTATGAAAACACTTATCAAGAAATGTGAAGTTCCTACCTTTGATAGTTCTTGAGCAAATAATTGAAAACTGTCTCACTTTTTACTTTTATGGGTACGTAACTCCCTTAGGGAGAACTGTAGGAAGAAATCTTACTCTTACTTTTCGCCTTATTTTTCTGGAAGGAATCACCAGCCGGAGTTTTTTTATGCAAGGTCACCGAAACCCTCTGCATGTGGGGTGATTCCGAGAGTGATTCATAATTCGCGCATACGAACTCCAGTACGTTGTGAAGGGGTCACCAGGGAGTTACAAGAAACTAGTAAAATCTCAAATTTGCCCCTAAATTTAATTTAGTCATACTTGTAGTCCAGGAATTTTAGCTGTTTAAATCGCAAATAGCGAACAAAAATGAAAACTAGCCGGATTTTTGTATATAAGCTCAGTTGAGCATGTAGTTCAACATACTAAAAGTCCTCAAGAATCCGGTGTGAGCTTCGGCCGTTGTGGCCTCGAGAAGAACTTGAGGGTCAGTTTTTTGCGTATATCTCGTGAACAATAGCACTTGGAGAAAAAGTTCCCGGGAAGAAATTGTTGAAAATTTTATTGTCTACAAGAAAGGTCCCCACACATTTCATTGTCAGTCATCTCCTTCTTCGTGAAAAGACAAAAAAATAAAAATAGTCCAGATGCTCGATGCTGAAGATTGGTATGGACCTTGAGTTTTATGATGGCGGAGTGTCACTTCGTAGAGGTGTTGTTTGATCCACTGTCTTTTTGTTGAAACTTGAAGTCATCAAGACGAACTATGCCGGCGGCATATACAGGGTGAAATAAAAATAAAAAGTTAAACATTTGTACCTCGAGAACCAAAATGGGTGAAGACATGTAAATCGCCATAAATAATTCTGATTTCATGGTAATGAAGCCGTCGTGAACTTGAATTAAATATCTTGAGCCGTTCTTGAAATATCTTCAAAAGACTGAAGTTGTTACCAAACAAAAAATTATTTTCGTCTACTTATCAGAAAAAAGTCGACTGCGAGGTTGACTGTGTTTTTGATAAAATTAGTGGCCAAGAGAGAGCTTTCCACTGTTATTTCATTTTAAATGTAATTTGTCATTGTTTCGATTCAAAACACCAAGTTTCGATTCAATATCTGAAGAATTACTGATATACGGAAAACTATTTTTTTTTCGTAACGACTTCAGTCTTTTGAAGATATTTCAGAAACGGCTCAACATATTTGATTCAAGTTCACGACGACTTCATGGTCATGAAATTAGAAATATTTTTGGCGATTTACATGTCTTAACCTATTTTGGTTTTCGAGGTACATTTGCTCAACTTTTTATTTTTAAGTCACCCTGTATATGCCGCCGGCATAGTTAGTATTTATGGCATTAAGTTTCAATCAAAAGAGAATGGATCGAACAACACCCCTACCAAATGGCACCCTGCCATCATAAAACTCAAGGTCCGTCCAGTCTTCGGCATCGAGCATCTGGACTATTTAGCTTTTCTTGTGTTTTGACAAAGAAGGAGTGGACTGATGATGGAATATGTGAGGACCTTTCTTGTAGACAACACAATTTCCAACAATTTTGCTCCCAGTGCTTTTCCTCCAATTGCCATCGTTTACGAGATAAACACGAAAAACTGATCCTCAAGTTCTTCTCGAGGCCACAACGGCCAAAGCTCACACCGGATTCTTGAGGACTTTTACTATCTTGAACTACATACTTAACTGAGCTTATATACAAAAATCCGGCTGGATTTCATTTTTGTTCGCTATTTTTTCTATAATTCCTGGACTATTGTTGTTTATCTCAATATTGAAGCACGGAACACATAATAGGTAATGAATGGTGATGATCTCATTTTCTGACTCCCAGATGACTCCTTTACAACGTGCTGGAACCCATGTGCGCGAATTACGAATCACCCTGTGAGTAGGTATAATAAAAGAATTCAGTATATCTCGTTCAATTTGTATTTTCAGAGAATGAATTTTTGGAGCAAAAATGAAGTGACAAGCTAGGGGGCTATACGACTACAGCTGATGGCACCTGCAGTTTTGGAACTACTATCAGCGGCCATCAGCCGTATGTGCTCCAACTTGACACTTCATGTCTGCTCCAAAAAGTGATTCAACTGAAAATAAAAAGTGAACGGGATGTACCTTTTTATTTTCTTCGTGCGAACACCTGATAAAAATACGTGTTATTAGTGGCAATTCTGTGAAATTTAAAGGCCCCTTGAAATTTTAAAAGGCGCTGGGTCACCTAGGAACATATACCTATTCTAGGAACGATCAGAAATCGGCTTTACGATTGGCTGAATTTTTTTAAGGGCCTTCAAATTTTAACGGGTTTGATACAGAATCGCCAAAATGTTTTGCCAATCGTAAAGCCGATTTCTGATCGTTCCTATGTGACCAGCGCCTTTTGAAATTTTAAGGGGTCTTTAAATTTTACAGAATTGCCACTACACCTTTTACAAGGCCTAAGTACCCAACTAATGAATTGTTTTTCACTATCCAAAGAACGCCACTGCCAGATCTTTGTGATTTTCAAAATGGAGGGAGGAAACGAACTCTAGAACTTGAGAGATCTAGATCGAGATTGAAAAAAATGGCGAACCAGTTGCAAACAAGTCGAATATATAATTGTGTACCCGAGGGCCTAACTTGGTAATGTATTTGTCTCTCAGCTGTACCTACTGCTGGATTGTAATGTATACCTAGTCGATATGTATGAATATTACATAGATCAATGCATCATGGATTGATACATATGGTTTGCGCGATGCAATTTTCTTTTATGTTAAACAATTTTCGGCATAGATTTGGTCTTTTGAAATGTACCCACAATAACAGACGACAAACGGATGTGTTATTTTGAACATAGGGCTGCAGTTATTAAGGAATATGTATTTATAACCTATATGATAATTTATCACCGCTTCAAAACGACAAATTTTATGATAGAAATAAGGAGAGGATTATAAGCATATAAGTCTAATGAAAATTGCATCGCGTAAATTCTCTAGTACCTACGTCTTATTCTACCTAACGTTATTGTATAATTTTTGGCCGACAATTATATCTAAGTATAATTAAAAATTATCTCCTATCGCCAACCTAATATATTGTTTTTTTATTTTTTAGAGAATGCCTCTGCCACGACATTTACCTATGCTTCTCATGCTCAGAGAATTTCATGTCTTCATGCTGCTGGAAGTTCATTCCTGTACCTGGAATTGCCTGCAACAGTTCCTTTGTTTGTGAACTGACCACATAAACTTGTGTGGAGTTGAAAAACGAAGATCAGGACCAGATTCAAACATGAAATGACCTTTACGATATGTGTGTAATATGTACCCTCAGCTCCTGAGAAGCTTAATCAACTTTAGAATTACATATACACGTGGCTGATTTTTCAACTACACTAACTTTACTTGAAAATTTATCAATCAACAGCGCTGTTGAAATTTATACTTGAATTGAAACTTTTAGAAAATGCTGAGGCTTCAATTTTTGATTCATCAACTTTATAATATGATAATTATGATGTTCAATATATGTATTAGTACCTACAGTAATTTTACTAAATTATTAATAATAATAATTAACTTAAAAGTTACATAGTTTATTTTTCAACCACGCTCACTCCACTCGAAAATTTATTAATTTATTGAAATAGCCCTGTTGAAATTTATACTTTCAATTGAACCTTTTTGGAAATGCTGAGACTTCAATTTTCGATAATATCTCGAATAATATGATGTTCAATAATATAAGTACCTAAAATAATTTCACTCTGTTAAGGATGTTGTGAAGTGAATTCTGAAAATTTGGGCTTCGTGTCTGAAAACCACTTTATGTAACGGCCAACTCGTATCGTAATCTACTATCACAATATGTGTGACATAGTAATATGCACCTACCATCAGTGTCTGAAAATACTTTTACTATTATTTTGATTCAATAGTATCTAGAATAATGTATGATGTTTGATATATTAGTACCTAAGATAATTTTACTGTCGAGGATGTTGTGAAGTGAATTCCGAAAAATGTATTGTACTCACTTTTGAACAGCAGTGGTTTATTCCCACGGATTTTATTCCTCACCTCATAATATGCTGGGGATTTTAATTGTTTTAAAAATATGAGAATAAATGAAATGAACAACGTACTTTAATCTGTTTTGATTGCACGAGTAGCACATGCTCAATCTAAGTCTTATTTACATTGTTAAAATAGGTATACAAAAATGTTTTCAGAAAAATCTCTCGATTTTTCGTTGAAAACGTTTTTGTAGACTGATTTTAAGTGTAAAAAATTTGAAAATAAACAAGCCAGCATGGACCCCGCGCTTTCGGGCCTCTTGAACCGTTGCCTAGCAACGTCACTGCACTTCAGCGCTCGAAGCGGCCTCTGAATTTGGCAACCCTAACTATAACTGCGGATGAAAAATCCCGCCTACCTTCCTCTCTGGGTATACCAAACACTCTGGCCTACTCTGTGGTTTAGGTTAAGTCGACTGTTTCATCTTTCAACACAGATTTTTCCACTAAATTTAACAGAAACTCTTAAAAACTGTTCTAGTCATGTATATTGTGTTCCATACATAGCAGATGCTTTCGATCACCGTATTTCAAGTACTGCTGGCATTTCGTCGAACGTAGGTTTCATCATCCAACTCATTCCGTCGAACGCAAATTCCGTTGATCGTTGAATGCAGTAACCGTCGACGTGGTGACCCCATCGTGAAGATAGATTTTTACTTGCCGTAAGCGCAGTAGGTATATATTATGTATTTCAGTAGGTACTGGCCCAGAACAGCTGGAAAACCCAAAAAGTACAATAATAGAAGTCCATCAATTTTGCAAGATTCTATACCTGATGGTTTCTTCGGCAAGGAAAACATCACATCTTCCCGACTCTTGTACTGCTTCACGGTGCACCTTTTTACGTTTTAGCATTTTTAGCCCAGATTTCGGCGATTTCGGCATGCAAAATAATGACAATTCAAATTTGTAAATAAATCGGGGAAATGACAAATGTCAATAGCAACCACGCCCACCGCAGCTAACTCTGTTTTAAATTTTGACGAGGCCAGGAAATGCCGAGATACTGACAGAGAATACCGATATATCCCTTTCATAGCTTCGTCACTCGTCTCTCTAATCGAGTAGAACAAGTTCCGCCATCTAACTAATTTTTTCTCAAATATGGATTTGTCGGCTTTTGCACGGGAGATCTGTGCACGGGAGCTCCTCAGTTATGGCGTTTTCGACTGGGACTGCTCTGGAACTGTTCCAGTTCCAAACTTGCTTGATACCGAGCTGCTCTTGAACCGAATTGCATTCGTTCCATTCTGTCCCCGTCGGCTCGGCTCCATCACAGACGGCTCCATTCCGTTTCTCTTCCCTCTCCCTCTCATTAATTTCAAAGCATTCATACCTTCCATCACTGCTTGATTCGAATAGGAATTCATGAGAAAATTGTAAAAAGGAATGCCCCGCCACAAATTCATCCCTTTTGGTATTACCACGACTCATATTTAGCACCAAAATCGACACTGATACATCAAGTTGACAGTAGAACTGACTACCAAGACAGTTCTAAAATTCGGAGCTGGTTCCGTGCAAATGACGTAAGAATATTCCCAGTCGAACACAGCAAAAGTAGCACGGGAGCAATGCCACTTCCAGTCGAACACGCCGAAAAGTTGCTCTGATGAACTGCGCATGCTCAGTTGGAATGGAACCGGCTCGGTTCTAGCCAGTCGAAAACGCCATTAGAGACCACTCTAAGCTACCAACTTGTCTAATGCAGTATATTTAAACAGCGCACTTGATGTTCAGGGATATTTCATTAGGACTCCAAAGGATACATCGAGCCCAAAGAGCCTCGCTGGGGCTCGAAACGTTACAGCAAGACACAAGGGGCTCCGTTGGGGCCCCGCGGACGTTACAATAAGACATGAACGGGAGTCATCAAAGTATTCGAAACCACGCACAATAAGACAAAAAGGGGCCCATTTTGGGGTTCCAAATAACACAAGAGCAGACACAAGGGTTCACCAAAGGTGAGAAAGCCACGACAAAATGCAAGAAGGCCCAGTAGACTTTCGAAGAACACAAGGAAACACAAACGGGGCACACTAGTTCCGATCGAAAGCCACGAGCACAAGAAGACACAAAAATGGTTCCAAACGACACCTGAAGACATAAGGGGGCCCGCAGGGCCTCAACTAAACATGAAACCATGAAGGCTGTTCTGGCATCACACACATCGAATAGGGGGCAAAAATATTCATTAAATATTTTCCGACACACAGAGCTCAGCGATGACAGCCCGCGAAATTTAAAAAATCTCTCAGTGACTACGTCTCATTGACGTCAGTGAGATGTTACACTTCGGCAAGTTAAATGAAGTAACAATGTTACGTCCGGTAGATGTCTCATGTGTGATGTTCAATTTAATGGCGAATTCACTTGGCTGCTCGAGTGCTGCTCGGCCGCACTCGTTGTCAAGAAAGAGCCTATCCTATTGGAGTTTCCTTGGCAACGAGTGCGGCCGAGCAGCACTGGAGCAGCCAAGTGAATTCGCCATAAGTTCATTTCGAAACATCTCTCAGACATTACATATTACATCGTATAACATCGCGGATGAACATCACATAGATGTGGAAGTAACGTTCATTACTTCATTGTGATGTTATTTTGTGACATGATTGAGATCATCTTATTTATGAAACATGACATGCTATGCTGAGTGGGCGTAGATGGAAAGCACCGTTTGGCACCCGCACATGCGTAAATGGCAGGTGTACCGAACTTGGGGCTAGGTGGAAAGCACGCATTGGGCGTTTTCCATTTACCGACACAAGTCGACTTGTGTCGACACAAATCGACACAAATGCGTTCCATTTGATGTGTGTTTCTTTGTGTCATCGACACAAGCTGACACAAACCGACACAAATGTTTTAAATGGAAATCGCCCAATGTTGCGCTCATGGATGTGTTGCGCTAAAGCGTTGGCTAAAGGTACGTTCCGATATTCGTTCTGGTCGACAAACCGCCTGAAAAACTTTATTGGAACGACCGGCTTCCTGAAAAAGGTTAACCAGCTGTCAACCACAACGACCAGCTTCGGAGGCCGGTCAGTGCAGGTTAACCCAAACGTCAACTGTCGTTCCGATCAGAGAGGTTCCGATATCAAAATTCAACCACTAAAAAATCGGTCGATCGGCTGGTTAACCGATGGTTAACCGAGTTGAATATCGGAACATATAAATATCTTCACTGTCCGTAATCAATTATTCGACAGTTGACACTTGACAGCAGCTGTCCTGTCAGTTGGCTGTCACCTGGCGCTCGAAAGTCGAAAGTAAAGGTTAGAAATCGAAGAGAGCTGAGTTCTGATGCAGCAAAAATGGCCAAATTTCGATCGATAACAAATTCTTTGCTGCTTTTATTCGCTACAATTAATATTTCGACCGCCCTGTACGAAGACCAAGTCGGCTTGTTTGATTGGAAGCGTTCGTTCATAGGCCGGGTGAAACATGCAAAGTTCGACAACAAACGCCTCATAGTCACCACCGAAGAAAACATCCTCGCCAGTGTGAACGTTAAAAATGGACAAGTGTTGTGGCGGCAAATCCTCGAGGACCCAGTCCAACAGCAGCCGCAGCTTCTGCATGTCGAACGAGACATCATTACGGTGACAGGTGCCCAGAACAGTTTCTACATTCGAAGCTGGGACCCAAACACTGGCAGCATGACTTTTGAATGGACCTTGTACACCGAGCGAATAGCCCCGTCTTTGTGGAGTGTAATTGATGACGAGCTGATCCACGTTGTTCTAGTCGAAGGATCGCATATCGAAGTCACCGCTTACAATGCCAGGAATGGGGAGAATCGAGGGACGACTACCAAAGTTACCGCATCGTGGATCTCGAGCCAGTGCATTTTGAACCATCCTTATGTTGCTTGTTTGTCGAATGGTAAATTATACTATACTCATATCGGTGAATCGGCTTCGATGAATTCGATTCCAACAGCTGCCAATGCAATTTCAAGCTTTTCACCTGGAAAGATTTTGCTTCACGAAGCAAACAGTGCGTTTATTTTGGAACTGGCCACGGCGCAAATATTGCCTTTCAAAGTGGAGAACAGCGCAACCCATCTGGAAGGTAATCGTTATGTCCAGCTGGAAGTGAATGACAATCCACAGAAGCCTATTAAAGTCACTGTCAAGGACAGTGAAAAATATGTGATGTCAGCAGAATTAGAATATCCTCTAGGCCTAGGAGCGCCATACGTTATCGCCGGACGAAACGCCGAAGTGCTTCTTTGTAGCACTGACAATGCTTTGTCCATGGCTCAAACAGAAGATGGAAAAATTCGTTGGACACGTGAAGAAGCCCTAAGTGACATAGTAGCAGCAGAATTTTTCGAATTGCCGGTTTCAGAGCTAGACGCTTCTATAGAAAATGAATTTAAAACATCATCTGGAGATGCCTTCAGCATGCTTTCACTTCGGCTCTCCACGCAAGCCAAACAGCTGCTCAATTTGTTCTTCGGCAGTACTTTACTGGCGAATAATGGATTAGTCAGAGACGAATTTGGCCTTCACAAAATTGTAGTAGTGGCAACCAGTGTTGGAAAGCTCTTTGCTATCGATACATTATCAGGATCGATTGTTTGGACCTACCGTTTGCCTAATGTCGAATCGTTTAGCTCTGGTATGATGTTACTAGTCCAAAGAACAGCGCGTTTTGCACCCCTGCCAGCTCAATGTTTATTAGTTGCCAAAGACAGTATCACTGGTAATGGAGTGATTTTCCAATTTGATCCAATCACTGGAATATCACATGAAGGTGTCCACCGATTAAGTTACTCAATCAAACAAGCCATGTTATCTCAGTACCAAGATGATGACCATTTACGAGCAGTCATAGTAGTTGCCAAAGACCACAGCATTCACATATATCCACAAAATGTAGCTGAACATGTCAAGAGAACAGAAACTTTCATGTTCACAATCGAACCGAAAACCAGCATCTTGCAAGGCTACCTCCTCAGAAGCGGAATAAAGAAAATGTGGGAAGTAAATTTAGGGACCAGTTCGAAAATCGTCGCGGTCAGTACCAGGCCAGAAAATGAACGGATGCATTCCCAAGGACGCGTGCTACCTGACCGTTCAGTTTACTACAAATATGTAAATCCAAACTTAATCGCCATTGCAACTTTGACGCCAGATCAAGTCCACAAACAAGTCCTCAGCGTGTACTTGATAGATGGCGTGACGGGGCTCATCCTTTACTCGACTTCACACAGAAAAGCCAAAGGTCCAATTCAATTAGTCCATTCAGAAAATTGGTTGACCTACACGTTCTTCAACGATCGTTTCAGAAGAACAGAAATAGTCGCAGCTGAGCTTTTCGAGGGTCCAATCCAGTCCAACAGCACGGCATTCAGTTCGTTTGCGGTGAGCCAACTGCCGCACATCCAGACTCAGTCGTACATTCTATCCGCCAATCCTCAGTCGATGGCCGTGACCCTCACCGAACGAGGAATCACCAACAAGTTCTTGTTGATAGCGCTGAGCACCGGCAGTGTCATCGAAGTTCCGTGGATGCTCATCCAGCCGAGGTTCCAAGACATCCCCTGCGGCCCAGAAGAGAGCTGCATACCATACATGCCGGAAATCCCACTTCCTCCGGAAGCCACAATCAACTACAACCAAACGTTGGCCAGAGTAAAAGATATTAGAGTAGCGGGAGCTCGGCTCGAGAGCACTAGTCACGTTTTAGTCCACGGTTTGGATCTGTTCTACACCAGAGTGGCGCCGTCAAAGACTTTCGACGTCCTGAAGGAGGACTTCGATCATAAACTTATAGTTTTGGTGTTGACCGGACTGATCTTGGCGTCGGCGATTTCGAAACATCTGGCCGCGAAGAAGACGCTGCGCCAAAGCTGGAAATGATAGGACAAATTGATGATATAGGCAATAAAATGTTATGTTTGTTTTAATTTTATTATTTGTTGCGACTTTGATGTTACGTTCAGTTTCGGGCGTAGCTTGAAATCGCGATGTCCGGTGTTGTATTTCGTATACTTGTAATGAGATATACTAAGTGTTCATTCACTGGTTGTGTTGTTGTCATTCTGAACATTCATTTTTGTCATTTAGTTGAAGTAATTTTGTGTAATTTGTACACGCAAGGCATTTTTCTATGGTGATCGGCCACTCTTTGGTCTGTCGGTAATTTTTACGAGTCGTTGCCATGTATAGAAATTGACCAATAAAAGTTTAAAAAATATTTTTCTATTTAGTTTCAACGCATAATTATTATCTACCTATTTTTAATACCTACCAACTTTTTACTTATATTCAATTTTATCGTCCTCTGTATAATGATATTGATTCAGCTTTGCATAAGTCGAACGCACCTTCAGGTGGTTGGTCACATTCAACCATAAACAGGTGGGTAGAGCCGTTATGACTTTCCTTAGTTGGTGAGCTCCAAGTAGGTAAGTACGAGATGCCAGAGCGTGATCACGGGAGAATTCTCCGCCACCGCCTCCCTCTGATATGATGCTCAGCTTATCACTTTATTTTTTATTCAGGGTCATGCTACTGGATTTTGGATTTAAAGAATAAGTGGGATATAGATACCATAATGTTGTACCTGAGTCAGTGTATAGGCATATGAAAATGTTTACCTAAACACATCTCTACACCCGCACCACCCATATGTAGGTACACCATGCATAGGTACTGAAGTCTTCTCGAACTTCAGAACTTCTTCGTGAGTGAACCGATCTTGATGAAACCTGAAACGTACTGTAACTGGTCACATACCTATCTTCCACTCACCTAATTATATAAATTCAGATATCCACTTCCCGCTGATTTGAATTTGCTTACTCCGGATTGGCCATGCAGTGAAGTCATTGGAGTGGGGGGCGAGAAAAATGCCGAAACAAGCTCCCGCAGTTCCTTGCGATAGAGCTCCCTGTATGTTTAAAACAAACTCTATTCAAATAGAAAATGATCACAAAACATTGAAGATGATGTTGAAATAATTTTCATATACCTACAGGTATGTTTCACTTTTTTTCATCAATATTTTAGGAGATGATATAGAGCTACAAAAATTACCACTTTCGCTGAAAGAAAAATAAAAACTTATAAAAATGAATAAAAATTCAAAAAAAAGGCACTTTTTTTCACAAAAATGACGAACAGTCAATGTGAGCAGAAGCTTGTAGGTATGCATCAATTTACTGGTGTATTGTATGTATCAAATTTGGTCAAAATTCAGTAATTAAATTTGGAATTAAGTATGTGACACAAAAACCATTTTTAAAACTCAACTTTGAAAGCCTCTATCTTTGTTAGAGTTGACGGCACATCATAGAGACCTGTGGGCGGGGCTGAACAGAAATACCAAAATCGTTTCGAACGAGTCCATGGTGTTGGAATAGGGGAAGCAACACCGTCAGCTGGAAAACTGGACCATTTACCATGCAGATCACAGGCGAACCCAAAATCCCACTGCAAATCTAGGTGCGTCACTGGATAAACTTAGCTCGCGCAGTTAGGCTCCGCCCACAGGTCCTTCTGTGATATTCCGAGTCAAGGTGCGTTCAGTCAGCTTATTTACCTCGGGTTCCACCAAAATTTTAAGAGCAGATTAAATCTATCACGCTGATAGTTGCTATGCACCAGCCAATAGGATGGCCAGTTGCTTATATAGTTACTATCAGAGTGATAAAGTTATCACGCTGATAAAAGTTTGGTGGAACCCGAGGTTAGTCGCAAGTTTTAATTTTAGCCGTAAGCGCTGCATCGTCTATTGGCTGTTCTGAGGAGGCTGGTTCATAAGGGCCAATGGGCGTCGCTGCGCTTGCGACTAAAATTAAAACTTGCGGCTAAATAAGCTGACTGAACGCACCTTCACTCTGTAATGCGTCGTTTCCGATATACAGGGGGTTTCAAATTTAAAACCGCGTCCTTTCAGGAAATGATGGTAAACTTCAAAAAAAGTAGACTTTCTTGGAAAAATATGTCAGACAGAAAAGAAATAATATAACGGAGATATAGGCGTTCCAAGTTGAACTTTAAAAATAGATTTTCTGTCATAGGTTTGGAACTTCTCAACCGATTTTGTTCAAATTTGAATTACAGCTTACTGAAATATAAGTATGTATCGAACAATGATAGCGCGTTCTATCAAACATTTTCAGGGGCGTAGATAATAGGGAGTTGCCCCCGCTTTTTCACCCCTTTTTTTAATCCCTCAAGTAATTTGGTAAATTGTTCATTGTTTTTAATTCTACGTTCACTTTGGAAGAAAAAATTACTCTTGCAAAATTTTGATTAAGTAGAGGCTTCATTCTCGAGATATTTGAGCTTGAAACTTCGGAAAACATCACGAAAACACCACTTTCAAACGCCTATCAATTATATCAAAGATAACTGATGATTCCTTCATTGAAACAGGTTTTCAAGGTGTTTTAAGTTGCTAAACCATGAGTTTTTCTTGAAAAAGACGAGAAGTTTTCAGGGAAAACTTTTTTTTGGCTCTTGAAAGTGGATACTTTGATGTGTTTTCCGAAGTTTCAAACACAAATATCTTGAAAACGAAAGCTCTAATTAAAATTTTGCAAGGGTAACTTTTTATTTGAAATTGAACGTAGAGTGTAATACTGTGAACAATCTACAAAATTACCACAAGGGGTAAAAAATGGGGGTAAAAAAGTGGAAACATCCCCTATTATCCACGCTCCTGAAAAATTTCAATGGACCGCGTTACTATATTGATAGATACCGACTTATTTTAGTGAGCTTCGGTTGAAATTTGAACAAAATCGGTTCAGAAGTTTCACAGTTATAACGAAAAATCGATTTTTAAATTCAACTTCGAACGCCTATATCTCCGTTATTATTCGTTTCTGACATACATATATTTTTTCAAGAAAGTCTACTTCTTTTGACGTTTCCCATAATTTTCTGGAAGGACGCGATTTATTGAATCTGAAACACCCCGTATAGAAGTGATTCATAAAACATGCTCACCCCCATTTTTCTCGAGAATCGTTTGCGATATCGAGTCGCGGAAAAAACTGTTGAATTGACAATATCTTTAAGGTCCGATTTCATACGCTACCGGATTTCTTTTACCAAAACTTTCTCTACGGGGGCGCCTCGAAAATTTGTAAATTTCTTTTTAAACTGTACAATACCTATGTTGTCAACAGTTTTTTCCGCGACTCGATATCGCAAACGGTTCTCGAGAACAATGGGGGTGAGCATGTTTTATGAATCACACCCTGTATACATTTTTCAAGAAAGTCTACATATATTTTTTGATGATCTACCATTTCCTAAAATATTGAGAAAAAAAGTGTCGAGTGTATTATATTTTTTTGACCATCATGGTGTTGTTATATAGGTCGCGGGAACAAAAATGGCTGCCTAAAGATGGGTATATGCTCGGGTATATGGTATGATGTTATCTTCACTAGTACTTGGTAATATATAGTTTTCTTTGGTTGTAATAAATACCAAGGATAAATTATCGAAGAATTGTCGCTGTATTGAAAAAATCAATGCGCTGAACTCAAGATTTGGCTGAGTAATGAGTAAAAACGAGCGAATCTCTACTGCGCTACCTTGGCACCCCCCAACGCGCAAACGCGGGCAAGAAGCTGGCAAGAGGCGCTTCTTTCTCGGCTTTGTTGTGCCGGCGTGCCTGCAACGTTGTCATAGCGGGTGCCAGGGTGACGGTTATGTTCTCGCGACCTATTGTATGGAGAGTTAGAGTTACAAATTAAAACTCTTCAAAGTTCATAATTAAAATTGAAACACGACTCGTAACTCGTCAGATTCATTCCAGTCCAGTCTCGAAAACCCAGGCCGGTTTTACATTTTCAACCGGAAAATTCCCGGGAAATTGGGTAAAAATTATTGGAAAATGTATTCAAGAACCAGATAGTGACCTCTTGTTCAAAAAAAGTGGTGAAAATCTGTTCACGGGATAAAAAGTTGGAAAATTTGCAGTTTTTCTAAAACTCAAAAACCGTTTGGGTCCGATTTCAAAAATTTTTCGTCAAAAAATTGATTCTCTTCTCTCCAACTTTTATTACCAGCATGTCTGCACCCATGCAGAGGCCTGCACCTGCTACCTGCACCTAAAATGAATATTCCGTGCGTCGTGGGGCATGTCGAAGTTTGCATTGCAGTTTTTTCAAATTCACGAAATATGTGCAAATTTCATTGAAAAAAAAATTACCGTCGGAAAACCGCGGAACCGTGTCAATTTTGGAAATGGGTCGATCGTATACATTCGAGTTGGAATTTTTCGAAAGCGATCCTCGAGCAGGAATGAATTTTTGAGTGGAGTCCTGCATCAAAAGCGAGTCGTCCTGGTGAAAACACGGGTGACAGGACAGGCCCTCTCAGGTAGCAACGTCGGCTAGGAGAAATCTTGAAAATTCACAACGCCCGAGCAGTGATGTGAGTCGGGTATTTACCGGGTAGGTAGGTAAATATAAATCGGATATTCACCCGGTATTTTCCCGAGCGATATTTACCCACCCTACCCAGGATTGCGTTCGAGAACTACACTTACACTATTCTGCGATTGTTGCAGAAATTACCGTTCGAGATCTCTTCTGTGCGCACTATCGGCAACGCAGTAAACCGTTCGAGAACTCAAAACGTGTCGCGTTGAAGTGACAAAATTCGCAGCATCTCCGAGCGCTGTGAAAGTTACTCGTCATGCGCACCTCAGCACCCCACATATTTCTCTGTCAGATTTTTTTTTATTTTGATTATAATCGTTTCGATTGGGTACTTACGTGGTAGGCAGTACCTATAAAAATGGGTACTTTATCAGAAAAGCTTACTTCACTTTGAAACTAAACAGCACTGCGATCGCCAATCAGTTATATTGACAGTGACATTTCCAGCACAGCGAAAATCGTTCGGAAAGTGGTTGTTACTTTGCCTTACTTGATACCCCCACTTCAAAAATGTAAGAATCGCAGAATAGTGTAGTCCTCGAACGCAACCCAGTTTGACAGAAAAGTTGACACTGTTGACAGCTCGGTTGACAGTGTTGGCGGTTAAAGGTTAAATGATTTTTTGAAGTGAAACTTTTATTCTCGCGCCTAGATCACAACACTCCACTAACGCAGAACCACACATGGGAGTGAAATTGCTTCATAGCATCAGTGGTTGTAACGAACGCCTGTAACGATGTGCTGTAACGTTGTCTTGTCTGACCTTGGGGTGACCAGCGTCGTCCCACGAAATGAAAGAATAAGCTGTTGTAGCGTTCGCCGCGTTCGGTTCTATTTTTTACTAATCGCCGACACTGGACTGCTCTTCGTGTTGTCGTACTGTTGGCCCGACAAGAATGGCTCTCGACTTGGCTTGAATAGATTCGAGCGGATGTGATTTATTATAGGGATAGGGGGGTATATCCAGGGCCGGGCCTAGTTTTCAAGTTCCAAGGCTTTGTAAACATAACCTCCAAAGCACTTATTATTATTTTGCTGCTGTGAGCAAAACATCACAATTGTTTGTTGTTGTTTCTCCAATTGTTAATAACAATTAATGAATGAAAATAGATACCCTATTAGAGACCCGATTTTGGCCCTGGGTATTTACCCTCAAATATAAAAACCCGGGTATTTTACATCACTACCCGAGTGAAAAATGGTGGAAAACTGAAACTGTAGACTCAATTTGACTCTTTTGTTGTGTTGCTTCCTGTCAAATTTAGTTCCAATCGGATATATTTTGAATAATTAAATGGGAAAGTTTTGAACTTTGACATTTTTTCATTATTTGACAGATGACAGATAGGGATAGGGCAATAATGGGTGCTTTCCACCTAAACGGTACAAATACCACCAGACGGCACATGTTCCATGGTGTGGCACAAAATTTTAGATGATCCAATGAACGGCGCAGAACCGATAGTAGGAACACGTAGATGGAAAGCACCGTTTGGCACCAGCACATGCGTAAATGGCAGGTGTACCGAACTTGGGGCTAGGTGGAAAGCACGCACTTTCAACTGTTCTGAATGCAGTTTTTCAAGGGCTTTCGAATGCAAGTCGGGTTCCGTGATTTATAGATCTATTTTCTCTGTCTAGTGATCGATCTACTCCAAGCCTCCCGCTGGCAAAACGAAAGTGCTTCATGGCGGCAACGTTGCAGACCGGGTTCCTGTGTTTAGTAGAACTGTCACGGGTCCACGGTGGTGTCACCGAAACGTCATCCAACGTCAATGACATGTCATGTTGACATCCAGACAAACTAGCCAAACCTACATTTTTGCTTGATTTTTACTCGAAAAACGCCTGCCAGTGCATGCAGCAACACTATTGTGACTCTCTGTGACGTATGTGAAACCCGTTCAATCATAAATTTGCAAAAAATGCAATAAATGTCAGTGTTCAGTGTTCACACGTCACAAGCCATGATCCCCTTGGATTTATTCACCGTTTTGGATTAGTACGGCCCAAGATGCAATCGAACCAAAAAACGAACGAAATGTTTATTTTACGAGCACTGGAAAAGATTCTGAATGACAAAGAGATCAAGAGGTCACATCACTCGCAGCTGAAAAGGGCCTGTGAGGCTGCTTATGGTACGCCCCCTCTTTTTCCTTTCTGAATATTTCAATAACTATTGTAGAAAGTTGTCAATTTCCACTCGAAATAGCATGTCAAGTGGCTCCAACAACAATAAAAATGTCGTCATTAATTGGTGTAAATACGCTAGTTATAAATCAATCAATCTGTTTACAGAGGATATCAAGCTAGAGTTAAACGGGCGACAGGGCGATGGCGTGTCAGATGCTTTGCCGATACCAAAAAGTGGCGAGTCAAATGTGGTCACCACTGAAAAGTACTTCCTGCCTTTTGAGCTGGCATGCCAAAGCAAATCGGCCAGGATAGTCGTGACTGCTCTGGATTGTCTCCAGAAGCTGATAGCCTATGGCCATTTGACGGCTAATATCCCTGATTCTATGACGCCGGGGAAGCTACTCATCGATAGGATTGTGGAGACCATCTGTGCCTGCTTCACTGGCACCCAGACAGATGAAGGTAAATCAATTGCACAGCTCTTACAACCCATAACTGACGAAATGAAACGGCTCTCAAGACAACCACAAAGTGCTGAACATAGTTTAGATCCGCCTCTGGGACGAGGAACAGAAGAAGGTAAATTCATTGTAGTTGTGCAACTTTTGTGACTTGTCTCTTAGCCGTTGATATTCAGTTTTGATAGAAAGCAAAACGTTTCTGATTGCGTTTGTGAGTATGTTTGGTATGATGTTGTTTTTCAAAATTGCACCCCTTGCCCTTGGTGGCGTTACGCTTTAGGCAGTTTCATTGGCAAAAGTGTGAAAATGATTTATAAATATAAATGGACTTTGATGAAGCATTCAAATGAGCTTTCTATGATGTAATGAAAATTACCTATTGGGAATAACAGGACTAAATACGCACCTTTCTCCTGCATAATCAGTGAGCGTTGAAAGTTCCCAAACCACTTAGTTATGATAATCCTTCAACATTTGGATTCCACACTTGAACAATTTTTTTAATGATTGTAGAATCAACTACCTAGTATTTTTATTCTATTTGCCATTCATGTATTACTATTTTAATTTTTTTGCACTCTCAAGTCTCTAACCTCCAGTTTCACAAAGTAGGCTTAAATAAGAAACGGATTCTAAATGGCGTTGGGGGAAACTGATTCCAAGTTGAATGTTATAACTGATTCTACTTATTCGTTTTTTCTTTGGTTGACACTATGGTGGACAAAAATAGCATCATGGATTGATGCTGGATTCAAAAACAGATAATTAAGCTAATAGCTAATAATATGTTGTAGGATTTCTTTTTTGGTCAGTTACAGCTAGCTGATTGACCCATGAATTTTGTGGTTTCTTGAAAAATAGTCGAGGATTGAGGTGAACAATACATTTTGTACAGATTTTAGGGGTTTGCTCATATCAGTCGTCTAGAAAAGTCGTCAAAAAAGAAATTTTGTGATCATAAATCACCTTAATTATCTTTTTTGAAACGGCGTGGATTCTTAGGTGGAGGTGAGTGTTCAAAATGTGAAGTCTGCTGGATCAAAATTTGAATGCTTGATCAATCAAGGCGGCGATTCAGGGTTTGCCAATTGCCAACCTTAACCTTGCCAACAAAAAAGATCTAGTATTCTATGGATCTAGTTCGTAAGAACGTTACCAAAAGTCACTGGGCCGGGCCGTATGAATAAAGATTAAGCAGAAAATGCCTATCACTAACTTACAATCCAGTATTGAAGTAAAATGCTAAAATGAGATTTAAATTGATTACTGATGGTTTCAATAAGTGACCATCATTTCAATAATTTCAATAATAAGTAAGTGGCTTAAAGCTGTCATTTCCATCACAATGTCAAACTGCGGACAACCAGCAGTGCGGAAAAGACACAGAAAGACTTTTCTGTCGTGACCCTCAGCTACATTTGTCTGCCGAGAAAAAAAAACGAAAATAGTATATTATTATACGAGTTCATTAAGACGAAGTTTGTCGCACGACTGCTTTTGGGGCCCGACGAACGCAGTGAGGAGGGTCCCAAAGAAAGGAGTGTGGCGAAACGTCTTATTAAACGAGTGTAATATACTATTTTATCTAAATATTCAACCTAAAATATTTCAAAGAAATTGACGAATTGTAGAGGTAGCAATGCTTTTATTTTCAGTGTCATGAAAGTCGAGCGCTAGAAAAGTGGCCAGTATGATACGGGAGTAGATAATAGTATATTATTATACGAGTTTAATAAGACGAAGTTTGTCGTACGACTGTTTTTGGGGCACGACGACGCAGTGAGGAGGGTCCCAAAGAAAGGAGTGCGACGAAACGTCTTATTAAACGAGTGTAATATACTATTTTATCTATTTCGCCCCAAATATTTGGAAGAAATTGGGAAATTCAAAAAGTAGAAATGCCTTTCAGTGTCATAAAAGTCAAGCGCCAGTACGACACGCATATGCGATACGGGAATAGATAAAATACATTATGTTGCCAAAGCCATTTGAGTTGGTCCTTATTTTTTTCCACTTTTTTCGGCAGGCAGGTTTAGCCGAAGATCACGAGAGAAGAAAAAAACACTAGGACATTTTTACAAAGTGTCTAACTTTAATCATATTTAAGCCAAGGCATAACCATATTTGCTTCTTCGTTTTTAATACGACCCACTGTGCTTCTGGGTCCAAAAAAGTTGAATTATAGGTACTTTATTCTTTGATAATTAAATAATTTTTGAATGCAAGGACTGAAGCTGTTGACTATTTAATATAGATGCGATTACCACTTGCAGAACAATACAAAATACATACAGACATTATGACCACCTTCGTTCTATTCATACTTATTCAAGGATGAAGTTTAAATTGGTAAAATAAGGCTTTGCGGTATCAATCCGTGCGGGCTTCGCTTATTTCTTGACAGGAATGCAACATTCCGGTCTTTTTGTAAAGCTACAAGGATGTACTTTGGTTTGAGCCTCTAGACATTTTTAAAATCAAAAAATAATTTTTTCGAAACTTGATTTTTTTTTTATTACGAAAATGTCTATAGGCTCAAACTAAAGTGAATCCTTGTAGCTTTCCAAAAAGACCTGAATGGTAAATTTTTGTCGAAGAACAAGCCCGCACGGTTTGATTCTGCAACGCCTTATTTCACCAATTTAAATCTGTCCTGCTTGGACGGAGTTCAATTGGTAAAATAAGCGTTGCGAAATCAATCCGTTTGGGTTTATTCCTTGACGGATTTTCACCGTTTTGGTCTCTTTCGAAAGCTACAAGAATGTACTTTGGTTTGAGCCCATTGGCATTTCCAAAATCCGAAAATAATTTTTTCAAATGTCAAAATTTAATTATTTTTTTTGGATTTCGGAAATGCCAATGGGCTCAAACCAAAGTAAATCCTTGTAGCTTTCAAAAGAGACCAAAATGGTAAGAATCCGTCAAGGAATAAACCCAGACGGATTGATTTCGCAACGCTTTTTTCACCAATATGACTCCGTCCGTAAATGTTAAACTCATTTTGCGTAGTTTTTTATTTTCATAGTGTCTACACCAGCAGTTATAATATTTAGTTGATTCCCCGTTCAATTCTCACTTTCTTGTAACGTAACTTGAGCAATAATAAGTTTTCCGCAGGGCATTTTTATTACGCACTTTTCCGTCCTTGTCAATGAAAATCCCCAGAAAGTCGTCCTGTTGACACGATACTTGCACCGAGGCCAGCAAAGTGCGCCGTGAAAAGCGCTATATGTCTTCATTTGAAATGACCATAATTATTACTCAAGTGAAAATTTTCAAAATTCAGGTGTCCAACTTCAAATTATCAAAGCTCTGTTGACCGTGGTGACCAGCCAACATGTGGAGGTTCATGAAGGGACGATCCTCCTGGCCGTCCGGACGTGCTACAACATTTTCTTGGCCAGCAAGAACTTGATCAATCAAAAAACGGCCACGGCAACCCTAACCCAGATGCTCAATGTCATCTTCACTCGAATGGAAAATCAAGCGTTGGAGGCCGAAGTTCAGTCGGAAATTGAACAGCAGAATAACGGAATTCCCGGCGACGCAAAGTCCGTGAAAAGCCTAAAAATTGAAGGCCCGGAAGAAAATGCTGAAGGCAAGAAGGAAGAACCGGCAGAGGAAACCGCAGTTCCTGCAGAACCGACAAGCACCGAGGTCGTCAGTGAGATTTTGGATGGATTAGTTGGCGACGTCATGACGGAAGTTGAAGCCAGACACGGATCGTCCGATGATGGATCATCTATCAAAAGGTACTTTTGGCCTGAACACGTGAACCTCTAGAGCTTCACAGTTATGACTGATGATGCCGTCAGTGGGGTGATTGCATGAAATCCATCTTATAGTCAACGTGCCTGAAGGTTTGAGTTATGTATTCTAGGTGTGGGGAGCGAGTGAATTCGGAGGTTGCGACACTGCATTTTTATATACTAATTCATTCTAATAGTCGTGCTAGGGATCCCGGCCGAACAGAGGGTACGAATCTAGGGTAGGAAGTGTCTAGGGAGTTTTACTTTGTAAAAGCGCCATGCTAAAAAAATTACCAGCAAACACTTCAGAAATTATTATTGAAAGCTTCACAACAAACTAAACACATGCTAAACTTTAAACGCAAAATGTCATGATCAAGAAGACAGAAGAATACTTACAAAACATGACAGAACCAAGAGCGAATCAACGTAAACGTCATGAACTCTCCCAATCCCCAATTCGCTGTTGATCGTTACGCCGCTAGTAGGGGGGCTGATTATGATCAAGTGTGAAATTTGGGAGTTTCTATAATATTCTGTTATCTGTTTCACTATTACTAGCAATATCACTGAATTCATTGGTGACTAGCTATATCACTAGTCAATCAACGTATTCAGTGGCTTTAGTGGGACATTAAACGCACTTTCCCGCGGTTTAACTAAGTACAGCCAATAGGCGCTCTGCATATTTTCAATATCCCGCCCATTTCGGCACCCTCATGCGGCAGTTGCGAACATATTTGTAAGGAAAATTGTCAATATTGAAGTTTATGAATTTTTGAAATTGACATTGACGTATGATTATTCAAATGGCATTGTTGTTATGGAAACAGATGACTTCCTGCAGAAAGTGTAAAAAATCTCTACTTTTGGCGCTGAAGCAAATCCGCAGAGTGTCTGTAGTCAGTAAATGTAAAAATAGATTATTGATTATTCGCTTAGCAGGAAGTCTTCTTGACTGTCATTGTCATTCATACAAAATCGTAAAAATAGCAGTGGCCAATGGGCTGTCGAACCTTTTGCTTACAATACGTTTTTCAAAGTCAAACAAACCTGACGGCACGTTCCGAGATGAGTGTCGCTCACAATCCATTTTTCTTTTGCAATTTTCAGTTGGTCTTTTTCACAGTAAAAGGTATTTGTAGATGAAAATATTCCATAGGCCAGTAGAGTTGAAGTGTTATCTTCCCGAAAATCACCCACTCGTTATATTTTTTCCCTTTGCAAGATCTTTTTTTTTATTCGTTAAATAAACGTCGGCCTATTTCCGCAACGAGGCCTAACACCGACGCCTGTGAATGCTTTCCTCCACTATACCGGAAATTTCGCCGAACTCCTGTGTGTTCCAACACAGGGTAGGGATTTTTAATGACCACCAACATCGCATGGGGGTCGGCACCATCGTTCGTATTTTACGTGCTATGCGAAACACGGCGCGTGTTGCATTTAGCAAGCATTCCAACTAAATAAATCAAAGAGCTTGTTTTGAGACGAAAATCTGAGCGCCCACAGTGAGACTCGAACCCACGACCCCTGATTGATGTGGCAGTCGAACACGCTGACGACCACACCACAAGATCCTCATCAAAAAATTGATTCAATGCAAGTAATAATTGTGTTTCCTTCCTCAAACAACTCAAAATCCTCCAGTGCGATTCAGGATAGGTACTCCAGTCCTCGAACTTTTAGAAGTGAATTATTTATTCCTTTAATTCGTGATTTAAATTGCTGCCAAAGCAGCATGCGTTGACAATGATAGGTTTTTGTTATTACTCATTTCAGTCTGCATTTGGCAGCCATCTTGTGGCTGAAAAAAATAATTAAAATCGCGAATAGTTGAACATTCCTGCTTCAAAAGTGCATACACCACTTTTCCGATTATAAGTAGACGCCGGTTGGGCTCTTGCAATTTTTCGACCTCGCAAGAGGAAATGATGCATCCGTTTTTTCAAGTTGACTTATTCAGACTTGTTTTCATGTAGAGTATTTCCACACTGGATTTGAATTCAATCGATTGAATTCAGTCATAAACGATAGCACACTTGTAATGGGTGTGTACTGTGTATCCACAGAAAATATACTCCCCCTCCAACAACTCACAACCCTGTGTTGGTATGAATGGTACCACGATAGCTTGATGCTAGAGCTGATGTGCTATGCTATGTGTCATGTGTCGGTTGTCACTATGACATCACGAATTCACGAAGTGATGTACATACGCGGTCCGTGACATACGCGCAAGTGAAAATTTTCGAGATTACGTAGCGAAAATCATCTCTACTGGGTGGTGGCTCCTCGCTAATGCACCCCTGGGTAGTGGTGACCGCTAGGTCACTGCAGAAAATACTGCCCAAGCGCGGCAGTCGTAAAGAAAATGGAATGGATATGCCCACTGCTTAGAGGCCCCATCTTTCGATGCTCATCACTGAGTAGCGAGCACGACCAAGTCTAGCGAATATAGTCCATTTTTATTTGAAAGTCCACTGGCCAACGTCTCACTTTCCGTACAAGATGTGATGGCAATATGGCACCTGGGACTTTTGCAGCGACATTTCTGACTTTCTGGCAATGTTAAAACCGTTGAGTAAACAATACAGAAAGAGGCACTATCGTAACCTTTTGTATTAGCCGTTAGATGACTCACAGTACAAGCAACTTCTGATACCAGCTTTGCAGCGGATCATCTTCTAATATAAATATGTACTGAAGTACTGAAAAGACCTTGTCCTGGTGTCAGTTTGCCCTTCACTTCAGAAAAATTCTTCAGGGTAAAGCCGCAGTTCTCACCTCACCATGTGGGTCGCAGCTAGAGAATACCTTGTCACCGGTTGCGTCTCTCCTAATTTTTCACTCAACAGTGATCCTAGTGACAGTAGAAATAAATCCGACGTAAGCGCCACCTACGTTCAATCAATTTTCTATAATTGCGGGATCGGTCGCAAATTAAGGGAAGAAAAGGAAAATATGTGTTCTTTGATTTAGTTGCAATGCTTGCTAGATGCAAGGGCGCGTCAATATTTTTCTCTCAAAAATAAAGATGGAGGGATATAGAGACTTTGATGGGATACCATTAAATGTTTGTCCACCTTGTTTCCGTTTGGATTACTCCACATTTTTTTAGAAGCCGAATAGCCCTAAAACACTGGAAAAGTTTCTAAAGGATTGTTGGGACATTTTTTGACAGACGTAAAAATTATCAACTGTTTTATAATTTTGAGAGGCGTAGAAAATTGAATACATCGCCGTTTTTTGTAAAAAGTTGTCAAAAAAAAAATTGTTCACATAATTGAAAAACACTATGTATTAAATTTTGTAATACACTCAGTACACCGTATAGGCCAGGCGGTATGTCGGTAAAATCACTACAATCTGGAAAAAACTCCGACCAAAGCTTTTATGGTGTCAAACTCTTCGTAAGGTCAGTAGTTATCCACCAATGAGTTTCCGCCCAAAAACGAGTTGTGCTGATTCCTCCACATCTGCGCGAAGGTAAAGGATGCCTCGAAAGTGCAAAAAGACCTGTTAAACCTTCGTACTTTTTTGTTGTATTCGCCTAAATGCAAACGTACAACTCTTGCGCAAACATTGGAAGCATCTGTCATCATCTCTGTGCCAGTCTTACTGTTGAAAAAAATGATCTCTTTGTGCGGGTCGGATCAATCACATTAAATTGTTTTTCCACACAAGAAAACGATGGAGCAACATGTATTTTGGATGTTTTCTAATAACTTGTACTCATTGAGCCCATCTATGGCATTAAAATTTCAATAACAGCATTTTTGAAGATGTTGCCAGCAAGAAAGAGAAAAATTTCCACCCGCCTGTTCAGCAGCAATTTTTTCAATTTTACCAAACACCGTTTGCGAAAATTTTATAAGGAATGAAAAGCTCAAACTCTTCTCTAACGATATCGTGCCTGGCTTGACCGCGGCACGCACTTAAAAGTCTAAAAAACTGTTTTCTTTTCGAGAGGTCCTGTTTCACCCGTGTGCGGCCGTGCCTACTTGACATAGACTTGACTGATCACACGAGCTTGGAAATGTACTCTTTTCCAGCTTTAAAACGCGACAATTATTATTGAGACTTTGTACATTGATTCATGAAGAAATCATACATCATTTTATCATTAATGGTCGCGTTTTAAAGCTGGAAGAGAGTACATTTCCAAGCTTGTGTAATCAGTCCGGTCTATGTCAAGTAGGCATGGCTGCACGCGGGTAAAATAGGACCGCTCGAAAGAAATCAGTTTCCTACACTTTCAAAAAGCGTGTCGCGGTTGAGCCAGATATAATATCATTAGAAAACTGTTCCAGCTTGTCATTTCCTATAAAATTTTTGAGAACGGTGTTTGGTAAAATTGAAAAAACTCCTGCTGAACAGGCGGGTAAAAATTATTCACTTCTTTACGGGCAACATCTTCAAAAATGCTGTTATTGAAATTTCAACGCCATCAATGGGCTCAGTGAGTACAAGTTATTGGAAAACATCCAAAATACATGTTACTTTATCGTTTTCTTGTGTGGAAAAACAATTAAATGTGATTTATCTGACCCGCACAAAGAAATCTTTTTTTTCAACAGTAAGACTGGCACAGAGATGATGACAAATGCTTCCAATGTTTGCGTTAGAGTTGTGAGTTTGCATTGAGGCAAATAAAATGAAAAAGTACGGGGGTTTAACAGGTCTTTTTGCACCTTCAAGACATCCTTTACCTTTGGGCAGATGTGGAGGAATCAGCACAACTCGTTTTTGGGCGGAAACTCAGTGGTAGGTACCTACTGACCTTACGAAGAGTTTGACATCATAAAAGCTTTGGTCGGAATTTTTTCTATCCAGAATGACCTACCGCCTGGCCTAGTATAAAAAAATTGAGTTCTCTTCTTCATTTTTGAGGTAGAAATCATGGATGCTGGTGGTCATTTAAGATTTCTCCCTCTGTTGGAAGTTTAAACACGCAGGGATTTAGCAATATTTCCGGTATAGTGGAGGAAAGCATTCCAGCGTTAAACGAGCAAAAAAATCTCAACAGATTTTGGTTTTTCCCTTCCAGGGTCCCCTCACAAGAGAGCGTCGTAACGGATACTCACAGCGAAAATGACACGGCAGTTACCGCCCGTTTTCCGCACGTCCTGCAGAAAGACGCCTTTCTCGTCTTCAGAGCGTTGTGCAAGCTGTCCATGAAACCGCTGCCCGAAGGCACACCCGACCCGAAATCGCACGAATTGCGGAACAAGATCCAATCGCTGAAGCTCCTGCTGAGCGTCCTTCAGAGTGCCGGTCCTGTATTTCGCTCCAATGAAATGTTCATAACGGCCATCAAGCAATACCTGTGCGTGGCCCTGTCGAAGAACGGCGTCAGTTCCGTGCCGGAGGTCTTTGAATTGTCGCTGTCGATTTTCGTGGCTCTGCTCTCCAACTTCAAGATGCATCTCAAGATGCAGATCGAGGTGTTTTTCAAAGAGATCTTCCTGAACATCCTGGAGACGTCCAATTCGTCGTTCGGCCATAAATGGATAGTCATACAGACGCTGACAAGGATATGCGGCGATGCCCAGAGCGTCGTCGATATTTACGTCAACTACGATTGCGATTTGGCCGCTGCCAACCTGTTTGAACGCCTAGTCAATGATTTGTTCAAGGTAAGTCGAAGTTTAATAATAACTAGGTTTTAATATTAAAAGGGAATGGCTTCACTCGCGCGATTGTCTAAAGCATATTCTCGTAATAGGTACAGTAGAGCAGCACATAGCGTGTAGTACACTGCTCCACTTGGGTGATAACTCGACTGCTGAGAAATTGCCGGTGGGTAGTGCCAGTGAGCAAGCCGCTGGCGGGTCCGATCTGATTCTAGGTCGGCTGAAACTCCTCCTCGGGTGGTCATGGGCAAACCTCCGAGTATAAATGCCTGCAACCAGCAGTACGGCTATCTATGGAGAAAAACTGGCAACGTCGTCAGGGAGGTTGACAAAGTCAGGAACGTACCGACGCAGGGCGTGAATGTGTCGAACATCCGCATCTGCGCTTCGGGGGTCAAAGACGGAGTTTAGGTCAACCGTGCATTTGTCGGCCCCAGTGTTTGAATGGACCGACTAATCAGACATCCGGCACCACATTGTGCCTCAGTGAGTCTCGGCTGGTCAGGGAAGGGGTACAATTGGCCCAATAGTGAGGCTTACGTCCCAGATGGAATTAGGTTTTATCAACTTCCCCCAAATAAATCCAGAATCCAGAATAGATACAGTAATAGCTTGGTAATAAGGTGGTGAATCGTCTCAAGTAAAAGTGCGAACAATACTTTTTTTTTTAATTTGGTGTTCAGGGGCGCATTTAGTACAAGCTTATTAGCGCCTTTTCTTCGGTGACTTTCTCCGTTTCACCCTTTCTCTCTTGATGTGACTGCTCGGTTAGTACACGCCAAAGTATTGTGAGTTACCCCCTTTTCTACATTAAATGTATTAAGCTGTGATACGTCTAGTAACCCTATTTGTGTTTTCATTGCCGTAAATTTTAATTTTCTTTTACCTAAGTTATTCAAATCAATTTAACCTACCTCAGATTTACATTGTGCTAATAGGTACCTCAATCCACTACAGTAACCTCACGTTCTTTGAAAGGGGATGAATTGAATAAATATTGAGTAATATACAAATGCCCGTATTCATATCCCACTTTTAAGCTAAAAGCTCTTTTAGTGCGATGCGCATTTAGGGGCATTTCTCATATTTTAGTGTTCAAAAATAAAAATTAACGCGCAAATTAATTGCAATTAAGTACATACAATCGCTCCCAATTGCAATAATGTATTTTTGAACACTGAAATATGAGAAATGCCCCTAAATGCGCATCGCACTAAAAGCGCTTTTAGCTTAAAAGTGGGATATGAATACGGGCCAAAGTCATTTAACACCACACCTATTCTTTATTACAAAAATCATCAATCATCGCCAATTTAATTAAGTTCACCTTAATTATTTATTTCATAATTTCGAGACGTGCTGGCATCAGCTAGCGTTAGAAATTAGATAAGTTTACATCTAGATTTACATTCGGTTTCTGAAAAAAAAGAGCACCCTAATTACATGCGCAATCCTACGACGAATTTGTTCAACCCTTCCAGGTTAATTCCGTTCTCATTCTCCCTAATTTGCCGAACTATTGATGAGCCCATTTCCTAATGCACTTGAGTTTTAATTCCCTGCTTAATTAATTTGTACTTCGTCGAATTTTAATTTCAACCATTTCTTTCTTCTTTCCCATTTTTCATTTTGTACTAAGAGAAACTTCGATTATTTAATTGTACTTAGAGAAAGATGGTTGTTCATCAGGTATTGTCCTGTTATTTCGAAATCATAGCCATTATTTTAATTCTTGATCAAATAGTTTACATAAATAAAGTTGTATAAATAATCTGTCTCTCCACTTAAATTGTATAAATATATTTTGCTGACGCGTTTCGGCCTTACAATTGGGGGTAAAGGGCCATCTTCAAAGCAGTAAAAGTTTCTTGGCATAGTTCAAGGGGTTCACTTTTTTGGAACTCAACCTTTTCTTTCTTTTAAACTCTTTGTCGCGCGAAAGGGTTAAATCATTCATTCTATGGGGGAAAATTTCGCGTGAGAGATGTCGTCCAGACTTGATCCACATATGTATCTGTCGAGAGCGCTGGATTTACAGCAGAACTGACCTAGGGAAATCAATCTGACGGAAACGAGATCTTTCGAAAGGGTTAATGAAGTTTTCACCATTTTCTGGCGTCTTGAAGGTAGGTAGCTGAAAAAAGGGGCCGCATTTAAGAGCTCAAAGCAATACAGGGAATTGAAATCGGCTTGACGCTTACGAGGGCTGATCGAAATATCAAGACAAAACCTACTATCATTTTATAAACAAAACAATTATGTACTTCAACCTTATTTAAACAATTCGCATTTGATTACAAATGGAGATCAGACTTGCCTTAATATCTCCTTTCCTCGTAACTGATGCACTACAACTATTAACAGTGTTTAGAACTTTGATTAACTTATTCTTGACGAGTGATCATTTTTTTTCTTCACACACGTCTGCCGTTGTCGAGCACTCTCACGCCAATCCTTTTCCACCCCCGAGCTCTTCTCCTAGGCCATTCCTTTCTTCTCCCCTTCCCTCTCTTCTCCACTCACCCACAAAACCGATGCCGGTGTGCCGCGTCACCCCGAGGCCAGGCGGCAACAAATCGATATATTTCGCATTCCTCAACCCAAACTAATTTGTCCCAAATTATAATTTCCCCTTGTTTTTTTTTTAATAATCTTAAGCTACCCCTTAGTCCCATTACAGTACCTACTCAAGAGCGCATAGAGAAAAGCATCCATCTCTCCCGGCGGGATTTGAACTCCGGACCTCTGGGTTTGAAGCCAGAGACGGAGCCCACCGAGCTACCGCCGGGATTGAACAGTACTTGATTAGCAAATAAGATGAAGTCAATCCCAGTCATGTAACAATTTTTCATGAATTTTTTCACCATTTCAGGTGGCGCAAAGCAGGCATTCTGTAGAGCTGGGTGCCACTCCGGAACAGGAACGAGCCATGAAAATGCTGGGATTGGAATGTCTAGTTTCAATCTTGAAATGCATGGTCGAGTGGAGCAAAGATCTGTACGTGAATCCCAACACCCAGTCCACTGTGGGCGAGCAACCCCACAAGGACAGCGACAATGCGTCGCTGAAGTCGCACGGCGGATCCACCGCCAGCTTGCATTCGAGCGACTGCTCGCTGAACAAGGAAATCCTGGATTCGCCCGAACAGCTGGAAGTGCAAAAGCAACAAAAAGAAGTCTGGGAAACCGGAATTGACATGTTCAATCGCAAACCGCGCAAGGGCATCAGTTTCCTTCAAGAGCACGCTCTGCTCGGCACTAGTCACATGGACATTGCGAAATTTCTACACACTGACGAAAGACTGGACAAAACCTTCATCGGTGATTTCCTTGGCGACAACGACGACTACTGCAGAGAGGTCATGTACGTCTACGTCGATCAAATGGATTTTATCAACATGGATTTTGTGGCGGCCCTGCGGCACTTTTTGGACGGATTCAGGCTTCCAGGCGAAGCCCAAAAAATCGACAGGCTGATGGAGAAGTTCGCTTCGAGATACTGCGAGTGCAATCCGAACAGCGGACTTTTCGCTTCGGCGGACGCCGCTTACGTCCTTGGGTTTTCCATCATCATGTTGACGACTGATTTGCATTCGCCTCAAGTCAAAAATAAAATGACCAAAGAGGATTACATTAAAATCAACAGAGGGAATACGGAAAGCAAGGACGTGCCTGAGGAGTATTTGTCGCAGATTTACGATGAAATAGCCGGGCACGAAATCAAAATGAAGAATACGATAAACAATAAACCGGGGAAGCAGCAAATCAACAGCGAGAAGAGGCGAAAGATTTTGTTTAATATGGAAATGGAAGCGATATCTAGTGCTGCCAAGAACTTGATGGAGTCTGTGTCTCACGTGCAGGCACCTTTTACACCAGCTAAGCACTTGGAACACGTCAGGCCGATGTTTAAAATGGCTTGGACATCGTTCCTGGCCGCTTTTAGCGTGGGTTTGCAGGACTGCGACGATCCCGACGTGGCTGCGCTTTGTCTGGACGGCATACGTTGCGCCATAAGAGTCGCTTGTATATTCCACATGACTATGGAACGAGACGCGTACGTGCAAGCTCTAGCCAGGTTTACTCTTTTGACTACGAACTCGCCGATCATGGACATGAAAGCTAAAAATATCGATACGATCAAAACTTTGATTATGGTCGCGCATACCGATGGTAATTACTTGGGAAGCAGCTGGTTGGATATACTGAAGTGCATATCGCAGCTGGAACTGGCACAATTGATTGGTACGGGTGTCAGGCCGGAGTTCCTGGCTGGTTCTGGGCATAAACCATCCGATTTTAACAGTTCAAAAGAACACATAGGCCAAACCAGTAGCCAAAGCGTAGTCGTGGCTGTCGATAGAATTTTTACAGGGTCCATACGGTTGGATGGTGATGCTATAGTCGATTTCGTTAAAGCGTTGTGTCAAGTTTCATTGGACGAACTCGCGCATCCCGGACATCCGCGCATGTTTTCGCTGCAAAAGATTGTTGAAATTTCGTATTATAACATGGGAAGGATCAGGTTGCAATGGTCGAGGATATGGCAAGTCTTGGGCGAGCATTTCAATACTGTAGGTTGTGTGCAAAACGAAGAAGTTTGCTTCTTCGCCGTCGATTCGCTGCGACAGCTTAGTATGAAGTTCATCGAGAAAGGCGAATTTTCGAATTTCCGCTTCCAGAAAGATTTCTTGCGTCCGTTCGAGCATATAATGAAAAAGAATGTCAGCGCAACGATCCGTGATATGGTCGTGCGATGTGTGGCGCAGATGGTCAATAGTCAAGCTGCCAACATCAAATCAGGTTGGAAAAACATTTTTACTGTGTTCCACTTGGCCGCCAGCGATCAAGAAGAAGCCATTGTGGAGCTGGCATTCCAGACTACAGGGAAAATCATAACTGAGCTCTATGAAAAGCAATTCGCATCCATGATCGATTCGTTCCAGGATGCCGTGAGGTGTTTGTCAGAATTTGCTTGCAACGCTCGTTTTTTGGATACAAGCATGGAGGCGATAAGGCTTGTGCGGTGTTGCGCTTGTAACGTTGCGGCTTCGCCTCACTTATTCGCGGAGCACGCCGGAATGGAAACCGACGTAAACGTGGCCGAAGATGACAGAGTTTGGGTACGCGGCTGGTTCCCGCTCTTGTTTTCGCTATCATGCGTCGTCAACCGATGCAAACTGGACGTCCGCACGAGAGCTCTGACCGTCCTGTTCGAGATCATCAAGACTTACGGCGACAGCTTCAGCCCGCACTGGTGGAAAGATTTGTTCAAAATCTTATTTAGAATCTTCGACAATATGAAATTACCCGAACAGCATACGGAAAAAGCTGAATGGATGACGACTACTTGCAACCACGCTCTTTACGCAATCGTAGATGTGTTCACGCAGTATTTCGACGTGCTCGGTCCGCTTCTTTTGGAAGAATTGTACGCACAGCTCCACTGGTGCGTCCAGCAAGATAACGAACAGCTAGCGAGATCCGGAACTAATTGTTTAGAAAACTTGGTAAACTCCAACGGACACAAATTTGACGAAGCCACTTGGGAAAAGACTTGCAGATGCATGCTGGACATTTTCGATACGACCGTGCCGTCGGCGCTTTTGACTTGGAAGCCGAGCTCGATGAAAACGACAGCCGTAATAGAAAACGGCGACGTCGGCGCCAACAAAGGCATCCTGAAACGCCCCAGCATATTCGATAACAACGACGTGGCTTTGTTCGAAGGCCTGGCCATCAAAAGCGCCGTTCAGCTAGAATTGATCACCACCATAGACAACATCGTCTTCTACCCGGCGACTTCGAGAAAAGAAGACGCCGAAACTTTGGCACTTGCTGCGGCCGACATGGCTGGGAACGGCGGTCTGGCCGAGTTCCAGAGGGAAGAGCAGGGCATGTATCGGTTGCTGAGCTCGCCGCATCTCCTCCAGCTGACGGATTGCCTGTTGACGTCGCACAGGTTCGCCAAAGCCTTCAACTTGAACCACGAGCAGCGGAATTTGCTGTGGAAGGCCGGGTACAGGGGCTCGGTCAAGCCGAACTTGCTGAAACAAGAAACGCAAAGTTTGGCGTGTTCGCTCAGGATCCTGTTCAAGATGTACTGCGACGAAAGCAGGCGGCAGCATTGGTCACAGGTTGAGAAAAAGCTGATCAACGTGTGCCAGGAGGCGCTGGATTATTTTTTGAAGCTGCAGAGTGAAGCGCACAGGGAGGAATGGACGATGCTGCTGCTTTTGGTGCTGACGAGGCTTCTCAAAATGCCGGATGACAGGGTGAGTTTTGACCTTTTTTTACCAAGCAATTTAACTTCTCCTTTTGAAAAGGATACCTCATTATAATGATTTGAACTTTGAAGATTTTTTCATACAGGGCAGGGTGTCTCAGAAATGATCTCTAGGAAAGAAACCCTAGATAGCCTTGGACCATGCGCTTCTCGCTTATGGACAAGTAAATCCTTATGCCTCCAGTGTGCGAAAAACACACCAACGTTAAAACGAGAGGGCAATATCTTTTCACGAGCAGCGGGCAGCGCTGGGCGTGTGCATGGTCTAAGTGACTGCCGGCGAAGTTAATTTCAAGAAATCGACTGTAAGGAGATACAGCCATAGAATATACAGCTCCTCAAAGTTTGAATTTTCATCGGTTCTTTATTATAAGTAATTCATTAACCAATTGAGGTACGTAGCTTCAATTTGCCGGAAATTTATTTTATTTTAAATGATTATTTATAATAAATATCGATGTTCTTCTGTCGATATTTATTAAGAAACACACTACAGACATGGAAGAATTCCTGTGAAAAAAAAAGATTATTTATAAGTCGACTTCCACTCAATTCCAACCAGACGGGGAAGTGGTCCATAATTTCTATCAGAGAAATGCCGATTGTTTGCAGACTTGCATCAGGTTCCCGATTGTGTCAACCTGACGCGGGCAAGAAGACTCACTTTACTCAAGTTAAAAAAAAAAAACACCTCTGAAATATTCGGTATTTTACATACAGAGGAGTGCATAAAATAGTCGTTGAGCCAGGAGACTCGAGTGGTTTCCACCTTGGGGACTTGACGTGTCATACCTTTTTGGATTCCCCACAACACCAGCATGAAAATAAGCCATGATACGTTTTTGTATCGAGTAGCTTAAGACCGCCATCTTGGAAAAACCGCGCCAAATATGTAGTTCTTGTGGTTTGTTTTTTTTTTCTCTTCAACGGCACTTCCAATGGGAAAAATGAAGCTGAATAAAATCAAACAACAAAATTTACTATAAATATCGTTTAGCACCGTTTTCTGACAGGTCTCGTTACTCCAAATATGACAGTTCATAGTTTAGCTATGGCAAATTTCTTTATTTAACATTTTCGAGTACACCCGATGATATTTATACAAACCGAACTTCACGGCATTGTCTTTCTAGCGTACTTCACTAGAAATGCTGCTCTTAGCGACATTTTGATGTCCGTCTGTCCATCGGTCCAACTATCCGTCTTATCAATTAATTGCTCCTGAACGAGAAGACCTAGCGAGAATCGACTTCTTGTGTGTAACATGTATTCACCGAAGAATTGAATTAGGAAAAAAATAATTTTTCAAACCGTCGCCATCTTGATTCGCAATGTCAAATTTTCTCAAAAGTGATCCGATTTTCATGAAACTTGGAATACACGCATGTTTCATATTCAAAAGTATGACTTCAATGTTTTCTTTTTGATCCGCCGCCATTTTGTCCGCCATGTTCAAATTGGTAAAACTGGTCCGATTTTGATGAAAATTGGAACCTAGTCGTGTCTCGTGTATGCATTGATGGTTTTTATGTTAGTTTCACGATTAGCGCCATATTGACGTGCCATATGGAAATTAATCTCCAGCTGTCACAAAATCAGTTTATTCAGATATTTCCTGAACAAGGGGTTTCCGATGTGACTGGAAAACTTGATGGATGGAATTCGGGTTTTGTTAGTTCTTTTCTACAAGTAGAAACTTCTCCAGAAAAAATGTACGGAAAATGCTATTAAATTTTCGAAATTTGCAAAAAAATTGACAATTTTTTGATTTTTTTCTTTGAAAATTCGAAAACCAGATAACAACGTCTATACATCTTCATTCAAGAAAGTCGCATACCAAATTTGAACTTTCTATTTTCAAAAAAAAGGTACCAAAAATGGTTTTCCAGTGAACATGAAAAAATGAATTGGGTACTTGCCAGTGAAACGGATTTGACTGGAAATACTTTTAATCATCAATAAGAGTAATAAAAAGTTTTTCCTGAAAATTTCCAGAAAATATATTCATTGGTTAAGAAGACTTTTTTCGTTTTTTTTTTCAAAGGGTTGGTAACTGTACGAAAACTTCACTGAAATTTTTATGTCTGTATTTTTCAAATATTGTGATACGACTTTAACAGTTTTTTCAACTTTCAACCCAACAGTGCTGTTTGTTTAGTTTTTAGTATACCGTCCGTTTTTTATTTTAGGCCCCAGCCCGTAGCATCTTTATTATGGGTTTCACACCCAATATATTATATATTTTTGAAATCACAAAAACAAGATCTTTCGACTGATGATATGTCAAATTATTTTTGACAGATGTCATTTTTTGACAAATGACAGAATATCACTTGTGAAACATCATTTGAAAGCCCATAAAATTCTGAGGAGAAGGGTGTTTTTATTTTTGTAATAGGGTGTCTTTTACAGCTTCTAGGGGTCTTTCAATAGGAAAAAAATGTTGAATTTCAAAAATACATAATAAGTAAATAGGTAAAGCAGGTACCTATTTTTAATGTAAACTAATGATAATGATGATCAATTAATCACAATGGAACAAAAAATGTCCTAAAGAAGTTGCTCGAATGACCGCCTCCTTGTTCCTTGAATGAAAGATTCGACGATCAGTGAATTGGAACTACCACCGGCCCAACGCGATGTCATCCGAGCTTGCCAGAAATGACCCCCCTCGAGTTTTTATGAGCCTACCCGAAAGATAAGGTGTTTATAAAGTTTACCAATAATTTGGACAATTTAAAAATCAGATCATCACCATTAGTTGATTTTAAAAATACCTATTACTTATTGAGTGGCTATTTCTGAAATTGACATTTTTTCCTATTGAAAGACCCCTAGAAGCTGTAAAAGAATCCCTATTTTAAAAATAAAAACACGATTCTCCTCAGAATTCAATAGGCTTTAAAATGATGTATCACAAGTACTATTCTGTCATTTGTCAAAAAATGACATCTTTCAAAAATAATTTGACATATCATCAATAGAAAGATCTTGTTTTTATGATTTCAAAAATATATAATATATCGGGTGTGAAATCCATAATAAAGATGCTACGGGCTGGGGCCTAAAATAAAAAAACGGACGGTATTTGTGACGTCACAAATATATTTTTAAAAATGGCACTACGGCCACAATTTTGGGAATTTGAGAGAAAGAAAAAATTTGCGTACAATATTTTTACATATAATACAACAAGAGACTAAGTAATTACCGGAAATTTTTGAGCTGTAAAATATGAGTGCCTGTTGGTCATTTCTGTATCCAACAAGCACGAATTATTGAAAGCCAAAAATTTCCTGTAATTACGAAGTCTCGAGATGTATTTGGCATGACAATTTTCCATTTTCATCCTCCATAATTGTATTTCCGTACCGGAAATTACACTAGTGCAATTTTCATCTAATCATTGGTGGAAATTGCTGAAATAACCCTTCTTTATTGATTACATTTTTCCAGTTTCCAGATTTTCAAAGAAAAATTCAATAATTTTCAATTTTTTGCAGATTTCGAAAATTTAATAGCATTTCCCGTACATTTTTCTTTGAAGGAGTTCCTACTTGTAAAAAAAACTAACAAAAACCGATTTCTATCAACAAGTTTTTCAGTCACA